>CM077676.1:87709156-90496918 GCA_039707655.1 Elymus sibiricus
CTTCTTCGGGTGAGAGTATGCTTCCATAGGTAAACAAAACTCAGTGAAGTTTGTATGTAGGTGAACCAAACATGCATCCCCATGTTGCCGCAATCTTAGTTTCTTTCTATGTTCAATGTTATGTACTTCAAAAGACAAGTCAGATTCATATACTATACATATTTCATGCTTCCTGAGAGCTTCTGAATCCAGCTCAAGTGATTCTTTTGTTTATGCAGATTGCTTCCATCCTTTCTGCCGATGTCGAGTACTCAGTCATACATATTTGCATTGTGTGTGTTCTAAAGTTGCAGCATGGTTCCATTCAATCTTATATTTGTTTAGCTTCATCAATTTGCTTCAACCACTACCAAACATGCTTCGTTCTTTCTCGCTTTTTTATTCCAATGGCCATGCTTCCGTTGCTTCGTATGTATGCTTCTGTTGTATAGACATTTTGCTGCTCGCAGTGATATACATTCTTCCTTTACCTGACATGTTTCTATGGTTCAGGTGTTTATCTTGCTGGTAATTAAATTGTGCGTCTGCCATTACCAATGTGTGCTTGTTTTATTTCTTGCATATTGCCTTGTGTTCTCGTCTATTTCAAATATTTTGCACAATATTTCATTATTTCTCGCATATGTTTTCATGGTTTCCAAATCTAACGACAACCACTGTGAGTATCTGCTTCGGTTAATTCTCATCATGAATAATCCAATGTTTTGACAATAAGGCCGAGATTGTTGTTCACATATCCACTGCATGCAACTATGCTTCGCGGTTTATTTACACCTGTATATCAGTTATGGTGAAATTTTGCATCAACCACTGCCATTGTATGCTTCTTATTGTACAGACATATTCTCTGGAACCATGAGTGCTTCAACCACTACGAGGCACGAGCCATAGTTTCTTGTAAATATTATTGTACTAACATTTTTGTTATCATAATACCACTGCAAGTGTGCGCTTTCTTGTTTCTGAATATTTTCTACTTATAGATATTTTTCCGCACCCGACTTCAGCCATGATTCTTGTTTCTACACAATGCCAATGAGGCTATGTTGATGTCGAGCGTGGTGAATGGGACCGGACACTGCTATTCGCCAACGACTACTGTGTTGGCCACAGGGAGCTTATGGTGTGTAGTGTTTTTTATTGATGAGCCCATTTAGTGCGACGACGGCTGGGCGAAAGTTGAAATAGTGTCATTGTAATATTGTTCCATTTTTTATTAAATAAAAGAGTTGTAAATTTTGTTCATACCATGTGGTTTTGTTTTAATTCTCTCTGCTTCTTTTGCTTCCACACTGATTTTTTTGCTATTACTATGTTCCATCACACTACAAAATGGTGCTTCCTTACAACTATGCTCGTGGAACGGACAAAATGTTTTCCTACTATAATGAGTTTGTTCCCATTACATACACCAGGAAATGAGTTTCTTCCGTGCATCGGGAAGAATGCTTCTGTGGTATAAAATCTTGTTGCCATCTATAAAGAAACACATCTTAAAAATATCATAATTAATTGCAGGATATAATTGTGAGAAATAATTGTACTTACCAAATTATTTCCTCAAAAAATGGGATTTGGCATCATTCCCAAAATGATGCTTCCATGCATCAACAAGAATGCTTCCATGGCATAAAAATCATGGTACGATCAGTAAAGAAATACATCAAAAAAACAAGATCTAATTAACTGCCAGATTTATTTACGAGAAGTAATCGTACTTTCCAAAATTATTATTCAGTTTTAGGAAGCAAATTAAATTTTTTTTTAGATGCAACAATCTTGTTTAGGAAGCATTGGTGCTCAAGAATGGAAACAAATAAAATAGCTTAATTAATCATCCCTAGATTTGGGGAGAAATTGTTAGGAAAGAAATTCATCACAATTAATGCCAAGTCCTGCATGCAAATTGACTCACGCAGGGAGTTCTGCTACAGGATGGGACGATGTGCATGCTTCGAATCGGATGGCCACAGACTAGTCTGATAGGTAGCAAATGGCCGTAGTCTGATGCCTAGCGGCTTGCAAAGTTATAAGGTCGCCCGGGAGCTTGGCCTAGAGGCTCCAGGTTGACCTCCGAGTGAAGCGGAAAGCTTCTGGACAAAGTCTGATGCAACACCATCTTCTGGGACGAGATGTGTGTGAGGGGGCGACTTAATCTTCACGGTGTAGGATCATCGAATGAAGGGGATAACTTGCTGCAAGGAGGCAAAATAAAAAACAAGTGATTATGACCCGATGAGGTATGGATGCCAACCGTATCCTGCAATCCGAACATACGTCGATCCACAACCCGCAAAACTACCCCACACAACTATGCTCAACACAGGGAGCACGGGATAAGTGCAATCCGCAAGGGAAATCACCAACACTAACACACACAACATGACCGCAAGTAATCACGAGAATATGGGTAGCAAGAACTGCCCTTCTCTAATGAGTAGCGCCAAAAGGCCTGGCTCGGAGATGGTGGTGCTGCTGGTTCCTGCTCCACGTGAGATCATGGGTGGTCGACGCGAGGCGAAGAGTAGCGCCAGAAGGCCCGGCTCGGAGATTTTGGTGCTACTGGTTCCTGCTCCATGTGAAATCATGGGTGGTCGACGCGAGGCGAAGAGTAGCGCCAAAAGGCCTGGGGTCGGAGATGTTGGTGTCCGGTTCGTGGGGGTTGAAGGGTTTCCCTTCTCTAGAGATTCTAGAATATTGCTATTCATGTATTTGTTGGGTGAACCGTTGGCCTGAGCAAGTGCACAGGCTATGTGTGTTGGGTCCCATCGCCTGCCATAGTATATACATGTAGGCATGGATGGATGGGCAAGCTCCAGGGCGATCCAGGTCTATTGTGGTTGGTTTGTTATCCACTGCACACGGACTCGGGCACGTCAATCCATACAAAGGCATGCAGATGGCTACAATAACACACGTCCAAATAGGTATGAAGAGGGCCTCCACTTCCGTTCTACACTCCCATAGCTTCCACTATCACTGCTGGCGAGATGGGTGTTCTCGAATGAGTAAGCGCTGGTAGATATTATACCGGACATTTTTGGTTAGATTTCAATGGGAGAATAGTAGAGATGTGTGGAATCTATGGAAGATGCGGATTCTCTACATCTCTACTATTGTATTATCACCGTCTTAGTCGAGTCGAGATGGCGTCAACGGTCAACAACAATGCAGGCCAGGCGCGCCTATCCGGTGGACCGAAAATCGGGCCCGACCACCAGTGCACGGGTGGCACACGGAGGGACAAGGCAAAGGGCGGCAGATGAGATGGCCCCAGTGGATTCCTCGGCCCACGCGTCATAAACCCTCATCTAGAGGACACCGGCGCGACGGTGCCCGGGTAGACGCCTCTACCCGCTGGCCATTGAGATTAATGTCGTCACGTCGTCCGTGCAAAGCCAGCGAAGGTCATGCAACCATGTTGAGCATGGAACGTCCCGCATCAAGAGATCTCCCATATCTCATGTTTCAGAAAAGTGATCAAAGTATCATCCAAGATGGAGGAAACTTGCCAATATGTTCCCAACAACAAACTTGTCGTGTAAGACACATCCAAGGAATTTCAGCTCCCATGCAAGGCATTGCATTTCATCAGTCTGCTCAACTACATAATCCTTATAACCGTTTTGTAGTCATGATACTTCTCCTTGACATACATTTCGCCGCCAACATCATTTTCACTGAAGTTAACTTCAAGTGATCCCACATTCCTTGGCATCATTTGATTGAGGAAGTCAACCTACACAAAGTAATCGATTGATGTAGAGGTAAATGTAGTAGAAATCATGTCGATATGCTCCCCCAAAACCACATCACTCCCCACCCAGTGCAAATTCTCAAGGAATCTGATTTTGATGGCCTTCTCTTTTAACAGTCATCCAAACGGTTAACAAGATGAGATAGCCTTCAAGCAGTGCAACAACAAGACCCGGGCAATGTGTGTGTGAGAGAGAGAGAAAGGGAGAGAGAGAGTAGCAACAGCTTTACGGTATATATCATCTCAGCTGGGGAGGTCTGGAGGCCAAGCGGAGAGACAAGGAGATAACTGACGTGGGAGGTGAATGACAAGCTTTCTTGGATTAAAGATGAATTGAAATAAGTATTCAGCTAGTTAATTAAAATGCCTGGATTTGGATTGGAAAAAACATTTGTTTATTCCTCATAAATTAAAGTTTTTCCCAGTTTTACTCTTCTTTTATATTCTTAATTCTCTTTTAATATTGCATACAAAGATCAATTCCACACACATGATACATTAATCCTTGTAAGCAGCAAAGCTAGTGAGGTTCACAACCTCACTAGATTAAGTTGGGGACCAAGGTAAAGTTTCTTTGTTGAGTGCAGGCTTGATCATGTGCTCGAGGGAGAACTCCGCGGATTGATACCTTGGTTCTCAGTACCGATGAAGGATTCTTCTGACACCAAAAACCATTGTTCTTCAGGGCCCAACATATATTCTCTTTTCTGGCACTACCTTATTAGCCAGGGATATTACGACATCTCTAGCAGATCCCCTAAAACCGGTTAGAGGACCTCTAAACCAGACCTAGCCGGTCCCCTAATCCGGTTAGAGTAGTAAAATATTTCCTCCGAGGCAGCGGTCGAGGTGTTAAAATACTCCAACTCCCACGTGCCAAGTAAATCTCCCCCCCCCCCCCACGTGCCACACCAACGCCCTCTCCGCCGCCCAATCCACCCACGTGCCACACCCACGCCCACTCCGCCGCCCGCACGTCGGCTGGATCCGGCGGCCGCCACTCCCACCCCCCTCCCGTCCATTCGTAGTGCTTGACCGGTGGATCCACGCCGTGGTGGCACCTCCTCCTCCCGCACATCTTCCTCTCACGCGTACAACGCCTCCTCCTCTCACGCCGGTGGCACATCCACCAGGCGGCGCACCGGCCTTCCCCGACTACCCACCGCTGCCGCCGCCGATGCCAATATATCATGGCGGATGGCAGCGCCAGTGGGGAACTTGGGTCGCCGAAATCTACGACTGCGACACCAAGACCCACAGTTTTGGCTCCTTCCACTCAGCTGAGGCGGCGGCACGTGCATACGACATCAAGGTGGTGCACCAGCACGGCGCCGCAAGCCACCGTAACTTGCCCGACGAACCCCGGGGTGGCCACCCCATGCGAGAGGCGGTAGGACCGAGAAGCCCGCGAGCATCTCGCGCCGGAGTAAGCCGGCGAGGCGTACATGGCGGAGCTCTGCCGACGCTACCTGGAGCGCGTCGAGGCGGAGCACTGCCTGTACGCTGACTATGCGGCGGGTAGGGACAAAATCATCGATCAGTTCAGCGATGAAGGTGGCGATGGCGGAGGTAGCGACGGTCCGGACCCAATGATTGGCGGTTTGAGTAGGGAGGAGTGGAAGACGATTGAGGAAGAATCGGACTAGGTTTAAATTTCTAACTAAATATCTACCTAGTTGGAGGTATCTCATTACGCATTTGTTCTCATTCCTCCTCGGTGATGCCCAACAAATATTTGCAGTACGATGCAAATAACAAAATACATTTTAGTAATTAATGATAGCATGTTTTTATCGTTCTTGTTTTTTCTTTCTTTTTTTGGTATATTTTTTGGGTTTTACGTGTTTTTTGCTCTCTTTTTTTTGCTTTTGTTGTTTTTTGTGTTTCTTTTTCAATTTTGTAGTTTTTGTTTGTTTCTTTCTACATTTTTGTTATACACCAAGAATAATATTTATGTACACGTTCAACATTTTCCAAAATATATAATTAACATTTTTGACAACTTATATTTTTTATGTCTACTTTGCCCATATACATTGTATATTTTTTCTATACACCAGAAAGATTTTTTATATACACGTTTAACAATTGGAAAATACATGATTAACATTTTAAAAATACATATTAACATTTGGTCAATTTTTTTTTTACGTCTACATTCTCCATAAACATTGTACATTTGTGTATACATCAGAAACATTTAGATATACACGCTTAACATTTTACAATTTCATGGTCAACATTTTTTTTAAACATATAGTTTTTTATGTCTACTTTTTCTATGCACATTCTACATTTCTTGTATACATCATGATCATTTTTTATATACACGTTTAACATTGTCCAAATACATGATTAATATTTTCGAAAACTTATAATTTTTTATGTCTACTTTGTCCTATTCACATTGTATATTTTTTGTATACACTAGAAACATTTTTTATACACATTTAACATTTTTATACACATTTAACATTTTTGAAATGCATGCTTAACTTTTTTCAAAAAAACGGAAACTTACATTATTATTTTCCTAATTTTGTTTACCATACAGACTACCCATTTGTTGTATACAATGGAAACATTTTTTCTAGAGAAGTTTAACATTTCTTTAATGCATGATTAATATTTTTTAAATTTTGCATATAAGTGATTTTTGTAATAGAAATATTCAGAGTATTTCAAAATAAAGCCAAAAGAAAGAAAAACCGAGTGTAAGAAAGGAAAAGGAAAGAGCTGAAGGCCGCGCTGGGCCGGCCCAATCGGGCAACTGTCAGTAAGAGAGAAAAGGGGGGAAATGGGGGAGAACATGGGATCGAACCTGCGTCTCCTAGGTGGAAGAGCGACCATCTAGCCGGGGGAAAGGAAAGGCAAGGAAAAAAAGCGAATCGTTTTTACCACTTTCGGGTGGCATTGGTGGGTAATTCTTGCCAACTTCAAGGGTAATTTGGATGACGATTAACGGACATAAGCACTCCGTGCTTTATTATTATTAGGTAAAGATGTGGTACGCAACGCACCTCGTCTATGTCACACATCACCACCCTCTGGATAGTCTTGGGCCTTAGCGCCTCCCTCGCCATAGAGCCCTCGCCGCCGCCCATGATGAACACCGTCTTTGGGCTACAACAATGAAATGGAATTTCCAGATTGCATTGACCCCGGAGAGACTGAAAACCAGGCCCAATCCGGCGATTGCTTGCTCACTTGGTGTTGAGTATAATGGTTATTTAGAAAACGTAGGATAGCGTAGGATTTATTCTACCTTGACTTGTACTCCAAGATGATCATGTACTCCTATATAAATGCCCACAAGGCTCAAGCAATAAACATCGATTCCACCAATCTCTCTCTATCCCTTCTAACATGGTATCAGAGCTCCTCCGACTCCTCGGCATGGCGTACAGCTGGTGCAGGTCCCTCGTCTACGCATGCCCGGTGCTGGCAACACCGATGCGTGCCTTCGTCCACGACGTGTCCCTGGGTCTGGCAAGCCTGGTGCGGCGCTTCGTCAATTTCAACTTCGTCTGTCTACGCATGCCCGGTGCTGGAAACACCGATGCGTGTCTTCGTCCACGATGTGTCCCGGGCTTGGCAAACTCGGCGCGACGCCTCGTCAACACCGTCTTCTTCTCGGCGCTTCACTGCTTCGACACCACTGCGCCCATGACTAACTCGGCGCCTCATTGCGCCCGCGGCTTCACGGCGACTAGCTCGACACCGGCCACCCCGACTCGACATCGACCACGGCGTTCTTCGCACGGCTACCTCGACCACGGCTACACCACCCTACGCCCTCGGCTACATCGACATCAACACAAAGGGCTACCGCCTTGCTTGAGCAATCTCGCCGGTTTCCACTCCAGCCACAACTTCCGCGATGCTTCGACCGCTACGACTGTGGGGGGTGTCCGTCGGCTTACCTTCGGATTCTTCTCCAGTCTCACCGTCTGCGTCGCTACAGTTGTGACTGCGGGGGAATGTTGAGTATAATGGTTATTTAGGAAATGTAGGATAGCGTAGAATTTATTCTACCTTGACTTGTACTCCAAAATGATCATGTACTCCTATATAAATGTCCACGAGGCTCAAGCAATGAACATTGATTCCACCAATCTCTCTCTATCCCTTCTAACACTTGGGATGGAAGAGAAGCGGCGGGTGTATCAAGCAGTCGTGGTAGATGAACTCGTCCGTCTCCGCGCTCTGCATCTTCGCGTCGATTATCAGAGCCTTGCCAAAACGCTTCGTATCGACCAGGGCGATCTCCTGGTACTTGCTCGTCCCTCGGTGCAGCACGTTTTCAAGCACACACACACACAAAGAGAATGGGTATAAAAACAACATTTACATGCATGACCGCCTCAGAAGAGAGAGCTCAGAGATTCACCTACGTGTTCAAGGCGTAGCAGAGCTTGAGGCCGTCATGGATCTCCTCCTCGTACCACTGGGTTTCCTCACGATCTCCCCTCTGCTGCAGCTGCTGCTGCTTCACCAAGTTGAGAGCTAAGAAAGAACATATTTCATATGCACATCATGCCAAAAAAATCAACAGCTCCCCCTCGACCCGGCTAGCTAGAGTATGCGCCACAATATTATTTTCCCTATGATTGAACTAAAAAATTACATGAACAACATTGTGAGCTAAGAAAGAACATTCTTTATATATAGCTATTGTCGGCACCGCCGAGTTGCCTTCATCTTTCATCTCCTCACAACTTCCATGCAGTTGTTGTTAATGATCCTTTTGTTGCAATGCACCTTGGCTAAATTAAATTAATTCATTCACTAGTAAAGTATGTGACTCTAAATAAAATCAACAACTGCAACCCCTATATATAAAAACATCCTAAGATGAAAGCAAGTAGATTACCTATATTTCGATTATCTTTGGGTTTTGAGCAAGATGAAAGCAACCCGATAACAGAAAGGATTTTTTTACCTTTTTTACCCAAAGAACTTTTGTAGTGAATCCACTAATTAAGGGGTACCCTTTGCAAAGGTTATCCCTCCCCCCTCTATGGTGCTGACAACTGGCGCATTGCATGTGCGCCACTTGTGGCAACGTGGGAGTTTTTTTCTTTTTTTGTAGATTCATTTATTTCAAAACGTTTTATCTCTTGAATCTTGCACGAAACCATTTTCATCGTTGGATTTTTTGCGTTGAGATCTTTGAAACTAGATTCCATATAATAGGGCTGAAACGAACGACCTTGACATGCGCTACACACTTATTTACAACGCCGGTCGCAAAAAACAAAAGGCGTTAGAACGATCTCGGGTGCCATCGTTAGCTGTCGAGTATACGTCGTGTGCCCGGACGGTGTTATTCGCCGCTGCCTGCCTGCTTGAATGGAGCCACTCGCCTACTCAAAATTGCACCTACATCTAAACGCCAGCAGATGATGGGACGCAACGCACTGGCACACAACAGACCTTGAACCAATCAAGCCCCAAATGGCAATATTAATTGGACTCACTTCCGACCTAAGCCTATGGAACAGAACGCGACTTTGCAACTATGGGGCTGGCTGGCCGATGTGTTTTTGGACACGGTTCGTCGCCATAGCAGCATTTCTGAAAACCCTGGCATGGGCTTCAATGGCCGCAAAAATGGCTGCCATGGCAGTCATGACACGGAGTCGTGTGGTTACATGTGATTGTACCTATTGCATAGCTACATGACGAGGAACGAAATATAATGCATAAGAAGAGACAACATGCAAACATAATAATATTTCAAGTTCAATCGCTCGTACAAACCGATTATAAATGAACAAAAATGGATAATTATCTTACATTACAAAAAAAAACTCGCTCTCAGACTGCTCTCCTGCCAGGCTATTCATGTCTCTTCGATCCCTTGGTTGTTTGGGGCTGTCGAGCCTACCGCGGCGCGTGCACGTGTCGTCTGACCGGTCAGTTTTCTTCACCACCATATCATGTTGGTCATACGCGTCTGTTGTGGGTCGGCGAACCGCCGGAACGGGGTCAAGCTAGGCAGCGGCGCTAGGCACCTGCCACTACAGATTTAGCCACTGAAATCGCTAGGCACAAGGCCGTAGCATGGGCAGTTCAAAGGCAAAAAGAAGCACACAAAGAGAAGAAAGAAAAGTGAAGCTGCCAGGAGAAAGTAGAGAGTAAACCGAAAGATTAAACGGCCGAGCCATGACACCGAGATTCAATCTTAGCTCATCGTGGCCTCATTTCATCAAGCAAGTCATCTTCATCACCACAGAAACCAACGAGCTCGGCATGGGTAACCTGCAACGACGAGGAAAGCGAAGGATGGTGAGCGAGAAGGAAAGAAATGTCATAGCCAAGAAGGAAACAATTCTCAACCTCACATGCCGCGAGGAACCAACACTGCGACACCGGCACGGGCGGCCGCGGCACTGGCAAATAAAGCACGGAGGGCGCCGAGAAAGCTCGAACAAGCCCATGCACTGGACCTCCGCTTCTGCTGCCAGCGGTCCGGCGGCTCCACGGACAGCGTGCTGATGTTTATATGAAGTTTGTTAATTAGAACTAGCTAATTGTTGCATGCATGCATTTGATTACGTGAATTATACAATGGATAGTCAAAAATTCAGAGCCCGTCGTTTCTTCAAAGCTCACCTTGTATATACTTATTTTATAATACAGGAAACTAGCGGAGTGACCCGCGCATTTGCGCGGCTAGACTTGCTATGTAGTGGTTATATATCAAATATTAATTTGGATATGAAACTTGCAGATTTTTTTCCTTAATTGGGCAATCACAATAATTATTTAAAATTTGGAGTATGATTTAGGCAAAACTGAACCATATTTTAATATGGTGTCATCTTCTGAGGAAATTTGGAAAGGTTCTGCCTAAAAATACATACCATTTTTTACTCTTCATGTGCACATGATAGGCAATTTAATTTGAGAAAACTTTATTTCACATAGAAACGGAATATACGTGTATGGTTAATTTTAGCAGTTTTACCATTCTAATATTTGCTTCTATGGTGTTAGTACCATTGATGTGGCGGTTCACCTAGCCAATTGTACTGTAGCTTGCCTTTCACAGGTGAACCATCCATTTTGTATGGACCGGCCATCTTCTCTTACAACCCAGTCCGATTCTTCTTATGTAGTACGTACTGCTTCATTTTCCTTCCTCTCTTTCACCCACCTTCCTTTCCTCCCTCTAACCTACTGCATAACTATAACTAATGTAGGTTCTAACTTCCATCAGCTTTTATCTTCCCTGGCTATCAGGCACGCCTTTGTGACTGAGTTGACCATTATAACACCACGTGGGCGTGACCATATACCTGTTTCCAGTCACCACTAATGTCTTATCAATCTTCACACATTGTAAGGCCCCTTAGTATTTCCTCTCTCCTAAAATATCCACATTTCATACTGGCCCACAACCCTTACCGAAAAAGGCTTTCGCCCCGCTTTATATATAAAGCAACCATCATCAACATGCCGGTACAAACGCACGCCACCACAACACACGCACACACCCAAGGCAAGATACAAAGGTGTTGATCGCAGCAACACCACCCCTAGCACTACAAGAGCAACCGGGGAACTCAACTGTGAACACGCCACCGCGAAGAGATGAAGCCGCATAGGACGAACCGTGGGCTCCAAGGTGGCGCCTTCAGGAAGGTTACGACACCGGAGCGCCGCCACCGCCCGATCCGAGGATCAGAGTTTCCCCTGGAGCACCACGACGGGCAATGAGAGCCGTGACGACGCCTTCAAGAAGGGAACGAGCTTCGCCGCCGCCGGTCCGTCCGAAGATAGAATAGGTTTTCACCCCGGCCAATACTCACCGCCACCGAACGCCACACCCCGGCTACCACGCCGCCCACACGGCCATGGTCACCGGGCAACACCGAGCATGGGCTCTACCCATGAGCACCGCGCTATCACCCCCAAGGCCGCCGCCCCGGCATCCAGGACCCTGACACCACCGCACCCGAGACACGCCGCTACCCCAACCAAAGATACGAGAGAAAGGAGCCGCCTTTCGTACCCCTGGACGGCCCCCAGCGCTAAGACCCAAAGGCCGGCCAAAACTGGCCTCCATCGACCCGTCCTGCCGTACCGGTCGCGAGACGAGCTCGGTCCTGCAGCACCGGGCGCGAGACGAGCTCGGTCCTGCTGCACCGGGCGCGAGACGAGCTCAGTCCTGCTACTCCGGACGCGAGACGAAGGATGGACCGTAGCTGGGAGAGACCCAGCTCTCCGGCGCACATAGCAAGCACGTGACGAGAGGGTGAAGCGAGGATCGATACGGTCCGCCCGCGGACAAGCCGACGCCGGAGTAAGCCGACCGTCGCCGTAGACAAAGCCGTCGAGCCACCGTGTAGCCGCCGCGCCACTAGGAGGCCATCGCCCGAGCCGGACCTCCACGCGCCGCCGCCGCCCACGGCCGGAGCACTAGCCACGCCAGGTCGATGCCCCACCCGCGCCGCCACGAGGTCAGGTCTGGCCGGGCCGCCGCGGCCGCCATCCCCGACCCCCTGGCCCGCACCACCACCATACCGCTGCAGTCCCACCACCAGCCCACGCCGCCCACGGCCCGCGCCGCCAGCCGCAGCCATCCGCCAGATCTGAGCCGAGCTCAAGACGCCGCCACGACCGCCGCCGGCACGCCCCACCACCAGGCAGCCTGCCGCATCACCGAGACCACCAGACGCCGCCGCCCGGAGAAGCTCCGCCACGCCGCCGCGACCCACCAAAACGCGACGCCCAGGCCCGTCGAAGCCAGCCCGCACCAGCCCCCACACGCGAGGAGGTGAGAAGTCCCGCCGCCGCCGCCGCCGGCCGAGCTTCGCTCGGAGCGCCCTGTGGCGGCGGCGGGGGAGGGGAGGGGCGGGAGGGAGGTGCTACCCGGCGGCGGCTAGGGTTCCCTCCCTGTCGCCTGCGGGGGCGACACGGGAGGTGCTCTGTATTCAGTTCACTAACTGTTTTTGGCCCACAACCCTTGAATGCACCATGGCTTGTACTTTGTTTTATCTCATCAGATAATGCACCAACTTGCCCGAGTGAAGTCTGTGTAAGTTTTTTTTTTGCGGGTAGAAGTCTCTGTAAGTTTGACATGAGAGGAGGGTACGGTCCACATATCCGTGGTGATATCAAGGCCACCCTTATCGGAATGGAAGAAAAACACTCAAATTACACGGGGTTAGAACTTGAATTGAACTTCTTCTTTTTTGGAATTGAAGTTCTAAAGCAGTTAAATTTGTGTGTATATATTTAATTCCAATTTACAACGACCGAATGTGTCAACGTATATGCCATAGAATGCCATGTGGCTTCAATCTGTGTGGTCACCGGCGCCGTGGCTAGCTGCACTTGCTTGAGATGAGATGATGCAAGATGATGTAACACATGAAGTGGGTCATGCTGAACTCCCGTCGCATTGTAGTCATATTCTTTTCTTGATGGCAAGCGCCCATTAAATGAAAGAAATACTCCTTACGTAATCATCTTGCATCATCATATATAATTACATTAGGCAGCTTATTACTTACTTAGTCATATATATATATATGCATTTAATTCAAGCGCCCATTATTTACATTTAATTCTAACATTCTAAAAGGCCAGATTCATTGAACTGAAAAGTGCTTCCTTAATTACAGGGTTCTCTTTTTCATATAAAATCTACAAAAAAGAACTCCTGCCTTCAGGGGGGAGATAATAATGAAGGAAAATACAGTAAGAAAGCACATTGTCCTGGTAATAACAACAATTATTTTAATTTCATTTTCATGTCAAACTCCTTAGCTTAGATAGACCGTTTCTAAATATAAGACTTTTTAGAAATTTCAATTTGGACTACATACGGATGTATATATACGTATTTTAGAGTGTAGATTCAGTCGTTTTGCTCGGTATGTAGTCCATATTGAAATCTCTAAAAGGGCTTATATTTAGAAACAGAGGGAGTAGATTGTATAGTATTAACCAACAACATTTAGCTACCCATTCTAGGTATCATATGCGTGTATTCTGGTGTTTGCAGAAGGTATCAAGGCAATGAAAATTAAATCTATTTGTATAATTGCTATATTTGCTTGCAGCTTGGCATCAAATATTTTTATCTTGTAAATTGTATATCTCTTTTCTTGTCTTGAGTGTGAAAATATAATTGCTTTATTTGGCAGTGATGTTAAGTTTATAACACATGCTAACTTTGCAGCAATGAACATGGGTTTGTTCTACCATGCAAAAAGTCCTCAAATCATAGCACGAACATAGAGGGTAAATATTTTGACAGTACAAAGATATGAATGTACCTAGAATGATTGTATTTGATAAACATACACTCTTTCCCGGTTTGATCTAAATAATATGCACCAAACTGATATATTTGAACTTCGTCCTATAAATTTGTGCAATACTTACTTAAACCTGCAAACAAAATCAGAAAAGAAAATAATGTGTCAAATTATAATTTCATAAGCGCAGTTGTGCTGTAGAATATACCAAATAACTATATGAATTTTTACAATCAATGTACTTGCTAAAAGTGGCCTATTACTTGAATATCAAAATAATACATGATCCTTATTAAGTAATCTGCCACTACTGTGTCACCAATCCAGATTTATAGTACCTGAGCTAATATTCTTCTGGCCTCATGAAAATTCTTTAAAATCCAATTCAATATTATTTGATAGAGCAGTATATTTTTGGCATGAGGATAAGTAATATAGTGTTTTTCCTGCGGACAGTTGCTTGCTCTCATGCATGAAACGAATTACAGAACTGACAAAAAGTACATTAGCACATCCTGCGTTCAGCCTAGAAGATATAGAGGATGACTTTGAGTAGGCAATTGTCTGGATGTAGAAAAATACATGGTACTTAGGCTAGCCTTCCTATGATCCAGATGAGTTACATATTTGTCGAAGACAGTGTCTAGCACATATAAAGGAGATCAACGGTTGGCAACTGGGCCATATATTTCCTTCAAATAGAAATTTGTTAGTTGGCTGTTTCCGTGCTCCTCCGCATAGTATATATTTTAGACTCGATTGCAGTGTACTAATGAAGTAACATCAAAATGTGTGAGAAGTAGATGTAGCATGACATTCAAGATTTTGCGGATGCACCACACTAATTCGAGTAGCCCCACTTCTACAATAGCTCACCAAATAGCCTGATGTTTATTATGGCCGTAGTAAACTCCAAAGCTATTTCCTGTATAGTTATTTGACTTTTTCTTTTCTTGCGTGAGGTCAGAAAAAAAGGATAAGTGTTGGCGCCGCCTCTCACAGCGCCGCTCTTCTTCTACCTCTTGCTGCCTCTCACAGCTCAACCTTCTCTCTTTGCCTCACAAGAACACACACACATGGTTGGAAACTCACACGCACACACACTTCACCAAGGAGAAAGGTAGCTTTGCCTTGTCTCCCGGTGAATAACACAGGCGCTACATTTTTCTGTCAGCCCTCTCGGCCTCTTTTTCCATTCATCTGATCAACTTAAATACCATGTACAAATGACTCCACACCCAGCCACTAACTCACGCACGCACACGGCTGGCCGGCACACTCGGCCACTACCTCACGTACGCACACACTAAGCTAACTACCCTGGAATCTCTCCAGCCAGCTAACAACTTATCCATGCAAGCGTGTGACTCAATCCTCTCCTACTAACTAGGCATGCCACTAACAAACTCAGCCTGCCGGCTACTGCTCAGGATCTTGGCTTCAGCTTGCCGTCTCACACAGCTGCGCGTCGATTCACACGACCCCAGCCATTTCTAGACTACTAACATGCAATGCACACATGCACGTACACACATGTCAAAATTAATTCTAACATTTTCCCTCCTAATCTTGACATGGTGGCTCACCAAACTTTTCATGGATGACGCCTTCACAGCGCCGAGCTCCACTCCATCTCGTCGACGCCGTCTCAGCGCCGAACACACGCACCTTGCCACAGCATCGCACTGCAACATTTGTTGGCTTCACACCAACTCTCCATGATGACGATGGCATCGCACCACCGCCGTCGGCATCACACCGACCCAAGTGACAGCATCGCGCCGTCGTCCATCTTCATAGCGGCATCGCACCGCGTCTCCTTGTAAGGGCCTCACACCGTCGTCGTGGCAGCATCGCACTGCCGTCTCCTCCTAGCGGCATCGCACCACAGCCATATGTTTGTGCGGCATCACACCGCCAAACACCTCCTTGTCGTGGACGACGCCATCGCAGCACCGATCACCACGCACCATCTTGTCGTGGACGATGCCATCACAGCACCGATCACCACAGCGTCGTGCCGCATGCAGCGGCCACCTCTTGATGTGGACGACGCCTACGCGACGCCGATCGCCATGCCGTCTCCCTCCAGCGGCATCGCGCCACCGCCGTCCTCCACCTCGCATGGAGTCCGCGGCGCCGCCGTCGCCGCCTTGGATCGACAGGGCTCTGATGCCAATTGTAGGCGCCGCCTCTCACAGCGCCGCTCTTCTTCTACCTCTTGCTGCCTCTCACAGCTCAACCTTCTCTCTTTGCCTCACAAGAACACACACACATGGTTGGAAACTCACACGCACACACACTTCACCAAGGAGAAAGGTAGCTTTGCCTTGTCTCCCGGTGAATAACACATGCGCTACATTTTTCTGTCAGCCCTCTCGGCTTCTTTTTCCATTCATCTGATCAACTTAAATACCATGTACAAATGACTCCACACCCAGCCACTAACTCACGCACGCACACGGCTGGCCGGCACACTCGGCCACTACCTCACGTACGCACACACTAAGCTAACTACCCTGGAATCTCTCCAGCCAGCTAACAACTTATCCATGCAAGCGTGTGACTCAATCCTCTCCTACTAACTAGGCATGCAACTAACAAACTCAGCCTGCCGGCTACTGCTCAGGATCTTGGCTTCAGCTTGCCGTCTCACACGGCTGCGCGTCGATTCACACGACCCCAGCCATTTCTAGACTACTAACATGCAATGCACACATGCACGTACACACATGTCAAGATTAATTCTAACAATAAGTAATTTCAGTATAAAGTGCAACTGCTTGCTGCCAAAAAATAAATCAACTAAATGCTACAATTTTCCATATGAAGAAAAAGAAGAGACATACCATTGAAACTCAACGTAGTGTGAAGACATCATCTTTGGTTGAGGTGGTCAAACCCTGCAAGCTGCAGCTATGTCGAGCATCATAACTGCCGTAACACGCTGACTAAAACGAAAAATCTGTTCATTGTTGTACATGGGCCACATGTTCAGCGAGCATGTTTGATGGCTAGATCCCTCAAACTGCCGCGTCTCAAGTATCAACAATGATCACCGTCATGAACACCATGGATTGATCTGATCATCATCATGGCCAGTAGAACATGATGCATATTGGTTCTGAACACCGTTTGGATCAGGCGTGCGCACGCACTACCGAAGATTTCCCCGAGGATGGGACGCAGCTTGGTCAGAAGGTGGTAGCCTGGAAGCGGCTGTTCGCTTAGAAAGATACGAAGCTTCTTCCTGCCTCCCGTACCCAACTGTGTGTGGATACTTTCTCCCGACATGTCAGTCTCCATCGGCTGAAGAACCATCTCCATCCCTTCTCCGCACATCCTCGAGTTTCTCCCCGATTTGTCCAGGGGACCGTGAGTCCGTGACATCTCGTCTTTGCACTGGGTTAACTCATAAGCTTTACCTTTTCTCACCTATTTGCATCTTGCATGTTTTCCTTGCATGGCTGCCACTTTAACATCATTGTTCCCAATGGCTGAAGCGTTCAACCAATCTGCCAATGCTTGGATGACACATGCATGCTTGATACGCCGGCTAGAGAGGTCGACTCGTTCCTTCACCTCAAATCCAGCTTAGCTGATTGTGACAATGCCGAGGAGCTACTTCTGGTTGTTGAGGCTTGTGCCATAAGGAGAGACGGTAGAACAGAAGGTTGCAGTATCACATCTGGAGGCACGTGCGGTAGAACCATGGCGGCGTAGAAAAAGCCGGAGGAGATATGTTCTAGGTTTTTTTAAGGGGACCTGTTCTAGGTTTGTTGGCGGAGAAGTATTCTTTACGGTAGGAGTCTTTTTTTTTTGAACCTGCCTTTGACGCTAGGAGTCTTGTCCTCGTACAATTCCTAAGCTAATGTATCCAGCAAGGCAGCACACGTGAGATCTATGTTCAGTATTTTTATTTTTATTTTGCATATGTGAGATCTATGTTAAGTTTTTTTCCGTGAGATCTATGTTAAGCTGCCTTTGACGCTAGGAGTCTTGTCCTCGTACAATTCCTAAGCTAATGTATCCAGCAAGGCAGCACACGTGAGATCTATGTTCAGTTTTTTTTTTCATACGTGAGATCTATGCTAAGTTTTTTTTTTCGTGAGATCTATGTTAAGCTGCCTATGTAATCTTGACCCTTAAAATATCTTGGTTTTAAATTGATAAATCTTGGCCGTCTGTTTTCTATCGTTTTAATAATATAATAGATATCCAGGTAGGTAGGATTTAAGATATGGATCTGGGCTGTTGAAACATGTTGAACCCTAAACTGGTACGAACAACAACTTGATATTTTCTCAGATTTTTTTCGTAGATGCCGCTGAAGTTAGACAAAATTACACCACAATCGCCACAGGCAAGTGAAAAATAGGTTCGACACCTCACCCTCGAGCGACACGTCACTCCTTCTGTAAGCAAAACTTCAAAAAAAGACACCCGTTCGTCTCCCGCCCGGAGCCCGTCCCCATCTGCCACCTCCCTCCGCCATGCAGTGACACCGGCAGGCGGAGGCAACCGACAAGCAAGGACTATATCATAAACAAGCACGAGGTGGTGATCATAACATATAAGGAGAATAAGATAGACTCATACGAGCGTGTGATATTTTTTTCCTGTTGCAACGGACGGGCGTGTTTGCTAGTGTTTTACATAAACGTGAAATCAAAGTTGGGATATTATAGACCCACCCCTTTTTTATACCAATTTTAACATAACCTTTGTACATTGATAAGCTAAAATCAGACCCTCTACTAGTCAAATCAGATAAGTCTGGCACTACTTGCTCTGATGCTTGACTTCACGCCGTCGACGGCTGATCGCACAGGATGTTCGGCAGACATTGGTAAATTGTCATGTGTGGTCCACAGATTGCATAGGCATGCTGTAATGCCCGAAATGCGCTTCTAGCTCACACGAAGATTGAAAGGCCTTTGTTGGGACTAGGACTGCATCTTGGGCCCTTCAAAAGTTTTAGGTTCACGCGGGTTTTCAAATCGTTATGACATCGACTGCTGACGGGAATTCTTTTGGTGCCCCTATCTGATACACCAAGAGATTCGTGCCACAATTGCTATTGTTTCAGTTTACTTATAACGCCCAACATGTTGTCCTAGCCCAACCAAGACTTTGAAATCTCCACTAAGGATAGAAGCACATATTGGTCGCACCAACAAATGACTTCGGAACATACACGTAGGGTCATATGTTCGTGAACAGGATGGTCATCACAAAAGATACTACTAAAAGAGATGATGAGATAAATACTAGATAACATTATGACGTACATATGCCCATACATAAATATTTCACCAAAGAGAGGTCACATGGTCATCAATCATTGCAGTGGAAGAAGGCACGGATGGAAGTACGGATAAGAAGCAAATATGCCTAAGAGTCAAGAGAAATAAGCAAGACGTCCAACAAGACTATCGATCAACAACCTCAAATCTAGTCATCGTCAAAGAAGAACAAAAATAAACTCCACGTAGAACGTGCCATGCTCTTGACTTTACCTGAACCTATACCTACACCTAGAGTTGTTGTGGTATCCGTGAGTCACTGAGACTCGGCAATAACACGCATAATGGGGTCGCAATCTAGTTGATCAAGAAGGGATCCTGAATACCTGCCTATGATTCATTCATAACCCCACTGTGTCCTCTTATTGTTTGCATACCCATAAGAAAAGAAAGTCGCGGTACGCACATGGTTGAGAAAGTTTTATTTAATAGTTGAAGTTTTCTACAACTGGTATTATAAACTTCCAAGTCGCCCGTAACCGCGGGCATAGCTCTCTTAAAGATTTAACCCTGTAGGGATGCTTCCAACTTTCCATTATAAGTCCACACGCATTCCCGTTCTTCCAAGTTCAGGGCTGTTAGAGCCTGTAATCCGTTATGGTAGTTTAGAGAAACAAGTTCCTCTAGCTAATGTCAAACTAATCGAGAAGACCTCCCGGTGGGTCGAAATCCGGATCAGAGCCGCACATATCTCGTGACCCGGTCCCATCTGTTTATGATGAGGCTGCGGGTAACCAAACCTAAGTTTCCCCTTGGTGGCCCCGCAAGCTGCTAGGTATTATGGACCGACGCCCTTGGCACTAGCCCCCCTGTTGTTATGAAAAGCATCTCGGATGTCGTCACACCCTATGCAACTTTTATGTTAGGCAGATTTAGTACCAATCTTGGGCCTTCTGGAAAGATACTTCAATTTAAGAGTGCGAAAAGATACTTCAATTACTCCAAGTTTTACTGTCATTTTATTATTTTTAGATTAATGCATCATAAATATGTACTTAATGCATAATATATGGTTAGGGGTGAACTTCTGAAGAGGCACATGAATGGAAAACCAATAAACAATCCAATACAGACAAAACTATGTTTGTCTTTTATTCCCAAGTTTTAACTAGTACAATTCGGGTTCACACAGGCTAGTGCATGGCAATTTATTTTTCACCGCTACAGGGACCAAACCATCGATTAAGCAACGGTGTTCCATATATCTAGTACCGGTGCTGACAAATGGTGCCGTGGTGGTAGAGCAGTATGGTGGGACATACACATTGCACAATGCTGGTAGCGTCTGCAGCGCTAACTTCCTTATCTCCACGAACTGAGGTAGTTGTTGAGGCTGGATAGAGCCCTGGCCCTGTGGGTACTGTTGTTGAGATTACTGGAAGGAGCCCTGGCCTGACGGGAATTGTTGCTTAGATTGTTGGATGGAGCCCTGGCCTGACGGGTACTGTTGCTGGGATTGTTGGATGGACTCCTGGCCCGACTGTTGTTGTTGTTGATGCAGAATAATAGCATGAACGACATTGTGGATGGCTTGGCACCGTGACTGCTCAGGGATCTGCCACAGCTGCTGACAACACTGTTGTTGCAACTCCTAGAAACTACATTGTTGCAATACTTGTGGCCTTGCATGCGCTATATTGTGTTGTTGCAATAGGACATCCATGCATGGAACCAGTTGTTGTTGCAGAAATGGTTGAAGGATTTGTTGTTCTTGTTGTGGAATTTGTTGTCCTTGTTGCTGCGAAATTTCTTGTTGCGGCTGCAGATATGGTTGAAGTGGTGGAAATGCTTGCGGTTGTGGATATGGTTGTTGTGGTGGAAATGGTTGTGGTTGTGGATATGGTTGCGGCTGCGGATATGGTTGTTGTGGTGGAAACGGTTGCGGCTGTGGATATGGTTGTTGTGGTGGAAATGGTTGCGGCTGCGGATATTGTTGTTGTGGTGGAAATTGTTCTTGCTGCCCTGGAATTTGTTGTTGTGTTTGCTGCACAGATGGCCTTTGTGGCTGCAATTGTGACATTGGACCTCTTACTACGGCTGAGGTGGTGGTCGCCGCGATAGCAAGGAGGGTAAGGATGAGAAAGGTCTTCATGGTGGATTTGTATTGTCCACTACTTGCTTGGCTTTAATGATGTGCTCTAGTTATGAGAATGATGGATGAGGAAGGACGATCATCATGCTACCGGCCTATTTATAGCTGCCATGGAATGATCTCTTCCACTACTTGCATTTACTTTTCTGAAAAGTGCTTGGATGCTTCCCGAAATCATAATTTTGTATGTTGTGTTTGATGGCACTACTTACAAGTGTATTCTTGGACTAGTCATTAAAGTTCCTTGTTTTTGCACTATCATTCCACAACCAAAAAGGTGTGATAACTCGCGTGACTCATCTTATTCACTTTACAGCTCAAACACTGATCTAGATTGCATAATTTTCTGTAACTAAGTTTATAATGTTCTACAAGTTGTTACGTGTGCACTAGATAAGCATGGCTTGCACAGAACTTTGTTCGTAATCTTTTGTAGCCTGCTAAGATAGATGAGACCAGTAATGTAACTTGCTTTGGTAGGCCATGACTCACCAAATTCCTTTTACATGTGAAGCGTTGTAGTGTTTTAGAAATTATTAGCACACATCAACTTTGTAATGTTCTAGAAGTTGTTAGAAGTAAACCAGATAAGCATGGCTTGCACAAAACAAAGTTTGTAATCTTGTGCGGCATGTTTAGATAGATTAGACTAGTAATGTAGCTTGCTTTGAAAGACCATGACTCATCAAATCCTTTTACTTGTCTTAAGTGTTGTACAATTTATTAGCACATATCAACTTAGTATGGCTTGCAACATGTGTGAATGCCAATGTTTATTCTGGATTCTATTCGTTTGTAGATCTTATTCTGCTTTACGCAAATCATGCAGATGATCATCTACGGTAACGCTTGTGAGCCCAGCTGCAACAATGTTGGCAGGGTCGGACGGAGGCTGTGGGATGGCACGAGTTTTTGTGACAACCTGTAGTTCATAATTGTAAGGAAGATACATGTTATATTTTTCATGCATGCTAAAAAACGGAAATTTAAAAGTATAAAATAATTGAGTAGCTAAATAATGGAACTCACTATTAAGACCTCACAACCAGACTGAAATATTCAAGTCGTTCTTAAATAAAAATAAAAAAGAAATTTTCTTCCTTCCAATTTTGCTTGCCCGAAAGACATCTTTTTTTTTTCTATCGATTTTGTCGAGTCATTACACTGATTAAATAAATGATTATCAAGCGGTTCTTATTTGAAGA
This sequence comes from Elymus sibiricus, assembly GCA_039707655.1. NCBI lineage: Eukaryota > Viridiplantae > Streptophyta > Magnoliopsida > Poales > Poaceae > Elymus > Elymus sibiricus. The sequence goes on from CM077676.1 coordinate 87,731,791, forward strand.
ACCCTTACCTTTTGTTTAGCTTGAGACTAAATCCTCGATGCTGTTGTATTAAGATAAAAAATATATTGTGATTAGCAAAGTTCTCAAAAACTTTGACATGACCTCCAATCATTATTTATCTTTTGGATCACATGCAAATAATAATTAGATAACTTGACTAGATTCCATCATTGTCATTTCAAATATATTTGAATGTAAAATCCAAACATAATCCTTAGGTTACAATACAAATTACACATCAATTGTTTGAAATTAAAAATATACGAATGATTTATAATTAACTTAGAAAGAATAAGTCATGTCAGGAGTATATTATTAAGCTTCATTATAATAAATACTATAATTGATGAATAATTACAAAAGATAAAAAAACTAACCTAATCTTGTGCTTCCCAGATCTTCAACTTCTTCCTAACATGCAATGGAAATCTCAAAGGAAAAGGTGTTTGGTTAAGATTAGAATGTTTGCCTCTCAACTAAAAAAATGATTGCATCTCCATGGAAATGCAATGTTTAATTTAGGAACCTAGCCATGAGAAACTACTAAGTAGACTGATTCCTAGTCATATTAGAGAGAGTTAACTTCTTAGAAGCAAATCCACCATTTCCAGATGAAGGCAACTGTAGGCAGCAGCAAGCGAAAATTCCAAAAACAATGACTAGCCAGCTCACAAGGAAAAATAGCCAAATTATAAAGCATCAAAACAATGCTAAAGAGGAGGCAATTGCCAACCCAGGAAACCATGGTGCGGATGTAGCAAGTCTCATCCAAAGCCAGCCAACAACTTAGCTAGATAACTATCAACCACAGCAAGACAACCAACTTTCTGTTCTATAATTCCAAAATTAAATAGTAAATTAGTAGTTGTCAAACCACACAGGACAGTCACCACATGCTGTGGCAGGGTCATATAGGCCACCCAAGACTATATAGGGCAAGCAAACTAGCAGTGCTAGTGCCCTCAAACCCCGCTGGTACACGAGTACCAAACAAGAGCAATGACCAATTCACTATTAGAAATTGGAAGAAGAAGCTATTAGGAGCAAGCTTGCCACAAGAAACACGTCATTGAGATTTCCTGAAGAACAAGCTTTGTATACCATACGGTACGAGGTAGAAGGCTTTTAGATAGAAAAGAATTACAACCCAATTTGGGTAGCGATATGTTACATCAGGATAGAATGGCACTACCATAAAAGACATAAAAAACGCAAGGATCACATTTGCTCTTCAGTTTCAGAAATAGAAGAATGAGTAGATATGAGGAGCATGGTATATGTTCTAATCAGAATTTTGGGAAAGACGAGAAAAGAGCTAGAGAAAAGATAAATGAATTGGACCTTCTAAACTCGCTGACTTTGCACTAACCACGCACTTGGAAGTATTAACTGTAGCATCTAAACTTCACCAGATAAGTAATTATTCAGATCACACAAAGTTGAATATATTAGTTGTGTGTATATATATTAGATCATGATAAAAAAAATTGTGGATAGTGTTCTGGCAAACGTACCCAAAGTTGTCTTTCAGATTTTTCCATTTCGGACGTCATCATGCGAATGGTCTCACAAACGTAGTATGCGCATAAATTATTCCCCGGCGCCTGGCTCAGCCACTTTACGAGAATAAAATTCAATCAGATAATAATTAATCGAGCATGATAATGGTATTGAAACTAGAATTAATCAAGCTAGCTAGTAGTACTACTTAATTACCTTGGGTCGCACCCATTTCAGCTGTTGTTTCCATTCGCCGGTGACCTCTTTGATGAACTTTTGCCAAGCCCTGCCCGCCGGCAAAGAAAATGAATAAAGGAGTTATTAATTAGTTGATATCAGGAAATGAACTAAAGAGGCCGACATAGTGCGATAATGATTGAAATTACCTGTCGACCATCCCCTTCACGATTCCGTATTCGGATGGTTCTTTATATAGTGAGTCCAGTACTTGAACTTTTCCCTTGTCAACTTCAATAATTAACAAGATCCAGTGGAAACTGCATGCGCACATGTTTGTATAATTAAGCGGGCATGTGCATAACTCATCAACTACACTTATTAACATCTAGTAAGCAAAAATAGAATTTGTAGTACAAGATATAGTAACACTCACCCGAAGTTGTAAGGAAGTAGTATTTCTGGTTGGGTGTTTAGTCGCTTCAAAAACTCTAGCAAGCTGATCTCTGTGTCTTCTCTCGACCATTCAGTTGACCATGTCTTTTGATTAATCGTATTTGGGTCAATGAACCCAATGCCATAGCGTCTAGCTTTTTTCATTTCATACATCTTCATGCTGCATAATACCACAGAAAAGAATATAGTGAGGATAATTACAGGTAATGAATGAGCACAGCTAGCTAGAGACTTAAATTACAGAAAGAAATCACTTACAGACAATAGCAACTAACGATAGATTTGTCGAGTGCGTCTTGATTGAATAACTGAAACATCTCGGCAGCCCCGTCGCCATGCCTGGGCTCTGCCAGAATCATGCTTCCAATTAACACTAATTCTGTTCTGAACATACTCTTCTCATGCTTCTTATCCATGGAGACTTCCAATTAACACTAATTCTGTTCTGAACATACTCTTTGCATGCTTCTTATCCATGGTGATTTTAAATTGTAATACACATGCTTCTTCGGGTGAGAGTATGCTTCCATAGGTAAACAAAACTCAGTGTAGGTGAACCAAACATGCATCCCCATGTTGCCGCAATCTTAGTTTCTTTCTATGTTCAATGTTATGTACTTCAAAAGACAAGTCAGATTCATATACTATACATATTTCATGCTTCCTGAGAGCTTCTGAATCCAGCTCAAGTGATTCTTTTGTTTATGCAGATTGCTTCCATCCTTTCTGCCGATGTCGAGTACTCAGTCATACATATTTGCATTGTGTGTCCCCTAAAGTTGCAGCATGGTTCCATTCAATCTTATATTTGTTTAGCTTCATAAATTTGCTTCAACCACTACCAAACATGCTTCGTTCTTTCTCGCTTTTTTATTCCAACGGCCGTGCTTCCGTTGCTTCGTATGTATGCTTCTGTTGTATAGACATTTTGCTGCTCGCAGTGATATACATTCTTCCTTTACCTGACATGTTTCTATGGTTCAGGTGTTTATCTTGCTGGTAATTAAATTGTGCTTCTACCAGTACCAATGTGTGCTTGTTTTATTTCTTGCATATTGCCTTGTGTTCTCGTCTATTTCAAATATTTTGCACAATATTTCATTATTTCTCGCATATGTTTTCATGGTTTCCAAATCTAACGACAACCGCTGTGAGTATCTGCTTCGGTTAATTCTCATCATGAATAATCCAATGTTTTGACAATAAGGCCGAGATTGTTGTTCACATATCCACTGCATGCAACTATGCTTCGCGGTTTATTTACACCTGTATATCAGTTATGGTGAAATTTTGCATCAACCACTGCCATTGTATGCTTCTTATTGTACAGACATATTCTCTGGAACCATGAGTGCTTCAACCACTACGAGGCACGAGCCATAGTTTCTTGTAAATATTATTGTACTAACATTTTTGTTATCATAATACCACTGCAAGTGTGCGCTTTCTTGTTTCTGAATATTTTCTACTTATAGATATTTTTCCGCACCCGACTTCAGCCATGATTCTTGTTTCTACACAATGCCAATGAGGCTATGTTGATGTCGAGCGTGGTGAATGGGACCGGACACTGCTATTCGCCAACGACTACTGTGTTGGCCACAGGGAGCTTATGGTGTGTAGTGTTTTTTATTGATGAGCCCATTTAGTGCGACGACGGCTGGGCGAAAGTTGAAATAGTGTCATTGTAATATTGTTCCATTTTTTATTAAATAAAAGAGTTGTAAATTTTGTTCATACCATGTGGTTTTGTTTTAATTCTCTCTGCTTCTTTTGCTTCCACACTGATTTTTTTGCTATTACTATGTTCCATCACACTACAAAATGGTGCTTCCTTACAACTATGCTCGTGGAACGGACAAAATGTTTTCCTACTATAATGAGTTTGTTCCCATTACATACACCAGGAAATGAGTTTCTTCCGTGCATCGGGAAGAATGCTTCTGTGGTATAAAATCTTGTTGCCATCTATAAAGAAACACATCTTAAAAATATCATAATTAATTGCAGGATATAATTGTGAGAAATAATTGTACTTACCAAATTATTTCCTCAAAAAATGGGATTTGGCATCATTCCCAAAATGATGCTTCCATGCATCAACAAGAATGCTTCCATGGCATAAAAATCATGGTACGATCAGTAAAGAAATACATCAAAAAAACAAGATCTAATTAACTGCCAGATTTATTTACGAGAAGTAATTGTACTTTCCAAAATTATTATTCAGTTTTAGGAAGCAAATTAATTTTTTTTTTGAGAAGCAACAATCTTGTTTAGGAAGCATTGGTGCTCAAGAATGGAAACAAATAAAATAGCTTAATTAATCATTCCTAGATTTGGGGAGAAATTGTTAGGAAAAAAAATAGGAAAGAAATTCATCACAATTAATACCAAGTCCTGCATGCAAATTGACTCACGCAGGGAGTTCTACTACAGGATCGGACGATGTGCATGCTTCGAATTGGATGGCCACAGACTAGTCTGATAGGTAGCAAATGGCAGTAGTCTGATGCCTAGCGGCTTCCAAAGTTATAAGGTCGCCCGGGAGCTTGGCCTAGAGGCTCCAGGTTGACCTCCGAGTGAAGCGGAAAGCTTCTGGACAAAGTCTGATGCAACACCATCTTCTGGGACGAGATGTGTGAGGGGGCGACTTAATCTTCACGGTGTAGGATCATCGAATGAAGGGGATAACTTGCTGCAAGGAGGCAAAATAAAAAACAAGTGATTATGACCCGATGAGGTGGATGCCAACCGTATCCTGCAATCCGAACATACGTCGATCCACAACCCGCAAAACTACCCCACACAACTATGCTCAACACAGGGAGCACGGGATAAGTGCAATCCGCAAGGGAAATCACCAACACTAACACACACAACATGACCGCAAGTAATCACGAGAATATGGGTAGCAAGAACTGCCCTTCTCTAATGAGTAGCGCCAAAAGGCCTGGCTCGGAGATGGTGGTGCTGCTGGTTCCTGCTCCACGTGAGATCATGGGTGGTCGACGCGAGGCGAAGAGTAGCGCCAGAAGGCCCGGCTCGGAGATTTTGGTGCTACTGGTTCCTGCTCCATGTGAAATCATGGGTGGTCGACGCGAGGCGAAGAGTAGCGCCAAAAGGCCTGGGGTCGGAGATGTTGGTGTCCGGTTCGTGGGGGTTGAAGGGTTTCCCTTCTCTAGAGATTCTAGAATATTGCTATTCATGTATTTGTTGGGTGAACCGTTGGCCTGAGCAAGTGCACAGGCTATGTGTGTTGGGTCCCATCGCCTGCCATAGTATATACATGTAGGCATGGATGGATGGGCAAGCTCCAGGGCGATCCAGGTCTATTGTGGTTGGTTTGTTATCCACTGCACACGGACTCGGGCACGTCAATCCATACAAAGGCATGCAGATGGCTACAATAACACACGTCCAAATAGGTATGAAGAGGGCCTCCACTTCCGTTCTACACTCCCATAGCTTCCACTATCACTGCTGGCGAGATGGGTGTTCTCGAATGAGTAAGCGCTGGTAGATATTATACCGGACATTTTTGGTTAGATTTCAATGGGAGAATAGTAGAGATGTGTGGAATCTATGGAAGATGCGGATTCTCTACATCTCTACTATTGTATTATCACCGTCTTAGTCGAGTCGAGATGGCGTCAACGGTCAACAACAATGCAGGCCAGGCGCGCCTATCCGGTGGACCGAAAATCGGGCCCGACCACCAGTGCACGGGTGGCACACGGAGGGACAAGGCAAAGGGCGGCAGATGAGATGGCCCCAGTGGATTCCTCGGCCCACGCGTCATAAACCCTCATCTAGAGGACACCGGCGCGACGGTGCCCGGGTAGACGCCTCTACCCGCTGGCCATTGAGATTAATGTCGTCACGTCGTCCGTGCAAAGCCAGCGAAGGTCATGCAACCATGTTGAGCATGGAACGTCCCGCATCAAGAGATCTCCCATATCTCATGTTTCAGAAAAGTGATCAAAGTATCATCCAAGATGGAGGAAACTTGCCAATATGTTCCCAACAACAAACTTGTCGTGTAAGACACATCCAAGGAATTTCAGCTCCCATGCAAGGCATTGCATTTCATCAGTCTGCTCAACTACATAATCCTTATAACCGTTTTGTAGTCATGATACTTCTCCTTGACATACATTTCGCCGCCAACATCATTTTCACTGAAGTTAACTTCAAGTGATCCCACATTCCTTGGCATCATTTGATTGAGGAAGTCGACCTACACGAAGTAGTCGATTGATGTAGAGGTAAATGTAGTAGAAATCATGTCGATATGCTCCCCCAAAACCACGTCGCTCCCCACCCAGTGCAAATTCTCAAGGAATCTGATTTTGATGGCCTTCTCTTTTAACAGTCATCCACGCGGTTAACGAGATGAGATAGCCTTCAAGCAGTGCAACAACAAGACCCGGGCAATGTGTGTGTGAGAGAGAGAGAAAGGGAGAGAGAGTAGCAACAGCTTTACGGTATATATCATCTCAGCTGGGGAGGTCTGGAGGCCAAGCGGAGAGACAAGGAGATAACTGACGTGGGAGGTGAATGACAAGCTTTCTTGGATTAAAGATGAATTGAAATAAGTATTCAGCTAGTTAATTAAAATGCCTGGATTTGGATTGGAAAAAACATTTGTTTATTCCTCATAAATTAAAGTTTTTCCCAGTTTTACTCTTCTTTTATATTCTTAATTCTCTTTTACTTTTGCATACAAAGATCAATTCCATACACACGATACATTAATCCTTGTAAGCAGCAAAGCTAGTGAGGTTCACAACCTCACTAGATTAAGTTGGGGACCAAGGTAAAGTTTCTTTGTTGAGTGCAGGCTTGATCATGTGCTCGCGGGAGAACTCCGCGGATTGATACCTTGGTTCTCAGTACCGATGAAGGATTCTTCTGACACCAAAAACCATTGTTCTTCAGGGCCCAACATATATTCTCTTTTCTGGCACTACCTTATTAGCCAGGGATATTACGACATCTCTAGCAGATCCCCTAAAACCGGTTAGAGGACCTCTAAACCGAACCTAGCCGGTCCCCTAATCCAGTTAGAGTAGTAAAATATTTCCTCCGAGCAGTGGTCGAGCTGTTAAAATACTCCAACTCCCACGTGCCAAGTAAATCTCCCCCCCCCCCACATGCCACACCAACGCCCACTCCGCCGCCCAATCCACCCACGTGCCACACCCACGCCACTCCGCCGCCCGCACGTCGGCTGGATCCGGCGGCCGCCGCTCCCACCCCCCTCCCGTCCATTCGTAGTGCTTGACCGGCGGATCCACGCCGTGGTGGCACCTCCTCCTCCCGCACATCCTCCTCCGGAACTTGGGTCGCCGAAATCTACGACTGCGACACCAAGACCCACAGCTTTGGCTCCTTCCACTCAGCTGAGGCGGCGGCACGTGCATACGACATCAAGGTGGTGCACCAGCACGGCGCCGCAAGCCACCGTAACTTGCCCGACGGACCCCGGGGTGGCCACCCCATGCGAGAGGCGGTAGGACCGAGAAGCCCGCGAGCATCTCACGCCGGAGTAAGCCGGCGAGGCGTACATGGCGGGAGCGCGTCGAGGCGGAGCACTGCCTGTACGCTGACTACGCGGCGGGTAGGGACAAAATCATCGATTAGTTCAGCGACGAAGGTGGCGATGGCGGAGGTAGCGACGGTCCGGACCCAATGATTGGCGGTTTGAGTAGGGAGGAGTGGAAGACGATTGAGGAAGAATCGGACTAGGTTTAAATTTCTAACTAAATATCTACCTAGTTGGAGGTATCTCATTACGCATTTGTTCTCGTTCCTCCTCGGTGATGCCCAATAAATATTTGCAGTACGATGCAAATAACAAAATACATTTTAGTAATTAATGATAGCATGTTTTTATCGTTCTTGTTTTTTCTTTCTTTTTTTGGTATATTTTTTGGGTTTTACGTGTTTTTTGCTCTCTTTTTTTTTTGCTTTCGTTGTTTTTTGTGTTTCTTTTTCAATTTTGTAGTTTTTGTTCGTTTCTTTCTACATTTTTGTTATACACCAAGAATAATTTTTATGTACATGTTCAACATTTTCCAAATATATAATTAACATTTTTGACAACTTATATTTTTTATGTCTACTTTGCCCATATACATTGTATATTTTTTCTATACACCAGAAAGATTTTTTATATACACGTATAACAATTGGAAAATACATGATTAACATTTTGAAAATACATATTAACATTTGGTAAAATATTTTTTTTACGTCTACATTCTCCATAAACATTGTACATTTGTGTATACATCAGAAACATTTAGATATACACGTTTAACATTTTACAATTTCATGGTCAACATTTTTTCAAACATATAGCTTTTTATGTCTACTTTTTCTATACACATTCTACATTTCTTGTATACATCATGATCATTTTTTATATACACGTTTAACACTGTCCAAATACATGATTAATATTTTCGAAAACTTATAATTTTTTATGTCTACTTTGTCCTATTCACATTGTATATTTTTTGTATACACTAGAAACATTTTTTATACACATTTCACATTTTTTAAATGCATGCTTAACTTTTTTCAAAAAAACGGAAACTTACATTATTATTTTCCTAATTTTTTTTACCATACACACTACCCATTTGTTGTATACAATGGAAACATTTTTTCTAGAGAAGTTTAACATTTCTTTAATGCATGATTAATATTTTTTTAAATTTTGCATATAAGTGATTTTTGTAATAGAAATATTCAGAGTATTTCAAAATAAAGCCAAAAGAAAGAAAAACCGAGTGTAAGAAAGGAAAAGGAAAGGGCTGAAGGCCGCGCTGGGCCGGCCCAATCGGGCAGCAGTCAGTAAGAGAGAAAAGGGGGGAAATGGGGGAGAACATGGGATCGAACCTGCGTCTCCTAGGTGGAAGATCGACCATCTAGCCGGGGGAAAGGAAAGGCAAGGAAAAAAAGCGAATCGTTTTTGCCACTTTCGGGTGGCATTGGTGGGTAATTCTTGCCAACTTCAAGGGTAATTTGGATGACGATGAACGGACATAAGCACTCCGTGCTTTATTATTATTAGGTAAAGATGTGGTACGCAATGCACCTCGTCTATGTCACTCATCACCACCCTCTGGATAGTCTTGTGCCTCAGCGCCTCCCTCGCCACGGAGCCCTCGCCGCCGCCCATGATGAACACCGTCTTCGGGCTACAACAATGAAATGGAATTTCCAGATTGCATTGACCCCGGAGAGACTGAAAACCAGGCCCAATCCGGCGATTGCATGCTCACTTGGTGTTGAGTATAATGGTTATTTAGGAAACGTAGGATAGCGTAGGATTTATTCTACCTTGACTTGTACTCCAAGATGATCATGTACTCCTATATAAATGTCCACAAGGCTCAAGCAATAAACATCGATTCCACCAATCTCTCTCTATCCCTTCTAACATGGTATCAGAGCTCCTCCGACTCCTCGACATGGCGTACAGCTCGTGCAGGTCCCTCGTCTACGCATGCCCGGTGCTGGCAACACCGATGCATGCCTTCGTCCACGACGTGTCCCCGGGCCTGGCAAGCCTGGTGCGGCGCTTCGTCAATTTCGACTTCGTCTCTCTACGCATGCCCGGTGCTGGCAACACCGATCGTGTCTTCGTCCACGATGTGTCCCGGGCTTGGCAAACCCGGCGCGACGCCTCGTCAAGACCGTCTTCTTCCCGGCGCTTCACTGCTTCGACATCACTGCGCCCATGACTAACTCGGCGCCTCGTTGCGCCCGCGGCTTCACGGAGACTACCTCGACACCGGCCACCCCGACTCAACATCGACCACGGCGTTCTTCGCACGGCTACCTCGACCACGGCTACACCACCCTACGCCCTCGGCTACATCGACATCGACACAAACGGCTACCGCCTTGCTTGAGAAATCTCTCCGGTTTCCACTCCAGCCACAACTTCCGCGATGCTTCGACCGCTACGACTGTGGGGGGGGGGGGGGGGTCCGTCGGCTTACCTTTGGATTCTTCTCCAGTCTCACCGTCTGCGTCGCTACAGTTGTGACTGCGGGGGGATGTTAAGTATAATGGTTATTTAGGAAACGTAGGATAGCGTAGAATTTATTCTACCTTGACTTGTACTCCAAAATGATCATGTACTCCTATATAAATGCCCACGAGGCTCAAGCAATGAACATTGATTCCACCAATCTCTCTCTATCCCTTCTAACACTTGGGATGGAAGAGAAGCGGCGGGTGTATCAAGCAGTCGTGGTAGATGAACTCGTCCGCCTCCGCGCTCTGCATCGCGTCGATTATCAGAGCCTTGCCAAAACGCTTCGTATCGACCAGGGTGATCTCCTGGTACTTGCTCGTCCCTCGGTGCAGCACATTTTCAAGCACACACACACAAAGAGAATGGGTATAAAAACAACATTTACATGCATGACCACCTCAGAAGAGAGAGCTCAGAGATTCACCTACCTGGTCAAGGCGTAGCAGAGCTTGAGGCCGTCATGGATCCCCTCCTCGTACCACTGGGTTTCCTCACGATCTCCCCTCTGCTGCAGCTGCTGCTGCTTCACCAAGGCCGCCGGCTTGCCGTGCCCATTCATCTCACCAACTATACTACCTCTTCCTGCACAGCCCCTAACATCTTGCAGACAAGAGCGAAGTTAACTGGTGGGTCTGTGACGATCTGACAAGAGCGAAGTTAACTGGTGGGTCTGTCACCGTTGGCTATGGACTGGCTTTATAGAAGAGTAGAGTGCGGTGTTTTCCTAGGGGCGAGCGAGAGTACCAGGAGTACGTGACTTAGGCCTCTACCAATGCATATAAGTGATTGGTTTTTTATTGCTAAGCTTCCTTCATTTAATTAGGTGTAGACTTAGAATTGTGTGTCCATCTAGATACATTCGTTTAGCATGTTTCTTACCGGGGTCACCAAACTAGTCTCTCTTTTCATAATTAACTTACCACATCAGATTTTTTGTCTACTTGGAAGCCTTAACACCTGTACAAAGTGAAGCATTGAGAAGGGCCTTAGAAACAGTGTGTGACACTTGTACAACTCCGGCCCATCAATACAAAGGAAGTGGGCCAGACCATGTTTAATGGATGACACGACATGTTGGTGTTGATTGATCTACGTATGCAGATGCTATCCATGTGAAAATGGACAGATCTGTCTCTTTTCTAAATTTTTGCACGGCCCGGATCCAGAAAAAAAAAATCATAAAATGGCTCATTTGCATGACACTCGGGGATGTGGTGTCGTGCTTTGGCCTCATCTAGCATGGCGCCCTAGCTTTGGCCTCAGGCACCATGCTTGATGGCGCAATAGCTACCTCTAGTAAGGGGTCGTGCTATCTAGCATGGCGCCCTAGCCCAGGGCGTCATGCTATCTTGCATGGAGCCCCAGCCCCCGGCGTCATGCATAGTGGGTCATTTTATGAATTTTTTAATCTAGTTCATTTTGAGCTAAAGTTTCAAAAAAGGGTCAGATTTGTCCATTTTCACGTTATCCATCGATCTACAGAGGAGAAGAAAACGAGAGTCCAAAACCGATGAGACAAGTCACATCAAACTGTGTTAGTTCTCTGATGATGTTTATTTACATTACATTTATCTCCCGAACACAGTGGCCGAGGAGAGAAAAAACTGAAGGTGGAGTGAATAATGTGTAAAAACGTTCGATGCAAAATTAGTGTGGTACAATTAATATTATGCATGAGAAAATAAGAGGCTATTCTCTTAGGGATTTCTGCACCCGGGTGGAGTGAACTCAAAAATTACATGATCAAAGTTGCGAGCTAAGAAACAACATATTTCATATGCACATCATGCCAAAAAAATCAACAGCTCCCCCTCGACCCGGCTAGCTAGAGTATGCGCCACAATATTATTTTACCTATGATTGAACTAAAAAATTACATGAACAACATTGTGAGCTAAGAAAGAACATTCTTTATATATAGCTATTGTCGGCACCGCCGAGTTGCCTTCATCTTTCATCTCCTCACAACTTCCATGCAGTTGCTGTTAATGATCCTTTTGTTGCAATGCACCTTGGCTAAATTAAATTAATTCATTCACTAGTAAAGTATGTGACTCTAAATAAAATCAACAACTGCAACCCCTATATATAAAAACATCCTAAGATGAAAGCAAGTAGATTACCTATTTCGATTATCTTTGGGTTTTGAGCAAGATGAAAGCAACCCGATAACAGAAATGATTTTTTTACCTTTTTTACCCAAAGAACTTTTGTAGTGAATCCACTAATTAAGGGGTACCCTTTGCAAAGGTTATCCCTCCCCCCCTCTATGGTGCTGACAACTGGCGCATTGCATGTGCGCCACTTGTGGCAACGTGGGAGTTTTTTTCTTTTTCGTAGATTCATTTATTTCAAAACGTTTTATCTCTTGAACCTTGCACGAAACTATTTTCATCGTTGGATTTTTTGCGTCGAGATCTTTGAAACTAGATTCCATATAATAGGGCTGAAACGAACGACCTTGACATGCGCTACACACTTATTTACAACGCCGGTCGCAAAAAACAAACGGCGTTAGAACGATCTCGGGTGCCATCGATAGCTGTCGAGTATACGTCGTGTGCCCGGACGGTGTTATTCGCCGCTGCCTGCCTGCTTGAATGGACCCACTCGCCTACTCAAAATTGCACCTACATCTAAACGCCAGCAGATGATGGGACGCAACGCACTGGCACACAACAGACCTTGAACCAATCAAGCCCCAAATGGCAATATTAATTGGACTCACTTCCGACCTAAGCCTATGGAACAGAACGCGACTTTGCAACTATGGGGCTGGCTGGCCGATGTGTTTTTGGACACGGTTCGTCGCCATAGCAGCATTTCTGAAAACCCTGGCATGGGCTTCAATGGCCGCAAAAATGGCTGCCATGGCAGTCATGACACGGAGTCGTGTGGTTACATGTGATTGTACCTATTGCATAGCTACATGACGAGGAACGAAATATAATGCATAAGAAGAGACAACATGCAAACATAATAATATTTCAAGTTCAATCGCTCGTACAAACCGATTATAAATGAACAAAAATGGATAATTATCTTACATTACAAAAAAAAACTCGCTCTCAGACTGCTGTCCTGCCAGGCTATTCATGTCTCTTCGATCCCTTGGTTGTTTGGGGCTGTCGAGCCTACCGCGGCGCGTGCACGTGTCGTCTGACCGGTCAGTTTTCTTCACCACCATATCCTGTTGGTCATACGCGTCTGTTGTGGGTCGGCGAACCGCCGGAACGGTGTCAAGCTAGGCAGCGGCGCTAGGCACCTGCCACTACAGATTTAGCCACTGAAATCGCTAGGCACAAGGCCGTAGCATGGGCAGTTCAAAGGCAAAAAGAAGCACACAAAGAGAAGAAAGAAAAGTGAAGCTGCCAGGAGAAAGTAGAGAGTAAACCGAAAGATTAAACGGCCGAGCCATGACACCGAGATTCAATCTTAGCTCATCGTGGCCTCATTTCATCAAGCAAGTCATCTTCATCACCACAGAAACCAACGAGCTCGGCATGGGTAACCTGCAACGACGAGGAAAGCGAAGGATGGTGAGCGAGAAGGAAAGAAATGTCATAGCCAAGAAGGAAACAATTCTCAACCTCACATGCCGCGAGGAACCAACACTGCGACACCGGCACCGGCGGCCGCGGCACTGGCAAATAAAGCACGGAGGGCGCCGAGAAAGCTCGAACAAGCCCATGCACTGGACCTCCGCTTCTGCTGCCAGCGGTCCGGCGGCTCCACGGACAGCGTGCTGATGTTTATATGAAGTTTGTTAATTAGAAGTAGCTAATTGTTGCATGCATGCATTTGATTACGTGAATTATACAATGGATAGTCAGAAATTCAGAGCCCGTCGTTTCTTCAAAGCTCACCTTGTATATACTTCTTTTATAATACAGGAAATAGCCAGGTAGGTAGGATTTAAGATATGGATCTGGGCTGTTGAAACATGTTGAACCCTAAACTGGTACGAACAACAACTTGAATAGTTTCTCAGATTTTTTTCAAAGATGCCGCGGAAGTTAGACAAAATTACACCACAATTGCCACAGGCAAGTGAAAAATAGGTTCGACACCTCACCCTCGAGCGACATGTCACTCCTTCTGTAAGCAAAACTTCAAAAAAAGACACCCGTTCGTCTCCCGCCCGGTGCCCGTCCCCATCTGCCACCTCCCTCCGCCACGCAGTGATACCGGCAGGCGGAGGCAACCGACAAGCAAGGACTATATCATAAACAAGCACGAGGTGGTGATCATAACATATAACGAGAATAAGATAGACTCATAGGAGCGTGTGATATTTTTTTCCTGTTGCAACGGACGGGCGTGTTTGCTAGTGTTTTACATAAACGTGAAATCAAAGATGGGATATTATAGACCCACCCTTTTTTTATACTAATTTTAACATAACCTTTGTACATTGATAAGCTAAAATCAGACCCTCTACTAGTCAAATCAGATAAGTCTGGCACTACTTGCTCTGATGCTTGACTTCACGCCGTCGACGGCCGATCGCACAGGATGTTCGGCAAACATTGGTAAATTGTCATGTGTGGTCCACAGATTGCATAGGCATGCTGTAATGCCCCGAAATGCGCTTCTAGCTCACACGAAGATTGAAAGGCCTTTGTTGGGACTAGGACTGCATCTTGGGCCCTTCAGAAGTTTTAGGTTCACGCGGGTTTTCAAATCGTTATGACATCGACTGCTGACGGGAATTCTTTTGGTGCCCCTATCTGATACACCAAGAGATTCGTGCCACAATTGCTATTGTTTCAGTTTACTTATAATGCCCAACATGTTGTCCTAGCCCAACCAAGACTTTGAAATCTCCACTAAGGATAGAAGCACATATTGGTCGCACCAACAAATGACTTCAGAACATACAAGTAGGGTCATATGTTGGTGAACAGGATGGTCATCACAAAAGATACTACTAAAAGAGATGATGAGATAAATACTAGATAACATTATGACGTACATATGCCCATACATAAATATTTCACCAAAGAGAGGTCACATGGTCATCAATCATTGCAGTGGAAGAAGGCACGGATGAAAGTACGGATAAGAAGCAAATATGCCTAAGAGTCAAGAGAAATAAGCAAGACGTCCAACAAGACTATCGATCAACAACCTCAAATCTAGTCATCGTCAAAGAAGAACAAAAAAAAAATCCACGTAGAACGTGCCATGCTCTCGACTTTACCTGAACCTATACCTACACCTAGAGTTGTTGTGGTATCCGTGAGTCACTGAGACTTGGCAATAACACGCATAATGGGGTCGCAATCTAGTTGATCAAGAAGGGATCCTGAATACATGCCTATGATTCATTCATAACCCCACGGTGTCCTCTTATTGTTTGCATACCCATAAGAAAAGAAAGTCGCGGTACGCACATGGTTGAGAAAGTTTTATTTATTAGTTGAAGTTTTCTACAACTGGTATTATAAACTTCCAAGTCGCCCGTAACCGCGGGCATAGCTCTCTGAAAGATTTAACCCTGTAGGGATGCTTCCAACTTTCCATTATAAGTCCACACGCATGCCCGTTCCTCCAAGTTCAGGGCTGTTAGAGCCTGTAATCCGTTATGGTAGTTTGGAGAAACAAGTTCCTCTAGCTAATGTCAAACTAATCGAGAAGACCTCCCGGTGGGTCGAAATCCGGATCAGAGCCGCACGTATCTCGTGACCCGGTCCCATCTGTTTATGATGAGGCTGCGGGTAACCAAACCTTAAGTTTCCCCTTGGTGGCCCCGCAAGCTGCTAGGTATTATGGACTGACGCCCTTGGCACTAGCCCCCCTGTTGTTATGAAAAGCATATCGGATGTCGTCACACCCTATGCAACTTTTATGCTTGGCAGATTTAGTACCAATCTTGGGACTTCTGGAAAGATACTTAAATTTAAGAGTGCGAAAAGATACTTCAATTAATCCAAGTTTTACTGTCATTTTATTATGTTTAGATTAATGCAACATAAATATGTACTTAATGCATAATATATGGTTCGGGGTGAACTTGTGAAGAGGCACATGAATGGAAAACCAATAAACAATCCAATACAGACAAAACTATGTTTGTCTTTTATTCCCAAGTTTTAACTAGTACAATTCGGGTTCACACATGCTAGTGCATGGCAATTTATTTTTCACCGCTACAGGGACCAAACCATCGATTAAGCAACGGTGTTCCATATATCTAGTACTAGAGTTCTTATCTTCTCAATTGGTACCGGTGCTGACAAATGGTGCCATGGTGGTAGAGCAGTATGGTGGGACATACACATTGCACAATGCTGGTAGCGTCTGCAGCGCTAACTTCCTTATCTCCACGAACTGAGGTAGTTTTTGAGGCTGGATAGAGCCCTGGCCCTGTGGGTACTGTTGTTGAGATTGCTGGAAGGAGCCCTGGCCTGACGGGAATTGTTGCTCAGATTGTTGGATGGAGCCCTGGCCTGACGGGTACTGTTGCTGGGATTGTTGGATGGACCCCTGGCCCGACTGTTGTTGTTGTTGATGCAGAATAATAGCGTGAACGACATTGTGGATGGCTTGGCACCGTGACTGCTCAGGGATCTGCCACAGCTGCTGACAACACTGTTGTTGCAACTCCTGGAAACTACTTTGTTGCAATACTTGTGGCCTTGCATGCGCTATATTGTGTTGATGCAATAGGATATCCATGCATGGAACCAGTTGTTGTTGCAGAAATGGTTGAAGGATTTGTTGTTCTTGTTGTGGAATTTGTTGTCCTTGTTGCTGCGAAATTTCTTGTTGCGGCTGCGGATATGGTTGAAGTGGTGGAAATGCTTGCGGTTGTGGATATGGTTGTTGTGATGGAAATGGTTGTTGTGGTGGAAATGGTTGTGGTTGTGGATATGGTTGCGGCTGCGGATATGGTTGTTGTGGTGGAAACGGTTGCGGCTGTGGATATGGTTGTTGTGGTGGAAATGGTTGCGGCTGCGGATATTGTTGTTGTGGTGGAAATTGTTCTTGCTGCCCTGGAATTTGTTGTTGTGTTTGCTGCACAGATGGCCTTTGTGGCTGCAATTGTGACATTGGACCTCTTACTACGGCTGAGGTGGTGGTCGCCGCGATAGCAAGGAGGGTAAGGATGAGAAAGGTCTTCATGGTGGATTTGTATTGTCCACTACTTGCTTGGCTTTAATGATGTGCTCTAGTTATGAGAATGATGGATGAGGAAGGACGATCATCATGCTACCGGCCTATTTATAGCTGCCATGGAATGATCTCTTCCACTACTTGCATTTACTTTTCTGAAAAGTGCTTGGATGCTTCCCGAAATCATAATTTTGTATGTTGTGTTTGATGGCACTACTTACAAGTGTATTCTTGGACTAGTCATTAAAGTTCCTTGTTTTTGCACTATCATTCCACAACCAAAAAGGTGTGATAACTCGCGTGACTCATCTTATTCACTTTACAACTCAAACACTGATCTAGATTGCATAATTTTCTGTAACTAAGTTTGTAATGTTCTACAAGTTGTTACGTGTACACTAGATAAGCATGGCTTGCACAGAACTTTGTTCGTAATCTTTTGTAGCCTGTTAAGATAGATGAGACCAGTAATGTAACTTGCTTTGGTAGGCCATGACTCACCAAATTCCTTTTACATGTGAAGCGTTGTAGTGTTTTAGAAGTTATTAGCACACATCAACTTTGTAATGTTCTAGAAGTTGTTAGAAGTAAACCAGATAAGCATGGCTTGCACAAAACAAATTTTGTAATCTTGTGCGGCATGTTTAGATAGATTAGACTAGTAATGTAGCTTGCTTTGAAAGACCATGACTCATCAAATCCTTTTACTTGTCTTAAGTGTTGTACAATTTATTAGCACATATCAACTTAGTATGGCTTGCAACAAGTGTGAATGCCAATGTTTATTCTAGATTCTATTCGTTTGTAGATCTTATTCTGCTTTACGCAAATCATGCAGATGATCATCTACGGTAACGCTTGCGAGCCGAGCTGCAACAATGTTGGCAGGGTCGGACGGAGGCTGTGGGATGGCACGAGTTTTTGTGACAACCTGTAGTTCATAATTGTAAGGAAGATACATGTTATATTTTTCATGCATGCTAAAAAACGGAAATTTAAAAGTATAAAATAATTGAGTAGCTAAATAATGGAACTCGCTATTAAGACCTCGCAACCAGACTGAAAAATTCAAGTCGTTCTTAAATAAAAATAAAAAGGAAATTTTCTTCCTTCCAATTTTGTTTGCCCGAAAGACATCTTTTTTTTTCTATCGATTTTGTCGAGTCATTACACTGATTAAATAAATGATTATCAAGCGGTTCTTATTTGAAGAACCCTTACCTTTTGTTTAGCTTGAGACTAAATCCTCGATGCTGTTGTATTAAGATAAAAAAAATATTGTGATTAGCAAAGTTCTCAAAAACATTGACATGACCTCCAATCATTATTTATATTTTGGATCACATGCAAATAATAATTAGATAACTTGACTAGATTCCATCATTGTCATTTCAAATATATTTGAATGTAAAATCCAAACATAATCCTTAGGTTACAATACAAATTACACATCAATTGTTTGAAATTAAAAATATACGAATGATTTATAATTAACTTAGAAAGAATAAGTCATGTCAGGAGTGAATTATTAAGCTTCATTATAATAAATACTATAATTGATGAATAATTACAAAAGATAAAAAAAAACTAAGCTAATCTTGTGCTTCCCAGATCTTCAACTTCTTCCTAACTTGCAATGGAAATCTCAAAGGAAAAAGTGTTTGGTTAAGATTAGAATGTTTGCCTCTCAACGAAAAAAATGATTGCATCTCCATGGAAATGCAATGTTTAATTTAGGAACCTAGCCATGAGAAACTACTAAGTAGACTGATTCCTAGTCATATTAGAGAGAGTTAACTTCTTAGAAGCAAATCCACCATTTCCAGATGAAGGCAACTGTAGGCAGCAGCAAGCGAAAATTCCAAAAACAATGACCAACCAGCTCACAAGGACAAATAGCCAAATTATAAAGCATCAAAACAATGCTAAAGAGGAGGCAATTGCCAACCCAGCAAACCATGGTGCGGATGTAGCAAGTCTCATCCAAAGCCAGTCAACTACTTAGCTAGATAACTATCAACCACAGCAAGACAACCAACTTTCTGTTCTATAATTCCAAAATTAAACAGTAAATTAGTAGTTGTCAAACCACACAGGACAGTCACCACATGCTGTGGCAGGGTCATATAGGCCACCCAAGACTATATAGGGCAAGCAAACTAGCAGTGCTAGTGCCCTCAAACCCCACTGGTACACGAGTACCAAACAAGAGCAATGACCAATTCACTATTAGCAATTGGAAGAAGAAGCTATTAGGAGCAAGCTTGCCACAAGAAACACGTCATTGAGATTTCCTGAAGAACAAGCTTTGTATACCATACGGTACGAGGTAGAAGGCTTTTAGATAGAAAAGAATTACAACCCAATTTGGGTAGCGATATGTTACATCAGGATATAATGGCACTACCATAAAAGACATAAAAAATGCAAGGATCGCATTTGCTCTTCAGTTTCAGAAATAGAAGAATGAGTAGATATGAGGAGCATGGTATATGTTCTTATCAGAATTTTGGGAAAGACGAGAAAAGAGCTAGAGAAAAGATAAATGAATTGGACCTTCTAAACTCGCTAACTTTGCACTAACCACGCACTTGGAAGTATTAACTGTAGCATCTAAACTTCACCAGATAAGTAATTATTCATATCACACAACACGTGCACTAGAATAAAATCAAGCATAACATCTGTTCATGATTACCAAACACTATGCACTGCACATACACTATAGATGTGTATATGCGAAGAGGAACAACTGCAGGGAATTTAGAAAAATAGATGGATCGCATTGCATAACACGTACATTTTTTATAAAAAAATAGGTCTCACATAACATGGAGTACACAGTAGCATAACGAGCACATGCCTACTGTACCAATAATACTCAAGCTATAGCATACGATCGTTACCAGAGCATAACAACATCAAGGATAAGATATAACCCCACCGATTCTAAACAGTAGCCAGGAAATAACACCATAGCATGTAGAGAGTAAGCAAGCCTAAACACCAGCTCTGAACATTGCTATACCATGGACATGAGTAGATACGAATTGACCGGGCTAACTAACGCAGCTCAGATGAGCAGCATACCTCAGAACCAAAACCATGCCATCATCAGAGAGAATTTAGCAGGTCTAAACAATTAATCTTAGCACAGGCATACCAGAATCATCAGATAACCACCATCCAAAATGGTTTGCTCATCGACAGATGACCAAAACATCACAAGGAGCCCCGGCTCGATTGCCCGCACACAGCGTCCATAGCTCGATGGCAAAAAAAAACTAGAGACTCGTAGTGGACTCAATACAACACCGTGAAGTAACCGCGCGCACGAGGGCACCGGCAAGGATGCGGGTCCGTGAGAACAAACGGGGGCGAAGCCGCGTGGGGGACGCTCGGTTTTGGCAGAGAAGCCAATCCGGAAGCGCGGAGGATGCGCCAGCGTCCATGGCGGCAACATGCCAAAACCCTTGTGGCTCGGGATAGCCTAGGGGAGCGGAGGAAGAGGCGCACGCCGATTCGAGGCTGTGGAAGTGAGCAATGAGAGGAGGAGAAATTAGGGAGGCGCATGGCGGCAGCAGGATTGCCACTAGTACAAAACAGGGCTTTTGTCCCGGTTCCAGAGGGCCTTTAGTCCCGGTTCTGGAACCGGGACTAAAGTGTCGGGACTAAAGCCCAAAACCTTTAGTCCCGGTTTGCTTACGAACCGGGACCAAAGGCCCTCCACGTGGCGCTGCCTGGGGCGGGGGAGGGAGGACCTCCACCTTTAGTCCCGGTTGGTAACACCAGCCGGGACTAAAGGAAAAAAAATTCAATTTTTTTTTTCAAAAATGTTTTTTCAAAAAAAATTTAAATTTTTTTTTTCTGATTTTCAAAATTTTGAATCATTTGACAATTTAATCTCTAGTCATCCCTCCTCACTGCTTCAGAATTTAATCTCTAGTCTCTAATCAGCACTCATTTCAAATCGTCTAACTTCCCGGCCGGTCACCCATCCTCTCACTACTCCAGCCCCAGCACGCTTAACTTTTAGGTTCTATCTCTCCTAATTTCCAAGTCTGCACTTGTTGTTTTCCTAACAATCTTAAGCTATCAATCCTGTTAACCCTTAGGTCTTGATGTCACATGATTTAATTTTTTGAATTCTAAACAATTATTAAAATAAACAAAATAAGTACTAATAATATTGAATTTCAATGAAAATAAAATAAGTAATAATTTTAGTTATTCATTTTTTTGCCATTTATTCATTTAATATGACATAATTAATATCTTTAAATCTGTAAATCGAAATTCGACAAATAATATATCCATTATTATCAGAAAAATGTGAGGAATCCAAATATGACATCATTTATTTATTTTTAAATAAAATTAATTTTTAAAATTATTAAAATTATTATTTTTGATTTGAAATAACTTTTTTTACTTTTGGAATTTTGAGAATCTGAAGAAACTTCACCGAGTAAACCCGGGTGAAATCGAGTCCCAATTTTTCTCTAGTTTTTTTTGATATATTAAACTTTTTTTTCGACGTCGTATGCAAAAGTTATTGCCGTTTTACATTTTTTTCCGTTTTTTGCAAAAAAGGTCAAAATTCATATTTCAAAATTTCTATACCAACTAGACACTAAAACCTAACAACATCTCAAAGGATTTTATTTTTTGAAGACTTTTTGTGTGTTCAGTATGCACCATTCGAAGCCACGCCATCAATTTTCAACCATTTCTGACTTCATTTGCTATTTTTCATGCATTTACTGATTTTTTTTAACTAAATGACCCTGAAATTGAAAAGCACTACAAATGAACTCTGAAAAGGTTGAAAGTTGGCATGGTATCATTATTTCACCCACATAGCATGTGCTAAAAAGTTGAGAGGGTTACGGCAAAAACTGGATGCACTTCGTGTACAAAATGAACAATCTCTTTCGAAGTGTCAGGGTTTCGGACGAAAACCCATCTGTTACAAAGGCATTTCATTTTTTTAAACTTATTTCAACTCCAGACTTTTTGTGCATTCAATATGCACCATACTACAACATGTTAAAATCTACAGAAAGAACTAACTAAAAATAATAAAAAACAACAATTAAATGACTAAAACATTTATATAAGCAAAACAGTATTGTTTTAATTAAAATCCTAATTTAAATTATTCTAAAAATAACCAAATAAATCTTACTGTGACAAGAATCTAACACGTGACTAGGAGCAAAAATAATTAAATTAAAAACTATTTGTAAACTCAAGTTATTAACAATCTAGGGTTTGAAGCAAATTTGAATAAATTCAAATTTAAACCATTCAAATTTGAAAACTAATGGCACAAACAGAAACTAGACAAAATTTTGAATCCAATGCAAAAAGAATCACTCAAAAACATCAAATATCCTAAAAGATATAAGCAAATTAAAACAGAAACTAAAAACAGAAAACAAATGTAAAAACAGAAAAAAAAAAAAAGGGCTAGCTACAGTACAACCCCTTTAGTCCCGGTTGGAGACACCAACCGGGACTAAAGGCCATCCACGTGGCGCTGCCTGGGGCGGGGAAGGGAGGACCCTTTAGTCCCGGTTGGTGTTACCAACCGGGGCTAAAGGTTCCACCTTTAGCCCCGGTTGGTAACACCAACCGGGACTAAAGGGTATCGGCCCCTTTAGTCCCAGTTCCAGCCACAAACCGGGACAAAAGGGGTCAGACGAACCAGGACCAATGGCCCACGAGGCCCGGCCGGCGTCCTGGCCGCCCAAACCGGGACTGATGCACGCATTAGTCCCGGTTCGTAACAGAACCGGGACTGTTGCTCCGTTCGGCCTGGACCAATGCCCTGTTTTGTACTAGTGAGCTGGCGCCTGCCAGAATTACCGGCGACGGTGGCGGCAGTGAGCTAAGCGTGAGACCGTGCATAGAGAGAGAGGGGGAGGGGGGGGGGGAGAGAGAGAGAGAGAGAGAGAGAGAGTCCTCCTCCACAGCGCCTTCCTCGAACATGCCGCCACGGGCCTGCCTGGCACATCTTCAAATCTCACATGAACTTCAGAAAAAATGAACTTTATTGAATTCATGAACTTTTTTTCAAATTCGTGAAATTTTTTGAATACATGAACTTTTTTCAAATCTCACAAACTTTTTCCAAATTCATAAACTTTTTTGAGTTCATGTCTTTTTTCAAAATCACGAACTCTTTTCAAATCCCGCAAACATATTTTGAACTCTTCAACTTTTTTGAGCTCCTGAACTTTTTTCAAATCAGCAAACTTTTTTTCAACCCATGAACTTTTTTGAGTTGGTGAACATTTTTTAAAATTTCTTCTTCTTCGCATTTTCTCAAAAAGGCAACGGTCC
This sequence comes from Elymus sibiricus, assembly GCA_039707655.1. Lineage (NCBI taxonomy): Eukaryota > Viridiplantae > Streptophyta > Magnoliopsida > Poales > Poaceae > Elymus > Elymus sibiricus. Next base: position 87,755,447 of record CM077676.1, read on the forward strand.
GCCGATCAACGGGGGACCGGTCAACCGCGACCGGTGAGCTGGGAACAGGCGATCAGGAATCAGGAGAACCAGGTGTCGTTATTGGGCCAGCCCATGGAGCGTGGCGGCATCCGCCACGGGGCTGCCTGGCCAATCTTTAAACACGCCTAGCATGGCACAGCCCGTGGCAGCACATTTATAAATGGGACGTGCCTTGCCGACATGAGTGTCACACTTCCACGCCTAGCCATGACACATTTGCTAAACGGGACGGCCAGGCATGACAGACACATGTGTCAGCCATCCTACGTGCTATTCAATCTTTTGGGTTGTTTTGAGTCTATTCTTGGAATTTTGGATTGGTTCGAAATAAAAATAAAAAACTGGCCATGTCGTGCCGGCACACAGGCCATGCCTCATAGCCCAGGCGCATCCCCTGGCATGCTAGAGCCTGGCACGACCCATTTAACCATGTGCCGGGCCGAGCACATGACGTGTCAGCACGCATGCATTTGTCCTGGCCTGTGTAGGATGAGCTAGATAGCTAGGTTGTACGCGAGTGAGAATCAGGATGTGTTTGTGTGTGTTCATTAGACCATAAAATAGGAAAAATCTCTGCAACAATAGAACTTTGGGAAATAAATATCTACGGGACAGTTATATCCCTACAACAACTCTTTAGAGATGGTCTTTACCGCACTATTTTGCTATTTTCAAACCTGAGGCTCTACTAGATTCTTTTCCTGAAGCCTTGAGTTACGCTTCTCATCTAACTTGAGGCAAGCCTAACTCTGTGTTCATGTTGAACAATACTTTAACCTCTGAATGAGTTCGGATTTATTTGGTTTGGCTCGGAGCATGCCCCGAAGGATCTGAGCGGCCATCGGGGAGTACATAAAAGTTATAGGGAAACGCTTTGTATCTATAGTATGATAAGACTCGATCGTCAGACCAGCCGAACATCGTTTATCTACTCCAAATCTGACGCTCGGGAGTAGTCTTGCTTTTGTAAATAAGAAAATAAAATAAATCACCTCGTAACTTCCGCGCATTCCCCAGATTCCAATCGGGACGCAGATTTTCCTCCACCCCGAGCTCGCCTCGCGGCCCTCGCCAGATCCCCTTTCCCCCGGCTCCGCCCCCTGCACCTCCTTCTCCGACCATCTCCGGTCCCCCGCTCCTCCTTCTCTCCTCATACCGTCACTCACATATGAGGCTGCGGCGCCCTTCACTATCGGGTGGCAAGCACACATGGCCGGGGAGGCTGACCAGTGGCGACAGGTGCGGGTGACAGGTACTCCAGGCACCGAGGAAACTGCATAGCGGCTGCAGGTGATTGCAATTGCAGGTTGCATCGTGCAGCCGTTCTTCTCCGTCGTGACGGTGCGGTAACTCACGCAACTAATGGTAGGAAACTACGCCTTGCATCCGTCAATGTCTTATTTGGAACGATTTTGTCACCCTCAGATTGTGTTTCATTCTTGTGGAACAGTGTTACTTGACTAATTGGTTGCATCAGGGCCCTCACTTTATTGATAATCTTGTTTTAGCAGACATTGGCAGCCAGCAAGTGACGCAGTTTCTTGATCTCGGCAGCCCCGTCGCCACGCCTGGGCTCTGCTAGAATCATGCTTCCAATTAACACTAATTCTGTTCTGAACATACTCTTCTCATGCTTCTTATCCATGGAGACTTCCAATTAACACTAATTCTGTTCTGAACATACTCTTTGCATGCTTCTTATCCATGGTGATTTTAAATTGTAATACACATGCTTCTTCGGGTGAGAGTATGCTTCCATAGGTAAACAAAACTCAGTGTAGGTGAACCAAACATGCATCCCCATGTTGCCGCAATCTTAGTTTCTTTCTATGTTCAATGTTATGTACTTCAAAAGACAAGTCAGATTCATATACTATACATATTTCATGCTTCCTGAGAGCTTCTGAATCCAGCTCAAGTGATTCTTTTGTTTATGCAGATTGCTTCCATCCTTTCTGCCGATGTCGAGTACTCAGTCATACATATTTGCATTGTGTGTCCCCTAAAGTTGCAGCATGGTTCCATTCAATCTTATATTTGTTTAGCTTCATAAATTTGCTTCAACCACTACCAAACATGCTTCGTTCTTTCTCGCTTTTTTATTCCAACGGCCGTGCTTCCGTTGCTTCGTATGTATGCTTCTGTTGTATAGACATTTTGCTGCTCGCAGTGATATACATTCTTCCTTTACCTGACATGTTTCTATGGTTCAGCTGTTTATCTTGCTGGTAATTAAATTGTGCTTCTACCATTACCAATGTGTGCTTGTTTTATTTCTTGCATATTGCCTTGTGTTCTCGTCTATTTCAAATATTTTGCACAATATTTCATTATTTCTCGGATATGTTTTCATGGTTTCCAAATCTAACGACAACCGCTGTGAGTATCTGCTTCGGTTAATTCTCATCATGAATAATCCAATGTTTTGACAATAAGGCCGAGATTGTTGTTCACATATCCACTGCATGCAACTATGCTTCGCGGTTTATTTACACCTGTATATCAGTTATGGTGAAATTTTGCATCAACCACTGCCATTGTATGCTTCTTATTGTACAGACATATTCTCTGGAACCATGAGTGCTTCAACCACTACGAGGCACGAGCCATAGTTTCTTGTAAATATTATTGTACTAACATTTTTGTTATCATAATACCACTGCAAGCGTGCGCTTTCTTGTTTCTGAATATTTTCTACTTATAGATATTTTTCCGCACCCGACTTCAGCCATGATTCTTGTTTCTACACAATGCCAATGAGGCTATGTTGATGTCGAGCGTGGTGAATGGGACCGGACACTGCTATTCGCCAACGACTACTGTGTTGGCCACAGGGAGCTTATGGTGTGTAGTGTTTTTTATTGATGAGCCCATTTAGTGCGACGACGGCTGGGCGAAAGTTGAAATAGTGTCATTGTAATATTGTTCCATTTTTTATTAAATAAAAGAGTTGTAAATTTTGTTCATACCATGTGGTTTTGTTTTAATTCTCTCTGCTTCTTTTGCTTCCACACTGATTTTTTTTGCTATTACTATGTTCCATCACACTACAAAATGGTGCTTCCTTACAACTATGCTCGTGGAACAGACAAAATGTTTTCCTACTATAATGAGTTTGTTCCCATTACATACACCAGGAAATGAGTTTCTTCCGTGCATCGGGAAGAATGCTTCTGTGGAATAAAATCTTGTTGCCATCTATAAAGAAACACATCTTAAAAATATCATAATTAATTGCAGGATATAATTGTGAGAAATAATAGTACTTACCAAATTATTTCCTCAAAACATGGGATTTGGCATCATTCCCAAAATGATGCTTCCATGCATCAACAAGAATGCTTCCATGGCATAAAAATCATGGTACAATCAGTAAAGAAATACATCAAAAAAACAAGATCTAATTAACTGCCAGATTTATTTACGAGAAGTAATCGTACTTTCCAAAATTATTATTCAGTTTTAGGAAGCAAATTAATTTTTTTTTTTGAGAAGCAACAATCTTGTTTAGGAAGCATTGGTGCTCAAGAATGGAAACAAATAAAATAGCTTAATTAATCATCCCTAGATTTGGGGAGAAATTGTTAGGAAAGAAATTCATCACAATTAATGCCAAGTCCTGCATGCAAATTGACTCACGCAGGGAGTTCTGCTACAGGATCGGACGATGTGCATGCTTCGAATCGGATGGCCACAGACTAGTCTGATAGGTAGCAAATGGCAGTAGTCTGATGCCTAGCGGCTTGCAAAGTTATAAGGTCGCCCGGGAGCTTGGCCTAGAGGCTCCAGGTTGACCTCCCGAGTGAAGCGGAAAGCTTCTGGACAAAGTCTGATGCAACAGCATCTTCTGGGACGAGATGTGTGAGGGGGCGACTTAATCTTCACGGTGTAGGATCATCGCATGAAGGGGATAACTTGCTGCAAGGAGGCAAAATAAAAAACAAGTGATTATGACCCGATGAGGTGGATGCCAACCGTATCCTGCAATCCAAACATACGTCGATCCACAACCCGCAAAACTACCCCACACAACTATGCTCAACACAGGGAGCACGGGATAAGTGCAATCCGCAAGGGAAATCACCAACACTAACACACACAACATGACCGCAAGTAATCACGAGAATATGGGTAGCAAGAACTGCCCTTCTCTAATGAGTAGCGCCAAAAGGCCTGGCTCGGAGATGGTGGTGCTACTGGTTCCTGCGCACGTGAGATCATGGGTGGTCAACGCGAGGCGAAGAGTAGCGCCAGAAGGCCCGGCTCGGAGATTTTGGTGCTACTGGTTCCTGCTCCATGTGAAATCATGGGTGGTCGACGCGAGGCGAAGAGTAGCGCCAAAAGGCCTGGGGTCGGAGATGTTGGTGTCCGGTTCGTGGGGGTTGAAGGGTTTCCCTTCTCTAGAGATTCTAGAATATTGCTATTCATGTATTTGTTGGGTGAACCGTTGGCCTGAGCAAGTGCACAGGCTATGTGTGTTGGGTCCCATCGCCTGCCATAGTATATACATGTAGGCATGGATGGATGGGCAAGCTCCAGGGCGATCCAGGTCTATTGTGGTTGGTTTGTTATCCACTGCACACGGACTCGGGCACGTCAATCCATACAAAGGCATGCAGATGGCTACAATAACACACGTCCAAATAGGTATGAAGAGGGCCTCCACTTCCGTTCTACACTCCCATAGCTTCCACTATCACTGCTGGTGAGATGGGTGTTCTCGAATGAGTAAGCGCTGGTAGATATTATACCGGACATTTTCGGTTAGATTTCAATGGGAGAATAGTCACTAGTACAAAACAGGGCTTTGGTCCACCCTGAAAAGCCCATTAGTCCCGGTTCACTCACGAACCGGGACCCATGGGGGCATCGGTCCCGGTTCGTGAGGCCAGGGCGCCGGCCGGGCCTCGTCTGACCCCTTTGGTCCCGGTTCCAGACACGAACCGGGACCAATGCGCCTCGTGGGCCACTGGTCCCGGTTTGTGGCTGGAACCGGGACCAAATGGTGAGGCTTTAGTCCCGGTTGGTAACACCAACCGGGACTAAAGGGGTTGAGGCTTTAGTCCCGGTTGGTGGACCTTTAGTCCCGATTGGAGAAACCAACCGGGACTAAAGGGGTTCTGAAAGTTTTTTTTCCTGTTTTTACATTTGTTTTCTGTTTTTAGTTTCTGTTTTAAATTGCTTATATCTTTTAAGATATTTGATGTTTTTGAGTGATTCTTTTTGCATTAGATTCAAAATTTTGTCTAGTTTCTGTTTGTGCCATTAGTTTTCAAGATTGAATGGTTTAAATTTGAATTTGTTCAAATTTGCTTCAAACCCTAGATTGTGAATAACTTGAGTTTACAAATAGTTTTTAATTTAATTCCTTTTGCTCCTAGTCACGTGTTAGATTCTTGTCACAGTAAGATTTATTTGGTTATTTTTAGAATAATTTAAATGAGGATTTTAATTAAAACAATACTGTTTTGCTTATATAGTTGTTTTAGTCATTTAATTGTTGTTTTTTATTATTTTTAGTTAGTTCTTTCTGTAGATTTTAACATGTTGTAGTATGGTGCATATTGAATGCACAAAAAGTCTGGAGTTGAAATAAGTTTAAAAAAATGAAATGCATTTGTAACAGACGAGTTTTCGTCCGAAACCTTGATACTTCGAATGAGATGGTCCAGTTTGTACACGAAGTGCATCCAGTTTTTGCCGTAACCCTCTCAACTTTTTAGCACATGTTATGTGGGTGAAATGATGATACCATGCCAACTTTCAACCTTTTCAGAGTTCATTTGTAGTGCTTTTCAATTTCAGGGTCATTTAGCTCAAAAAAATCAGTAAATGCATGAAAAATAGCAAATGAAGTCAGAAAGGGTTGAAATTTGAGGATGTGTCTTTGAATGGTGCATAATGAACACACAAAAAGTCTGGAATTGAAATAAGTTTAAAAAAATGAAATGCCTTTGTAACAGACGAGTTTTCGTCTAAAACCCTGATACTTCAAAAGAGATTGTCCATTTTGTACACGAAGTGCATCCAGTTTTTGCCGTAACCCTCTCAACTTTTTAGCACATGCTATGTGGGTGAAATGATGATACCATGCCAACTTTCAACCTTTTGAGAGTTCATTTGTGGTGCTTTTCAATTTCAGGGTCATTTAGCTCAAAAAAATCAGTAAATGCATGAAAAATAGCAAATGAAGTCAGAAAGGGTTGAAAATTGATGGCGTGGCTTCGAATGGTGCACACACAAAAAGTCTGGAGTTGAAATAAGTTTTAAAAAATGAAATGTCTTTGTAACAGACGAGTTTTCGTCTGAAGGGGTTCTGAAATTTTCAAACTCTACCCCCCCCCCGGTGGATCGCCTTTTATAGTTTTGTAGAAAATAAACAAAATGATAAAATCTTCAAAAAATAAAATCCTTCGAGATGTAGTTAGGTTTTAGTGTCTAGTTGGTATAGAAATTTTGAAATATGAATTTTGACCTTTTTTGGAAAAAAACGAAAAAAAATGTAAAACGGCCATAACTTTTGCATACGACGTCGAAAAAAAAAGTTTAATATATCAAAAAAAACTAGAGAAAAATTGGGACTCGATTTCACTGGGGTTTACCCGGTGAAGTTTTCTCAGACTCTCAAAATTCCAAAAGGACAAAAAAGTTATTTCAAATCAAAAATAAGATGTCATATTTGGATTCATCACATTTTTCTGATAATAATGGATATATTATTTGTCGAATTTCGATTTACAGATTTAAAGATATTAATTATGTCATATTAAATGAATAAATGGCAAAAAATGAATAAAATAATATTATTACTTATTTTATTTTCATTGAAATTCAATATTATTAGTACTTATTTTGTTTATTTTAATAATTGTCATATTAGTAATTTTTTTTCAATTTTTTCCCCCCGGCAAGGACCTTTAGTCCCGGTTGGTGTTACCAAATTCAAAATAAAACTTAAAAACAAATCAAAAAAAAAATTAAAAAAAATTCAAATTTTTTTTTCAATTTTTCCCCCCCCGGCAAGGACCTTTAGTCCCGGTTGGTGTTACCAACCGGGACTAAAGGTCCTTCCTCCCCCGCCCCAGGCAGCGCCACGTGGAGGGCCTTTGGTCCCGGTTCGTAAGCAAACCGGGACTAAAGGTTTTGGGCTTTAGTCCCGACCCTTTAGTCCCGGTTCCAGAACCGGGACTAAAGGCCCTTACGAACCGGGACAAATGGCCCTTTTTCTACTAGTGAGTAGAGATGTGTGGAATCTATGGAAGATGCGGATTCTCTACATCTCTACTATTGTATTATCACCGTCTGAGTCGAGTCGAGATGGCGTCAATGGTCAACAACAATGCAGGCCAGGCGCGCCTATCCGGTGGACCGAAAATCGGGCCCGACCACCAGTGCATGGGTGGCACACGAAGTGACAAGGCAAAGGGCGGCAGATGAGATGGGCCCAGTGGATTCCTTGGCCCACGCGTCATAAACCCTCATCTAGAGGACACCGGCGCGACGGTGCCCGGGTAGACGCCTCTACCCGCTGGCCATTGAGATTAATGTTGTCCGTGCAAAGCCAGCGAAGGTCATGCAACCATGTTGAGCATGGAACGTCCCGCATCAAGAGATCTCCCATATCTCATGTTTCAGAAAAGTGATCAAAGTATCATCCAAGATGAAGGAAACTTGCCAATATGTTCCCAACAACAAACTTGTCGCGTAAGACACATCCAAGGAATTTCAGCTCCCATGCAAGGCATTGCATTTCATCAGTCTTCTCAACTACATAATCCTTATAACCGTTTTGTAGTCATGATACTTCTCCTTGACATACATTTCGCCGCCAACATCATTTTCACTGAAGTTAACTTCAAGTGATCCCACATTCCTTGGCATCATTTGATTGAGGAAGTCGACCTACACGAAGTAGTCGATTGATGTAGAGGTAAATGTAGTAGAAATCATGTCGATATGCTCCCCCAAAACCACGTCGCTCCCCACCCAGTGCAAATTCTCAAGGGATCTGATTTTGATGGCCTTCTCTTTTAACAGTCATCCACGCGGTTAACGAGATGAGATAGCCTTGAAGCAGTGCTACAACAAGACCCGGGTAATGTGTGTGTGTGAGAGAGAGAAAGGGAGAGAGAGTAGCAACAACTTTACGGTATATATCATCTCAGCTGGGGAGGTCTGGAGGCCAAGCGGAGAGACAAGGAGATAACTGACGTGGGAGGTGAATGACAAGCTTTCTTGGATTAAAGATGAATTGAAATAAGTATTCAGCTAGTTAATTAAAATGCCTGGATTTGGATTGGAAAAAACATTTGTTTATTCCTCATAAATTAAAGTTTTTCCCAGTTTTACTCTTCTTTTATATTCTTAATTCTCTTTTACTTTTGCATACAAAGATCAATTCCATACACACGATACATTAATCCTTGTAAGCAGCAAAGCTAGTGAGGTTCACAACCTCACTAGATTAAGTTGGGGACCAAGGTAGAGTTTCTTTGTTGAGTGCAGGCTTGATCATGTGCTCGCGGGAGAACTCCGCGAATTGATACCTTGGTTCTCAGTACCGATGAAGGATTCTTCTGACACCAAAAACCATTGTTCTTCAGGGCCCAACATATATTCTCTTTTCTGGCACTACCTTATTAGCCAGGGAGATTACGACATCTCTAGCAGATCCCCTAAAACCTGTTAGAGGACCTCTAAACCGGACCTAGCCGGTCCCCTAATCCGGTTAGAGTAGTAAAATATTTCTTCCGAGCAGTGGTCGAGCTGTTAAAATACTCCAACTCCCACGTGCCAAGTAAATCCCCCCCCCCCCCCCACGCGCGTCGAGGCGGAGCACTGCCTGTACGCTAACTACGCGGCGGGTAGGGACAAAATCATCGATCTGTCCAGCGATGAAGGTGGCGATGGCGGAGGTAGCGACGGTCCGGACCCAATGATCGGCGGTTTGAATAGGGAGGAGTGGAAGACGATTGAGGAAGAATCGGACTAGGTTTAAATTTCTAACTAAATATCTACCTAGTTGGAGGTATCTCATTACGCATTTGTTCTCGTTTCTCCTCGGTGATGCCCAACAAATATTTGCAGTACGATGAAAATAACAAAATACATTTTAGTAATTAATGATACCATGTTTTTATCGTTCTTGGTTTTTCTTTCTTTTTTTGGTATATTTTTTGGGTTTTACGTGTTTTTTCTCTTTTTTTTTTGCTTTCGTTGTTTTTTGTGTTTCTTTTTCAATTTTGTAGTTTTTGTTCGTTTCTTTCTAGTTTTTGTTCGTTTCTTTCTACATTTTTGTTATACACCAAGAATAATTTTTATGTACATGTTCAACATTTTCCAAATATATAATTAACATTTTTGACAACTTATATTTTTTTATTTCTACTTTGCTCATATACATTGTATATTTTTTGTATACACTAGAAAGATTTTTTTATATACACGTTTAACAATTGGAAAATACATGATTAACATTTTGAAAATACATATTAACATTTGGTAAAATATTTTTTTTATGTCTACATTCTCCATAAACATTGTACATTTGTGTATACATCAGAAACATTTAGATATACACGTTTAACATTTTACAATTTCATGGTCAACATTTTTTTTAAACATATAGTTTTTGATGTCTACTTTTTCTATACACATTCTACATTTCTTGTATACATCATGATCATTTTTTATATACACGTTTAACATTGTCCAAATACATGATTAATATTTTTGAAAATTTATAATTTTTATGTCTATTTTGTCCTATACACATTGTATATTTTTTGTATACACTAGAAACATTTTTTATACACATTTAACATTTTTTAAATGCATGTTAACTTTTTTCGAAAAAAGGGAAACTTACATTATTATTTTCCTAATTTTGTTTACCATACACACTACCCATTTGTTGTATACAATGGAAACATTTTTTCTAGAGAAGTTTAACATTTCTTTAATGCATGATTAATATTTTTTAAAATTTTGCATATAAGTGATTTTTGTAATAGAAATATTCAGAGTATTTCAAAATAAAGCCAAAAGAAAGAAAAACCGAGTGTAAGAAAGGAAAAGGAAAGAGCTGAAGGCCGTGCTGGGCCGGCCCAATCAGGCAGCTGTCAATAAGAGAGAAAAGGGGGAAATGGGGGAGAACATGGGATCGAACCTGCGTCTCCTAGGTGGAAGAGTGACCATCTAGCCGAGGGAAAGGAAAGGCAAGGAAAATAAGCGAATCGTTTTTGCCACTTACGGGTGGCATTGGTGGGTAATTCTTGCCAACTTCGAGGGTAATTTGTATGACGGTGAACGGACATAAGCACTCCGTGCTTTATTATTACTAGCAAAAGGGCCCGTGCGTTGCAACGGGATGATAAAATAGCGCCTTCAAATCAAACCACCGAGAATATAATACCTACAATAATTTTACTAACATACAAATTATATTAGTATACAATATTTAGATTTTTCAATCAATAAATTTGACATTTATCTCTTTAGCTCAACGCCCATGCTTCGGTACTGAGAAAACGTATGAAAACGTGAGGTTGTGCCGTGCACCGCAAGCATCTTGTATGTTTTGTTACACCTACAGAACTGATGGTCATCATAGAAAATTGGACATCGAGCTAGAGACAACCCGTGTGTTTGCTTTATGGAAATTACAGAAAATAGGAAACATGTCAGTGTGGAGAAAAAATATCACACCCCAAGCCCAATAAGCATGACTCAAGACCCCAAACAGATACACGCCCTCTATTTCAACATGGCACTCCATTTTAAAAATAGTAGCTAGTTCAAAGTTATTCAATCACTAAAAAGAAAATTAATAAGTTAATGGAAAACACTCCTTTTAAGCCGGCTGATCTTTTGTCATCGTCATCCCCCTCCATCGAGTGACGCGTGTTCCGTGTGGACCCGCCCACCCCTGTGGCCATCTAGGCTTATCTCTTCGCGTGGAAGCCTGGCCAAACATTTCTCGCAGAACGGCACAAGCCTTTTCTTCTTCCTCCGTGCTCCTCTCCTTTTGCTCCTCCACCGCTGGTCTTCGCGAGTCACGCTGCCACGCCGCCATTCATACCGGTCTCCGACGCCTGCTTCAAAGCAACACGGGAGGGAGTGGGTGCTGCGAGGTTGCGGTGCTGCAATCGCTGGGAGTACGGCGGTGATGAGATCGTGAAGATGAGATCTCTGCGCCGACACCGCTGCTGCATCCCCTCGCCGCAACAATCATCATCACTGTGAGTGGTGTGGCGACCTCACCGGCGGTGCCTGCTCCAATTGCAACTCGAGGGAGGGGGCATGGTACGAACGGGGCGCTGCTACAACTCGGCGACGCTGGAGGCGGCAAGGAGATCTCCAGTGCTCCGACTCCACAACATCACCAGTGCTGCATACGGTGGCCGGCAACGTCGACAACTGCTACATATGGTGGAAAGCGTGGAGCAGAGCCAGTCCTGCGGTGGAACATCACGGGAGTCGCCGGTGCTGCCATGGAGCATCGTCGGCGCCGCCAGTGCTACAATGGAGCATCGTCGGTGCTGCCAGTGCTGCAATGGGATATCGTCGGCGTCGTCGATGTTGCAATGGGACATCGTCGGGTCGCCGGTGTTGTGATGTAGCATCGCCGGGGGCCATGGAGGTGCTGCGATGGAGCATATGCTACGCCACGGGGTGCTGCGATGGAGCACCGTCCTCGATGTCGGGGCTGCTGCAGCCGAGGACAGGCACTCCGGCGAACGGACGATGCTATCTGGGGAGGGGGCTGCTGCTGCGACGACCGAGCGGCCGACAAGGGTTGTCGCGAGTAGAAGGAGAGACAAGCTCGGAAGTGGGGGTCCTCATGGATGTCGGGCGAGAGGAGGAAGACGGGTTGTGAGCCTACGATCGAACGGCCCGTGCGTCTAATTGGACGGCTCCCGAGGCGACTGATTTTTTGCAAACATCATCCGGATTACGCGTAGCAGCAGCCTAAGTTAATTCCTCAGCCGGTTGAATAGTAATGCTCACCATCTCTAGTAAAGTCCTCTCTCGCATCATGTCTCTCCATGGAGAGAATGTAGAACTATCATATTTCGTACTTCATATGACAATAAACAATAAGCTAGGATGAATCAACTCAAATAATCCCACATAATCTCTTAATTATGGTTCAAAGGATGGAAATAAAATGGAAAGCCTTTAAGCAAAATTTGCTAGTCAACAACCATTGCACAGATTCAGTTTAATAAAGTACAACAGTTTATTTTGCATACAACAAGAGGGCAACATTCTAGAAACAGAAATGTCTGCATTCAACCTAGCCATTGTCAAGCACCGGAACCTAATCTTCTCCGGAGTAGCATTGGATAGAACTTGCACCAAGGCGTAGGCATGTAACTGTCAAAATCAAATCCATTGAAACCTAAACAATATGCAAATAAGAAATCAATATCTAACAATGTCGTTCTTGTGAAATGTGATCCAAAACTTGTTAATCTAATACATAACAGAAGTGAGACAAATTGAGTAGAATATTAGCAATGTCAAGTTTAATTTGCAAGCCATATTAAACATACAGGAAGAAAAATAATAATTAAAAGATGAGTGGATGCATGAGAATTAACGACATACTAATAAGTAGGGCCAGTCCCTTGCTTGGCCTTCAGACTTGTAAGTTAATATGTCTTGCCGAGGCTCTGACCGCCGTCGATGCACGGTAATAGTGTCGAGTGCAGACTGAACATTGCTAGTTTGATGCCCGACCTGCAAATTTTAGCACCTCACATTGACTTCCAAACTTCATCGCAGCATGTAGCTAACTTCAAATGTTTACCGAGCTTCTTGGCCCGACTAATAAGCCTATACCTGGTGGAGTACACGTCGATGTAGGTGACGCAGGGCCATCCTGCCAGTGAGACCGACCGTGGTCTCATTCATTCACGCATTGAAGAATTGAGCGCCCCTGTTGCAGGGGACGGAGCAGCCGCTGTTGTCCTTCTCTGCGGCAAGGTCCGGGCAGAACACCACGCCATACTGCCGTGTTGCCGCACACGCTGCCACACTGGCATCCTCCAAGGTGTTGCTACATGCAGCCTAATCCATCTTCCGCGCTGGCTTCTCCCTTGATGATGTAGGACTGCATCCCCCATCCGGCGGCCCGCTACATCCCCCATCCACGCCGCCACACCGGATTTGGAATAGGTGGAGTGGGTGGTTGGCGATTTTGGTGCAAGCACGCATGTTTCCTTTGCGACCAGCAACAACGCGCTTACCCAGACCTGCTCCGTCGATCGGCAGCCATCGCGCTTCGATTTGGAGGAGCGGGTGGTGAATTCCCCCGTACTCGTGGCCGTGTATGCGCTGGTGCAGGGGAAGTGGAACTCGATAGGGAAAGCTGTTCTGCGTTGCTGGGCAGGCCGAGAGGCCATGGGGCACGCACGACAAAAGAAGCGCCGGTTGTTTCAGCGGGATCGGAGGGGAGTCAGGCGATCGGCCCCTTGCCATAAGAAGCCGCCGTCGCTGCTGGAGCCCACGATCTGCACAACCTCCTCGCTCGGGGCATAGATCGAGGAGGACGACCGCCTCCTCCCACAGGGGTCTCTGGATCAATTACGCTACATCGCGAGACGGCGATCTCGCGAGTTATCATCGAAGAGGGGGAAGTAGGACTCCTTCCCTCCGCGTCTGTGGCGGAGTCGCCATGAGCACGATCGGTGCCGGTGTGTGCGTGCAATTTGATCGTGGAGTCAGGTGCCCTAGTTTATATCGATCCATAGAACCAGGTCTTTCCCGATAGATTGCAAGAGTCCATTAGTAATACGATTTGATGGTTTGATTGGTTCCTATACGGGCACGGCGGCTCACATGGACGATGGATGAAAAATCAGCGCCCGGACGACAGGTGGTGGAGGGGTAAATCGATCCAAGCACCGAGGAAGAAAAAAAGTGATGCAAACGCAGGAATCTTTTCTGATTACGTGAGCGGGTCAGGAGCTGAAGGCCCAAGTAGACATGGCCCAGTTGACGGTCGCAGGCCCAGCCAAACGTTTTTCTTACTTATGGGTGACATTGGAGGGTAATTTTCTTCAATTATTAAGGGGTAATTTAATGACGGTGAACTGGCAGAAGCAATCCGTGCTTTATTATCTATAATGATAAAAACTTTTTTTTAGGACATTTGCCCGTGCGTTGCAACGCGGAAAAAATTGACATTGTGCGAGCGAAACACATTCGCATTTCTCTATGATAAAAACACTAGTTGTTTAAAAAAAAGTTGGTAGATAGGTGTCCACCGTCTTTTTTTCCTTGAAACATTGACATTATCCATCCACCTGTTTGAAAAGTGAAACAATGAAACATATGTTCTAGGAAAGATATGAATATGATCATATTCTGCATGCAACGACCCAACCCCTGATGCCTATATGGAATTATGAATCATTACATGCAAAATAGTAGAAGTTGAGCAAGTTTCTATATTACACCATCCCGCAAAAAAAAGTTTTTATATTCCACCATCACCAAGGGGGGAAAGGAGTCCTCAGCAGACACCCACTCCGGCCAAATAAAATGGAAACAAAAAATCACTCACTCTCTTCACCTCGGCCGCCCAGCCGGTGTGGACTCCAAATATGAAAATGGAGGATCAGAGACATACACACACTCTTCATTTACTGCATGGCAACCGAGCTCGAAGCACACACAGGAAATTAGCACCGTCAGCTAACGGCTCTATAACATCTCGTTCATCTGCTCATGTCCATCTCGATCTACTCATCCTCTCTGGTTCACCTCCTCACTCGCCTCACACCTCTCATGCCCCCGCCCAGAGCCTCCCAGCGATGCGACGTGACGGCTCCACCACCGGCTCATGCCTCCCCTGACCTCCTCCTCTTTCTTCAGTCAAGGGACTCGCCGCATCAATATTGGAACTCATTTCCTAATTTCAACAAAAGATGAAGTAAAACAGTATCTTCTAGGCGAACAGCACAGGTAGGAAAGACCAAAAGGTAAAATCAAATGATTCAGTTCAACCATCAATTCATAAAATCACTATGCCAGTAAAAATAAGTTTCTTTTTACAGAAAACATTTTTATTACTCAATGATTTTACATCATTAGGTAAAAAAGGTGCACTGATATTTAGGTGGGTTATCCAACAAAGTTCAAGGGGAAGTAAATTTGGTTTCCCTAGCAAGCTCATGAGACACAACATTTGCTTCCCAAGGGAATTGTTCAATCTTCAAAAGAAATCTTGAAGAACTCTCTGGCCATATGGTAGCAGTCCTCATGAATCAAGTTAGTACCTTGCATGAAGTCACTGTATTCTTCGTCCAAAAAGTCATTGTCTTGACTGGTTCTATCCGTGTTGGCAGTTTCATCAGCAGCGGTTTGAACCTCCATACTTTCACATGGTTAGCCACAAAATGAAACATAACCACATAATGTAAATAGATAAGTGTGTCAAAACTGAAAAATCAACTACACCTAGTTGACCAAGAAATAATCCACAAGATACAATATATGTAACTAATTTAGGTATAGTAAGTAAATCAATCACATTGAATTCATTCTTTATTTGCTACTACCAAAGTACCGCAGATCCCCTGTAGACTACAAAATGTTGTATTAGTATAATATACAGTAGTAACAAGTACATAGAGATTGACAATCTCAAGCCCTGAAGAGTCACTTCAGAACAACTTATTAAAATAGCAATCTCTAGTATGCATCGAGTAGGATTATCTTTAGAACAAGTACTGCACCTCATGTCTTCTTCCTATAAAGCCCACAAAATAGCAACAAAAAGGTTGATGCTTGAAAAGATAGGGTCGGCAGGGCCATTGAAGTGCAGCTCCTGGTCAGTTTTGCAACTGAATGTGGTTTGAGAATTTTATTATCTTTTTTAATCTGCTTCAGCTTACCATTTGTAACGAATATAGTTCACCGGAATTTAACACTACATGAGAACTAAACTGAGTGAGAGTTTGTATCTAAAGCGTACCTGATGCCTTGAGCTCTGGAATTGTACTGCATAAATGTTGAGACAGAAATGTCAGGCATAAACTGGTTGGTCTTTCATCAAGCAACAACTGATAAAACCAGGCTGTTTGCAACTTGTAAACATACAGGCAGAGCCACACAAGCAGACTTCTGATTGACATATATATTAATGAAGCCTCGTCGCCAGAATAAACTATCAATTTCCATTTCACCTGGATCGGATTGGCTTCAGTTTAGATTGGATTGTACTGGATAATCCTCACGAAATCAAATGAACCGCAGACCCTCGCTGACTCTTCGGCGGTCAACGCCGGCAGCTTGGAACATCAGGTACACCTGTTTTAGGTGCAGATCCAACATCACATACACTTGTTTCTTCGTTCTGATTATCTAAATAGAGGTAATAGTTTTACCAAAAAATTCTCAATCCGTCTTTGCATAACATCAAAAAGGATGTGGGCGGATGCTCATGAACCGGGCTCACCGAATTTGGGAACAAAAAATATTGATTATTAATGATGAAAACACTAAACAAAGGATCAAGAGAGTACTTTGGCCGTTGCAAATCCATGTATATGAGAGATAGAGAGAAAAGAGGGGGGTATGGCTAGTAGCTAGCTCAGCTGGCAATGGTAGCTGTCGCTACTTCTTGCTGCTCCTACTCGATGCTAGTCACCGCTCCTGCTTCAAACATCTGCACATGTAGCCAAAGAAGAATCAGAGAAATAATATGACAGAGAGCCGAGAGCATGATGATGATAGGAGGAGATTTGCTGTTCAGGCACCACCGCCCCGAGCACCATCAGCAGGTGCACACACCAGCCTCTCAGGCCACCGCCGCCCCGTGCCACATCAAGCTTGGTCGGGAGGAGCAAGACCAGGACGTCCGCACGCCCCCTCCCAGCAGGCGGCCAATCCGGCATGGGTTGTAGCCGGGGTGCCGTGGAGGTGCACGATGTCTGCGCCCAGTAGTGCCGATATCAATCCAGCCGACGGCCACGCAGGCTTGGGTCGCAGCAGGGGCGATGTGGTCTCCAAATCGCTGTCCCCCTTCCATCCTCCATCAACAAGGGTGGCCTCCCTCACCCAAGCCCGTGCCCTAGCGAGGCGGCCTCCCTCCTCCCGCGTGAGCACGGCGCCCGCCTTCTCGTCCTCCGCTGCGGCCGTAGCCATCTCCAGCGCAGACAAGGTCGCTGCCCCTCACCAGAGCACGCGCCCCAGCGACGCAGCCCCCATCCTACCGCGCGAGCATGGCGGCCGTATCCGTCTCCGCCGCCGACAAGGGCGCCGCCGTGCCGGACGGACGGCAGGGCTAGGACCGGCGGAGGCCGGAGAGGACTGCCGGCGGCGGAACCAGAAAAGGGAGCGGCTGGTATAGGGCCCGTAGAACTTCAAGGACATGAAGGAGTAGCCCCCCCCCCCTCGCGTCGCCCTCTCGAGGGCGACTCAGGGGCGACCATCTCCGGCCGCCAACCCCTCCCACTCGATCCCTTCCCTCGCCGCCGCCGGAGACGGGCGCCGGGTCCCCCGCGCGGCCGCCGATGAGGGTGGCGGCGAGGCCCTCGGCCGCGACGCCGCTCGGGCTCGGGCCTAGGGTTTGAGGTGGCGGCCTCTTTTGGTGAGGGCGGCGTCGTCCTGGCGGCGGGCGGCGCGCGCCGGTGTTGTGGGCCGCCTCCACTCGGCCGTGTGGGCGGCGAGACGACGGTGGATGCGGGCGTCACGTGGAGAGCTTCCCTGCAGCCTCTCCTTCGCCAGATCTGAAGACGGCGCCTTCGTGTTGCGGCCTCCTCCTCGTCAGTCCGGCCAGACCTGGTGGCTGGCTGCGCGGATGTGGGGCGGGGAGCTCTGGATCGGAGTAATTTCTTGGCCGGCTGCGGCGGCCACGACGTCGGCGGCGCTCCGGGCGCTGTTCCCTTCTTGAAGGCGATTTCGAGGTCCAGCTTCCTCCCCCTCTTCCTCCCCCTGCACCCGGGTGAAAACCCACAACCTTGGCTGGACGGCGGCGGTGCCACGACTCCATCACCTTCTTGAAGGCGCCGCTTTGGGTCTGCGGGGAGGTGGGTCGGCTGCAGCGCGGTTTTTGGGCGTTCAAGGTGGCGGCGGTTCTTTCTTCAGTGGTGGCGCTTCACCGTGCTCGGTCGGCTTCTTCTTCAAGACAGCGTGCCTCCTCCCCACGTGGTCCGGTCTGTCCGGCGGGTCGACGCCCTCGTCCTGGGCGAGAGGGGATAGTGGTCCCCTCTACGGCGACTTGGACGCGTTGGTGGCTGAGGGATGGTGTCCTTGGCGAGGTCCTGGCTCTCGTGGTGTCTGCGGTGCTCATCTCTTCGCCGTGTCTTCCTGGGGCGCTCCCGTTCAGTGACTAGTGTCTTCGGCGTGCTTCTTGCTGTGGGCTGCGGCTTGTGTCTCCGGTAGCTTGCTTGGTGTGGTGGTCGCGTTCGGTGCCTCTTTCTTCTTGCTTGCTCTAGAGGGAGCAAGCCCCATTCCCTGTGGCGCGACCCCATCAAGCCCTCTGTTAGGTCCCAAGCTGTAGCCTTTCTTCTTTGGCCGTAGCATTTTAGTGTTCGTCCAACGCCATGTATCTGCTGCTTTGGGGTTGCATCCCCTATTCCTTTGCTTGTTTATGTTTGTTGTACTTCGTTGTAATCCTGGCCGGTTGATGGCTTTGTTAATTTAAAGCCGGGCAAGGTTCGAGCCTTTTCTCGGGCTCGGCCTGTGCCTTTCCTCTAAAAGAAAAGGGAGCGGCTAGATAAGAGGATTGCGGGTTGAATATTAACAAATGCAGGGGGTTTTGCGTAAAAACAAACGTTTTCCCAGATCCACTAAAAAGGGAGTGCGGGTTCAATTATAAAGAAGTACATGGACTTTTCTGCAAAACCACCACGACGGTGAGCGGGCAAAAGCGATAGACGTTTTATTATTAGGGAAAGATTAGGTAAAGATGTGGTATGCAACACACCTCGTTTATGTCACACATCACCACCCTCTGGACAGTCTTGTGCCTCAGCGCCTCCCTCGCCGCGGAGCCCTCGCCGCCGCCCATGATGAACACTGTCTTCGGGCTGCAACAATGAAATGGAATTTCCAGATTGCATTGACCCCGGAGAGACTGAAAACCAGGCCCAATTCGGGGATTGCTTACTCACTTGGTGTTGAGTATAATGGTTATTTAGGAAACGTAGGATAGCGTAGGATTTATTCTACCTTGACTTGTACTCCAAGATGATCATGTACTTCTATATAAATGCTCACGAGGCTTAAGCAATAAATATCGATTCCACCAATCTCTCTCTATCCCTTCTAACATGGCATCAGAGCTCCTCCGACTTCTCGACATGGCGTACAGCTCGTGCAAGTCCCTCGTCTACGCATGCCCGGTGCTGGCAACACCGATGCGTGCTTTCGTCCACAACGTGTCCCCGGGCCTGGCAAGCCTGGTGCGGCGCTTCGTCAACTTCGACTTCGTCCGTCTACGCATGCCCGGTGCTGGCAACACCGATGCGTGCCTTCATCCACGATGTGTCTCCGGGCTTGGCAAACCCGGCCCGACGGCTCGTCAACACCGTCTTCTTCCCGGCGCATCACTACTTCAACACCACTGCGCCCATGACTAACTCGGCGCCTCCTTGCGCCCGCGGCTCCATGGCAACTACCTCGACACCGGCCACCCCGACTCGACATCCACCACGGCGTTCTTCGCACGGCTACCTCGACCACGGCTACACGAACCTACGCTCTCGGCTACATCGACATCGGCACAAAGGGCTACAGCCTTGCTTGAGCAACCTCGCCGGTTTGCACTCCAGCCACAACTTCCGCGATGCTTCGACCGCTACGACTAGGGGGGGGGGGGGTGTCCGTCGGCTTACCTTCGGATTCTTCTCCAGTCTCACCGTCTGCGTCGCTACCGTTGTGACTGTGGGGGATGTTGAGTATAATGGTTATTTAGGAAACATAGGATAGCGTAAAATTTATTCTACCTTGACTTGTACTCCAAGATGATCATGTACTCCTATATAAATGCCCACGAAGATCAAGCAATAAACTTCATTCCACCAATCTCTCTCTATCCCTTCTATCACTTGGGATGGAAGAGAAGCGGCGGGTGTATCAAGCAGTCGTGGTAGATGAACTCGTCCGCCCCCGCGCTCTGCATCTTCGCGTCGATTATCAGAGCCTTGCCAAAACGCTTCGTATCGACCAGGGCGATCTCCTCCTCGTAGATTCCAAAACTCTGCATCTTCGCGTCGATTATCAGAGCCTTGCCAAAACGCTTCGTATCGACCAGGGCGATCGCCTTGCCAAAACTCGTCCGCCCCCGCGCTCTGCATGACCGCCTCAGAAGAGAGAGCTCAGAGATTCACCTACCTGTTCAAGGCATAGCAGAGCTTGAGGTCGTCATGGATCTCCTCCTCGTACCACTGGGTTTCCTCACGATCTCCCCTCTGCTGCAGCTGCTGCTGCTTCACCAAGGCCGCCGGCTTCCGTGCCCATTCATCTCACCAACTATACTACCTTCCTGCACAGCCCCTAACATCTTGCAGACAAGAGCGAAGTTAACTGGTGGCTCTGTGACGATCTGACGAAGGGTCCAGCCTGTCTCACCGTTGGCTATGGACTAGCTTTATAGAAGAGTAGAGTGCGGTGTTTTCCTAGGGGCGAGCGACAGTACCAGGAGTACGTGACTTAGGCCTCTACCAATGCATATAAGTCATTGGTTTTTTATTGCTAAGCTTCCTTCATTTAATTAGGTGTAGACTTAGAATTGTGTGTCCATCTAGATACATTCGTTTAGCATGTCATCGAACTAGTCTCTCTTTTCATAATTAACTTGCCACATCAGATTTTTTGTCTACTTGGCAGCCTTAACACCTGTACAAAGTGAAGCATTGAGAAGGGCCTTAGAAACAGTGTGCGTGACACTTGTACAACTCCGGCCCATCAATACAAAGGAAGTGGGCCAGACCATGTTTAATGGATGACAGGACGTGTTGGTGTTGATTGATGTACGTATGGAGATGCTATCCATGTGAAAATGGATAGATATGTCTCTTTTCTAAAATTTAGCACGGCCCGAATCCAGAAAAGAAAAATCATAAAATGGCTCATTTGCATGACACTCGGGGATGTGGTGTCATGCTAGATAGCACGACGCTTTGGCCTCGGGCGCCATGCTTGATGGCGCAATAACTACCTCTAGTAAGGGTGTCGTGCTATCTAGTATGGCGCCCTAGCCCAGGGCGTCATGCTATCTTGCATGGAGCCCCAGCCCCCGGTGTCATGCATAGTGGGTCATTTTATGAATTTTTTAATCCAGTTCATTTTGTGATAAAGTTTCAAAAAAGGGTCAGATTTGTCCATTTTCACGTTATCCATCGATCTACAGAGGAGAAGAAAACGAGAGTCCAAAACCGATGAGACAAGTCACATCAAACTGTGTTAGTTCTCTGATGATGTTTATTTACATTACATTTATCTCCCGAACACAGTGGCCGAGGAGAGAAAAAACTGAAGGTGGAGTGAATAATGTGTAAAAACGTTCGATGCAAAATTAGTGTGGTACAATTAATACTATGCATGAGAAAATAAGAGGCTATTCTCTTAGGGATTTCTGCACCCAGGTCTAGATGCTCCCATCCGTGACAGTAAACTCGTTTGAAATAGTAAAAAAATCAAAAAATTCCATTTTTTTGTGGTGTAAGATTACTGAATGCGTGATGTCCATGCCAAATTTGGTGGGGTTTGGACATTCGAGGAGCTCGTGGCAAAAAAGACAAATTTCATGTCTGTGAGAAAGTTTGAAAAAACACCACTGTTCACAGCCGATTTTGTCTTTTTTGGCCCGAGCTCCTCGAATGTCGTTTACCATTGAAATTTAATATGCACCTGGTGCACTCAAGCATCTTGCTTGCCAAAAAGTTTCAGAATTTTTTGAATTATTTTACTATTTGTTTTGATTTTACTGTTCACCAAGTGTAGATGAGGCTGGGCACCGTTTTGAATATCCTCTTCAGGGTGTGCTTTATTGATTGGGAAAATAGTTACATTGTCTACTAGAAAATCAAGAATAAAATCTGCAGGGCCATCCTCCCACACAATCCACAGCTCCCACTCGACACGACTAGCTAGAATATGCGTTTAAATATTACTCTCCATATGAGTGAACTAAAAAATTACATGATCAAAGTTGCGAGCTAAGAAAGAACATATTTCATATGCACATCATGCCAAAAAATCAACAGCTCCCCCTCGACCCGGCTAGCTAGAGTATGCGCCACAATATTATTTTCCCTATGATTGAACTAAAAAATTACATGAACAATATTGTGAGCTAAGAAAGAACATTCTTTATAGCTATTGTCGGCACCGCCGAGTTGCCTTCATCTTTCATCTCCTCACAACTTCCATGCAGTTGCTGTTAATGATCCTTTTGTTGCAATGCACCTTGGCTAAATTAAATTAATTCATTCACTAGTAAAGTATGTGACTCTAAATAAAATCAACAACTGCAACCCCTATATATAAAAACATCCTAAGATGAAAGCAAGTAGATTACCTATTTCGATTATCTTTGGGTTTTGAGCAAGATGAAAGCAACCCGATAACAGAAAGGATTTTTTACCTTTTTTACCCAAAGAACTTTTGTAGTGAAACCACTAATTAAGGGGTACCCTTTGCAAAGGTTATCCCTCCCCCCCTCTATGGTGCTGACAACTGGCGCACTGCATGTGCGCCACTTGTGGCAACCTGAGAGTTTTTTTCTTTTTCGTAGATTTATTTATTTCAAAACATTTTATCTCTTGAACCTTGCACGAAACCATTTTCATCGTTGGATTTTTTGCATCGAGATCTTTGAAACTAGATCCCATATAATAGGGCTGAAACGAACGACCTTGACATGCGCTACACACTTATTTACAATGCCGGTCGCAAAAAACAAACGGCGTTAGAACGATCTCGGGTGCCATCAATAGCTGTCGAGTATACGTCGTGTGCCCGGACGGTGTTATTCGCCGCTGCCTGCCTGCTTGAATGGAGCCACTCGCCTACTCAAAATTGCACCTACATCTAAACGCCAGCAGATGATGGGACGCAACGCACTGGCACACAACAGAGCTTGAACCAATCAAGCCCCAAATGGCAATATTAATTGGACTCACTTCCGACCTAAGCCTATGGAACAGAACGCGACTTTGCAACTATGGGGCTGGCTGGCCGATGTGTTTTTGGACACGGTTCGTCGCCATAGCAGCATTTCTGAAAACCCTGGCATGGGCTTCAATGGCCGCAAAAATGGCTGCCATGGCAGTCATGACACGGAGTCGTGTAGTTACATGTGATTGTACCTATTGCATAGCTACATGACGAGGAATGAAATATAATGCATAAGAAGAGACAACATGCAAACATAATAATATTTCACTCGCTCGTACAAACCGATTATAAATGAACAAAAATGGATAATTATCTTACATTACAAAAAAAAAAAAAAAACTCGCTCTCAGACTGTCCTGCCAGGCTATTCATGTCTCTTCGATCCCTTGGTTGTTTGGGTGTCGAGCCTACCGCGGCGCGTGCACGTGTCGTCTGACCGGTCAGTTTTCTTGACCACTATATCCTGTTGGTCATACGCGTCTGTTGTGGGTCGGCGAGACGCCGGAACGGGGTCAAGCTAGGCAGCGGCTCTAGGCACCTGCCGCTACAGATTTAGCCACTGAAATCGCTAGGCACAAGGCCGCAGCATGACCAATTCCCTGAGCTTTTCTCATTTGCCATCAACAAAGATATCACACTCCAACAGGCTTTTGAAATTGATGATCATGAGACCATGTACCACCGACCACTTACTGTGGAAGCACATCAACAATTTGAACTGATGAGCACTATACTTCAAAGCACCAACAGCAGAGATCAACTAGATAAATGGAAGTATCCATGGAAATCAGATACCTACTCCTCAATGAAGATGTACAAGTGCCTTTTGGGGCCATCAAATTCACACCATCTGTTTAATTCTTTATGGAAGACCGCAGCCATGCTCAGACACAAGATCTTCCTCTGGTTACTACTCTATGATAGAATTAACACAAGAAATCTGTTGAGAAGAAAGAGTATGCCCCTGGAATCCTATAACTGTGTACTCTGCGGTGATCAAACAGAGGAGACTATCATGCATCTATTCTGGGACTGTCATTTTGCCCTCAGCAGTTGGGATGAAATTATCACTGTCAAAAAGAGAGGTACATCTGGCTTTGACAAGATATGTCTGGCCATCACAGCACTTCCAGCTGACATAGCTCTAGATATAGTATTAGCAAGCTGCTGGAGCATTTGATGTGTGCGTAATGATAAGATCTTCAGACAAGCTGCTGTTCACATTCAAGGCTGGAAGTACTACTTGAGAGAAGGGCTTACCAGGGCTAAATACAGAGCTAAAACCTCCAAAGCCAACAAGATCCAACACTGGATAGATAGTTTCTTATGATGATCATAATGTTTCCTAAAACTGGCATTGGTTGATCTCACTTGGAGGCTTTTTTTTTTTTTTTTTTTTTTTTTTTTTGAGGATAACCCAAAACGGGTTAGACTGGCCTGTTACAATCATTAATTAAGTAAGATCTCCGTCAGTTCCTCAGGGACTGAACCCAGTTGGGAAAAATCGCCAGTACTACTTGCTCGTGCAGCAAGGCAATGTGCAACTTTGTTCTGGTCTCTCTTGATCCACCCAATATCATAAGATCTGAAGCCACCCAGTACTGCATTTATATCTGCAATGATTGGGAATAAGCGTGATCTGTTTGTGGTTCCCGGGGAAAGCGCATTGGCCAATGTCTGGCAGTCCACCTCGATCTGGATTGCACCATTGAAGTATTTGGCCAGTTCCTGGAGGCCATGCAACAGCGCCAAGCTTTCTGCTTCCTCCACTGTCTCGCATTGGTTCAGGTTTCGTCCCATCGACAGGAAAACCAGGCCCTGATCATTCCTTGCAATAGCTCCACCTGCGCTCATTCCCGAGCCAGCCTCAAACGCTGCATCTGTGTTTAACTTAGCCACTCCAGCCGGAGGGGGAATCCACTGATTGGTCGCAGGTGCTGGTAGTGTTTGAGTCTGCTCCCCATAGAGACTGCGACCGCAGATGCCAGTAGCAGTGTTCGTCTTGTCCTGTGCTTCCCTCACTTCTTGTTCATACTTAATTAGGAACGCCACTGATCTCGAGATAGGTTCCTTGCCGTCCCCATGTACTATGTTTTCCCGGAGGAACCATGCACGCCATAGCAGCAGCAGAATTCTGTTTTGCTCTTCACCTATACAAGTATTTAGAAGGCCCTGTAACCAATCCTCTCCAGTATACCAGAATGACTGCTCCTTCGGTAACTTCCAGTATTTCCTCATCTCTTGACGGAGAGCTCTGCTCTTAGTGCATGACACCACCGCATGAAATTCATTCTCCTCCGAGCTGCCGCAAATATCACATGTGTTGTCCGTAGCCAAAGTGCGTCTGCATTTGTTTGCTTTGGTTGCTAGGGTGTTGGTGGCTACCCTCCATGCAAATATTTTAATTTTCTCCGGTACTTTTGCTTTCCAGACGGCATCTCAAATACTCCGATCACTTGGAGGCTTATTGTACATATACAATTGTTCTACGGTCAGCAGGTCAAAAAAAAAAAAAAAGCGAAGCTTCCAGGAGAAAGTAGAGAGTAAACCGAAAGATTAAACGGCCGAGCCACGACACCGAGATTCAATCTTAGCTCATCGTGGCCTCATTTCATCAAGCAAGTCATCTTCATCACCATAGAAACCAACGAGCTCGGCACGGGTAACCTGCAACGACGAGGAAAGCGAAGGATGGTGAGCCAGAAGGAAAGAAATGTCATAGCCAAAAAGGAAACAATTCTCAAAATCACATGGCGTGCGAGGAACCAACACTGCGACACCGGCACTGGCGGCCGCGGCACTGGCAAATAAAGCACGGAGGGCGCCGAGAAAGCTCGAACAAGCCCATGCACTGGACATCCGCTTCTGCTGCCAGCGGTCCGGCGGCTCCACGGACAGCGTGCTGATGTTTATATAAAGTTTGTTAATTAGAGCTAGTTAATTGTTGCATGCATGCATTTGATTACGTGAATTATACAATGGATAGTCGGAAATTCAGAGCCCGTCGTTTCTTCAAAGCTCACCTTGTATATACTTCTTTTATAATACAGGAAGTAGCCAGGTAGGTAGGATTTAAGATATGGATCTGGGCTGTTGAAACATGTTGTACCCTAAACTAGTACGAACAACACCTTGAATAGTTTCTCAGATTTTTTTCGTAGATGCTGCTGAAGTTAGACAAAATTACACCACAATCGCCACAGGCAAGTGAAAAATAGGTTCGACACCTCACCCTCGAGCGACACGTCACTCCTTCTGTAAGCGAAACTTAAAAAAAAGACACCCATTCGTCTCCCGCCCGGTGCCCGTCCCCATCTGCCACCTCCCTCCGCCACGCAGTGATACCGGCAGGCGGAGGCAACCGACAAGCAAGGACTATATCATAAACAAGCACGAGGTGGTGATCATAACATATAAGGAGAATAAGATAGACTCATAGGAGCGTGTGATATTTTTTTCCTGTTGCAACGGACGGGCGTGTTTGCTAGTGTTTTACATAAACGTGAAATCAAAGTTGGGGATATTATAGACCCACCCCTTTTTAATACTAATTTTAACATAGCCTTTGTACATTGATAAGCTAAAATCAGACCCTCTACTAGTGAAATCAGATAAGTCTGCCACTACTTGCTCTGATGCTTGACTTCACGCCGTCGACGGCCGATCTCACAGGATGTTCAGCAGACATTGGTAAATTGTCATGTGTGGTCCACAGATTGCATAGGCATGCTGTAATGCCCGAAATGCGCTTCTAGCTCACACGAAGATTGAAAGGCCTTTGTTGGGACTAGGACCGCATCTTGGGCCCTTCAAAAGTTTTAGGTTCACGTGGGTTTTCAAATCGTTATGATATCGACTGCTGACGGGAATTCTTTTGGTGCCCCTATCTGCTACACCAAGAGATTCGTGCCACAATTGCTATTGTTTCAGTTTACTTGTAACGCCCAACATGTTGTCCTAGCCCAACCAAGACATTGAAATCTCCACTAAGGAAGCGCACATTGGTCGCACCAACAAATGACTTCATAACATAGACGTAGGGTCATATGTTGGTGAACAAGATGGTCATCACAAAAGATACTACTAAAAGAGATGGTGAGATAAATACTAGATAACATTATGACGTACATATGCCCATACATAAATATTTCACCAAAGAGAGGTCACATGGTCATCAATCATTGCAGTGGAAGAAGGCACGGATGGAAGTACGGATAAGAAGCAAATATGCCTAAGAGTCAAGAGAAATAAGCAAGACGTCCAACAAGACTGTCGATCGACAACCTCAAATCTAGTCGTCGTCAAAGAAGAACAAAAATAAACTCCACGTAGAACATTCCATGCTCTCGACTTTACCTGAACCTATACCTACACTTAGAGTTGTTGTGGTATCCGTGAGTCACTGAGACTCAGAATAACACGCATAATGGGGTCGCAATCTAGTTGATCAAGAAGGGATCCTGAATACCTGCCTATGATTCATTCATAACCCCACTATGTCCTCTTATTGTTTGCATACCCATAAGAAGAGAAAGTCGCGGTACGCACATGGTTGAGAAAGTTTTATTTATTAGTTGAAGTTTTCTACAACTGGTATTATAAACTTCCAAGTCGCCCGTAACCGCGGGCATAGCTCTCCGAAAGATTTAACCCTGTAGGGATGCTTCCAACTTTCCATTATAAGTCCACACGCATTCCCGTTCCTCCAAGTTCAGGGCTGTTAGAGCCCGTAATCCGTTATGGTAGTTTGGAGAAACAAGTTCCTCTAGCTAATGTCAAACTAATCGAGAAGACCTCCCGGTGGGTCGAAATCCGGATCAGAGCCGCACGTATCTCGTGACCCGGTCCCATCTGTTTATGATGAGGCTGCGGGTAACCAAACCTAAGTTTCCCCTTGGCGGCCCCGCAAGCTGCTAGGTATCATGGACCAACGCCCTCGGCACTAGCCCCCTGTTGTTATGAAAAGCATCCTCGGATGTCGTCACACCCTATGCAACTATTATGTTTGGCAGATTTAGTACCAATCTTGGGCCTTCTGGAAAGATACTTCAATTTAAGGGTGCGAAAAGATACTTCAATTTAATCCAAGTTTTACTGTCATTTTATTATGTTTAGATTAATGCAACATAACTATGTACTTAATGCATAATATATGGTTAGGGGTGAACTTGTGAAGAGCCACATGAATGGAAAACCAACAAACAATCCTATACAGACAAAACTATGTTTGTCTTTTATTCCCAAGTTTTAACTAGTACAATTCGGGTTCACACATGCTAGTGCATGGCAATTTATTTTTCACCGCTACAGGGACCAAACCATCGACTAAGCAACGGTGTTCCATATATCTAGTACTAGAGTTCTTATCTTCTCAATTGGTACCGGTGCTGACAAATGGCGCCGTGGTGGTAGAGCAGTATGGTGGGACATACACATTGCACAATGTTGGTAGCGTCTGCAGCGCTAACTTCCTTATCTCCATGAAATGAGGTAGTTGTTGAGGCTGGACAGAGCCCTGCCCCTGTGGGTACTGTTGTTGAGATTGCTGGAAGGAGCCCTAGCCTGACGGGAATTGTTTCTCAGATTGTTGGATGGAGCCCTGGCTTGACGGGTACTGTTGCTGGGATTGTTGGATGGACCCCTGGCCCAACTGTTGTTATTGTTGTTGATGCAGAATAATAGCGTGAACGACATTGTGGATGGCTTGGCACCGTGACTGCTCAGGGATCTGCCACAGCTGCTGACAACACTGTTGTTGCAACTCCTGGAAACTACTTTGTTGCAATACTTGTGGCCTTGCATGCTCTATATTGTGTTGTTGCAATAGGACATCCATGCATGGAACCAGTTGTTGTTGTAGGAATGGTTGAAGGATTTGTTGTTCTTGTTGTGGAATTTGTTGTCCTTGTTGCTGCGAAATTGCTTGTTGCTGCTGCGGATATGGTTGAAATGCTTGCGGTTGTGGATATGGTTGTTGTGGTGGAAATGGTTGTTGTGGTGGAAATGGTTGTGGCTGTGGATATGGTTGCGGCTGCGGATATGGTTGTTGTGGTGGAAATGGTTGCGGCTGTGGATATGGCTGTTGTGGTGGAAATGGTTGCGGCTGTGGATATTGTTGTTGTGGTGGAAATTGTTCTTGCTGCCCTGGAATTTGTTGTTGTGTTTGCTGCACAGATGGCCTTTGTGGCTGCAATTGTGAAATTGGACCTCTTACTACGGCTGAGGTGGTGGTCGCCGCGATAGCAAGGAGGGTAAGGATGAGAAAGGTCTTCATGGTGGATTTGTATTGTCCACTACTTGCATGGCTTCAATGATGTGCTTTAGTTATGAGAATGGTGGATGAGGAAGGATGATCATCATGCTACGGGCCTATTTATAGCTGCCATGGAATGATCTCTTCCACTATTTGCATTTACTTTTCTGAAAAGTGCTTGGATGCTTCCCGAAATCATAATTTTGTATGTTGTGTTCGATGGCACTACTTACAAGTGTATTCTTGGACTAGTCATTAAAGTTCCTTGTTTTTGACAATCATTCCACAACCAAAAAGGTGTGATAACTCGCGTAACTTGTAAACATATAGGCAGAGCCACACAAGCAGACTTCTGATTGACATATATATTAATGAAGCCTCGTCGCCAGAATAAACTATCAATTTCCATTTCACCTGGATCGGATTGGCTTCAGTTTAGATTGGATTGTACTGGATAATCCTCACGAAATCAAATGAACCGCAGACCCTCGCTGACTCTTCGGCGGTCAACGCCGGCAGCTTGGAACATCAGGTACACCTGTTTTAGGTGCAGATCCAACATCACATACACTTGTTTCTTCGTTCTGATTATCTAAATAGAGGTAATAGTTTTACCAAAAAATTCTCAATCCGTCTTTGCATAACATCAAAAAGGATGTGGGCGGATGCTCATGAACCGGGCTCACCGAATTTGGGAACAAAAAATATTGATTATTAATGATGAAAACACTAAACAAAGGATCAAGAGAGTACTTTGGCCGTTGCAAATCCATGTATATGAGAGATAGAGAGAAAAGAGGGGGGTATGGCTAGTAGCTAGCTCAGCTGGCAATGGTAGCTGTCGCTACTTCTTGCTGCTCCTACTCGATGCTAGTCACCGCTCCTGCTTCAAACATCTGCACATGTAGCCAAAGAAGAATCAGAGAAATAATATGACAGAGAGCCGAGAGCATGATGATGATAGGAGATTTGCTGTTCAGGCACCACCGCCCCGAGCACCATCAGCAGGTGCACACACCAGCCTCTCAGGCCACCGCCGCCCCGTGCCACATCAAGCTTGGTCGGGAGGAGCAAGACCAGGACGTCCGCACGCCCCCTCCCAGCAGGCGGCCAATCCGGCATGGGTTGTAGCCGGGGTGCCGTGGAGGTGCACGATGTCTGCGCCCAGTAGTGCCGATATCAATCCAGCCGACGGCCACGCAGGCTTGGGTCGCAGCAGGGGCGATGTGGTCTCCAAATCGCTGTCCCCCTTCCATCCTCCATCAACAAGGGTGGCCTCCCTCACCCAAGCCCGTGCCCTGGCGAGGCGGCCTCCCTCCTCCCGCGTGAGCACGGCGCCCGCCTTCTCGTCCTCCGCTACGGCCGTAGCCATCTCCAGCGCCGACAAGGTCGCTGCCCCTCACCAGAGCACGCGCCCCAGCGACGCAGCCCCCATCCTACCGCGCGAGCATGGCGGCCGTATCCGTCTCCGCCGCCGACAAGGGCGCCGCCGTGCCGGACGGACGGCAGGGCTAGGACCGGCGGAGGCCGGAGAGGACTGCCGGCGGCGGAACCAGAAAAGGGAGCGGCTGGTATAGGGCCCGTAGAACTTCAAGGACATGAAGGAGTAGCCCCCCCCCCTCGCGTCGCCCTCTCGAGGGCGACTCGGGGGCGACCATCTCCGGCCGCCAACCCCTCCCGCTCGATCCCTTCCCTCGCCGCCGCCGGAGACGGGCGCCGGGTCCCCCGCGCGGCCGCCGATGAGGGTGGCGGCGGGTTTGAGGTGGCGGCCTTTTCTGGTGAGGGCGGCGCCGTCCTGGCGGCGGGCGGCGCGCGCCGGTGTTGTGGGCCGCCTCCACTCGGCCGTGTGGGCGGAGAGACGACGGTGGATGCGGGCGTCACGTGGAGAGCTTCCCTGCAGCCTCTCCTTCGCCAGATCTGAAGACGGCGCCTTCGTGTTGCGGCCTCCTCCTCGTCAGTCCGGCCAGATCTGGTGGCTGGCTGCGCGGATGTGGGGCGGGGAGCTCTGGATCGGAGTAATTTCTTGGCCGGCTGCGGCGGCCACGACGTCGGCGGCGCTCCGGGCGCTGTTCCCTTCTTGAAGGCGATTTCGAGGTCCAGCTTCCTCCCCCTCTTCCTCCCCCTGCACCCGGGTGAAAACCCACAACCTTGGCTGGACGGCGGCGGTGCCACGACTCCATCACCTTCTTGAAGGCGCCGCTTTGGGTCTGCGGGGAGGTGGGTCGGCTGCAGCGCGGTTTTTGGGCGTTCAAGGTGGCGGCGGTTCTTTCTTCAGTGGTGGCGCTTCACCGTGCTCGGTCGGCTTCCTCTTCAAGACAGCGTGCCTCCTCCCCACGTGGTCCGGTCTGTCCGGCGGGTCGACGCCCTCGTCCTGGGCGAGAGGGGATAGTGGTCCCCTCTACGGCGACTTGGACGCGTTGGTGGCTGAGGGATGGTGTCCTTGGCGAGGTCCTGGCTCTCGTGGTGTCTGCGGTGCTCATCTCTTCGCCGTGTCTTCCTGGGGCGCTCCCGTTCAGTGACTAGTGTCTTCGGCGTGCTTCTTGCTGTGGGCTGCGGCTTGTGTCTCCGGTAGCTTGCTTGGTGTGGTGGTCGCGTTCGGTGCCTCTTTCTTCTTGCTTGCTCTAGAGGGAGCAAGCCCCATTCCCTGTGGCGCGACCCCATCAAGCCCTCTGTTAGGTCCCAAGCTGTAGCCTTTCTTCTTTGGCCGTAGCATTTTAGTGTTCGTCCAACGCCATGTATCTGCTGCTTTGGGGTTGCATCCCCTATTCCTTTGCTTGTTTATGTTTGTTGTACTTCGTTGTAATCCTGGCCGGTTGATGGCTTTGTTAATTTAAAGCCGGGCAAGGTTCGAGCCTTTTCTCGGGCTCGGCCTGTGCCTTTCCTCTAAAAGAAAAGGGAGCGGCTAGATAAGAGGATTGCGGGTTGAATATTAACAAATGCAGGGGGTTTTGCGTAAAAATGAACGTTTTCCCAGATCCACTAAAAAGGGAGTGCGGGTTCAATTATAAAGAAGTACATGGACTTTTCTGCAAAACCACCACAACGGTGAGCGGGCAAAAGCGATAGACGCTTTATTATTAGGGAAAGATTAGGTAAAGATGTGGTACGCAACGCACCTCGTTTATGTCACACATCACCACCCTCTGGACAGTCTTGTGCCTCAGCGCCTCCCTCACCGCGGAGCCCTCGCCGCCGCCCATGATGAACACTGTCTTCGGGCTGCAACAATGAAATGGAATTTCCAGATTGCATTGACCCCGGAGAGACTGAAAACCAGGCCCAATTCGGGGATTGCTTACTCACTTGGTGTTGAGTATAATGGTTATTTAGGAAACGTAGGATAGCGTAGGATTTATTCTACCTTGACTTGTACTCCAAGATGATCATGTACTTCTATATAAATGCTCACGAGGCTTAAGCAATAAATATCGATTCCACCAATCTCTCTCTATCCCTTCTAACATGGCATCAGAGCTCCTCCGACTTCTCGACATGGCGTACAGCTCGTGCAAGTCCCTCGTCTACGCATGCCCGGTGCTGGCAACACCGATGCGTGCTTTCGTCCACAACGTGTCCCCGGGCCTGGCAAGCCTGGTGCGGCGCTTCGTCAACTTCGACTTCGTCCGTCTACGCATGCCTGGTGCTGGCAACACCGATGCGTGCCTTCATCCACGATGTGTCTCCGGGCTTGGCAAACCCGGCCCGACGGCTCATCAACACCGTCTTCTTCCCGGCGCATCACTACTTCAACACCACTGCGCCCATGACTAACTCGGCGCCTCCTTGCGCCCGCGGCTCCATGGCAACTACCTCGACACCGGCCACCCCGACTCGACATCCACCACGGCGTTCTTCGCACGGCTACCTCGACCACGGCTACACGAACCTACGCTCTCGGCTACATCGACATCGGCACAAAGGGCTACAGCCTTGCTTGAGCAACCTCGCCGGTTTCCACTCCAGCCACAACTTCCGCGATGCTTCGACCGCTACGACTAGGGGGGGGGGGATGTCCGTCGGCTTACCTTCGGATTCTTCTCCAGTCTCACCGTCTGCGTCGCTACCGTTGTGACTGCGGGGGATGTTGAGTATAATGGTTATTTAGGAAACATAGGATAGCGTAAAATTTATTCTACCTTGACTTGTACTCCAAGATGATCATGTACTCCTATATAAATGCCCACGAAGATCAAGCAATAAACATCATTCCACCAATCTCTCTCTATCCCTTCTATCACTTGGGATGGAAGAGAAGCGGCGGGTGTATCAAGCAGTCGTGGTAGATGAACTCGTCCGCCCCCGCGCTCTGCATCTTCGCGTCGATTATCAGAGCCTTGCCAAAACGCTTCGTATCGACCAGGGCGATCTCCTCCTCGTAGATTCCAAAACTCTGCATCTTCGCGTCGATTATCAGAGCCTTGCCAAAACGCTTCGTATCGACCAGGGAGATCGCCTTGCCAAAACTCGTCCGCCCCCGCGCTCTGCATGACCGCCTCGGAAGAGAGAGCTCAGAGATTCACCTACCTGTTCAAGGCATAGCAGAGCTTGAGGTCGTCATGGATCTCCTCCTCGTACCACTGGGTTTCCTCACGATCTCCCCTCTGCTGCAGCTGCTGCTGCTTCGCCAAGGCCGCCGGCTTCCGTGCCCATTCATCTCACCAACTATACTACCTTCCTGCACAGCCCCTAACATCTTGCAGACAAGAGCGAAGTTAACTGGTGGCTCTGTGACGATCTGACGAAGGGTCCAGCCTGTCTCACCGTTGGCTATGGACTAGCTTTATAGAAGAGTAGAGTGCGGTGTTTTCCTAGGGGCGAGCGACAGTACCAGGAGTACGTGACTTAGGCCTCTACCAATGCATATAAGTGATTGGTTTTTTATTGCTAAGCTTCCTTCATTTAATTAGGTGTAGACTTAGAATTGTGTGTCCATCTAGATACATTCGTTTAGCATGTTTCTTACCGGGGTCATCGAACTAGTCTCTCTTTTCATAATTAACTTGCCACATCAGATTTTTTGTCTACTTGGCAGCCTTAACACCTGTACAAAGTGAAGCATTGAGAAGGGCCTTAGAAACAGTGTGCGTGACACTTGTACAACTCCGGCCCATCAATACAAAGGAAGTGGGCCAGACCATGTTTAATGGATGACAGGACGTGTTGGTGTTGATTGATGTACGTATGGAGATGCTATCCATGTGAAAATGGACAGATATGTCTCTTTTCTAAAATTTAGCACGGCCCGAATCCAGAAAAGAAAAATCATAAAATGGCTCATTTGCATGACACTCGGGGATGTGGTGTCATGCTAGATAGCACGACGCTTTGGCCTCGGGCGCCATGCTTGATGGCGCAATAACTACCTCTAGTAAGGGTGTCGTGCTATCTAGTATGGCGCCCTAGCCCAGGGCGTCATGCTATCTTGCATGGAGCCCCAGCCCCCGGCGTCATGCATAGTGGGTCATTTTATGAATTTTTTAATCCAGTTCATTTTGTGATAAAGTTTCAAAAAAGGGTCAGATTTGTCCATTTTCACGTTATCCATCGATCTACAGAGGAGAAGAAAACGAGAGTCCAAAACCGATGAGACAAGTCACATCAAACTGTGTTAGTTCTCTGATGATGTTTATTTACATTACATTTATCTCCCGAACACAGTGGCCGAGGAGAGAAAAAACTGAAGGTGGAGTGAATAATGTGTAAAAACGTTCGATGCAAAATTAGTGTGGTACAATTAATACTATGCATGAGAAAATAAGAGGCTATTCTCTTAGGGATTTCTGCGCCCAGGTCTAGATGCTCCCATCCGTGACAGTAAACTCGTTTGAAATAGTAAAAAAATCAAAAAATTCCATTTTTTTGTGGTGTAAGATTACTGAATGCGTGATGTCCATGCCAAATTTGGTGGAGTTTGGACATTCGAGGAGCTCGTGGCAAAAAAGACAAATTTCATGTCTGTGAGAAAGTTTGAAAAAACACCACTGTTCACAGCCGATTTTGTCTTTTTTGGCCCGAGCTCCTCGAATGTCGTTTACCATTGAAATTTAATATGCACCTGGTGCACTCAAGCATCTTGCTTGCCAAAAAGTTTCAGAATTTTTTGAATTATTTTACTATTTGTTTTGATTTTACTGTTCACCAAGTGTAGATGAGGCTGGGCACCGTTTTGAATATCCTCTTCAGGGTGTGCTTTATTGATTGGGAAAATAGTTACATTGTCTACTAGAAAATCAAGAATAAAATCTGCAGGGCCATCCTCCCACACAATCCACAGCTCCCACTCGACACGACTAGCTAGAATATGCGTTTAAATATTACTCTCCATATGAGTGAACTAAAAAATTACATGATCAAAGTTGCGAGCTAAGAAAGAACATATTTCATATGCACATCATGCCAAAAAATCAACAGCTCCCCCTCGACCCGGCTAGCTAGAGTATGCGCCACAATATTATTTTCCCTATGATTGAACTAAAAAATTACATGAACAATATTGTGAGCTAAGAAAGAACATTCTTTATAGCTATTGTCGGCACCGCCGAGTTGCCTTCATCTTTCATCTCCTCACAACTTCCATGCAGTTGCTGTTAATGATCCTTTTGTTGCAATGCACCTTGGCTAAATTAAATTAATTCATTCACTAGTAAAGTATGTGACTCTAAATAAAATCAACAACTGCAACCCCTATATATAAAAACATCCTAAGATGAAAGCAAGTAGATTACCTATTTCGATTATCTTTGGGTTTTGAGCAAGATGAAAGCAACCCGATAACAGAAAGGATTTTTTACCTTTTTTACCCAAAGAACTTTTGTAGTGAAACCACTAATTAAGGGGTACCCTTTGCAAAGGTTATCCCTCCCCCCCTCTATGGTGCTGACAACTGGCGCACTGCATGTGCGCCACTTGTGGCAACCTGAGAGTTTTTTTCTTTTTCGTAGATTTATTTATTTCAAAACATTTTATCTCTTGAACCTTGCACGAAACCATTTTCATCGTTGGATTTTTTGCATCGAGATCTTTGAAACTAGATCCCATATAATAGGGCTGAAACGAACGACCTTGACATGCGCTACACACTTATTTACAATGCCGGTCGCAAAAAACAAACGGCGTTAGAACGATCTCGGGTGCCATCAATAGCTGTCGAGTATACGTCGTGTGCCCGGACGGTGTTATTCGCCGCTGCCTGCCTGCTTGAATGGAGCCACTCGCCTACTCAAAATTGCACCTACATCTAAACGCCAGCAGATGATGGGACGCAACGCACTGGCACACAACAGAGCTTGAACCAATCAAGCCCCAAATGGCAATATTAATTGGACTCACTTCCGACCTAAGCCTATGGAACAGAACGCGACTTTGCAACTATGGGGCTGGCTGGCCGATGTGTTTTTGGACACGGTTCGTCGCCATAGCAGCATTTCTGAAAACCCTGGCATGGGCTTCAATGGCCGCAAAAATGGCTGCCATGGCAGTCATGACACGGAGTCGTGTAGTTACATGTGATTGTACCTATTGCATAGCTACATGACGAGGAATGAAATATAATGCATAAGAAGAGACAACATGCAAACATAATAATATTTCACTCGCTCGTACAAACCGATTATAAATGAACAAAAATGGATAATTATCTTACATTACAAAAAAAAAAAAAAACTCGCTCTCAGACTGTCCTGCCAGGCTATTCATGTCTCTTCGATCCCTTGGTTGTTTGGGTGTCGAGCCTACCGCGGCGCGTGCACGTGTCGTCTGACCGGTCAGTTTTCTTGACCACTATATCCTGTTGGTCATACGCGTCTGTTGTGGGTCGGCGAGACGCCGGAACGGGGTCAAGCTAGGCAGCGGCTCTAGGCACCTGCCGCTACAGATTTAGCCACTGAAATCGCTAGGCACAAGGCCGCAGCATGACCAATTCCCTGAGCTTTTCTCATTTGCCATCAACAAAGATATCACACTCCAACAGGCTTTTGAAATTGATGATCATGAGACCATGTACCACCGACCACTTACTGTGGAAGCACATCAACAATTTGAACTGATGAGCACTATACTTCAAAGCACCAACAGCAGAGATCAACTAGATAAATGGAAGTATCCATGGAAATCAGATACCTACTCCTCAATGAAGATGTACAAGTGCCTTTTGGGGCCATCAAATTCACACCATCTGTTTAATTCTTTATGGAAGACCGCAGCCATGCTCAGACACAAGATCTTCCTCTGGTTACTACTCTATGATAGAATTAACACAAGAAATCTGTTGAGAAGAAAGAGTATGCCCCTGGAATCCTATAACTGTGTACTCTGCGGTGATCAAACAGAGGAGACTATCATGCATCTATTCTGGGACTGTCATTTTGCCCTCAGCAGTTGGGATGAAATTATCACTGTCAAAAAGAGAGGTACATCTGGCTTTGACAAGATATGTCTGGCCATCACAGCACTTCCAGCTGACATAGCTCTAGATATAGTATTAGCAAGCTGCTGGAGCATTTGATGTGTGCGTAATGATAAGATCTTCAGACAAGCTGCTGTTCACATTCAAGGCTGGAAGTACTACTTGAGAGAAGGGCTTACCAGGGCTAAATACAGAGCTAAAACCTCCAAAGCCAACAAGATCCAACACTGGATAGATAGTTTCTTATGATGATCATAATGTTTCCTAAAACTGGCATTGGTTGATCTCACTTGGAGGCTTTTTTTTTTTTTTTTTTTTTTTTTTTTGAGGATAACCCAAAACGGGTTAGACTGGCCTGTTACAATCATTAATTAAGTAAGATCTCCGTCAGTTCCTCAGGGACTGAACCCAGTTGGGAAAAATCGGCAGTACTACTTGCTCGTGCAGCAAGGCAATGTGCAACTTTGTTCTGGTCTCTCTTGATCCACCCAATATCATAAGATCTGAAGCCACCCAGTACTGCATTTATATCTGCAATGATTGGGAATAAGCGTGATCTGTTTGTGGTTCCCGGGGAAAGCGCATTGGCCAATGTCTGGCAGTCCACCTCGATCTGGATTGCACCATTGAAGTATTTGGCCAGTTCCTGGAGGCCATGCAACAGCGCCAAGCTTTCTGCTTCCTCCACTGTCTCGCATTGGTTCAGGTTTCGTCCCATCGACAGGAAAACCAGGCCCTGATCATTCCTTGCAATAGCTCCACCTGCGCTCATTCCCGAGCCAGCCTCAAACGCTGCATCTGTGTTTAACTTAGCCACTCCAGCCGGAGGGGGAATCCACTGATTGGTCGCAGGTGCTGGTAGTGTTTGAGTCTGCTCCCCATAGAGACTGCGACCGCAGATGCCAGTAGCAGTGTTCGTCTTGTCCTGTGCTTCCCTCACTTCTTGTTCATACTTAATTAGGAACGCCACTGATCTCGAGATAGGTTCCTTGCCGTCCCCATGTACTATGTTTTCCCGGAGGAACCATGCACGCCATAGCAGCAGCAGAATTCTGTTTTGCTCTTCACCTATACAAGTATTTAGAAGGCCCTGTAACCAATCCTCTCCAGTATACCAGAATGACTGCTCCTTCGGTAACTTCCAGTATTTCCTCATCTCTTGGCGGAGAGCTCTGCTCTTAGTGCATGACACCACCGCATTTTTTTTGGAGAAGGAGGAACGAAGCCCCCGGCCTCTGCATCGAGAACGATGCATACAGCCATATTATTAGAAATCAAAAAAAGTCTCAATGTCTCAAGTTGGTAAAGGCCACACAGTGTGAGCCATAAAAGTAAAAGAACGTACAATAAAAAGCCTCATCCGGCGTCACCAATAGACTACGATGCCTACACACCTAGCCTATTAACAGCTCGCCATCCAAACCGGCTGAAGATAGCCCGTGCGACCGTCTCCCATCGGTTGCACCCAATATCCATATGCTCCCTGTTGTCCACATGGTTGAGTAATGACCACATATGGATCCATGACGTTGCTCTGTATATGACCTGCAAAAAATTATTAAGTTTCTTGCCTTGGAAAATTATATCATTTCTAGTATTCCAGATAGCCCAAAATAATGCACTAATGCCAATGCATATATGATTAGCTAGTGTTGCGTCGACTCCGTCGAGCCACGCCCCAAAAAGCATGTTGATATTCATTGGTGCTTGAATATTAAAAGCTATCTGAATTGTGCACCAAAGTAATTTTGCTAGTGGACAATCTAAAAAGAGGTGTTGAATTGTTTCATTGTGACCGCAATAGCAACAAGTAGCATTTCCGTTCCAGTTACGTTTGATCAGATTATCCTTTGTTAATATGACACCCTTGTGCACAAACCACATGAAAATTTTAATACGTAACGGAACTTTTATCTTCCATATATGCAACGACCTTGATAGGGGTCCATGGTTAATTAAATCCATATACATCGACTTCACCGAGAAAGAACCACTCGTGGTTAATTTCCAATGAATTCGATCTTGGTGATCAGAGAGTTGCACATCCATCAAACGTCTGACCAGATGTAACCATGAGTTCCATCTCTGACCCACTAGATTTCGTCTGAATTGAACATTAAGGGGTATGGACTGTAGTACTGTGGAAACATAATCTGCCTTGCGTGTAGCAATATTATATAATGTGGGATATTGTATAGCCAGCGGTGCCTCCCCCAGCCACGTATCCTCCCAAAATCTGGTCGTGGTACCGTTACCAACCAGAAATTTAACTCGCTGAAAAAAGGACGCTTTCACATTCATTAATCCTTTCCAGAATGGCGAGTCATTGGGTCTAGCTGAAACCTGTGCTAGAGTCTTGGATTGTAGATACTTATTTCTCAAAATTTGTATCCACATTCCATCGGTCTCCGTAGATAACCTGCATAGCCATTTGCTAAGTAGGCATCTATTCTTAACTTCTAAGTTTTCAACTCCTAAACCCCCTTGATCTTTAGGTCTGCATATAATATCCCATTTTGTTAATCTATATTTCCTCCGGGTCTCATCACTTTGCCAGAAGAAGCGTGATCGATAGAAATCTAATCTCTTCCGCACCCCTATAGGCACTTGAAAGAATGATAGAAGAAACATCGGTAGACTAGTCAATACCGAATTTATCAGGACCAGCCGGCCTCCATAAGACATAAGCTTACCCTTCCAGCAAGCCAATCTTTTTTCGAATCTATCTTCTATGCATTTCCACTCCTTGTTCGTCAGTCTTCTGTGATGGATCGGAATCCCAAGGTAACTAAACGGCAATGAACCCATTTCACATCCGAAAAGCTGCCTATATGCGTCCTGTTCTTCCTTGGCTCTTCCAAAGCAGAAGAGTTCGCTTTTATTGAAGTTAATCTTTAATCCAGACAGTTGCTCGAATAAGCAAAGAACTAGTTTCATATTTCTAGCTTTTGCCAAGTCGTGTTCCATGAATAAGATTGTATCGTCCGCATACTGTAATATGGATACTCCCCCCTCCACCAAGTGGGGGACTAAACCACCTACTTGGCCGTTCTCCTTAGCCCGACCAATGAGGATCGTCAACATGTCCGCAACTATGTTGAACAAGATAGGAGACATGGAATCCCCTTGTCTTAAGCCTTTATGTGTCTGGAAGTAATGACCCAAGTCATCATTAACTTTAATTCCCACACTACCCTTTCGCGTGAAGGTATCTACTTGCTTCCTCCAAGACTCGGTAAATCCCTTCATTCGCAACGCTTGTTGTAAAAAAGGCCATTTGACCTTGTCATATGCCTTTTCGAAATCCACCTTGAAGATAACCCCATCGAGTTTCTTTTTGTGAATTTCGTGAATTGTTTCGTGCAAGACTACCACCCCTTCAAGGATGTGTCTTCCCGGCATAAATGCTGTTTGAGATGGTTGAACAACAGAGTGAGCAATCTGTGTCAATCTGTTTGTAGCCACCTTTGTAAATATTTTGAAGCTGACATTAAGTAAACATATTGGTCTAAACTGTTCAATGCGAATGGCGTCCCCCTTCTTTGGTAACAACGTTATTGTTCCAAAGTTTAGGTGAAAGAGTTGTGATTGTCCATTGAACAAGTCATGAAACAAGGGCAGCAAATCCCCTTTGATTATGTGCCAGCATTTCTTATAGAACTCCGCGGGGAACCCATCCGGTCCCGGAGCCTTATTGTGTTTCATTTGTGCTATAGCGTCATACACCTCTTTTTCAGTGAACGGAGCAGCCAGAACATCATTCTCCTCATGTGTAAGTTGAGGAATATCAGATGTAATACCTTCATCAAGAGAAACATAATTCTCCTGAGGTGCCCTAAATAGCTTTTTGTAATACTCCGTGATATAATGCTTCAAATTATCGTGCCCAACAATTGTGCCCTCATCCTGTTCAAGCTGAAATATTTTCTTTTTTCTATGTTTGCCATTTGCGATCATGTGAAAGAATTTAGTATTATCATCACCGTGGACCACCTTCGTCACTTTTGCCCGAAGTGCCCACTTCATCTCTTCCTCTCTGAGTAGGGTTTGTAACTTTTTTTCAGCTTCAATTTTAGTACTTCTCTCCGTAGTGAGTAGTACTGAGGATTCTGCTTTGACATCCAAATCGTTAATGAGTTGAAGCAGCCTCTCTTTTTCCGCTTTATAAATTCCAGCTTGATTTTTGGCCCAGCCTCTTAGAAACTGGCGTAGGTGTGTAATCTTATTCTGCCACCTATCCATATTTGTATGCCCCCCAGTTTCTCTTGCCCACTGGGTAGCAATGAGATCCATAAAGCCCTCTCTCTCGAACCAACTCATTTCGAAAGAGAAGGTATTCCGATTACCCACATGGTTCGGTTCGCCCGAATCCACCAATAGTGGTGTGTGATCGGAGATCGCTCTTTGTAAAGCTCTTACCGTGACCATCGGAAATTTCTGTTCCCAATCAACATTGGTAAGAACCCGATCCAACTTCTCATATGTCGGGTTCGGTAACGAATTGGCCCAAGTAAATTGTCTCCCGGTGAGGTCGATCTCTTTTAAATCCAGACTCTCAATGATCGCATTAAACATGAATGACCACCTTCCATCGAAGTTGTCATTGTTTTTTTCTTCCCGTCTCCTAATAATATTGAAGTCGCCTCCAATTAGAATGGGCAGTGTCTCCTCCCCACACATTCTCACTAAATCCGTGAGGAAGTCCGACTTGAACTCCGGTTGTGCCGCCCCATACACAGCGACCAACACCCATCTAAAACCATCAACTTTCGATCTCAACCGAAATTTGACAGTAAACTCACCGTAGACCACACTGAGGACCTGTAGGGACTCACACTTGACCCCTAGCAAGATTCCTCCAGACCTTCCCCGCGGGGGTAGGCAATGCCAATCAAAATCCACTCCACCCGAGATGGTGTTTAGAAATTGTGGCGTAAAATTATCTCGGCCCGTTTCTTGTAAGGCCATGAAGTCAAGTTTCTGCTGAAGTGAAGTTTCTCTAAGGAACCTTATTTTAGCCAAGTCCGTAAGACCTCTGCTATTCCAAAAGATTCCTTTCATATTTGATCATGGAATTTTTTCTTGTGTTTCACTCTCGCACTCCTCCTTACCGCAGAGGTAGGGTATATTTTTCTTCTCCATGGTCTTTTAGACGTCTCCGGCACCACGTCGGAGTTATCAGCGTTATGTGTTTCTTGAGTAAGGATGTCGGCATTCAGAGGAGCCATATACCCCCCGGAATCCTCCTCCTTCTCGTATCTGTCTACCCCATCTTCTGGAATTAAATCTTCACATAAACTTTCTAGAGAGGCGATACCCAATTCATCAATTTCCGTTGCATTCAAAGGTTTTATCGCAGCTATGTTTTTAATGATATCAATGGCTCTATCCGCTTCTAAATCAAGAATATCATTAACAGATTTTGCGATCTCTTTTGCATTACTACCAAGTGAAATCCCTAGGTTGCATGCATTTTCTACAATATCATTTTCAGAAAAATGTAAAATGGAACAGCTCGTATTGACTGACATACCTGTAGTTCCTTGGACATCACGAAGCTTGGCTGCCCGCATAGCACGGCCTAGCTGAATGTCGTCCGCATCCGGTTGTCCTTGGATACGCTGGCTGAACCGCCGTTCAGAGCATAAAGGATCCGAAATGCCACCAAAACTGATCACATCATCCAAAGAGGGCTCAGAAATATTTCCTTGCACCACAAAATCTCCGACCAACGTGGAAGAGATTGGTGGTGTGTCAACTAACCTCGAGTCCTGAATGGAAATCGGCGATGTCACATGCTGTTGAGCATCCAACGACGCAACATGTGGTGGTGATGAACGTCTCTCCTGGCTCCTTGCCAGGTGCGCCTCGTCGCCGACGTTAACTGTAAAAGTAGGCGGCGACGTCTTAGTAGCCGACCGCTCATAGTTCGTGAGCATTGCTTCAGCCACCGGTGAAGTTGCCTCGGCGAATGTGGGGCCGATGTAACCCTCCTGGCTGACCATGTGAGCCGCAGGTTCAGATGCACCACCGGCTGTGATCCCAGCGCAGCCCTCCTGGCCGGCCGTTCCAGCCACCGGTGATGCAGATGT
Source organism: Elymus sibiricus (assembly GCA_039707655.1). Taxonomy (NCBI): domain Eukaryota; kingdom Viridiplantae; phylum Streptophyta; class Magnoliopsida; order Poales; family Poaceae; genus Elymus; species Elymus sibiricus. Next base: position 87,799,353 of record CM077676.1, read on the forward strand.
TGGCCCCCCGAGTGCGTGTGTATTGTGCCCCTCCAGGCTGTCCATACCAACCGCCGGATAAACTTTGTGTGCTATCTCATCAAAAAACCGGTCTTGGCTGCCCGCATCAGCCCCTGTGGCCGATGCAATAAGCTGTCCGCCGGCCGGCGTGATGCCGACCTCCATCTCAAAAGTTTCCGCATGCAACCTTATAGACTCCTTCTCTCGCTGTGGGCTATCTAATCCATCCCTGGACAGCATGTGTATGTCCGCAGGCGTGACGTGAGGTGAGGACCTTATATCCTCCCTTGAGTGCAGAACATTAGAAATACGACTCGGAGCGGACTGAATATGGAACGATCCAAAACGAAGAGAAGTCATTGGAGTTGATGTCGTTGTCTTTCCGTCGTGATTAGGTGTATTAGTAGACTTTGCCGGTTGACCCTTGTCATTGGACATATTATCCTCACCACCTAGATCTGCCTTGGGATCACCATCTCCCTCTCCGTCTCCCGTCATATCCACGTCTTGATCCTTAGCTGTGTCCTGTGGAATGGTCTCCTCAACCTCCACATCAAGATCGTAATGCACATCGTCATATGCCCAAGGCACATAGTCAGGCACGTGCTCCATATCTAGTACCCCAACCAGAATCCGTGCAATCCCGTGTTTCCGTGTAAACGGCATGTCCACTTTCTCCGTTTTTCCAATGAGCGAACCAAGGCTCCAGACGATGAAAAAATCGTTCAGAAGAGTTTCCGGAACACCAGAGATCCTTAGCCAAACTTTCTCAAGAGGTGATCCCTTGGGCTCTGTCTTTTTACTCTCCTCGAACTCAAGCAGATAATTAGGTCCCGGAACTTTGCTAACACCGAACTTTAGAAGGCGCTCAAGATCCTCTCGCCGAGGAAAGTCAACTTGAAACACCCGCTCCTCAACTCTAATCGGTGCCCACTGATATGACTCAGACACGAGCCTCCTCAACTGCTGAGAAATCTGATCCTCAGTAAGCGAGCCATGTGAAACCTTCACCAAGCCCGTCTTCGAGCTTCCTAGCCTCGATGGTATTTGAGGTACATTTGAGTGCGGTGTCTCGAAAAACATGAGTTTGTGATGGCAAACTCCATATATATTGACCACCGGCTTCGGTGCCAATAATAGTGGGCATGTGGAATCTGTATGTCCTGGTTTCAAGCATATATCGCATAGCACCTCCTTGCAATCCATCACAAAATGCCCTGCCATCCCGCAGCGAAAACAGCTCATCTTTTCTTTCTTACGGGCTGCCTTATTCGCCCTAGCAGCTTCATTAGCGTCCAAACTTTGGTCCTGCTGTGACCCACTATCATGAGTGTCTAGTGCATGCGTGGAGACAGATGCGAGGGCCTTGACTACCGCCGCCGCTGCCTCAGGCAATGTCACCGCCGTTGCTACAGCCCCGTTCCCAGTGGATTTTGCTGAACTATCCATGGTATCTTGTCTCTCAGTTGGCTGCCATTGACGCCGCAGAGGAGGTTTCCTGCCGAGCGTGCGCCCACCTCCCCGATTCCCAAAGTACCGGGTAGGCGGTCCAGAAGCACCCTCCACAAAATCCCCTGCCGGAGGATGAAAGTCACGGTGCCACTGGTTGGCGCCGAAGGCTCGGTCATCGCCGTGCCACCTGCCGCGTGAGCCCCCTGCTCGGTCATCTGACCATTGGTTCCAGTTAGGGCGTTTGCCTTTGTACCCGCCGTCGCCACCACCGCGGCCACCGCGATAGCCGCCGCGTCCTCCGGTGTGCCCGTCGCCTTGTCCCACTCCAGGATTGGCCCGACCACCATTGGCGCGCCCAGCCCCAAAGCCGGCCCTCTGTTGATCACCAGTTTGTGCTACGCCCCTTCCAGCGCCGCGGCCGGCCGCCGTATGATCCGGCACCGCGCCTCGCGCGTTGGTCTCTGCGAGTTGCCGTTCCCCATCTCCACGCCCTGCCATGCATGCGAGAGGTGGAGGGATTCGTGGCGCACGTCCTCGAGGCGAAGGGAAGCCAGGAGAAGGACGCCTAGTAACCCTAGCGCCGAGCGCTACTTTTGCCTGATCTAGTCTGCGATCGTAGGACTCTTCCTTCGACCGAGACTCCTCATCGAGCTGTGCCGGCCTAGTTTCAGAATCCAACTGGGCCATATACCCAGTCGTATCCGGCCCGCAACCGACAGCCCGCTGTTCTCCTTGGCCCAACAGGAATTTCAAACGAGCATCTCTCGCCGCACGGATTCCCAGATCCGGATCGGCTCCTGTCGTTGCCGGCGGCGAGCTCACCGCCACCGGATTTCCCTTCCTCCGTCGGAATGGGACCTTCTTCCAATTACCAATGAAATCTGCTAACGTAAGTGCCGGTAGACGTACCTTTGGTAATGGACCTTTCCATGGTTTTACCGCTGTAGCCGCCGTGCGCCGTTGAATCACACGCCGGAATACCTCTACCTTGTCTTCCTCGCCGCGACCTAGACCTTCCCAAGCGCGGTCCGATCGTGGTAATACTCCGTCGATATCTCTCACGATCTCCTCCTCTGTGTATCCTAGTCTCACGGACTCACAGATGTGATCCGAAGGTGTTGGAGAAGAGCCCCTGACGTTTGCATCGCCGGCGAAGTCCTCCTCATCCGAATCCTCCTCGGATCCGGCGAGAGCCCAGAATCGGTTTCCCCTATGGCGGTGACCCCATACGTCGCCGCGGGCGAGGGCCCGGCCGGCCGGCGCGAGGTCACCTGGATCGCCAGGTCCGGGGTCGCCAGGATCGCCCATTGCCTACCTGCTGAAATATTCTGATAGTGGGGTGCCGCATGACACCACCGCATGAAATTCATTCTCCTCCGAGCTGCCGCAAATATCACATGTGTTGTCCGTAGCCAAAGTGCGTCTGCATTTGTTTGCTTTGGTTGCTAGGGTGTTGGTGGCTACCCTCCATGCAAATATTTTAATTTTCTCCGGTACTTTTGCTTTCCAGACGGCATCTCAAATACTCCGATCACTTGGAGGCTTATTGTACATATACAATTGTTCTACGGTCAGCAGGTCAAAAAAAAAAAAAGCGAAGCTTCCAGGAGAAAGTAGAGAGTAAACCGAAAGATTAAACGGCCGAGCCACGACACCGAGATTCAATCTTAGCTCATCGTGGCCTCATTTCATCAAGCAAGTCATCTTCATCACCATAGAAACCAACGAGCTCGGCACGGGTAACCTGCAACGACGAGGAAAGCGAAGGATGGTGAGCCAGAAGGAAAGAAATGTCATAGCCAAAAAGGAAACAATTCTCAAAATCACATGGCGTGCGAGGAACCAACACTGCGACACCGGCACTGGCGGCCGCGGCACTGGCAAATAAAGCACGGAGGGCGCCGAGAAAGCTCGAACAAGCCCATGCACTGGACATCCGCTTCTGCTGCCAGCGGTCCGGCGGCTCCACGGACAGCGTGCTGATGTTTATATAAAGTTTGTTAATTAGAGCTAGCTAATTGTTGCATGCATGCATTTGATTACGTGAATTATACAATGGATAGTCGGAAATTCAGAGCCCGTCGTTTCTTCAAAGCTCACCTTGTATATACTTCTTTTATAATACAGGAAGTAGCCAGGTAGGTAGGATTTAAGATATGGATCTGGGCTGTTGAAACATGTTGTACCCTAAACTAGTACGAACAACACCTTGAATAGTTTCTCAGATTTTTTTCGTAGATGCTGCTGAAGTTAGACAAAATTACACCACAATCGCCACAGGCAAGTGAAAAATAGGTTCGACACCTCACCCTCGAGCGACACGTCACTCCTTCTGTAAGCGAAACTTAAAAAAAAGACACCCGTTCGTCTCCCGCCCGGTGCCCGTCCCCATCTGCCACCTCCCTCCGCCACGCAGTGATACCGGCAGGCGGAGGCAACCGACAAGCAAGGACTATATCATAAACAAGCACGAGGTGGTGATCATAACATATAAGGAGAATAAGATAGACTCATAGGAGCGTGTGATATTTTTTTCCTGTTGCAACGGACGGGCGTGTTTGCTAGTGTTTTACATAAACGTGAAATCAAAGTTGGGGATATTATAGACCCACCCCTTTTTAATACTAATTTTAACATAGCCTTTGTACATTGATAAGCTAAAATCAGACCCTCTACTAGTGAAATCAGATAAGTCTGCCACTACTTGCTCTGATGCTTGACTTCACGCCGTCGACGGCCGATCTCACAGGATGTTCAGCAGACATTGGTAAATTGTCATGTGTGGTCCACAGATTGCATAGGCATGCTGTAATGCCCGAAATGCGCTTCTAGCTCACACGAAGATTGAAAGGCCTTTGTTGGGACTAGGACCGCATCTTGGGCCCTTCAAAAGTTTTAGGTTCACGTGGGTTTTCAAATCGTTATGATATCGACTGCTGACGGGAATTCTTTTGGTGCCCCTATCTGCTACACCAAGAGATTCGTGCCACAATTGCTATTGTTTCAGTTTACTTGTAACGCCCAACATGTTGTCCTAGCCCAACCAAGACATTGAAATCTCCACTAAGGAAGCGCACATTGGTCGCACCAACAAATGACTTCATAACATAGACGTAGGGTCATATGTTGGTGAACAAGATGGTCATCACAAAAGATACTACTAAAAGAGATGGTGAGATAAATACTAGATAACATTATGACGTACATATGCCCATACATAAATATTTCACCAAAGAGAGGTCACATGGTCATCAATCATTGCAGTGGAAGAAGGCACGGATGGAAGTACGGATAAGAAGCAAATATGCCTAAGAGTCAAGAGAAATAAGCAAGACGTCCAACAAGACTGTCGATCGACAACCTCAAATCTAGTCGTCGTCAAAGAAGAACAAAAATAAACTCCACGTAGAACATTCCATGCTCTCGACTTTACCTGAACCTATACCTACACTTAGAGTTGTTGTGGTATCCGTGAGTCACTGAGACTCAGAATAACACGCATAATGGGGTCGCAATCTAGTTGATCAAGAAGGGATCCTGAATACCTGCCTATGATTCATTCATAACCCCACTATGTCCTCTTATTGTTTGCATACCCATAAGAAGAGAAAGTCGCGGTACGCACATGGTTGAGAAAGTTTTATTTATTAGTTGAAGTTTTCTACAACTGGTATTATAAACTTCCAAGTCGCCCGTAACCGCGGGCATAGCTCTCCGAAAGATTTAACCCTGTAGGGATGCTTCCAACTTTCCATTATAAGTCCACACGCATTCCCGTTCCTCCAAGTTCAGGGCTGTTAGAGCCCGTAATCCGTTATGGTAGTTTGGAGAAACAAGTTCCTCTAGCTAATGTCAAACTAATCGAGAAGACCTCCCGGTGGGTCGAAATCCGGATCAGAGCCGCACGTATCTCGTGACCCGGTCCCATCTGTTTATGATGAGGCTGCGGGTAACCAAACCTAAGTTTCCCCTTGGCGGCCCCGCAAGCTGCTAGGTATCATGGACCAACGCCCTCGGCACTAGCCCCCTGTTGTTATGAAAAGCATCCTCGGATGTCGTCACACCCTATGCAACTATTATGTTTGGCAGATTTAGTACCAATCTTGGGCCTTCTGGAAAGATACTTCAATTTAAGGGTGCGAAAAGATACTTCAATTTAATCCAAGTTTTACTGTCATTTTATTATGTTTAGATTAATGCAACATAACTATGTACTTAATGCATAATATATGGTTAGGGGTGAACTTGTGAAGAGCCACATGAATGGAAAACCAACAAACAATCCTATACAGACAAAACTATGTTTGTCTTTTATTCCCAAGTTTTAACTAGTACGATTCGGGTTCACACATGCTAGTGCATGGCAATTTATTTTTCACCGCTACAGGGACCAAACCATCGACTAAGCAACGGTGTTCCATATATCTAGTACTAGAGTTCTTATCTTCTCAATTGGTACCGGTGCTGACAAATGGCGCCGTGGTGGTAGAGCAGTATGGTGGGACATACACATTGCACAATGTTGGTAGCGTCTGCAGCGCTAACTTCCTTATCTCCATGAAATGAGGTAGTTGTTGAGGCTGGACAGAGCCCTGCCCCTGTGGGTACTGTTGTTGAGATTGCTGGAAGGAGCCCTAGCCTGACGGGAATTGTTTCTCAGATTGTTGGATGGAGCCCTGGCTTGACGGGTACTGTTGCTGGGATTGTTGGATGGACCCCTGGCCCAACTGTTGTTGTTGTTGTTGATGCAGAATAATAGCGTGAACGACATTGTGGATGGCTTGGCACAGTGACTGCTCAGGGATCTGCCACAGCTGCTGACAACACTGTTGTTGCAACTCCTGGAAACTACTTTGTTGCAATACTTGTGGCCTTGCATGCTCTATATTGTGTTGTTGCAATAGGACATCCATGCATGGAACCAGTTGTTGTTGTAGGAATGGTTGAAGGATTTGTTGTTCTTGTTGTGGAATTTGTTGTCCTTGTTGCTGTGAAATTGCTTGTTGCTGCTGCGGATATGGTTGAAATGCTTGCGGTTGTGGATATGGTTGTTGTGGTGGAAATGGTTGTTGTGGTGGAAATGGTTGTGGCTGTGGATATGGTTGCGGCTGCGGATATGGTTGTTGTGGTGGAAATGGTTGCGGCTGTGGATATGGCTGTTGTGGTGGAAATGGTTGCGGCTGTGGATATTGTTGTTGTGGTGGAAATTGTTCTTGCTGCCCTGGAATTTGTTGTTGTGTTTGCTGCACAGATGGCCTTTGTGGCTGCAATTGTGAAATTGGACCTCTTACTACGGCTGAGGTGGTGGTCGCCGCGATAGCAAGGAGGGTAAGGATGAGAAAGGTCTTCATGGTGGATTTGTATTGTCCACTACTTGCTTGGCTTCAATGATGTGCTCTAGTTATGAGAATGGTGGATGAGGAAGGATGATCATCATGCTACGGGCCTATTTATAGCTGCCATGGAATGATCTCTTCCACTATTTGCATTTACTTTTCTGAAAAGTGCTTGGATGCTTCCCGAAATCATAATTTTGTATGTTGTGTTCGATGGCACTACTTACAAGTGTATTCTTGGACTAGTCATTAAAGTTCCTTGTTTTTGACTATCATTCCACAACCAAAAAGGTGTGATAACTCGCGTAACTTGTAAACATACAGGCAGAGCCACACAAGCAGACTTCTGATTGACATATATATTAATGAAGCCTCGTCGCCAGAATAAACTATCAATTTCCATTTCACCTGGATCGGATTGGCTTCAGTTTAGATTGGATTGTACTGGATAATCCTCACGAAATCAAATGAACCGCAGACCCTCGCTGACTCTTCGGCGGTCAACGCCGGCAGCTTGGAACATCAGGTACACCTGTTTTAGGTGCAGATCCAACATCACATACACTTGTTTCTTCGTTCTGATTATCTAAATAGAGGTAATAGTTTTACCAAAAAATTCTCAATCCGTCTTTGCATAACATCAAAAAGGATGTGGGCGGATGCTCATGAACCGGGCTCACCGAATTTGGGAACAAAAAATATTGATTATTAATGATGAAAACACTAAACAAAGGATCAAGAGAGTACTTTGGCCGTTGCAAATCCATGTATATGAGAGATAGAGAGAAAAGAGGGGGGTATGGCTAGTAGCTAGCTCAGCTGGCAATGGTAGCTGTCGCTACTTCTTGCTGCTCCTACTCGATGCTAGTCACCGCTCCTGCTTCAAACATCTGCACATGTAGCCAAAGAAGAATCAGAGAAATAATATGACAGAGAGCCGAGAGCATGATGATGATAGGAGATTTGCTGTTCAGGCACCACCGCCCCGAGCACCATCAGCAGGTGCACACACCAGCCTCTCAGGCCACCGCCGCCCCGTGCCACATCAAGCTTGGTCGGGAGGAGCAAGACCAGGACGTCCGCACGCCCCCTCCCAGCAGGCGGCCAATCCGGCATGGGTTGTAGCCGGGGTGCCGTGGAGGTGCACGATGTCTGCGCCCAGTAGTGCCGATATCAATCCAGCCGACGGCCACGCAGGCTTGGGTCGCAGCAGGGGCGATGTGGTCTCCAAATCGCTGTCCCCCTTCCATCCTCCATCAACAAGGGTGGCCTCCCTCACCCAAGCCCGTGCCCTGGCGAGGCGGCCTCCCTCCTCCCGCGTGAGCACGGCGCCCGCCTTCTCGTCCTCCGCTGCGGCCGTAGCCATCTCCAGCGCAGACAAGGTCGCTGCCCCTCACCAGAGCACGCGCCCCAGCGACGCAGCCCCCATCCTACCGCGCGAGCATGGCGGCCGTATCCGTCTCCGCCGCCGACAAGGGCGCCGCCGTGCCGGACGGACGGCAGGGCTAGGACCGGCGGAGGCCGGAGAGGACTGCCGGCGGCGGAACCAGAAAAGGGAGCGGCTGGTATAGGGCCCGTAGAACTTCAAGGACATGAAGGAGTAGCCCCCCCCCTCGCGTCGCCCTCTCGAGGGCGACTCGGGGGCGACCATCTCCGGCCGCCAACCCCTCCCACTCGATCCCTTCCCTCGCCGCCGCCGGAGACGGGCGCCGGGTCCCCCGCGCGGCCGCCGATGAGGGTGGCGGCGAGGCCCTCGGCCGCGACGCCGCTCGGGCTCGGGCCTAGGGTTTGAGGTGGCGGCCTCTTTTGGTGAGGGCGGCGTCGTCCTGGCGGCGGGCGGCGCGCGCCGGTGTTGTGGGCCGCCTCCACTCGGCCGTGTGGGCGGCGAGACGACGGTGGATGCGGGCGTCACGTGGAGAGCTTCCCTGCAGCCTCTCCTTCGCCAGATCTGAAGACGGCGCCTTCGTGTTGCGGCCTCCTCCTCGTCAGTCCGGCCAGATCTGGTGGCTGGCTGCGCGGATGTGGGGCGGGGAGCTCTGGATCGGAGTAATTTCTTGGCCGGCTGCGGCGGCCACGACGTCGGCGGCGCTCCGGGCGCTGTTCCCTTCTTGAAGGCGATTTCGAGGTCCAGCTTCCTCCCCCTCTTCCTCCCCTTGCACCCGGGTGAAAACCCACAACCTTGGCTGGACGGCGGCGGTGCCACGACTCCATCACCTTCTTGAAGGCGCCGCTTTGGGTCTGCGGGGAGGTGGGTCGGCTGCAGCGCGGTTTTTGGGCGTTCAAGGTGGCGGCGGTTCTTTCTTCAGTGGTGGCGCTTCACCGTGCTCGGTCGGCTTCTTCTTCAAGACAGCGTGCCTCCTCCCCACGTGGTCCGGTCTGTCCGGCGGGTCGACGCCCTCGTCCTGGGCGAGAGGGGATAGTGGTCCCCTCTACGGCGACTTGGACGCGTTGGTGGTTGAGGGATGGTGTCCTTGGCGAGGTCCTGGCTCTCGTGGTGTCTGCGGTGCTCATCTCTTCGCCGTGTCTTCCTGGGGCGCTCCCGTTCAGTGACTAGTGTCTTCGGCGTGCTTCTTGCTGTGGGCTGCGGCTTGTGTCTCCGGTAGCTTGCTTGGTGTGGTGGTCGCGTTCGGTGCCTCTTTCTTCTTGCTTGCTCTAGAGGGAGCAAGCCCCATTCCCTGTGGCGCGACCCCATCAAGCCCTCTGTTAGGTCCCAAGCTGTAGCCTTTCTTCTTTGGCCGTAGCATTTTAGTGTTCGTCCAACGCCATGTATCTGCTGCTTTGGGGTTGCATCCCCTATTCCTTTGCTTGTTTATGTTTGTTGTACTTCGTTGTAATCCTGGCCGGTTGATGGCTTTGTTAATTTAAAGCCGGGCAAGGTTCGAGCCTTTTCTCGGGCTCGGCCTGTGCCTTTCCTCTAAAAGAAAAGGGAGCGGCTAGATAAGAGGATTGCGGGTTGAATATTAACAAATGCAGGGGGTTTTGCGTAAAAACAAACGTTTTCCCAGATCCACTAAAAAGGGAGTGCGGGTTCAATTATAAAGAAGTACATGGACTTTTCTGCAAAACCACCACGACGGTGAGCGGGCAAAAGCGATAGACGTTTTATTATTAGGGAAAGATTAGGTAAAGATGTGGTATGCAACGCACCTCGTTTATGTCACACATCACCACCCTCTGGACAGTCTTGTGCCTCAGCGCCTCCCTCGCCGCGGAGCCCTCGCCGCCGCCCATGATGAACACTGTCTTCGGGCTGCAACAATGAAATGGAATTTCCAGATTGCATTGACCCCGGAGAGACTGAAAACCAGGCCCAATTCGGGGATTGCTTACTCACTTGGTGTTGAGTATAATGGTTATTTAGGAAACGTAGGATAGCGTAGGATTTATTCTACCTTGACTTGTACTCCAAGATGATCATGTACTTCTATATAAATGCTCACGAGGCTTAAGCAATAAATATCGATTCCACCAATCTCTCTCTATCCCTTCTAACATGGCATCAGAGCTCCTCCGACTTCTCGACATGGCGTACAGCTCGTGCAAGTCCCTCGTCTACGCATGCCCGGTGCTGGCAACACCGATGCGTGCTTTCGTCCACAACGTGTCCCCGGGCCTGGCAAGCCTGGTGCGGCGCTTCGTCAACTTCGACTTCGTCCGTCTACGCATGCCCGGTGCTGGCAACACCGATGCGTGCCTTCATCCACGATGTGTCTCCGGGCTTGGCAAACCCGGCCCGACGGCTCGTCAACACCGTCTTCTTCCCGGCGCATCACTACTTCAACACCACTGCGCCCATGACTAACTCGGCGCCTCCTTGCGCCCGCGGCTCCATGGCAACTACCTCGACACCGGCCACCCCGACTCGACATCCACCACGGCGTTCTTCGCACGGCTACCTCGACCACGGCTACACGAACCTACGCTCTCGGCTACATCGACATCGGCACAAAGGGCTACAGCCTTGCTTGAGCAACCTCGCCGGTTTGCACTCCAGCCACAACTTCCGCGATGCTTCGACCGCTACGACTAGGGGGGGGGGGGGTGTCCGTCGGCTTACCTTCGGATTCTTCTCCAGTCTCACCGTCTGCGTCGCTACCGTTGTGACTGTGGGGGATGTTGAGTATAATGGTTATTTAGGAAACATAGGATAGCGTAAAATTTATTCTACCTTGACTTGTACTCCAAGATGATCATGTACTCCTATATAAATGCCCACGAAGATCAAGCAATAAACATCATTCCACCAATCTCTCTCTATCCCTTCTATCACTTGGGATGGAAGAGAAGCGGCGGGTGTATCAAGCAGTCGTGGTAGATGAACTCGTCCGCCCCCGCGCTCTGCATCTTCGCGTCGATTATCAGAGCCTTGCCAAAACGCTTCGTATCGACCAGGGCGATCTCCTCCTCGTAGATTCCAAAACTCTGCATCTTCGCGTCGATTATCAGAGCCTTGCCAAAACGCTTCGTATCGACCAGGGCGATCGCCTTGCCAAAACTCGTCCGCCCCCGCGCTCTGCATGACCGCCTCAGAAGAGAGAGCTCAGAGATTCACCTACCTGTTCAAGGCATAGCAGAGCTTGAGGTCGTCATGGATCTCCTCCTCGTACCACTGGGTTTCCTCACGATCTCCCCTCTGCTGCAGCTGCTGCTGCTTCGCCAAGGCCGCCGGCTTCCGTGCCCATTCATCTCACCAACTATACTACCTTCCTGCACAGCCCCTAACATCTTGCAGACAAGAGCGAAGTTAACTGGTGGCTCTGTGACGATCTGACGAAGGGTCCAGCCTGTCTCACCGTTGGCTATGGACTAGCTTTATAGAAGAGTAGAGTGCGGTGTTTTCCTAGGGGCGAGCGACAGTACCAGGAGTACGTGACTTAGGCCTCTACCAATGCATATAAGTCATTGGTTTTTTATTGCTAAGCTTCCTTCATTTAATTAGGTGTAGACTTAGAATTGTGTGTCCATCTAGATACATTCGTTTAGCATGTCATCGAACTAGTCTCTCTTTTCATAATTAACTTGCCACATCAGATTTTTTGTCTACTTGGCAGCCTTAACACCTGTACAAAGTGAAGCATTGAGAAGGGCCTTAGAAACAGTGTGCGTGACACTTGTACAACTCCGGCCCATCAATACAAAGGAAGTGGGCCAGACCATGTTTAATGGATGACAGGACGTGTTGGTGTTGATTGATGTACGTATGGAGATGCTATCCATGTGAAAATGGACAGATATGTCTCTTTTCTAAAATTTAGCACGGCCCGAATCCAGAAAAGAAAAATCATAAAATGGCTCATTTGCATGACACTCGGGGATGTGGTGTCATGCTAGATAGCACGACGCTTTGGCCTCGGGCGCCATGCTTGATGGCGCAATAACTACCTCTAGTAAGGGTGTCGTGCTATCTAGTATGGCGCCCTAGCCCAGGGCGTCATGCTATCTTGCATGGAGCCCCAGCCCCCGGTGTCATGCATAGTGGGTCATTTTATGAATTTTTTAATCCAGTTCATTTTGTGATAAAGTTTCAAAAAAGGGTCAGATTTGTCCATTTTCACGTTATCCATCGATCTACAGAGGAGAAGAAAACGAGAGTCCAAAACCGATGAGACAAGTCACATCAAACTGTGTTAGTTCTCTGATGATGTTTATTTACATTACATTTATCTCCCGAACACAGTGGCCGAGGAGAGAAAAAACTGAAGGTGGAGTGAATAATGTGTAAAAACGTTCGATGCAAAATTAGTGTGGTACAATTAATACTATGCATGAGAAAATAAGAGGCTATTCTCTTAGGGATTTCTGCGCCCAGGTCTAGATGCTCCCATCCGTGACAGTAAACTCGTTTGAAATAGTAAAAAAATCAAAAAATTCCATTTTTTTGTGGTGTAAGATTACTGAATGCGTGATGTCCATGCCAAATTTGGTGGAGTTTGGACATTCGAGGAGCTCGTGGCAAAAAAGACAAATTTCATGTCTGTGAGAAAGTTTGAAAAAACACCACTGTTCACAGCCGATTTTGTCTTTTTTGGCCCGAGCTCCTCGAATGTCGTTTACCATTGAAATTTAATATGCACCTGGTGCACTCAAGCATCTTGCTTGCCAAAAAGTTTCAGAATTTTTTGAATTATTTTACTATTTGTTTTGATTTTACTGTTCACCAAGTGTAGATGAGGCTGGGCACCGTTTTGAATATCCTCTTCAGGGTGTGCTTTATTGATTGGGAAAATAGTTACATTGTCTACTAGAAAATCAAGAATAAAATCTGCAGGGCCATCCTCCCACACAATCCACAGCTCCCACTCGACACGACTAGCTAGAATATGCGTTTAAATATTACTCTCCATATGAGTGAACTAAAAAATTACATGATCAAAGTTGCGAGCTAAGAAAGAACATATTTCATATGCACATCATGCCAAAAAATCAACAGCTCCCCCTCGACCCGGCTAGCTAGAGTATGCGCCACAATATTATTTTCCCTATGATTGAACTAAAAAATTACATGAACAATATTGTGAGCTAAGAAAGAACATTCTTTATAGCTATTGTCGGCACCGCCGAGTTGCCTTCATCTTTCATCTCCTCACAACTTCCATGCAGTTGCTGTTAATGATCCTTTTGTTGCAATGCACCTTGGCTAAATTAAATTAATTCATTCACTAGTAAAGTATGTGACTCTAAATAAAATCAACAACTGCAACCCCTATATATAAAAACATCCTAAGATGAAAGCAAGTAGATTACCTATTTCGATTATCTTTGGGTTTTGAGCAAGATGAAAGCAACCCGATAACAGAAAGGATTTTTTACCTTTTTTACCCAAAGAACTTTTGTAGTGAAACCACTAATTAAGGGGTACCCTTTGCAAAGGTTATCCCTCCCCCCCTCTATGGTGCTGACAACTGGCGCACTGCATGTGCGCCACTTGTGGCAACCTGAGAGTTTTTTTCTTTTTCGTAGATTTATTTATTTCAAAACATTTTATCTCTTGAACCTTGCACGAAACCATTTTCATCGTTGGATTTTTTGCATCGAGATCTTTGAAACTAGATCCCATATAATAGGGCTGAAACGAACGACCTTGACATGCGCTACACACTTATTTACAATGCCGGTCGCAAAAAACAAACGGCGTTAGAACGATCTCGGGTGCCATCAATAGCTGTCGAGTATACGTCGTGTGCCCGGACGGTGTTATTCGCCGCTGCCTGCCTGCTTGAATGGAGCCACTCGCCTACTCAAAATTGCACCTACATCTAAACGCCAGCAGATGATGGGACGCAACGCACTGGCACACAACAGAGCTTGAACCAATCAAGCCCCAAATGGCAATATTAATTGGACTCACTTCCGACCTAAGCCTATGGAACAGAACGCGACTTTGCAACTATGGGGCTGGCTGGCCGATGTGTTTTTGGACACGGTTCGTCGCCATAGCAGCATTTCTGAAAACCCTGGCATGGGCTTCAATGGCCGCAAAAATGGCTGCCATGGCAGTCATGACACGGAGTCGTGTAGTTACATGTGATTGTACCTATTGCATAGCTACATGACGAGGAATGAAATATAATGCATAAGAAGAGACAACATGCAAACATAATAATATTTCACTCGCTCGTACAAACCGATTATAAATGAACAAAAATGGATAATTATCTTACATTACAAAAAAAAAAAAAAAAACTCGCTCTCAGACTGTCCTGCCAGGCTATTCATGTCTCTTCGATCCCTTGGTTGTTTGGGTGTCGAGCCTACCGCGGCGCGTGCACGTGTCGTCTGACCGGTCAGTTTTCTTGACCACTATATCCTGTTGGTCATACGCGTCTGTTGTGGGTCGGCGAGACGCCGGAACGGGGTCAAGCTAGGCAGCGGCTCTAGGCACCTGCCGCTACAGATTTAGCCACTGAAATCGCTAGGCACAAGGCCGCAGCATGACCAATTCCCTGAGCTTTTCTCATTTGCCATCAACAAAGATATCACACTCCAACAGGCTTTTGAAATTGATGATCATGAGACCATGTACCACCGACCACTTACTGTGGAAGCACATCAACAATTTGAACTGATGAGCACTATACTTCAAAGCACCAACAGCAGAGATCAACTAGATAAATGGAAGTATCCATGGAAATCAGATACCTACTCCTCAATGAAGATGTACAAGTGCCTTTTGGGGCCATCAAATTCACACCATCTGTTTAATTCTTTATGGAAGACCGCAGCCATGCTCAGACACAAGATCTTCCTCTGGTTACTACTCTATGATAGAATTAACACAAGAAATCTGTTGAGAAGAAAGAGTATGCCCCTGGAATCCTATAACTGTGTACTCTGCGGTGATCAAACAGAGGAGACTATCATGCATCTATTCTGGGACTGTCATTTTGCCCTCAGCAGTTGGGATGAAATTATCACTGTCAAAAAGAGAGGTACATCTGGCTTTGACAAGATATGTCTGGCCATCACAGCACTTCCAGCTGACATAGCTCTAGATATAGTATTAGCAAGCTGCTGGAGCATTTGATGTGTGCGTAATGATAAGATCTTCAGACAAGCTGCTGTTCACATTCAAGGCTGGAAGTACTACTTGAGAGAAGGGCTTACCAGGGCTAAATACAGAGCTAAAACCTCCAAAGCCAACAAGATCCAACACTGGATAGATAGTTTCTTATGATGATCATAATGTTTCCTAAAACTGGCATTGGTTGATCTCACTTGGAGGCTTTTTTTTTTTTTTTTTTTTTTTTTTTTGAGGATAACCCAAAACGGGTTAGACTGGCCTGTTACAATCATTAATTAAGTAAGATCTCCGTCAGTTCCTCAGGGACTGAACCCAGTTGGGAAAAATCGCCAGTACTACTTGCTCGTGCAGCAAGGCAATGTGCAACTTTGTTCTGGTCTCTCTTGATCCACCCAATATCATAAGATCTGAAGCCACCCAGTACTGCATTTATATCTGCAATGATTGGGAATAAGCGTGATCTGTTTGTGGTTCCCGGGGAAAGCGCATTGGCCAATGTCTGGCAGTCCACCTCGATCTGGATTGCACCATTGAAGTATTTGGCCAGTTCCTGGAGGCCATGCAACAGCGCCAAGCTTTCTGCTTCCTCCACTGTCTCGCATTGGTTCAGGTTTCGTCCCATCGACAGGAAAACCAGGCCCTGATCATTCCTTGCAATAGCTCCACCTGCGCTCATTCCCGAGCCAGCCTCAAACGCTGCATCTGTGTTTAACTTAGCCACTCCAGCCGGAGGGGGAATCCACTGATTGGTCGCAGGTGCTGGTAGTGTTTGAGTCTGCTCCCCATAGAGACTGCGACCGCAGATGCCAGTAGCAGTGTTCGTCTTGTCCTGTGCTTCCCTCACTTCTTGTTCATACTTAATTAGGAACGCCACTGATCTCGAGATAGGTTCCTTGCCGTCCCCATGTACTATGTTTTCCCGGAGGAACCATGCACGCCATAGCAGCAGCAGAATTCTGTTTTGCTCTTCACCTATACAAGTATTTAGAAGGCCCTGTAACCAATCCTCTCCAGTATACCAGAATGACTGCTCCTTCGGTAACTTCCAGTATTTCCTCATCTCTTGGCGGAGAGCTCTGCTCTTAGTGCATGACACCACCGCATTTTTTTTGGAGAAGGAGGAACGAAGCCCCCGGCCTCTGCATCGAGAACGATGCATACAGCCATATTATTAGAAATCAAAAAAAGTCTCAATGTCTCAAGTTGGTAAAGGCCACACAGTGTGAGCCATAAAAGTAAAAGAACGTACAATAAAAAGCCTCATCCGGCGTCACCAATAGACTACGATGCCTACACACCTAGCCTATTAACAGCTCGCCATCCAAACCGGCTGAAGATAGCCCGTGCGACCGTCTCCCATCGGTTGCACCCAATATCCATATGCTCCCTGTTGTCCACATGGTTGAGTAATGACCACATATGGATCCATGACGTTGCTCTGTATATGACCTGCAAAAAATTATTAAGTTTCTTGCCTTGGAAAATTATATCATTTCTAGTATTCCAGATAGCCCAAAATAATGCACTAATGCCAATGCGTATATGATTAGCTAGTGTTGCGTCGACTCCGTCGAGCCACGCCCCAAAAAGCATGTTGATATTCATTGGTGCTTGAATATTAAAAGCTATCTGAATTGTGCACCAAAGTAATTTTGCTAGTGGACAATCTAAAAAGAGGTGTTGAATTGTTTCATTGTGACCGCAATAGCAACAAGTAGCATTTCCGTTCCAGTTACGTTTGATCAGATTATCCTTTGTTAATATGACACCCTTGTGCACAAACCACATGAAAATTTTAATACGTAATGGAACTTTTATCTTCCATATATGCAACGACCTTGATAGGGGTCCATGGTTAATTAAATCCATATACATCGACTTCACCGAGAAAGAACCACTCGTGGTTAATTTCCAATGAATTCGATCTTGGTGATCAGAGAGTTGCACATCCATCAAACGTCTGACCAGATGTAACCATGAGTTCCATCTCTGACCCACTAGATTTCGTCTGAATTGAACATTAAGGGGTATGGACTGTAGTACTGTGGAAACATAATCTGCCTTGCGTGTAGCAATATTATATAATGTGGGATATTGTATAGCCAGCGGTGCCTCCCCCAGCCACGTATCCTCCCAAAATCTGGTCGTGGTACCGTTACCAACCAGAAATTTAACTCGCTGAAAAAAGGACGCTTTCACATTCATTAATCCTTTCCAGAATGGCGAGTCATTGGGTCTAGCTGAAACCTGTGCTAGAGTCTTGGATTGTAGATACTTATTTCTCAAAATTTGTATCCACATTCCATCGGTCTCCGTAGATAACCTGCATAGCCATTTGCTAAGTAGGCATCTATTCTTAACTTCTAAGTTTTCAACTCCTAAACCCCCTTGATCTTTAGGTCTGCATATAATATCCCATTTTGTTAATCTATATTTCCTCCGGGTCTCATCACTTTGCCAGAAGAAGCGTGATCGATAGAAATCTAATCTCTTCCGCACCCCTATAGGCACTTGAAAGAATGATAGAAGAAACATCGGTAGACTAGTCAATACCGAATTTATCAGGACCAGCCGGCCTCCATAAGACATAAGCTTACCCTTCCAGCAAGCCAATCTTTTTTCGAATCTATCTTCTATGCATTTCCACTCCTTGTTCGTCAGTCTTCTGTGATGGATCGGAATCCCAAGGTAACTAAACGGCAATGAACCCATTTCACATCCGAAAAGCTGCCTATATGCGTCCTGTTCTTCCTTGGCTCTTCCAAAGCAGAAGAGTTCGCTTTTATTGAAGTTAATCTTTAATCCAGACAGTTGCTCGAATAAGCAAAGAACTAGTTTCATATTTCTAGCTTTTGCCAAGTCGTGTTCCATGAATAAGATTGTATCGTCCGCATACTGTAATATGGATACTCCCCCCTCCACCAAGTGGGGGACTAAACCACCTACTTGGCCGTTCTCCTTAGCCCGACCAATGAGGATCGTCAACATGTCCGCAACTATGTTGAACAAGATAGGAGACATGGAATCCCCTTGTCTTAAGCCTTTATGTGTCTGGAAGTAATGACCCAAGTCATCATTAACTTTAATTCCCACACTACCCTTTCGCGTGAAGGTATCTACTTGCTTCCTCCAAGACTCGGTAAATCCCTTCATTCGCAACGCTTGTTGTAAAAAAGGCCATTTGACCTTGTCATATGCCTTTTCGAAATCCACCTTGAAGATAACCCCATCGAGTTTCTTTTTGTGAATTTCGTGAATTGTTTCGTGCAAGACTACCACCCCTTCAAGGATGTGTCTTCCCGGCATAAATGCTGTTTGAGATGGTTGAACAACAGAGTGAGCAATCTGTGTCAATCTGTTTGTAGCCACCTTTGTAAATATTTTGAAGCTGACATTAAGTAAACATATTGGTCTAAACTGTTCAATGCGAATGGCGTCCCCCTTCTTTGGTAACAACGTTATTGTTCCAAAGTTTAGGTGAAAGAGTTGTGATTGTCCATTGAACAAGTCATGAAACAAGGGCAGCAAATCCCCTTTGATTATGTGCCAGCATTTCTTATAGAACTCCGCGGGGAACCCATCCGGTCCCGGAGCCTTATTGTGTTTCATTTGTGCTATAGCGTCATACACCTCTTTTTCAGTGAACGGAGCAGCCAGAACATCATTCTCCTCATGTGTAAGTTGAGGAATATCAGATGTAATACCTTCATCAAGAGAAACATAATTCTCCTGAGGTGCCCTAAATAGCTTTTTGTAATACTCCGTGATATAATGCTTCAAATTATCGTGCCCAACAATTGTGCCCTCATCCTGTTCAAGCTGAAATATTTTCTTTTTTCTATGTTTGCCATTTGCGATCATGTGAAAGAATTTAGTATTATCATCACCGTGGACCACCTTCGTCACTTTTGCCCGAAGTGCCCACTTCATCTCTTCCTCTCTGAGTAGGGTTTGTAACTTTTTTTCAGCTTCAATTTTAGTACTTCTCTCCGTAGTGAGTAGTACTGAGGATTCTGCTTTGACATCCAAATCGTTAATGAGTTGAAGCAGCCTCTCTTTTTCCGCTTTATAAATTCCAGCTTGATTTTTGGCCCAGCCTCTTAGAAACTGGCGTAGGTGTGTAATCTTATTCTGCCACCTATCCATATTTGTATGCCCCCCAGTTTCTCTTGCCCACTGGGTAGCAATGAGATCCATAAAGCCCTCTCTCTCGAACCAACTCATTTCGAAAGAGAAGGTATTCCGATTACCCACATGGTTCGGTTCGCCCGAATCCACCAATAGTGGTGTGTGATCGGAGATCGCTCTTTGTAAAGCTCTTACCGTGACCATCGGAAATTTCTGTTCCCAATCAACATTGGTAAGAACCCGATCCAACTTCTCATATGTCGGGTTCGGTAACGAATTGGCCCAAGTAAATTGTCTCCCGGTGAGGTCGATCTCTTTTAAATCCAGACTCTCAATGATCGCATTAAACATGAATGACCACCTTCCATCGAAGTTGTCATTGTTTTTTTCTTCCCGTCTCCTAATAATATTGAAGTCGCCTCCAATTAGAATGGGCAGTGTCTCCTCCCCACACATTCTCACTAAATCCGTGAGGAAGTCCGACTTGAACTCCGGTTGTGCCGCCCCATACACAGCGACCAACACCCATCTAAAACCATCAACTTTCGATCTCAACCGAAATTTGACAGTAAACTCACCGTAGACCACACTGAGGACCTGTAGGGACTCACACTTGACCCCTAGCAAGATTCCTCCAGACCTTCCCCGCGGGGGTAGGCAATGCCAATCAAAATCCACTCCACCCGAGATGGTGTTTAGAAATTGTGGCGTAAAATTATCTCGGCCCGTTTCTTGTAAGGCCATGAAGTCAAGTTTCTGCTGAAGTGAAGTTTCTCTAAGGAACCTTATTTTAGCCAAGTCCGTAAGACCTCTGCTATTCCAAAAGATTCCTTTCATATTTGATCATGGAATTTTTTCTTGTGTTTCACTCTCGCACTCCTCCTTACCGCAGAGGTAGGGTATATTTTTCTTCTCCATGGTCTTTTAGACGTCTCCGGCACCACGTCGGAGTTATCAGCGTTATGTGTTTCTTGAGTAAGGATGTCGGCATTCAGAGGAGCCATATACCCCCCGGAATCCTCCTCCTTCTCGTATCTGTCTACCCCATCTTCTGGAATTAAATCTTCACATAAACTTTCTAGAGAGGCGATACCCAATTCATCAATTTCCGTTGCATTCAAAGGTTTTATCGCAGCTATGTTTTTAATGATATCAATGGCTCTATCCGCTTCTAAATCAAGAATATCATTAACAGATTTTGCGATCTCTTTTGCATTACTACCAAGTGAAATCCCTAGGTTGCATGCATTTTCTACAATATCATTTTCAGAAAAATGTAAAATGGAACAGCTCGTATTGACTGACATACCTGTAGTTCCTTGGACATCACGAAGCTTGGCTGCCCGCATAGCACGGCCTAGCTGAATGTCGTCCGCATCCGGTTGTCCTTGGATACGCTGGCTGAACCGCCGTTCAGAGCATAAAGGATCCGAAATGCCACCAAAACTGATCACATCATCCAAAGAGGGCTCAGAAATATTTCCTTGCACCACAAAATCTCCGACCAACGTGGAAGAGATTGGTGGTGTGTCAACTAACCTCGAGTCCTGAATGGAAATCGGCGATGTCACATGCTGTTGAGCATCCAACGACGCAACATGTGGTGGTGATGAACGTCTCTCCTGGCTCCTTGCCAGGTGCGCCTCGTCGCCGACGTTAACTGTAAAAGTAGGCGGCGACGTCTTAGTAGCCGACCGCTCATAGTTCGTGAGCATTGCTTCAGCCACCGGTGAAGTTGCCTCGGCGACTGTGGGGCCGATGTAACCCTCCTGGCTGACCATGTGAGCCGCAGGTTCAGATGCACCACCGGCTGTGATCCCAGCGCAGCCCTCCTGGCCGGCCGTTCCAGCCACCGGTGATGCAGATGTTGGCCCCCCGAGTGCGTGTGTATTGTGCCCCTCCAGGCTGTCCATACCAACCGCCGGATAAACTTTGTGTGCTATCTCATCAAAAAACCGGTCTTGGCTGCCCGCATCAGCCCCTGTGGCCGATGCAATAAGCTGTCCGCCGGCCGGCGTGATGCCGACCTCCATCTCAAAAGTTTCCTCATGCAACCTTATAGACTCCTTCTCTCGCTGTGGGCTATCTAATCCATCCCTGGACAGCATGTGTATGTCCGCAGGTGTGACGTGAGGTGAGGACCTTATATCCTCCCTTGAGTGCAGAACATTAGAAATACGACTCGGAGCGGACTGAATATGGAACGATCCAAAACGAAGAGAAGTCATTGGAGTTGATGTCGTTGTCTTTCCGTCGTGATTAGGTGTATTAGTAGACTTTGCCGGTTGACCCTTGTCATTGGACATATTATCCTCACCACCTAGATCTGCCTTGGGATCACCATCTCCCTCTCCGTCTCCCGTCATATCCACGTCTTGATCCTTAGCTGTGTCCTGTGGAATGGTCTCCTCAACCTCCACATCAAGATCGTAATGCACATCGTCATATGCCCAAGGCACATAGTCAGGCACGTGCTCCATATCTAGTACCCCAATCAGAATCCGTGCAATCCCGTGTTTCCGTGTAAACGGCATGTCCACTTTCTCCGTTTTTCCAATGAGCGAACCAAGGCTCCAGACGATGAAAAAATCGTTCAGAAGAGTTTCCGGAACACCAGAGATCCTTAGCCAAACTTTCTCAAGAGGTGATCCCTTGGGCTCTGTCTTTTTACTCTCCTCGAACTCAAGCAGATAATTAGGTCCCGGAACTTTGCTAACACCGAACTTTAGAAGGCGCTCAAGATCCTCTCGCCGAGGAAAGTCAACTTGAAACACCCGCTCCTCAACTCTAATCGGTGCCCACTGATATGACTCAGACACGAGCCTCCTCAACTGCTGAGAAATCTGATCCTCAGTAAGCGAGCCATGTGAAACCTTCACCAAGCCCGTCTTCGAGCTTCCTAGCCTCGATGGTATTTGAGGTACATTTGAGTGCGGTGTCTCGAAAAACATGAGTTTGTGATGGCAAACTCCATATATATTGACCACCGGCTTCGGTGCCAATAATAGTGGGCATGTGGAATCTGTATGTCCTGGTTTCAAGCATATATCGCATAGCACCTCCTTGCAATCCATCACAAAATACCCTGCCATCCCGCAGCGAAAACAGCTCATCTTTTCTTTCTTACGGGCTGCCTTATTCGCCCTAGCAGCTTCATTAGCGTCCAAACTTTGGTCCTGCTGTGACCCACTATCATGAGTGTCTAGTGCATGCGTGTAGACAGATGCGAGGGCCTTGACTACCGCCGCCGCTGCCTCAGGCAATGTCACCGCCGTTGCTACAGCCCCGTTCCCAGTGGATTTTGCTGAACTATCCATGGTATCTTGTCTCTCAGTTGGCTGCCATTGACGCCGCAGAGGAGGTTTCCTGCCGAGCGTGCGCCCACCTCCCCGATTCCCAAAGTACCGGGTAGGCGGTCCAGAAGCACCCTCCACAAAATCCCCTGCCGGAGGATGAAAGTCACGGTGCCACTGGTTGGCGCCGAAGGCTCGGTCATCGCCGTGCCACCTGCCGCGTGAGCCCCCTGCTCGGTCATCTGACCATTGGTTCCAGTTAGGGCGTTTGCCTTTGTACCCGCCGTCGCCACCACCGCGGCCACCGCGATAGCCGCCGCGTCCTCCGGTGTGCCCGTCGCCTTGTCCCACTCCAGGATTGGCCCGGCCACCATTGGCGCGCCCAGCCCCAAAGCCGGCCCTCTGTTGATCACCAGTTTGTGCTACGCCCCTTCCAGCGCCGCGGCCGGCCGCCGTATGATCCGGCACCGCGCCTCGCGCGTTGGTCTCTGCGAGTTGCCGTTCCCCATCTCCACGCCCTGCCATGCATGCGAGAGGTGGAGGGATTCGTGGCGCACGTCCTCGAGGCGAAGGGAAGCCAGGAGAAGGACGCCTAGTAACCCTAGCGCCGAGCGCTACTTTTGCCTGATCTAGTCTGCGATCGTAGGACTCTTCCTTCGACCGAGACTCCTCATCGAGCTGTGCCGGCCTAGTTTCAGAATCCAACTGGGCCATATACCCAGTCGTATCCGGCCCGCAACCGACAGCCCGCTGTTCTCCTTGGCCCAACAGGAATTTCAAACGAGCATCTCTCGCCGCACGGATTCCCAGATCCGGATCGGCTCCTGTCGTTGCCGGCGGCGAGCTCACCGCCACCGGATTTCCCTTCCTCCGTCGGAATGGGACCTTCTTCCAATTACCAATGAAATCTGCTAACGTAAGTGCCGGTAGACGTACCTTTGGTAATGGACCTTTCCATGGTTTTACCGCTGTAGCCGCCGTGCGCCGTTGAATCACACGCCGGAATACCTCTACCTTGTCTTCCTCGCCGCGACCTAGACCTTCCCAAGCGCGGTCCGATCGTGGTAATACTCCGTCGATATCTCTCACGATCTCCTCCTCTGTGTATCCTAGTCTCACGGACTCACAGATGTGATCCGAAGGTGTTGGAGAAGAGCCCCTGACGTTTGCATCGCCGGCGAAGTCCTCCTCATCCGAATCCTCCTCGGATCCGGCGAGAGCCCAGAATCGGTTTCCCCTATGGCGGTGACCCCATACGTCGCCGCGGGCGAGGGCCCGGCCGGCCGGCGCGAGGTCACCTGGATCGCCAGGTCCGGGGTCGCCAGGATCGCCCATTGCCTACCTGCTGAAATATTCTGATAGTGGGGTGCCGCATGACACCACCGCATGAAATTCATTCTCCTCCGAGCTGCCGCAAATATCACATGTGTTGTCCGTAGCCAAAGTGCGTCTGCATTTGTTTGCTTTGGTTGCTAGGGTGTTGGTGGCTACCCTCCATGCAAATATTTTAATTTTCTCCGGTACTTTTGCTTTCCAGACGGCATCTCAAATACTCCGATCACTTGGAGGCTTATTGTACATATACAATTCTTCTACGGTCAGCAGGTCAAAAAAAAAAAAAGCGAAGCTTCCAGGAGAAAGTAGAGAGTAAACCGAAAGATTAAACGGCCGAGCCACGACACCGAGATTCAATCTTAGCTCATCGTGGCCTCATTTCATCAAGCAAGTCATCTTCATCACCATAGAAACCAACGAGCTCGGCACGGGTAACCTGCAACGACGAGGAAAGCGAAGGATGGTGAGCCAGAAGGAAAGAAATGTCATAGCCAAAAAGGAAACAATTCTCAAAATCACATGGCGTGCGAGGAACCAACACTGCGACACCGGCACTGGCGGCCGCGGCACTGGCAAATAAAGCACGGAGGGCGCCGAGAAAGCTCGAACAAGCCCATGCACTGGACATCCGCTTCTGCTGCCAGCGGTCCGGCGGCTCCACGGACAGCGTGCTGATGTTTATATAAAGTTTGTTAATTAGAGCTAGCTAATTGTTGCATGCATGCATTTGATTACGTGAATTATACAATGGATAGTCGGAAATTCAGAGCCCGTCGTTTCTTCAAAGCTCACCTTGTATATACTTCTTTTATAATACAGGAAGTAGCCAGGTAGGTAGGATTTAAGATATGGATCTGGGCTGTTGAAACATGTTGTACCCTAAACTAGTACGAACAACACCTTGAATAGTTTCTCAGATTTTTTTCGTAGATGCTGCTGAAGTTAGACAAAATTACACCACAATCGCCACAGGCAAGTGAAAAATAGGTTCGACACCTCACCCTCGAGCGACACGTCACTCCTTCTGTAAGCGAAACTTAAAAAAAAGACACCCGTTCGTCTCCCGCCCGGTGCCCGTCCCCATCTGCCACCTCCCTCCGCCACGCAGTGATACCGGCAGGCGGAGGCAACCGACAAGCAAGGACTATATCATAAACAAGCACGAGGTGGTGATCATAACATATAAGGAGAATAAGATAGACTCATAGGAGCGTGTGATATTTTTTTCCTGTTGCAACGGACGGGCGTGTTTGCTAGTGTTTTACATAAACGTGAAATCAAAGTTGGGGATATTATAGACCCACCCCTTTTTAATACTAATTTTAACATAGCCTTTGTACATTGATAAGCTAAAATCAGACCCTCTACTAGTGAAATCAGATAAGTCTGCCACTACTTGCTCTGATGCTTGACTTCACGCCGTCGACGGCCGATCTCACAGGATGTTCAGCAGACATTGGTAAATTGTCATGTGTGGTCCACAGATTGCATAGGCATGCTGTAATGCCCGAAATGCGCTTCTAGCTCACACGAAGATTGAAAGGCCTTTGTTGGGACTAGGACCGCATCTTGGGCCCTTCAAAAGTTTTAGGTTCACGTGGGTTTTCAAATCGTTATGATATCGACTGCTGACGGGAATTCTTTTGGTGCCCCTATCTGCTACACCAAGAGATTCGTGCCACAATTGCTATTGTTTCAGTTTACTTGTAACGCCCAACATGTTGTCCTAGCCCAACCAAGACATTGAAATCTCCACTAAGGAAGCGCACATTGGTCGCACCAACAAATGACTTCATAACATAGACGTAGGGTCATATGTTGGTGAACAAGATGGTCATCACAAAAGATACTACTAAAAGAGATGGTGAGATAAATACTAGATAACATTATGACGTACATATGCCCATACATAAATATTTCACCAAAGAGAGGTCACATGGTCATCAATCATTGCAGTGGAAGAAGGCACGGATGGAAGTACGGATAAGAAGCAAATATGCCTAAGAGTCAAGAGAAATAAGCAAGACGTCCAACAAGACTGTCGATCGACAACCTCAAATCTAGTCGTCGTCAAAGAAGAACAAAAATAAACTCCACGTAGAACGTTCCATGCTCTCGACTTTACCTGAACCTATACCTACACCTAGAGTTGTTGTGGTATCCGTGAGTCACTGAGACTCAGAATAACACGCATAATGGGGTCGCAATCTAGTTGATCAAGAAGGGATCCTGAATACCTGCCTATGATTCATTCATAACCCCACTATGTCCTCTTATTGTTTGCATACCCATAAGAAGAGAAAGTCGCGGTACGCACATGGTTGAGAAAGTTTTATTTATTAGTTGAAGTTTTCTACAACTGGTATTATAAACTTCCAAGTCGCCCGTAACCGCGGGCATAGCTCTCCGAAAGATTTAACCCTGTAGGGATGCTTCCAACTTTCCATTATAAGTCCACACGCATTCCCGTTCCTCCAAGTTCAGGGCTGTTAGAGCCCGTAATCCGTTATGGTAGTTTGGAGAAACAAGTTCCTCTAGCTAATGTCAAACTAATCGAGAAGACCTCCCGGTGGGTCGAAATCCGGATCAGAGCCGCACGTATCTCGTGACCCGGTCCCATCTGTTTATGATGAGGCTGCGGGTAACCAAACCTAAGTTTCCCCTTGGCGGCCCCGCAAGCTGCTAGGTATCATGGACCAACGCCCTCGGCACTAGCCCCCTGTTGTTATGAAAAGCATCCTCGGATGTCGTCACACCCTATGCAACTATTATGTTTGGCAGATTTAGTACCAATCTTGGGCCTTCTGGAAAGATACTTCAATTTAAGGGTGCGAAAAGATACTTCAATTTAATCCAAGTTTTACTGTCATTTTATTATGTTTAGATTAATGCAACATAACTATGTACTTAATGCATAATATATGGTTAGGGGTGAACTTGTGAAGAGCCACATGAATGGAAAACCAACAAACAATCCTATACAGACAAAACTATGTTTGTCTTTTATTCCCAAGTTTTAACTAGTACAATTCGGGTTCACACATGCTAGTGCATGGCAATTTATTTTTCACCGCTACAGGGACCAAACCATCGACTAAGCAACGGTGTTCCATATATCTAGTACTAGAGTTCTTATCTTCTCAATTGGTACCGGTGCTGACAAATGGCGCCGTGGTGGTAGAGCAGTATGGTGGGACATACACATTGCACAATGTTGGTAGCGTCTGCAGCGCTAACTTCCTTATCTCCATGAAATGAGGTAGTTGTTGAGGCTGGACAGAGCCCTGCCCCTGTGGGTACTGTTGTTGAGATTGCTGGAAGGAGCCCTAGCCTGACGGGAATTGTTTCTCAGATTGTTGGATGGAGCCCTGGCTTGACGGGTAGTGTTGCTGGGATTGTTGGATGGACCCCTGGCCCAACTGTTGTTGTTGTTGTTGATGCAGAATAATAGCGTGAACGACATTGTGGATGGCTTGGCACCGTGACTGCTCAGGGATCTGCCACAGCTGCTGACAACACTGTTGTTGCAACTCCTGGAAACTACTTTGTTGCAATACTTGTGGCCTTGCATGCTCTATATTGTGTTGTTGCAATAGGACATCCATGCATGGAACCAGTTGTTGTTGTAGGAATGGTTGAAGGATTTGTTGTTCTTGTTGTGGAATTTGTTGTCCTTGTTGCTGCGAAATTGCTTGTTGCTGCTGCGGATATGGTTGAAATGCTTGCGGTTGTGGATATGGTTGTTGTGGTGGAAATGGTTGTTGTGGTGGAAATGGTTGTGGCTGTGGATATGGTTGCGGCTGCGGATATGGTTGTTGTGGTGGAAATGGTTGCGGCTGTGGATATGGCTGTTGTGGTGGAAATGGTTGCGGCTGTGGATATTGTTGTTGTGGTGGAAATTGTTCTTGCTGCCCTGGAATTTGTTGTTGTGTTTGCTGCACAGATGGCCTTTGTGGCTGCAATTGTGAAATTGGACCTCTTACTACGGCTGAGGTGGTGGTCGCCGCGATAGCAAGGAGGGTAAGGATGAGAAAGGTCTTCATGGTGGATTTGTATTGTCCACTACTTGCTTGGCTTCAATGATGTGCTCTAGTTATGAGAATGGTGGATGAGGAAGGATGATCATCATGCTACGGGCCTATTTATAGCTGCCATGGAATGATCTCTTCCACTATTTGCATTTACTTTTCTGAAAAGTGCTTGGATGCTTCCCGAAATCATAATTTTGTATGTTGTGTTCGATGGCACTACTTACAAGTGTATTCTTGGACTAGTCATTAAAGTTCCTTGTTTTTGACTATCAGTCCACAACCAAAAAGGTGTGATAACTCGCGTAACTTGTAAACATACAGGCAGAGCCACACAAGCAGACTTCTGATTGACATATATATTAATGAAGCCTCGTCGCCAGAATAAACTATCAATTTCCATTTCACCTGGATCGGATTGGCTTCAGTTTAGATTGGATTGTACTGGATAATCCTCACGAAATCAAATGAACCGCAGACCCTCGCTGACTCTTCGGCGGTCAACGCCGGCAGCTTGGAACATCAGGTACACCTGTTTTAGGTGCAGATCCAACATCACATACACTTGTTTCTTCGTTCTGATTATCTAAATAGAGGTAATAGTTTTACCAAAAAATTCTCAATCCGTCTTTGCATAACATCAAAAAGGATGTGGGCGGATGCTCATGAACCGGGCTCACCGAATTTGGGAACAAAAAATATTGATTATTAATGATGAAAACACTAAACAAAGGAACAAGAGAGTACTTTGGCCGTTGCAAATCCATGTATATGAGAGATAGAGAGAAAAGAGGGGGGTATGGCTAGTAGCTAGCTCAGCTGGCAATGGTAGCTGTCGCTACTTCTTGCTGCTCCTACTCGATGCTAGTCACCGCTCCTGCTTCAAACATCTGCACATGTAGCCAAAGAAGAATCAGAGAAATAATATGACAGAGAGCCGAGAGCATGATGATGATAGGAGATTTGCTGTTCAGGCACCACCGCCCCGAGCACCATCAGCAGGTGCACACACCAGCCTCTCAGGCCACCGCCGCCCCGTGCCACATCAAGCTTGGTCGGGAGGAGCAAGACCAGGACGTCCGCACGCCCCCTCCCAGCAGGCGGCCAATCCGGCATGGGTTGTAGCCGGGGTGCCGTGGAGGTGCACGATGTCTGCGCCCAGTAGTGCCGATATCAATCCAGCCGA
Source organism: Elymus sibiricus (assembly GCA_039707655.1). Taxonomy (NCBI): domain Eukaryota; kingdom Viridiplantae; phylum Streptophyta; class Magnoliopsida; order Poales; family Poaceae; genus Elymus; species Elymus sibiricus. The sequence goes on from CM077676.1 coordinate 87,828,632, forward strand.
CGGCCACGCAGGCTTGGGTCGCAGCAGGGGCGATGTGGTCTCCAAATCGCTGTCCCCCTTCCATCCTCCATCAACAAGGGTGGCCTCCCTCACCCAAGCCCGTGCCCTGGCGAGGCGGCCTCCCTCCTCCCGCGTGAGCACGGCGCCCGCCTTCTCGTCCTCCGCTGCGGCCGTAGCCATCTCCAGCGCCGACAAGGTCGCTGCCCCTCACCAGAGCACGCGCCCCAGCGACGCAGCCCCCATCCTACCGCGCGAGCATGGCGGCCGTATCCGTCTCCGCCGCCGACAAGGGCGCCGCCGTGCCGGACGGACGGCAGGGCTAGGACCGGCGGAGGCCGGAGAGGACTGCCGGCGGCGGAACCAGAAAAGGGAGCGGCTGGTATAGGGCCCGTAGAACTTCAAGGACATGAAGGAGTAGCCCCCCCCCTCGCGTCGCCCTCTCGAGGGCGACTCGGGGGCGACCATCTCCGGCCGCCAACCCCTCCCGCTCGATCCCTTCGCTCGCCGCCGCCGGAGACGGGCGCCGGGTCCCCCGCGCGGCCGCCGATGAGGGTGGCGGCGAGGCCCTCGGCCGCGACGCCGCTCGGGCTCGGGCCTAGGGTTTGAGGTGGCGGCCTCTTCTGGTGAGGGCGGCGTCGTCCTGGCGGCGGGCGGCGCGCGCCGGTGTTGTGGGCCGCCTCCACTCGGGCGTGTGGGCGGCGAGACGACGGTGGATGCGGGCGTCACGTGGAGAGCTTCCCTGCAGCCTCTCCTTCGCCAGATCTGAAGACGGCGCCTTCGTGTTGCGGCCTCCTCCTCGTCAGTCCGGCCAGATCTGGTGGCTGGCTGCGCGGATGTGGGGCGGGGAGCTCTGGATCGGAGTAATTTCTTGGCCGGCTGCGGCGGCCACGACGTCGGCGGCGCTCCGGGCGCTGTTCCCTTCTTGAAGGCGATTTCGAGGTCCAGCTTCCTCCCCCTCTTCCTCCCCCTGCACCCGGGTGAAAACCCACAACCTTGGCTGGACGGCGGCGGTGCCACGACTCCATCACCTTCTTGAAGGCGCCGCTTTGGGTCTGCGGGGAGGTGGGTCGGCTGCAGCGCGGTTTTTGGGCGTTCAAGGTGGCGGCGGTTCTTTCTTCAGTGGTGGCGCTTCACCGTGCTCGGTCGGCTTCCTCTTCAAGACAGCGTGCCTCCTCCCCACGTGGTCCGGTCTGTCCGGTGGGTCGACGCCCTCGTCCTGGGCGAGAGGGGATAGTGGTCCCCTCTACGGCGACTTGGACGCGTTGGTGGCTGAGGGATGGTGTCCTTGGCGAGGTCCTGGCTCTCGTGGTGTCTGCGGTGCTCATCTCTTCGCCGTGTCTTCCTGGGGCGCTCCCGTTCAGTGACTATTTTCTTCGGCGTGCTTCTTGCTGTGGGCTGTGGCTTGTGTCTCCGGTAGCTTGCTTGGTGTGGTGGTCGCGTTCGGTGCCTCTTCCTTCTTGCTTGCTCTAGAGGGAGCAAGCCCCATTCCCTGTGGCGCGACCCCATCAAGCCCTCTGTTAGGTCCCAAGCTGTAGCCTTTCTTCTTTGGCCGTAGCATTTTAGTGTTCGTCCAACGCCATGTATCTGCTGCTTTGGGGTTGCATCCCCTATTCCTTTGCTTGTTTATGTTTGTTGTACTTCGTTGTAATCCTGGCCGGTTGATGGCTTTGTTAATTTAAAGCCGGGCAAGGTTCGAGCCTTTTCTCGGGCTCGGCCTGTGCCTTTCCTCTAAAAGAAAAGGGAGCGGCTAGATAAGAGGATTGCGGGTTGAATATTAACAAATGCAGGGGGTTTTGCGTAAAAACGGACGTTTTCCCAGATCCACTAAAAAGGGAGTGCGGGTTCAATTATAAAGAAGTACATGGACTTTTCTGCAAAACCACCACGACGGTGAGCGGGCAAAAGCGATAGACGCTTTATTATTAGGGAAAGATTAGGTAAAGATGTGGTACGCAACGCACCTCGTTTATGTCACACATCACCACCCTCTGGACAGTCTTGTGCCTCAGCGCCTCCCTCGCCGCGGAGCCCTCGCCGCCGCCCATGATGAACACTGTCTTCGGGCTGCAACAATGAAATGGAATTTCCAGATTGCATTGACCCCGGAGAGACTGAAAACCAGGCCCAATTCGGGGATTGCTTACTCACTTGGTGTTGAGTATAATGGTTATTTAGGAAACGTAGGATAGCGTAGGATTTATTCTACCTTGACTTGTACTCCAAGATGATCATGTACTTCTATATAAATGCTCACGAGGCTTAAGCAATAAATATCGATTCCACCAATCTCTCTCTATCCCTTCTAACATGGCATCAGAGCTCCTCCGACTTCTCGACATGGCGTACAGCTCGTGCAAGTCCCTCGTCTACGCATGCCCGGTGCTGGCAACACCGATGCGTGCTTTCGTCCACAACGTGTCCCCGGGCCTGGCAAGCCTGGTGCGGCGCTTCGTCAACTTCGACTTCGTCCGTCTACGCATGCCCGGTGCTGGCAACACCGATGCGTGCCTTCATCCACGATGTGTCTCCGGGCTTGGCAAACCCGGCCCGACGGCTCGTCAACACCGTCTTCTTCCCGGCGCATCACTACTTCAACACCACTGCGCCCATGACTAACTCGGCGCCTCCTTGCGCCCGCGGCTCCATGGCAACTACCTCGACACCGGCCACCCTGACTCGACATCCACCACGGCGTTCTTCGCACGGCTACCTCGACCACGGCTACACGAACCTACGCTCTCGGCTACATCGACATCGGCACAAAGGGCTACAGCCTTGCTTGAGCAACCTCGCCGGTTTCCACTCCAGCCACAACTTCCGCGATGCTTCGACCGCTACGACTAGGGGGGGGGGGGGTGTCCGTCGGCTTACCTTCGGATTCTTCTCCAGTCTCACCGTCTGCGTCGCTACCGTTGTGACTGCGGGGGATGTTGAGTATAATGGTTATTTAGGAAACATAGGATAGCGTAAAATTTATTCTACCTTGACTTGTACTCCAAGATGATCATGTACTCCTATATAAATGCCCACGAAGATCAAGCAATAAACATCATTCCACCAATCTCTCTCTATCCCTTCTATCACTTGGGATGGAAGAGAAGCGGCGGGTGTATCAAGTAGTCGTGGTAGATGAACTCGTCCGCCCCCGCGCTCTGCATCTTCGCGTCGATTATCAGAGCCTTGCCAAAACGCTTCGTATCGACCAGGGCGATCTCCTCCTCGTAGATTCCAAAACTCTGCATCTTCGCGTCGATTATCAGAGCCTTGCCAAAACGCTTCGTATCGACCAGGGCGATCGCCTTGCCAAAACTCGTCCGCCCCCGCGCTCTGCATGACCGCCTCAGAAGAGAGAGCTCAGAGATTCACCTACCTGTTCAAGGCATAGCAGAGCTTGAGGTCGTCATGGATCTCCTCCTCGTACCACTGGGTTTCCTCACGATCTCCCCTCTGCTGCAGCTGCTGCTGCTTCGCCAAGGCCGCCGGCTTCCGTGCCCATTCATCTCACCAACTATACTACCTTCCTGCACAGCCCCTAACATCTTGCAGACAAGAGCGAAGTTAACTGGTGGCTCTGTGACGATCTGACGAAGGGTCCAGCCTGTCTCACCGTTGGCTATGGACTAGCTTTATAGAAGAGTAGAGTGCGGTGTTTTCCTAGGGGCGAGCGACAGTACCAGGAGTACGTGACTTAGGCCTCTACCAATGCATATAAGTGATTGGTTTTTTATTGCTAAGCTTCCTTCATTTAATTAGGTGTAGACTTAGAATTGTGTGTCCATCTAGATACATTCGTTTAGCATGTTTCTTACCGGGGTCATCGAACTAGTCTCTCTTTTCATAATTAACTTGCCACATCAGATTTTTTGTCTACTTGGCAGCCTTAACACCTGTACAAAGTGAAGCATTGAGAAGGGCCTTAGAAACAGTGTGCGTGACACTTGTACAACTCCGGCCCATCAATACAAAGGAAGTGGGCCAGACCATGTTTAATGGATGACAGGACGTGTTGGTGTTGATTGATGTACGTATGGAGATGCTATCCATGTGAAAATGGACAGATATGTCTCTTTTCTAAAATTTAGCACGGCCCGAATCCAGAAAAGAAAAATCATAAAATGGCTCATTTGCATGACACTCGGGGATGTGGTGTCATGCTAGATAGCACGACGCTTTGGCCTCGGGCGCCATGCTTGATGGCGCAATAACTACCTCTAGTAAGGGTGTCGTGCTATCTAGTATGGCGCCCTAGCCCAGGGCGTCATGCTATCTTGCATGGAGCCCCAGCCCCCGGCGTCATGCATAGTGGGTCATTTTATGAATTTTTTAATCCAGTTCATTTTGTGATAAAGTTTCAAAAAAGGGTCAGATTTGTCCATTTTCACGTTATCCATCGATCTACAGAGGAGAAGAAAACGAGAGTCCAAAACCGATGAGACAAGTCACATCAAACTGTGTTAGTTCTCTGATGATGTTTATTTACATTACATTTATCTCCCGAACACAGTGGCCGAGGAGAGAAAAAACTGAAGGTGGAGTGAATAATGTGTAAAAACGTTCGATGCAAAATTAGTGTGGTACAATTAATACTATGCATGAGAAAATAAGAGGCTATTCTCTTAGGGATTTCTGCACCCAGGTCTAGATGCTCCCATCCGTGACAGTAAACTCGTTTGAAATAGTAAAAAAATCAAAAAATTCCATTTTTTTGTGGTGTAAGATTACTGAATGCGTGATGTCCATGCCAAATTTGGTGGAGTTTGGACATTCGAGGAGCTCGTGGCAAAAAAGACAAATTTCATGTCTGTGAGAAAGTTTGAAAAAACACCACTGTTCACAGCCGATTTTGTCTTTTTTGGCCCGAGCTCCTCGAATGTCGTTTACCATTGAAATTTAATATGCACCTGGTGCACTCAAGCATCTTGCTTGCCAAAAAGTTTCAGAATTTTTTGAATTATTTTACTATTTGTTTTGATTTTACTGTTCACCAAGTGTAGATGAGGCTGGGCACCGTTTTGAATATCCTCTTCAGGGTGTGCTTTATTGATTGGGAAAATAGTTACATTGTCTACTAGAAAATCAAGAATAAAATCTGCAGGGCCATCCTCCCACACAATCCACAGCTCCCACTCGACACGACTAGCTAGAATATGCGTTTAAATATTACTCTCCATATGAGTGAACTAAAAAATTACATGATCAAAGTTGCGAGCTAAGAAAGAACATATTTCATATGCACATCATGCCAAAAAATCAACAGCTCCCCCTCGACCCGGCTAGCTAGAGTATGCGCCACAATATTATTTTCCCTATGATTGAACTAAAAAATTACATGAACAATATTGTGAGCTAAGAAAGAACATTCTTTATAGCTATTGTCGGCACCGCCGAGTTGCCTTCATCTTTCATCTCCTCACAACTTCCATGCAGTTGCTGTTAATGATCCTTTTGTTGCAATGCACCTTGGCTAAATTAAATTAATTCATTCACTAGTAAAGTATGTGACTCTAAATAAAATCAACAACTGCAACCCCTATATATAAAAACATCCTAAGATGAAAGCAAGTAGATTACCTATTTCGATTATCTTTGGGTTTTGAGCAAGATGAAAGCAACCCGATAACAGAAAGGATTTTTTACCTTTTTTACCCAAAGAACTTTTGTAGTGAAACCACTAATTAAGGGGTACCCTTTGCAAAGGTTATCCCTCCCCCCCTCTATGGTGCTGACAACTGGCGCACTGCATGTGCGCCACTTGTGGCAACCTGAGAGTTTTTTTCTTTTTCGTAGATTTATTTATTTCAAAACATTTTATCTCTTGAACCTTGCACGAAACCATTTTCATCGTTGGATTTTTTGCATCGAGATCTTTGAAACTAGATCCCATATAATAGGGCTGAAACGAACGACCTTGACATGCGCTACACACTTATTTACAATGCCGGTCGCAAAAAACAAACGGCGTTAGAACGATCTCGGGTGCCATCAATAGCTGTCGAGTATACGTCGTGTGCCCGGACGGTGTTATTCGCCGCTGCCTGCCTGCTTGAATGGAGCCACTCGCCTACTCAAAATTGCACCTACATCTAAACGCCAGCAGATGATGGGACGCAACGCACTGGCATACAACAGAGCTTGAACCAATCAAGCCCCAAATGGCAATATTAATTGGACTCACTTCCGACCTAAGCCTATGGAACAGAACGCGACTTTGCAACTATGGGGCTGGCTGGCCGATGTGTTTTTGGACACGGTTCGTCGCCATAGCAGCATTTCTGAAAACCCTGGCATGGGCTTCAATGGCCGCAAAAATGGCTGCCATGGCAGTCATGACACGGAGTCGTGTAGTTACATGTGATTGTACCTATTGCATAGCTACATGACGAGGAATGAAATATAATGCATAAGAAGAGACAACATGCAAACATAATAATATTTCACTCGCTCGTACAAACCGATTATAAATGAACAAAAATGGATAATTATCTTACATTACAAAAAAAAAAAAAAAACTCGCTCTCAGACTGTCCTGCCAGGCTATTCATGTCTCTTCGATCCCTTGGTTGTTTGGGTGTCGAGCCTACCGCGGCGCGTGCACGTGTCGTCTGACCGGTCAGTTTTCTTGACCACTATATCCTGTTGGTCATACGCGTCTGTTGTGGGTCGGCGAGACGCCGGAACGGGGTCAAGCTAGGCAGCGGCTCTAGGCACCTGCCGCTACAGATTTAGCCACTGAAATCGCTAGGCACAAGGCCGCAGCATGACCAATTCCCTGAGCTTTTCTCATTTGCCATCAACAAAGATATCACACTCCAACAGGCTTTTGAAATTGATGATCATGAGACCATGTACCACCGACCACTTACTGTGGAAGCACATCAACAATTTGAACTGATGAGCACTATACTTCAAAGCACCAACAGCAGAGATCAACTAGATAAATGGAAGTATCCATGGAAATCAGATACCTACTCCTCAATGAAGATGTACAAGTGCCTTTTGGGGCCATCAAATTCACACCATCTGTTTAATTCTTTATGGAAGACCGCAGCCATGCTCAGACACAAGATCTTCCTCTGGTTACTACTCTATGATAGAATTAACACAAGAAATCTGTTGAGAAGAAAGAGTATGCCCCTGGAATCCTATAACTGTGTACTCTGCGGTGATCAAACAGAGGAGACTATCATGCATCTATTCTGGGACTGTCATTTTGCCCTCAGCAGTTGGGATGAAATTATCACTGTCAAAAAGAGAGGTACATCTGGCTTTGACAAGATATGTCTGGCCATCACAGCACTTCCAGCTGACATAGCTCTAGATATAGTATTAGCAAGCTGCTGGAGCATTTGATGTGTGCGTAATGATAAGATCTTCAGACAAGCTGCTGTTCACATTCAAGGCTGGAAGTACTACTTGAGAGAAGGGCTTACCAGGGCTAAATACAGAGCTAAAACCTCCAAAGCCAACAAGATCCAACACTGGATAGATAGTTTCTTATGATGATCATAATGTTTCCTAAAACTGGCATTGGTTGATCTCACTTGGAGGCTTTTTTTTTTTTTTTTTTTTTTTTTTGAGGATAACCCAAAACGGGTTAGACTGGCCTGTTACAATCATTAATTAAGTAAGATCTCCGTCAGTTCCTCAGGGACTGAACCCAGTTGGGAAAAATCGCCAGTACTACTTGCTCGTGCAGCAAGGCAATGTGCAACTTTGTTCTGGTCTCTCTTGATCCACCCAATATCATAAGATCTGAAGCCACCCAGTACTGCATTTATATCTGCAATGATTGGGAATAAGCGTGATCTGTTTGTGGTTCCCGGGGAAAGCGCATTGGCCAATGTCTGGCAGTCCACCTCGATCTGGATTGCACCATTGAAGTATTTGGCCAGTTCCTGGAGGCCATGCAACAGCGCCAAGCTTTCTGCTTCCTCCACTGTCTCGCATTGGTTCAGGTTTCGTCCCATCGACAGGAAAACCAGGCCCTGATCATTCCTTGCAATAGCTCCACCTGCGCTCATTCCCGAGCCAGCCTCAAACGCTGCATCTGTGTTTAACTTAGCCACTCCAGCCGGAGGGGGAATCCACTGATTGGTCGCAGGTGCTGGTAGTGTTTGAGTCTGCTCCCCATAGAGACTGCGACCGCAGATGCCAGTAGCAGTGTTCGTCTTGTCCTGTGCTTCCCTCACTTCTTGTTCATACTTAATTAGGAACGCCACTGATCTCGAGATAGGTTCCTTGCCGTCCCCATGTACTATGTTTTCCCGGAGGAACCATGCACGCCATAGCAGCAGCAGAATTCTGTTTTGCTCTTCACCTATACAAGTATTTAGAAGGCCCTGTAACCAATCCTCTCCAGTATACCAGAATGACTGCTCCTTCGGTAACTTCCAGTATTTCCTCATCTCTTGGCGGAGAGCTCTGCTCTTAGTGCATGACACCACCGCATGAAATTCATTCTCCTCTGAGCTGCCGCAAATATCACATGTGTTGTCCGTAGCCAAAGTGCGTCTGCATTTGTTTGCTTTGGTTGCTAGGGTGTTGGTGGCTACCCTCCATGCAAATATTTTAATTTTCTCCGGTACTTTTGCTTTCCAGACGGCATCTCAAATACTCCGATCACTTGGAGGCTTATTGTACATATACAATTGTTCTACGGTCAGCAGGTCAAAAAAAAAAAAAAAGCGAAGCTTCCAGGAGAAAGTAGAGAGTAAACCGAAAGATTAAACGGCCGAGCCACGACACCGAGATTCAATCTTAGCTCATCGTGGCCTCATTTCATCAAGCAAGTCATCTTCATCACCATAGAAACCAACGAGCTCGGCACGGGTAACCTGCAACGACGAGGAAAGCGAAGGATGGTGAGCCAGAAGGAAAGAAATGTCATAGCCAAAAAGGAAACAATTCTCAAAATCACATGGCGTGCGAGGAACCAACACTGCGACACCGGCACTGGCGGCCGCGGCACTGGCAAATAAAGCACGGAGGGCGCCGAGAAAGCTCGAACAAGCCCATGCACTGGACATCCGCTTCTGCTGCCAGCGGTCCGGCGGCTCCACGGACAGCGTGCTGATGTTTATATAAAGTTTGTTAATTAGAGCTAGTTAATTGTTGCATGCATGCATTTGATTACGTGAATTATACAATGGATAGTCGGAAATTCAGAGCCCGTCGTTTCTTCAAAGCTCACCTTGTATATACTTCTTTTATAATACAGGAAGTAGCCAGGTAGGTAGGATTTAAGATATGGATCTGGGCTGTTGAAACATGTTGTACCCTAAACTAGTACGAACAACACCTTGAATAGTTTCTCAGATTTTTTTCGTAGATGCTGCTGAAGTTAGACAAAATTACACCACAATCGCCACAGGCAAGTGAAAAATAGGTTCGACACCTCACCCTCGAGCGACACGTCACTCCTTCTGTAAGCGAAACTTAAAAAAAAGACACCCGTTCGTCTCCCGCCCGGTGCCCGTCCCCATCTGCCACCTCCCTCCGCCACGCAGTGATACCGGCAGGCGGAGGCAACCGACAAGCAAGGACTATATCATAAACAAGCACGAGGTGGTGATCATAACATATAAGGAGAATAAGATAGACTCATAGGAGCGTGTGATATTTTTTTCCTGTTGCAACGGACGGGCGTGTTTGCTAGTGTTTTACATAAACGTGAAATCAAAGTTGGGGATATTATAGACCCACCCCTTTTTAATACTAATTTTAACATAGCCTTTGTACATTGATAAGCTAAAATCAGACCCTCTACTAGTGAAATCAGATAAGTCTGCCACTACTTGCTCTGATGCTTGACTTCACGCCGTCGACGGCCGATCTCACAGGATGTTCAGCAGACATTGGTAAATTGTCATGTGTGGTCCACAGATTGCATAGGCATGCTGTAATGCCCGAAATGCGCTTCTAGCTCACACGAAGATTGAAAGGCCTTTGTTGGGACTAGGACCGCATCTTGGGCCCTTCAAAAGTTTTAGGTTCACGTGGGTTTTCAAATCGTTATGATATCGACTGCTGACGGGAATTCTTTTGGTGCCCCTATCTGCTACACCAAGAGATTCGTGCCACAATTGCTATTGTTTCAGTTTACTTGTAACGCCCAACATGTTGTCCTAGCCCAACCAAGACATTGAAATCTCCACTAAGGAAGCGCACATTGGTCGCACCAACAAATGACTTCATAACATAGACGTAGGGTCATATGTTGGTGAACAAGATGGTCATCACAAAAGATACTACTAAAAGAGATGGTGAGATAAATACTAGATAACATTATGACGTACATATGCCCATACATAAATATTTCACCAAAGAGAGGTCACATGGTCATCAATCATTGCAGTGGAAGAAGGCACGGATGGAAGTACGGATAAGAAGCAAATATGCCTAAGAGTCAAGAGAAATAAGCAAGACGTCCAACAAGACTGTCGATCGACAACCTCAAATCTAGTCGTCGTCAAAGAAGAACAAAAATAAACTCCACGTAGAACGTTCCATGCTCTCGACTTTACCTGAACCTATACCTACACCTAGAGTTGTTGTGGTATCCGTGAGTCACTGAGACTCAGAATAACACGCATAATGGGGTCGCAATCTAGTTGATCAAGAAGGGATCCTGAATACCTGCCTATGATTCATTCATAACCCCACTATGTCCTCTTATTGTTTGCATACCCATAAGAAGAGAAAGTCGCGGTACGCACATGGTTGAGAAAGTTTTATTTATTAGTTGAAGTTTTCTACAACTGGTATTATAAACTTCCAAGTCGCCCGTAACCGCGGGCATAGCTCTCCGAAAGATTTAACCCTGTAGGGATGCTTCCAACTTTCCATTATAAGTCCACACGCATTCCCGTTCCTCCAAGTTCAGGGCTGTTAGAGCCCGTAATCCGTTATGGTAGTTTGGAGAAACAAGTTCCTCTAGCTAATGTCAAACTAATCGAGAAGACCTCCCGGTGGGTCGAAATCCGGATCAGAGCCGCACGTATCTCGTGACCCGGTCCCATCTGTTTATGATGAGGCTGCGGGTAACCAAACCTAAGTTTCCCCTTGGCGGCCCCGCAAGCTGCTAGGTATCATGGACCAACGCCCTCGGCACTAGCCCCCTGTTGTTATGAAAAGCATCCTCGGATGTCGTCACACCCTATGCAACTATTATGTTTGGCAGATTTAGTACCAATCTTGGGCCTTCTGGAAAGATACTTCAATTTAAGGGTGCGAAAAGATACTTCAATTTAATCCAAGTTTTACTGTCATTTTATTATGTTTAGATTAATGCAACATAACTATGTACTTAATGCATAATATATGGTTAGGGGTGAACTTGTGAAGAGCCACATGAATGGAAAACCAACAAACAATCCTATACAGACAAAACTATGTTTGTCTTTTATTCCCAAGTTTTAACTAGTACAATTCGGGTTCACACATGCTAGTGCATGGCAATTTATTTTTCACCGCTACAGGGACCAAACCATCGACTAAGCAACGGTGTTCCATATATCTAGTACTAGAGTTCTTATCTTCTCAATTGGTACCGGTGCTGACAAATGGCGCCGTGGTGGTAGAGCAGTATGGTGGGACATACACATTGCACAATGTTGGTAGCGTCTGCAGCGCTAACTTCCTTATCTCCATGAAATGAGGTAGTTGTTGAGGCTGGACAGAGCCCTGCCCCTGTGGGTACTGTTGTTGAGATTGCTGGAAGGAGCCCTAGCCTGACGGGAATTGTTTCTCAGATTGTTGGATGGAGCCCTGGCTTGACGGGTACTGTTGCTGGGATTGTTGGATGGACCCCTGGCCCAACTGTTGTTGTTGTTGTTGATGCAGAATAATAGCGTGAACGACATTGTGGATGGCTTGGCACCGTGACTGCTCAGGGATCTGCCACAGCTGCTGACAACACTGTTGTTGCAACTCCTGGAAACTACTTTGTTGCAATACTTGTGGCCTTGCATGCTCTATATTGTGTTGTTGCAATAGGACATCCATGCATGGAACCAGTTGTTGTTGTAGGAATGGTTGAAGGATTTGTTGTTCTTGTTGTGGAATTTGTTGTCCTTGTTGCTGCGAAATTGCTTGTTGCTGCTGCGGATATGGTTGAAATGCTTGCGGTTGTGGATATGGTTGTTGTGGTGGAAATGGTTGTTGTGGTGGAAATGGTTGTGGCTGTGGATATGGTTGCGGCTGCGGATATGGTTGTTGTGGTGGAAATGGTTGCGGCTGTGGATATGGCTGTTGTGGTGGAAATGGTTGCGGCTGTGGATATTGTTGTTGTGGTGGAAATTGTTCTTGCTGCCCTGGAATTTGTTGTTGTGTTTGCTGCACAGATGGCCTTTGTGGCTGCAATTGTGAAATTGGACCTCTTACTACGGCTGAGGTGGTGGTCGCCGCGATAGCAAGGAGGGTAAGGATGAGAAAGGTCTTCATGGTGGATTTGTATTGTCCACTACTTGCTTGGCTTCAATGATGTGCTCTAGTTATGAGAATGGTGGATGAGGAAGGATGATCATCATGCTACGGGCCTATTTATAGCTGCCATGGAATGATCTCTTCCACTATTTGCATTTACTTTTCTGAAAAGTGCTTGGATGCTTCCCGAAATCATAATTTTGTATGTTGTGTAAGATGGCACTACTTACAAGTGTATTCTTGGACTAGTCATTAAAGTTCCTTGTTTTTGACTATCATTCCACAACCAAAAAGGTGTGATAACTCGCGTGACTCATCTTATTCACTTTACAGCTCAAACACTGATCTAGAGTGCATAATTTTCTATAACTAAGTTTGTAATGTTCTACAAGTTGTTACGTACACTAGATAAGCATGGCTTGCACAGAACTTTGTTCGTAATCTTTTATAGCTTGTTGAGATAGATGAGACCAGTAATGTAACTTGCTTTGGTAGGCCATGACTCACCAAATTCCTTTTACATGTCAAGTGTTGTAGTGTTTTAGAAGTTATTAGCACACATCAACTTTGTAATGTTCTAGAAGTTGTTAGAAGTAAACCAGATAAGCATGGCTTGCACAAAACAATGTTTGTAATCTTGTGTGGCATGTTAAGATAGATTAGACTAGGAATGTAGCTTGCTTTGAAAGACCATGACTCATCAAATCCTTTTACTTGTCTTAAGTGTTGTACAAGTTATTAGCACATATCAACTTAGTATGGCTTGCAACATGTGTGAATGCCAATGTTTATTCTTGATTCTATTTGTTTGTAGATCTTATTCTGTTTTACGCAAATCGTGCAGATGATCATCTACGGTAACGCTTGCGAGTCCAGCTGCAACAATGTTGGCAGGGTCGGACAGAGGCTGTGGGATGGCATGAGTTTTTGTGACAACCTGTAGTTCATAATTGTGAGGAAGTTACATGTTATATTTTTCATGCATGCTAAAAACCGTAAAATTTAAAAGTATAAAATAATTAAGTAGCTAAATAATGGAAATCACTATTAGGACCTCGCAACCAGACTGAAAAATTCAAGTCGTTCTTAAATAAAAATAAAAAAGAAAATTTCTTCCTTCCAATTTTGTTTGCCCGAAAGACATCTTTTTTTCTATTGATTTTGTCGAGTCATTACACTGATTAAATAAATGATTATCAAGCGGTTCTTATTTGAAGAACCCTTACCTTTTGTTTAGCTTGAGACTAAATCCTCGTTGCTGTTGTATTTAGATAAAAAAAAATATTGTGATTACCAAAGTTCTCAAAAACTTTGACATGACCTCCAATCATTATTTATCTTTTGGATCACATGCAAATAATAATTAAATAACTTGACTAGATTCCATCATTGCCATTTCAAATATATTTGAATGTAAAATCCAAACATAATCCTTAGGTTACAATACAAATTACACATCAATTGTTTGAAATTAAAAAAATACGAATGATTTATAATTAACTTAGAAAGAATAAGTCATGCCAGGAATGAATTATTAAGCTTCATTATAATAAATACTATAATCAATGAATAATTACAAAAGATAAAAAAACCTAAGCTAATCTTGTGCTTCCCAGATCTTCAACTTCTTCCTAACTTGCAATGGAAATCTCAAAGGAAAAAGAGTTTGGTTAAGATTAGAATGTTTGCATCTCAACTAAAAAAAATGATTGCATCTCCATGGAAATGCAATGTTTAATTTAGGAACCTAGCCATGACAAACTACTAAGTAGACTGATTCCTAGTCATATTAGAGAGAGTTAATTTCTTAGAAGCAAATCCACCATTTCCCGATGAAGGCAACCGTAGGCAGCAGCAAGGGAAAATTCCAAAAACAATGACTAGCCAGCTCACAAGGAAAAATTAGCCAAATTATATAGCATCAAAACAATGCTAAAGAGGAGGCAATTGCTAATCCAGCAAACCATGGTGTGGATGTAGCAAGTCTCATGCAAAGCCAGCCAACTACTTAGCTAGATAACTATCAACAACAGCAAGACAACCAACTTTCTGTTCTATAATTCCAACATTAAACAGTAAATTAGTAGTTGACAGTCACCACATGCTGTGGCAAGGTCATATAGGACACCCGAGACTATATAGGGCAACCAAACTAGCAGCGCTAGTGCCCTCAAACCCCACTGGTACACGAGTACCAAACAAGAGCAACGACCAATTCACTATTAGCAATTGGAAGAAAAAGCTTGCCACAAGAAACACGTCATTGAGATTTCGTGAAGAACAAGCTTTGTATACCATACGGTACGAGGTAGAAGGCTTTTAGATAGAAAAGAATTACAACCCAATTTGGGTAGCGATGTGTTACATCAGGATAGAATGGCACTACCATAAATGACATAAAAAAGGCAAGGATCGCATTTGCTCTTCAGTTTCAGAAATAGAAGAATGAGTAGATATGAGGAGCATGGTATATGTTCTTATCAGAATTTTGGGAAAGACGAGAAAAGAGCTAGAGAAAACATAAATGAATTGGACCTTCTAAACTTCACCAGATAAGGAATTATTCATATCACACAACACTTGCACTAGAATAAAATCAAGCATAACATCTGTTCATGATAACCAAACACTATGCACTGCACATACACCATAGATGTCTATATGCGAAGAGGAACAACTGTAGGGAATTTAGAAAACTAGATGGATCACATTGCACAACACGTACATTTTTGATATGGAGTACACAGTAGCATAATGAGCACACGCCTACTGTACCAATAATACTCAAGCTATAGCATATGACCGTTACCAGAGCATAACATCATCAAGGATAGGATATAACCCCACCGATTCTAAACAGTAGCCAGGAAATAACACCATAGCATGCATGTAGAGAGTAAGCAAGCCTAAACACCAGCAGCTCTGAACATTGCTATACCATGGACATGAGTAGATACGAACTGACCGGGCTAACTACCACAGCTCAGATGAGCAGCATACCTCAGAACCAAAACCATGCCATCATCAGAGAGAATTTAGCAGGTTTAAACAATTAATCTTAGCACAAGCATACCAGAATCATCAGATAACCACCATCCAAAATGGTTTGCTCATGGACAGATGACCAAAACATCACAAGGAGCCCCGGTGCGATTAAACTTTTTCCCCGTTTTACTCTTTATTTATATTCTTAATTCTCTTTTACTTTTGCATACAAAGATCAATTCCATACACATGATACATTAATTCTTGTAAGCAGCAAAGCTAGTGGGATTCACAACCTCACTAAATTAAGTTGGGGACCAAGGTAAAGTTTCTTAGTTGAGTGCAGGGTTGATCATGTGCTCGCGGGAGAACTCCGCGGATTGATACCTTGGTTCTCAGTACCGACGAAGGATTCTTCTGACACCACAAACCATTGTTCTTCAGGGCCCAACATATATTCTCTTTTCTGGCACTACCTTATTAGCCAGGGATATTACAACATCTCTAGCAGATCCCCTAAAACCGGTTAGAGGAGTAAAAATTCCAGTTTACTCCACTAAACCGGACCTATCCGATCCCCTAAACCGGTTAGAGTAGTAAAATATTTCCTCCGAGCAGCGGCCGAGGACTAACAATACTCCAACTCCCACGCGCCAAGTAAATCCCCCCCCCCCCACCCGCCACAGCCACGTCCACTCCGTCGCCCAATCCACACACGTGCCGCACCCACGTCCACTCCGCCACGCGCACGTCGGCTGGATCCGGCGGCCATCGCTCCCCCCTCCCGTCCATCTGTAGTGCTCGACCGGTGGATCCACGCCGTGGCGGCACCTCCTCCTCCCGCACATCTTCCTCTCACGCGTACGACGCCTCCTCCTCTCACACCAGTGGCGCATCCACCAGGCGGCGCACCGGCCTTCCCTGACCTCCCACCACCGCCGTCGCCGCCGCCGGTGCCAAGATATCATGGCATGTGGCAACGCCAGTGGGGAACTTGGGTCGCCGAAATCTACGACCGCGACACCAAGACCCACTGTTTTGGCTCCTTCCACTCGGCGGAGGCGGCGGCACGTGCATACGACATCAAGTTGGTGCACCAGCACGGTGCCGCAAGCCACCGTAACTTCCCCGACGGACACCTGCCGCCACCGGAGCTTCCGGTGGACCCCTGGGTGGCCACCCCATGCGAGAGGTGATAGGACCGAGAAGCCCGCGAGTATCTCGCGCCGGAGCAAGCCAGGGAGGCGTACATGGCGGAGCTCCGCCAACGCTACTTGGAGCGCGTCGAGGCGGAGCACTGCCTGTACACGGAGTACGCGGCGGGTAGGGACGAAATCATCGATCTGTCCAGCAATGAACATGGCTACGGCGGAGGCAGCGACGGTCCGGACCTAATGATCGGCGGTTTGAGTAGGGAGGAGTAGAAGACCATTGAGGAAGAATCGGACTAGGTTTAAATTTCTAGCTAAAATTTTGAATTTCGTTTTAAGTTCTATGTAAAATATTTAGAATTTACACCGAACGTTGTTTAGTTAGGTTTTATGTACTAGTTTGAACCTAATTTAGCACCGAATTTCTGTTCATATGCCTTTCAAAAAAACTTACTCCGTTAAATTTTGGGCTTCTGCTAGAAACGACATTTCTTTAGTGGAACAAATGTGCTCCTCTAAAGTTTACTCGGCCATTTACGTCTCTAAAATTTGGGAGTTCGGCTAGAGATGCCCTTAGAAAGCAATCCACTGAGATATCCATTTGGACACAATTCATGGATAAAACTCGGCATAATATAAATATTTTATTGTCATCGTTACCATAGGACACAAACACACAAAAAACTTCATCTTCACGGTTTCTGAATCGATCTTGTTGATTTCCGCATGGTTCCTTCCCTTGTTCTCCCATGGATGGCAGTCTCAGTGGTTTCCATGCAGTTAAGCACAGCGTGCCCTCCCATGTCCGTGGATGAACCTCGCGTCATCCTCTGTGTACACATGTGTCTCGTTCAACAGCCTGCATTTTCTAAGTTCATGTTATCTGTTTGCGTGAAGGGTAGTACGGGAGAGCAAGAGGAGGCGGTGACTGACGAGAGACGGACGGTCTTGCTGAGAGTGGTGGAAGAAATGAGGGTCTCCCCGTCGAGGTACGCCAGCTCCCCGTCGATCCTGTCCATGATCCTCTCGTTGATCTGCTGAGCGGTGAGGGTGAAGGGACGATCTGATGCCTGCATGCATGCGTGTTGTCAACAAGACAGTACTCTCCACTGCATAATATGAAAACAGTGCTTGTAGTATCAGATCCAAATTTATTGGCAAGGTGCTGCCTACCATGAACCAGCCCCAGGTGTCAGCGAAGGATGGCACATGGGCAGTGTATGCTTTCACATCTGTGATCAAAACCAGGCAGGTCTAGCGACCTAGTTAGTTGGAATTAATCATCCTGTATATGCATACATCGTGGAGAACAAGACAAGGATATGTGTGGTTCATAAATAGAGACCTCAATGTTTCGAAAAATAAGTAGTAGAGAACTTGATTGGATGTGTACTCACGCTTGAAGACGTGCCTAAGGGTGTTGTAGATGGACGAGAAGACCTCCTTGTGGGTCAGGACGCCGGCTGGTCCAGCCTGTAGCCCCAAACAAGACAAGCACATGAGTTAATAGACTGACTGAGATCCATCGACGGGTAGCAAATGAAAGGGCTTGATTTTGCCTGTGTGGCGAAGATGCCGCGGTCCTGGAGCCTGGGCTTGAGCACCTACTCGTAGAAGGACTTGGTGTAGAGCTGGTAGCAGGGGCCTCCCTCCACAGGATCCGCCAGGTCTCCCACTATCCCGTCGAACTTCTCCTCCCGCCTCTTCTCCAGCTCAGTCCTGCAGCATCCATCCATCATTATACACATTAGTACATCAATGTCAGTGAAAACAGTTGGCTCATTAATCAGTACCTGGCGTCATTGATGACGAGGCAGAGCTTGTCGCTGGCGAACGCGTCCCAGTTGACCGTCAGGTGCGTCCGGCAGAAGTGCACCACCTCCTGCCGACGTCGTGCACGCGTGGACGGACGTGTTTAATTGTGTGAGCCATAGCAGCAACCTTGTGGACGTGATCGGTCGATTGGTGTTCAAAATATGTTGTACGCAACGCACCTTGTCTATGTCACACATCACCACCCTCTGGACGGTCTTGTGTCTCAGCGCCTCCCTCGCCGCTGAGCCCTCGCCGCCGCCCATGATGAACACCGTCTTCGGGCTGCAATGATTTTTGGTTAGGAGATAAACGTGCAATACTTTAGTCCAAATCTCTCTATGGAGTACTAGGGTGGAATGAAATTTCCAGATTGCATTGGCAGACATATCTCGGAAACATGGTCCGGGGAAACAGAAAAACCAGAGGGTTGCTTGCTCACTTGGGATGGACGAGAAGCGCCGGGTGTATCAGTGACTCGTGGTAGATGAACTCGTCCGCCTCGGCGCTCTGCATCTTCCCGTCGATTATCAGAGCCTTCCCGAAACGCTTGGTATCAACCAGGGCGATCTCCTGGTACTTGCTCGTCCCTCGGTGCAGCACGCTTTCAAGCACACACACACACAAAGAGAATGGGTAACAAAAAAACATTTACATGAACGCTTCTTAGGAGAGGAGCTCAGAGATTTACGTACCTGTTCAAGGCGTAGCAGAGCTTGAGGTCGTCATGGATCTCCTCCTCGTACCACTGGCTCTCCTCACGATCTCCCTGCTTCGCCATCGCCACCGGCTTGCCGTGCCCATTCGCCTCGAGCCCGTGGTTCATCTCACCAACTATACTACCTTCCTGGCTTCCTGCACAGCCCCCAACATCTTGCAGACAAGAGCGAAGTTAACTGGCGGCTCTGCGAAAGCTGAAGGTCAGTGGGTGTGCCTGCGAATGGCCACGTGCTTATAGTGTAGGTGCGTATCGGTCTCACCGTTTGGCCATGGACTGGGTTTATAGAAGAGTAGAGTGCGGTGTTTTTCTAGGGGCCAGCGACAGTACCAGGAGTACGTGATTTAGGCCTCTACCGATGCATAATAAGTGATTGGTTTTTTATTGCTAACCTTCCTTCATTTAATCAGGTATAGACTTAGAATTGTGTGTCCATCTAGATACATTCGTTATTTAGCGTGTTTCTTATTGGGTCATCAAACTACTCTCTCTTTTCATAATTAACTCGACACATCAGATTTTATGTCTACTTGGCAGCCTTAACATCAGATTTTATGTCTACTTGGCAGCCTTAACACCTGTACAAAGTGAATCATTGAGAAGGGACTTAGAAACCGTGTGTGTGACACTTGTACAACTCCGGCCCATCAATACAAAGGAAGTGGACCAGACCATGTTTAATGGATGACACGACGTGATGGTGTAGATTGATGTACGTATGCAGATGCTATCCATGTGAAAATGGACAGATCTATTTCTTTTCTGAAATTTAGCACGGCCTGGATCCAGAAAAAATAATCATAAAATGGCCCATTTGCATGACACTCGGGGATGTGGTGGCATGCTAGATAGCACGACGCTCTGGCCTCGGGCGCCATGCTAGATGGCGCAATAGCTACCTCTACTAAGGGCGTCATGCTATCTAGCATGGAGCCCTAGCCCAGGGCGTCATGCTATCTTGCATGGAGCCCCAGCCCCCGGCGTCATGCAAAGTGGTCATTTTATGATTTTTAAAACTAGTTCATTTTGTGCTAAAGTTTTAAAAAAAGGGCCAGATTTGTCCATTTTCACGTTATCCATCGATCTACAGAGGAGAAAAAAAACGAGAGTCCAAAACCGATGGGACAAGTCACATCAAACTGTGTTAGTTCTCTGATGATGTTTATTTACATTACATTTATCTCCCAAACACAGTGGCCGAGGACGGAAAAAATTGAAGATGGAGTGAACTCTAAAGTGTCAAAATGTTTGATGCAAAATTAGTGTGGTAGAATTAATACTATGCATGAGAAAATAAGAGGCTATTTTCTTAGGGAAAGCATTCAGGGTGTGCTTTATTGATTGGCAAAATAGTTACATTGTCTGCTAGAGAGCCAAAAATAAAATCTGCAGGGCCATCCTGCCACACAATTGACAGCTCCCACTCGACATGACCAGCTAGAATATGCGCTTAAATATTACTCTCCATATGAGTGAACTCAAAAATTACATGATCAAAGTTGCGAGCTAAGAAAGAACATTCTTCATATGTACATCATGCCAAAAAAATCAGCAGCTCCCCCTCGACCCGACTAGCTAGAGTATGCGCCACAATATTATTTTCCCTATGATTGAACTAAAAAATTACATGAACAACATTCTGAGCTAAGAAAGAACATTCTTTATATATAGCTATTGTCGGCACCGCCGATTTTCCTTCATCTTGCATCGCCTCGACAACTTCCATGCAGTCGCCGTTAATGATCATTTTGTTGCAACGCACCATGTCTAAATTAGATTAATTCATTCACTAGTAAAGTATGTGACTCTAAATAAAATCAACAACTACAACCCCTATATATAAAAACATCCTAAGATGAAAGCAAGTAGTGTGGCACCCCGGCTCAAGGACCGGTTTACCAGTGTTTCCAACCCAGAGATCATGTCTTCTGGAAACACACAACAACTTGGAACAGAACAGAACTGAACTTTATTGATATAATTTACATCGATAGCGAGGCCAGAAGCACTGCACGTGCTATGACAATATCTACATTATTTATGAAACATAACAGGGCCTCGATACTACTAGGTGATTCTACGGCGTAGCGGAACATAGCGCGGGAAACTCCATCCACAGGGACACTGCTGGGACACGGCCTAGTTAGCGTAACACGAACCATCGGGACCTCCGTCCTCGGCTTCTCCTGCACCTGGCATGATACGCCAGGTGAGTACTTGGAATGTACTCGCAAGCTCATGACAACCATAACAATGCAGCAGACAATAACATGGCAATAATCATAATAAGTGCTTAGGTGGCTTACTGTTATCCAGTATCAACTTACTCTCTTCTGGGTTGTCCCACAACCCTCGAGATATACATGATCCATCGAGAACTTTCGAACATAAGACAAGTTCTTCCATCATTATTATCATTATTGCGGTTGACCGTTCAGTGGCCTAGTACGGACTGTCCAATACCGTGGACGTGGCTATTCGAATAGATTCATACCCTCTGCAGAGGTTGCGCACTTTACCCACACCATGAAGCTCCTGGTCCCGTACCTCGGTACACACTCCCCTCTCGGGTGGACCGGTGCTGCTCCAACGAAACCTGCCTAACCCGTGACTCCTCCATCGTACCACCGACAATCATACCCTCCCAGGGTCATGTCCTGGGTGGCCCCTGTGTCACCCCGTGACACCTGCCACCGTCGTGGCCAAACTAAACTGTCCCAAACGGGGACGCCGGCAAAATAACTCAACTGGGCTCACAGGATTATCTTGGTCTACCTGATCAGGGTAGCACGCACACATAACCCTCCCTCTTTGGTGGTACCGATAAAAGAGCACAAGGTCAGACCAAGTCAAGGCCGTCCCATACCGGCAAATGTGGCTGCACGGATAAGTTCGGATAGGTGGCACTTGATCAACCAATTAGGTTGAGTCTTAGCAAGTATTTAACAAGCATGGATATTCACTATGAGTAACTTAACATGGCAGTAGCTAGGCGTTAAAGTAAATTACTTTGTATTATCACATATTAAAATAATGCAAATAATTCAATTAAATAACCAACACTATTGAAATGCTTCATGAAATGGATGTCATGGCTTGCCTTGCTCTGTTGGGTTGTCCAAAAACTCCCGGGCTTCAAATTCAAAAGGATTTCCCTCTGAAAATATTTTAAAAGTACAAAGGAAAATGTCACATAACACTGTTCTGTTCACCAGAAATTCTGTGAGCATGAGAAAAATACCAAATTTTACCAGAACATAGAGGAGCTCAAGACAAACCCAATGCAAAAAGAATCAATTGATTTGGACTTATGGTTAAAAAGTTATGGATGGTCAAATTTGCTGCTCAAATCTGAATTAAAATAGAAAATAAGAAAATCAGCAGAGGGCCATGTCGAAAGCGTATTTCGCCAGGGCGCCTCCACTTACCGCTTCTGCGTGCGCGGGCGAGTCGCTGACGTGCGGGCCCCGCGGTCAGATTTAAACGGGGGAGAGAGGGAACAGAGAGCTGCGGCTCTACGGCGATGGTCGCCGGTGATGTAGTCGACGGCGAGGTCGGGTGACTATGGGGATGGAACGAGCTCACGGAGGCGAACGCATGCGTACCAGCAGCGTGACGAGAGGTGGCCGGACGACGTCGTCCCCTTCTTCTCCGGCGGCGGTGGTCTTCGGGTGTCGCCGGAGACGGCAAGAGCTTGGGCGGGGTCAGGAGAGTGAGCTGAGCTCGCGCGTGGAGTCAGTGGAGGTTGGGGTGGAGTGGAACGGCAACGCGGTGGAGCTCGGGTGGCGGCGGATCTCCGGCGAGGTGCGAGGCCAGAGGGCCTCTCGACCTTGGGTGGATGCTTGGGAGCCCGATTGGGAGTAGGAGGAGTGCGGTAATGAGCTAGGAGGGGCTGGGCATGGCCTTTTATAGGCGGGGTCGAAGTCTCTGGAGCGGGCGGAGCTCGGGCCACGTCGCCGGCGCGAGGACGCCGCGCTGGCTGGCTCGACGTGGGCGACGGGATAGGAGAGGGCAGAGGAGTTAAGGCGGACGGTGGCGGTTTGTGGAGGTAGGCGACGAGCAGCAGAGCCACTGTGCCCGCACGGGCGGCACAGTGCCCGTGTGCGTGGCGGCCGCCGGGGATGATTCCGGCGAAGGGAAGGATCGGGAGTGAGGTACGTGGACGGCAGCGGCGACGTCGGCACCAACAGACATCGTCTGGCAACACGGGACGGCCAGAATGACCACACCAGACGCGGGCGAGGTGCAGAGCATGCGAACTGGCATGCCAGTGCCATGCTCACCACGGTGTCTGGCACCTGGAGGCCGCGCAAGTCCAATGCACCATGTCCAGCAGCTTCTCCCTTGATCACTTAGTCCCTCTGTGCCCTTGGTTCGGCTAGGTTCACTCTGATACGATGTGTAGCTTCAGCTACAGGTTCTGACAGAAACTTTGGGAGTGCTCTAGAGAAAAGATGAGCTGGAGATGGAGCCAGTAGAGATGTCTGGAGTGATCTGCTTTGGAAGGACTCCAAACTGGCCAAATTTGAGGAGATTTAATCAAGATTTGAATGCAGTTCATGAACAACTGCTGTTACTGGACCAGAAGCAAGATGAGCTTGTTGCACTCATCTGGTTGATCTGCTGGAGCTGAAATTTGATGCGTGGAGGGTATTTGGTGAAAAGAAGATGTCATAAAAATTTCAGCTCAATTGAACACCTCTAGCTGGTACTTCCTTCACAGAGATTCAAAATGAGTAGAAACTTGGCAGAATATTGCTGCTGAAAATTTATACTGGACAAGATGATATTTTTGGATATTGTGGCAAGATAGGTTCCCTAGTATCTCAGGGAATTATCTGAGAGTTTTCTGAGTTGGAAAAATATGAGTTGCTTCACAAAGGGCCAGCACTGTCCAGAAGGTATATGGAGTTTTCTGGACAAAATATTATACTGGGCCATGAAATGTTTTTGAAGATTGTGGGAGTAGATAATAACAAGAAGGTGTGGGATTAATTTGGGATTTTTCTGATCATCAGAGCTATAGGTTGCTTCATAACCCATAGTGAAGTCAGATTTTCCCAAAGGAAGAAAATGAATTATTGGAAAAGATTGAGAATTGGAATTTGATCCAGAAGGTGTGTGGCAAGATTGTGGCAAGATGTTGAAGGCTTTGGATCACTTAAAGAAAGATTCAGAAGTTTCACAAGTCCAAAGTCAACTGAAAAGATTCAAAAACCATCCGAATTGCAAATAAAGCCTGAAAGATATTGAAAAGAAAAAGTTGCCAAAAACCAGGGTGTCACAAGTAGATTACCTATTTCGATTACCTTTGGGTTTTGTTAGGAATACCGGAGTGATATAAATATTTCAAGCCATGTGTATGATTTGAAATAAAGTATCAGGTAGCTAGAATTTGATGAAGTAATTGGATAATTTAAACTTTATCAAGAAGCTTGTGAATACAAGAACTTTAGTGGGAACTCTATGGCATTTCTGATCTTACATATGTATGACATATCGAGGCGGAGCACTGCCTGTACACGGAGTACGCGGCGGGTTGGGACGAAATCATCGATCTGTCCAGCAATGAACGTGGCTACGGCGGAGGCAGCGACGGTCCGGACCCAATGATCGGCGGTTTGAGTAGGGAGGAGTAGAAGACCATTGAGGAAGAATCGGACTAGGTTTAAATTTCTAGCTAAAATTTTGAATTTCGTTTTAAGTTCTATGCAAAATATTTAGAATTTACACCGAACGTTGTTTAGTTAGGTTTTATGTACTAGTTTGAACCTAATTTAGCACCGAATTTGTGTTCATATGCCTTTCAAAAAAAATTACTCCGTTAAATTTTGGGGTTCTGCTAGAAACGACATTTCTTTAGAGGAACAAATGTGCTCCTCTAAAGTTTACTCGGCCATTTACGTCTCTAAAATTTGGGAGTTCGGCTAGAGATGCCCTTAGAAAGCAATCCACTGAGATATCCATTTGGACACAATTCATGGATAAAACTCGGCATAATATAAATATTTTATTGTCATCGTTACCATAGGACACAAACACACAAAAAACTTCATCTTCACGGTTTCTGAATCGATCTTGTTGATTTCCGCATGGTTCCTTCCCTTGTTCTCCCATGGATGGCAGTCTCAGTGGTTTCCATGCAGTTAAGCACAGCGTGCCCTCCCATGTCCGTGGATGAACCTCGCGTCATCCTCTGTGTACACATGTGTCTCGTTCAACAGCCTGCATTTTCTAAGTTCATGTTATCTATTATGCGTGAATGGTAGTACGGGAGAGCAAGAGGAGGCGGTGACTGACGAGAGACGGACGGTCTTGCTGAGAGTGGTGGAAGAAATGAGGGTCTCCCCGTCGAGGTACGCCAGCTCCCCGTCGATCCTGTCCATGATCCTCTCGTTGATCTGCTGAGCGATGAGGGTGAAGGGACGATCTGATGCCTGCATGCATGCGTGTTGTCAACAAGACAGTACTCTCCACTGCATAATATGAAAACAGTGCTTGTAGTATCAGATCCAAATTTATTGGCAAGGTGCTGCCTACCATGAACCAGCCCCAGGTGTCAGCGAAGGATGGCACATGGGCAGTGTATGCTTTCACATCTGTGATCAAAACCAGGCAGGTCCAGCGACCTAGTTAGTTGGAATTAATCATCCTATATATGCATACATCCTGGAGAACAAGACAAGGACATGTGTGGTTCATAAATAGAGACCTCAATGTTTCGAAAAATAAGTAGTAGAGAACTTGATTGGATGTGTACTCACGCTTGAAGACGTGCCTAAGGGTGTTGTAGATGGACGAGAAGACCTCCTTGTGGGTCAGGACGCCAGCTGGTCCAGCCTGTAACCCCAAACAAGACAAGCACATGAGTTAATAGACTCACTACCGGACTGGGGCACTACGCCGCCGGCCGGCCCCCGTCGGCATAGGCCCATATGCCGTCGGCAACTCGTACGTCGGCGTACCTGGACCCGGCCGTCGGCATAGAAAAGCCGTCGGCATAGCAACATATGCCGACGGCTTCCGTACAACCGTCGGCATAGATTTACCATCGGCAAACTCTTACGTATGACGGCAGCTGACGGCTCCGTCGTCAAATTGTGCCCAACCAAAGAGCGCCACGTGGCAGCTATATGCCGACGGCCAAGCCGTCGGCATAGTTTTATATCTATGCCGACGGCCTGGCCGCCGGCATATAGCTGCCACGTGGCAGCCGCTGGCGAGCCCTGACGCAGAGGTACGTCGGCATAGATTTAGGATATGCCGACGGCCTAGCCGTCGGCATACCTCTGCGCCAGGGCTCCCCAGATCGAGCCACGTGTCCACTATGCCGACGGCCAGACCGACGGCCAGACCGTCGGCATAGATAGAAAACTATGCCGACGGCCTGGCCGTCGGCATAGTGGACACGTGGCGCCCACTGGTAGCACGGCCCACCCTATGCCGACGGCCTAACCGTCGGCATATCTCCTGTCTGCTTTTTTTTGTATTTTTCTGTTTGAATTCAATTCAAATTAACAGCACATATATATATTCAAAATAAACATACACATCACATATATATCACATAAGTATCATCATCATCACAAAAACATCATCATCACCACATAAGTATCATCATCATCACAAAAACATCATCATCACCACGAAAGCATCATCATCATCATAAAAGCATCATCATCACATAATAGAGAACATGAAAACATAAGTATAATCACAAACAACATAAGCATCTAAAGAAGCACACAAGTTATCTAAAGGAGCATAAAAGAGGCTTAAGCGCCAGGACGTCCACCACCACCGCCAAGTTCCTCACCGCCAAGACCACCAAAGCCCAGGTCTTTTTTTTACCGGCAGCGCTACCGCCAAGACCGGCACTGCCACCTCCTCGGTGGATCAGAGTGGCCGGGCTCCGTGACTCGGGAGTGATGCCATCATTGGCACCACCACCAACGGATGATCCACCAGTTCCCTGGATGTTTGAAAAGAGATGTTAAGAGGATATATGATTGTATTGAATAAACGATAAGTTGTGGTTGAATAGTTTGGGGATGTACTAACCGGAGTCCCCATGTGCTGTGCTAGAAATTCCTCAAACGTAGGCAGCACTGGTTGTGGTCCAGGAGGTGGTGGTGGTGGTTTCATTACAGGAACCGTGCCAGCCGCCATGCAGTCAAAAACGAGCTGCATGTTAGTTGACCAAGCAAACACGAAAGTCAGAAGAAATGAAAGTGCAAATATGAAAGTGAAATGAAAGGGGCTAAACTAACCTTCATCATGCGACTGCTGTGGTCCGTGACTGCTGCAACTCTCGCGTTCCACGCTATGACCTCCTGACGTGTGTACTCCATGTAGGCCTACAATATGACATGATGAAACTCATAAAACATCTCAATGCGGAAAATAAAGTGAGAAAAAAGGAAGATAAGAGGGAAAATACTTGTAGAGTGCTGCTGGGCTAGGAGGGACTGTGAGTGTGCACTGGTCGTGCTCAGGTGCGGGCTCGGCCTCGGGTTGGTAGCTCGGAGCCGTGTGTAGGAGACAGAAGGAGTGACCACATCATCCAGAACTGCCTGCCGACCATGACTCTTCGGCCCTATGCCGACCACCACCCTGTCGTCCGTAGCCTCTTTTAAGGGGTCAGGTGTGTCAAGATGTAACCTCAGATACTCCTCCGTGTAGGCCTTCAGGTTCTTCTCGGTCTTGCCGTAGCACTTGCCCTAGCCATCCTTGGACTTCCGCACATGGGCGAGCTCCCACACCTCCATGTCTGAGAGCGGCCGCTTCAATTTCTCCTCCTGCACCACCAAACAGAGGTTAGTCATACATAAGAAAGTGACGGTAAATAGAAGAAGAAAAATGTTTCATGTACATAGATATACCTGAACTTTCTTGTGGCTCCAGTGGTTCCGGTTTCCCTGACCATGTGTTCTGTCGGTCCCTCGATTAGCCAGGTTTTTGATGCTCTTAGCAGCCCACTCTTCATCCTGACCGAGCCATAGATCCACCAATGCCTCCCATCCATCAGTTTTTCCATAACACCAACCAGGACACACCTACATAATGAAAGCATAATGGCATGTCAACACGAAACAATGAAATTTACCACAAACGTCGGAATGAAAAGTGTGTTATACTTACCATCAAGTACTCCTCCCTCGTCAAGGTAAGCTTCTCCCTCCGCGCGACTTCCTTGGTCATCTTTTGGCCAAGAGCGTCGTGAAAATATTGCGAGATGGCCACCCAGCGCACATAGTACTGCATCTGGCGGGCCTTCTTCCTCGCAGCCCGCACCAAGAACTCGTCGGCAGTGGACTTGTGCTCCTCAAGAACTCGATAGTATTTCTACAGTCATTCATAAAACCAGAATGGAAGAAGCCATGAGTTAAACCATTCGATGATAAACTATGAACGAAACTCAAGACCCGTGCTTCTGAAGAGAACTTACCCAAAAATTTGTTATCACGGCCTCATCATGTGTATCATGGTCCGGGTGGGGGCCGCTTCGTAGTGGTCCCAGCTCGTGGCCAAAACCAGGCGCTCCGGGTGCCTGACTGGCTCCGGAGCGAACAGCCCCGGCCAATGTTCCTTCAGCAAGACAGTGATGATGCCGTTTGGAAGATGGGCCCCTCGAGGAATTATCCAGTTACTGCAAAAGATAGAAAATATGAGCATGTTTACAATCAAAATAATGAAAATATGAGCATGTGTACAATCAAAAGAATGTAAATATGAGAATGTGTACAAGCAAAAGAATTAAAATATGATCAAGGGGCACTTACTCTTTCCCCGTTGGCTCAATGAGCCACTTCTGCTCCTCGGTAGCTGGAAGGGGGGGGGAGTTTTGCACTACCACGCAGCCACCCCTTCTTGTTGCCAGCCCCCTCCCCGCCACCACTATCCTCCTCGCCTTCCTCCTCCTCCTCCTCCTCCTCCTCCTCCCTCTCCCCAACCTCCTCCTCCTCCTCCTCAACCTCCTCGCGAACCTCCTCCTCCTCCTCCTCCTCCTCCTCGGAAGAGGGTACCTCACTAGAGGAGGGCCTCGAAGACGACACCCCTAAGTCGGTGAGGGAGCGCTCTTTCTGGCCCCGACCCCGTGCTCCTCTAGGGGCTCTCCCCCCACCCCGTCCTCCTCTAGGGGCACCTCTCCCTCGACCTCCCTGTGAGGAGTCATCCTCAAGTAGTCGGGGGGGGGGGGGAACAGTACGGTCTCGACCACTCCGACTAGCCATCGTGGTGAGTTTGGTTAGGAAACCCGTGCCATCGGCCTTCCCCTTGCCCATGCTTAGCAAACCTGCATTGAAAAGAGAATAAACAATTACTATATTAATAATGAAGAAAAAAGCATAATAATAAGGAATAAAAAAGCACATTAATAAATAAGCATAAAAAGGCATATTAATAAACCATAGAAAAAAAAGACATGAAACGTACATCTGCTAGAACCCATACGAATCATCACTGTTGTAACCGATTCCTCGACCGGTCTCATCATCACTATCACGCATATCATCTTCGTTGTCTGACGGAGGTGGAGGCTCTTCCTCGTCGTCAGCGTCTTCATTTAACTTTTCTTGCATAAGTATGTCTTTTTCATTAACAATGGTCTCACCATCATTCCGTGCATCGTCATCGTTTGGATCCACATCATCATCACCCAAGGCGTCAGCGTCATCGTTTCTGACCACATCATCATCAGGTTGCTCTTGATAGAACACTCCCTCGTATGTCATGGGGTTAATGTTGTAGTAATCGTCATCGTTCGGGTCCGGTAGCTTACCATGTGGTGACACCTTGAACACAACTTCCCAACCCTTTAGGTACTCTTTCTGGCATGGGTAAGGCAAATAATAAACTTGTGTGGCTTGGGTAGCCACAATAAAGAGATCGGCTCCGGCATAGACGGTTGATGGTTTAACTTCGACGAAACCAACGTAAGGCGTATGTCTCAGCCCCTCTACTGGGTCGAACCATCGGCATTTGAACACGGGGAGACTTAGGGTTTCGCGCCCATGGCTGAATGTGAGCTCGTATATTTTTCTACCCTTCCGTAGTAGTCAACTGCATTTTGACCTAGGGTGTACACTCCAGTATTTATAGTTTTGGGATCAGGCCGGCTGTTCTGGTGCTCCTCTGTATGGAAGCGATACCCATTCACATCATACTTTTCACATGTCATGACCCAATGGTTAAAACCCATGGAAACCCATCCCAATTCGTCATCCATAGATATGCTCCGATCTTTTCCCTACAAGTTTAATTGAAATTGTTGGGTGCATTAGTTCGGTCAACTAATAAATGTTGAACTAGGTATTTAATAGGGGAATGTGAAAAATTACTTTCGCCATGAACCAAGCTGAAAGCGCAGGTTAACTCCCAGAGGGGGGGGGGGGTGAATGGGAGATTTTTAGAAATTTGTCAAACTCTGATGAATTTGACGAAGATCAGAGTGAAGAAATAGAAACGCAAGGGAAACTAAGTCATCACAGAATCAGAGTACATGCGAACATGATACATAAGGGTGAAGAACGTGCAATCATACAATCATACACGCATGAAGAATATGAACTGAGGAAATAAAAGATAGTATGATCAAATACTTCAGTTCAAATTCGTGAGAGGACAGATCACAAATTCTTCAGCAGCGGAATAAGGTAAGAGAGGGTGAGGAATTTGAAACCAGGTTGGCTCGGTGAAGACAATGGAATATGGTAGATCAGTTCCAGTTGCTACATCAATTGTATGTCTGGTTTAGGGGGCTGAGTCGCAACTCAGAGAACACTTAGACCTCGCCCAATCACTCGTGGTAAGTCTTCAAGGTAGACTTCCAAAACCTTCACAAACTTGTTCACCGGCACGCCACAATTACTCTTGGGTGCTCAGAACATGACGCCTAACTGTCTGGAGGAATGACAGTCCTCAAAGGTAACAAGCGTCGGATCACACAGATCAATCTCTTCAGTGATGCTCAGTCACTTAGGCTTTGGTTGGGTTTTTCCTCACTTGGATTTTTCCTCACTTGGGTTTTTCACAAAGTCGTCAGAGGATGGGTTGCTCTCAAATGACAAGCGTCAAGTTCTCTCGGAGCAGCCAACCAACAACTGGTTGGGGGGGGGGGGCGGCTATTTATAGCCAGGGGGCAACCCGACATAAAATGTCATAAATGCCCTTGTCTGATTCGACCGTTGTCAGGATAAGGATCCACTCGACAGCTCGCACGCGGCGCAGCAACGGTCGGAAAGTTGTACTCTCAAATTCGCCAGGGCACTCAATTTCCTCACTTTAGGCAGATCGCACTGGCGAACTCCTAACTCCTCAGCCTGACCAAATTCGTCAGCGACCAGATGAACTTCGTCACTGTCGCTAGCAAATGCGTCAGCTGTACTGGAGATTTCCAAAGGCTTCACTCGAAGCGGCTTGTGTGTATAGGTTTCAGTAAGTTTGAGAAGTTTTGAGCATCACTTTGGAAATGTGAAATATGTTTCACCTAGACCCCCTTTAACAGTACGGTTTTTCCTATGACTCAAATAAGAAGAAAAGAAACTACGAAAACCAAAGTCTTCAAGCTTCAAAGTCTTCACATCAATTTCTTCAAAGGCCGTACCAATTTCATCATCAAATTCTTCACTTGAAGAAATCTATTTTTAGGGGTCGTCTTCCATGTGTTAAACCAAATCTTCAGGGACTCTGTCTCCTGTGTATACTCACAAACACATTAGTTCCTCAACCCATTTGTCTTCAATACTCCAAAACCACTAAGGGGGCACTTGATGCATTTACAATCTCCCCCTTTTTGGTGATTGATGACAAATTGGTTAGGCCTTCAACGGGAGTAAAAATAATAGAAGTGTAAGTACAGAGTTTGAAGAAATTGATTACAAGATATTGAGGAACTCCCCCTGAAGATGTGCATATGAGGAATTTGCTTTGGATTGCAAATGCACATGGCAGGTTGAAATTGTGGAGATCTCCCCCTATATCTTGGAATCCAATCATGCATGATCATAAGATATTTGAAGAATATGAATGCATGATGAAAATCGGTGTCTGACAAAATTGTGCATGCATGAGCAGATATATTTAAGATCAGAGAATGCATATGAAACATTGCAAAAGAGTCAGACAACCAACTGTTATTTAAGTTACAACTCGTCAAGAGCGAATCAAATGAAGTTCAAGAGTTGCAAATTAAGCAAAAACAGCCCATATATCGACCCGCTTGAAGCCTAACTCACACTTCTCCCCCTTTGTCATCAGATGACCAAAAGGAGACAAGGTGAGGACTAACGCCCCGAAAGAATAAACATCGCGATGAAGACTATGGAGCGCGAGCATTGTCGGGGTCGCGTGAAGCAGATGGACCAGTCGCATCGTCTTCAACAGCTTCATTTTCATCAGTGGTGCGTGATGAAGACTCTGAGCTCGGCATAAGAGGAGGAACTTGAACTTTCTTGTACTTCTTCCTTGGTGGTTCTGCCCAGTCAAAGTTCATTTGGAAATCCATTTCTGCAAGTTCTTCATCTGTCTTGAGGTGCGAGAGGATGGCCCATGATCTGTCAAAAATCTCATGAAGATAATAGCGGTTTTTGCGCACTGAGTTATGCGTCACAGTCATGTTGGCTTGAATGGCAGGAAACTGACGCTTAACCCATCTGTGATTCCTGTCCACTTTCTGGTGAAGGCTTATAAGCAGCTCACGGTCCGTCATGACACGTGGTGCTTCTGGTGAAGAAATTGGCCTTGAAGCTTTTGCAGCAGTATCCTGGCTTACAGATTCATCAGCATGGGAGCGGGAGATTGGTTGACGAAATTGTCCATCGAGGGGACGAATTCCTTCATCTACAGGTGTCTTGCCCTTGCCAGGAACTAAGGAGATGGTGCTCTGAAGAACTTCGACTTCAGGCAAATAGCTCAAGTGATTCTGACCATCAGCCTTGTAGTGAATAGCAGATCGGGATCTGATGAATCTCATGATCCATGGAGCATATGGCTTCAGATCAAAAGGTGACTGTGCCACTGTGACCAAAGTCCTTAGAAAGAAGTCATGAATGTTGATGGGAGTGCCATGAATTATATGGTACATCAAGTTCTTCATAATTCCGACAACTTCTTCAGAGTTGGAGTTGTGACCCTTAATTGGACTAAGGGTTTTGGACAGAATGCGAAAAATGGTCCTTGGCACATATAGCAAGTCCTTCACTAAGAAGGTTGTCCTTTGAGCTTCTCCTTCAGCGATTGGCTTCATCAGCACTTGCATCAGGTGATCGGGCAGCTCAGGTTCTTCATATATTATCCTTGCTTCGTCTTGGGGTGGATCAACAGGTTGAGCACGAAGAAGTTCTTCAATTGGTGCTTTATAATGAGTGTCTTCACTCATCCATTCCAGAGCCCAAATTGCAATGTCTTCAGCCTCTCCAGAAAAATGAACTGTGGCGTAGAACTGAAGAATGAGTTCTTCATTCCAATCGCACACGTCAGAGTAGAAGCTAAGTATTCCTGCATCGTGAAGAACAGCCAGAACTGGCCGAAAGCACGGTAGAGACTCCATATCCACGTGAGGAATATGGCGATGAGGAAATTCTTTGTTCCTGTTGAATAGCAATGATGCATAAAAATTCATCTGCGTCCTTGTCCAGAATCGCAGGCGCCTGATCTTGGCTGAGTCATATGGGGACTCGCCTATGAAGAAATTCTTCTCTTCGAAGAATTTGGCGTTATCGAACTGAGGGCGCCTGAGGGTTTTGCCAATCTTAGGCATCACTTGGACTGGGTGAAGGTAATGCATCTTCTTCCGTACATCAAACACTGGTCGTGGGGACCCAGTGGAATCATTTGGATCTGTAACAGCAAGGGACTTGGCAATTTCTTCAGCAGTGGCGGTAGGAACATTATCGGTGTCTGCTGAAGGAATTGAGTCTTCGCGCTGAGGGGATGTATTGACGACATCAACAGTGGGCTGATCTTGAGCAGGTTCATCAGCTGCTGTAGCTGGTACTTCTTCATCAATGGTTTGAAGTGGTGATGGTTGTCTTTCGTTAGAGCCCGTGTGAATTTCTTCAGTGACGGCGGGAGACTATGGCACTTGCGTCAGAGGTGTGGTGAGGGGCGAATTTGGATGGAAAGCTTCCCAAAATTCATCAATGATCGGAGGGGTTGTAGCTCCATCAATATCCACATCCTCTTCTGTTTCCACACTACTTCCAGATGAAGCAGTGGCATGTTCTTCAGTCAACGGAACCTGTGAGGGCTTCCGTGACACGACTTGGTGAAGCGACGCATCATCTTTGAGTTCAATTTCTCCATCCACCTGCTCTGTGGTAGCAGCAGAGTGGGTTTCAGTGTCATCTGCATCAGCCTGAGGAAATTCATATTCCACCCCATACAGAACAATCTAAAGATTTGCATTGGCTGGAGTAGGGGGCGCTGATGAGATTGGTATGGCATCAATAGGAGCATCTGCAGACATTGGAGTCGTCTTCACTTTCTTCACAGATGCTGTGATGGTAGGTGGAGCTGAAGCTTTTCTCTTCTTTGCTTCCTTCTCAATAGCCTTGGTTCTCTTCACTTCTGATGCAGAAGGAAGTGTGATATGCTTCACAGGTGAAGTTGTCGGTGGTGCAGCTGCTGAGGAATTCGTTGGTTCAGTTTCTTCAGGCACGACTGATGCAGTCGCCCTGTCTGTTCCTTCAGGAACAACTTCTTTAGTTGCCCTTTCAGATTCTTTAGGCACAAGCTCGGGTGCCCTGGTAGTATCTTCAGTTGGTGCAGATGGTGGAGGTGCTTAAGAACTTGAAGGAGGCACGATGCCAAACCTGGCAGCCTCACGCTGGTTGTGCTCATTGACCACATTGGTTGTGGCTTGGATGAATCTGTCACGCACTCCACAGCAGTGACTTGACTGTCGTTCAAATTCTTCAGACAGCTGTTGAATCTCAGTCTGTAAAGCTACAAGCTACTGAGGGGAAATGGAAAGCATGTTCTTCCGCAGCTCTTTCTCTTTCTGTAGCTGTTGTTTCCTCACCAGCTTTGCTTGTGCAATTTTGTGCCTCTCGTTCAAAATGAAGGCAGATAGTACATGACTAGGGCCAGGAGGCAGATTCAGTTCGTCAAGAGGCGTATCTGGCTTGGTGCACCAGATGTCAATGAAGTCCAGAAGCTTCTTGGGGTCCAGCAGTAGTGGTACTGAAGAATTCTTCGCAATTGCAGCTTGCTCTTGCTTTCTTGTGAGGAACTCAGCAAGCTCATCTTCGTCAGCAAGACCATGTTCATCAGCTTGTGGCACTACGGCCTTGCTCTTAGGACTTGGCCTGGTTCCACGGCCAGCAGTGACCTTTTTCTTCAGCTTGGCCAGTGAAGACGATGGTTGCCCACAAGCTGAGGCACTTGATGCAGCGATTGAGGCAGTTGGAAAGCCCTCGGTGGCTCGCAAGATGCGAGCACGACCGGTGTTGAAGATTTTGCTGCTGCCATTGACGAACTTGAAGCAGGAGGAGGCACTGAAGATTTTGATGTCTTGGGTGCTGAAGCCTTTGAAGCAGCTGGCTGGGCCACTGAGGGCTTTGGGACAGACGGCTTTGGCTTGCTGGCAGGCTTCTTCTGCATGGCTTTCTTAGGAGCACTGGCACTGCCACTTGCATCTGCTTCAGCTGAGGCCTTTGCGGCCTTGTTGAATTCATCAACGACCTTTTTGGCCAATTTCTGCAACTTAGCATGTTGCTTTGCTCATTCTTTGGGGAATTCTTCACCCCTACGGATGCTTGTTGGATGTGCAGTTTGGCCTTCAGCAAGTGGTGGCCTGTTCCAAGGAGGCTTCACTGCAAAATCCTTCATGTACTTGGTGGTGACGAAATTGTAATCCCTCCACTGGTATGTCCAGTACCTCTTGATCTTTTGCATGCGCGTTTTGCGCTGCTCCTTTGTTTCTTTTCCATGAGATTCCACATCTGGTGTGCAATATCCATCATACAGATCATCTGGTATCTGAAAAGCTGTGTGATCTTCTTTCCGCTTGCCTCCCTTCTGAGGCCTTTTTTCATCAGCCATTTTCTTCAGCTGAGGATTTTGAACTTTTGAGGACTCTGAAGATGTTTGAAGATTTTCCTCTAGCAATGCTGCAAATGAATTAATTTGATGAGAACCTAGTGATTCGTCTGCAGACATTGTACCTGTGAATAGAGTATAGTTGCGAGGAAATAGGGAAGAGTCACATGCGTTCTCAGAGATTTTTCAAAATAAACCAGGTGAAGAAATTGACCCTTATCGTCTTGACGCATTTCACTAAGTGTTCTTGACAAAGATTCCCGAGTTGTACAGATTGAAGCAATTGCACAATTGAGGAATTTGGTAGAAGGAAGTGCTGAAGAATAGGAAAAGTGGTAAAAACAGCACTTGAAGATTTTGTGGCAGTAAAAAGATCAAACTTGGGCAGTAAAAATAAATTTTAATTACCCCAAGGATGAACTCGACGAACTGGATGACGAGGTGATGGAAATCATCAGTTCAGATCTTCCGTGCCCTAACTTGGCGACGAAAGATGGCTACGGCGGCGGCGGAGGTTAAGAAATCCACGGCTGGCGCGAGTACGATGTCGAAGAAGTCGAGGCAGTGAAGCTCTTCCTCTCCGACGACGATGAGATCCAGCGGCGGCGCTAGGGTTTGAGAGCGACAGGGGCGCGAGAGTGAAAGGAGTTGAGGTTGACGAGGTCAAGCCTTTATATAGGCAAGGTAAAAACTGAGTGGCCTGAAGATTTTGGACGGATAAGCCCCTGGCGATTCGCATCTGTGTGACACGCGTCACACATGCATTTTCATCTCTATCCTAGCGTGCGAAGCGCGGGATGAAGTTACTATGGCAACCGCCAAAAATGATTAGAAATTTTTCAAAAAGTGTTCGCAATTTCTTCAGCTGTCAAGGACACAGTGAAGACTTTGAACAATGTCAAGTAGAACACATATGAAGAATTTGTGAACAGAGTGGGTTGAGTTTAGCATAGAGGGGAGCGGGTCCGATCACATCCACATAGATGACGAAAAACACGATTGAAGAATTAGCTATATGCGGATGCTGTTGAGGACATGAAAAACTCAAATATATATATATATATATATATATATATATATATATATATATATATATATATATATATATATATAGGTATAGAACCAAACGCAGTGAAGAATAACCTGAAATGACGAATTTGACAAGTTTGACGAAATTGCAAATGACGAAAAACTCAAATTTGAGGAACATCAAAAAGAGGTGGTGGCGCTACCCACCGTATAAGAACTATGATGATTTCAAACACCGCGTACAATTGTCGTAGGGTTCTGAGAATCAAGTTCTTCATTAATTTCTTCACACTTAGAGGGTTAGTCTTCATTGATTGAAGAAAAACGTTACTTCGTGTGTTGTGCATCAAAGTCATCAAGAATGCATAAGCGTTAGGATGTGTGTCCATTTCAGAGAACATTCAAAGATTCTAAGATGTTTAGCTCACACCGCAACATGCAAAACCTTCGCTCATCCAAGGGCTTTGTGAAGATAGCTGCAAGCTGGTCTTCAGTCTTCACGTGGTCGATGACGATGTCTCCCTTCAGCACATGATCTCGAAGAAAATGGTGACGAATCTTAATATGCTTCGTCCTTGAGTGTTGCACTGGGTTGTGGGCAATCTTGATGGCGCTCTCATTGTCGAGTAGAGTGGTACTTTCTTCACGTTGACGCCATAGTCCTTGAG
This sequence comes from Elymus sibiricus, assembly GCA_039707655.1. Classification (NCBI taxonomy): domain Eukaryota; kingdom Viridiplantae; phylum Streptophyta; class Magnoliopsida; order Poales; family Poaceae; genus Elymus; species Elymus sibiricus. The sequence continues at coordinate 87,866,458 of CM077676.1, forward strand.
GGTTTGCATCATCCATAGTAACTGAGAGCAGCAGGCGCCAGCAGCAATGTACTCAGCCTCGGCAGTAGAAAGTGAAACGCAGTTCTGCTTCTTCGAGGACCAACATACAAGAGATCGTCCGAGGAAATGGCATGTGTCTGATGTTGACTTGCGGTCCACACTATCACCAGCATAATCAGAATCGGAATATCCAGCAAGATCAAGTGATGAGCCCTTGGGATACCATAATCCAAGCGTTGGGGTGTGAGCCAAATATCGAAGAATTCGTTTCACAGCCTGGTGGTGTGATTCCTTCAGTGACGCTTGAAAGCGGGCACACATGCAAACGCTAAGCATAATATCTGGCCTTGATGCACATAGGTAAAGCAACGAGCCAATGATGGAGCGATATACCTTTTGATCGAAATCTTTACCATTTTCGTCAGTGTTGAGTTGGCCATTTGTTCATTGGTATCTTGAGGCCTTTGCAATCTTGCATTCCGAATTTCTTCAGGCAGTCTCTAAGGTATTTCTCCTGAGATATAAAGATGCCATTGGGTTGTTGACGAATTTGAAGTCCGAGGAAGAATTTCAACTCCCCCATCATAGACATCTGATATTCTTCTTGCATCATATGAGCAAATTCGTCACTGTATTTCTTGTTAGTGCAACCAAAGATAATATCATCAACATATATTTGGCATATGAACAGTTCACCATCATAAGATTTAGTAAAGAGAGTAGGGTCAAGTGAACCGGGCTTGAACCCCTTTTTCTTCAGGAATTCCTTCAGTGTATCATACCAAGCCCTAGGGGCCTGCTTGAGGCTATAGAGAGCCTTGTTGAGTCTGAAGACTTTGTCAGGATGCTTTGGGTCCTCAAAACCTGGTGGTTGAGCAACATATACTTCTTCCTCAAGCTTACCATTGAGGAATGCACTTTTTACATCCATTTGATATAAGAGGATATCATGATGGTTAGCATATGCAAGCAATATACGAATGGCTTCAAGCCTAGCAACAGGTGCAAATGTTTCATCGAAATCAATACCCTCAACCTGTGTGTAGCCTTGAGCTACAAGACGGGCTTTATTCCTCACTACTTGGCCATTTTCGTCTTGTTTGTTGCGGTAGATCCACTTAGTGCCGATGACATTGTGCTTGCATGGATCAGGACGCTTAACAAGCTGCCACACATTGTTGAGCTCGAATTGACGCAATTCATCTTGCATCGCTTGAATCCATTCAGGTTCCAGAAAGGCTTCATCAACTTTGGTGGGCTCTGAAATAGAAACAAACGCGTAATGCCCACAAAAGTTAGCTAAATGTGAAGCTCTTGAGCGAGTGAGGGGACCAGGTGCATTGATGTTGTCGAGGATTTTCTCAATCTGCACTTCATTTGCCACTCGTGGATGTGCTGGACGAGGGCCTTGATGTTGTTGTTGCCATGCAGAATCCTCAGCATCATTTTCATCAGGATGTTCATTTTCTTCACGACGAGGAACGACCACTTCTTCATCAGCAGCTATTTCTTCACTGGGCACAATTTCACCAGTGCCCATCAGCTTGATAGATTCCTCAGGTGGCATTTCATCTAGCACAGGAGGCAGGTACTCTCTTTGCGAGCCGTTAGTTTCATCGAACCGCACATCTACAGTTTCAACAACCTTGTGGTGGAAGGAGTTGAAGACTCTGTAGGTGTGCGTGTCCTTTCCGTAACCAAGCATAAAACCTTCATGTGCTTTCGGTGCAAATTTAGAATTGTGATGAGGATCTCTAATCCAGCATTTCGCACCGAAGACTTTGAAATAACTCACATTGGGTTTCTTGTCAGTGAGGAGTTCATATGAGGTCTTCTTGAGGAATTTGTGAAGATATACCCGGTTGATGATGTGGCATGCAGTGTCAATGGCCAAGTGACGAGGAGTCTTGTATTCATGAAGCATAGTGCGCGCCATCTCGATGAGGGTTCTGTTCTTGTGCTCCACGAATCCATTCTGCTGAGGAGTGTAGGGAGCAGAGAGCTCATGAGTGATACCAAGTTCATCAAGATAGTCATCGAGACCTGTGTTCTTGAACTCAGTGCCATTGTCACTCCTGATGTGCTTGATCTTGAGACCATAATTCGTCATGGCCTAATTGGAGAATCGTCTGAAGACATTCTGAACTTCAGTCTTGTAGGGAATGATGTGCACCCAGGTGTAGCGAGAGTAGTCATCAACAATGACGAATACGTAGAGAGATGCTGCATTGGTTAATGTGGCATAATGTGTGGGACCAAACAAATCCATATGAAGCAATTCAAAAGCACGAGTAGTGGTCATGATTGTCATCGCCTGGTGCTTGGCTCTGGTCATCTTTCCAGACTCACAAGTACCACAGAGGTGATCCTTGACGAATTTGACACCCTCAACGCCAATAATATTCTTCTTCTTGACGAGAGTGCTCAAATTCCTCATTCCAGCATGTCCAAGTCGTCGATGCCATAGCCAGCATTCCGAAGCTTTTGCCATTAGACATGTTGCAGGCTGAGGACCTGTAGAGAAATATACAATATACAAGTCACCTCTCCTAAAGCCTTCGAAGACTTTGGATTTGTCAGATTCCAACATCACAATGCATCTATATTTGCCAAAGATTACAATCATATCAAGATCACAAAGCATTGAGACAGACATGAGGTTGAATCCAAGGGACTCGACAAGCATCACCTTTTCCATGTGTTGATCCTTTGAAATGGCAACCTTACCTAGACCCAATACCTTGCTTTTTTCCTTTGTCAGCGTAAGTGATATGCTTCAGATGAGACGGAGTAAGGGGAGCATCAGTGAGGAGATTCCTATCTCCAGTGATATGATTCGTGGATCCACTGTCCAAGACCCATTCAGTGGTAGAAGGTGTATCATCCTGTAGAAGCATTAGTCTGTCTTACAAATTCATATGCTTCAAAGTGAAGAATATGATAATGATCAATTTCATCAGACAATTTCATCAATGAATAATATCAAGCAACATAAGGGATGTGTGAAATGAAACATTCATTCCAGCATGATTAGCTTGCATCCCAACAGGCATTTTGTCAGGTCTTCAGCAAATTCATCAGACATTTAGTTGTCTGAAGACCTGACCCTGCAGAAGAGATTAGTTCTTCTTCTTAACCACCCACATCTGAATGGGTGGCTGAGAAGCAATGTGACGAAGTGCATTGATGGAGAACTTAGGCATTGAATAATATGCATTTCTCTTCACGGGAGGGGTATAGTAATTGAATGAATAAGTAGAGAAATTCCTCGAAGATTTGTGAACATAATGGTTCGAAGAATAATGCTCATATTCATCAACTCGCTGTCTGTTTCCCTGCGAAACAGAGGCATTAGTGCGACCATAAGTGGGTCTGCGTCCATTTGACGACTTTGATCCCTGTGAAGAATTTGCCCTGGGAAGTTTCTTCTTCATCGGTGGTGTCATGATGACATTCACCTGAAGATTTTCCAGAAGGCTTTTAGGAACCCAGATTTTCTTCACAGGTGGACCGTTCCTGCAGTTAGTACCAATGAATTTGGCAAAGACTTCACCATTCTGATTTTTGAACAGTTTATAGTTAGAGTCAAATGACTCGTCTGAAGAATATGAAGAATCGCAAGTATAGCCAGATAAAGTTGATGGGTCTACTGGAGGTCCCTTTGCGGCAACCCAGGAGGTTTTGGGATACTGCTCAGGCTTCCAGTACGAACCATTAGCATTGAGCTTTCTCTCAAAGGCAATACCCTCTTTCCTAGGGTTCCTGTGAAGAATTTGCTTTTTGAGCATGTCACACAGGGTTTGATGCCCTTTGAGGCTTTTGTACATGCCAGTGACAAACAATTCCATCAGCCCTGCATTTTCATCAGTATCACTGGTGGCTTCCTCAGATGAGTGGTCAGTGGCCACCGTAGCAGTTGAAGCAATTGCAAGTACAGAAGCATTTGAACATTCAGCTGAAGAATTAGCATTATCACGTTCAAGGCATTTTAGGCATGGTGCAACAAATTCTTCCTGAGCGGTACTGATCTGTTGAGCGAGGAGTGAATCGTTTTCTTTTTGAAGATCATCATGAGACGCTCTCAGCTTCTCGAGATCTTGCTTCCTTTGAAGAAATTCATAGGACAGCTTCTCATGTTCAGCTGAGAGGGACACATGATGACTTTCAAGTTCGTCATATTGAGACTTAAGCCTTCTGAGATCCTCAGATAGGGCTTGACTACGATCCATTTCCTCATCCAACAGGTCATCGCTTTTGTCTAGCAGTTTTTGAATCTTTTCCATGGCATGTGGCTGTTCAGTTGCAATTTTAGCAAGTTTCTTATAGCTTGGTTTAGATTCACACTCAGAGTCATCATCACTGGAGGTTTCAAAGTAAGCTTCTCATGAGGTTACCTTTGCACCTCGAGCCATGAAGCAATAGGTGGGAGCGTAGTCATCAACACAGTCATCATTGTTGGTGGAGATACCATTATCCTCAGTGTTGAAGATGGACTTGCTGACGTACTTAGTAGCGAGTGCAAGGCTTCCCACACCAGTGTCTGACTCCTCCTCAGATTCCTCAGCTTGCTGATCATCAGATTCTTCTTCAGAATCCATTTCCTTCCCAAGGAATGCACGAGCTTTGCTAGAACTAGACTTCTTGTGAGATGAGGACTTTGATGAAGACTTTCAGGAATTTGATGACTTCTTCTTCTTGCCATCAGATTCATCATCATCCCTGCTCTTCTTCTTCTTCTTTTGCCAGAGAGGGCAGTCGGCGATGTAGTGGCCTGGCTTCTTGCATTTGTAACAGGTTCTTTTGTTGTAGTCTCGAGCAGACGCTTCTCCAGTGTTCTTCGAGTCATACTTTGAAGACTTTCCGAATCTGTTCTTCTTGGAAAACTTCTGGAACTTCTTCACCAGCATAGCCAGTTCTCTGCCAATTTCCTCAGCACCGTCAGAACTGCTCTCATATTCCTCTTCTTTTTCTTCTTCAGATGAAGAAATAGTCTTGGCTTTTGCTTTAGCCTTCAGAATGCGGGAGCGACCATAGCTGGGTCCATACATATCTCTCTTCTCGGCTTGCTGAAATTCATGTGTGTTGAGCCTCTCAAGAATGTCTGCAGGATCCAGTGACTTGTAATCAGGGCGCTCTTGAATCATCAGTGCCAAAGTGTCAAAGGAACTGTCCAGAGACCTCAGCAATTTCTTCACCACCTCATGATCGGTGATGTCAGCAGCACCAAGAGCCTGAAGCTCATTGGAGATATCAGTGAGGCGGTCGAAAGTTTGCTGCACATTTTCATTGTTGAGTCTTTTGAAGTGATTGAAGAGATTGCGCAGAACATCAACTCGGAAGTCACGTTGAGTGGAAACACCCTCGTTCACTTTTGAAAGCCGGTCCCAGATAAGCTTCGAGGTTTCCAGTGCACTCACTCTGCCATACTGTCCTTTGTTGAGATGACCACAAATGATGTTCTTCGCTTGAGAGTCCAGTTGCTTGAATCTCTTCACGTCAGCAGCGTTGATACTCAGTGAAATGGTGGGGACGCCATTCTCGACGACGAACCAGAGATCGTTGTCAATAGCCTCAAGATGCATTCGCATCTTGTTCTTCCAGTAGGGATAGTCTGTGCCATCGAAGATGGGGCACGCGGCGGAGACCTTGATCTTACATGCGGTCGACATAACTAAAACTCCAGGTGGTTAAACCAAAATCACACAGAACAAGGGAGCACCTTCCTCTGATACCAATTGAAAGCACAAGTTAACTCCCAGAGGGGGGGGGGGGTGAATGGGAGATTTTTAGAAATTCGTCAAACTTTGATGAATTTGACAAAGATCAGAGTGAAGAAATAGAAACGCAAGGGAAACTAAGTCATCACAGAATCAGAGTACATGTGAACAAGATACATAAGGGTGAAGAACATGCAATCATACAATCATACACGCATGAAGAATATGAACTGAGGAAATAAAAGATAGTATGATCAAATACTTCAGTTCAAATTCGTCAGAGGACAAATCACAAATTCTTCAGCAGCGGAATAAAGTAAGAGAGGGTGAGGAATTTGAAACCAGGTTAGCTCGGTGAAGACAATGGAATTTCATAGACCAGTTCCAGTTGCTGCATCAACTGTACTTCTGGTTGAGGCGGCTGAGTCGCAACTCAGAGAACACTTAGTCCTCACCGTATTCCTCTTGAGCTAAGGTCACTTAGACCTCGCCCAATCACTCGTGGTAAGTCTTCAAGGTAGACATCCAAAACCTTCACAGACTTGTTCACCGGCACGCCACAATTACTCTTGGGTGCTCAGAACATGACGCCTAACCGTCTGGAGGAATGACAGTCCTCAAAGGTAACAAGCGTCGGATCACATAGATCAATCTCTTCAGTGATGCTCAGTCACTTAGGCTCTGGTTGGGTTTTTCCTCACTTGGATTTTTCCTCACTTGGGTTTTTCGCAAAGTCGTCAGAGGATGGGTTGCTCTCAAATGACAAGTGTCAAGTTCTCTCGGAGCAGCCAACCAACAACTGGTTGGGGGGTGGCTATTTATAGCCAGGGGGCAACCTGACATAAAATGTCATAAATGCCCTTGTCTGATTCGACCGTTGTCAGGATAAGGATCCACTCGACAGCTGGCACACGGCGCAGCAACGGTCAGAAAGTTGTACTCTCAAATTCGTCAGGGCACTCAATTTCCTCACTTTAGGCAGATCTCACTGGCGAACTCCTAACTCCTCAGCCTGACCAAATTCGTCAGCGACCAGATGAACTTCGTCACTGTCGCTACCAAATGCGTCAGCTGTACTGGAGATTTCCAAAGGCTTCACTCGAAGCGGCTTGTGTGTATAGGTTTCAGTAAGTTTGAGAAGTTTTGAGCATCACTTCGGAAATGTGAAATATGTTTCACCTAGACCCCCTTTAACAGTACGGTTTTTCCTATGACTCAAATAAGAAGAAAAGAAACTACGAAACCCAAAGTCTTCAAGCTTCAAAGTCTTCACATCAATTTCTTCAAAGGCCGTACCAATTTCATCATCAAATTCTTCACTTGAAGAAATCTATTTTTAGGGGTCGTCTTCCATGTGTTAAACCAAATCTTCAGGGACTCTGTCTCTTGTGTATACTCACAAACACATTAGTTCCTCAACCCATTTGTCTTCAATACTGCAAAACCACTAAGGGGGCACTTGATGCACTTACACAAGCAACAAATTTTTTCCTTCCATGGTTTCCATGACGGAGAAGAGTAAGTGCCTCCGCCTCAGTAGGAGGAATCATTCCCGTCCACTCCTCATCAACAAATTGACTAAAAGACGAAAAGCGGTGTTAAACCGAGACTAAGTGAACATAGAACATGATGTTGTGCAAGACATAAAGGAATGGTGTAGTGGTATTACCTCATCCACTCATCCTCAACTTGATGTTGTGCAGGACATAGAACATGATGTCCTCCCACTCTTGTTCTGGCATGTTATAAGATTTCGAGCCCCCAGCCCTGCCACCTTGCCCGCTGAATAGATGGAGCTTGGGTTTATACATGGGCTCTTCTATATTGTATCGAGGCACCTTATTATGAAGAGTGGGAACGTGGTCTGGATAGTATGATGTCCTGAGGTCTGACACCTCCTCTAGGATAACTGCCTCAGCTATGGAAGCTTCAATCTTAGCTTTGTTTCCACATTTGTGTCGGAGATGCTTGTTCTGTCTCTCAGGGCCGTACTGCCAACTATTCTGCACAGGGCCCCCCAACAATACCTCGTTCGCGAGGTGCAAAATGAGATGTGTCATCGGAGTAAAGAAGCCTGGCGGAAAGATCTTCTCTAGCTTGCATATCTACTCCGGTGCCTTCTTATGCAATTGTCTAATCACCTCGGGACATACTTCTTTAGCACAGAGCATGCAGAATAAATGGCTTAGCTCCGCAAGCACTCGCCAAACACGCTCGGGGACATAGCCTCGAACCATCACTGGCATTATCCGCTCAAACCATACATGATAGTCATGACTCTTGAGCCCGGTCACTTTGCCCCTTGAAAGATTGACTCCCTTACTTATATTCGATGCATAACCATCAGTGAACTTCACGATGTGTTTGAGCCACTTCAATACCTCCATCTTTTCTGGCTTTTTAAGGACGAAGTCTGCATCTGGCTTGAACCAGTTTCTTCGACCGCCTGTGGGAGGCCGCATGTTTAGACGTGGTCTATCACAAATTTTCTGTTGATCGGCTCTAGCATTAACATTATCCTTCATCTTATCAGGAATGTTGAGGATCGTGCAGAAAAGGGACTCTGCGACATTCTTTTCGGTGTGCATCACATCAATGTTGTAATGAAGTTTGAGGTCCTTGAAATAGGGAAGCTTCGTGAAGGGGGTAATGTGAGTCCAGTTGTGCGTCTCACTATATCCCTCGAAGCCTTTGACTTTGACTTTGCCTTCGCCTTCGCCTTCTCATTTGGCTTCGGATTTGCCTTTGCCTTTGCCTTTGCCTTCGCCTTCGCCTTTAGGCTTGAGAGCTTTTAGCTGAGCAAGAACATCTTCCCCTGAAAACTATGGAATCTCGTTTACTTCATGGACAACCCGGCCTTTCATGAAGTTCTTCTTGTCTTCCCTGTCTGGAGGGAGGAACTGCCGATGCATGTCAAAGGCTACATACTTGCCACCCTTCTTCAGCCAAATGAAACGTAGAGCCTGCATGCACACTGGGCATGGCATCTTCCCACTTGTACACCATCCGCAGAATAGGGCATAGCCGGGAAAGTCATGCTTGCAATACTGCAACCAAACATTCATCAAGAAATTTCTCTGCAGATCTCGGTCGTATGTCAACCTCGGGAAGTACCAAGAATGGTGCAAATCATCCACCAGTGGCTACATAAACACACCCAAATTCTTCCCCGAGTATTCAGGCCCTGGAATGATGAGCGACAAGAACATGGTCTTGCGTTGCATTAGGGCACCGGGAGGGAGATTGAGCGGAATAACAAACATGGGCCAACAGCTGTATGGATTGGACGGCATACCATATGGATTGAACCCATCACCTGATATGGCAATTCTGACATTCCCAGCCTCGGCTGCTTCCTCGGGGTATTCTTCATCGAACAACTTCCATGCTTCGCCTTCCGATGGATGTACGATTTTATTTGGATGGTACCTTCTACCTTCCTTGTGCCACTTCATCATTTTGGCAGACTCCTCCGTGATGAAAAGGCGTTGCAGTCTTTCTATGAAATGGAGATACCGAAGAACCTTTGCGGGGATGCCTAGCTGCCTCTTCTCACCATCCTCACCGACCACCTCAAGGTACCGAGAGGAACCGCACTCCCTATAGTACTTGTCATCCGCATACTCGTGCCTAAACAAAAGGCAATTCTTCGGACAAACATGTATTTTCTCATAATCCATAGAGAGTGCCCTGATGATTTTCTTCGTGGCGTACATGCTTGTCGGTAGTTCATGACCCTCAGGGAGGCTGTTAGCCCATACTCCCAGAAATGCTTCGAAGCATTTCTGGCTACAGCCGTACTCAGCCTTGACTGCCATCAGTTGCGAGATGGCATCCAGCTGAGAGAGTTTGGCACCCGCATAAAGAGGTTTCTTTGACGAGGCCAAGATCTCCAAGAAGGCCTTTGCGGTTGCCTCCGGCTCCTCCGGTTCATTCTCTGAAGGTGTCGCATGTGCCGTCTCTGCCGCAATGACATCATCTATCATGTCTCTGACCCGGTCGTCCGCATAACCACCGAGTCGTTGTCGCATCACCTCCTCTCTACCACGGTCCCGCTCGGCAAAGTTTATCGGCATGTTAAAGTTTGGCATATATCCGTGCGTGCGAAGGTTCTCAGTCATTTGCTCCTTATATCTACGGAGACGTCTGCCACATTTCGCATAGGGGCATTGTGGGATAATCCTCAGAGGACGACGGAATATCTCCTTCAAAAACACATCGATTTTCGCAACCCACTCTGTTGTTACTCGATTCCGACGGCTAAAACCACTGTACATCCACTAATTATCTGCCATCCTCTGCTTTATTGGGAGCCACACAACAAAATTAAGGATTCATCCGTCGGCATAGGCCACCCTCACACTATGCCGATGGCTAAGCCGTCGGCACAGCTCCTCACCATTTTCATTATTCCCAGTATTTATTTTGCTTTTGTATTGCACATACATACATGATATACATGTGTATGAGTGTTAAGAAAAACAAACTTACTACATTCTACCCATCTGCATAGATACATTTCTGACCAGGAAAGATTCCTTCCGTGTCGACCCACTCCGTGTGACAGCAGCAGCGACGTCCGTGAGGGGGGTCACACTCCGGAGTCGCGTGCTGGGTGCTTGCACCTGCCACCAGACTTCCATACATGTAAGAGGGCCCTGCGCAAGATCTGACGGCATTGCTACCCCACCAAGTCCCCCGTCCCGCCTAAACCTGGCCCAGTTGACCCGCGGATCTAGCTTTCGCCGGACGGGGTTTGACCGATGAACCTTTTCACCTGGTTGTGATAGGTCAGCCCATAGGGACACTTCGGATCAAGGTCCGAGCCCAACCCACCGCAATATTCCCTCCGTGTCGACCAAGCCTGGCCGTTTCCCCCCTCCAGGTGAAGGCGGCAGCGACGTCCGTGAGGGGGGTCACACTCCGGAGCCGCGTGCCGGGTGCTTGCACCTGCGACCACACTTCCATACGTGTGAGAGGGCCCAACGCAAGATCTGGCAGCATTGCTACCCGCACAAGTTCCCCGTCCCACCTAACCCTGACCCAGTTGACCCGCGGATCTACCCCTTTGACTTTCACCGGACGGGGTTAGACCGATGAACCTTTTCACCTGGTTGCGATAGGTCAGCCCATAGGGACACTTCGGATCAAGGTCCGGGCCCAAACTACTGCAATATTCCCTCCGTGTCGACCCGACATGGCCGTTTCCCCCCTCCAGGTGACGGCGGCAGCGCCGTCCGTGAGAGGGGTCACACTCCGGAGCTGCGTGCCGGGTGCTTGCACCTGCCACCACACTTCCATATGTGTAAGAGGGCCCAGCGCAAGATCTGGCGGCATTGCTACCCCCCCAAGACCCCGGTCCCGCCTAACCCTGGCTCAGTTGACCCGCGGATCTACCCCTTTGGCTTTCACCGGACGGGGTTTGATCGATGAACCTTTTCACCTGGTTGTGATAGGTCAGCCCATAGGGACACTTCGGATCAAGGTCCGGGCCCATCCCACCGCAAGATTCCCTCCGTGTCGACCCGACGTGGCTGTTTCCCCCCTCCAAGTGATGGCGGCAGCGACGTCCGTGAGCGGGGTCACACTCCGGAGCCGCGTGATGGGTGCTTGCACCTGCCACCACACTTCCATACATGTAGAAGGGCCCAGTACAAGATCTAGCGGCATTGCTACCCCCCCAAGTCCCCGTCCCGCCTAACCCTGGCCAAGTTGACCCGCGGATCTACCCCTTTGACTTTCGCCGGACGGTCTTTTACCGATGGACCTTTTCAACTGGTTCTGACAAGTCAGCCCATAGGGACATTTCGGAGCAAGGTCCGGGCCCAACCCACCGCAAGATTCCCTCCGTGTCGACCCGACGTAGCCATTTCCCCCGTCCAGGTGACGGCGGGAGCAACGTCCGTGAGGGGGGTCACACTCCGGAGCCGCGTGACGGGTGCTTGCACCTGCCACCACACTTCCATACATGTAGGAGGGCCCAGCGCAAGATCTGGTGGCCTTGCTACCCCGCCAAGTCCCCCGTCCCGCCTTACACTTGCCCAGTTGACCCGCGGATCTACCCCTTTGACTTTTGCCGGACGGGCTTTTACCGATGGACCTTTTCAACTGGTTGTGATAGGTCAGCCCATAGGGACACTTCGGAGCAAGGTCCGGGCCCAACCCACCGCAAGATTCCCTCCGCCTCGACCCGACGTGGCCGTTTCCCCCGTCCAGGTGACGGCGGCAGCGACGTCCATGAGGGGGTCACACTCCGGAGCCACGTGACGGGTGCTTGCACCTGCCACCACACTTCCATACATCTAAGAGGGCCCAGCGCAAGATCTGGCGGCATTGCTACCCCCCAAGTCCCCCGTCCCGCCTAACCCTGGCCCAGTTGACCCGCGGATCTACCCCTTTGACTTTCACCGGACGGGCATTTACCGATGGACCTTTTCAACTGGTTGTGATAGGTCAGCCCATAGGGACACTTCGGAGCAAGGTCCGGGCCCAACCCACCGCAAGATTCACTCCGTGTCGACCCGACGTGGCCGTTTCCCCCCTCTAGGTGTCGGCGGCAGCGACGTCCGTCAGGGGGATCAGACTCCGGAGCCGCGTGACGGGTGCTTGCACCTACCACCACACTTCCATACATGTAAGATGGCCTAGCGCAAGAACTGGTGGCATTGTGATATAAAATTTGTCTCGTTTGGCAAAGAATGACAAAAAATACAAAAAATCAAAACAAGAGGGTGTTTTGTGTAAATCTGAAGCAAAGATGATTTAAATTTTTCAAATTAGGGAACATATTATGGCAACAGAATCCTTTCAAGATTCTTATAAAAAACATATAAAACTTGTCAAAATATATGCAATTATCAATTGTTTGTGATTTTAATAAAGTATAGGGACCTATATGCAAAAGAACATGAGGTCACATTACTATCCTACTCGAAAACAAATACAAACTACATATTCATAATCTATGGAAAATTGTACACCAGATCGATATATAATTTATGTATGTTTATGTTTAGATAAGACACATGTAAGTTAATCAAATTTTAATTTAGAAAAAAACAGATAAAAAACAAAAAAAACAGATAATACATAGCTATGCCGACGGCAAACCTCTACCCGCGGATCGATGAGGTGTGCCCAACCGACACGCCTCGGATCGATGACGTGGCACGTGCCGCGCATCGATGACGTGGACCAGGCCTATGCCGACGGCCGCCGTTAGGGCCGTCGGCATAGATTTGACGGCGTCAAACGCCCGTCTACCGCCGGGTCGCCGGGCCCACGTCTATGCCGACGGCCCACCTATGCCGACGGGCACTGTAGGCATAGCTCCGGATATGCCGATGGCACTACTATGCCGATGGGTGCCGTCGGCATATGTAGAGGTATGCCGACGACTTTTCTACACCGACGGTTTACCCTAGGCCGTCGGCATACCTCTATATATGCCGACGGGGGCCGTCGGCATAAGATAGGCCGTCGGGATTGAGGGTAATTCTGGTAGTGACTGACTGAGATCCATCGACGGGTAGCAAATGAAAGGGCTTGAATTTGCCTCTGTGACGAAGATGCCGCGGTCCTGGAGCCTGGGCTTGAGCACCTGCTCGTAGAAGGACTTGGTGTAGAGCTGGTAGCAGGGGCCTCCCTCCACAGGATCCGCCAGGTCTCCCACTATCACGTCGAACTTCACCTCCCGCCTCTTCTCCAGCTCAGCCCTGCAGCATCCATCCATCATTATACACATTAGTACATCAATGTCGGTGAAAACAGTTGGCTCATTAATCAGTACATGGCGTCGTTGATGACGAGGCAGAGCTTGTCGCTGGCGAACGCGTCTCAGTTGACCCTCAGGTGCGTCGGGCAGAAGTGCACCACCTCCTGCCGACGTCGTGCACGCGTGGACGGACGTGTTTAATTGTGTGAGCCATAGCAGCAACCTTGTGGACGTGATCGGTCGATTGGTGTTCAAAATATGTTGTACGCAACGCACCTTGTCTATGTCACACATCACCACCCTCTGGACGGTCTTGTGTCTCAGCGCCTCCCTCGCCGCTGAGCCCTCGCCGCCGCCCATGATGAACACCGTCTTCGGGCTGCAATGATTTTTGGTTAGGAGATAAACGTGCAATACTTTAGTCCAAATCTCTCTATGGAGTACTAGGGTGGAATGAAATTTCCAGATTGCATTGGCAGACATATCTCGGAAACATGGTCCGGGGAAACAGAAAAACCAGAGGGTTGCTTGCTCACTTGGGATGGACGAGAAGCGCCGGGTGTATCAGTGACTCGTGGTAGATGAACTCGTCCGCCTCGGCGCTCTGCATCTTCCCGTCGATTATCAGAGCCTTCCCGAAACGCTTGGTATCAACCAGGGCGATCTCCTGGTACTTGCTCGTCGCTCGGTGCAGCACGCTTTCAAGCACACACACACAAAGAGAATGGGTAACAAAAAAACATTTACATGAACGCTTCAGAGGAGAGGAACTCAGAGATTTACGTACCTGTTCAAGGCGTAGCAGAGCTTGAGGTCGTCATGGATCTCCTCCTCGTACCACTGGCGCTCCTCACGATCTCCCTGCTTCGCCATAGCCACCGGCTTGCCGTGCCCATTCGCCTCGAGCCCGTGGTTCATCTCACCAACTATACTACCTTCCTGCATATCTCCCAACATCTTGCAGACAAGAGCGATGTTAACTGGTGGCTCTGCGAAAGCTGAAGGTCAGTGGGTGTGCCTGCGAATGGCCACGTGCTTATAGTGTAGGTGCGTATCGGTCTCACCGTTTGGCTATGGACTGGGTTTATAGAAGAGTAGAGTGCGGTGTTTTTCTAGGGGACAGCGACAGTACCAGGAGTACGTGATTTAGGCCTCTACCGATGCATAATAAGTGATTGGTTTTTTATTGCTAACCTTCCTTCGTTTAATTAGGTATAGACTTAGAATTGTGTGTCCATCTAGATACATTCGTTATTTAGCGTGTTTCTTACTGGGTCACCAAACTACTCCCTTTTTTCATAATTAACTCGACACATCAGATTTTATGTCTACTTGGCAGCCTTAACACCAGATTTTATGTCTACTTGGCCGCCTTAACACCTGTACAAAGTGAAGCATTGAGAAGGGCCTTAGAAACCGTGTGCGTGACACTTGTACAACTCCGGCCCATCAATACAAAGGAAGTGGACCAGACCATGTTTAATTGATGACACGACGTGATGCTGTAGATTGATGTATGTATGCAGATGCTATCCATGTGAAAAAGGACAAATCTATTTCTTTTCTGAAATTTAGCACGGCCTGGATCCAGATTTTTTTTTCATAAAATGGCCCATTTGCATGACACTCGGGGATGTGGTGGCATGCTAGATAGCACGATGCTCTGGCCTCGGGCGCCATGCAAGATGGCGCAATAGCTATCTCTACTGTACTAAGGGCGTCATGCTATCTAGCATGGAGCCCTAGCTGAGGGTGTCATGCTATCTTGCATGGAGCCCCAGCCCTCGGCGTCATGCAAAGTGGGTCAATTTATGATTTTTAAAACTAGTTCATTTTGTGCTAAAGTTTTAAAACCTGCTAGATTTGTCCATTTTCACGTTATCCATCGTTCTACAGGGGGGAAGAAAACGAGAGTCCAAAACCGATGGGACAAGTCACATCAAACTGTGTTAGTTCTCTGATGATGTTTATTTACATTACTTTTATCTCCCAAACACGGTAGCCGAGGACGGAAAAAATTAAAGATGGAGTGAACTCTAAAGTGAAAAAACGTTTGATGCAAAATTAGTGTGGTAGAATTAATACTATGCATGAGAAAATAAGAGTCTATTTTCTTAGGGAAAGCATTCAGGGTGTGCTTTATTGATTGGCAAAATAGTTACATTGTCTGCTAGAAAGCCAAAAATAAAATCTGCAGGGCCATCCTGCCACACAATCGACAGCTGCCACTCGACACGACCAGCTAGAATATGTGCTTAAATATTACTCTCCATATGAGTGAACTCAAAAATTACATGATCAAAGTTGCGAGCTAAGAAAGAACATTCTTCATATGTACATCATGCCAAAAAAATCAGCAGCTCCACCTCGACCCACAATATTATTTTCCCTATGATTGAACTAAAAAATTACATGAACAACATTCTGAGCTAAGAAAGAGCATTCTTTATATATAGCTATTGTCGGCACCGCCGATTTGCCTTCATCTTGCATCGCCTCGACAACTTCCATGCAGTCGCTGTTAATGATCATTTTGTTTGCAACGCACCTTGTCTAAATTAGATTAATTCATTCACTAGTAAAGTATGTGACTCTAAATAAAATCAACAACTACAACCCCTGTGTATAAAAACATCCTAAGATGAAAGCAAGTAGATTACCTATTTCGATTACCTTTGGGTTTTGTTAGGAATACCGGAGTGATATAAATATTTCAAGCCATGTGTATGATTTGAAATAAAGTATCAAGTAGCTAGAATTTGATGAAGTAATTGGATAATTTAAACTTTATCAAGAAGCTTGTGAATACAAGAAGTTTAGTGGGAGCTCTATGGCATTTCTGATCTTACATATGTATGACATATCATTTGATCAGAAATTATATAAAGTATATTGGCACAAAAGATTATTAACATGTTTCAAAAAGGACTTAGAATTATTTGATGAAAATATGCTGAGACAAGTACTGTGACGAAGTTTTAAAAGAAGTTTAAAAGGAGAAAGTGTATTCTCCAAAAGTCACATAGCATAACACTATGCTGAAATCAATAGTTGATGAGCATGTGTGGATGAATAGAGTTCAGTTTTATTCAAAGATTGAATTCATCATATGTGCTATCAAATGTACAAAGCCAAGAGTTTCGGATGATGTAATAGTTAGTAGTAAGTACCATAGTGATCCTAGAGAGGTTCATTGAGGTGATTACTTAAAGATTAAGTACCTCAATTGGACAAAGATCTGCTTCTTGTTCATAGAGGAGATGAAGAGATTGTTCTAAATAGTTACACAAATTGCTTGTGATAAAGGTTACACAAGACAACTTCATGATTGATATAACTATCAGGCTATAATTTTGAAATAGTTTCAGGAAACAAACATAATTGTGGATCTTATAAAAGATAGAGATTGAGGCTTGAGAAGTGTTCAATAAAATGTAATCTGGATCAATAAAAATTTATTGATGAACTATTGTGTAGTTCCAAATAATATTAACTATATGGAGATATAGTAAATGGACTGTATGGAGATATGGTGTTTCTACAAAATGGATTATATAGAGATATAGTGCTACCATTAAAAGTAACATAAGAATTACACAGGAAAACGAGATATTACCGACACAAATTACATTAGGATTTGAAGAGTATCAGATCCAGTGACAAAGGCTCAACCACTAGCAAAGCATGAGCAACACCGGATAGCCATGAATGTTAGAAAAGCATGCAACTAGATTATTGACTCTAGTGCAAGTGGGAGACTGTTGGAAATATGCCCTAGCGGCAATAATATTGTATTATTATATTTTCATATTCATAATTAAAGAGTTTATATTCTATGCTATAACTGCTATGATCCTGGAATACGCGATTCAGTGGAAAACTCATATGCACGTGTGGAATGATAAACAATTAAATAAAAGGTTCATAGTCTTGCCTCTAGGACTAGCTCAAGTGTTGTTGGTGATCACGTTTTTTGGATCTTAGGATATCGTTAAGGGTTAAACGATAGTCCTAAAACAATATTGAGATTATGACGTTGGAAGAACGATCATATTGAATAGACCCAAATATGTTTGTTATGAATTGAGTTAATATCATCTGTAATCAATTGTAATAACATAGAGTGTTAACTTGTGATTTTGCTCCCTAGACCATGAGAGTATCGTAGTCACTTCTTACCGTACGGTGGGCTTTGGGGTTGCTCAAACGTCACCTGTAACACGGTGATCGTAACGACAACTTATAGGCTGATCGAAAAGTTTGACAAGGGGCTAGATAGCTCAAGAGTGGGATTTGCTCCTCCGTGTTGGAAATATGCCCTAGAGGCAATAATAAATTGGTTATTATTATATTTCCTTGTTCATGATAATCGTTTATTATCCATGCTATAATTGTATTGATTGGAAACTCAAATACATGTGTGGGTACATAGACAACACTGTGTCCCTAGTAAGCCTCTAGTTGACTAGCTTGTTGATCAAAGATGGTTAAGGTTTCCTAGCCATGGACATGAGATGTCATTTGATAACGGGATCACATCATTAGGAGAATGATGTGATGGACAAGACCCAAACTGTAAACGTAGCATTTGATCGTGTCAGTTTATTGCTATTGTTTTCTGCATGTCAAGTATCTGTTCCTTTGACCATGAGATCATGCAACTCACTGACACCGGAGGAATACCTTGTGTGTATCAAACGTCGCAACGTAACTGGGTGACTATAAAGGTGCTCTACAGGTATCTCCGAGGGTGTCTGTTGGGTTGGCATGGATCAAGACTGGGATTTGTTACTCCGTATGACGGAGAGGTATCTCAGGGCCCACTCGGTAATACAACATCACAATGAGCCTTGCAAGCAATGTGACTAAAGTGTTAGCCACGAGATCTTGTATTACGGAACGAGTAAAGAGACTTGCCGGTAACGAGATTGAACTAGGTATAGTGATACCGACGATCGAATCTCGGGCAAGTAACATACCGAAGAACAAAGGGAACAGCATACGGGATTAACTGAATCCTTGACATAGAGGTTCGACCGATAAAGATCTTCGTAGAATATGTAGGAGCCAATATGGGCATCCAGGTCCCGCTATTGGTTATTGGCCGTAGAGGTGTCTCGGTCATGTCTACATAGTTCTCGAACCCGCAGGGTCTACACACTTAACGTTTGGTGACGATTAGTATAATTGAGTTATTATGTTGGTGACCGAAAGTTGTTCGGGGTCCCGGATAAGATCCCGGACATGACGAGGATCTCCGGAATAGTCCGGAGGTAAAGATTGATATATGTGATAATAGTGTTTTGATCTCCGGAAGAGTTCCGAAGTTCACCGGAAGGGGTTCCGGATGTTTACCGAAGTGTTCGGGTGCAGCAACACTTTATATGAGCCAAAGGGATAAAGCCCACAAGGTATTGGAAAGTGCAAAAGTAGTTTTGCTGCCGCGTAAGCGGTACTACCGCTTGGTGAAGCGGTACTACCGCCCGAGCGGTACTACCGCTTGTGTGAAGCGGTACTACCGCCCAAGCGGTACTACCGCTTGTGTGAAGCGGTACTACCGCTTGTGAGCGGCTGTGCACGATTCGGCAGGGTCCGAATTGGACTCCTTTCCTGCGGGCCAAACCGACCTTGTGCGGGCAAAACCGACCCGGAGGAGGCTTTTACTCCAAGTTTAGACCCCAAGGCTCAACATATAAATAGAGGGGCAGGGCTAGCACACGGGACACATCAGGATTTCCCAAGCCGTGTGCCGGCAACCCTAGCCCTCTAGTTCCTCCGTCATAATCTCCGTAGTGCTTGGCGAAGCCCTGCAGAGATTGTTCCTCACCACCATCACCACGCCGTCGTGCTGCTGGAACTCAACCACTACTTCACCATCGCTCGCTGGATCGAGGAGGTGAAGGCGTCATCAAGCCGTACGTGTGTTGAACGCGGAGGTGCCGTCCGTTCGGCACTAGATCGGAAGGATCGTGATTGGATCGCGGGACGCTCGGCGATTTGGATCGCGAAGACATTCGACTACATCAACCGCGTTTATTAACGCTTCCGCTTAGCGATCTACAAGGGTATGTAGATTCACTCTCCCTCTCGTAGATGCTCATCACCATGGATAGATCTTGTGTGTGCGTAGGAAAATTTTTGTTTCCCATGCAACGTTCCCCAACAGTGGCATCATGAGCTAGGTCTATGCGTAGATGAGATCTCGAGTAGAACACAAACGAGTTGTGGGCGTGGGTGTATACATATTGCTTGCCGTTACTAGTTGATACTTGATTCAGCGGTATTGTGAGATGAAGCGGCCCGGACCGACATTACGCGTACGCTTACGCGAGACTGGTTTTACCGCTGCGTGCACTTGTTGCATAAAGGTGACTGGCGGGTGTCTGTCTCTCTCACTTTAGTTGAATCGGTTCAATGAAGAGGGTTCTTTTAGAAGATCAAAAAGCAATCACTACACCACGTTGTGGTTTTGCGTAGGTAAGAATCGTTCTTGCTAGATACCCGTAGCAGCCACGTAAAATTTGCAACAACAATTAGAGGTCGTCTAACTTGTTTTTGCAGGGTATGTTGTGATGTGATATGGCCAATTACATGATGAGATATATGTGATGTATGAGATGATCATGTGATGTATAGAATATCACGACTTGCATGTCGATGAGTACGGCAACTGGCAGGAGCCATAGAGTTGTCTTTAATTATTGTATGACCTGCGTGTCAATCATTAAGCGCTATGTAATGCTTTACTTTATCGCTAAACGTTAGCAATAGTCGTGGAAGCAACAGTCGGCGCGACAACCTTATGGCGACACGTTGATGGAGATCAAGATGATGGAGATCATGGTGTCATGCCGGTGACGATGGAGATCATGCCGGTGCTTTGGAGATGGAGATCAAAAGCACAAGTTCATGGCCATATCATGTCACTTATGATTTGCATGTGATGTTAATCCTTTTATGCATCTTATTTTGCTTAGGACGACGGTAGCATTATAAGGTGATCCCTCACTTAAATTTCAAGATAAATTGTGTTCTCCCCAAGTGTGCACCGTTGCGAAAGTTCGTCGTTTCGAGACACGCCGTGATGATCGGGTGTGATAGACTCTACGTTCGCATACAACGGGTGTAAGCCATGTTATACGTGCGGAACACTCGGGTTAAACTTGACGAGCCTAGCATGTACAGACATGGCCTCGGAACACAAGAGACCGAAAGGTCGAACATGAGTCATATAGTAGATATGATCAACATGAAGATGTTCACCATTGAAACCACCTCAACTCACGTGATGATCGGACTTGAGTTGGTGGATTTGGATCATGTTACACTCGAATGATCGGAGGGATGTCAATTTGAGTGGGAGTTTTTTAAGTAATATGATTAACTAAACTCATTATCTAAGAACAATAGTCTAAGTTGTCTTTGCTATATTTATGTTGTAGATCATGGCTCGCGCAGTAGCACCCCTGAATTTTAATGCGTTCCTAGAGAAAGCTAAGTTGAAAGATGATGGAAGTAACTTTGTGGACTGGGCCCGTAATCTAAGGATTATCCTTACGGCTTCCCAGAAGGCTTATGTCCTTGATGCACCGCTTGGTGATCCACCCGCTCCAGTTGAGTCTCTAGACGTTGTGAACGCCTGGCAGGCTCGTTCTGATGATTACTCAATAGTTCAATGTGCAATGTTGTATGGCTTAGAACCGGGACTTCAAAGACGTTTTGAACGTCATGGAGCATATGAGATGTTCCAGGAGTTGAAGTTTATCTTTCAGAAGAATGCCCGGATCGAGAGATATGAGATCTCCGATAAGTTCTATGCTTGCAAGATGGAGGAGAACGGGTCTATCAGTGATCATGTGCTCAGAATGTCTGGGTACTCCACCCGTCTGGCTGAGTTAGGGATGCCCCTTCCGCCAGAGGCTATCACTGACAGAGTTCTTCAATCATTGCCACCTAGCTACAAGAGCTTCGTGTTGAACTATAACATGCACGGGATGAACAAGTCAGTCGCCGAGCTGTTTGCGATGCTGAAAGCCGCTGAGTCTGAAATTCAGAAGGAGCATCAAGTGTTGATGGTCAATAAAACCACTAGTTTCAAGAAAAATGGCAAGGGTAAGAAGGGTAACTCCAAGCAGAGTGGCAAAGCAGTTGCTCCTCTCGTGAAGAAACCCAAGGCTGGACCCAAACCAGAAACTGTGTGTTTTCATTGCAAGGGAACTGGACACTGGAAGCGGAATTGCCCCAAGTATTTGGCTGACAAGAAGGCGGCCAACAACAAACAAGGTATATATGATATACATGTTATTGATGTGTACCTTACCAACTCTCGTTGTAGTGCCTGGGTATTTGATACCGGTGCGGTTGCTCATATTTGCAACTCAAAACAGGAACTGCGGAATAGACGGAGGCTGGCAAAGGACGAAGTGACGATGCGCGTGGGAAATGGTTCCAAGGTTGATGTGATCGCCGTCGGCACGCTCGCTCTTCGATTACCGTCGGGATTAGTGATGAACCTAAATAAGTGTTATTTGGTGCCTGCGTTAAGCATAAACATTATATCTGGATCTTGTTTATTGCGAGACGGTTACTCATTTAAATCAGAGAATAATGGTTGTTCTATTTATATGAGTAATATCTTTTATGGTCATGCACCCGATGTGAGGGGTTTATTCTTATTGAATCTCGATAGTAATGATACACATGTTCATAACATTGATGCCAAAAGATGTAGAATTGATAATGATAATACCACTTTCTTGTGGCACTGCCGTTTAGGTCATATTGGCGTAAAACGCATGAGGAAGCTCCATGCTGATGGACTTTTGGAGTCACTTGATTTTGAATCACTTGACACATGTGAGCCATGCCTCATGGGCAAGATGACTAAAACGCCGTTCTCTGGAACAATGGAACGGGCAAGTGACTTATTGGAAATCATACATACTGATGTGTGCGGTCCGATGAGTATTGAGGCGCGCGGTGGTTATCGTTACTTTCTCACCTTCACTGATGACTTAAGTAGATATGGGTATATTTACTTAATGAAACACAAGTCTGAAACATTTGAAAAGTTCAAACAATTTCAGAGTGAAGTTGAGAATCATCGTAACAAGAAGATTAAATTCCTACAATCTGATCGAGGAGGAGAATATCTGAGTTATGAGTTTGGCAGTCACTTAAGACAGTGTGGAATTGTTTCACAATTGACACCGCCTGGAACACCACAGCGTAATGGTGTGTCCGAACGTCGTAATCGAACCTTATTGGATATGGTGCGATCTATGATGTCTCTTGCCGATTTGCCACTATCGTTTTGGGGTCATGCATTAGAGACAGCTGCATTCACTTTAAATAGGGCACCATCGAAATCCGTTGAGACGACGCCATATGAACTTTGGTTTGGCAAGAAGCCAAAGCTGTCGTTTCTTAAAGTTTGGGGATGTGATGCTTATGTCAAAAAGCTTCAGCCTGAAAAGCTGGAACCCAAAGCGGAGAAATGCGTCTTCATAGGATACCCAAAAGAGACAATTGGGTATACCTTCTACCTCAGATCCGAGGGCAAAGTGTTTGTCGCTAAAAACGGAACATTTCTTGAGAAAGAGTTTCTCTCGAAAGAATTGAGTGGGAGGAAGATAGAACTTGATGAGGTTGTTGAACCTTTACTTCAACCTGAGAGTAGCGCAGCGCAGAAAGTTGTTTCTGTGGAGCCTACATTAGCTGAAGAGGAAGTTAATGATGATGATCATGAAGCTTTGGATCAAGTTGCTATCGAACCTCGTAGGTCGACAAGGACGCGTACTGCTCCTGAGTGGTACGGCAACCCTGTCTTAGAGGTCATGTTGTTAAACAACGATGAACCTACGAGCTATGGAGAAGCGATGATGGGCCCGGATTCCGAGAAGTGGTTAGAGGCCATGAAATCCGAGATGGGATCCATGTATGAAAACAAAGTATGGACTTTGGAAGTATTACCTGAAGGGCGTAAGGCCATTCAGAACAAATGGATCTTTAAGAGGAAGACGGACGCGGACGGTAATGTCACCGTCTATAAAGCTCGACTTGTGGCAAAGGGTTTTTCACAAGTTCAAGGAGTTGACTACGATGAGACCTTCTCACCCGTAGCGATGCTTAAGTCCGTCAGAATCATGCAAGCATCTCGGAGTTGGAATCTTCGTTTTGATGAGGTGATCAAAGCGTTCGAGTTTATACAAGTTTACAGAGAAGCTTGTATTTACAAGAAAGTGAGTGGGAGCTCTATAGCGTTTCTAATATTATATGTGGATGACATATTGCTGATTGGAAACAATATAGAAATGCTGGAAAGTGTAAAGGAATATTTGAACAAGAGTTTTTCAATGAAGGACCTAGGAGAAGCTGCTTTCATATTAGGCATCAAGATCTATAGAGATAGATCAAGACGTTTAATAGGACTTTCACAAAGCACATACCTTGATAAGATTTTGAAGAAGTTCAAAATGGATCAGTCCAAGAAGGGGTTCTTGCCTGTTTTGCAAGGTGTGAAGTTGAGTAAGACTCAATGCCCAGTGACTGCAGAAGATAGAGAAAAGATGAGTGTCATCCCCTATGCTTCGGCCATAGGCTCTATCATGTATGCAATGCTGTGCACAAGACCCGATGTCAGCCTTGCCATAAGTATGGTCGGAAGGTTTCAAAGTGATCCAGGAATGGAACACTGGACGGCGGTCAAGAATATCCTGAAGTACCTGAAAAGGACTAAGGACATGTTTCTCGTTTATGGAGGTGATCAAGAGCTCGTCGTAAAGGGTTACGTCGATGCAAGCTTTGACACTGATCCGGATGACTCTAAGTCGCAAACCGGATACGTATTTATTCTTAATGGGGGTGCGGTTAGCTGGTACAGTTCCAAGCAAAGCGTGGTAGCTGATTCTACATGCGAAGCGGAGTACATCGCTGCCTCGGAGGCGGCGAAGGAAAGTGTCTGGATGAAGGAGTTCATGACAGATCTTGGAGTAGTGCCTAGTGCACTTAACCCAATGACTCTGTTTTGTGATAATACTGGTGCCATTGCTCTAGCCAAGGAACCAAGATTTCACAAGAGGACCAGACACATAAAACGACGTTTCAATTCCATCCGCGATTACATCAAGGAGGACGACATAAATATTTGCAAAGTACACACGGATCTAAATGTTGCAGATCCGATGACTAAACCTCTTCCAAGGGCTAAACATGAACAACACCAGAACTGCATGGGTGTTCGATTCATTACAATGTAAATCACATAGTGATGTGAACTAGATTATTGACTCTAGTGCAAGTGGGAGACTGTTGGAAATATGCCCTAGAGGCAATAATAAATTGGTTATTATTATATTTCCTTGTTCATGATAATCGTTTATTATCCATGCTATAATTGTATTGATTGGAAACTCAAATACATGTGTGGGTACATAGACAACACTGTGTCCCTAGTAAGCCTCTAGTTGACTAGCTTGTTGATCAAAGATGGTTAAGGTTTCCTAGCCATGGACATGAGATGTCATTTGATAACGGGATCACATCATTAGGAGAATGATGTGATGGACAAGACCCAAACTGTAAACGTAGCATTTGATCGTGTCAGTTTATTGCTATTGTTTTCTGCATGTCAAGTATCTGTTCCTTTGACCATGAGATCATGCAACTCACTGACACCGGAGGAATACCTTGTGTGTATCAAACGTCGCAACGTAACTGGGTGACTATAAAGGTGCTCTACAGGTATCTCCGAGGGTGTCTGTTGCGTTGGCATGGATCAAGACTGGGATTTGTTACTCCGTATGACGGAGAGGTATCTCAGGGCCCACTCGGTAATACAACATCACAATGAGCCTTGCAAGCAATGTGACTAAAGTGTTAGCCACGAGATCTTGTATTACGGAACGAGTAAAGAGACTTGCCGGTAACGAGATTGAACTAGGTATAGTGATACCGACGATCGAATCTCGGGCAAGTAACATACCGAAGAACAAAGGGAACAGCATACGGGATTAACTGAATCCTTGACATAGAGGTTCGACCGATAAAGATCTTCGTAGAATATGTAGGAGCCAATATGGGCATCCAGGTCCCGCTATTGGTTATTGGCCGTAGAGGTGTCTCGGTCATGTCTACATAGTTCTCGAACCCGCAGGGTCTACACACTTAACGTTTGGTGACGATTAGTATAATTGAGTTATTATGTTGGTGACCGAAAGTTGTTCGGGGTCCCGGATAAGATCCCGGACATGACGAGGATCTCCGGAATAGTCCGGAGGTAAAGATTGATATATGTGATAATAGTGTTTTGATCTCCGGAAGAGTTCCGAAGTTCACCGGAAGGGGTTCCGGATGTTTACCGAAGTGTTCGGGTGCAGCAACACTTTATATGAGCCAAAGGGATAAAGCCCACAAGGTATTGGAAAGTGCAAAAGTAGTTTTGCTGCCGCGTAAGCGGTACTACCGCTTGGTGAAGCGGTACTACCGCCCGAGCGGTACTACCGCTTGTGTGAAGCGGTACTACCGCCCAAGCGGTACTACCGCTTGTGTGAAGCGGTACTACCGCTTGTGAGCGGCTGTGCACGATTCGGCAGGGTCCGAATTGGACTCCTTTCCTGCGGGCCAAACCGACCTTGTGCGGGCAAAACCGACCCGGAGGAGGCTTTTACTCCAAGTTTAGACCCCAAGGCTCAACATATAAATAGAGGGGCAGGGCTAGCACACGGGACACATCAGGATTTCCCAAGCCGTGTGCCGGCAACCCTAGCCCTCTAGTTCCTCCGTCATAATCTCCGTAGTGCTTGGCGAAGCCCTGCAGAGATTGTTCCTCACCACCATCACCACGCCGTCGTGCTGCTGGAACTCAACCACTACTTCACCATCGCTCGCTGGATCGAGGAGGTGAAGGCGTCATCAAGCCGTACGTGTGTTGAACGCGGAGGTGCCGTCCGTTCGGCACTAGATCGGAAGGATCGTGATTGGATCGCGGGACGCTCGGCGATTTGGATCGCGAAGACGTTCGACTACATCAACCGCGTTTATTAACGCTTCCGCTTAGCGATCTACAAGGGTATGTAGATTCACTCTCCCTCTCGTAGATGCTCATCACCATGGATAGATCTTGTGTGTGCGTAGGAAAATTTTTGTTTCCCATGCAACGTTCCCCAACACTCCGGCGATGGAGTGATACTCTTAGGGCCCTCTCGGTGTGACGACATTCATCATCGTCTGCCAGACACAGGTGACTTCGTCACGGGGATGCCGGAACACGACAACGAGAAAAAGGAACAAAACTGGTAGCGAGGATTTCTATATAGTGAGCATGTGATGACTCAGGAGGATACCGATGCATCCGGGGTTTTGTAAAGTATCGCAAAGCAAAGGGAATATCACATGATAACCAAAGGTTCGCTCGAATATCATTCGTGTACTCATTGGGATCGATATGGACGTCCACGGTTCCGCTGTCGGTCATTCACTACTGCAGGAATGCCCAGCAGTTGCGGGCGGGAAAAGCCCAGCAGTGGCAGGCCAGGCTCCCAAGGGCGCCCGCCACTGCTATAATGGCATCAGTGGCGGGCCCACGCCCGCCACTTGTAGAATCTCTGCAGTGGCGGGCATGCCTTGCCACCCGCCAGTGCAGTATAATCTAGTTGTGGCAGGCTGAAAATAGCGCTCGCCACTGATATAGATTTTTGGTCCAATGAGTTTACTGTGCTCGAATTTGTACACATGATTTACAAAGAGTAAACTGACAAAAGTATATAATCTATAGCATTAACTGAACCAGGCTTAATCCATTATAAGAACAAATGACAAAGCTTCACATTTGTTCCACTTAACACACTAACATCAAGGTACCACATCCATCTTAACAAAGACACTAACATGTCATGAGCTTACAAATGTTCATATCTGCCACTTATTTCTGAATGAGGTCAACGACAACCATCATCTGCCACTTGTTGTGGCGGCTCTTCCTTAGCGTGATTGCCACTGGTGTCTCAACCATTAGTCTCTTTCCCGCCAGAAACTCCCCCCAGCCGGCCTCATGGAAGGATATGCGCCCGTCTGTTTCGGTCTTGTACTTGACGGTGGTGACAGCCCCCGCTCCAAGGCATACCCCAGCAGAACCGGCCACAAGTTTGTTCAGGCCGGAAACCATCTTCGCGGGTACGTAATTTCTATGATCACCGTGATTAGAAGCACAAACATCACGCAATGTTAGACATCTCACAATGTTAGTGTTAGATGAACAAAAAAGAGAGGAAACAATACAAAACATACCATGACATGTTTGACGATGTTTGTCTTGGTTAAACGGTGCACAAGGGGCACCCCCATGTAGTTCTCAGTTGGTGGTAGGGTCGCCAAGAGATTGTTTCTCTCATGGTGTGTAAGCTTCTTCATTCTTTGAGAAAAAAATGGAGAATTGAATGGAACATCATCGTAATCATCTTGACTATCCTCGTCTTTTTGGTCATCATCATCATCATGGATATCCTCATCATCATGACTATCTTCATCTTCTTGGTTGTCATCCTCATCATCATGACTATCCTCATCATCATCACCATCCTCACTATGCTCATCATCCTCATCATTTTCACCATCCTCATCATCTTGGCTGCAGAAATAGATAATCCTCAACCTGTTGACCCACCCTTCTAAGTAAAATGCTATGTACTCTCCCCCAGTCAGCTTATTTTTTGAAATGTACTTCATCCATCCATCGCCGCAGATGATGGTTTTATGCTTTCCCTTCTTCACTTTAGCTTGAAATGACTGCCCCTTATCATCCTTGAAGAGCAAAGTATCACCTATTGCATTGTTAAATTTCAACCTTACGTTGCATGGGATACACTATCACTACAAGAAATATGGCAACTTGCGACCATCAATATTGGTCACTGAATGGTCGTTGTTTTTCACTTGTGACTTTTTTGTGACCAAAAACAGTTGGTCAAAAGCTGGCCGTCTTTAATGAAACTTAACGACCTTTCTTGTGAAATGGTCGTAGACGGTTATGACCAAAATAAAAGGTCGTAGATTCTACGACCAATTGTTTTGGTCACTAGCACTCTGGCCAGACCACGTCAGATCCAACGTGGCCAAATTGCGACCAAATGAAAAGGTTGTAGATCAGAATCTGCCCAGTCCAATTTAGCCATCTATATGGGCCGAGCCCAATCATTCAGTCATTTTAACATATTTTTTTCCTATTAATTTTGGTTAGCTACATGGGCCTGGCCCAAACAATTCGGCCTTTTTTCTGGGCCTCTGCCTTTTTGCGGTCCATTTCTTTTTTTTTCTTTATTAAGACTTTTTTCGTTTCATTTTTTGTCCAGCATTGTTTGGGCCAAGGCCTCTTCCAGCCCATCAATATTTTCAGCCCACTAATTCAAAGGACTGGATGACAGAGAAACAGTTAAGTTTTTTTTTCCAATTTTGCTATCAAAGCAACATTTGTTTCACCGTACAATCATACATCATTTGTTGCAGCTACATCTTCATCACATTATCTATACATAAGAAGCAGCAACTAAAAGATTGTCATCTATAACAAACGACAGCCAGGCTCAAATAACCTTGGCAACAAAAAAGATCACCATCACAGCTCCAACGACTGCTAATATACACCACAATTTCCGCTTATGTGCAAACCTACAAGAAGGCCAAGCAGAAAAGGAATCGCTGAAAAGATGATCACTAGCTTAGATATTCGGAGACCACTGCCATGCTGTCGATTGGATTTGGTTGCAGCCCTTCCAGTTTGCTAAGGGCATCTCTCCAGCAGCATATCTCATAACCTAAAAGAGAGAACATAAACCAGCATAAGAATTTGCAACTTCTTGTCCTGCCAAAATATTAGTACTTGTTTAAAACAAAGGATTATCGGCATAAGTTTTTTCCACAGCCGTTTGGTGGATACAGATGGTTGTTTGAGTTGGTAGGCTGATTAGTTCAGTAAGTGTGTTAAACAACTAGGTGCATTTTTCTCTCAAACCAAACCAGGTATATAGTTCAAAGTCTGTTAAGCATGTGACACAAAGCATTTTCTCTATTTTAGCATGATAGACCATAAAAAAATAACTTGCTAATTGCAGGTTTACTAACTATAGGTCCTCTTGTCGCCAACCAAAAGCATTAGGCAATGAAGAACAATTTATTTATTTCCAATTCAATCCATTAGCCAACCACCAATATTAGCTAACAGAACGTTGCTCAAAGTGGCAGTAGCTAAAACACAAGCATTGTTCAAAGACAAACAACGACAATCATCAGTACTAGATTAAACTCAATGCTATCTTCATATTAGCTAACAGAACATTTGCAAGAAAGAACATGCTTCCACCTTGTTTCAACAGACCTTTTAAACTGTGTTCTTATCCATGGCATCATCAGTCTTAACCAAACCAGAGAAAGTCAAGGATCTTATGTTCAGAGCATACACTACACTACAATGGCAGCATCACAAGCTTATGTTCAGAGCATACACTACACCAGATCTTACTTAACAGGTGGTTGTTCTAATCGCCTACAGCCTGCCTCAAGCTCTCAACTCGATGCAGTCAATCTACACAGACAATCGATAGCTAAAGAATAATGCAGCATTCTGGTGAAGCAACAAGCAGGCCTGGCAGGTTCCATGATAAACCACTTCAAGAGAAAGTATACATGATGTGATGTATTATTATACCTCGTCCCTACCCTCATCATCGTCGTTGTCATTGATCTCCGACTTGGACTTGTCAGATTCCTCCTCATCTTCCTCCTCTACCTCCTTGGCTGCAGCCTTCTTTGGGGCAGCAGCAACACCGCTCTAAACAAAGAAATCACAGACCAAAGATTAGTACCATGAACGTAAATCAGACAAAACAGCAAGGTTAAATCGTTAGGTCAGCGAGTCACTACCTCGCCCTTGTTGTAGGCGGCAATGGCCTTGTTGTACTCTCCCTGCAAAGCAATCCAGCAAACACGTGTCAGGCAAGCTTCAACAAACCGGCAGCGTAATACTCAGACCTAACAAGCTTGGATTTGTTGGGGAACGTTGCATGGGAAACAAAAATTTTCCTACGCACACACAAGATCTATCCATGGTGATGAGCATCTACGAGAGGGAGAGTGAATCTACATACCCTTGTAGATCGCTAAGCGGAAGCGTTTAAGAAACGCGGTTGATGTAGTCGAACGTCTTCGCGATCCAAATCGCCGAGCGTCCCGCGATCCAATCACGATCCTTCCGATCTAGTGCCGAACGGACGGCACCTCCGCGTTCAACACACGTACGGCTTGATGACGCCTTCACCTCCTCGATCCAGCGAGCGATGGTGAAGTAGTGGTTGAGTTCCAGCAGCACGACGGCGTGGTGATGGTGGTGAGGAACAATCTCTGCAGGGCTTCGCCAAGCACTACGGAGATTATGACGGAGGAACTAGAGGGCTAGGGTTGCCGGCACACGGCTTGGGAAATCCTGATGTATCCCGTGTGCTAGCCCTGCCCCTCTATTTATATGTTGAGCCTTGGGGTCTAAACTTGGAGTAAAAGCCTCCTCCAGGTCGGTTTTGCCCGCACAAGGTCGGTTTGGCCCGCAGGGAAAGAGTCCAACTCGGATCCCTGCCGAACCGTGCACAGCCGCACACAAGCGGTAGTACCGCTTCACACAAGCGGTAGTACCGCTTGGGCGGTAGTACCGCTTCACACAAGCGGTAGTACCGCTTGGGCGGTAGTACCGCTTAACACAAGCGGTAGTACCGCTTACGCGGCAGCAAAACTACTTTTTGCACTTTCCAATACCTTGTGGGCTTTTATCCCTTAGCCCATATAAAGTGTTGCTGTACCCGAACACTTCGGCAAACATCCGGAACCCCTTCCGGTGAACTCTGGAACTCTTCCGGAGATCGAAACACTATTATCACATATATCAATCTTTACCTCCGGACTCTTCCGGAGATCCTCGTCATGTCCGGGATCTTATCCGAGACTTCCGAACAACTTTCGGTCACCAACATAATAACTCAATTATACTAATCGTCACCAAACGTTAAGTGTGTAGACCCTGCGGGTTCGAGAACTATGTAGACATGACCGAGACACCTCTACGGCCAATAACCAATAGCGGGACCTGGATGCCCATATTGGCTCCTACATATTCTACGAAGATCTTTATCGGTCGAACCTCTATGTCAAGGATTCAGTTAATCCCGTATGCTGTTCCCTTTGTTCTTCGGTATGTTACTTGCCCGAGATTCGATCGTCGGTATCACTATACCTAGTTCAATCTCGTTACCGGCAAGTCTCTTTACTCGTTCCGTAATACAAGATCTCGTGGCTAACACTTTAGTCACATTGCTTGCAAGGCTCATTGTGATGTTGTATTACCGAGTGGGCCCTGAGATACCTCTCCGTCATACGGAGTAACAAATCCCAGTCTTGATCCATGCCAACCCAACAGACACCCTCGGAGATACCTGTAGAGCACCTTTATAGTCACCCAGTTACGTTGCGACGTTTGATACACACAAGGTATTCCTCCGGTGTTAGTGAGTTGCATGATCTCATGGTCAAAGGAACAGATACTTGACATGCAGAAAACAATAGCAATAAACTGACACGATCAAATGCTACGTTTACAGTTTGGGTCTTGTCCATCACATCATTCTCCTAATGATGTGATCCCGTTATCAAATGACATCTCATGTCAATGGCTAGGAAACCTTAACCATCTTTGATCAACGAGCTAGTCAACTAGAGGCTTACTAGGGACACAGTGTTGTCTATGTACCCACACATGTATTTGAGTTTCCAATCAATACAATTATAGCATGGATAATAAACGATTATCATGAACAAGGAAATATAATAATAACCAATTTATTATTGCCTCTAGGGCATATTTCCAACAGTCTCCCACTTGCACTAGAGTCAATAATCTAGTTCACATCACTATGTGATTTACATTGTAATGAATCGAACACCCATGCAGTTCTGGTGTTGTTCATGTTTAGCCCTTGGAAGAGGTTTAGTCATCGGATCTGCAACATTTAGATCCGTGTGTACTTTGCAAATATTTATGTCGTCCTCCTTGATGTAATCGCGGATGGAATTGAAACGTCGTTTTATGTGTCTGGTCCTCTTGTGAAATCTTGGTTCCTTGGCTAGAGCAATGGCACCAGTGTTATCACAAAACAGAGTCATTGGGTTAAGCGCACTAGGCACTACTCCAAGATCTGTCATGAACTCCTTCATCCAGACACCTTCCTTCGCCGCCTCCGAGGCTGCGATGTACTCCGCTTCGCATGTAGAATCAGCTACCACGCTTTGCTTGGAACTGCACCAGCTAACCGCACCCCCATTAAGAATAAATACGTATCCGGTTTGAGACTTAGAGTCATCCGGATCAGTGTCAAAGCTTGCATCGACGTAACCCTTTACGACGAGCTCTTGATCACCTCCATAAACGAGAAACATGTCCTTAGTCCTTTTCAGGTACTTCAGGATATTCTTGACCGCCGTCCAGTGTTCCATTCCTGGATCACTTTGAAACCTTCCGACCATACTTATGGCAAGGCTGACATCGGGTCTTGTGCACAGCATTGCATACATGATAGAGCCTATGGCCGAAGCATAGGGGATGACACTCATCTTTTCTCTATCTTCTGCAGTCACTGGGCATTGAGTCTTACTCAACTTCACACCTTGCAATACAGGCAAGAACCCCTTCTTGGACTGATCCATTTTGAACTTCTTCAAAACTTTGTCAAGGTATGTGCTTTGTGAAAGTCCTATTAAGCGTCTCGATCTATCTCTATAGATCTTGATGCCTAATATGAAAGCAGCTTCTCCTAGGTCCTTCATTGAAAAACTCTTGTTCAAATATTCCTTTACGCTTTCCAGCATTTCTATATTGTTTCCAATCAGCAATATGTCATCCACATATAATATTAGAAACGCTATAGAGCTCCCACTCACTTTCTTGTAAATACAAGCTTCTCCGTAAACTTGTATAAACTCGAACGCTTTGATCACTTCATCAAAGCGAAGATTCCAACTCCGAGATGCTTGCACCAGTCCATAAATGGATCGCTGGAGTTTGCAAACTTTGTCAGCATTCTCTGGATCGACAAAACCTTCTGGTTGCATCATATACAACTCTTCCTTAAGGTAACCGTTAAGGAACGCTGTTTTGACATCCATCTGCCAAATTTCATAATCGAAAAAGGCAGCTATTGCTAACATGATTCTGACGGACTTAAGCATCGCTACGGGTGAGAAGGTCTCATCGTAGTCAACTCCTTGAACTTGTGAAAAACCCTTTGCCACAAGTCGAGCTTTATAGACGGTGACATTACCGTCCGCGTCCGTCTTCCTCTTAAAGATCCATTTGTTCTGAATGGCCTTACGCCCTTCAGGTAATACTTCCAAAGTCCATACTTTGTTTTCATACATGGATCCCATCTCGGATTTCATGGCCTCTAACCACTTCTCGGAATCCGGGCCCATCATCGCTTCTCCATAGCTCGTAGGTTCATCGTTGTTTAACAACATGACCTCTAAGACAGGGTTGCCGTACCACTCAGGAGCAGTACGCGTCCTTGTCGACCTACGAGGTTCGATAGCAACTTGATCCAAAGCTTCATGATCATCATCATTAACTTCCTCTTCAGCTAATGTAGGCACCACAGAAACAACTTTCTGCGCTGCGCTACTCTCAGGTTGAAGTAAAGGTTCAACAACCTCATCAAGTTCTATCTTCCTCCCACTCAATTCTTTCGAGAGAAACTCTTTCTCAAGAAATGTTCCGTTTTTAGCAACAAACACTTTGCCTTTGGATCTGAGGTAGAAGGTATACCCAACTGTCTCTTTTGGGTATCCTATGAAGACGCATTTCTCTGCTTTGGGTTCCAGCTTTTCAGGCTGAAGCTTTTTGACATAAGCATCACATCCCCAAACTTTAAGAAACGACAGCTTTGGCTTCTTGTCAAACCAAAGTTCATATGGCGTTGTCTCAATGGATTTCGATGGTGCCCTATTTAAAGTGAATGCAGCTGTCTCTAATGCATAACCCCAAAACGATAGTGGCAAATCGGCAAGAGACATCATAGATCGCACCATATCCAATAAGGTTCGATTACGACGTTCGGACACACCATTACGCTGTGGTGTTCCAGGCGGTGTCAGTTGTGAAACAATTCCACATTGTCTTAAGTGACTGCCAAACTCATAACTCAGATATTCTCCTCCTCGATCAGGTCGTAGGAATTTAATCTTCTTGTTACGATGATTCTCAACTTCACTCTGAAATTGTTTGAAATGTTTCAGACTTGTGTTTCATTAAGTAAATATACCCATATCTACTTAAGTCATCAGTGAAGGTGAGAAAGTAACGATAACCACCGCGCGCCTCAATGCTCATCGGACCGCACACATCAGTATGTATGATTTCCAATAAGTCACTTGCCCGTTCCATTGTTCCAGAGAACGGAGTTTTAGTCATCTTGCCCATGAGGCATGGCTCACATGTGTCAAGTGATTCAAAATCAAGTGACTCCAAAAGTCCATCAGCATGGAGCTTCCTCATGCGTTTTACGCCAATATGACCTAAACGGCAGTGCCACAAGAAAGTGGTATTATCATTATCAATTCTACATCTTTTGGCATCAATGTTATGAACATGTGTATCATTACTATCGAGATTCAACAAGAATAAACCCCTCACATTGGGTGCATGACCATAAAAGATATTACTCATATAAATAGAACAACCATTATTCTCTGATTTAAATGAGTAACCGTCTCGCAATAAACAAGATCCAGATATAATGTTCATGCTTAACGCAGGCACCAAATAACACTTATTTAGGTTCATCACTAATCCCGACGGTAATCGAAGAGCGAGCGTGCCGACGGCGATCACATCAACCTTGGAACCATTTCCCACGCGCATCGTCACTTCGTCCTTTGCCAGCCTCCGTCTATTCCGCAGTTCCTGTTTTGAGTTGCAAATATGAGCAACCGCACCGGTATCAAATACCCAGGCACTACAACGAGAGTTGGTAAGGTACACATCAATAACATGTATATCATATATACCTTGTTTGTTGTTGGCCGCCTTCTTGTCAGCCAAATACTTGGGGCAATTCCGCTTCCAGTGTCCAGTTCCCTTGCAATGAAAACACACAGTTTCTGGTTTGGGTCCAGCCTTGGGTTTCTTCACGAGAGGAGCAACTGCTTTGCCACTCTGCTTGGAGTTACCCTTCTTACCCTTGCCATATTTCTTGAAACTAGTGGTTTTATTGACCATCAACACTTGATGCTCCTTCTGAATTTCAGACTCAGCGGCTTTCAGCATCGCAAACAGCTCGGCGACTGACTTGTTCATCCCGTGCATGTTATAGTTCAACACGAAGCTCTTGTAGCTAGGTGGCAATGATTGAAGAACTCTGTCAGTGATAGCCTCTGGCGGAAGGGGCATCCCTAACTCAGCCAGACGGGTGGAGTACCCAGACATTCTGAGCACGTGATCACTGATAGACCCGTTCTCCTCCATCTTGCAAGCATAGAATTTATCGGAGATCTCATATCTCTCGATCCGGGCATTCTTCTGAAAGATAAACTTCAACTCCTGGAACATCTCATATGCTCCATGACGTTCAAAACGTCTTTGAAGTCCCGGTTCTAAGCCATACAACATTGCACATTGAACTATTGAGTAATCATCAGAACGAGCCTGCCAGGCGTTCACAACGTCTAGAGACTCAACTGGAGCGGGTGGATCACCAAGCGGTGCATCAAGGACATAAGCCTTCTGGGAAGCCGTAAGGATAATCCTTAGATTACGGGCCCAGTCCACAAAGTTACTTCCATCATCTTTCAACTTAGCTTTCTCTAGGAACGCATTAAAATTCAGGGGTGCTACTGCGCGAGCCATGATCTACAACATAAATATAGCAAAGACAACTTAGACTATTGTTCTAGATAATGAGTTTAGTTAATCATATTACTTAAAAACTCCCACTCAAATTGACATCCCTCCGGTCATTCGAGTGTAACATGATCCAAATCCACCAACTCAAGTCCGATCATCACGTGAGTTGAGGTGGTTTCAATGGTGAACATCTTCATGTTGATCATATCTACTATATGACTCATGTTCGACCTTTCGGTCTCTTGTGTTCCGAGGCCATGTCTGTACATGCTAGGCTCGTCAAGTTTAACCCGAGTGTTCCGCACGTGTAACATGGCTTACACCCGTTGTATGCGAACGTAGAGTCTATCACACCCGATCGTCACGGCGTGTCTCGAAACGACGAACTTTCGCAACGGTGCACACTTGGGGAGAACACAATTTTATCTTGAAATTTAAGTGAGGGATCACCTTATAATGCTACCGTCGTCCTAAGCAAAATAAGATGCATAAAAGGATTAACATCACATGCAAATCATAAGTGACATGATATGGCCATGAACTTGTGCTTTTGATCTCCATCTCCAAAGCACCGGCATGATCTCCATCGTCACCGGCATGACACCATGATCTCCATCATCTTGATCTCCATCAACGTGTCGCCATAAGGTTGTCGCGCCGACTGTTGCTTCCACGACTATTGCTAACGTTTAGCGATAAAGTAAAGCATTACATAGCGCTTAATGATTGACACGCAGGTCATACAATAATTAAAGACAACTCTATGGCTCCTGCCAGTTGCCGTACTCATCGACATGCAAGTCGTGATATTCTATACAAAACATGATCATCTCATACATCACATATATCTCATCATGTAATTGGCCATATCATATCACATCATACCCTGCAAAAA
This sequence comes from Elymus sibiricus, assembly GCA_039707655.1. Lineage (NCBI taxonomy): Eukaryota > Viridiplantae > Streptophyta > Magnoliopsida > Poales > Poaceae > Elymus > Elymus sibiricus. The sequence goes on from CM077676.1 coordinate 87,903,711, forward strand.
CAAGTTAGACGTCCTCTAATTGTTGTTGCAAATTTTACGTGGCTGCTACGGGTTTGCAAGAACCGTTCTTACCTACGCAAAAACCACAACGTGGTGTAGTGATTGCTTTTTGATCTTCTAAAAGAACCCTCTTCATTGAAATCGATTCAACTAAAGTGAGAGAGACAGACACCCGCTAGCCATCTTTATGCAACGAAGTTACATGTTAGTTGAAGGAACCTGTCTCGCGTAAGTGTACGCGTAATGTCGGTCCGGGCCGCTTCATCTCACAGTACCGCCGAATCAAATATCAACTAGTAACGGCAAGCAATATGTATACACCCACGCCCACAACTCGTTTGTGTTCTACTCGAGATCTCATCTACGCATAGACCTGGCTCATGATGCCACTGTTGGGGAACGTTGCATGGGAAACAAAAATTTTCCTACGCACACACAAGATCTATCCATGGTGATGAGCATCTACGAGAGGGAGAGTGAATCTACATACCCTTGTAGATCGCTAAGCGGAAGCGTTTAAGAAACGCGGTTGATGTAGTCGAACGTCTTCGCGATCCAAATCGCCGAGCGTCCCGCGATCCAATCACGATCCTTCTGATCTAGTGCCGAACGGACGGCACCTCCGCGTTCAACACACGTACGGCTTGATGACGCCTTCACCTCCTCGATCCAGCGAGCGATGGTGAAGTAGTGGTTGAGTTCCAGCAGCACGACGGCGTGGTGATGGTGGTGAGGAACAATCTCTGCAGGGCTTCGCCAAGCACTACGGAGATTATGACGGAGGAACTAGAGGGCTAGGGTTGCCGGCACACGGCTTGGGAAATCCTGATGTATCCCGTGTGCTAGCCCTGCCCCTCTATTTATATGTTGAGCCTTGGGGTCTAAACTTGGAGTAAAAGCCTCCTCCAGGTCGGTTTTGCCCGCACAAGGTCGGTTTGGCCCGCAGGGAAAGAGTCCAACTCGGATCCCTGCCGAACCGTGCACAGCCGCACACAAGCGGTAGTACCGCTTCACACAAGCGGTAGTACCGCTTGGGCGGTAGTACCGCTTCACACAAGCGGTAGTACCGCTTGGGCGGTAGTACCGCTTAACACAAGCGGTAGTACCGCTTACGCGGCAGCAAAACTACTTTTTGCACTTTCCAATACCTTGTGGGCTTTTATCCCTTAGCCCATATAAAGTGTTGCTGTACCCGAACACTTCGGCAAACATCCGGAACCCCTTCCGGTGAACTCTGGAACTCTTCCGGAGATCGAAACACTATTATCACATATATCAATCTTTACCTCCGGACTCTTCCGGAGATCCTCGTCATGTCCGGGATCTTATCCGAGACTTCCGAACAACTTTCGGTCACCAACATAATAACTCAATTATACTAATCGTCACCAAACGTTAAGTGTGTAGACCCTGCGGGTTCGAGAACTATGTAGACATGACCGAGACACCTCTACGGCCAATAACCAATAGCGGGACCTGGATGCCCATATTGGCTCCTACATATTCTACGAAGATCTTTATCGGTCGAACCTCTATGTCAAGGATTCAGTTAATCCCGTATGCTGTTCCCTTTGTTCTTCGGTATGTTACTTGCCCGAGATTCGATCGTCGGTATCACTATACCTAGTTCAATCTCGTTACCGGCAAGTCTCTTTACTCGTTCCGTAATACAAGATCTCGTGGCTAACACTTTAGTCACATTGCTTGCAAGGCTCATTGTGATGTTGTATTACCGAGTGGGCCCTGAGATACCTCTCCGTCATACGGAGTAACAAATCCCAGTCTTGATCCATGCCAACCCAACAGACACCCTCGGAGATACCTGTAGAGCACCTTTATAGTCACCCAGTTACGTTGCGACGTTTGATACACACAAGGTATTCCTCCGGTGTTAGTGAGTTGCATGATCTCATGGTCAAAGGAACAGATACTTGACATGCAGAAAACAATAGCAATAAACTGACACGATCAAATGCTACGTTTACAGTTTGGGTCTTGTCCATCACATCATTCTCCTAATGATGTGATCCCGTTATCAAATGACATCTCATGTCAATGGCTAGGAAACCTTAACCATCTTTGATCAACGAGCTAGTCAACTAGAGGCTTACTAGGGACACAGTGTTGTCTATGTACCCACACATGTATTTGAGTTTCCAATCAATACAATTATAGCATGGATAATAAACGATTATCATGAACAAGGAAATATAATAATAACCAATTTATTATTGCCTCTAGGGCATATTTCCAACAGGATTAATTCGAATCTGCCACGAGAAGGAACGAACAAGCGCTTACCGACTCGCTCAAGCTATTCCACCTCTCACCGGCTGCTTTGCCGACCTGGATAAAAAAATTACAGCGGAAGCAACTAATCAGCTCTGCCATCACGATCCAATCTACAGCACCTGGCAGATTAATTTCTACTGCGTACATGCTGGCATAGAAAGCAAATCGGGAGTGGGATTTAGTCTTTGTAAGAAACTTACGGCGGCGACGGACTTGTTCTTGGGGTTCTTCTGCTTGAACTCCTCGCGAAACTCGCCCCTGATGGCAACCAACCAACAAACAGTAGTTTCAGAACAAGGGCCGCCCAGGAACCACGAGGAAACACCAACGGAAAAATAGAATCTGACGAAGGAAGCAAGGGGAGGGGGGGGGACGGGACGTACATGAAAACGAAGAAAGCGCCTCGCCCACGTCCCTCTTGGCGGCAGCCCCGCGCGTGAGGTGCGCGTCGAACCAACCGAGCTCCGTCATGACGGACTGCGGTGTGTTGTCCACACTGAGGTTGTTCTTGGAGAAGAAGTCGTGCTCGATGGTCGTCGCGCCGGCCACCGCGAAGTTGGCGCTGTAGTACTTGCTGTTGTCGAGGACGAGCGGATCCATAGGCGTTGCTGTCGGAGAGGAGGGGATTTGGTGGCGGCCTTGTAGGAGAGGAGCGGATCGTACGGTGGAGAGGAGGGGATCCAGCTGCGACCTTGTCGGGGAGGAGGATCTCACGCGTGCCGCCACCGCCGCCACGAGCCCGAGCAGGAGACCGGCGACGAGGTCCGCCCCACCACCGAAACCCTTTCAAGAGGAAGTGATGCGGGCGACCACATGAGACGGGGTAAATCAAATCGACGTGGTGGAGAAGAAAGAGCGTAGCGAGAGGAAGCTGTGGGTAGGCTGGGCGCCGCCGGAGGGTGCCGGAATCGGGCGGCATCGGGCGCCGTAGGTGGCGACGAGGAGTGGTGCAGGGGAGGGGAGAGGGCGAGACGAGCAGGGGAGGGTGGGTGGGTTGGTGGGAGAGGGACGAGAGGTGAGAGGGTGAGGGTGGGTGGGTTGGTGGGAGAGGGACGAGAGGTGAGAGGGTGAGGGTGGGTGGGTTGGTGGGAGAGGGACGAGTGCTGCCGTTGGATCCGGAGTATCCGATGGTGTTTGATACATGATCCGCGTAACACGTTCGTGGACCAATCAGAACACGGTATACATATTGATTACGTTATGACCATCTAAATTGGTCGTAGTTGATTATAAATAAGATGTTGTAGTAAAACAAACATTTTTCATTTTTTGTGAAGGACCTACCAAATATTTGTTCCAAAACTGGACCTTAGCATTGTTCAAAAATATTAGACCAGATTTAATGTACAATTGACCAAATGGTTGGGTGTCAAAAGCTTTTGATCCACCTCTCGTGAAAAAGACAAATTACCGCCAATTCAGCAGGAAGCGGGTCAAATTTGAACTGCATGTGTCTCATAGTTTGCACTTTATATTTTTCAAAAATCATTTCTAGGTACATAAGTATCTATTTAATCAGAGATACTCCAATTTTTTTGCAAGATTCAACCCCTAGCTACGAACGGTCATGCCCGCCGTTTTGATCGCATTTTGAAACGGGCATAAGAAATTCAAAAAAAATCAAAAAATTGGAAGACCTTTGCATTGTGTCATTATATGTGACCAAGTTACCAGGAAAAATAATAAACTTGTAAGACGGCAATTATTTTAAAAAAGTGTTCTCAGAAATGAGCTATCATGTGTGAAGATTCATGGCTTTCAAGCCAAATGATCAATCTTATGGCCACATTCATGGCATAGTTTGTTCAAATGATCTCATATTGTGCACAAGGGTGCATCTTGGAATGGCAAACAATGTTTCCTAAGGAAGTTTTCATTTTCTTTGGACGAAAATTTCATTTTCCATTTTCTGAGTGCCCAAAATGAGTTTTTTTGTGAAGGACCTACCAAATATTTGTTGCAAAATTGGACCAAATAAATTTTCTAAAATACTAGTCCATATTTAATATACAATTGACCAAATGGTTGGGTGTCAAAATCTTTTGATCCACCTCTCGTGAAAAAGACAAATTACCGCCGATTCAGTAGGAAGCGGGTCAAATTTGAACTGCAGCTGCCTCATAGTTTGCTCTTTATTTTTTCCAAAAATCATTTTTAGTTACATAAGTATCTATTTAATCAGAGAAACACCAGAAGTTTTCCAAGATTCAACCCCTAGCTACGAACGGTCATGCCCGCCGTTTTGACCGCATTTTGAAACAGGCATAAGAAATAAAAAAAATAAAAAAATTGTAAAACCTTTGCATTGTGTCATTATATGTGACCAAGTTACCAGGAAAAATAATAAACTTGTAATACGGCAATTATTTTAAAAAAGTGTTCTCAGAAATGAGCTATCATGTGTGAAGATTCATGGCTTTCAAGCCAAATGATCAATCTTAAGGCCACATTCATGGCATAGTTTGTTTAAATGATCTCATATTGTGCACAAGGGTGCATCTTGGAATGGCAAACAATGTTGCCTAAGGAAGTTTTCATTTTCTTTGGACGAAAATTTCATTTTCCATTTTTTGAGTGTCCAAAATGAGTTTTTTTGTGAAGGACCTACCATATATTTGTTGAAAAATTGGACCAAATAATTTTTCTAAAATATTAGGCCATATTTAATGTACAATTTACCAAATGGTTGCGTGTCAAAAGCTTTGATCCACCTCTCGTGAAAAAGACAAATTACCGCCGATTCAGTAGGAAGCGGTCAAATTTGAACTGCAGCTGCCTTATAGTTTGCTCTTTATTTTTTCCAAAAATCATTTCTAAGTACATAAGTATCTATTTAATCAGAGAAACACCAAAAGTTTTTTAAGATTCAACCACTAGCTAGGAACGGTCATGCCCGCCGTTTTGACCGCATTTTGAAATGGGCATGAAAAATTCAAAAAAAAACAAAAAAATGGAAAACCTTCGCATTGTGTCATTATATGTGACCAAATTACCAGGAAAAATAATAAACTTGTAATACGGCAATTGTTTAAAAAAAGTGTTCTCAGAAATGAGCTATCATGTGTGAAGATTTATGGCTTTCAAGCCAAAATGATCAATCTTATGGCCCCATTCATGGCATAGTTTGTTCAAATGATCTGATATTGTGCACAAGGGTGCATCTTGGAATGGCAAACAATGTTGCCTAAGGAAGTTTTCATTTTCTTTGGACTAAAATTTCATTTTCCATTTTTTGAGTGCCCAAAATGAGTTTTTTTGTGAAGAACCTACATATATTTGTTGCAAAATTGGACCAAATCAATTTTCTAAAATATTAGGCCATATTTAATGTACAATTGACCAAACGGTTGCGTGTCAAAAGCTTTGATCCACCTCTCGTGGAAAAGACAAATTCCCGCCGATTTAGTAGGAAGCGGGTCAAATTTGAACTGCAGCTGCCTTATAGTTTGTTCTTTATTTTTTCCAAAAATCATTTTTAGGTACATAAGTATCTATTTAATCAGAGATACATGGTGTGGTGGCGAGACGTCGAGGTTTGGACGGTGGTCGAGGGCCCCAACTCCAGAGCGCGTAAACTGGCATGCCAGCCGCGTGGTCACCGCGTGACCGTGGCGTTGCCACGCGTTCTGGGCAGCCTAGGCATGTCTGGTGGGTTGGGCACTCCCCCGATAGGTGTTAGGAAGAAGAATACAACAGAAGAATCTCGCGAGGAGACTGAACTAAGCTCAAACATGAATTAGCAGCCAAGTGTTTGATTAGCGGTGGGGGAAATTCACATGGCCAATGGGCCTGAGTTTTGGCTGAGGATGATCATCTACTAAAGAGACTATCTTGGCAAATTTGCAGCTCAAATGGAGGAGCCTAGGTGGCACTTGCTTTGCAAAGTACCACACTGGACAAAAATATGGATGTTGAAGCTGGGCTCAAATGAATGAATGGATTGAGCTGAAATTTGGTGGAGGTTGGTCATTTGGGCATAGGAAATCACTGTAAAAAATTTATACCATTTGGACATGCCAAAGTGGTACTTCCTGCACAATGCTCTTCTATGGACAGAAACTTGGGAAAATTAGTGAGAGAAATTTGCTAAATGAAATGAGCTCAAATTTGGTGGAGGGAAGTTATATAGGTAGGAACATGCCCTGGTAAAGTTTCAGCAATAATTAAGCAATTTAAAATCTAGTTGCTTCACAAACTAAAAATATGACCAGAATAAAAGATTGGATGATGAGCTCACATGGATTGCTGGATAGAGGTAAAATTTTGTGGAGAGTGATGATTTGAGTATATGGAAGATTTGGAAAAATCTCAGATAATTTGGATATACCTAGCTAGTACTTCCTTCACAAATCTTCTCTTTGGATAGAAACTTTGGAAATTTGCTGAGGAAGATTTACTAGGCAAATGGATCTGAATATTGGCATGTGGCAATTATTTGGATATGGAAGAGTTCCCAAAAAGTTTGAGGGCAATAGGAGGGGTCTAGATAGCACTTGCTTTGCAATGTGTCAATCTGGCCAGAAAATAGAAATTGAAGCTGAACTCACATAGATGATTGGATTGAGCTGCAATTTGAAGGAGGATGATAATATGAGTCTATGAAGGCACTATAAAAATTGAATACCATTTGGATAAATAAAAATGGTACTTCCTTCACAATGCTCTCCACTAAACAGAAAATTGGGAAAAATATTGAGGGCAATTGGCTAAATTAAATGAGCTAAAATTTGCTGGAGGGAGGTTCTATGGGCATGGTCATGTCCTGGCAAATTTTCAGAAATTATAAAGCAATATAAAATATAGTTGCTTCACAAACTAAAAATATTACCAGAAACAAAGATTGGATCGTGAGCTCACATGGATTGTTAGATGGGGCTCAAATTTTGTGGAGAGATATGACATGGGCATATAGAATATGTGGCAAAAATTCAACTCATTAGAATATGCCTAGCTAGTACTTCCTTCACAAAGCTTCTAGCTGAACAGGAACTTTGGAAATTTGCTGAGGAAGATTTACAAGGCAAATGGAGCTGGATTTTGTCATGAAGCAATGATTTGGATAGGAAAGAGTGCCCAAAATTTTTGAGGGAAATCAAGAAAATATAAATAGCACTTCTTTCACAAAGTGCTGTTCTGAACAGAATGAAAATGAATATTCCTGAATTATTTTTGAACTAGGCAAGGAAGGTTTTTGACATATTTGAGGAAGATATGATCCAAAGAATTTATGAGAATTTTTTGGGAATTTTGGGAATGAAAGAAATGTAGGCTGCTTCACAACCTAGGGCAAAAATTGACACATGAACATGACACATAGGCAAAAATTGACACATGGACATAACACATAGGCAAAACTGATGAGGTGGCGCCTAGTGATAGCAATGCACCACAATTTACAAGGCTATGACCATCTATATTGGTCGTGATCAGCTAGAAATAAGGCAGCGGACCAGTGCTGTCTGCTTTACGACAATTCTGTGTAAGGAAATTACGACCTTTTTGACTAAAATGGTTATTATGGTTTAGGGTTTGGAGCCCCCCGAACAGCATATGACCAATTGGTCTCAAATGGTCGTAGATTTACGACCATTTCTTCCAGGGTCACTGACAGAAGGCCACAAGTTGACATATTTCTTGTAGTGATATGCAATAGTAAAGTGAAATGCGAACCAAATTAGTGGTAATGACAGTAAATGAATGCAAAATGGTTATAATTGTATGATGAAGTTAAAGACCATTACCACCGATTGTTTGAACCCCTCGTTCAAAAAGATCCTGAATTCCTTTGCAGTTTCCAAGCTGTCCGCACAACTACTTTTGCAGATTTGGCACGTTGGAAGCACCATGATCCCTATTAATCATATGATGCATTTGTTATTATTAACAAAGGGTGAAAATGAACGGAAAAATTTGGCATGACCATTGCTAAAAAATGAACATATTGAGTGCCAGATATTTGGCGAAACGGAAATTAATCCACGTTTCGCCAAAACATTGGCACTCATTTTTAGATCCCCAGAAAATAATGTATAACATGTCCAGCTTACTTAGCCCGTGCACTTGTCATATTTAAGCTTTCTTTTTCTTAGCAAAAGTTCTAACACGAATGTACGCACGCACGGAAAAATGATAGCACCAAGGGCACGTCTCATGCCACTTTTTTCTCTGTTTATTTCTCTTTTCTCAACTCATGATACTACTACTCAAACTTGTCTTAGAATCGAAGAAGCACTACTCTAATAAAATGAAGTATATATACACGGGAATCTGTAGAACTATATATAGAAAACATTTTATCACCACCTAATTAAAACTTGCTATAGTTTGGAATATTCGAAGAGCCGCGGCGGCGACATAACTGAAAGGATCGATATGGTTGACTAGGGGCGGGATGAATAGGCAACTACCAATTTTTAGATTTTCTTAACAAATTAGGTTTAGCAACAAATAGGTAGTCTGGATGTGTAACTAGGTGAGCAACCTATATGATGCTAACAACAACAAGAAGAAGCAAGCAAAAGCTACAACACAACATTAGCTTGCACAAAGTAAAGGTAAGAAGTAACCACAAGTGGAGCCGGTGAAGACGAGGATGTGTTCCCAAAGTTCCTTCCCTTTGAGGGGAAGTACGTCTCCGTTGGAGCGGTGTGGAGGCACAATGATCCCCAAGAAGCCACTAGGGCCACCGTATTCTCCTCATGCCCTCGCACAATGCAAGATGCCGTGATTCCACTAGTGGTGCCCTTGAAGGCCGCAACCGGACCTTTACAAACAAGGTTGGGGCTCTCTCCACAACTTAATTGGAGGATCCCAACACCACCACGAAGCTTCACCACAATGGAATGTGGCTCCGAGGTGCCCTCTTCCGTCTAGGGTGCTCAAACACCCAAGAGTAACAAGATCCGCAAGGGATTAGTGGGGGGAATCAAATATCACTTGGTGGAAGTGTAGATCAGGGCCCTCTCAAGCAAACCCTAGAAAATCAACAAGAGTTGTTGGCTAGGGAGAGAGATCGGGTGAAAATGGAGCTCGGAGCAACAATGGAGCTTAGGAGGAAAATAGGTAAGTCTCCTTGGGGAAGAAGACCCCCTTTATATAGTGGGGACAAATCCAACCGTTATTCTGTCCACAGCCCGCACACAAGCGGTACTACCGCTCCATGAGCGGTACTACCGCCCGGGCGGTAGTTCCACGCATACAGTTCCAACTGGCGAGATGCCACGAGCCGGTAGTGCCGCCGGAGCGGTACTACCGCTCGCCCCAGCGGTACTACCACTGAGGTCGCGGTACGCAGGAACATAGCGGAGATAGGAGCGTAGTACGGTGGCAGTACCGCAGGAGCGGTACTACCACACGCTTACTGCCCGCTCTACTGCCGAGAAGTGGCACATGAGTCCATAAGTTGTCGATTAAGCGGTAGTAGTAGCGGTAGTGGCCGGGCAGTAGTACCGCTCGCAAGCAAGGGGTACTACCGCTCTACTGCCGCTTAGTACTCTGAGCTACAGCGAGACCAGCGGTAGCGGAGCGGTGGTAGGGGCGGAAGTACCGCAAGCGGTACTACCATCCTACTGCAGTGCCACTTCCACTAAGCACGAAGAGACAACAGAGCACCTCGATTAAGCGGTGGCACGCACAGTACTAGACCGGCTGTATTACCGTTCCCCAGCGGTACTACCGCTCAAAGGAGCTATACTGCCGCTTAGCAGCTTATAGGACAGGTGATAGAAAAAACAGATGGAACTCCAAAGTTGCGGGAAGGAAAGTGGGTGCACAATGAAAGACGTTTATGTGATGATTCCACCCAAACCTTTCCGAAGCGGACACCTCTTAATAGTACGGTTTCCCTACGAATCAAGTTCACCGAAAAAGAAACGTAGGAAAAATAACCGTCTTGGCTTTAACACTCCGAGGGGCATCAATCGTCTTGTGCCATATGATGGATTATCTGAAATGCTCAATGCACACGATTAGTCCGCAAATGCATTGTCAACAATCACCAAAACCACTAAGGGAGAAATATGCCCTAACAATAACCCTACCGGCGGCGGCACTCTAACCCTATCCCTAGCTGGAGGCGGTGGCGACCTAACCCTACCGGCAGCGGCCGGCGCGCTAACCCTAGCCCTAGTGATGGCGGCGGCGGCGGCCTAAACGTAGCCCTAGCGGCGGTGGCGACGGCAGCGCCCTACCCGTAACCCTAGCGGCGGCGGCGGCGCCGCCCTAACCGTAGCCCGAGCGGCGGCGGCACCCTAACCCTGACCCTAGTGGCAAGAGAAGGAGGAGAGTGAGGGAGATAGGGACATACCGGTGGGAGAGGTGCAGATGGGCTCGATGAAGGGAAGAGGCGGCGGCGGGAGAAGACGCACCGCGCGGGACGAAGGGGGCGAACGCCGAAGAGGGGGATAGAATAGCAGTTGATTTGACTTAGTGTACCCGTAACAGAGGGTTTTGTGTGGGGGAGGAGAACTAGATTTTTCACAATTACGATACGTGTGGCGGGCGGCCCAGAGCACCCGCCATAGCAAACTTTTGGAATTTTTGAACCCCGCCGGCGTGAGTTGCCCAAAGACATGTGTGGCGGGCGCTCTGGGTTGCCCGCCACAGCTCACTGACAGAACAGTGGCGGGTGCTACTTGTGAGCTCCGTTGGGATTTTCCTCGAAGAGGAGAGAAGATGCAGTACAGTAGAGATAACTATTTCCCTCAGTGAGAACCAAGGTTATCGAACCAGTAGGAGAATCACACAAAGCCTCGTGAACAACACCTGCACACACAAAAGCAAATACTTGCACCCAAAACGGGCAAGAGGGTCGTCAATCCCCTTGAAGTCGTTACTTGCAAGGATTAAATCTTGTAGTGGTAGATAGAAAAAATGCAAAACAAAATAAAAAAAGTAAAATTACAGCAAGTAAATTTAGGTTTTCTTTTTATGTTTAAAGTATACCCGGGGGCCATAGTTTTCACTAGAGGCTTCTCTATTGAACACATAGCATACGGTGGGTAGACAAATTACTGTTGGGCACCTAATAGAAAAGCGCATAGTTATGACGATATTCAAGGCAATGATCATGTATATAGGCATCACGTCCGAGACAAGTAGACCGACTCGTGCCTGCATCTACTACTATTACTCCACCCATCGACCGCTATCCAGCATGCATCTAGGGTATTAAGTTAATGAAAATGGAGTAACGCCTTAAGCAAGATGACGTGATGTAGACAAAGTAAACCCAATCAATATGAATAAACCCCGTCGTTTTACCTTAGTGGCAACAATACAAATACGTGTCTTGTCCCCTACTTTGTCACTGGGATATAGAGCACCACAAGATTGAACCCATTACAAAGCACCTCTCCCGCTGAAGATAAATCAATCTAGTTGGCCAAACCAAACGGATAGATCGAAGAGAAATACAAAGCTATAAAAATCATGCATAATAAACTTCAGAAAAGACTCAATTACTTCTCATGAATAATCCGATCATAAACCCACAATTCATCGAATCCCAACAAACACACCGCAAAAGAAGATTACATTGAATAGAACTCCAAGAAGATCGAGGAGAACATTGTATTGAAGATCAAAGAGAGAGAAGAAGCCATCTAGCTACTAGCTATGGACCCGTAGGTCTGTGGTGAACTACTCACACACTAGTGCAGAATTGGCCTATAGTGCCGGTTCGTAAGGGCCTTTAGTCCCGGTTCAGGAACCGGCACTAAAGGGTGGGGACTAAAGGCCCCCCCCCCTTTAGTCCCGGTTCAGGAACCGGCACTAAAGGGTGGGGACTAAAGGCCCCCCCCCTTTAGTCCCGTTTCAACACGGCCCGGGACCAAAGGCCCACCACGTGGTACGAGCCGGCGCCGGAGGCTGGGGGACCTTTAGTAACACCAACCGGGACTAAAAGTATTTCATTTAATTATGGGTTTATGAATTATGGTTTATTTTTCCTTTTAATTTTGTGTTTTCCATTTAATTCTTTTTCATTTCAAACATATTTTATGCTACTACATACTGTACACGTTATGCATATATATATAAATAGAATTTCTCGTAGAACCGATCATATATATATCATCGAATTTCTCGTATGACCATTCACATACACACATATATATACAATTTGGTATATACAATTTCTCCTACAATTTGCGGATCATTACATGCAGGCATTACAGCTTGTAATGGTATTCACCTTTGGGATCTATGACCTGGTCGAGCAAAAATCCCGCTATTTCCTCTTGAATTGCTCGTATGAGATCCGTTGGTAGGAGCTTGCCCCGCATCTCCGACAGCTTTAAAGAAGGAGATCAAGATGAATATATTAGTTGTGTGTATATATATTAGATCATGATAAAAAAAATTGTGGATAGTGTTCTGGCAAACGTACCCAAAGTTGTCTTTCAGATTTTTCCATTTCGGACGTCATCATGCGAATGGTCTCGTAAACGCAGTATGCGCATAAATTATTCCCCGGCGCCTGTCTCAGCCACTTTATGAGAATAAAATTCAATCAGATAATAACTAATCAAGCATGATAATGGTATTGATACTAGAATTAATCAAGCTAGCTAGTACTCCCTCCGTCCGAAAAAGCTTGTCCCAAGCTTGTGCCTCAAATGGATGTATCTAGCACTAACTTGGTGCTAGATACATCCATTTGAGAGACAAGCTTTTTCGGACGGAGGGAGTACTACTTAATTACCTTGGGTTGCGCCCATTTCAGCTGTTGTTTCCATTCGCCGGTGACCTCTTTGATGAACTTTTGCCAAGCCCTGCCCGCCGGCAATGAAAATGAATAAAGGAGTTATTAATTAGTTGATATCAGGAAATGAACTAAAGAGGCCGACATAGTGAGATAATGATTGAAATTACCTGTCGACCATCCCCTTCACGATTTCGTATTCGGATGGGTCTTTATATAGTGAGTCCAGTACTTGAACTTTTCCCTTGTCAACTTCAATGATTAACAAGATCCAGTGGAAACTGCATGCGCACATGTTTGTATAATTAAGCGGGCATGTGCATAACTCATCAACTACACTTATTAACATCTAGTAAGCAAAAATATAATTTGTTGTACAAGATATAGTAACACTCACCCGAAGTTGTAAGGAAGTAGTATTTCTGGTTGGGTGTTTAGTCGCTTCAAAAACTCTAGCAAGCTGATCTCTGTGTCTTTTCTCGACCATTCAATTGACCATGTCTCTTGATTAATCGTATTTGGGTCAATGAACCGAATGCCATAGCGTCTAGCTTTTTTCATTTCATACATCTTCATTCTGCATAATACCACAGAAAAGAATATAGTGAGGATAATTACAGGTTATGAACGAGCACAACTAGCTAGAGACTTAAATTACAGAAAGAAATCACTTACAGACAATAGCATCTGACGATAGATTTGTCGAGTGCGTCTTGATTGAATAACTGAAACATCTCTTCAAACTCAACCCACAAATCTTTTGCATGGAAGTAATGCTCTTCCTTGACTTTCACCATGAGGGACTCTCGATCGGTCTTTGCTGCTTCTATCAGGTACCACTTATGCAAATTGTACATTCTCGTTGGTAGAAGCGGGACCTGCTCAGGCTTGACCAGAGGTTGGCCGCGGACATATTTCCATCTTAGGTCCTCCTCTTACACGGGGAGTTCCTCGGTGCCTAGGAGTTGTTCAACAGTGAGACCGGCCTCTTTAGACTGCCTTTTATGATCATCGGTTATTACCAGCTGATGGGCGGTACTCACATGTGTTTGTACAATGAGCGGGGCGATCGATTGCACTGCCTGTTCTCCCAGCTGGGGAACAGTTTTCCCGCTTTTTTGCCAACTGCTTGGCTCGAGCTCGAGCTCGACTCCTTCTTTTGTTGTGCCTGATATAACTTCTTGATACAACGCTCATAGTCTGAGTCCGTATGCTAGACAGCTGGTTGAGCATTATCAATAAAGTGTTGTATGACATCCTCACGTACTTTCTCCTTTGGCGGCGGGGGCGGTTTCGGTCCAAAATGGGCCTTCAATTGGGCAGCCACTTCGGCTTTGGTTTCCTCCTCAGTCAGGTGGTAAGGCAATTTCGGAAGAGGCTTGAGGCTTGGACCATATTTGTATTTCTTGCCTGTTGTACCGCTAGCCGCCGTAGCTGCGGCGCCTCTCTTCCGCTGTTGCCTAGGCGGCGGAGCCCGCTGAGACGGCGGAGACGGCTAATGCGGTGCCGGACTTGGAGGAGGAGGAGTCGGCTGACGCGGTGCCGGCGGAGACGGCTGACGCGGTTCCGGGCTTGGAGGAGGAGGAGTCGGCTGACGCGGTGCCGGCGAAGGAGTCGACTGACGTGGCGGCGGACTTGGAGCAGCAGGAGTCGGCTGACGCGGTGGCGGACTTGTTGCAGCAGGAGTCGGTGGCCTTGGAAAGACGATGCAATCCTTTTTACATAGAATGATACGATGTATGGCCTCTCCCAGTGTGCTCTCCTCGTCACCTCCAGGAATGTCAAGCTATAGCTCGTAATATCCTGACATCACTTCATCAACCCCGACACGAGCATAGCCCGCTGGAATCGGATTGCAATGGAAGGTTGCTTTAGGGGGATTTGTTAAAGCATAGCCGTCCGCCACCTTCATGGATAGGTTCTTCACTTTCATGTGTAGCTCACAAGTAGTCCTATCTTTGATATCATCCACAGGGTATCTAGCCAGCAGTGCATCATCGGTCGGGGTGGAACCCACGCTGCTTCTCGGCATAGATGGGACGGTGCTATCCAATGCTGGATCGATCTGCTCCTGCTGCCGCTGAGACGCCCTTTCCTGGCTAAGTGAGTCGATCTGCTCCTGCTGCCGCCTGAAAGCGCGTTCCAACTCCAAGTGCCTTGATTCTAGGCCTTGAAGGCGGAGTGCTTCCTCCTTCCTCTTCTCCTCCTCCAGCTTCCTCTTCTGCTCCTCCTGCTGCTTCTTTCTCGCACGGCTTCTGTAATCGATGTTCTAATCCGCAAACCCCTCAAACCACGGAACAACGCCTTTGCCTCGTGTTCTTCTCGGGTGTTCAGGATTCTTCAGGGCGCGCGTAAGCTCGTCGTTCTCTCTGTTGGGCGTGAACACCCCCGTTCGAGCTTCTTCTATTGCAACAAGTAAATCGTCCTGAGCTTTTTTAAGACTTGCCCGCTCCATAATCAGCCCTGTCTCTGGGTCCAACTTCCCCCCATGCGCATAAAACCAAGTCCTGCACCTGGGGGGCCAGTCCAATGTAACTGGAGTGACCCCTGCATCCATCATCTTTTGCTCAGCGAGATCGCACTTAGGCATGGCCACCTGGTAGCCACCTGGCCCCAGAGTATGGTGCCACTTCTTTTTCGCAGCATTAATCTTGTTTTGTCTCGACCGTTCCTGAGCTAGTTCCGATTCCTTGAACTTCACGAAAGCGTCCAAGTGACCTCTTGCCTTCTCCAGTGTTCCATTGAATTCTGGAGTCTGCTTTCCTGCTCTGACGTACACGGCCCGTATATTTTTCTTGTGGTTATTGAATGCTATCGCCATCTTCTTAAGAGCACTCTTCCTGACTTTCGCCAGATCTGCATCTGTCAAATGATCTGGTAGGGTGAAATGTGACATGAGCGATTCCCAAAGCAGATCTTTTGCTCTTTTGTCGACAAAAGTAACTCCTGGATCTCCCTTTGCTGGCTTTTTCCATTCTTGAACGGAGATCGGGATTTGGTCCCTGACAATAACTCTGCATTGACGAGTGAACTTGGTCGCATTCTTCTTAGGTTCAAGCGGTTCGCCATTTGATTTGATGGCATCGATGTTGTACTTTACGCCAGCCTGCAACCTTTTGGCCGGGCCTCGAATTTCCCTTCCGCTTGTAGAAGATTTGCTCGATCCGGAGGGCTAAAAGAAGAAAGATCGATTCGTTAATATATACAAATCAATTAATACATGTAATGATCACCGGATGGCTTATATAATAAATATACCTCGTCGGTCTTTGTTATTTGAAGAACATTTCCTTCGTCATCATTGTTGTCGCCTTCATCTATTCGTTCGTCTTCATCAAACATCTTACCCTCACCCGTAGTGTTCAGATATTGCGAGCCGTCATCATGATCATCTGGGCTCGGGGAGCGTATGATGTCGAACAGAGCCTCTTCTCCTTCTCTGCCGGTATTGTGCATAGCTTTTATTTAACTAATCCAGAAGAAACATAAAACAATTTAGTTTTCAAATTAGAATGCATGTAATCAATAAGGAAAAACTGAATCATAGTAGATAATATACATCTCGAATAATCCAGATAATATGCATCATTGAATATAATCTCGAATACATCGTCTCGAATATTATCGAATAATATAATCTCGAATACATCGTCTCGAATATAATCTCGAATACATCTCGAGTATTATCACTAATACATCTCGAATATTATCATATATATAACATCACTAGCTAATACAGATCGAATATTATCGAAGAATCTAGTTCACTCGCGGTTCCTGAGGCGCGGGCGGTGGACACCCAAAGAGAAGGAACCATCACAGGATCATAGCTCGGGTGAGATCCCTGAAGAACCTGCCAGGTATTGGAGAACCTGACGTCCAACGCATCCATGTAGCGAAGGACGTGCTCGTCCTCCTCCCTGACACGGCGACGTACCACCTCCGGCGGGGCCGGCTGCCTCCGCACCGAAAGTGGCCCACGTGAACGCCACCAATGAAGCTCCGGGTCGACGACGGGACCCGGGGCCGGGTTCCTCACCAAGCTGCGCGCCCCTGAAGGTAGCACCTCCCAGTGCCAGCCCGGCGGAGCCCAGTTCCGAACGTGGTGCCTCTGAAGCAGGACGTCGTCGCGAACGAGTCGACGACGACGATGCGGGCCGGGCATCGTTGACGTCGAGAACAAATTCTTATGAAAAAAAATTCCTATATATGCAATGTCATTTTATTAGGAAATTTTGAGCAAAATATCCTCTTTTCAATTATAATGTCCCATTCCTAGGTTATAACTACCCTAATAATATTCCTTTCTCAAAAAATTCCGAAACTTTTCCCACTTATATATAGTCCTTCTAACAAATATATATATGGTCAACTTTTTCCTATGCAACTTTTTTATATGCAAATTTTTTCTATACTATGATATACAACATTATATAAAATTAAAAAACAGAAAAAGAAACACTAATTAAGCATACTTCTATACATCCATTAAAAAACAGAAAAACAACATTATATAAAAAAAATTCTATACTAATTAAACACTAATTATATCCATCTAACATGCATTCATACATACGTATATACCAGTGAAAAAATAATCATCTAAAACAACTAAAACATCTAAATAAAACATCAAACATTCATGCATACATGTATAAAAAAAACTAGTGAAAAAAAATCGCCGGAGGGGGCGGCCGCGCGAGCTCACAGCGGACGGACGGCGGCGTCGAGGTGCAGGGGCGCGGACGGACGGCGACGGCGACGGCGAGGTGTGCAGGGGCGCGGCGGCCACGACGTCGAGGTGCGACAGAGGCGCAGACGGACGGCGGCGTCGAGGTGCAGTAGGGGCGCGGACGGACGGACGGCGACGTCGAGGGGCAGGGGCGCACGGACGAACGGCGATGGCGAGCTCCGGCAGCCTGGCGGCGTGGTGGTACATTTGGCGTCGTCAAGAAGAAAGGCAGATTTGGGGAAAAATTCGTAAGTGTTCTATATATAGGAGGCACCTTTAGTCCCGGTTGGAGCCACCAACCGGGACTAAACGGTGAAATTTGGCCAGGCAGAGCGGCGGGAAGACAAGCCTTTAGTCGCGGTAGGTGGCTCCAACCGCGACTAAAGGGGAGTCTGTAGTCGCGGTTGGAGCCACCAACCGCGACTAAAGGTGGTGTGCCAGGCGAGGGGCGCGGTGGATGTTTAGTCCCACCTCGCTAGTTGAGAGGTGCTCGCACCGGTTTATAAGCCCCGCCACGGCTACCGTGTCGAGCTCCTCTCTAATGCAGGCCTTCTGGGCCTACCGCACCTGTGCCGCCCAGTGGGGCCTACTGGGCCATACGGGCCTGCATCCTGGCCCAACTAGAGGTTGGGTTTCTAGTCGTATGCAGGCCGTGGCGGCCCAATAGGCGGGCTTTTTATTTATTTATTTATTTTTCTGCTTTTTTTGTTTTCTGCTGTATTTATTTTCTTTTGTTTCTGAGTTGTTTTTTGCTTTATTTAGAGTTTCTTTGTGAATCTTTTTGCTTTAGGTAAAAAAAGTTTATAAACTTTTTGTTAGTGCTAGTAGTTTTCAAATTTGAATAGTTTAAATTTGAATTATTTGAAATTTGTGTGAATCACTAGTTTGTGAATAACTTTACTTTAAAAATAGATTATTCAGTGATTCTTTTTTCTGCTGTTTAATATTAGTGTGTTTTATCATTATATTCAATTTGGTAATTCTTAGGTTATTTAAGAAAATGTAATGCCTTTGTAACAGACGAGTTTTCGTCAGAAAGCCTGATACTTCGAAAGAGATTGTCCAGTTTGTACACGAAGTGCATCCAGATTTTGCCGTAACCCTCTCAACTTTTTAGCACATGCTATGAGGATGAAATGATGATACCATGCCAACTTTCTACCTTTTCAGAGTTAATTTGTAGTGCTTTTCAATTTCAGGGTCATTTAGCTCAAAAAAATCAGTAAATGCATGAAAAATAGCAAATGAAGTCAGAAAGGGTTGAAAATTGATGACGTGGCTTCGAATGGTGCATACTGAACGCACAAAAAGTCTGGAGTTGAAATAAGTTTAAAAAAATGAAATGCCTTTGTAACAGATGAGTTTTCGTCTGAAACCCTGATACTTCGAAAGAGATTGTCCATTTTGTACACGAAGTGCATCCAGTTTTTGCCGTAACCCTCTCAACTTTTTAGCACATGCTATGTGGGTGAAATGATGATACCATGCCAACTTTCAACCTTTTCAGAGTTCATTTGTAGTGCTTTTCAATTTCAGGGTCATTTAGCTCAAAAAAATCAGTAAATGCATGAAAAATAGCAAATGAAGTCAGAAAGGGTTGAAAATTGATGATGTGGCTTTGGACATAATATTTCTTCGCGTTTCAAATGCGAAAACACATAAGTACCCTAACTATTACAAAGATTCCCTCCGGTTTGTCCGAAGTGGGACTTTCGAGATATATAAGTCCGGAAACTCACTAGAGAAGAAAATGATGACAGTGAAGCCGGTCACATCCCAGAGTGGGATCTTTGGGTATAAAAAATTTCTTCACGTGTGTCCCTTTGCGCCATAACCATGGACAATCTTCATCGTTTAACTTGATGCTCGGGTCAATATTCACTGTGAAGGGAGCAATTTCATGAAACTTTTCATAATCTTCTGACATGTCTGTCTTGTCCTCCACTCCCACGATGTTTCTTTTCCCTGAGAGAACTATGTGGCGCTTTGGCTCATCGTATGATGTATTCGCTTCCTTATCTTTTCTTTTTCTCGGCTTGGTAGACATGTCCTTCACATAGAAAACCTGCACCACATCATTGGCTAGGACGAATGGTTCGTCTGCGTACCCAAGATTGTTGAGATCCACTGTTGTCATTCCGTACTGCGGGTCTTCCTTTACCCCGCCTCCTGTCAGATTGACCCATTTGCACCGAAACAAAGGGACCTTCAAACCACGTCTATAGTCAAGTTCCCATATCTCCTCTATGTAACCATAATATGTGTCCTTTGGCCTATTGGTGTTTGCTGCATCAAAGCGGAAACCACTATTTTGGTTGGTGCTCTTTTTATCTTGGGTGATCGTGTAAAATGTATTCCCATTTATCTCGTACCCTTTGAAAGTCAATATAGTCGAAGATGGTAACTTGGACAGCAAGTACAGCTCATCTGCAACAGTGTCGTCATGCATGACACGTGTCTGCAACCAACCGACAAAAGTCCCCGTTTGTTCATGTGTAATCCAGTCGTCAGACTGCTTCGGGTGTTTGGAGCGTAGAATATTCTTGTGTTCCTCGATATACGGAGCCACCAAGGCGGAACTTCGTAGAACTGTGTAGTGTGCTTGCGCCCAAGAATGCCCGTCATGGCATATTACTGAATTCTTTCCTAGCGTGCCTTTTCCACCCAGTCTGCCCTCATGCCGCGATTCAGGAACACCAATCGGCTTAAGGTCAGGAATAAAGTCAACACAAAGCTCAATGACCTCCTCTGTTTCATGGCCCTTAGAGATGCTTCCTTCTGGCCTAGCACGATTATGAACATATTTCTTTAAGACTCCCATGAACCTCTCAAAGGGGGACATATTGTGTAGAAATACAGGACCCAGAATGGCAATCTCTTCGACTAGGTGAACTAGGACGTGCGTCATGATATTGAAGAAGGATGGTGGGAACACCAACTCGAAACTGACAAGACATTGCACCAAATCATTCTCTAACCTTGGTATGATTTCTGGATCGATTACCTTCTGGGAGATTGCATTGAGGAATGCACATAGCTTCACAATGGCTAATCGAACGTTTTCCGGTAGAATCCCCCACAATGCAACCGGAAGCAGTTATGTCATAATCACGTGGCAGTCATGAGACTTTAGGTTCTGGAACTTTTTCTCTGCCATATTTATTATTCCTTTTATATTCGATGAGAAGCCAGACGGGACCTTCATACTGAGCAGGCATTCGAAGAAGATTTCCTTCTCTTCTTTCGTAAGAGTGTAGCTGGCATGACCCTGATACTGCTTTGGATCCATGCCGTCTTTTCCGTGCATACGTTTCTGGTCCTCCCGTGCCTCCGGTGTATCTTTTGGCTTCCCATACACGCCCAAGAATCCTAGCAGGTTCAGGTAAGATTCTTTGTCACGTGCATCACGTCGATTGCAGAGCGGACCTCTAGGTCTTTCCAATAGGGTAGGTCCCAAAATATAGATTTCTTCTTCCACATGGGTGCGCGTCCGTCAGCGTCATTCGGAACAGATTGTCCGCTAGGACCCTTTCCAAAGATTACTTTTAAATCCTTGACCATATCAAGTATATCATCACCAGTACGGTGGCGAGGCTTCTTCCGGTGATCTGCCTCACCTTTGAAATGCTTGCCTTTCTTTCTTACGGGATGCCTGCTCGGAAGAAATCGACGATGTCCTAGGTACACATTCTTCTTACATTTATCCAAATATATACTGTCGGTATCATCTAAACAGTGCGTGCATGCGTGGTATCCCTTGTTTGTCTGTCCTGAAAGGTTACTGAGAGCATGCCAATCATTGATGGTTACAAATAGCAACGCTCGCAGGTCAAATTCCTGCTGTTTGTGCTCATCCCACACACGTACACCTTCTATACTGCACAGCTCTAAAAGTTCTTCAACTAATGGCCTTAGGTACACATCAATGTCGTTGCCGGGTTGCTTGGGCCTTGTATGAGCACTGGCATCATAATGAACTTCCGCTTCATGCACAACCAAGGAGGAAGGTTATAGATACATAGAGTCACAGGCCATGTGCTATGATTGCTGCTCTGCTCCCCAAAAGGATTAATGCCATCTGCACTTAAACCAAACCATACGTTCCTTGCGTCATCTGTAAAGTCCTTCCACTTTCTCTCTATTTTTCTCCACTGCGATCCGTCAGCGGGTACTCTCAACTTCCCGTCTTTCTTACGGTCTTCTTTGTGCCATCGCATCAACTTGGCATGCTCTTTGTTTTGGAACAAACGTTTCAACCGTGGTATTATAGGAGCATACCACATCACCTTGGCAGGAATCTTCTTCCTGGGGCGCTCGCCCTCAACATCACCAGGGTCATCGTGGCTGATCTTATAGCGCAATGCACCACATACCGGGCATGCATTCAAATCCTCGTACTCACCGCGGTAGAGGATGCAGTCATTAGGGCATGCATGTATCTTCTGCACCTGTAATCCTAGAGGGCAGACAACCTTCTTTGCTTCGTACGTACTGTCTGGCAATTCGTTGTCCTTTGGAAGCTTCTTCTTTAACATTATCAGCAACTTTTCAAATCCCTTGTCAGATACACCATTCTCTGCCGTCCATTGCAGCAATTCCAGTGTGGTACCTAGCTTTTTCTTGTCATCTTCGCAATTTGGGTACAACAATTTCTTGTGATCCTCTAACATGCGCTGCAACTTCAGCTTCTCCTTTTCACTTGCGCAGTTTCTCTTTGCATCGGCAATGGCCCGACCAAGATCATCAGCGGGCTCATCTGATGCCTCTTCTTCAGCTTCTTCCCGCATTGCCGGCTCAGCTTCTTCCCCCATTGTTGTACCATCGTATTCAGGGAACCCATGGCCAGGATAGCTGTCGTCATCCTCTTCTTCTTCATTCTCTTCCATTAGGACCCCTCTTTCTCCGTGCTTGGTCCAACAGTTATAGCCGGACATGAAACCGGACTCAAACAGGTGGACGTGAATGGTTCTTGAGTTAGAGTAATTTCGATCATTCTTACAGCCAGCACATGGACAATACATAAAACCATCCGCCCGCTTGTTTGCCTCAGCCGCAACCAGAAAAGTATGCACGCCATTAATGAACTGGGGAGAGCATCGGTCATCGTACATCCATTGCCGCCTCATCTTCATTACAAAACACCGAAAAGACAAAATTAATACAAGTTCAGACATAAAGTTCATACAAACTTGTTCTCATAAAACAACATACAAACTCTCTAGCTAAAGCATTTAAATGCAACAACAAATGCGATCAAGATCGCAACTAATGTAACAATTGATCCAACAACATAGTGATACCAAGCCTCACGATCAATGGCATATTTTTTAAATTTTCTAATCTTCAAGCGCATTGTATCCATCTTGATCTTGTGATCATCGACGACATCGGCAACATACAACTCCAGTTTCATCTTCTCTTCTTCAATTCTTTTCAATTTTTCTTTCAAATACTCATTTTGTTTTTCAACTAAATTTAATTTCTCGACAAGAGGGTCGGTTGCAATTTCCGGTTCACATACCTCCTAGATAAAAATATCTATGTCAACTTGATGGGCATAATTGTCATAAACACGAAATGCAACAAATAGTTATAAAAGAGAATATACCACATCCGAATCATAAACCGGAAGAGGGCCCACGGGGACGGATATCAAAACCATGCCACTATGAATAACAAACAACGAACGGGTAAGAAAATTATACAAGTAACTATCTAAGTCACACAAACATAATTTTCTTTTTATAAAAAGGATAAGAACAAGAGGCTAACCAAGGTGGTGCCGGCGACGGGACGGTGCGGGCGATCGACGGTGGTTAGGACGGGGACGGGAAGGCACTAAGTAAACCACACCTACACATCCAAACTAAGAAGTTAATTTGAGCTCAAATTGCATATAAATCAAATAAACTACCATATATAAATACTCCCAAACTAAAACCCACAAATGACTATACTTATAGAGCATTGCAAGAGCTAATCTAGCAATGAGAGATGAAAGGACAAAGTTGCTAACCTTTGTGAACACTTGGATGGATGGGGTGCCTCCAAATCTTGACAAATTTTGGCAAAAATGGAGGATGAGCTCGAGGAAGAGGGAAAGAACAGAGAGGAGAGGAAAGGGAAGAACAGAGAGCTAGGGCTGGACGAAGGGTTTATATAGGAGCATCTTTAGTCCCGGTTCGTTACACAAACCGGGACTAAAGGTGAGCTTCTAGTACCGGTTCGTGACACGTACCGGGACTAAAGGTGATCGTGGGGCCCCAGCCTGACACCAGCCTGCTGTTGGAAATATGCCCTAGAGGCAATTAATAAAGTGTTTATTATTATCATATTTCTCCGTTCATGATAATGGTTTATTATTCATGCTAGAATTGTATTGACCGGAAACTAAATACATGTGTGGATAATAGACAAATACTATGTCCCTAGTATGCCTCGACTAGACTAGCTCGTTGATCAAAAGATGGTCAAGGTTTCCTGACCATGGACATGAGTTGTCATTTGATAACGGGATCACATCATTAGGAGAATGATGTGATGGACATGACCCAACCGTTAGCATAGCAAATGATCGTTCAGTTTATTGTTGTTGCTTTCACTATGTCAAATACACGTTCCTCTGACCATGAGATCATGCAACTCCCGGATACCGTAGGAATACTTTGGGTGTATCAAACGTCACAACGTTACTGGGTGATTATAAAGGTGCACTACAGGTATCTCCGAAAGTGTTTGTTGAGTTGGCATGGATCGAGATTGAGATTTGTCACTGCGACTATCGGAGAGGTATCTCTGGGCCCTCTCGGTAATACAACATCATAGAAGCCTTGCAAGCACCGTGACTAAAGAGTTAGTTAAAAGATGATGTATTACGGAACGAGTAAAGAGACTTGCCGGTAACGAGATTGAACTAGGTATTGGATACCGACGATCGAATCTCGGGCAAGTAACATACCGCCGGACAAAGGGAACAACGTATGTTGACATATGAGGTTCACCGATAAAGATCTTCGTGGAATGTGTAGGAACCAATAGGAACATCCAGGTCCCACTGTTGGTTATTGACCGGAGAGTCGTCTCGGTCATGCCTACATCATTCCCGAACCCGTAGGGTCCGCACACTTAAGGTTCGATGACGATATAGTATTATATGAGTTATGTGGTTGGTGACCGAAGTTTGTTCGGAGTCCCGGATGAGATCGCGGACATGACGAGGAGTCTCGAAATGGTCGAGAGGTAAAGATTCATATATTGGAAGGCTATATTCGGACGTCGGAAAGGTTCCGAGTGATTCGGGTATTTTTCGGAGTACCGGGGAGTTACGGGAATTCACCGGGAGAAGTAATGGGCCTTATTGGGCCATACGGGAAAAGGAGAGGCAGGACACGTGAGGAGGCGCCCCCCCCCCCCCCCCCCCGTTGCCCAAACCAAATTGGACTAGGGGAGGGCGCAGCCCCCTCTTTCCTTTCCCTCTCCCTTCCCCCTTTCCTACTCCGTATGGGAGGTGGAATCCTACTAGGACTAGGGAGTCCTAGTAGGACTCCCCACACTTGGCACAGCCCTAGGGGGCCGGCCTCCTCCCTCTCATCCTTTATATATGGGGGCAGGGGGGCACCCCAAAGCACACAATTGTCCCATAGCCGTGTGCGGTGCCCCGATCTCCGTTTTCCACCTCGGTCATATTTTCGGATAGCTTAGGCGAAGCCCTGCCGGAATCACTTCACCGTCACCGTCGCCACGCCGTCGTGCTGACAGAACTCATCTACTACCTCAACGTCTTGCTGGATCAAGAAGGCGAGGAACGTCACCGAGCTGCATGTGTGTAGAACTCGGAGGTGCCGTACGTTCGGTACTCGATCGGTGGAGCTCGAAGGATTGATCGACTACATCAACCGCGTTGTGAGACGCTTCCGCTTAACGGTCTACGTGGGTACGTAGACACACTCTCCCCTCTCGTAGCGATGCATCTCCATGGATAGATCTTGCGTGAGCGTAGGAATTTTTTTGGAATTCATGCTCCGTTCCCTAAAGTGCTATCCGAGCCAGGTCTATGCGTAGATGTGATTTGCACGAGTAGAACACAAGTGAGTTGTGGGCGTGGGTGTATACATATTGCTTGCCGTTACTAGTTGTTACTTGATTCGGCGGTATTGTGAGATGAAGCGGCCCGGACCGACATTACGCGTACGCTTACGCGAGACAGGTTTCAACGCTACGTGCACTCATTGCATAAAGGTGACTGGCGGGTGTCTGTCTCTCTCACTTTAGTTGAATCGGTTTCAATGAAGAGGATTCTTTTAGAAGATCAAAAAGCAATCACTACACCACGTTGTGGTTTTGCGTAGGTAAGAACGGTTCTTGCAAACCCGTAGCAGCCACGTAAAACTTGCAACAACAAAGTAGAGGACGTCTAACTTGTTTTTGCAGGGTATGCTGGTGATGTGATATGGCCAAGACATGATGTGATATAAGTTGTTGTATGAGATGATCATGTTTTGTAAGTTATCAGGCAACCGGCAGGAGCCTTATGGTTGTCTCTTTATTGTATGCAATGCCAACGCTATGTAATTACTTTACTTTACCGCTATTAGTTAGCAGTAGTAGTAGTAGCAATAGCCGGCGAGACGACCACGACGCTACGATGGAGATCAAGGTGTCACGACGCTACGATGGAGATCAAGGTGTCAACCCGGTGTCGATGGAGATCATTACGGTGCTTTGCTGATGGAGATCAAAAGCACAAGACGATGATGGCCATATCATGTCACATATATTGAATTGCATGTGATGTTAATCCTTTTATGCATCTTATTTTGCTTAGGACGACGGTAGCATTATAAGATGATCCCTTCACTAAATTTCAAGATAAGTGTTCTCCCCGAGTATGCACCGTTGCGAAGGTTCGACGCTTCTAAGCACCACGTGATGATCGGGTGTGATGGATTCTTTCGTTCGCATACAACGGGTGTAAGCCAGTTTTACACACGCAGAATACTTGGGTTAAACTTGACGAGCCTAGCATGTACAGACATGGCCTCGGAACACAAGAGACCGAAAGGTCGAACATGAGTCATATAGTAGATATGATCAACATGAAAGATGTTCACCATTGATAACTAATCCACCTCACGTGATGATCGGACGCGGTTTAGTTGATGTGGATCATGTTACACTTAGACAAATTGAGGGATGTTAATCTAAGTGGGAGTTCTTAAGTAATTTGATTAATTGAACTTCAATTGTCATGAACATAGTCTTACTTGTCTTAGCAAATTTATGTTGTAGATCAATAGACCACGCTGTAGTTCCCCTGTTTTTATTATGTTCCTAGAGAAAACGAAGTTGAAAGTTGATGGAAGCAACTATGCGGACTAGGTCCGTAATCTGAGGATTGTCCTCACTGCTGCTCAGAAGGCTTATGTCCTTAATGCACCGCTCAGTGAAATACCCCTACGGCTTCGTCTGAGGACGTTATGAACGTCTGGCAGACAAGAAAAGATGACTACTCGATAGTTCAGTGCGCCATACTTTACGGCTTAGAACCGGAGGTCCAAATATGTTTTGAGAAACACGGAGCATATGAGATGTTCCAAGAGCTGAAAATTTGTTTTTCAAGCTCACACCCGGGTCGAGAGGTATGACACCTTCGACAAGTTCTATAGCTACAAGATGGAGGAGAACAGCTCCGTTAGTGAGCATGTACTCAGAATGTCTGAGTACTTCAAACACTTGAATCAAGTGGGAGTTAGACTTCCGAATAAAGTGGTGATTGATAGAGTTCTCTAGTCACTATCACTAAGCTACTGGATCTTCGTAATAAACTATAAACATGCAAAGGATAGAAGATCCTTAAGCTATTCGCGATGCTACAATCTGCGGATGTAGAAATCAAAAAAAGGGAGCATCAAGTGTTGATGGTTAATAAGACCACTAGTTTCAAGAAGGGCAAGGGAAAGAAAAGGGAACTTCAAGAAGAACGGTAAAACAGTTGCCGCTCACGCGAAGAAACCCAAGGCTGAACCAAACCCGAGACTTAGTGCTCCCATTGCAAAAGGGAAATGTCACAGGGAGCGGAACTTCCCCAAAGTAACTGGCAGATAATAAGACTGGCAATGTCAACAAAGATATTTGATATACATGTTATTGATATGTACCTTACTAGTACTCGTAGGAGCACCTGGGTATTTGATACTTGTTCAGTTGCTTACAACTTGAAACATGGAGCTTCGGAATAAACGAGGGCTAGCTAAGAACGAGGTGACGATGTGCATTGGAAGTGTCTCCAAGGTTGATGTGATCACCATCTCCACGCTCTCTCTACCTTCAGGATTAGTGATGAACCTTAATAATTGTTATTTGGTGCTTGCGTTAAGCATGAACATTATATCTGATAGTGTTTATTGCAAGACGGTTATTCAATTTCAGAGAATAATTGTTATTCTATTTATTTGGATAATATCATTGATGATCATGCACTTAAAATGAAAGGTTTATTGAATCTTGATCGTAGTAATACATATGTTCATAACACGAATGCCAAAAGCTAATGATAGTACCACATATTTGTGGCACTGCCGCTTAGGTCATATCAGTGTTAAACACATGAAGAAACTCCATGCAGATGGGTTTTTGGAATCTCTTGATTATGAATCATTTGAGACATGTGAACCGTGCCTTATTGGCAAGATGACTAAAACTCCGTTCTCCGGAACAATGGAGCGAGCAACCAACTTATTGGAAATAATACATACCGATATATGAGGTCCGATGAGTGTTGAGGCGCGGTGGATATCGTTATGTTCTCACGTTCACTGATGATTTGACTAGATATGGTTATGTCTACTTGATGAAGCATAAATCTGAAACATTTGAAAAGTTCAAAGAATTTCAGAGTGAAGTAGAGAACCATCGTAACAAGAAAATAAAGTTCTTACGATCTGATCGTGGAGGAGAATATTTGAGTTACGAGTTTGGCAATCACTTAAGACAATGTGGAATTGTTTCACAGCTCACGCCACATGGAACACCACAGCGTAATGGTGTGTGCGAACGTCGTAATCGTACTCTATTGGATATGGTGCGTTCTATGATGTCTCTTACCGATTTGCCACTATCATTTTGGGGTTATGCATTAGAGAGAGCTGCATTCACTTTAAACAAGGGCACCGTCTAAATCCGTTGAGATGACACCGTATGAACTGTGGTTTGCAAGAAACCTAAGATGTCGTTTCTGAAAGTTTGGGGATGCGATGCTTATGTCAAAAGGCTTCAGCTAGATAAGCTCGAACCCAAAGCGGATAAATGCGTCTTCATAGGATACCCAAAAGAGACCGTTGGGTACACCTTCTACCACAGATCCGAAGGCAAAGTTTTCGTTGCTAAAGAATGGATCCTTTCTAGAGAAGGAGTTTCTCTCGAAAGAAGTGAGTGGGAGGAAAGTAGAACTTGATGAGGTAATTGTACCTCCTCTGGATAGTAGTACGCCACAGAAAGTAATTTCTGTGACATCGACACAGACCAGAGAAGAAGTTAATGATGATGATCATGAAACTTCGGATCAAGTTGTTACTGAACTTCGAAGGTCAACTAGGACACGTTCCGCACCAGAGTGGTACGGAAATCCAGTCTTGGAGGACATGTTGCTAGACAACGATGAACCTTCGAACTATGAAGAAGCGATGGCAAGCCCGGATTCCGACAAATGGCTTGAGGCCATGAAATCCGAGATTGGATCCATGTATGAGAACAAAGTGTGGACTTTGGTAGACTTGCCCGATGAACGGCGAGCTATTGAAAATAAATGGATCTTTAAGAAGAAGACGGATGCTGATGGTAATATCACCGTCTATAAAGCTCGACTTGTTGCTAAAGGTTATCACCAAGTTCAAGGAGTTGACTACGATGAGACTTTCTCACCCGTAGCGATGCTAAAGTCTGTCAAAATTATGTTAGCAATTGCCGCGTTTTATGATTATGAAATCTAGCAAATGGACGTCAAAACAGCATTCCTTTACGGATTCCTTAAGGAAGAATTGTATATGATACAGCCGGAAGGTTTTGTCGATCCTAAAGGCGCTAACAAAATATGCAAGCTCCAGCGATCCATCTATGGACTGGTGCAAGCATCTCGGAGCTGAAATACTCGCTTTGATGAAGTGATCAAAGCGTTTGGGTTTATACAAGTTTATGAAGAAACTTGTATTTACAAGAAAGTGAGTGGGAGCTCTATAGCATTTCTAATAGTATATGTGGATGAGATATTATTGATTGGAAATGATATAGAATTTCTGGAAAGCATAAAGAATTGAAAGGAGGTTTTCAATAAAAACCTGTTTTTGAGTTATCCACAGATTGGGCATCGAGATCTATGGAGATAGATCAAGACACCTGATAAAAGATTTTCACACACCTTGATGAGATTTTGAAGAAGTTCAAAATGGATCAAGTCAAAAGAAATAAGTTCTTGGCTGATGTGAAGTGGAGTAAGACTTGAAGATCTAGGTAAAGGTTGTTTACATGTTAGGCATCAAAATCTATAGTGATAGATTGAGACGCCTCATATGACTTTCACAAAACATATACCTTGACAAGATTTTGAAGAAATTCAAAATGGATCAGTCAAAGAAGGAGTTCTTGACTGTGGTGAAAGGTGTGAAGTTGATTAAGACTCAAATCTCGACCACGGCAAAATAAATAGAATGGATGAAGGTTATCCCCTATGCCTCGGCCATAGGTTCTATAAAGTATGCCAAGCTGTGTGCCTTGCCATGTGTCTGGCAAAAGAGGTACCAAAGTGATCCAGGAGTAGATCACTGGACAGCGGTCAAATTATCCTTAAGATGACTAAGGAAGAATTTCTCGGGAATAGAGATGATAAAGAGTTCGTCGTAAGGGGTTACGTCGATGCAAGCTTTAAACACTGATCCGAAAGACTATGAGTCTCAGACCGGATAAGTATAGTGGGGAAATATTTTGGAGTAGCTCCAAACAGAGTGTGGTAGCAGCATCTACATAATAACATAGAGATTTGCCAAGAACACACGGATCTGAATATTGCAGACCCGTTGACTAAAACCTCTCTCACAAGCAAAACATGATCAGCTTTAGAACTGATTAAGTGTTAATTACATGGAGATGTAATCTAGATTATTGACTCTAGTGCAAGTGGGAGACTGTTGGAAATATGCCCTAGAGGCAATTAATAAAGTG
Source organism: Elymus sibiricus (assembly GCA_039707655.1). NCBI lineage: Eukaryota > Viridiplantae > Streptophyta > Magnoliopsida > Poales > Poaceae > Elymus > Elymus sibiricus. Next base: position 87,934,649 of record CM077676.1, read on the forward strand.
TTTATTATTATCATATTTCTCCGTTCATCATAATGGTTTATTATTCATGCTAGAATTGTATTGACCGGAAACTAAATACATGTGTGGATAATAGACAAATACTATGTCCCTAGTATGCCTCGACTAGACTAGCTCGTTGATCAAAAGATGGTCAAGGTTTCCTGACCATGGACATGAGTTGTCATTTGATAACGGGATCACATCATTAGGAGAATGATGTGATGGACATGACCCAACCGTTAGCATAGCAAATGATCGTTCAGTTTATTGCTGTTGCTTTCACTATGTCAAATACACGTTCCTCTGACCATGAGATCATGCAACTCCCGGATACCGTAGGAATACTTTGGGTGTATCAAACGTCACAACGTTACTGGGTGATTATAAAGGTGCACTACAGGTATCTCCGAAAGTGTTTGTTGAGTTGGCATGGATCGAGATTGCGATTTGTCACTCCGACTATCGGAGAGGTATCTCTGGGCCCTCTCGGTAATACAACATCACAGAAGCCTTGCAAGCACCGTGACTAAAGAGTTAGTTGCAAGATGATGTATTACGGAACGAGTAAAGAGACTTCCCGGTAACGATATTGAACTAGGTATTGGATACCGACGATCGAATCTCGGGCAAGTAACATACCGCCGGACAAAGGGAACAACGTACGTTGACATATGAGGTTCACCGATAAAGATCTTCGTGGAATGTGTAGGAACCAATATGAGCATCCAGGTCCCGCTGTTGGTTATTGACCGGAGAGTCGTCTCGGTCATGTCTACATCATTCCCGAACCTGTAGGGTCCGCACACTTAAGGTTCGATGACGATATAGTATTATATGAGTTATGTGATTGGTGACCGAAGTTTGTTCGGAGTCCCGGATGAGATCGCGGACATGACGAGGAGTCTCGAAATGGTCGAGAGGTAAAGATTCATATATTGGAAGGCTATATTCGGACGTCGGAAAGGTTCCGAGTGATTCGGGTATTTTTCGGAGTACCGGGGAGTTACGGGAATTCACCGGGAGAAGTAATGGGCCTTATTGGGCCATACGGGAAAAGGAGAGGCAGGCCACGTGAGGAGGCGCGCGCCCCCCCGCCCCCCCCGCTTGCCCAAACCGAATTGGACTAGGGGAGGGGGCGCAGCCCCCTCTTTCCTTTCCCTCTCCCTTCCCCCTTTCCTACTCCGTATGGGAGGTGGAATCCTACTAGGACTAGGGAGTCCTGGTAGGACTCCCCACACTTGGCGCAGCCCTAGGGGGCCGGCCTCCTCCCTCTCATCCTTTATATACGGGGGCAGGGGGGCACCCCAAAGCACACAATTGTCCCATAGCCGTGTGCGGTGCCCCGATCTCCGTTTTCCACCTCGGTCATATTTTCGGATAGCTTAGGCGAAGCCCTGCCGGAATCACTTCACCGTCACCGTCGCCACGCCGTCGTGCTGACGGAACTCATCTACTACCTCGACGTCTTGCTGGATCAAGAAGGCGAGGAACATCACCGAGCTGCACGTGTGTAGAACTCGGAGGTGCCATACGTTCGGTACTCGATCGGTGGAGCTCGAAGGATTGTTCGACTACATCAACCGCGTTGTGAGACGCTTCCGCTTAACGGTCTACGAGGGTACGTAGACACACTCTCCCCTCTCGTAGCGATGCATCTCCATGGATAGATCTTGCGTGAGCGTAGGAATTTTTTTGAAATTCATGCTCCGTTCCCCTACACCTGCCACCACCCCTTTAGTCCTGGTTCGTGTCACGAACCGGTACTAGAGGTTCAACACGAACCGGGACTAATGATGCCCGCCCCCCTAGCCGTTGGAACCGGGACTAATGGTCACATTTGTACCGGTCCGTTTCCAAACCGGGACTAATGGGGCTCACGTAAAGTCCTTTTTCTACTAGTGACACATCATCGGTAGGGCAGCAAGGTTGATGTAAAAGCCCTCCGTGATCGATTCCCCCTCCGGCAGGGTGCCGAAAAAGGCCTCCGGACGGGATCACAGAAGAACAGAAGCTTGCGGCGGCGGAAAAGTTATTCGAGGTGGTTCTCTGTTGGTTTCCCAATATTTGAGAATTTATAGAAGTGGAATTAGGTCAAAAGGAGCCACGTGGGGCCCACAAGGTAACAGGGTGCGACCACCCCGTGGGCACGCCCTGTTGCCTTGTCATCTCCTCGTGCGTCTTCTGATCTCCTCTCGAAGCTTCTAGGGTCTCTTTTGTCTAGAAAAAAAACGTCAAAAAGTTTCGTAGCGTTTGGACTCCGTTTGGTACTGATTTTCTGAAAAAACCAAAAACAAGCAGAAAACAGCAACTGGCACTAGGCACTGGGTTAATAGGTTAGTTTTCAAAAATCATATAAAATGACATATAATTGCATATAAAACATCCAAGATTGATACTATAATAGCATGGAACAATCAAAACTTATAGATACGTTGCAGACGTATCAGCATCCCCAAGCTTAATTCCTGCTCGTCCTCGAGTAGGTAAATGATAAAAACATAATTTTTGATGTGGAATGCTACCTAACATGTTTATCATGTAATCTCTTTTATAGTATGAATATTGAGAAACGATGAATTAACAATATCAACATAATAATATCCATGAATATAAGAAGCATAATCATTAAACATTCAAAATATACGATCCTTAACGAATGTTATTCCCCACTCATTTTGTCATGTTAGCATGGAACGACTCCGCCTTCACTGCATAAATATAAATCATGAGCACCCCGGTGTTAAACCAGGCAACACTAGTAGGAAAACCCCCATTTGTCCCGGTTCGTAAGGGCCTTTAGTCCCGGTTCTGGAACCGGGACTAAAGGGTCGGGACTAAAGCCCAAAACCTTTAGTCCCGGTTTGCTTACGAACCGGGACCAAAGGCCCTCCACGTGGCGCTGCCTGGGGCGGGGGAGGGAGGACCTTTAGTCCCGGTTGGTGTTACCAACCGGGACTAAAGGCTCCACCTTTAGTCCCGGTTGGTAACACCAACCGGGACTAAAGGTCCTTGCCAGGGGCTGCCTTGCCGGGGGGGGGAAAAATTGAATTTTTTTTTGAATTTTTTTATAATTTTTTTTGATTATTTTTTTATTTGTTTTTAAGTTTTATTCCGAATTTAAAATCTTTGAATTATTTCACAATTTAATCTCTAGAGTCTCTAATCAGCACTCATTCCAAATCGTCTAACTTCCCGGCCGGTCACCCATCCTCTCACTACTCCAGCCCGAGCACGCTTAACTTTCAGGTTCTATCTCCCCTAGTTTCCAATTCAGCACTTGTTGTTTTCCTGACAATCTTAAGCTATCAATCCTGTTAACCCTTAGGTCTTGATGTCACATGATTTAATTTTTTGAATTCTAAACAATTATTAAAATAAACAAAATAAGTACTAATAATATTGAATTTCAATGAAAATAAAATAAGTAATAATATTATTTTATTCATTTTTTTGCCATTTATTCATTTAATATGACATAATTAATATCATTAAATCTGTAAATCAAAATTCGACAAATAATATATCCATTATTATCAGAAAAATGTGAGGAATCCAAATATGACATCATTTATTTATTTTTAAATAAAATTAATTTTTAAAATTATTATTTTTCATTTGAAATAACTTTTTTTACTTTTGGAATTTTGAGAATCTGAGAAAACTTCACCGGGTAAACTTTTTTTTTCGACGTCGTATGCAAAAGTTATGGCCGTTTTACATTTTTTTTTCATTTTTTTGCAAAAAAGGTCAAAATTTCTATACCAACTAGACACTAAAACCTAACTACATCTCGAAGGATTTTATTTTTTGAAGATTTTATCATTTTTGTTTATTTTCTACAAAACTAAAAAAGGCGATCCACGGGGGGGGGGGGGGGGGTAGAGTTTGAAAATTTCAGAACCCCTTTAGTCCGGGTTGGTGTCCATCCAATCATACCGTCGACTACACATCTGCTAGCACCGTCCCAGCCAAAGTCACAGCTGAGGTTAACCAAGTCAGAAAGGTATGCGGCCGTCGGCTTCGAAGTATCAGGGTTTCAGACGAAAACACGTCTGTTACAAAGACATTTCATTTTTTTAAACTTATTTCAACTCCAGACTTTTTGTGTGTGCACCATTCGAAGCCACGCCATCACTTTTCAACCCTTTCTCACTTCATTTGCTATTATTCATGCGTTTACTGATTTTTTTGAGCTAAATGACCCTGAAATTGAAAAGCACTACAAATGAACTCTGAAAAGGTTGAAAGTTGGCATGGTATCATCATTTCACCCACATAGCATGTGCTAAAAAGTTGAGAGGGTTACGGCAAAAACTGGATGCACTTCGTGTACAAACGGGACCATCTCATTCGAAGTACCAACGTTTCGGACGAAAACTCGTCTGTTACAAATGCATTTCATTTTTTTAAATTTATTTCAACTCCAGACTTTTTGTGCATTCAATATGCACCATACTACAACATTTTAAAATCTACAGAAAGAACTAACTAAAAATAATAAAAAACAACAATTAAATGACTAAAACAACTATATAAGCAAAACAGTATTGTTTTAATTAAAATCCTAATTTAAATTATTCTAAAAATAACCAAATAAATCTTACTGTGACAACAATCTAACACGTGACTAGGAGTAAAAAGAATTAAATTAAAAACTATTTGTAAACTCAAGTTATTCACAATCTAGGGTTTGAAGCAAATTTGAACAAATTCAAATTTAAACCATTCAAATTTGAAAACTAATGGCACAAACAGAAACTAGACAAAATTTTGAATCTAATGCAAAAAGAATCACTCAAAAACATCAAATATCTTAAAAGATATAAGCAATTTAAAACAAAAACTAAAAACAGAAAACAAATGTAAAAACAGGAAAAAAAAACTTTCAGAACCCCTTTAGTCCCGGTTGGTGTCTGCAACCGGGACTAAAGGTCCAACCTTTAGTCCCGGTTGGTAACACCAACCGGGACTAAAGCCTCAACCCCTTTAGTCCCGGTTGGTGTTACCAACCGGGACTAAAGCCTCAACCCCTTTAGTCCCGGTTGGTGTTACCAACCGGGACTAAAGCCTCACGAACCGGGACCGATGCTCCCATGGGTCCTGGTTCGTGAGTGAACCGGGACTAATGTGCTTTTCAAGGTGGACCAAAGCCCTGTTTTGTACTAGTGCAATTGGATCGTACTTCTAACGCGCTTCAGAATTTTCAACTTCACGCAATACATGAGCGTGAGCCATGGACAAAGCATGAGGTGGAATAGAATGTGGTGATAGGGATTAATAGGAGAAGTCAAAAAGGAAGAAAGTCTCGCATCAACTCGGCAGATCAACGGACTATGGAGATGTCCACCAATCGATATCAATGAGAGGAGTAGGGATTGCCATGCAGCGGATGCACTAAGAGCTATAAGTATATGAAATCTCAAACTGAAACTAAGTGGGTGTGCATCCAACTTACTTGCTCATGAAGACTTCGGGCATTTGAGGAAGCCCATCATCGGAATATGCAAGCCAAGTTCTATAATGAAAAATTCTCACTAGTATATGAAAGTGACAACTCAGGAGACTCTCTATATGATGAACATGGTGCTACTCTGAAGCACAAGTGCGGAAAAAGATAGTAACATTGCCTCTTCTCTCTTTTTCTCTCATTTTTTTGTGGGCTCTTTTTGGCCTCTTTTTCCCGTTTTTTTTTTCGTCCGGAGTCTAATCCCGACTTGTGGGGGAATCACGGTCTGCATCATGCTTTCCTCACTGGGATAATGCTCTAATAATGATGACCATCATACTTTTAATTACTTACAACTCGATATTACAACATGATACTAGAACAATATGACTCTATATGAATGCCTCTGGTAGTGTACCAGGATGTGCAATGATCTAGCGTAACATGTATAAAAATATGATGAACGGTGGCTGAGCCACAAATATTATGTCAGCTATATGATCATGCAAAGCAATATGACAATGAAGATGTGTGTCATATAAACGGAACGGTGGAAGTTGGATGGAAATATATCTCGGAATGGCTATGGAAATGCCATAATAGGTAGGTATGGTGGCTGTTTTGAGGAAGATATAAGAAGGCTTATGTGTGATAGAGCGTATCGTATCACGAGGTTTGGATACATCGGCGAAGTTTGCACCGACTCTAGTGGTGAAAAAGGGCAATGCACGGTACCGAAGAGGCTAGCAAATTGCGGAAGGGTGAGAGTGCGTATAATCCATGGACTCACATTAGTCATAAAGAACTCACATACTTATTGCAAAGCCTATTAGCCCTAAAAGCAAAGTACTACTCGCATGCCCCTAGGGAGGAGGTTGGTAGGAGTTAACCATCGCACACCCCCGATTGTAACAGCACTCAAGGATTTCATTTCAGACATAAGAATGCTCGGACCTCCCCACCATGCCATGACCAACACTTAGATGAACAGTCAATAACAAACTTTAATACCGATATTTCTACTAATCAATGATTATGAACCTATATCCTTTCATATTACGACATCAATATCATTCAGCCACACGTTTCATATTTAGTGATCTACATCAAAGTTTTTATTATATCCTTCTTGAATACCTATCCTTTATGGACTAATCTTATAACCCGTTCAAATTGCCATTACTATTTATTAGACTCGCAAAAATATTTAAGTGAAGCATGTGAGTGCAACTATTTCTTCAAAATATAACCACCGCCGTGCTCTAAAAGATATAAGTGAAGCACTAGAGCAACTGCCTAGCTCAAAAGATATAAGTGAAGCACATAATCCTGTTCTATTCGTTCCGAACCAAATTTGCGCTGGGAGTATTCTAACAAATTACAATAAATGGAAATCTTCAACTTCTTCCTAACTTGCAATGGAAATCTCAAAGGAAAAAGAGTTTGGTTAAGATTAGAATGTTTGCATCTCAACTAAAAAAAATGATTGCATCTCCATGGAAATGCAATGTTTAATTTAGGAACCTAGCCATGACAAACTACTAAGTAGACTGATTCCTAGTCATATTAGAGAGAGTTAATTTCTTAGAAGCAAATCCACCATTTCCCGATGAAGGCAACCGTAGGCAGCAGCAAGGGAAAATTCCAAAAACAATGACTAGCCAGCTCACAAGGACAAATTAGCCAAATTATATAGCATCAAAACAATGCTAAAGAGGAGGCAATTGCCAACCCAGCAAACCATGGTGTGGATGTAGCAAGTCTCATGCAAAGCCAGCCAACTACTTAGCTAGATAACTATAAACAACAGCAAGACAACCAACTTTCTGTTCTATAATTCCAACATTAAACAGTAAATTAGTAGTTGTCAAACCACACAGGACAGTCACCACATGCTGTGGCAGGGTCATATAGGCCACCCGAGACTATATAGGGCAACCAAACTAGCAGCGCTAGTGCCCTCAAACCCCACTGGTACACGAGTACCAAACAAGAGCAATGACCAATTCACTATTAGCAATTGGAAGAAAAAGCTTGCCACAAGAAACACGTCATTGAGATTTCCTGAAGAACAAGCTTTGTATACCATACGGTACGAGGTAGAAGGCTTGTAGATAGAAAAGAATTACGACCAAATTTGGGTAGCGATATGTTACATCAGGATAGAATGGCACTACCATAAAAGACATAAAAAAGACAAGGATCGCATTTGCTCTTCAGTTTCAGAAATAGAAGAATGAGTAGATATGAGGAGCATGGCATATGTTCTTATCAAAATTTTGGGAAAGACGAGAAAAAAAGCTAGAGAAAACATAAATGAATTGGACCTTCTAAACTCGCAAAATTTGCACTAAACACGCACTTGGAAGTATTAACTGTAGCATCTAAACTTCACCAGATAAGGAATTATTCATATCACACAACACTTGCACTAGATTAAAATCAAGCATAACATTTGTTCATGATAACCAAACACTATGCACTGCACATACAACATAGATGTCTATATGCGAAGAGGAACAACTGCAGGGAATTTAGCAAACTAGATGGATCACATTGCACAACACGTACATTTTTGATAAAAAAATAGGTCTCACATAACATGGAGTACACAGTAGCATAATGAGCACACGCCTACTGTACCAATAATACTCAAGCTATAGCATATGATCGTTACCAGAGCATAACATCATCAAGGATAAGATATAACCCCACCGATTCTAAACAGTAGCCAGGAAATAACACCATAGCTTGTAGAGAGTAAGCAAGCCTAAACACTAGCATCTCTGAACATTGCTATACCATGGACATGAGTAGATACGAACTGACCGGGCTAACTACCACAGCTCAGATGAGCAGCATACCTCAGAACCAAAACCATGCCACTGGATGGCTACAGTTCAACACAAATAAAAAACACTCTCTCTCCGATGGATGACTCGCTGGCTGCTATAAAATGGAATCTTTCCTGACAAAACGTTCTCTCTTTCCTCAGATGCAAATGAAATCCACATCCACATGCGCAAGCTCTCTCTCATATGTTCTCCCTCACATTCTTAAATAAAGCTTTCTTTCAAAAAAGAAAAACTACCTCACACAATTGCTCCATTTCTCTCACTTCTCTGATAAAAAAGTGCTCTCTCTGACACATGCTACCTCTCTCTTCAAATTTTCCAAAGAATTTTTTTTCTCTTTGAGTCTCCCACGAATTCACATTTTCTCTCTCTCAAAGAAATTTTCTCAGTGAATTTTTTTCTCACTCTCACATGCTACCTCTCTCTTCAAATTTTGCAAAGAAATTTTTTTCTCTCTTTGAGTCTCCCGCGTAGGCACTTTCTCTCTTCCTCTCAAAGAAATTTTCTGAACGATTTTTTTTCTCATTCTCACATTTACCTCTCTCTTCACTTTTCCACTAGCGGCGCCACACTTTTCTATTAGCTGTCCCCCTCTTTCTCTCTCTTTCACTGTTCCAGCAGTGAGCCAAGACTTGGGATGTGACATACCATGTAGCCATGCAGCGAACACATGTGACATCGCTGCATGCAGCTTGTGCTTACTGTTTAGATGGACAGGACAGCACCTGCTAATGACAAGCGAACTGCTGCACGGCTCGTGATGCTCCTTTCTAGCACAAATCCCGAAGCACAACACCGGTCCAGATAAGAGGCACCGTGGAGCTCGAGCTAGGAAGAAACTTTGTGAACAATGAATCTTAGCACAAGCATACCAGAATCATCAGATAACCACCATCCAAAATGGTTTGCTCATGGACAGATGACCAAAATATCACAAGGAGCCCCGGCGCGATTGCCCGCACACAGCGTCCTTAGCTCGATGGCAAAAAAACCAGAGACTCGTAGCGGACGCAATACAACACCGCGAAGCAACCGCGCGCACGAGGGCACCGGCAAGGACGTGGGTCCGTGAGAACGAACGGGGGCGAAGCCGCGCGGGGGACGCTCGGTTGTGGCAGAGAAGCCAATCCGGAAGCGCGGAGGATGCGCCAGCGTCCATGGCGGCATCGTGCAAAAACCCTTGTGGCTCGGTATAGTATAGGGGAGCGGAGGAGGAGGCGTGTGCCGATTCGAGGCTGTGGAAGTGAGTAATGAGGGGAGGCGAAATTAGGGAGGCGCATGGCGGCAGCAGGATAGCTGGAGCCTGTCGGAATTGCCGCCGACGGAGGCGGCGGTGTGCTAAGCATGAGACCGTGCACAGACACACACACACAGAGGATGGGAGCGAGAGCGAGTCCTCCTCCACAACGCCTTCCTCGAACGTGCCGCCACGGGCCTGCCTGGCACATCTTCAAATCTCACACGAACTTTAAAAAAAAACTTTATTGAATTCATGAACTTTTTTTGAATTCGTGAAATTTGTTGAATACATGAACTTTTTTCAAATCTCACAAACTTTTTCCAAATTCATAAACTTTTTTTGAGTTCATGTCTTTTTTTCAAAATCATGAACTCTTTTGAAATCCCGCTAACATTTTTTGAACTCTTGAACTTTTTCGAGCTCCTGAACTTTTTTCAAATCAGCAAACTCTTTTTGAACCCATGAACGTTTTTGAATTGGTGAACATTTTTTGAAATTTCTTCTTTTTCGCATTTTCTCAAAAAGTCAACGGTCAGCCGATCAACGGTGGACCAGTCAACCCCGACCGGTGAACTGCGAACAGGCAATCAGGAATCAGGAGAACCACGCATTGTTATTGGGCCGGCCCATGGAGGGTGGCGTGTGCCGCCACGGGGCTGCCTGGCCAATCTTCAAACACGCCTAGCATGGCACAGCCCGTGGCAGCACATTTATAAATGGGACGTGCCTTGCCGACATGAGTGTCACACTTCCAGGCCTAGCCATGACACAATTGCTAAACGGACGGCCAGGCATGACAGACACATGTGTCAGCCATCCTACGTGCTATTCAATCCTTTGGGTTGTTTTGAGTCTATTTTTGGAATTTTGGACTGTTTCAAAATAAAAATAAAAAACAGGCCATGTTGTGCCGGCACGCTGGCCACGCCTCATAGCCCAGGCACAGCCCCAGGCGTGCTACGAGCCTGGCACGACCCATTTAACCATGTGCCGGGCCGAGCACATGACGTGTTAGCACGCATGCTTTTGTCCTGGCCTGTGTAGGATGAGCTAGATAGCTAGGTTGTACGCGAGTGAGAATCAGGATGTGTTTGTGTGTGTTCATTAGACCATAAAATACAAAAAATCTCTGTAACAATAGAACTTTGGGAAATAAATATCTACGGGACAGTTATATCCCTACAACAACTCTCTAGAGATGGTCTTTACCGCACTATTTTGCTATTTTCAAACCCGAGGCTTTTCTAGATTCTTTTACCAAAGCCTTGAGTTATGCTTCTCATCAAACTTGAGGCAAGCCTAATTCTGTGTTCATGTTGAACAATACTTTAACCTGCGAGTGAGTTTGGATTTATTTGGTTTGGCTCGGAGCCTGCCGCCGAAAGTTCTGAGCGGCCATCGGTGGAGTCCATAAAAGTTATAAGGTCGACCAGGAGCTTGGCCTAGAGGCTCCAGGTTGACCTCCGAATGAAGCGGAAAGCTTCTGGACAAAGTCTGATGCAACACCATCTTCAGGGACGGAGATATGTGAGGGGGCGACTTAATCTTGACGGTATAGGATCGTTGAATGAAGGGGATAACTTGCTGCGAGGAGGCAAAATAAAAAACAAGAGATTATGACCCGACGAGGTGGATGCCAACCGTATCTTGCAATCCGAACATACGTCGATCCACAACCCGCAAAACTACCCCACACAACTATGCTCAGCATGGGGACCACGCGATAAGTGCAATCCGCAAGGGAAATCACCAACACTAACACACACAACATGACCGCAAGTAATCACGAGAATATGGGTAACAAGAACTGCCCTTCTGTAATGAGTAGCGCCAAAAGGCCTGGCTCGGAGATGGTGGTGGTGCTGGTTCCTGCTCCACGTGAGATCATGGGTGGTCGACGTGAGGCGAAGAGTAGCGCCAGAAGGCCCGGCTCGGAGATTTTGGTGCTACTGGTTCCTGCTCCATGTGAGATCATGGGTGGTCGACGCGAGGCGAAGAGTAGCGCCAAAAGGCCCGGGGTCGGAGATGTTGGTGTCCGGCTCGTGGGAGTTGAAGGGTTGCCCTTCTCTAAAGATTCTAGAATATTGCTATTCATGTATTTGTTGGGTGAACTGTTGGCCTGAGCAAGTGCACAGGCTATGTGCGTTGGGTCCCATCACCTGCCATAGTATATACATGTAGGCGTGGATGGATGGGATGCTTAGCTCCAGGGCGATCCAGGTCTATTGTGGTTAGTTTGTTATCCACTGCACACGGACTCGGGCAGTCAATCCATACAAAGGCATGCAGATGGCCACAATAACACACGTCCAAATAGGTATGAAGAGGGCCTCCACTTCCCTTCTACACTCCCATAGCTTCCACTATCACTGCTGGCGAGATGGGTGTTCTCGAATGAGTAAGCGCTGGTAGATATTATACCGGACAATTTCGGTTAGATGTCGATGGTCAAATAGTAGAGATGTGTGGAATCTATGGAAGATGCAGATTCTTTGCATCTCTACTATTTTTTTATCACAGTCTGAATCGAGTCGAGATGGCGTCAACGGTCAACAACAATGCAGGCCAGGCACGCCTATCCGGTGGACCAAAAATCGGGCCCAACCACCAGCGCACGGGTGGGACACAAATGGACAAGGCAAAGGGCGGCATATGAGGTGGTCCCAATGGATTTCTCGGCCCACGCATCATAAACCCTCATCTAGAGGACAACGGTGCGACGGCGCCCGGGTAGACGCTTCTACCCGCTGGCCATTGAGATTAATGTTGTCACGTCGTCCGTGCAAAGCCAGCGAAGGTCATGCAATCATATTAGAGCATGGAACGTCCCGCATCAAGAGATCTCCTATATCTCATGTTTCAGAAAAGTGATCAAAGTATCATCCAAGATGGAGGAAACTTGCCAATATGTTTCCAACCACAAACTTGTCGCGTAAGCCACATCCAAGGAATTTCAGCTCCTATGCAACGCATTGCATTTCGTCAGTCTGCTCAACTACATAATCCTTATAACCATTTTGTAGTCATGATACTTCTCCTTGACATACATTTTGCCGCCAACATCATTTTCACTGAAGTTAACTTCAAGTGCATCCCACATTCCTTGGCATCATTCGATTGAGGAAGTCGACCTACACGAAGTAGTCGATTGATGTAGAGGAAAATGAAGTAGAAATCATGTCGATATGCTCCCCCAAAACCACGTCGCTCCCCACCCAGTGCAAATTCTCACGGGATCTAATTTTGATGGCCTGCTCTTTTAACAGTCATCCACGTGGTTAACGAGATGAGATAGCCTTCAAGCAGTGCAACAACAAGACCCGGGCAATGTGTGTGAGAGAGAGAGAGTGAAAGGGAGAGAGAGTAGCAACAGCTCTACGGTATGTTGTTTTTTCCTCTCTGCCTCTCTTTTAGTATATATTATCTCAGCTGGGGACGTTTGGAGGCCAAGCGGAGAGACAAGGAGATAACTGATGTGGGAGGTGAATGACAAAGCTTTCTTGGATTAAAGATGAATTGAAATAAGTATTCAGCTAGTTAACTAAAATGCCTGGATTTGGATAGCAAAAAAACATTTCTTTATTCCTCATAAATTAAACTTTTTCCCAGTTTTACTCTTCTTTTATATTCTTAATTCTCTTTTACTTTTGCATACAAAGATCAATTCCATACACATGATACATTAATTCTTGTAAGCAGCAAAGCTAGTGGGATTCACAACCTCACTAAATTAAGTTGGGGACCAAGGTAAAGTTTCTTAGTTGAGTGCAGGGTTGATCATGTGCTCGCGGGAGAACTCCGCGGATTGATACCTTGGTTCTCAGTACCGACGAAGGATTCTTCTGACACCACAAACCATTGTTCTTCAGGGCCCAACATATATTCTCTTTTCTGGCACTACCTTTTTAGCCAGGGATATTACGACATCTCTAACAGATCCCATAAAACCGGTTAGAGGAGTAAAAATTCCAGTTTACTCCTCTAAACCGGACCTATCCGATCCCCTAAACCGGTTAGAGTAGTAAAATATTTCCTCCGAGCAGTGGCCGAGGAGTAAAAATACTCCAACTCCCACGCGCCAAGTAAATCCCCCCCCCCCCCCACCCGCCACACCCACGTCCACTCCGTCGCCCAATCCACCCACGTGCCGCACCCATGCCCACTCCGCCGCATGCACGTCGGCTGGATCCGGCGGCCATCGCTCCCCCCCCCCCCCCCCCCCCCGTCCATCTACAGTGCTCGACTGGCGGATCCACGCCGTGGCGGCACCTCCTCCTCCCGCACATCTTCCTCTCACGCGTACGATGCCTCCTCCTCTCACGCCAGTGGCGCATTCACCAGGCAGCGCACCGGCCTTCCCCGACCTCCCACCACCGCCGTCGCCGCTGCCGGTGCCAAGATATCATGGCATGTGGCAACGCCAGTGGGGAACTTGGGTCGCCGAAATCTACGACCGCGACACCAAGACCCACTGTTTTGGCTCCTTCCACTCGGCGGAGGTGGCGGCACGTGCATACGACATCAAGTTGGTGCACTAGCACGGAGCCGCAAGCCACCGTAACTTCCCCGACGGACACCTGCCGCCACCGGAGCTTCCGGTGGACCCCTGGGTGGCCACCCCATGCGAGAGGTGATAGGACCGAGAAGCCCGCGAGCATCTCGCACCGGAGCAAGCTAGCAAGGTGTACATGGCGGAGTTCTACCGACGCTACCTGGAGCGCGTCGAGGCGGAGCACTGCCTGTACACGGAGTACGCGGCGGGTAGGGACGACATCATCGATTTGTCCAGCAATGAACGTGGCTACGGCGGAGGCTGCGACGGTCTGGACCCAATGATCGGCGGTTTGAGTAGGGAGGAGTAGAAGACCATTGAGGAAGAATCGGACTAGGTTTAAATTTCTAGCTAAAATTTTGAATTTCGTTTTAAGTTATATGTAAAATATTTAGAATTTACACCGAACGTTGTTTAGTTAGGTTTTATGTACTAGTTTGAACCTAATTTAGCACCGAATTTGTGTTCATATGCCTTTCAAAAAAAATTACTCCGTTAAATTTTGGGGTTCTGCTAGAAACAACATTTCTTTAGAGGAACAAATGTGCTCCTCTAAAGTTTACTCGGCCATTTACGTCTCTAAAATTTGGGAGATCGGCTAGAGATGCCCTTAGAAAGCAATCCACTGAGATATCCATTTGGACACAATTCATGGATAAAACTCGGCATAATATAAATATTTTATTGTCATCGTTACCATAGGACACAAACACACAAAAAACTTCATCTTCACGGTTTCTGAATCGATCTTGTTGATTTCCGCATGGTTCCTTCCCTTGTTCTCCCATGGATGGCAGTCTTAGTGGCTTCCATGCAGTTAAGCACAGCGTGCCCTCCCATGTCCGTGGATGAACCTCGCGTCATCCTCTGTGTACACATGTGTCTCGTTCAACAGCCTGCATTTTCTAAGTTCATGTTATCTGTTATGCGTGAATGGTAGTACGGGAGAGCAAGAGGAGGCGGTGACTGACGAGAAACGGACGGTCTTGCTGAGAGTGGTGGAAGAAATGAGGGTCTCCTCGTCGAGGTACGCCAGCTCCCCATCGATCCTGTCCATGATCCAGCCCCAGGTGTCAGCGAAGGATGGCACATGGGCAGTGTATGCTTTCACATCTGTGATCAAAACCAGGCAGGTCCAGTGACCTAGTTAGTTGGAATTAATCATCCTATATATGCATACATCGTGGAGAACAAGACAAGGACATGTGTGGTTCATAAATAGAGACCTCAATGTTTCGAAAAATAAGTAGTAGAGAACTTGATTGGATGTGTACTCACGCTTGAAGACGTGCCTAAGGGTGTTGTAGATGGACGAGAAGACCTCCTTGTGGGTCAGGACGCCGGCTGGTCCAGCCTGTAGCCCCAAACAAGACAAGCACATGAGTTAATAGACTGACTGAGATCCATCGACGGGTAGCAAATGAAAGGGCTTGATTTTGCCTGTGTGACGAAGATGCCGCGGTCCTGAGCCTGGGCTTGAGCACCTGCTCGTAGAAGGACTTGGTGTAGAGCTGGTAGCAGGGGCCTCCCTCCACAGGATCCGCCAGGTCTCCCACTATCACGTCGAACTTCTCCTCCCGCCTCTTCTCCAGCTCAGCCCTGCAGCATCCATCCATCATTATACACATTAGTACATCAATGTCGGTGAAAACAGTTGGCTCATTAATCAGTACCTGGCGTCGTTGATGACGAGGCAGAGCTTGTCGCTGGCGAACGCGTCCCATTTGACCCTCAGGTGCGCCCGGCAGAAGTGCACCACTTCCTACCGACGTCGTGCACGCGTGGACGGACGTGTTGTTCGCACACGAACACGTCACCGTGTACCCTCGACACCGGGGGTGATGCACCGCAGCTCATGTCAAAGGAGACCCAGCCGAAAGCGCGGTACGCAAGCAATCCGGCGGGCGCTTTTGTAGACCCGAAACCCCACACGCCCGGGAGGGACCTGTCAGGGCGCGCGGCGGCTATGGGCTGCCCTAGGTCGGCCTAACCGCCCCTAGGACCTCGTGGATTCGCTGCCTCCAATCTTGAAGAACGACGAAGAACGAGAAGAAGATACAAGGGAGAGGGATAAAAAGTAGATGAACACGAAAAAGTAGTAGATTGATTTGTTCGATTGTGTGTTGTTCAATCGGCCGTCACCCCTTAGGTATATAAGAGGCGGCTGGACTTCCCGTGCAAGGAAAGGTCTTGAATTCACGTCCAAAACCTATTTTGAGTCCAACTAGGAATCCGAACTTTTCAAAACTGTTCGGTTTAAAAGCTGGCTGCACCTTGCGGGTCACTTTTGAGGTGCTAAACGACCTCGGATGGAAACGAGCCCAAAAGCAATTTTGACCGTTTCGACGAGACGAACAACTTTCATGTTGAACGTTTTTTGATCAGAGGCCATGTTGAGGGGATTTTGGGCTGTTTTCCGAAGTCTGCAGCAGTGAAATCTGAAACCCGGATGATTGTCCCCGGTGTGTCCGGCCTCTGCATCAGAGAAATTCAGAACCCGGAGGATTGCCCCCGAGTGTCCGGCCATCTACTGTAGCAGTGTCTTGTAACGGCTGTAACTTTTGCATACGATCTCAGATTGAGACGATTTTTATATCAAAATCGACCGATTCGACGAGATGAAGACAATCCGTGTAGATCATTTCCTCATATGAAGCCGTCTTGGAGGCGTAATCGGCCGAATAGTACTCTGAATATAAAATCTTAGTACTTTGAGCACAACTTCGGCTCTCGAGATGAGATCGGATGGCGATGACCCAAACTTCAAATATATTCATGTCGATAATACGAAACTTCTTCATGTAGATCACTTCTTCATTTTAGGCCATCTTAATAATGTTTTTGGCCATGCCAAAATCTGGTGTCAACACATGCCCCCCTGTTTTTCTGCATAGCTAGCGTGCCGAAAAATAACTTGCATACTGCTTAATCTAAGGACGATGTCAACACTCCATCGGCCATTTGTATGTGCTTAGAGCGATAAGTATATATCGGCCATCTATATGCTTAGCGCGATAACTATATATCGGCCATTGCTTACTTGAACTTTTGATGCAAACTTGGGTGAAACCTTCCGGACTTCATTAATTCGATGATAAACTTCCATAGATATGCATGTCAAAGCCATTCTCCAAACTATATTTTCCACCCTTCTGCCAGGATCTTGTAGATAATCAACAATGAACTTTCTCCGATCCTTGCTTTCGCCTGCATAAAAACTTCATTAGTGGCCGAAGCGGTGGGCTTCAATTCGGCCTTTCCTATTTCGACGAGACTAAACATCAGCTATTGATAAATATGCAATACACTATGATCAACATGGTAGGCAGATGCTTGCTGTGCCAATTCTCTCCAATTGTCATGTCTAGATATATAAACAATTTGAAAGCCACCCAAAGAGAATATTACATTTAAACATGCCTTAAGATAAACTATAAGTGATTCGTCAAAACATTGATAATTTTTTGATATTCATTGCACTACTAGTAACGAATCAACGAAAGCCTCAAAAAGCTTCAATCCGAATAACAATGTATATTCGGCATTGATTATTTATGCATAAATATTATAAGCGGCATGAAGCTTCAAAAATAGTACCATAAGGAGATATATAAACAACACCAACACTTTGGCCATTGTTATGAATTCAACCATCAAAACATAATCTCCATAGCACTAGAGAGACAAGGCTAATATTAATATATCATGCATGTCATAAATCCGATACTCAATAATAAAACTAACAATGATTTGGCCTCTCGTAAATTTGGAAGATTTGTAGGCCAAATCATATTAATACAAAGCATAAGCCCACTCACCAATTTTGCTATGAATTGGTCGCAACATATTTTGAATGGCATCGGTCATAATGTCTCAACTCCATGCAAGCATAATATAAGCATACATATAAATTTCCATGCGCACGGACCTTGCCTCGCTCTCCAATCGAACTAAGGACGATGTTAGAATACTACACCGGCCATGCATTGACATACTCTTAGGATGATAGATAAATATCAGCCATTACCATAAGGTCCATGTAAACTTCATCCATCAAAGCACGTATAGCCGAAATAAACGAATGAAATAACAAATCAAGTATTTCGGCCCTTTAGATCAACAACAAAATTGATGCTAGCCAAATGTATAGTGATTTGGCAATACCCTTTCATGATGTAAGAAATTATATTGCAACCATGGATCAAAATAAGCCCATGGAGGGTAACTAATCATACCTGAGGATGAGTTCCATGGCATAGGCATCAATGGCATGTTTGATGAATATGGATGATGTGCTAACCGAAGATTTTGATGGGGTGATGGAAACCTTTGGCTGAATTGTTTACTGCTTTCATTCTTCTCCTTCTTCACTTGTATTGTACTTGTTGCAATAGAATCTTGCACATCATTTTTGTTTTGATTGCCCCCCTTGGGAACCCATGCCATGTTCTTTTTTCTTAGCTCTTGTACACTTAGCTTTTGTAATTCCTTCTTCTGCCAATACGATAAGCCGAGTGGGCACCTCGCCTGTGATTTTGTTTTGACCAATGACAATTCTTTTTTGGCCTTGTGCACTCGCAAGTTCTTTTCTTCATATTTGGCATTTTGACTCTCAACAATTGATTGATTCATCTCATTGCCTTTACTAGCCAATGTCAACATCTCAATTGGCTCTTTTTCATTTGAAACCAAATCTGAACTAGCACACTTACGACCATCTTTCTTGACTCGATATTCTTGTTTGACCACCTCTATCTTCTTTCTTGAGCTCCGGACCGATTCGTTTTTATTGAAACGGTCTTGAACATATGACTGCTCACTGAAGGTTGGTCTTCTTGGAGCTGCATAATATTGGTGAGATGGTTTATAATAAGATGGAGAATGTGCCCTTATATCATACATGTCCCATGATGGATATGGATTTACGTGAGCATAGGGAGGCATCCACGACATTGGCATTGGTGGCCCAAAATAAGGATATGAATATGTTGCATTGAAATTCTCACTTTGCAAATACCGATCCTCGGTTTTGCGCCTAGGGGGTGATCTTGATGCTTTTGCATTAGTTGGGCGATAAGAACTTTTCTCTTCACTCTTCTTTTGATATTTACTAGATCATTGATGGCGCGCGTTGCTGCGCCCATCTATTTTTAATGTTTAATGTTAGGATTTGATACAAATAGACATTTTACTTATCTACAGTAAAAGTAGCAGCGGTATTATAGAATTTTGAGTATTTTTTAGTGCATTTGCCGTGCAAGCTGTGAATTATAATTGACCAATACTTATCTGCTTTTTGCTGTGCTGGCTTGGTTATGGCCTCTCTCCGTGCTAATCTATTGTTATACAGTAGAGTGATAAGCAGTTTCCATATATACGAAGACACAAAACATAGAAATTAAATTTGCATGATTTGCACAAATCCTGAGAAAATATACAGAGTTCAAATTATAGTGCCACATATAGATGAATTCTATAGTTAAAGATCAGATGATTCGAAGTGAAGGCTAACCAAGTAAAATAGTATATGGAAAGGTCAATTTACCCATCCATAACACTTCTGCGAGTGGGCATTGGACCCGAGAATTCACGCACACTTTGGTTGTTAACGTATACTTAGTTGTCGCCTTATATAGCCTAACATATATATGGACCCCCACCGAGAGCACACAATGAACAAACACCCAGATCGGTCAATCACAGAACGGTGAAGAACCGAAGAAGAATTAATGCATCTTAATTACATTTTAGAAATTGGATAATTAGCAGGGCATACACCGTGACACAATGTATGCACTATCGGATCCTCTTTCACTGTGGCTGGAAAACACATAGCATGCATGAATAAAAGTTTAATGCCGCATCACTTGAGGATGAAAGGATCCATATGGTATGGTACGATATATAACGACTGTGCTAGGAAATGACGGCTAGACGTTATAATAAAATAATCATCTGCGCCCTGAAATGCGGGACTCCATAGCAAATGTTAATCAATGCTTACAATTTTTGTATACCTTTTAACTTTTATAAGCAACATGATTTTTTATGAGGATTAAAAATATCAAAGGAAACAAACCTTTGTGTTCTTGAGGACATATTATAAGTTTCACTTGTGTTCGCCGCAAGGTTGCCATGCATCACATGGTAAAAAAAAAGATGCTAAGGTACCCTAATTTTCATGTAGTAATACTGCTACTCATACCTGAAACTAACTGGATTACAAAGTGAGTTTTCGATGTTGACATATATTGCAACAAAGTTGAAGATGCTTAGACCATAGTAATTAGCATGGAGTAATTAGCATCGATAGAAATTTAATATGGGTCCGAGGGATTTCGAATGGAATATTTATGAGCACGGGTGAAATGTTCAGAGGGACAATCCCGCACGCAAATAATTTCGTGCAATCCTCCAGTAATAACCAATCCTGCAGTGTACTATTTTCAAGTGCTTGGAGCAAGTGCAAGTCCGCTACATTAATCAAAACTCAAGAGTTAACTTCTTGTATGCAACACCACACATGATCCTTAAGACACTCTTCTAGACGTTTGCTAGCGTAAGTTCCTTCCATACAGTAAAAAAGGGAAATAGCACTACCAAACAGAAGCGTAGAACACAACTACTCCCTCCGTTCCTAAATATAAGTTTTTTTAGACATTCCAATAGGGGACTACATACGGAGCAAAATGAGTGAATGTATACTCTAAAATATGTCTATATACATCCGTATGTAGTTCAATAGTGAAATCTCTAAAAAGACTTATATTTAGGAACGGAGAGAGTATATATGAGGATGATGATATGATGTTACTAAAACTGAAGAGAGCATACAGTCATCATCTTCTCTAAACATCCAATCATTTCGCCATTGACGAATTCTAAGAAAAATACGTCATACCTGCACATCTGTTTTCTCCACAAATATCTCCTTTGCCTTATCATGCAAATTTTTAACTGGCATCTGGATCACTCAAAGTAACGGATTCCATGAACTATTATCAGAGGTAAGTTACAGTCTTACAGACTGGAAGAAACAAAGTTTTATGAAGGTGAAACTTGGTTGTTTGATTGGTGTGGAGGATGGGATTTGACATCAACTTGCACTGGAGGAGTGGACAATACCAGCAGCCATGACCTGTAGATGAGCGCCCAAACCAATTCCGATGCTTCCCATGATGGCACCTTCGCCTGCCAATTGTGCAGGTACGAGGGGCTTCATCCATAAGGCCGGTTGCGGCAACGTATGTCTTCCCAGTGGGTGGTATGGCAGCAGCGGCGACATTCGTTCCACCTTGAAGGACTGGCTCCGAGCACTCCATTAAGACAAGGAAAAGGAGGTCGGGGGAGATGGGAGGGGCACCACGGTGCGAACTAAATAAAGGAGAAGACGAATAGGCCGGGCCGGTGGCTGGCAAGGGTGGAATTAATGGATTTTAGCAACGGCATCATTACTCCTAGCTTTAACGCTAGCGGATCTGCAACAGTTGCCCATGAGGCTTAAACGCTGACCCTTCAATGTCGCTATCGCTTCGCAACACCAGGTAGAAGGAAGGCTAGCGCGTTGTGTTGTATGGGCTAAGGCCGCTGGGAAACGAATATGCTGCGGCAGTTATGCGGCTAAATGGGCTTCTTCCATGAGGAAAGGCTCGATTAACCAGAACTGGGCTATTTTGTCACGGGAGTAGCAGCCCATAAAACGTTTGGTCCAGTTTAGCGTGAGTTAACTGCATCTGACGGCCAAAAAATCTCAGGACGTGATCTAACAGTCAAAAACGTTGATGGCCTGAGAGGGCAGGAAAAGTGCTCAGTTATAATGTATTTAAATCTAATAATTGTGCAAAAGTGACTTTGGATTTCTTGCGCTTGTGCTTATTGCGGCCTTTATCTTCTTTGGCTTGACTTGCATCGATCTTTGGATTTTCTTGTTGCCCCCCAGTCCTTGGCGTCTTCATTGTAGCTTCGATGGAATTCTCACGCTCAAGATTATGTTCATTGTGATCTTCAACAACTCGTTTACTTGAAAGCTTGATCCCATCACCTACGGTTTTTACCTTCTCTTTAAATGGATCGGCTTGAAGCAGCCGATGCAAAAACTGTTTGCCATCAGGACCAATTGGAATAGACTGGTCATCTTTTGGTGTTTCAACAAATCTCAATCGTCCTTTATGAATGGCCGATTTAACTATTTGACGAAACATATTGCAATCCTCAAAATTATGTTTGAACGAATGATGCAACCTACAATACATTCGTCCTTGGATAGATGGCTTTACATGGTGATGAAGAATTCTAATATAATCATTTCTCAACAACAAATCAAATATTTGATCGCACATGTTTGAATTGAAGGTATACTTCTTGTTTTCTAGCCGATCTTGGTGTGAGAACGGCTTTGGAAGTAAGCAAACGAATGGTTCAGAGTCGAAATCCCCCCATTCGGCTATGCATTGTGTTTTGCACTCTATCTCCGATGTCTTTGGATAAGAAATTATATTAGCATCGGCTTTCTCAACAGAATTTAACCTTGGCTTTAAATTTCTAAAACGAAAATAGTTAGAACATGCATGTCTCAATTGAGACCAAGTGTAAGCCAAGTAAGAAATAAGTAAAGCTACCCAATTAGATATGAACTTTAGATAAAGCAATGTGGAAAACCTTGGCTGTAATAATGAGTCACTATCGGTCTCTTTGAATGGTACAACATGTTGACCGATATGCTTTGTAACAATTTTATTGCTAACAAGTAAATTACCCTTCATCATTGGTCTTTCAAAATTATTTATAAGATTTTTCCTAATAGATGCATCAACAATAAAGTTGTGACCAAATCTGAAAATAGGTAAATCACTTGTTAGACATACCTCTTCATATATGTTGGGAGAGCATGATGGTGGTGTGACTTGAACAATATCTTGCTCCGTCTTTGGATGGCTCCCCAACGCCTTGTCATCATCTTTTTCTTGATTCCGTGCATCATTACTTTGAAGATCCTTGTCAGCCGAACTTTGTTCGGCTACTTGCTCTTGTCCTTGAGGCTTGTCAATTTCTACGGCACGGAACTCATAGGGCAGGAAGTAGGTTCCATTAACTTCAGAAAAATCAAGCATGGTCATTTTGCTATGCTTGCCATGCCCTTTCTCAATAATGCTTGTCTCTTTGGATTTGATGGACTCGTAATATATACTATTTGATTCGGCTTTTTCAACCGAAGCACTTTCATGTTCGGAATCATCCTTCTTTTCATTGATTCTACAAATTGGCAACGCTTGTTTTCTTTGAGCCAATTCCCTATTAATTCTCTCCTGGCGAAGCACTTGCACCCTATCGCGCAAAGCTTTAACTCCCCTCTCAATTTTAGCCCGCTCTAGATCAGTTTGCCCCCAATGCTTTTAGGATCTTTCGGCAATGAATTGTTAGTGGTGCCGAAATTTTGCAATTGTGTAGGGGGTGTATAATATGTTGCGGTACTAGGTGGAGGTGTATGCATTGATGTATAACCATATGTTCTCTCGCCAATCCTATCAATTGATGAAGTTGCATCTTCTTGCAAAACTCTAGCCTTTATTGCAGCATAATCAGGAAACAACCCCTTTTCATACTGTTCAAGGCAAAGAGCACTAATCCTCTTGTTTTGTGCCAAGCTCTTTTTTAACGCAGCCACAACCGCTTCTGGAAGAGATTGCTCCGCAATATTTCAGATTCTTTCGGCAACGATTCGTGAGTGTCGCCGAAATTCTCGAATTGTGTAGAGCATGCATTATATGCTACAGTATTAGATGACGGCACGTGTGTTCCTGCAAAAATTCACTTATTCGGCTATGACCATGAAGGTGCGGGGCCGAATTATGAATATCTACAGTTGCGTACGGCGCTGAAAAATTACTAACATGAGGTGTAGCATATGATGGTTGAGGGTAACTGGCCGAATAGCTAGCAGTAGCATGGCCAATTCTCCCATCCATCGGCATGGTGGAACTAGAATATTTCAAATTAGTTGCCGATGAATAAAAGGGTGAAACACTTTCTTGCATGGCATTGGAAATTAGAACATGTGGTGTTTCAGATTTATTAACCAAATTCATCATGTTGTTCATCGGCCTAACAATTTGTGGGGTTGCCGATGCATGAGAGATGGAATACATATGCTGCATCTTACTAGTATCATAAGAAGTTGAAGCTTGTAAATTACTTTGAATCGGCCCTTGCACGTAATTAGATGAATGATTGAAAAAATTAGGGCTGGCCGATAGAGTATACTCATTGAACGATCTAGTAACACCATATGAATTATTTGCATCTACGTAAGGAGATTGGGTATTCATATTACCTTTGTAGATTGCAAACCCTAGATGGCGATCTCTTCGTAGCAAGAACGGGCCGGAGACCGTTCAAAGCTTCTTCCCCAGCGGAGTCGCCAAAAAGTGTGTTCGCACACGAACACGTCACCGTGTACCCTCGACGCCGAGCACGATGCGCGGCAGCACACACCGAGGGAGGCCCGGCCGGAAGCGCGGTACGCAAGCAATCCGGCGGGCGCTTTTGTAGACCCGAAACCCCACACGCCCGGGAGGGACCCCGTCAGGGCGCGCGGCGGCTATGGGCTGCCCGAGGTCGGCCTAATCGTCCCTAGGACCTCGTGGATTCGCTGCCTCCAATCTTGAAGAACGACGAAGAACGAGAAGAAGATACAAGGGAAAGGGATAAAAAGTAGATGAACACGAAAAAGTAGTAGATTGATTTGTTCGATTGTGTGTTGTTCAATCGGCCGTCACCCCTTAGGTATATAAGAGGCGGCTGGACTTCCCGTGCAAGGAAAGGTCTTGAATTCACGTCCAAAACCTATTTTGAGTCCAACTAGGAATCCGAACTTTTCAAAACTGTTCGGTTTAAAAGCTGGCTGCACCTTGCGGGTCACTTTTGAGGTGCTAAACGACCTCGGATGGAAACGAGCCCAAAAGCAATTTTGACCGTTTCGATGAGACGAACAACATTCATGTTGAACGTTTTTTGATCAGAGGCCATGTTGAGGGGGTTTTGGGCTGTTTTCCGAAGTCTGCAGCAGTGAAATCTGAAACCCGGATGATTGTCCCCGGAGTGTCCGGCCTCTGCATCAGAGAAATTCAGAACCCGGAGGATTGCCCCCGGAGTGTCCGGCCATCTACTGTAGCAGTATCTTGTAAAGGCTGTAACTTTTGCATACGATCTCGGATTGAGACGATTTTTATATCAAAATCGACCGATTCGACGAGACGAAGACAATTCGTGTAGATCATTTCCTCATATGAAGCCGTCTTGGAGGCGTAATCGGCCGAATAGTACTCTGAATATAAAACTTAGTACTTTGAGCACAACTTCGGCCCTCGAGATGAGATCGGATGGCGATGACCAAAACTTCAAAGATATTCATGTCGATAATACGAAACTTCTTCATGTAGATCACTTCTTCAGTTTAGGCCATCTTAATAATGTTTTTGGCCATGCCAAAATCTGGTGTCTACACGTGTTTAATTGTGTGAGCCACAGCAGTAAGTTTGTGGACGTGATCGATCGATTGGTGTTCAAAATATGTTGTACGCAACGCACCTCGTCTATGTCGCACATCACCACCCTCTGGACGGTCTTGTGTCTCAGCGCCTCCCTCGCCGCTGAGCCCTCGCCGCCGCCCATGATGAACACCGTCTTCGGGCTGCAATGATTTTTGGTTAGGAGATAAACGTGCAATACTTTAGTCCAAATCTCTCTATGGAGTACTAGGGTGGAATGAAATTTCCAGATTGCATTGGCAGACATATCTCGGAAACATGGTCCGGGGAAACTGAAAAACCAGAGGGTTGCTTGCTCACTTGGGATGGAAGAGAAGCGCCGGGTGTATCAGTGACTCGTGGTAGATGAACTCGTCCGCCTCGGCGCTCTGCATCTTCCCGTCGATTATCAGAGCCTTCCCGAAACGCTTGGTATCAACTAGGGCGATCTCCTGGTACTTGCTCGTCCCTCGGTGCAGCACGCTTTCAAGCACACACACACAAAGAGAATGGGTAACAAAAAAACATTTACATGAATGCTTCAGAGGAGAGGAGCTCAGAGATTTACGTACCTGTTCAAGGCGTAGCAGAGCTTGAGGTCGTCATGGATCTCCTCCTCGTACCACTGGCTCTCCTCACAATCTCCCTGCTTCGCCATAGCCACCGGCTTGCCGTGCCCATTCGCCTCGAGCCCGTGGTTCATCTCACCAACTATACTACCTTCCTGCACAGCCTCCAACATCTTGCAGACAAGAGCGAAGTTAACTGGTGGCTCTGCGAAAGCTGAAGGTCAGTGGGTGTGCCTGCGAATGGCCACGTGCTTATAGTGTAGGTGCGTATCGGTCTCACCGTTTGGCTATGGACTGGGTTTATAGAAGAGTAGAGTGCGGTGTTTTTCTAGGGGCCAGCGACAGTACCAGGAGTACGTGATTTAGGCCTCTACCGATGCATAATAAGTGATTGGTTTTTTATTGCTAACCTTCCTTCATTTAATTAGGTATAGACTTAGAATTGTGTGTCCATCTAGATACATTCGTTATTTAGCGTGTTTCTTACTGGGTCACCAAACTACTCTCTCTTTTCATAATTAACTCGACACATCAGATTTTATGTCTACTTGCAGCCTTAACATCAGATTTTATGTCTACTTGGCAGCCTTAACACCTGTACAAAGTGAAGCATTGAGAAGGGCCTTAGAAACCGTGTGTGTGACACTTGTACAATTCCGGCCCATCAATACAAAGGAAGTGGACCAGACCAGGTTTAATGGATGACACGACGTGATGGTGTAGATTGATGTACGGATGCAGATGCTATCCATGTGAAAATGGACAGATCTATTTCTTTTCTGAAATTTATCACAGCCTGGATCCAGAAAAAAAATTCATAAAATGGCCACTTTGCATGACACTCGGGGATGTGGTGGCATGCTAGATAGCACGACGCTCTGGCCTCGGGCGCCATGCTAGATGGCGCAATAGCTACCTCTGCTAAGGGCGTCATGCTATCTAGCATGGAGCCCTAGCCCAGGGCGTCATGTTATCTTGCATGGAGCCCCAGCCCCGGCGTCATGCAAAGTGGGTCATTTTATGATTTTTAAAACTAGTTCATTTTGTGCTAAAGTTTTAAAAAAGGGCCAGATTTGTCCATTTTCACGTTATCCATCGATCTACAGAGGAGAAGAAAACGAGAGTCCAAAACCGATGGGACAAGTCACATCAAACTGTGTTAGTTCTCTGAGGATGTTTATTTACATTACATTTATCTCCAAAACACAGTGGCCGAGGACGGAAAAAATTGAAGATGGAGTGAACTCTAAAGTGTAAAAACGTTTGATGCAAAATTAGTGTGGTAGAATTAATACTATGCATGAGAAAATAAGAGGCTATTTTCTTAGGGAAAGCATTCAGGGCATGCTTTATTGATTGGCAAAATAGTTACATTGTCTGCTAGAAAGCCAAAAATAAAATCTGCAGGGCCATCCTGCCACACAATCGACAGCTCCCACTCGACACGACCAGCTAGAATATGCGCTTAAATATTACTCTCCATATGAGTGTACTCAAAAATTACATGATCAAAGTTGCGAGCTAAGAAAGAACATTCTTCATATGTACATCATGCCAAAAAATCAGCAGCTCCCCCTCGACCCGACTAGCTAGAGTATGCGCCACAATATTATTTTCCCTATGATTGAACTAAAAAATTACATGAACAACATTCTGAGCTAAGAAAGAACATTCTTTATATATAGTTATTGTCAGCACCGCCGATTTGCCTTCATCTTGCATCGCCTCGACAACTTTCATGCTAGATTAATTCATTCACTAGTAAAGTATGTGACTCTAAATAAAATCAACAACTACAACCCCTATATATAAAAACATCCTAAGATGAAAGCAAGTAGATTACCTATTTCGATTACATTTGGGTTTTGTTAGGAATACCGGAGTGATATAAATATTTCAAGCCATGTGTATGATTTGAAATAAAGTATCAGGTAGCTAGAATTTGATGAAGTAATTGGATAATTTAAACTTTATCAAGAAGCTTGTGAATACAAGAACTTTAGTGGGAGCTCTATGGCATTTCTGATCTTACATATGTATGACATATCATTTGATCAGAAATTATATAAAGCATATTGGCACAAAAGATTATTAACATGTTTCAAAAAGGACTTAGAATTATTGGATGAAAATATGCTGAGACAAGTACTGTGACGAAGTTTTAAAAGAAGTTTAAAAGGAGAAAGTGTATTCTCCAAAAGTCACATAGCATAACACTATGCAGAAATCAATAGTTGATGAGAATGTGTGGATGAATAGAGTTCAGTTTTATTCAAAGATTGAATTCATCATATGTGCTATCAAATGTACAAAGCCAGGAGTTTCGGATGATCTAATAGTTAGTAGTAAGTACCATAGTGATCCTAGAGAGATTCATTGAGGTGATTACTTAAAGATTAAGTACCTCAATTGGACAAAGATCTGCTTCTTGTTCACAGAGGAGATAAAGAGATTGTTCTAAATAGTTACACAAATTGCTTGTGATAAAGGTTACACAAGACAACTTCATGATTGATATAACTATCGCGCTATAATTTTGAAATAGTTTAGAGAGCTCAGAGATTCACCTACCTGCTCAAGGCATAGCAGAGCTTGAGGTCGTCATGGATCTCCTCCTCGTACCACTGGGTTTCCTCACGATCTCCCCTCTGCTGCAGCTGCTGCTGCTTCGCCAAGGCCGCCGGCTTCCGTGCCCATTCATCTCACCAACTATACTACCTTCCTGCACAGCCCCTAACATCTTGCAGACAAGAGCGAAGTTAACTGGTGGCTCTGTGACGATCTGACGAAGGGTCCAGCCTGTCTCACCGTTGGCTATGGACTGGCTTTATAGAAGAGTAGAGTGCGGTGTTTTCCTAGGGGCGAGCGACAGTACCAGGAGTACGTGACTTAGGCCTCTACCAATGCATATAAGTGATTGGTTTTTTATTGCTAAGCTTCCTTCATTTAATTAGGTGTAGACTTAGAATTGTGTGTCCATCTAGATACATTCGTTTAGCATGTTTCTTACCGGGGTCATCGAACTAGTCTCTCTTTTCATAATTAACTTGCCACATCAGATTTTTTGTCTACTTGGCAGCATTAACACCTGTACAAAGTGAAGCATTGAGAAGGGCCTTAGAAACAGTGTGCGTGACACTTGTACAACTCCGGCCCATCAATACAAAGGAAGTGGGCCAGACCATGTTTAATGGATGACAGGACGTGTTGGTGTTGATTGATGTACGTATGGAGATGCTATCCATGTGAAAATGGACAGATATGTCTCTTTTCTAAAATTTAGCACGGCCCGGATCCAGAAAAGAAAAATCATAAAATGGCTCATTTGCATGACACTCGGGGATGTGGTGTCATGCTAGATAGCACGATGCTTTGGCCTCGGGCGCCATGCTTGATGGCGCAATAACTACCTCTAGTAAGGGTGTCGTGCTATCTAGTATGGTGCCCTAGCCCAGGGCGTCATGCTATCTTGCATGGAGCCCCAGCCCCCGGCGTCATGCATAGTGGGTCATTTTATGAATTTTTTAATCCAGTTCATTTTGTGATAAAGTTTCAAAAAAGGGTCAGATTTGTCCATTTTCACGTTATCCATCGATCTACAGAGGAGAAGAAAACGAGAGTCCAAAACCGATGAGACAAGTCACATCAAACTGTGTTAGTTCTCTGATGATGTTTATTTACATTACATTTATCTCCCGAACACAGTGGCCGAGGAGAGAAAAAACTGAAGGTGGAGTGAATAATGTGTAAAAACGTTCGATGCAAAATTAGTGTGGTACAATTAATACTATGCATGAGAAAATAAGAGGCTATTCTCTTAGGGATTTCTGCACCCAGGTCTAGATGCTCCCATCCGTGACAGTAAACTCGTTTGAAATAGTAAAAAAATCAAAAAATTCCATTTTTTTGTGGTGTAAGATTACTGAATGCGTGATGTCCATGCCAAATTTGGTGGAGTTTGGACATTGGAGGAGCTCGTGGCAAAAAAGACAAATTTCATGTCTGTGAGAAAGTTTGAAAAAACACCACTGTTCACAGCCGATTTTGTCTTTTTTGGCCCGAGCTCCTCGAATGTCGTTTACCATTGAAATTTAATATGCACCTGGTGCACTCAAGCATCTTGCTTGCCAAAAAGTTTCAGAATTTTTTGAATTATTTTACTATTTGTTTTGATTTTACTGTTCACCAAGTGTAGATGAGGCTGGGCACCGTTTTGAATATCCTCTTCAGGGTGTGCTTTATTGATTGGGAAAATAGTTACATTGTCTACTAGAAAATCAAGAATAAAATCTGCAGGGCCATCCTCCCACACAATCCACAGCTCCCACTCGACACGACTAGCTAGAATATGCGTTTAAATATTACTCTCCATATGAGTGAACTAAAAAATTACATGATCAAAGTTGCGAGCTAAGAAAGAACATATTTCATATGCACATCATGCCAAAAAATCAACAGCTCCCCCTCGACCCGGCTAGCTAGAGTATGCGCCACAATATTATTTTCCCTATGATTGAACTAAAAAATTACATGAACAATATTGTGAGCTAAGAAAGAACATTCTTTATAGCTATTGTCGGCACCGCCGAGTTGCCTTCATCTTTCATCTCCTCACAACTTCCATGCAGTTGCTGTTAATGATCCTTTTCTTGCAATGCACCTTGGCTAAATTAAATTAATTCATTCACTAGTAAAGTATGTGACTCTAAATAAAATCAACAACTGCAACCCCTATATATAAAAACATCCTAAGATGAAAGCAAGTAGATTACCTATTTCGATTATCTTTGGGTTTTGAGCAAGATGAAAGCAACCCGATAACAGAAAGGATTTTTTACCTTTTTTACCCAAAGAACTTTTGTAGTGAAACCACTAATTAATGGGTACCCTTTGCAAAGGTTATCCCTCCCCCCCTCTATGGTGCTGACAACTGGCGCACTGCATGTGCGCCACTTGTGGCAACCTGGGAGTTTTTTTCTTTTTCGTAGATTTATTTATTTCAAAACATTTTATCTCTTGAACCTTGCACGAAACCATTTTCATCGTTGAATTTTTTGCATCGAGATCTTTGAAACTAGATCCCATATAATAGGGCTGAACGAACGACCTTGACATGCGCTACACACTTATTTACAATGCCGGTCGCAAAAAACAAACGGCGTTAGAACGATCTCGGGTGCCATCGATAGCTGTCGAGTATACGTCGTGTGCCCGGACGGTGTTATTCGCCGCTGCCTGCCTGCTTGAATGGAGCCACTCGCCTACTCAAAATTGCACCTACATCTAAACGCCAGCAGATGATGGGACGCAACGCACTGGCACACAACAGAGCTTGAACCAATCAAGCCCCAAATGGCAATATTAATTGGACTCACTTCCGACCTAAGCCTATGGAACAGAACGCGACTTTGCAACTATGGGGCTGGCTGGCCGATGTGTTTTTGGACACGGTTCGTCGCCATAGCAGCATTTCTGAAAACCCTGGCATGGGCTTCAATGGCCGCAAAAATGGCTGCCATGGCAGTCATGACACGGAGTCGTGTAGTTACATGTGATTGTACCTATTGCATAGCTACATGACGAGGAATGAAATATAATGCATAAGAAGAGACAACATGCAAACATAATAATATTTCACTCGCTCGTACAAACCGATTATAAATGAACAAAAATGGATAATTATCTTACATTACAAAAAAAAAAAAACTCGCTCTCAGACTGTCCTGCCAGGCTATTCATGTCTCTTCGATCCCTTGGTTGTTTGGGTGTCGAGCCTACCGCGGCGCGTGCACGTGTCGTCTGACCGGTCAGTTTTCTTGACCACTATATCCTGTTGGTCATACGCGTCTGTTGTGGGTCGGCGAGACGCCGGAACGGGGTCAAGCTAGGCAGCGGCTCTAGGCACCTGCCGCTACAGATTTAGCCACTGAAATCGCTAGGCACAAGGCCGCAGCATGACCAATTCCCTGAGCTTTTCTCATTTGCCATCAACAAAGATATCACACTCCAACAGGCTTTTGAAATTGATGATCATGAGACCATGTACCACCGACCACTTACTGTGGAAGCACATCAACAATTTGAACTGATGAGCACTATACTTCAAAGCACCAACAGCAGAGATCAACTAGATAAATGGAAGTATCCATGGAAATCAGATACCTACTCCTCAATGAAGATGTACAAGTGCCTTTTGGGGCCATCAAATTCACACCATCTGTTTAATTCTTTATGG
This sequence comes from Elymus sibiricus, assembly GCA_039707655.1. NCBI lineage: Eukaryota > Viridiplantae > Streptophyta > Magnoliopsida > Poales > Poaceae > Elymus > Elymus sibiricus. The sequence goes on from CM077676.1 coordinate 87,967,071, forward strand.
AAGACCGCAGCCATGCTCAGACACAAGATCTTCCTCTGGTTACTACTCTATGATAGAATTAACACAAGAAATCTGTTGAGAAGAAAGAGTATGCCCCTGGAATCCTATAACTGTGTACTCTGCGGTGATCAAACAGAGGAGACTATCATGCATCTATTCTGGGACTGTCATTTTGCCCTCAGCAGTTGGGATGAAATTATCACTGTCAAAAAGAGAGGTACATCTGGCTTTGACAAGATATGTCTGGCCATCACAGCACTTCCAGCTGACATAGCTCTAGATATAGTATTAGCAAGCTGCTGGAGCATTTGATGTGTGCGTAATGATAAGATCTTCAGACAAGCTGCTGTTCACATTCAAGGCTGGAAGTACTACTTGAGAGAAGGGCTTACCAGGGCTAAATACAGAGCTAAAACCTCCAAAGCCAACAAGATCCAACACTGGATAGATAGTTTCTTATGATGATCATAATGTTTCCTAAAACTGGCATTGGTTGATCTCACTTGGAGGCTTTTTTTTTTTTCTTTTCTTTTTGAGGATAACCCAAAACGGGTTAGACTGGCCTGTTACAATCATTAATTAAGTAAGATCTCCGTCAGTTCCTCAGGGACTGAACCCAGTTGGGAAAAATCGCCAGTACTACTTGCTCGTGCAGCAAGGCAATGTGCAACTTTGTTCTGGTCTCTCTTGATCCACCCAATATCATAAGATCTGAAGCCACCCAGTACTGCATTTATATCTGCAATGATTGGGAATAAGCGTGATCTGTTTGTGGTTCCCGGGGAAAGCGCATTGGCCAATGTCTGGCAGTCCACCTCGATCTGGATTGCACCATTGAAGTATTTGGCCAGTTCCTGGAGGCCATGCAACAGCGCCAAGCTTTCTGCTTCCTCCACTGTCTCGCATTGGTTCAGGTTTCGTCCCATCGACAGGAAAACCAGGCCCTGATCATTCCTTGCAATAGCTCCACCTGCGCTCATTCCCGAGCCAGCCTCAAACGCTGCATCTGTGTTTAACTTAGCCACTCCAGCCGGAGGGGGAATCCACTGATTGGTCGCAGGTGCTGGTAGTGTTTGAGTCTGCTCCCCATAGAGACTGCGACCGCAGATGCCAGTAGCAGTGTTCGTCTTGTCCTGTGCTTCCCTCACTTCTTGTTCATACTTAATTAGGAACGCCACTGATCTCGAGATAGGTTCCTTGCCGTCCCCATGTACTATGTTTTCCCGGAGGAACCATGCACGCCATAGCAGCAGCAGAATTCTGTTTTGCTCTTCACCTATACAAGTATTTAGAAGGCCCTGTAACCAATCCTCTCCAGTATACCAGAATGACTGCTCCTTCGGTAACTTCCAGTATTTCCTCATCTCTTGGCGGAGAGCTCTGCTCTTAGTGCATGACACCACCGCATGAAATTCATTCTCCTCCGAGCTGCCGCAAATATCACATGTGTTGTCCGTAGCCAAAGTGCGTCTGCATTTGTTTGCTTTGGTTGCTAGGGTGTTGGTGGCTACCCTCCATGCAAATATTTTAATTTTCTCCGGTACTTTTGCTTTCCAGACGGCATCTCAAATACTCCGATCACTTGGAGGCTTATTGTACATATACAATTGTTCTACGGTCAGCAGGTCAAAAAAAAAAAAGCGAAGCTTCCAGGAGAAAGTAGAGAGTAAACCGAAAGATTAAACGGCCGAGCCACGACACCGAGATTCAATCTTAGCTCATCGTGGCCTCATTTCATCAAGCAAGTCATCTTCATCACCATAGAAACCAACGAGCTCGGCACGGGTAACCTGCAACGACGAGGAAAGCGAAGGATGGTGAGCCAGAAGGAAAGAAATGTCATAGCCAAAAAGGAAACAATTCTCAAAATCACATGGCGTGCGAGGAACCAACACTGCGACACCGGCACTGGCGGCCGCGGCACTGGCAAATAAAGCACGGAGGGCGCCGAGAAAGCTCGAACAAGCCCATGCACTGGACATCCGCTTCTGCTGCCAGCGGTCCGGCGGCTCCACGGACAGCGTGCTGATGTTTATATAAAGTTTGTTAATTAGAGCTAGCTAATTGTTGCATGCATGCATTTGATTACGTGAATTATACAATGGATAGTCGGAAATTCAGAGCCCGTCGTTTCTTCAAAGCTCACCTTGTATATACTTCTTTTATAATACAGGAAGTAGCCAGGTAGGTAGGATTTAAGATATGGATCTGGGCTGTTGAAACATGTTGTACCCTAAACTAGTACGAACAACACCTGGAATAGTTTCTCAGATTTTTTTCGTAGATGCTGCTGAAGTTAGACAAAATTACACCACAATCGCCACAGGCAAGTGAAAAATAGGTTCGACACCTCACCCTCGAGCGACACGTCACTCCTTCTGTAAGCGAAACTTAAAAAAAAGACACCCGTTCGTCTCCCGCCCGGTGCCCGTCCCCATCTGCCACCTCCCTCCGCCACGCAGTGATACCGGCAGGCGGAGGCAACCGACAAGCAAGGACTATATCATAAACAAGCACGAGGTGGTGATCATAACATATAAGGAGAATAAGATAGACTCATAGGAGCGTGTGATATTTTTTTCCTGTTGCAACGGACGGGCGTGTTTGCTAGTGTTTTACATAAACGTGAAATCAAAGTTTGGGATATTATAGACCCACCCCTTTTTAATACTAATTTTAACATAGCCTTTGTACATTGATAAGCTAAAATCAGACCCTCTACTAGTGAAATCAGATAAGTCTGCCACTACTTGCTCTGATGCTTGACTTCACGCCGTCGACGGCCGATCTCACAGGATGTTCAGCAGACATTGGTAAATTGTCATGTGTGGTCCACAGATTGCATAGGCATGCTGTAATGCCCGAAATGCGCTTCTAGCTCACACGAAGATTGAAAGGCCTTTGTTGGGACTAGGACCGCATCTTGGGCCCTTCAAAAGTTTTAGGTTCACGTGGGTTTTCAAATCGTTATGATATCGACTACTGACGGGAATTCTTTTGGTGCCCCTATCTGCTACACCAGGAGATTCGTGCCACAATTGCTATTGTTTCAGTTTACTTGTAACGCCCAACATGTTGTCCTAGCCCAACCAAGACATTGAAATCTCCACTAAGGAAGCGCATATTGGTCGCACCAACAAATGACTTCATAACATAGACGTAGGGTCATATGTTGGTGAACAAGATGGTCATCACAAAAGATACTACTAAAAGAGATGGTGAGATAAATACTAGATAACATTATGACGTACATATGCCCATACATAAATATTTCACCAAAGAGAGGTCACATGGTCATCAATCATTGCAGTGGAAGAAGGCACGGATGGAAGTACGGATAAGAAGCAAATATGGCTAAGAGTCAAGAGAAATAAGCAAGACGTCCAACAAGACTGTCGATCGACAACCTCAAATCTAGTCGTCGTCAAAGAAGAACAAAAATAAACTCCACGTAGAACGTTCCATGCTCTCGACTTTACCTGAACCTATACCTACACCTAGAGTTGTTGTGGTATCCGTGAGTCACTGAGACTCAGAATAACACGCATAATGGGGTCGCAATCTAGTTGATCAAGAAGGGATCCTGAATACCTGCCTATGATTCATTCATAACCCCACTATGTCCTCTTATTGTTTGCATACCCATAAGAAGAGAAAGTCGCGGTACGCACATGGTTGAGAAAGTTTTATTTATTAGTTGAAGTTTTCTACAACTGGTATTATAAACTTCCAAGTCGCCCGTAACCGCGGGCATAGCTCTCCGAAAGATTTAACCCTGTAGGGATGCTTCCAACTTTCCATTATAAGTCCACACGCATTCCCGTTCCTCCAAGTTCAGGGCTGTTAGAGCCCGTAATCCGTTATGGTAGTTTGGAGAAACAAGTTCCTCTAGCTAATGTCAAACTAATCGAGAAGACCTCCCGGTGGGTCGAAATCCGGATCAGAGCCGCACGTATCTCGTGACCCGGTCCCATCTGTTTATGATGAGGCTGCGGGTAACCAAACCTAAGTTTCCCCTTGGCGGCCCCGCAAGCTGCTAGGTATTATGGACCAACGCCCTCGGCACTAGCCCCCTGTTGTTATGAAAAGCATCCTCGGATGTCGTCACACCCTATGCAACTATTATGTTTGGCAGATTTAGTACCAATCTTGGGCCTTCTGGAAAGATACTTCAATTTAAGGGTGCGAAAAGATACTTCAATTTAATCCAAGTTTTACTGTCATTTTATTATGTTTAGATTAATGCAACATAACTATGTACTTAATGCATAATATATGGTTAGGGGTGAACTTGTGAAGAGCCACATGAATGGAAAACCAACAAACAATCCGATACAGACAAAACTATGTTTGTCTTTTATTCCCAAGTTTTAACTAGTACAATTCGGGTTCACACATGCTAGTGCATGGCAATTTATTTTTCACCGCTACAGGGACCAAACCATCGACTAAGCAACGGTGTTCCATATATCTAGTACTAGAGTTCTTATCTTCTCAATTGGTACCGGTGCTGACAAATGGCGCCGTGGTGGTAGAGCAGTATGGTGGGACATACACATTGCACAATGTTGGTAGCGTCTGCAGCGCTAACTTCCTTATCTCCATGAAATGAGGTAGTTGTTGAGGCTGGACAGAGCCCTGGCCCTGTGGGTACTGTTGTTGAGATTGCTGGAAGGAGCCCTGGCCTGACGGGAATTGTTTCTCAGATTGTTGGATGGAGCCCTGGCCTGACGGGTACTGTTGCTGGGATTGTTGGATGGACCCCTGGCCCGACTGTTGTTGTTGTTGTTGATGCAGAATAATAGCGTGAACGACATTGTGGATGGCTTGGCACCGTGACTGCTCAGGGATCTGCCACAGCTGCTGACAACACTATTGTTGCAACTCCTGGAAACTACTTTGTTGCAATACTTGTGGCCTTGCATGCTCTATATTGTGTTGTTGCAATAGGACATCCATGCATGGAACCAGTTGTTGTTGTAGGAATGGTTGAAGGATTTGTTGTTCTTGTTGTGGAATTTGTTGTCCTTGTTGTTGCGAAATTGCTTGTTGCTGCTGCGGATATGGTTGAAATGCTTGCGGTTGTGGATATGGTTGTTGTGGTGGAAATGGTTGTTGTGGTGGAAATGGTTGTGGCTGTGGATATGGTTGCGGCTGCGGATATGGTTGTTGTGGTGGAAATGGTTGCGGCTGTGGATATGGCTGTTGTGGTGGAAATGGTTGCGGCTGTGGATATTGTTGTTGTGGTGGAAATTGTTCTTGCTGCCCTGGAATTTGTTGTTGTGTTTGCTGCACAGATGGCCTTTGTGGCTGCAATTGTGAAATTGGACCTCTTACTACGGCTGAGGTGGTGGTCGCCGCGATAGCAAGGAGGGTAAGGATGAGAAAGGTCTTCATGGTGGATTTGTATTGTCCACTACTTGCTTGGCTTCAATGATGTGCTCTAGTTATGAGAATGATGGATGAGGAAGGATGATCATCATGCTACGGGCCTATTTATAGCTGCCATGGAATGATCTCTTCCACTATTTGCATTTACTTTTCTGAAAAGTGCTTGGATGCTTCCCGAAATCATAATTTTGTATGTTGTGTTCGATGGCACTACTTACAAGTGTATTCTTGGACTAGTCATTAAAGTTCCTTGTTTTTGACTATCATTCCACAACCAAAAAGGTGTGATAACTCGCGTGACTCATCTTATTCACTTTACAGCTCAAACACTGATCTAGAGTGCATAATTTTCTGTAACTAAGTTTGTAATGTTCTACAAGTTGTTACGTACACTAGATAAGCATGGCTTGCACAGAACTTTGTTCGTAATCTTTTATAGCTTGTTGAGATAGATGAGACCAGTAATGTAACTTGCTTTGGTAGGCCATGACTCACCAAATTCCTTTTACATGTCAAGTGTTGTAGTGTTTTAGAAGTTATTAGCACACATCAACTTTGTAATGTTCTAGAAGTTGTTAGAAGTAAACCAGATAAGCATGGCTTGCACAAAACAATGTTTGTAATCTTGTGTGGCATGTTAAGATAGATTAGACTAGGAATGTAGCTTGCTTTGAAAGACCATGACTCATCAAATCCTTTTACTTGTCTTAAGTGTTGTACAAGTTATTAGCACATATCAACTTAGTATGGCTTGCAACATGTGTGAATGCCAATGTTTATTCTTGATTCTATTTGTTTGTAGATCTTATTCTGTTTTACGCAAATCGTGCAGATGATCATCTACGGTAACGCTTGCGAGTCCAGCTGCAACAATGTTGGCAGGGTCGGACAGAGGCTGTGGGATGGCATGAGTTTTTGTGACAACCTGTAGTTCATAATTGTGAGGAAGTTACATGTTATATTTTTCATGCATGCTAAAAACCGTAAAATTTAAAAGTATAAAATAATTAAGTTGCTAAATAATGGAAATCACTATTAAGACCTCGCAACCAGACTGAAAAATTCAAGTCGTTCTTAAATAAAAATAAAAAAGAAAATTTCTTATTTCCAATTTTGTTTGCCCGAAAGACATCTTTTTTTCTATTGATTTTGTCGAGTCATTACACTGATTAAATAAATGATTATCAAGCGGTTCTTATTTGAAGAACCCTTACCTTTTGTTTAGCTTGAGACTAAATCCTCGTTGCTGTTGTATTTAGATAAAAAAAAAATTGTGATTACCAAAGTTCTCAAAAACTTTGACATGACCTCCAATCATTATTTATCTTTTGGATCACATGCAAATAATAATTAAATAACTTGACTAGATTCCATCATTGCCATTTCAAATATATTTGAATGTAAAATCCAAACATAATCCTTAGGTTACAATACAAATTACACATCAATTGTTTGAAATTAAAAAAATACGAATGATTTATAATTAACTTAGAAAGAATAAGTCATGCCAGGAATGAATTATTAAGCTTCATTATAATAAATACTATAATCAATGAATAATTACAAAAGATAAAAAAACCTAAGCTAATCTTGTGCTTCCCAGATCTTCAACTTCTTCCTAACTTGCAATGGAAATCTCAAAGGAAAAAGAGTTTGGTTAAGATTAGAATGTTTGCATCTCAACTAAAAAAAATGATTGCATCTCCATGGAAATGCAATGTTTAATTTAGGAACCTAGCCATGACAAACTACTAAGTAGACTGATTCCTAGTCATATTAGAGAGAGTTAATTTCTTAGAAGCAAATCCACCATTTCCCGATGAAGGCAACCGTAGGCAGCAGCAAGGGAAAATTCCAAAAACAATGACTAGCCAGCTCACAAGGAAAAATTAGCCAAATTATATAGCATCAAAACAATGCTAAAGAGGAGGCAATTGCTAATCCAGCAAACCATGGTGTGGATGTAGCAAGTCTCATGCAAAGCCAGCCAACTACTTAGCTAGATAACTATCAACAACAGCAAGACAACCAACTTTCTGTTCTATAATTCCAACATTAAACAGTAAATTAGTAGTTGACAGTCACCACATGCTGTGGCAAGGTCATATAGGACACCCGAGACTATATAGGGCAACCAAACTAGCAGCGCTAGTGCCCTCAAACCCCACTGGTACACGAGTACCAAACAAGAGCAACGACCAATTCACTATTAGCAATTGGAAGAAAAAGCTTGCCACAAGAAACACGTCATTGAGATTTCGTGAAGAACAAGCTTTGTATACCATACGGTACGAGGTAGAAGGCTTTTAGATAGAAAAGAATTACAACCCAATTTGGGTAGCGATGTGTTACATCAGGATAGAATGGCACTACCATAAATGACATAAAAAAGGCAAGGATCGCATTTGCTCTTCAATTTCAGAAATAGAAGAATGAGTAGATATGAGGAGCATGGTATATGTTCTTATCAGAATTTTGGGAAAGACGAGAAAAGGGCTAGAGAAAACATAAATGAATTGGACCTTCTAAACTTCACCAGATAAGGAATTATTCATATCACACAACACTTGCACTAGAATAAAATCAAGCATAACATCTGTTCATGATAACCAAACACTATGCTCTGCACATACACCATAGATGTCTATATGCGAAGAGGAACAACTGTAGGGAATTTAGAAAACTAGATGGATCACATTGCACAACACGTACATTTTTGATATGGAGTACACAGTAGCATAATGAGCACACGCCTACTGTACCAATAATACTCAAGCTATAGCATATGACCGTTACCAGAGCATAACATCATCAAGGATAAGATATAACCCCACCGATTCTAAACAGTAGCCAGGAAATAACACCATAGCATGCATGTAGAGAGTAAGCAAGCCTAAACACCAGCAGCTCTGAACGTTGCTATACCATGGACATGAGTAGATACGAACTGACCGGGCTAACTACCACAGCTCAGATGAGCAGCATACCTCAGAACCAAAACCATGCCATCATCAGAGAGAATTTAGCAGGTTTAAACAATTAATCTTAGCACAAGCATACCAGAATCATCAGATAACCACCATCCAAAATGGTTTGCTCATGGACAGATGACCAAAACATCACAGGAAGCCCCGGCGCGATTAAACTTTTTCCCCGTTTTACTCTTTATTTATATTCTTAATTCTCTTTTACTTTTGCATACAAAGATCAATTCCATACACATGATACATTAATTCTTGTAAGCAGCAAAGCTAGTGGGATTCACAACCTCACTAAATTAAGTTGGGGAACAAGGTAAAGTTTCTTAGTTGAGTGCAGGGTTGATCATGTGCTCGCGGGAGAACTCCGCGGATTGATACCTTGGTTCTCAGTACCGACGAAGGATTCTTCTGACACCACAAACCATTGTTCTTCAGGGCCCAACATATATTCTCTTTTCTGGCACTACCTTATTAGCCAGGGATATTACAACATCTCTAGCAGATCCCCTAAAACCGGTTAGAGGAGTAAAAATTCCAGTTTACTCCTCTAAACCGGACCTATCCGATCCCCTAAACCGGTTAGAGTAGTAAAATATTTCCTCCGAGCAGCGGCCGAGGACTAAAAATACTCCAACTCCCACGCGCCAAGTAAATCCCCCCCCCCCCCCACCCGCCACAGCCACGTCCACTCCGTCGCCCAATCCACACACGTGCTGCACCCACGTCCACTCCGCCGCGCGCACGTCGGCTGGATCCGGCGGCCATCGCTCCCCCCTCCCGTCCATCTGTAGTGCTCGACCGGTGGATCCACGCCGTGGCGGCACCTCCTCCTCCCGCACATCTTCCTCTCACGCGTACGACGCCTCCTCCTCTCACACCAGTGGCGTATCCACCAGGCGGTGCACCGGCCTTCCCTGACCTCCCACTACCGCCGTCGCCGCCGCCGGTGCCAAGATATCATGGCATGTGGCAACGCCAGTGGGGAACTTGGGTCGCCGAAATCTACGACCGCGACACCAAGACCCACTGTTTTGGCTCCTTCCACTCGGCGGAGGCGGCGGCACGTGCATACGACATCAAGTTGGTGCACCAGCACGGTGCCGCAAGCCACCGTAACTTCCCCGACGGACACCTGCCGCCACCGGAGCTTCCGGTGGACCCCTGGGTGGCCACCCCATGCGAGAGGTGATAGGACCGAGAAGCCCGCGAGCATCTCGCGCCGGAGCAAGCCAGGGAGGCGTACATGGCGGAGCTCCGCCAACGCTACTTGGAGCGCGTCGAGGCGGAGCACTGCCTGTACACGGAGTACGCGGCGGGTAGGGACGAAATCATCGATCTGTCCAGCAATGAACGTGGCTACGGCGGAGGCAGCGACGGTCCGGACCTAATGATCGGCGGTTTGAGTAGGGAGGAGTAGAAGACCATTGAGGAAGAATCGGACTAGGTTTAAATTTCTAGCTAAAATTTTGAATTTCGTTTTAAGTTCTATGTAAAATATTTAGAATTTACACCGAACGTTGTTTAGTTAGGTTTTATGTACTAGTTTGAACCTAATTTAGCACCGAATTTCTGTTCATATGCCTTTCAAAAAAACTTACTCCGTTAAATTTTGGGGTTCTGCTAGAAACGACATTTCTTTAGTGGAACAAATGTGCTCCTCTAAAGTTTACTCGGCTATTTACGTCTCTAAAATTTGGGAGTTCGGCTAGAGATGCCCTTAGAAAGCAATCCACTGAGATATCCATTTGGACACAATTCATGGATAAAACTCGGCATAATATAAATATTTTATTGTCATCGTTACCATAGGACACAAACACACAAAAAACTTCATCTTCACGGTTTCTGAATCGATCTTGTTGATTTCCGCATGGTTCCTTCCCTTGTTCTCCCATGGATGGCAGTCTCAGTGGTTTCCATGCAGTTAAGCACAGCGTGCCCTCCTATGTCCGTGGATGAACCTCGCGTCATCCTCTGTGTACACATGTGTCTCGTTCAACAGCCTGCATTTTCTAAGTTCATGTTATCTGTTTGCGTGAAGGGTAGTACGGGAGAGCAAGAGGAGGCGGTGACTGACGAGAGACGGACGGTCTTGCTGAGAGTGGTGGAAGAAATGAGGGTCTCCCCGTCGAGGTACGCCAGCTCCCCGTCGATCCTGTCCATTATCCTCTCGTTGATCTGCTGAGCGGTGAGGGTGAAGGGACGATCTGATGCCTGCATGCTTGCGTGTTGTCAACAAGACAGTACTCTCCACTGCATAATATGAAAACAGTGCTTGTAGTATCAGATCCAAATTTATTGGCAAGGTGCTGCCCACCCTATGACGACGGCCTAACCGTCGGCATATCTCCTGTCTGCTTTTTTTTGTATTTTTCTGTTTGAATTCAATTCAAATTAACAGCACATATATATATTCAAAATAAACATACACATCACATATATATCACATAAGTATCATCATCACCACATAAGTATCATCATCATCACAAAAACATCATCATCACCACGAAAGCATCATCATCATCATAAAAGCATCATCATCACATAATAGAGAACATGAAAACATAAGTATAATCACAAACAACATAAGCATCTAAAGAAGCACACAAGTTATCTAAAGGAGCATAAAAGAGGCTTAAGCGCCAGGACGTCCACCACCACCGCCAAGTTCCTCACCGCCAAGACCACCAAAGCCCAGGTCTTTTTTTTACCGGCAGCGCTACCGCCAAGACCGGCACCGCCACCTCCTCGGTGGATCAGAGTGACCGGGCTCCGTGACTCGGGAGTGATGCCATCATTGGCACCACCACCAACGGATGATCCACCAGTTCCCTGGATGTTTGAAAAGAGATGTTAAGAGGATATATGATTGTATTGAATAAACGATAAGCTGTGGTTGAATAGTTTGGGGATGTACTAACCGGAGTCCCCATGTGCCGTGCCAGAAATTCCTCAAACGTAGGCAGCACTGGTTGTGGTCCAGGAGGTGGTGATGGTGGTTTCATTACAGGAACCGTGCCAGCCGCCATGCAGTCAAAAACGAGCTGCATGTTAGTTGACCAAGCAAACACGAAAGTCAGAAGAAATGAAAGTGCAAATATGAAAGTGAAATGAAAGGGGCTAAACTAACCTTCATCATGCGACTGCTGTGGTCCGTGACTGCTGCAACTCCATGTAGGCCTACAATATGACATGATGAAACTCATAAAACATCTCAATGCGGAAAATAAAGTGAGAAAAAAGGAAGATAAGAGGGAAAATACTTGTAGAGTGCTGCTGGGCTAGGAGGGACTGTGAGTGTGCACTGGTCGTGCTCAGGTGCGGGCTCGGCCTCGGGTTGGTAGCTCGGAGCCGTGTGTAGGAGACAGAAGGAGTGACCACATCATCCAGAACTGCCTGCCGACCATGACTCTTTGGCCCTATGCCGACCACCACCCTGTCGTCCGTAGCCTCTTTTAAGGGGTCAGGTGTGTCAAGAAGTAACCTCTGATACTCCTCCGTGTAGGCCTTCAGGTTCTTCTCGGTCTTGCCGTAGCACTTGCCCTAGCCATCCTTGGACTTCCGCTTTAGGGGGATTTGTTAAAGCATAGCCGTCCGCCACCTTCATGGATAGGTTCTTCACTTTCATGTGTAGCTCACAAGTAGTCCTATCTTTGATAACATCCACAGGGTATCTAGCCAGCAGTGCATCATCGGTCGGGGTGGAACCCACGCTGCTTCTCGGCATAGATGGGACGGTGCTATCCAATGCTGGATCGATCTGCTCCTGCTGCCGCTGAGACGCCCTTTCCTGGCTAAGTGAGTCGATCTGCTCCTGCTGCCGCCTGAAAGCGCGTTCCAACTCCAGGTGCCTTGATTCTAGGCCTTGAAGGCGGAGTGCTTCCTCCTTCCTCTTCTCCTCCTCCAGCTTCCTCTTCTGCTCCTCCTGCTGCTTCTTTCTCGCACGGCTTCTGTAATCGGTGTTCCAATCCGCAAACCCCTCAAACCACGGAACAACGCCTTTGCCTCGTGTTCTTCCCGGGTGTTCAGGATTCTTCAGGGCGCGCGTAAGCTTGTCGTTCTCTCTGTTGGCCATGAACACCCCCGTTCGAGCTTCTTCTATTGCAACAAGTAAATCATCCTGAGCTTTTTTAAGACTTGCCCGCTCCATAATCAGCCCTGTCTCTGGGTCCAACTTCCCCCCATGCGCATAAAACCAAGTCCTGCACCTGGGGGGCCAGTCCAATGTAACTGGAGTGACCCCTGCATCCATCATCTTTTGCTCAGCGAGATCCCACTTAGGCATGGCCACCTGGTAGCCACCTGGCCCCAAAGTATGGTGCCACTTCTTTTTCGCAGCATTAATCTTGTTTTGTCTCGACCGTTCCTGAGCTAGTTCCGATTCCTTGAACTTCACGAAAGCGTCCAAGTGACCTCCTGCCTTCTCCAGTGTTCCATTGAATTCTGGAGTCTGCTTTCTTGCTCTGACGTACGCGGCCCATATATTTTTCTTGTGGTTATTGAATGCTATCGCCATCTTCTTAAGAGCACTCTTCCTGACTTTCGCCAGATCTGCATCTGTCAAATGATCTGGTAGGGTGAAATGTGACATGAGCGATTCCCAAAGCAGATCTTTTGCTCTTTTGTCGACAAAAGTAACTCCTGGATCTCCCTTTGCTGGCTTTTTCCATTCTTGAACGGAGATCGGGATTTGGTCCCTGACAATAACTCTGCATTGACGAGTGAACTTGGTCGCATTCTTCTTAGGTTCAAGCGGTTCGCCATTTGATTTGATGGCATCGATGTTGTACTTTACGCCAGCGTGCAACCTTTTGGCCGGGCCTCGAACTGCCCTGCCGCTTGTAGAAGATTTGCTCGATCCGGAGGGCTAAAAGAAGAAAGATCGATTCATTAATATATACAAATCAATTAATACATGTAATGATCACCGGATGGCTTATATAATAAATATACCTCGTCGGTCTTTGTTATTTGAAGAACATTTCCTTCGTCATCATTGTTGTCGCCTTCATCTATTCGTTCGTCTTCATCAAACATCTTACCCTCACCCGTAGTGTTCAGATATTGCGAGCCGTCATCATGATCATCTGGGCTCGGGGAGCGTATGATGTCGAACAGAGCCTCTTCTCCTTCTCTGCCGGTATTGTCCATAGCTTTTATTTAACTAATCCAGAAGAAAGATAAAACAATTTAGTTTTCAAGTTAGAATGCATGCAATCAATAAGGAAAAACTGAATCATAGTAGATAATATGCATCTCGAATAATCCAGATAATATGCATCATTGAATATAATCTCGAATACATCGTCTCGAATATTATCGAATAATATAATCTCGAATACATCGTCTCGAATATAATCACGAATACATCTCGAGTATTATCACTAATACATCTCGAATATTATCATATATATAACATCACTAGCTAATACAGATCGAATATTATCGAAGAATCTAGTTCACTCGCGGTTCCTGAGGCGCGGGCGGTGGACACCCAAAGGGAAGGAACCATCACAGGATCATAGCTCGGGTGAGATCCCTGAAGAACCTGCCAGGTATTGGAGAACCTGACGTCCAACGCATCCATGTAGCGAAGGACGTGCTCGTCCTCCTCCCTGACACGGCGACGTACCACCTCCGGCGGGGCCGGCTGCCTCCGCACCGAAAGTGGCCCACGTGAACGCCACCAATGAAGCTCCGGGTCGACGACGGGACCCGGGGCCGGGTTCCTCACCAAGCTGCGCGCCCCTGAAGGAAGCACCTCCCAGTGCCAGCCCGTCGGAGCCCAGTTCCGAACGTGGTGCCTCTGAAGCAGGACGTCGTCGCGAACGAGTCGACGACGACGATGCGGGCCGGGCATCGTTGACGTCGCGAACAAATTCTTATGAAAAAAAATTCCTATATATGCAATGTCATTTTATTAGGAAATTTTGAGCAAAATATCCTCTTTTCAATTATAATGTCCCATTCCTAGGTTATAACTACCCTAATAATATTCCTTTCTCAAAAAATTCCGAAACTTTTCCCACTTATATATAGTCCTTCTAACAAATATATATATGGTCAACTTTTTCCTATGCAACTTTTTTATATGCAAATTTTTTCTATACTATGATATACAACATTATATAAAATCAAAAAACAGAAAAAGAAACAATAATTAAGCATACTTCTATACATCCATTAAAAAACAGAAAAACAACATTATATAAAAAAATTTCTATACTAATTAAACACTAATTATATCCATCTAACATGCATTCATACATACATATATACTAGTGAAAAAATAATCATCTAAAACAACTAAAACATCTAAATAAAACATCAAACATTCATGCATACATGTATAAAAAAAACTAGTGAAAAAAAATCGCCGGAGGGGGCGGCCGCGCGAGCTCACAGCGGACGGACGGCGGCGTCGAGGTGCAGGGGCGCGGACGGATGGCGACGGCGACGGCGAGGTGTGCAGGGGCGCGGCGGCCACGACGTCGAGGTGCGGCAGAGGCGCAGACGGACGGCGGCGTCGAGGTGCAGTAGGGGCGCGGACGGACGGACGGCGACGTCGAGGGGCAGGGGCGCACGGACGAACGGTGATGGCGAGCTCCGGCAGCCTGGCGGCGTGGTGGTACATTTGGCGTCGTCGAGAAGAAAGGCAGATTTGGGGAAAAATTCGTAAGTGTTGTATATATAGGAGGCACCTTTAGTCCCGGTTGGAGCCACCAACCGGGACTAAAGGGTGAAATTTGGCCAGGCAGAGCGGCGGGAAGACAAGCCTTTAGTCGCGGTAGGTGGCTCCAACCGCGACTAAAGGGGGGTCTGTAGTCGCGGTTGGAGCCACCAACCGCGACTAAAGGTGGTGTGCCAGGCGAGGGGCGCGGTGGATGTTTAGTCCCACCTCGCTAGTTGAGAGGTGCTCGCACCGGTTTATAAGCCCCGCCGCGGCTACCGTGTCGAGCTCCTCTCTAATGCAGGCCTTCTGGGCCTACCGCACCTGTGCCGCCCAGTGGGGCCTACTGGGCCGTACGGGCCTGCATCCTGGCCCAACTAGAGGTTGGGTTTCTAGTCGTATGCAGGCCGTGGCGGCCCAATAGGCGGGCTTTTTATTTATTTATTTATTTTTCTGCTTTTTTTGTTTTCTGCTGTATTTATTTTCTTTTGTTTCTGAGTTGTTTTTTGCTTTATTTAGAGTTTATTCGTGAATCTTTTTGCTTTAGGTAAAAAAAGTTTATAAACTTTTTGTTAGTGCTAGTAGTTTTCAAATTTGAATAGTTTAAATTTGAATTATTTGAAATTTGTGTGAATCACTAGTTTGTGAATAACTTTACTTTAAAAATAGATTATTCAGTGATTCTTTTTTCTGCTGTTTAATATTAGTGTGTTTTATCATTATATTCAATTTGGTAATTCTTAGGTTATTTAAGAAAATGTAATGCCTTTGTAACAGACGAGTTTTCGTCAGAAAGCCTGATATTTCGAAAGATATTGTCCAGTTTGTACACGACGTGCATCCAGATTTTGCCGTAACCCTCTCAACTTTTTAGCACATGCTATGAGGATGAAATGATGATACCATGCCAACTTTCAACCTTTTCAGAGTTAATTTGTAGTGCTTTTCAATTTCAGGGTCATTTAGCTCAAAAAAATCAGTAAATGCATGAAAAATAGCAAATGAAGTCAGAAAGGGTTGAAAATTGATGACGTGGCTTCGAATGGTGCATACTGAACGCACAAAAAGTCTGGAGTTGAAATAAGTTTAAAAAAATGAAATGCCTTTGTAACAGATGAGTTTTCGTCTGAAACCCTGATACTTCGAAAGAGATTGTCCATTTTGTACACGAAGTGCATCCAGTTTTTGCCGTAACCCTCTCAACTTTTTAGCACATGCTATGTGGGTGAAATGATGATACCATGCCAACTTTCAACCTTTTCAGAGTTCATTTGTAGTGCTTTTCAATTTCAGGGTCATTTAGCTCAAAAAAATCAGTAAATGCATGAAAAATAGCAAATGAAGTCAGAAAGGGTTGAAAATTGATGATGTGGCTTTGGACATAATATTTCTTCGCGTTTCAAATGCCAAAACACATAAGTACCCTAACTATTACAAAGATTCCCTCCGGTTTGTCCGAAGTGGGACTTTCCAGATATATAAGTCCGGAAACTCACTAGAGAAGAAAGTGATGACAGTGAAGCCGGTCACATCCCAGAGTGGGATCTTTGGGTATAAAATTTTTCTTCACGTGTGTCCCTTTGCGCCATAACCATGGACAATCTTCATCGTTTAACTTGATGCTCGGGTCAATATTCACTGTGAAGGGAGCAATTTCATGAAACTTTTCATAATCTTCTGACATGTCTGTCTTGTCCTCCACTCCCACGATGTTTCTTTTCCCTGAGAGAACTATGTGGCGCTTTGGCTCATCGTATGATGTATTCGCTTCCTTATCTTTTCTTTTTCTTGGCTTGGTAGACATGTCCTTCACATAGAAAACCTGCACCACATCATTGGCTAGGACGAATGGTTCGTCTGCGTACCCAAGATTGTTGAGATCCACTGTTGTCATTCCGTACTGCGGGTCTTCCTTTACCCCGCCTCCTGTCAGATTGACCCATTTGAACCGAAACAAAGGGACCTTCAAACCACGTCTATAGTCAAGTTCCCATATCTCCTCTATGTAACCATAATATGTGTCCTTTGGCCTATTGGTGTTTGCTGCATCAAAGCGGACACCACTATTTTGGTTGGTGCTCTTTTTATCTTGGGTGATCGTGTAAAATGTATTCCCATTTATCTCGTACCCTTTGAAAGTCAATATAGTCGAAGATGGTAACTTGGACAGCAAGTACAGCTCATCTGCAACAGTGTCGTCATGCATGAGACGTGTCTGCAACCAACCGGCGAAAGTCCCCGTTTGTTCATGTGTAATCCAGTCGTCAGACTGCTCCGGGTGTTTGGAGTGTAGAATATTCTTGTGTTCCTCGATATACGGAGATACCAAGGCGGAACTTTGTAGAACTGTGTAGTGTGCTTGCGCCCAAGAATGCCCGTCATGGCATATTACTGAATTTTTTCCTAGCGTGCCTTTTCCACCCAGTCTGCCCTCATGCCGCGATTCAGGAACACCAATCGGCTTAAGGTCAGGAATAAAGTCAACACAAAGCTCAATGACCTCCTCTGTTTCATGGCCCTTAGAGATGCTTCCTTCTGGCCTAGCACGGTTATGAACATATTTCTTTAAGACTCCCATGAACCTCTCAAAGGGGAACATATTGTGTAGAAATACAGGACCCAGAATGGCAATCTCTTCGACTAGGTGAACTAGGACGTGCGTCATGATATTGAAGAAGGATGGTGGGAACACCAACTCGAAACTGACAAGACATTGCACCAAATCATTCTCTAACCTTGGTATGATTTCTGGATCGATTACCTTCTGAGAGATTGCATTGAGGAATGCACATAGCTTCACAATGGCTAATCGAACGTTTTCCGGTAGAAGCCCCCGCAATGCAACCGGAAGCAGTTACGTCATAATCACGTGGCAGTCATGAGACTTTAGGTTCTGGAACTTTTTCTCTGCCATATTTATTATTCCTTTTATATTCGATGAGAAGCTAGATGGGACCTTCATACTGAGCAGGCATTCGAAGAAGATTTCCTTCTCTTCTTTCGTAAGAGCGTAGCTGGAATGACCCTGATACTGCTTTGGATCCATGCTGTCTTTTCCGTGCATACGTTGCTGGTCCTCCCGTGCCTCCGGTGTATCTTTTGTCTTCCCATACACGCCCAAGAATCCTAGCAGGTTCAGGTAAGATTCTTCGTCACGTGCATCACGTCGATTGCAGAGCGGACCTCTAGGTCTTTCCAATAGGGTAGGTCCCAAAATATAGATTTCTTCTTCCACATGGGTGCGCGTCTGTCAGCGTCATTCGGAACAGATTGTCCACTAGGACCCTTTCCAAAGATTACTTTTAAATCCTTGACCATACCAAGTATATCATCACCAGTACGGTGGCAAGGCTTCTTCCGGTGATCTGCCTCACCTTTGAAATGCTTGCCTTTCTTTCTTACGGGATGCCTGCTCGGAAGAAATCGACGATGTCCTAGGTACACATTCTTCTTACATTTATCCAAATATATACTGTCGGTATCATCTAAACAGTGCGTGCATGCGTGGTATCCCTTGTTTGTCTGTCTTGAAAGGTTACTGAGAGCATGCCAATCATTGATGGTTACAAATAGCAACGCTCGCAGGTCAAATTCCTGCTGTTTGTGCTCATCCCACGCACGTACACCTTCTATACTGTGGGTCTACCTGTACCCTGCCTCCTGACAGATTGACCCATTTGCACTGAAACAAAGGGACCTTGAAATCATGTCCATAGTCAAGTTCCCATATGTCCACTATGTAACCATAATATGTGTCCTTTCCCCTCTTGGTTGCTGCATCAAAGCGGACACCGCTGTTTTGGTTGGTGCTCTTTTTATCTTGGGCGATCGTGTAAAATGTATTCCCATTTATCTCGTACCATTTGTAAGTCAATACAGTCGAAGATGGTCCCCTGGCTAACGAGTACAGCTCATCAGAAACAGTGTTGTCACCCATGAGACGTGTTTGCAACCAACTGCCGAAAGTCCTAATGTGTTCATATGTAATCCAGTCGTCACACTGCTCCGGGTGTTTGGAGCGCAGAATATTCTTGTGTTCATCGACATACGGGGTCACCAAGGTAGAATTCTGTAGAACTGTGTAGTGTGCTTGAGACCAAGAATGCCCGTCCCTACATATTATTGAGTCCGCTCCTAGCGTGCCTTTTCCAGTCAGTCTCCCCTCATACCGCGATTGAGGGAGACCAATCTTCTTAAGGTCAGGAATGAAGTCAACACAAAACCCAATGACATCCTCTGTTTGATGGCCCATGGAGATGCTTGCTTCTGGCCTAGCGCGGTTACGAACATATTTCTTTAAGACTCCCATGAACCTCTCAAAGGGGAACATATTGTGTAGAAATACAGGGCACAGAACGACAATCTCGTCGACTAGATGAACTAGGACGTGCGTCATGATATTGAAGAAAGATGGTGGGAACACCAGCTCGAAACTAACAAGACATTGCACCAAATCACTCCTTAACCTTGACAGGATTTCTGGATCGATCACCTTCTGAGAGATTGCATTGAGGAATGCACATAGCTTCACAATGGCTAATCGAACGTTTTCCGGTAGAAGCCCCCTCAATGCAACCGGAAGCAGTTGCGTCATAATCCCGTGGCAGT
Organism: Elymus sibiricus; assembly: GCA_039707655.1. NCBI lineage: Eukaryota > Viridiplantae > Streptophyta > Magnoliopsida > Poales > Poaceae > Elymus > Elymus sibiricus. Next base: position 87,986,721 of record CM077676.1, read on the forward strand.
CATGAGACTTTAGGTTCTGGAACTTTTTCTCTGCCTTTTTTTTATTCCCTTTATATTCGACGAGAAGCCAGACGGGATCTTCATACTGAGCAGGCATTCAAAGAAGATTTCCTTCTCTTCTTTGGTAAGAGCGTAGCTGGCAGGACCTTCATACTGCTTTGGATGCATGCCGTCTTTTTCATGCACATGTTGCTGTTCCTCCCGTGCCTCCGGTGTATCTTTTGTCTTCCCATACACTCCCAAGAAGCCTAGCAGGTTCACGCAAAGATTCTTCGTCACGTGCATCACGTCGATTGCAGAACGGACCTCTAGGTCTTTCCAATAGGGTAGGTCCCAAAATATAGATTTCTTCTTCCACATGGGTGCGCGTCCCGCATCGTCAGTCGGAACAGATAGTCCGCCAGGACCCTTTCCAAAGATTACATGTAAATCATTGACCATATCAAGTATGTGATCACCAGTACGGAGGGCGGGCTTCTTCCGGTGATCTGCCTCACCTTTGAAATGCTTTCCTTTCTTTCGACATTGATGGTTGGTCGGAAGAAATCGACGATGCCCCAGGTACACATTCTTCCTGCATTTGTCCAAATATATACTGTCGGTGTCATCTAAACAGTGTGTGCATGCGTGGTATCCCTTGTTTGTCTGTCCTGAAAGGTTACTGAGAGCAGGCCAATCGTTGATGGTTACAAACAGCAACGCATGTAGGTCAAATTCCTCCTGTTTGTGCTCATCCCACACACGTACACCTTCTCCATTCCACGGCTCTAAAAGTTCTTCAACTAATGGCCTTAGGTACACATCAATGTCGTTGCCGGGTTGCTTGGGCCTTGTATGAGCACTGGCATCATAATGAACTTCCGCTTCATGCACAACCAAGGAGGAAGGTTATAGATACATAGAGTCACAGGCCATGTGCTATGATTGCTGCTCTGCTCCCCAAAAGGATTAATGCCATCTGCACTTAAACCAAACCATACATTCCTTGCGTAATCTGTAAAGTCCTTCCACTTTCTCTCGATTTTTCTCCACTGCGATCCGTCAGCGGGTACTCTCAACTTCCCGTCTTTCTTACGGTCTTCTTTGTGCCATCGCATCAACTTGGCATGCTCTTTGTTTTGGAACAAACGTTTCAACCGTGGTATTATAGGAGCATACCACATCACCTTGGCAGGAATCTTCTTCCTGGGGCGCTCGCCCTCAACATCACCAGGGTCATCGTGGCTGATCTTATAGCGCAATGCACCACATACCGGGCATGCATTCAAATCCTCGTACTCACCGCGGTAGAGGATGCAGTCATTAGGGCATGCATGTATCTTCTGCACCTGTAATCCTAGAGGGCAGACAACCTTCTTTGCTTCGTACGTACTGTCTGGCAATTCGTTGTCCTTTGGAAGCTTCTTCTTTAACATTATCAGCAACTTTTCAAATCCCTTGTCAGATACACCATTCTCTGCCTTCCATTGCAGCAATTCCAGTGTGGTACCCAGCTTTTTCTTGTCATCTTCGCAATTTGGGTACAACAATTTCTTGTGATCCTCTAACATGCGCTGCAACTTCAGCTTCTCCTTTTCACTTGCGTAGTTTCTCTTTGCATCGGCAATGGCCCGACCAAGATCATCAGCGGGCTCATCTGATGCCTCTTCTTCAGCTTCTTCCCACATTGCCGGCTCAGCTTCTTCCCCCATTGTTGTACCATCGTATTCAGGGAACCCATGGCCAGGATAGCTGTCGTCATCCTCTTCTTCTTCATTCTCTTCCATTAGGACCCCTCTTTCTCCGTGATTGGTCCAACAGTTATAGCCGGACATGAAACCGGACTCAAACAGGTGGACGTGAATGGTTCTTGAGTTAGAGTAATTTCGATCATTCTTACAGCCAGCACATGGATAATACATAAAACCATCCGCCTGCTTGTTTGCCTCAGCCGCAACCAGAAAAGTATGCACACCATTAATGAACTGGGGAGAGCATCGGTCATCGTACATCCATTGCCGGCTCATCTGCATTACACAACACCGAAAAGACCAAATTAATACAAGTTCATACATAAAGTTCATACAGACTTGTTCTCATAAAACAACATACAAACTCTCTAGCTAAAGCATTTAAATGCAACAACAAATGCGATCAAGATCGCAACTAAGGTAACAATTGATCCAACAGCATAGTGATACCAAGCCTCACTATCAATGGCATATTTTTTAAATTTTCTAATCTTCAAGCGCATTGCATCCATCTTGATCTTGTGATCATCGACGACATCGGCAACATACAACTCCAGTTTCATCTTCTCTTCTTCAATTCTTTTCAATTTTTCTTTCAAATACTCATTTTGTTTTTCAACTAAATTTAACTTCTCGACAAGAGGGTCGGTTGCAATTTCCGGTTCACATACCTCATAGATAAAAATATCTATGTCAACTTGATGGGCATAATTGTCATAAACACGAAATGCAACAAATAGTTATAAAAGAGAATATACCACATCCGAATCATAAACCATAAGAGGGCCCACGGGGACGGATATCAAACCCATGCCACTATGTATAACAAACAACGTACGGGTAAGAAAATTATACAAGTAACTATCTAAATCACACAAACATAATTTTCTTTTTATAAAAAGGATAAGAACAAGAGGCTCACCAAGGTGGTGCCGGCGACGGGACAGTGCGGGCGATCGACGGTGGTTAGGACGGGGACGGGAAGGCACTAAGTAAACCACACCTACACATCCAAACTAAGAAGTTAATTTGAGCTCAAATTGCATATAAATCAAATAAACTACCATATATAAATACTCCCAAACTAAAACCCACAAATGACTATACTTATAGAGCATTGCAAGAGCTAATCTAGCAATGAGAGATGAAAGGACAAAGTTGCTAACCTTTGTGAACACTTGGATGGATGGGGTGCCTCCAAATCTTGACAAATTTTGGCAAAAATGGAGGATGAGCTCGAGGAAGAGGGAAAGAACAGAGAGGAGAGGAAAGGGGAAGAACAGAGAGCTAGGGCTGGACGAAGGGTTTATATAGGAGCATCTTTAGTCCCGGTTCGTTACACAAACCGGGACTAAAGGTGAGCTTCTAGTACCGGTTCGTGACACGTACCGGGACTAACGGTGATCGTGGGGCCCCAGCCTGACACCAGCCTGCTGTTGGAAATATGCCCTAGAGGCAATTAATAAAGTGTTTATTATTATCATATTTCTCCGTTCATCATAATGGTTTATTATTCATGGTAGAATTGTATTGACCGGAAACTAAATACATGTGTGGATAATAGACAAATACTATGTCCCTAGTATGCCTCGACTAGACTAGCTCGTTGATCAAAAGATGGTCAAGGTTTCCTGACCGTGGACATGAGTTGTCATTTGATAACGGGATCACATCATTAGGAGAATGATGTGATGGACATGACCCAACCGTTAGCATAGCAAATGATCGTTCAGTTTATTGTTGTTGCTTTCACTATGTCAAATACACGCTCCTCTGACCATGAGATCACGCAACTCCCGGATACCGTAGGAATACTTTGGGTGTATCAAACGTCACAACGTTACTGGGTGATTATAAAGGTGCACTACAGGTATCTCCGAAAGTGTTTGTTGAGTTGGCATGGATCGAGATTGAGATTTGTCACTCTGACTATCGGAGAGGTATCTCTGGGCCCTCTCGGTAATACAACATCATAGAAGCCTTGCAAGCACCGTGACTAAAGAGTTAGTTGCAAGATGATGTATTACGGAACGAGTAAAGAGACTTGCTGGTAACGAGATTGAACTAGGTATTGGATACCGACGATCGAATCTCGGGCAAGTAACATACCGCCGGACAAAGGGAACAACGTATGTTGACATATGAGGTTCACCGATAAAGATCTTCGTGGAATGTGTAGGAACCAATATGAGCATCCAGGTCCCACTGTTGGTTATTGACCGGAGAGTCGTCTCGGTCATGTCTACATCATTCCCGAACCCGTAGGGTCTGCACACTTAAGGTTCGATAACGATATAGTATTATATGAGTTATGTGGTTAGTGACCGAAGTTTGTTCGGAGTCCCGGATGAGATCGCGGACATGACGAGGAGTCTCGAAATGGTCGAGAGGTAAAGATTCATATATTGGAAGGCTATATTCGGACGTCGGAAAGGTTCCGAGTGATTCGGGTATTTTTCGGAGTACCGGGGAGTTACGGGATATCACCGGGAGAAGTAATGGGCCTTATTGGGCCATACGGGAAAAGGAGAGGCAGGCCACGTGAGGAGGCGCCCCCCCCCCCCATTGCCCAAACCGAATTGGACTAGGGGAGGGCGCAGCCCCCTCTTTCCTTTCCCTCTCCCTTCCCCATTTCCTACTCCGTATGGGAGGTGGAATCCTACTAGGACTAGGGAGTCCTAGTAGGACTCCCCACACTTGGAGCAGCCCTAGGGGGCCGGCCTCCTCCCTCTCATCCTTTATATATGGGGGCAGGGGGGCACCCCAAAGCACACAATTGTCCCATAGCCGTGTGCGGTGCCCCGATCTCCGTTTTCCACCTCGGTCATATTTTCGGATAGCTTAGGCGAAGCCCTGCCGGAATCACTTCACCGTCACCGTCGCCACGCCGTCGTGCTGACGGAACTCATCTACTACCTCGACGTCTTGCTGGATCAAGAAGTCGAGGAATGTCACCGAGCTGCACGTGTGTAGAACTCGGAGGTGCCGTACGTTCGGTACTCGATCGGTGGAGCTCGAAGGATTGTTCGACTACATCAACCGCGTTGTGAGACGCTTCCGCTTAACGGTCTACGAGGGTACGTACACACACTCTCCCCTCTCGTAGCGATGCATCTCCATGGATAGATCTTGCGTGAGCGTAGGAATTTTTTTGAAATTCATGCTCCGTTCCCCTACAGTGGTATCCGAGCCAGGTCTATGCGTAGATGTGATTTGCACGAGTAGAACACAAGTGAGTTGTGGGCGTGGGTGTATACATATTGCTTGCCGTTACTAGTTGTTACTTGATTCGGCGGTATTGTGAGATGAAGCGGCCCGGACCGACATTACGCGTACGCTTACGCGAGACAGGTTTCACCGCTACGTGCACTCGTTGCATAAAGGTGACTGGCGGGTGTCTCTCTCTCTCACTTTAGTTGAATCGGTTTCAATGAAGAGGGTTCTTTTAGAAGATCAAAAAGCAATCACTACACCACGTTGTGGTTTTGCGTAGGTCAGAACGGTTCTTGCAAACCCGTAGCAGCCACGTAAAACTTGCAACAACAAAGTAGAGGACGTCTAACTTGTTTTTGCAGGGTATGCTGGTGATGTGATATGGCCAAGACATGATGTGATATAAGTTGTTGTATGAGATGATCATGTTTTGTAAGTTATCAGGCAACCGGCAGGAGCCTTATGGTTGTCTCTTTATTGTATGCAATGCCAACGCTATGTAATTGCTTTACTTTACCGCTATTAGTTAGCAGTAGTAGTAGTAGCAATAGCCGGCGAGACGACCACGACGCTACGATGGAGATCAAGGTGTCACGACGCTACGATGGAGATCAAGGTGTCAACCCGGTGACGATGGAGATCATGACGGTGCTTTGCTGATGGAGATCAAAAGCACAAGACGATGATGGCCATATCATGTCACATATATTGAATTGCATGTGATGTTAATCCCTTTATGCATCTTATTTTGCTTAGGACGACGGTAGCATTATAAGATGATCCCTTCACTAAATTTCAAGATAAGTGTTCTCCCCGAGTATGCACCGTTGCGAAGGTTCGACGCTTCTAAGCACCACGTGATGATCGGGTGTGATGGATTCTTTCGTTCGCATATAACGGGTGTAAGCCAGTTTTACACACGCAGAATACTTGGGTTAAACTTGACGAGCCTAGCATGTACAGACATGGCCTCGGAACACAAGAGACCGAAAGGTCGAACATGAGTCATATAGTAGATATGATCAACATGAAAGATGTTCACCATTGATAACTAATCCACCTCACGTGATGATCGGACGTGGTTTAGTTGATGTGGATCATGTTACACTTAGACAAATTGAGGGATGTTAATCTAAGTGGGAGTTCTTAAGTAATTTGATTAATTGAACTTCAATTGTCATGAACATAGTCTTACTTGTCTTAGCAAATTTATGTTGTAGATCAATAGACCGCGCTGTAGTTCCCCTGTTTTTATTATGTTCCTAGAGAAAACGAAGTTGAAAGTTGATGGAAGCAACTATGCGGACTAGGTCCGTGATCTGAGGATTGTCCTCACTGCTGCTCAGAAGGCTTATGTCCTTAATGCACCGCTCAGTGAAATACCCCTACGGCTTCGTCTGAGGACGTTATGAACGTCTGGCAGACAAGAAAAGATGACTACTCGATAGTTCAGTGCGCCATACTTTACGGCTTAGAACCGGAGCTCCAAATATGTTTTGAGCAAAACGGAGCATATGAGATGTTCCAAGAGCTGAAAATTTGTTTTTCAAGCTCACACCCGGGTCGAGAGGTATGACACCTTCGACAAGTTCTATAGCTACAAGATGGAGGAGAACAGCTCCGTTAGTGAGCATGTACTCAGAATGTCTGAGTACTTCAAACACTTGAATCAAGTGGGAGTTAGACTTCCGAATAAAGTGGTGATTGATAGAGTTCTCTAGTCACTATCACTAAGCTACTGGATCTTCGTGATAAACTATAAACATGCAAAGGATAGAAGATCCTTAAGCTATTCGCGATGCTACAATCTGCGGATGTAGAAATCAAAAAAAGGGAGCATCAAGTGTTGATGGTTAATAAGACCACTAGTTTCAAGAAGGGCAAGGGAAAGAAAAGGGAACTTCAAGAAGAACGGTAAAACAGTTGCCGCTCACGCGAAGAAACCCAAGGCTGAACCAAACCCGAGACTTAGTGCTCCCATTGCAAAAGGGAAATGTCACAGGGAGCGGAACTTCCCCAAAGTAACTGGCAGATAATAAGACTGGCAATGTCAACAAAGATATTTGATATACATGTTATTGATATATACCTTACTAGTACTCGTAGGAGCACCTGGGTATTTGATACTTGTTCAGTTGCTTACAACTTGAAACATGGAGCTTCGGAATAAACGAGGGCTAGCTAAGAACGAGGTGACGATGTGCATTGGAAGTGTCTCCAAGGTTGATGTGATCACCATCTCCACGCTCTCTCTACCTTTAGGATTAGTGATGAACCTTAATAATTGTTATTTGGTGCTTGCGTTAAGCATGAACATTATATCTGATAGTGTTTATTGCAAGACGGTTATTCAATTTCAGAGAATAATTGTTATTCTATTTATTTGGATAATATCATTGATGATCATGCACTTAAAATGAAAGGTTTATTGAATCTTGATCGTAGTAATACATGTGTTCATAACACGAATGCCAAAAGATAATGATAGTACCACATATTTGTGGCACTGCCGCTTAGGTCATATCAGTGTTAAACACATGAAGAAACTCCATGCAGATGGGTTTTTGGAATCTCTTGATTATGAATCATTTGAGACATGTGAACCGTGCCTTATTGGCAAGATGACTAAAACTCCGTTCTCCGGAACAATGGAGCGAGCAACCAACTTATTGGAAATAATACATACCGATGTATGCGGTCCGATGAGTGTTGAGGCGCGCGGTGGATATCGTTATGTTCTCACGTTCACTGATGATTTGAGTAGATATGGTTATGTCTACTTGATGAAGCATAAATCTGTAACATTTGAAAAGTTCAAAGAATTTCAGAGTGAAGTAGAGAACCATCTTAACAAGAAAATAAAGTTCTTACGATCTGATCGTGGAGGAGAATATTTGAGTTACGAGTTTGGCAATCACTTAAGACAATGTGGAATTGTTTCACAGCTCACGCCACATGGAACACCACAGCGTAATGGTGTGTCCGAACGTCGTAATCGTACTCTATTGGATATGGTGCGTTCTATGATGTCTCTTACCGATTTGCCACTATCATTTTGGGGTTATGCATTAGAGACAGCTGCATTCACTTTAAACAAGGGCATCGTCTAAATCCGTTGAGATGACATAGTATGAACTGTGGTTTGCAAGAAACTTAAGATGTCATTTCTGAAAGTTTGGGGATGCGATGCTTATGTCAAAAGGCTTCAGCTAGATAAGCTCGAACCCAAAGCGGATAAATGCGTCTTCATAGGATACCCAAAAGAGACCGTTGGGTACACTTTCTACCACAGATCCGAAGGCAAAGTTTTCGTTGCTAAAGAATGGATCCTTTCTAGAGAAGGAGTTTCTCTCGAAAGAAGTGAGTGCGAGGAAAGTAGAACTTGATGAGGTAATTGTACCTCCTCTGGATAGTAGTACGCCACAGAAAGTAATTTCTGTGACATCGACACAGACCAGAGAAGAAGTTAATGATGATGATCATGAAACTTCGGATCAAGTTGTTACTGAACTTCGAAGGTCAACCAGGACACGTTCCGCACCAGAGTGGTACGGAAATCCAGTCTTGGAGGACATGTTGCTAGACAACGATGAACCTTCGAACTATGAAGAAGCGATGGCAAGCCCGGATTCCGACAAATGGCTTGAGGCCATGAAATCAGAGATTGGATCCATGTATGAGAACAAAGTGTGGACTTTGGTAGACTTGCCCGATGAACGGCGAGCTATTGAAAATAAATGGATCTTTAAGAAGAAGACGGATGCTGATGGTAATATCACCGTCTATAAAGCTCGACTTGTTGCTAAAGGTTATCACCAAGTTCAAGGAGTTGACTACGATGAGACTTTCTCACCCGTAGCGATGCTAAAGTCTGTCAAAATTATGTTAGCAATTGCCGCGTTTTATGATTATGAAATCTGGCAAATGGACGTCAAAACAGCATTCCTTTACGGATTCCTTAAGGAAGAATTGTATATGATACAGCCGGAAGGTTTTGTCGATCCTAAAGGCGCTAACAAAATATGCAAGCTCCAGCGATCCATCTATGGACTGGTGCAAGCATCTCGGAGCTGGAATACTCGCTTTGATGAAGTGATCAAAGCGTTTGGGTTTATACAAGTTTATGGAGAAACTTGTATTTACAAGAAAGTGAGTGGGAGCTCTATAGCATTTCTAATAGTATATGTGGATGACATATTGTTGATTGGAAATGATATAGAATTTCTGGAAAGCATAAAGAATTGAAAGGAGGTTTTCAATAAAAACCTGTTTTTGAGTTATCCACAGATTGGGCATCGAGATCTATGGAGATAGATCAAGACACCTGATAAAAGATTTTCACACACCTTGATGAGATTTTGAAGAAGTTCAAAATGGATCAAGTCAAAAGAAATAAGTTCTTGGCTGGTGTGAAGTGGAGAAAGACTTGAAGATCTAGGTAAAGGTTGTTTACATGTTAGGCATCAAAATCTATAGAGATAGATTGAGACGCCTCATATGACTTTCACAAAACATATACCTTGACAAGATTTTGAAGAAATTCAAAACGGATCAGTCAAAGAAGGAGTTCTTGACTGTGGTGAAAGGTGTGAAGTTGATTAAGACTCAAATCTCGACCACGGCAAAAAAAATAGAATGGATGAAGGTTATCCCCTATGCCTCGGCCATAGGTTCTATAAAGTATGCCAAGCTGTGTGCCTTGCCATGTGTCTGGCAAAAGAGGTACCAAAGTGATCCAGGAGTAGATCACTGGACAGCGGTCAAATTATCCTTAAGATGACTAAGGAAGAATTTCTCGGGAATAGAGATGATAAAGAGTTCGTCGTAAGGGGTTACGTCGATGCAAGCTTTAAACACTGATCCGAAAGACTATGAGTCTCAGACCGGATAAGTATAGTGGGGAAATCTTTTGGAGTAGCTCCAAACAGAGTGTGGTAGCAGCATCTACATAATAACATAGAGATTTGCCAAGAACACACGGATCTGAATATTGCAGACCCGTTGACTAAAACCTCTCTCACAAGCAAAACATGATCAGCTTTAGAACTGATTAAGTGTTAATTACATGGAGATGTAATCTAGATTATTGACTCTAGTGCAAGTGGGAGACTGTTGGAAATATGCCCTAGAGGCAATTAATAAAGTGTTTATTATTATCATATTTCTCCGTTCATCATAATGGTTTATTATTCATGCTAGAATTGTATTGACCGGAAACTAAATACATGTGTGGATAATAGACAAATACTATGTCCCTAGTATGCCTCGACTAGACTAGCTCGTTGATCAAAAGATGGTCAAGGTTTCCTGACCATGGACATGAGTTGTCATTTGATAACGGGATCACATCATTAGGAGAATGATGTGATGGACATGACCCAACCGTTAGCATAGCAAATGATCGTTCAGTTTATTGCTGTTGCTTTCACTATGTCAAATACACGTTCCTCTGACCATGAGATCATGCAACTCCCGGATACCGTAGGAATACTTTGGGTGTATCAAACGTCACAACGTTACTGGGTGATTATAAAGGTGCACTACAGGTATCTCCGAAAGTGTTTGTTGAGTTGGCATGGATCGAGATTGGGATTTGTCACTCCGACTATCGGAGAGGTATCTCTGGGCCCTCTCGGTAATACAACATCACAGAAGCCTTGCAAGCACCGTGACTAAAGAGTTAGTTGCAAGATGATGTATTACGGAACGAGTAAAGAGACTTCCCGGTAACGATATTGAACTAGGTATTGGATACCGACGATCGAATCTCGGGCAAGTAACATACCGCCGGACAAAGGGAACAACGTACGTTGACATATGAGGTTCACCGATAAAGATCTTCGTGGAATGTGTAGGAACCAATATGAGCATCCAGGTCCCGCTGTTGGTTATTGACCGGAGAGTTGTCTCGGTCATGTCTACATCATTCCCGAACCTGTAGGGTCCGCACACTTAAGGTTCGATGACGATATAGTATTATATGAGTTATGTGATTGGTGACCGAAGTTTGTTCGGAGTCCTGGATGAGATCGCAGACATGACGAGGAGTCTCGAAATGGTCGAGAGGTAAAGATTCATATATTGGAAGGCTATATTCGGACGTCGGAAAGGTTCCGAGTGATTCGGGTATTTTTCGGAGTACCGGGGAGTTACGGGAATTCACCGGGAGAAGTAATGGGCCTTATTGGGCCATACGGGAAAAGGAGAGGCAGGCCACGTGAGGAGGCGCCCCCCCCCCCCCCCCCCGTTGCCCAAACCGAATTGGACTAGGGGAGGGCGCAGCCCCCTCTTTCCTTTCCCTCTCCCTTCCCCCTTTCCTACTCCGTATGGGAGGTGGAATCCTACTAGGACTAGGGAGTCCTAGTAGGACTCCCCACACTTGGCGCAGCCCTAGGGGGCCGGCCTCCTCCCTCTCATCCTTTATATATGGGGGCAGGGGGGCACCCCAAAGCACACAATTGTCCCATAGCCGTGTGCGGTACCCCGATCTCCGTTTTCCACCTCGGTCATATTTTCGGATAGCTTAGGCGAAGCCCTGCCGGAATCACTTCACCGTCACCGTCGCCACGCCGTCGTGCTGACGGAACTCATCTACTACCTCGACGTCTTGCTGGATCAAGAAGGCGAGGAACGTCACCGAGCTGCACGTGTGTAGAACTCGGAGGTGCCATACGTTCGGTACTCGATCGGTGGAGCTCGAAGGATTGTTTGACTACATCAACCGCGTTGTGAGATGCTTCCGCTTAACGGTCTACGAGGGTACGTAGACACACTCTCCCCTCTCGTAGCGATGCATCTCCATGGATAGATCTTGCGTGAGCGTAGGAATTTTTTTGAAATTCATGCTCCGTTCCCCAACACCTGCCACCACCCCTTTAGTCCTGGTTCGTGTCACGAACCGGTACTAGAGGTTCAACACGAACCGGGACTAATGATGCCCGCCCCCCTAGCCGTTGGAACCGGGACTAATGGTCACATTTGTACCGGTCCGTTTCCAAACCGGGACTAATGGGGCTCACGTAAAGTCCTTTTTCTACTAGTGACACATCATCGGTAGGGCAGCAAGGTTGATGTAAAAGGCCTCCGTGATCGATTCCCCCTCCGGCAGGGTGCCGAAAAAGGCCTCCGGACGGGATCACAGAAGAACAGAAGCTTGCGGCGGCGGAAAAGTTATTCGAGGTGGTTCTCTGTTGGTTTCCCAATATTTGAGAATTTATAGAAGTGGAATTAGGTCAAAAGGAGCCACGTGGGGCGCACAAGGTAACAGGGTGCGACCACCCCGTGGGCACGCCCTGTTGCCTTGTCATCTCCTCGTGCGTCTTATGATCTCCTCTCGAAGCTTCTAGGGTCTCTTTTGTCTAGAAAAAAATCGTCAAAAAGTTTCGTAGCGTTTGGACTCCGTTTGGTACTGATTTTCTGAAAAAACCAAAAACAAGCAGAAAACAGCAACTGGCACTAGGCACTGGGTTAATAGGTTAGTTTTCAAAAATCATATAAAATGACATATAATTGCATATAAAACATCCAAGATTGATACTATAATAGCATGGAACAATCAAAACTTATAGATACGTTGCAGACGTATCAGCATCCCCAAGCTTAATTCCTGCTCGTCCTTGAGTAGGTAAATGATAAAAACATAATTTTTGATGTGGAATGCTACCTAACATGTTTATCATGTAATCTCTTTTATAGTATGAATATTGAGAAACGATGAATTAACAATATCAACATAATAATATCCATGAATATAAGAAGCATAATCATTAAACATTCAAAATATACGATCCTTAACGAATGTTATTCCCCACTCATTTTGTCATGTTAGCATGGAACGACTCCGCCTTCACTGCATAAATATAAATCATGAGCACCCCGGTGTTAAACCAGGCAACACTAGTAGGAAAACCCCCATTTGTCCCGGTTCGTAAGGACCTTTAGTCCCGGTTCTGGAACCGGGACTAAAAGGTCGGGACTAAAGCCCAAAACCTTTAGTCCCGGTTTGCTTACGAACCGGGACCAAAGGCCCTCCACGTGGCGCTGCCTGGGGCGGGGGAGGGAGGACCTTTAGTCCCGGTTGGTGTTACCAACCGGGACTAAAGGCTCCACCTTTAGTCCCGGTTGGTAACACCAACCGGGACTAAAGGTCCTTGCCAGGGGCTGCCTTGCCGGGGGGGGGGAAATTGAATTTTTTTTTGAATTTTTTTATAATTTTTTTTGATTATTTTTTTATTTGTTTTTAAGTTTTATTCCGAATTTAAAATCTTTGAATTATTTCACAATTTAATCTCTAGAGTCTCTAATCAGCACTCATTCCAAATCGTCTAACTTCCCGGCCGGTCACCCATCCTCTCACTACTCCAGCCCGAGCACGCTTAACTTTCAGGTTCTATCTCCCCTAGTTTCCAAGTCAGCACTTGTTGTTTTCCTGACAATCTTAAGCTATCAATCCTGTTAACCCTTAGGTCTTGATGTCACATGATTTAATTTTTTGAATTCTAAACAATTATTAAAATAAACAAAATAAGTACTAATAATATTGAATTTCAATGAAAATAAAATAAGTAATAATATTATTTTATTCATTTTTTTGCCATTTATTCATTTAATATGACATAATTAATATCATTAAATCTGTAAATCAAAATTCGACAAATAATATATCCATTATTATCAGAAAAATGTGAGGAATCCAAATATGACATCATTTATTTATTTTTAAATAAAATTAATTTTTAAAATTATTAAAATTATTATTTTTGATTTGAAATAACTTTTTTTACTTTTGGAATTTTGAGAATCTGAGAAAACTTCACCGGGTAAACTTTTTTTTTCGACGTCGTATGCAAAAGTTATGGCCGTTTTACATTTTTTTTCGTTTTTTTGCAAAAAAGGTCAAAATTCATATTTCAAAATTTCTATACCAACTAGACACTAAAACCTAACTACATCTCAAAGGATTTTATTTTTTGAAGATTTTATCATTTTTGTTTATTTTCTACAAAACTACGGGGGGGGGGGGGGTAGAGTTTGAAAATTTCAGAACCCCTTTAGTCCGGGTTGGTGTCCATCCAATCATACCGTCGACTACACATCTGCTAGCACCGTTCCAGCCAAAGTCACAGCTAAGGTTAACCAAGTCAGAAAGGTATGCGGCCGTCGGCTTCGAAGTATCAGGGTTTCAGACGAAAACTCGTCTGGTACAAAGACATTTCATTTTTTTAAACTTATTTCAACTCCAGACTTTTTGTGTGTGCACCATTCGAAGCCACGCCATCACTTTTCAACCCTTTCTGACTTCATTTGCTATTTTTCATGCATTTACTGATTTTTTTGAGCTAAATGACCCTGAAATTGAAAAGCACTACAAATGAACTCTGAAAAGGTTGAAAGTTGGCATGGTATCATCATTTCACCCACATAGCATGTGGTAAAAAGTTGAGAGGGTTACGGCAAAAACTGGATGCACTTCGTGTACAAACTGGACCATCTCATTCGAAGTACCAAGGTTTCGGACGAAAACTCGTCTGTTACAAATGCATTTCATTTTTTTAAACTTATTTCAACTCCAGACTTTTTGTGCATTCAATATGCACCATACTACAACATTTTAAAATCTACAGAAAGAACTAACTAAAAATAATAAAAAACAACAATTAAATGACTAAAACAACTATATAAGCAAAACAGTATTGTTTTAATTAAAATCCTAATTTAAATTATTCTAAAAATAACCAAATAAATCTTACTGTGACAACAATCTAACACGTGACTAGGAGTAAAAAGAATTAAATTAAAAACTATTTGTAAACTCAAGTTATTCACAATCTAGGGTTTGAAGCAAATTTGAACAAATTCAAATTTAAACCATTCAAATTTGAAAACTAATGGCACAAACAGAAACTAGACAAAATTTTGAATCTAATGCAAAAAGAATCACTCAAAAACATCAAATATCTTAAAAGATATAAGCAATTTAAAACAGAAACTAAAAACAGAAAACAAATGTAAAAACAGGAAAAAAAACTTTCAGAACCCCTTTAGTCCCGGTTGGTGTCTCCAACCGGGACTAAAGGTCCAACCTTTAGTCCCGGTTGGTAACACCAACCGGGACTAAAGCCTCAACCCCTTTAGTCCCGGTTGGTGTTACCAACCGGGACTAAAGCCTCACCATTTGGTCCCGGTTCCAGCCACAAACCGGGACCAATGGCCCACGAGGCGCATTGGTCCCGGTTCGTGTCTGGAACCGGGACCAAAGGGGTCAGACGAGGCCCGGCCGGCGCCCCGGCCTCACGAACCGGGACCGATGCTCCCATGGGTCCCGGTTCGTGAGTGAACCGGGACTAATGTGCTTTTCAGGGTGGACCAAAGCCCTGTTTTGTACTAGTGCAATTGGATCGTACTTCTAACGTGCTTCAGAATTTTCAACTTCACGCAATACATGAGCGTGAGCCATGGACAAAGCATGAGGTGGAATAGAATGTGGTGATAGGGATTAATAGGAGAAGTCAAAAAGGAAGAAAGTCTCGCATCAACTCGGCAGATCAACGGACTATGGAGATGTCCATCAATCGATATCAATGAGAGGAGTAGGGATTGCCATGCAGCGGATGCACTAAGAGCTATAAGTATATGAAATCTCAAACTGAAACTAAGTGGGTGTGCATCCAACTTACTTGGTCATGAAGACTTCGGGCATTTGAGGAAGCCCATCATTGGAATATGCAAGCCAAGTTCTATAATGAAAAATTCTCACTAGTATATGAAAGTGACAACTCAGGAGACTCTCTATATGATGAACATGGTGCTACTCTGAAGCACAAGTGTGGAAAAAGATAGTAACATTGCCTCTTCTCTCTTTTTCTCTCATTTTTTTGTGGGCTCTTTTTGGCCTCTTTTTCCCGTTTGTTTTTCGTCCGGAGTCTAATCCCGACTTGTGGGGGAATCACGGTCTGCATCATGCTTTCCTCACTGGGATAATGCTCTAATAATGATGACCATCATACTTTTAATTACTTACAACTCGATATTACAACTTGATACTAGAACAATATGACTCTATATGAATGCCTCTGGTAGTGTACCAGGATGTGCAATGATCTAGCGTAACATGTATAAAAATATGATGAACGGTGGCTGAGCCACAAATATTATGTCAGCTATATGATCATGCAAAGCAATATGACAATGAAGATGTGTGTCATATAAACGGAACGGTGGAAGTTGGATGGAAATATATCTCGGAATGGCTATGGAAATGCCATAATAGGTAGGTATGGTGGCTGTTTTGAGGAAGATATAAGAAGGCTTATGTGTGATAGAGCGTATCGTATCACGAGGTTTGGATGCATCGGCGAAGTTTGCACCGACTCTAGTGGTGAAAAAGGGCAATGCACGGTACCGAAGAGGCTAGCAAATTGCGGAAGGGTGAGAGTGCGTATAATCCATGGACTCACATTAGTCATAAAGAACTCACATACTTATTGCAAAGCCTATTAGCCCTAAAAGCAAAGTACTACTCGCATGCCCCTAGGGAGGAGGTTGGTAGGAGTTAACCATCGCACACCCCCGATTGTAACAGCACTCAAGGATTTCATTTCAGACATAAGAATGCTCGGACCTCCCCACCATGCCATGACCAACACTTAGATGAACAGTCAATAACAAACTTTAATACCGATATTTCTACTAATCAATGATTATGAACCTATATCCTTTCATATTACGACATCAATATCATTAAGCCACACGTTTCATATTTAGTGGTCTACATCAAAGTTTTTATTATATCCTTCTTGAATACCTATCCTTTATGGACTAATCTTATAACCCGTTCAAATTGCCATTACTATTTATTAGACTCGCAAAAATATTTAAGTGAAGCATGTGAGTGCAACTATTTCTTCAAAATATAACCACCGCCGTGCTCTAAAAGATATAAGTGAAGCACTAGAGCAACTGCCTAGCTCAAAAGATATAAGTGAAGCACATAATCCTGTTCTATTCGTTCCGAACCAAATTTGCGCTGGGAGTATTCTAACAAATTACAATAAATGGAAATCTTCAACTTCTTCCTAACTTGCAATGGAAATCTCAAAGGAAAAAGAGTTTAGTTAAGATTAGAATGTTTGCATCTCAACTAAAAAAAATGATTGCATCTCCATGGAAATGCAATGTTTAATTTAGGAACCTAGCCATGACAAACTACTAAGTAGACTGATTCCTAGTCATATTAGAGAGAGTTAATTTCTTAGAAGCAAATCCACCATTTCCCGATGAAGGCAACCGTAGGCAGTAGCAAGGGAAAATTCCAAAAACAATGACTAGCCAGCTCACAAGGACAAATTAGCCAAATTATATAGCATCAAAACAATGCTAAAGAGGAGGCAATTGCCAACCTAGCAAACCATGGTGTGGATGTAGCAAGTCTCATGCAAAGCCAGCCAACTACTTAGCTAGATAACTATCAACAACAGCAAGACAACCAACTTTCTGTTCTATAATTCCAACATTAAACAGTAAATTAGTAGTTGTCAAACCACACAGGACAGTCACCACATGCTGTGGCAGGGTCATATAGGCCACCCGAGACTATATAGGGCAACCAAACTAGCAGCGCTAGTGCCCTCAAACCCCACTGGTACACGAGTACCAAACAAGAGCAATGACCAATTCACTATTAGCAATTGGAAGAAAAAGCTTGCCACAAGAAACACGTCATTGAGATTTCCTGAAGAACAAGCTTTGTATACCATACGGTACGAGGTAGAAGGCTTGTAGATAGAAAAGAATTACGACCAAATTTGGGTAGCGATATGTTACATCAGGATAGAATGGCACTACCATAAAAGACATAAAAAAGACAAGGATCGCATTTGCTCTTCAGTTTCAGAAATAGAAGAATGAGTAGATATGAGGAGCATGGCATATGTTCTTATCAGAATTTTGGGAAAGACGAGAAAAAAAGCTAGAGAAAACATAAATGAATTGGACCTTCTAAACTCGCTAAATTTGCACTAAACACGCACTTGGAAGTATTAACTGTAGCATCTAAACTTCACCAGATAAGGAATTATTCATATCACACAACACTTGCACTAGATTAAAATCAAGCATAACATTTGTTCATGATAACCAAACACTATGCACTGCACATACAACATAGATGTCTATATGCGAAGAGGAACAACTGCAGGGAATTTAGCAAACTAGATGGATCACATTGCACAACACGTACATTTTTGATAAAAAAATAGGTCTCACATAACATGGAGTACACAGTAGCATAATGAGCACACGCCTACTGTACCAATAATACTCAAGCTATAGCATATGATCGTTACCAGAGCATAACATCATCAAGGATAAGATATAACCCCACCGATTCTAAACAGTAGCCAGGAAATAACACCATAGCTTGTAGAGAGTAACCAAGCCTAAACACCAGCATCTCTGAACATTGCTATACCATGGACATGAGTAGATACGAACTGACCGGGCTAACTACCACAGCTCAGATGAGCAGCATACCTCAGAACCAAAACCATGCCACTGGATGGCTACAGTTCAACACAAATAAAAAACACTCTCTCTCCGATGGATGACTCGCTGGCTGCTATAAAATGGAATCTTTCCTGACAAAACGTTCTCTCTTTCCTCAGATGCAAATGAAATCCACATCCACATGCGCAAGCTCTCTCTCATATGTTCTCCCTCACATTCTTAAATAAAGCTTTCTTTCAAAAAAGAAAAACTACCTCACACAATTGCTCCATTTCTCTCACTTCTCTGATAAAAAAGTGCTCTCTCTGACACATGCTACCTCTCTCTTCAAATTTTCCAAAGAATTTTTTTTCTCTTTGAGTCTCCCACGAATTCACTTTTTCTCTCTCTCAAAGAAATTTTCTCAGTGAATTTTTTTCTCACTCTCACATGCTACCTCTCTCTTCAAATTTTGCAAAGAAATTTTTTTCTCTCTTTGAGTCTCCCGCGTAGGCACTTTCTCTCTTCCTCTCAAAGAAATTTTCTGAACGATTTTTTTTCTCATTCTCACATTTACCTCTCTCTTCACTTTTCCACTAGCGGCGCCACACTTTTCTATTAGCTGTCCCCCTCTTTCTCTCTCTTTCACTGTTCCAGCAGTGAGCCAAGACTTGGGATGTGACATACCATGTAGCCATGCAGCGAACACATGTGACATCGCTGCATGCAGCTTGTGCTTACTGTTTAGATGGACAGGACAGCACCTGCTAATGACAAGCGAACTGCTACACGGCTCGTGATGCTCCTTTCTAGCACAAATCCCGAAGCACAACACCGGTCCAGATAAGAGGCACCGTGGAGCTCGAGCTAGGAAGAAACTTTGTGAACAATGAATCTTAGCACAAGCATACCAGAATCATCAGATAACCACCATCCAAAATGGTTTGCTCATGGACAGATGACCAAAATATCACAAGGAGCCCCGGCGCGATTGCCCACACACAGCGTCCTTAGCTCGATGGCAAAAAAACCAGAGACTCGTAGCGGACGCAATACAACACCGCGAAGCAACCGCGCGCACGAGGGCACCAGCAAGGACGTGGGTCCGTGAGAACGAACGGGGGCGAAGCCGCGCGGGGGACGCTCGGTTGTGGCAGAGAAGCCAATCCGGAAGCGCGGAGGATGCGCCAGCGTCCATGGCGGCATCGTGCAAAAACCCTTGTGGCTCGGTATAGTATAGGGGAGCGGAGGAGGAGGCGTGTGCCGATTCGAGGCTGTGGAAGTGAGTAATGAGGGGAGGTGAAATTAGGGAGGCGCATGGCGGCAGCAGGATAGCTGGAGCCTGTCGGAATTGCCGCCGACGGAGGCGGCGGTGTGCTAAGCATGAGACCGTGCACACACACACACACAGAGGATGGGAGCGAGAGCGAGTCCTCCTCCACAACGCCTTCCTCGAACGTGCCGCCACGGGCCTGCCTGGCACATCTTCAAATCTCACACGAACTTTAAAAAAAAACTTTATTGAATTCATGAACTTTTTTTGAATTCGTGAAATTTGTTGAATACATGAACTTTTTTCAAATCTCACAAACTTTTTCCAAATTCATAAACTTTTTTTGAGTTCATGTCTTTTTTTCAAAATCATGAACTCTTTTGAAATCCCGCTAACATTTTTTGAACTCTTGAACTTTTTCGAGCTCCTGAACTTTTTTCAAATCAGCAAACTCTTTTTGAACCCATGAACGTTTTTGAATTGGTGAACATTTTTTGAAATTTCTTCTTTTTCGCATTTTCTCAAAAAGTCAACGGTCAGCCGATCAACGGTGGACCGGTCAACCCCGACCGGTGAACTGCGAACAGGCAATCAGGAATCAGGAGAACCACGCATTGTTATTGGGCCGGCCCATGGAGGGTGGCGCGTGCCGCCACGGGGCTGCCTGGCCAATCTTCAAACACGCCTAGCATGGCACAGCCCGTGGCAGCACATTTATAAATGGGACGTGCCTTGCCGACATGAGTGTCACACTTCCAGGCCTAGCCATGACACAATTGCTAAACGGACGGCCAGGCATGACAGACACATGTGTCAGCCATCCTACGTGCTATTCAATCCTTTGGGTTGTTTTGAGTCTATTTTTGGAATTTTGGACTGTTTCAAAATAAAAATAAAAAACAGGCCATGTTGTGCCGGCACGCTGGCCACGCCTCATAGCCCAGGCACAGCCCCAGGCGTGCTACGAGCCTGGCACGACCCATTTAACCATGTGCCGGGCCGAGCACATGACGTGTTAGCACGCATGCTTTCGTCCTGGCCTGTGTAGGATGAGCTAGATAGCTAGGTTGTACGCGAGTGAGAATCAGGATGTGTTTGTGTGTGTTCATTAGACCATAAAATACAAAAAATCTCTGTAACAATAGAACTTTGGGAAATAAATATCTACGGGACAGTTATATCACTACAACAACTCTCTAGAGATGGTCTTTACCGCACTATTTTGCTATTTTCAAACCCGAGGCTTTTCTAGATTCTTTTACCAAAGCCTTGAGTTATGCTTCTCATCAAACTTGAGGCAAGCCTAATTCTGTGTTCATGTTGAACAATACTTTAACCTGCGAGTGAGTTTGGATTTATTTGGTTTGGCTCGGAGCCTGCCGCCGAAGGTTCTGAGCGGCCATCGGTGGAGTCCATAAAAGTTATAAGGTCGACCAGGAGCTTGGCCTAGAGGCTCCAGGTTGACCTCCGAATGAAGCGGAAAGCTTCTGGACAAAGTCTGATGCAACACCATCTTCAGGGACGGAGATATGTGAGGGGGCGACTTAATCTTGACGGTATAGGATCGTTGAATGAAGGGGATAACTTGCTGCGAGGAGGCAAAATAAAAAACAAGAGATTATGACCCGACGAGGTGGATGCCAACCGTATCTTGCAATCCGAACATACGTCGATCCACAACCCGCAAAACTACCCCACACAACTATGCTCAGCATGGGGACCACGCGATAAGTGCAATCCGCAAGGGAAATCACCAACACTAACACACACAACATGACCGCAAGTAATCACGAGAATATGGGTAACAAGAACTGCCCTTCTGTAATGAGTAGCGCCAAAAGGCCTGGCTCGGAGATGGTGGTGCTGCTGGTTCCTGCTCCACGTGAGATCATGGGTGGTCGACGTGAGGCGAAGAGTAGCGCCAGAAGGCCCGGCTCGGAGATTTTGGTGCTACTGGTTCCTGCTCCATGTGAGATCATGGGTGGTCGACGCGAGGCGAAGAGTAGCGCCAAAAGGCCCGGGGTCGGAGATGTTGGTGTCCGGCTCGTGGGAGTTGAAGGGTTGCCCTTCTCTAAAGATTCTAGAATATTGCTATTCATGTATTTGTTGGGTGAACTGTTGGCCTGAGCAAGTGCACAGGCTATGTGCGTTGGGTCCCATCACCTGCCATAGTATATACATGTAGGCGTGGATGGATGGGATGCTTAGCTCCAGGGCGATCCAGGTCTATTGTGGTTAGTTTGTTATCCACTGCACACGGACTCGGGCAGTCAATCCATACAAAGGCATGCAGATGGCCACAATAACACACGTCCAAATAGGTATGAAGAGGGCCTCCACTTCCCTTCTACACTCCCATAGCTTCCACTATCACTGCTGGCGAGATGGGTGTTCTCGAATGAATAAGCGCTGGTAGATATTATACCGGACAATTTCGGTTAGATGTCGATGGTCAAATAGTAGAGATGTGTGGAATCTATGGAAGATGCAGATTCTTTGCATCGCTACTATTTTTTTATCACAGTCTGAATCGAGTCGAGATGGCGTCAACGGTCAACAACAATGCAGGCCAGGCACGCCTATCCGGTGGACCAAAAATCGGGCCCAACCACCAGCGCACGGGTGGGACACAAATGGACAAGGCAAAGGGCGGCATATGAGGTGGTCCCAATGGATTTCTCGGCCCACGCATCATAAACCCTCATCTAGAGGACAACGGTGCGACGGCGCCCGGGTAGACGCTTCTACCCGCTGGCCATTGAGATTAATGTTGTCACGTCGTCCGTGCAAAGCCAGCGAAGGTCATGCAATCATATTAGAGCATGGAACGTCCCGCATCAAGAGATCTCCTATATCTCATGTTTCAGAAAAGTGATCAAAGTATCATCCAAGATGGAGGAAACTTGCCAATATGTTTCCAACCACAAACTTGTCGCGTAAGCCACATCCAAGGAATTTCAGCTCCTATGCAACGCATTGCATTTCGTCAGTCTGCTCAACTACATAATCCTTATAACCATTTTGTAGTCATGATACTTCTCCTTGACATACATTTTGCCGCCAACATCATTTTCACTGAAGTTAACTTCAAGTGCATCCCACATTCCTTGGCATCATTCGATTGAGGAAGTCGACCTACACGAAGTAGTCGATTGATGTAGAGGAAAATGAAGTAGAAATCATGTCGATATGCTCCCCCAAAACCACGTCGCTCCCCACCCAGTGCAAATTCTCACGGGATCTAATTTTGATGGCCTGCTCTTTTAACAGTCATCCACGTGGTTAACGAGATGAGATAGCCTTCAAGCAGTGCAACAACAAGACCCGGGCAATGTGTGTGAGAGAGAGAGAGTGAAAGGGAGAGAGAGTAGCAACAGCTCTACGGAATGTTGTTTTTTCCTCTCTGCCTCTCTTTTAGTATATATTATCTCAGCTGGGGACGTTTGGAGGCCAAGCGGAGAGACAAGGAGATAACTGATGTGGGAGGTGAATGACAAAGCTTTCTTGGATTAAAGATGAATTGAAATAAGTATTCAGCTAGTTAACTAAAATGCCTGGATTTGGATAGCAAAAAAACTTTCTTTATTCCTCATAAATTAAACTTTTTCCCAGTTTTACTCTTCTTTTATATTCTTAATTCTCTTTTACTTTTGCATACAAAGATCAATTCCATACACATGATACATTAATTCTTGTAAGCAGCAAAGCTAGTGGGATTCACAACCTCACTAAATTAAGTTGGGGACCAAGGTAAAGTTTCTTAGTTGAGTGCAGGGTTGATCATGTGCTCGCGGGAGAACTCCGCGGATTGATACCTTGGTTCTCAGTACCGACGAAGGATTCTTCTGACACCACAAACCATTGTTCTTCAGGGCCCAACATATACTCTCTTTTCTGGCACTACCTTATTAGCCAGGGATATTACGACATCTCTAACAGATCCCATAAAACCGGTTAGAGGAGTAAAAATTCCAGTTTACTCCTCTAAACCGGACCTATCCGATCCCCTAAACCGGTTAGAGTAGTAAAATATTTCCTCCGAGCAGCGGCCGAGGAGTAAAAATACTCCCACTCCCACGCGCCAAGTAAATCCCCCCCCCACCCGCCATACCCACGTCCACTCCGTCGCCCAATCCACCCACGTGCCGCACCCATGCCCACTCCGCCGCACGCACGTCGGCTGGATCCGGCGGCCATCGCTCCACCCCCCCCCCCCGTCCATCTACAGTGCTCGACTGGCGGATCCACGCCGTGGCGGCACCTCCTCCTCCCGCACATCTTCCTCTCACGCGTACGATGCCTCCTCCTCTCACGCCAGTGGCGCATCCACCAGGCAGCGCACCGGCCTTCCCCGACCTCCCACCACCGCCATCGCCGCTGCCGGTGCCAAGATATCATGGCATGTGGCAACGCCAGTGGGGAACTTAGGTCGCCGAAATCTACGACCGCGACACCAAGACCCACTGTTTTGGCTCCTTCCACTCGGCGGAGGTGGCGGCACGTGCATACGACATCAAGTTGGTGCACTAGCACGGAGCCGCAAGCCACCGTAACTTCCCCGACGGACACCTGCCGCCACCGGAGCTTCCCCTGGGTGGCCACCCCATGCGAGAGGTGATAGGACCGAGAAGCCCGCGAGCATCTCGCGCCGGAGCAAGCTAGCGAGGCGTACATGGCGCAGTTCTGCCGACGCTACCTGGAGCGCGTCGAGGCGGAGCACTGCCTGTACACGGAGTACGCGGCGGGTAGGGACGAAATCATCGATTTGTCCAGCAATGAACGTGGCTACGGCGGAGGCTGCGACGGTCTGGACCCAATGATCGGCGGTTTGAGTAGGGAGGAGTAGAAGACCATTGAGGAAGAATCGGACTAGGTTTAAATTTCTAGCTAAAATTTTGAATTTCGTTTTAAGTTCTATGTAAAATATTTAGAATTTACACCGAACGTTGTTTAGTTAGGTTTTATGTACTAGTTTGAACCTAATTTAGCACCGAATTTGTGTTCATATGCCTTTCAAAAAAAATTACTCCGTTAAATTTTGGGGTTCTGCTAGAAACAACATTTCTTTAGAGGAACAAATGTGCTCCTCTAAAGTTTACTCGGCCATTTACGTCTCTAAAATTTGGGAGATCGGCTAGAGATGCCCTTAGAAAGCAATCCACTGAGATATCCATTTGGACACAATTCATGGATAAAATCGGCATAATATAAATATTTTATTGTCATCGTTACCATAGGACACAAACACACAAAAAACTTCATCTTCACGGTTTCTGAATCGATCTTGTTGATTTCCGCATGGTTCCTTCCCTTGTTCTCCCATGGATGGCAGTCTTAGTGGCTTCCATGCAGTTAAGCACAGCGTGCCCTCCCATGTCCGTGGATGAACCTCGCGTCATCCTCTGTGTACACATGTGTCTCGTTCAACAGCCTGCATTTTCTAAGTTCATGTTATCTGTTATGCGTGAATGGTAGTACGGGAGAGCAAGAGGAGGCGGTGACTGACGAGAAACGGACGGTCTTGCTGAGAGTGGTGGAAGAAATGAGGGTCTCCCCGTCGAGGTACGCCAGCTCCCCATCGATCCTGTCCATGATCCTCTCGTTGATCTGCTGGGCGGTGAGGGTGAAGGGACGATCTGTTGCCTGCATGCATGCGTGTTGTCAACAAGACAGTACTCTTCACTGCATAATATGAAAACAGTGCTTGTAGTATCAGATCCAAATTTATTGGCAAGGTGCTGTGCTGCCTACCATGACCCAGCCCCAGGTGTCAGCGAAGGATGGCACATGGGCAGTGTATGCTTTCACATCTGTGATCAAAACCAGGCAGGTCCAGTGACCTAGTTAGTTGGAATTAATCATCCTAGTTTTGCAAAGAGAGCCTTGGCTCAGTGGTTGGGCATGCGGTTGTGCAACCTAACGACCCGAGTTCAATTCCTAGAATTGACAGGTGATGCACAGGGGTTTTTCCCCATTTATTGAGGATCAAGTTTGGTGTGTGGTGAAACCACTGATCAAAAAATATCATGATACTCATTTAAAAAAATTCTGAGGACCATGTCTATCTTGGTACTCATACTAAAATGGTCGTATGCATCCCTAGTTGGTGCAGAGGCCGGGGAAGTGAAATTCTCCCCCAATTTTTAAAAGGGGAGTGAGCCTAGCTCAACTGGTTGGGGGAGTGGATGTACAAACCCAACACCTGAGTTCAAATCCTCACGGAGACGAATTTAGGTTCCTATTTATTCTTGAGGACCAGCCTTTGCTGGTACTCATGCAATTTATCTAGAGGACCAGGCTTGGTTAGTAACCAAGATAAAAATCCTGGTACTCATGCATAATGGCTGTATGCATCCTTAGTTGGTGCAGAGGCCGGGGAAGTGAAATTCTCCTCCATTTTAAGAGGTAAATCTGCACCCCACTATCAGAATATTTCAGCAGGTAGGCAATGGGCGATCCTGGCGACCCCGGACCTGGCGATCCAGGTGACCTCGCGCCGGCCGGCCGGGCCCTCGCCCGCGGCGACGTATGGGGTCACCGCCATAGGGGAAACCGATTCTGGGCTCTCGCCGGATCCGAGGAGGATTCGGATGAGGAGGACTTCGCCGGCGATGCAAACGTCAGGGGCTCTTCTCCAACACCTTCGGATCACATCTGTGAGTCCGTGAGACTAGGATACACAGAGGAGGAGATCGTGAGAGATATCGACGGAGTATTACCACGATCGGACCGCGCTTGGGAAGGTCTAGGTCGCGGTGAGGAAGACAAGGTAGAGGTATTCCGGCGTGTGATTCAACGGCGCACGGCGGCTACAGCGGTAAAACCATGGAAAGGTCCATTACCAAAGGTACGTCTACCGGCACTTACGTTAGCAGATTTCATTGGTAATTGGAAGAAGGTCCCATTCCGACGGAGGAAGGGAAATCCGGTGGCGGTGAGCTCGCCGCCGGCAACGACAGGAGCCGATCCGGATCTGGGAATCCGTGCGGCGAGAGATGCTCGTTTGAAATTCCTGTTGGGCCAAGGAGAACAGCGGGCTGTCGGTTGCGGGCCAGATACGACTGGGTATATGGCCCAGTTGGATTCTGAAACTAGGCCGGCACAGCTCGATGAGGAGTCTCGGTCGAAGGAAGAGTCCTACGATCGCAGACTAGATCAGGCAAAAGTAGCGCTCGGCGCTAGGGTTACTAGGCGTCCTTCTCCTGGCTTCCCTTCGCCTCGAGGACGTGCGCCACGAATCCCTCCACCTCTCGCATGCATGGCAGGGCGTGGAGATGGGGAACGGCAACTCGCAGAGACCAACGCGCGAGGCGCGGTGCCGGATCATACGGCGGCCGGCCGCGGCGCTGGAAGGGGCGTAGCACAAACTGGTGATCAACAGAGGGCCGGCTTTGGGGCTGGGCGCGCCAATGGTGGCCGGGCCAATCCTGGAGTGGGACAAGGCGACGGCACACCGGAGGACGCGGCGGCTATCGCGGTGGCCGCGGTGGTGGCGACGGCGGGTACAAAGGCAAACGCCCTAACTGGAACCAATGGTCAGATGACCGAGCAGGGGGCTCACGCGGCAGGTGGCACGGCGATGACCGAGCCTTCGGCGCCAACCAGTGGCACCGTGACTTTCATCCTCCGGCAGGGGATTTTGTGGAGGGTGCTTCTGGACCGCCTACCCGGTACTTTGGGAATCGGGGAGGTGGGCGCACGCTCGGCAGGAAACCTCCTCTGCGGCGTCAATGGCAGCCAACTGAGAGACAAGATACCATGGATAGTTCAGCAAAATCCACTGGGAACGGGGCTGTAGCAACGGCGGTGACATTGCCTGAGGCAGCGGCGGCGGTAGTCAAGGCCCTCGCATCTGTCTCCACGCATGCACTAGACACTCATGATAGTGGGTCACAGCAGGACCAAAGTTTGGACGCTAATGAAGCTGCTAGGGCGAATAAGGCAGCCCGTAAGAAAGAAAAGATGAGCTGTTTTCGCTGCGGGATGGCAGGGCATTTTGTGATGGATTGCAAGGAGGTGCTATGCGATATATGCTTGAAACCAGGACATACAGATTCCACATGCCCACTATTATTGGCACCGAAGCCGGTGGTCAATATATATGGAGTTTGCCATCACAAACTCATGTTTTTCGAGACACCGCACTCAAATGTACCTCAAATACCATCGAGGCTAGGAAGCTCGAAGACGGGCTTGGTGAAGGTTTCACATGGCTCGCTTACTGAGGATCAGATTTCTCAGCAGTTGAGGAGGCTCGTGTCTGAGTCATATCAGTGGGCACCGATTAGAGTTGAGGAGCGGGTGTTTCAAGTTGACTTTCCTCGGCGAGAGGATCTTGAGCGCCTTCTAAAGTTCGGTGTTAGCAAAGTTCCGGGAACTAATTATCTGCTTGAGTTCGAGGAGAGTAAAAAGACAGAGCCCAAGGGATCACCTCTTGAGAAAGTTTGGCTAAGGATCTCTGGTGTTCCGGAAACTCTTCTGAACGATTTTTTCATCGTCTGGAGCCTTGGTTCGCTCATTGGAAAAACGGAGAAAGTGGACATGCCGTTTACACGGAAACACGGGATTGCACGGATTCTGGTTGGGGTACTAGATATGGAGCACGTGCCTGACTATGTGCCTTGGGCATATGACGATGTGCATTACGATCTTGATGTGGAGGTTGAGGAGACCATTCCACAGGACACAGCTAAGGATCAAGACGTGGATATGACGGGAGACGGAGAGGGAGATGGTGATCCCAAGGCAGATCTAGGTGGTGAGGATAATATGTCCAATGACAAGGGTCAACCGGCAAAGTCTACTAATACACCTAATCACGACGGAAAGACAACGACATCAACTCCAATGACTTCTCTTCGTTTTGGATCGTTCCATATTCAGTCCGCTCCGAGTCGTATTTCTAATGTTCTGCACTCAAGGGAGGATATAAGGTCCTCACCTCACGTCACGCCTGCGGACATACACATGCTGTCCAGGGATGGATTAGATAGCCCACAGCGAGAGAAGGAGTCTATAAGGTTGCATGCGGAAACTTTTGAGATGGAGGTCGGCATCACGCCGGCCGGCGGACAGCTTATTGCATCGGCCACAGGGGCTGATGCGGGCAGCCAAGACCGGTTTTTTGATGAGATAGCACACAAAGTTTATCCGGCGGTTGGTATGGACAGCCTGGAGGGGCACAATACACACGCACTCGGGGGGCCAACATCTGCATCACCGGTGGCTGGAACGGCCGGCCAGGAGGGCTGCGCTGGGATCACAGCCGGTGGTGCATCTGAACCTGCGGCTCACATGGTCAGCCAGGAGGGTTACATCGGCCCCACAGTCGCCGAGGCAACTTCACCGGTGGCTGAAGCAATGCTCACGAACTATGAGCGGTCGGCTACTAAGACGTCGCCGCCTACTTTTACAGTTAACGTCGGCGACGAGGCGCACCTGGCAAGGAGCCAGGAGAGACGTTCATCACCACCACATGTTGCGTCGTTGGATGCTCAACAGCATGTGACATCGCCGATTTCCATTCAGGACTCGAGGTTAGTTGACACACCACCAATCTCTTCCACGTTGGTCGGAGATTTTGTGGTGCAAGGAAATATTTCTGAGCCCTCTTTGGATGATGTGATCAGTTTTGGTGGCATTTCGGATCCTTTATGCTCTGAACGGCGGTTCAGCCAGCGTATCAAAGGACGACCGGATGCGGACGACATTCAGCTAGGCCGTGCTATGCGGGCAGCCAAGCTTCGTGATGTCCAAGGAACTACAGGTATGTCAGTCAATACGAGCTGTTCCATTTTACATTTTTCTGAAAATGATATTGTAGAAAATGCATGCAACCTAGGGATTTCACTTGGTAGTAATGCAAAAGAGATCGCAAAATCTGTTAATGATATTCTTGATTTAGAAGCGGATAGAGCCATTGATATCATTAAAAACATAGCTGCGATAAAACCTTTGAATGCAACGGAAATTGATGAATTGGGTATCGCCTCTCTAGAAAGTTTATGTGAAGATTTAATTCCAGAAGATGGGGTAGACAGATACGAGAAGGAGGAGGATTCCGGGGGGTATATGGCTCCTCTGAATGCCGACATCCTTACTCAAGAAACACATAACGCTGATAACTCCGACGTGGTGCCGGCGACGTCTAAAAGACCATGGAGAAGAAAAATATACCCTACCTCTGCGGTAAGGAGGAGTGCGAGAGTGAAACACAAGAAAAAATTCCATGATCAAATATGAAAGGAATCTTTTGGAATAGCAGAGGTCTTACGGACTTGGCTAAAATAAGGTTCCTTAGAGAAACTTCACTTCAGCAGAAACTTGACTTCATGGCCTTACAAGAAACGGGCCGAGATAATTTTACGCCACAATTTCTAAACACCATCTCGGGTGGAGTGGATTTTGATTGGCATTGCCTACCCCCGCGGGGAAGGTCTGGAGGAATCTTGCTAGGGGTCAAGTGTGAGTCCCTACAGGTCCTCAGTGTGGTCTACGGTGAGTTTACTGTCAAATTTCGGTTGAGATCGAAAGTTGATGGTTTTAGATGGGTGTTGGTCGCTGTGTATGGGGCGGCACAACCGGAGTTCAAGTCGGACTTCCTCACGGATTTAGTGAGAATGTGTGGGGAGGAGACACTGCCCATTCTAATTGGAGGCGACTTCAATATTATTAGGAGACGGGAAGAAAAAAACAATGACAACTTCGATGGAAGGTGGTCATTCATGTTTAATGCGATCATTGAGAGTCTGGATTTAAAAGAGATCGACCTCACCGGGAGACAATTTACTTGGGCCAATTCGTTACCGAACCCGACATATGAGAAGTTGGATCGGGTTCTTACCAATGTTGATTGGGAACAGAAATTTCCGATGGTCACGGTAAGAGCTTTACAAAGAGCGATCTCCGATCACACACCACTATTGGTGGATTCGGGCGAACCGAACCATGTGGGTAATCGGAATACCTTCTCTTTCGAAATGAGTTGGTTCGAGAGAGAGGGCTTTATGGATCTCATTGCTACCCAGTGGGCAAGAGAAACTGGGGGGCATACAAATATGGATAGGTGGCAGAATAAGATTACACACCTACGCCAGTTTCTAAGAGGCTGGGCCAAAAATCAAGCTGGAATTTATAAAGCGGAAAAAGAGAGGCTGCTTCAACTCATTAACGATTTGGATGTCAAAGCAGAATCCTCAGTACTACTCACTACGGAGAGAAGTACTAAAATTGAAGCTGAAAAAAAGTTACAAACCCTACTCAGAGAGGAAGAGATGAAGTGGGCACTTCGGGCAAAAGTGACGAAGGTGGTCCACGGTGATGATAATACTAAATTCTTTCACATGATCGCAAATGGCAAACATAGAAAAAAGAAAATATTTCATCTTGAACAGGATGAGGGCACAATTGTTGGGCACGATAATTTGAAGCATTATATCACGGAGTATTACAAAAAGCTATTTGGGGCACCTCAGGAGAATTATGTTTCTCTTGATGAAGGTATTACATCTGATATTCCTCAACTTACACATGAGGAGAATGATGTTCTGGCTGCTCCGTTCACTGAAAAAGAGGTGTATGACGCTATAGCACAAATGAAACACAATAAGGCTCCGGGACCGGATGGGTTCCCCGCGGAGTTCTATAAGAAATGCTGGCACATAATCAAAGGGGATTTGCTGCCCTTGTTTCATGACTTGTTCAATGGACAATCACAACTCTTTCACCTAAACTTTGGAACAATAACGTTGTTACCAAAGAAGGGGGACGCCATTCGCATTGAACAGTTTAGACCAATATGTTTACTTAATGTCAGCTTCAAAATATTTACAAAGGTGGCTACAAACAGATTGACACAGATTGCTCACTCTGTTGTTCAACCATCTCAAACAGCATTTATGCCGGGAAGACACATCCTTGAAGGGGTGGTAGTCTTGCACGAAACAATTCACGAAATTCACAAAAAGAAACTCGATGGGGTTATCTTCAAGGTGGATTTCGAAAAGGCATATGACAAGGTCAAATGGCCTTTTTCACAACAAGCGTTGCGAATGAAGGGATTTACCGAGTCTTGGAGGAAGCAAGTAGATACCTTCACGCGAAAGGGTAGTGTGGGAATTAAAGTTAATGATGACTTGGGTCATTACTTCCAGACACATAAAGGCTTAAGACAAGGGGATTCCATGTCTCCTATCTTGTTCAACATAGTTGCGGACATGTTGACGATCCTCATTGGTCGGGCTAAGGAGAACGGCCAAGTAGGTGGTTTAGTCCCCCACTTGGTGGAGGGGGGAGTATCCATATTACAGTATGCGGACGATACAATCTTATTCATGGAACACGACTTGGCAAAAGCTAGAAATATGAAACTAGTTCTTTGCTTATTCGAGCAACTGTCTGGATTAAAGATTAACTTCAATAAAAGCGAACTCTTCTGCTTTGGAAGAGCCAAGGAAGAACAGGACGCATATAGGCAGCTTTTCGGATGTGAAATGGGTTCATTGCCGTTTAGTTACCTTGGGATTCCGATCCATCACAGAAGACTGACGAACAAGGAGTGGAAATGCATAGAAGATAGATTCGAAAAAAGATTGGCTTGCTGGAAGGGTAAGCTTATGTCTTATGGAGGCCGGCTGGTCCTGATAAATTCGGTATTGACTAGTCTACCGATGTTTCTTCTATCATTCTTTCAAGTGCCTATAGGGGTGCGGAAGAGATTAGATTTCTATCGATCACGCTTCTTCTGGCAAAGTGATGAGACCCGGAGGAAATATAGATTAACAAAATGGGATATTATATGCAGACCTAAAGATCAAGGGGGTTTAGGAGTTGAAAACTTAGAAGTTAAGAATAGATGCCTACTTAGCAAATGGCTATACAGGTTATCTACGGAGACCGATGGAATGTGGATACAAATTTTGAGAAATAAGTATCTACAATCCAAGACTCTAGCACAGGTTTCAGCTAGACCCAATGACTCGCCATTCTGGAAAGGATTAATGAATGTGAAAGCGTCCTTTTTTCAGCGAGTTAAATTTCTGGTTGGTAACGGTACCACGACCAGATTTTGGGAGGATACGTGGCTGGGGGAGGCACCGCTGGCTATACAATATCCCACATTATATAATATTGCTACACGCAAGGCAGATTATGTTTCCACAGTACTACAGTCCATACCCCTTAATGTTCAATTCAGACGAAATCTAGTGGGTCAGAGATGGAACTCATGGTTACATCTGGTCAGACGTTTGATGGATGTGCAACTCTCTGATCACCAAGATCGAATTCATTGGAAATTAACCACGAGTGGTTCTTTCTCGGTGAAGTCGATGTATATGGATTTAATTAACCATGGACCCCTATCAAGGTCGTTGCATATATGGAAGATAAAAGTTCCGTTACGTATTAAAATTTTCATGTGGTTTGTGCACAAGGGTGTCATATTAACAAAGGATAATCTGATCAAACGTAACTGGAACGGAAATGCTACTTGTTGCTATTGCGGTCACAATGAAACAATTCAACACCTCTTTTTAGATTGTCCACTAGCAAAATTACTTTG
Source organism: Elymus sibiricus (assembly GCA_039707655.1). Lineage (NCBI taxonomy): Eukaryota > Viridiplantae > Streptophyta > Magnoliopsida > Poales > Poaceae > Elymus > Elymus sibiricus. The sequence goes on from CM077676.1 coordinate 88,019,980, forward strand.
GTGCACAATTCAGATAGCTTTTAATATTCAAGCACCAATGAATATCAACATGCTTTTTGGGGCGTGGCTCGACGGAGTCGACGCAACACTAGCTAATCATATACGCATTGGCATTAGTGCATTATTTTGGGCTATCTGGAATACTAGAAATGATATAATTTTCCAAGGCAAGAAACTTAATAATTTTTTGCAGGTCATATACAGAGCAACGTCATGGATCCATATGTGGTCATTACTCAACCATGTGGACAACAGGGAGCATATGGATATTGGGTGCAACCGATGGGAGACGGTCGCACGGGCTATCTTCAGCCGGTTTGGATGGCGAGCTGTTAATAGGCTAGGTGTGTAGGCATCGTAGTCTATTGGTGACGCCGGATGAGGCTTTTTATTGTACGTTCTTTTACTTTTATGGCTCACACTGTGTGGCCTTTACCAACTTGAGACATTGAGACTTTTTTTGATTTCTAATAATATGGCTGTATGCATCGTTCTCGATGCAGAGGCCGGGGGCTTCGTTCCTCCTTCTCCAAAAAAAAAATATATATATATATGCATACATCGTGGAGAACAAGACAAGGACATGTGTGGTTCATAAATAGAGACCTCAATGTTTCGAAAAATAAGTAGTAGAGAACTTGATTGGATGTGTACTCACGCTTGAAGACGTGCCTAAGGGTGTTGTAGATGGACGAGAAGACCTCCTTGTGGGTCAGGACGCCGGCTGGTCCAGCGTGTAGCCCCAAACAAGACAAGCACATGAGTTAATAGACTGACTGAGATCCATCGACGGGTAGCAAATGAAAGGGCTTGATTTTGCCTGTGTGACGAAGATGCCGCGGTCCTGAGCCTGGGCTTGAGCACCTGCTCGTAGAAGGACTTGGTGTAGAGCTGGTAGCAGGGGCCTCCCTCCACAGGATCCGCCAGGTCTCCCACTATCACGTCGAACTTCTCCTCCCGCCTCTTCTCCAGCTCAGCCCTGCAGCATCCATCCATCATTATACACATTAGTACATCAATGTCGGTGAAAACAGTTGGCTCATTAATCAGTACCTGGCGTCGTTGATGACGAGGCAGAGCTTGTCGCTGGCGAACGCGTCCCATTTGACCCTCAGGTGCGTCCGGCAGAAGTGCACCACTTCCTACCGACGTCGTGCACGCGTGGACGGACGTGTTGTTCGCACACGAACACGTCACCGTGTACCCTCGACGCCGGGGTGATGCACCGCAACTCATGTCAAAGGAGACCCGGCCGAAAGCGCGGTACGCAAGCAATCCGGCGGGCGCTTTTGTAGACCCGAAACCCCACACGCCCGGGAGGGACCCGTCAGGGCGCGCGGCGGCTATGGGCTGCCCTAGGTCGGCCTAACCGCCCCTAGGACCTCGTGGATTCGCTGCCTCCAATCTTGAAGAACGACGAAGAACGAGAAGAAGATACAATGGAGAGGGATAAAAAGTAGATGAACACGAAAAAGTAGTAGATTGATTTGTTCGATTGTGTGTTGTTCAATCGGCCGTCACCCCTTAGGTATATAAGAGGCGGCTGGACTTCCCGTGCAAGGAAAGGTCTTCAATTCACGTCCAAAACCTATTTTGAGTCCAACTAGGAATCCGAACTTTTCAAAACTGTTCGGTTTAAAAGCTGGCTGCACCTTGCGGGTCACTTTTGAGGTGCTAAACGACCTCGGATGGAAACGAGCCCAAAAGCAATTTTGACCGTTTCGACGAGACGAACAACTTTCATGTTGAACGTTTTTTGATCAGAGGCCATGTTGAGGGGGTTTTGGGCTGTTTTTCGAAGTCTGCAGCAGTGAAATCTGAAACCCGGATGATTGTCCCCGGAGTGTCCGGCCTCTGCATCAGAGAAATTCAGAACCCGGAGGATTGCCGCCGGAGTGTCCGGCCATCTACTGTAGCAGTGTCTTGTAACGGCTGTAACTTTTGCATACGATCTCAGATTGAGACGATTTTTATATCAAAATCGACCGATTCGACGAGATGAAGACAATCCGTGTAGATCATTTCCTCATATGAAGCCGTCTTGGAGGCGTAATCGGCCGAATAGTACTCTGAATATAAAATCTTAGTACTTTGAGCACAACTTCGGCTCTCGAGATGAGATCGGATGGCGATGACCCAAACTTCAAATATATTCATGTCGATAATACGAAACTTCTTCATGTAGATCACTTCTTCATTTTAGGCCATCTTAATAATGTTTTTGGCCATGCCAAAATCTGGTGTCAACACATGCCCCCCTGTTTTTCTGCATAGCTAGCGTGCCGAAAAATAACTTGCATACTGCTTAATCTAAGGACGATGTCAACACTCCATCGGCCATTTGTATGTGCTTAGAGCGATAAGTATATATCGGCCATCTATATGCTTAGCGCGATAACTATATATCGGCCATTGCTTACTTGAACTTTTGATGCAAACTTGGGTGAAACCTTCCGGACTTCATTAATTCGATGATAAACTTCCATAGATATGCATGTCAAAGCCATCCTCCAAACTATATTTTCCACCCTTCTGCCAGGATCTTGTAGATAATCAACAATGAACTTTCTCCGATCCTTGCTTTCGCCTGCATAAAAACTTCATTAGTGGCCGAAGCAGTGGGCTTCAATTCGGCCTTACCTATTTCGACGAGACTAAACATCAGCTATTGATAAATATGCAATACACTATGATCAACATGGTAGCCAGATGCTTGCTGTGCCAATTCTCTCCAATTGTCATGTCTAGATATATAAACAATTTGAAAGCCACCCAAAGAGAATATTACATCTAAACATGCCTTAAGATAAACTATAAGTGATTCATCAAAACATTGATAATTTTTTGATATTCATTGCACTACTAGTAACGAATCAACGAAAGCCTCAAAAAGCTTCAATCCGAATAACAATGTATATTCGGCATTGATTATTTATGCATAAATATTATAAGCGGCATGAAGCTTCAAAAATAGTACCATAAGGAGATATATAAACAACACCAACACTTTGGCCATTGTTATGAATTCAACCATCAAAACATAATCTCCATAGCACTAGAGAGACAAGGCTAATATTAATATATCATGCATGTCATAAATCCGATGCTCAATAATAAAACTAACAATGATTTGGCCTCTCGTAAATTTGGAAGATTTGTAGGCCAAATCATATTAATACAAAGCATAAGCCCACTCACCAATTTTGCTATGAATTGGTCGCAACATATTTTGAATGGCATCGGTCATAATGTCTCAACTCCATGCAAGCATAATATAAGCATACATATAAATTTCCATGCGCACGGACCTTGCCTCGCTCTCCAATCGAACTAAGGACGATGTTAGAATACTACACCGGCCATGCATTGACATACTCTTAGGATGATAGATAAATATCAGCCATTACCATAAGGTCCATGTAAACTTCATCCATCAAAGCACGTATAGCCGAAATAAACGAATGAAATAACAAATCAAGTATTTCGGCCCTTTAGATCAACAACAAAATTGATGCTAGCCAAATGTATAGTGATTTGGCAATACCCTTTCATGATGTAAGAAATTATATTGCAACCATGGATCAAAATAAGCCCATGGAGGGTAACTAATCATACCTGAGGATGAGTTCCATGGCATAGGCATCAATGGCATGTTTGATGAATATGGATGATGTGCTAACCGAAGATTTTGATGGGGTGATGGAAACCTTTGGCTGAATTGTTTACTGCTTTCATTCTTCTCCTTCTTCACTTGTACTGTACTTGTTGCAATAGAATCTTGCACATCATTTTTGTTTTGATTGCCCCCCTTGGGAACCCATGCCATGTTCTTTTTTCTCAGCTCTTGTACACTTAGCTTTTGTAATTCCTTCTTCTGCCAATACGATAAGCCGAGTGGGCACCTCGCCTGTGATTTTGTTTTGACCAATGACAATTCTTTTTTGACCTTGTGCACTCTCAAGTTCTTTTCTTCAGATTTGGCATTTTGACTCTCAACAATTGATTGATTCATCTCATTGCCTTTACTAGCCAATGTCAACATCTCAATTGGCTCTTTTTCATTTGAAACCAAATCTGAACTAGCACACTTACGACCATCTTTCTTGACTCGATATTCTTGTTTGACCACCTCTATCTTCTTTCTTGAGCTCCGGACCGATTCGTTTTTATTGAAACGGTTTTGAACATATGACTGCTCACTGAAGGTTGGTCTTCTTGGAGCTGCATAATATTGGTGAGATGGTTTATAATAAGATGGAGAATGTGCCCTTATATCATACCTGTCCCATGATGGATATGGATTTACGTGAGCATAGGGAGGCATCCACGACATTGGCATTGGTGGCCCAAAATAAGGATATGAATATGTTGCATTGAAATTCTCACTTTGCAAATACCGATCCTCGGTTTTGCGCCTAGGGGGTGATCTTGATGCTTTTGCATTAGTTGGGTGATAAGAACTTTTCTCTTCACTCTTCTTTTGATATTTATCTAATAATTGTGCAAAAGTGACTTTGGATTTGTTGCGCTTGTGCTTATTGCGGCCTTTATCTTCTTTGGCTTGACTTGCATCGATCTTTGGATTTTCTTGTTGCCCCCCAGTCCTTGGCGTCTTCATTGTAGCTTCGATGGAATTCTCATGCTCAAGATTATGTTCATTGTGATCTTCAACAACTCGTTTACTTGAAAGCTTGATCCCATCACCTACGGTTTTTACCTTCTCTTTAAATGGATCGGCTTGAAGCAGCCGATGCAAAAACTGTTTGCCATCAGGACCAATTGGAATAGACTGGTCATCTCTTGGTGTTTCAACAAATCTCAATCGTCCTTTATGAATGGCCGATTTAACTATTTGACGAAACATATTGCAATCCTCAAAATTATGTTTGAACGAATGATGCAACCTACAATACATTCGTCCTTGGATAGATGGCTTTTCATGGTGATCAAGAATTCTAATATAATCATTTCTCAGCAACAAATCAAATATTTGATCGCACATGTTTGAATTGAAGGTATACTTCTTGTTTTCTAGCCGATCTTGGTGTGAGAACGGCTTTAGAAGTAAGCAAACGAATGGTTCAGAGTCGAAATCCCCCCATTCGGCTATGCATTGTGTTTTGCACTCTATCTCCGATGTCTTTGGATAAGAAATTATATTAGCATCGGCTTTCTCAACAGAATTTAACCTTGGCTTTAAATTTCTAAAACGAAAATAGTTAGAACATGCATGTCTCAATTGAGACCAAGTGTAAGCCAAGTAAGAAATAAGCAAAGCTACCCAATTAGATATGAACTTTAGATAAAGCAATGTGGAAAGCCTTGGCTGTAATAATGAGTCACTATCGGTCTCTTTGAATGGTACAACATGTTGACCGATATGCTTTGTAACAATTTTATTGCTAACAAGTAAATTACCCTTCATCATTGGTCTTTCAAAATTATTTATAAGATTTTTCCTAATAGATGCATCAACAATAAAGTTGTGACCAAATCTGAAAATAGGTAAATCACTTGTTAGACATACCTCTTCATATATGTTGGGAGAGCATGATGGTGGTGTGACTTGAACAATATCTTGCTCCGTCTTTGGATGGCTCCCCAACGCCTTGTCATCATCTTTTTCTTGATTCCGTGCATCATTACTTTGAAGATCCTTGTCAGCCGAACTTTGTTCGGCTACTTGCTCTTGTCCTTGAGGCTTGTCAATTTCTACGGCACGGAACTCATAGGGCAGGAAGTAGGTTCCATTAACTTCAGAAAAATCAAGCATGGTCATTTTGCTATGCTTGCCATGCCCTTTCTCAATAATGCTTGTCTCTTTGGATTTGATGGACTCGGAATATATACTATTTAATTCGGCTTTTTCAACCGAAGCACTTTCATGTTCCGAATCATCCTTCTTTTCATTGATTCTACAAATTGGCAACGCTTGTTTTCTTTGAGCCAATTCCCTATTAATTCTCTCCTGGCGAAGCACTTGCACCCTATCGCGCAAAGCTTTAACTCCCCTCTCAATTTTAGCCCGCTCTAGATCAGTTTGCCCCCAATGCTTTTAGGATCTTTCGGCAATGAATTGTTAGTGGTGCCGAAATTTTGCAATTGTGTAGGGGGTGTATAATATGTTGCGGTACTAGGTGGAGGTGTATGCATTGATGTATAACCATATGTTCTCTCGCCAATCCTATCAATTGATGAAGTTGCATCTTCTTGCAAAACTCTAGCCTTTATTGTAGCATAATCAGGAAACAACCCCTTTTCATACTGTTCAAGGCAAAGAGCACTAATCCTCTTGTTTTGTGCCAAGCTCTTTTTTAACGCAGCCACAACCGCTTCTGGAAGAGATTGCTCCGCAATATTTTCAGATTCTTTCGGCAACGATTCGTGAGTGTCGCCGAAATTCTCGAATTGTGTAGAGCATGCATTATATGCTACAGTATTAGATGACGGCACGTGTGTTCCTGCAAAATTTTCACTTATTCGGCTATGATCATGAAGGTGCGGGGCCGAATTATGAATATCTACAGTTGCGTACGGCGCTGAAAAATTACTAACATGAGGTGTAGCATATGATGGTTGAGGGTAACTGGCCGAATAGCTAGCAGTAGCATGGCCAATTCTCCCATCCATCGGCATGGTGGAACTAGAATATTTCAAATTAGTTGCCGATGAATAAAAGGGTGAAACACTTTCTTGCATGGCATTGGAAATTAGAACATGTGGTGTTTCAGATTTATTAACCAAACTCATCATGTTGTTCATCGGCCTAACAATTTGTGGGGTTGCCGATGCATGAGAGATGGAATACATATGCTGCATCTTACTAGTATCATAAGAAGTTGAAGCTTGTAAATTACTTTGAATCGGCCCTTGCACGTAATTAGATGAATGATTGAAAAAATTAGGGCTGGCCGATAGAGTATACTCATTGAACGATCTAGTAACACCATATGAATTATTTGCATCTACATAAGGAGATTGGGTATTCATATTACCTTTGTAGATTGCAAACCCTAGATGACGATCTCTTCGTAGCAAGAACGGGCCGGAGACCGTTCAAAGCTTCTTCCCAGTGGAGTCGCCAAAAAGTGTGTTCGCACACGAACACGTCACCGTGTACCCTCGACGCCGAGCGCGATGCGCGGCAGCACACACCGAGGGAGGCCCGGCCGGAAGCGCGGTACGCAAGCAATCCGGCGGGCGCTTTTGTAGACCCGAAACCCCACACGCCCGGGAGGGACCCCGTCAGGGCGCGCGGCGGCTATGGGCTGCCCGAGGTCGGCCTAATCGTCCCTAGGACCTCGTGGATTCGCTGCCTCCAATCTTGAAGAACGACGAAGAACGAGAAGAAGATACAAGGGAAAGGGATAAAAAGTAGATGAACACGAAAAAGTAGTAGATTGATTTGTTCGATTGTGTGTTGTTCAATCAGCCGTCACCCCTTAGGTATATAAGAGGCGGCTGGACTTCCCGTGCAAGGAAAGGTCTTGAATTCACGTCCAAAACCTATTTTGAGTCCAACTAGGAATCCGAACTTTTCAAAACTGTTCGGTTTAAAAGCTGGCTGCACCTTGCGGGTCACTTTTGAGGTGCTAAACGACCTCGGATGGAAACGAGCCCAACAGCAATTTTGACCGTTTCGATGAGACGAACAACATTCATGTTGAACGTTTTTTGATCAGAGGCCATGTTGAGGGGGTTTTGGGCTGTTTTCCGAAGTCTGCAGCAGTGAAATCTGAAACCCGGATGATTGTCCCCGGAGTGTCCGGCCTCTGCATCAGAGAAATTCAGAACCCGGAGGATTGCCCCCCGAGTGTCCGGCCATCTACTGTAGCAGTGTCTTGTAAAGGCTGTAACTTTTGCATACGATCTCGGATTGAGACGATTTTTATATCAAAATCGACCGATTCGACGAGACGAAGACAATTCGTGTAGATCATTTCCTCATATGAAGCCGTCTTGGAGGCGTAATCGGCCGAATAGTACTCTGAATATAAAATCTTAGTACTTTGAGCACAACTTCGGCCCTCGAGATGAGATCGGATGGCGATGACCCAAACTTCAAAGATATTCATGTCGATAATACGAAACTTCTTCATGTAGATCACTTCTTCAGTTTAGGCCATCTTAATAATGTTTTTGGCCATGCCAAAATCTGGTGTCTACACGTGTTTAATTGTGTGAGCCACAGCAGTAAGTTTGTGGACGTGATCGATCGATTGGTGTTCAAAATATGTTGTACGCAACGCACCTCGTCTATGTCGCACATCACCACCCTCTGGACGGTCTTGTGTCTCAGCGGCTCCCTCGCCGCTGAGCCCTCGCCGCCGCCCATGATGAACACCGTCTTCGGGCTGCAATGATTTTTGGTTAGGAGATAAACGTGCAATACTTTAGTCCAAATCTCTCTATGGAGTACTAGGGTGGAATGAAATTTCCAGATTGCATTGGCAGACATATCTCGGAAACATGGTCCGGGGAAACTGAAAAACCAGAGGGTTGCTTGCTCACTTGGGATGGAAGAGAAGCGCCGGGTGTATCAGTGACTCGTGGTAGATGAACTCGTCCGCCTCGGCGCTCTGCATCTTCCCGTCGATTATCAGAGCCTTCCCGAAACGCTTGGTATCAACTAGGGCGATCTCCTGGTACTTGCTCGTCCCTCGGTGCAGCACGCTTTCAAGCACACACACACAAAGAGAATGGGTAACAAAAAAACATTTACATGAATGCTTCCGAGGAGAGGAGCTCAGAGATTTACGTACCTGTTCAAGGCGTAGCAGAGCTTGAGGTCGTCATGGATCTCCTCCTCGTACCACTGGCTCTCCTCACAATCTCCCTGCTTCGCCATAGCCACCGGCTTGCCGTGCCCATTCGCCTCGAGCCCGTGGTTCATCTCACCAACTATACTACCTTCCTGCACAGCCCCCAACATCTTGCAGACAAGAGCGAAGTTAACTGGTGGCTCTGCGAAAGCTGAAGGTCAGTGGGTGTGCCTGCGAATGGCCACGTGCTTATAGTGTAGGTGCGTATCGGTCTCACCGTTTGGCTATGGACTGGGTTTATAGAAGAGTAGAGTGCGGTGTTTTTCTAGGGGCCAGCGACAGTACCAGGAGTACGTGATTTAGGCCTCTACCGATGCATAATAAGTGATTGGTTTTTTATTGCTAACCTTCCTTCATTTAATTAGGTATAGACTTAGAATTGTGTGTCCATCTAGATACATTCGTTATTTAGCGTGTTTCTTACTGGGTCACCAAACTACTCTCTCTTTTCATAATTAACTCGACACATCAGATTTTATGTCTACTTGCAGCCTTAACATCAGATTTTATGTCTACTTGGCAGCCTTAACACCTGTACAAAGTGAAGCATTGAGAAGGGCCTTAGAAACCGTGTGTGTGACACTTGTACAACTCCGGCCCATCAATACAAAGGAAGTGGACCAGACCAGGTTTAATGGATGACGCGACGTGATGGTGTAGATTGATGTACGGATGCAGGTGCTATCCATGTGAAAATGGACAGATCTATTTCTTTTCTGAAATTTATCACAGCCTGGATCCAGAAAAAAATTTCATAAAATGGCCAATTTGCATGACACTCGGGGATGTGGTGGCATGCTAGATAGCACGACGCTCTGGCCTCGGGCGCCATGCTAGATGGCGCAATAGCTACCTCTACTAAGGGCGTCATGCTATCTAGCATGGAGCCCTAGCCCAGGGCGTCATGTTATCTTGCATGGAGCCCCAGCCCCGGCGTCATGCAAAGTGGGTCATTTTATGATTTTTAAAACTAGTTCATTTTGTGCTAAAGTTTTAAAAAATGGCCAGATTTGTCCATTTTCACGTTATCCATCGATCTACAGAGGAGAAGAAAACGAGAGTCCAAAACCGATGGGACAAGTCACATCAAACTGTGTTAGTTCTCTGAGGATGTTTATTTACATTACATTTATCTCCAAAACACAGTGGCCGAGGACGGAAAAAATTGAAGATGGAGTGAACTCTAAAGTGTAAAAACGTTTGATGCAAAATTAGTGTGGTAGAATTAATACTATGCATGAGAAAATAAGAGGCTATTTTCTTAGGGAAAGCATTCAGGGCATGCTTTATTGATTGGCAAAATAGTTACATTGTCTGCTAGAAAGCCAAAAATAAAATCTGCAGGGCCATCCTGCCACACAATCGACAGCTCCCACTCGACACAACCAGCTAGAATATGCGCTTAAATATTACTCTCCATATGAGTGTACTCAAAAATTACATGATCAAAGTTGCGAGCTAAGAAAGAACATTCTTCATATGTACATCATGCCAAAAAATCAGCAGCTCCCCCTCGACCCGACTAGCTAGAGTATGCGCCACAATATTATTTTCCCTATGATTGAACTAAAAAATTACATGAACAACATTCTGAGCTAAGAAAGAACATTCTTTATATATAGTTATTGTCGGCACCGCCGATTTGCCTTCATCTTGCATCGCCTCGACAACTTTCATGCTAGATTAATTCATTCACTAGTAAAGTATGTGACTCTAAATAAAATCAACAACTACAATCCCTATATATAAAAACATCCTAAGATGAAAGCAAGTAGATTACCTATTTCGATTACATTTGGGTTTTGTTAGGAATACCGGAGTGATATAAATATTTCAAGCCATGTGTATGATTTGAAATAAAGTATCAGGTAGCTAGAATTTGATGAAGTAATTGGATAATTTAAACTTTATCAAGAAGCTTGTGAATACAAGAACTTTAGTGGGAGCTCTATGGCATTTCTGATCTTACATATGTATGACATATCATTTGATCAGAAATTATATAAAGCATATTGGCACAAAAGATTATTAACATGTTTCAAAAAGGACTTAGAATTATTGGATGAAAATATGCTGAGACAAGTACTGTGACGAAGTTTTAAAAGAAGTTTAAAAGGAGAAAGTGTATTCTCCAAAAGTCACATAGCATAACACTATGCAGAAATCAATAGCTGATGAGAATGTGTGGATGAATAGAGTTCAGTTTTATTCAAAGATTGAATTCATCATATGTGCTATCAAATGTACAAAGCCAGGAGTTTCGGATGATCTAATAGTTAGTAGTAAGTACCATAGTGATCCTAGAGAGATTCATTGAGGTGATTACTTAAAGATTAAGTACCTCAATTGGACAAAGATCTGCTTCTTGTTCACAGAGGAGATAAAGAGATTGTTCTAAATAGTTACACAAATTGCTTGTGATAAAGGTTACACAAGACAACTTCATGATTGATATAACTATCGCGCTATAATTTTGAAATAGTTTCAAGAAACAAACATAATTGTGGATCTTATAAAAGATAGAGATTCAGGCTTGAGAAGTGTTCAATAAAATGTAATCTGGATCAATAAAAGTTTATTGATGAACTATGGTGTAGTTCCAAATAATATTAACTATATGGAGATATAGTAAATGGATTGTATAGAGATATAGTGTTACCATTAAAAGTAACATAAGAATTACACTGGAAAACGAGATATTACCGACACAAATTACATTAGGATTTGAAGAGTATCAGATCCAGTGACAAAGGCTCTACCACTAGCAAAGCATGAGCAACACCGGATAGCCATGAATGTTAGAAAAGCATGCAACAAGATTATTGACTCTAGTGCAAGTGGGAGACTGTTGGAAATATGCCCTAGAGGCAATAATATTGTATTATTATATTTTCATATTCATAATTAAAGAGTTTATATTCTATGCTATAACTGCTATGATCCTGGAATACGCGATTCAGTGGAAAACTCATATGCACGTGTGTAATGATAAACAGTTAAATAAAAGGTTTATAGTCTTGCCTCTAGGACTAGCTCAACTGTTGTTGGTGATCACGTTTTTCGGATCTTAGGATATCGTTAAGGGTTAAACGATAGTCCTAAAACAATATTGAGATTATGACGTTGGGAGAACGATCATATTGAATAGACCCAAATATGTTTGTTGTGAATTGAGTTAATATCGTCTGTAATCAATTGTAATAACACAGAGTGTTAACTTGTGATTTTGCTCCCTAGACCATGAGAGTATCGTAGTCACTTCTTACCGTACGGTGGGCTTTGGGGTTGCTCAAACGTCACCTGTAACACGGTGATCGTAACGACAACTTACAGGCTCATCGAAAAGTTTGACAAGGGGCTAGATAGCTCAAGAGTGGGATTTGCTCCTCCGGCGATGGAGAGATATTCTTAGGGCCCTCTCGGTGTGACGACATTCAACATCGTCTGGCCAAACATAGGTGACTTCGTCACGGGGATGCCGGAACACGACAACGAGAAAAAGGAACAAAACCGGTAACGAGGATTTCTGTATAGTGAGCATGTGATGACTCAGGAGGATACCGATGCATCCGGGGTTTTGTAAAGTATCGCAAAGCAAAGGGAACATCACATGATAGCCAAAGGTTCGCTCGAATATCATTCGTGTACTCATTGGGATTGATATGGACGTCCACGGTTCTGCTGTCGGTCATTCACTACTGCAGGAATGCCCAGCAGTGGCGGGCGGGAAAAGCCCAGCAGTGGCGGGCCAGGCTCCCAGGGGCGCCCGCCACTGACCTCCCACCACTACTATAATGGCATCAGTGGCGGGCGCACGCCCGCCACTGGTAGAATCTCTGCAGTGGCGGGCATGCCTTGTCGCCCGCCAGTGTAGCATAATCTAGTTGTGGCGGGCTGAAAATAGCGCTCGCCACTGATATAGATTTTTGTTCCCATGAATTTACTGTGCTCGAATTTGTACACATGATTTACAAAGAGTAAACTGACAAAAGTATATAATCTATAGCATTAACTGAACCAGGCTTAATCCATTATAAGAACAAATGACAAAGCTTCACATTTGTCCCACTTAACACACTAACATCAAGGTACCACATCCATCTTAACAAACTCACTAACACGTCATGAGCTTACAAATGTTCATATCTGCCACTTATTTCTAAATGAGGTCAACGACAACCATCATCTGCCACTTGTTGTGGCGGCTCTTCCTTAGCGTGACTGCCACTGGTGTCTCAACCATTAGTCTCTTTCCCGTCAGAAACTCCCCCCAGCCGGCCTCATGGAAGGATATGCGCCCGTCTGTTTCGGTCTTGTACTTGACGGTGGTGACAGCCCCCGCTCCAAGGCATACTCTAGTAGAACCGACCACAGGTTTGTTCAGGCCGGAAACCATCTTCGCGGGTACGTAATTTCTATGATCACCGTGATTAGAAGCACAAACAGCACGCAATGTTAGACATCTCACAATGTTAGTGTTAGATGAACAAAAAAGGGAGGAAACAATACAAAACATACCATGACATGTTTGATGATGTTTGTCTTGGTTAAACGGTGCACAAGGGGCACCCCCATGTAGTTCTCAGTTGGTGGTAGGATCGCCAAGAGATTGTTTCTCTCATTGTGTGTAAGCTTTTTCATTCTTTGAGAAAAAATTGGAGAATTGAATGGAACATCATCGTAATCATCTTGACTATCCTCGTCTTTTTGGTCATCATCATCATCATGGATATCCTCCTCATCATGACTATTGATACGTCTCCAACGTATCTATAATTTTTGATTGTTCCATGCTATTATAGTATTAATCTTGGATGTTTTTATATGCAATTGTATGCAATTATATATCATTTTTTGGGACTAACCTATTAACCCAGTGCCTAGTGCCAGTTGTTGTTTTCTGCTTGTTTTTGGCTTTTCAGAGAAACAGTACCAAATGAAGTCCAAATGCCACGAAACTTTTTGGAGATTTTTTTCTGGACAAAAGAAACCTGTGAAGCTTCGGGAGGAGGCCAGAAGTGTCGGTGTACTAAAAGTTTGGGTCTTTTAGTACCCCCATACTTGTGCATGGACGGTTGTAGCCATACCAGCGGCAAGGCCTGCCGGAGGATAGCTGGAAACAGATACAAGATTATCAAAAAGGCATTCAAGCCAATAATCAGAAGACTGAAGGCTGGATTCCCGGCAAGATACTTGCCGGGAAGGCTCGCGAAGGCCCGTCAAGGACTCGCACCCGGCAAGATCCCGCCACCCTGCCACCGCTCCAGCGCAGAGACCAGCCTGCCGTTTAGGGTTTGTCCTCCTGGATGCGTGTCATGGCACTAGCGGCAGATGGGGTTAAGTGGTGCTGATGGGACGGTCTCTTTTTCCGTCCCCAAGAAAGTAAGGGACACTTAGGCGGAGCATTTAATGCGTTTTGTCCTAAGTCGTCAGTGATAAGCACGTAGACACTGTAGCAACTTTACACCTCTTGTACTTGCTGTTCGCCACTGTCGGTGACCCGTTTGACATATAAAAGGAGGCCCGAGGCGAAGCTACAGGGGGGAGGGAGCTTTCTGGCCCAGTTGCATGCGTAGCCGCCCTTCTTGCGTACTGTTCACCAAGAAGCGCTCCGTGTATCTGAGTTTAAAACATCCACAATAAACCAAAGCAGGAGTAGGGTTTTACGCAGCTCAGCGGCCCGAACCTGGGCAAAAATCCCCGCGTTGATCGTTGGATCCGCTCTTTGTGTACATCTTCTCCCTGCAGAACCGTAAAAGGGATCCAGGCGGTCCCATAGGTGTCGTACGCCAACATCTCTGGCGCGCCAGGTAGGGGAAAAAGGTTGCGCAAACCCGATCTAGCGGTTAGCGCGCCAGTTCTTGATCACTTTCGTCGCCATGGCTCCCAAGAAGAAGGGCGCTACGGCGGTTGATCCATCCGCATCCGGTCTGCCCGTACCCACACAGACGGGTGACGGCGTGGGCGCTGGTGGAGGAGGTGGAGGTCTTGAGCCTCCACGACGTTCTGGCGATCAGAGCCAGGCGAGCGGCGTCGTTCGCAACGGCGACAACAACCCGCATACTGCCAGGTCTAAGGACGGAGCCATGCTACCTACGGGTGGCGCAGCGAACTCCAAGGACGGGACGGCGCCTTCCATGACACCCACGCCGGCGCATGCGCCGCGGCCTTCTCAGGTCGTGCGCGACGGGCAGCGCCGCGACGTTGGTGGTTCCAGGCGCCCCCATGGAAAGACCCCTGCGCATCACTCCCAAGATGCACGGGGCCAGTATGCATGCCAACACGGCGGTGGAAGTAGGGCGCGATCGCAAGACCGTGATGGAGCTCCTTCTAACACAGTTAGGAGTCAGAGCACCTCACGTTCTTCGCACCTCTCACCGCCGCCTACACCAGCAGAAGCGTTGGCACGAGCGCAGCTACTCCTAGATTTCCCTCCTGCTGCGGAGAAGCTAGAAGAATGGAGATATGCTATTCAGAGCCTCATCAGCTTGGCTAATGATGACAGGCCGCAGCAGGCGGGGCCTTCGCGGTGGCAGTCCACTGAGCCCGTGCGTGCTGATGGCGAAAAGACCGGAGGCGGTACGACTACGATGCGCTCCCCTCCGCAACGACAACAGCGGTCGCTAACTCGGCGGGTCGACGCCCGTGATGACGATTCCACAGCGTCGTCTGATCCGCGAGCTCGCCGCGATCAACGTCAAGTTCTTCGGGAACGGAACAAAGAAGACGCTCGAACTACCATCGAGCGGTGGCGGGAAGCGCGCCGTCAATCCGACAGGCGCGCGGGACCCATTGTGGATGAGCCTGCGCCGGGGTATTCTGGTAACTTGCCTTACGAGGTGGGTTGTCCAGCGTTTACCCGTGAGCTGCGGCGGGTCCAGTGGCCCAATTTCCGAATTTCAAGCCGGAGGTGCCGGAGAAATACGACGGCAAGACTCACCCGTCAGAGTTCTTGAGCATCTACACCATTGTGGTGCAGGCTACCGGGGCTCGAGACGACAAAATACTCGCCAACTACTTCCCGTTGGTGCTTAAGCCCAACGTCAGGTCGTGGTTGATGCATTTGCCGGAGAATTCCATTTCCTCCTGGGTAGATTTGTGTCATGAGTTTGTTGGCGCCTTTACTGGAGGCCACCAGGCTCCTGGCCAGGAAAGCGATTTACATCTCATCCCCCAGAAAGAGGGCGAAACCTTGCGCAAGTACATACAGAGATTCAGCCGTATACAGCACAACATCCCAGACGTTCATCCTGCCGCAGTTACCAGCGCGTTTCATCAGAATGTGCGCAACCGCAAGATGCGGGAAGAGCTGGCAATGAACAAAGTCAGGGATGTTGCCGAGCTCTATGCTCTGGCTGATAGATGTGCTCGGGCCGAAGAGGGAAGGAGATTCCCCGGTGAGGATGCTGGCGCAGAAATCGACTCTGAAGGCGAAGACGCCGCCACCTCGACGAAGAAAGGCCGACGACGTAACAAGAAGCGCAAGGGCAAGGCCGTGCTTGCCGTCGAGGGACCCGGCAACACCAGCACCTCCAAGAAGATCAAGGCTGATGGCCCCGGCAAGGAGGTTGCCGGGTGTGCCTCATGTCAAGCCTTGGCGGCTGCCGACAGGCCGGAGGGCTCCGACAAGCAGTACTGCAAGATCCATCGCACCAAGGGTCACGATCTCCAAAACTGCCAGCAAGTTGAGCAGCTTGTCGAGAAGCAGAAAGCTGAGTATGAAACGCGAGACAAGGAGAAGGCCCAGGATGGTGCTGAGGGGTCTGGCAAGAAACGCAGTGGTCGAGGAGGTCGCCGCGGCAAGGCCAAGCAGCAAAAGGAGAGGCCTGCTCGAGGCCGCGACAAGGAGCAGGGGGGTGACGATGATGACGAAGAGGGTGACGAGTCCAGTGAACACGAGTTCGAAAAAGCTACAGAAGCCATGTGCGTTGACGGAGGCGCCTCGTTGCATTCCTCTCACCACCGACTCAAACAGTGGGCGCGCGAGATTAACGCAACAGAGCCGTCGGTCGATGCCCGGAAACCATTGAAATGGTCCAATACGCCTATCATTTTTTACGCTGAGGATCACCCTGATCGCACAATTGTGGTCGAGTGTTTGCCATTGTTGGTTTCACCAACGATCCGCAACCTCAAGTTGACAAAGATGTTAGTTGACGGTGGGGCCGGTTTGAACTTGATCTCGCCTGATGTGATCAAGAAGTTGCAAATTCCTGACGAAGATCTCGAGGAAACGGGCACGTTCCAAGGGATCAACCCAGGAAGGAGCCAACCCAAGGGCAAGATCACACTACCAGTAACATTTGGTAGTGAGCTGAACTACAGAACAGAAAAGATCGTCTTCGACGTCGCCAAGATTCCATTGCCATATAATGGGATTCTTGGCCGTCCGGCGCTGGCCAAGTTCATGGCGGCATCACACTACGCCTATAATACATTGAAGATGCCCGGGCCGATGAGCGTCATCACTATCAACTCCGACAAGAAGGATGCGCTTATCTGCACCGACCAACTCTACCGGGAGGCAGTCATAGCACCTGCCGCCAAGGCACTTGCTCCTGCCGCTGAAGCTCCCGGGGGGAAGAAGACCGGCAAGACCTCTAGCACACACTCCGGCAAGCACACCTCCTCGGAGTGCTGCGCTCCCGTTGAGGATGTGCCGGAGAGCTCCACCGGTAAGAGCAAGAAATCCAAGGCAGCTCCACCAGCAACTAAGAAGGTGCCCGTCAAGGAGGATGGTACGGGAGGAACTTTCACCGTGAGTTCCACCCTCGATGGCAAATAGGAAAGCGCGCTCATTGCCTTCCTGCCGGCGAATGTCGATGTGTTTGCATGGCAACCATCTGACATCCCCGGTGTTCCCAGGGAGGTAATTGAGCTCCACCTTGCTGTCTGTCCTCATGCACGGCCCGTCAAGCAGAAAGTTAGGAAGCAAGCTTTGGAGCGGCAAGAATTTATTGCCGAAGAAATCAGGAAGCTGGAAGCGGCAGGTTTGGTCAGAGGAGTGCTCCATCCAACATGGTTGGCCAATCCAGTTGTAGTGCGCAAGGCAAATGGAAAATGGAGGCTGTGTATCGACTATACAGATATCAATAAAGCATGTCCAAAAGATCCTTTTCCCTTGCCGCGCATCGACCAGATTGTGGACTCCACTGCCGGCTGCGATTTGCTGTCGTTTCTTGACGCTTATTCAGGGTATCATCAGATTTTCATGTCAAAAGAAGATGAAGAGAAAACCGCATTTATCACCCCATGTGGCACGTATTGCTTCATACGCATGCCTTTCGGGTTGAAAAGTGCTGGTTCAACATTTGCGAGAGCGGTCCAGATCGGGTTTGAGCCCCAGCTACATAGAAATATGGAAGCTTATATGGATGACATAGTGGTTAAAACCAAGGACAAGGCAACGCTCATACAAGATTTAGAAGAGACATTTGCAAATCTGCGCAAGATCAATTTGAAGCTCAATCCTGAGAAGTGTGTGTTTGGCGTTCCATCCGGCAAGCTTCTCGGGTTCTTTGTGTCTCAACGTGGAATCGAAGCAAATCCCGACAAGATCAAGGCAATTGAGCAGATTGAAGCACCAAGACGTGTCAAAGATGTGCGTCGACTTGCCGGCTGCGTTGCTGCTCTGAGCAGGTTCATCTCCAAATCTGCTGAGCGCGCCCTGCCTTTTTTCAAAATCTTGAAGAGGGCAGGTCCAATGAAATGGACTCCGGAAGCGGAGGCAGCGCTGCAGGACTTGAAGAGGTACCTCTCCTCTCCGCCAACACTAGTCGCGCCTAAACCACAAGAGTCGTTGCTGCTATATTTAGCGACGACGAATCAAGTGGTTAGTGCTGCATTAGTGGCGCAGAGAGAAGTCGACGAAGAAGCAGTGGCAGCAACAAGCCCGTCAAGCGACAAGCTGGGATTCTCCCCGGTAGAGTCTGGTGCCGACAAGGCAGGGTCTGCGCAATTGAATGAAGCAATGCAGAAAAACAAGATGGTGCAGCACCCAGTCTATTTTGTCAGCTCCCTGTTGCAGGGGGCTAGGTCAAGATATTCTGGCGTGCAGAAGTTGCTCTTCGGCCTCCTTATGGCCTCGAGGAAGCTGCGCCATTATTTCCAGGCACATGAAATCACCGTCGTCACTCGCTTCCCGTTGCAGTGGATTTTACGAAATCCAGATGCGACCGGCAGAATTGTGGAGTGGGCGTTGGAACTGTCAAGCTTTGGTCTCAAATTTGAAAGCACTTCGACTATTCAGAGCAGAGCCTTGGCGGAGTTCATTGCAGAATGGACACCGACGCCAGACGAAGAAATTCAAGAGACAACTATCCCCGGCAAGGAAACAAATCAAGAATGGATTATGTACTTTGACGGGGCTTTCTCGCTGCAAGGCGCCGGTGCTGGCGTGCTGCTTGTCGCACCCACCGGAGAGCACCTCAAGTATGTAATTCAGATGCACTTTCCCCGGGAGAGACCAACAAACAACACTGTAGAATATGAAGGGCTGCTTGCCGGTCTCAGGATCACGGCGGACCTTGGAATTAAGAAGCTCATCATCAGAGGTGATTCACAGCTTGTCGTCAGGCAAGTTAACAAGGACTATCAGAGCCCGTTGATGGAAGCATATGTAGATGAAGTGAGAAAGTTGGAGGAGCGTTTTGACGGGTTGCAAACAGAGCATGTTCCTCGTGCGGAGAACAATATTGCCGACGACCTGTCAAAACGCGCTGCCCTCAAGTTACCTATGGAACCAGGAACTTTTGTGCTCCGCTTAACTCAGCCATCCGTAACACCATCGACGAGGCAAGACAAGAGAAGGAAGTTGAGTTCCGGCCAGTACTTTCCGGCAGAGCTCCCAGAAGTCGCCGGCAAGGAAGTTGCCGGGAACAACGCCAAGCTTGACGGGGAGCAACAGGCTCCGGCAGGGCCTCAAGCCCTTGCCGTAGAGACAAACGCTCCCACGGCCGAAGATATGCCTTTGGTCCTTGTTGTCGAGCCACAGGCTCCAACATGGGCACAGCACATCGTCCAGTTCCTTCAAACAGGAGAACTCCTCGATGAACAGGAAGAAGCAGAGAAAGTAGCCCCTCGGTCTAATATGTACCAGTTCGTGGACAATGTCCTGTATAGAAAGAGACCGAACGGTGTGAAATTGAAGTGTGTTCCTCGGGAGGATGGACTGGAGCTGTTGGCAGAGATACATGGAGGCATATGTGGCTCCCACATAGGCTCAAGAGCTCTTGTCGGCAAGGCATTCCGGCAAGGTTTCTTTTGGCCCACCGCTCTCCAGGATGCAACTGCACTAGTAACCAAGTGTGAAGCGTGCCAGTACCATTCAAAGAAATTACATCAGCCAGCTCAAGCTCTTCAGACAATCCCTCTTTCCTGGCCATTTTCGGTCTGGGGGATCGATATATTGGGCCCTTTTCCCCACGCTGTCGGGGGCTTCGAGTACTTGTACGTTGCTATCGACAAGTTCACGAAGTGGCCGGAAGTGGAAGTAGTGAGAAAGGTGACAGCACAATCAGCCGTCAAGTTCTTCAAGGGACTAGTGTGCCGTTTTGGTGTGCCAAACAGGATCATCACCGACAATGGCACACAGTTCACGAGCCGCATCTTCGTGCAGTACGTCCAAGACCTTGGCGGCAAAATCTGTTTTGCTTCTGTTGCTCACCCGAGGAGCAATGGCCAAGCGGAAAGGGCAGATGCTGAAGTGTTGCGAGGTCTCAGGATAAGGACTTTCGACAAGTTGCGCAAGTGCGGAAGACGCTGGATTGATGAGCTGCCGGTGGTTCTTTGGTCAATCAGAACGACACCAAATTGAGCTACTGGCCAGACACCCTTCTCCCTAGTCTACGGGGCAGAAGCAGTTCTCCCCACAGAACTCATATACGGGTCACCTCGAGTACTCGCTTATGATGAGCTAGAGCAAGAGCAGCTGCGCCAAGATGACGCCACGCTCCTTGAGGAAGATCGTCTTCGGGCTGCTGTGCGAGCTGCACGCTACCAGCAAGCTTTGCACCGCTATCATAGCCGCAAGGTTCATGCCCGAAGCCTTGAGGAAGGCGACCTTGTTCTTCGGCGCGTTCAGTCGGCCAAGAATTCTAACAAGTTGACGCCGAAGTGGGAAGGCCCTTATCGGGTAGTACGAGTCACCAGGCTCGGCGCAGTCCGCCTAGAGACCGAAGATGGCATTCCAGTGAGCAATTCCTAGAATATCGAACACCTTCGTACGTTGTACCCATATGGCGCGGTTGCCGGGTCTCCCGGCAACCACCTTTTGTACAAGTTTTGCCGTCAAGGCATATGATCCTTTCTACAAAGCCAGACGCAGACCCTGTGCATAATCGAATAAACTTAAGTGTTTTACAATTCTTGTCGATTTTGATGTCAATCTATATGCATGCTTGTCTGAGATATTGTATTACACCTGCTTCCGGTAAGCGTTAATGAACCGTCAAGGTTCCATATCTCTGTTTTCTCTTCCTCTTCAAGGATAGAAGGTTTCCTCGCGTGCAAGTTAGCCGGGGGGGAATGATGGTATGGACACCGACAGGCGACGTTCAAGTTGACATTTTACAATAAGGAGTACAGCAACGAAAAGCTAAGTTGCAAAATTTTTAAGCAAATTTTTATTGTGGAATTATTTTCCTTGAATGATTTCGGCTTTTGTATGGAAAACCTGCATGCGAAGGAACCTTGTCGTGATCGGTTGCGCCCTTACTTTGTTTCAAGTCCGCTCAACAGCTTAAGTGGCTGCACTAAAAAACGTCAAGGTATCTTGTCGGCAGCGACACCTCCAGCAGGCTACTAAGGATTCGTTCCTCAAAGTGCTCGCGGCAAGGGTGCGCGCACCGGCAAGTTTCCGATAAGCGAAGGGCATGTACCGTACAAAAAGAAGGAAATCAGACAAGAGAAATAGCATACATTCATCCAAAACATAGCAAGTTATATTACATTGATGGTCGCCGCGATTCTAACTTAAGATAAAACTGTCTTTGGCATGGAATGGTGGTGACAAAATGGAGTGGAGCGGCTAGTCCCTGCGCTGGCCTTCGACCCTCTGGACTTGGCTCACTCTGTCGACGATGGGCGCGACAAGCTTTTCGAGTGCCTTGAGGTCTGCATCCTCCGGCAAGCTAGCGAGAACGTTTGTGAGGTTGATGCCAGGGTTCTTGTGCACCACTTTGACGAGCACCTTGAGGAGGACGGCCTGGCAGAGTTTGCAGGATTCGTTGGCCAGATGGGTTGCTCGGTCAGACTGGAGCAGCTTGAGGGTGTCAACGATGCTCTCGAAGAACATGGTCAGCTTGGCGCTCGAAGACACCCTATCATCAGAAGAGTAGTTGAAGTTTTTCAAGCCCATGGTGGACAGTTCTGCGGCAAGCCTTTCCGCGACGTCGACAAGGCGCTCAGTCCAGATCTTCACACCTTTCTCAAAGTCATTATAAGTGGCGGCAGCGCTGTTGAGCATGAGATGAGCTCCTTGGTCTTGCTGGACATGGCGGTTTGCATCTCCGCCAGGCTGTATAGAGTTTCTCTCTGTCGGCTTTGAGCGTTGAGATTTCCTTGCCATGGTCCTTGAGATCTGCTTCCAGCCTCTTCACTTCATCGCCCAGCTCGTTCTTCGCGGCCTCTGCAGCTTCGGTGGCGTCGATGGCTCCCTTTAACTTGTCGGCATGGTCTATGGCCAGAGCTTTGAGAGTTTCTTTGTGTCTCTGCTCCAGCTCCTGAGTTCGCCGCGCGACAAGCTTCTCGATCTCTTCGTCCTTGCCGCGGAGCTTCGCGGCAAGCACCTCCTCATGAGCGGCAAGGTCTTCTTCATAAGCGTCGAGCCCGACGCGGCGTTCCGTTAAGCGAGCTTCCTCTGCAGCAGCCTGCTACGCGGCCTCCTCCTGTGCCTTCTCGGCATCGGACTGCTTTAAGAGGAACTCGCTCCAACTTTGATTCAGTTGCTCCCGGCCAGCCATCAGTTCCTGGAAAGCCTCGGCGTACCAGACTTGCGTCTCCTCGACGCGCTTCTGGAAATCTGCCTCCGCTGCTTCAACAACTGCCGCCCTGGAGTCCAACTTCTCCTTTCGGGTGCGGTGGAGCACCTGGAGCTTTTGAAAGTTGTCGCTCATGGCTTGGAGGAGTTGTTCTTCCCTGGACCCGTTGCAGCTGGCGCGTGGCTCGTCGACGATCTTAAGTCCAGCGGCGGCGATAACGTCTTCATCAAAATTTCTCCTTCGGTTGGCACCCCAGTGCTTGCCGTCCCTGGTATGCCGACGAACAGGTTGTCGCCAACCTTAAGATATCTGCTTGATGGGGGGACGTCGGATGTTGACGGTTGATCCTCGAAAATCGCCTCGCCGGCAACTGGGGACTCCGCGACCGGTGTAGCGCCAGGCGCTCCTGTGGCAGGAATGCCGTCAGTATGGTCGCTGGTCTCCTTGCCGGCCCCCTCAGCGGACCCCTTGGTGGTTTCTTCCTGTGCGGCCTTGGCGGCCTCGTCGGTTGCGACTCTGTCGGCCTTGACAGGAGCGTCCTTGGCGGTTTCCTCGATGACGATATCAACATCCGTTTGCTCCATCGAAGGAGGATTTGAAGACCAAGAAATGAAACAAGATGAGACCGGGGTTGAAGCTCAAGAAGACAAAAATAAAGAAAGAATGACAAATGCACCAAGGCAAACGGTTTACCTGTGTCGAGCTGTTGAGAGGTGGTTTCTCCCTTCCTGGCAACATGGGTTGCCGATGTAGGATTGCCAGTGCCCATGCTTGCCAGCTCCTCTTCAACGCGAATGGGCTCACCAGTGGAAGCCCTTGCCGAAGGTTCATCTCTGGGTGGCGTGGTTGACGGAGGCGGCACGTCAGAGACGGCCTCCAATGGCTCTCCTTGTTGCCGTTCTTCTCCTACAAGCCCGGTGATGTCAATAGCGAAGATATTCACCCCAACGCTCGCCAGCGGAGAATGAGTAATGGGCTCACGTTGGGGGCTGGGTTGGGGGCTGCGTTGAGGGCTGGACTCCGGGGTGGTGACAATGGGCTCCGGCGCACTTACGGTGCTTGCCGGAGGCTCATCACCCGTGGAAGTCTTCGCCTTCTTCGCCATCCTTTGCGCCAATGTTTCCGTATCTCTGTGGGGACAGGACGAAGCAAAACAAATGAGTTAAGCAAAACCAGGAATTCAGAAGTTGAAAGATGCGGTGAGGATCCTTACTCTTCTCTTTCCGGACTAAAAGCGGAGATGTCAAAGTCAACCTCCGCTGCAGTGTCCGTGCGAGGGGGTGGAGAAGGGGTCCTGGGACGCTTGGCTGCGGCAGAAGCAGTAGGTTGATATGATCCTGTTGCTCCAGCCGTTGGTGCTGTCGTATGAGATGCCCCCGCCGCTCCAGTTGTTGCCGCGGTTGTGCGTCTCATACGTCGCACGGGTTGCTGTTGGGCTCCTTGCCACTGTGCAGCCTTGCCGGCCGCCCCCTTGCCGGGAACCTCACCACTCGAGGAAGGCTGATGTGTTGGGACGCCAGAGACGGCTTTCCGAAGAACACGTTTCTTCTTCTCTGGAGCTGGGGGCTCCTTGTGCAGCTGCTCCTCGGCTGTGTCTTCGACAGAAGAGCTCCCGGCAACCATGCCACTCTGCTCCCCGGCAATTTCACCTTGCTCGGCAAGGGCCTCCTCTGACATTATTTCTTCTTCACTGGCTTCCTCTTCCGCGAAGCCAAAGCTGCCGGCCTCCGCGGCTAGGTTCGCCTCTTCCTCCCTGCTGGCGATATAAGCCACTTCTTCATCAGTGGTGGGGTGGATAAGGGTTGGCTCTTCCCGGATGGCTTTCTCCGACAAGTTATCAAAGAACTCCTGTGCGCGCTCTAAGGATGGCTCCTCCCAAGTTCCGTCGAGGCTGTGAGCATTACACACCGGCATCATGGCGATGATTGAGCTCAAAGCGGAGTTGTTGCACAGGGGAATTACACCAGCCGGCAACGTATATTTCCCGTCAGGCCTAAACAGTTTGTGGCAGAGAGCTGTGTGCTGCAAGACTGTCAATTGTTGTTCAGACCAGGGCGCAACCTCATGATATCTGCTGCATTCTGGAACTCCCAGGCTGGTCTCCCTTTGTTCTGCAGAGGGGCGATGCGACGGCAGAGGAAATCAGCGCCAATCATTTCTATTGTGAGCCCGGCAACCCTGAGACGGTGGATCCTGGTAATTGCGATTGTGAGCTTCTCATCTTGAGGATCGAGGCCGCTCCAGTCCTTGCCGCGAACCACTATCGTTTGTCGGGGCGAACAGAACGGCTGAGGATCTTTCTCCTTAATCCAGCACCACTCGGCCCGCCATTCATCCCACTTCTTACGGTAGAGACCGTCTGGGTATATCTCTTTATTCCATGCCCTTGGAATCAGGGTGATAGAACCAGAAAGGGCGTCTCCTATTTCGATACGGGGAATGAAATAGTGGCGAAAGAGGGCTGTGCTGGGGGCTACTCCGGCGAAATTTTCACAGAGATGAGCAAAGACTGACATGCATGTCACGGCACTCGGCGTGAAATCCAAGAGACGGAAGCCGTATGTGAACATGATGTCGATGAAGAAATCAGCAAACGGAGGGCAGAGCCCGTAGTAAAAGTAAGCGACAAAGAAGGGGAATTTATCTGGACCGCCCTTGACGGAAGCTGGGAGCACGCGAGTAGCAGGGTGAGCCCTCGTCTCCTTCCCCCACATACACATGTATTGATCGATCAAGGCGTGCATGTCAAGCATCGGGGCGAAGACGACATGTTTCTTCCGCATCTCCACCAGATCGGTCTTTTCCGCTTCTGCATCCGAGTCGACGGCTTTCACCGCTTTGCCCTTGCTTGCTTTGGGCGGCATGGCGACTGTGGAAGTGGAGGCCGGGGCTGATAAGGGCGTGGAGGTGGCGGATGAAGGGGAGGAACTCTGTTTCAAGCTCGAGGAAGAAGGCGACGACGGCTTTTTCCAGATTGGAAAAGACGAGAGGTAAATGAGCAGCGCCTCTGCGGATTCTCTTTTATGGGGAAGGCGCGGGGCTGCCTCTTTTACTGCGGCCGTTCCGCGCACGTATCCCACGTCCCGCATTTAATGCGCGTCATGGGGGAGCGCGGTAAATAGGATGATTACGACGGTTAACTCCTGCCATGCGTGCCCGTGCACTGTTTGGGCCTAGCCCAACAACGCCTTGCACCCGTGTATGGCCTAGGCCCGGGGACTCCTGTCGGTGTACTAAAAGTTTGGGTCTTTTAGTACCCCATACTTGTGCACGGACGGTTGTAGCCATACCAGCGGCAAGGCCTGCCGGAGGACAGCTGGAAACAGATACAAGATTATCAAAAAGGCATTCAAGCCAATAATCAGAAGACCGAAGGCTGGATTCCCAGCAAGATACTTGCCGGGAAGGCTCGCGAAGGCCCGGCAAGGACTCGCACCCGGCAAGATCCCGCCACCCTGCCACCGCTCCAGCGCAGAGACTAGCCTGTCGTTTAGGGTTTGTCCTCCTGGATGCGTGTCATAGCACTAGCGGCAGATGGGGTTAAGCGGTGCTGATGGGACGGTCTCTTTTTCCATCCCCAAGAAAGTAAGGGACACTTAGGCGGAGCATTTAATGCGTTTTGTCCTAAGTCGTCAGTGATAAGCACGTAGACACTGTAGCAACTTTACACCTCTTGTACTTGTTGTTCGCCACTGTCGGTGACCCCCTTTGACATATAAAAGGAGGCCCGAGGCGAAGCTACAGGGGGGAGGGAGCTTTCTGGCCTAGTTACATGCGTAGCCGCCCTTCTTGCGTACTGTTCGCCAAGAAGCGCTCCATGTATCTGAGTTTAAAACATCCACAATAAACCAAAGCAGGAGTAGGGTTTTACGCTACTCAGCGGCCCGAACCTGGGTAAAAATCCCCGCGTTGATCGTTGGATCCGCTCTTTGTGTACATCTTCTCACTGCTGAACTGTAAAAGGGATCCAGGCGGTCCCATAGGTGTCATACGCCGACAAGAAGCCTCATGGAGGCTTCACAAGGCACTAGGGCGCGCCCCAGGGAGGGCGCGCCGTGGTACCTTGTGGGGCCCACGTGACTCTGTTTGACCTAATTCCACTTCTATAAATTCACAAATATTGGGAAACCCCCAAGGAGCCAGAAGAGAAAACCTTTCCGCCGCTGCAGGCCTCTGTTCTTCCACGATCCCATCTGGATGCCTTTTCCGGTACTCTGCCGGAGGGGGAATCAATCATAGAGGGCTTCTACATCAACCTTGCTGCCCTTCCGATGATGTGTGAGTAGTTTACCACAGACCTACGGGTCCATAGCTAGTAGCTAGATGGCTTCTTCTCTCTCTTTGATCTTTAACAATGTTCTCCTCGATGTTCTTGGAGTTCTATCTGATGTAATCTTCTTTTGCGGTGTGTTTGTTGGGATCCAATGAATTGTGAGTTTATGATCAGATTATTCATGAGAAATATTTGAGTCCTCTCTGAACTCTTTTATGCATGATTGTTATAGCTTTGTATTTCTCTCCGACCTATCGGTTTAGTTTGGCCTACTAGATTGATTTATCTTGCACTGGGAGAGGTGCTTTGTGATGGGTTCAATCTTGCGGTGCTCAATCCCAGTGACAGAATGGGACATGACACGTATTTGTATTGTTGCCATTAAGGATGAAAATATGGGGTTTATTCATATTGCTTGAATTTCCTTCTCTACATCATGTCATCTTGCTTAAGTCGTTACTCTGTTTCATACTTAATACCCTAGATGCATGCTGGATAGCGGTCGATGGGTGGAGTAATAGTAGTAGATGCAGGCAGGAGTCGGTCTACTTGTCTCGAACGTGATGCCTATATAGATGATCATTGCCATGAATCCATCATAATTATTTGCTTTTCTATCAATTGCCCAATAGTAATTTGTTTACCCACCGTATGTTTATGTGCTCAAGAGAGAAGACTCTAGTGAAAACTATGGTCCCCGTATCTATCTTTATTATATAAAAAACCTAAAAACTCCTTGCTGCAATTTATTTACTTTTATTTTAATTAGTAGTTTAGTTTATTTATTTACCTCGACAAGATTTAATCCTTGCAAATAACCGCTAAGAGGATTGACAACCCTCTTATTTGCGTTGGGTGCAAGTGTTTGCTCTTGTGTGTGCAGGTGCGCTTAACGGAATTTTGCTTGGTTCTCCTACTGGATTGATAACCTTGGTTCTTAACTAAGGGAAATACGTATCTCTACTGTACTGCATCATCATCTCCTCTTCGGGGAAATACCAACGCAGACTACAAGTAGCAGGAAGAATTTCTAGCGCCGTTGCCGGGGAGACATCATCAAAATTACCAAGTACATTCGCATAAATTATCATTCACTTGCATTTACTTTATTTACCTTTTATTTGCATTTGCCTCTCGTTTTCATCTGCCCCACTTCTAAATTTTTTATAAAGACACAAAAATATTTTGTTTGCTTGTTTGCTAGTTTGCTTAAAGTTGCCACTATGTTTGATTTTGTCATTGAAAAAGATGAGGATACTAAAATTCCTAAGATAGAAATTCCCTCAAATTTAGACTCAAAAAATTTTGTAGTAGGAAGTGGAAATATCATAGGGAAGAATGTTATTCAAGAGTTCTTTGATTTCATGGGAACTTTGGTTTGTAATGACACCCCAAGTCTTAAAAGAACCAACAGTTATGGGGAAGCTATCTCCGCACTCATTCTTAAACTTGAAAGAAGATTTATTCGTACCCATCCTACCTTGCAAAGATTGTTTTATGAGTTACCGGTTATAAAAAACCCCAAAGCTAAAAAGATAGCTACTCTTATCCTTATGAATGAGTTTGATTACCTAGTGCTAGAAGCTAGAGAGATCTTTGATTTCCATAATATGAGTCAAGAAAATCTTGTGATAGATGAAATTTTATATAATGAGGAATATATGTTGCAATATGTTTTTCATGATCACCATGCTTTTGATAAAAATACAAAAAAAGGAGTTCCTCCCATACATATCATTCCACAAGTTTTTCAAGGAATTAATCGTAAATATGCTTGGATTGTAAAGGGGAACCAAGAGAGGTTTGAAGAAGGTAGCCATAATAACCCTAGTATTTTGGTTGATGATGTGTTCCCCATTGTTTTTGAAAAACCTCCTGAAAATCACACACCTAAGGATGTCGAAACCAAGGATGACAACACTTGAAACTATACATTATGCCTAGCTAGGGGCATAAAACAATAGCGCTTGTTGGGAGGCAACCCAATGAATAAAATAAAATTTTGCTTTTACGTATTGTTCTTGAGTGTTTGCATGATTAAAGCTTATGTTATGATTGAGTTTTATGTTTTAATTAGTGTTTGTGCCAAGTAATGCCTTTGGGATGATTTGGAAGATAGTATAATTGATTTTGTTTGTAAAACAGAAAGTTTTGCGTCCAGTGATGGAATTTTAGTTCTGTACTGGAGCGTCAGAAAAATCTGAAATTTTTACACAGTATTGGTATGTAAATTTCAAACGTTGTCCTAATTGTTTAGAATTTTTGGAGTTACAGAAGTATAGCTTTTAAATAGATCTTTACAGACTATTCTGTTTTAGACAGATTCTGTTTTTATTGCATAGTTTGCTTATTTTGATGAATCTATGGATCGTATCGGGGGGTATGAGTCATGGAGAAGTTGGAGTACAGTAGCATTATGCCAATGTTAATATGAATCAATTTACTACAGTACCTAAAGTTTAAGATTTGTTTGTTATACTAACGGATCTCACGAGGTTTCTGTTGAGTTTTGTGTGCTTAAGTTTTCAAGATTTGGGTGAGACTACGATGGACAAAGGAATAAGGAGTGGCAAGAGCCTAAACTTGGGGATGCCCAAGGCACCCCAAGGTAATATTCATGGAAGACTCAAGCGTCTAAGCTTGGGGATGCCCCGGAAGGCATCCCCTCTTTCGTCTACAATCTATCTGTAACTCACTTGGAGCTATATTTTTATTCATCAGATGATATGTGTTTTACTTGGAGCGTCTTGTGAAATAGTTTGTTTGCTTTTTAGTTTGTCACAATCACCTTTGCTGAACACACCTTTTTGAGAGGGTCACACATTATTCGTGATTTGTTTGAATACTCTATGTGCTTCACTTATATCTTTTGAGCTAGGCAGTTGCTCTAGTGCTTCATTTATATCTTTTAGAGCACGGCGGTGATGATATTTTAAAGAAATAGTTGCACTCTCATGCTTCACTTATATCCTTTTGAGAGTTTCATGATAGAAATGGTAATATGTACGGGTTATGAATTTGGTCCTGATATGATAGGTATTCAAAAGGGATATATTAAAAACTTTCATGTAGATCACTGAATATGATAAATTTGATTCCTTGCAATAGTTTTGCGATATTAAGATGGTAATATGTGGGAGGTATTAGTAGATAATTGTGGTTTAGTAAGAATAATTGTGTTAAGGTTTGTGATTCCCGAAGCATGCACGTATGGTCTGTCGTTATGCTAAGAAGTTGGAGCATGAATTATTATTGATTGTCTTCCTTTGTGTGGCGGTCGGGGGCGCGCGATGGTTAACTCCTACCAACCTCCCCCCTAGGGGCATGCGTAGTAGTACTTTGCTTCGAGGGCTAATAAACTTTTGCAATAAGTATGTGAGTTCTTTATGACTAATGTGAGTCCATGGATTATACGCACTCTCACCATTTCGCAATTTGCTAGCCTCTTCGGTACCATGCATTGCCCTTTCTCACATCGAGAGTTGGTGCAAACTTCGCCGGTGCATCCAAACCCCGTGATATGATACGCTCTATCACACGTAAGCCTCTTTATATCTTCCTCAAAATAGCCACCATACCTACCTATCATGGCATTCCGAGATATATTGCCATGCAACTTCCACTGTTCCGTTTTTATGACACACATCATCATTGTCATATTGCTTTGCATGATCATATAGCTGACATAGTATTTGTGGCTCAGCCACCGTTCATCATTTTTATACATGTTACGCTAGCATCATTGCACATCCTGGTACACTGCCAGAGGCATTCATATAGAGTCATATTTTTGTTCTAGTATCGAGTTGTAATTTTGAGTTGTAAGTAAATAGAGGTGTGATGATCATCATTATTAGAGCATTGTCCCAGTGAGGAAAGGATGATGATGGCTATGATTCCCCCACAAGTCGGGATGAGGCTCCGGACAAAAATAAAAAAAAAGGGAAGAAAAAAAATTAGAAAAAAAGGAGGCAAAAAAGAGCCATGAAAAAAAACAAAAAAAAGAAGGAAAAAAAGAAGAAAAAAAAGAAGAAAAAAAAGAAGAAAAAAATAAATGAGAGAAAAAGAGAGAAGGGGCAATGTTACTATCTTTTTGTACACTTGTGCTTCAGAGTAGCACCATGTTTTTCATATAGAGAGTCTCCTATTTTGTCACTTTCATATAATAGTGGGAATTTTTCATTATAGAACTTGGCTTGTATATTCCGATGATGGGCTTCCTCAAATGCCCGAGGTCTTCATGAGCAAGCAAGTTGGATGCACACCCACTTAGTTTTCATGTTGAGCTTTCATACACTTATAGCTCTTAGTGCATCCGTTGCATGGCAATCCCTACTCCTCGCATTGACATCAATTGATGGGCATCTCCATAGCACGTTGATTAGCCTTGTTGATGTGAGACATTCTCCATTTTTGACTTCTCCTATTTATCTCTATCACCATACTCTATTCCACCCATAGTGCTATATCCATGGCTTGCGCTCATGTATTGAGTGGGAGTTGAAAAAGCTGAAGCGCGTTAAAAAGTATGAACCAATTGCTTGGCTAAAACCTGGGTTGTTCATGATAAATACTTTGTGTGAAGAAGATGGAGCATGACAGGATTATATGATTTTGTAGGGATAACATTCTTTAGCATTTTTATTTCGAAATACATGATTGTTTGCTAGTATGCCTGAGTATTGATGTCTTTATATCAAATTATAGACTATTGCTTTGAATCATTTGGATCTTATTATTCATACCGTAAGAGAGATATTACATGATGAAACATGATAGGTAGCATTCCACATCAAAAATTCTGTTTTTATCATTTACCTACTCGAGGACGAGCAGGAATTAAGCTTGGGGATGTTTGATACGTCTCCACCGTATCTATAATTTTTGATTGTTCCATTCTATTATAGTATCAATCTTGGATGTTTTTATATGCAATTGTATGCAATTATATATCATTTGTTGGGACTAACCTATTAACCCAGTGCCTAGTGCCAGTTGCTGTTTTCAGCTTGTTTTTGGCTTTTCGTAGAAATAGTACCAAATGAAGTCCAAATGCCACGAAACTTTTTGGAGATTTTTTTCTGGACAAAAGAAACCTGGGAAGCTTTGGGAGGAGGCCAGAAGCCTCACGGAGGCTTCACAAGGCACTAGGGCGCGCCCCAGGGGGGCGCGCCGTGGTACCTTGTGGGGCCCACGTGACTCCGTTTGACCTAATTCCACTTCTATAAATTAACAAATATTGGGAAACCCCCAGGGAGCCAAAAGAGAAAACCTTTCCGCCGCCGCAAGCCTCTGTTCTTCCACGATCCCATCTGGAGGCCTTTTCCGGTACTCTGCCGGAGGGGTAATCGATCATGGAGGGGTTCTACATCAACCTTGCTACCCTTCCGATGATGTGTGAGTAGTTTACCACAGACCTACGGGTCCATAGCTAGTAGCTAGATGGCTTCTTCTCTCTCTTTGATCTTCAATACAATATTCTCCTCGATTTTCTTGGAGTTCTATCCGATGTAATCTTCTTTTGCGGTGTGTTTGTTGGGATCCGATGAATTATGAGTTTATGATCAGATTATTCATGAGAAATATTTGAGTCCTCTCTGAACTCTTTTATGCATGATTGTTATAGCTTTGTATTTCTCTCTGATCTATCGGTTTAGTTTGGCCTACTAGATTGATTTATCTTGCAATGGGAGAGGTGCTTTGTGATGGGTTCAATCTTGCGGTGCTCAATCCCAGTGACAGAAAGGGACATGACACATATTTGTATTGTTGCCATTAAGGATAAAAAGATGGGGTTTATTCATATTGCTTGAATTTGCTTCTCTACATCATGTCATCTTGCTTAAAGCGTTACTCTGTTTCATACTTAATACCCTAGATGCATGCTGGATAGCGGTCGATGGGTGGAGTAATAGTAGTAGATGCAGGCAGGAGTCGGTCTACTTGTCTCAGACGTGATGCCTATATACATGATCATTGCCATGAATCCATCATAATTATTTTCTTTTCTATCAATTGCCCAACAGTAATTTGTTTACCCACCGTATGTTTATGTGCTCAAGAGAGAAGCCTCTAGTGAAAACTATGGTCCCCGGGTCTATCTTTATTATATAAAAAACCTAAAAACTCCTTGCTGCAATTTATTTACTTTTATTTTTATTAGTTGTTTAGTTTATTTATTTACCTTGATAAGATTTAATCCTTGCAAATAACCGCTAAGAGGATTGACAACCCTCATATTTTCGTTGGGTGCAAGTGTTTGTTCTTGTGTGTGCAGGTGCGCTTACGGAATTTTGCTTGGTTATCCTACTGGATTGATAACCTTGGTTCTTAACTAAGGGAAATACTTATCTCTACTGTACTGCATCATCCTCTCCTCTTCGGGGAAATACCAACGCGGACTACAAGTAGCAACTATCTTCATCTTCTTGGTTGTCATCCTCATCATCATGACTATCCTCATCATCGTCACCATCCTCACTATGCTCATCATCCTCATCATCTTCACCATCCTCATCATCTTGGCTGCAGAAATAGATAATCCTCAACCTGTTGACCCACCCTTCTAAGTAAAATGCTATGTACTCTCCCCCAGTCATCTTATTTTTTGAAATGTACTTCATCCATCCATCACCGCAGATGATGGTTTTATGCTTTCCCTTCTTCACTTCAGGTTGAAATGATCGCCCCTTATCATCCTTGAAGAGCAAAGTATCACATATTGCATTGTTAAATTTCAACCTTACGTTGCATGGGATACACTATGCAATAGTAAAGTGAAATGCGAACCAAATTAGTGGTAATAACAGTAAGTGACTGTAAAATGGTTATAATTGTATGCCGAAGTTAAAGACCATTACCACCGATTTTTTGAACCCCTCATTCTTAAAGATCCCGAATTCCTTTGCAGTTTCCAAGCTGTCCGCACAACTACTTTTGCAGATTTGGCACGTTGGAAGCACCATGATCCCTATTAATCATATGATGCATTTTTTATTATTAACAAAGGGTGAAAATGAACGGAAAAATTCTACATGACCTTTGCTAAAAAATGAACATATTGAGTGCCAAACATTTGGCGAAACAAACATTAATCAATGTTTCGCCAAAACGTTGGCACTCATTTTTAGATCCCCAGAAAATAATGTATAACATGTCCAGCTTACTTAGTCCGTGCACTTGTCATATTTAAGCTTTCTTTTTCTTAGCAAAAGTTCTAACACGAATGTACGCATGCACGGAAAAATGATAGCACCAAGGGCGCGTCTCATGCCACTTTTTTCTCTGTTTATTTATCTTTTCTCAACTCATGATAGTACTACTCAAACTTGTCTTAGAATCCGAGAAGTACTACTCTAATAAAATGAAGTATATATACATGGGAATCTGTAGAACTATATATAGAAAACATTTTATCACCACCTAATTAGAACTTGCTATAGTTTGGAATATTTGAAGAGCCGCGGCGGCGACATAACTGAAAGGATCGATATGGTTGACTAGAGGCGGGGTGAATAGGCAACTACCAATTTTTAGCTTTTCTTAACAAATTAGGTTTAGCAACAAATAGGTTGTCTAGATGTGCAACTAGGTGAACAACCTATATGATGCTAACAACAACAAGAAGAAGAAGAAGAAGCAAGCAAACGATACAACACAACAATTGCTTGCACAAAGTAAAGGTAAGAAGTAACCACAAGTGGAGCCGGTGAAGATGAGGATGTGTTCTCGAAGTTCCTCCCTTTGAGGGGAAGTAAATCTCCGTTGGAGCGATGTGGAGGCACAATGCTCCGCAAGAAGCCACTAGGGCCACCGTATTCTCCTCACGCCCTCGCACAATGCTAGATGCCGTGATTCCACTAGTGGTGCCCTTAAAGGCGGCAACCGGACCTTTACAAACAAGGTTGGGGCTCTCTCCACAACTTAATTGGAGGCTCCCAACACCACCACGAAGCTTCACCACAATGCAATGTGGCTCCGAGGTGCCCTCTTCCATCTAGGGTGCTCAAACACCCAAGAGTAACAAGATCCACAAGGGATTAGTGGGGGGAATCAAATATCTCTTGGTGGAAGTGTAGATCGGGGCCCTCTCAAGCAAACCCTAGAAAATCAACAAGAGTTGTTGGCTAGGGAGAGAGATCGAGTGAAAATGGAGCTCAGAGCAACAATGGAGCTTATGAGGAAAAGAGGTAAGTTTCCTTGGGGAAGAAGACCCCCTTTATATAGTGAGGACAAATCCAACTGTTATTCTGTCCACAGCCCGCACACAAATGGTACTACCGCTCCATGACCGGTACTACCGCCCGGGCGGTAGTTCCAAGCATACAGTGAACTAGCGAGAGGCCACGGGCCGGTAGTGCCACCGGAGCAGTACTACCGCTCGCCCCGGCGGTACTACCACTGAGGTCGCGGTACGCAGGAACATAGCGGAGATAGGAGCGTAGTACGGCGGCAGTACTGCAGGAGCGGTACTACCGCGCGCTTACTGCCGCTCTACTGCCGCGAAGTGGCACAAGAGTCCAGAAGCTGTTGATTAAGCGGTAGTAGTAGCGGTAGTGGCCGGGCGGTACTGCCGCTCTACTGCCGCTTAGCACTCTGAGCTACAGCAAGACCAGCGGTAGCGGAGCGGTGGTAGGGGTGGAAGTACCGCAAGCGGTACTACTGCCCTACTTCAGTGCCACTTCCGCTGAGCACGAAGAGACAACAGAGCACCTCGATTAAGCGGTGGCAAGCATGGTACTGGACCGGCAGTACTACCGTTCCCCAGTGGTACTACTGCTCAAAGGAGCGGTACTGCTGCTTAGCAGCTTATAGGACAGGTGACAGAAAAAATAGATGGAACTCCAAAGTTGCAGGAAGGAAAGTGGGTGCACAATGAAAGATGTTTACATGATGATTCCAACCAAACCTTTCTGAAGCGGACCCCTCTTAATAGTACGGTTTCCCTAAGACTCATGTTCACCGAAAAAGAAACGTAGGAAAAATAACCGTCTTGGCTTTAACACTCCGAGGGGCATCAATCGTCTTGTGCCATATGATGGATTATCTGAAATGCTCAATGCAAACGATTAGTCCGCAAATACATTGTCATCAATCACCAAAACCACTAAGGGAGAAATATGCCCTCACAATAAACCTACCGGCGGCGGCACTCTAACCCTACCCCAAGCTAGAGGCGGTGGTGACCTAACCCTACCGGCGGCGGCCGGCGCCCTAACCCTAGCCCTAGTGACGGCGGCGGCCTAAGCGTAGCCCTAGCGGCGGTGGCAGTGGCAGCACCCTACCCGTAGCCCTAGCGGCGGCGGCGATGCCACCCTAATCGTAGCCCGAGCGGCGGCGGCGCCCTAACCCTGACCCTAGTGACAAGAGAAGGAGGAGAGTGAGGGAGATTGGGACATACCGGCGGGAGAGGTGCAGACAGGCTCGATGACGGGAAGAGACGACAGCGGGGGAAGACGCACCGTGCAGGACGAAGGGAGCGAACGCGGAAGAGGGGGATAGAATAGCAGTGGATTTGACTTAGTGTGCCCGTAACAGAGGGTTTTGTGTGGGGGAGGAGAACTAGATTTTTCACAATTACGATACATGTGGTGGGCGGCCGAGAGCGCCCGCCATAGCAAAGTTTTGGAATTCTTGAACCCCGCCAGCGCGAGTTGCCCAAAGACATGTGTGGCGGGCGCTTTGGGTTGCCCGCCACAGCTCACTGACAGAACAGTGGCAAGTGCTACTCGTGAGCTGCGTTGGGATTTTCCCCGAAGAGGAGAGGAGATGCAGTACAGTAGAGATAAGTATTTGCCTCAGTGAAAACCAAGGTTATCGAATCACACAAAGCGTCGTGAACAGCACCTGCACACACAAAAGCAAATACTTGCACCCAACGCGGGCAAGAGGGTCGTCAATCCCCATGAACTCGTTACTTGCAAGGATTAAATCTTGTAGTGGTAGATAGATAAATTGCAAAACAAAATAAAAGAAGTAAAATTGCAGCAAGTAAATTTAGGTTTTCTTTTTATGTTTAAAGTAGACCCGGGGGCCATAGTTTTTACTAGAGGCTTCTCTATTGAACACATAGCATACGGTGGGTAGACAAATTACTGTTGGGCAATTGATAGAAAAGCGCATAGTTATGATGATATTCAAGGCAATGATCATGTATATTGACATCACGTCCGAGACAAGTAGACCGACTCCTGCCTGCATCTACTACTATTACTCCACCCATCGACCGGTATCCAGCATGCATCTAGGGTATTAAGTTAATGAAAACGGAGTAACACCTTAAGCAAGATGACATGATGTAGACAAAGTAAACCCAATCAATATTAATAAACCCCATCGTTTTACCCTTAATGGCAACAATACAAATACATGTCTTGTCCCCTACTTTGTCACTGGGATATAGAGCACCGCAAGATTGAACCCATTACAAAGCACCTCTCCCGCTGAAGATAAATCAATCTAGTTGGCCAAACCAAATGGATAGATCGGAGAGAAGTACAAAGCTATAAAAATCATGCATAATAAAGTTCAGAAAAGACTCAATTACTTCTCATGAATAATCTGATCATAAACCCACAATTCATCGGATCCCAACAAACACACTGCAAAAGAAGATTACATCGAATAGAACTCCAAGAAGATCGAACAGAACATTGTATTGAAGATTAAAGAGAGAGAAGAAGCCATCTAGCTACTAGCTATGGACCCGTAGGTTTGTGGTGAACTACTCACACATCATCGGTAGGGCAACAAGGTTGATGTAGAAGCCCTCCGTGATCGATTCCCCCTCCGGCAGGTTGCCGGAAAAGGCCTCCAGATGGGATCGCGAAAGAACAGAAGCTTGCGGCAGCGGAAAAGTTATTCGAGGTCGTTCTCTGTTGGTTTCCCAATATTTGAGAATTTATAGAAGTGGAATTACGTCAAAAGGAGCCACGTGGGGCACACAAGGTAACTGGGCGCGAACACCCCCATGGGCGCGCCCTGTTACCTTGTCATCTCCTCGTGCGTCTTCTGATCTGCTCCCGAAGCTTCTAGGGTCTCTTTTGTCCAGAAAAAAATCGTCAAAGAGTTTTGTAGTGTTTGGACTACATTTGTTACTGATTTTCTGAAAAAACCAAAAACAAGCAGAAAATAGCAATTGGCACTAGGCACTGGGTTAATAGGCTAGTTCCCAAAAATCATATAAAATGACATATAATTGCATATAAAACATCCAAGATTAATACTATAATAGCATGGAAAAATAAAAAATTATAGATACGTTGCAGACGTATCAGCATCCCCAAGCTTAATTCCCGCTCGTCCTTGAGTAGGTAAATGATAAAAACATAATTTTTGATGTGGAATGCTACCTAACATGTTTATTATGTAATCTCTTTTATAGTATGAATATTGAGAAACGATGAATTAACAATATCAACATAATAATATCCATTAATATAAGAAGCATAATCATTAAACTTTCAAAATATACGATCCTTAATGAATGTTATTCCCTCCTCATTTTATCATGTTAGCATGGCATGACTCCGCCTTCACTACATAAATATAAATCATGAGCACCCCGGTGTCAAACTAGGCAATTGGATCGTACTTCTAACGCGCTTCAGCATTTTCAACTTCACGCAATAAATGAGCATGAGCCATGGACATAGTGATGACCCACAAGTATAGGGGATCAATCGTAGTCTTTTCAATAAGTAAGAGTGTCGAACCCAACGAGGAGCAGAAGGAAATGACCAGCGGTTTTCGGCAAGGTATTCTCTCTAAGTACTTAAAGTAGTGGTAACAGATAGTTTTGATAGCAAGATAATTCGTAACAAGTAACAAGTAGTAACGGTAACAAAAGTGCAGCAAGGTGGCCCAATCCTTTTTGTAGCAAAGGACAAGCCGGAACCATCTCTTATAATAAGCAAAGCATTCTCGAGGACACATGGGAATTTCATCTAGTCACTTTCATCATGTTTGTTTGATTCACGTTCGCTACTTTGATGATTTGATATGTGGGTGGACCGGTGCTTGGGTGCTGTTCTTACTTGAACAAGCCTCCCACTTATGATTACCCCCTCTCGCAAGCATCCGCAACTACGAAAGAAGAATTAAGATAACTCTAACCATAGCATGAAACATATGGATCCAAATCAGCCCCTTACGGAATAGAACATAAACTAGGGTTCAAGCTTTTGTCACTCTAGCAACCCATCATCTAATTACTACTCCACAATGCCTTCCCTTAGGCCCAAAGATGATGAAGTGTCATGTAGTCAACCTTCACATGACACCACTAAAGGAAGCACAACATACATCGCATCAAAATATCGAACGAATACCAAATTCACATGATTACTTATGACAAGACTTCTCCCATGTCCTCAAGAACAAAAGTAACTACTCACAAATCATATTCATGTTCAAGATCAGAGGGGTATTGAATAGCATTAAGGATCTGAACATATAATCTTCCACCAAATAAACCAACTAGTATCAACTACAAGATGCAATCAACACTACTAGCAACCCACAGGTACCAATCTGTGGTTTTGAGACAAAGACTGAATACAAGAGATGAACTAGGGTTTGAGATGAGATGGTGCTGGTGAAGATGTTTATGAAGATTAGTCCTCCCATGATGAGAGGATCGTTGGTGATGTCGATGGCTTCGATTTCCCCCTCCCGGAGGGAAGTATCCCTGGCGGAATCGCTCCGTCGGAGAGTGATAACCCACAAGTATAGGGGATCGCAACAGTTTTCGCGGGTAGTATTTCACCCAGATTTATTGATTCGACACAAGGGAGCCAAAGAATATTTGCAAGTATTAGCTGTTGAGTTGTCAATTCAACCACACCTGGAGATAAAATATCTACAGTAGAATATTTAGTAGCACAGTAATATAATAGTTTTGATAGCAGTAGCAATAGTAACAATAGTAACAGCAACAGTAACAGTAGTGGTTTTGTAGCAAGTGTAAAGCAGTAACAAAGTAACTTGGCAGAAACCAATATGAGAAAGTCGTAGGCATTGGATCGGTGATGATAATTATGTTCGATAATATTCATCATATAACAGTCACAACCTAGGGTGATACACAATAGCTCCAATTCATCAATGTAATGTAGGCATGTATTCCGTATATAGTCATACGTGCTTATAATAAGAACTTGCATGACCTCTTTTGTCCTACCCTCCCGTGGCAGTGGGGTCCTTAAGGAAACTAAGGGATATTAAGGCCTCCTTTTAATAGAGAACCGAAACAAAGCATTAGTACTTAGTGAATACATTAACTCCTCAAACTACAGGAAAGAATCCCAATTATTGTCACCTTGGGGTATGCGGATCATAACACGTAATAGGTGCATATAACTTGCAAGATAGGATCAAGAACACAAATATATTCATGAAAACATAAAGGGTTCATATCTGAAATCATGGCACTCGGGCCCTAGTGACAAGCATTAAGCAAAGCAAAGTCATAGCAACATCAATCTCAGAACATAGTAGATACTAGGGATCAAAGCCCTAGCAAACTGACTCGATTACATGATAAATCACATCCAACCCATCACCGTCCAGCAAGCCTACGAAGGAATTACTCACGACCGGTGGTGAGCATCATGAAATTGGTGATGGAGGATGGTTGATGATGACGACGACGTCGAATCCCCCTCTCCGGAGCCCCGAACGGACTCCAGATCAGCCCTCCCGATGAAGAACAGGAGGTGGCGGCGGCTCCGTATCATAAAACGCGATGAAACTTCTCCTCTTATTTTTTTCTCGAGGAAAGAGAATTTATGCTGAGTAAATAGGCAATTTTTCGATTAATTTAATCCATGAATAAATCACTCGCATGGCATTGACTAAATTACTGACATACTGATTATGAACCATACTAGCATGTACTACGCATATAGTAGAAGCATCTACGCACATAGCTAGTACATCTAAGACAGAAATTAACAGGAGAGGGATAAACATGTTATACCCTCCAATCGGCCAGGCAGAGGCCACGGCGGCGGTAGCGTCCTCGGCGGCCTTCTTGTCGGCTTCCAGCTTCTCAGCGGCGGCACGTTCGGTGTCGGTGGACATGGTGATGACAAAGGCGATGCGGACGTAGAGGAAGCAGACGAACGGAGGTGAGCAGTCGCGTAGTCGCTCCCCAAAAACCTAATCACCCCTCTCCCGTACAGGATCCGGAGAGGCGGGGTTTCGGAGGCCTGCTCTCCCATCAACCGTGTACGCGGTGAACGGGATGGAGTCGCCGGCGGCAGTAGCAGCAATGGAATGACGTGGGCGTGGAGGCAGATGTGATTTGTTTCGCATGACGGCTAGGGTTCGTAGCGCCTCACATATATAGGCGCGGCCGCGTGGAGAGACGTGGGCTGAACCCACGTCCAAGTCGGTAACAGCCCACGATCTGAGGTCTCAGATCGTGGCCCCATCTGTCCAAGACTCTCCGTTCCTGACCGGCAAAAAGAAGCGCATAGGTGTGAGCTCGGCTCGGCTCAATCCCGCAACCCGCGGCACGTCATGACGAGGCGTGGCGTGGCGAGGCGGGCGGCGGAGGAGGAGCGCACGGGAACCACTTCTCTTCTCAAGCTCCAATAGCATGTGGAAGAGAATCCCTTATAAGGAGGTCCAACTCATTCTCCACTAGCGGTATGGGACTAAACTTCCCACCACACCTAGTGCCATATAATCCCACATGGGCCCTTGTAGATTTTCTAAAATTGTTAGATGGGCCCTAGGCCCAACTCATATTTCAACAATCCCCCACCAGATCTCAAGGGCCATTTTGTCCTTTGTTCCAAACACTATTTTGATATACCATTATTTCAGTGGAGACCGGTTAAGGTTGAACTCCACCTAGAGCAAGTAGTTACACTCCTTCACAACTGAACAATGGACTAAGCCTTGAATTGTCAGTTTGGGATAAAGAAGTTTCACCACATGTCTTACTAGTACTAGACTGCCAAAGGCTGACCCCTCGGGTGGAGCATATTAGTCACACTCCTGGCCTATTCATGAGCTTGCTAGAGATCACCCCAATCTCATAGACTGTGACCAGCAGTCGGGCTCATATAGGTGTGTTCCTCCAAAGATCGCTCTGTAGGACAGCATCTTGCTTATATATATAAGCCATGGAACACATTAAGACAATAGTCAACCTACCACACAGTTTTCGAGAGTATTACATCTCCAACGGAGTGGGTTAGTAAAGTTACTCTCCTCAGTTCACCACTGGCTAGTTTTCCCAGGTCCTAATTCATGGGATCTCTGATCACATAGGTTGGGTTACTACCATGGCAACTCATGTGGGTATCATACCCATCTCCCTCGATGCATTATCTATCACACGTGATAGCCCTTTAGTAAATGGATCTGCCAGATTCTTAGCCGTTTGGATATAATCCAACGCTATCACTCCGGAATTTCTTAATTTTCTGACAGCTTTCAATCTCATTCTTATGTGTTTGTTGGACTTCATGTTGTCCTTTGAACTCTTTACCTTGACAATAACTGTTTGATTATCACAGTTCATAAGGATGGCCGAAACCGGCTTCTCAACCACTGGCAAGTCCATCAAAAGATCTCGAAGCCATTTTGCTTTCCCACCAGATGTGTCTAATGTTTTTAAGTCTGCTTCCATTGTCGATCTCGTTAAGATCGTTTGCTTGCAAGGCTTCCAGGAAACAGCACCACCTCCAAGAGTAAACACATACCCAGTTGTGGCCTTCATCTCATCAGCATCAGAGATCCAATTCGCATCACTATACCCTTCAAGTACCGACGGGTATCCGGTATAGTGAAGTCCATAGTTCATAGTACCTTTCAGATAGCGCATAACTCTCTCAATAGCATGCCAATGTACATCACCTGGTTTGGAAACAAACCGGCTCAGTTTGCTCACAG
Organism: Elymus sibiricus; assembly: GCA_039707655.1. Classification (NCBI taxonomy): domain Eukaryota; kingdom Viridiplantae; phylum Streptophyta; class Magnoliopsida; order Poales; family Poaceae; genus Elymus; species Elymus sibiricus. The sequence continues at coordinate 88,062,960 of CM077676.1, forward strand.
CAAATGCGATGTCAGGCCTCGTTGTGCTCACTAGATACATGAGTGAACCAATAATTTGAGAGTATCTCAATTGATCTTTAGGTATGCCTTCGAACTTTCGAATCAGCACACTAGGGTCATATGGTGTTTGAGATGGTTTGCAATCCGAATATCTAAAATGACTCAACACCTTCTCAACATAATGGGATTGCAGAAGTGTAATCCCACCCTCATCATCTCTCAATAGCTTGATGTTCAAGATAACATCAGCCACTCCAAGGTCCTTCATCTCAAAGTTCTGAGATAAAAAGGACTTAACTTCCACAATCACTTTGAGGCTAGTTCCAAATATCAGTATGTCATCAACATACAAGCACAGTATAACTCCTTCGCCCCCACCATAGCGATAGTATACACATGTGTCAGCTTCATTAACAAAGAAGCCAACAGATGTCAAAGTTTCATTAAATTTCTCATGCATTGCTTAGGTGCTTGTCTCAGGCCATATAAAGATTTCAGCAACTTACACACCTTTCCTTCCTGACCATCTAACGCAAAGCCATCAGGCTGTTGCATGTAGATTTCCTCCTTTAGCTCTCCGTTCAGGAATGCCATCTTAACATCCATCTGGTGGATGAGAAGACCATGTAAGGCTGCCAACGAGAGTAATACTCGAATGGTGGTCAGTCTGGCCACAGGTGAATAAGAGTCGAAGAAATCTTCTTCTTCTTTCTGGGCATAGCCCTTGGCCACAAGCCTAGCCTTGTACTTTTCAATTGTACCGTCGGGCCTAAGCTTCTTTTTGAACACCCACTTACATCCCAATGGTTTGCAACCATAGGGACGTTCAGTAATGTCCCAAGTCCCGTTAGCCATGATGGAATCCATCTGGCTACGGACCGCATCCTTCCAGTAGTCAGCTTCTGGAGACGCATATGCTTCTGAAATAGAAGCGGGAGTATCATCCACGAGGTACACAAGGAAATCATCACCAAAGGTCTTTACAGTCCTTTGTCTCTTGCCCCTACCAAGGGTTTCCTCGTCATCCTCCTCAAGATTTTCATCATGTGTTTGTTCATAATATTCCATCGGAATGGCAGGTTCAGGAGTCTCTTCAGATTCCTGTCTAGAAGTGCTTTGCATATCTCTCATAGGAAAAATATCCTCGAAGAATGTAGCATCCTTAGACTCCATAATTGTACCGACCTTCTGGTCACGTACCTCAGATTTCACTACTAGAAATCTATAGCCAACGCTATTCTTAGCGTAGCCCAAATTAACGCAGTCCACGGTCTTTGGTCCAAGCTTACGCTTTTTGGGGATCGGCACATTGACTTTCGCCAAACAGCCCCAAGTACGCAAGTACGAGAGTGTTGTCCTTCTCTTCGCCCATTTTTCATAGGGAGTGATCTTATTATCCTTTGTCGGAACTTTATTCAGGACATGACATGATGTCAATATAGCCTTCCCCCACCATGCCTTGGATAAACCCGATGTATCTAACATGGCATTAACCAAATCAGTTAGAGTACGGTTTTTCCGTTCGGCAACCCCGTTAGACTGGGGTGAATAGGGAGGCGTCCTCTTATGAATAATACCATGTTCCGCACAAAAGGAATCAAACTCACTCGAGAAGTACTCTCCACCACGATCTGACCGGACTCATTTAATTTTCTTTTCAAGTTGATTCTCAACTTCTGCCTTATAGATTTTAAAGTAGTGTAGAGCTTCATCTTTAGTATTTAACAGATATACATAGCAATATCTAGTGGAATCATCTATCAATGTCATGACGTATTTCTTTCCACCTTTAGTCAACACACCATTCATCTCACAAAGATCAGAATATATGAGTTCTAATGGCGCCAAGTGTCTCTCCTCCACAGCCTTGTGAGGCTTGCGAGGTTGCTTAGCTTGCACACACGAAAGGCACTTAGAACCTTTGGCTAAAGTGAAACTCGGGATTAAATTCAGTTTTGCTAGCCGCGTCATTACACCAAAACTAATGTGACAAAGATGTGAATGCCAAACTTCAAATTCATTAACACTCGAATGAATATTGTTCACGACTTTATTAACAAAATCAGCGAGAGAAAGGCAGAACATTCCTCCGCATTCATAACTCTTTCCAACAAATAGTCCATATTTCGTAACAACTACTTTATTAGATTCGAAAACCAACTTAAACCCTTCTCTACACAGAAGGGAGCCACTAACAAGGTTCTTCTTGATGGCGGGGACATGTTGCACGTTCTTCAGCTGCACGATCCTTCCCAAAGTAAACTTCAGATCGACCATGCCAACACCATGAACAGAAGCACTCGCGCCATTCCCCATCAATACGGACCCGTGACCTGTGGCCTGGTAAGAAGAAAACAATGAAATGTCAGCACACACATGAACACCTGCACCTGTGTCCACCCACCAATCGGTGGACTGACAAACTGAAAATACAGCAAATAAATTACCGTACCCAGATGCACCACTTTCATTGTTGCCCACAATCATATTGGCAGACTTGGAGTCCTGCCCTGGCTTCTTGTACTTGTTAGGGCACTTGTTGGCCCAATGTTCATCTGAACCACAAGTGAAGTAGCCATCTCCCTTCTTGTTCTTCTTGAAGGTCTTCTTACCCTTCTTCTTAAAGTCGGTATTTTGTTGGACACCGTTCTTTCCCTTGGGCTTGTGGGAATTCAAGTTCTTCTGATGCACCATATTGGCTACAGAAGTTCCTTCGACACCTTTTCTGTGCGAGTCCTTTGCTCTCGAGTTCTGCTGAACACTCAGATGGCCGATGACATCCTCTACTGAGAATTCACGCCTCTGATGTTTAAGAGTGGTAGCAAAGTTCCTCCGGGAATTAGGGAGCTTAGCGATTATACAACCCGCGACAAATTTTCCCGGTAAATCGCACTTCAGAAGCTCAAGCTCCTTAGCGATGCATATTATCTCATGAGCCTATTCCAATACAGAACGGTTCTCAACCATTTCGTAATCGTGGAACTGCTCTATAACATACATCTCGCTCCCAGCATCGGTGGCCCCGAATTTAGATTCGAGCGCATCCCACAAGTCCTTGGCAACCCGCACATGTAAATATGCGTCAACCAACTTATCTCCGATCATGCTCAAAACTGCTCCGAGAAAGATGATGGTGGCCTCCCTGAATGCCTTCTCCTGTTCAGGAGTAATCGTTCCAGTGGGAGTCACACCGGCAACCCAGAACACGTTCATTGCCGTGAGCCATAAGATGGTTTTGGTCTACCAACGCTTGAAATATGTATCAGTAAACTTATCCGGTATCAGTGCAGCAGCAAAACCATGATTCGAAAAATTCCTACACAAATTAGGTTTTTGGATTGCTGAGTAAATAGGCAATATTTCAATTAATTTAATCCATGAATAAATCACTAGCATGGCATTGACTAAATTACTAACATACTGATTATGAACCAGACTAGCATGTACTACGCATATAGTAGAAGCATCTACGCACATAGCTAGTACAGCTTAGACAGAAATTAATAGGAGAGGGCCCTTGTAGATTTTCTGAAATTGTTAGATGGGCCCTAGGCCCAACTCATATTTCAACAATTTATAGCGTTGGAATTACGTCAGACGGCCGCCTATGGGCCCCACAAGGCATCAGTGCGCGCCCTAGGGGGGGGTCGCGCCTTGTTGCCTTGTGGGCAACTGGTGGCCCCTCTTCTGTTGATTCTTGCGCCAGTAATTTTTATTTATTCCATAAAAAATCTCCAAAAAGTGTCGTCCAATTCAGAGAAATTTGATTTCTGCACAAAAACAACACCATGGTAGTTCTGCTAAAAACAACGTCAGTGCGGGTTTGTTTCATTCAAATCATGCAAATTAGAGTCCAAAACAAGAGCAAAAGTGTTTCGAAAAGTAGATACGACGGAGACGTATCGACTCCCCCAAGCTTAACTCATTGCTTGTCCTCAAGCAATTCAGTTGACAAACTGAAAGTGATAAAGAAAAACTTTTACGAACTCTTTTGTTCGTGTATCCGTATATAAGCTTAAATAGTACCCAGGTTTTCAGCAAAGATCATGAACTAACCATGCTCATAATAAGACTTAGGAATTATATTTACTCATATCAATGGCATAATCAACTAGCGAGCAATAATAACATATCTCAAATGCCAACAATTTGTCAATACAATCATGATATAATATGATAACATGGTATCTCGCTAGCCCTTTCTGAGACCGCAAAACATAAATGCAGAGCACCTCCAAAGTTCAAGCAGTGACTAAACATTGTAATTCAGGGTAGAAGAGATCCAGTCATGATGCACACAACATTAACTATACTCAATGCATAAGGATGACAATAGTGCTCTCAGGATTGGCGCTTAGTGCAAGAAGGTGAGACTCAACGATAAAAGTAAAATAACATAAAAGTAAATAGATAGGCCCTTCGTAGAGGGAAGCAGGGATTTTCAGCGGTGCCAGAGCTCGAAGCTTAAATCAGAGATGAAAAATAATTTTGGGAGGTGTACTTTTCCTGTCAACGTCACGACCGAGAGTTTTCAATATCTTCCATGCTAAACACATTATAGGCGGTAAAGTTTACTCCCCCTCCACCATACCAACACAAGCCATGGCTAGCCGAATCCTCGGGTGCCCTCCATACCAACAACTTTCCGGGGGAGTTTGTTTGCATTATGTATTTTCGATTTCGAGCATAGGACTGGGCATCCCAAATACCAGTCTCTCTCGTGCAATGACAAGTAAATAAACACTCATCTCGAGAATAACCCGCTTAGCATGGAAGATACTGACTGCCCCATGTCGCTGAATGAGCGGTACAGGCACACAAAATGGATGTTTATTTGAATGATTAGAGGTGGCACATGCAAATTTACTTGGAGCAGCAGAGTAATACCACATATAGGTAGATATAGTGGACTCATCTAGAACAACTTTGGTTTAAGGATTGTGGATGCACAAGCAGAATTCCCGCTTAGTACAAGTGAAGGCTAGCAAATAGGTTGAGAAGCGACCAACTAGAGAGCGAAAACGGTCATGATCATGAATTGAGAATAATTAACATTGAATACTAGCATGAGTAGGATATAAGCACCCTAAACATAAATATCATGGAGGCTATGTTAGTTTTGAATCAACTACATGTGTGAACATGTGCCAAGTCGAGCCACTTGAAACATTCAGAGGAGGATACCATATTAACATACTACATCATAACCATTTTAATGCATGTTGACATCCAAGATAAACCATTATCCAATCCTAGCTACTTAAGCATGGCATGAGCAACTATAATCTCTAATTGTCATCACAAACATGTTTACTCATAATATGCTGAATCATGGATACTGCGTTAAACATATTACAAAAACAAAAACAAGAAGTGTTTATACCAGCTTTTCCTTGCCACAGTCACTTCATCAAATCATCATCATTATTGCCTTTCACTTGCACGATCAAATGATGTGAAAATAATAATAGTGCAGGTGTGCCATGGACTAAGCTGGGATCTGCAAACATTTTATTAAAGGGAGAAGACAAGGTAAAATTGGCTCTTCGTTAGATCAACAATAAAGCATATGAGAACCACTCAACATTTTCATCGTGGTCTTCTCCCTACGACGACTCAACGAAAAGAAAAGAAATTCAGAAAAACACACTAAAATATTTTTGGAGTTTTTAGTTTTTCTAAAGAAAGCAAATTAACGAAGAAAAATAAAAAGCAAGAAAAACTATTTACACGGGAGAACTCCCAACAAGCAAAAGAAGAAATGAGAAATCTTTTTGGGTTTTCTTTTAATACTACAAACTAACTAAAGAGAAAGAAAAACCGAAAAGAAGCGAGAAATATTTTTGGGTTTTTGAAGTTTCTCAAACACACGAGAAGAAAGCGAAAATAAAACTAACATGGTTATACAATGAAAAAGGATGAACACCGACAACTGGAATGAATGTGTGAACATGAATGTAATGTCGGTGAGAGATACGTACTCCCCCAAGCTTAGGCTTTTGGCCTAGCTTGGTAATCACCACCTATAATATCCATCGGGACCAGGCGGATAGTACTGGGGCAGAGGCACCTGAGGGTCCCACTGCTGGACCTCGTTCTCCGCTGCTGCCAGCTCGTTCCTGTAAGCTATGATGTCCGCCGGCATGATGGTGTATCCGTTCCTGGCATTAGAGTCAAACAAAGAGGGTGTAGGCAACGTAATAATATTGCGAATTCTCTCGCTGAAAACCAGGTTATAACGAATATATTGAGGAGGTTCAGGTTCATCAATAAAGTGGTGATCGATCATGCACTATTGGTCTAAATAATCCTTGGGCAGCAAGTAGTCATTTGGGCGGATAGTAACATTAAAACGTTTCGCAAGACGCGAAGCATAAATACCGCCATGGATTTTACCCTTAGTTCTGTTGGTGTGTAAGCGGCGTGCAATGATAGCTCCCAAGCTAAAAGTGTTATCGCCGTGAATAGCACGACGCAAGATGGCGAGGTCAGGGGCACTGAGCATACCACCTTCCTCCCTGGCAGTCAAACATTTCCCTATGAATAAAGCAAAGTAGTGCACAACAGGAAAATGCATGCTAGTAACACGGGCTTTTGAAACGCCCCTAAATTCCCCCACAGTCAAAGTGCGAAGGAAGTCCTCGAACTCCTCAGGCTGAGGCTCCCTCAAATCCCCATTAGAAGGGATCAAGTATATCTCACAAAACTCATCTAGCATTAACTCACGATGTTCAGCATATAAATCAAAACGCACCATGGGAATATCGAGCCTAGGCATGAAATAAAAAATTTGAACAAAGGAATTTGTAAGGATGTGGTGCGGGTCACACTCATCTGCGAGGAAGTCAGTCAGCCTGGCGTTCGCAACAAATTGTGCGAACTCTTGACGGAACCCGGCTTCGTTCATGAAGGTGTTATGCGGCCACTCACATGGTCGGACCTCCGTCCTGCGCGGAATGTTGAGGTCGTGGTCATGGGCATCCCCAAGAACACCCTTGGAGCTCCGGCTCGAAGAACCCCTCCGAAGAAAGTTCATTTTCCTAAGAACAAATTTCTGAAAATTTTTGGACCATAAAAAGATGTTAACAAAACTTCACAAGATTGATAGCACCTACTCATACAAGTGCCTAGAGGCTATATCAAGCATTCAAACTACTTAGAACTCAAAGAATTTAACATGCAAGCTCATTTTCAGTAGCACCAATAGCAGAAATTTATGCAAAATATAATCCACTAAAGCAAAAACTAATTGGAGCAATGGGAGAGTCACATACCAAGGAGCAATCCCTCAAAACAGTTTCGGAAACGGAGCTCCGAGCAAAGAGATCGAAAATCTCAGGTTTGGGAGCAAGAACACGAGAGAGAGAGCTACCATGATGTTTTTCTAGAGGTAGGAGATGAAGTGGGCTGAATAGATAAGTGAGTGGGTCCCTGTGGGACCCATATGGCATCTTGGCACGCCCTGGGGGTGGCCATGCCCTGTTGCCTTGTGGGCAACAGGTGCACCCCCCCCTGGGTTGTTCTCAGTGCCAAAAATTCTTATATATTCCAGAAAAAATCATGTTAAAATTTTATTGCATTCTGAGCACTTTTATTTTTGGGCCATTTTTTATTGCACGGATAATTCAGAAAACAGGATAATCATGGCATTTTATCTTATTAAACTATAAATAACACAGAGCAAACTAAGATTACAGAAAGTTGTGCTTACTAAATTCATCGACCACATGCCCTTCAAAAAGATTCCATTAATAAGGTTGATCAAGTCTTATTAACAAACTGTTTCCGAGTGACATGAAACCGAAGAATTTTCATATAACACTAAGTTACCTCAACGGGGATATGCATCTCCCCAACAATAAAAATTTCATATTTCTTTTTGACAGTAGGAAAAGGAAATTTGAATCCCCCAATAGTGATTGTCGAAACTTTTTCAATACAATTGATACCACTCACCGAACTTTGTTTCTTCAGGAAATAAACCGTATGCTCATTACCATAGACATGAAAAGTAACCTTGCTTTTATTGCAATCAATAACAGCCCCTACAGTATTCAAAAAGGGTCTTCCAAGGATAATCGACATGTTGTCATCCTCGGGCATATCAAGTATAACAAAGTCCGTCAAGATAGTAACATTTGCAACTACAACGAGAACATCCTCACAAATTCCAATAGGTATAGCAGTAGATTTATCAGCCATTTGCAAAGATATTTTAGTGGGTGTGAGCTTATTCAAATCAAGTTTTCTATATAAAGAGAAAGGCATAACACTAACCGGCTCCCAAATCACATAAAGCAGTTTTAACATATTTTTTTTAATGGAGCATAGTATAGTAGGTATTCCTGGATCTCCTAACTTTTTAGGTACTCCACCCTTAAAAGAATAATTTGCAAGCATGGTGGAAATTTCAGCTTCAGGTATCTTTCTTTTTTTTAGTGACAATATCTTTCATGTATTTAGCATAGGGAGACATTTTCAACATATCAATCAAGCAGGTTCGCAAAAAGACAGGTCTAAGCATTTCAACAAAGCGCTCAAAATCTTCCCCATCTTTGTTTTTAGATGGTTTAGTAGGAAAAGGCATAGGTTTTTGAACCCATGGTTCTCTTTCCTTTCCATGTTTTCTAGCGACAAAGTCTCTTTTATCATATCTTTTATTCTTAGGAGGTGGGTTTTATCCAGATCAACATCAGGTTCAATTTCTACATCATTATCTGGTTGAGCATCAACATGAACATCATCATTATCATTATCATTCTCCTTATCATTATCATTATCGCTAGGTGTATGTTCATAACCAGATTGTGTCTCAGCGTCAGAAATAGAAGCATCATTATGATTTTTAGGAGGTTTTTCTATCTCAGGTCGCAAGCAAAGTTTTATCATTTTTCTTTTCTTTTTCTTCTTAGATGGACTAGGTGCATCAATATAATTTCTTTGAGAGTCTTGTTCAATTCTTTTAGGATGACCTTTAGGATATAGAGGATCCTGATTCATGCTACCTCCTCTAGTAACAACTCTAATAGCATGGTCATTCTTTTTCATCTCATCAAGCAAATCATTTTGTGACTTAGCAATTTGTTCTAATTGAGTCTGAACAATAGAAGCATGTTTACTCAAGCATTTAACATCATTAGCAGTTCTAAACATCAAATCACTCAAGCATTCAATCATGATGGCATTCCGTTTTAGTTGATTGCTAACATACATATTAAAGTGTTCCTGTTTAATGATGTAATTATCAAATTCATACAAGCATTGACTAGCAGATTTATTATACGGAATATCACCTTCATCAAATCTAGTGAGAGAATTTACCTCCACTACCTATGTCGGGATGTCGAGCCCATGTATTTCTTCAATAGGCGCTAAATTCTTAACATCTTCAGCTTTAATACCTTTTTCTTTCATAGATTTCTTGGCTTCTTGCATATCTTCTAGACTGAGGAATAGAATAGCCCTCTTCTTCGGAGTTGCCTTGTGCGGTGGTTCAGGAAGTGTCCACTCATTATCATTCTTCAATATATTATTCAATATTTCTTCAGCTTGTCCAATGGTTCGTTCCCTGAAAACACAACCAGCATAACTATCTAGGTAATCCCTAGAAGCATCGGTTAGTCCATTATAAAAGATATCATGTATTTCATTTTTCTTAAGAGGATGATCAGGCAAAGCATTAAGTAGTTGGAGAAGCCTCCCCCAAGTTTGAGGGAGATTCTTTTCTTCAATTTGCACAAAGTTAAATATTTCTTGTAGGGCAGCTTGTTTCTTATGAGTAGGAAAATATTTTTCAGAGAAGTAATATATCATATCCTGGGGACTACGCACACAACCAGGAGCAAGAGTATTAAACCATTTCTTAGCATCACCCTTTAATGAGAAAGGAAACAACTTAAGAATATAGTAATAGCGAATTTTTTCCTCATGAGCAAATAGGGTAGCAATATCATTCAACTTAGTAAGATGTGCCACAACAGTTTCAGTTTCATAACCATGAAAATGATCAGATTCAACCAAAGTAATTAACTCAGGATCGACAGAGAATTCATAATCCTTATCGGTAATAAATATGGGAGAGGTAGCAAACTTAGGATCATATTTCATTCTCTCCCTCATAGATTTTTCTTTCATTTCAGCAAGCAATTTTATAACCTCATCTCTATCATTACAAGCAAGAATTGCTCTAGCAGGCTCTCTATCAAAAACATGACCATCAGATGTTTCAGGTATTTCAACTCTAGTAGGAGGGCTAGGCATAATAGGTGAATCATAATTTTCAAGTGTTTCAACATTTTCAGTTTCTTTAGCTTTAGCAATTTGTTCATCAAGAAATTCACCAAGTGGCACAGTATTATCAAGCATAGTACTAGCATCATCAATAGTTTCATTCATAGCAGAAGTAGTATCATCAATAACTTGCGACATATCAGAATGAATAGCAGGTGGTGGTGTCGCAAGCCTACTCAAAATAGAATGTGAATCAAGTGCGGAGCTAGATGGCAGTTCCTTACCTCCCCTCGTCTTAGAGGGAACGATCTTGGTCTTAGCGTCTTTCAGATTCTTCATAGTGATTAACAGATATAAATCCCAAGTGACTCAACAAATAGAGCTATGCTCCTCGGCAACGGCGACACAAAAAAGGTCTTGAGAACCCACAAGTATAGGGGATCGCAACCGTTTTTGCGGGTAGTATTTCACCCAGATTTATTGATTCGACACAAGGGGAGCCAATGAATATTTGCAAGTATTAGCAGTTGAGTTGTCAATTAAACCACACCTAGAGATAAAATATCTGCTGCAGAATATTTAGTAGCACAGTAAGATGATAGTTTTGATAGCAGTAGCAATAGTAACAATAGTAACAGCAACAGTAACAGTAGCGGTTTTGTAGCAAGTGTAAAGCAGTAACAAAGTAACTTAGCAGAAACCAATATGAGAAAGTTGTAGGCATTGGATCGGTGATGAGAATTATGTTGGATGATATTCATCATATAACAGTCACAACCTAGGGCGATACACAATTGCTCCAATTCATCAATGTAATGTAGGCCTGTATTCCGTATATAGTCATACGTGCTTATAATAAGAACTTGCATGACATCTTTTGTCCTACCCTCCCGTGGCAGCGGGGTCCTTAAGGAAACTAAGGGATATTAAGGCCTCCTTTTAATAGAGAACCGGAACAAAGCATTAGCACTTAGTGAATACATGAACTCCTCAAACTACGACAATCACCGGAAAGAATCCCAATTATTGTAGCCTTGGGGTATGCGGATCATAACACGTAATAGGTGCATATAACTTGCAAGATAGGATCAAGAACACAAATATATTCATGAAAACATAAAGGGTTCAGATCTGAAATCATGGCACTCGGGCCCTAGTGACAAGCATTAAGCATAGCAAAGTCATAGCAACATCAATCTCAAAACATAGTGGATACTAGGGATCAAAGCCCTAACAAATTGACTTGATTACAAGATAAATCTCATCCAACCCATCACCGTCCAGCAAGCCTATGAAGGAATTACTCACGACCGGTGGTGACCATCATGAAATTGGTGATGGAGGATGGTTGATGATGACGACGGCGTCGAATCCCCCTCTTCGGAGCCCCGAACGGACTCCAAATCAGCCCTCCCGATGAAGAACAGGAAGTGGCGGCGGCTCTGTATCGTACAACGTGATGAAACTTCTCCTCTTATTTTTTTTCTCGGGAAAAGAGAATTTATAGCATTGGAATTAGGTCAGACGGCCGCCTGTGGGCCCCACAAGGCATCAGGGCGCGCCCTAGGGGGTTCGCGTGTGACGCCCCCGTCTCGACCGTGCACTAATCATACACGCAAATGCGCACGATCAAGCCTAGGGACTCACGGGAAGATATCACAACACAACTCTAGACACAAATTAATATAATACAAGCTTTATATTACAAGCCAGGGGCCTCGAGGGCTCGAATACATAAGCTCGAGTTACACAAGAGTCAGTGGAAGCATCAGTATCTGAGTACAGGCATAATTAAACAAGGTTGCCTTAAGAAGGCTGAGCAAAACAATGACATCTAGATCGAAAAGGCGCAGACCTCCTGCCTGGGAGCCTCCTATCTACTCGTGGTCGTCGGTCTACACGTAGTAGTAGGCTCCGTCGGGGTAGTAGTAGTTGTCGACGGGATCAGCTGGCTATGGGGCTCCGTCATCTGATCGCAGCAATCGGGTATGGAGAAAAAGAGGTAGCAAAGCAACCGTGAGTACTCATCCAAAGTACTCACAAGACTTACATCAGATCTATACTAAGTATGCATCGGTATCAAAGGGAAGGGGCTATATCTGTGGACTATACTACAGAAATGCCAGAATAGAGGGGAAGGCCTAGCCTATCGAAGACTAGCATCTTCCAGCGTCTTGCAGCATTAGAAGAGTGCAGATTAGGATATAATAAAGTAATAATTATATAATAGCAATGCCCAGAGATCCTTCCTCGACTCCCTGCGAGAAAGCGATCCCGGAGCTAACATATTAATTAATTAACACAGGTCACCAGTTCTAGTTGTAGTAGATCGGGATACTCTCCGAGCGTCCTGTTACCGTGGACATGGCTATTCGAATAGATATACTTCCCTGCAGGGGTGCAACAACTTACCCAACACGCTCGATTAACTCTGGCCGGACACCCTTTTTCGGGTCATGCCCGGCCTCGGCTGATCGACACGCCGTAGCCCTACCTAGGCCTAACAGAGAGGCCAGCACGCCGGTCTACATCCTAAGCGCTCAGGGATCTTGGGCCCATCGCCCTTTGCACTCCTGCGCGTTGCGAGGACGGCCGGGAGCAGACCTAGCATCCTGTATACACAAGCGGGCGTACACAGTCCAACCCGGCGCGTGCCGCTCAACTGCGGACGTCTGACGAACTTCGGCTGAAACATACGACGCCGAGTATCCATACTTTTCCCGCGTGGTGGTTAGTGTGAAAAGGCCAGAGGCCTACTCGGATCACATATCCTAACCCATTAGTGTGTTGGGAGCTCGCGGTGACGATTAGTGCTCCACGATCTATGGTCCCGTCGCCCCATCTCGCGGACTTACGACAAGGGTCAGGCCCCTCCCTCTCCTAGGGTGGTCTGCCTGCCCAGCCGTGCCGCGTAATTATCTCGCGGGTACCCTCCAGGTCAACTCGACTTCCCAAGAGACTGTCGGAACTCAGGTCCACCTCTACCGGGGTGGTACCGCCTGTCCCTTCAGTACCGTAGTAATAGTACATGGAGGGGCAACAGTTAAAGGTAACCGTGTGTCCGTAACATCAAGGGGGTAATCCGAGGAATCACCCTCGATGGATTCCCACTCGATGTATCCGTCAAGGTGAACTTGGAGGAATCGCCCTCGATGCATTCACACTTGAGGGGCTGCACGACAGGGGCATCATCGGAGGTCATGAAAGAGGAATCACCCTCGGTAACCCACAACCGACTAGCTACGCTACAGAGATATCATCAGGAGTAAGGTAGGAGGTATCACCCTCGGCACTCGCTAGTAGCTCTGCAGAGTCGTACAGCTAAGGGGGTGTGTGGTGCTGTGTCGGTCTCCGAACATCGATCACATTGATCGAATCTTTCGGTAGTAAAGCCTGGCAACACGGACAAGGGTGCGGGGCCACTGATGGATCACTAACTAACCTATACTAAGCATTTAGGATAGCAGGTAAGGTATCAACAGCAGTTACAAAAACAGGCTATGCATCAGAATAGGAGCAATCAATTACAGTAGCAAAATCTAATGCAAGAATGGGAGAGAAAGAATGGGCGATATAGGAATGATCAAGGGGGTTTTGCTTGCCTGGAAGCTTTGCTGAAAGGGGCTGGACGTCAGGAGTGTAGTCGTACTCAGGGGCAACGTCGGTGTCGGGGTCTACCGGAGGGAAGAGGGGGAAGAAACAATAAATACAAAGCAAACAAATGCAACACGAATGCATGACATGGTAATATGCTGTGCTAGGAGTGACCCAACGCAGTGCTAAGTGTTTCAAACGGAGCGGGAAAATATCTGGGAATATTTTCCCGGTCTTAGGCATCTGTCAGACAGATGAACCGGAGGGGAAGGTTCCATGTTTGCAGTGTTAGAGGCATGTGATAGGTATGTGGATGTCATATTTGGATTTGTCTTATTTTTCTGATCATTTTTCATATATAAATTATTTTCATCCGAGTTACGGATTATTTTATATGATTTTTCAAAGTTTTAATCATTTTCTGGAATTTCTGAAATTATTTTATTTATTAAATTCAAATTATCCAGAACAGTAAAATGCTGAGTGCACCCAGAGTTGTACCCAGTCAGCACACACAGGGGCTGACTGGTGGGCCCTGTCGACTGGGTCAACTGCCCAGTCAACAGAGGCTGACTGGTGGGCCAGCTGCCCAGTCAGCAGGCTAACTGGGTCAACCTTATCCACTGGAACAGTGGACTGGGCCCACCTGTCATACAAAGTATGTTAATTAGGGTTTATTTAAACTAAACAGAGATTAGTTAGCGGTGGGCCCAAGTTGTCAGTGGGTCATTTAGTTAATAGACTTAATTTTTTTAGACTAATCCTAATTAGCTGCAGAGGGCCCACACGTCAGTGACTGGGCTAGCCCAGTCAGCACGTTGACCCGGTCAACGTGGTCAACTGGGCCCCTGGGAATCGCCTTCAAGGGGCCATTTGGCTCGCGCAAGGGCGCGTTCGAACAAGCGGACGAAGCCGCGTCGTTTGGTGGCGGTGGCGTTGCCGGAGATGGCCTACAGCGACGGCGGCGACCAGTGAGGGCAGCGGCCGGAATCGGGCGAGCTCGGGTACGTCGCTACGGTGCACGAGGAGGAGCGTGCATCCATGAGTTGGGCTCCTATGAGCTCCAGGAGCTCGATGCAGGGCTCAGACGCGGGCTGCGGTGACAGTGGCCACAGCGGCGAGCTTAACCGCGGCGGCGGGTATGGCCATGGCAGCGAGGGGGCTACGGGCGTGGAAAGGAGCGGAGAGGAGAGGGGTTTTGGGCAGGAGCTCACCGCGGAGGCGCATGAAGGCCCGGTGAGTGAACGGGAGCGCAGACGGAGCCAGAATTGACGCAGCTCGTCGGCGACCGATGACGAAGAAGACGACGTGATCCAGCAAGGTGGTGGCTCCCGGGTCGCGTTCTTTGTCGTAGAGGAAGTAGCGGTCGGCGGCACGTCTTTTGGACACGGTCTCGAGGCGTGGGGAGTACGGTGGCCGCGGTTACGGCACGGCCATGGCGATGGTGGCGCTCGGTGAGGTGGAGAGCGAGAGAGAGAGAGCGCGTGGGAGAGGGGGATAAGGACTAGGGAGGCATCCCCGAGGCGTGCGGTGGCGTTCTTATCCCCCCAAGGCACTGTAGCGGCGCTGGGCGGCAAGGTGGTTCGGCGGCGACGGCGCTCGGCGTCGGTCGCGGGCGCGCGCGGCTGACATGGGGAGGAGAGAGGAGGGAGACGGTCGTAGTGGGCTGGGCCGGTGCACTGTGCACTTAGGCCCAGTGCACAGTGAGTTTTCTTCTTTTTCCCCTTTCCTTTTCTGTTTTCTTTTTACAGAGAAGGTTTTGCAATATTTTGAGCTGCCAAATGGCTTTTGTAAAATATGGGGCTTAGCCACACAAATACTATGCAATATTCTGCACTGCCACAAAAAGTTTGGGAGGCAATTGAATTTGTTTGAATTTTTCATAATTGGAAAAGTGATTAAATGGGCTGAACTGGTACTGTTTTAGTTGCTAAAGTCCAATTAAGAAACTAAGTGATGTTGTTTTTCTTAACAAATATTTATTATGGAATATTTGCTAAAACATGAACTATTTTTCAGACATGTTTGTGAAACTTTAAATTTCACTTGCAATTTGAATTTAAATTCAGTGGTGGAATTTGAAATGAGATATGAATCCAATATGATCAAGCATTGTAAACCAAAGTGATTTAGCATAATCATGGGAATCACTTTAGCTCATTACATAGGGGTGTTACATCGCGCCCTGTTGCCTTGTTGGCAACAGGTGGCCCCTCTTCTATTGATTATTGCGCCAGTAATTTTTATTTATTCCATAAAAAATCTCCAAAAAGTTTCGTCCAATTCAGAGAATTTGATTTCTGCACAAAAACAACACCATGGTAGTTCTGCTGAAAACAGCGTCAGTCCGGGTTAGTTTCATTCAAATCATGCAAATTAGAGTCCAAAACAAGAGCAAAAGTGTTTGGAAAAGTAGATACGACGGAGACGTATCAGAGAGCAAAAGTGCTCCTGCATAGGTTCCGCCTCGAGACGGCGGCGCTTCGTCCCGAAAGTCTTCTCTTGATTTTTTCTAGGGCAAATGGCTTCATATAGTGGAAGGAGGGGGCCAGACGCCAGCAGGGTGCCGGAAAAGGCCTCCAGATGGGATCGCGGAAGAACAGAAGCTTGCAGGCGGCGAAAAAGTTATTCGAGGTGGTTCTCTATTGGTTTCCCAATATTTGAGAATTTATAGAAGTGGAATTAGGTCAAAAGGAGCCATGTGGGGCCCACAAGGAAACAGGGCGCGGCCACCCCCCTGGGCGCGCCCTGTTGCCTTGTCATCTCCTCGCGTGTCTTCTGATCTCCTCCCGAAGCTTCTAGGGTCTCTTTTGTCCAAAAAAATCGTCAAAAAGTTTCGTAGTGTTTGGACTCCGTTTGGTACTGATTTTCTGAAAAAACCAAAAACAAGCAGACAACTGCAACTGGCAGTAGGCACTGGGTTAATAGGTTAATTCCCAAAAATCATATAAAATGACATATAATTGCATATAAAACATCCAAGATTGATACTATAATAGCATTGAACAATCAAAAAATTTAGATACGTTGCAGACGTATCAACATCCCCAAGCTTAATTCCTGCTCGTCCTCGAGTAGGTAAATGGTAAAAACATAATTTTTGATGTGGAATGCTACCTAACATGTTTATCATGTAATCTCTTTTATAGTATGAATATTGAGAAATGATGAGTTAACGATATCAACATAATAATATCCATGAATATAAGAAGCATAATCATTAAACTTTCAAAATATACGATCCTTAACGAATGTTATTCCCCACTCATTTTATCATGTTAACATGCCATGACTCCGAATTCACTGCATAAATATAAATCATGAGCACCCCGGTGTTAAACCAGGCAATTGGATCGTACTTCTAACGCGCTTCAGCATTTTCAGCTTCATGCAATACATGAGCGTGAGCCATGGACATACCACGAGGTGGAATAGAATGTGGTGATAGGGATTAATAGGAGAAGTCAAAAAGGAAGAAAGTCTCGCATCAACTCGGCGGATCGACGGACTATGGAGATGTCCATTAATCGATATCAATGTGAGGAGTAGGGATTGCCATGCAACGGATGCACTAAGAGCTATAAGTATATGAAATCTCAAACTGAAACTAAGTGGGTGTGCATCCAACTTGCTTGCTCATGAAGACCTCGGGCATTTGAGGAAGACCATCATCGGAATATACAAGCCATGTTCTATAATGAAAAATTCTCACTAGTATATGAAAGTGACAACTCAGGAGACTCTCTATATGAAGAACATGGTGCTACTCTGAAGCACAAGTGTGGAAAAATATAGTAACATTGCCTCTTCTCTCTTTTTCTCATTTTTTTCTCTTTTTTTTGTGGGCTCTTTTTGTCCTCTTTTTTCCCTTTTTTTTATTTTTCGTCCGGAGTCTCATCCCAACTTGTGGGGGAATCACGGTCTCCATCATCCTTTCCTCACTGGGATAATCCTCTAATAATGATGACCATCACACTTTTAATTACTTACAACTCGATATTACAACTTGATACTAGAACAATATGATTCTATATGAATGCCTCTAGCAGTGTACCAGGATGTGCAATGATCTAGCATAACATGTATAAAAATATGATGAACAGTGGCTGAGCCACAAATACTATGTCAGCTATATTATCATGCAAAGCAATATGACAATGAAGATGTGTGTCATATAAACGGAACGGTGGAAGTTGGATGGAAATATATCTTGGAATGGCTATGGAAATGTCATAATAGGTAGGTATGGTGGCTGTTTTGAGGAAGATATAAGGAGGCTTATGTGTGATAGAGCGTATCGTATCACGGGGTTTGGATGCACCGGCGAAGTTTGCACCGACTCTCGTGGTGAAAAAGGGCAATGCACGGTACCAAAGAGGCTAGCAAATTGCGGAAGGGTGAGAGTGCGTATAATCCATGGACTCACATTAGTCATAAAGAACTCACATACTTATTGCGGCGTCATGACGGACTGTGGCGTGGTGTCCACACTGAGGTTGTTCTTGGAGAAGAAGTCGTGCTCGATGGTCGTCGCGCCGGCCACCGCAAAGTTGGCGCTGTAGTACTTGCTGTTGTCGAGGACGAGCGGATCCGTAGGCGTTGCTGTCGGAGAGGAGGGGATTTGGTGGCGGCCTTGTAGGAGAGGAGCGGATCGTACGGTGGAGAGGAGGGGATCCAGCTGCGACCTTGTCGGGGAGGAGGATCTCACGCGTGCCGCCACCGCCGCCACGAGCCCGAGCAGGAGACCGGCGACGAGGTCCGCCCCACCACCGAAACCCTTTCAAGAGGAAGTGATGCGGGCGACCACATGAGACGGGGTAAATCAAATCGACGTGGTGGAGAAGAAAGAGCGTAGCGAGTGGAAGCTGTGGGTAGGCTGGGCGCCGCCGGAGGGTGCCGGAATCGGGCGGCATCGGGCGCCGTAGGTGGCGACGAGGAGTGGTGCAGGGGAGGGGAGAGGGCGAGACGAGCAGGGGAGGGTGGGTGGGTTGGTGGGAGAGGGACGAGAGGTGAGAGGGTGAGGGTGGGTGGGTTGGTGGGAGAGGGACGAGTGCTGCCGTTGGATCCGGAGTATCCGATGGTGTTTGATACATGATCCGCGTAACACGTTCGTGGACCAATCAAAACACGGTATACATATTGATTACGTTATGACCATCTAAATTGGTCGTAGTTGATTATAAATAAGATGTTGTAGTAACACAAACATTTTTCATTTTTTGTGAAGGACCTACAAAATATTTGTTCCAAAACTGGACCTTAGCATTGTTCAAAAATATTAGACCACATTTAATGTACAATTGACCAAATGGTTGGGTGTCAAAAGCTTTTGATCCACCTCTCGTGAAAAAGACAAATTACCGCCGATTCAGCAGGAAGCGGGTCAAATTTGAACTGCAGGTGTCTCATAGTTTGCACTTTATTTTTTTCAAAAATCATTTCTAGGTACATAAGTATCTATTTAATCAGAGATACTCCAAATTTTTTGCAAGATTCAACCCCTAGCTACGAACGGTCATGCCCGCCGTTTTGATCGCATTTTGAAACGGGCATAAGAAATTCAAAAAAAAATCAAAAAATTGGAAGACCTTTGCATTGTGTCATTATATGTGACCAAGTTACCAGGAAAAATAATAAACTTGTAAGACGGCAATTATTTTAAAAAAGTGTTCTCAGAAATGAGCTATCATGTGTGAAGATTCATGGCTTTCAAGCCAAATGATCAATCTTATGGCCACATTCATGGCATAGTTTGTTCAAATGATCTCATATTGTGCACAAGGGTGCATCTTGGAATGGCAAACAATGTTGCCTAAGGAAGTTTTCATTTTCTTTGGACGAAAATTTCATTTTCCATTTTCCGAGTGCCCAAAATGAGTTTTTTTGTGAAGGACCTACCAAATATTTGTTGCAAAATTGGACCAAATAAATTTTCTAAAATACTAGTCCATATTTAATATACAATTGACCAAATGGTTGGGTGTCAAAATCTTTTGATCCACCTCTCGTGAAAAAGACAAATTACCGCCGATTCAGTAGGAAGCGGGTCAAATTTGAACTGCAGCTGCCTCATAGTTTGCTCTTTATTTTTTCCAAAAATCATTTTTAGTTACATAAGTATCTATTTAATCAGAGAAACACCAAAAGTTTTCCAAGATTCAACCCCTAGCTACGAACGGTCATGCCCGCCGTTTTGACCGCATTTTGAAACAGGCATAAGAAATAAAAAAAAATCAAAAAATTGTAAAACCTTTGCATTGTGTCATTATATGTGACCAAGTTACCAGGAAAAATAATAAACTTGTAATACGGCAATTATTTTAAAAAAGTGTTCTCAGAAATGAGCTATCATGTGTGAAGATTCATGGCTTTCAAGCCAAATGATCAATCTTATGGCCACATTCATGGCATAGTTTGTTCAAATGATCTCATATTGTGCACAAGGGTGCATCTTGAAATGGCAAACAATGTTGCCTAAGGAAGTTTTCATTTTCTTTGGACGAAAATTTCATTTTCCATTTTTTGAGTGTCCAAAATGAGTTTTTTTGTGAAGGACCTACCATATATTTGTTGAAAAATTGGACCAAATAAATTTTCTAAAATATTAGGCCATATTTAATGTACAATTTGCCAAATGGTTGCGTGTCAAAAGCTTTGATCCACCTCTCGTGAAAAAGACAAATTACCGCTGATTCAGTAGGAAGCGGGTCAAATTTGAACTGCAGCTGCCTTATAGTTTGCTCTTTATTTTTTCCAAAAATCATTTCTAAGTACATAAGTATCTATTTAATCAGAGAAACACCAAAAGTTTTTTAAGATTCAACCACTAGCTAGGAACGGTCATGCCCGCCGTTTTGACCGCATTTTGAAATGGGCATGAAAAATTAAAAAAAATCAAAAAAATGGAAAACCTTCGCATTGTGTCATTATATGTGACCAAATTACCAGGAAAAATAATAAACTTGTAATACGGCAATTTTTTAAAAAAAGTGTTCTCAGAAATGAGCTATCATGTGTGAAGATTCATGGCTTTCAAGCCAAAATGATCAATCTTATGGCCCCATTCATGGCATAGTTTGTTCAAATGATCTCATATTGTGCACAAGGGTGCATCTTGGAATGGCAAACAATGTTGCCTAAGGAAGTTTTCATTTTCTTTGGACTAAAATTTCATTTTCCATTTTTCGAGTGCCCAAAATGAGTTTTTTTGTGAAGAACCTACATATATTTGTTGCAAAATTGGACCAAATCAATTTTCTAAAATATTAGGCCATATTTAATGTACAATTGACCAAACGGTTGCGTCTCAAAAGCTTTGATCCACCTCTCGTGGAAAAGACAAATTCCCGCCGATTCAGTAGGAAGCGGGTCAAATTTGAACTGCAGCTGCCTTATAGTTTGTTCTTTATTTTTTCCAAAAATCATTTTTAGGTACATAAGTATCTATTTAATCAGAGATACATGGTGTGGTGGCGAGACGTCGAGGTTTGGACGGTGGTCGAGGGCCCCAACTCCAGAGCGCGTAAACTGGCATGCCAGCCGCGTGGTCACCGCGTGACGGTGGCGTTGCCACGCGTTCTGGGCGGCCTAGGCATGTCTGGTGGGTTGGGCACTCCCCCGATAGGTGTTAGGAAGAATAATACAACAGAAGAATCTCGCGAGGAGACTGAACTAAGCTCAAACATGAATTAGCAGCCAAGTGTTTGATTAGCGGTGGGGGAAATTCACATGGCCAATGGGCCTGAGTTTTGGCTGAGGATGATCATCTACTAAGGAGACTATCTTGGCAAATTTGCAGCTCAAATGGAGGAGCCTAGGTGGCACTTGCTTTGCAAAGTACCACACTGGACAGAAATATGGATGTTGAAGCTAGGCTCAAATGAATGAATGGATTGAGCTGAAATTTGGTGGAGGATGGTCATTTGGGCATAGGAAATCACTGTAAAAAATTTATACCATTTGGACATGCCAAAGTGGTACTTCCTTCACAATGCTCTTCTATGGACAGAAACTTGGGAAAATTAGTGAGAGAAATTTGCTAAATGAAATGAGCTCAAATTTGGTGGAGGGAAGTTATATAGGTAGGAACATGCCCTGGTAAAGTTTCAGCAATAATTAAGCAATTTAAAATCTAGTTGCTTCACAAACTGAAAATATGACCAGAATAAAAGATTGGATGATGAGCTCACATGGATTGCTGGATAGAGGTCAAATTTTGTGGAGAGTGATGATTTGAGTATATGGAAGATTTGGAAAAATCTCAGATAATTTGGATATACCTAGCTAGTACTTCCTTCACAAATCTTCTCTCTGGATAGAAACTTTGGAAATTTGCTGAGGAAGATTTACTAGGCAAATGGATCTGAATATTGGCATGTGGCAATTATTTGGATATGGAAGAGTTCCCAAAAAGTTTGAGGGCAATAGGAGGGGTCTAGATAGCACTTGCTTTGCAATGTGTCAATCTGGCCAGAAAATAGAAATTGAAGCTGGACTCACATAGATGATTGGATTGAGCTGCAATTTGAAGGAGGATGATAATATGAGCATATGAAGGCACTATAAAAATTGCATACCATTTGGATAAATAAAAATGGTACTTCCTTCACAATGCTCTCCACTGAACAGAAAATTGGGAAAAATATTGAGGGCAATTGGCTAAATTAAATGAGCTAAAATTTGCTGGAGGGAGGTTCTATGGGCATGGTCATGTCCTGGCAAATTTTCAGAAATTATAAAGCAATATAAAATATAGTTGCTTCACAAACTAAAAATATTACCAAAAACAAAGATTGGATCGTGAGCTCACATGGATTGTTAGATGGGTCTCAAATTTTGTGGAGAGCTATGACATGGGCATATAGAATATGTGGCAAAAATTCAACTCATTAGAATATGCCTAGCTAGTACTTCCTTCACAAAGCTTCTAGCTGAACAGGAACTTTGGAAATTTGCTGAGGAAGATTTACTAGGCAAATGGAGCTGGATTTTGTCATGAGGCAATGATTTGGATAGGAAAGAATGCCCAAAATTTTTGAGGGAAATCAAGAAAATATAAATAGCACTTCTTTCACAAAGTGCTGTTCTGAACAGAATGAAAATGAATATTCCTGAATTATTTTTGAACTAGGCAAGGAAGGTTTTTGACATATTTGAGGAAGATATGATCCAAAGAATTTATGAGAATTTTTTGGGAATTTTGGGAATGAAAGAAATGTAGGCTGCTTCACAACCTAGGGCAAAAATTGACACATGAACATGACACATAGGCAAAAATTGACACATGGACATAACACATAGGCAAAACTGATGAGGTGGCGCCTAGTGATAGCAATGCACCACAATTTACAAGGCTATGACCATCTATATTGGTCGTGATCAGCTAGAAATAAGGCAGCGGACCAGTGCTGTCTGCTTTACGACAATTCCGTGTAAGGAAATTACGACCTTTTTGACTAAAATGGTCCTTATGGTTTAGGGTTTGGAGCCCCCCGAACAGCATATGACCAATTGGTCTCAAATGGTCGTAGATTTACGACCATTTCTTCCAGGGTCACTGACAGAAGGTCACAAGTTGACATATTTCTTGTAGTGATATGCAATAGTAAAGTGAAATGCGAACCAAATTAGTGGTAATGACAGTAAATGAATGCAAAATGGTTATAATTGTATGATGAAGTTAAAGACCATTACCACCGATTGTTTGAACCCCTCGTTCAAAAAGATCCTGAATTCCTTTGCAGTTTCCAAGCTGTCCGCACAACTACTTTTGCAGATTTGGCACGTTGGAAGCACCATGATCCCTATTAATCATATGATGCATTTATTATTATTAACAAAGGGTGAAAATGAACGGAAAAATTTGGCATGACCTTTGCTAAAAAATGAACATATTGAGTGCCAGATATTTGGTGAAACGGAAATTAATCCACGTTTCGCCAAAACGTTGGCACTCATTTTTAGATCCCCAGAAAATAATGTATAACATGTCTAGCTTACTTAGCCCGTGCACTTGTCATATTTAAGCTTTCTTTTTCTTAGCAAAAGTTCTAACACGAATGTACGCACGCACGGAAAAATGAGAGCACCAAGGGCACGTCTCATGCCACTTTTTTCTCTGTTTATTTCTCTTTTCTCAACTCATGATACTACTACTCAAACTTGTCTTAGAATCGAAGAAGCACTACTCTAATAAAATGAAGTATATATACACGGGAATCTGTAGAACTATATATAGAAAACATTTTATCACCACCTAATTAAAACTTGCTATAGTTTGGAATATTCGAAGAGCCGCGGCGGCGACATAACTGAAAGGATCGATATGGTTGACTAGGGGCGGGATGAATAGGCAACTACCAATTTTTAGATTTTCTTAACAAATTAGGTTTAGCAACAAATAGGTAGTCTAGATGTGTAACTAGGTGAGCAACCTATATGATGCTAACAACAACAACAAGAAGCAAGCAAAAGCTACAACACAACATTAGCTTGCACAAAGTAAAGGTAATAAGTAACCACAAGTGGAGCCGGTGAAGACGAGGATGTGTTCCCAAAGTTCCTTCCCTTTGAGGGGAAGTACGTCTCCGTTGGAGCGGTGTGGAGGCACAATGATCCCCAAGAAGCCACTAGGGCCACCGTATTCTCCTCACGCCCTCGCACAATGCAAGATGCCGTGATTCCACTAGTGGTGCCCTTGAAGGCCGCAACCGGACCTTTACAAACAAGGTTGGGGCTCTCTCCACAACTTAATTGGAGGCTCCCAACACCACCACGAAGCTTCACCACAATGGAATGTGGCTCCGAGGTGCCCTCTTCCGTCTAGGGTGCTCAAACACCCAAGAGTAACAAGATCCGCAAGGGATTAGTGGGGGGAATCAAATATCACTTGGTGGAAGTGTAGATCAGGGCCCTCTCAAGCAAACCCTAGAAAATCAACAAGAGTTGTTGGCTAGGGAGAGAGATCGGGTGAACATGGAGCTCGGAGCAACAATGGAGCTTAGGAGGAAAATAGGTAAGTCTCCTTGGGGAAGAAGACCCCCTTTATATAGTGGGGACAAATCCAACCGTTATTCTGTCCACAGCCCGCACACAAGCGGTACTACCGCTCCATGAGCGGTACTACCGCCCGGGCGGTAGTTCCAGGCATACAGTTCCAACTGGCGAGATGCCACGAGCCGGTAGTGCCGCCGGAGCGGTACTACCGCTCGCCCCAGCGGTACTACCACTAAGGTCGCGGTACGCAGGAACATAGCGGAGATAGGAGCGTAGTACGGTGGTAGTACCGCAGGAGCGGTACTACCACACGCTTACTGCCCGCTCTACTGCCGAGAAGTGGCACATGAGTCCAGAAGTTGTCGATTAAGCGGTAGTAGTAGCGGTAGTGGCCGGGCAGTAGTACCGCTCGCAAGCAAGCGGTACTACCGCTCTACTGCCGCTTAGTACTCTGAGCTACAGCGAGACCAGCGGTAGCGGAGCGGTGGTAGGAGCGGAAGTACCGCAAGCGGTACTACCATCCTACTGCAGTGCCACTTCCACTAAGCACGAAGAGACAACAGAGCACCTCGATTAAGCGGTGGCACGCACAGTACTGGACCAGCTGTATTACCGTTCCCCAGCGGTACTACCGCTCAAAGGAGCTGTACTGCCACTTAGCAGCTTATAGGACAGGTGATAGAAAAAACAGATGGAACTCCAAAGTTGCGGGAAGGAAAGTGGGTGCACAATGAAAGACGTTTATGTGATGATTCCACCCAAACCTTTCCGAAGCGGACACCTCTTAATAGTACGGTTTCCCTACGAATCAAGTTCACCTAAAAAGAAACGTAGGAAAAATAACCGTCTTGGCTTTAACACTCTGAGGGGCATCAATCGTCTTGTGCCATATGATGGATTATCTGAAATGCTCAATGCACACGATTAGTCCGCAAATGCATTGTCAACAATCACCAAAACCACTAAGGGAGAAATATGCCCTAACAATAACCCTACCGGCGGCGGCACTCTAACCCTATCCCTAGCTGGAGGCGGTGGCGACCTAACCCTACCGGCGGCGGCCGGCGTGCTAACCCTAGCCCTAGTGACGGCGGCGGCGGCGGCCTAAACGTAGCCCTAGCGGCAGTGGCGACGGCAGCGCCCTACCCGTAACCCTAGCAGCGGCGGCGGTGCCGCCCTAACCGTAGCCCAAGCGGCGGCGGCACCCTAACCCTGACCCTAGTGGCAAGAGAAGGAGGAGAGTGAGGGAGATAGGGACATACCGGTGGGAGAGGTGCAGACGGGCTAGATGAAGGGAAGAGGCGGCGGCGGGAGAAGACGCACCGCGCGGGACGAAGGGGGCGAACGCCGAAGAGGGGGATAGAATAGCAGTTGATTTGACTTAGTGTACCCGTAACAGAGGGTTTTGTGTGGGGGAGGAGAACTAGATTTTTCACAATTACGATACGTGTGGCGGGCGGCCCAGAGCACCCGCCATAGAAAACTTTTGGAATTTTTGAACCCCGCCGGCGTGAGTTGCCCAAAGACATGTGTGGCGGGCGCTCTGGGTTGCCCGCCACAGCTCACTGACAGAACAGTGGCGGGTGCTACTTGTGAGCTCCGTTGGGATTTTCCTCGAAGAGGAGAGAAGATGCAGTACAGTAGAGATAACTATTTCCCTCAGTGAGAACCAAGGTTATCGAACCAGTAGGAGAATCACACAAAGCCTCGTGAACAACACCTGCACACACAAAAGCAAATACTTGCACCCAACACGGGCAAGAGGGTCGTCAATCCCCTTGAAGTCGTTACTTGCAAGGATTAAATCTTGTAGTGGTAGATAGAAAAAATGCAAAACAAAATAAAAAAAAGTAAAATTACAGCAAGTAAATTTAGGTTTTCTTTTTATGTTTAAAGTATACCCGGGGGCCATAGTTTTCACTAGAGGCTTCTCTATTGAACACATAGCATATGGTGGGTAGACAAATTACTGTTGGGCAACTAATAGAAAAGCGCATAGTTATGACGATATTCAAGGCAATGATCATGTATATAGGCATCACTTCCGAGACAAGTAGACCGACTCGTGCCTGCATCTACTACTATTACTCCACCCATCGACCGCTATCCAGCATGCATCTAGGGTATTAAGTTAATGAAAATGGAGTAACGCCTTAAGCAAGATGACGTGATGTAGACAAACTAAACCCAATCAATATGAATAAACCCCGTCGTTTTACCTTAGTGGCAACAATACAAATACGTGTCTTGTCCCCTACTTTGTCACTAGGATATAGAGCACCACAAGATTGAACCCATTACAAAGCACCTCTCCCGCTGAAGATAAATCAATCTAGTTGGCCAAACCAAACGGATAGATCGAAGAGAAATACAAAGCTATAAAAATCATGCATAATAAAGTTCAGAAAAGACTCAATTACTTCTCATGAATAATCCGATCATAAACCCACAATTCATCGAATCCCAACAAACACACCGCAAAAGAAGATTACATTGAATAGAACTCCAAGAAGATCGAGGAGAACATTGTATTCAAGATCAAAGAGAGAGAAGAAACCATCTAGCTACTAGCTATGGACCCGTAGGTCTGTGGTGAACTACTCACACACTAGTGCAGAATTGGCCTATAGTGCCGGTTCGTAAGGGCCTTTAGTCCCGGTTCAGGAACCGGCACTAAAGGGTGGGGACTAAAGCCCCCCCCCCTTTAGTCCCGGTTCAGGAACCGGCACTAAAGGGTGGGGACTAAAGCCCCCCCCCCCCTTTAGTCCCGGTTCAACACGGCCCGGGACCAAAGGCCCACCACGTGGTACGAGCCGGCGCCGGAGGCTGGGGGACCTTTAGTCCCGGTTGGTAACACCAACCGGGACTAAAAGTATTTCATTTAATTATGGGTTTATGAATTATGGTTTATTTTTCCTTTTAATTTTGTGTTTTCCATTTAATTCTTTTTCATTTCAAACATATTTTACGCTACTACATACTGTACACGTTATGCATATATATATAAATAGAATTTCTCGTAGAACTGATCATATATATATCATCGAATTTCTCGTACGACCATTCACATACACATATATATATACAATTTTGTATATACAATTTCTCCTACAATTTGCGGATCATTACATGCAGGCATTACAGCTTGTAATGGTATTCTCCTTTGGGATCTATGACCTGGTCGAGCAAAAATCCCGCTATTTCCTCTTGAATTGCTCGTATGAGATCCGTTGGTAGGAGCTTGCCCCGCATCTCCGACAGCTTTAAAGAAGGAGATCAAGATGAATATATTAGTTGTGTGTATATATATTAGATCATGATAAAAAAAATTGTGGATAGTGTTCTGGCAAACGTACCCAAAGTTGTCTTTCAGATTTTTCCATTTCGGACGTCATCATGCGAATGGTCTCGCAAACGCAGTATGCGCATAAATTATTTCCCGGCGCCTGGCTCAGCCACTTTACGAGAATAAAATTCAATCAGATAATAATTAATCAAGCATGATAATGGTATTGATACTAGAATTAATCAAGCTAGCTAGTACTCCCTCCGTCCGAAAAAGCTTGTCCCAAGCTTGTGCCTCAAATGGATGTATCTAGCACTAACTTGGTGCTAGATACATCCATTTGAGAGACAAGCTTTTTCGGACGGAGGGAGTACTACTTAATTACCTTGGGTCGCACCCATTTCAGCTGTTGTTTCCATTCGCCGGTGACCTCTTTGATGAACTTTTGCCAAGCCCTGCCCGCCGGCAATGAAAATGAATAAAGGAGTTATTAATTAGTTGATATCAGGAAATGAACTAAAGAGGCCGACATAGTGAGATAATGATTGAAATTACCTGTCGACCATCCCCTTCACGATTTCGTATTCGGATGGGTCTTTATATAGTGAGTCCAGTACTTGAACTTTTCCCTTGTCAACTTCAATGATTAACAAGATCCAGTGGAAACTGCATGCGCACATGTTTGTATAATTAAGCGGGCATGTGCATAACTCATCAACTACACTTATTAACATCTAGTAAGCAAAAATATAATTTGTAGTACAAGATATAGTAACACTCACCCGAAGTTGTAAGGAAGTAGTATTTCTGGTTGGGTGTTTAGTCGCTTCAAAAACTCTAGCAAGCTGATCTCTGTGTCTTTTCTCGACCATTCAATTGACCATGTCTCTTGATTAATCGTATTTGGGTCAATGAACCGAATGCCATAGCGTCTAGCTTTTTTCATTTCATACATCTTCATTCTGCATAATACCACAGAAAAGAATATAGTGAGGATAATTACAGGTAATGAACGAGCACAACTAGCTAGAGACTTAAATTACAGAAAGAAATCACTTACAGACAATAGCAACTGATGATAGATTTGTCGAGTGCGTCTTGATTGAATAACTGAAACATCTCTTCAAACTCAACCCACAAATCTTTTGCATGGAAGTAATGCTCTTCCTTGACTTTCACCATGAGGGACTCTCGATCGGTCTTTGCTGCTTCTATCATGTACCACTTATGCAAATTGTACATTCTCGTTGGTCGAAGCGGGACCTGCTCAGGCTTGACCAGAGGTTGGCCGCGGACATATTTCCATCTTAGGTCCTCCTCTTACACGGGGAGTTCCTCGGTGCCTAGGAGTTGTTCAACAGTGAGACCGGCCTCTTTAGACTGCCTTTTATGATCATCGGTTATTACCAGCTGACAGGCGGTACTCACATGTGTTTGTACAATGAGCGGGGCGATCGATTGCACTGCCTGTTCTCCCAGCTGGGGAACAGTTTTCCCGCTTTTTTTGCCAACTGCTTGGCTCGAGCTCGAGCTCGACTCCTTCTTTTGTTGTGCCTGATATAACTTCTTGATACAGTGCTCATAGTCTGAGTCCGTATGCTTGACAGCTGGTTGAGCATTATCAATAAAGTGTTGTATGACATCCTCACGTACTTTCTCCTTTGGCGGCGGGGGCGGTTTCGGTCCAAAATGGGCCTTCAATTGGGCAGCCACTTCGGCTTTGGTTTCCTCCTCAGTCAGGTGGTAAGGCAATTTCGGAAGAGGCTTGAGGCTTGGACCATATTTGTATTTCTTGCCTGTTGTACCGCTAGCCGCCGTAGCTGCGGCGCCTCTCTTCCGCTGTTGCCTAGGCGGCGGAGCCCGCTGAGACGGCGGAGACGGCTAACGCGGTGCCGGACTTGGAGGAGGAGGAGTCGGCTGACGCGGTGCCGGCGGAGACGGCTGACGCGGTTCCGGGCTTGGAGGAGGAGGAGTCGGCTGACGCGGTGCCGGCGGAGGAGTCGACTGACGCGGCGGCGGACTTGGAGGAGCAGGAGTCGGCTGACGCGGTGGCGGACTTGTTGCAGCAGGAGTCGGTGGCCTTGGAAAGACGATGCAATCCTTTTTCCATAGAATGATACGATGTATGGCCTCTCCCAGTGTGCTCTCCTCGTCACCTCCAGGAATGTCAAGCTATAGCTCGTAATATCCTGACATCACTTCATCAACCCCGACACGAGCATAGCCAGCTGGAATCGGATTGCAATGGAAGGTTGCTTTAGGGGGATTTGTTAAAGCATAGCCGTCCGCCACCTTCATGGATAGGTTCTTCACTTTCATGTGTAGCTCACAAGTAGTCCTATCTTTGATAACATCCACAGGGTATCTAGCCAGCAGTGCATCATCGGTCGGGGTGGAACCCACGCTGCTTCTCGGCATAGATGGGACGGTGCTATCCAATGCTGGATCGATCTGCTCCTGCTGCCGCTGAGACGCCCTTTCCTGGCTAAGTGAGTCGATCTGCTCCTGCTGCCGCCTGAAAGCGCGTTCCAACTCCAGGTGCCTTGATTCTAGGCCTTGAAGGCGGAGTGCTTCCTCCTTCCTCTTCTCCTCCTCCAGCTTCCTCTTCTACTCCTCCTGCTGCTTCTTTCTCGCACGGCTTCTGTAATCGGTGTTCCAATCCGCAAACCCCTCAAACCACGGAACAACGCCTTTGCCTCGTGTTCTTCCCGGGTGTTCAGGATTCTTCAGGGCGCGCGTAAGCTTGTCGTTCTCTCTGTTGGCCATGAACACCCCCGTTCGAGCTTCTTCTATTGCAACAAGTAAATCATCCTGAGCTTTTTTAAGACTTGCCCGCTCCATAATCAGCCCTGTCTCTGGGTCCAACTTCCCCCCATGCGCATAAAACCAAGTCCTGCACCTGGGGGGCCAGTCCAATGTAACTGGAGTGACCCCTGCATCCATCATCTTTTGCTCAGCGAGATCCCACTTAGGCATGGCCACCTGGTAGCCACCTGGCCCCAAAGTATGGTGCCACTTCTTTTTCGCAGCATTAATCTTGTTTTGTCTCGACCGTTCCTGAGCTAGTTCCGATTCCTTGAACTTCACGAAAGCGTCCAAGTGACCTCCTGCCTTCTCCAGTGTTCCATTGAATTCTGGAGTCTGCTTTCCTGCTCTGACGTACGCGGCCCATATATTTTTCTTGTGGTTATTGAATGCTATCGCCATCTTCTTAAGAGCACTCTTCCTGACTTTCGCCAGATCTGCATCTGTCAAATGATCTGGTAGGGTGAAATGTGACATGAGCGATTCCCAAAGCAGATCTTTTGCTCTTTTGAAGACAAAAGTAACTCCTGGATCTCCCTTTGCTGGCTTTTTCCATTCTTGAACGGAGATCGGGATTTGGTCCCTGACAATAACTCTGCATTGACGAGTGAACTTGGTCGCATTCTTCTTAGGTTCAAGCGGTTCGCCATTTGATTTGATGGCATCGATGTTGTACTTTACGCCAGCGTGCAACCTTTTGGCCGGGCCTCGAACTGCCCTGCCGCTTGTAGAAGATTTGCTCGATCCGGAGGGCTAAAAGAAGAAAGATCGATTCATTAATATATACAAATCAATTAATACATGTAATGATCACCGGATGGCTTATATAATAAATATACCTCGTCGGTCTTTGTTATTTGAAGAACATTTCCTTCGTCATCATTGTTGTCGCCTTCATCTATTCGTTCGTCTTCATCAAACATCTTACCCTCACCCGTAGTGTTCAGATATTGCGAGCCGTCATCATGATCATCTGGGCTCAGGGAGCGTATGATGTCGAACAGAGCCTCTTCTCCTTCTCTGCCGGTATTGTCCATAGCTTTTATTTAACTAATCCAGAAGAAAGATAAAACAATTTAGTTTTCAAGTTAGAATGCATGCAATCAATAAGGAAAAACTGAATCATAGTAGATAATATGCATCTCGAATAATCCAGATAATATGCATCATTGAATATAATCTCGAATACATCGTCTCGAATATTATCGAATAATATAATCTCGAATACATCGTCTCGAATATAATCTCGAATACATCTCGAGTATTATCACTAATACTTCTCGAATATTATCATATATATAACATCACTAGCTAATACAGATCGAATATTATCGAAGAATCTAGTTCACTCGCGGTTCCTGAGGCGCGGGCGGTGGACACCCAAAGGGAAGGAACCATCACAGGATCATAGCTCGGGTGAGATCCCTGAAGAACCTGCCAGGTATTGGAGAACCTGACGTCCAACGCATCCATGTAGCGAAGGACGTGCTCGTCCTCCTCCCTGACACGGCGACGTACCACCTCCGGCGGGGCCGGCTGCCTCCGCACCGAAAGTGGCCCACGTGAACGCCACCAATGAAGCTCCGGGTCGACGACGGGACCCGGGGCCGGGTTCCTCACCAAGCTGCGCGCCCCTGAAGGAAGCACCTCCCAGTGCCAGCCCGTCGGAGCCCAGTTCCGAACGTGGTGCCTCTGAAGCAGGACGTCGTCGCGAACGAGTCGACGACGACGATGCGGGCCGGGCATCGTTGACGTCGCGAACAAATTCTTATGAAAAAAAATTCCTATATATGCAATGTCATTTTATTAGGAAATTTTGAGCAAAATATCCTCTTTTCAATTATAATGTCCCATTCCTAGGTTATAACTACCCTAATAATATTCCTTTCTCAAAAAATTCCGAAACTTTTCCCACTTATATATAGTCCTTCTAACAAATATATATATGGTCAACTTTTTCCTATGCAACTTTTTTATATGCAAATTTTTTCTATACTATGATATACAACATTATATAAAATCAAAAAACAGAAAAAGAAACAATAATTAAGCATACTTCTATACATCCATTAAAAAACAGAAAAACAACATTATATAAAAAATTTTCTATACTAATTAAACACTAATTATATCCATCTAACATGCATTCATACATACATATATAATAGTGAAAAAATAATCATCTAAAACAACTAAAACATCTAAATAAAACATCAAACATTCATGCATACATGTATAAAAAAAACTAGTGAAAAAAAATCGCCGGAGGGGGCGGCCGCGCGAGCTCACAGCGGACGGACGGCGGCGTCGAGGTGCAGGGGCGCGGACGGATGGCGACGGCGACGGCGAGGTGTGCAGGGGCGCGGCGGCCACGACGTCGAGGTGCGGCAGAGGCGCAGACGGACGGCGGCGTCGAGGTGCAGTAGGGGCGCGGACGGACGGACGGCGACGTCGAGGGGCAGGGGCGCACGGACGAACGGCGATGGCGAGCTCCGGCAGCCTGGCGGCGTGGTGGTACATTTGGCGTCGTCGAGAAGAAAGGCAGATTTGGGGAAAAATTCGTAAGTGTTGTATATATAGGAGGCACCTTTAGTCCCGGTTGGAGCCACCAACCGGGACTAAAGGGTGAAATTTGGCCAGGCAGAGCGGCGGGAAGACAAGCCTTTAGTCGCGGTAGGTGGCTCCAACCGCGACTAAAGGGGGGTCTGTAGTCGCGGTTGGAGCCACCAACCGCGACTAAAGGTGGTGTGCCAGGCGAGGGGCGCGGTGGATGTTTAGTCCCACCTCGCTAGTTGAGAGGTGCTCGCACCGGTTTATAAGCCCCGCCGCGGCTACCGTGTCGAGCTCCTCTCTAATGCAGGCCTTCTGGGCCTACCGCACCTGTGCCGCCCAGTGGGGCCTACTGGGCCGTACGGGCCTGCATCCTGGCCCAACTAGAGGTTGGGTTTCTAGTCGTATGCAGGCCGTGGCGGCCCAATAGGCGGGCTTTTTATTTATTTATTTATTTTTCTGCTTTTTTTGTTTTCTGCTGTATTTATTTTCTTTTGTTTCTGAGTTGTTTTTTGCTTTATTTAGAGTTTATTTGTGAATCTTTTTGCTTTAGGTAAAAAAAGTTTATAAACTTTTTGTTAGTGCTAGTAGTTTTCAAATTTGAATAGTTTAAATTTGAATTATTTGAAATTTGTGTGAATCACTAGTTTGTGAATAACTTTACTTTAAAAATAGATTATTCAGTGATTCTTTTTTCTGCTGTTTAATATTAGTGTGTTTTATCATTATATTCAATTTGGTAATTCTTAGGTTATTTAAGAAAATGTAATGCCTTTGTAACAGACGAGTTTTCGTCAGAAAGCCTGATATTTCGAAAGAGATTGTCCAGTTTGTACACGACGTGCATCCAGATTTTGCCGTAACCCTGTCAACTTTTTAGCACATGCTATGAGGATGAAATGATGATACCATGCCAACTTTCAACCTTTTCAGAGTTAATTTGTAGTGCTTTTCAATTTCAGGGTCATTTAGCTCAAAAAAATCAGTAAATGCATGAAAAATAGCAAATGAAGTCAGAAAGGGTTGAAAATTGATGACGTGGCTTCGAATGGTGCATACTGAACGCACAAAAAGTCTGGAGTTGAAATAAGTTTAAAAAAATGAAATGCCTTTGTAACAGATGAGTTTTCGTCTGAAACCCTGATACTTCGAAAGAGATTGTCCATTTTGTACACGAAGTGCATCCAGTTTTTGCCGTAACCCTCTCAACTTTTTAGCACATGCTATGTGGGTGAAATGATGATACCATGCCAACTTTCAACCTTTTCAGAGTTCATTTGTAGTGCTTTTCAATTTCAGGGTCATTTAGCTCAAAAAAATCAGTAAATGCATGAAAAATAGCAAATGAAGTCAGAAAGGGTTGAAAATTGATGATGTGGCTTTGGACATAATATTTCTTCGCGTTTCAAATGCCAAAACACATAAGTACCCTAACTATTACAAAGATTCCCTCCGGTTTGTCCGAAGTGGGACTTTCCAGATATATAAGTCCGGAAACTCACTAGAGAAGAAAGTGATGACAGTGAAGCCGGTCACATCCCAGAGTGGGATCTTTGGGTATAAAATTTTTCTTCACGTGTGTCCCTTTGCGCCATAACCATGGACAATCTTCATCGTTTAACTTGATGCTCGGGTCAATATTCACTGTGAAGGGAGCAATTTCATGAAACTTTTCATAATCTTCTGACATGTCTGTCTTGTCCTCCACTCCCACGATGTTTCTTTTCCCTGAGAGAACTATGTGGCGCTTTGGCTCATCGTATGATGTATTCGCTTCCTTATCTTTTCTTTTTCTTGGCTTGGTAGACATGTCCTTCACATAGAAAACCTGCACCACATCATTGGCTAGGACGAATGGTTCGTCTGCGTACCCAAGATTGTTGAGATCCACTGTTGTCATTCCGTACTGCGGGTCTTCCTTTACCCCGCCTCCTGTCAGATTGACCCATTTGAACCGAAACAAAGGGACCTTCAAACCACGTCTATAGTCAAGTTCCCATATCTCCTCTATGTAACCATAATATGTGTCCTTTGGCCTATTGGTGTTTGCTGCATCAAAGCGGACACCACTATTTTGGTTGGTGCTCTTTTTATCTTGGGTGATCGTGTAAAATGTATTCCCATTTATCTCGTACCCTTTGAAAGTCAATATAGTCGAAGATGGTAACTTGGACAGCAAGTACAGCTCATCTGCAACAGTGTCGTCATGCATGAGACGTGTCTGCAACCAACCGGCGAAAGTCCCCGTTTGTTCATGTGTAATCCAGTCGTCAGACTGCTCCGGGTGTTTGGAGTGTTGAATATTCTTGTGTTCCTCGATATACGGAGATACCAAGGCGGAACTTTGTAGAACTGTGTAGTGTGCTTGCGCCCAAGAATGCCCGTCATGGCATATTACTGAATTTTTTCCTAGCGTGCCTTTTCCACCCAGTCTGCCCTCATGCCGCGATTCAGGAACACCAATCGGCTTAAGGTCAGGAATAAAGTCAACACAAAGCTCAATGACCTCCTCTGTTTCATGGCCCTTAGAGATGCTTCCTTCTGGCCTAGCACGGTTATGAACATATTTCTTTAAGACTCCCATGAACCTCTCAAAGGGGAACATATTGTGTAGAAATACAGGACCCAGAATGGCAATCTCTTCGACTAGGTGAACTAGGACGTGCATCATGATATTGAAGAAGGATGGTGGGAACACCAACTCGAAACTGACAAGACATTGCACCAAATCATTCTCTAACCTTGATATGATTTCTGGATCGATTACCTTCTGAGAGATTGCATTGAGGAATGCACATAGCTTCACAATGGCTAATCGAACGTTTTCCGGTAGAAGCCCCCGCAATGCAACCGGAAGCAGTTACGTCATAATCACGTGGCAGTCATGAGACTTTAGGTTCTGGAACTTTTTCTCTGCCATATTTATTATTCCTTTTATATTCGATGAGAAGCTAGACGGGACCTTCATACTGAGCAGGCATTCGAAGAAGATTTCCTTCTCTTCTTTCGTAAGAGCGTAGCTGGAATGACCCTGATACTGCTTTGGATCCATGCTGTCTTTTCCGTGCATACGTTGCTGGTCCTCCCGTGCCTCCGGTGTATCTTTTGTCTTCCCATACACGCCCAAGAATCCTAGCAGGTTCAGGTAAGATTCTTCGTCACGTGCATCACGTCGATTGCAGAGCGGACCTCTAGGTCTTTCCAATAGGGTAGGTCCCAAAATATAGATTTCTTCTTCCACATGGGTGCGCGTCTGTCAGCGTCATTCGGAACAGATTGTCCACTAGGACCCTTTCCAAAGATTACTTTTAAATCCTTGACCATACCAAGTATATCATCACCAGTACGGTGGCAAGGCTTCTTCCGGTGATCTGCCTCACCTTTGAAATGCTTGCCTTTCTTTCTTACGGGATGCCTGCTCGGAAGAAATCGACGATGTCCTAGGTACACATTCTTCTTACATTTATCCAAATATATACTGTCGGTATCATCTAAACAGTGCGTGCATGCGTGGTATCCCTTGTTTGTCTGTCTTGAAAGGTTACTGAGAGCATGCCAATCATTGATGGTTACAAATAGCAACGCTCGCAGGTCAAATTCCTGCTGTTTGTGCTCATCCCACGCACGTACACCTTCTATACTGTGGGTCTACCTGTACCCCGCCTCCTGACAGATTGACCCATTTGCACTGAAACAAAGGGACCTTGAAATCATGTCCATAGTCAAGTTCCCATATGTCCACTATGTAACCATAATATGTGTCCTTTCCCCTCTTGGTTGCTGCATCAAAGCGGACACCGCTGTTTTGGTTGGTGCTCTTTTTATCTTGGGCGATCGTGTAAAATGTATTCCCATTTATCTCGTACCATTTGTAAGTCAATACAGTCGAAGATGGTCCCCTGGCCAACGAGTACAGCTCATCAGAAACAGTGTTGTCACCCATGAGACGTGTTTGCAACCAACTGCCGAAAGTCCTAATGTGTTCATATGTAATCCAGTCGTCACACTGCTCCGGGTGTTTGGAGCGCAGAATATTCTTGTGTTCATCGACATACGGGGTCACCAAGGTAGAATTCTGTAGAACTGTGTAGTGTGCTTGAGACCAAGAATGCCCGTCCCTACATATTATTGAGTCCGCTCCTAGCGTGCCTTTTCCAGTCAGTCTCCCCTCATACCGCGATTGAGGGAGACCAATCTTCTTAAGGTCAGGAATGAAGTCAACACAAAACCCAATGACATCCTCTGTTTGATGGCCCATGGAGATGCTTGCTTCTGGCCTAGCGCGGTTACGAACATATTTCTTTAAGACTCCCATGAACCTCTCAAAGGGGAACATATTGTGTAGAAATACAGGGCCCAGAACGACAATCTCGTCGACTAGATGAACTAGGACGTGCGTCATGATATTGAAGAAAGATGGTGGGAACACCAGCTCGAAACTAACAAGACATTGCACCAAATCACTCCTTAACCTTGACAGGATTTCTGGATCGATCACCTTCTGAGAGATTGCATTGAGGAATGCACATAGCTTCACAATGGCTAATCGAACGTTTTCCGGTAGAAGCCCCCTCAATGCAACCGGAAGCAGTTGCGTCATAATCCCGTGGCAGTCATGAGACTTTAGGTTCTGGAACTTTTTCTCTGCCTTTTTTTTATTCCCTTTATATTCGACGAGAAGCCAGACGGGATCTTCATACTGAGCAGGCATTCAAAGAAGATTTCCTTCTCTTCTTTGGTAAGAGCGTAGCTGGCAGGACCTTCATACTGCTTTGGATGCATGCCGTCTTTTTCATGCACATGTTGCTGTTCCTCCCGTGCCTCCGGTGTATCTTTTGTCTTCCCATACACTCCCAAGAAGCCTAGCAGGTTCACGCAAAGATTCTTCGTCACGTGCATCACGTCGATTGCAGAGCGGACCTCTAGGTCTTTCCAATAGGGTAGGTCCCAAAATATAGATTTCTTCTTCCACATGGGTGCGCGTCCCGCATCGTCAGTCGGAACAGATAGTCCGCCAGGACCCTTTCCAAAGATTACATGTAAATCATTGACCATATCAAGTATGTGATCACCAGTACGGAGGGCGGGCTTCTTCCGTTGATCTGCCTCACCTTTGAAATGCTTTCCTTTCTTTCGACATTGATGGTTGGTCGGAAGAAATCGACGATGCCCCAGGTACACATTCTTCCTGCATTTGTCCAAATATATACTGTCGGTGTCATCTAAACAGTGTGTGCATGCGTGGTATCCCTTGTTTGTCTGTCCTGAAAGGTTACTGAGAGCAGGCCAATCGTTGATGGTTACAAACAGCAACGCATGTAGGTCAAATTCCTCCTGTTTGTGCTCATCCCACACACGTACACCTTCTCCATTCCACGGCTCTAAAAGTTCTTCAACTAATGGCCTTAGGTACACATCAATGTCGTTGCTGGGTTGCTTGGGCCTTGTATGAGCACTGGCATCATAATGAACTTCCGCTTCATGCACAACCAAGGAGGAAGGTTATAGATACATAGAGTCACAGGCCATGTGCTATGATTGCTGCTCTGCTCCCCAAAAGGATTAATGCCATCTGCACTTAAACCAAACCATACATTCCTTGCGTAATCTGTAAAGTCCTTCCACTTTCTCTCGATTTTTCTCCACTGCGATCCGTCAGCGGGTACTCTCAACTTCCCGTCTTTCTTACGGTCTTCTTTGTGCCATCGCATCAACTTGGCATGCTCTTTGTTTTGGAACAAACGTTTCAACCGTGGTATTATAGGAGCATACCACATCACCTTGGCAGGAATCTTCTTCCTGGGGCGCTCGCCCTCAACATCACCAGGGTCATCGTGGCTGATCTTATAGCGCAATGCACCACATACCGGGCATGCATTCAAATCCTCGTACTCACCGCGGTAGAGGATGCAGTCATTAGGGCATGCATGTATCTTCTGCACCTGTAATCCTAGAGGGCAGACAACCTTCTTTGCTTCGTACGTACTGTCTGGCAATTCGTTGTCCTCTGGAAGCTTCTTCTTTAACATTATCAGCAACTTTTCAAATCCCTTGTCAGATACACCATTCTCTGCCTTCCATTGCAGCAATTCCAGTGTGGTACCCAGCTTTTTCTTGTCATCTTCGCAATTTGGGTACAACAATTTCTTGTGATCCTCTAACATGCGCTGCAACTTCAGCTTCTCCTTTTCACTTGCGCAGTTTCTCTTTGCATCGGCAATGGCCCGACCAAGATCATCAGCGGGCTCATCTGATGCCTCTTCTTCAGCTTCTTCCCGCATTGCCGGCTCAGCTTCTTCCCCCATTGTTGTACCATCGTATTCAGGGAACCCATGGCCAGGATAGCTGTCGTCATCCTCTTCTTCTTCATTCTCTTCCATTAGGACCCCTCTTTCTCCGTGATTGGTCCAACAGTTATAGCCGGACATGAAACCGGACTCAAACAGGTGGACGTGAATGGTTCTTGAGTTAGAGTAATTTCGATCATTCTTACAGCCAGCACATGGATAATACATAAAACCATCCGCCCGCTTGTTTGCCTCAGCCGCAACCAGAAAAGTATGCACACCATTAATGAACTGGGGAGAGCATCGGTCATCGTACATCCATTGCCGGCTCATCTTCATTACACAACACCGAAAAGACCAAATTAATACAAGTTCATACATAAAGTTCATACAGACTTGTTCTCATAAAACAACATACAAACTCTCTAGCTAAAGCATTTAAATGCAACAACAAATGCGATCAAGATCGCAACTAAGGTAACAATTGATCCAACAGCATAGTGATACCAAGCCTCACTATCAATGGCATATTTTTTAAATTTTCTAATCTTCAAGCGCATTGCATCCATCTTGATCTTGTGATCATCGACGACATCGGCAACATACAACTCCAGTTTCATCTTCTCTTCTTCAATTCTTTTCAATTTTTCTTTCAAATACTCATTTTGTTTTTCAACTAAATTTAACTTCTCGACAAGAGGGTCGGTTGCAATTTCCGGTTCACATACCTCATAGATAAAAATATCTATGTCAACTTGATGGGCATAATTGTCATAAACACGAAATGCAACAAATAGTTATAAAAGAGAATATACCACATCCGAATCATAAACCATAAGAGGGCCCACGAGGACGGATATCAAACCCATGCCACTATGTATAACAAACAACGTACGGGTAAGAAAATTATACAAGTAACTATCTAAATCACACAAACATAATTTTCTTTTTATAAAAAGGATAAGAACAAGAGGCTCACCAAGGTGGTGCCGGCGACGGGACAGTGCGGGCGATCGACGGTGGTTAGGACGGGGACGGGAAGGCACTAAGTAAACCACACCTACACATCCAAACTAAGAAGTTAATTTGAGCTCAAATTGCATATAAATCAAATAAACTACCATATATAAATACTCCCAAACTAAAACCCACAAATGACTATACTTATAGAGCATTGCAAGAGCTAATCTAGCAATGAGAGATGAAAGGACAAAGTTGCTAACCTTTGTGAACACTTGGATGGATGGGGTGCCTCCAAATCTTGACAAATTTTGGCAAAAATGGAGGATGAGCTCGAGGAAGAGGGAAAGAACAGAGAGGAGAGGAAAGGGGAAGAACAGAGAGCTAGGGCTGGACGAAGGGTTTATATAGGAGCATCTTTAGTCCCGGTTCGTTACACAAACCGGGACTAAAGGTGAGCTTCTAGTACCGGTTCGTGACACGTACCGGGACTAACGGTGATCGTGGGGCCCCAGCCTGACACCAGCCTGCTGTTGGAAATATGCCCTAGAGGCAATTAATAAAGTGTTTATTATTATCATATTTCTCCGTTCATCATAATGGTTTATTATTCATGGTAGAATTGTATTGACCGGAAACTAAATACATGTGTGGATAATAGACAAATACTATGTCCCTAGTATGCCTCGACTAGACTAGCTCGTTGATCAAAAGATGGTCAAGGTTTCCTGACCGTGGACATGAGTTGTCATTTGATAACGGGATCACATCATTAGGAGAATGATGTGATGGACATGACCCAACCGTTAGCATAGCAAATGATCGTTCAGTTTATTGCTGTTGCTTTCACTATGTCAAATACACGCTCCTCTGACCATGAGATCATGCAACTCCCGGATACCGTAGGAATACTTTGGGTGTATCAAACGTCACAACGTTACTGGGTGATTATAAAGGTGCACTACAGGTATCTCCGAAAGTGTTTGTTGAGTTGGCATGGATCGAGATTGAGATTTGTCACTCCGACTATCGGAGAGGTATCTCTGGGCCCTCTCGGTAATACAACATCATAGAAGCCTTGCAAGCACCGTGACTAAAGAGTTAGTTGCAAGATGATGTATTACGGAACGAGTAAAGAGACTTGCTGGTAACGAGATTGAACTAGGTATTGGATACCGACGATCGAATCTCGGGCAAGTAACATACCGCCGGACAAAGGGAACAACGTATGTTGACATATGAGGTTCACCGATAAAGATCTTCGTGGAATGTGTAGGAACCAATATGAGCATCCAGGTCCCACTGTTGGTTATTGACCGGAGAGTCGTCTCGGTCATGTCTACATCATTCCCGAACCCGTAGGGTCTGCACACTTAAGGTTCGATAACGATATAGTATTATATGAGTTATGTGGTTGGTGACCGAAGTTTGTTCGGAGTCCCGGATGAGATCGCGGACATGACGAGGAGTCTCGAAATGGTCGAGAGGTAAAGATTCATATATTGGAAGGCTATATTCGGACGTCGGAAAGGTTCCGAGTGATTCGGGTATTTTTCGGAGTACCGGGGAGTTACGGGATATCACCGGGAGAAGTAATGGGCCTTATTGGGCCATACGGGAAAAGGAGAGGCAGGCCACGTGAGGAGGCGCCCCCCCCCCATTGCCCAAACCGAATTGGACTAGGGGAGGGCGCAGCCCCCTCTTTCCTTTCCCTCTCCCTTCCCCATTTCCTACTCCGTATGGGAGGTGGAATCCTACTAGGACTAGGGAGTCCTAGTAGGACTCCCCACACTTGGCGCAGCCCTAGGGGGCCGGCCTCCTCCCTCTCATCCTTTATATATGGGGGCAGGGGGGCACCCCAAAGCACACAATTGTCCCATAGCCGTGTGCGGTGCCCCGATCTCCGTTTTCCACCTCGGTCATATTTTCGGATAGCTTAGGCGAAGCCCTGCCGGAATCACTTCACCGTCACCGTCGCCACGCCGTCGTGCTGACGGAACTCATCTACTACCTCGACGTCTTGCTGGATCAAGAAGTCGAGGAATGTCACCGAGCTGCACGTGTGTAGAACTCGGAGGTGCCGTACGTTCGGTACTCGATCGGTGGAGCTCGAAAGATTGTTCGACTACATCAACCGCGTTGTGAGACGCTTCCGCTTAACGGTCTACGAGGGTACGTACACACACTCTCCCCTCTCGTAGCGATGCATCTCCATGGATAGATCTTGCGTGAGCGTAGGAATTTTTTTGAAATTCATGCTCCGTTCCCCTACAGTGGTATCCGAGCCAGGTCTATGCGTAGATGTGATTTGCACGAGTAGAACACAAGTGAGTTGTGGGCGTGGGTGTATACATATTGCTTGCCGTTACTAGTTGTTACTTGATTCGGCGGTATTGTGAGATGAAGCGGCCCGGACCGACATTACGCGTACGCTTACGCGAGACAGGTTTCACCGCTACGTGCACTCGTTGCATAAAGGTGACTGGCGGGTGTCTCTCTCTCTCACTTTAGTTGAATCGGTTTCAATGAAGAGGGTTCTTTTAGAAGATCAAAAAGCAATCACTACACCACGTTGTGGTTTTGCGTAGGTCAGAACGGTTCTTGCAAACCCGTAGCAGCCACGTAAAACTTGCAACAACAAAGTAGAGGACGTCTAACTTGTTTTTGCAGGGTATGCTGGTGATGTGATATGGCCAAGACATGATGTGATATAAGTTGTTGTATGAGATGATCATGTTTTGTAAGTTATCAGGCAACCGGCAGGAGCCTTATGGTTGTCTCTTTATTGTATGCAATGCCAACGCTATGTAATTGCTTTACTTTACCGCTATTAGTTAGCAGTAGTAGTAGTAGCAATAGCCGGCGAGACGACCACGACGCTACGATGGAGATCAAGGTGTCACGACGCTACGATGGAGATCAAGGTGTCAACCCGGTGACGATGGAGATCATGACGGTGCTTTGCTGATGGAGATCAAAAGCACAAGACGATGATGGCCATATCATGTCACATATATTGAATTGCATGTGATGTTAATCCCTTTATGCATCTTATTTTGCTTAGGACGACGGTAGCATTATAAGATGATCCCTTCACTAAATTTCAAGATAAGTGTTCTCCCCGAGTATGCACCGTTGCGAAGGTTCGACGCTTCTAAGCACCACGTGATGATCGAGTGTGATGGATTCTTTCGTTCGCATACAACGGGTGTAAGCCAGTTTTACACACGCAGAATACTTGGGTTAAACTTGACGAGCCTAGCATGTACAGACATGGCCTCGGAACACAAGAGACCGAAAGGTCGAACATGAGTCATATAGTAGATATGATCAACATGAAAGATGTTCACCATTGATAACTAATCCACCTCACGTGATGATCGGACGTGGTTTAGTTGATGTGGATCATGTTACACTTAGACAAATTGAGGGATGTTAATCTAAGTGGGAGTTCTTAAGTAA
Organism: Elymus sibiricus; assembly: GCA_039707655.1. Classification (NCBI taxonomy): domain Eukaryota; kingdom Viridiplantae; phylum Streptophyta; class Magnoliopsida; order Poales; family Poaceae; genus Elymus; species Elymus sibiricus. Next base: position 88,107,129 of record CM077676.1, read on the forward strand.
TTTGATTAATTGAACTTCAATTGTCATGAACATAGTCTTACTTGTCTTAGCAAATTTATGTTGTAGATCAATAGACCGCGCTGTAGTTCCCCTGTTTTTATTATGTTCCTAGAGAAAACGAAGTTGAAAGTTGATGGAAGCAACTATGCGGACTAGGTCCGTGATCTGAGGATTGTCCTCACTGCTGCTCAGAAGGCTTATGTCCTTAATGCACCGCTCAGTGAAATACCCCTACGGCTTCGTCTGAGGACGTTATGAACGTCTGGCAGACAAGAAAAGATGACTACTCGATAGTTCAGTGCGCCATACTTTACGGCTTAGAACCGGAGCTCCAAATATGTTTTGAGCAAAACGGAGCATATGAGATGTTCCAAGAGCTGAAAATTTGTTTTTCAAGCTCACACCCGGGTCGAGAGGTATGACACCTTCGACAAGTTCTATAGCTACAAGATGGAGGAGAACAGCTCCGTTAGTGAGCATGTACTCAGAATGTCTGAGTACTTCAAACACTTGAATCAAGTGGGAGTTAGACTTCCGAATAAAGTGGTGATTGATAGAGTTCTCTAGTCACTATCACTAAGCTACTGGATCTTCGTGATAAACTATAAACATGCAAAGGATAGAAGATCCTTAAGCTATTCGCGATGCTACAATCTGCGGATGTAGAAATCAAAAAAAGGGAGCATCAAGTGTTGATGGTTAATAAGACCACTAGTTTCAAGAAGGGCAAGGGAAAGAAAAGGGAACTTCAAGAAGAACGGTAAAACAGTTGCCGCTCACGCGAAGAAACCCAAGGCTGAACCAAACCCGAGACTTAGTGCTCCCATTGCAAAAGGGAAATGTCACAGGGAGCGGAACTTCCCCAAAGTAACTGGCAGATAATAAGACTGGCAATGTCAACAAAGATATTTGATATACATGTTATTGATATATACCTTACTAGTACTCGTAGGAGCACCTGGGTATTTGATACTTGTTCAGTTGCTTACAACTTGAAACATGGAGCTTCGGAATAAACGAGGGCTAGCTAAGAACGAGGTGACGATGTGCATTGGAAGTGTCTCCAAGGTTGATGTGATCACCATCTCCACGCTCTCTCTACCTTTAGGATTAGTGATGAACCTTAATAATTGTTATTTGGTGCTTGCGTTAAGCATGAACATTATATCTGATAGTGTTTATTGCAAGACGGTTATTCAATTTCAGAGAATAATTGTTATTCTATTTATTTGGATAATATCATTGATGATCATGCACTTAAAATGAAAGGTTTATTGAATCTTGATCGTAGTAATACATGTGTTCATAACACGAATGCCAAAAGATAATGATAGTACCACATATTTGTGGCACTGCCGCTTAGGTCATATCAGTGTTAAACACATGAAGAAACTCCATGCAGATGGGTTTTTGGAATCTCTTGATTATGAATCATTTGAGACATGTGAACCGTGCCTTATTGGCAAGATGACTAAAACTCCGTTCTCCGGAACAATGGAGCGAGCAACCAACTTATTGGAAATAATACATACCGATGTATGCGGTCCGATGAGTGTTGAGGCGCGCGGTGGATATCGTTATGTTCTCACGTTCACTGATGATTTGAGTAGATATGGTTATGTCTACTTGATGAAGCATAAATCTGTAACATTTGAAAAGTTCAAAGAATTTCAGAGTGAAGTAGAGAACCATCTTAACAAGAAAATAAAGTTCTTACGATCTGATCGTGGAGGAGAATATTTGAGTTACGAGTTTGGCAATCACTTAAGACAATGTGGAATTGTTTCACAGCTCACGCCACATGGAACACCACAGCGTAATGGTGTGTCCGAACGTCGTAATCGTACTCTATTGGATATGGTGCGTTCTATGATGTCTCTTACCGATTTGCCACTATCATTTTGGGGTTATGCATTAGAGACAGCTGCATTCACTTTAAACAAGGGCATCGTCTAAATCCGTTGAGATGACACAGTATGAACTGTGGTTTGCAAGAAACCTAAGATGTCATTTCTGAAAGTTTGGGGATGCGATGCTTATGTCAAAAGGCTTCAGCTAGATAAGCTCGAACCCAAAGCGGATAAATGCGTCTTCATAGGATACCCAAAAGAGACCGTTGGGTACACTTTCTACCACAGATCCGAAGGCAAAGTTTTCGTTGCTAAAGAATGGATCCTTTCTAGAGAAGGAGTTTCTCTCGAAAGAAGTGAGTGCGAGGAAAGTAGAACTTGATGAGGTAATTGTACCTCCTCTGGATAGTAGTACGCCACAGAAAGTAATTTCTGTGACATCGACACAGACCAGAGAAGAAGTTAATGATGATGATCATGAAACTTCGGATCAAGTTGTTACTGAACTTCGAAGGTCAACCAGGACACGTTCCGCACCAGAGTGGTACGGAAATCCAGTCTTGGAGGACATGTTGCTAGACAACGATGAACCTTCGAACTATGAAGAAGCGATGGCAAGCCCGGATTCCGACAAATGGCTTGAGGCCATGAAATGAGAGATTGGATCCATGTATGAGAACAAAGTGTGGACTTTGGTAGACTTGCCCGATGAACGGCGAGCTATTGAAAATAAATGGATCTTTAAGAAGAAGACGGATGCTGATGGTAATATCACCGTCTATAAAGCTCGACTTGTTGCTAAAGGTTATCACCAAGTTCAAGGAGTTGACTACGATGAGACTTTCTCACCCGTAGCGATGCTAAAGTCTGTCAAAATTATGTTAGCAATTGCCGTGTTTTATGATTATGAAATCTGGCAAATGGACGTCAAAACAGCATTCCTTTACGGATTCCTTAAGGAAGAATTGTATATGATACAGCCGGAAGGTTTTGTCGATCCTAAAGGCGCTAACAAAATATGCAAGCTCCAGCGATCCATCTATGGACTGGTGCAAGCATCTCGGAGCTGGAATACTCGCTTTGATGAAGTGATCAAAGCGTTTGGGTTTATACAAGTTTATGGAGAAACTTGTATTTACAAGAAAGTGAGTGGGATCTCTATAGCATTTCTAATAGTATATGTGGATGACATATTGTTGATTGGAAATGATATAGAATTTCTGGAAAGCATAAAGAATTGAAAGGAGGTTTTCAATAAAAACCTGTTTTTGAGTTATCCACAGATTGGGCATCGAGATCTATGGAGATAGATCAAGACACCTGATAAAAGATTTTCACACACCTTGATGAGATTTTGAAGAAGTTCAAAATGGATCAAGTCAAAAGAAATAAGTTCTTGGCTGGTGTGAAGTGGAGTAAGACTTGAAGATCTAGGTAAAGGTTGTTTACATGTTAGGCATCAAAATCTATAGAGATAGATTGAGACGCCTCATATGACTTTCACAAAACATATACCTTGACAAGATTTTGAAGAAATTCAAAACGGATCAGTCAAAGAAGGAGTTCTTGACTGTGGTGAAAGGTGTGAAGTTGATTAAGACTCAAATCTCGACCACGGCAAAATAAATAGAATGGATGAAGGTTATCCCCTATGCCTCGGCCATAGGTTCTATAAAGTATGCCAAGCTGTGTGCCTTGCCATGTGTCTGGCAAAAGAGGTACCAAAGTGATCCAGGAGTAGATCACTGGACAGCGGTCAAATTATCCTTAAGATGACTAAGGAAGAATTTCTCGGGAATAGAGATGATAAAGAGTTCGTCGTAAGGGGTTACGTCGATGCAAGCTTTAAACACTGATCCGAAAGACTATGAGTCTCAGACCGGATAAGTATAGTGGGGAAATCTTTTGGAGTAGCTCCAAACAGAGTGTGGTAGCAGCATCTACATAATAACATAGAGATTTGCCAAGAACACATGGATCTGAATATTGCAGACCCGTTGACTAAAACCTCTCTCACAAGCAAAACATGATCAGCTTTAGAACTGATTAAGTGTTAATTACATGGAGATGTAATCTAGATTATTGACTCTAGTGCAAGTGGGAGACTGTTGGAAATATGCCCTAGAGGCAATTAATAAAGTGTTTATTATTATCATATTTCTCCGTTCATCATAATGGTTTATTATTCATGCTAGAATTGTATTGACCGGAAACTAAATACATGTGTGGATAATAGACAAATACTATGTCCCTAGTATGCCTCGACTAGACTAGCTCGTTGATCAAAAGATGGTCAAGGTTTCCTGACCATGGACATGAGTTGTCATTTGATAACGGGATCACATCATTAGGAGAATGATGTGATGGACATGACCCAACCGTTAGCATAGCAAATGATCGTTCAGTTTATTGCTGTTGCTTTCACTATGTCAAATACACGTTCCTCTGACCATGAGATCATGCAACTCCCGGATACCGTAGGAATACTTTGGGTGTATCAAACGTCACAACGTTACTGGGTGATTATAAAGGTGCACTACAGGTATCTCCGAAAGTGTTTGTTGAGTTGGCATGGATCGAGATTGGGATTTGTCACTCCGACTATCGGAGAGGTATCTCTGGGCCCTCTCGGTAATACAACATCACAGAAGCCTTGCAAGCACCGTGACTAAAGAGTTAGTTGCAAGATGATGTATTACGGAACGAGTAAAGAGACTTCCCGGTAACGATATTGAACTAGGTATTGGATACCGACGATCGAATCTCGGGCAAGTAACATACCGCCGGACAAAGGGAACAACGTACGTTGACATATGAGGTTCACCGATAAAGATCTTCGTGGAATGTGTAGGAACTAATATGAGCATCCAGGTCCCGCTGTTGGTTATTGACCGGAGAGTCGTCTCGGTCATGTCTACATCATTCCCGAACCTGTAGGGTCCGCACACTTAAGGTTCGATGACGATATAGTATTATATGAGTTATGTGATTGGTGACCGAAGTTTGTTCGGAGTCCCGGATGAGATCGCAGACATGACGAGGAGTCTCGAAATGGTCGAGAGGTAAAGATTCATATATTGGAAGGCTATATTCGGAAGTCGGAAAGGTTCCGAGTGATTCGGGTATTTTTCGGAGTACCGGGGAGTTACGGGAATTCACCGGGAGAAGTAATGGGCCTTATTGGGCCATACGGGAAAAGGAGAGGCAGGCCACGTGAGGAGCCCCCCCCCCCCCCCCCGTTGCCCAAACCGAATTGGACTAGGGGAGGGCGCAGCCCCCTCTTTCCTTTCCCTCTCCCTTCCCCCTTTCCTACTCCGTATGGGAGGTGGAATCCTACTAGGACTAGGGAGTCCTAGTAGGACTCCCCACACTTGGCGCAGCCCTAGGGGGCCGGCCTCCTCCCTCTCATCCTTTATATATGGGGGCAGGGGGGCACCCCAAAGCACACAATTGTCCCATAGCCGTGTGCGGTACCCCGATCTCTGTTTTCCACCTCGGTCATATTTTCGGATAGCTTAGGCGAAGCCCTGCCGGAATCACTTCACCGTCACCGTCGCCACGCCGTCGTGCTGACGGAACTCATCTACTACCTCGACGTCTTGCTGGATCAAGAAGGCGAGGAACGTCACCGAGCTGCACGTGTGTAGAACTCGGAGGTGCCATACGTTCGGTACTCGATCGGTGGAGCTCGAAGGATTGTTTGACTACATCAACCGCGTTGTGAGATGCTTCCGCTTAACGGTCTACGAGGGTACGTAGACACACTCTCCCCTCTCGTAGCGATGCATCTCCATGGATAGATCTTGCGTGAGCGTAGGAATTTTTTTGAAATTCATGCTCCGTTCCCCAACACCTGCCACCACCCCTTTAGTCCTGGTTCGTGTCACGAACCGGTACTAGAGGTTCAACACGAACCGGGACTAATGATGCCCGCCCCCCTAGCCGTTGGAACCGGGACTAATGGTCACATTTGTACCGGTCCGTTTCCAAACCGGGACTAATGGGGCTCACGTAAAGTCCTTTTTCTACTAGTGACACATCATCGGTAGGGCAGCAAGGTTGATGTAAAAGGCCTCCGTGATCGATTCCCCCTCCGGCAGGGTGCCGAAAAAGGCCTCCGGACGGGATCACAGAAGAACAGAAGCTTGCGGCGGCGGAAAAGTTATTCGAGGTGGTTCTCTGTTGGTTTCCCAATATTTGAGAATTTATAGAAGTGGAATTAGGTCAAAAGGAGCCACGTGGGGCGCACAAGATAACAGGGTGCGACCACCCCGTGGGCACGCCCTGTTGCCTTGTCATCTCCTCGTGCGTCTTCTGATCTCCTCTCGAAGCTTCTAGGGTCTCTTTTATCTAGAAAAAAATCGTCAAAAAGTTTCGTAGCGTTTGGACTCCGTTTGGTACTGATTTTCTGAAAAAACCAAAAACAAGCAGAAAACAGCAACTGGCACTAGGCACTGGGTTAATAGGTTAGTTTTCAAAAATCATATAAAATGACATATAATTGCATATAAAACATCCAAGATTGATACTATAATAGCATGGAACAATCAAAACTTATAGATACGTTGCAGACGTATCAGCATCCCCAAGCTTAATTCCTGCTCGTCCTCGAGTAGGTAAATGATAAAAACATAATTTTTGATGTGGAATGCTACCTAACATGTTTATCATGTAATCTCTTTTATAGTATGAATATTGAGAAACGATGAATTAACAATATCAACATAATAATATCCATGAATATAAGAAGCATAATCATTAAACATTCAAAATATACGATCCTTAACGAATGTTATTCCCCACTCATTTTGTCATGTTAGCATGGAACGACTCCGCCTTCACTGCATAAATATAAATCATGAGCACCCCGGTGTTAAACCAGGCAACACTAGTAGGAAAACCCCCATTTGTCCCGGTTCGTAAGGACCTTTAGTCCCGACTAAAGGTCCTTGCCGGGGACTGCCTTGCCGGGGGGAAAAAAATTGAATTTTTTTTTTTGAATTTTTTTATAATTTTTTTTGATTATTTTTTTATTTGTTTTTAAGTTTTATTCCGAATTTAAAATCTTTGAATTATTTCACAATTTAATCTCTAGAGTCTCTAATCAGCACTCATTCCAAATCGTCTAACTTCCCGGCCGGTCACCCATCCTCTCACTACTCCAGCCCGAGCACGCTTAACTTTCAGGTTCTATCTCCCGTAGTTTCCAAGTCAGCACTTGTTGTTTTCCTGACAATCTTAAGCTATCAATCCTGTTAACCCTTAGGTCTTGATGTCACATGATTTAATTTTTTGAATTCTAAACAATTATTAAAATAAACAAAATAAGTACTAATAATATTGAATTTCAATGAAAATAAAATAAGTAATAATATTATTTTATTCATTTTTTTGCCATTTATTCATTTAATATGACATAATTAATATCATTAAATCTGTAAATCAAAATTCGACAAATAATATATCCATTATTATCAGAAAAATGTGAGGAATCCAAATATGACATCATTTATTTATTTTTAAATAAAATTAATTTTTAAAATTATTAAAATTATTATTTTTGATTTGAAATAACTTTTTTTACTTTTGGAATTTTGAGAATCTGAGAAAACTTCACCGGGTAAACTTTTTTTTTCGACGTCGTATGCAAAAGTTATGGCCGTTTTACATTTTTTTTCGTTTTTTTGCAAAAAAGGTCAAAATTCATATTTCAAAATTTCTATACCAACTAGACACTAAAACCTAACTACATCTCAAAGGATTTTATTTTTTGAAGATTTTATCATTTTTGTTTATTTTCTACAAAACTACGGGGGGGGGGGGGGGGGGTAGAGTTTGAAAATTTCAGAACCCCTTTAGTCCGGGTTGGTGTCCATCCAATCATACCGTCGACTACACATCTGCTAGCACCGTTCCAGCCAAAGTCACAGCTAAGGTTAACCAAGTCAGAAAGGTATGCGGCCGTCGGCTTCGAAGTATCAGGGTTTCAGACGAAAACTCGTCTGGTACAAAGACATTTCATTTTTTTAAACTTATTTCAACTCCAGACTTTTTGTGTGTGCACCATTCGAAGCCACGCCATCACTTTTCAACCCTTTCTGACTTCATTTGCTATTTTTCATGCATTTACTGATTTTTTTGAGCTAAATGACCCTGAAATTGAAAAGCACTACAAATGAACTCTGAAAAGGTTGAAAGTTGGCATGGTATCATCATTTCACCCACATAGCATGTGGTAAAAAGTTGAGAGGGTTACGGCAAAAACTGGATGCACTTCGTGTACAAACTGGACCATCTCATTCGAAGTACCAAGGTTTCGGACGAAAACTCGTCTGTTACAAATGCATTTCATTTTTTTAAACTTATTTCAACTCCAGACTTTTTGTGCATTCAATATGCACCATACTACAACATTTTAAAATCTACAGAAAGAACTAACTAAAAATAATAAAAAACAACAATTAAATGACTAAAACAACTATATAAGCAAAACAGTATTGTTTTAATTAAAATCCTAATTTAAATTATTCTAAAAATAACCAAATAAATCTTACTGTGACAACAATCTAACACGTGACTAGGAGTAAAAAGAATTAAATTAAAAACTATTTGTAAACTCAAGTTATTCACAATCTAGGGTTTGAAGCAAATTTGAACAAATTCAAATTTAAACCATTCAAATTTGAAAACTAATGGCACAAACAGAAACTAGACAAAATTTTGAATCTAATGCAAAAAGAATCACTCAAAAACATCAAATATCTTAAAAGATATAAGCAATTTAAAACAGAAACTAAAAACAGAAAACAAATGTAAAAACAGGAAAAAAAACTTTCAGAACCCCTTTAGTCCCGGTTGGTGTCTCCAACCGGGACTAAAGGTCCAACCTTTAGTCCCGGTTGGTAACACCAACCGGGACTAAAGCCTCAACCCCTTTAGTCCCGGTTGGTGTTACCAACCGGGACTAAAGCCTCACCATTTGGTCCCGGTTCCAGCCACAAACCGGGACCAATGGCCCACGAGGCGCATTGGTCCCGGTTCGTGTCTGGAACCGGGACCAAAGGGGTCAGACGAGGCCCGGCCGGCGCCCCGGCCTCACGAACCGGGACCGATGCTCCCATGGGTCCCGGTTCGTGAGTGAACCGGGACTAATGTGCTTTTCAGGGTGGACCAAGGCCCTGTTTTGTACTAGTGCAATTGGATCGTACTTCTAACGTGCTTCAGAATTTTCAACTTCACGCAATACATGAGCGTGAGCCACGGACAAAGCATGAGGTGGAATAGAATGTGGTGATAGGGATTAATAGGAGAAGTCAAAAAGGAAGAAAGTCTCGCGTCAACTCGGCAGATCAACGGACTATGGAGATGTCCATCAATCGATATCAATGAGAGGAGTAGGGATTGCCATGCAGCGGATGCACTAAGAGCTATAAGTATATGAAATCTCAAACTGAAACTAAGTGGGTGTGCATCCAACTTACTTGGTCATGAAGACTTCGGGCATTTGAGGAAGCCCATCATTGGAATATGCAAGCCAAGTTCTATAATGAAAAATTCTCACTAGTATATGAAAGTGACAACTCAGGAGACTCTCTATATGATGAACATGGTGCTACTCTGAAGCACAAGTGTGGAAAAAGATAGTAACATTGCCTCTTCTCTCTTTTTCTCTCATTTTTTTGTGGGCTCTTTTTGGCCTCTTTTTCCCGTTTGTTTTTCGTCCGGAGTCTAATCCCGACTTGTGGGGGAATCACGGTCTGCATCATGCTTTCCTCACTGGGATAATGCTCTAATAATGATGACCATCATACTTTTAATTACTTACAACTCGATATTACAACTTGATACTAGAACAATATGACTCTATATGAATGCCTCTGGTAGTGTACCAGGATGTGCAATGATCTAGCGTAACATGTATAAAAATATGATGAACGGTGGCTGAGCCACAAATATTATGTCAGCTATATGATCATGCAAAGCAATATGACAATGAAGATGTGTGTCATATAAACGGAACGGTGGAAGTTGGATGGAAATATATCTCGGAATGGCTATGGAAATGCCATAATAGGTAGGTATGGTGGCTGTTTTGAGGAAGATATAAGAAGGCTTATGTGTGATAGAGCGTATCGTATCACGAGGTTTGGATGCATCGGCGAAGTTTGCACCGACTCTAGTGGTGAAAAAGGGCAATGCACGGTACCGAAGAGGCTAGCAAATTGCGGAAGGGTGAGAGTGCGTATAATCCATGGACTCACATTAGTCATAAAGAACTCACATACTTATTGCAAAGCCTATTAGCCCTAAAAGCAAAGTACTACTCGCATGCCCCTAGGGAGGAGGTTGGTAGGAGTTAACCATCGCACACCCCCGATTGTAACAGCACTCAAGGATTTCATTTCAGACATAAGAATGCTCGGACCTCCCCACCATGCCATGACCAACACTTAGATGAACAGTCAATAACAAACTTTAATACCGATATTTCTACTAATCAATGATTATGAACCTATATCCTTTCATATTACGACATCAATATCATTAAGCCACACGTTTCATATTTAGTGGTCTACATCAAAGTTTTTATTATATCCTTCTTGAATACCTATCCTTTATGGACTAATCTTATAACCCGTTCAAATTGCCATTACTATTTATTAGACTCGCAAAAATATTTAAGTGAAGCATGTGAGTGCAACTATTTCTTCAAAATATAACCACCGCCGTGCTCTAAAAGATATAAGTGAAGCACTAGAGCAACTGCCTAGCTCAAAAGATATAAGTGAAGCACATAATCCTGTTCTATTCGTTCCGAACCAAATTTGCGCTGGGAGTATTCTAACAAATTACAATAAATGGAAATCTTCAACTTCTTCCTAACTTGCAATGGAAATCTCAAAGGAAAAAGAGTTTAGTTAAGATTAGAATGTTTGCATCTCAACTAAAAAAAATGATTGCATCTCCATGGAAATGCAATGTTTAATTTAGGAACCTAGCCATGACAAACTACTAAGTAGACTGATTCCTAGTCATATTAGAGAGAGTTAATTTCTTAGAAGCAAATCCACCATTTCCCGATGAAGGCAACCGTAGGCAGTAGCAAGGGAAAATTCCAAAAACAATGACTAGCCAGCTCACAAGGACAAATTAGCCAAATTATATAGCATCAAAACAATGCTAAAGAGGAGGCAATTGCCAACCTAGCAAACCATGGTGTGGATGTAGCAAGTCTCATGCAAAGCCAGCCAACTACTTAGCTAGATAACTATCAACAACAGCAAGACAACCAACTTTCTGTTCTATAATTCCAACATTAAACAGTAAATTAGTAGTTGTCAAACCACACAGGACAGTCACCACATGCTGTGGCAGGGTCATATAGGCCACCCGAGACTATATAGGGCAACCAAACTAGCAGCGCTAGTGCCCTCAAACCCCACTGGTACACGAGTACCAAACAAGAGCAATGACCAATTCACTATTAGCAATTGGAAGAAAAAGCTTGCCACAAGAAACACGTCATTGAGATTTCCTGAAGAACAAGCTTTGTATACCATACGGTACGAGGTAGAAGGCTTGTAGATAGAAAAGAATTACGACCAAATTTGGGTAGCGATATGTTACATCAGGATAGAATGGCACTACCATAAAAGACATAAAAAAGACAAGGATCGCATTTGCTCTTCAGTTTCAGAAATAGAAGAATGAGTAGATATGAGGAGCATGGCATATGTTCTTATCAGAATTTTGGGAAAGACGAGAAAAAAAGCTAGAGAAAACATAAATGAATTGGACCTTCTAAACTCGCTAAATTTGCACTAAACACGCACTTGGAAGTATTAACTGTAGCATCTAAACTTCACCAGATAAGGAATTATTCATATCACACAACACTTGCACTAGATTAAAATCAAGCATAACATTTGTTCATGATAACCAAACACTATGCACTGCACATACAACATAGATGTCTATATGCGAAGAGGAACAACTGCAGGGAATTTAGCAAACTAGATGGATCACATTGCACAACACGTACATTTTTGATAAAAAAATAGGTCTCACATAACATGGAGTACACAGTAGCATAATGAGCACACGCCTACTGTACCAATAATACTCAAGCTATAGCATATGATCGTTACCAGAGCATAACATCATCAAGGATAAGATATAACCCCACCGATTCTAAACAGTAGCCAGGAAATAACACCATAGCTTGTAGAGAGTAACCAAGCCTAAACACCAGCATCTCTGAACATTGCTATACCATGGACATGAGTAGATACGAACTGACCGGGCTAACTACCACAGCTCAGATGAGCAGCATACCTCAGAACCAAAACCATGCCACTGGATGGCTACAGTTCAACACAAATAAAAAACACTCTCTCTCCGATGGATGACTCGCTGGCTGCTATAAAATGGAATCTTTCCTGACAAAACGTTCTCTCTTTCCTCAGATGCAAATGAAATCCACATCCACATGCGCAAGCTCTCTCTCATATGTTCTCCCTCACATTCTTAAATAAAGCTTTCTTTCAAAAAAGAAAAACTACCTCACACAATTGCTCCATTTCTCTCACTTCTCTGATAAAAAAGTGCTCTCTCTGACACATGCTACCTCTCTCTTCAAATTTTCCAAAGAATTTTTTTTCTCTTTGAGTCTCCCACGAATTCACTTTTTCTCTCTCTCAAAGAAATTTTCTCAGTGAATTTTTTTCTCACTCTCACATGCTACCTCTCTCTTCAAATTTTGCAAAGAAATTTTTTTCTCTCTTTGAGTCTCCCGCGTAGGCACTTTCTCTCTTCCTCTCAAAGAAATTTTCTGAACGATTTTTTTTCTCATTCTCACATTTACCTCTCTCTTCACTTTTCCACTAGCGACGCCACACTTTTCTATTAGCTGTCCCCCTCTTTCTCTCTCTTTCACTGTTCCAGCAGTGAGCCAAGACTTGGGATGTGACATACCATGTAGCCATGCAGCGAACACATGTGACATCGCTGCATGCAGCTTGTGCTTACTGTTTAGATGGACAGGACAGCACCTGCTAATGACAAGCGAACTGCTACACGGCTCGTGATGCTCCTTTCTAGCACAAATCCCGAAGCACAACACCGGTCCAGATAAGAGGCACCGTGGAGCTCGAGCTAGGAAGAAACTTTGTGAACAATGAATCTTAGCACAAGCATACCAGAATCATCAGATAACCACCATCCAAAATGGTTTGCTCATGGACAGATGACCAAAATATCACAAGGAGCCCCGGCGCGATTGCCCACACACAGCGTCCTTAGCTCGATGGCAAAAAAACCAGAGACTCGTAGCGGACGCAATACAACACCGCGAAGCAACCGCGTGCACGAGGGCACCAGCAAGGACGTGGGTCCGTGAGAACGAACGGGGGCGAAGCCGCGCGGGGGACGCTCGGTTGTGGCAGAGAAGCCAATCCGGAAGCGCGGAGGATGCGCCAGCGTCCATGGCGGCATCGTGCAAAAACCCTTGTGGCTCGGTATAGTATAGGGGAGCGGAGGAGGAGGCGTGTGCCGATTCGAGGCTGTGGAAGTGAGTAATGAGGGGAGGTGAAATTAGGGAGGCGCATGGCGGCAGCAGGATAGCTGGAGCCTGTCAGAATTGCCGCCGACGGAGGCGGCGGTGTGCTAAGCATGAGACCGTGCACACACACACACAGAGGATGGGAGCGAGAGCGAGTCCTCCTCCACAACGCCTTCCTCGAACGTGCCGCCACGGGCCTGCCTGGCACATCTTCAAATCTCACACGAACTTTAAAAAAAAACTTTATTGAATTCATGAACTTTTTTTGAATTCGTGAAATTTGTTGAATACATGAACTTTTTTCAAATCTCACAAACTTTTTCCAAATTCATAAACTTTTTTTGAGTTCATGTCTTTTTTTCAAAATCATGAACTCTTTTGAAATCCCGCTAACATTTTTTGAACTCTTGAACTTTTTCGAGCTCCTGAACTTTTTTCAAATCAGCAAACTCTTTTTGAACCCATGAACGTTTTTGAATTGGTGAACATTTTTTGAAATTTCTTCTTTTTCGCATTTTCTCAAAAAGTCAACGGTCAGCCGATCAACGGTGGACCGGTCAACCCCGACCGGTGAACTGCGAACAGGCAATCAGGAATTAGGAGAACCACGCATTGTTATTGGGCCGGCCCATGGAGGGTGGCGCGTGCCGCCACGGGGCTGCCTGGCCAATCTTCAAACACGCCTAGCATGGCACAGCCCGTGGCAGCACATTTATAAATGGGACGTGCCTTGCCGACATGAGTGTCACACTTCCAGGCCTAGCCATGACACAATTGCTAAACGGACGGCCAGGCATGACAGACACATGTGTCAGCCATCCTACGTGCTATTCAATCCTTTGGGTTGTTTTGAGTCTATTTTTGGAATTTTGGACTGTTTCAAAATAAAAATAAAAAACAGGCCATGTTGTGCCGGCACGCTGGCCACGCCTCATAGCCCAGGCACAGCCCCAGGCGTGCTACGAGCCTGGCACGACCCATTTAACCATGTGCCGGGCCGAGCACATGACGTGTTAGCACGCATGCTTTTGTCCTGGCCTGTGTAGGATGAGCTAGATAGCTAGGTTGTACGCGAGTGAGAATCAGGATGTGTTTGTGTGTGTTCATTAGACCATAAAATACAAAAAATCTCTGTAACAATAGAACTTTGGGAAATAAATATCTACGGGACAGTTATATCACTACAACAACTCTCTAGAGATGGTCTTTACCGCACTATTTTGCTATTTTCAAACCCGAGGCTTTTCTAGATTCTTTTACCAAAGCCTTGAGTTATGCTTCTCATCAAACTTGAGGCAAGCCTAATTCTGTGTTCATGTTGAACAATACTTTAACCTGCGAGTGAGTTTGGATTTATTTGGTTTGGCTCGGAGACTGCCGCCGAAGGTTCTGAGCGGCCATCGGTGGAGTCCATAAAAGTTATAAGGTCGACCAGGAGCTTGGCCTAGAGGCTCCAGGTTGACCTCCGAATGAAGCGGAAAGCTTCTGGACAAAGTCTGATGCAACACCATCTTCAGGGACGGAGATATGTGAGGGGGCGACTTAATCTTGACGGTATAGGATCGTTGAATGAAGGGGATAACTTGCTGCGAGGAGGCAAAATAAAAAACAAGAGATTATGACCCGACGAGGTGGATGCCAACCGTATCTTGCAATCCGAACATACGTCGATCCACAACCCGCAAAACTACCCCACACAACTATGCTCAGCATGGGGACCACGCGATAAGTGCAATCCGCAAGGGAAATCACCAACACTAACACACACAACATGACCGCAAGTAATCACGAGAATATGGGTAACAAGAACTGCCCTTCTGTAATGAGTAGCGCCAAAAGGCCTGGCTCGGAGATGGTGGTGCTGCTGGTTCCTGCTCCACGTGAGATCATGGGTGGTCGACGTGAGGCGAAGAGTAGCGCCAGAAGGCCCGGCTCGGAGATTTTGGTGCTACTGGTTCCTGCTCCATGTGAGATCATGGGTGGTCGACGCGAGGCGAAGAGTAGCGCCAAAAGGCCCGGGGTCGGAGATGTTGGTGTCCGGCTCGTGGGAGTTGAAGGGTTGCCCTTCTCTAAAGATTCTAGAATATTGCTATTCATGTATTTGTTGGGTGAACTGTTGGCCTGAGCAAGTGCACAGGCTATGTGCGTTGGGTCCCATCACCTGCCATAGTATATACATGTAGGCGTGGATGGATGGGATGCTTAGCTCCAGGGCGATCCAGGTCTATTGTGGTTAGTTTGTTATCCACTGCACACGGACTCGGGCAGTCAATCCATACAAAGGCATGCAGATGGCCACAATAACACACGTCCAAATAGGTATGAAGAGGGCCTCCACTTCCCTTCTACACTCCCATAGCTTCCACTATCACTGCTGGCGAGATGGGTGTTCTCGAATGAATAAGCGCTGGTAGATATTATACCGGACAATTTCGGTTAGATGTCGATGGTCAAATAGTAGAGATGTGTGGAATCTATGGAAGATGCAGATTCTTTGCATCGCTACTATTTTTTTATCACAGTCTGAATCGAGTCGAGATGGCGTCAACGGTCAACAACAATGCAGGCCAGGCACGCCTATCCGGTGGACCAAAAATCGGGCCCAACCACCAGCGCACGGGTGGGACACAAATGGACAAGGCAAAGGGCGGCATATGAGGTGGTCCCAATGGATTTCTCGGCCCACGCATCATAAACCCTCATCTAGAGGACAACGGTGCGACGGCGCCCGGGTAGACGCTTCTACCCGCTGGCCATTGAGATTAATGTTGTCACGTCGTCCGTGCAAAGCCAGCGAAGGTCATGCAATCATATTAGAGCATGGAACGTCCCGCATCAAGAGATCTCCTATATCTCATGTTTCAGAAAAGTGATCAAAGTATCATCCAAGATGGAGGAAACTTGCCAATATGTTTCCAACCACAAACTTGTCGCGTAAGCCACATCCAAGGAATTTCAGCTCCTATGCAACGCATTGCATTTCGTCAGTCTGCTCAACTACATAATCCTTATAACCATTTTGTAGTCATGATACTTCTCCTTGACATACATTTTGCCGCCAACATCATTTTCACTGAAGTTAACTTCAAGTGCATCCCACATTCCTTGGCATCATTCGATTGAGGAAGTCGACCTACACGAAGTAGTCGATTGATGTAGAGGAAAATGAAGTAGAAATCATGTCGATATGCTCCCCCAAAACCACGTCGCTCCCCACCCAGTGCAAATTCTCACGGGATCTAATTTTGATGGCCTGCTCTTTTAACAGTCATCCACGTGGTTAACGAGATGAGATAGCCTTCAAGCAGTGCAACAACAAGACCCGGGCAATGTGTGTGAGAGAGAGAGAGTGAAAGGGAGAGAGAGTAGCAACAGCTCTACGGAATGTTGTTTTTTCCTCTCTGCCTCTCTTTTAGTATATATTATCTCAGCTGGGGACGTTTGGAGGCCAAGCGGAGAGACAAGGAGATAACTGATGTGGGAGGTGAATGACAAAGCTTTCTTGGATTAAAGATGAATTGAAATAAGTATTCAGCTAGTTAACTAAAATGCCTGGATTTGGATAGCAAAAAAACATTTCTTTATTCCTCATAAATTAAACTTTTTCCCAGTTTTACTCTTCTTTTATATTCTTAATTCTCTTTTACTTTTGCATACAAAGATCAATTCCATACACATGATACATTAATTCTTGTAAGCAGCAAAGCTAGTGGGATTCACAACCTCACTAAATTAAGTTGGGGACCAAGGTAAAGTTTCTTAGTTGAGTGCAGGGTTGATCATGTGCTCGCGGGAGAACTCCGCGGATTGATACCTTGGTTCTCAGTACCGACGAAGGATTCTTCTGACACCACAAACCATTGTTCTTCAGGGCCCAACATATACTCTCTTTTCTGGCACTACCTTATTAGCCAGGGATATTACGACATCTCTAACAGATCCCATAAAACCGGTTAGAGGAGTAAAAATTCCAGTTTACTCCTCTAAACCGGACCTATCCGATCCCCTAAACCGGTTAGAGTAGTAAAATATTTCCTCCGAGCAGCGGCCGAGGAGTAAAAATACTCCCACTCCCACGCGCCAAGTAAATCCCCCCCCCACCCGCCATACCCACGTCCACTCCGTCGCCCAATCCACCCACGTGCCGCACCCATGCCCACTCCGCCGCACGCACGTCGGCTGGATCCGGCGGCCATCGCTCCCCCCCCCCGTCCATCTACAGTGCTCGACTGGCGGATCCACGCCGTGGCGGCACCTCCTCCTCCCGCACATCTTCCTCTCACGCGTACGATGCCTCCTCCTCTCACGCCAGTGGCGCATCCACCAGGCAGCGCACCGGCCTTCCCCGACCTCCCACCACCGCCATCGCCGCTGCCGGTGCCAAGATATCATGGCATGTGGCAACGCCAGTGGGGAACTTAGGTCGCCGAAATCTACGACCGCGACACCAAGACCCACTGTTTTGGCTCCTTCCACTCGGCGGAGGTGGCGGCACGTGCATACGACATCAAGTTGGTGCACTAGCACGGAGCCGCAAGCCACCGTAACTTCCCCGACGGACACCTGCCGCCACCGGAGCTTCCGGTGGACCCCTGGGTGGCCACCCCATGCGAGAGGTGATAGGACCGAGAAGCCCGCGAGCATCTCGCGCCGGAGCAAGCTAGCGAGGCGTACATGGCGCAGTTCTGCCGACGCTACCTGGAGCGCGTCGAGGCGGAGCACTGCCTGTACACGGAGTACGCGGCGGGTAGGGACGAAATCATCGATTTGTCCAGCAATGAACGTGGCTACGGCGGAGGCTGCGACGGTCTGGACCCAATGATCGGCGGTTTGAGTAGGGAGGAGTAGAAGACCATTGAGGAAGAATCGGACTAGGTTTAAATTTCTAGCTAAAATTTTGAATTTCGTTTTAAGTTCTATGTAAAATATTTAGAATTTACACCGAACGTTGTTTAGTTAGGTTTTATGTACTAGTTTGAACCTAATTTAGCACCGAATTTGTGTTCATATGCCTTTCAAAAAAAATTACTCCGTTAAATTTTGGGGTTCTGCTAGAAACAACATTTCTTTAGAGGAACAAATGTGCTCCTCTAAAGTTTACTCGGCCATTTACGTCTCTAAAATTTGGGAGATCGGCTAGAGATGCCCTTAGAAAGCAATCCACTGAGATATCCATTTGGACACAATTCATGGATAAAACTCGGCATAATATAAATATTTTATTGTCATCGTTACCATAGGACACAAACACACAAAAAACTTCATCTTCACGGTTTCTGAATCGATCTTGTTGATTTCCGCATGGTTCCTTCCCTTGTTCTCCCATGGATGGCAGTCTTAGTGGCTTCCATGCAGTTAAGCACAGCGTGCCCTCCCATGTCCGTGGATGAACCTCGCGTCATCCTCTGTGTACACATGTGTCTCGTTCAACAGCCTGCATTTTCTAAGTTCATGTTATCTGTTATGCGTGAATGGTAGTACGGGAGAGCAAGAGGAGGCGGTGACTGACGAGAAACGGACGGTCTTGCTGAGAGTGGTGGAAGAAATGAGGGTCTCCCCGTCGAGGTACGCCAGCTCCCCATCGATCCTGTCCATGATCCTCTCGTTGATCTGCTGGGCGGTGAGGGTGAAGGGACGATCTGTTGCCTGCATGCATGCGTGTTGTCAACAAGACAGTACTCTCCACTGCATAATATGAAAACAGTGCTTGTAGTATCAGATCCAAATTTATTGGCAAGGTGCTGTGCTGCCTACCATGACCCAGCCCCAGGTGTCAGCGAAGGATGGCACATGGGCAGTGTATGCTTTCACATCTGTGATCAAAACCAGGCAGGTCCAGTGACCTAGTTAGTTGGAATTAATCATCCTAGTTTTGCAAAGAGAGCCTTGGCTCAGTGGTTGGGCATGCGGTTGTGCAACCTAACGACCCGAGTTCAATTCCTAGAATTGACAGGTGATGCACAGGGGTTTTTCCCCATTTATTGAGGATCAAGTTTGGTGTGTGGTGAAACCACTGATCAAAAAATATCATGATACTCATTTAAAAAAATTCTGAGGACCATGTCTATCTTGGTACTCATACTAAAATGGTCGTATGCATCCCTAGTTGGTGCAGAGGCCGGGGAAGTGAAATTCTCCCCCAATTTTTAAAAGGGGAGTGAGCCTAGCTCAACTGGTTGGGGGAGTGGATGTACAAACCCAACACCTGAGTTCAAATCCTCACGGAGACGAATTTAGGTTCCTATTTATTCTTGAGGACCAGCCTTTGCTGGTACTCATGCAATTTATCTAGAGGACCAGGCTTGGTTAGTAACCAAGATAAAAATCCTGGTACTCATGCATAATGGCTGTATGCATCCTTAGTTGGTGCAGAGGCCGGGGAAGTGAAATTCTCCTCCATTTTAAGAGGTAAATCTGCACCCCACTATCAGAATATTTCAGCAGGTAGGCAATGGGCGATCCTGGCGACCCCGGACCTGGCGATCCAGGTGACCTCGCGCCGGCCGGCCGGGCCCTCGCCCGCGGCGACGTATGGGGTCACCGCCATAGGGGAAACCGATTCTGGGCTCTCGCCGGATCCGAGGAGGATTCGGATGAGGAGGACTTCGCCGGCGATGCAAACGTCAGGGGCTCTTCTCCAACACCTTCGGATCACATTTGTGAGTCCGTGAGACTAGGATACACAGAGGAGGAGATCGTGAGAGATATCGACGGAGTATTACCACGATCGGACCGCGCTTGGGAAGGTCTAGGTCGCGGCGAGGAAGACAAGGTAGAGGTATTCCGGCGTGTGTTTCAACGGCGCACGACGGCTACAGCGGTAAAACCATGGAAAGGTCCATTACCAAAGGTACATCTACCGGCACTTACGTTAGCAGATTTCATTGGTAATTGGAAGAAGGTCCCATTCCGACGGAGGAAGGGAAATCCGGTGGCGGTGAGCTCGCCGCCGGCAACGACAGGAGCCGATCCGGATCTGGGAATCCGTGCGGCGAGAGATGCTCGTTTGAAATTCCTGTTGGGCCAAGGAGAACAGCGGGCTGTCGGTTGCGGGCCAGATACGACTGGGTATATGGCCCAGTTGG
The DNA here is from genome assembly GCA_039707655.1 of Elymus sibiricus. Classification (NCBI taxonomy): domain Eukaryota; kingdom Viridiplantae; phylum Streptophyta; class Magnoliopsida; order Poales; family Poaceae; genus Elymus; species Elymus sibiricus. The sequence goes on from CM077676.1 coordinate 88,127,624, forward strand.
ATTCTGAAACTAGGCCGGCACAGCTCGATGAGGAGTCTCGGTCGAAGGAAGAGTCCTACGATCGCAGACTAGATCAGGCAAAAGTAGCGCTCGGCGCTAGGGTTACTAGGCGTCCTTCTCCTGGCTTCCCTTCGCCTCGAGGACGTGCGCCACGAATCCCTCCACCTCTCGCATGCATGGCAGGGCGTGGAGATGGGGAACGGCAACTCGCAGAGACCAACGCGCGAGGCGCGGTGCCGGATCATACGGCGGCCGGCCGCGGCGCTGGAAGGGGCGTAGCACAAACTGGTGATCAACAGAGGGCCTGCTTTGGGGCTGGGCGCGCCAATGGTGGCCGGGCCAATCCTGGAGTGGGACAAGGCGACGGCACACCGGAGGACGCGGCGGCTATCGCGGTGGCCGCGGTGGTGGCGACGGCGGGTACAAAGGCAAACGCCCTAACTGGAACCAATGGTCAGATGACCGAGCAGGGGGCTCACGCGGCAGGTGGCACGGCGATGACCGAGCCTTCGGCGCCAACCAGTGGCACCGTGACTTTCATCCTCCGGCAGGGGATTTTGTGGAGGGTGCTTCTGGACCGCCTACCCGGTACTTTGGGAATCGGGGAGGTGGGCGCACGCTCGGCAGGAAACCTCCTCTGCGGCGTCAATGGCAGCCAACTGAGAGACAAGATACCATGGATAGTTCAGCAAAATCCACTGGGAACGGGGCTGTAGCAACGGCGGTGACATTGCCTGAGGCAGCGGCGGCGGTAGTCAAGGCCCTCGCATCTGTCTCCACGCATGCACTAGACACTCATGATAGTGGGTCACAGCAGGACCAAAGTTTGGACGCTAATGAAGCTGCTAGGGCGAATAAGGCAGCCCGTAAGAAAGAAAAGATGAGCTGTTTTCGCTGCGGGATGGCAGGGCATTTTGTGATGGATTGCAAGGAGGTGCTATGCGATATATGCTTGAAACCAGGACATACAGATTCCACATGCCCACTATTATTGGCACCGAAGCCGGTGGTCAATATATATGGAGTTTGCCATCACAAACTCATGTTTTTCGAGACACCGCACTCAAATGTACCTCAAATACCATCGAGGCTAGGAAGCTCGAAGACGGGCTTGGTGAAGGTTTCACATGGCTCGCTTACTGAGGATCAGATTTCTCAGCAGTTGAGGAGGCTCGTGTCTGAGTCATATCAGTGGGCACCGATTAGAGTTGAGGAGCGGGTGTTTCAAGTTGACTTTCCTCGGCGAGAGGATCTTGAGCGCCTTCTAAAGTTCGGTGTTAGCAAAGTTCCGGGAACTAATTATCTGCTTGAGTTCGAGGAGAGTAAAAAGACAGAGCCCAAGGGATCACCTCTTGAGAAAGTTTGGCTAAGGATCTCTGGTGTTCCGGAAACTCTTCTGAACGATTTTTTCATCGTCTGGAGCCTTGGTTCGCTCATTGGAAAAACGGAGAAAGTGGACATGCCGTTTACACGGAAACACGGGATTGCACGGATTCTGGTTGGGGTACTAGATATGGAGCACGTGCCTGACTATGTGCCTTGGGCATATGACGATGTGCATTACGATCTTGATGTGGAGGTTGAGGAGACCATTCCACAGGACACAGCTAAGGATCAAGACGTGGATATGACGGGAGACGGAGAGGGAGATGGTGATCCCAAGGCAGATCTAGGTGGTGAGGATAATATGTCCAATGACAAGGGTCAACCGGCAAAGTCTACTAATACACCTAATCACGACGGAAAGACAACGACATCAACTCCAATGACTTCTCTTCGTTTTGGATCGTTCCATATTCAGTCCGCTCCGAGTCGTATTTCTAATGTTCTGCACTCAAGGGAGGATATAAGGTCCTCACCTCACGTCACGCCTGCGGACATACACATGCTGTCCAGGGATGGATTAGATAGCCCACAGCGAGAGAAGGAGTCTATAAGGTTGCATGCGGAAACTTTTGAGATGGAGGTCGGCATCACGCCGGCCGGCGGACAGCTTATTGCATCGGCCACAGGGGCTGATGCGGGCAGCCAAGACCGGTTTTTTGATGAGATAGCACACAAAGTTTATCCGGCGGTTGGTATGGACAGCCTGGAGGGGCACAATACACACGCACTCGGGGGGCCAACATCTGCATCACCGGTGGCTGGAACGGCCGGCCAGGAGGGCTGCGCTGGGATCACAGCCGGTGGTGCATCTGAACCTGCGGCTCACATGGTCAGCCAGGAGGGTTACATCGGCCCCACAGTCGCCGAGGCAACTTCACCGGTGGCTGAAGCAATGCTCACGAACTATGAGCGGTCGGCTACTAAGACGTCGCCGCCTACTTTTACAGTTAACGTCGGCGACGAGGCGCACCTGGCAAGGAGCCAGGAGAGACGTTCATCACCACCACATGTTGCGTCGTTGGATGCTCAACAGCATGTGACATCGCCGATTTCCATTCAGGACTCGAGGTTAGTTGACACACCACCAATCTCTTCCACGTTGGTCGGAGATTTTGTGGTGCAAGGAAATATTTCTGAGCCCTCTTTGGATGATGTGATCAGTTTTGGTGGCATTTCGGATCCTTTATGCTCTGAACGGCGGTTCAGCCAGCGTATCCAAGGACAACCGGATGCGGACGACATTCAGCTAGGCCGTGCTATGCGGGCAGCCAAGCTTCGTGATGTCCAAGGAACTACAGGTATGTCAGTCAATACGAGCTGTTCCATTTTACATTTTTCTGAAAATGATATTGTAGAAAATGCATGCAACCTAGGGATTTCACTTGGTAGTAATGCAAAAGAGATCGCAAAATCTGTTAATGATATTCTTGATTTAGAAGCGGATAGAGCCATTGATATCATTAAAAACATAGCTGCGATAAAACCTTTGAATGCAACGGAAATTGATGAATTGGGTATCGCCTCTCTAGAAAGTTTATGTGAAGATTTAATTCCAGAAGATGGGGTAGACAGATACGAGAAGGAGGAGGATTCCGGGGGGTATATGGCTCCTCTGAATGCCGACATCCTTACTCAAGAAACACATAACGCTGATAACTCCGACGTGGTGCCGGAGACGTCTAAAAGACCATGGAGAAGAAAAATATACCCTACCTCTGCGGTAAGGAGGAGTGCGAGAGTGAAACACAAGAAAAAATTCCATGATCAAATATGAAAGGAATCTTTTGGAATAGCAGAGGTCTTACGGACTTGGCTAAAATAAGGTTCCTTAGAGAAACTTCACTTCAGCAGAAACTTGACTTCATGGCCTTACAAGAAACGGGCCGAGATAATTTTACGCCACAATTTCTAAACACCATCTCGGGTGGAGTGGATTTTGATTGGCATTGCCTACCCCCGCGGGGAAGGTCTGGAGGAATCTTGCTAGGGGTCAAGTGTGAGTCCCTACAGGTCCCCAGTGTGGTCTACGGTGAGTTTACTGTCAAATTTCGGTTGAGATCGAAAGTTGATGGTTTTAGATGGGTGTTGGTCGCTGTGTATGGGGCGGCACAACCGGAGTTCAAGTCGGACTTCCTCACGGATTTAGTGAGAATGTGTGGGGAGGAGACACTGCCCATTCTAATTGGAGGCGACTTCAATATTATTAGGAGACGGGAAGAAAAAAACAATGACAACTTCGATGGAAGGTGGTCATTCATGTTTAATGCGATCATTGAGAGTCTGGATTTAAAAGAGATCGACCTCACCGGGAGACAATTTACTTGGGCCAATTCGTTACCGAACCCGACATATGAGAAGTTGGATCGGGTTCTTACCAATGTTGATTGGGAACAGAAATTTCCGATGGTCACGGTAAGAGCTTTACAAAGAGCGATCTCCGATCACACACCACTATTGGTGGATTCGGGCGAACCGAACCATGTGGGTAATCGGAATACCTTCTCTTTCGAAATGAGTTGGTTCGAGAGAGAGGGCTTTATGGATCTCATTGCTACCCAGTGGGCAAGAGAAACTGGGGGGCATACAAATATGGATAGGTGGCAGAATAAGATTACACACCTACGCCAGTTTCTAAGAGGCTGGGCCAAAAATCAAGCTGGAATTTATAAAGCGGAAAAAGAGAGGCTGCTTCAACTCATTAACGATTTGGATGTCAAAGCAGAATCCTCAGTACTACTCACTACGGAGAGAAGTACTAAAATTGAAGCTGAAAAAAAGTTACAAACCCTACTCAGAGAGGAAGAGATGAAGTGGGCACTTCGGGCAAAAGTGACGAAGGTGGTCCACGGTGATGATAATACTAAATTCTTTCACATGATCGCAAATGGCAAACATAGAAAAAAGAAAATATTTCATCTTGAACAGGATGAGGGCACAATTGTTGGGCACGATAATTTGAAGCATTATATCACGGAGTATTACAAAAAGCTATTTGGGGCACCTCAGGAGAATTATGTTTCTCTTGATGAAGGTATTACATCTGATATTCCTCAACTTACACATGAGGAGAATGATGTTCTGGCTGCTCCGTTCACTGAAAAAGAGGTGTATGACGCTATAGCACAAATGAAACACAATAAGGCTCCGGGACCGGATGGGTTCCCCGCGGAGTTCTATAAGAAATGCTGGCACATAATCAAAGGGGATTTGCTGCCCTTGTTTCATGACTTGTTCAATGGACAATCACAACTCTTTCACCTAAACTTTGGAACAATAACGTTGTTACCAAAGAAGGGGGACGCCATTCGCATTGAACAGTTTAGACCAATATGTTTACTTAATGTCAGCTTCAAAATATTTACAAAGGTGGCTACAAACAGATTGACACAGATTGCTCACTCTGTTGTTCAACCATCTCAAACAGCATTTATGCCGGGAAGACACATCCTTGAAGGGGTGGTAGTCTTGCACGAAACAATTCACGAAATTCACAAAAAGAAACTCGATGGGGTTATCTTCAAGGTGGATTTCGAAAAGGCATATGACAAGGTCAAATGGCCTTTTTTACAACAAGCGTTGCGAATGAAGGGATTTACCGAGTCTTGGAGGAAGCAAGTAGATACCTTCACGCGAAAGGGTAGTGTGGGAATTAAAGTTAATGATGACTTGGGTCATTACTTCCAGACACATAAAGGCTTAAGACAAGGGGATTCCATGTCTCCTATCTTGTTCAACATAGTTGCGGACATGTTGACGATCCTCATTGGTCGGGCTAAGGAGAACGGCCAAGTAGGTGGTTTAGTCCCCCACTTGGTGGAGGGGGGAGTATCCATATTACAGTATGCGGACGATACAATCTTATTCATGGAACACGACTTGGCAAAAGCTAGAAATATGAAACTAGTTCTTTGCTTATTCGAGCAACTGTCTGGATTAAAGATTAACTTCAATAAAAGCGAACTCTTCTGCTTTGGAAGAGCCAAGGAAGAACAGGACGCATATAGGCAGCTTTTCGGATGTGAAATGGGTTCATTGCCGTTTAGTTACCTTGGGATTCCGATCCATCACAGAAGACTGACGAACAAGGAGTGGAAATGCATAGAAGATAGATTCGAAAAAAGATTGGCTTGCTGGAAGGGTAAGCTTATGTCTTATGGAGGCCGGCTGGTCCTGATAAATTCGGTATTGACTAGTCTACCGATGTTTCTTCTATCATTCTTTCAAGTGCCTATAGGGGTGCGGAAGAGATTAGATTTCTATCGATCACGCTTCTTCTGGCAAAGTGATGAGACCCGGAGGAAATATAGATTAACAAAATGGGATATTATATGCAGACCTAAAGATCAAGGGGGTTTAGGAGTTGAAAACTTAGAAGTTAAGAATAGATGCCTACTTAGCAAATGGCTATACAGGTTATCTACGGAGACCGATGGAATGTGGATACAAATTTTGAGAAATAAGTATCTACAATCCAAGACTCTAGCACAGGTTTCAGCTAGACCCAATGACTCGCCATTCTGGAAAGGATTAATGAATGTGAAAGCGTCCTTTTTTCAGCGAGTTAAATTTCTGGTTGGTAACGGTACCACGACCAGATTTTGGGAGGATACGTGGCTGGGGGAGGCACCGCTGGCTATACAATATCCCACATTATATAATATTGCTACACGCAAGGCAGATTATGTTTCCACAGTACTACAGTCCATACCCCTTAATGTTCAATTCAGACGAAATCTAGTGGGTCAGAGATGGAACTCATGGTTACATCTGGTCAGACGTTTGATGGATGTGCAACTCTCTGATCACCAAGATCGAATTCATTGGAAATTAACCACGAGTGGTTCTTTCTCGGTGAAGTCGATGTATATGGATTTAATTAACCATGGACCCCTATCAAGGTCGTTGCATATATGGAAGATAAAAGTTCCGTTACGTATTAAAATTTTCATGTGGTTTGTGCACAAGGGTGTCATATTAACAAAGGATAATCTGATCAAACGTAACTGGAACGGAAATGCTACTTGTTGCTATTGCGGTCACAATGAAACAATTCAACACCTCTTTTTAGATTGTCCACTAGCAAAATTACTTTGGTGCACAATTCAGATAGCTTTTAATATTCAAGCACCAATGAATATCAACATGCTTTTTGGGGCGTGGCTCGACGGAGTCGACGCAACACTAGCTAATCATATACGCATTGGCATTAGTGCATTATTTTGGGCTATCTGGAATACTAGAAATGATATAATTTTCCAAGGCAAGAAACTTAATAATTTTTTGCAGGTCATATACAGAGCAACGTCATGGATCCATATGTGGTCATTACTCAACCATGTGGACAACAGGGAGCATATGGATATTGGGTGCAACCGATGGGAGACGGTCGCACGGGCTATCTTCAGCCGGTTTGGATGGCGAGCTGTTAATAGGCTATGTGTGTAGGCATCGTAGTCTATTGGTGACGCCGGATGAGGCTTTTTATTGTACGTTCTTTTACTTTTATGGCTCACACTGTGTGGCCTTTACCAACTTGAGACATTGAGACTTTTTTTGATTTCTAATAATATGGCTGTATGCATCGTTCTCGATGCAGAGGCCGGGGGCTTCGTTCCTCCTTCTCCAAAAAAAAAAAAAATATATATGCATACATCGTGGAGAACAAGACAAGGACATGTGTGGTTCATAAATAGAGACCTCAATGTTTCGAAAAATAAGTAGTAGAGAACTTGATTGGATGTGTACTCACGCTTGAAGACGTGCCTAAGGGTGTTGTAGATGGACGAGAAGACCTCCTTGTGGGTCAGGACGCCGGCTGGTCCAGCGTGTAGCCCCAAACAAGACAAGCACATGAGTTAATAGACTGACTGAGATCCATCGACGGGTAGCAAATGAAAGGGCTTGATTTTGCCTGTGTGACGAAGATGCCGCGGTCCTGAGCCTGGGCTTGAGCACCTGCTCGTAGAAGGACTTGGTGTAGAGCTGGTAGCAGGGGCCTCCCTCCACAGGATCCGCCAGGTCTCCCACTATCACGTCGAACTTCTCCTCCCGCCTCTTCTCCAGCTCAGCCCTGCAGCATCCATCCATCATTATACACATTAGTACATCAATGTCGGTGAAAACAGTTGGCTCATTAATCAGTACCTGGCGTCGTTGATGACGAGGCAGAGCTTGTCGCTGGCGAACGCGTCCCATTTGACCCTCAGGTGCGTTCGGCAGAAGTGCACCACTTCCTACCGACGTCGTGCACGCGTGGACGGACGTGTTGTTCGCACACGAACACGTCACCGTGTACCCTCGACGCCGGGGTGATGCACCGCAGCTCATGTCAAAGGAGACCCGGCCGAAAGCGCGGTACGCAAGCAATCCGGCGGGCGCTTTTGTAGACCCGAAACCCCACACGCCCGGGAGGGACCCGTCAGGGCGCGCGGCGGCTATGGGCTGCCCTAGGTCGGCCTAACCGCCCCTAGGACCTCGTGGATTCGCTGCCTCCAATCTTGAAGAACGACGAAGAACGAGAAGAAGATACAATGGAGAGGGATAAAAAGTAGATGAACACGAAAAAGTAGTAGATTGATTTGTTCGATTGTGTGTTGTTCAATCGGCCGTCACCCCTTAGGTATATAAGAGGCGGCTGGACTTCCCGTGCAAGGAAAGGTCTTCAATTCACGTCCAAAACCTATTTTGAGTCCAACTAGGAATCCGAACTTTTCAAAACTGTTCGGTTTAAAAGCTGGCTGCACCTTGCGGGTCACTTTTGAGGTGCTAAACGACCTCGGATGGAAACGAGCCCAAAAGCAATTTTGACCGTTTCGACGAGACGAACAACTTTCATGTTGAACGTTTTTTGATCAGAGGCCATGTTGAGGGGGTTTTGGGCTGTTTTTCGAAGTCTGCAGCAGTGAAATCTGAAACCCGGATGATTGTCCCCGGAGTGTCCGGCCTCTGCATCAGAGAAATTCAGAACCCGGAGGATTGCCGCCGGAGTGTCCGGCCATCTACTGTAGCAGTGTCTTGTAACGGCTGTAACTTTTGCATACGATCTCAGATTGAGACGATTTTTATATCAAAATCGACCGATTCGACGAGACGAAGACAATCCGTGTAGATCATTTCCTCATATGAAGCCGTCTTGGAGACGTAATCGGCCGAATAGTACTCTGAATATAAAATCTTAGTACTTTGAGCACAACTTCGGCTCTCGAGATGAGATCGGATGGCGATGACCCAAACTTCAAATATATTCATGTCGATAATACGAAACTTCTTCATGTAGATCACTTCTTCATTTTAGGCCATCTTAATAATGTTTTTGGCCATGCCAAAATCTGGTGTCAACACATGCCCCCCTGTTTTTCGGCATAGCTAGCGTGCCGAAAAATAACTTGCATACTGCTTAATCTAAGGACGATGTCAACACTCCATCGGCCATTTGTATGTGCTTAGAGCGATAAGTATATATCGGCCATCTATATGCTTAGCGCGATAACTATATATCGGCCATTGCTTACTTGAACTTTTGATGCAAACTTGGGTGAAACCTTCCGGACTTCATTAATTCGATGATAAACTTCCATAGATATGCATGTCAAAGCCATCCTCCAAACTATATTTTCCACCCTTCTGCCAGGATCTTGTAGATAATCAACAATGAACTTTCTCCGATCCTTGCTTTCGCCTGCATAAAAACTTCATTAGTGGCCGAAGCAGTGGGCTTCAATTCGGCCTTACCTATTTCGACGAGACTAAACATCAGCTATTGATAAATATGCAATACACTATGATCAACATGGTAGCCAGATGCTTGCTGTGCCAATTCTCTCCAATTGTCATGTCTAGATATATAAACAATTTGAAAGCCACCCAAAGAGAATATTACATCTAAACATGCCTTAAGATAAACTATAAGTGATTCATCAAAACATTGATAATTTTTTGATATTCATTGCACTACTAGTAACGAATCAACGAAAGCCTCAAAAAGCTTCAATCCGAATAACAATGTATATTCGGCATTGATTATTTATGCATAAATATTATAAGCGGCATGAAGCTTCAAAAATAGTACCATAAGGAGATATATAAACAACACCAACACTTTGGCCATTGTTATGAATTCAACCATCAAAACATAATCTCCATAGCACTAGAGAGACAAGGCTAATATTAATATATCATGCATGTCATAAATCCGATGCTCAATAATAAAACTAACAATGATTTGGCCTCTCGTAAATTTGGAAGATTTGTAGGCCAAATCATATTAATACAAAGCATAAGCCCACTCACCAATTTTGCTATGAATTGGTCGCAACATATTTTGAATGGCATCGGTCATAATGTCTCAACTCCATGCAAGCATAATATAAGCATACATATAAATTTCCATGCGCACGGACCTTGCCTCGCTCTCCAATCGAACTAAGGACGATGTTAGAATACTACACCGGCCATGCATTGACATACTCTTAGGATGATAGATAAATATCAGCCATTACCATAAGGTCCATGTAAACTTCATCCATCAAAGCACGTATAGCCGAAATAAACGAATGAAATAACAAATCAAGTATTTCGGCCCTTTAGATCAACAACAAAATTGATGCTAGCCAAATGTATAGTGATTTGGCAATACCCTTTCATGATGTAAGAAATTATATTGCAACCATGGATCAAAATAAGCCCATGGAGGGTAACTAATCATACCTGAGGATGAGTTCCATGGCATAGGCATCAATGGCATGTTTGATGAATATGGATGATGTGCTAACCGAAGATTTTGATGGGGTGATGGAAACCTTTGGCTGAATTGTTTACTGCTTTCATTCTTCTCCTTCTTCACTTGTACTGTACTTGTTGCAATAGAATCTTGCACATCATTTTTGTTTTGATTGCCCCCCTTGGGAACCCATGCCATGTTCTTTTTTCTCAGCTCTTGTACACTTAGCTTTTGTAATTCCTTCTTCTGCCAATACGATAAGCCGAGTGGGCACCTCGCCTGTGATTTTGTTTTGACCAATGACAATTCTTTTTTGACCTTGTGCACTCTCAAGTTCTTTTCTTCAGATTTGGCATTTTGACTCTCAACAATTGATTGATTCATCTCATTGCCTTTACTAGCCAATGTCAACATCTCAATTGGCTCTTTTTCATTTGAAACCAAATCTGAACTAGCACACTTACGACCATCTTTCTTGACTCGATATTCTTGTTTGACCACCTCTATCTTCTTTCTTGAGCTCCGGACCGATTCGTTTTTATTGAAACGGTTTTGAACATATGACTGCTCACTGAAGGTTGGTCTTCTTGGAGCTGCATAATATTGGTGAGATGGTTTATAATAAGATGGAGAATGTGCCCTTATATCATACCTGTCCCATGATGGATATGGATTTACGTGAGCATAGGGAGGCATCCACGACATTGGCATTGGTGGCCCAAAATAAGGATATGAATATGTTGCATTGAAATTCTCACTTTGCAAATACCGATCCTCGGTTTTGCGCCTAGGGGGTGATCTTGATGCTTTTGCATTAGTTGGGTGATAAGAACTTTTCTCTTCACTCTTCTTTTGATATTTATCTAATAATTGTGCAAAAGTGACTTTGGATTTGTTGCGCTTGTGCTTATTGCGGCCTTTATCTTCTTTGGCTTGACTTGCATCGATCTTTGGATTTTCTTGTTGCCCCCCAGTCCTTGGCGTCTTCATTGTAGCTTCGATGGAATTCTCATGCTCAAGATTATGTTCATTGTGATCTTCAACAACTCGTTTACTTGAAAGCTTGATCCCATCACCTACGGTTTTTACCTTCTCTTTAAATGGATCGGCTTGAAGCAGCCGATGCAAAAACTGTTTGCCATCAGGACCAATTGGAATAGACTGGTCATCTCTTGGTGTTTCAACAAATCTCAATCGTCCTTTATGAATGGCCGATTTAACTATTTGACGAAACATATTGCAATCCTCAAAATTATGTTTGAACGAATGATGCAACCTACAATACATTCGTCCTTGGATAGATGGCTTTTCATGGTGATCAAGAATTCTAATATAATCATTTCTCAGCAACAAATCAAATATTTGATCGCACATGTTTGAATTGAAGGTATACTTCTTGTTTTCTAGCCGATCTTGGTGTGAGAACGGCTTTAGAAGTAAGCAAACGAATGGTTCAGAGTCGAAATCCCCCCATTCGGCTATGCATTGTGTTTTGCACTCTATCTCCGATGTCTTTGGATAAGAAATTATATTAGCATCGGCTTTCTCAACAGAATTTAACCTTGGCTTTAAATTTCTAAAACGAAAATAGTTAGAACATGCATGTCTCAATTGAGACCAAGTGTAAGCCAAGTAAGAAATAAGCAAAGCTACCCAATTAGATATGAACTTTAGATAAAGCAATGTGGAAAGCCTTGGCTGTAATAATGAGTCACTATCGGTCTCTTTGAATGGTACAACATGTTGACCGATATGCTTTGTAACAATTTTATTGCTAACAAGTAAATTACCCTTCATCATTGGTCTTTCAAAATTATTTATAAGATTTTTCCTAATAGATGCATCAACAATAAAGTTGTGACCAAATCTGAAAATAGGTAAATCACTTGTTAGACATACCTCTTCATATATGTTGGGAGAGCATGATGGTGGTGTGACTTGAACAATATCTTGCTCCGTCTTTGGATGGCTCCCCAACGCCTTGTCATCATCTTTTTCTTGATTCCGTGCATCATTACTTTGAAGATCCTTGTCAGCCGAACTTTGTTCGGCTACTTGCTCTTGTCCTTGAGGCTTGTCAATTTCTACGGCACGGAACTCATAGGGCAGGAAGTAGGTTCCATTAACTTCAGAAAAATCAAGCATGGTCATTTTGCTATGCTTGCCATGCCCTTTCTCAATAATGCTTGTCTCTTTGGATTTGATGGACTCGGAATATATACTATTTAATTCGGCTTTTTCAACCGAAGCACTTTCATGTTCCGAATCATCCTTCTTTTCATTGATTCTACAAATTGGCAACGCTTGTTTTCTTTGAGCCAATTCCCTATTAATTCTCTCCTGGCGAAGCACTTGCACCCTATCGCGCAAAGCTTTAACTCCCCTCTCAATTTTAGCCCGCTCTAGATCAGTTTGCCCCCAATGCTTTTAGGATCTTTCGGCAATGAATTGTTAGTGGTGCCGAAATTTTGCAATTGTGTAGGGGGTGTATAATATGTTGCGGTACTAGGTGGAGGTGTATGCATTGATGTATAACCATATGTTCTCTCGCCAATCCTATCAATTGATGAAGTTGCATCTTCTTGCAAAACTCTAGCCTTTATTGCAGCATAATCAGGAAACAACCCCTTTTCATACTGTTCAAGGCAAAGAGCACTAATCCTCTTGTTTTGTGCCAAGCTCTTTTTTAACGCAGCCACAACCGCTTCTGGAAGAGATTGCTCCGCAATATTTTCAGATTCTTTCGGCAACGATTCGTGAGTGTCGCCGAAATTCTCGAATTGTGTAGAGCATGCATTATATGCTACAGTATTAGATGACGGCACGTGTGTTCCTGCAAAATTTTCACTTATTCGGCTATGATCATGAAGGTGCGGGGCCGAATTATGAATATCTACAGTTGCGTACGGCGCTGAAAAATTACTAACATGAGGTGTAGCATATGATGGTTGAGGGTAACTGGCCGAATAGCTAGCAGTAGCATGGCCAATTCTCCCATCCATCGGCATGGTGGAACTAGAATATTTCAAATTAGTTGCCGATGAATAAAAGGGTGAAACACTTTCTTGCATGGCATTGGAAATTAGAACATGTGGTGTTTCAGATTTATTAACCAAACTCATCATGTTGTTCATCGGCCTAACAATTTGTGGGGTTGCCGATGCATGAGAGATGGAATACATATGCTGCATCTTACTAGTATCATAAGAAGTTGAAGCTTGTAAATTACTTTGAATCGGCCCTTGCACGTAATTAGATGAATGATTGAAAAAATTAGGGCTGGCCGATAGAGTATACTCATTGAACGATCTAGTAACACCATATGAATTATTTGCATCTACATAAGGAGATTGGGTATTCATATTACCTTTGTAGATTGCAAACCCTAGATGACGATATCTTCGTAGCAAGAACGGGCCGGAGACCGTTCAAAGCTTCTTCCCCAGTGGAGTCGCCAAAAAGTGTGTTCGCACACGAACACGTCACCGTGTACCCTCGACGCCGAGCGCGATGCGCGGCAGCACACACCGAGGGAGGCCCGGCCGGAAGCGCGGTACGCAAGCAATCCGGCGGGCGCTTTTGTAGACCCGAAACCCCACACGCCCGGGAGGGACCCCGTCAGGGCGCGCGGCGGCTATGGGCTGCCCGAGGTCGGCCTAATCGTCCCTAGGACCTCGTGGATTCGCTGCCTCCAATCTTGAAGAACGACGAAGAACGAGAAGAAGATACAAGGGAAAGGGATAAAAAGTAGATGAACACGAAAAAGTAGTAGATTGATTTGTTCGATTGTGTGTTGTTCAATCAGCCGTCACCCCTTAGGTATATAAGAGGCGGCTGGACTTCCCGTGCAAGGAAAGGTCTTGAATTCACGTCCAAAACCTATTTTGAGTCCAACTAGGAATCCGAACTTTTCAAAACTGTTCGGTTTAAAAGCTGGCTGCACCTTGCGGGTCACTTTTGAGGTGCTAAACGACCTCGGATGGAAACGAGCCCAACAGCAATTTTGACCGTTTCGATGAGACGAACAACATTCATGTTGAACGTTTTTTGATCAGAGGCCATGTTGAGGGGGTTTTGGGCTGTTTTCCGAAGTCTGCAGCAGTGAAATCTGAAACCCGGATGATTGTCCCCGGAGTGTCCGGCCTCTGCATCAGAGAAATTCAGAACCCGGAGGATTGCCCCCGGAGTGTCCGGCCATCTACTGTAGCAGTGTCTTGTAAAGGCTGTAACTTTTGCATACGATCTCGGATTGAGACGATTTTTATATCAAAATCGACCGATTCGACGAGACGAAGACAATTCGTGTAGATCATTTCCTCATATGAAGCCGTCTTGGAGGCGTAATCGGCCGAATAGTACTCTGAATATAAAATCTTAGTACTTTGAGCACAACTTCGGCCCTCGAGATGAGATCGGATGGCGATGACCCAAACTTCAAAGATATTCATGTCGATAATACGAAACTTCTTCATGTAGATCACTTCTTCAGTTTAGGCCATCTTAATAATGTTTTTGGCCATGCCAAAATCTGGTGTCTACACGTGTTTAATTGTGTGAGCCACAGCAGTAAGTTTGTGGACGTGATCGATCGATTGGTGTTCAAAATATGTTGTACGCAACGCACCTCGTCTATGTCGCACATCACCACCCTCTGGACGGTCTTGTGTCTCAGCGGCTCCCTCGCCGCTGAGCCCTCGCCGCCGCCCATGATGAACACCGTCTTCGGGCTGCAATGATTTTTGGTTAGGAGATAAACGTGCAATACTTTAGTCCAAATCTCTCTATGGAGTACTAGGGTGGAATGAAATTTCCAGATTGCATTGGCAGACATATCTCGGAAACATGGTCCGGGGAAACTGAAAAACCAGAGGGTTGCTTGCTCACTTGGGATGGAAGAGAAGCGCCGGGTGTATCAGTGACTCGTGGTAGATGAACTCGTCCGCCTCGGCGCTCTGCATCTTCCCGTCGATTATCAGAGCCTTCCCGAAACGCTTGGTATCAACTAGGGCGATCTCCTGGTACTTGCTCGTCCCTCGGTGCAGCACGCTTTCAAGCACACACACACAAAGAGAATGGGTAACAAAAAAACATTTACATGAATGCTTCCGAGGAGAGGAGCTCAGAGATTTACGTACCTGTTCAAGGCGTAGCAGAGCTTGAGGTCGTCATGGATCTCCTCCTCGTACCACTGGCTCTCCTCACAATCTCCCTGCTTCGCCATAGCCACCGGCTTGCCGTGCCCATTCGCCTCGAGCCCGTGGTTCATCTCACCAACTATACTACCTTCCTGCACAGCCCCCAACATCTTGCAGACAAGAGCGAAGTTAACTGGTGGCTCTGCGAAAGCTGAAGGTCAGTGGGTGTGCCTGCGAATGGCCACGTGCTTATAGTGTAGGTGCGTATCGGTCTCACCGTTTGGCTATGGACTGGGTTTATAGAAGAGTAGAGTGCGGTGTTTTTCTAGGGGCCAGCGACAGTACCAGGAGTACGTGATTTAGGCCTCTACCGATGCATAATAAGTGATTGGTTTTTTATTGCTAACCTTCCTTCATTTAATTAGGTATAGACTTAGAATTGTGTGTCCATCTAGATACATTCGTTATTTAGCGTGTTTCTTACTGGGTCACCAAACTACTCTCTCTTTTCATAATTAACTCGACACATCAGATTTTATGTCTACTTGCAGCCTTAACATCAGATTTTATGTCTACTTGGCAGCCTTAACACCTGTACAAAGTGAAGCATTGAGAAGGGCCTTAGAAACCGTGTGTGTGACACTTGTACAACTCCGGCCCATCAATACAAAGGAAGTGGACCAGACCAGGTTTAATGGATGACACGACGTGATGGTGTAGATTGATGTACGGATGCAGGTGCTATCCATGTGAAAATGGACAGATCTAATTCTTTTCTGAAATTTATCACAGCCTGGATCCAGAAAAAAAATTCATAAAATGGCCAATTTGCATGACACTCGGGGATGTGGTGGCATGCTAGATAGCACGACGCTCTGGCCTCGGGCGCCATGCTAGATGGCGCAATAGCTACCTCTACTAAGGGCGTCATGCTATCTAGCATGGAGCCCTAGCCCAGGGCGTCATGTTATCTTGCATGGAGCCCCAGCCCCGGCGTCATGCAAAGTGGGTCATTTTATGATTTTTAAAACTAGTTCATTTTGTGCTAAAGTTTTAAAAAAGGGCCAGATTTGTCCATTTTCACGTTATCCATCGATCTACAGAGGAGAAGAAAACGAGAGTCCAAAACCGATGGGACAAGTCACATCAAACTGTGTTAGTTCTCTGAGGATGTTTATTTACATTACATTTATCTCCAAAACACAGTGGCCGAGGACGGAAAAAATTGAAGATGGAGTGAACTCTAAAGTGTAAAAACGTTTGATGCAAAATTAGTGTGGTAGAATTAATACTATGCATGAGAAAATAAGAGGCTATTTTCTTAGGGAAAGCATTCAGGGCATGCTTTATTGATTGGCAAAATAGTTACATTGTCTGCTAGAAAGCCAAAAATAAAATCTGCAGGGCCATCCTGCCACACAATCGACAGCTCCCACTCGACACAACCAGCTAGAATATGCGCTTAAATATTACTCTCCATATGAGTGTACTCAAAAATTACATGATCAAAGTTGCGAGCTAAGAAAGAACATTCTTCATATGTACATCATGCCAAAAAATCAGCAGCTCCCCCTCGACCCGACTAGCTAGAGTATGCGCCACAATATTATTTTCCCTATGATTGAACTAAAAAATTACATGAACAACATTCTGAGCTAAGAAAGAACATTCTTTATATATAGTTATTGTCGGCACCGCCGATTTGCCTTCATCTTGCATCGCCTCGACAACTTTCATGCTAGATTAATTCATTCACTAGTAAAGTATGTGACTCTAAATAAAATCAACAACTACAATCCCTATATATAAAAACATCCTAAGATGAAAGCAAGTAGATTACCTATTTCGATTACATTTGGGTTTTGTTAGGAATACCGGAGTGATATAAATATTTCAAGCCATGTGTATGATTTGAAATAAAGTATCAGGTAGCTAGAATTTGATG
Source organism: Elymus sibiricus (assembly GCA_039707655.1). NCBI lineage: Eukaryota > Viridiplantae > Streptophyta > Magnoliopsida > Poales > Poaceae > Elymus > Elymus sibiricus. The sequence continues at coordinate 88,144,809 of CM077676.1, forward strand.
AAGTAATTGGATAATTTAAACTTTATCAAGAAGCTTGTGAATACAAGAACTTTAGTGGGAGCTCTATGGCATTTCTGATCTTACATATGTATGACATATCATTTGATCAGAAATTATATAAAGCATATTGGCACAAAAGATTATTAACATGTTTCAAAAAGGACTTAGAATTATTGGATGAAAATATGCTGAGACAAGTACTGTGACGAAGTTTTAAAAGAAGTTTAAAAGGAGAAAGTGTATTCTCCAAAAGTCACATAGCATAACACTATGCAGAAATCAATAGCTGATGAGAATGTGTGGATGAATAGAGTTCAGTTTTATTCAAAGATTGAATTCATCATATGTGCTATCAAATCTACAAAGCCAGGAGTTTCAGATGATCTAATAGTTAGTAGTAAGTACCATAGTGATCCTAGAGAGATTCATTGGGGTGATTACTTAAAGATTAAGTACCTCAATTGGACAAAGATCTGCTTCTTGTTCACAGAGGAGATAAAGAGATTGTTCTAAATAGTTACACAAATTGCTTGTGATAAAGGTTACACAAGACAACTTCATGATTGATATAACTATCGCGCTATAATTTTGAAATAGTTTCAAGAAACAAACATAATTGTGGATCTTATAAAAGATAGAGATTCAGGCTTGAGAAGTGTTCAATAAAATGTAATCTGGATCAATAAAAGTTTATTGATGAACTATGGTGTAGTTCCAAATAATATTAACTATATGGAGATATAGTAAATGGATTGTATAGAGATATAGTGTTACCATTAAAAGTAACATAAGAATTACACAGGAAAACGAGATATTACCGACACAAATTACATTAGGATTTGAAGAGTATCAGATCCAGTGACAAAGGCTCTACCACTAGCAAAGCATGAGCAACACCGGATAGCCATGAATGTTAGAAAAGCATGCAACAAGATTATTGACTCTAGTGCAAGTGGGAGACTGTTGGAAATATGCCCTAGAGGCAATAATATTGTATTATTATATTTTCATATTCATAATTAAAGAGTTTATATTCTATGCTATAACTGCTATGATCCTGGAATACGCGATTCAGTGGAAAACTCATATGCACGTGTGTAATGATAAACAGTTAAATAAAAGGTTTATAGTCTTGCCTCTAGGACTAGCTCAACTGTTGTTGGTGATCACGTTTTTCGGATCTTAGGATATCGTTAAGGGTTAAACGATAGTCCTAAAACAATATTGAGATTATGACGTTGGGAGAACGATCATATTGAATAGACCCAAATATGTTTGTTGTGAATTGAGTTAATATCGTCTGTAATCAATTGTAATAACACAGAGTGTTAACTTGTGATTTTGCTCCCTAGACCATGAGAGTATCGTAGTCACTTCTTACCGTACGGTGGGCTTTGGGGTTGCTCAAACGTCACCTGTAACACGGTGATCGTAACGACAACTTACAGGCTCATCGAAAAGTTTGACAAGGGGCTAGATAGCTCAAGAGTGGGATTTGCTCCTCCGGCGATGGAGAGATATTCTTAGGGCCCTCTCGGTGTGACGACATTCAACATCGTCTGGCCAAACATAGGTGACTTCGTCACGGGGATGCCGGAACACGACAACGAGAAAAAGGAACAAAACCGGTAACGAGGATTTCTGTATAGTGAGCATGTGATGACTCAGGAGGATACCGATGCATCCGGGGTTTTGTAAAGTATCGCAAAGCAAAGGGAACATCACATGATAGCCAAAGGTTCGCTCGAATATCATTCGTGTACTCATTGGGATTGATATGGACGTCCACGGTTCTGCTGTCGGTCATTCACTACTGCAGGAATGCCCAGCAGTGGCGGGCGGGAAAAGCCCAGCAGTGGCGGGCCAGGCTCCCAGGGGCGCCCGCCACTGACCTCCCACCACTACTATAATGGCATCAGTGGCGGGCGCACGCCCGCCACTGGTAGAATCTCTGCAGTGGCGGGCATGCCTTGTCGCCCGCCAGTGTAGCATAATCTAGTTGTGGCGGGCTGAAAATAGCGCTCGCCACTGATATAGATTTTTGTTCCCATGAATTTACTGTGCTCGAATTTGTACACATGATTTACAAAGAGTAAACTGACAAAAGTATATAATCTATAGCATTAACTGAACCAGGCTTAATCCATTATAAGAACAAATGACAAAGCTTCACATTTGTCCCACTTAACACACTAACATCAAGGTACCACATCCATCTTAACAAACTCACTAACACGTCATGAGCTTACAAATGTTCATATCTGCCACTTATTTCTAAATGAGGTCAACGACAACCATCATCTGCCACTTGTTGTGGCGGCTCTTCCTTAGCGTGACTGCCACTGGTGTCTCAACCATTAGTCTCTTTCCCGTCAGAAACTCCCCCCAGCCGGCCTCATGGAAGGATATGCGCCCGTCTGTTTCGGTCTTGTACTTGACGGTGGTGACAGCCCCCGCTCCAAGGCATACTCTAGTAGAACCGACCACAGGTTTGTTCAGGCCGGAAACCATCTTCGCGGGTACGTAATTTCTATGATCACCGTGATTAGAAGCACAAACAGCACGCAATGTTAGACATCTCACAATGTTAGTGTTAGATGAACAAAAAAGGGAGGAAACAATACAAAACATACCATGACATGTTTGATGATGTTTGTCTTGGTTAAACGGTGCACAAGGGGCACCCCCATGTAGTTCTCAGTTGGTGGTAGGATCGCCAAGAGATTGTTTCTCTCATTGTGTGTAAGCTTTTTCATTCTTTGAGAAAAAATTGGAGAATTGAATGGAACATCATCGTAATCATCTTGACTATCCTCGTCTTTTTGGTCATCATCATCATCATGGATATCCTCCTCATCATGACTATTGATACGTCTCCAACGTATCTATAATTTTTGATTGTTCCATGCTATTATAGTATTAATCTTGGATGTTTTTATATGCAATTGTATGCAATTATATATCATTTTTTGGGACTAACCTATTAACCCAGTGCCTAGTGCCAGTTGTTGTTTTCTGCTTGTTTTTGGCTTTTCAGAGAAACAGTACCAAATGAAGTCCAAATGTCACGAAACTTTTTGGAGATTTTTTTCTGGAAAAAGAAACCTGTGAAGCTTCGGGAGGAGGCCAGAAGTGTCGGTGTACTAAAAGTTTGGGTCTTTTAGTACCCCCATACTTGTGCATGGACGGTTGTAGCCATACCAGCGGCAAGGCCTGCCGGAGGATAGCTGGAAACAGATACAAGATTATCAAAAAGGCATTCAAGCCAATAATCAGAAGACTGAAGGCTGGATTCCCGGCAAGATACTTGCCGGGAAGGCTCGCGAAGGCCCGTCAAGGACTCGCACCCGGCAAGATCCCGCCACCCTGCCACCGCTCCAGCGCAGAGACCAGCCTGCCGTTTAGGGTTTGTCCTCCTGGATGCGTGTCATGGCACTAGCGGCAGATGGGGTTAAGTGGTGCTGATGGGACGGTCTCTTTTTCCGTCCCCAAGAAAGTAAGGGACACTTAGGCGGAGCATTTAATGCGTTTTGTCCTAAGTCGTCAGTGATAAGCACGTAGACACTGTAGCAACTTTACACCTCTTGTACTTGCTGTTCGCCACTGTCGGTGACCCGTTTGACATATAAAAGGAGGCCCGAGGCGAAGCTACAGGGGGGAGGGAGCTTTCTGGCCCAGTTGCATGCGTAGCCGCCCTTCTTGCGTACTGTTCACCAAGAAGCGCTCCGTGTATCTGAGTTTAAAACATCCACAATAAACCAAAGCAGGAGTAGGGTTTTACGCAGCTCAGCGGCCCGAACCTGGGCAAAAATCCCCGCGTTGATCGTTGGATCCGCTCTTTGTGTACATCTTCTCCCTGCCGAACCGTAAAAGGGATCCAGGCGGTCCCATAGGTGTCGTACGCCAACATCTCTGGCGCGCCAGGTAGGGGAAAAAGGTTGCGCAAACCCGATCTAGCGGTTAGCGCGCCAGTTCTTGATCACTTTCGTCGCCATGGCTCCCAAGAAGAAGGGCGCTACGGCGGTTGATCCATCCGCATCCGGTCTGCCCGTACCCACATAGACGGGTGACGGCGTGGGCGCTGGTGGAGGAGGTGGAGGTCTTGAGCCTCCACGACGTTCTGGCGATCAGAGCCAGGCGAGCGGCGTCGTTCGCAACGGCGACAACAACCCGCATACTGCCAGGTCTAAGGACGGAGCCATGCTACCTACGGGTGGCGCAGCGAACTCCAAGGACGGGACGGCGCCTTCCATGACACCCACGCCGGCGCATGCGCCGTGGCCTTCTCAGGTCGTGCGCGACGGGCAGCGCCGCGACGTTGGTGGTTCCAGGCGCCCCCATGGAAAGACCCCTGCGCATCACTCCCAAGATGCACGGGGCCAGTATGCATGCCAACATGCCGGTGGAAGTAGGGCGCGATCGCAAGACCGTGATGGAGCTCCTTCTAACACAGTTAGGAGTCAGAGCACCTCACGTTCTTCGCACCTCTCACCGCCGCCTACACCAGCAGAAGCGTTGGCACGAGCGCAGCTACTCCTAGATTTCCCTCCCGCTGCGGAGAAGCTAGAAGAATGGAGATATGCTATTCAGAGCCTCATCAGCTTGGCTAATGATGACAGGCCGCAGCAGGCGGGGCCTTCGCGGTGGCAGTCCACTGAGCCCGTGCGTGCTGATGGCGAAAAGACCGGAGGCGGTACGACTACGATGCGCTCCCCTCCGCAACGACAACAGCGGTCGCTAACTCGGCGGGTCGACGCCCGTGATGACGATTCCACAGCGTCGTCTGATCCGCGAGCTCGCCGCGATCAACGTCAAGTTCTTCGGGAACGGAACAAAGAAGACGCTCGAACTACCATCGAGCGGTGGCGGGAAGCGCGCCGTCAATCCGACAGGCGCGCGGGACCCATTGTGGATGAGCCTGCGCCGGGGTATTCTGGTAACTTGCCTTACGAGGTGGGTTGTCCAGCGTTTACCCGTGAGCTGCGGCGGGTCCAGTGGCCCAATTTCCGAATTTCAAGCCGGAGGTGCCGGAGAAATACGACGGCAAGACTCACCCGTCAGAGTTCTTGAGCATCTACACCATTGTGGTGCAGGCTACCGGGGCTCGAGATGACAAAATACTCGCCAACTACTTCCCGTTGGTGCTTAAGCCCAACGTCAGGTCGTGGTTGATGCATTTGCCGGAGAATTCCATTTCCTCCTGGGTAGATTTGTGTCATGAGTTTGTTGGCGCCTTTACTGGAGGCCACCAGGCTCCTGGCCAGGAAAGCGATTTACATCTCATCCCCCAGAAAGAGGGCGAAACCTTGCGCAAGTACATACAGAGATTCAGCCGTATACAGCACAACATCCCAGACGTTCATCCTGCCGCAGTTACCAGCGCGTTTCATCAGAATGTGCGCAACCGCAAGATGCGGGAAGAGCTGGCAATGAACAAAGTCAGGGATGTTGCCGAGCTCTATGCTCTGGCTGATAGATGTGCTCGGGCCGAAGAGGGAAGGAGATTCCCCGGTGAGGATGCTGGCGCAGAAATCGACTCTGAAGGCGAAGACGCCGCCACCTCGACGAAGAAAGGCCGACGACGTAACAAGAAGCGCAAGGGCAAGGCCGTGCTTGCCGTCGAGGGACCCGGCAACACCAGCACCTCCAAGAAGATCAAGGCTGATGGCCCCGGCAAGGAGGTTGCCGGGTGTGCCTCATGTCAAGCCTTGGCGGCTGCCGACAGGCCGGAGGGCTCCGACAAGCAGTACTGCAAGATCCATCGCACCAAGGGTCACGATCTCCAAAACTGCCAGCAAGTTGAGCAGCTTGTCGAGAAGCAGAAAGCTGAGTATGAAACGCGAGACAAGGAGAAGGCCCAAGATGGTGCTGAGGGGTCTGGCAAGAAACGCAGTGGTCGAGGAGGTCGCCGCGGCAAGGCCAAGCAGCAAAAGGAGAGGCCTGCTCGAGGCCGCGACAAGGAGCAGGGGGGTGACGATGATGACGAAGAGGGTGACGAGTCCAGTGAACACGAGTTCGAAAAAGCTACAGAAGCCATGTGCGTTGACGGAGGCGCCTCGTTGCATTCCTCTCACCGCCGACTCAAACAGTGGGCGCGCGAGATTAACGCAACAGAGCCGTCGGTCGATGCCCGGAAACCATTGAAATGGTCCAATACGCCTATCATTTTTTACGCTGAGGATCACCCTGATCGCACAATTGTGGTCGAGTGTTTGCCATTGTTGGTTTCACCAACGATCCGCAACCTCAAGTTGACAAAGATGTTAGTTGACGGTGGGGCCGGTTTGAACTTGATCTCGCCTGATGTGATCAAGAAGTTGCAAATTCCTGACGAAGATCTCGAGGAAACGGGCACGTTCCAAGGGATCAACCCAGGAAGGAGCCAACCCAAGGGCAAGATCACACTACCAGTAACATTTGGTAGTGAGCTGAACTACAGAACAGAAAAGATCGTCTTCGACGTCGCCAAGATTCCATTGCCATATAATGGGATTCTTGGCCGTCCGGCGCTGGCCAAGTTCATGGCGGCATCACACTACGCCTATAATACATTGAAGATGCCCGGGCCGATGAGCGTCATCACTATCAACTCCGACAAGAAGGATGCGCTTATCTGCACCGACCAACTCTACCGGGAGGCAGTCATAGCACCTGCCGCCAAGGCACTTGCTCCTGCCGCTGAAGCTCCCGGGGGGAAGAAGACCGGCAAGACCTCTAGCACACACTCCGGCAAGCACACCTCCTCGGAGTGCTGCGCTCCCGTTGAGGATGTGCCGGAGAGCTCCACCGGTAAGAGCAAGAAATCCAAGGCAGCTCCACCAGCAACTAAGAAGGTGCCCGTTAAGGAGGATGGTACGGGAGGAACTTTCACCGTGAGTTCCACCCTCGATGGCAAATAGGAAAGCGCGCTCATTGCCTTCCTGCGGGCGAATGTCGATGTGTTTGCATGGCAACCATCTGACATCCCCGGTGTTCCCAGGGAGGTAATTGAGCTCCACCTTGCTGTCTGTCCTCATGCACGGCCCGTCAAGCAGAAAGTTAGGAAGCAAGCTTTGGAGCGGCAAGAATTTATTGCCGAAGAAATCAGGAAGCTGGAAGCGGCAGGTTTGGTCAGAGGAGTGCTCCATCCAACATGGTTGGCCAATCCAGTTGTAGTGCGCAAGGCAAATGGAAAATGGAGGCTGTGTATCGACTATACAGATATCAATAAAGCATGTCCAAAAGATCCTTTTCCCTTGCCGCGCATCGACCAGATTGTGGACTCCACTGCCGGCTGCGATTTGCTGTCGTTTCTTGACGCTTATTCAGGGTATCATCAGATTTTCATGTCAAAAGAAGATGAAGAGAAAGCCGCATTTATCACCCCATGTGGCACGTATTGCTTCATACGCATGCCTTTCGGGTTGAAAAGTGCTGGTTCAACATTTGCGAGAGCGGTCCAGATCGGGTTTGAGCCCCAGCTACATAGAAATATGGAAGCTTATATGGATGACATAGTGGTTAAAACCAAGGACAAGGCAACGCTCATACAAGATTTAGAAGAGACATTTGCAAATCTGCGCAAGATCAATTTGAAGCTCAATCCTGAGAAGTGTGTGTTTGGCGTTCCATCCGGCAAGCTTCTCGGGTTCTTTGTGTCTCAACGTGGAATCGAAGCAAATCCCGACAAGATCAAGGCAATTGAGCAGATTGAAGCACCAAGACGTGTCAAAGATGTGCGTCGACTTGCCGGCTGCGTTGCTGCTCTGAGCAGGTTCATCTCCAAATCTGCTGAGCGCGCCCTGCCTTTTTTCAAAATCTTGAAGAGGGCAGGTCCAATGAAATGGACTCCGGAAGCGGAGGCAGCGCTGCAGGACTTGAAGAGGTACCTCTCCTCTCCGCCAACACTAGTCGCGCCTAAACCACAAGAGTCGTTGCTGCTATATTTAGCGACGACGAATCAAGTGGTTAGTGCTGCATTAGTGGCGCAGAGAGAAGTCGACGAAGAAGCAGTGGCAGCAACAAGCCCGTCAAGCGACAAGCTGGGATTCTCCCTGGTAGAGTCTGGTGCCGACAAGGCAGGGTCTGCGCAATTGAATGAAGCAATGCAGAAAAAGAAGATGGTGCAGCACCCAGTCTATTTTGTCAGCTCCCTGTTGCAGGGGGCTAGGTCAAGATATTCTGGCGTGCAGAAGTTGCTCTTCGGCCTCCTTATGGCCTCGAGGAAGCTGCGCCATTATTTCCAGGCACATGAAATCAACGTCGTCACTCGCTTCCCGTTGCAGTGGATTTTACGAAATCCAGATGCGACCGGCAGAATTGTGGAGTGGGCGTTGGAACTGTCAAGCTTTGGTCTCAAATTTGAAAGCACTTCGACTATTCAGAGCAGAGCCTTGGCGGAGTTCATTGCAGAATGGACACCGACGCCAGACGAAGAAATTCAAGAGACAACTATCCCCGGCAAGGAAACAAATCAAGAATGGATTATGTACTTTGACGGGGCTTTCTCGCTGCAAGGCGCCGGTGCTGGCGTGCTGCTTGTCGCACCCACCGGAGAGCACCTCAAGTATGTAATTCAGATGCACTTTCCCCGGGAGAGACCAACAAACAACACTGTAGAATATGAAGGGCTGCTTGCCGGTCTCAGGATCACGGCGGACCTTGGAATTAAGAAGCTCATCATCAGAGGTGATTCACAGCTTGTCGTCAGGCAAGTTAACAAGGACTATCAGAGCCCGTTGATGGAAGCATATGTAGATGAAGTGAGAAAGTTGGAGGAGCGTTTTGACGGGTTGCAAACAGAGCATGTTCCTCGTGCGGAGAACAATATTGCCGACGACCTGTCAAAACGCGCTGCCCTCAAGTTACCTATGGAACCAGGAACTTTTGTGCTCCGCTTAACTCAGCCATCCGTAACACCATCGACGAGGCAAGACAAGAGAAGGAAGTTGAGTTCCGGCCAGTACTTTCCGGCAGAGCTCCCAGAAGTCGCCGGCAAGGAAGTTGCCGGGAACAACGCCAAGCTTGACGGGGAGCAACAGGCTCCGGCAGGGCCTCAAGCCCTTGCCGTAGAGACAAACGCTCCCACGGCCGAAGATATGCCTTTGGTCCTTGTTGTCGAGCCACAGGCTCCAACATGGGCACAGCACATCGTCCAGTTCCTTCAAACAGGAGAACTCCTCGATGAACAGGAAGAAGCAGAGAAAGTAGCCCCTCGGTCTAATATGTACCAGTTCGTGGACAATGTCCTGTATAGAAAGAGACCGAACGGTGTGAAATTGAAGTGTGTTCCTCGGGAGGATGGACTGGAGCTGTTGGCAGAGATACATGGAGGCATATGTGGCTCCCACATAGGCTCAAGAGCTCTTGTCGGCAAGGCATTCCGGCAAGGTTTCTTTTGGCCCACCGCTCTCCAGGATGCAACTGCACTAGTAACCAAGTGTGAAGCGTGCCAGTACCATTCAAAGAAATTACATCAGCCAGCTCAAGCTCTTCAGACAATCCCTCTTTCCTGGCCATTTTCGGTCTGGGGGATCGATATATTGGGGCCTTTTCCCCACGCTGTCGGGGGCTTCGAGTACTTGTACGTTGCTATCGACAAGTTCACGAAGTGGCCGGAAGTGGAAGTAGTGAGAAAGGTGACAGCACAATCAGCCGTCAAGTTCTTCAAGGGACTAGTGTGCCGTTTTGGTGTGCCAAACAGGATCATCACCGACAATGGCACACAGTTCACGAGCCGCATCTTCATGCAGTACGTCCAAGACCTTGGCGGCAAAATCTGTTTTGCTTCTGTTGCTCACCCGAGGAGCAACGGCCAAGCGGAAAGGGCAGATGCTGAAGTGTTGCGAGGTCTCAGGATAAGGACTTTCGACAAGTTGCGCAAGTGCGGAAGACGCTGGATTGATGAGCTGCCGGTGGTTCTTTGGTCAATCAGAACGACACCAAATTGAGCTACTGGCCAGACACCCTTCTCCCTAGTCTACGGGGCAGAAGCAGTTCTCCCCACAGAACTCATATACGGGTCACCTCAAGTACTCGCTTATGATGAGCTAGAGCAAGAGCAGCTGCGCCAAGATGACGCCACGCTCCTTGAGGAAGATCGTCTTCGGGCTGCTGTGCGAGCTGCACGCTACCAGCAAGCTTTGCACCGCTATCATAGCCGCAAGGTTCATGCCCGAAGCCTTGAGGAAGGCGACCTTGTTCTTCGGCGCGTTCAGTCGGCCAAGAATTCTAACAAGTTGACGCCGAAGTGGGAAGGCCCTTATCGGGTAGTACGAGTCACCAGGCTCGGCGCAGTCCGCCTAGAGACCGAAGATGGCATTCCAGTGAGCAATTCCTAGAATATCGAACACCTTCGTAAGTTGTACCCATATGGCGCGGTTGCCGGGTCTCCCGGCAACCACCTTTTGTACAAGTTTTGCCGTCAAGGCATATGATCCTTTCTACAAAGCCAGACGCAGACCCTGTGCATAATCGAATAAACTTAAGTGTTTTACAATTCTTGTCGATTTTGATGTCAATCTATATGCATGCTTGTCTGAGATATTGTATTACACCTGCTTCCGGTAAGCGTTAATGAACCGCCAAGGTTCCATATCTCTGTTTTCTCTTCCTCTTCAAGGATAGAAGGTTTCCTCGCGTGCAAGTTAGCCGGGGGGGAATGATGGTATGGACACCGACAGGCGACGTTCAAGTTGACATTTTACAATAAGGAGTACAGCAACGAAAAGCTAAGTTGCAAAATTTTTAAGCAAATTTTTATTGTGGACTTATTTTCCTTGAATGATTTCGGCTTTTGTATGGAAAACCTGCATGCGAAGGAACCTTGTCGTGATCGGTTGCGCCCTTACTTTGTTTCAAGTCCGCTCAACAGCTTAAGTGGCTGCACTAAAAAACGTCAAGGTATCTTGTCGGCAGCGACACCTCCAGCAGGCTACTAAGGATTCGTTCCTCAAAGTGCTCGCGGCAAGGGTGCGCGCACCGGCAAGTTTCCGATAAGCGAAGGGCATGTACCGTACAAAAAGAAGGAAATCAGACAAGAGAAATAGCATACATTCATCCAAAACATAGCAAGTTATATTACATTGATGGTCGCCGCGATTCTAACTTAAGATAAAACTGTCTTTGGCATGGAATGGTGGTGACAAAATGGAGTGGAGCGGCTAGTCCCTGCGCTGGCCTTCGACCCTCTGGACTTGGCTCACTCTGTCGACGATGGGCGCGACAAGCTTTTCGAGTGCCTTGAGGTCTGCATCCTCCGGCAAGCTAGCGAGAACGTTTGTGAGGTTGATGCCAGGGTTCTTGTGCACCACTTTGACGAGCACCTTGAGGAGGACGGCCTGGCAGAGTTTGCAGGATTCGTTGGCCAGATGGGTTGCTCGGTCAGACTGGAGCAGCTTGAGGGTGTCAACGATGCTCTCGAAGAACATGGTCAGCTTGGCGCTCGAAGACACCCTATCATCAGAAGAGTAGTTGAAGTTTTTCAAGCCCATGGTGGACAGTTCTGCGGCAAGCCTTTCCGCGACGTCGACAAGGCGCTCAGTCCAGATCTTCACACCTTTCTCAAAGTCATTATAAGTGGCGGCAGCGCTGTTGAGCATGAGATGAGCTCCTTGGTCTTGCTGGACATGGCGGTTTGCATCTCCGCCAGGCTGTATAGAGTTTCTCTCTATCGGCTTTGAGCGTTGAGATTTCCTTGCCATGGTCCTTGAGATCTGCTTCCAGCCTCTTCACTTCATCGCCCAGCTCGTTCTTCGCGGCCTCTGCAGCTTCGGTGGCGTCGATGGCTCCCTTTAACTTGCCGGCATGGTCTATGGCCAGAGCTTTGAGAGTTTCTTTGTGTCTCTGCTCCAGCTCCTGAGTTCGCCGCGCGACAAGCTTCTCGATCTCTTCGTCCTTGCCGCGGAGCTTCGCGGCAAGCACCTCCTCATGAGCGGCAAGGTCTTCTTCATAAGCATCGAGCCCGACGCGGCGTTCCGTTAAGCGAGCTTCCTCTGCAGCAGCCTGCTACGCGGCCTCCTCCTGTGCCTTCTCGGCATCGGACTGCTTTAAGAGGAACTCGCTCCAACTTTGATTCAGTTGCTCCCGGCCAGCCATCAGTTCCTGGAAAGCCTCGGCGTACCAGACTTGCGTCTCCTCGACGCGCTTCTGGAAATCTGCCTCCGCTGCTTCAACAACTGCCGCCCTGGAGTCCAACTTCTCCTTTCGGGTGCGGTGGAGCACCTGGAGCTTTTGAAAGTTGTCGCTCATGGCTTGGAGGAGTTGTTCTTCCCTGGACCCGTTGCAGCTGGCGCGTGGCTCGTCGACGATCTTAAGTCCAGCGGCGGCGATAACGTCTTCATCAAAATTTCTCCTTCGGTTGGCACCCCAGTGCTTGCCGTCCCTGGTATGCCGACGAACAGGTTGTCGCCAACCTTAAGATATCTGCTTGATGGGGGGACGTCGGATGTTGACGGTTGATCCTCGAAAATCGCCTCGCCGGCAACTGGGGACTCCGCGACCGGTGTAGCGCCAGGCGCTCCTGTGGCAGGAATGCCGTCAGTATGGTCGCTGGTCTCCTTGCCGGCCCCCTCAGCGGACCCCTTGGTGGTTTCTTCCTGTGCGGCCTTGGCGGCCTCGTCGGTTGCGACTCTGTCGGCCTCGACAGGAGCGTCCTTGGCGGTCTCCTCGATGACGATATCAACATCCGTTTGCTCCATCGAAGGAGGATTTGAAGACCAAGAAATGAAACAAGATGAGACCGGGGTTGAAGCTCAAGAAGACAAAAATAAAGAAAGAATGACAAATGCACCAAGGCAAACGGTTTACCTGTGTCGAGCTGTTGAGAGGTGGTTTCTCCCTTCCTGGCAACATGGGTTGCCGATGTAGGATTGCCAGTGCCCATGCTTGCCAGCTCCTCTTCAACGCGAATGGGCTCACCAGTGGAAGCCCTTGCCGAAGGTTCATCTCTGGGTGGCGTGGTTGACGGAGGCGGCACGTCAGAGATGGCCTCCAATGGCTCTCCTTGTTGCCGTTCTTCTCCTACAAGCCCGGTGATGTCAATAGCGAAGATATTCACCCCAACGCTCGCCAGCGGAGAATGAGTAATGGGCTCACGTTGGGGGCTGGGTTGGGGGCTGCGTTGAGGGCTGGACTCCGGGGTGGTGACAATGGGCTCCGGCGCACTTACGGTGCTTGCCGGAGGCTCATCACCCGTGGAAGTCTTCGCCTTCTTCGCCATCCTTTGCGCCAATGTTTCCGTATCTCTGTGGGGACAGGACGAAGCAAAACAAATGAGTTAAGCAAAACCAGGAATTCAGAAGTTGAAAGATGCGGTGAGGATCCTTACTCTTCTCTTTCCGGACTAAAAGCGGAGATGTCAAAGTCAACCTCCGCTGCAGTGTCCGTGCGAGGGGGTGGAGAAGGGGTCCTGGGACGCTTGGCTGCGGCAGAAGCAGTAGGTTGATATGATCCTGTTGCTCCAGCCGTTGGTGCTGTCGTATGAGACGCCCCCGCCGCTCCAGTTGTTGCCGCGGTTGTGCGTCTCGTACGTCGCACGGGTTGCTGTTGGGCTCCTTGCCACTGTGCAGCCTTGCCGGCCGCCCCCTTGCCGGGAACCTCACCACTCGAGGAAGGCTGATGTGTTGGGACGCCAGAGACGGCTTTCCGAAGAACACGTTTCTTCTTCTCTGGAGCTGGGGGCTCCTCGTGCAGCTGCTCCTCGGCTGTGTCTTCGACAGAAGAGCTCCCGGCAACCATGCCACTCTGCTCCCCGGCAATTTCACCTTGCTCGGCAAGGGCCTCCTCTGACATTATTTCTTCTTCACTGGCTTCCTCTTCCGCGAAGCCAAACCTGCCGGCCTCCGCGGCTAGGTTCGCCTCTTCCTCCCTGCTGGCGATATAAGCCACTTCTTCATCAGTGGTGGGGTGGATAAGGGTTGGCTCTTCCCGGATGGCTTTCTCCGACAAGTTATCAAAGAACTCCTGTGCGCGCTCTAAGGATGGCTCCTCCCAAGTTCCGTCGAGGCTGTGAGCATTACACACCGGCATCATGGCGATGATTGAGCTCAAAGCGGAGTTGTTGCACAGGGGAATTACACCAGCCGGCAACGTATATTTCCCGTCAGGCCTAAACAGTTTGTGGCAGAGAGCTGTGTGCTGCAAGACTGTCAAGTTGTTGTTCAGACCAGGGCGCAACCTCATGATATCTGCTGCATTCTGGAACTCCCAGGCTGGTCTCCCTTTGTTCTGCAGAGGGGCGATGCGACGGCAGAGGAAATCAGCGCCAATCATTTCTATTTTGAGCCCGGCAACCCTGAGACGGTGGATCCTGGTAATTGCGATTGTGAGCTTCTCATCTTGAGGATCGAGGCCGCTCCAGTCCTTGCCGCGAACCACTATCGTTTGTCGGGGCGAACAGAACGGCTGAGGATCTTTCTCCTTAATCCAGCACCACTCGGCCCGCCATTCATCCCACTTCTTACGGTAGAGACCGTCTGGGTATATCTCTTTATTCCATGCCCTTGGAATCAGGGTGATAGAACCAGAAAGGGCGTCTCCTATTTCGATACGGGGAATGAAATAGTGGCGAAAGAGGGCTGTGCTGGGGGCTACTCCGGCGAAATTTTCACAGAGATGAGCAAAGACTGACATGCATGTCACGGCACTCGGCGTGAAATCCAAGAGACGGAAGCCGTATGTGAACATGATGTCGATGAAGAAATCAGCAAACGGAGGGCAGAGCCCGTAGTAAAAGTAAGCGACAAAGAAGGGGAATTTATCTGGACCGCCCTTGACGGAAGCTGGGAGCACGCGAGTAGCAGGGTGAGCCCTCGTCTCCTTCCCCCACATACACATGTATTGATCGATCAAGGCGTGCATGTCAAGCATCGGGGCGAAGACGACATGTTTCTTCCGCATCTCCACCAGATCGGTCTTTTCCGCTTCTGCATCCGAGTCGACGGCTTTCACCGCTTTGCCCTTGCTTCCTTTGGGCGGCATGGCGACTGTGGAAGTGGAGGCCGGGGCTGATAAGGGCGTGGAGGTGGCGGATGAAGGGGAGGAACTCTGTTTCAAGCTCGAGGAAGAAGGCGACGGCGGCTTTTTCCAGATTGGAAAAGACGAGAGGTAAATGAGCAGCGCCTCTGCGGATTCTCTTTTATGGGGAAGGCGCGGGGCTGCCTCTTTTACTGCGGCCGTTCCGCGCACGTATCCCACGTCCCGCATTTAATGCGCGTCATGGGGGAGCGCGGTAAATAGGATGATTACGACGGTTAACTCCTGCCATGCGTGCCCGTGCACTGTTTGGGCCTAGCCCAACAACGCCTTGCACCCGTGTATGGCCTAGGCCCGGGGACTCCTGTCGGTGTACTAAAAGTTTGGGTCTTTTAGTACCCCATACTTGTGCACGGACGGTTGTAGCCATACCAGCGGCAAGGCCTGCCGGAGGACAGCTGGAAACAGATACAAGATTATCAAAAAGGCATTCAAGCCAATAATCAGAAGACCGAAGGCTGGATTCCCAGCAAGATACTTGCCGGGAAGGCTCGCGAAGGCCCGGCAAGGACTCGCACCCGGCAAGATCCCGCCACCCTGCCACCGCTCCAGCGCAGAGACTAGCCTGTCGTTTAGGGTTTGTCCTCCTGGATGCGTGTCATAGCACTAGCGGCAGATGGGGTTAAGCGGTGCTGATGGGACGGTCTCTTTTTCCATCCCCAAGAAAGTAAGGGACACTTAGGCGGAGCATTTAATGCGTTTTGTCCTAAGTCGTCAGTGATAAGCACGTAGACACTGTAGCAACTTTACACCTCTTGTACTTGTTGTTCGCCACTGTCGGTGACCCCCTTTGACATATAAAAGGAGGCCCGAGGCGAAGCTACAGGGGGGAGGGAGCTTTCTGGCCTAGTTACATGCGTAGCCGCCCTTCTTGCGTACTGTTCGCCAAGAAGCGCTCCATGTATCTGAGTTTAAAACATCCACAATAAACCAAAGCAGGAGTAGGGTTTTACGCTACTCAGCGGCCCGAACCTGGGTAAAAATCCCCGCGTTGATCGTTGGATCCGCTCTTTGTGTACATCTTCTCACTGCTGAACTGTAAAAGGGATCCAGGCGGTCCCATAGGTGTCATACGCCGACAAGAAGCCTCATGGAGGCTTCACAAGGCACTAGGGCGCGCCCCAGGGAGGGCACGCCGTGGTACCTTGTGGGGCCCACGTGACTCTGTTTGACCTAATTCCACTTCTATAAATTCACAAATATTGGGAAACCCCCAAGGAGCCAGAAGAGAAAACCTTTCCGCCGCTGCAGGCCTCTGTTCTTCCACGATCCCATCTGGATGCCTTTTCCGGTACTCTGCCGGAGGGGGAATCAATCATGGAGGGCTTCTACATCAACCTTGCTGCCCTTCCGATGATGTGTGAGTAGTTTACCACAGACCTACGGGTCCATAGCTAGTAGCTAGATGGCTTCTTCTCTCTCTTTGATCTTTAACAATGTTCTCCTCGATGTTCTTGGAGTTCTATCTGATGTAATCTTCTTTTGCGGTGTGTTTGTTGGGATCCAATGAATTGTGAGTTTATGATCAGATTATTCATGAGAAATATTTGAGTCCTCTCTGAACTCTTTTATGCATGATTGTTATAGCTTTGTATTTCTCTCCGACCTATCGGTTTAGTTTGGCCTACTAGATTGATTTATCTTGCACTGGGAGAGGTGCTTTGTGATGGGTTCAATCTTGCGGTGCTCAATCCCAGTGATAGAATGGGACATGACACGTATTTGTATTGTTGCCATTAAGGATGAAAATATGGGGTTTATTCATATTGCTTGAATTTCCTTCTCTACATCATGTCATCTTGCTTAAGTCGTTACTCTGTTTCATACATAATACCCTAGATGCATGCTGGATAGCGGTCGATGGGTGGAGTAATAGTAGTAGATGCAGGCAGGAGTCGGTCTACTTGTCTCGAACGTGATGCCTATATAGATGATCATTGCCATGAATCCATCATAATTATTTGCTTTTCTATCAATTGCCCAATAGTAATTTGTTTACCCACCGTATGTTTATGTGCTCAAGAGAGAAGACTCTAGTGAAAACTATGGTCCCCGTATCTATCTTTATTATATAAAAAACCTAAAAACTCCTTGCTGCAATTTATTTACTTTTATTTTAATTAGTAGTTTAGTTTATTTATTTACCTCGACAAGATTTAATCCTTGCAAATAACCGCTAAGAGGATTGACAACCCTCTTATTTGCGTTGGGTGCAAGTGTTTGCTCTTGTGTGTGCAGGTGCGCTTAACAGAATTTTGCTTGGTTCTCCTACTGGATTGATAACCTTGGTTCTTAACTAAGGGAAATACGTATCTCTACTGTACTGCATCATCATCTCCTCTTCGGGGAAATACCAACGCAGACTACAAGTAGCAGGAAGAATTTCTAGCGCCGTTGCCGGGGAGACATCATCAAAATTACCAAGTACATTCGCATAAATTATCATTCACTTGCATTTACTTTATTTACCTTTTATTTGCATTTGCCTCTCGTTTTCATCTGCCCCACTTCTAAATTTTTTATAAAGACACAAAAATATTTTGTTTGCTTGTTTGCTAGTTTGCTTAAAGTTGCCACTATGTTTGATTTTGTCATTGAAAAAGATGAGGATACTAAAATTCCTAAGATAGAAATTCCCTCAAATTTAGACTCAAAAAATTTTGTAGTAGGAAGTGGAAATATCATAGGGAAGAATGTTATTCAAGAGTTCTTTGATTTCATGGGAACTTTGGTTTGTAATGACACCCCAAGTCTTAAAAGAACCAACAGTTATGGGGAAGCTATCTCCGCACTCATTCTTAAACTTGAAAGAAGATTTATTCATACACATCCTACCTTGCAAAGATTGTTTTATGAGTTACCGGTTATAAAAAACCCCAAAGCTAAAAAGATAGCTACTCTTATCCTTATGAATGAGTTTGATTACCTAGTGCTAGAAGCTAGAGAGATCTTTGATTTCTATAATATGAGTCAAGAAAATCTTGTGATAGATGAAATTTTATATAATGAGGAATATATGTTGCAATATGTTTTTCATGATCACCATGCTTTTGATAAAAATACAAAAAAAGGAGTTCCTCCCATACATATCATTCCACAAGTTTTTCAAGGAATTAATCGTAAATATGCTTGGATTGTAAAGGGGAACCAAGAGAGGTTTGAAGAAGGTAGCCATAATAACCCTAGTATTTTGGTTGATGATGTGTTCCCCATTGTTTTTGAAAAACCTCCTGAAAATCACACACCTAAGGATGTCGAAACCAAGGATGACAACACTTGAAACTATACATTATGCCTAGCTAGGGGCATAAAACAATAGCGCTTGTTGGGAGGCAACCCAATGAATAAAATAAAATTTTGCTTTTACGTATTGTTCTTGAGTGTTTGCATGATTAAAGCTTATGTTATGATTGAGTTTTATGTTTTAATTAGTGTTTGTGCCAAGTAATGCCTTTGGGATGATTTGGAAGATAGTATAATTGATTTTGTTTGTAAAACAGAAAGTTTTGCGTCCAGTGATGGAATTTTAGTTCTGTACTGGAGCGTCAGAAAAATCTGAAATTTTTACACAGTATTGGTATGTAAATTTCAAACGTTGTCCTAATTGTTTAGAATTTTTGGAGTTACAGAAGTATAGCTTTTAAATAGATCTTTACAGACTATTCTGTTTTAGACAGATTCTGTTTTTATTGCATAGTTTGCTTATTTTGATGAATCTATGGATCGTATCGGGGGGTATGAGTCATGGAGAAGTTGGAGTACAGTAGCATTATGCCAATGTTAATATGAATCAATTTACTACAGTACCTAAAGTTTAAGATTTGTTTGTTATACTAACGGATCTCACGAGGTTTCTGTTGAGTTTTGTGTGCTTAAGTTTTCAAGATTTGGGTGAGACTACGATGGACAAAGGAATAAGGAGTGGCAAGAGCCTAAACTTGGGGATGCCCAAGGCACCCCAAGGTAATATTCATGGAAGACTCAAGCGTCTAAGCTTGGGGATGCCCCGGAAGGCATCCCCTCTTTCGTCTACAATCTATCTGTAACTCACTTGGAGCTATATTTTTATTCATCAGATGATATGTGTTTTACTTGGAGCGTCTTGTGAAATAGTTTGTTTGCTTTTTAGTTTGTCACAATCACCTTTGCTGAACACACCTTTTTGAGAGGGACACACATTATTCGTGATTTGTTTGAATACTCTATGTGCTTCACTTATATCTTTTGAGCTAGGCAGTTGCTCTAGTGCTTCATTTATATCTTTTAGAGCACGGCGGTGATGATATTTTAAAGAAATAGTTGCACTCTCATGCTTCACTTATATCCTTTTGAGAGTCTCATGATAGAAATGGTAATATGTACGGGTTATGAATTTGGTCCTGATATGATAGGTATTCAAAAGGGATATATTAAAAACTTTCATGTAGATCACTGAATATGATAAATTTGATTCCTTGCAATAGTTTTGCGATATTAAGATGGTAATATGTGGGAGGTATTAGTAGATAATTGTGGTTTAGTAAGAATAATTGTGTTAAGGTTTGTGATTCCCGAAGCATGCACGTATGGTCTGTCGTTATGCTAAGAAGTTGGAGCATGAATTATTATTGATTGTCTTCCTTTGTGTGGCGGTCGGGGGCGCGCGATGGTTAACTCCTACCAACCTCCCCCCTAGGGGCATGCGTAGTAGTACTTTGCTTCGAGGGCTAATAAACTTTTGCAATAAGTATGTGAGTTCTTTATGACTAATGTGAGTCCATGGATTATACGCACTCTCACCATTTCGCAATTTGCTAGCCTCTTCGGTACCATGCATTGCCCTTTCTCACATCGAGAGTTGGTGCAAACTTCGCCGGTGCATCCAAACCCCGTGATATGATACGCTCTATCACACGTAAGCCTCTTTATATCTTCCTCAAAATAGCCACCATACCTACCTATCATGGCATTCCGAGATATATTGCCATGCAACTTCCACTGTTCCGTTTTTATGACACACATCATCATTGTCATATTGCTTTGCATGATCATATAGCTGACATAGTATTTGTGGCTCAGCCACCGTTCATCATTTTTATACATGTTACGCTAGCATCATTGCACATCCTGGTACACTGCCAGAGGCATTCATATAGAGTCATATTTTTGTTCTAGTATCGAGTTGTAATTTTGAGTTGTAAGTAAATAGAGGTGTGATGATCATCATTATTAGAGCATTGTCCCAGTGAGGAAAGGATGATGATGGCTATGATTCCCCCACAAGTCGGGATGAGGCTCCGGACAAAAATAAAAAAAAAAGGGAAGAAAAAAAATTAGAAAAAAAGGAGGCAAAAAAGAGCCATGAAAAAAAACAAAAAAAAGAAGGAAAAAAAGAAGAAAAAGAAGAAGAAAAAAAAGAAGAAAAAAATAAATGAGAGAAAAAGAGAGAAGGGGCAATGTTACTATCTTTTTGTACACTTGTGCTTCAGAGTAGCACCATGTTTTTCATATAGAGAGTCTCCTATTTTGTCACTTTCATATAATAGTGGGAATTTTTCATTATAGAACTTGGCTTGTATATTCCGATGATGGGCTTCCTCAAATGCCCGAGGTCTTCATGAGCAAGCAAGTTGGATGCACACCCACTTAGTTTTCATGTTGAGCTTTCATACACTTATAGCTCTTAGTGCATCCGTTGCATGGCAATCCCTACTCCTCGCATTGACATCAATTGATGGGCATCTCCATAGCACGTTGATTAGCCTTGTTGATGTGAGACATTCTCCATTTTTGACTTCTCCTATTTATCTCTATCACCATACTCTATTCCACCCATAGTGCTATATCCATGGCTTGCGCTCATGTATTGAGTGGGAGTTGAAAAAGCTGAAGCGCGTTAAAAAGTATGAACCAATTGCTTGGCTAAAACCTGGGTTGTTCATGATAAATACTTTGTGTGAAGAAGATGGAGCATGATAGGATTATATGATTTTGTAGGGATAACATTCTTTAGCATTTTTATTTCGAAATACATGATTGTTTGCTAGTATGCCTGAGTATTGATGTCTTTATATCAAATTATAGACTATTGCTTTGAATCATTTGGATCTTATTATTCATACCGTAAGAGAGATATTACATGATGAAACATGATAGGTAGCATTCCACATCAAAAATTCTGTTTTTATCATTTACCTACTCGAGGACGAGCAGGAATTAAGCTTGGGGATGTTTGATACGTCTCCAACGTATCTATAATTTTTGATTGTTCCATTCTATTATAGTATCAATCTTGGATGTTTTTATATGCAATTGTATGCAATTATATATCATTTTTTGGGACTAACCTATTAACCCAGTGCCTAGTGCCAGTTGCTGTTTTCAGCTTGTTTTTGGCTTTTCGTAGAAATAGTACCAAATGAAGTCCAAATGCCACGAAACTTTTTGGAGATTTTTTTCTGGACAAAAGAAACCTGGGAAGCTTCGGGAGGAGGCCAGAAGCCTCACGGAGGCTTCACAAGGCACTAGGGCGCGCCCCAGGGGGGCGCGCCGTGGTACCTTGTGGGGCCCACGTGACTCCGTTTGACCTAATTCCACTTCTATAAATTAACAAATATTGGGAAACCCCCAGGGAGCCAAAAGAGAAAACCTTTCCGCCGCCGCAAGCCTCTGTTCTTCCACGATCCCATCTGGAGGCCTTTTCCGGTACTCTGCCGGAGGGGTAATCGATCATGGAGGGGTTCTACATCAACCTTGCTACCCTTCCGATGATGTGTGAGTAGTTTACCACAGACCTACGGGTCCATAGCTAGTAGCTAGATGGCTTCTTCTCTCTCTTTGATCTTCAATACAATATTCTCCTCGATTTTCTTGGAGTTCTATCCGATGTAATCTTCTTTTGCGGTGTGTTTGTTGGGATCCGATGAATTATGAGTTTATGATCAGATTATTCATGAGAAATATTTGAGTCCTCTCTGAACTCTTTTATGCATGATTGTTATAGCTTTGTATTTCTCTCTGATCTATCGGTTTAGTTTGGCCTACTAGATTGATTTATCTTGCAATGGGAGAGGTGCTTTGTGATGGGTTCAATCTTGCGGTGCTCAATCCCAGTGACAGAAAGGGACATGACACATATTTGTATTGTTGCCATTAAGGATAAAAAGATGGGGTTTATTCATATTGCTTGAATTTGCTTCTCTACATCATGTCATCTTGCTTAAAGCGTTACTCTGTTTCATACTTAATACCCTAGATGCATGCTGGATAGCGGTCGATGGGTGGAGTAATAGTAGTAGATGCAGGCAGGAGTCGGTCTACTTGTCTCAGACGTGATGCCTATATACATGATCATTGCCATGAATCCATCATAATTATTTTCTTTTCTATCAATTGCCCAACAGTAATTTGTTTACCCACCGTATGTTTATGTGCTCAAGAGAGAAGCCTCTAGTGAAAACTATGGTCCCCGGGTCTATCTTTATTATATAAAAAACCTAAAAACTCCTTGCTGCAATTTATTTACTTTTATTTTTATTAGTTGTTTAGTTTATTTATTTACCTTGATAAGATTTAATCCTTGCAAATAACCGCTAAGAGGATTGACAACCCTCATATTTTCGTTGGGTGCTAGTGTTTGTTCTTGTGTGTGCAGGTGCGCTTACGGAATTTTGCTTGGTTATCCTACTGGATTGATAACCTTGGTTCTTAACTAAGGGAAATACTTATCTCTACTGTACTGCATCATCCTCTCCTCTTCGGGGAAATACCAACGCGGACTACAAGTAGCAACTATCTTCATCTTCTTGGTTGTCATCCTCATCATCATGACTATCCTCATCATCGTCACCATCCTCACTATGCTCATCATCCTCATCATCTTCACCATCCTCATCATCTTGGCTGCAGAAATAGATAATCCTCAACCTGTTGACCCACCCTTCTAAGTAAAATGCTATGTACTCTCCCCCAGTCATCTTATTTTTTGAAATGTACTTCATCCATCCATCACCGCAGATGATGGTTTTATGCTTTCCCTTCTTCACTTCAGGTTGAAATGATCGCCCCTTATCATCCTTGAAGAGCAAAGTATCACATATTGCATTGTTAAATTTCAACCTTACGTTGCATGGGATACACTATGCAATAGTAAAGTGAAATGCGAACCAAATTAGTGGTAATAACAGTAAGTGACTGTAAAATGGTTATAATTGTATGCTGAAGTTAAAGACCATTACCACCGATTTTTTGAACCCCTCATTCTTAAAGATCCCGAATTCCTTTGCAGTTTCCAAGTTGTCCGCACAACTACTTTTGCAGATTTGGCACGTTGGAAGCACCATGATCCCTATTAATCATATGATGCATTTTTTATTATTAACAAAGGGTGAAAATGAACGGAAAAATTCTACATGACCTTTGCTAAAAAATGAACATATTGAGTGCCAAACATTTGGCGAAACAAACATTAATCAATGTTTCGCAAAATGTTGGCACTCATTTTTAGATCCCCAGAAAATAATGTATAACATGTCCAGCTTACTTAGTCCGTGCACTTGTCATATTTAAGCTTTCTTTTTCTTAGCAAAAGTTCTAACACGAATGTACGCATGCACGGAAAAATGATAGCACCAAGGGCACGTCTCATGCCACTTTTTTCTCTGTTTATTTATCTTTTCTCAACTCATGATAGTACTACTCAAACTTGTCTTAGAATCCGAGAAGTACTACTCTAATAAAATGAAGTATATATACATGGGAATCTGTAGAACTATATATAGAAAACATTTTATCACCACCTAATTAGAACTTGCTATAGTTTGGAATATTCGAAGAGCCGCGGCGGCGACATAACTGAAAGGATCGATATGGTTGACTAGAGGCGGGGTGAATAGGCAACTACCAATTTTTAGCTTTTCTTAACAAATTAGGTTTAGCAACAAATAGGTTGTCTAGATGTGCAACTAGGTGAACAACCTATATGATGCTAACAACAACAAGAAGAAGAAGAAGAAGCAAGCAAACGATACAACACAACAATTGCTTGCACAAAGTAAAGGTAAGAAGTAACCACAAGTGGAGCCGGTGAAGATGAGGATGTGTTCTCGAAGTTCCTCCCTTTGAGGGGAAGTACATCTCCGTTGGAGCGATGTGGAGGCACAATGCTCCGCAAGAAGCCACTAGGGCCACCGTATTCTCCTCACGCCCTCGCACAATGCTAGATGCCGTGATTCCACTAGTGGTGCCCTTAAAGGCGGCAACCGGACCTTTACAAACAAGGTTGGGGCTCTCTCCACAACTTAATTGGAGGCTCCCAACACCACCACGAAGCTTCACCACAATGCAATGTGGCTCCGAGGTGCCCTCTTCCATCTAGGGTGCTCAAACACCCAAGAGTAACAAGATCCACAAGGGATTAGTGGGGGGAATCAAATATCTCTTGGTGGAAGTGTAGATCGGGGCCCTCTCAAGCAAACCCTAGAAAATCAACAAGAGTTGTTGGCTAGGGAGAGAGATCGAGTGAAAATGGAGCTCAGAGCAACAATGGAGCTTATGAGGAAAAGAGGTAAGTTTCCTTGGGGAAGAAGACCCCCTTTATATAGTGAGGACAAATCCAACTGTTATTCTGTCCACAGCCCGCACACAAATGGTACTACCGCTCCATGACCGGTACTACCGCCCGGGCGGTAGTTCCAAGCATACAGTGAACTAGCGAGAGGCCACGGGCCGGTAGTGCCACCGGAGCAGTACTACCGCTCGCCCCGGCGGTACTACCACTGAGGTCGCGGTACGCAGGAACATAGCGGAGATAGGAGCGTAGTACGGCGGCAGTACTGCAGGAGCGGTACTACCGCGCGCTTACTGCCGCTCTACTGCCGCGAAGTGGCACAAGAGTCCAGAAGCTGTTGATTAAGCGGTAGTAGTAGCGGTAGTGGCCGGGCGGTACTGCCGCTCTACTGCCGCTTAGCACTCTGAGCTACAGCAAGACCAGCGGTAGCGGAGCGGTGGTAGGGGTGGAAGTACCGCAAGCGGTACTACTGCCCTACTTCAGTGCCACTTCCGCTGAGCACGAAGAGACAACAGAGCACCTCGATTAAGCGGTGGCAAGCATGGTACTGGACCGGCGGTACTACCGTTCCCCAGTGGTACTACTGCTCAAAGGAGCGGTACTGCTGCTTAGCAGCTTATAGGACAGGTGACAGAAAAAACAGATGGAACTCCAAAGTTGCAGGAAGGAAAGTGGGTGCACAATGAAAGATGTTTACATGATGATTCCAACCAAACCTTTCTGAAGCGGACCCCTCTTAATAGTACGGTTTCCCTAAGACTCATGTTCACCGAAAAAGAAACGTAGGAAAAATAACCGTCTTGGCTTTAACACTCCGAGGGGCATCAATCGTCTTGTGCCATATGATGGATTATCTGAAATGCTCAATGCAAACGATTAGTCCGCAAATACATTGTCATCAATCACCAAAACCACTAAGGGAGAAATATGCCCTCACAATAAACCTACCGGCGGCGGCACTCTAACCCTATCCCAAGCTAGAGGCGGTGGTGACCTAACCCTACCGGCGGCGGCCGGCGCCCTAACCCTAGCCCTAGTGACGGCGGCGGCCTAAGCGTAGCCCTAGCGGCGGTGGCAGTGGCAGCACCCTACCCGTAGCCCTAGCGGCGGCGGCGATGCCACCCTAATCGTAGCCCGAGCGGCGGCGGCGCCCTAACCCTGACCCTAGTGACAAGAGAAGGAGGAGAGTGAGGGAGATTGGGACATACCGGCGGGAGAGGTGCAGACAGGCTCGATGACGGGAAGAGACGACAGCGGGGGAAGACGCACCGTGCAGGACGAAGGGAGCGAACGCGGAAGAGGGGGATAGAATAGCAGTGGATTTGACTTAGTGTGCCCGTAACAGAGGGTTTTGTGTGGGGGAGGAGAACTAGATTTTTCACAATTACGATACATGTGGTGGGCGGCCGAGAGCGCCCGCCATAGCAAAGTTTTGGAATTCTTGAACCCCGCCAGCGCGAGTTGCCCAAAGACATGTGTGGCGGGCGCTTTGGGTTGCCCGCCACAGCTCACTGACAGAACAGTGGCAAGTGCTACTCGTGAGCTGCGTTGGGATTTTCCCCGAAGAGGAGAGGAGATGCAGTACAGTAGAGATAAGTATTTGCCTCAGTGAAAACCAAGGTTATCGAATCACACAAAGCGTCGTGAACAGCACCTGCACACACAAAAGCAAATACTTGCACCCAACGCGGGCAAGAGGGTCGTCAATCCCCATGAACTCGTTACTTGCAAGGATTAAATCTTGTAGTGGTAGATAGATAAATTGCAAAACAAAATAAAAGAAGTAAAATTGCAGCAAGTAAATTTAGGTTTTCTTTTTATGTTTAAAGTAGACCCGGGGGCCATAGTTTTCACTAGAGGCTTCTCTATTGAACACATAGCATACGGTGGGTAGACAAATTACTGTTGGGCAATTGATAGAAAAGCGCATAGTATGATGATATTCAAGGCAATGATCATGTATATTGACATCACGTCCGAGACAAGTAGACCGACTCCTGCCTGCATCTACTACTATTACTCCACCCATCGACCGGTATCCAGCATGCATCTAGGGTATTAAGTTAATGAAAACGGAGTAACACCTTAAGCAAGATGACATGATGTAGACAAAGTAAACCCAATCAATATGAATAAACCCCATCGTTTTACCCTTAATGGCAACAATACAAATACATGTCTTGTCCCCTACTTTGTCACTGGGATATAGAGCACCGCAAGATTGAACCCATTACAAAGCACCTCTCCCGCTGAAGATAAATCAATCTAGTTGGCCAAACCAAATGGATAGATCGGAGAGAAGTACAAAGCTATAAAAATCATGCATAATAAAGTTCAGAAAAGACTCAATTACTTCTCATGAATAATCTGATCATAAACCCACAATTCATCGGATCCCAACAAACACACTGCAAAAGAAGATTACATCGAATAGAACTCCAAGAAGATCGAACAGAACATTGTATTGAAGATTAAAGAGAGAGAAGAAGCCATCTAGCTACTAGCTATGGACCCGTAGGTTTGTGGTGAACTACTCACACATCATCGGTAGGGCAACAAGGTTGATGTAGAAGCCCTCCGTGATCGATTCCCCCTCCGGCAGGTTGCCGGAAAAGGCCTCCAGATGGGATCGCGAAAGAACAGAAGCTTGCGGCAGCGGAAAAGTTATTCGAGGTCGTTCTCTGTTGGTTTCCCAATATTTGAGAATTTATAGAAGTGGAATTACGTCAAAAGGAGCCACGTGGGGCACACAAGGTAACTGGGCGCGAACACCCCCATGGGCGCGCCCTGTTGCCTTGTCATCTCCTCGTGCGTCTTCTGATCTGCTCCCGAAGCTTCTAGGGTCTCTTTTGTCCAGAAAAAAATCGTCAAAGAGTTTTGTAGTGTTTGGACTACATTTGTTACTGATTTTCTGAAAAAACCAAAAACAAGCAGAAAATAGCAATTGGCACTAGGCACTGGGTTAATAGGCTAGTTCCCAAAAATCATATAAAATGACATATAATTGCATATAAAACATCCAAGATTAATACTATAATAGCATGGAAAAATAAAAAATTATAGATACGTTGCAGACGTATCAGCATCCCCAAGCTTAATTCCCGCTCGTCCTTGAGTAGGTAAATGATAAAAACATAATTTTTGATGTGGAATGCTACCTAACATGTTTATTATGTAATCTCTTTTATAGTATGAATATTGAGAAACGATGAATTAACAATATCAACATAATAATATCCATTAATATAAGAAGCATAATCATTAAACTTTCAAAATATACGATCCTTAATGAATGTTATTCCCTACTCATTTTATCATGTTAGCATGGCATGACTCCGCCTTCACTACATAAATATAAATCATGAGCACCCCGGTGTCAAACTAGGCAATTGGATCGTACTTCTAACGCGCTTCAGCATTTTCAACTTCACGCAATAAATGAGCATGAGCCATGGACATAGTGATGACCCACAAGTATAGGGGATCAATCGTAGTCTTTTCAATAAGTAAGAGTGTCGAACCCAACGAGGAGCAGAAGGAAATGACCAGCGGTTTTCGGCAAGGTATTCTCTCTAAGTACTTAAAGTAGTGGTAACAGATAGTTTTGATAGCAAGATAATTCGTAACAAGTAACAAGTAGTAACGGTAACAAAAGTGCAGCAAGGTGGCCCAATCCTTTTTGTAGCAAAGGACAAGCCGGAACCATCTCTTATAATAAGCAAAGCATTCTCGAGGACACATGGGAATTTCATCTAGTCACTTTCATCATGTTTGTTTGATTCACGTTCGCTACTTTGATGATTTGATATGTGGGTGGACCGGTGCTTGGGTGCTGTTCTTACTTGAACAAGCCTCCCACTTATGATTACCCCCTCTCGCAAGCATCCGCAACTACGAAAGAAGAATTAAGATAACTCTAACCATAGCATGAAACATATGGATCCAAATCAGCCCCTTACGGAATAGAACATAAACTAGGGTTCAAGCTTTTGTCACTCTAGCAACCCATCATCTAATTTCTACTCCACAATGCCTTCCCTTAGGCCCAAAGATGATGAAGTGTCATGTAGTCGACCTTCACATGACACCACTAAAGGAAGCACAACATACATCGCATCAAAATATCGAACGAATACCAAATTCACATGATTACTTATGACAAGACTTCTCCCATGTCCTCAAGAACAAAAGTAACTACTCACAAATCATATTCATGTTCAAGATCAGAGGGGTATTGAATAGCATTAAGGATCTGAACATATAATCTTCCACCAAATAAACCAACTAGTATCAACTACAAGATGCAATCAACACTACTAGCAACCCACATGTACCAATCTGTGGTTTTGAGACAAAGACTGAATACAAGAGATGAACTAGGGTTTGAGATGAGATGGTGCTGGTGAAGATGTTTATGAAGATTAGTCCTCCCATGATGAGAGGATCGTTGGTGATGTCGATGGCTTCGATTTCCCCCTCCCGGAGGGAAGTATCCCTGGCGGAATCGCTCCGTCGGAGAGTGATAACCCACAAGTATAGGGGATCGCAATAGTTTTCGCGGGTAGTATTTCACCCAGATTTATTGATTCGACACAAGGGAGCCAAAGAATATTTGCAAGTATTAGCAGTTGAGTTGTCAATTCAACCACACCTGGAGATAAAATATCTACAGTAGAATATTTAGTAGCACAGTAATATAATAGTTTTGATAGCAGTAGCAATAGTAACAATAGTAACAGCAACAGTAACAGTAGTGGTTTTGTAGCAAGTGTAAAGCAGTAACAAAGTAACTTGGCAGAAACCAATATGAGAAAGTCGTAGGCATTGGATCGGTGATGATAATTATGTTCGATAATATTCATCATATAACAGTCACAACCTAGGGTGATACACAATAGCTCCAATTCATCAATGTAATGTAGGCATGTATTCCGTATATAGTCATACGTGCTTATAATAAGAACTTGCATGACCTCTTTTGTCCTACCCTCCCGTGGCAGTGGGGTCCTTAAGGAAACTAAGGGATATTAAGGCCTCCTTTTAATAGAGAACCGAAACAAAGCATTAGTACTTAGTGAATACATTAACTCCTCAAACTACAGGAAAGAATCCCAATTATTGTCACCTTGGGGTATGCGGATCATAACACGTAATAGGTGCATATAACTTGCAAGATAGGATCAAGAACACAAATATATTCATGAAAACATAAAGGGTTCATATCTGAAATCATGGCACTCGGGCCCTAGTGACAAGCATTAAGCAAAGCAAAGTCATAGCAACATCAATCTCAGAACATAGTAGATACTAGGGATCAAAGCCCTAGCAAACTGACTCGATTACATGATAAATCACATCCAACCCATCACCGTCCAGCAAGCCTACGAAGGAATTACTCACGACCGGTGGTGAGCATCATGAAATTGGTGATGGAGGATGGTTGATGATGACGACGACGTCGAATCCCCCTCTCCGGAGCCCCGATCGGACTCCAGATCAGCCCTCCCGATGAAGAACAGGAGGTGGCGGCGGCTCCGTATCATAAAACGCGATGAAACTTCTCCTCTTATTTTTTTCTCGAGGAAAGAGAATTTATGCTGAGTAAATAGGCAATTTTTCGATTAATTTAATCCATGAATAAATCACTCGCATGGCATTGACTAAATTACTGACATACTGATTATGAACCATACTAGCATGTACTACGCATATAGTAGAAGCATCTACGCACATAGCTAGTACATCTAAGACAGAAATTAACAGGAGAGGGATAAACATGTTATACCCTCCAATCGGCCAGGCAGAGGCCACGGCGGCGGTAGCGTCCTCGGCGGCCTTCTTGTCGGCTTCCAGCTTCTCAGCGGCGGCACGTTCGGTGTCGGTGGACATGGTGATGACAAAGGCGATGCGGACGTAGAGGAAGCAGACGAACGGAGGTGAGCAGTCGCGTAGTCGCTCCCCAAAAACCTAATCACCCCTCTCCCGTACAGGATCCGGAGAGGCGGGGTTTCGGAGGCCTGCTCTCCCATCAACCGTGTACGCGGTGAACGGGATGGAGTCGCCGGCGGCAGTAGCAGCAATGGAATGACGTGGGCGTGGAGGCAGATGTGATTTGTTTCGCATGACGGCTAGGGTTCGTAGCGCCTCACATATATAGGCGCGGCCGCGTGGAGAGACGTGGGCTGAACCCACGTCCAAGTCGGTAACAGCCCACGATCTGAGGTCTCAGATCGTGGCCCCATCTGTCCAAGACTCTCCGTTCCTGACCGGCAAAAAGAAGCGCATAGGTGTGAGCTCGGCTCGGCTCAATCCCGCAACCCGCGGCACGTCATGACGAGGCGTGGCGTGGCGAGGCGGGCGGCGGAGGAGGAGCGCACGGGAACCACTTCTCTTCTCAAGCTCCAATAGCATGTGGAAGAGAATCCCTTATAAGGAGGTCCAACTCATTCTCCACTAGCGGTATGGGACTAAACTTCCCACCACACCTAGTGCCATATAATCCCACATGGGCCCTTGTAGATTTTCTAAAATTGTTAGATGGGCCCTAGGCCCAACTCATATTTCAACAATCCCCCACCAGATCTCAAGGGCCATTTTGTCCTTTGTTCCAAACACTATTTTGATATACCATTATTTCAGTGGAGACCGGTTAAGGTTGAACTCCACCTAGAGCAAGTAGTTACACTCCTTCACAACTGAACAATGGACTAAGCCTTGAATTGTCAGTTTGGGATAAAGAAGTTTCACCACATGTCTTACTAGTACTAGACTGCCAAAGGCTGACCCCTCGGGTGGAGCATATTAGTCACACTCCTGGCCTATTCATGAGCTTGCTAGAGATCACCCCAATCTCATAGACTGTGACCAGCAGTCGGGCTCATATAGGTGTGTTCCTCCAAAGATCGCTCTGTAGGACAGCATCTTGCTTATATATATAAGCCATGGAACACATTAAGACAATAGTCAACCTACCACACAGTTTTCGAGAGTATTACTTCTCCAACGGAGTGGGTTAGTAAAGTTACTCTCCTCAGTTCACCACTGGCTTGTTTTCCCAGGTCCTAATTCATGGGATCTCTGATCACATAGGTTGGGTTACTACCATGGCAACTCATGTGGGTATCATACCCATCTCCCTCGATGCATTATCTATCACACGTGATAGCCCTTTAGTAAATGGATCTGCCAGATTCTTAGCCGTTTGGATATAATCCAACGCTATCACTCCGGAATTTCTTAATTTTCTGACAGCTTTCAATCTCATTCTTATGTGTTTGTTGGACTTCATGTTGTCCTTTGAACTCTTTACCTTGACAATAACTGTTTGATTATCACAGTTCATAAGGATGGCCGAAACCGGCTTCTCAACCACTGGCAAGTCCATCAAAAGATCTCGAAGCCATTTTGCTTTCCCACCAGATGTGTCTAATGTTTTTAAGTCTGCTTCCACTGTCGATCTCGTTAAGATCGTTTGCTTGCAAGGCTTCCAGGAAACAGCACCACCACCAAGAGTAAACACATACCCAGTTGTGGCCTTCATCTCATCAGCATCAGAGATCCAATTCGCATCACTATACCCTTCAAGTACCGACGGGTATCCGGTATAGTGAAGTCCATAGTTCATAGTACCTTTCAGATAGCGCATAACTCTCTCAATAGCATGCCAATGTACATCACCTGGTTTGGAAACAAACCGGCTCAGTTTGCTCACAGCAAATGCGATGTCAGGCCTCGTTGTGCTCACTAGATACATGAGTGAACCAATAATTTGAGAGTATCTCAATTGATCTTTAGGTATGCCTTCGAACTTTCGAATCAGCACACTAGGGTCATATGGTGTTTGAGATGGTTTGCAATCCGAATATCTAAAATGACTCAACACCTTCTCAACATAATGGGATTGCAGAAGTGTAATCCCACCCTCATCATCTCTCAATAGCTTGATGTTCAAGATAACATCAGCCACTCCAAGGTCCTTCATCTCAAAGTTCTGAGATAAAAAGGACTTAACTTCCACAATCACTTTGAGGCTAGTTCCAAATATCAGTATGTCATCAACATACAAGCACAGTATAACTCCTTCGCCCCCACCATAGCGATAGTATACACATGTGTCAGCTTCATTAACAAAGAAGCCAACAGATGTCAAAGTTTCATTAAATTTCTCATGCATTGCTTAGGTGCTTGTCTCAGGCCATATAAAGATTTCAGCAACTTACACACCTTTCCTTCCTGACCATCTAACGCAAAGCCATCAGGCTGTTGCATGTAGATTTCGTCCTTTAGCTCTCCGTTCAGGAATGCCATCTTAACATCCATCTGGTGGATGAGAAGACCATGTAAGGCTGCCAACGAGAGTAATACTCGAATGGTGGTCAGTCTGGCCACAGGTGAATAAGAGTCGAAGAAATCTTCTTCTTCTTTCTGGGCATAGCCCTTGGCCACAAGCCTAGCCTTGTACTTTTCAATTGTACCGTCGGGCCTAAGCTTCTTTTTGAACACCCACTTACATCCCAATGGTTTGCAACCATAGGGACGTTCAGTAATGTCCCAAGTCCCGTTAGCCATGATGGAATCCATCTGGCTACGGACCGCATCCTTCCAGTAGT
The DNA here is from genome assembly GCA_039707655.1 of Elymus sibiricus. Classification (NCBI taxonomy): domain Eukaryota; kingdom Viridiplantae; phylum Streptophyta; class Magnoliopsida; order Poales; family Poaceae; genus Elymus; species Elymus sibiricus. The sequence goes on from CM077676.1 coordinate 88,177,977, forward strand.
TAGCTTCTGGAGACGCATATGCTTCTGAAATAGAAGCGGGAGTATCATCCACGAGGTACACAAGGAAATCATCACCAAAGGTCTTTACAGTCCTTTGTCTCTTGCCCCTACCAAGGGTTTCCTCGTCATCCTCCTCAGGATTTTCATCATGTGTTTGTTCATAATATTCCATCGGAATGGCAGGTTCAGGAGTCTCTTCAGATTCCTGTCTAGAAGTGCTTTGCATATCTCTCATAGGAAAAATATCCTCGAAGAATGTAGCATCCTTAGACTCCATAATTGTACCGACCTTCTGGTCAGGTACCTCAGATTTCACTACTAGAAATCTATAGCCAACGCTATTCTTAGCGTAGCCCAAATTAACGCAGTCCACGGTCTTTGGTCCAAGCTTACGCTTTTTGGGGATCGGCACATTGACTTTCGCCAAACAGCCCCAAGTACGCAAGTACGAGAGTGTTGTCCTTCTCTTCGCCCATTTTTCATAGGGAGTGATCTTATTATCCTTTGTCGGAACTTTATTCAGGACATGACATGAAGTCAATATAGCCTTCCCCCACCATGCCTTGGATAAACCCGATGTATCTAACATGGCATTAACCAAATCAGTTAGAGTACGGTTTTTCCGTTCGGCAACCCCGTTAGACTGGGGTGAATAGGGAGGCGTCCTCTTATGAATAATACCATGTTCCGCACAAAAGGAATCAAACTCACTCGAGAAGTACTCTCCACCACGATCTGACCGGACTCATTTAATTTTCTTTTCAAGTTGATTCTCAACTTCTGCCTTATAGATTTTAAAGTAGTGTAGAGCTTCATCTTTAGTATTTAACAGATATACATAGCAATATCTAGTGGAATCATCTATCAATGTCATGACGTATTTCTTTCCACCTTTAGTCAACACACCATTCATCTCACAAAGATCAGAATATATGAGTTCTAATGGCGCCAAGTGTCTCTCCTCCACAGCCTTGTGAGGCTTGCGAGGTTGCTTAGCTTGCACACACGAAAGGCACTTAGAACCTTTGGCTAAAGTGAAACTCGGGATTAAATTCAGTTTTGCTAGCCGCGTCATTACACCAAAACTAATGTGACAAAGATGTGAATGCCAAACTTCAAATTCATTAACACTCGAATGAATATTGTTCACGACTTTATTAACAAAATCAGCGAGAGAAAGGCAGAACATTCCTCCGCATTCATAACCCTTTCCAACAAATAGTCCATATTTCGTAACAACTACTTTATTAGAATCGAAAACCAACTTAAACCCTTCTCTACACAGAAGGGAGCCACTAACAAGGTTCTTCTTGATGGCGGGGACATGTTGCACGTTCTTCAGCTGCACGATCCTTCCCAAAGTAAACTTCAGATCGACCATGCCAACACCATGAACAGAAGCACTCGCGCCATTCCCCATCAATACGGACCCGTGACCTGTGGCCTGGTAAGAAGAAAACAATGAAATGTCAGCACACACATGAACACCTGCACCTGTGTCCACCCACCAATCGGTGGACTGACAAACTGAAAATACAGCAAATAAATTACCGTACCCAGATGCACCACTTTCATTGTTGCCCACAATCATATTGGCAGACTTGGAGTCCTGCCCTGGCTTCTTGTACTTGTTAGGGCACTTGTTGGCCCAATGTTCATCTGAACCACAAGTGAAGTAGCCATCTCCCTTCTTGTTCTTCTTGAAGGTCTTCTTACCCTTCTTCTTAAAGTCGGTATTTTGTTGGACACCGTTCTTTCCCTTGGGCTTGTGGGAATTCAAGTTCTTCTGATGCACCATATTGGCTACAGAAGTTCCTTCGACACCTTTTCTGTGCGAGTCCTTTGCTCTCGAGTTCTGCTGAACACTCAGATGGCCGATGACATCCTCTACTGAGAATTCACGCCTCTGATGTTTAAGAGTGGTAGCAAAGTTCCTCCGGGAATTAGGGAGCTTAGCGATTATACAACCCGCGACAAATTTTCCCGGTAAATCGCACTTCAGAAGCTCAAGCTCCTTAGCGATGCATATTATCTCATGAGCCTATTCCAATACAGAACGGTTCTCAACCATTTCGTAATCGTGGAACTGCTCTATAACATACATCTCGCTCCCAGCATCGGTGGCCCCGAATTTAGATTCGAGCGCATCCCACAAGTCCTTGGCAACCCGCACATGTAAATATGCGTCAACCAACTTATCTCCGATCATGCTCAAAACTGCTCCGAGAAAGATGATGGTGGCCTCCCTGAATGCCTTCTCCTGTTCAGGAGTAATCGTTCCAGTGGGAGTCACACCGGCAACCCAGAACACGTTCATTGCCGTGAGCCATAAGATGGTTTTGGTCTACCAACGCTTGAAATATGTATCAGTAAACTTATCCGGTATCAGTGCAGCAGCAAAACCATGATTCGAAAAATTCCTACACAAATTAGGTTTTTGGATTGCTGAGTAAATAGGCAATATTTCAATTAATTTAATCCATGAATAAATCACTAGCATGGCATTGACTAAATTACTAACATACTGATTATGAACCAGACTAGCATGTACTACGCATATAGTAGAAGCATCTACGCACATAGCTAGTACAGCTTAGACAGAAATTAATAGGAGAGGGCCCTTGTAGATTTTCTGAAATTGTTAGATGGGACCTAGGCCCAACTCATATTTCAACAATTTATAGCATTGGAATTACGTCAGACGGCCGCCTATGGGCCCCACAAGGCATCAGTGCGCGCCCTAGGGGGGGGGGTCGCGCCTTGTTGCCTTGTGGGCAACTGGTGGCCCCTCTTCTGTTGATTCTTGCGCCAGTAATTTTTATTTATTCCATAAAAAATCTCCAAAAAGTGTCGTCCAATTCAGAGAAATTTGATTTCTGCACAAAAACAACACCATGGTAGTTCTGCTAAAAACAACGTCAGTGCGGGTTTGTTTCATTCAAATCATGCAAATTAGAGTCCAAAACAAGAGCAAAAGTGTTTCGAAAAGTAGATACGACGGAGACGTATCGACTCCCCCAAGCTTAACTCATTGCTTGTCCTCAAGCAATTCAGTTGACAAACTGAAAGTGATAAAGAAAAACTTTTACGAACTCTTTTGTTCGTGTATCCGTATATAAGCTTAAATAGTACCCAGGTTTTCAGCAAAGATCATGAACTAACCATGCTCATAATAAGACTTAGGAATTATATTTACTCATATCAATGGCATAATCAACTAGCGAGCAATAATAACATATCTCAAATGCCAACAATTTGTCAATACAATCATGATATAATATGATAACATGGTATCTCGCTAGCCCTTTCTGAGACCGCAAAACATAAATGCAGAGCACCTCCAAAGTTCAAGCAGTGACTAAACATTGTAATTCAGGGTAGAAGAGATCCAGTCATGATGCACACAACATTAACTATACTCAATGCATAAGGATGACAATAGTGCTCTCAGGATTGGCGCTTAGTGCAAGAAGGTGAGACTCAACGATAAAAGTAAAATAACATAAAAGTAAATAGATAGGCCCTTCGTAGAGGGAAGCAGGGATTTTCAGCGGTGCCAGAGCTCGAAGCTTAAATCAGAGATGAAAAATAATTTTGGGAGGTGTACTTTTCCTGTCAACGTCACGACCGAGAGTTTTCAATATCTTCCATGCTAAACACATTATAGGCGGTAAAGTTTACTCCCCCTCCACCATACCAACACAAGCCATGGCTAGCCGAATCCTCGGGTGCCCTCCATACCAACAACTTTCCGGGGGAGTTTGTTTGCATTATGTATTTTCGATTTCGAGCATAGGACTGGGCATCCCAAATACCAGTCTCTCTCGTGCAATGACAAGTGAATAAACACTCATCTCGAGAATAACCCGCTTAGCATGGAAGATACTGACTGCCCCATGTCGCTGAATGAGCGGTACGGGCACACAAAATGGATGTTTATTTGAATGATTAGAGGTGGCACATGCAAATTTACTTGGAGCAGCAGAGTAATACCACATATAGATAGATATAGTGGACTCATCTAGAACAACTTTGGTTTAAGGATTGTGGATGCACAAGCAGAATTCCCGCTTAGTACAAGTGAAGGCTAGCAAATAGGTTGAGAAGCGACCAACTAGAGAGCGAAAACGGTCATGATCATGAATTGAGAATAATTAACATTGAATACTAGCATGAGTAGGATATAAGCACCCTAAACATAAATATCATGGAGGCTATGTTAGTTTTGAATCAACTACATGTGTGAACATGTGCCAAGTCGAGCCACTTGAAACATTCAGAGGAGGATACCATATTAACATACTACATCATAACCATTTTAATGCATGTTGACATCCAAGATAAACCATTATCCAATCCTAGCTACTTAAGCATGGCATGAGCAACTATAATCTCTAATTGTCATCACAAACATGTTTACTCATAATATGCTGAATCATGGATACTGCGTTAAACATATTACAAAAACAAAAACAAGAAGTGTTTATACCAGCTTTTCCTTGCCACAGTCACTTCATCAAATCATCATCATTATTGCCTTTCACTTGCACGATCAAATGATGTGAAAATAATAATAGTGCAGGTGTGCCATGGACTAAGCTGGGATCTGCAAACATTTTATTAAAGGGAGAAGACAAGGTAAAATTGGCTCTTCGTTAGATCAACAATAAAGCATATGAGAACCACTCAACATTTTCATCGTGGTCTTCTCCCTACGACGACTCAACGAAAAGAAAAGAAATTCAGAAAAACACACTAAAATATTTTTGGAGTTTTTAGTTTTTCTAAAGAAAGCAAATTAACGAAGAAAAATAAAAAGCAAGAAAAACTATTTACACGGGAGAACTCCCAACAAGCAAAAGAAGAAATGAGAAATCTTTTTGGGTTTTCTTTTAATACTACAAACTAACTAAAGAGAAAGAAAAACCGAAAAGAAGCGAGAAATATTTTTGGGTTTTTGAAGTTTCTCAAACACACGAGAAGAAAGCGAAAATAAAACTAACATGGTTATACAATGAAAAAGGATGAACACCGACAACTGGAATGAATGTGTGAACATGAATGTAATGTCGGTGAGAGATACGTACTCCCCCAAGCTTAGGCTTTTGGCCTAGCTTGGTAATCACCACCTATAATATCCATCGGGACCAGGCGGATAGTACTGGGGCAGAGGCACCTGAGGGTCCCACTGCTGGACCTCGTTCTCCGCTGCTGCCAGCTCGTTCCTGTAAGCTATGATGTCCGCCGGCATGATGGTGTATCCGTTCCTGGCATTAGAGTCAAACAAAGAGGGTGTAGGCAACGTAATAATATTGCGAATTCTCTCGCTGAAAACCAGGTTATAACGAATATATTGAGGAGGTTCAGGTTCATCAATAAAGTGGTGATCGATCATGCACTATTGGTCTAAATAATCCTTGGGCAGCAAGTAGTCATTTGGGCGGATAGTAACATTAAAACGTTTCGCAAGACGCGAAGCATAAATACCGCCATGGATTTTACCCTTAGTTCTGTTGGTGTGTAAGCGGCGTGCAATGATAGCTCCCAAGCTAAAAGTGTTATCGCCGTGAATAGCACGACGCAAGATGGCGAGGTCAGGGGCACTGAGCATACCACCTTCCTCCCTGGCAGTCAAACATTTCCCTATGAATAAAGCAAAGTAGTGCACAACAGGAAAATGCATGCTAGTAACACGGGCTTTTGAAACGCCCCTAAATTCCCCCACAGTCAAAGTGCGAAGGAAGTCCTCGAACTCCTCAGGCTGAGGCTCCCTCAAATCCCCATTAGAAGGGATCAAGCATATCTCACAAAACTCATCTAGCATTAACTCACGATGTTCAGCATATAAATCAAAACGCACCATGGGAATATCGAGCCTAGGCATGAAATAAAAAATTTGAACAAAGGAATTTGTAAGGATGTGGTGCTGGTCACACTCATCTGCGAGGAAGTCAGTCAGCCTGGCGTTCGCAACAAATTGTGCGAACTCTTGACGGAACCCGGCTTCGTTCATGAAGGTGTTATGCGGCCACTCACATGGTCGGACCTCCGTCCTGCGCGGAATGTTGAGGTCGTGGTCATGGGCATCCCCAAGAACACCCTTGGAGCTCCGGCTCGAAGAACCCCTCCGAAGAAAGTTCATTTTCCTAAGAACAAATTTCTGAAAATTTTTGGACCATAAAAAGATGTTAACAAAACTTCACAAGATTGATAGCACCTACTCATACAAGTGCCTAGAGGCTATATCAAGCATTCAAACTACTTAGAACTCAAAGAATTTAACATGCAAGCTCATTTTCAGTAGCACCAATAGCAGAAATTTATGCAAAATATAATCCACTAAAGCCAAAACTAATTGGAGCAATGGGAGAGTCACATACCAAGGAGCAATCCCTCAAAACAGTTTCGGAAACGGAGCTCCGAGCAAAGAGATCGAAAATCTCAGGTTTGGGAGCAAGAACACGAGAGAGAGAGCTACCATGATGTTTTTCTAGAGGTAGGAGATGAAGTGGGCTGAATAGATAAGTGAGTGGGTCCCTGTGGGACCCATATGGCATCTTGGCACGCCCTGGGGGTGGCCATGCCCTGTTGCCTTGTGGGCAACAGGTGCACCCCCCCCCCCTAGGTTGTTCTCAGTGCCAAAAATTCTTATATATTCCAGAAAAAATCATGTTAAAATTTTATTGCATTCTGAGCACTTTTATTTTTGGGCCATTTTTTATTGCACGGATAATTCAGAAAACAGGATAATCATGGCATTTTATCTTATTAAACTATAAATAACACAGAGCAAACTAAGATTACAGAAAGTTGTGCTTACTAAATTCATCGACCACATGCCCTTCAAAAAGATTCCATTAATAAGGTTGATCAAGTCTTATTAACAAACTGTTTCCGAGTGACATGAAACCGAAGAATTTTCATATAACACTAAGTTACCTCAACGGGGATATGCATCTCCCCAACAATAAATTTTCATATTTCTTTTTGACAGTAGGAAAAGGAAATTTGAATCCCCCAATAGTGATTGTCGAAACTTTTTCAATACAATTGATACCACTCACCGAACTTTGTTTCTTCAGGAAATAAACCGTATGCTCATTACCATAGACATGAAAAGTAACCTTGCTTTTATTGCAATCAATAACAGCCCCTACAGTATTCAAAAAGGGTCTTCCAAGGATAATCGACATGTTGTCATCCTCGGGCATATCAAGTATAACAAAGTCCGTCAAGATAGTAACATTTGCAACTACAACGAGAACATCCTCACAAATTCCAATAGGTATAGCAGTAGATTTATCAGCCATTTGCAAAGATATTTTAGTGGGTGTGAGCTTATTCAAATCAAGTTTTCTATATAAAGAGAAAGGCATAACACTAACCGGCTCCCAAATCACATAAAGCAGTTTTAACATATTTTTTTTAATGGAGCATAGTATAGTAGGTATTCCTGGATCTCCTAACTTTTTAGGTACTCCACCCTTAAAAGAATAATTTGCAAGCATGGTGGAAATTTCAGCTTCAGGTATCTTTCTTTTTTTAGTGACAATATCTTTCATGTATTTAGCATAGGGAGACATTTTCAACATATCAATCAAGCAGGTTCGCAAAAAGACAGGTCTAAGCATTTCAACAAAGCGCTCAAAATCTTCCCCATCTTTGTTTTTAGATGGTTTAGTAGGAAAAGGCATAGGTTTTTGAACCCATGGTTCTCTTTCCTTTCCATGTTTTCTAGCGACAAAGTCTCTTTTATCATATCTTTTATTCTTAGGAGGTGGGTTTTATCCAGATCAACATCAGGTTCAATTTCTACATCATTATCTGGTTGAGCATCAACATGAACATCATCATTATCATTATCATTCTCCTTATCATTATCATTATCGCTAGGTGTATGTTCATAACCAGATTGTGTCTCAGCGTCAGAAATAGAAGCATCATTATGATTTTTAGGAGGTTTTTCTATCTCAGGTCGCAAGCAAAGTTTTATCATTTTTCTTTTCTTTTTCTTCTTAGATGGACTAGGTGCATCAATATAATTTCTTTGAGAGTCTTGTTCAATTCTTTTAGGATGACCTTTAGGATATAGAGGATCCTGATTCATGCTACCTCCTCTAGTAACAACTCTAATAGCATGGTCATTCTTTTTCATCTCATCAAGCAAATCATTTTGTGACTTAGCAATTTGTTCTAATTGAGTCTGAACAATAGAAGCATGTTTACTCAAGCATTTAACATCATTAGCAGTTCTAAACATCAAATCACTCAAGCATTCAATCATGATGGCATTCCGTTTTAGTTGATTGCTAACATACATATTAAAGTGTTCCTGTTTAATGATGTAATTATCAAATTCATACAAGCATTGACTAGCAGATTTATTATACGGAATATCACCTTCATCAAATCTAGTGAGAGAATTTACCTCCACTACCTGTGTCGGGATGTCGAGCCCATGTATTTCTTCAATAGGCGCTAAATTCTTAACATCTTCAGCTTTAATACCTTTTTCTTTCATAGATTTCTTGGCTTCTTGCATATCTTCTAGACTGAGGAATAGAATAGCCCTCTTCTTCGGAGTTGCCTTGTGCGGTGGTTCAGGAAGTGTCCACTCATTATCATTCTTCAATATATTATTCAATATTTCTTCAGCTTGTCCAATGGTTCGTTCCCTGAAAACACAACCAGCATAACTATCTAGGTAATCCCTAGAAGCATCGGTTAGTCCATTATAAAAGATATCATGTATTTCATTTTTCTTAAGAGGATGATCAGGCAAAGCATTAAGTAGTTGGAGAAGCCTCCCCCATGTTTGAGGGAGATTCTTTTCTTCAATTTGCACAAAGTTAAATATTTCTTGTAGGGCAGCTTGTTTCTTATGAGTAGGAAAATATTTTTCAGAGAAGTAATATATCATATCCTGGGGACTACGCACACAACCAGGAGCAAGAGTATTAAACCATTTCTTAGCATCACCCTTTAATGAGAAAGGAAACAACTTAAGAATATAGTAATAGCGAATTTTTTCCTCATGAGCAAATAGGGTAGCAATATCATTCAACTTAGTAAGATGTGCCACAACAGTTTCAGTTTCATAACCATGAAAATGATCAGATTCAACCAAAGTAATTAACTCAGGATCGACAGAGAATTCATAATCCTTATCGGTAATAAATATGGGAGAGGTAGCAAACTTAGGATCATATTTCATTCTCTCCCTCATAGATTTTTCTTTCATTTCAGCAAGCAATTTTATAACCTCATCTCTATCATTACAAGCAAGAATTGCTCTAGCAGTCTCTCTATCAAAAACATGACCATCAGATGTTTCAGGTATTTCAACTCTAGTAGGAGGGCTAGGCATAATAGGTGAATCATAATTTTCAAGTGTTTCAACATTTTCAGTTTCTTTAGCTTTAGCAATTTGTTCGTCAAGAAATTCACCAAGTGGCACAGTATTATCAAGCATAGTACTAGCATCATCAATAGTTTCATTCATAGCAGAAGTAGTATCATCAATAACTTGCGACATATCAGAATGAATAGCAGGTGGTGGTGTCGCAAGCCTACTCAAAATAGAATGTGAATCAAGTGCGGAGCTAGATGGCAGTTCCTTACCTCCCCTCGTCTTAGAGGGAACGATCTTGGTCTTAGCGTCTTTCAGATTCTTCATAGTGATTAACAGATATAAATCCCTAGTGACTCAACAAATAGAGCTATGCTCCTCGGCAACGGCGACACAAAAAAGGTCTTGAGAACCCACAAGTATAGGGGATCGCAACCGTTTTTGCGGGTAGTATTTCACCCAGATTTATTGATTCGACACAAGGGGAGCCAATGAATATTTGCAAGTATTAGCAGTTGAGTTGTCAATTAAACCACACCTAGAGATAAAATATCTGCTGCAGAATATTTAGTAGCACAGTAAGATGATAGTTTTGATAGCAGTAGCAATAGTAACAATAGTAACAGCAACAGTAACAGTAGCGGTTTTGTAGCAAGTGTAAAGCAGTAACAAAGTAACTTAGCAGAAACCAATATGAGAAAGTTGTAGGCATTGGATCGGTGATGAGAATTATGTTGGATGATATTCATCATATAACAGTCACAACCTAGGGCGATACACAATTGCTCCAATTCATCAATGTAATGTAGGCCTGTATTCCGTATATAGTCATACGTGCTTATAATAAGAACTTGCATGACATCTTTTGTCCTACCCTCCCGTGGCAGCGGGGTCCTTAAGGAAACTAAGGGATATTAAGGCCTCCTTTTAATAGAGAACCGGAACAAAGCATTAGCACTTAGTGAATACATGAACTCCTCAAACTACGACAATCACCGGAAAGAATCCCAATTATTGTAGCCTTGGGGTATGCGGATCATAACACGTAATAGGTGCATATAACTTGCAAGATAGGATCAAGAACACAAATATATTCATGAAAACATAAAGGGTTCAGATCTGAAATCATGGCACTCGGGCCCTAGTGACAAGCATTAAGCATAGCAAAGTCATAGCAACATCAATCTCAAAACATAGTGGATACTAGGGATCAAAGCCCTAACAAATTGACTTGATTACAAGATAAATCTCATCCAACCCATCACCGTCCAGCAAGCCTATGAAGGAATTACTCACGACCGGTGGTGACCATCATGAAATTGGTGATGGAGGATGGTTGATGATGACGACGGCGTCGAATCCCCCTCTTCGGAGCCCCGAACGGACTCCAAATCAGCCCTCCCGATGAAGAACAGGAAGTGGCGGCGGCTCTGTATCGTACAACGTGATGAAACTTCTCCTCTTATTTTTTTTCTCGGGGAAAGAGAATTTATAGCATTGGAATTAGGTCAGACGGCCGCCTGTGGGCCCCACAAGGCATCAGGGCGCGCCCTAGGGGGTTCGCGTGTGACGCCCCCGTCTCGACCGTGCACTAATCATACACACAAATGCGCACGATCAAGGCTAGGGACTCACGGGAAGATATCACAACACAACTCTAGACACAAATTAATATAATACAAGCTTTATATTACAAGCCAGGGGCCTCGAGGGCTCGAATACATAAGCTCGAGTTACACAAGAGTCAGTGGAAGCATCAGTATCTGAGTACAGGCATAATTAAACAAGGTTGCCTTAAGAAGGCTGAGCAAAACAATGACATCTAGATCGAAAAGGCGCAGACCTCCTGCCTGGGAGCCTCCTATCTACTCGTGGTCGTCGGTCTACACGTAGTAGTAGGCTCCGTCGGGGTAGTAGTAGTTGTCGACGGGATCAGCTGGCTATGGGGCTCCGTCATCTGATCGCAGCAATCGGGTATGGGGAAAAAGAGATAGCAAAGCAACCGTGAGTACTCATCCAAAGTACTCACAAGACTTACATCAGATCTATACTAAGTATGCATCGGTATCAAAGGGAAGGGGCTATATCTGTGGACTATACTACAGAAATGCCAGAATAGAGGGGAAGGCCTAGCCTATCGAAGACTAGCATCTTCCAGCGTCTTGTAGCATTAGAAGAGTGCAGATTAGGATATAATAAAGTAATAATTATATAATAGCAATGCCCAGAGATCCTTCCTCGACTCCCTGCGAGAAAGCGATCCCGGAGCTAACATATTAATTAATTAACACAGGTCACCAGTTCTAGTTGTAGTAGATCGGGATACTCTCCGAGCGTCCTGTTACCGTGGACATGGCTATTCGAATAGATATACTTCCCTGCAGGGGTGCAACAACTTACCCAACACGCTCGATTAACTCTGGCCGGACACCCTTTTTCGGGTCATGCCCGGCCTCGGCTGATCGACACGCCGTAGCCCTACCTAGGCCTAACAGAGAGGCCAGCACGCCGGTCTACATCCTAAGCGCTCAGGGATCTTGGGCCCATCGCCCTTTGCACTCCTGCGCGTTGCGAGGACGGCCGGGAGCAGACCTAGCATCCTGTATACACAAGCGGGCGTACACAGTCCAACCCGGCGCGTGCCGCTCAACTGCGGACGTCTGAAGAACTTCGGCTGAAACATACGACGCCGAGTATCCATACTTTTCCCGCGTGGTGGTTAGTGTGAAAAGGCCAGAGGCCTACTCGGATCACATATCCTAACCCATTAGTGTGTTGGGAGCTCGCGGTGACGATTAGTGCTCCACGATCTATGGTCCCGTCGCCCCATCTCGCGGACTTACGACAAGGGTCAGGCCCCTCCCTCTCCTAGGGTGGTCTGCCTGCCCAGCCGTGCCGCGTAATTATCTCGCGGGTACCCTCCAGGTCAACTCGACTTCCCAAGAGACTGTCGGAACTCAGGTCCACCTCTACCGGGGTGGTACCGCCTGTCCCTTCAGTCCCGTAGTAATAGTACATGGAGGGGCAACAGTTAAAGGTAATCGTGTGTCCGTAACATCAAGGGGGTAATCCGAGGAATCACCCTCGATGGATTCCCACTCGATGTATCCGTCAAGGTGAACTTGGAGGAATCGCCCTCGATGCATTCACACTTGAGGGGCTGCACGACAGGGGCATCATCGGAGGTCATGAAAGAGGAATCACCCTCGGTAACCCACAACCGACTAGCTACGCTACAGAGATATCATCAGGAGTAAGGTAGGAGGTATCACCCTCGGCACTCGCTAGTAGCTCTGCAGAGTCGTACAGCTAAGGGGGTGTGTGGTGCTGTGTCGGTCTCCGAACATCGATCACATTGATCGAATCTTTCGGTAGTAAAGCCTGGCAACACGGACAAGGGTGCGGGGCCACTGATGGATCACTAACTAACCTATACTAAGCATTTAGGATAGCAGGTAAGGTATCAACAGCAGTTACAAAAACAGGCTATGCATCAGAATAGGAGCAATCAATTACAGTAGCAAAATCTAATGCAAGAATGGGAGAGAAAGAATGGGCGATATAGGAATGATCAAGGGGGTTTTGCTTGCCTGGAAGCTTTGCTGAAAGGGGCTGGACGTCAGGAGTGTAGTCGTACTCAGGGGCAACGTCGGTGTCGGGGTCTACCGGAGGGAAGAGGGGGAAGAAACAATAAATACAAAGCAAACAAATGCAACACGAATGCATGACATGGTAATATGCTGTGCTAGGAGTGACCCAACGCAGTGCTAAGTGTTTCAAACGGAGCGGGAAAATATCTGGGAATATTTTCCCGGTCTTAGGCATCTGTCAGACAGATGAACCGGAGGGGAAGGTTCCATGTTTGCGGTGTTAGATGCATGTGATAGGTATGTGGATGTCATATTTGGATTCGTCTTATTTTTCTGATCATTTTTCATATATAAATTATTTTCATCCGAGTTACGGATTATTTTATATGATTTTTCAAAGTTTTAATCATTTTCTGGAATTTCTGAAATTATTTTATTTATTAAATTCAAATTATCCAGAACAGTAAAATGCTAAGTGCACCCAGAGTTGTACCCAGTCACCACACACAGGGGCTGACTGGTGGGCCCTGTCGACTGGGTCAACTGCCCAGTCAACAGAGGCTGACTGGTGGGCCAGATGCCCAGTCAGCAGGCTAACTGGGTCAACCTTATCCACTGGAACAGTGGACTGGGCCCACCTGTCATACAAAGTATGTTAATTAGGGTTTATTTAAACTAAACAGAGATTAGTTAGCGGTGGGCCCAAGTTGTCAGTGGGTCATTTAGTTAATAGACTTAATTTTTTTAGACTAATCCTAATTAGCTGCAGAGGGCCCACACGTCAGTGACTGGGCTAGCCCAGTCAGCACGTTGACCCGGTCAACGTGGTCAACTGGGCCCCTGGGAATCGCCTTCAAGGGGCCATTTGGCTCGCGCAAGGGCGCGTTCGAACAAGCGGACGAAGCCGCGTCGTTTGGTGGCGGTGGCATTGCCGGAGATGGCCTACAGCGACGGCGGCGACCAGCGAGGGCAGCGGCCGGAATCGGGCGAGCTCGGGTACGTCGCTACGGTGCACGAGGAGGAGCGTGCATGCATGAGTTGGGCTCCTACGAGCTCCAGGAGCTCGATGCAGGGCTCAGACGCGGGCTGCGGTGACAGTGGCCACAGCGGCGAGCTTAACCGCGGTGGCGGGTATGGCCATGGCAGCGAGAGGGCTACGGGCGTGGAAAGGAGCGGAGAGGAGAGGGGTTTTGGGCAGGAGCTCACCGCGGAGGCGCACGAAGGCCCGGTGAGTGAACGGGAGCGCAGACGGAGCCAGAATTGACGCAGCTCGTCGGCGACCGATGACGAAGAAGACGACGTGATCCAGCAAGGTGGTAGCTCCCGGGTCGCGTTCTTTGTCGTAGAGGAAGTAGCGGTCGGCGGCACGTCTTTTGGACACGGTCTCGAGGCGTGGGGAGTACGGTGGCCGCGGTTACGGCACGGCCATGGCGATGGTGGCGCTCGGTGAGGTGGAGAGCGAGAGAGAGAGAGCGCGTGGGAGAGGGGGATAAGGACTTGGGAGGCATCCCCGAGGCGTGCGGTGGCGTTCTTATCCCCCCAAGGCACTGTAGCGGCGCGGGGCGGCAAGGTGGTTCGGCGGCGACGGCGCTCGGCGTCGGTCGCGGGCGCGCGCGGCTGACATGGGGAGGAGAGAGGAGGGAGACGGTCGTAGTGGGCTGGGCCGGTGCACTGTGCACTTAGGCCCAGTGCACAGTGAGTTTTCTTCTTTTTCCCCTTTCCTTTTCTGTTTTCTTTTTATAGAGAAGGTTTTGCAATATTTTGAGCTGCCAAATGGCTTTTGTAAAATATGGGGCTTAGCCACACAAATACTATGCAATATTCTGCACTGCCACAAAAAGTTTGGGAGGCAATTGAATTTGTTTGAATTTTTCATAATTGGAAAAGTGATTAAATGGGCTGAACTGGTACTGTTTTAGTTGCTAAAGTCCAATTAAGAAACTAAGTGATGTTGTTTTTCTTAACAAATATTTATTATGGAATATTTGCTAAAACATGAACTATTTTTCAGACATGTTTGTGAAACTTTAAATTTCACTTGCAATTTGAATTTAAATTCAGTGGTGGAATTTGAAATGAGATATGAATCCAATATGATCAAGCATTGTAAACCAAAGTGATTTAGCATAATCATGGGAATCACTTTAGCTCATTACATAGGGGTGTTACATCGCGCCCTGTTGCCTTGTTGGCAACAGATGGCCCCTCTTCTATTGATTATTGCGCCAGTAATTTTTATTTATTCCATAAAAAATCTCCAAAAAGTTTCGTCCAATTCAGAGAATTTGATTTCTGCACAAAAACAACACCATGGTAGTTCTGCTGAAAACAGCGTCAGTCCGGGTTAGTTTCATTCAAATCATGCAAATTAGAGTCCAAAACAAGAGCAAAAGTGTTTGGAAAAGTAGATACGACGGAGACGTATCAGAGAGCAAAAGTGCTCCTGCATAGGTTCCGCCTCGAGACGGCGGCGCTTCGTCCCGAAAGTCTTCTCTTGATTTTTTCTAGGGCAAATGGCTTCATATAGTGGAAGGAGGGGGCCAGACGCCAGCAGGGTGCCGGAAAAGGCCTCCAGATGGGATCGCGGAAGAACAGAAGCTTGCAGGCGGCGAAAAAGTTATTCGAGGTGGTTCTCTATTGGTTTCCCAATATTTGAGAATTTATAGAAGTGGAATTAGGTCAAAAGGAGCCATGTGGGGCCCACAAGGAAACAGGGCGCGGCCACCCCCCTGGGCGCGCCCTGTTGCCTTGTCATCTCCTCGCGTGTCTTCTGATCTCCTCCCGAAGCTTCTAGGGTCTCTTTTGTCCAAAAAAATCGTCAAAAAGTTTCGTAGCGTTTGGACTCCGTTTGGTACTGATTTTCTGAAAAAACCAAAAACAAGCAGACAACTGCAACTGGCAGTAGGCACTGGGTTAATAGGTTAATTCCCAAAAATCATATAAAATGACATATAATTGCATATAAAACATCCAAGATTGATACTATAATAGCATTGAACAATCAAAAAATTTAGATACGTTGCAGACGTATCAACATCCCCAAGCTTAATTCCTGCTCGTCCTCGAGTAGGTAAATGATAAAAACATAATTTTTGATGTGGAATGCTACCTAACATGTTTATCATGTAATCTCTTTTATAGTATGAATATTGAGAAATGATGAGTTAACGATATCAACATAATAATATCCATGAATATAAGAAGCATAATCATTAAACTTTCTAAATATACGATCCTTAACGAATGTTATTCCCCACTCATTTTATCATGTTAACATGCCATGACTCCGAATTCACTGCATAAATAAAAATCATGAGCACCCCGGTGTTAAACCAGGCAATTGGATCGTACTTCTAACGCGCTTCAGCATTTTCAGCTTCATGCAATACATGAGCGTGAGCCATGGACATACCACGAGGTGGAATAGAATGTGGTGATAGGGATTAATAGGAGAAGTCAAAAAGGAAGAAAGTCTCGCATCAACTCGGCGGATCGACGGACTATGGAGATGTCCATTAATCGATATCAATGTGAGGAGTAGGGATTGCCATGCAACGGATGCACTAAGAGCTATAAGTATATGAAATCTCAAACTGAAACTAAGTGGGTGTGCATCCAACTTGCTTGCTCATGAAGACCTCGGGCATTTGAGGAAGACCATCATCGGAATATACAAGCCATGTTCTATAATGAAAAATTCTCACTAGTATATGAAAGTGACAACTCAGGAGACTCTCTATATGAAGAACATGGTGCTACTCTGAAGCACAAGTGTGGAAAAATATAGTAACATTGCCTCTTCTCTCTTTTTCTCATTTTTTTCTCTTTTTTTTGTGGGCTCTTTTTGTCCTCTTTTTTCCCTTTTTTTTATTTTTCGTCCGGAGTCTCATCCCAACTTGTGGGGGAATCACGGTCTCCATCATCCTTTCCTCACTGGGATAATGCTCTAATAATGATGACCATCACACTTTTAATTACTTACAACTCGATATTACAACTTGATACTAGAACAATATGATTCTATATGAATGCCTCTAGCAGTGTACCAGGATGTGCAATGATCTAGCATAACATGTATAAAAATATGATGAACAGTGGCTGAGCCACAAATACTATGTCAGCTATATTATCATGCAAAGCAATATGACAATGAAGATGTGTGTCATATAAACGGAACGGTGGAAGTTGGATGGAAATATATCTTGGAATGGCTATGGAAATGTCATAATAGGTAGGTATGGTGGCTGTTTTGAGGAAGATATAAGGAGGCTTATGTGTGATAGAGCGTATCGTATCACGGGGTTTGGATGCACCGGCGAAGTTTGCACCGACTCTCGTGGTGAAAAAGGGCAATGCACGGTACCAAAGAGGATAGCAAATTGCGGAAGGGTGAGAGTGCGTATAATCCATGGACTCACATTAGTCATAAAGAACTCACATACTTATTGCAAAGCCGATTAGCCCTCGAAGCAAAGTACTACTCGCATGCCCCTAGGGAGGAGGTTGGTAGGAGTTAACCATCGCGCACCCCCGATTGTAACAGCACTCAACGATTTCATTTCAGACCTAAGAATGCTCGGACCTCCCCACCATGCCATGACCAACACTTAGATGAATAGTCAATAACAAACTTTAATACCGATATTTCGACTAACCAATGATTATTAACCTATATCCTTTCATATTATGACATCAATATCATTAAGCCACACGTTTCATATTTAGTGATCTACATGAAAGTTTTTATTATATCCTTCTTGAATACCTATCCTTTAAGGACTAATCTTATAACCCATTCAAATTGCCATTACTATTTATTAGACTCACAAATATATTTAAGTGAAGCATGTGAGTGCAACTATTTCTTCAAAATATAACCACCGCCGTGCTCTAAAAGATATAAGTGAAGCACTAGAGCAACTGCCTAGCTCAAAAGATATAAGTGAAGCACATAAAGTATTCTAACAAAACACGATAAATGTGTGTCCCTCTCAAAAAGGTGTGTTCAGCAAAAGATGATTGTGGCAAACTAAAAAGCAACTAAAGAAAACTATGGCACAAGACGCTCGAAGTAAAACTCATATCATGTTATGAATAAAAATATAGCTTCAAGTGATATACCGATACGTTGTAGACGAAAGAGGCGATGCCATACGGGGCATCCCCAAGCTTAGACGCTTGGGTCTTCCTTGAATATTACCTTGGGGTGCCTTGGGCATCCCCAAGCCTAGGGTCTTGCCGCTCCTTATACCTTCATCCATCGTGAACTCACCCAAAACTTGAAAACTTCAGCACACAAAACTCAACAGAAACCTCGT
The DNA here is from genome assembly GCA_039707655.1 of Elymus sibiricus. NCBI lineage: Eukaryota > Viridiplantae > Streptophyta > Magnoliopsida > Poales > Poaceae > Elymus > Elymus sibiricus. The sequence continues at coordinate 88,196,234 of CM077676.1, forward strand.
GAGATCCGTTAGTATAACAAGCAAATCTTAAACTTTAGGTACTCTTATAAATTGATTCATATTTAATTCTTGCATAATGCCACTGTACTCTAACTCTCCATGACTTATACCCCCTGATATAATCCATAACATCATTAAAATAAGCGAACTATGCATTAGAAAACAGAATATGTCTAAAACGGAATAGTCTGTAAAGATCTATTTAAAAGTCATACTTATGTAATTCAAAAAATTCTTAAAAATTAGGACAACGTAAACAATTCATATACCAATACTGTGTAAAAATTTCAGATTTGTCTGATGTTCCAGTACAGAACCAAAAATCCAGAATTGGGCGCAAAACTTTCTGTTTTCAAACAGCATTAATTATATTATCATCCAAATCATCCTAAAGGCATTACTTGGCACAAACACTAATTAAAAGATAAAAGCACAATAATAACAGTAGCTATAATTATGTGACACAAGAAAAATAAAAATAGCAATAAAGATAAATATTGGGTTGCCTCTCAACAAGCGCTATTGTTTTATGCCCCTAGCTAGGCATAATGCATTGTTTCAAGTATTATCATTCTTAGTTTTTGCCAATTTAGATGGGTTATCCTCAAATCCCGGAGGTTCCTTCCGTTTCCCATTATTCTCAAAAAAAGAAGCAATTTTATTATCTAAGTTATCAAGCCCCTTGTTGCAAACAGTAAGGAGGGAATTCATACGGTTTAGATTTCCACTAAGGGCTTTGAGCGGTTCATTAGATTTTTGTAAATCAACTTGGTTTTTCTGTAAATCCCCTAATTTTTCTAGCATTTGTATTCCTTCTTCAGTGAAACTGAATTCTTTTTGTAGAGGCGGAGTTCCCACTATCCCCTCTATTATCTCATAGGCAGTATTAGCATGGTGAGTCCTATATAGAAATTTCGAACAAAAATTTTTGTACCACCTTTTATAGTGCAAATACGATAAGATTCTATTATCCTATACCAAGCATCTTTAACATTCTCTCCTTGTTTTTGTTTGAAGTAAAGGACTTCAAAATCTGGAGAGAAAGAGAGGAGGAAAAGTAACCCTAGTCATAGCGAAAAAGCAAGCAAACAAATAAAAATATTTTGTTGTTTTTATATTTTTATGAGAAGTGGGGGAGATGAAAACGAGAGGCAAATGCAAATAAAAAGGCAAATAAAAAGTAGAGAAAGTAGATGATAGTTTATGCGAAGGTACTTGATAGATTTTGATGATGTTTCCCCGGCAACGGCGCCAGAAATTCTTCCAGCTAGTTGTGAGCTGCGTTGGGATTTTCCCTGAAGAGGAGAGGAGATGCAGTACAGTAGAGATAAGTATTTCCCTCAGTGAGAACCAAGGTTATCGAACCAGTAGAAGAATCACACAAAGCCTCGTGAACAGTACCTCCACACACAAAAGCAAATACTTGCACCCAACGCGAGCAAGAGGGTCGTCAATCCCCATGAACTCGTTACTTGCAAGGATTAAATCTTGTAGTGGTAGATAGATAAATTGCAAAACAAAATAAAAGAAGTAAAATTGCATCAAGTAAATTTAGATTTTCTTTTTATGTTTAAAGTAGACCCGGGGGTCATAGTTTTCACTAGAGATTTATCTCTTGAACACATAGCATACGGTGGTTAGACAAATTACTATTGGGCAATTGATAGAAAAGCGCATAGTTATGACGATATTCAAGGCAATGATCATGTATATATGCATCACGACCGAGACAAGTAGACCGACTCCTGCCAGCATCTACTACTATTACTCCACCCATCGACCGCTATCAAGCATGCATCTAGGGTATTAAGTTAATGAAAACGGAGTAACGCCTTAAGCAAGATGACATGATGTAGACAAAGTAAACCCAATCAATATGAATAAACCCCATCGTTTTACCCTTAATGGCAACAATACAAATACATGTCTTGTCCCCTACTTTGTCACTGGGATATAGAGCACCGCAAGATTGAACCCATTACAAAGCACCTCTCCCGCTGAAGATAAATCAATCTAGTTGGCCAAACCAAACGGATAGATCGGAGAGAAATACAAAGCTATAAAAATCATGCATAATAAAGTTCAGAAAAGACTCAATTAATTCTCATGAATAATCTGATCAAAAAACCACAATTCATCGGATCCCAACAAACACACTGCAAAAGAAGATTAGATCGAATAGAACTCCAAAAAGATCGAGCAGAACATTGTATTGAAAATTAAAGAGAGAGAAGAAGCCATCTAGCTACTAGCTATGGACCCGTAGGTTTGTGGTGAACTACTCACACATCATCGGTAGGGCAGCAAGGTTGATGTAGAAGCCCTCCGTGATCGATTCCCCCTCCAGCAGGGTGCCGGAAAAGGCCTCCAGATGGGATCGCGGAAAAACAGAAGCTTGCAGCGGCGAAAAAGTTATTCGACGTGGTTCTCTGTTGATTTCCCAATATTTGAGAATTTATAGAAGTGGAATTACGTCAAAAGGAGCCATGTGGGGCCCACAAGGTAACAGGGCGCGGCCACCCCCCTGGGCGCGCTCTGTTGCCTTGTCATCTCCTCGTAAGTCTTCTGGTCTCCTCCCGAAGCTTCTAGGGTCTCTTTTGTCTAGAAAAAAATCGTCAAAAAGTTTCGTAGCGTTTGGACTCCGTTTGGTACCGATTTTTTGAAAAATAAAAAATAAGCAGAAAACAGCAACTGGCACTGGGCTCTGGGTTAATAGGTTAGTTCCCAAAAATGACATAAAATGACGTATAATTGCATATAAAACATCCAAGATTGATACTATAATAGCATGGAACAATAAAAAATTATAGATACGTTGGAGTCGTATCAGCGGGTACTTCGCGCCGCCCGCCACTAGAGTTTTCCACAAATCGGGGATTTTGAAGGGAGTTCACCTGTGGCGGGTACAGAGAAATGCCCATCACTGCTGTGACTATAGCAGTGGCGGGGACGTTTAGGTACCCGCCAGTGCTGTTTCTCCAAGGTAGCAGTGGCGGGTGCCAGGTCGGGCCCGCCACTCATTTGGGTTCACCTATAAGCCCTTTCCCAGTAGTGATTGAACGAAGGGTTTCATTTATGTCTATGAGTTACCGAACCTACGGGGTCACAAACTTAAGGCAATCACGATCTGCTAAGTGTTAGTAGGACGGGAGTGATGAGAATATATTTTTGGAATTGTTTCATTAATATTTGAAATAGTTTCGAGAGGATCCGGAAGCGTTTCGGGGTCACCGGAAGGGTTTCGATGAATATCGGGTAATACCGGGTATTACCGATAAATATATATATAGGTGGAAAATGTTTTCGGCGATGTTAAATTATATATAAAATTGTCTGAAAGTATTTAGAATAATTTTATATTTAATTTAATATCAACTGGCTTTAAAAGGCCAAGAGGTGGAAGGTAACTTGGGCCACAAGGGCCCAAGTGGGGGAGGCACCCCTTCCCTAAGGAAGAAGGAGGCTGAATTGGGGGTGGAGGAGTCAGACTCCTCCCCCTGGCCGGCGCACCAAAGGGAACTCCTTCCACTTGGTGGCAGCCCTCCCTCTCTCCTCTAACCTATATATACTTAGGGTTTGGTGCTCTTTTGGACTCACAAGTTTTGAAGCCTCCTCTAGTTCTTCTAGTCCTAATTCTAGTTGGTCCTAGTTGACTAATTAGAGCTAGACTAATCCTCATAATTACAAGCTCCGTGTGGTTCTAATCTCCTTCCTCTAATTCTCCGGCGACGATTAGCTCTGGACGGCGAAGCGCTGCTGGATCGTGAAGGCTGCACGCTTGCAACCAAGTAGAGAGACCGTGCTTTCGGTCTTTAGTTCGAGGGACTGTTCGTGAGCGGTTCGCAGGATTGTTCATCGACGGTTCGAGGGACTCCAAGTACGATCCACACCGACACGTTTTTCGTCCGCTGCAACTCGGTGACGGTAACGATCGTGATCACAACCCGTTATGCATCTTCATATTCATCTTGGGTGTGTGTAGGCACAACATTTTTTTTTTGTTTTCCACTACATTTCCCAAGAGTAGGTGGGCTCCACTGGTGCATATAATACAGAAAATAGAGAAACTATATACAACAATACTACCATGCATTTGTTGCCACACATGGCCAACTGTGCCATGCCATTGGTGCCGATGAAACCACCAGGTAACGACTGCTAGAAGGGACTTCAGCGGCGTGGAGCAAACACGCGGGCAACACTATTCAGCGAGTCAGTGTACAAACGTACTGTGAGAGAAACCTGAACTTTCTTCGGCCAAAAATGCTGGCCTTGCAGCAGCAGGCAGAGAACTGGTTGTATCGCTATTGAGCATCACCATGACCTCAGACATGGTAGGTCGATCTACCGGGTTCTCTTGAAGGCACAGGAGACCAATATGGACGCACTTGAGCACCTCGGCTGCAGGGTAGTTTCTGCCCAAGGAGTAATCCACCACCTCTGCAATCGTTCCTTGGGTCCAGTGGCTCCATACCTAGCATTTATAAATCGTGCACTTCTTCAGCTTGCACTCCAAACATATAAGCAAGTTTTACGTATGAGACTGGTGTACTTGGTATCAGTTAATATTAATATATTTCTCTTATCAGCCAAAGATTTTAAATAGCGGGCTATGCCATTTAGTGGCGGCTCAGCCAGAAACTATGATAAGCAATGGAGGAGCTATAGTGAAACTAAAATTCATTTAACATTTTTGCTTAAATTATGAAAAAATGGAAAAATACCATACAACCAAGCATCCACTAGTAGAAAATAGGGCTTTGGTCCAGGCCGGGCCAGCCCATTAGTCCCGGTTCAGTCACGAACCGGGACCAATGGGGGCAACGGTCCCGGTTCGTGAGGCCAGGGGGCCGGCCGGGCCTCGTGGGGCATTGGTCCCGGTTCGTCTGGACCCTTTAGTCCCGGTTCCAGACACGAACCGGGACCAATGTGCCTCGCTCCTGGCCCACAACCATTGGTCCCGGTTCGTGGCTGGAACCGGGACCAAAGGGGGTCCTTTAGTCCCGGTTCCAGCCACAAACCGGGACCAATGAGATGCCTATATATACCCCCCCCCCCCTCGCCAGCGAGCAGAGCACTCCACACTGCTCTGTTTTTCTGGCCGGCGAGGGGAGAGCTTTGTGGTGCTCTAGCTCACCTCCTATGCACATGAGGTGTTCGATGAAATGCCCGAGCCATACTTAAGCTTTCTCCTCTGGAAGCTCCTTGTCCAAGCTCCATTTTCCTCAAGATTTGTCTAGGTTGGCGGTCCGTCCTGTCCCGTCCCCGTCCTCACCGCCGTCGATCGCCCGCGCCCATCTCGGCGCCGGCACCACCGTGGTTAGCCTCTTCTTCTTATCTTCTTTCTAAAAGAAAAAAGTTCTTACTTGTATGATTTAGATAGATACTTGTGTAACTTTCTTACTTTTATTATTGTTTGTTATTATATAGTGCGATGGTTTTGGTTATATGTTGTTCTAGATAGTTATTACTTGTATGATTTAATTAGATGCTCTAGAGAGTTATATGTTGTTCAATAATGAGAACTATATAACGCACGCAGATGAACCGGCACTGGATGTACGGTGACCGACGCACCTCCGAGTATATTAAGGGCCTGCATAATTTTCTCGAAGCGGCTGAGGCAAACAAGCAGAATGGTTTTATGCGTTGTCCATGTACTGTCTGTGAGAATACGAAGGCTTTCTCCAACTCTAAAACCCTTCACTTCCACCTGCTTGCGAAGGGTTTTATGCCACGCTATAATGTTTGGACCAAGCACGGAGAAAGAGGGGTTATGATGGAAGACAACGAAGAAGAAGAGGATGATGACAACTACCCGCCCCCAGAATACGGTGATGCTGCAATGGGGGAAGCTGAAGATCAAGAGGAACCAGACGATGTGCCCGATGATGATCTTCGCCGGGTCATTGTTGATGCACAGAGAGAATGCGAAAGTGAAAGGGACAAGTTGAAGTTCGATCGCATGTTAGAGGATCACAAAAAAGGGTTGTACCCAAATTGCGAAGATGACAACAGAAAGCTCGGTACCACACTGGAATTGCTGCAATGGAAGGCAGACAATGGTGTATCTGACAAGGGATTTAGTTCGCTACTTAAAATAATGAAGAAGAAGCTTCCAAAGGATAATGAATTGCCCGGCAGTACGTACGAAGCAAAGAAGGTTCTATGCCTTCTAGGATTGGAGGTGCAGAAGATACATGCATGCCCTAATGACTGCATCCTCTACCGCGGTGCGTACGAGGATTTGAACGCATGCCCGGTATGCGGTGCATTGCGGTATAAGATTAGAAGAGATGACCCTGGTGATGTTGAGGGCCAGAGCACCGGGAAGAGGGTTCTTGCCAAGGTGATGTGGTATGCTCCTATAATACCACGGTTGAAACGTCTGTTCAGAAACAAAAAACATGCCGAGTTGATGCAATGGCACAAAAAAGACCGTAAGAAAGACGGGAAGTTGAGAGCACCCGCTGACGGGTCGGAGTGGAGAAAGATCGAGAGAAAGTGGAGCAACTTTACAGATGACCCAAGGAACGTATGGTTTGGTTTAAGTGCAGATGGCGTTAATCCTTTTGGGGATCATGTTGGGGAACGTTGCATGGGAAACAAAAATTTTCCTACGCACACACAAGATCTATCCATGGTGATGAGCATCTACGAGAGGGAGAGTGAATCTACATACCCTTGTAGATCGCTAAGCGGAAGCGTTAATAAACGCGGTTGATGTAGTCGAACGTCTTCGCGATCCAAATCGCCGAGCGTCCCGCGATCCAATCACGATCCTTCCGATCTAGTGCCGAACGGACGGCACCTCCGCGTTCAACACACGTACGGCTTGATGACGCCTTCACCTCCTCGATCCAGCGAGCGATGATGAAGTAGTGGTTGAGTTCCAGCAGCATGACGGCGTGGTGATGGTGGTGAGGAACAATCTCTGCAGGGCTTCGCCAAGCGCTACGGAGATTATGACGGAGGAACTAGAGGGCTAGGGTTGCCGGCACACGGCTTGGGAAATCCTGATGTATCCCGTGTGCTAGCACTGCCCCTCTATTTATATGTTGAGCCTTGGGGTCTAAACTTGGAGTAAAAGCCTCCTCCGGGTCGGTTTTGCCCGCACAAGGTCGGTTTGGCCCGCAGGGAAAGAGTCCAACTCGGACCCCTGCCGAATCGTGCACAGCCGCACACAAGCGGTAGTACCGCTTCACACAAGCGGTAGTACCGCTTGGGCGGTAGTACCGCTTCACACAAGCGGTAGTACCGCTCGGGCGGTAGTACCGCTTCAACAAGCGGTAGTACCGCTTACGCGGCAGCAAAACTACTTTTGCACTTTCCAATACCTTGTGGGCTTTATCCCTTTGGCTCATATAAAGTGTTGCTGCACCTGAACACTTCGGTAAACATCCGGAACCCCTTCCGGTGAACTCCGGAACCCTTCCGGAGATCAAAACACTATTATCACATATATCAATCTTTACCTCCGGACTATTCCGGAGATCCTCATCATGTCCGGGATCTTATCCGGGACTCCGAACAACTTTCGGTCACCAACATAATAACTCAATTATACTAATCGTCACCAAACGTTAAGTGTGTAGACCCTGCGGGTTCGAGAACTATGTAGACATGACCGAGACACCTCTACGGCCAATAACCAATAGCGGGACCTGGATGCCCATATTGGCTCCTACATATTCTACGAAGATCTTTATCGGTCGAACCTCTATGTCAAGGATTCAGTTAATCCCGTATGCTGTTCCCTTTGTTCTTCGGTATGTTACTTGCCCGAGATTCGATCGTCGGTATCACTATACCTAGTTCAATCTCGTTACCGGCAAGTCTCTTTACTCGTTCCGTAATACAAGATCTCGTGGCTAACACTTTTAGTCACATTGCTTGCAAGGCTCATTGTGATGTTGTATTACCGAGTGGGCCCTGAGATACCTCTCCGTCATACGGAGTAACAAATCCCAGTCTTGATCCATGCCAACCCAACAGACACCCTCGGAGATACCTGTAGAGCACCTTTATAGTCACCCAGTAACGTTGCGACGTTTGATACACACAAGGTATTCCTCCGGTGTTAGTGAGTTGCATGATCTCATGGTCAAAGGAACAGATACTTGACATGCAGAAAACAATAGCAATAAACTGACACGATCAAATGCTACGTTTACAGTTTGGGTCTTGTCCATCACATCATTCTCCTAATGATGTGATCCCGTTATCAAATGACATCTCATGTCCATGGCTAGGAAACCTTAACCATCTTTGATCAACAAGCCAGTCAACTAGAGGCTTACTAGGGACAAAGTGTTGTCTATGTACCCACACATGTATTTGAGTTTCCAATCAATACAATTATAGCATGGATAATAAACGATTATCATGAACAAGGAAATATAATAATAACCAATTTATTATTGCCTCTAGGGCATATTTCCAACAGTCTCCCACTTGCACTAGAGTCAATAATCTAGTTCACATCACTATGTGATTTACATTGTAATGAATCGAACACCCATGCAGTTCTGGTGTTGTTCATGTTTAGCCCTTGGAAGAGGTTTAGTCATCGGATCTGCAACATTTAGATCCGTGTGTACTTTGCAAATATTTATGTCGTCCTCCTTGATGTAATCGCGGATGGAATTGAAACGTCGCTTTATGTGTCTGGTCCTCTTGTGAAATCTTGGTTCCTTGGCTAGAGCAATGGCACCAGTATTATCACAAAACAGAGTCATTGGGTTAAGCGCACTAGGCACTATTCCAAGATCTGTCATGAACTCCTTCATCCAGACACCTTCCTTCGCCGCCTCCGAGGCAGCGATGTACTCCGCTTCGCATGTAGAATCAGCTACCACGCTTTGCTTGGAACTGCACCAGCTAACCGCACCCCCATTAAGAATAAATACGTATCCGGTTTGCGACTTAGAGTCATCCGGATCAGTGTCAAAGCTTGCATCGACGTAACCCTTTACGACGAGCTCTTGATCACCTCCATAAACGAGAAACATGTCCTTAGTCCTTTTCAGGTACTTCAGGATATTCTTGACCGCCGTCCAGTGTTCCATTCCTGGATCACTTTGAAACCTTCCGGCCATACTTATGGCAAGGCTGACATCGGGTCTTGTGCACAGCATTGCATACATGATAGAGCCTATGGCCGAAGCATAGGGGATGACACTCATCTTTTCTCTATCTTCTGCAGTCACTGGGCATTGAGTCTTACTCAACTTCACACCTTGCAAAACAGGCAAGAACCCCTTCTTGGACTGATCCATTTTGAACTTCTTCAAAATCTTATCAAGGTATGTGCTTTGTGAAAGTCCTATTAAGCGTCTTGATCTATCTCTATAGATCTTGATGCCTAATATGAAAGCAGCTTCTCCTAGGTCCTTCATTGAAAAACTCTTGTTCAAATATTCCTTTACGCTTTCCAGCATTTCTATATTGTTTCCAATCAGCAATATGTCATCCACATATAATATTAGAAACGCTATAGAGCTCCCACTCACTTTCTTGTAAATACAAGCTTCTCCGTAAACTTGTATAAACTCGAACGCTTTGATCACCTCATCAAAACAAAGATTCCAACTCCGAGATGCTTGCACCAGTCCATAAATGGATCGCTGGAGTTTGCAAACTTTGTCAGCATTCTCTGGATCGACAAAACCTTCTGGCTGCATCATATACAACTCTTCCTTAAGGTAACCGTTAAGGAACGCTGTTTTGACATCCATCTGCCAAATTTCATAATCGAAAAAGGCAGCTATTGCTAACATGATTCTGACGGACTTAAGCATCGCTACGGGTGAGAAGGTCTCATCGTAGTCAACTCCTTGAACTTGTGAAAAACCCTTTGCCACAAGTCGAGCTTTATAGACGGTGACATTACCGTCCGCGTCCGTCTTCCTCTTAAAGATCCATTTGTTCTGAATGGCCTTACGCCCTTCAGGTAATACTTCCAAAGTCCATACTTTGTTTTCATACATGGATCCCATCTCGGATTTCATGGCCTCTAACCACTTCTCGGAATCCGGGCCCATCATCGCTTCTCCATAGCTCGTAGGTTCATCGTTGTTTAACAACATGACCTCTAAGACAGGGTTGCCGTACCACTCAGGAGCAGTACGCGTCCTTGTCGACCTACGAGGTTCGATAGCAACTTGATCCAAAGCTTCATGATCATCATCATTAACTTCCTCTTCAGCTAATGTAGGCTCCACAGAAACAATTTTCTGCGCTGCGCTACTCTCAGGTTGAAGTAAAGGTTCAACAACCTCATCAAGTTCTATCTTCCTCCCACTCAATTCTTTCGAGAGAAACTCTTTCTCAAGAAATGTTCCGTTTTTAGCGACAAACACTTTGCCCTCGGATCTGAGGTAGAAGGTATACCCAATTGTCTCTTTTGGGTATCCTATGAAGACGCATTTCTCCGCTTTGGGTTCCAGCTTTTCAGGCTGAAGCTTTTTGACATAAGCATCACATCCCCAAACTTTAAGAAACGACAGCTTTGGCTTCTTGCCAAACCAAAGTTCATATGGCGTCGTCTCAACGGATTTCGATGGTGCCCTATTTAAAGTGAATGCAGCTGTCTCTAATGCATAACCCCAAAACGATAGTGGCAAATCAGCAAGAGACATCATAGATCGCACCATATCCAATAAAGTTCGATTACGACGTTCGGACACACCATTACGCTGTGGTGTTCCAGGCGGTGTCAGTTGTGAAACAATTCCACATTGTCTTAAGTGACTGCCAAACTCATAACTCAGATATTCTCCTCCTCGATCAGATCGTAGGAATTTAATCTTCTTGTTACGATGATTCTCAACTTCACTCTGAAATTGTTTGAACTTTTCAAATGTTTCAGACTTGTGTTTCATTAAGTAAATATACCCATATCTACTTAAGTCATCAGTGAAGGTGAGAAAGTAACGATAACCACCGCGCGCCTCAATGCTCATCGGACCGCACACATCAGTATGTATGATTTCCAATAAGTCACTTGCCCGTTCCATTGTTCCAGAGAACGGAGTTTTAGTCATCTTGCCCATGAGGCATGGCTCACATGTGTCAAGTGATTCAAAATCAAGTGACTCCAAAAGTCCATCAGCATGGAGCTTCCTCATGCGTTTTACGCCAATATGACCTAAACGGCAGTGCCACAAGAAAGTGGTATTATCATTATCAATTCTACATCTTTTGGCATCAATGTTATGAACATGTGTATCATTACTATCGAGATTCAACAAGAATAAACCCCTCACATTGGGTGCATGACCATAAAAGATATTACTCATATAAATAGAACAACCATTATTCTCTGATTTAAATGAGTAACCGTCTCGCAATAAACAAGATCCAGATATAATGTTCATGCTTAACGCAGGCACCAAATAAAACTTATTTAGGTTCATCACTAATCCCGACGGTAATCGAAGAGCGAGCGTGCCGACGGCGATCACATCAACCTTGGAACCATTTCCCACGCGCATCGTCACTTCGTCCTTTGCCAGCCTCCGTCTATTCCGCAGTTCCTGTTTTGAGTTGCAAATATGAGCAACCGCACCGGTATCAAATACCCAGGCACTACAACGAGAGTTGGTAAGGTACACATCAATAACATGTATATCATATATACCTTGTTTGTTGTTGGCCGCCTTCTTGTTAGCCAAATACTTGGGGCAGTTCCGCTTCCAGTGTCCAGTTCCCTTGCAATGAAAACACTCAGTTTCTGGTTTGGGTCCAGCCTTGGGTTTCTTCACGAGAGGAGCAACTGCTTTGCCACTCTTCTTAGAGTTACCCTTCTTACCCTTGCCATTTTTCTTGAAACTAGTGGTTTTATTGACCATCAACACTTGATGCTCCTTCTGAATTTCAGACTCAGCGACTTTCAGCATCGCAAACAGCTCGGCGACTGACTTGTTCATCCCGTGCATGTTATAGTTCAACACGAAGCTCTTGTAGCTAGGCGGCAATGATTGAAGAACTCTGTCAGTGATAGCCTCTGGCGGAAGGGGCATCCCTAACTCAGCCAGACGGGTGGAGTACCCAGACATTCTGAGCACGTGATCACTGATAGACCCGTTCTCCTCCATCTTGCAAGCATAGAACTTATCGGAGATCTCATATCTCTCGATCCGGGCATTCTTCTGAAAGATAAACTTCAACTCCTGGAACATCTCATATGCTCCATGACGTTCAAAACGTCTTTGAAGTCCCGGTTCTAAGCCATACAACATTGCACATTGAACTATTGAGTAATCATCAGAACGAGCCTGCCAGGCGTTCACAACGTCTAGAGACTCAACTGGAGCGGGTGGATCACCAAGCGGTGCATCAAGGACATAAGCCTTCTGGGAAGCCGTAAGGATAATCCTTAGATTACGGGCCCAGTCCACAAAGTTACTTCCATCATCTTTCAACTTAGCTTTCTCTAGGAACGCATTAAAATTCAGGGGTGCTACTGCGCGAGCCATGATCTACAACATAAATATTGCAAAGACAACTTAGACTATTGTTCTTAGATAATGAGTTTAGTTAATCATATTTAAAAAACTCCCACTCAAATTGACATCCCTCCGATCATTCGAGTGTAACATGATCCAAATCCACCAACTCAAGTCCGATCATCACGTGAGTTGAGGTGGTTTCAATGGTGAACATCTTCATGTTGATCATATCTACTATATGACTCATGTTCGACCTTTCGGTCTCTTGTGTTCCGAGGCCATGTCTGTACATGCTAGGCTCGTCAAGTTTAACCCGAGTGTTCCGCACGTGTAACATGGCTTACACCCGTTGTATGCGAACGTAGAGTCTATCACACCCGATCATCACGGCGTGTCTCGAAACGACGAACTTTCGCAACGGTGCACACTTGGGGAGAACACAATTTATCTTGAAATTTAAGTGAGGGATCACCTTATAATGCTACCGTCGTCCTAAGCAAAATAAGATGCATAAAAGGATTAACATCACATGCAAATCGTAAGTGACATGATATGGCCATGAACTTGTGCTTTTGATCTCCATCTCCAAAGCACCGGCATGATCTCCATCGTCACCGGCATGACACCATGATCTCCATCATCTTGATCTCCATCAACGTGTCGCCATAAGGTTGTCGCGCTGACTGTTGCTTCCACGACTATAGCTAACGTTTAGCGATAAAGTAAAGCATTACATAGCGCTTAATGATTGACACGCAGGTCATACAATAATTAAAGACAACTCTATGGCTCCTGCCAGTTGCCGTACTCATCGACATGCAAGTCGTGATATTCTATACAAAACATGATCATCTCATACATCACATATATCTCATCATGTAATTGGCCATATCACATCACAACATACCCTGCAAAAACAAGTTAGATGTCCTCTAATTGTTGTTGCAAATTTTACGTGGCTGCTACGGGTTTGCAAGAACCGTTCTTACCTACGCAAAACCACAACGTGGTGTAGTGATTGCTTTTTGATCTTCTAAAAGAACCCTCTTCATTGAACCGATTCAACTAAAGTGAGAGAGACAGACACCCGCCAGTCACCTTTATGCAACAAGTGCACGCAGCGGTAAAACCAGTCTCGCGTAAGTGTACGCGTAATGTCGGTCCGGGCCGCTTCATCTCACAGTACCGCTGAATCAAATATCAACTAGTAACGGCAAGCAATATGTATACACCCACGCCCACAACTCGTTTGTGTCCTACTCGAGATCTCATCTACGCATAGACCTAGCTCATGATGCCACTGTTGGGGAACGTTGCATGGGAAACAAAAATTTTCCTACGCACACACAAGATCTATCCATGGTGATGAGCATCTACGAGAGGGAGAGTGAATCTACATACCCTTGTAGATCGCTAAGCGGAAGCGTTAATAAACGCGGTTGATGTAGTCGAACGTCTTCGCGATCCAAATCGCCGAGCGTCCCGCGATCCAATCACGATCCTTCCGATCTAGTGTCGAACGGACGGCACCTCCGCGTTCAACACACGTACGGCTTGATGACGCCTTCACCTCCTCGATCCAGCGAGCGATGATGAAGTAGTGGTTGAGTTCCAGCAGCACGACGGCGTGGTGATGGTGGTGAGGAACAATCTCTGCAGGGCTTCGCCAAGCGCTACGGAGATTATGACGGAGGAACTAGAGGGCTAGGGTTGCCGGCACACGGCTTGGGAAATCCTGATGTATCCCGTGTGCTAGCACTGCCCCTCTATTTATATGTTGAGCCTTGGGGTCTAAACTTGGAGTAAAAGCCTCCTCCGGGTCGGTTTTGCCCGCACAAGGTCGGTTTGGCCCGCAGGGAAAGAGTCCAACTCGGACCCCTGCCGAATCGTGCACAGCCGCACACAAGCGGTAGTACCGCTTCACACAAGCGGTAGTACCGCTTGGGCGGTAGTACCGCTTCACACAAGCGGTAGTACCGCTCGGGCGGTAGTACCGCTTCAACAAGCGGTAGTACCGCTTACGCGGCAGCAAAACTACTTTTGCACTTTCCAATACCTTGTGGGCTTTATCCCTTTGGCTCATATAAAGTGTTGCTGCACCTGAACACTTCGGTAAACATCCGGAACCCCTTCCGGTGAACTCCGGAACCCTTCCGGAGATCAAAACACTATTATCACATATATCAATCTTTACCTCCGGACTATTCCGGAGATCCTCATCATGTCCGGGATCTTATCCGGGACTCCGAACAACTTTCGGTCACCAACATAATAACTCAATTATACTAATCGTCACCAAACGTTAAGTGTGTAGACCCTGCGGGTTCGAGAACTATGTAGACATGACCGAGACACCTCTACGGCCAATAACCAATAGCGGGACCTGGATGCCCATATTGGCTCCTACATATTCTACGAAGATCTTTATCGGTCGAACCTCTATGTCAAGGATTCAGTTAATCCCGTATGCTGTTCCCTTTGTTCTTCGGTATGTTACTTGCCCGAGATTCGATCGTCGGTATCACTATACCTAGTTCAATCTCGTTACCGGCAAGTCTCTTTACTCGTTCCGTAATACAAGATCTCGTGGCTAACACTTTTAGTCACATTGCTTGCAAGGCTCATTGTGATGTTGTATTACCGAGTGGGCCCTGAGATACCTCTCCGTCATACGGAGTAACAAATCCCAGTCTTGATCCATGCCAACCCAACAGACACCCTCGGAGATACCTGTAGAGCACCTTTATAGTCACCCAGTAACGTTGCGACGTTTGATACACACAAGGTATTCCTCCGGTGTTAGTGAGTTGCATGATCTCATGGTCAAAGGAACAGATACTTGACATGCAGAAAACAATAGCAATAAACTGACACGATCAAATGCTACGTTTACAGTTTGGGTCTTGTCCATCACATCATTCTCCTAATGATGTGATCCCGTTATCAAATGACATCTCATGTCCATGGCTAGGAAACCTTAACCATCTTTGATCAACAAGCCAGTCAACTAGAGGCTTACTAGGGACAAAGTGTTGTCTATGTACCCACACATGTATTTGAGTTTCCAATCAATACAATTATAGCATGGATAATAAACGATTATCATGAACAAGGAAATATAATAATAACCAATTTATTATTGCCTCTAGGGCATATTTCCAACAGATCAGAGCAGCAAGCATAGCACATGGCCTGTGACTCTATGTATGTATAACCTTCCTCCTTGGTTGTGCATGAAGCGGAAGTTCATTATGATGCCAATGCTCATGCAAGGCCCTAAGCAACCCGGCAATGACATTGATGTGTACCTAAGGCCATTAGTTGATGAACTTTTACAGCTATGGAATGGAAGAGGTGTACGTGTGTGGGATGAGAACGAACAGGAGGAATTTGAATTACATGCGTTGCTGTTTGTAACCATCAACGATTGGCCTGCTCTCAGTAACCTTTCAGGACAGACAAAAAAGGGATACCACGCATGCACACACTGTTTAGATGACACCGACAGTATATATTTGGACAAATGCAGGAAGAATGTGTACCTGGGGCATCGTCGATTTCTTCCGACCAACCATCAATGTCGAAAGAAAGGAAAGCATTTCAAAGTTGAGGCAGATCACCGGAAGAAGCCTGCCCTCCGTACTGGTGATCACATACTTGATATGGTCAATGATTTACAAGTAATCTTTGGAAAGGGTCCTGGCGGACTATCTGTTCCGACTGACGATGCGGGACGCGCACCCATGTGGAAGAAGAAATCTATATTTTGGGACCTACCCTATTGGAAAGACCTAGAGGTCCGCTCTGCAATCGACGTGATGCACGTGATGAAGAATTTTGTGTGAACCTGCTAGGCTTCTTGGGAGTGTATGGGAAGACAAAAGATACACCGGAGGCACGGGAGGAACAGCAACGTGTGCATGAAAAAGACGGCAGGCATCCAAAGCACTATGAAGGTCCTGCCAGCTACGCTCTTACCAAAGAAGAGAAGGAAATCTGCCTCCTCCTCCTCCTCCGGCGAGTCAGGGCACTCCGCCTCCTCCTCCTCCTCCTCCGGCGAGTGATCAGGGCACTCCGCCTCCTTCTCCGGCTCCTCCGACGCGTGAGGGCACTCCGCCTCCTCCTTCGCCTACTCCGGCGCGTCGGAGCAGTCCGCCTCCTCCTCAGCCTCGTCGGCAATGGCGGAAGACATACGCCGCCGCTCCGGCTCCTCCGGCGCGTCAGATTTCTCCGCCTCGTCAGCAACGACGGAAGAGAGACGCCGCCGCTCCGGCGGCTAGCAGTACAAGCAGAGGCGGGAGCCAATTCAGATACGGTCCATCTCTCAAGCCTCTGGAAAAGTTACCATATGAGAGGACCGAGCAGGAAAACGAGGACATATGTCGTGCCCAACTGAGGGACCATTTTGCAAAGAAAACTCCACCTCCAAAGGAGAAGGTAGATCCGGTGAAAGTGAAGCGCACTATCAATGCCCTGAAGCGACCACCACCGCCTCCGCCGGATTCCAACTATGACCGCATAATAATTACTAAGACACATGCTAAAGCGCAGCAGACGGGAAGTACTTCCAGTGCTGCAAGAGCGAAAAAACGAAGAAGTGGGAAAACAATTCCCCAGCTCGGCGAACAGGAGAAGCAATCGTGCCCCCCGCTCAAGGTGTCTAGCGATATCGCTAATCATCCGGTGCTACTGCCCGGTAGCACTCTTGATGATTACCTGCCCGATGATGTACAGTTAGAAACGGCTGAGGTAGTAGACGTCTTTAGATACGAGCACGGGAAGCCTCTCGTCAAACCTGATCATCCTCATCTAACAACGATGATGCAAAAATTGCATGACTGGTACATGGAAACCTGCAGGAAGTCTGGGAAAGACAGTTTGTTAGTCGGAATTAAAAAAGAGCATGACTTCCCTGGAGTCGACCTGCTGCCTGTTGAATTTGTGGAGTTATTTCAATTATACAATCAAAAGGCCCTCGACAAACAACTCATGACTTGCTACTGTCTGTAAGTATTACTTCTATAATTAAGTCTCTAGCTCAGCTCGTTCATTGCATGTATATATAATTATCCTCACTATAATATGCAGATTGAAGATGGTCGAATGCCAAAAAATAGGAATCTTCGACGTTGGGTTCATTAGCCCAAATACCGTAAATGAATGGTCGGTACGAAAGGCGGCTGAAGATACCGAGAACAACTTACTACAAACGTTCCTTACACATCAAAACAAAAGGGAAATACTCTTTCCTTACAACTTCAAGTGAGTGTTACTGTCTTCTGCATATTCGGTTCCGCTTACTCGTGGTTAAGTAATGTAATTGATGAGTTATGCGTGCGCAGCTTCCACTATATTCCGCTATCCATTAACCTTGACGGGGCATTAGTAACTGTCTTAGACTCGCTCCGTAAAGATCCCAATTATTATGCGGACATGACTGCAATGCTCCAGAAGTAAGTTCAATCAATACCGGGACCATATCGGCAACTTTCGTTCATTTCCTGATATCAAGTAATCATTTTCTTTGCCTGCCAGGGTTTGGAAAACGTTCACCGCTAAGGTTCCGGGTCTGAAGAAGGAGCTGCGATTTACACACCCCAAAGTAAGTAGTACTAGCTAGTTCCGCGCATCTCTCATTGATTCTAGTTTCATCAATACCATTATCATGCTTGCTTATCAGTTTGATTGAACTCTATTCTCGTAATGTGCTTGTTGCGGGCACCCAACACTCATTTATGTGGATACTACGTATGCTTGTTCATTCGCTACTATACCTCTGAACGGGCCTCCTCTGAGAAACAATTTGAAGTACGTAAACAATATTCACAATTTTATTTTATATATTACCATCAATTGTGTTGAGTTTCATTCATATATATGTATTGACCCCTTCTTTAAATTAGATCTGGCAGATGCGGGATGAACTCCTACCACATGATCGCATACGAGCAATTCAAGAGGAATTGGCGGGATTCTTTCTTGACCACGTCATACCTGAACAAGGAGAATACCATGTGAAATTGAAATTGTTGTAAGGGATGTTATATATTGTACATATGTAGCAGCGTCGGATAGATATACGAAAACTTGTTGTTCGACCAAGCACGAAGAAAGAGATGTCACTTCTCTCTATATATGTTCATGACGATCTTGTGTAATTAATGGTTTCCTTTATTTGCTTACTAGCTAGCGTCGAGTTCTCTCTATATGTGTAGTATCTAGCGTCGACCAAGCACGGAAAAAGAGAGGTCACTTCTCTCTATTAGCTCGCTAACACAATATGAAACCCCTAAATTAACCCTCCAAAACCCCAAACCCCCCCCCCCCTTCCAAAAAAAAAAAAAACCCAGCGACTGCGAGCTGCTGACGCGTGGCCGCCTTTTGGCCGCCTTTTGGTCCCGGTTGGTAACACCAACCGGGACTAAAGGTCCTCCCTCCCCCGCCCCAGGCAGCGCCACGTGGATGCCTTTTGGTCCCGGTTGGTGTTACCAACCGGGACTAAAGGTCCTCCTGCCTGGGCTTCCCGCAGCGGCCACGTGAAGCCCCTTTGGTCCCGGTTCGTAAGCGAACCGGGACTAAAGGTTTTGGGCTTTAGTCCCGACCCTTTAGTCCCGGTTCCAGAACCGGGACTAAAGGCCCTTACGAACCGGGACAAATGACCCTTTTTCTACTAGTGGACGTATCAACTCCCCCAAGCTTAGACCTCGCTTGTCCTCAAGCAAAAGCCGATATCGATAATCATGTCCACATGTTTAGAGAGAGAGGTGTCGATAAAAACAAAATACGGGCATAGTAGCATCATGATCATTATTATAACAGCAATATTTATTATCATAAAGCTTCTCATGAGCAAGTAACAATTCATCACAACAACGAAGTATAAGGCATAAACTTTCTTGAAAACTAACAAACTATGTTCACAGTCAATAATGCAATTGTAATTCATCATATTTTCAGGACGGGTCTCATGTAGGAGCTTTTTAGCAAGTCCACATACTCAACCATCATATAGTCTTCTGTGATTGCTAACACTCACAACATATATATGGAGCAAAAAGTTCCAGCCAGACACATAGAAAGATAGGGGCTTATAATTTCGCCTCCCAACTTATTAACCTCAATGGTGATGTCAACAATAATAACTCATGATCACTCATATCCAACTGGATATATGTGCCTAGATCTTTCCCCACCACATGATGCTTGCAAAAGAAAAATAATAAAAAGGAATAGAGGAGAACACTATTGACTCTTGCATTAAAAGTAAATACATAAAAGTAAAAGATAAGCCCTTCGCAGAGGGAAGCAGAGGTTGTCATGCGCTTTTTTTGTTGGATGCACAAGCTCTTAATGCAAAGGAACGTCACTTTATATTGCCCCTTGTGATAGCAACCTTTATTATGCAGTCCGTCGCTTTTATTTCTTTACCATCACAAGTTCGTACAAAGCTTATTTTCCCTTACAATAAAATTCATACACATTTAGATTGAACTCTATTCTCGTAAAGTGCTTGTTGCAGGCACCCAACACTCATTTATGTGGATACTACGTATGCGAGTTCATTCGCTACTATACCTCTGAACGGGCCTCCTCTGAGAAACAATTTGAAGTACGTAAACAATATTCACAATTTTATTTTATATATTACCATCAATTGTGTTGAGTTTCATTCATATATATGTATTGACCCCTTCTTTAAATTAGACCTGGCAGATGCGGGATGAACTCCTACCACATGATCGCATACGAGCAATTCAAGAGGAATTGGCGGGATTCTTTCTTGACCACGTCATACCTGAACAAGGAGAATACCATGTGAAATTGAAATTGTTGTAAGGGATGTTATATATTGTACATATGTAGCAGCGTCGGATAGATATACGAAAACTTGTTGTTCGACCAAGCACGAAGAAAGAGATGTCACTTCTCTCTATATATGTTCATGACGATCTTGTGTAATTAATGGTTTCCTTTATTTGCTTACTAGCTAGCGTCGACTTCTCTCTATATGTGTAATATCTAGCGTCGACCAAGCACAGAAAAAGCGAGGTCACTTCTCTCTATTAGCTCGCTAACACAATATGAAACCCCTAAATTAACCCTCCAAAACCCCAAAACCCCCCCTTCCAAAAAAAAAAAAAACCCCAGCGACTACGAGCTGCTGACGCGTGGCCGCCTTTTGGTCCCGGTTGGTGTTACCAACCGGGACCAAAGGTGGAGCCTTTAGTCCCGGTTGGTAACACCAACCGGGACTAAAGGTCCTCCCTCCCCCGCCCCAGGCAGCGCCACGTGGAGGGCCTTTGGTCCCGGTTCGTAAGCAAACCGGGACTAAAGGTTTTGGGTATTAGTCCCGACCCTTTAGTCCCGGTTCCAGAACCGGGACTAAAGGCCCTTACGAACCGGGACAAATGGCCCTTTTTCTACTAGTGATCATATATGATATATTTGGAATCACTGCTAGGATTAGGAGCAGGAAAGGGTTGTCCTATTTGACATAGACATGTTCATACGTAAAAAAATAAGGTATTGATCAAGCATCCTAATTTGATAACCATGCAACCTGATTTCGAAAAGCCCAGAATTTTTTTTTTTTTGGCCCTCCAGCAGCTTAGCAACGTTTAAATGACTCCAAATTTAGTGCTATAGCGGAAAAGAGTGAGCTATTAGCCGAATTTCCATTTCTGAGCCCGGGCACATATGCACCCAGTGAACAGTAAATTCAAAAAAATACTATATTTTTAAAAAAAAATCCAATTTTTTTGCACGAAAGACTTTTAAGTGCGTGAGGTCCGTGCCAATTTGCAGCTCGTTTGGACATCTGAGCAGCTCTGCTCAGATGTCCAAATGAGCTGAAAATTGGCAGGGATCTCACGCACTGGAGCATCTTCCATGCAAAAAAATCGTTTTATTTTTATTTTTCTATTGTTTTTTATTTTACTGTTCATGGAGGGAGCAGATGAGCTCGGGAGCCAAAGAGCCGCATAGCATTAATTTTAATTTAGCATTAAAAGTGTGTAGCTTTACGAATGGGTCCTCCAAAAATTATAGCGACACTATAGCAAGCTATTTCAAACTTTGTATCAAATAGATACTTACGATGCTCTTAAGATTATCTTCATTCTGGCTCGCTATAGCGGAGTTATTGTGGGCTATTGAAAACTTTGTATCATACATATACTTACAATGCTTAAGGTATCTTCATTCTGCCCAGAAAAGTTAGGCCCGCTGTATCTCCGGCCCGTTATGATCTCTATAACAAGAACGCCGAAACTGAACACGTCCGATTTAACTGAGTATTGTCCACGAATCACATACTCAGGAGACATGTAGCCGCTGCATACAGCGGAAAGAATGTGTTATTACGGTAGATAGATCGACAACGGTAGTGATCAGTTTACTCACAATGTACCGACGATCCGGCTGGTGACCTCACGAGTCTGATCTTGCCCGAAGAGCTTGGCGAGGCCAAAGTCTCCGATCTTGGGGCTCATGTCCGCATCCAACAGAACATTGCTTGCTTTCAGGTCGCGGTGGACAATCTTCTTCTGAGAGTCCTCATGGAGATACTGAAGGCCTCGAGCGACTCCTTCAATTATCTTGAACCGAATTGCCCAGTCTACTCGGAGTTTCTCCGCGGGATCTAATAAGTAACAACATATCAATTATTTAGTTTCATGCATACAAAAATGGTTCTAGCTGTTTTTCTAGGACAGAAAAATGGTTCTAGCTAAGGAAGGATGATTGTGGTACCGAAAAGAATGGTGTCGAGGCTCTTATTTTGCATGTACTCGTAGACCAGTAATCTCTCTCCTGCTTCTAACGAGAAACCCACAAGCCGAACAAGGTTCTTGTGATGGAGCTTGGCCACCAGAACTAGCTCGTTTTTCAGCTCTTCTATCCCCTGATTCGACCCCTTCGATAGCCTCTTCACGGCCACTTCTTGTCCCTAAAGAACTCCCTGAATAAATTAATTTGTCCTCCATTAATGCCATGAATACCACGTAAAATCAGGACTCCGCATAAATTCTTTGAAAGAACAACTTTACAAAACACTACTCCACACAATACTATTGGTATATGGGAGTAAAGGACACACATCTAGTTCATATATATATTTGGACTAACCCTTTCGACTATGCACATAATGTGAATTTTTGCAATCCTCAGTCCACACCGATTACCGGTGATGTGTAACAAAAATTTAGAGTTGAGACCAAAAAATCCTCCAAACAAAGCTGACGTATCTTGAAATGAAAGGCTATTGGCATACCTTATAAACTGTGCCGAATCCCCCCTCGCCGAGTTTATTGCTTTCATCAAAGTTATTTGTTGCCACTTGTAGCACTGATAGAGATAGCAAGCTTGATTCAACACTTCCCAGGTCGTCAAATGTACCAGCTGTTAAAATCCATTTATTCTCTAGTTAGCACGTTAATTGTGTGTCCAACATTAAGAAGTGGGAGGTGCGCTGTACCGGCACAGAGGACTTACAATGGGTGGAAAGCCCTAGTCTTCGCGATCTTCTCTTCCTGCGGATACTCCATACACAAAAGGTAATTGCAGCTATTGCAGCGACACCCAGTATAGGAAGTATAATTCCAACAAGTCTTCTACCTGAAGTATTTCCCCCTGTAGTTTTGCAAACAAACAAAAAGAAAACCTGGTAAGTACCTGCAGTGGTTCATGTGTCAAACATTGCAACTGTTTTCCTGTCTTATGTTCATGTTTTAAATAGCGTCTTGCGGGATTGTAGCGGACTGGGGTTGGAGTAGTGGAATGCGGATAACAGGTGATATTGTGTGTGCTACGTTTCAACACAATGAACATGACTTTTTTGGGGTTGGTGCTTCATAGAGCGGCACAGGGCATTCTACTTTGGTCCAGTAGATGTGCTAATGAGGATCACAACCAAATTCATTATGATTGGGCGATTATGCTTTCACGGATAGATGTAGATTAGGTTGCTGCTCTCTCGGGCTCCTTCGTAAATAACTTCTAAACCCTAAAAAATCAATAAACGAGTTTAGGCTGGCTTTACCCGCCATAGTCTCATAAAAAATACAGGATTTTGAGATTACTGCATATATATTTCCTAACTTACGACAACAACACATAGTTTGAGTAATTGCTATTCATAGCAAGGGTATCCAATCATCATTTTTGTATATTTCTCGACTTTACACAACAGTTGCTATGTATACTGTGAAAATAAGCCAAATTAACCAGTAAGACCATTCACAGCAAGATATTATTGTTTAAGGTCGTTTTTGTGTTTGTGATTTCAGGTACCCTATATCTCTAGTTGTATCTAATATTCTGTTGATCTAAAGTTGAGTCAGAAAAATGCAATTAGCACACTCTACAACTCTTTCGTGTTTTGTAGTACTTCCTCCTTTCAAAATAAGTGTCTTAACTTTAAGTGAAATGTTTGTGTGCGGCGCGCCGGCCGAACCGTTGCGCCGGTCGCGCGCCAGTCGTGGATCTTGACTGAAACAGCGCGTCCATCAGATGCCACGCGCCCCCGCACAGCTCTATCTAGCCCCACCTATTTTCTTTTCGTCCCCACGCAGCCCCGAAGCTCCTGGACCACTCGCGACTAATCTTCTAACCCACAACGTTTTCTCTCTCCCATTGCCTGGCATCTCAGTTCCATGGCGCCGCCAAGGCTTATTTTTTTGACGTCCTCCTCTTCTCCTCTCTATGCACCCCCAATAGGCGCGGCTGCTGCAAGGAGCAAATCCTCCCCCGCCCTTGCTGCAGCCGGCGTGACGCTGGGCGGACTCACAGCGTACTACAATTGGAACCGGTGACCGGTTTGCTACAACCAGTGAGCAATTTTTCTGGCACCGGCCGACGCCGGAGCTGGAACCGGCAAATGGTTTTGCTACAACCAGCAGAGCAATTTTGTTGCCAGCTGCCGGCGCCGGAGCTGGAGCCGGTGGTTTGCAACAACCAGCGAGCAATTTTGCTGCCACCGGCCGACGACGGAGCTGGAACCGGCAAAAGGTTTTGCTACAACCAGCAGATTAATTTTGCTGCCACCGGCCGACGACGGAGCTGGAACCGGCAGATTGTTTTACTACAACCAGCGAAGCCCCGAGCTGGAAACAACATCTATTTTTGCTGCATCGACCAGAGCAATTTCTACGACGATGATGGCAGATCCCTTTTTTTGTTGCAACCGGCAACCGGAAAAGCTTCCATCGACAAGTTTTTTGCTACAACGGGAAGCTGCATCCAGGGGAGAGGGGGAGGCTGCAGTGTGGGGCGCGCCACCGTGCCGCCGGCGAGGTTGCGGGTTTTTGTCTACGGCTGTTGGGTAGGCGCGCGGACGATTTTTTTTTGCTGCAATCGTAACAGTTTTTGGTACGACTGAACGGTGATTTTTGCTACGAGGGCGGCGGCCGGATCCGGAAGGGGCGCTGCGAGGGAGCAGCCATTATGCTTTGAGATCTACGAGCTCTGCGGGTGCGCGGCGAAGCTCGGCGCGGTGGTGCGGGGGGAGCATGGTGAGCTTGATGCGGCAAGGGGGGTGCGCGGGGGGTTGCCCCGTACGGAGGAAGAAGTGCGGGGAAGGAGATGATGAATCGGGGCGGCTACGGGTGCCCCAATTGGACGGCTGATAGGCGACCGGCCGAAACTTTGGGACGGCGCGCCGGCGCCTAGCAGTCACTAAATTTAATACAACTTTTTACAAAAATTAGTACAAAGTTGGACACTTATTTTGGGACAGAGGGAGTAGAAGCCAACTGACCTCTCGTGGTGCCCGCCACAGCCGTGGGAGCCGGCGCCGGCGCGGCCGCCTTGGTCGGCAACAGGAGCATCGTGCTGCCCGTGTAGAACTGTTGGCTTCCAGTTTCGGCCCTCAAGGTGCACCGCGGACCAGCTATCCTCGCGCCCGTCCCATTCGGCGGGAACGTGGTCCACCACTTGCCCACGAGGCCCTGCAGGCAGCTCCGACACAGCTGCGGCGACAGGTCCGCCGCGCACTGCGCGGCCGAGTAGATGCTGGGGAACCCCGTGTTGGGCCCTGCGTCCCAGTGCCACGTGGCGAAGTACCTCGTCGTAGAGTTGTCCACTGCATACTCCGCCGTGGCGTTAAGAAGGCCGGTGACTGCCCGGTTGTAGCCCGCGACGTCGCTGCCAGTGATTTCGGTACCGCTGATGAGGTGCAGCTCGCCGGAGTTGCCGGTGGTGGCGAGGAAGTCTTGGTTGGACAGCCGGACGTAGCACTGGTTGTAGCAGAGTGCCACGCGCTGCCTGCGGAGTAGTTGCCTCTGCCACAGAACGGCCACGGCTGTGCTGCGGCGAGCGGAAGCACGAGGAGGAGCACAAGAGCGTTAATGGAGGACAAGCCGTGCATGGTGTGAGAGCAACTTTTCCCTGTGAGGTAAGTACTCCTAGTCAATGGCAAGCAAAGCTGCCTGTTATAGAGAATTCGCTAGAGTTGCCGCGTCCGCCCCCGGTAAGCAAAGAGAGCGTGGTGTATGACCATGAGGAGGCGCTGAGGCTACTTGCAAGTAAAAAACAGACGGATTTAGGGCATCTTCAACGGCGACCCGCAAATTTTCTCCAGCATCCGTCTGCGGACATGGGCGACCAGTCCACGTACATGAACGCGGAAGGCCGCCATCCAACGCTGACCACATACATTTCAACGCGTATTTGAACAAACCGGACGAAATTCATGCAAACCGGTCGATATTCATTAAAGTTCAGATAGAAAATAGCACAAATCATCCATACATAGCATGCAAATTAAGTTTAGTACACAATGTCTTAAATTCGATTAGAGTAACCGGATGTCCAACAAGTTTTTTATCAACAGATCATACCCTCCCACACAAACTTTCCCTTCAGCTTCATCCAACAGTGTGTACGTAAATAGCCATCACTCTGTCCTGTGGTACATCACGGCAGTGCGTGCGGGCTACATAATGTGCACACCAACATTGAGTGAACGAATCAATTAACAAGTTGAGCAAGAGAAAGCAAAACTTACGATCTCGTCCTCTGCCGTGTGCAATGGCCACCTTGCCTCCAGCTGACGAACCATGATACAAAACTTGGTGGCGCTGGTCTAGATAGCGTACCAGCGATACAGTAACGACCTCACATTGCGTTGTTGAATGATGTACATGTCGTAGGGCGCAATGTGCTTTCGTGCGTGAAACGATTCATCCACTTGCTGTCAGAAGGTCCCCCGTCTGCTCCTACCTACGAAATCCACGGATACGGCCAACCACGCATCGCACAACAACTCATCCTCCATGGTCGAGTAGCTCTCCATACTTCGTACTCTAAAAAATGACATGGTGTTCCAAAATAAGCTCAATGGCATTTGACCGAACACCTGCCAAGCATGGTGTCCTCCATGGAGGTCGTCTAAGGGGGGGAGGAGTGTACCTGGGTACAAACGGCTCCAGGGTGGACAGTGTCGTCGTGGCTCCCGGAGGCCCCGCTGGATGTGGAGTCACTGCCCATCTGTGGCGCGGCGCAATTCTGCGCATCTTCGTACGGAGTCCTTCTTCGACAGCCATCGGTTCCATACCGAGTGGTCTCCGTCCTTTCCACTGGACGCCGTCCCAAGCGCTCTGGGCGCTCACGGCTCCAACGCTGGATCAAGCACGCGGTGGCCATTCAGGCCACATCGGAGCACGTGGCGGCTCTTGAGCCTGACGAGCCCGCGCTTGACCTTTTCGCCGAGCTCCATGAGGATTCCATCAGCGAGTCCAAGTGCGAGAGCGTGGAGTCCACCATTGAGGTCCTTATGGCTGGCACGGAGCAGCGCGGTCCTCCGGGTTATTCCGGCCCCCGTGACGGACACGTGGGCACCTTGCGCAGGAACGATAACGACAACCATGGAACGACCGTTCGCCTCATCACGATCCTTATATCCCGCAAGCTCTCACTCGGGAGCAGAGCGACGAGCTCCGGCGGATAAACGAGCAAGCTTTGCACACCCCCATCACCGGGACGACTCCTGAGGCCCTGGCCATGGAGTCGGCGCGTTTGGCCACTCTGGCCGAGCGAGATCGCCTAGAGCGGCTGCAGAAGGAGTTGGACGATCGCACTCGCCAACAACCCAGTTCCAGTCGGCACAAGCGCCGGTTGTTCCCGAGTGACCAGCCTCGGAAGTACCATGTGCTGAACAGCCCTCTGCACAACCTGGCGGCGGCTACCAGGATCGCTGATTCCATCCAGCCCTCCGATTCTGCAGCCGGAGAAGGGATCCGTCAGATCCAAGCGCTCCTGAAGACGGCCCTGTCGCAGAACGCGGCGGTGTCGCAGTCCCGCGATCGCATCCACAGCGCATCAGTGCGCGCCGAAACTGTCCAGTTGGCCCATAGTCCTCTGAGCTCGGGAAGACGCCGGGCTTCACCTTCCTCAAGGAATCACCACGGGGAGCGGAGGCGCGACCGAGTCGTTTCGCCCCGGCGACATGATGATTACAATCGAACCCAGATGCCCCCTCTGTGGGACGTCCCATACGGGCGCCAGCCTTATGGTGACAGGCATTCTCCTGGGAACGATCACTGGCCGAGCCCCTCGTATCGTCCGGGTAACCTCCGAGACCGCCAGTTCAATGCGAGATCCGTACTCGCTCATAACCTGGTCGACAGAGGGTGGGCCCTGAGGGAAGGCCTTGACGCTGATGTTCCGAGTGGTTCCGCACCCTCTGCACCTGAGTGTTTCAGTCGGTACATTCGGGCTGCAGATATCCCGAACAATTTCAGATTGGCGACCGGCATTAGCAAGTTCACTGGCGATTCGAAGCCAGAGATTTGGTTAGAGGACTACTGAGTAGCCGTCCAGATCGGCGGCGGCAATGACAATGTGGCTATGAAGCATCTGCCACTGATACTCGAGGGGTCGGCCCGGGCGTGGCTCAACCAGTTGACACGCGGGAGTATTTACTGCTGGGACGATCTGGCCCGGATCTTCATCAAGACCTTCGAGGGCACGTATAAGTGGCCGGGTGGATTGTCAGAGCTGTAGCACTGCGTTCAGAAGCAGAATGAAACTCTCCGAGAGTACATCCAGCGGTGGACCACTCTGCACAACACGGTGGAAAATGTCACCGAGCATCAGGCGATCTGCGCCTTCAAATCTGGCGTCAGGTATCGTGAGTTGGCCTTGAAGTTCGGCCGTACTGAGATCCCGACTCTCAGTCGGGTGATGACCCACAAGTATAGGGGATCAATCATAGTCATTTCGATAAGTAAGAGTGTCGAACCCAACGAGGAGCAGAAGGAAATGACAAGTGGTTTTCAGCAAGGTACTTTCTGCAGGCACTGAAATTATCGGTAACGAGTGGTTTGATAGCAAGATAATTTATAACAAGTGACAAGTAGCAATAGTAAAAAAGAGTGCAGCAAGATAGCCCAATCCTTTTTGTAGCAAAGGACAAGCCAGAACGATCTCTTATAATAAGCAAAGCGTTCTCGAGGACACGTGGGAATTTCATCTAGTCACTCTCATCATGTTTGTTTGATTTGCGTTCGCTACTTTGATAATTTGATATGTGGGTGGACCGGTGCTTGGGTGCTGTTCTTACTTGAACAAACCTCCCACTTATGATTAACCCCTCTCACAAGCATCCGCAACTATGAAAGAAAAATTAAGATAAATCTAACCATAGCATTAAACATATGGATCCAAATCAGCCCCTTACGGAATAGCGCATAAACTAGGGTTTAAGCATCTGTCACTCTAGCAACCCATCATCTAATTACTACTCCACAATGCATTCCCTTAGGCCCAAAGATGGTGAAGTGTCATGTAGTCGACGTTCACATGGCACCACTAAGAGAATCAACAACATACATATCATCAAAATATCGAACGAATACCAAATTCACATGATTACTTATGACAAGACTTCTCCCATGTCCTCAAGAACAAAAGTAACTACTCACAAACCATATTCATGTTCAAGATCAGAGGGGTATTGAATAGCATATTGGATCTGAACATATAATCTTCCACCAAATAAATCAACTAGCATCAACTACAAGATGTAATCAACACTACTAGCAACCCACAGGTACCAATCTGAGGTTTTGAGACAAAGATTGAATACAAGAGATGAACTAGGGTTTGAGATGAGATGGTTCTGTTGAAGATGTTGACGAAGATTGGTCCTCCCACAATGAGAGGATCGTTGGTGATGTTGATGGCTCCGATTTCCCCCTCCCGAAGGGAAGTATCCCCGGCGGAATCGCTCCGCCGGAGAGCAAAAGTGCTCCTGCCCAAGTTCCGCCTCGAGACGGCGGCGCCCCGTCCCAAAAGTCTTCTCTTTATTTATTCTAGGTCAAATGGGCGTATATACCAGAAAATGGGCACTGGAGGTTGGCCAGGGGCCCCACAAGCCACCAGGGCGTGCCTGGGGGGGTGGCGGGCCTTGGTGCCTCGTGGGCACCTGGGTGGCCCCCTCTGGTACTTCTTTCTGCCAGTATTTTTTATTTATTCCAAAATAAATCTCTGTGAAATTTCAGCTCATTTGAAGATGTGCAGAATAGGTATCTCTGACATAGCTTTTTCAGGTCCAGAATTCCAGCTGCCGGCAATCTCCCTCCTTATGTAAATCTTGTATATTAAGAGAGAAAAGGCATTAGAATTGCTTCACAAAGTATTATATTGATTAAAAACACTATAAATAATAGTAGTGAAACATGATGCAAAATGGACCACTAGTACAAAACAGGGTATCGGTCCACCCCTGAGAAGCCCATTAGTCCCGGTTCACTCACGAACCGGGACCCATGGGGGCATCGGTCCCGGTTCGTGAGGCCAGGGCGCCGGCCGGGCCTCGTGGGGCATTGGTCCCGGTTCTTCTGACCCCTTCTGTCCCGGCTCTAGACACGACCAATGTGCCTCGCTCCTGGCCCACAACCATTGGTCCCGGTTTGTGGCTGGAACCGGGACTAAAGGTGACCCCTTTGGTCCCGGTTCCAGCCACGAACCGGGACCAATGCGCCTCGCTCCTGGCCCACAACCATTGGTCCCGGTTTGTGGCTGGAACCGGGACCAATGGTTGGCCTATATATAGCCCGCGAGCAGAGCAATGCATTGCTCTGTTTTTTTGCCCGGCCGTGGGAGAGCTTTTGTGGTGCTCTATCTCACCTCCTATGCACATGAGGTGTTCGATGAAATGCCCGAGCCACACTTAAGCTTTCTCCTCTCGAAGCTCCTTTTCCAAGCTCCATTTTCCTCAAGATTTGTCTAGGTTTGGCGGTCCGTCCTGTCCCGTCCCCGTCCTCACCGCCGTCGATCGCCCGCGCCCATCTCGGCGCCGGCAACACCGTGGTTAGCCTCTTCTTCTTATCTTCTTTCTAAAAGAAAAAAGTTCTTATTTGTGTGTTTTAATTAGATGCTCTAGAGAGTTATATGTTGTTCAATAATAAGAACTATATAACGCACATAGATGAACCGGCAATGGATGTACGGTGACCGACGCACCTCCGAGTATATTAAGGGCCTGCATAATTTTCTCGAAGCGGCTGAGGCAAACAGGCAGAATGGTTTTATGCATTGTCCATGGACTGTCTGTGAGAATATGAAGGCTTTCTCCAACTCTAAAACCCTTCACTTGCACCTGCTTGAGAAGGGTTTTATGCCACACTATAATGTTTGGACCAAGCACGGAGAAAGAGGGGTTATGATGGAAGACAACGAAGAAGAAGAGGATGATGACAACTACCCACCCCCTGAATACGGTGATGCTGCAATGGGGGAAGCTGAAGATCAAGAGGAACCAGACGATGTGCCCGATGATGATCTTCGCCGGGTCATTGTTGATGCACAGAGAGAATGCGAAAGTGAAAGGGAGAAGTTGAAGTTCGATCGCATGTTAGAGGATCACAAAAAAGGGTTGTACCCATATTGCGAAGATGACAACAGAAAGCTCGGTACCACACTGGAATTGCTGCAATGGAAGGCAGACAATGGTGTATCTGACAAGGGATTTAGTTCGCTGCTGAAAATAATGAAGAAGAAGCTTCCAAAGGATAACGAATTGCCCGGCAGTACGTACGAAGCAAAGAAGGTTCTATGCCTTCTAGGATTGGAGGTGCAGAAGATACATGCATGCCCTAATGACTGCATCCTCTACCGCGGTGAGTACGAGGATTTGAATGCATGCCCGGTATGCGGTGCATTGCGGTATAAGATCAGACGAGATGACCCTGGTGATGTTGAGGGCGAGCGCCCCAGGAAGAGGGTTCCTGCCAAGGTGATGTGGTATGCTCCTATAATACCACGGCTGAAACGTCTGTTCAGAAACAAAGAGCATGCCAAGTTGATGCGATGGCACAAAGAAGACCGTAAGAAAGACGGGAAGTTGAGAGCACCCGCTGACGGGTCGCAGTGGATAAAAATCGAGAGAAGGTGGGGGGACTTTCTAGGTGACGCAAGGAACGTATGGTTTGGTTTAAGTGCAGGTGGCATTAATCCTTTTGGGGAGCAGAGCAGCAATCATAGCACCTGGCCCGTGACTCTGTGTATCTATAACCTTCCTCCTTGGTTGTGCATGAAGCGGAAGTTCATTATGATGCCAGTGCTCATCCAAGCCCCTAAGCAACCCGGCAATGACATTGATGTGTACCTAAGGCCATTAGTTGAAGAACTTTTACAGCTGTGGAATGGAGAAGGTGTACGTGTGTGGGATTAGCACAAACAGGAGGAATTTGACCTACATGCGTTGCTGTTTGTAACCATCAATGATTGGCCTGCTCTCAGTAACCTTTCAGGACAGACAAACAAGCGATACCACGCATGCACACACTGTTTAGATGACACCGACAGTATATATTTGGACAAATGCAGGAAGAATGTGTACCTGGGGCATCGTCGATTACTTCCGACCAACCATCAATGTCGAAAGAAAGGAAAGCATTTCAAAGGTGGGGCAGATCACCGGAAGAAGCCCGCCCTCCGTACTGGTGATCACATACTTGATATGGTCAATGATTTACAAGTAATCTTTGGAAAGGGTCCTGGCGGACTATCTGTTCCGACTGACGATGCGGGACGCGCACCCATGTGGAAGAAGAAATCTATATTTTGGGACCTACCCTATTGGAAAGACCTAGAGGTCCGCTCTGCAATCGACGTGATGCACGTGACAAAGAATCTTTGCGTGAACCTGCTAGGCTTCTTGGGAGTGTATGGGAAGACAAAAGATACACCGGAGGCACGGGAGGAACAACAACGTGTGCATGAAAAAGACGGCATGCATCCAAAGCAGTATGAAGGTCCTGCCAGCTACGCTCTTACCAAAGAAGAGAAGGAAATCTTCTTTGAATGCCTGCTCAGTATGAAGGTCCCGTCTGGCTTCTCGTCGAATATAAAGGGAATAATAAATATGGCAGAGAAAAAGTTCCAGAACCTAAAGTCTCATGACTGCCACGTGATTATGACGCAACTGCTTCCGGTTGCATTGAGGGGGCTTCTACCGGAAAACGTTCGATTAGCCATTGTGAAGCTATGTGCATTCCTCAATGCAATCTCTCAGAAGGTGATCGATCCAGAAATCCTGTCTAGGTTAAGGAGTGATTTGGTGCAATGTCTTGTTAGTTTCGAGCTGGTGTTCCCACCATCTTTCTTCAATATCATGACGCACGTCCTAGTTCATCTAGTCGACGAGATTGTCGTTCTGGGCCCTGTATTTCTACACAATATGTTCCCCTTTGAGAGGTTCATGGGAGTCTTAAAGAAATATGTTCGTAACCGCGCTAGGCCAGAAGCAAGCATCTCCATGGGCCATCAAACAGAGGATGTCATTGGGTTTTGTGTTGACTTCATTCCTGACCTTAAGAAGATTGGTCTCCCTCAATCGCGGTATGAGGGGAGACTGACTGGAAAAGGCACGCTAGGAGCGGACTCAATAATATGTAGGGACGGGGATTCTTGGTCTCAAGCACACTACACAGTTCTACAGAATTCTACCTTGGTGACCCCGTATGTCGATGAACACAAGAATATTCTGCGCTCCAAACACCCGGAGCAGTGTGACGACTGGATTACATATGAACACATCAGGACTTTCGGCAGTTGGTTGCAAACACGTCTCATGGGTGACAACACTGTTTCTGATGAGCTGTACTCATTGGCCAGGGGACCATCTTCGACTGTATTGACTTAACAAGGGTACGAGATAAATGGGAATACATTTTACACGATCGCCCAAGATCAAAAGAGCACCAACCAAAACAGCGGTGTCCGCTTTGATGCAGCAACCAAGAGGGGAAAGGACACATATTATGGTTACATAGTGGACATATGGGAACTTGACTATGGACATGATTTCAAGGTCCCTTTATTTCAGTGCAAATGGGTCAATCTGTCAGGAGGCGGGGTACAGGTAGACCCACAGTACGGAATGACAACAGTGGATCTCAACAATCTTGGGTACACAGACGAACCATTCGTCCTAGCCAATGATGTGGCGCAGGTTTTCTATGTGAAGGACATGTCTACCAAACCGAGAAAAAGAAAAGATAAGGAAGCGAATACATCATACGATGAGCCAAAGCGCCACATAGTTCTTTCAGGAAAAAGAGACATCGTGGGATTGGAGGGCAAGACAGACATGTCTGAAGATTATGAAAAGTTTCATGAAATTCCTCCCTTCAAAGTCAAGGCTGACCCAAGCACCCTGTTAAACGATGAAGATTATCCATGGTTACGGCGCAATAAGCAAAGGACACAAGCGAAGAAAAAGTAAAGACTTTCTCTCCACAACTATATCATTGCAGTTACATGTGAAGAAATTAAATGCCTTTTGTAACAGATGAGTTTTCGTCCGAAACCCTGATACTTCGAAAGAGATTGTCCATTTTGTACACGAAGTGCATCCAGTTTTTGCCGTAACCCTCTCAACTTTTTAGCACATGCTATGTGGGTGAAACGATGATACCATGCCAACTTTCAACCTGTTCAGAGTTCATTTGTAGTGCTTTTCAATTTCAGGGTCATTTAACTTAAAAAATCAGTAAATGCATGAAAAATAGGAAATGAAGTCAGAAAGGGTTGAAAATTGATGATGTGGCTTTGAATGGTGCATTTTGAACACACAAAAAGTCTGGAGTTCAAATAAGTTCAAAAAAATGAAATCCCTTTGTAACAGATGAGTTTTCGTCCGAAACCCTCTCAACTTTTTAGAACATGCTATGTGGGTGTAATGATGATACCATGCCAACTTTCAACCTTTTCAGAGTTCATTTGAAGTGCTTTTCAATTTCAGGGTCATTTAGCTCAAAGAATGAACTAATAGCAAAAAGAATGAACTAGAAAACCTTTATGAAACTCTAATAGCAAAAATAATGAACTAAAAATAATTAATTAAAAAATTCTGTTATGATCAACTAAAATAAAACTATAATATTCTTCAATAGCAAAAAGAATCAACTAAAAAGCTTTTATAAAACTCTAATAGCAAAAGGAATCAACTAAAAATATTTTATAAACCTCTAGTATTTATGAAACTAAAATTATATAAAATTTATGCAACTAAAGTTATCAAAGTATTTTTTGTTCAAAACATTAATAGCAAAAAGAATTTTCATAAAGAATTTTTTTAGAAACTTTAATAGCAAACTAAAATAACAAAATCTGTTTTTGGTTAAAACAGACATTTAAAATTACCTAAAAATTACCAAATTGAATATAATGATAAAACACAGTAATATTAAATAGCAGGAAAAAGAATCACTAAAAAATCTATTTTTATAGTAAAGTTATTCACAAACTTGTGATTCACACCAATTTAAAAGAATTCAAATTTAAACTATTCAAATTTGGAAACTAATGGCACTAAGAGAAAGTTTATAATTTTTGTGACCTAAAAGCAAAAAGAATCACTGAAAAACTGTAAGTAGAAACAAAACAAAATAAATAAAGCAAAAAAGAAAACAAAAAAAGTAGAAAAAAATTAAAAAAAATGCCGCCTACCAGGCCACCACGGCCTGAATACGACTAGAAACCCAACCATCTAGTTGGGCCAGGATTCAGGCCCGTAGAAGGCCCAGTAGGCCCACAGGCAGAGGTCATGCGATTAGGCCCGTAAGCCTGCTGCTGACAGGAGCTCGAGAGGGTGTGCGCAGCAGCGCTTATAAACCACTCTCGAGCCCTCTCAGCTAGCGAGGTGGGACTAAACTTTTGGCCCCGGGCAGCACCACCCTTTAGTCCCGGTTGGTGGCACCAACCGGGACCAATGCCCACCTTTGGTCCCGGTTGGTGGCACCAACCGGGACCAATGCCACCCTTTAGTCCCGGTTGGTGCCACCAACCGGGACCAAAGGTCTCTGCTTCCCGCCCTTTGGGCTGACGAAAAGAGACCTTTGGTCCCGGTTGGTGGCACCAACCGGGACTAAAGGGTGGCATTGGTCCCGGTTGGTGCCACCAACCGGGACCAATGCTGAGTGTATATAACCAGCACTTGTGAAATTTCACAGTTTTCATCGCCACTTCGCCCGACGACGCCGACCTCCTCGACGCCGCCAGGCTGCCCCGACGCCGTCCACCGCCCACGCCGTCGCCATCGCCAGGCCCCTGCCCCGTCGTCGTCCCCGAGCCCGTGGCCCTGCCCCGCCCCGGAGCCCATGCCCCTGCCCCGTCGTCGCCGTCGCCGTCGCCATCGTCGTCCCCGAGCCCGTGGCCCTGCCCCGCCCCCGAGCCCACGCCCCTGCCCCGTCGTCGCCGTCGCCGTCGCCGTCGTCGTCCCCGAGCCCGCGGCCCTGCCCCGCCCCCGAGCCCACGCCCCTGCCCCGCCCCCGAGCGCGCCCGGCCGCGCCCCTGCCCTGGCCCGTCCCCGCCGTCGCCGTCGCCGGCGCCCTCGCCGCCCCCGCCGTGAGCCGCCGCCGCCCGCGCTGTGATCCGCCGCCGCCCCCGCTGTGAGCCGCCGCCGCCCGTGCAATTTTTTATATATATATATGTTGATTTTTTTTATATGATGAATGTTTTTGTTCATATATAATGTATATATGTATGTGGCTATATGTATGTATGGATGGATGTATATATGATGTTTTTTTGTTCATAACATTTTTTTGTTCATATATGTATTTTTTTCATATATGTGGCTATATGTATTTTTTTGTTCATAGCATTTTTTTGTTCATAGCATTTTTTTCCATGTATGTATGTGGCTATATGTATGTATGTCGCCGTCGCCCTCGATCTCCTACCCCCTCCCGCCCCTACCCGACAAACTCTCGAGAGGAGATCGACATGAGGGGGGATGTCGGACATATCGGGCGACCAACTCTCGAGGCCACGCAAACCCTAGAAAAAAAGCGTTGTCGATCTCCTACCCCCCCCTCCCCTACCTGACAAACTCTCGAGGTCAGCCAAACCCCTAGAAGAAAACTCCGGTAACTTCGACATGAGGGGGGACGTCGATCAACCCCCTCTCGCCCGACCAAACACTCGAGTCCACCCAAACCGGGACTGAGATGTGATAGGTAGTATTTTTTTGTTCATAGAAAACTCCGGTAACTCTCCAACATGAGGGGGGGCGTCGATCGATCAACCCCCTCTCGCCAAATCGTGACTGAAAAAGCGTTGTCGAGGCCACCCCAAACCCTAGAAGTGTTGTCGAGGCCACCCCAAACCCTAGAAGCGTTGTCGAGGCCAACCAAATTTACCAAGTTAAATGAGTTAAAAGAGCGTTGTTGAGGCCACCCCAAACCCTAGAAGAGTTGTCGAGGCCACCCAAATTTACCAAGTTAAAAGAGCGTTGTCGAGGCCACCTCCCCGATAACTTCGACATGAGGGGGACGTCCGACATGACATGAGGGGGGACGTCGGACATGACATGAGGGGTGAGCGTCGTTGTCGTCTACCCCCTCCGGTAACATAGATAACTCCGGTAACATAGATTTATCAAGAATGCCCCCATTATGGATGTGCACAAGTTGATCCAATTTTTTTTTGATCTCATCTATATATATTCTTTTATATGTCACGTTGTCTGTCAAAGTATTGAAGAAATCCATGGCTTCATCATTAGCCGGAAGTAACATGCGTATGATGCTATGAAGCTCTTCAATGTTGTTTTGGAACGGAGTTCCGGATAGAATAATTTGCTTTTTGGTACGAATTTCAGCAAAGGCCTTCCAAATAGCGATATTCGGAAGACTCTTGCTGAACTTCGTACCAAAAAGCTAATTAATTATCCTATCTGGGACTCCGTTCCAAAACAATTTTGGAGAGCTTCGTACCATTATGCACCTGTTACTTCCGGCTAATGATGAAGCCTTGGTTTTCTTGAATCCTTTGACACTAGACAACGTGACATATAGAAGGGTAGATGAGATCAGGAAAAATATGGACCATTTTCTGCACATTCAGAATGGCGCCATTTTGTTAAATCCCTTAAAGGTTAAGAGAATCCCTTGTTTGACATTCATGAGAGAGGCGGTCCGGACGTCGGACATTCATGAGAGAGGCAGTCCGGACGTCGGACATTCATGTTTGTATATTAATTGCCATGTTGTAATATTTGCAGAAACTATGGATCAAAGAGACTTGGAACAAGAAAAGTTGTTGGGGGAGATAATCCTCGCCGGAGGTGATGCTGTCTTGTCGTTTCTCAATGACACCGATGGAACAATGGAGGAGGAAGGACATGATCATGATGGCTCCGGTGACATGATCATGATGGCTCCGGAGGTGCTGACTAGCTAATTGATGCATTAATTGTTTTGGTATGTACATATATATATTAACTCTTCTTTCTTCTTTTATAGCCCTCCGGATCGAGCCAAACTTCGGTAACGAGACGAGGCCCAAAGAAGAGGTTGCGCAAGGATGAAAGGTTCACGATCACAGCACTCGCGGACGATGGCCTACCGATTGAACCCAAGCGGACCAAGGACGCATTTTCTGCTCAGTGCGGAGCTATTGTTAGGGACAACATCCCGATCAGCATCAAGCAATGGAATAAGCCTAAGGACGATGCCCCTGAAGGTGATTATGTCACCGATAGACAGAAAGATGATCTTTGGACCTTGCTGAAGGCAAATTTCACCCAACCGCCAGAGGAGGATCCGAATAAGCCCGTTATAGAGCCACTGGTCAAGGCGTGTGCTCTTAAGAAGATGGCAGATCTATTCAGGAGGTGGAAGAAGGAGTTGAAATCAAAGTTTGTCGACAAAGGTGAGACTCCAGAATTCATCGGCCGATTTGAGAAGATAAGAGATTACTGGCCCGCATTTGTGGCCTACAAGACATCAGACAAGAGTAAGAAAATGTCAGAGACAAACAAGAACAACGCTGCAAAGAAGCAGTATCACCATCACACAGGGTCAGGTGGCTACCTCAAAGCCCGGCCGTTGTGGGACAAAGCTGAGAATGACCTGATTGCTAAAGGGGTCGAACCAGAGACATTGAACTGGCCAGACCGTTCAAGGACTTTGGACCCTGAAACAGGGAAGTGCCGTTGGACGGACGAGCAACTTGCAATACCCGTCGCGAAGCTTCAGAAGTATATCACCGCAGCGCAGGAAGGGACGTTCATTCCCGACAGAGAGAAGGACGAGCTAACTGAGGCCCTAGGGAATGCTGAGCACCCTGGACGAACACGAGGCACACCAGGCTCCGTTCCGTGGAAGTTTGGGTTTCCCGACGCAGGCGGTTACAGAAGCCGGGAGAGAAAGAGGAAAGCGGAGCTGAGCGACATGCAGAAGATGAGTGCAAGACTACAAAAGCTAGAGGAAGCTGAGAGCTAGCGAGCTGCCGGCCAACTATCTCAGCGGCACGAAGCTACCCCAGAAGCTACCCCGCCATCTCAGCGGAGAAGCAGCGTGGCTTCCATGGAGCCCGTTCAGACTGACTTCACGGAGCCTATCTACCCCGTGGATACTATTACGAAGGCTCAAAATTGCGAGCTTATGACGAAATGCCATAACCTCACTTTCAAGGCGGCTCTCGGCTCAGTTGCACCTCCTCAACCCAACGGAACTTTTCACTGCCTTACGATTCCACATGGCTATGCTGTTCTGATGGTGGATGAAGTAATGGAGGGATTTGAGGAGCTCGAGCTTTACCACTCTACAGCTGAACGGGAGAATCAGCTGGTTCGTGCTCTGAGGAGTACATGTCTATGACAGAAGGAGTACATCAAGCTTCCAAACTGGACGCCTCCGCCTCCTCCTCCTCCTCCGGCGAGTCAGGGCACTCCGCCTCCTCCTCCTCCTCCTCCTCCTCCGGTGAGTGATCAGGGCACTCCGCCTCCTTCTCCGGCTCTTCCGACGCGTGAGGGCACTCGGCCTCCTCCTTCGCCTACTCCGGCGCGTCGGAGCACTCCGCCTCCTCAGCAACGACGGAAGAGAGACGCCGCCGCTTCGGCGGCTAGCAGTACAAGCAGAGGCGGGAGGCAATTCAGATACGGTCCATGTCTCAAGCCTGTGGAAAAGTTACCATATGAGAGGACCGAGCAGGAAAACGAGGACATATGTCGTGCCGAAGTGAGAGACCATTTTGCAAAGAAAACTCCACCTCCGAAGGAGAAGCTAGATCCGGTGAAAGTGAAGCGCACTATCGATGCCCTGAAGCGACCACCACCGCCTCCGCCGGATTCCAACTATGACCGCATAATTACTAAGACACATGCTAAAGCGCAGCAGTCGGGAAGTACTGCCAGTGCTGCAAGAGCGAAAAAACAAAGAAGTGGGAAAACAATTCCCCAGCTCGGCGAACAGGAGAAGCAATCATGCCCCCCGCTCAAGGTGTCTAGCGATATCGCTAATCATCCGGTGCTACTGCCCGGTACCACTCTTGATGATTACCTGCCCGATGATGTACAGTTTGAAACGGCTGAGGTAGTAGACGTCTTTAGATACGAGCACGGGAAGCCTCTCGTCAAACCTGATCATCCTCATCTAACAACGATGATGCAAAAATTGCATGACTGGTACATGGAAACCTGCAGGAAGTCTGGGAAAGACAGTTTGTTAGTCGGAATTAAAAAAGAGCATGACTTCCCTGGAGTCGACCTGTTGCCTGTTGAATTTGTGGAGTTATTTCAATTATACAATCAAAAGGCCCTCGACAAACAACTCATGACTTGCTACTGTCTGTAAGTATTACTTCTATAATTAAGTCTCTAGCTCAGCTCGTTCATTGCATGTATATATAATTATCCTCACTATATTATGCAGATTGAAGATGGTCGAATGCCAAAAAATAGGAATCTTCGACGTTGGGTTCATTAGCCCAAATACCGTAAATGAATGGTCAGTACGAAAGGCGGCTGAAGATACCGAGAACAACTTACTACAAACGTTCCTTACACATCAAAACAAAAGGGAAATACTCTTTCCTTACAACTTCAAGTGAGTGTTACTGTCTTCTGCATATTCAGTTCCGCTTACTCGTGGTTAAGTAATGTAATTGATGAGTTATGCGTGCGCAGCTTCCACTATATTCCGCTATCCATTAACCTTGATGGGGCATTAGTAACTGTCTTAGACTCGCTCCGTAAAGATCCCAAGTATTATGCGGACATGACTGCAATGCTCCAGAAGTAAGTTCAATCAATACCGGGACCATATCGGCAACTTTCGTTCATTTCCTGATATCAAGTAATCATTTTCTTT
Organism: Elymus sibiricus; assembly: GCA_039707655.1. Taxonomy (NCBI): domain Eukaryota; kingdom Viridiplantae; phylum Streptophyta; class Magnoliopsida; order Poales; family Poaceae; genus Elymus; species Elymus sibiricus. The sequence continues at coordinate 88,237,287 of CM077676.1, forward strand.
GCCTGCCAGGGTTTGGAAAACGTTCACCGCTAAGGTTCTGGGTCTGAAGAAGGAGCTGCGATTTACACACCCCAAAGTAAGTAGTACTAGCTAGTTCCGCGCATCTCTCATTGATTCTAGTTTCATCAATACCATCATCATGCTTGCTTATCAGTTTGATTGAACTCTATTCTCGTAAAGTGCTTGTTGCAGGCACCCAACACTCATTTATGTGGATACTACGTATGCGAGTTCATTCGCTACTATACCTCTGAACGGGCCTCCTCTGAGAAACAATTTCAAGTACGTAAAAAATATTCACAATTTTATTTTATATATTACCATCAATTGTGTTGAGTTTCATTCATATATATGTATTGACCGCTTCTTTAAATTAGATCTGGCAGATGCGGGATGAACTCCTACCACATGATCGCATACGAGCAATTCAAGAGGAATTGGCGGGATTCTTTCCTGACCACGTCATACCTGAACAAGGAGAATACCATGTGAAATTGAAATTGTTGTAAGGGATGTTATATATTATACATATGTAGCAGCGTCGGATAGATATACGAAAACTTGTTGTTCGACCAAGCACGAAGAAAGAGATGTCACTTCTCTCTATATATGTTCATGACGATCTTGTCTAATTAATGGTTTCCTTTATTTGCTTACTAGCTAGCGTCGAGTTCTCTCTATATGTGTAGTAGCTAGCGTCGACCAAGCACGGAAAAAGAGAGGTCACTTCTCTCTATTAGCTCGCTAACACAATATGAAACCCCTAAATTAACCCTCCAAAACCCCAAAACCCCCCCTTCCAAAAAAAAAAAACCAGCGACTGCGAGCTGCTGACGCGTGGCCGCCTTTTGGCCGCCTTTTGGTCCCGGTTGGTAACACCAACCGGGACTAAAGGTCCTCCCTCCCCCGCCCCAGGCTGCGCCACGTGGATGCCTTTTGGTCCCGGTTGGTGTTACCAACCGGGACTAAAGGTCCTCCTGCCTGGGCTTCCCGCAGCGGCCACGTGGAGCCCCTTTGGTCCCGGTTCGTAAGCGAACCGGGACTAAAGGTTTTGGGCTTTAGTCCCGACCCTTTAGTCCCGGTTCCAGAACCGGGACTAAAGGCCCTTACGAACCGGGACAAATGGCCCTTTTTCTACTAGTGGACGTATCAACTCCCCCAAGCTTAGACCTCGCTTGTCCTCAAGCGAAAGCCGATATCGATAATCATGTCCACATGTTTAGAGAGAGAGGTGTCGATAAAAACAAAATACGGGCATAGTAGCATCATGATCATTATTATAACAGCAATATTTATTATCATAAAGCTTCTCATGAGCAAGTAACAATTCATCACAACAACGAAGTATAAGGCATAAACTTTCTTGAAAACTAACAAACTATGTTCTCAGTCAACAATGCAATTGTAATTCATCATATTTTCAGGACGGGTCTCATGTAGGAGCTTTTTAGCAAGTCCACATACTCAACCATCATATAGTCTTCTGTGATTGCTAACACTCACAACATATATATGGAGCAAAAAGTTCCAGCCAGACACATAGAAAGATAGGGGCTTATAATTTCGCCTACCAACTTATTAACCTCAATGGTGATGTCAACAATAATAACTCATGATCACTCATATCCAACTGGATATATGTGCCTAGATCTTTCCCCACCACATGATGCTTGCAAAAGAAAAAATATAAAAAGGAATAGAGGAGAACTCTATTGACTCTTGCATAAAAAGTAAATACATAAAAGTAAAAGATAGGCCCTTCGCAGAGGGAAGCAGAGGTTGTCATGCGCTTTTTTTGTTGGATGCACAATCTCTTAATGCAAAGGAACGTCACTTTATATTGCCCCTTGTGATAGCAACCTTTATTATGCAGTCCGTCGCTTTTATTTCTTTACCATCACAAGTTCGTACAAAGCTTATTTTCCCTTACAATAAAGTTCATACACATTTAGAGGCAATTTTATTGCTTTTTGCACCGATGACAACTTACTTGAAGGATCTTATTCAATCCATAGGTAGATATAATGGACTCTCATAACATGAAACTGGGTTTTGGATGCACAAGTAGTATCTCTACTTGGTGCGGATTTTTGGCTAGCAAAGATATTGGGCAAGCACCACATGTTGGAGGATCTATGACAATATAACTTCTTTGTGAATATGAGCAAACATAATTCATTACGTTGTCTTCCTTGTCCAACATCAACAATTTGACATAAAATACTTAATGGGGGCTCACAATCATAAAAGATGTCCAAGATAGTGTATTTGCATGTGAATCTTCTCTTCCCTTATTAATTTTTTCATGAATTGCATCATTGACCAATGCTATGCTTGTTAACTTCCAGTAAATTTTACCACTTATACTTTTCTTCATGTAATGTCATTACTTTCCATAAGATTAGCATATGATCTTTTTCATTATTTTCATTGCTAGGATTGAAACATAAAAGTAAAGAAGCAAAAACTCAAACTACTCTTTATTATATAACTCTCAACTCAATTACATAGATAGATAGATCACGAAACTAGCACTCGAAAATAGATCATACTAAACTTTTATTCAACTAGATCACAAAATAACTAAGGATCGAAGTAAAAGTAGGTAAAGATAACAAAAGTGATGGTGATACGATACCGGGGCACCTTCCCCAAGCTTGGCACAAGCCAAGGAGAGTGCCCATACCCATGTGCTCAAGTTTCTTTCTTCGGTGATGGTGGTGATGATGAAGTGGTGGGCTTATCCTCCGGCTTCCATGGCATAGGTTCCCCATCATAAAAGGATGAACGAGTCTCCGGAGTCCTGAAACTTGCAGCTAAACTCATACCTTTGAATTTTGCCTCATACTCAAAATATTGGTTTTGAAGATCATAGATTTGGCCTTGGAGATAGTCAATTCGTTCATTGAGGTTGAAGATGATGTCCCCCATCGATTGGCCATCCACCTTGTGATCGCGGGTGAATTCCATGATCATGGAGTGGTTGGCTCTAAGTCCATGTTCTACCATCCCTAGGCACTTGAAGATCTCCTGCTCCACCGCTTCGAGCCTAGCCTCCACGCTCCCGGTCCTCTTGGGTCCTTGAACATCCTGGATGTGAAGCACCCCCTCACGCATCTCGATGGCTTGAGGGTGTTTCATCACCTGCGGTAGGTAGGGGTTGATAACCTTCACGTAGAACTTGTCCTTGGAAGAGCTTGATGGAGCCATAGCGATCTAGATCTGTCAAAAAAATAGCACGAAACAAGAATAGGGGAGATTTCTGCGATACGGTGGTCAAAACGTCTGGGAGTATATATAAAGAATTTTTATCTTGCAAAACAAGTAATCCAGAAGAAAACGGAGTCGGGAAGGCTCACGAGGGGCCCACGAGCCACTAGGGCGCGCCTGGGGGCGGTGGCGCGCCCTGGTACCTCGTGTGCACCTCGTGGGTCCCCTCGGCTCTTTCTTATTTTTGTATTTTTTCTAATATTCCCAAACCAACAGAAAGTATTTTTATGGAATTTTTGGTGTCAGTTTACTTACCGTATCACGTACCTCTTCCTTTTTAGGGTTCTGGAGTGTTCTGGAAGGTCTCTCTTATGTATTACTCCGGTGTAATTGTTTCAATAATATTAGTTTCAACATTAATGGGAGTACCTGAAATATAGTGCTTAATTCTTTGCCCATTCACCACTCTCGGATTAGTGCCTTCAGAGTTGTTTATTTTGATGGCTCCGGAGCGATAAACTTTTTCGATGATATACGGTCCTTCCCATTTAGAGAGAAGTTTTCCTGCAAAGAATCTCAAATGAGAATTGTACAATAGAACTTGCTCACCCACTTTGAATTCCCGTTTTTGAATTCTTCTATCATGCCATCTTTTAACTTTTTCTTAAACAATTTGGCATTTTCATAAGCTTCGGTTCTCCATTCATCTAATGAGCTAATATCAAATAACCTCTTTTCACCGGCAAGTTTAAAATCATAATTGAGTTCTTTAATTGCCCAATATGCTTTACGTTCTAACTCAAGAGGTAAATGACATGCTTTTCCATAAACCATTTTATAAGGAGACATACCCATAGGATTTTTATAAGCAGGTCTATAAGCCCATACTACATCGTCAAGTTTCTTAGACCAGTTCTTTCTAGATCTATTGACGGTTTTTTGCAAAATTAATTTTATTTCTCTATTGCTCAATTCTACTTGACCACTAGATTGAGGGTGATAGGGAGATGCAATTCTATGGTTGACATCATATTTAGCAAGCAGTTTACGGAATGAACCATGAATAAAATGTGAACCACCATCAGTCATTAAATATCTAGGGACTCTGAACCTCGGGAAAATAACTTCTTTAAGCATTTTAATAGAAGTGTTATGACCAGCACTACTAGTTGGAATAGCTTCTACCCACTTAGTAACGTAATCAACAGCAACTAAAATATGAGTATACCCATTGGATTTAGGAAAATGTCCCATATAATCTAATCCCCAAACATCAAATGGTTCAATAGCAAGTGAATAATTCATAGGCATTTCCTGACGTCTACCAACATTACCAATTCTTTGACATTCATCACAAGATAAGTCAAACTTACGAGCATCCTTGAAAAGAGTAGGCCAATAAAAACCAGATTGTAATACCTTATGTGCAGTTCTGTCTCCCGCATGGTGTCCTCCGTAAGCCTCGGAATGACATTTTCATAGGATTTGTTCCTGTTCATGCTCAGGTATACAACGTCTAATAATACCATCTACTCCTTCTTTATAAAGATGTGGGTCATCCCAGAAGTAATGTCTTAAATCAAAGAAGAACTTTTTCTTTTGTTGGTATGTGGGTATCCAATCATCATTTTTGTATATTTCTCGACTTTACACAACAGTTGCTATGTATACTGTGAAAATAAGCCAAATTAACCAGTAACACCATTCACAGCAAGATATTATTGTTTAAGGTCGTTTTTGTGTTTGTGATTTCAGGTACCCTATATCTCTAGTTGTATCTAATATTCTGTTGATCTAAAGTTGAGTCAGAAAAATGCAATTAGCACACTCTACAACTCTTTCGTGTTTTGTAGTACTTCCTCCTTTCAAAATAAGTGTCTTAACTTTAAGTGAAATGTTTGTGTGCGGCGCGCCGGCCGAACCGTTGCGCCGGTCGCCCGCCAGTCGTGGATCTTGACTGAAACAGCGCGTCCATCAGATGCCACGCGCCCCCGCACAGCTCTATCTAGCCCCACCTATTTTCTTTTCGTCCCCACACAGCCCCGAAGCTCCTGGACCACTCGCGACTAATCTTCTAACCCACAACGTTTTCTCTCTCCCATTGCCTGGCATCTCAGTTCCATGGCGCCGCCAAGGCTTATTTTTTTTGACGTCCTCCTCTTCTCCTCTCTATGCACCCCCAATAGGCGCGGCTGCTGCAAGGAGCAAATCCTCCCCCGCCCTTGCTGCAGCCGGCGTGACGCTGGGCGGACTCACAGCATACTACAATTGGAACCGGTGACCGGTTTGCTACAACCAGTGAGCAATTTTTCTGGCACCGGCCGACGCCGGAGCTGGAACCGGCAAATGGTTTTGCTACAACCAGCAGAGCAATTTTGTTGCCAGCTGCCGGCGACGGAGCTGGAGCCGGTGGTTTGCAACAACCAGCGAGCAATTTTGCTGCCACCGGCCGACGACGGAGCTGGAACCGGCAAAAGGTTTTGCTACAACCAGCAGAGTAATTTTGTTGCCACCTGCCGACGCCGGAGCTGGAACCGGCAGATTGTTTTACTACAACCAGCGAAGCCCCGAGCTGGAAACAACATCTATTTTTGCTGCATCGACCAGAGCAATTTCTACGACGATGATGGCAGATCCCTTTTTTTGTTGCAACCGGCAACCGGAAAAGCTTCCATCGACAAGTTTTTTGCTACAACGGGAAGCTGCATCCAGGGGAGAGGGGGAGGCTGCAATGTGGGGCGCACCACCGTGCCGCCGGCGAGGTTGCGGGTTTTTGTCTACGGCTGCTGGGTAGGCGCGCGGACGATTTTTTTTTGCTGCAATCGTAACAGTTTTTGGTACGACTGAACGGTGATTTTTGCTACGAGGGTGGCGGCCGGATCCGGAAGGGGCGCTGCGAGGGAGCAGCCATTATGCTTTGAGATCTACGAGCTCTGCGGGTGCGCGGCGAAGCTCGGCGCGGTGGTGCGGGGGGAGCATGGTGAGCTTGATGCGGCAAGGGGGGTGCGCGGGGGGTTGCCCCGTAAGGAGGAAGAAGTGCGGGGAAGGAGATGATGAATCGGGGCGGCTACGGGTGCCCCAATTGGACGGCTGCTAGGCGACCGGCCGAAACTTTGGGACGGCGCGCCGGCGCCTAGCAGTCACTAAATTTAATATAACTTTTTACAAAAATTAGTACAAAGTTGGACACTTATTTTGGGACAGAGGGAGTAGAAGCCAACTGACCTCTCGTGGTGCCCGCCACAGCCGTGGGAGCCGGCGCCGGCGCGGCCGCCTTGGTCGGCAACAGGAGCATCGTGCTGCCCGTGTAGAACTGTTGGCTTCCAGTTTCGGCCCTCAAGGTGCACCGCGGACCAGCTATCCTCGCGCCATTCGGCGGGAACGTGGTCCACCACTTGCCCACGAGGCCCTGCAGGCAGCTCCGACACAGCTGCGACGACAGGTCCGCCGCGCACTGCGCTGCCGAGTAGATGCTGGGGAACCCCGGGTTGGGCCCTGCGTCCCAGTGCCCCGTGGCGAAGTACCTCGTCGTAGAGTTGTCCACTGCATACTCCGCCGTGGCGTTAAGAAGGCCGGTGACCGCCCGGTTGTAGCCCGCGACGTCGCTGCCAGTGATTTCGGTACCGCTGATGAGGTGCAGCTCGCCGGAGTTGCCGGTGGTGGCGAGGAAGTCTTGGTTGGACAGCCGGACGTAGCACTGGTTGTAGCAGAGTGCCACGTCCTTGCTGCGGTTGCAGACTCTCTGTGTGTCCCGGGCGGAGAAGGTGACGCAATCGAAGCAGTCGGAGGGGCTGATGTCTCCCCGGCAGAGGACCAGGCCCCAGACGGTGTCCGGGGCGGCGCCAATGTTGCCGGAGGCGAACAGGGACGCCGAGGAGGAGGCGTTTTGACGGAGGTTTCCGAGGAGGTCCAGGAGGTTGGTTTCGTACGTGCTGCCTGCGGAGTAGTTGCCTCTGCCACAGAACGGCCACGGCTGTGCTGCGGCGAGCGGAAGCACGAGGAGGAGCACAAGAGCGTTAATGGAGGACAAGCCGTGCATGGTGTGAGAGCAACTTTTCCCTGTGAGCTAAGTACTCCTAGTCAATGGCAAGCAAAGCTGCCTGTTATAGAGAATTCGCTAGAGTTGCCGCGTCCGCCCCCGGTAAGCAAAGAGAGCGTGGTGTATGACCATGAGGAGGCGCTGAGGCTACTTGCAAGTAAAAAACAGACGGATTTAGGGCATCTTCAACGGGGACCCGCAAATTTTCTCCAGCATCCGTCTGCGGACATGGGCGATCAGTCCACGTACATGAACGCGGAAGGCCGCCATCCAACGCTGACCACATACATTTCAACGCGTATTTGAACAAACCTGACGAAATTCATGCAAACCCGTCGATATTCATCAAAGTTCAGATAGAAAATAGCACAAATCATCCATACATAGCATGCAAATTAAGTTTAGTACACAATGTCTTAAATTCGATTAGAGTAACCCGATGTCCAACAAGTTTTTTATCAACAGATCATACCCTCCCACACATACTTTCCCTTCAGCTTCATCCAACAGTGTGTACGTAAATAGCCGTCACTCTGTCCTGTGGTACATCACGGCAGTGCGTGCGGGCTACATAATGTGTACACCAACATTGAGTGAACGAATCAATTAACAAGTTGAGCAAGAGAAAGCAAACCTTACGATCTCGTCCTCTGCCGTGTGCAATGGCCACCTTGCCTCCAGCTGACGAACCATGATACAAAACTTGGTGGCGCTGGTCTAGATAGCGTACCAGCGATACAATAACGACCTCACATTGTGTTGTTGAATGATGTACATGTTGTAGGGCGCAATGTGCTTTCGTGCGTGAAACGATTCATCCACTTGCTGTCAGAAGGTCCCCCGTCTGCTCCTACCTACGAAATCCACGGATACGGCCAACCACGCATCGCACAACAACTCATCCTCCATGGTCGAGTAGCTCTCCATACTTCGTACTCTAAAAAATGACATGGTGTTCCAAAATAAGCTCAATGGCATTTGACCGAACACCTGCCAAGCATGGTGTCCTCCATGGAGGTCGTCTAAGGGGGGGAGGAGTGTACCTGGGTACAAACGGCTCCAGGGTGGACAGTGTCATCGTAGAGGCGAGCAGGCGTGTCGGTGCAGGCTGCGGACGTCCGGCAATGCCTCTGTGGCAGCCGAAGACGTATAGCAGTGGCGGCGGAGGTGGAGGGTGCAGATGCAAAGTAAAGGGGAGAAGGGGCGGAGTGAAAGGAAATGGGACCGGAAGGGGGGATTGGGTGGGCCGGGGGTGTCGGAGTCGTACGTGTTTGATGTCCGGACTCCCACAACCCCCTCCCCCCCCTCAGTTTGTCTCTATTTGCTGGAGAAAACACGTCCGGACCGCTCGACGGACCGATACAGGACCGTGTTGGATGGCTTCCGCGGTCCAGACGTATGCGGGCGATTTGTGGCGTTGGAGATGCCCTTATCCCTTTTTGAGGGGAAAATGATACTATTTATTTGAGCGAATCTTAGACCTAAAAGGCCAAAAAGAGTGCGTGCAGTAGGTGTCATTGAATAAGAATATATTGATGCCAATTTTGTCAATGTAGTGTCGGTGTTGACTAGATTGACCGAGATGCAGCGTATTCACATCTTGGGCCATGCAAGTTGCATGAGCTTTTGTTTTTTAAGGGAGCAAGTTGCATGAGCTTTTGGTTTTAGGGGAACTTGGTAACACGTTACGTAGTGCCGTCACGGTCTCAGTCCTGCTAACGTCGACTGATGACCTAAGGCATGCCAAACCTAGTTAACATCAACATATTCACGTTAGTCCGTTATTACTTCCTTTATAATCGTTTTGCCTCTTTCGTACAAGTTTCCGGTGAGCTGATCAACGCCAAGCCTCGCAACCACTTGCGAGTCCACACGGCCCATATTCAAACTTGGGACTGCTTTGAGCCGTCCACACCGTGCGTTTGCCCGGACCGGTTCCTCGACAATATGCAGAACGAGCAGAACATTGCCACCATCGCCTCCGCCGCGATGACCTGGCTCCATGGTGGAGCCTAAGCTAGCCCCCTACGCCGCCGCAGAGTCCTCAATGAACGAGAACAGGTCTGGCCAAGAAGAGCCGTCCGTGCTGTACTGGTAGACGGTATTCTTCCTGTCCTGGTCGCAGTAAGAGTAAGAGAGGACAGTGGAACAGGCGCCGCGCGCACCACACATGGCGTCCAGGACTTGAGCATGCCATTGCCGCCGCCACACCCTACCTCTATCGGTACCTCTGAGAAACTGAGCCGGCACATCATTTTAAGATTGATGAAGTCATCACAGACACCTTCGTAGTCGACGGGAACGTCTCCTCCCACTGAACGCACATTGCTGGAAGCCCTCAAATAAATTCAAGAAAATGGAAGTACCATTGTCAAGTCTAGGACTTGAACTCTGTCGGGCTGGGGATACCACTGTCCTTTAACCATCCAACCACAAGTTGATTCGCTCAATTTTTCGGTTTTGTTGTGTAGAAGTACCTGAGAAAGGCCATCGCCCAATTAATCACAGCCCACTCAGAATCGAAGATGCACAGCAAGCAAGCAATCTTTGAAAGTGCAAGCAATCACGGGGAAATTCGCAGGGACACACAGGTGCGAGGCACGTACCTGCCCAGTCATGCCCGACTGTCCGATTGCTTTAAGATTTGTAAATTTGATTAGTCTTAGGCCTTTGATTACTGATGGGGTCACCTACCACTGGTAGGGTCACAGACCTGACATCTAAGGCCCACCTGGGGCCCCACACCATCATTAATAGGTCTCAGAACCACACACGCATTCGGATGCGTGTAACACGGAATCCACTCAGGTACATCGAAGACACTTGGACGTCCACCCTCCAGTCGGCCAGATCTCACCACTCGGACAGTGGAGACGTAGGGGCGACATGGGAGCTGCAACGGTCCGAAGGCGTTAAGTCGAGCTTCAAGTACAGTCAAGGCCGCCGTTACCAGTAACTGCTGTAGTCATGGCTGTTATAACCTGTAACTCCCATAATTATTGTCATTAATGCCCTGGCGACGTAGTGGTAAAGAGGCCGCAGCACACTCCTATATAAGCGTCCCTCACCCTCCGTCGCAGGGTTCAGCATCCCCTTGTAATCACATACCCTAAGAGCAAACAAGCCTCCGGGCAACGAGACGTAGGGTTGTTACCTTTTCCGAGAGGGGCCCGAACTCGTAAAAACCGAGTGCCACACCTGTGTTGTAGCTAGGCTCTGTCCCTTCATTCGTACCCCCAGTATTCATTGTCAGGTTAGTAACCACGACAGTTAGCACCCACCATGGGGCGGTGCGTTTAGCGAATTTAGCAGTACAGGTAGAATTTCATCATCACCATGTTAGTCGGCGGCGAAATCCGTTTCGGGGCTCTCAGCTTCATCGCCGACGACTTAGCGTGGCTCCCGGAGGCCCCACTGGATGTGGAGTCACTGCCCATCTGTGGTGCGGCGCAATTCTGCGCATCTTCGTACGGAGTCCTTCTTCGACAGCCATCGGTTCCATACCGAGTGGTCTCCGTCCTTTTCACTGGACGCCGTCCCAAGCGCTCTGGGCGCTCACGGCTCCAACGCTGGATCAAGCACGCGGTGGCCATTCAGGCCACATCGGAGCACATGGCGGCTCTTGAGCCTGACGAGCCCGCGCTTGACCTTTTCGCCGAGCTCCACGAGGATTCCATCAGCGAGTCCAAGTGCGAGAGCGTGGAGTCCACCGTTGAGGTCCTTATGGCTGGCACGGAGCAGCGCGGTCCTCCGGGTTATTCCTGCCCCCGTGACGGACACGTGGGCACCTTGCGCGGGAACGATAACGACAACCATGGAACGACCGTTCGCCTCATCACGATCCTTATATCCCGCAAGCTCTCACTCGGGAGCAGAGCGACGAGCTCCGGCGGATAAACGAGCAAGCTTTGCACACCCCCATCACCGGGACGACTCCTGAGGCCCTGGCCATGGAGTCGGCGCGTTTGGCCACTCTGGCCGAGCGAGATCGCCTAGAGCGGCTGCAGAAGGAGTTGGACGATCGCACTCGCCAACAACCCAGTTCCAGTCGGCACAAGCGCCGGTTGTTCGCGAGTGACCAGCCTCGGAAGTACCATGTGTTGAACAGCCCTCTGCACAACCTGGCGGCGGCTACCAGGATCGCTGATTCCATCCAGCCCTCCGATTCTGCAGCCGGAGAAGGGATCCGTCAGATCCAAGCGCTCCTGAAGATGGCCCTGTCGCAGAACGCGGCGGTGTCGCAGTCCCGCGATCGCATCCACAGTGCATCAGTGCGCGCCGAAACTGTCCAGTAGGCCCATAGTCCTCTGAGCTCGGGAAGACGCCGGGCTTCACCTTCCTCAAGGAATCACCACGGGGAGCGGAGGCGCGACCGAGTCGTTTCGCCCCGGCGACATGATGATTACAATCGAACCCAGATGCCCCCTCTATGGGACGTCCCATACGGGCGCCAGCCTTATGGTGACAGGCATTCTCCCGGGAACGATCACTGGCCGAGCCCCTCGTATCGTCCGGGTAACCTCCGAGACCGCCAGTTCAATGCGAGATCCGTACTCGCTCATAACCTGGTCGACAGAGGGTGGGCCCTGAGGGAAGGCCTTGACGCTGATGTTCCGAGTGGTTCCGCACCCTCTGCACCTGAGTGTTTCAGTCGGTACATTCGGGCTGCAGATATCCCGAACAATTTCAGATTGGTGACCGGCATTAGCAAGTTCACTGGCGATTCGAAGCCAGAGATTTGGTTAGAGGACTACTGAGTGGCCGTCCAGATCGGCGGCGGCAATGACAATGTGGCTATGAAGCATCTGCCACTGATACTCGAGGGGTCGGCCCGGGCCTGGCTCAACCAGTTGACACGCGGGAGTATTTACTGCTGGGACGATCTGGCCCGGATCTTCATCAAGACCTTCGAGGGCACGTATAAGCGGCCGGGTGGATTGTCAGAGCTGTAGCACTGCGTTCAGAAGCAGAATGAAACTCTCCGAGAGTACATCCAGCGGTGGACCACTCTGCACAACACGGTGGAAAATGTCACCGAGCATCAGGCGATCTGCGCCTTCAAATCTGGCGTCAGGTATCGTGAGTTGGCCTTGAAGTTCGGCCGTACTGAGATCCCGACTCTCAGTCGGGTGATGACCCACAAGTATAGGGGATCAATCATAGTCCTTTCGATAAGTAAGAGTGTCGAACCCAACGAGGAGCAGAAGGAAATGACAAGTGGTTTTCAGCAAGGTACTTTCTGCAGGCACTGAAATTATCGGTAACGAGTGGTTTGATAGCAAGATAATTTATAACAAGTGACAAGTACCAATAGTAACAAAGAGTGCAGCAAGATGGCCCAATCCTTTTTGTAGCAAAGGACAAGCCGGAACGATGTCTTATAATAAGCGAAGCGTTCTCGAGGACACGTGGGAATTTCATCTAGTCACTCTCATCATGTTTGTTTGATTCGCGTTCGCTACTTTGATAATTTGATATGTGGGTGGACCGGTGCTTGGGTGCTGTTCTTACTTGAACAAACCTCCCACTTATGATTAACCCCTCTCGCAAGCATCCGCAACTATGAAAGAAAAATTAAGATAAATCTAACCATAGCATTAAACATATGGATCCAAATCAGCCCCTTACGGAATAGCGCATAAACTAGGGTTTAAGCTTCTGTCACTCTAGCAACCCATCATCTAATTACTACTCCACAATGCATTCCCTTAGGCCCAAAGATGGTGAAGTGTCATGTAGTCGACGTTCACATGGCACCACTAAGAGAATCAACAACATACATATCATCAAAATATCGAACGAATACCAAATTCACATGATTACTTATGACAAGACTTCTCCCATGTCCTCAAGAACAAAAGTAACTACTCACAAACCATATTCATGTTCAAGATCAGAGGGGTATTGAATAGCATATTGGATCTGAACATATAATCTTCCACCAAATAAATCAACTAGCATCAACTACAAGATGTAATCAACACTACTAGCAACCCACAGGTACCAATCTGAGGTTTTGAGACAAAGATTGAATACAAGAGATGAACTAGGGTTTGAGATGAGATGGTGCTGTTGAAGATGTTGATGAAGATTGGTCCTCCCACAATGAGAGAATCGTTGGTGATGTTGATGGCTCCGATTTCCCCCTCCCGAAGGGAAGTATCCCCGGCGGAATCGCTCCGCCGGAGAGCAAAAGTGCTCCTGCCCAAGTTCCGTGTCGAGACGGCGGCGCCCCGTCCCAAAAGTCTTCTCTTTATTTATTCTAGGTCAAATGGGCGTATATACCAGAAAATGGGCACTGGAGGCTGGCCAGGGGCCCCACAAGCCACCAGGGCGTGCCTGGGGGGGTGGCGGGCCTTGCTGCCTCGTGGGCACCTGGGTGGCCCCCTCTGGTACTTCTTTCTGCCAGTATTTTTTATTTATTCCAAAATAAATCTCTGTGAAATTTCAGCTCATTTGAAGATGTGCAGAATAGGTATCTCTGACATAGCTTTTTCAGGTCCAGAATTCCAGCTGCCGGCAATCTCCCTCCTTATGTAAATCTTGCATATTAAGAGAGAAAAGGCATTAGAATTGCTTCACAAAGTATTATATTGATTAAAAACACTATAAATAATAGTAGTGAAACATGATGCAAAATGGACGTATCAACTTCCCCAAGCTTAGACCTCGCTTGTCCTCAAGCGAAAGCCGATATCGATAATCATGTCCACATGTTTAGAGAGAGAGAGAGAGGTGTCGATAAAAACAAAATACGGACATAGTAGCATCATGATCATTATTATAACAGCAATATTTATTATCATAAAGCTTCTCATGAGCAAGTAACAATTCATCACAACAACGAAGTATAAGGCATAAACTTTCTTGAAAACTAACAAACTATGTTCTCAGTCAACAATGCAATTGCAATTCATCATATTTTCAGGACGGGTCTCATGTAGGAGCTTTTTAGCAAGTCCACATACTCAACCATCATATAGTCTTCTGTGATTGCTAACACTCACAACATATATATGGAGCAAAAAGTTTCAGCCAGACACATAGAAAGATAGGAGCTTATAATTTCGCCTCCCAACTTATTAACCTCAAGGGTGATGTCAACAATAATAACTCATGATCACTCATATCCAACTGGATATATGTGCCTAGATCTTTCCCCACCACATGATGCTTGCAAAAGAAAAAAAATAAAAAGGAATAGAGGAGAACACTATTGACTCTTGCATAAAAAGTAAATAAATAAAAGTAAAAGATAGGCCCTTCGCAGAGGGAAGCAGAGGTTGTCATGCGCTTTTTTTGTTGGATGCACAAGCTCTTAATGCAAAGGAACGTCACTTTATATTGCCCCTTGTGATAGCAACCTTTATTATGCAGTCCGTCGCTTTTATTTCTTTACCATCACAAGTTCGTACAAAGCTTATTTTCCCTTACAATAAAGTTCATACACATTTAGAGGCAATTTTATTGCTTTTTGCACCGATGACAACTTACTTGAAGGATCTTATTCAATCCATAGGTAGATATAATGGACTCTCATAACATGAAACTGGGTTTTGGATGCACAAGTAGTATCTCTACTTGGTGCGGATTTTTGGCTAGCAAAGATATTGGGCAAGCACCACATGTTGGAGGATCTATGACAATATAACTTCTTTGTGAATATGAGCAAACATAATTCATTACGTTGTCTTCCTTGTCCAACGTCAACAATTTGACATAAAATACTTAATGGGGGCTCACAATCATAAAAGATGTCCAAGATAGTGTATTTGCATGTGAATCTTCTCTTCCCTTATTAATTTTTTCATGAATTGCATCATTGACCAATGCTATGCTTGTTAACTTCCAGTAAATTTTACCACTTATACTTTTCTTTATGTAATGTCATTACTTTCCATAAGATTAGCATATGATTTTTTTCATTATTTTCATTGCTAGGATTGAAACATAAAAGTAAAGAAGCAAAAACTCAAACTACTCTTTATTATATAACTCTCAACTCAATTACATAGATAGATAGATCACGAAACTAGCACTCGAAAATAGATCATACTAAACTTTTATTCAACTAGATCACAAAATAACTAAGGATCGAACTAAAAGTAGGTAAAGATAACAAAAGTGATGGTGATACGATACCGGGGCACCTTCCCCAAGCTTGGCACAAGCCAAGGGGAGTGCCCATACCCATGTGCTCAAGTTTCTTTCTTCGGTGATGGTGGTGATGATGAAGTGGTGGGCTTATCCTCCGGCTTCCATGGCATAGGTTCCCCATCATAAAAGGATGAACGAGTCTCCGGAGTCCTGAAACTTGGAGCTAAACTCATACCTTTGAATTTTGCCTCATACTCAAAATTTTGGTTTTGAAGATCATAGATTTGGCCTTGGAGATAGTCAATTCGTTCATTGAGGTTGAAGATGATGTCCCCCATCGATTGGCCATCCACCTTGTGATCGCGGGTGAATTCCATGATCATGGAGTGGTTGGCACTGAGTCCACGTTCTACCATCCCTTGGCACTTGAAGATCTCCTGCTCCACCGCTTCGAGCCTAGCCTCCACGCTCCCGGTCCTCTTGGGTCCTTGAACATCCTGGATGCGAAGCACCCCCTCACGGATCTCGATGGCTTGAGGGTGTTTCATCACCTGCGGTAGGTAGGGGTTGATAACCTTCCCGTAGAACTTGTCCTTGGAAGAGCTTGATGGAGCCATAGCGATCTAGATCTGTCAAAAAAATAGCACGAAACAAGAACAGAGGAAATTTCTGCGATACGGTGGTCAAAACGTCTGGGAGTATATATAAAGAATTTTTATCTTGCAAAACAAGTAATCCAGAAGAAAACGGAGTCGGGAAGGCTCACGAGGGGCCCACGAGCCACCAGGGCGCGCCTGGGGGCGGTGGCGCGCCCTGGTACCTCGTGTGCACCTCGTGGGGCCCCTCGGCTCTTTCTTATTTTTGTATTTTTTCTAATATTCCCAAACCAACAGAAAGTATTTTTATGGAATTTTTGGAGTCAGTTTACTTACCGTATCACGTACCTCTTCCTTTTTAGGGTTCTGGAGTGTTCTGGAAGGTCTCGCTTATGTATTACTCCGGTGTAATTGTTTCAATAATATTAGTTTCAACATTAATGGGAGTACCTGAAATATAGTGCTTAATTCTTTGCCCATTCACCACTCTCGGATTAGTGCCTTCAGAGTTGTTTATTTTGATGGCTCCGGAGCGATAAACTTTTTCGATGATATATGGTCCTTCCCATTTAGAGAGAAGTTTTCCTACAAAGAATCTCAAACGAGAATTGTACAATAGAACTTGCTCACCCACTTTGAATTCCCGTTTTTGAATTCTTCTATCATGCCATCTTTTAACTTTTTCTTTAAACAATTTGGCATTTTCATAAGCTTGGGTTCTCCATTCATCTAATGAGCTAATATCAAATAACCTCTTTTCACCGGCAAGTTTAAAATCATAATTGAGTTCTTTAATTGCCCAATATGCTTTATGTTCTAACTCGAGAGGTAAATGACATGCTTTTCCATAAACCATTTTATAAGGAGACATACCCATAGGATTTTTATAAGCAGGTCTATAAGCCCATACTGCATCGTCAAGTTTCTTAGACCAGTTCTTTCTAGATCTATTGACGGTTTTTTGCAAAATTAATTTTATTTCTCTATTGCTCAATTCTACTTGACCACTAGATTGAGGGTGATAGGGAGATGCAATTGTATGGTTGACATCATATTTAGCAAGCAGTTTACGGAATGCACCATGAATAAAATGTGAACCACCATCAGTCATTAAATATCTAGGGACTCTGAACCTCGGGAAAATAACTTCTTTAAGCATTTTAATAGAAGTGTTATGACCAGCACTACTAGTTGGAATAGCTTCTACCCACTTAGTAACGTAATCAACAGCAACTAAAATATGAGTATACCCATTGGATTTAGGAAAAGGTCCCATATAATCAAATCCCCAAACATCAAATGGTTCAATAGCAAGTGAATAATTCATAGGCATTTCCTGACGTCTACCAACATTACCAATTCTTTGACATTCATCACAAGATAAGTCAAACTTACGAGCATCCTTGAAAAGAGTAGGCCAATAAAAACCAGATTGTAATACCTTATGTGCAGTTCTGTCTCCCGCATGGTGTCCTCCGTAAGCCTCGGAATGACATTTCCATAGGATTTGTTCCTGTTCATGCTCAGGTATACAACGTCTAATAATACCATCTACTCCTTCTTTATAAAGATGTGGGTCATCCCAGAAGTAATGTCTTAAATCAAAGAAGAACTTTTTCTATTGTTGGTATGTGAAACTAGGTGGTATAAATTTAGCAACAATATAATTAGCATAGTCTGCATACCAAGGAGTATTACGAGAAGCATTTATTACAGCTAATTGTTCATCAGGAAAATCATCATTTATAGGAAGTGGGTCATCAAGAACATTTTCCATTCTAGACAAATTATCCGCTACGGGATTCTCAGCTCCCTTTCTATCAATAATATGCAAGTCAAATTCCTGTAGCAGTAGAACCCACCTAATAAGTCTAGGTTTAGCACCTTTCTTTTCCATAAGATATTTAATAGCAGCATGATCGGTGTGAATGGCTACTTGAGAATCAACTATGTAAGATTTGAATTTATCACATGCAAACACAACTGCTAGATATTCTTTCTCAGTAGTAGCATAATTTCTTTGGGCACTGTCTAGAGTTTTGCTTGCATAATGGATAACATTTAATTTCTTATCAACTCTCTGTCCTAGAAGAGCACCAACAGCATAATCACTAGCATCACACATAATTTCAAAAGGCAAGTTCCAATCAGGTGGTTGAACAATAGGTGCAGTGGTTAAAGCTTTCTTAAGTGTTTAAAAGGCTTCTACACAATCATCATCAGAAACAAATGGAACATCTTTTTGCAAGAGATTGGTAAGAGGTCTAGAAATTTTAGAGAAGTCTTTTATAAACCTTCTATAGAAACCAGCATGACCTAGGAAACTTCTCATACCTTTAATATCTCTAGGAAACGACATTTTCTCAATAGCATGAACCTTAGCTTTATCAACTTCAATACCTCTTTCAGAAATTTTATGCCCCAAGACAATACCTTCATTCACCATAAAGTGGCACTTCTTCCAATTCAAGACAAGATTAGTTTGTTCACATCTCTGCAAAACTCGATCAAGGTTGCTTAATCAGTCATCAAAAGAAGTTCCGTAAACGGAAAAATCATCCATGAAAACCTCAACAATCTTTTCACAAAAGTCAGAGAATATAGCAGTCATACATCTTTGAAAGGTAGCAGGTGCATTGCATAAACCAAAAGGCATACGTCTGTAAGCATAAGTTCCAAAAGGACAAGTAAAGGTGGTTTTCTCTTGGTCAGCTTGTGATACAGGTATTTGAGAAAAACCAGAATAACCATCTAGGAAACAAAAGTGTGTATGCTTAGACAATCTTTCTAACATTTGATCAATAAAAGGTAAGGGGTAATGATCTTTTCTAGTGGCTTTATTTAATTTTCTAAAATCAATTACCATCCTATAACCAGTTACAATTCTTTGTGGAATGAGTTCATTTTTATCATTAGGAACAACGGTAATACCTCCTTTCTTAGGGACACAATGAACAGGACTTACCCATCTACTATCAGCTATGGGATAGATTATACCTGCTTCTAGAAGCTTTAATATTTCGGTTCTTACCACCTCTTTCATCTTGGGATTTAGTCATCGTTGGTGGTCGACAACTGGTTTAGCATCAGGCTCCATATTAATTTTGTGCTGATATAGAGTGGGACTAATGCCCTTAAGATCATCAAGAGTATATCCAATAGCAGCGCGGTGCTTCCTCAGAGTTTTTAGTAATCTCTTTTCTTCATGCTCTGAAAGGTTAGCACTAATAATAACAGGATATATCTTCTTTTCGTCTAGATAAGCATATTTCAATGTATCAGGCAATTGCTTCAATTCAAATACAGGGTCACCCTTAGGTGGAGGAGGGCCTCCAAGAGTTTCAATAGGCAAATTGTGTTTAAGGATAGGTGGTTGATCAAAGAACATCTTATCTATTTCATTTCTTTCATTCATATGCATATCGTTTTCATGGTCTAGCAAATATTGTTCTAACGGATCAGTAGGAGGTACGGCAATAGAAGCAAGACCAAAAATTTCAACTTTACTAGGCAATTCTTTATCATGAGGTTGTCTACTAAACTTGGAGAAATTAAACTCATGAGACATACCACCAAAATTAACACTAACAGTTTCTTTAGCGCAATCAATGTTTGCATTAACAGTGTTCAAGAAAGGTCTACCAAATATAATGGGACAAAAATCATCTTGTGGAGAACCGAGGACTACAAAATCAGTAGGGTATTTTATTTTTCTACACAAGACTTCAACATCTCTAATGATCCCAAGCGGTGTAATGGTATCTCTATTTGCAAGCTTAATAGTAACATCAACGTCCTCTATTTCAATAGCTGCAATATCATTCATAATTTCTTGATATAAGGTAAACGGAATAGCACTCACACTAGCACCCAAATCACATAAGCCATGATAACAATGGTTTCCTATTTTGACAGAGACAACAGGCATGCCTACTACATGTTTGTTTTTATCTTTAGGGTCTGGTTTAGCAATTCTAGCTGCTTCATCACAGAAGTAAATAACATGCCCATCTATATTATCGACCAAGAGATCTTTAACCATAGCAACATTAGGTTCAACTTTAATTTGTTCAGAGGGTCTAGGTGCTCTAATATTACTTTTGTTAACCACAGTTGAAACCTTAGCATGTTTCTTAATTCTAACAAGAAATGGTGGTTTCTCAATATAAGCAGTAAGCACAACTGGATCAACATGGTAAACAATTGTTTCTTCTTTAACACTAACGGGTTCCTCAATCTTTTCTTTAACAGGGGGATGATATTTAAACCACTTCTCCTTAGGGAGATCAACATGAGTAGCAAATGATTCACAAAAGGAAGCTACTATCTCAGAGTCAAGTCCATATTTAGTGCTAAACTTATGAAAAGCATCGGTATCCATAAAAGGTTTAACACAATCGAACTCAAGTATTATACCTGACTCATTACCTTTGTCGAGTTCCCAATCTTCAGAGTTGCATTTAATTCTTTCCAGAAGATCCCATCTGAATTTAATAGTTTTCTTCATAAAGGAGCCAGTCGAAGAAGAATCGAGCATGGTTTGATCATCATGAGAAAGCCGAGCATAAAAATTATGTAAGATAATTTCTCTTGGAAGCTCATGATTGGGGCATGTGTACATCATGTACTTAAGCCTCCCCCAAGCTTGAGAGATGCTTTCTCCTTCACGAGGCCAAAAATTATATATATAATTCCGATCACGATGAACCAAATGCATACGATAAAATTTCTGGTGGAATTCTAGTTTCGATCGGTTCCAGTCCCATGTATCAGTATCATCACATAGCCTATACCATGTCAATGCCTTTCCCTCCAAAGATAAAGGGAATACTTTCTTCTTAACTCCATCTCCGGATAAACCTGCAAGCTTAAACAATCCACAAATTTCATCCACATAGATCAAGTGCATATCAGGATGTATTGTTCCATCTCCTGCATAAGGATTAGCTAGCAGTTTCTCTATCATACCCGAAGGAATCTCATAATAAATATTTTCAGTAGGTGCAGCAGGTTGAGGAGCAACACTTTGTGCTTCCGGTCGAGGAGAAGATACCCCGAACAAACCCCTCAAAGGATTACTTTCCATAGTGACAAGTGACAGTAAATTTCAGCACGTAATATAAATGTTTCCTTACCAAATTCCACTCACCAAAGGCGCTTCACTCCCCGGCAATGGCGCCAGAAAAGAGCCTTGATGACCCACAAGTATAGGGGATCAATCGTAGTCCTTTCGATAAGTAAGAGTGTCGAACCCAACGAGGAGTAGAAGGAAACCACAAGTGGTTTTTGTGCAAGGTACTTTCTGCAAGCACTGAAATCATCGGTAACGAGTGGTTTCATAGCAAGATAATTTGTAACAAGTGACAAGTAGCAATAGTAACAAAGAGTGAAGCAAGATGGCCCAATCCTTTTTGTAGCAAAGGACAAGCCGGAACGATCGCTTATAATAAGCAAAGCGTTCTCGAGGACACATGCAAATTTCGTCTAGTCACTTTCATCATGTTTGTTTGATTCGCGTTCGATACTTTGATAATTTGATATGTGGGTGGACCGGTGCTTGGGTGCTGTTCTTACTTGACCAAACCTCCCACTTATGATTAACCCCTCTCGCAAGCATCCGCAACTACGAAAGAAGAATTAAGATAAATCTAACCATAGCATTAAACATATGGATCCAAATCAGCCCCTTACGGAATAGCGCATAAACTAGGGTTTAAGCTTCTGTCACTCTAGCAACCCATCATCTAATTACTACTCCACAATGCATTCCTTTAGGCCCAAAGATGGTGAAGTGTCATTTGTCGACGTTCACATGGCACCACTAAGAGAATCAACAACATACATATCATCAAAATATCGAACGAATACCAAATTCACATGATTACTTATGACAAGACTTCTCCCATGTCCTCAAGAACAAAAGTAACTACTCACAAACCATATTCATGTTCAAGATCAGAGGGGTATTGAATATCATATTGGATCTGAACATATAATCTTCCACCAAATAAACCAACTAGTATAAACTACAAGATGTAATCAACACTACTAGCAACCCACAGGTACCAATCTGAGGTTTTGAGACAAAGGTTGAATACAAGAGATGAACTAGGGTTTGAGATGAGATGGTGCTGTTGAAGATGTTAATGAAGATTGGTCCTCCCACCATGAGAGGATCGTTGGTGATGTCGATGGCTCCGATTTCCCCCTCCCGGAGGGAAGTATCCCCGGCGGAATCGTGCTACTTGTAGCTTGCGTTGGTATTTTCCCTTAAGAGGAAGGGATGATGCAGCACAGTGGAGATAAGTATTTCCCTCGGTTATGAAACCAAGGTTATCAAACCAGTAGGAGAATCACGCAACACCTCGTTAGTAGCACCTTTACACAAACAACAAATCCTTGCACCCAACGCAAACGAGAGGTTGTCAATCTCTCGGCGGTCAATTGTAAGATTAAATTGTATGTGATAGATACATAGATTGAAACAAAAATACAAAATAAAATAAATAAAAGAAAATGGCAGCAATATTTTTAGGGTTTTAGTAATTTGGTTTAGATAGACCCGGGGGCCATAGGTTTCACTGGAGGCTTCTCTCAAGAAAATAGCATACGGTGGGTAGACAAATTATTGTTGGGCAATTGATAGAAAAGAAAATAATCATGACGATATCCAAGGCAATGATCATGTATATAGGCATCACGTCCAATACAAGTAGACCGACTCCTGCCTGCATCTACTACTATTACTCCACACATCGACCGCTATCCAGCATGCATCTAGTGTATTAAGTCCATAAAGAACGGAGTAACGCCTTAAGAACTATGACATGATGTAGACAAGATAAACACACGTATAAATAAACCCCATCTTCTTACCATTAATAGCAATGATACATACGTGTCATGTCCCTTTCTGTCACTGGGATTGAACACCGCAAGATCAAACCCATTACAAAGCACCTTCCCATGGCAAGATAAATCAATCTAGTTGGCCAAACCAAATCAATAGATCGGAGAAGAAATACGAGGCTATAATAATCATGCATAAAAGAGTGCAGCAAAGACTCAAATAATATTCATGGATAATCTGATCATAAACTCACAATTCATCGGATCCCAACAAACACACCGCAAAAAGTGATTACATCGGATAGAACTCGAAGAACATCGAGGAGAACATTGTATTGAAGATCAAAAAGAGAGAAGAAGCCATCTAGCTACTGCCTATGGACCCGAAGGTCTGTGGTAAACTACACACGCATCATCGGAAGGGCAACAAGGTTGATGTAGAACCCCTTCGTGATCAATTCCCCCTCCGGCAGATTACCGGAGAAGGACCCCAGATGGGATCTCTCTGGAACAGAAACTTGCGGTGGCGGAAAAAGTATTTCGTGGACTCCCCTGAGGGTTTCTGATTTTTCCTGAATTTATAGTGGTGGAATTAGGTCAAACGGAGCAAAGGGGGGCCCACGAGGCACCAGGGCGTGCCTGCCCCCCCTCCCCCCCAGGCGCGCCCTGGTGGCTCGTGGCCACCTCCTCGGTCTTTTGGCCCTCTCCCGAAGCTTCTAGTGTTTATCTTGTCCAATAAAAAATCTCCAAAAAGTTCCATGGCATTTGGACTTCGTTTGGTATTGATTTTCTGTAAAACAAAAACTGGGCAGAAAACAGCACATGGCACTGGGCACTAAGTTAATAGGTTAGTCTCCAAAAATGATATATAATTACTGTAAATGATTATAAAAACATCCAAGATTGATAATATAACAGCATGGAACAATCAAAAATTATAGATATGTTGGAGACGTATCAGCATCCCCGAGCTTAATTCCTACTCGTCCTCGAGTAGGTAAATGATAAAAACAAAATTTTTGATGTGGAATGCTGCCTAACATATTCATCACATATTCTTTTCTTTTACAGCATGGACATTGGACTTGAGTGATTCAAAGCAATAGTCTATAATTTGACATGAAGATATAAATACTCAAGCATGCTAACAAGCAACCATGACTTTCAAAATGTCAACGCTAAAGAAAGTTATCCCTAGCCCATTATGCTCAATCATTGATCCATTCATGAAACACACTCAAATATTAGCTACACACAATGCACAAGTATGACAATAGTGCTCTCTAGTTGGTGCTTTTGTTAGAGAAGATGGAGACTCAAGAAAAATAAAAATTGCATAAAAGTAAATAGATAGGCCCTTCGCAGAGGGAAGCAGAGATTTGCTAATGTGCCGGAGCTCAAGGCTGAAATTAAAGAGATAAAATATTTTGAGAGGCATGCTTTTCCTGTCAACGAAAACGACCGAGAATTCCCAATATTTTCCATGCTAGACACATCATAGGTGGTTCCCAAACAGAAAGTAAAATTTATTTCCTTTCCACCATTCTTTCACAATACATGGCTAGCCTTATCCACGGGTGCCCTCCAAACCAACACTTTCCAAGGAATTTTGTTGTTATTAATTTTGATTTCATTGTGGGACTGGGCATCCCTATTACCAACCATTCTCTCGTGCAATGACAAGTGAATAAACACTCATCGTGAGAACAACACACCTAGCATGGAAAATAATGGCCACCCCCTGCCGCTTCATGAGCTGTACGGGCACACAAAACGGAAACATTATTTTGAAAATTAGAGTTGGCACACGCAAATTTACTTGGAACGGCATTGAAATACCGCATATAGGTAGATATAGTGGACTCATTTGGCACAACTTGTTGGGGAACGTTGCATGGGAAACAAAAAATTTCCTACGCTCACCAAGATCAATCTAGGAGATGAACATCTACGAGAGGAGAGATTGGATCTACATACCCTTGTAGATCGCTAAGCGGAAACGTTAAGAAACGCGGTTGATGTAGTCGAACGTCTTCGCGATCCAATCACGATCCGTCCACGAACTCCCGATCAAGTGCCGAACGGACGGCACCTCCGAGTTTCGCACACGTGCGGCTCGGCGGCGTCCTCTCCTTCTTGATCCAGCAAGCGAGAGAGAGGGAGTAGATGAGATCGGGACCAACACGACGGTATGGTGGTGGTGGTGGTAGCGGAATTCCGGCAGGGCTTCGCCAAGCACGTACCGGTGAAATGTGGGAGGAGTTGGGAGAGGTAACGGGCAAGGGTCCAAGGGGTGGCTGCCCCCAACGCCTCCCCACCTTTATATAGGCGTGGAGGGGGCTGGTGGCTTGCCCTCCAAGGCCCTAGGGTCGTTGGCCAAAGGGGGAGGAAGGAAATCCCTCCTTTCCTTCCCCACCGATCGCTATCCTCTTTTTAGGGATCCTGATCTTATCCCTTTGGGATATGATACTATTCCTTTTAAGGGAGGATCTTGGTGCGCCTAGACCAGGGTTGTGGGGACTTTCCCCACTACTCACGTTCATGTGGGTCCCCCGTGCAGGTGGGCCCCACTCCGGAACCTTCTAGAACCTTCTTGGTACAATACCGAAAAAACTCGAACTTTTTTCGGAACCCGATAACAACTTTCCATATATGAATCTTTACCTCCGGACTATTCCGGAGCTCCTTGTGATGTCCCGGATCCCATCCGGGACTTTGAACAACCTTCGGACTTTCCACTATTAATATCTCAATACTACCCTAGCGCTACCGAACGTTAAGCGTGCAACCCTACGGGTTTGGGAATATGCAGACATGACCGAGACTCCTCTCCGGTCAATAACCAATAGCGGGACCTGGATGCCCATATTGGTTCCTACATATTCTACGAAGATCTTTATCGGTCGAACCTCGATGTCAAGGATTCAGTCAATCCCGTATGCAATTCCCTTTGTCCGGCGATATGTTACTTGCCC
Organism: Elymus sibiricus; assembly: GCA_039707655.1. NCBI lineage: Eukaryota > Viridiplantae > Streptophyta > Magnoliopsida > Poales > Poaceae > Elymus > Elymus sibiricus. Next base: position 88,263,053 of record CM077676.1, read on the forward strand.
GAGATTCGATCGTCGGTATCTCCATACCTAGTTCAATCTCGTTACCGGCAAGTCTGTTTACTCGTTCCGTAATACAAGATCCCGTGGCTAACTCTTTAGTCACATTGCTTGCAAGCTCATTGTGATGCTGTATTACCGAGTGGGCCCTAAGATACCTTTCCGTCATACGGAGTGACAAATTCCCAGTCTTGATCCATGCCAACTCAACAGATACCCTCGGAGATACCTGTAGAGCATCTTTATAATCACCCAGTTATGTTGCGACGTTTGATACACACAAGGTACTCCTCCGGTGTCAGTGAGTTGCATGATCTCATGGTCATAGGAACAGATACTTGACATGCGAAAACGATAGCAATAAACTTGACACGATCATATGCTACGTTCATAGTTTGGGTCTCGTCCATCACATCATTCTCCTAATGATGTGATCCCGTTATCAAATGACAACTCATGTCGATGACCAGGAAACCATGGCCATCTTTGATCAACGAGCTAGTCCGGTAGAGGCTCACTAGGGACATGTTGTTGTCTACGTATCCACACATGTATTTGTGTTTCCATCCAATACAGTTATAGCATGGATAATAAACAATTATCATGAACAAGGAAATATAATAATAACCATTTTATTATTGCCTCTAGGGCATATTTCCAACAGTCTCCCACTTGCACTAGATTCAATAATCTAGCATTACATGGTTATGAATCTAACACCCATAGAGTTCTGGTGTTGATCATGTTTTGCCCGTGGAAGAGGTTTAGTCAACAGATCTGCAACATTCAGATCCGTGTGCACTTTGCCAATGTTTATGTCCTCCTCCTTGATCGCATCGCAGATGGAATTGAAGCGTCGCTTTATGTGTCTGGTCCTCTTGTGAAACCTTGGTTCCTTGGCTAGAGCAATGGCACCAGTGTTGTCACAGAACAGAGTCATCGGGTCCAGTGCACTGGGCACAACTCCAAGATCTATCATGAACTGCTTCATCCAGACACCTTCCTTCGCCGCCTCCGAGGCAGCTATGTACTCCGCTTCGCATGTAGAATCAGCTACCACGCTTTGCTTGGAACTGCACCAGCTTACCGCTCCCCCAGTCAGAATATATACGTATCCGGTTTGAGACTTAGAGTCATCCGGATCAGTGTCAAAGCTTGCATCGACGTAACCCTTTACGACGAGCTCTTGATCACCTCCATAAACGAGAAACATTTCCTTAGTCCTTTTCAGGTACTTAAGGATATTCTTGACCGCTGTCCAGTGTTCCACTCCTGGATCACTTTGAAACCTTTCGGCCATACTTATGGCAAGGCTGACATCTAGTCTTGTGCACATCATCGCATACATGATAGAGCCTATGGCAGAAGCATAGGGGATGACACTCATCTTTTCTCTATCCTCTGTAGTCGCTGAGCATTGAGTCTTACTCAATTTCACACCTAGCAAAACAGGCAAGAACCCCTTCTTGGACTGATCCATTTTGAACTTCTTCAAAATCTTATCAAGGTATGTGCTTTGTGAAAGTCCTATCAAGCGTCTCGATCTATATCTATAGATCTTGATGCCTAATATGAAAGCAGCTTCTCCTAGGTCCTTCATTGAAAAACTCTTGTTCAAATACTCCTTCACATTTTCCAAAAGTTCTATATTGTTTCCAATCAACAATATGTCATCCACATATAATATTAGAAACGCTATAGAGCTCCCACTCACTTTCTTGTAAATACAAGCTTCTCCGTAAACTTGTATAAACCCAAACGCTTTGATCACCTCATCAAAGCGAAGATTCCAACTACGAGACGCTTGCACCAGTCCATAAATGGATCGCTGGAGTTTGCAAACTTTGTCAGCATTCTCTGGAATGACAAAACCTTCTGGTTGCATCATATACAACTCTTCCTTAAGAAAACCGTTAAGGAAAGCTGTTTTGACATCCATCTGCCAAATTTCATAATCGAAAAATGCAGCTATTGCTAACATGATTCTCATGGACTTAAGCATCGCTACGGGTGAGAAAGTCTCATCGTAGTCGACTCCTTGAACTTGTGAAAAACCCTTTTCCACAAGTCGAGCTTTATAGACGGTGACATTACCGTCTGCGTCCGTCTTCTTCTTGAAGATCCATTTATTCTGAATGGCCTTTCGCCCTTCAGGTAATACTTCCAAAGTCCATGCTTTGTTTTCATACATGGATCCCATCTCGGATTTCATGGCCTCTAACCATTTGTCGGAATCTGGGCCCACCATCGCTTCTCCATAGCTCGTAGGTTCATCGTTGTCCAACAACATGACCTCTAAGACAGGGTTACCGTACCACTCAGGAGCAGTACGTATCCTTGTCGACCTACGAGGTTCGATAGTAACTTGATCCGAAGCTTCATGATCACCATCATCAGCTTCCTCTTCAACTGACGTAGGTTCCATAGAAACATCTTTCTGCGCAGTGCTACTCTCTGGTTGAAGTAAAGGTTCAACAACCTCATCAAGTTCTATCTTCCTCCCACTCAATTCTTTCGAGAGAAACTCTTTCTAGAGAAAGGACCCGTTCTTAGCGACAAACACTTTGCCTTCGGATCTGGGATAGAAGGTATACCCAACCGTCTCTTTTGGGTATCCTATGAAGACGCATTTGTCCGCTTTGGGTTCAAGCTTTTCTGGCTGAAGCCTTTTGACATAAGCATCGCATCCCCAAACTTTAAGAAACGACAACTTTGGTTTCTTGCCAAACCACAATTCATACGGTATCATCTCAACCGACTTAGATGGTGCCCTATTTAAAGTGAATGCAGCTGTCTCTAACGCATAACCCCAAAATGATAGTGGCAGATCGGCAAGAGACATCATAGAACGCACCATATCCAATAAGGTTCGATTATGACGTTCGGACACACCATTACGCTGTGGTGTTCCAGGTGGCGTCAACTGTGAAACAATTCCACATTGTCTTAAGTGACTGCCAAACTCATAACTCAGATATTCTCCCCCTCGATCAGATCGTAGGAATTTGATTTTCTTGTTACGATGATTCTCAACTTCACTCTGAAATTGCTTGAACTTTTCAAACGTTTCAGACTTGTGTTTCATTAAGTAAATATACCCATATCTACTCAAATCGTCGGTGAAGGTGAGAAAATAACGATATCCACCGCGCGCCTCAATGCTCCTCGGACCGCACACATCAGTATGTATGATTTCCAACAAGTCACTTGCCCGTTCCATTGTTCCGGAGAACAGGGTCTTAGTCATCTTGCCCATGAGGCATGGTTTGCATGTGTCAAGTGATTCAAAATCAAGTGACTCCAAAAGTCCATCAGCATGGAGTTTCTTCATGCGTTTTACACCAATATGACCTAAGCGGCAGTGCCACAAGAAAGTGGTACTATCATTATCAATTCTACATCTTTTGGCATCAATGTTATGAACATGTGTATCATCACTATCGAGATTCAATAAGAATAAACCCCTCACAATGGGTGCATGACCATAAAAGATATTACCCATATAAATAGAACAACCATTATTCTCTGATTTAAATGAGTAACCGTCTCGCATTAAACAAGATCCAGATATAATGTTCATGCTCAACGCAGGCACTAAATAACAATTATTCAGGTTCATCACTAATCCCGATGGTAATCGAAGAGCGAGCGTGTCGACGGCGATCACATCAACCTTGGAACCATTTCCCACGCGCACCGTCACTTCGTCCTTCGCCAGCCTCCGTCTATTCCGCAGTTCCTGCTTTGAGATGCAAATGTGAGCAACCGCACCGGTATCAAATACCCAGGCACTACAACGAGAGTTGGTAAGGTACACATCAATAACATGTATATCATATATACCTTGTTTGGCGTTGGCCCCCTTCTTGTCGGCCAGATACTTGGGGCAATTCCGCTTCCAGTGTCCAGTTCCCTTGCAATAGAAGCACTCAGTTTCCGGCTTGGGCCCAGCCTTGGGTTTCTTCACGGGAGGGGCAACTACTTTGCCACTCTTCTTGGAGTTTCCCTTCTTGCCCTTGCCATTCTTCTTGAAACTAGTGGTTTTATTGACCATCAACACTTGATGCTCCTTCTGGATGTCTGACTCAGCGACTTTCAGCATCGCAAACAGCTCGGCGACTGACTTATTCATCCCTTGCATGCTATAGTTCAACACAAAGCTCTTGTAGCTAGGTGGTAGCGATTGAAGAACTCTGTCAGTGATCGCCTCTGGCGGGAGCACAACTCCCAACTCAGCCAGACGGTTGTAATACCCAGACATTTTGAGTATGTGTTCACTGACAGACCCGTTCTCCTCCATCTTGCAAGCATAGAACTTATCGGAGGTCTCATACCTCTCGATCCGGGCATTCTTCTCAAAAATAAACTTCAACTCCTGGAACATCTCATATGCTCCATGACGTTCAAAACGCCTTTGAAGTCCCGGTTCTAAGCCATACAACATGGCGCACTAAACTATTGAGTAGTCATCAACACGCGCCTGCCAGGCGTTCATAACGTCCACAGACGCTGGAGGGGGTTGCTCACCAAGCGGTGCATCAAGGACATAAGCCTTTTGGGCAGCCGTGAGGATAATCCTCAGATTACGGGCCCAGTCTACAAAGTTACTTCCATCATCTTTCAGCTTGGCTTTCTCTAGGAACGCATTGAAATTCAGGGAAGCTACTGCGTGAGCCATTGATCTACAACATAAATTTGCAAAGACAACTTAGACTATTGTTCAAGATAATGAGTTTAGTTTACTTAAAAACTCCCACTCAAATCGACATCCCTCCGGTCGTCCGAGTGTAACATGATCCAAATTCACCAACCCATGTCCGGTCATCACGTGAGATGAGGTGGTTTCAATGGTGAACATCTCCATGTTGATCATATCTACTGTATGACTCATGTTCGACCTTTCGGGGTCTTGTGTTCCAAGGCCATGTGTGTACATGCTAGGCTCGTCAAGTTTAACCCAAGTGTTCCACATGTGCAAAACTGGCTTGCACCCGTTGTATGTGAACGTAGAGTCTATCACACCCGATCATCACGTGGTGCTTCGAAACGACGAACTTTCGCAACGGTGCACACTTAGGGAGAACACAATTTTATCTTGAAATTTTAGAGAGGGATCACCTTATAATTCTACCGTCGTCCTAAGCAAAATAAGATGCATAAAAAGATTAACATCACATGCAAATCATAAGTGACATGATATGGCCATGAACTTGTGCTTTTGATCTCCATCTCCAAAGCACCGGCATGATTTCCATCGTCACCGGCATGACACCATGATCTCCATCATCATGATCTCCATCATCATGATCTCCATCATCGCGTCGCCATCGGGGTTGTCACGCCAACCATGCTTCTACTACTATTGCTACTATTTAGCGATAAAGTAAAGCATTACATAGCGCTTAATGATTGACACGCAGGTCATACAATAATTAAAGACAACCCTATGGCTCCTGCCGGTTGCCATATTCATCGACATGCAAGCCGAGATAAACTATTACAAAATATGATCATCTCATACACCAAATCTATTTCATCATGTCTTTGGCCATATCATATCACAACATACCCTGCAGAAACAAGTTAGACGTCCTCTAATTTGTTGTTGCATGTTTTACGTGGCTGCTATGGGTATCTAGCAAGAACGATTCTTACCTACGCAAAACCACAACGGTGATATGCAAGTTGCTATTTAACCTTCTACAAGGACCGCCTTCGTTGAATCCGATTCAACTAAGGTGGGAGAGACAGACACCCGCCAGACATCTTATGCAACAAAGTCGCATGTCAGTCGATGGAACCGGTCTCATGTACGTGGATGTAAAGTTGGTCCGGGCCGCTTCATCCCACAATACCGCTGAATCAAGAAAAGACCAAGGAAGGAAGCAATCTGAATATCAATGCCCACAAACTCCTTTGTGTTCTACTCGTGATGTCATCTACGCAAAGACCTAGCTCATGATGCCACTGTAGGGAACGTTGCATCGGAAACAAAAAATTTCCTACGCTCACCAAGATCAATCTAGGAGATGAACATCTACGAGAGGAAAGATTGGATCTACATACCCTTGTAGATTGCTAAGCGGAAGCGTTAAGAAACGTGGTTGATGTAGTCGAACGTCTTCGCGATCCAATCACGATTCGTCCACGAACTCCCGATCAAGTGCCGAACGGACGGCACCTCCGAGTTTAGCACATGTGCGGCTCGGCGGCGTCCTCTCCTTCTTGATCCAGAAAGCGAGAGAGAGGGAGTAGATGAGATCGAGACCAACACGACGGTATGGTGGTGGTGGTGGCAGTGGAATTCTGGCAGGGCTTCGCCAAGCGCGTACCGGTGAAACGTGGGAGGAGTTGGGAGAGGTAACGGGCAAGGGTCCAAGGGGTGGCTGCCCCCAGCGCCTCCCCACCTTTATATAGGCGTGGAGGGGGCTGGTGGCTTGCCCTCCAAGGCTCTAGGGTCGTTGGCCAAAGGGGGAGGAAGGAAATCCCTCCTTTCCTTCCCCACCGATCGCTATCCTCTTTTTAGGGATCCTGATCTTATCCCTTTGGGATATGATACTATTCCTTTTAAGGGAGGATCTTGCTGCGCCTAGACCAGGGTTGTGGGGACTTTCCCCACTACCCACGTTCATGTGGGTCCCCCATGCAGGTGGGCCCCACTCCGAAACCTTCTAGAACCTTCTTGGTACAATACCGAAAAAACTCGAACTTTTTCCGGAACCCGATAACAACTTTCCATATATGAATCTTTACCTCCGGACTATTCCGGAGCTCCTCATGATGTCCCGGATCCCATCCGGGAATCTGAACAACCTTTGGAATTTCCACTATTAATATCTCAGTACTACCCTAGCGCTACCGAACGTTAAGCGTGCGACCCTACGGGTTCGGGAATATGCAGACATGACCGAGACTCCTCTCCGGTCAATAACCAATAGTGGGACCTGGATGCCCATATTGGTTCCTACATATTCTACGAAGATCTTTATCGGTCGAACCTCGATGTCAAGGATTCAGTCAATCCCGTATGCAATTCCCTTTGTCCGGCGATATGTTATTTGCCCGAGATTCGATCGTCGGTATCTCCATACCTAGTTTAATCTCGTTACCGGCAAGTCTCTTTACTCGTTCCGTAATACAAGATCCTGTGGCTAAATCTTTAGTCACATTGCTTGCAAGCTCATTGTGATGTTGTATTACCGAGTGGGCCCTGAGATACCTTTCCGTCATACGGAGTGACAAATTCCCAGTCTTGATACATGCCAACTCAACAGATACCCTCGGAGATACCTGTAGAGCATCTTTATAATCACCTAGTTACGTTGCGACGTTTGATACACACAAGGTACTCCTCTGGTGTCAGTGAGTTGCATGATCTCATGGTCATAGGAACAGATACTTGACATGCGAAAACGATAGCAATAAACTTGACACGATCATATGCTACGTTCATAGTTTGGGTCTCGTCCATCATATCATTCTCCTAATGATGTGATCCCGTTATCAAATGACAACTCATGTCTATGACGAGGAAACCATGGCCATCTTTGATAAACGAGCTAGTCCGGTAGAGGCTCACTAGGGACATGTTGTTGTCTACGTATCCACACATGTATTTGTGTTTCCAACCAATACAATTATAGCATGGATAATAAACGATTATCATGAACAAGGAAATATAATAATAACCATTTTATTATTGCCTCTAGGGCATATTTCCAACACAACTTGGGTTTAAGGAGTTTGGATGCACAAGCAGTATTTCCGCTTAGTACAAATGAAGGCTAGCAAAAGATTGAGAAGCAACCAACCTAAAAAATGAAAACGGTCATAAACATGCATTGAACATAACTAACACCGAATAATGCACCATAAGTTGGATGTAATTTCTTTGCACAAATATTGACTTGATGTGCATGCATAGGGAATCACAAACCTTAACACTAATATTCTTACTAAATCACAATTACTCACTAACATGACTCACATATTATCATTTCCATATCGCAAAACTATTGCAAGGAATCACACTCATCATATCAAATGATCTATATGAAAGTTTTTATTTATATCCCTCTTGAATATTCATCACTTTGGGACCAAATTCATATCTTGTGCAAATTACCGTTACTATTATCAACTGTCAAAAAGATTTAAGTGAAGCATGAGAGTGCAAATATTTCTTCAAAATTTTAACCTTATCAATTCTCAAAATAATATAAGTGAAGCATGAGAATTCATTTCTCCAAAATTTCAATCTTGTCAATTCTCAAAATAATATAAGTGAAGCATGAAAGTTTATTTCTTCAAAATATAGCCACCACCGTGCTCAAAAAGATTTAAGTAAAGCACTAGAGCAACTGCCTAGCTCAAAAAATTTAAGTGAAGCACATAGAGTATTCTATCAAATGATGATAAACGTGTGGCTTTCTCAAGATAGGTGTGTTCAGAAAAGATTATTGTGACAAACTAAAAACCAAACAAAGCAAATACTCATATAATACAAGATGCTCCAAGGAAAACACATATCATGTGACGAATAAAAATATAGCTCCAAGTAAAATTACCGATGGTTGGTAGAAGAAAGAGGGGATGCCTTCCGGGGCATCCCCAAGCTTAGACGCTTGAGTCTTCCTTGAATATTACCTTGGGGTGCCTCGGGCATCCCCAAGCTTAGGCTTTTGCTACTCCTTATTCCTTCATCCATCGTGATCTTTCCCAAAACTTGAAAACTTCAATCACACAAAACTCAACAAAACCTTCGTGAGATCTGTTAGTATAACAAAATAAATCACTACTTTAAGTACTGTTGCAAACCCATTCATATTTTATTTTTGCATTATAGCTACTGTACTCTAACTTCACCATGGCTTATACCCCCCGATACAATCCATAGATTCATCAAAACAAGCAAGTAGTGCATCAAAAATAGAATCTATCAAAAACAGAACAGTCTGTAGAAATCTATTTAAAAGCCATACTTCTGTAACTCCAAAAATTCTGAAAAATTAGGACAACGTGGGAAATTCATATACCAATACTGTGTAAAAATTTCAGATTTTTCTGACGGTCCAGTACAGAAAAACAATTCGGCCACTGGACGCAAAATTTTCTGTTTTCCAAACAGCATCAATTATACTATCTTCCAAATCATCCCAAAGGCTTTACTTGGCACAAACACTAATTAAAAACACAAAAACACATTCATACCAGTATGATAAATGTGAAAACAGAAAATAATAGAAAAAATTTATTTTATTCATTGGGTTGCCTCCCAACGAGTGCTATTGTTTCATGCCCCTAGCTAGGCATAATGCATAGATTCAAGTATTGTCATCTTTCAAGTTGATTCCATAAGTGGCCCTCATAATTGATTCATATGGTGCTTTAATTATTTTCCTAGGGAAATGTTCCATACCCTTTTTTAATGGAAATTGAAATTTTATATTCCCTTCTTTTATATCAATAACGGCACCTATAGTTCGTAAGAACGGTCTACCAAGTATTATGGAGCAAGAAGAATTGCATTCAATATCAAGAACAATAAAATCAACGGGCACATCATTTCTATTTGCTAGAATAAGAACATCATTAATTCTACCCATTGGCTTTTTAATAGTAGAATCCGCAAGATGCAAATTAAGAGAACATTCATCTATATTGGTGAAACCTAGCACATCACATAGAGATTTTGGAATTGTGGAAACGCTAGCACCCAAATCACATAAAGCATTGCACTCATAATTTTTAATTTTAACTTTAATTGTGGGTTCCCATTCATCATATAATTTTCTAGGAATTGAAACTTCTAGTTCTAACTTTTCTTCTAACGCTTTCATCATTGCTTCTACGATGTGTTTAGTAAAAGCCTTGTTTTGCTCATAAGCGTTGGGTGAATTTAACATGGATTGTAACAAAGAAATGCACTCAATCAAAGAACAATTATCATAATTAAAATCTTTGTAATCCAAGAAAGTGGGCACATCGCTATTTCAAGTTTTTACCTCTCCAAACCCACTTTTAGCAATTTTCTTATCAAGATTTTTACCCTCCGAATTATGGGGACGCCTACTAGCTAAAGTTGACTCTTCTTTAGTCCCCTTTTCATCAAGTTTTATATTGCTAAACAAAGAATCAATAGATGAAACACCAATCATTTTAATATCCTCATCATTACTACAATAAAAATCGGGCGGAATCGCTTTTTCTAAAAATTCTCGTTTAGCTTTTAGTATGGCGGTTGTTTTCTTACTCTCTGTAACACCCCCATGTATTAAGCTACAGTGATCACCCTTTTGATAATGCCAAGTCACCATGATTAACAGTGCTTGATCATCATTTGGATCATATCTCATTTCAAATTCCAATTCAAATTGAGAATTCAAATTTAAAGTGAATTTAAAAGTTGTTCAAATCGAGGAACTAAATAGTTCATAATATTGCAAATATTCCCAAAGCAATTATAAAAATAAAATCAACATTAATTGAATTATTTAAATGACTCTAATTTCCAAAAACAGTAACAAAACAACAATGTTTAATCCATTTTATTTAATCCAAAATTCAAATGAAATCATTAGTCCTCCAAACCTTTTTCTGGCAGTGACAAATAATGCATGGTAATTGTTGAGCCAATTCTCATATTTTACAAAAGTGGAATGGTGGCTAAACATTTTTTCAAAAAGAGAGAAAAGAATAAAGCAGAAGAAAAAGAAAAGAAAAGGGGGAAGACCTCACTGGCGCACTGGGCTTCGAGTGCACAGTGCAGGCCCAGCCCACCTCGCCGCCACCTCCTTCCTCCTACTGCTCACCGCGCACGCCTGCGCCCGAGCCGGCTCGCCGTCGCAGCCGCGCCCACTCGCCGCCTCGCGTCGCTACAGGGCGCCGGGTGGATAAGAAGGCCACCGCGGCAAATCTAGCCGCCGCAGATCTTTTCCCCCCCTCTCCCCTCGCTCGCGTGCCCCCTCCCGACCATGGCCGACGCGGCCATCGCCGTCCGCAGCTCGTCTGCGTAGCCACCGAGCTCCGCCCGCCTCGCCGACCTGTCCACCGTGACCGCCGTCGACTGCTACGCCTCCTGGAGCCACTCGTTCGAGCCGGGGAACAACACATCACCAGATCGCGCCGTCATCGTCCTCGGATCCCCATCACCGTTCGTCGTCGTCTCCGGCCATGTCGAGCCTCCCCCGAGCCCATTACGTACACCTACAGGATCGCTGTGAGCATCTCCACCTTTCCCCTCGTCTCTCTCTCTCTCGTTCATCCCGTAGACGCCGTGCCCGTCGTGGCCGAGCCCGCCACCGCGCGAGCTCATTGCCGGCGACCATCCGGTGACCAAATGGTACCGCGCCGCTGCCCGTTGTGCTCACCCGCGCGCGTAGAGGCCACCTAGCCTATCCGTTGGACTTGAGCGCGCCCGCATCGCCGTTCACCATCGCGCCCGAGCGCCGCCGTCCACCTCCGTGCTCGTCGTCGTCGCTACAGTGCTTCTTCGGGCGCGGCACCACCGCCATTCGATGCGCCGCAGTTCCCTCATTCGAACGCACCAAGCCCCGCCGCAAACCGAGGACTGTGGCCGTTTTCCGGCCAAGTCCGGCAAGCCCCCGCCACGGAACAGCTTGCCGGCGCGACTCCGGTCACCGTCCGACGTGGCGCCTACGTGGCCTGCCCTGTGCCACTCACCGCTGGGCCCCACGGGCCCTAGTTGACCTAGTTGACCCAGTTGACCAGGTCAACTGCTGACTGGCTGGCCCAGCCACTGACATGCGGGCCCCGCTAATTTAAACATTTTAAAAAATAAATAAAACGCTAATTAATCTGTTAATCCTAATTAAGTTAATTAATTAACTAATCTGACACTAACAGTAGGCCCCACTAACTAATTAACCTAAATAGTTAATCTTAACCTCTCTGTTAAGGCCACTATGTATGACATGTGGGACCCACTGGTCAGGTTTGACCCAGGTCAGCCGGGTTTGACCGCTGACGTCACCCTGACATCATGCTGACGTCACATGTCACTGTTTCGGATAATTCGAATTAAATAATTCTAGAAAATTCAGAAAATGTTTAAAACTTTGAAAAATCATATAAAATAAACCATAACTCGGATGAAAATAATTTATATATGAAAAACGATCAGAAAAATATGACGAATCTGAATAACCTACTCGCATAACTGCCACACCCCTATAACCTACTGAACATGGAACCGTCCCCTCTGGTTCAGTGTACCGATAATCACCCGGGGCTGGGAGAACACTCCCGGATAATTTTCCGCTCCGACTAACTTGCGTAGTGCTGCATTAGAACACCCCTAGCACTGCATGTTGACATGTCATGCATCCCTCTTGCATTGTTTGCCGTGTATTTATTGTTTCTTCCCCCTCCTTCTCTCCCGATAGACCCCGAGACTGCCAATGACACTGCAGAGTACGACTACGTCGTCGACGACCAGACCCCCCTTCAGCTGAGCTTCCAGGCAAGCAAAACCCCCTTGATCATCAGATATCGCCCATTCTTTATCTCTTATGCTTGCATTAGAATTGCTTCTGTTGTTGCTCCGATAGCTCCTATTTTGTTGCATAGCCTGATTTAGTCGCCTGCTATTGATACCTACTTGCTGTCCCATGATGCTTAGTTAGCTATGCTATTGATCCATCCGTGGCCCTTCACCCTTGTCCGTTTGCCATGCTTGTTATCGGGCCGTGATCACTCTGGGTGATGATCACGGAAATGTTTACATATTACTGCAATACTTTAAACTGTTAAAGTCAGGCCGGCTCCAAGAGTGCCCGCGAGAGAATAATGTTAAAGCCGGGTCGGCTCCAAGAGCACCCGCGAGTGATATTATGGTGGAACGACCGGGCAGGCGGAGACCACCTAGGAGAGAGGTGGGCCTGGTCCCTGGTCGTGACCCGCGTGTTACCAAGTCGGAGCGACAGGGATCCTGTTCGTCTCGGCGAGATACTAAACATGCCTAACGGATTTGGGTATTTGATCTGAGTTGGCCACTGGCCTATACGCACTACCACCACGTGGGATAATGGTTTAATGGGGCCCTCTATGCCGTATGTATCAGCCGAAAGCTCTGTCAGACGTCCAGTTCAGCATTGCGGCACGGCTGGGCCGGCGCCATCCAGGACAGGGGTGGGGCCTGCACTCGCCCTGCTCGCAGCGACCCGGAGTGCAAAGGGCGATGGGCCCAAGACCCCTGAGCACTTAGGATGTAGACCGGCGGGGACCTCTCTGCTGAGCCTAGGTAGGACTATGTCGTTTCGATCAAAAAAGGCTGGGCATGACCGAGAAAAGTGTGTCTAGCCAGAGTTAATCGAGCGTATTGGGTAACAGTAGTGCACCCCTGCAGGAAAGTTATCTATTTGAATAGCCGTGTCCACGGTAATAGGACGCTCGGAGTTGTATCTTGATCTGCTACAACTACAAATGGATACTGTTACAATGATAAATTGTTACTACTGCTCTCGAGATCACTTTCTCACAGGTTAGTCGAGGAAGGATCCCAGGGCATTACTAAAATATGATTGATTATATATTTTCTTGTTCTACTCTCTTCTGATGCTGCAAGATTGCTTCAAGATGCTTGTCTTCGATAGGCTAGGCCTCTCCCCCTCTATTCCGGCATTTCTGCAGTTTAGTCCAAAGATATAGCCCCATTTCTTTGATACCAATGCATATTTAGTATAGTTCTGATGTCAGTCTTGCGAGTACTTTGGATGAGTACTCACGGTTGCTTTGCTATCTCTTTTCCCCATACCCGGTTGCTGCGATCAGACGACGGAGTCCAGGAGCAGGAGATCCCCGGAGGCAACTACTACTATGTTCAGCCACGCCGACCAGGAGTAGTTTGGAGGCCCTAGGCAGGAGGCCTTCGCTTTTTCGATCAGTGTCGCTGTTATGCTAGCCTTCTTAAGGCACCCTTGTTTAACTTTATGTCTATACTCAGATACTGTTGTTGCTTCCGCTAACGCTTGTGCTCAAGCTTTTGTATTCGAGCCCTCGAGGCCCCTGGCTTGTAATATAAAGCTTGTATTATTTTTTTTGTGTTTAGAGTTGTGTTGTGATATCTTCCCGTGAGTCTATGATCTCGAGCGTGTATGTTTGCGTGTATGATTAGTGCACGGTCGAGCAGGGGCGTCACAAGTTGGTATCAGAGTCGACTGCCTGTAGGAAGCCCCCTTCCGATTCCTTGGTCGAAGTTGAGTCTAGTCTTTGGAAAAACTATTTTACTAACATTGTTGTGTGGCTTACGGGCCCGCATCGCAAACGGGTGGGTTTAGGATCTTTTATTCCTCTTCCTTACTCTGGGAATTCTACTCTCTTCTATTCGGGTTAAAGATTTTACTAAACGCTAACATTAGGTTCTCGTGATCACATCCACCCGGAGATTTGAATCAAACCTTCTTTGAATTCTGGGCCAGGTTCTGCTTCACAGTATTCACGGACCGTGGGATCCTTTTATCGAGGGCACCCTGCGTCGTCCCCTGCTGCGGGTATCATGGTAATACCGAGCGCTCGCTCCGAATAGAGGAACACACGGCGGCTCTAGCCGCCGAAGTCCAAGCCGCCGAAGAGGCGTCGCAAGCCCAGTCTATGGCCAAGGCACTAGACGCACGCAAACGCTCCCGAGCTGCAGTCGCGGCCCCGGAGCACTCCCATGCTCACTCCAAATAGGGGTACGCGCCCCACAGCACGACCCACCTAGTCGCGAAATACGTACCTCGAGTGCACAATTTCGCGCTCAAAATTCCATGGGCAGTTGTGGGGGCACATGAAACAAAGGCCGAGAGCTCGGTTCGACTGAGCAATGGCCAACAGATGTTTTCGAATCAACATCGATAACGGGCACCATCTAGGGCCTGATCAGCGTCAAACTGATATACCACGGCGACTTCTCAAAACCTTTCCTCAAAGGCTCATCTGCCAAACATTACTACTTCCGCCGAACATATGGTCGACAGCTTCGCTCACACGGAAGCTTTTTAAAGAGCAAAGGCGCAGACGTGCAGCAGGGCGTAGTAGGGACATCAAACCACTCATGAAAGCCCTGTGTAAACCTTTACTCTAATGTATTTATTCCTTCAAAAGTATCTATTAAAGTTACTTCGGCAATCCGGATTGTACGGTTGGACGTCACATATTCAAAGGAAATAAAGACCAATTTTTCTCCGGTAATTGTGCAGTCATTCGCGTTGCATATTCCTTTCTACTTTTTCAGGCCAAAGTAACCTATCACGATACGTCCCTTTTTAGTAACCGACTAATAGACCGGGGGCTCGAACATAAATCTTGCCTCAAATTTTATTCCGGCACCTACTTTTATGTGCTCGGCGTCATGGATATTGCACTATACGAATCAGTTCCGAATTGCGTCTTTGGTCAATAGTTGGGTTGCCCGGCTCCTGTGTTTACCCTCTTACGTTCTGCACTATTCGGCTAAGAGGGTAAAGGGAGAACCACTACGATTGTACTTCTAGCTAGCCTGGTTAAGTACCTCAGTGGAGAAAGCCGAAAACTGACTGTCCCAATAAGCAAGAACTAGTCGGCGATCCGATGACTCGTGTCAAACCAAAAATCGCTGGAGGTTAGTCTGTGTTAAACGAAGGGTTCTCTGTTACAGAAACCATGTGATGATGGTATCAACCGTGGCTCGTCCGAATATCACAAACACTGGGGGCTAGTCACCAGCCCCCACAGTCAAGCTCCTATGGCTAAGTGAAAGCACTAAAACCGCATAGTCTGATTGCCTGGTTTTCCATACATACAACCGCCTCCGGGCACCGAGACGTCGGCTAAGGGTTCAAGTATTACGAGCAAACACCCCATGCAGTATCTGCAAGGGGGCTGAAGCGGACGACTGGTAACTTTCAGTTTACAAACGGCCGCACAGGAGTCAAAATTAACATAGGCAAGAACTTTACTCACCGCCAAATAACTTGCATTACAATAAAACAAAAGTTTCAACTCCTTGGCTACAAGGAAACTAAAGCTACTCATAAATTACATCTTTTGAGCATTAGGCCTCTACTGCCCGAGCACCATCCATCACGATGGGAAAGTATTGCTCGAGGCGCCTATGCTCCTTCCCTGGCGGCGGAGGTCTGGTGGCCATCTCGGCTGGCTTTATCTTCGGCCAATGTACCATTGTTTTGCCAAAGGCCATCCGAGCCCCCTCAATGCATGTGGAGCGCTTCCAGGCGTCGATCCGGGAAATGGCGTCCTACAGCCTCTGCACCAGACCAAAATAGCTGCTCGGCAGCGGCTCCGTCGGCCATAGCTTGACGCAAAGGTCCTTCATCATCGGCTCCGCCATCCGATGCAGCTCCATCAGCTGCTTCATTTGGTTGTTGAGGAGGGGAGGGTGTTCGGGCGCTTGAAATTGCGCCCAGAATAACCTCTGCTCGGCCCGACCCTGCTGGGCGGCGAAGAACCTCGCCGCATCAGCCGCACTCTTCGGGAGGTCCGCAAAGGCGCCTACGGAACGCCACACCCGCGTGAGCAACGCGAACCTGTTACCTCCAAACACACTTTGCAGCAAATATGGCTTACCATCCGCAATAAGCTTCACTTGGCGGAGTTCCTTCTGGTAGCCGCGCGCCTCTATCCGCGCTTCCTTGGCCACCGACCCCAGTGAGGTTAGCTCGGCGGCCTGCTCTTTGTTCTTCTGCTCGAGAGCCTCAGACTTCGTGACGGCATCCGCGAGCTCTTGTTGCACTTCCGCCACTCTGCCTTTGTGCTTCTGACTAGCGGTTTTCACCGTAGTTAGTTCGGCAGCTGCTTGTTCGGCTGCCGACCTCTGCTCCGCTGCTTCTAGCTGAGCCGACCTCAGCGCGGCCTTGAGGTTCTCGACCTCCGCGGCGGCAGCTGTAGTCATATCCACTGATTGAGTTTAGGCTACTTTAAACCTTACTTAACATAATTACAGCGGCTCTCGTAAATACTGCAGTTCGGACTTACCTTGCGCCTCGTCGAACCTCTTGTTCACCAGGCTGAGGTCGTCCTCGAAGCTTTTGAGCTTCCGATTCAGCTCGGCCAACTCCTCGGCGTTGGCAGCTGCTGCCAAAGACGACGCCTGCGCATCACTCTACGCACATTAGTATCTGAGATACTACTTTTTGATCCTCTGACCGGCTTTGATCCAGCCAGCCAGAGTCTCGGGGGCTACTGTGTATGAGGCTATACATTTATACAAAAGAAATTATTTAAGGGAAAACATTACTTTGCTCACCTTGAAGCCTGTGAGAAGGCCATTAAAGGCCTCCTTTAGTCCGTTATCCACGGACCGAAGACTTTGCAACACCGCGCCCATAAGGGCACGGTGCTCCTCAGTGATAGAGGAGCTGGTTAAAGCATCCTCCATCTCGTCCGGCCACCCAGTCAACGCCCGCTCTGGGGCGGGCGGGGGTGGCGGACGCACTTCGGCTTCTTCCCTCTCGAAGACCGGAGTGTCCGACTCCGGAGCCGCCCTTGGAGAGAGCTCAGGTCGTCCAGGCTCTTCCTCTTCGTCTACCGGAGGGGTCCTCCCCTCCTGGTCTTCGACGGCCGAGGTATTTGCCTCGGCCATGATGGTGTCGCCCCCTCCCCCTGTGTGCAGCACGGGAGGGGTCCTCTTCGATAGGACCTCCTCGGCCTCCTCGATGATTGGGGGAGGCCAGGCGCGCGATTCGGTCCTGCTCTCCGCCAGCGCAGCCGGTGGAGAGTCCACCTCCGAGACTCAGTCGGTGGGAAGGTCGCACATCGGGCTGCGATGTTAGAAGTGAAGAGGCGATCAATATCAAATCTAGTTCGGCTAATGACACTCGAACGGATATCAGAACGCGTACCTTTGAGCCCGCGGCTTGGCCCTGGGTATCCTCTGAGGAACCTCTTCGGATGCCTTGGAGTCCTCGGCAGAAGCCGAGCTATCGCCGGACAAGGCCACCTTGGCCTTGCACGGTCTTTTGGGGGCGGGTTGAGGCACCTCCTCCTCGACGTCTTCGAACGCCCCCCTTTTCCCTGTTCGGGAGGAATCGTCTTCCTCCCCTCCTTCTCCCTGCTCCTTCTACTCCTCTTGTGCGGAGGGAGCATGGGAGTCCCCGGATCTAGTGTCCGGGGGTCCTCGGGAACGGAGGCCCTCTTTGGCCTCCTTCTTCTGGTCCTTCTTCTTCTCCTTCCTCTCCGGCGCCTCGTATGGCTCCACGGCCAACATGGCCATCAATAGGGGTGTCCTGGGCCCCTCTGGCAGCGGCGCCGGACTGTCAATTTGCTCGGCCTTCTTCAGCCAATTCTGCGGATGGGAAGTAAAAAAGCTAAGTACCTTACCAAAAGGGAACAATTCGGGTATAAGAACCAAATTAGTCATACCTCCCGTGGGGGATTTGCAGCGTCGAGTCCGATGTCTTCCTCCTCGGCCGGCCAGTCCTTCTGCGGCTTGAACAGCTACCTCCACAGCTGAGCATGGGAGGTGCGGAAGAAGTTGCGCACAGTGGCCGGGTCTTCGGGCTTGTAGGCCCACATGGGGGAGGCCCTGTCCTGGCATGGGAGGATTCGGCGGCCAAGCATGATCTGGATCACGTTGGGCAGCTCGACGCCTTGCTCTATCATCTTGGTGATCCGGCTCTGCAACAGCGCCACCTCCTTGTCCACCCCCCAGTCGAGGCCTTTCTTGGTCCATGAGACCAGCCTCGTAGGGGGTCCGGATCGGAAGGCCGGAATCGCCCCCCAATCCGCGCTCCTTGGCTCGGTGATGTAGAACCATTCCTTCTGCCAAACCTTGACGGTCTCGATGAAGGTGCCCTCTGGCCACTCCACTTGGGGGAGTTTGCTGACCATCGCACCCCTGCAGTCCGCTTGCTGGCCATCGACGATCTTCGGCTTGATATTGAAGATCTTCAGCCACAGGCCAAAGTGTGGCCGGATCCCAAGAAAGGCCTCGCAGATGATGATGAAGGCCGAGATGTGGAGGAAGGAGTTCGGCGCGAGGTCGTGGAAATCCATAGAAGAACATGAGGCCCCTGACGAAGGGGTGGAGGGGAAAGCCCAGACCTCGAATGAAGTGGGGCAGGAATACCACCCGCTCGCCCTGCCGTGGCGTGGGGACGACCTTGGCGGGGAGATAGCCCACGCCCTTTAGCTCCAGGATGGTGCTCTCAGTAACGATGGATGCCTCCCACTTGCCTTTGGACCCGGAGCCCGCCATTGCTGGATTGGAACTGGCGGCCGGAGATGTTCTTGGATGGGAAAGTGGATCTGGGCGCTGGAGCTCGAAGGTAGAGAAGGTAGTGGCGAGGGCAGAGATGAGAGCGTGCGAAGGAAACGAAGGCCGTTCCCCTTTTAAGGACTGTAAAACCCACAGTCCCTTTATTGCGCCGTAGTCCTCGCCATTTCCCCATGTAACCGTGCCATTATGTGCACGTGGGATGAGGCAGATAATTGATCATATCCCTTAAAAACAGGGCACGATCTCCATATCGATGGGACGTGCCAATGAAAAAACCGCCTCGAGCCGCGGATTGAGTTTTGTCATAAAACGACTTGGGGTCGTGGCACGTTGTGACCCTTCGGTAAAAAGTTGTCAGAGGGGGGTACTGTTCACACCGAAGTGACTAGCCTTCGGGGCTAAGTTATCGATACACCTCGGCAACCGAAGCATATCTTGGACGTGTACAGCTAGGCGACGCTTGAGAACTCGACTCGAAGGAGATACAGATCGGTCATCGATATCACAGAAGGAAGCGAACTGGTCCACAAAGCCGATGGTGTTCGGCGTATACCTCGGCTTCGAAGACTAGTTCGGGGGCTACTGAGGGTGTCCCGGACTAGGGGGTACTCAGGTTGCCGGCCTGTCTCTCGTAGGCCGGGCTGGTGGGCCGGTCTCTACACATCGATGGAGGGCCGGATTGTGGGCGACCCCGTGTATCAGAAGGAAGCCTCCGAAGACTTGGCGTCTCCTCCAAGGAATAATTGGCGTGACCGGCATGTTTATCCCCTGATGGTAACCGACCATATGTAACCCTAGGACCTTCTGGTATCTATATAAACCAGAAGGCTTAGTCCGTAGAGGATCATATTCATTGCCTAGGGTTTAGCCCATCTGATCTCGAGGTAGATCAACTTTGTAACCTTCATACAATCACATCAATACAATCTAGCAGGACGTAGGGTATTACCGCTTCGAGAGGGCCCGAACCTGGGTAAATCATCGTCTCTACACTCTCTGTTACCCATTGATTCTTAGACCCATAGTTTGGATTCCCTACCCGAGATCTGCCGGTTTTGGTACCGACACCTGCAGATTCCTTGCTCCAATAGTTTTCTCCGACGTTGGTGTAACCTTTGCTATGACTCGTTGTTGTATTCCTTCACCACGTGCCTGCACGCCGCCTGGTTTGTCTAGCTGCGTGCATTTCCGAACTCCTACTGCCGTTTGTATCCAACTCCGTGCATAGATTTGTATGTCTCTAACGACTACTAATATGTATCTAATGCCCTTCTTGTTCATTACTCATGTTACATCATGAATGTCCTCTTACACATATAGTTGTTCTTGCTAAACTGCCCCTGTTGATTTGGCAGGATGGCTGACGATCCTCCACCTCCACCCTATATTGCCGCAATGATGCAGCAGTTTGAGCTGAATCGTCAGTATATGACTGGGGTAATGGCCCAATTTCCAACTCAGAATGCTCAGCAACAGCCTGCCCCAATAACACAGCAAGAATTCGTGCGCCTCAACCCGTCCATTTTTCGCAACTCCACCAATCCTATGGACGCTGATGATTGGCTTCGTGATATCCTGTTTGAGATGGAGTCAACTAATGTTGCCCCTGACAGTTACGGCACCTTCGTGACGTATCACCTGAAGGGTCCAGCTGCTCAATGGTGGGAAAGCCACAGGCGTATGCTGCCTACTGGAATTGTAACTACTTGGCAGGAATTTCAGTCAGCCTTTCATGCACGGCACATTCCTCAAGGTCTGATGGACCAGAAGAAGAAGGAATTCCGCAAACTCTCACAAGACAAAATGACTGTGGATGAATATCAGAGGAAATTTCTCGAATTATCCCGCTATGCTGCAGATGACGTCTGCACTAATGCTAGCAAGCAAGAGAAGTTCTATGAAGGACTGCGGCCTGATATAAAGCTCGCACTTGTTGTCCATGATTGCGCGGATTTTGCGACACTCGTCAGCCAAGCTTTCCGAGCTAAAACTGGTCTGTCTGAGTACCAGGAGTCGCTCAAGCGTACTCGAGATGTTGGCCCATTCTCGGGTTAGCCTCCTCAGAAACATCAAATCTGGATTCCGCACAATGTTCATCACCGACCTGCTCCAACCCCAAGGTCGTCTTATGTCGCACCTCGTCTGCCTCCACCGCTGAAACAGCTAACGATTCAGGGTGGACAGTCCAATGCTATGGCTCCTCCCCATAATGATGGTTTATGCCACAAGTGGGGACAGCCAGGGCATCATGCTCTCAACTGTCGCCAGGGTCAGCTCCAGAAGGCATCACGTCCTCCTGTTCGTCGTAAGAAGGGCCGTCGAAACCATCATAGCACCAGTGTTAGTGCCAGGCCGCCTGCTATGAGTTGTGGTCAGGTCAGCCATGTCAAGATTGAAGAAGCTCGTGAGGCCCCAAAAATTGTGCCGGGTACCCTTTGCTTTAATTCAGTGCCAGCCTCTGTTCTCTTTGATTCAGGAGCATTGCATGCCTTTGTGTCCCAGCAATTTGCACAGTTACATGGGTTAGGCATGGAAAAATTACCCACTCCTTTGGCGGTTCAATCTCCGGGAGCCAAGTGGCAAACCATAATGGTAAGCCCTCACAACCAAATCGAAATTGGAGGACTACTTTTTCCTGCTTCTCTCACTGTGCTCGGTCCTTCCAACATAGACATCATTCTTGGTATGGAATGCTTGGCAGTCTATAAAGCTTTGATCGATTGTGCCGCCAAGACAGTCCAGCTCACACACCCTTCTGGCCAGGTGATCAACCAATCAGCCCGGATAATCCAGAATGCTGAGAGCCAGATATATGCACTGAATTCTTTGAATGCTTCACCTCTTGAAGGAATTGAGAACGTTCCAGTCGTTCAGGATTTTCAAGATGTCTTTCCAGAAGAACTCCTAGGTGTACCTCCTGCCAGGGCTGTCGAATTTGTTATCGACCTGAAACCAGGCACCGCTCCTATTGCCAAGCACCCATACAAAATGCCGTCACATGAACTCCTTGAACTTAAGGAGGAAATTGACAAGTCACTTCGTAAGGGTTGCATTCGCCCCAGTTCTTCTACTAGGGGAGCACTTCTCTCTTTGTCAAGAAGAAGGATGGTACGAATCGTCTGGTCCAAGATTACCGACCTATCAACCAGGCAACAATTCAGAACAAGTATCCGCTTCCCAGAATCAATGATCTGTATGATCAGCTTGCTGGTTCCTCAGTATTCTCTAAACTTGATTTGAGATTGGGATACCACCAGATCCGAGTTCGTAAAGAGGACATTCCGAAGACAGCCTTTGTTACTCGCTATGGTTCTTACAAGTACACCGTCATGTCCTTCGGCTTAACCAACGCTCCAACAACTTTCTCTTGGTTAATGAACTACATCTTCATGGATTACCTCGACAAGTTCGTCGTGGTTTATCTGGATGATATCCTTATATATTCGAAGAATGAAGAAGAACATGCCGAACATCTTCGGCTTGTACTGGAGAAGTTGCGCGAACATCAACTATATGCCAAGTATTCCAAGTGTGAATTCTGGTTATCTGAAGTGACATATCTCAGACATGTGATTTCCAAAGATGGCATTGCTGTTAATCCAGAACGAATTCAGGCTATTCTTGACTGGACTCCTCCGAAGAATGTCAAGCAAGTCAGAAGTTTTCTTGGACTCGCCAGCTATTGCCGCCGATTTGTCGAGAACATTTCCAAGATTGCAAAGCCACTGACTGATTTGCTCCACAAAGGCAGGAAGTTTCAGTGGACGGAAAAGTGCCAAGAAAGTTTTCAGACACTTAAAGACAAGTTGACCTCTGCCCCAGTGCTTGCACCCCCGGATTCCTGAAAGGACTTCGTGATCTACTGTGATGCGTCTTGTTAAGGATTAGGCTGTGTCCTAATGCAAGAACGCAAGGTGATTGCTTATGGCTCTTGATAGTTGCGTCCTCATGAAGAGAACTATCCAACGCATGATCTCGAACTTGCAGCAGTTATTTATGCATTGAAGTTATGGCGACATTACCTACTCGGTAATCGTTGCGAGATCTACATGGATCATCAAAGTTTGAAGTACTTGTTCACTCAGCCATCTCTGAACCTCCGTCAGCAAAGATGGATGGAGGCCATTACGGACTATGACTTGGGTATTTCTTATACCCCTGGCAAGGCTAACGTAATGGCTGATGCCTTGAGCTGCAAATCCTACTGTTGTGAACTTGAGGTTCAGTTGCAGCAGCCACTCCTGTATGAAGAGCTTCGAAAGCTGAACATCGAGATAGTTCCTCAAGGATATCTAAATACCTTGGTTGTTGAACCAGATCTCGATCACAACATCAAGACAAGGCAGACGTATGATTTCGAAGTCGAGAAGATCAAGAGCTATCTCTCCAAAGGAAATTCTTCGTTCTTCACTGTTGATAATGATGGTACCTTGTTCTTCAGTGGCCGACTAGTGGTCCCCAGAAAGCACAATCTGGACTCGCGCTCGGATGTCATGAAAGAAGCACATGACACACCTTTATCTATTCATCCGGGTAGTACCAAAATGTACCAAGAAGTTCGTCAACATTACTGGTGGCCTGATATGAAGCGAGACATTGCTCCTTATGTTGCTGAGTGTGACGTTTGCCGTTGCATCAAAGCAGAACATCAAAGGCCTGCTGGAACTCTGCAACCACTTGCTATTCCCGAATGGAAATGGGACAAAGTTGAAATGGATTTCATTACTGGATTTACTAGATCGCAGAAGGGTCATGATGCTATTTTTGTCGTCATTGATCGATTCTCAAAGGTTGTTCACTTTCTGCCAGTCAAGGAGACAATCACTGCTAGTCAGTTAGCAGACTTGTATGTTTCCAGAATTGTGCCACTCCACGGTGTTCCATTGGAGATCAGTTCAGACCGTGGCAGCCTCTTTACCTCAAGATTTTGGAACAGTTTCTAAGAAGCTATGGGAACTCATCTGTCCTTCAGCACTGCTTTTCATCCCCAGTCCGAGGGTCAAGTTGAGCGAGTCAACCAAGTGCTAGAAGATATGCTTCACGCATGTGTCATCTCCTTTGGCAAGAAATGAGAGGAATCTCTCCCGTATGCTGAATTCTCTTACAACAATACCTATCAAGCTAGTCTGAAGATGGCACCATTTGAAGTTCTTTATGGACGTAAGTGTCGAACTCCTCTGAATTGGTCAGAAACTGGGGAACGGCCACTCTTTGGTCTGGATATTATCCAACATGCCGAAGAACAAGTTCGTATTGTTCGTGAAAATCTAAAGACAGCTCAGTCTTGTCAGAAGAGCAACTATGACCGCAAGCACAAGGAAATGGTCTATCAACCTGGCGAACAAGCTTACCTTCGCGTCACTCCGATGAAGGGCACTCATCGATTTGGAATCAAGGGAAAGTTAGCCCCTCGCTACATTGGCCCGTTCCGTATCCTCGCCCGACGTGGAGAAGTGACATATCAATTGGAATTGCCGCCGAACCTTTCACAAGTTCATGATGTCTTCCATGTGTCGCAACTCCGTCGCTGCTTCAAGGATCCTATCCGAGCAGTGGATCATGAAATGCTTGAATTGCAAGAAGACCTTTCTTATCAAGAGTATCCGATCCGCATTCTTGATCAAGCTGAACGTCGAACCCGTCAGAAGGCAATCAAGTTCCTTAAAGTTTAGTGGTCAAATCATTCTGAAGATGAAGCCACTTGGGAACGCGAAGATCGTCTTCGTGAAGCATACCCCGCTCTCTTTCAGCCTACCTCTTAATTCTCGGGACGAGAATTTCTTTTAGAGGAGGAGAATTGTAACACCCCCATGTATTAAGCTACAGTGATCACCCTTTTGATAATGCCAAGTCACCATGATTAACAGTGCTTGATCATCATTTGGATCATATCTCATTTCAAATTCCAATTCAAATTGAGAATTCAAATTTAAAGTGAATTTAAAAGTTGTTCAAATCCAGGAACTAAATAGTTCATAATATTGCAAATATTCCCAAAGCAATTATAAAAATAAAATCAACATTAATTGAATTATTTAAATGACTCTAACATCCAAAAACAGTAACAAAATAGCAATGTTTAATCCATTTTATTTAATCCAAAATTCAAATGAAATCATTAGTCCTCCAAACCTTTTTCTGGCAGTGACAAATAATGCATGGTAATTGGTGAGCCAAGTCTCATATTTTACAAAAGTGGAATGGTGGCTAAACATTTTTTCAAAAAGAGAGAAAAGAATAAAGCAGAAGAAAAAGAAAAGAAAAGGGGGAAGACCTCACTGGCGCACTGGGCTTCGAGTGCACAGTGCAGGCCCAGCCCACCTCGCCACCTCCTCCTTCCTCCTACTGCTCACCGCGCACGCCCACGCCCGAGTCGGCTCGCCGTCGCAGCCGCGCCCACTCGCCGCCTCGCGTCTCTACAGGGCACCGGGTGGATAAGAAGGCCACCGCGGCAACCCTAGCCGCCCCAGATCTTTCCCCCCCCCCTCTCCCCTCGCTCGCGCGCCCCCTCCCCGACCATGGCCGACGCGGCCATCGCCATCCGCAGCTCGTCTGTGTAGCCACCGAGCTCCGCCCGCCTCGCCGACCTGTCCACCGTGACCGCCGTCAACTGCTACGCCTCCTGGAGCCACTCGTTGGAGCCGGGGAACACCGCATCGCCAGATCGCGCCGTCGTCGTCCTCGGATCCCCATCGCCGTTCGTCGTCGTCTCCGGCCACGTCGAGCCTCCCCTGAGCCCATTACGCACACCTACAGGCTCGCCGTGAGCATCTCCACCTTTCCCCTCGTCTGTCTCTCTCTCGTTCGTCCCGTAGACACCGTGCCCGTCGTGGCCGAGCCCGCCACCGCGCGAGCTCGTCGCCGGCAACCATCCGGTGACCAAATGGTCCCGCGCCGCTGCCCATTGTGCTCACCCGCGAGCGTAGAGGCCCCCTAGCCTATCTGTTGGACTTGAGCGCGCCTGCATCGCCGTTCGCCATCGCGCCCGAGCGCCGCCGTCCGCCTCCGTGCTCGCCATCGTCGCTACAGTGCTTCTCCGGCCGCGGCACCACCGCCATTCGATGCGGCGCAGCTCCCTCGTTCGAACGCACCAAACCCCGCCGCAAACCGAGGCCTGTGGCCGTTTTCCGGCCAAGTCCGGCGAGCCCCCGCCGCGGAATGGCTCGCCGGCACGACTCCGGTCGCCGTCCGACGTGGCGCCTACGTGGCCTGCCCTGTGGCACTAACCGCTGGGCCCCACGGGCCCCAGTTGACACAGTTGACCCAGTTGACCGGGTCAACTACTGACTGGGCTGGCCCAGCCACTGACATGCGGGCCCCGCTAATTTAAATTTTTTTAAAAATAAATAAAATGCTAATTAATTTGTTAATCCTAATTAAGTTAATTAATTAGCTAATCTGACACTGACAGTAGGCCCCACTAACTAATTAACCTAAATAGTTAATATTAACCTCGTTGTTAAGGCCACTATGTATGACATGTGGGACCCACTGGTCAGGTTTGACCCTGGTCAGCCGGATTTGACCGCTGATGTCACCCTGACATCATGCTGATGTCACATGTCACTGTTTCGGATAATTCGAATTAAATAATTCCAGATAATTCAGAAAATGTTTAAAACTTTGAAAAATCATATAAAATAAACCGTAACTCGGATGAAAATAATTTATATATGAAAAATGATCAGAAAAATATGACGAATCCGAATAACCTACTCACATACCTGCCACACCCATCTAACCTACCGAACATGGAACCGTCCCCTCCGGTTCAGTGTACCGATAATCACCCGGGGCTGGGAGAACACTCCCGTATAATTTCCCGCTCCGACTAACTTGCGTAGTGCTGCATTAGAACGCCCCTAGCACTGCATGTTGACATGTCATGCATCCCTATTGCATTGTTTGCCGTGTATTTATTGTTTCTTCCCCCTCCTTCTCTCCCGATAGACCCCGAGACTGCCAATGACACTGCAGAGTACGACTACGTCGTCAACGACCAGACCCCCCTTCAGCTGAGCTTCCATGCAAGCAAAACCCCCTTGATCATCAGATATCGCCCATTCTTTCTCTCTTATGCTTGCATTAGAATTGCTTCTGTTGTTGCTCCGATAGCTCCTATTCTGTTGCATAGCCTGATTTAGTCGCCTGCTATTGATACCTACCTGTTGTCCCATGATGCTTAGTTAGCTATGCTATTGATCCATCTGTGGCCCTTCACCCTTGTCTGTTTGCCATGCTTGTTATCGGGCCGTGATCACTCTGGGTGATGATCACGGAAATGTTTACATATTACTGCAATACTTTAAACTGTTAAAGTCGGGCCGGCTCCAAGAGTGCCCGCGAGAGAATAATGTTAAGGACGGGTCGGCTCCAAGAGCACCCGCGAGTGATATTATGGCAGAACGACCGGGCAGGCGGAGACCACCAAGCAGAGAGGTGGGCCTGGTCCCTGGTCGTGACCCGCGTGTTACCAAGTCGGAGCGACAGGGATCCTGTTCGTCTCGGCGAGATACTAAACACGCCTAACGGATTTGGGTATTTGATCTGAGTTGGCCACTGGCCTATACGCACTACCACCACGTGGGATAATGGTTTAATGGGGCCCTCTCCGCCGTATGTATTAGCCGAAAGCTCTGTCAGACGTCCAGTTCAGCATTGCGGCACGACTGGGCCGGCGCCATCCAGGAAAGAGGTGGTGCCTGGACTCGCCCTGCTCGCAATGACCCGGAGTGCAAAGGGCGATGGGCCCAAGACCCCTGAGCACTTAGGATGTAGACCGGCGGGGACCTCTCTGCTGAGCCTAGGTAGGACTACGTCGTGTCGATCAACCAAGGCTGGGCATGACCGAGAAAAGTGTGTCTAGCCAGAGTTAATCGAGCGTGTTGGGTAACAGTAGTGCACCCCTGCAGGGAAGTTATCTATTCGAATATCCGTGTCCATGGTAACAGGACGCTCGGAGTTGTATCCTGATCTGCTACAACTACAAATGGATACTGTTACAATGATAAATTGTTACTACTGCTCTCGAGATCACTTTCTCGCAGGGTAGTCAAGGAAGGATCCCAGGGCATTACTAAAATATGATTGATTATATATTGTCTTCTTCTACTCTCTTCTGATGCTGCAAGATTGCTTCAAGATGCTAGTCTTCGATAGGCTAGGCCTCTCCCCCTCTATTCTGGCATTTCTGCAGTTTAGTCCAAAGATATAGCCCCATTTCTTTGATACCGATGCATATTTAGTATAGTTCTGATGTCAGTCTTGCGAGTACTTTGGATGAGTACTCACGGTTGCTTTGCTATCTCTTTTCCCCATACCCGGTTGCTGCGATCAGACGACGGAGTCCAGGAGTAGGAGATCCCCGGAGGCAAATACTACTACGTTGAGCCACGCTGACCAGGAGTAGTTCGGAGGCCCTAGGCAGGAGGCCTTCGCCTTTTCGATCAGTGTCGCTGCTATGCTAGCCTTCTTAAGGCACCCTTGTTTAACTTTCTGTCTGTACTCAGATACTGTTGTTGCTTCCGCTAACGCTTGTGCTCTTGCTTTTGTATTCGAGCCCTCGAGGCCCCTGGCTTGTAATATCTTGTGTTTAGAGTTGTGTTGTGATATCTTGCTGTGAGTCTCTGATCTCGAGCGTGTACGTTTGCGTGTATGATTAGTGCACGGTCGAGCAGGGGTGTCACACTCTCATCCATGGAAACATATAAAGCTTTAATTGATTCACTAATATCAATTTTGGGTGGCAAAATTTTAGTCTTGAGATTTTCCACATCATGAATAATTCTATCAATGCTCCTAGACATATCATCAAGTTTACTCAATTTTTCTTCTATCGTAGTGTTGAAAACTTTTTGAGCATTAATAAACTCTTTAATATTACTTTCAAGATCAGAGGGCATCCTATTATTATTATTGTAAGAATTACCATAGGGATTGCCATAATTATTAGAGGAATTTCCAGGAAACGGTCTAGCATTGAAATTGCCTCTATAAGCATTATTATTAAAATTGTTTCGCGAGACAAAATTCACATCTACGGGATCATTATTTTGCTCAATCAAACTAGACAATGGCACATCATTAGGATCAATATGCGTATTTTTGCTAGCAACCAATTTCATAAGCGCATCAACTTTATCACTCAAAGTATTAATTTCTTCAATAGAATTCACCTTTTTACTAACAGGAGTTCTTTTAGTATGCCATTGTGAATAATTTTCCATAATATTATCAAGAAATTTAGTAGCTTCACCCAAAGTAATTTCCATAAAAGTACCACCCGCGGCGGAATCTAAAAGATTTCTAGAGACAAAATTCAATCCCGCATAAAAAATTTGTATGATCATCCATAAATTTAAACCATGAGTAGGGCAATTTCTTATCATTAATTTTATCCTCCCCAAGATTGGGCAACATGTTCATGATCAAGTTGCTTAAAATTCATAATTTGATTTCTAAGAGAAATAATTTTCGCGGGAGGAAAATACTTAGTAATAAAAGCACCTTTACACCTATCCCAAGAATCGATACTATTTCATGGTAAAGATGAAAACCAAATTTTTGCACGATCCCGCAACGAGAATGGGAATAATTTTAATTTCACAATATCATTATCCACATCTTTTTTCTTTTGCATGTCACACAATTCTACAAAAGTGTTAAAATGGGATGCGGTATCTTCATTAGGACTACCGGAAAATTGATCTTTCATGACAAGATTTAGCAAAGCGGCATTAATATCACAAGTCTCCGCACTAGCGGCGGGAGGAGCAAGCGGAGTACTAATAAAATCATTATTATTAGTATTGGAAAAATCACACAATTTTGTATTTTCTTGAGACATCGTGACTACGCAAACAAGATAGCAAACAAGCAAGAAAACAAGCAAACGAGAAAAAGGCAAATGAAAAATATTTTTGTATTTTGGTAAAAACGTTTTAGAAGTGGGGGAGATGAAAATGAGAGGCAAATGGCAAATAAAGTGCATGCACGGAGATGAGAGTTTATGCAAAGGTACTTGATAGATGTTGATGATGTCTCCCCGGCAACGGCGCCAGAAATTCTTCCTGCTACTTGTAGCTTGCGTTGGTATTTTCCCCGAAGATGAAGGGATGATGCAGCACAGTAGAGATAAGTATTTCCCTCAGTTATGAAACCAAGGTTATCGAACCAGTAGGAGAATCACGCAACACCTCGTTAGCAGCACCTGCACACAAACAACAAATCCTAGCACCCAACGCAAATGAGAGGTTGTCAATCTCTCGGTGGTCAATTGCAAGATTAAATTGTATGTGATAGATAGATAGATTGAAACAAAAATACAAAAAAAAAAATGGCAGCAATATTTTTAGGGTTTTAGTAATATGATTTAGATAGACCCGGGGGCCATAGGTTTCACTAGAGGCTTCTCTCAAGAAAATAGCATACGGTGGGTAGACAAATTACTGTTAGGCAATTGATAGAAAAGCAAATAATCATGATGATATCCAAGGCAATGATCATGTATATAGGCATCACGTCCAATACAAGTAGACCGACTCCTGCCTGCATCTACTACTATTACTCCACACATCGACCGCTATCCAGCATGCATCTAGTGTATTAAGTCCATAAAGAACGGAGTAACGCCTTAAGAACTATGACATGATGTAGACAAGATAAACTCACGTATGAATAAACCACATCTTTTTACCCTTAATAGCAACGATACATATGTGTCATATCCCTTTCTATCACTGGGATTGAACATCGCAAGATCGAACCCATTACAAAGCACCTCTTCCCATGGCAAGATAAATCAATCTAGTTGGCCAAACCAAATCAATAGATCGGAGAAGAAATACGAGGCTATAATAATCATGCATAAAAGAGTGCAGCAAAGACTCAAATAATATTCATGGATAATATGATCATAAACTCACAATTCATCGGATCCCAACAAACACAACGCGAAAAGTGATTACATCGGATAGAACTCCAAGAACATCGAGGAGAACATTGTATTGAAGATCAAAAAGAGAGAAGAAGCCATCTAGCTACTGCCTATGGACCCGAAGGTCTGTGGTAAACTACTCACGCATCATCGGAAGGGCAGCAAGGTTGATGTAGAACCCCTCCCTGATTGATTCCCCCTCCAGCAGATTACCGGAGAAGGACCCGAGATGGGATCTCTCTGGAACAGAAAGTTGCAGTGGCGGAAAAAGTATTTCGTGGACTCCCCTGAGGGTTTCTGATTTTTCCTGAATTTATAGTGGTGGAATTAGGTCAAACGGAGCAAAAGGGGGGCCCACGAGGCACCAGGGCGTGCCTGCCCCCCCCTAGGCGCGCCCTGGTGGCTCGTGGCCACCTCCTGGGTCTTCTGGCCCTCTCCCTAAGCTTCTAGTGTTTATCTTGTCCAATAAAAAATCTCCAAAAAATTTCGTGGCATTTGGACTTCGTTTGGTATTGATTTTCTGTAAAACAAAAACAGGGCAGAAAACAGCAACTGGCACTGGGCACTAAGTTAATAGGTTAGTCTCCAAAAATGATATATAATTGCTATAAATGATTATAAAAACATCCAAGATTGATAAAATAACAGCATGGAACAATCAAAAATTATAGATACGTTGGAGACGTATCAAATCGCTCCGCCGGAGAGCAAAAGTGCTCCTGCCCAAGTTCCGCCTCGAGACGGCGGCGCCCCATCCCAAAAGTCTTCTCTTTATTTTTTCTAGGGAAAATGGGCTTATATACCAGAAAATGGGCACTGGAGGCTGTCCAGGGGCCCCACAAGCCACCAGGGCGTGCCTGGGGGAGTGGCGCGCCCTGGTGCCTCGTGGGCACCTGGGTGGCCCCCTCTGGTACTTCTTTCTTCCAGTATTTTTTATTTATTCTAAAATAAATCTCCGTGAAATTTCAGCTCATTTGGAGATGTGCAGAATAGGTATCTATGACATAGCTTTTTCAGGTCCAGAATTCCAGCTGCCGGCAATCTCCCTCCTTATGTAAATCTTGCATATTAAGAGAGAAAAGGCATTAGAATTGCTCCACAAAGTATTATATTGATTAAAAACACTATAAATAATAGTAGTGAAACATGATGCAAAATGGACGTATCATCGGGCGATGGAGATTGCCAATCGGTACGCCAATGGCGAAGAGGAAGACTGGCTGAGGAGCGGCAAGGGCCAAGCCGGAGATGCAAATCGGTCGGACAACAACAAGAATAAGAAGCAGAAGCACAAGGCCGAGATAGCCAACAATGAGGAGGCCGCGGCCCTTGCCGGCCAAAGCAAAGGCAAAGGCCAGCCGTAGCAGAAGAAGGAGTGGGCCGGCAAGAAGTAGGCCGCTCCAAAAAATGACATCCTTGATCAGACCTACCAGATTCACACGAACAAGGATGAAGAAGGCAACCTGATTTTGCCGAAGCATACCACTCGGGAATGCCGACTGCTCAAACAAGAGATGCGGCAAGACCCCTCTGAGGGAAAGGATGAGGACGCAGACGACGATGGGGACAAAGACACCTCTGGGTACCCCCACGTCGAGAAGGTCCTAATGATCTTTGCTGACGTTGAAAGCAAGAGTCACCTCAAGGTGATAAACCGAGAGGTCAAAATGGCAGCTCCAACTGTCACCAAGCTCCTAGAATGGGCCCAGACCCCCATCACCTTCTACCAGTTGGATCACTCGGCCGACATACTGACCCCTGGGCGGCAGGCGCTGGTGGTCGATCCCGCCGTTGGAGGAGTCCAACTGCGCAAAGTCCTTATGGACGGCGGCAGCGGGCTGAACATCATTTACGCTGATACTCTAGAGGGGATGGGCATTCCGATGTCCTGACTGAGTAAAAGCAATATGCAGTTCCACGGGGTCAACCCCGGGAAAAAAGCTAAGTCACTCGGGCAAATTGCCCTCGACGTCGTATTCGGCAGAGAGAAAAACTTCAGAAAAGATAGGTTGACCTTTGAGGTGGTAGACTTCAAGAGTGCCTATCACGCCATCCTGGGTAGACCTGCCTACACACGATTCATGGCCAGACCATCTTACGTGTATCTTAAACTTAAGATGCCAGGGCCGAAGGGCGTAATCAAAATCATGGGAAACCGGAAGATAGCTGAGGTGTGCTTGCAGAAGGGCTCCCAGATCACTGACGAGCAAATGGCATTGGTGGAGTTGGACGAGTACAAGAAGACGGTCGATTCGAGCGACCTGCTCAAGAGCAAGAAGCCGACTGTAGAATCCTCTTTCCAGTCGGCCGGCAATTCGAAGCAGGTTCACGTCCACCCGGAGGACCCGAATGCCGCCCCGACAAACATATCCATGACGCTCGACAGCAAATAGGAAAGCGAGTTCATCCAGTTCCTCCATGAGAACTGGGACATCTTCGCATGGAAACCCTCTGACATGCCGGGTGTTCCCAGGGGACTAGCTGAGCATCAACTCAGAGTTGACCCGAAGATGAAGCCTGTCAAAGAGCATCTCTGACGCTCTACTCCTAAGAAGCGCAAGGCGATTGGCGAGGAGATCGCGTGGATCTTGGCTGCCGAATTCATCCGTGAAATTTACCACTCCGAGTGGCTCGCCAATGCCGTGTTAGTTCCCAAGAAAGATAAACTCTCCGAATGTGTATTGACTTCAAACACATCAATCGGGCCTGCCCGAAGGACCACTTCCCTCTCCCCTGCATAGACCAGATCATAGACTCTACTGTGGGGTGCGAGTGCTTATCATTTCTGGATGCGTACTCCGGGTACCACCAGATCCGAATGTATGGTCTGGATGAAATAAAGACTGCATTCATCACCCCATTCGGGTGTTTTTGTTATACCACGATGCCTTTCGGATTGAAGAATGCCGGAGCAACTTTCATGCGCATGATCCAAAAATGCTTACAAAAGCAGATCAGTCGGAATGTGGAGGCCTATATGGATGACATCGTGGTCAAGTCCAGGAAGAGTTCTGACCTCCTAGCAGACCTCGCCGAAACCTTTGCAAGCCTGTGCCAATACGGCGTCAGACTCAATCTGGCCAAGTGTACTTTTGGGGTGCCCGCAAGCAAGTTACTCGGTTTCCTTGTTTCCGAACGAGGGATCGACACTAACCCTAAGAATATCGGCGCCATAGTCCGAATGAAGAAACCGCAACATCTGCATGATGTACAGAAACTCATGGGCTGTCTGGCAGCCCTAAGAAGATAAATTTCTTGACTCGGTGTGAAGGCCCTGCCACTCTACCGACTCATGAAGAAGTCAGAGAAGTTCGAGTGGACGACAGAAGCGCAGGCCGTGTTCCAAGAACTCAAAGCCCTGCTTTCCACCCAGCCGGTGCTTGCTGCTCGGGGCAGCCGAGAGCCCTTGCTCTTGTACATCGCGGCCACGAGCCAAGTTGTTAGCACTGTGCTCACTATGGAGCGTGAGGAAGAAGGCAAGGCCTTCAAGATCCAGCGGCCAGTATATTACATTTCTAAAGTTTTGACCCCTTCCAAGCAAAGATATCCACACTACCAGAAGCTGGTGTACTGGATTTACCTGACTGCGAAGAAGGTGGCTCATTACGTCCAAGATCACTCGGTCACAGTGATAAGGGATGTTCCCTTGTTGGAGATCTTGAACAACAGAGATGCCATGGGCCGAATGGCCCAGTGGGCCATCGAACTCCTCCCTTTGGACATCAAGTTTGAGGCCAAGAAATCTATCAAGTCGCAGGCTCTAGTGGATTTCTTAGCCGAGTGGATTGAACAGGAACAACCGGCCCCGAGTGTCCCCAAACATTGGACTATGTTCTTCGACGGCTCCAAGATGTTAAATGGCTCGGGGGCCGGTGTTGTCCTAGTATCCCCCAAAGGCGACAGGCTCAGCTACGTACTTTAGATCCACTTTGACTCTTCAAACAATGAGGCAGAATACGAAGCCATTTTGCATGGATTGCGCATGGCGATCTCCCTTGGGATCTGCCGACTAATGGTCTATGGTGACTCGGATCTGGTGGTGAACCAAGTGATGAAGGAATGGGACATCCGGATCCCAGCTATGACTGGCTACTTCAATGCCGTCCGAAAGCTGGAGAAGAACTTTGAAGGACTGGAGCTCCATCACATCCCACGAATCAAAAACCAGGCGGCTGATGACTTGGCCAAGATTGGTTCCACTCGGAAAGCAGTCCCGAAGAATGTGTTCCTGGAGCACTTGCACTCGCCCACAATCAAGGAAGATCCTTTCGTGGAGGAGCCCCCTGATACGTCCCAAACGTATCTACTTTTCCAAACACTTTTGCTCTAGTTTTGGACTCTAATTTGCATGATTTGAATGGAACTAACCCGGACTGACGCTGTTTTCAGCAGAATTGCCATGGTGTTATTTTTGTGCAAAAAAAAAAGTTCTTAGATGGACCTAAAAATTTACGGAGAATTATTTCAGAATATATAAAAAATACTGGCGCAAAGATCCACCAGAGGGAGGCCACCAGGCGCCACAAGCCTGGGGGGCGCGCCCACCCCCCAGGGCGCGCCTGGCAGGCTTGTGGGGCCCTGCCAACTCCGTTTACCCTAATTCCAGTGCTATAAGTACCTATTCATGGAGAAAAAAATTAGAGAGAAAGAATCATCATGTTTTGCGATACGGAGCCGCCGCCATCTCCTGTTCTTCATCGGGATGGCTGATCTGGAGTCCGTTCGGGGCTCCGGAGAGGGGGATTCGACGCCGTCGTCATCATCAACCATCCTCCATCACCAATTTCATGATGCTCACCGCCGTGTGTGTGTAATTTCTTCATAGGCTTGCTGGACGGTGATGGGTTAGATGAGATTTACCATGTAATCGAGTCAATTTGTTAGGGCTTTGATCCCTAGTATCCACTATGTTCTGAGATTGATGTTGCTATGACTTTGCTATGCTTAATGCTTGTCACTAGGGCCCGAGTGCCATGATTTCAGATCTGAACCATTATGTTTTCATGAATATATTTGAGTTCTTGATCCTATCTTACAAGTTATATGCACCTATTACATGTCATGATCTGCATACCCCAAGGTGACAATACTTGGGATTCTTTCCGGTGATTGCCGTAGTTTGAGGAGTTCATGTATTCACTATGTGTTAATGCTTTGTTTCGGTTCTCTATTAAAAGGAGGCCTTAATATCCCTTAGATTTCCTTATGGACCCCGCTGCCACGGGAGGGTAGGACAAAAGATGTCATGCAAGTTCTTACTATAAGCACGTATGACTATTTACGGAATACATGCCTACATTACATTGACGAATTGGAGATATTGTGTATCGCCCTAGGTTGTGACTGTTACGTGATGAATGTCATCCAACATAATTATCCATCACTGATCCAATGCCTATGCTTTTCGCATATTGATCTTTGTTAAGTTACTTTCGTTGTTGCTGCTGTTACAATCACTACAAAACTGTTGCTGTTACTGTCTCTGTTACTGTTGCTACTGTTACTACTCCTATTGAAACCATCATACTACTGTGCTACTAAACACTTGCAGATATTTAGTTCTCCAGGTGTGGTTGAATTGACAACTCAACTGCTAATACTTGCAAATATTCTTTGGCTCCCCTTGTGTCGAATCAATAAATCTGGGTGAAATACTACCCGCGAAAACTGTTGCAATCCCCTATACTTGTGGGTTAGCAAGACCTTTTTCTGGCGCCATTGCCGGGGAGCATAGCTCTACTTGTTGAGTCACTTGGGATTTATATCTTTTGATCACTATGTAGAATCTGAAAGACGCTAAGACCAAGATCGTTCCCTCTAAAACGAGGGGAGGTAAGGAACTGCGATCACACTCTGCAGTTGATTCACCTTTTGTTTTGAGTAGGCTTGCGACACCACCACCCGCTATTCATTCTGATATGTCGCAAGTTATTGATGATACTACTTCTGCTATGAATGAAACTATTGATGATGCTAGTACTATGCTTGATAATACTGTGCCACTTGGTGAATTTCTTGATGAACAAATTGCTAAAGCCAAAGAAACTGAAAATGTTGAAACTCTTGAAAATTATGATTCACCTATTATGCCTAGCTCTCCTACTAGAGATGAAATGCCTGAGACATCTGATGGTTATTCTTTTGATAAGGAGATAGCTAGGGAAATTCTTGATTGTAATGATAGAGATGAGGTTAGAAAATTGCTTGCTGAATTGAAAGAAAAATCTATGAGGGAGAGAATGAAATATGATCCTAAGTTTGCTACCTCTCCCATATTTGTTACTGATAAGGATTATGAATTCTCTGTTGATCTTGAGTTAATTACTTTGGTTGAATCTGATCCTTTTCATGGTTATGAAACTGAAACTGTTGTGGCACACCTTACTAAAATGAATGATATAGCCACCCTATTTGCTCATGAGGAAAAGATTCGTTATTACTACATTCTTAAGTTGTTTCCTTTCTCATTAAAGGGTGACGCTAAGAAATGGTTTAATACTCTTGCTCCTGGATGTGTGCGTAGTCCCCAGGATATGATTTATTACTTCTCTGAGAAATATTTTCCTGCTCATAAGAAACAAGCTGCCTTACAGGAAATATTTAACTTTGTGCAAATTGAAGAAGTGAATCTCCCTCAAGCTTGGGGGAGGCTTCTCCAACTACTTAATGCTTTGCCTCATCATCCTCTTAAGAAAAATGAAATACATGATATCTTTTATAATGGACTAACCGATGCTTCTAGGGACTACCTAGATAGTTGTGCTGGTTGTGTTTTCAGGGAACGAACTGTTGGACAGGCTGAAGTACTATTGAATAAAATATTAAGAAATGCTGATGATTGGACACTTCCTGAACCACCACCTAAGCCAACTCCGAAGAAGAGAGGTATTCTATTCCTCAGTCCAGAAGATATGCACGAAGCTAAGAAATCTATGAAGGAAAAAGGTATTAAAGCTGAAGCTGTTAAGAATTTACCACCTATTGAAGAAATACATGGGCTCGACATCTCGACACGAGTAGTGGAGGTAAATTCTCTCACTAGATTTGATGAAGGTGATATTCCGTATAATAAATCTGCTAGTCAATGCCTGTATGAATTTGATAATTACATCATTAAACAGGAGCACTTTAATATGTATGTTAGCAATCAACTAAAACAGAATGCCATCATGATTGAACGCTTGAGTGATTTGATGTTTAGAACTGCCAATGATGTTAAATGCTTGAGTAAACATGCTTCTATGGTCCAGACTCAGTTAGAGCAAATTGCTAAGTCACAAAATGATTTACTTGATGAGATGAATAATAAAAGGAATGATCATGCTGTTAGAGTTGTTACTAGAGGAGGTAGCATGACTCAGGATCCTCTATATCCTGAAGGTCATCCTAAATGAATTGAACAAGATTCTCAAAGAAATAATATTGATGCACCTAGTCCATCTAATAAGAAAAAGAAAAAGAAAAATGATAAAACTTTGTCTACTTCTAGTGAACCTGAGGTAGAAAAACCTCCTGAGGATCTTAATGATGTTTCTATTTCTGATGCTGAGACACAATCTGGTAATGAACATACACCTAGTGATAATGATAAGGATAATGATAATGATAATGATGATGTTCATGTTGATGCTCAACCAGATGATGATGTAGAAATAGAACCTGTTGTTGATCTTGATAACCCACATCCTAAGAATAAAAGGTATGATAAGAGAGACTTTCTTGCTAGAAAACATGGAAAGGAGAGAGAACCATGGGTCCAAAAACCTATGTCTTTCCCTACTAAACCATCCAAAAACAAGGATGATGAAGATTTTGAGCGCTTTGTTGGAATGCTTACACATGTCTTTTTGCGCACTCGCTTGATTGATATGTTGAAAATGTCTCCCTATGCGAAATACATGAAAGATATTGTCACTAATAAAAGAAAGATACCTGAAGCTGAAATTTCCACCATGCTTGCAAATTATTCTTTTAAGGGTGAAATACCTAAGAAGTTAGAAGATCCAGGAATACCTACTATACCATGCTCCATTAAAAGAAGTTATGTCAAAACTGCTTTATGTGATTTGGGAGCCGGTGTTAGTGTCATGCCTTTCTCTTTATGTAGAAGACTTGATTCGAAGAAGCTCACACCTACTGAAATATCTTTGCAAATGGATGATAAATCCACTGCTATACCTATTGGAATTTGTAAGGATGTTTCCGTTGTAGTTGCAAATGTTACTATCTTGACAGACTTTGTTATACTTGATATGCCCGAGGACGACAACATGTCGATTATCCTTGGTATACCCTTCTTGAATACTGCAGTGGTTGTTATTGATTGCAACAAAAGCAAGGTTACTTTTCATGTCAATGGTAATGAGCATACGATTTATTTTCCGAAGAAACAAAGTTCGGTGAATGGTATCAATTGTATTGAAAAAGTTTCTACGATCACTATTGGAGGTTTCAAATTTCCTATCCCTACTGTCAAAAAGAAATATGAAATTCATATTGTTGGGGAGATGCATATCCCCATTGAGGTAACTTAGTGTTATACGAAGATTCTTCGGTTTCATGCCATTCGGAAATAGTTTGTTAATAAGACTTGATCAACCTTATTAATGGATTCTTTTTGAAGGGCATGTGGTCGACGAATTTAGTAAGCACAACTTTCTGTACCCGCCTTTTGCTCTCTGTTATTTTTAGTAAAATAAAATAAAATGCTAGGATTATCCTGTTTTCTGAATTATCCGTGCAATAAAAATGGCCCAAAAATAAAAGTTCTCAAAATGCCATGAAAATTTAGTATGAATTTTTTCCAGAATATTTAAGAATTTTTGGCACTGAACACACCCCAGGGGGGTGCACCTGTGAGCCACAAGCCCACAGGGCGCGCCCACCCCCTGGGCGCGCCCAGCAGGCTTGTGGGTCCCACAGGGACCCACTCACTTATGCCAGCCACCCATCTCCTTCTTCTTCCTCCAGAAAAAATCAAACTTGCTTCCAAGCCCGTGTTCTTGCTTATTTTGCTGTGATTTTCGATCTCCTTGCTCGGAACTCCATTTTCAAAACTGTTTTTAGGAATTACTCCTCGGTATGTGACTCCTCCAATGCTCCAATTAGTTTTTGTTCTAGTGCTTTATACTTTGCAAATTTTTGCTGCGGTGATGACCATGTTTATGAGCTTGCATGTTGAATTTGTATGGTCCAAAGTAGTTTTGATGCATGATATAGCCTCTAGATACTTGTAGGAGTAGTTGCTATCAATTTTGTTGAGTTTCATTCACTTTTATTTTGAGTCACAAAAAATTTCAGAAATTTTTCAGAGAAAAGAAAATGTTTAGGAAGATGTTCCATGGTGGTTCCTCGAGCAAGAGTGCTCCTAGGCCCGCAATACACGAGCCGGATACCGAACCGCCACGAGAGGCCGCAGTGCTACCGTGCGAGTGGCCGTCGGATGCCTTCATGAATCGAGCCGGCATCAAGGAAGAGTTTGATATGTACGTGCGCAACGCTGAGCTCACGGAGTTCCTGGAAGACAGGTGCCCGCAATACTATGACCTCACTGACTCCTTTGTGCGAGGATTCAAGTAGCTCACTTCACATGATGTTATTTTCAACCTATATGAAAATCCTTTTCGCATGTCTGTTGAAGAATTTAGTGAAGTATGCAAAATTCCATTCTGGGGAACTTGCACTGAACCTCGTAAATCTGATTGCAATGAATTCCTCATGAACATTACTAAGGGTGAAACCAGAGGCATCACACAAGCTACTATGGGGAGCATTCATTTTCCAGCCATATATTATTTTTCTCTGATCATTGGTAGATGCGTTAATGGTAAACATGATCATAGTCATCTTTGCACCCCTTACCTGAGCATTCTTAAGAGTGCGGTGCTGGGAGATAGACAATTTAACATGGGGGCTATTGTTGCACGTCGTTTACATAATAATGCTTTAGTTGGTGATTTCTTTGGTGGAATTTATGCCACTCTCTTAGCTACCTATCTTGGTGTGCCCATTAAACAAAATGACACCCTTTTGCCACCTAGTTTTCTTGATTATGATGCTATGGAACGCCACCAGTTCCTTGAGAGGGGTTACCCCCCGTTTAGATACAGGCTAATCTTTAACAGGCATCGTGTTTTCCATATTGTTTTGACTACTCCTGCCTTCTTTGATTTCCAGGGAAAATATAGACATTTCATACTTGAGGAGGAGGCTGAGGAGTACGAGAGGGCAGGAGAGACCGAGCGCCTTAACGAGGCAGCTCGCCAAGCTGTGGCAGAGGCATTTCAGTACAACCCAAACTATCACCACGGGCACTATCCAGGCCAAGAGTAGCCGTAAACCAACTTAGTCCAAAAGCCTAAGCTTGGGGGAGTTCGTATTTCTCACCGACATTACATTCATGTTCACACACTCATTCCAGTTGTCGGTGTTCATCTTTTTTCATTGTATATCCATGTTAGTTTTATTTTCACTTTCTTCTTGTGTGTTTGAAAAAAAAACTTTCGAAAATCCAAAAAAATTACTTTCTTGCTTAGTTAATTCGTATAAGTAAAAGAAAACCCAAAAAGATTTCTCGTTTCTTCTTTTACTTGTTGGGAGCTTTCCCGTGTAAATAGTTTTTCTTGTTTTTCGTTTTTCCTTTGTTAATTTGCCTTCTTCAGAAAAACTAAAAACTCCAAAAATATTTCAGTGTGTTTCTTTTCGTTGAGTCGTCGTAAGGAGAAAGACCATGATGAAAATGTTGAGTGGCTCTCATATGCTTTACTGTTGATCTAACAATGAGCCACAATTACTTTGTCTTCTCCTTTGAAAAAATGTTTGCAGATTCCAGTTCTTATTATTATCACATCATTCGGTCATGCAAGTGAAAGGCAATAATGACGACATTTGATAAAGTGATTGCGGTGAAGAAAAGCTGGTATGAACTCTTCTTGTTTTTGTCTTTGTAAATATGTTTAGCTCAGTATTCATGATTCAGCATTATTATGAGTGAACATGTTTGTGATGACAATTAAAGATTATAGTTGCTCATGCCATGCTTAAATAGCTAGGAGTGGATAATGATTTATCTTGAGTGTCACCATGCATTAAAATGGTTGTGATGTAGTATGTTAGCATGGTATCCTCCTTTGAGTAATTCGAGTGGCTTGACTTGGCACATGTTCATACATGTAGTTGAATCAAAACCAACATAGCCTCCAGGATATTTATGTTTAGGGTGTTGATATCCTACTCATGCTCGTATTCAATGTTAATTATTCGCAATGCATGTCTATGACCGTTTTCGCTCTCTAGCTGGTCGCTTCTCAATCTATTTGCCAGCCTTCGCCTGTACTAAGCGGGAATACTTCTTGTGCATCCAAATCTTTAACCAAAGTTGTTCCAGATGAGTCCACTATATCAACCTATATGCGGTATTACTCTGTCGTTCCAAGTAAATTTGCATGTGCCACCTCTAAATATTCAAATGAACATCTGTTTTGTGTGCCTGTACCGCTCATGGAGCGACAGGGGGCAGTCAGTATCTTCCATGCTAAGTGGGTTATTCTCGAGATGAGTGTTTATTCACTTGTCATTGCACGAGAGAGGCTGGTAATCGGGATGCCCAGTCTATGCTCAAATCGGAATCATATAATGCAAACAAACTCCCCCGGAAAGTTGTTGGTATGGAGGGCACCCGTGAATTTAGCTAGCCATGGCTTGTGTTGGTACGGTGGAGGGGGAGTAAACTTTACCTTTCCGCTTGGGAACCGCCTATAATGCGTTTAGCATGGAAGATATTGAAAACTCTCAGTCGTGACGTTGACAGGAAAAGCATACCTCTCAAAATTATTTTCATCTCTAATTTAAGATTTGAGCTCTGGCACCACTGCGAATCCATGCTTCCCTCTACGAAGGGCCTATCCATTTATTTTTATGTTATTTTATTTTTATTATTGAGTCATCACCCTCTCATTTAAGCACCAGTTGGAGAGCACTATTGTCATTTTTATGCATTGAGTATAGTTAATGTTGGGTCTGACCATGACTGGATATCATCTACCCTGAATTACAATGTTTAGTCGTTGCTTGAATCTCAGAGGTGCTCTGCATTTATGTTTTGCGGTCTCGGAAAGGGCTAGCGAGATACCATGTTATCATATTATATCATGATTGTTTTTACAAAGTGTTGGCATCCGAGATATCTTATTATTTCTCGCTAGTTGGTTATGTTATTGCCATGAGTAAATGTGAAACCTAAGTGTTATCATCAATATGGTTAGTTCATAATCTTTGCTGAAAACTTGGATGCTAGTTAAGTATATATACAGACAACAAGAACAAAAGAGTTTGTAAAAGTTTTTCTTTATCACTTTCAGTTTGTCAACTGAATTGCTTGAGGACAAGCAATGAGTTAAGCTTGGGGGATTTGATACGTCCCAAACATATCTACTTTCCAAACACTTTTGCTCTAGTTTTGGACTCTAATTTGCATGATTTGAATGGAACTAACCCGGACTAACGCCGTTTTCAGCAGAATTGCCATGGTGTTATTTTTGTGGAGAAATAAAAGTTCTCGGATGGACCTGAAAATTTACAGAGAATTATTTCAGAATATATAAAAAATACTGGCGCAAATATCCACCAAAGGGGGGGCCACCAGGCACCACAAGCCTGGGGGCGCGCCCACCCCCCCCAGGGCGCGCCTGGCAGGCTTGTGGGGCCCTGCCAACTCTGTTTACCCTAATTCCAGAGCAATAAGTACCTATTCATGGAGAAAAAAATCAGAGAGAAAGAATCATTGTGTTTTACGATACGGAGCCGCCGCCACCTCCTGTTCTTCATCGGGAGGGCTGATCTGGAGTCCGTTCGGGGCTCCGGAGAGGGGGATTAGACACCGTCATCATCATTGATACGTCTCCAACGTATCTATAATTTATGAAGTATTCATGCCATATTTATAACAATTCTATATGGTTTTGGTATGATTTGATTAGAACTAACCCGGACTGACGCTGTTTTCAGCA
Organism: Elymus sibiricus; assembly: GCA_039707655.1. Taxonomy (NCBI): domain Eukaryota; kingdom Viridiplantae; phylum Streptophyta; class Magnoliopsida; order Poales; family Poaceae; genus Elymus; species Elymus sibiricus. The sequence goes on from CM077676.1 coordinate 88,307,208, forward strand.
AAACTACCGTGGTGTTGTTTTTTGTGCAGAAATAAAAGTTCTCCAAATGCAGCGGAACTTTTTGATGATTTTTTTTGACCAAAAGAGACCCCCGAAGCTTCGTGGAAGGACCAGAAGCCTCACGAGGTGCTCACAAGCCACCACGGCGTGCCGGGGGGGTGGCGTGCCATGGTGCCTCGTCGGCCCATCTTAGCCCATCTTGACGTGATTCCAACGCTCAAAAATCCTATAAATAGAGAAACCCCCAGAAATAACTCTAGATTTTGGACTACGCTGCCGCAAGCCTTTGTACCTTCGAAATACCATCTGGAGCCCTGTTCCGGCACCCTGCCGGAGGGGGAATCATCACCGGAGGCCATCTTCATCATCCCGACGGTCTCCATGATGAGGAGGGAGTAGTTCACCCTCGAGGCTAGGGGTATGTACAAGTAGCTATGTGTTTGATCTCTCTCTCTCTCGTGTTCTTGATTTGGCACGATCTTGATGTACCACGAGCTTTGTTAATATAGTTGGATCATATGGTGTTTCTCCCTCTCTATCTTGTTGTGATGAATTGAGTTTTTTCCTTTGAGGTTTCACTATTATCGGATTGAATACTTTTATGGATTTGAGAACACTTGATGTATGTCTTGCATATGAATACCAATGGGGTATTATATTGATTCACTTGATATATGTTTTGGCACTCAACTCGCGGATTCCCGAGGTGACATTGGGGTAATCTATGCATAGGGGTTGATGCACGTTTTCGTCCTACTTTCTCCGGTAGAAATCTTGGGACACTCTTTGAAGTTCTTTGTGTGGATTGAATATTATGATTATGAAGTTGTTTGATGCATATCGTATAATCAACTCACGGATACTTGTGGTGACATTGGAGTATCTAGGTGACATTAGAGTTGGTTGATGCGTATCATATGGTGTTATTGTAGTACGAACTCTAGGGCTGTTTGTGACACTTATAGGGATGGCTCAATAGATTGATCGGAAAAGATAACTTTGAGGTGGTTTCGTACCCTACAACAATTTCTGTCTTATGTTCTTCGCTAATAGGAACTTTGGAGTGATTCTTTATCGCACGTTGAGGGATTGTTATATGATCCAATTATGTTAGCATTGTTGAGAGATTGCACTAGTGAAAGTATGAACCCTAGGCCTTGTTTTCAAACATTGCAATACTGTTTGTGCTCACTTTTGTTACTTGTTACGTTGCTGTTTTTTTATTTTCAGATTACAAAAACCTATATCTACTATCCATACTACACTTGTATCACCATCTCTTCGCCGAATTAGTGCACCTATACAATTTACCATTGTATTGGATGTGTTGGGGACACAAGAGATTTCTTGTATTTGATTGCAGGGTTGTTTGAGAGAGACCATCTTCATCCTACGCCTCCCATGGATTGATAAACCTTAGGTCATCCACTTGAGGGAAAATTGCTACTGTCCTACAAAACTCTACCCTTGGAGGCCCAACACGAGTCTACAAGAATAAGTTGTGTAGTAGACATCAATCATCAACCATCCTCCATCACCAATTTCATGATGCTCACCGCCATGTGTGAGTAATTTCTTCATAGGCTTGCTAGACGGTGATGGGTTGGATGAGATTTACCATTTATCGACTCAATTTGTTAGGGATTTGATCCCTAGTATCCACTATATTCTGAGATTGATGTTGCTATGACTTTGCTATGCTTAATGCTTGTCACTAGGGCCTGAGTGTCATGATTTCAGATCTGAACCTTTATGTTTTCATGAATATATTTGAGTTCTTGATCCTATCTTGCAAGTTATATGCACCTATTACGTGTCATGATCCGCATACCCAAAGGTGACAGTAATTGGGATTCTTTCCGGTGATTGCCGTAGTTTGAGGAGTTCATGTATTCACTATGTGTTAATGCTTTGTTCCGGTTCTCTATTAAAAGGAGGCCTTAATATCCCTTAGATTTCATTATGGACCCCGCTGCCACGGGAGGGTAGGACAAAAGATGTATGCAAGTTCTTACTATAAGCATGTATGACTATTTATGGAATACATACCTACATTACATTGACGAATTGGAACTATTGTGTATCGCCCTATGTTGTGATTGTTACATGATGAATGTCATCCAACATAATTATCAAACACTGATCCAATGCCTATGCTTTTCGCATATTGATCTTTGCTAAGTTACTTTCGTTGCTGCTGTTGTTACAATCACTACAAAACTGCTACTGTTACTGTCTCTGTAACTGTTGCTACTGTTACTACTACTATTGAAACCATCATACTACTGTGCTACTAAACACTTTGTTGAAGATATTTAGTTCTCCAGGTGTGGTTGAATTGACAACTCAACTGCTAATATTCGCAAATATTCTTTGGCTCCCCTTGTGTCGAATCAATAAATCTTGGTGAAATACTACCCGCGAAAACTGTTGCGATCCCCTATACTTGTGGGTTATCATACTCGCAACCAGTCAGGCCGTCAAATCCGACTGAAGTTGACATCCCAGCAGCGGTCGATCTGGTCCAAGAGGTAATCGTCATCATTCCCGAGTGGACCGAGCCGTACCTCGCATACCTTCTCAGGCAGGAACTCCCCGAGGATGAAGAGGAAGCTCGACAGATCGTCCGCCGATCGAAAGCCTTCACTGTCATGGGAGATCAACTCTATAAGAAGAGTGCCACCGGCATCACTCAGCGTTGCGTCACGCCGGAGGAAGGGCAGCAGATCTTGCAGGAGATTCACTCGGGAACCTGTGGTCACCACGCTTTCTCTCGGACCTTGGTCGCCAAAGCGTTTCGGGCAGGTTTCTATTAGCCCAGAGCAAATGAGACTGCTCGCGATATCGTCAACCAATGCGTCGGGTGTCAGTTTTATGTGAACCAGTCGCACAAGCCAGCGCCCGAGCTGAAGACAATCCCACTCGCGTGGCCGTTCGCAGTCTGGGGACTCAACATGGTCGGTCCACTCTGGACCGGGGCCAGCGAATTCACGAATCTGTTGGTGGCAGTGGATAAGTTTACCAAGTGGATCAAAGCGAAGCCCATAAAGAAGCTAGACTCTTCGACTGCAATCAAGTTCATCAGGGAGATAATCTTCAGGTTTGGAGTCCCCCACAGCATCATCACGGACAATGGGTCGAACTTCGACTCGGACGAGTTCCGCGAGTTCTGCTATTCTCAGGGCACTCGGGTTCACTACGCCTCTGTGGCTCACCCTCAGTTGAATGGACAGGCAGAACGGGCGAATGGATTGATACTCCAAGGGCTCAAGCCACGTCTCATGCGTGACCTAAAACACGCAGCGGGAGCCTGGGTCACCGAGCTGCCATCGGTCCTTTGTGGCTTGCGGACGACCCCGAATCGGTCCACGAAGCGCACTCCCTTCTTTTTGGTGTATGGCTCTGAGGCCGTCCTGCCGAGTGATTTTCCCCATAGCTCCCCTTGAGTGGATCTGTACTCGGAGGCGACATGCATCTGTTGGCAAAGCTGTGCATTTCCGACACATTATCTGTTCAAAACAACACCGACACAAAAATCATTAGTATTACTCAACATTTTTGATGTTCCATCTGTCGGTAATGTTTAACAGTTCATCAACGTACTATGTGTCGGCATATGTTTGACTACCGTTGGATTATGTGTCGCCAAAGCTTAGCCACAAGAAAAGTGTCGGCGTAGTTTTAGCCTGGCCCACTTATTTTGACCTGCGTGGCATAGGCCCAAAGTATCGAGCGGCAAGTAGCGCGCGAAAGTGCGAAAGCCCAAACATATTTCGGGTCTCCTAGTCCCCCCGCCCCCAACCCCTGCCCCCATCCCACCTCTCTCGCACAGCAACCTACCCTGCCTCCCGTTGAGCCTTATCCTTTCCCTCCGCTACAGTAGAGAGCGGCGACAGGGAGAGTTCGCGAGTTCCCCCGCTTCCCGCCGGCGAGGGCGTGGATCCTTGCCTCCTCTGGCCGCTCCGGCGGCGGGAGGAGGTGGGGATCCCGTTCCTCCTTTCCCAGCATGTAGATAGGGTAGTTTTAGGTCCCGTCGGCGTCGATTTGGTGGAGGATTTGTCGCCGACCAGGAATAATGGATCCGCCGCTTGCCCTCCTCCTCGACGATGCCTTTGGTGGCGTCGGGTAGTCAGCGGCGTGGGTGTCCCACTGATCTCCGGATCCAGCAGTTCGTCCGACCCTGGGTGTGGCCGGCGTTGTGGCGGCGCTGGTTTCACGGTAGGTTTTTGTCCTTCCGGTCTCACCACCCCGGTAACGTCCCTCCTGGCGTCGGCGGTGGACTCGGTTGTTTATTGCTTGGTGTGCCTGATCGTCATCGGTGCTATGGGGGTGGCGGCGGCTGCGGCGATAATCGACCCAGAGCTGTCCCCATGGAGATGCTCTCCTCCGGTGTGGTGTCGTCAAGCTCGTGGGTGGTGCTGGTTGGCCAGCCGTTGGTCGGTGCTTGTGGTTCCGGCGGTGTCTTGGCTTTCTTCTCCGGTGGTGGCAGCGTCGGATGGAGAAGCAATTTTGATCCTCGCGAATCTGTCGATCCCGCGAGTTCTTGTATCCTCAGGCAGGGCGGTGAGGCGGCTTCGGCGTCCATGCCATGTGAGTATCTATCTCCCCCTCCTCTTTGTCGTTGCGCTGGCGAGGCCTCCATCGGTGGCGCGGAGGTGGGGTCCTGGAGTGTTGGAGGTGTTTGGTTGAGCTGCAGGTCTGATTCCCTCTCAAAAGATGATGGTCTTCTTCTTCCTCTCCGGTTCCGTTCGGAGAGTGTCGTTCCCTCGGAGTGTATGGATGATGCGGCTGGCTCTCGGTGTCGCCGCCGATATGCGTTCATCGATTTGAGATCCCGCCCGGCGTCGGGTGGCTCATGCGGTGTAAAAACCTTTATGGCGGGGGTTCCTGTACTCCTGAGGCGGCCTGTGGGCATGGCGTCTTCTCCAGCTTCGGTGTGCTCCGGCGATGGCGACGTGTTCTGCGAGTGTTCTGGTGTGGGTCTGTTCGTTGGCCGGATGTGCCTTTATGTTGTATTTCTTTTCTTTTCAGAGGGACTCTTTGTAATCTTGTGCTATGAATGAAAGCAGCTCTTTTTCTCAAAAAAAAAACCTCTCTCGCACAGCAGACACATTCAACCTAATCCTAAATCTCCGCCGCCGCTCCCGACCTGCCCGCGGATTTGCTCGCATCGCCACCTCTCCCACCCCGGCATCCCATCCCTTGGCCCGTCGTCAAGTCCTGCGTGCTGCCCCGTCATCCACTGCTGAGGAGCTACTACCCCGTCTGCAGCTAAGGAGCCGCCGCCTACAGCCTGTTTGGTAAACACTTGGGCAGGGGAATGGGAGTTTGCACAAGGGTGTTTATGAAGGGATTAGTCATGGGAAGTAGATTTTTACTCCCATTCCCTTGTTTGGTATATGGTGGGAATTAGCGTGGGATAAAACTCTACTCACGAATTAACAGGGTACCTCCTGGGAAGAAATAGGTGGGAATTGGCTTCCTCAACTCCCATTCCCCTTCCCACTTAAACTCCCATTCCCTCTAATGAAACAGTGGACTTTTAATCTCCTCACCCCTCAACTCCCATTCCCCATCTCTAATTCCCTCGAACCAAACACGCTGCTAGTCCACTACCTAGTAGCTGGCGAGAAGGCAACTGCAGTTCTGGAGTCGCCCCGCCGTTCTTCTTCCTCCACCAACGACCCCTGTCCAGATCGACACCCTCGTCCTGCCCCGACTCCAGGACACTGCAGGTAAACTGCATAGGAGTTTTGTCCTTTGCATCTCTGTGGATGTTAGTTACCATAAGTTCCAGGCTTTGCTCTTGTTCTGTCTTCTTTAATCTCGTCTCCTCTTGCATCTTGTCTTTTAACTTATCAAGTGGTGGTCATGCTCATGTGTGAATGTTTATCAGTAACTTCTGTACATATTAATATTCAGAGACCAGATTTTGACTACTCGAGGGTAAAAATTTAGAAAGAAAAATGTAACAGAGTTGTGGCACACCTTTTGGGTTAACATTGTTGTTTGAGGATGCTTAACTAGAGAGCTCCCTAAATTTCAGAGATCCACCAGATTTTGCAATTTGACACAGAGCCTCGGTTACTGTCGATATAAGAAGGATGACGTGCAGGCATGTGCTACTTTCTAGAGAGAAAAATGCATGTTTCACTTCATTTTCTACAAATGAACATAACACCAAAGATTCAGATTTCTTTTATGTTGGGTAGGATTGTAAATCTGCTTGTGATCCTTTTGTTTTATCTGTTTATGCCGTGAAAACAGGGACCAAGGGTTAGCCTTACAATTGTGTGTGGTCCATATTAGTGCCTTCAATGTATCTCATGTCTCTGAATTTTCTTTTTCTTGTACTGGATATCTTCTTGTTCTTTCACTCCTAATCAGTAGAGTTCTCATAATCTAGGTGCTCATTATTTCTACTTGTTTGTTGTCTCACGGATCACAAGTTTAGTGTTTACTGAATCAAGAAATCTTCTGAATCTGTTAACATAGCCTCCATTTACTGTCTGCTCAAGTCTGTTTGTGGCATATCATATTTTAACTTCTGTTTTAGTCTGCTCAAGTGGAGAGCTCCGTAAACTTCAGAAATCAAAGTCACAAAATTGTAGGGATAAAAGGGGTAATGGTAAATTGCATTTCTCTAGTCTCAGTTTATTCTTCTTTGGCGCCCTACTATTTACGTTTTTGTCTATTTGGTATGTATATTCGTAGTGAAGGCCCACTTCTCCTATCTATATTTTCATAACTATGTTTCTTAATTACACTACTTCACACGAAGTTGCTTGGTGGATAGTGCAGTTTTAACCTGCTGCTTCTCGATAAAAGTTGTTGTCATAATTTGCTCAGTATGCATATTTTCCACTATTTTTTATTAAGAATCATGGTCTGATATGTGTTATTTGCAGGTGAAAAGATGGAAGGAACAAGAGGTGGAAGTGAGCTCCCTGCATATGAACAATCGAGGCTTGCAAGTATTGCAGAAAACAAAAGGAAGTTGAGAGCTCTTGTTGAAATAAAAAGAAAATATTTAGCATTGGGAGAAAACATGAGGCCCTCTGGGGAAGTAGGCGGCTCGTCCCAGCGAGCCAAGAAGAAAGTTTATTCGGAGTTGTCATTGTTACATTTAGCTGGCATCAAGAGTTATGCTCGTAGCAGGCATTAATTGGTAAACTCAAGCACCTCTTTTTGAAAGTGATGCATCTGATTAGTTGGTTTTCTAATTACTAGGGAAAATAAATTTGTTGCAGGATGAAGAACTTGGCTATGACCCGCAGAGAGATGAAATATTTGTCAGAGCATATACACGTAAAATTGGAGTTCCTACCGCACAAGCAGAGAGACTAATTGTTAGTCACACATACACATCATGTGTTTTTCTTTAGTACAGCCATGCACGTGACTGCATATAAATTGATGACAAGTATAGACTGCACTGACTTCATTGTAGAAATAAATTAGGTGCCTCATTTGCTCTATTTTTTTGCAGAAACAACCTGAAGAAGCGGCTGAACCGCCAACAACACTTGCAATGGAAATTCAATTTCGTCGACAAGATGAACAAGTTTCTACTCTACTAGAGCGCACGGAACAAATGCAACGACAAATTGGAGAGATGCATCAAGTTCTCTTTTCTCAAGGAATCGGAAATGTGGAAACACCAGGTATTATATGTGTGCAGCGCAACCCACATTATCATGCAAATAGTATCAAGTTCAGAGACTTGATCATGGAAGCTAGCAGAAATGTGTGATTTAGTACGCAAGCTAAACTGAATGTTTGCTTGCATATTTGTTCAAATACGGTGAGTCGTACAATTGTCCATCATTGTGCAATTCCTAGTAGCTAAACTGAAGCTTGCTCTCTTTTAAAGATCAGCCTCAAAAAAAATACTGGACCGTTATTTTTCCGGGAAGCATCTTTAGTTCAGTCCACATATTAGGATTACACCTGACTCCTTTTTTAGGTAAACATAGGTGTCATAGCCTTTTGCAGCATCTGTTCAATTTCAGGATTTTAATCATAGCAGAAAACAACATATGTGAACCCCTATTGTATACCACAAAATGTTTGATAGCATACCTGAACCGCAACACAAGCGATGTCCTATAAATTAACTTGTTTTCACCAAGTGCACTATTACATATATGACTGCTGGTACATGTATAAGTAATAATGCTTATGTGATTGTTTGTTGATTGAGTAACTTTGAATGCAATCTCTGAAATTACAGTAAGGACCTTACTCCTGATGGCTTAGAACAACCTGATTTCTCATCAGCGAGTTCGGGCATTTTTATAGTAAGCCATTTGTGATATGCTAGGTGCTATATATGCTGACTTTGGTTTATATTCTAATAAGGTTATCTTTTGTAACTTGAATCTTTGCTTTATAACTATAGCATGCATGAACCGCAATGACATGCATAATTTTTATTAGAGAGGTCAGGCAATCAAGTATCAGTTTACTTTTCTTGTACGCAAGTTGGTATGTTGTACATCTTCTGTTTCTTAGACCTTTGGACTCAAAGGCAACTCATGAATTTGAATACATTGTATTATTTCAAAGATTGCTGAAACATATGAGTTGTTTTGTAGGGACAAATGGTAGAAAGTAGCAAGTCCACTAGTTGATCGAAGATGTTCTCGTGATTGCTTTTGTTGAGAACATGGATGACACATTTTGTTCATATGAAGTTGAGTTGGCTTGGCGATTGAAGAGTTGGTCTTCCATAATATTCTGTAGCAGTAGCGGACCAGTGAAGAAGCACTTGGTATCTTATGAACTTTGGCCATTATGTTTGTAACATGCCTCTCTTGTATATCTGACTTGTGTATTTCCATAATGGTTGTAGCTAACTTGAGTGAAGAAAACTAATGAATCTTCTATATATATTGAATGAATGCATTGATCAACGATATCTTGTGATGAATAGAAGAGTGCAATTGTTTGTATATATTGCATATTGAACATGAATTTAATAATATGAATGTAATTCCATTAAAAATATTGTGCATTTGCATTTGTGCTGAAATGTAGAACACTGGCAGAAAATGTGTCAATAGAAGTATTTGATGTCACACAAACTATCGGCATTGCGCATTGATAGACAAATTGTCGGCGTAGCAATGGACGTCGCACAATCTGTCGGCATAACACACTGGCAGATGAACTGTCGGTATAGATTTGTCTGTCGGTGTAGATCTCACAAACGGTGTCATAGTTTCTGTCGGCATAGATTTATCTGTCGGCAAAGACCTTTCCGGCAGGACTATAGGCGACAGCTCCTTTCTGTCGGGAAAGGTCTTTGCCGACACTAAATATGTCGCCTTAGGTAACCTATGCCGACAGATTGTTTGACGCTGCTTTGAGTGTCGTGGTGTAGTGATGGTCTCGACCTACTGGAGGAGGAGCGCGAATTGGCTCTTATCAGGATGACTGCGTATCAACAAGACTTGCACCGCTATCATGATAGACACGTCAGGGGGCGCGCTTTCCAAGAAGGCGACCTAGTGCTCCGACTGGATTAGCAGAAACCTCACAAGCTAGCGCCCCCATGGCAAGGGCCATTTGCGATATCAAAGCTACTGAACAACGGAGCCTATCGACTCTACAACTTCGCTAAAAGCAAAGAAGAGCCCCGAGCTTGGAATGCGGACCTGCTCTGCAAATTCTTCACTTAGAATAAATTTGTTCCCATTGTAATAGTATTCCGAATGAAATTAGATGAATAAAAGTCTTACTTTTCCTGTATTTTGTCTAATTTGGGCGTGTTTTCACTCCGGTGACAAACAGCGTTTGGAAACTAACACACACACACCCAGTGGGTGTATGGGCTTAGCTACGAACCAGATTTCGCCTAAGTTAAAAACCATCCGAGTGCGGACACGCTCCACACTCGAGGGCTTAGCCGCGAACCAGATTTTGCCTAAGTTAAAAACTATCCGAGTGCGGACACGCTCCACACTCGGGGGCTTAGCAGCGAAACAGATTTCACCTAAGTAAAAAACCATCCGAGTGCGGACACGCTCCACACTCGGGGGCTTAGCTGTGAACCAGATTTTGCCTAAGTTAAAAACCATCCGAGTGCGGACACGCTCCACACTCGAGGGCTTAGCTGCGAACTAGATTTCGCCTAAGTTAAAACTATCCGAGTGCGGACACGCTCCACACTCGTGGGCTTAGCTGCGAACCAGATTTCGCCTAAGTTAAAAACTATCCGTGTGCGGACACGCTCCACACTCAGGGGCTTAGCTGCGAACTAGATATAGCCTAAGTTAAAAACTATCCGAGTGCGGACACGCTCCACACTCGGGGGCTTAGCTGCGAACCAGATTTCGCCTAAGTGAAAAACCATCCGAGTGCGGACACGCTCCACACTCGGGGGCTTAGCTGCGAACCAGATTTCGCCTAAGTCAAAAACCATCCAAGTGCGGACACGCTCCACTCTCGGGGGCTTAGCTGCGAACCAGATTTCGTCTAAGTTGGAAAAAACAACTTTGGCAAACAAAACAAAGATCCAAATATGCAGGCAAACTCCGATCCGTTCGAGTACTCCTAACCAAAGCAAAGTACGCGAGCCCAAGGCCCGTTAAAGTATTACGGTTACATCAACCACTCGGCATTCCAAGGCAAATCAAGGCTTAAGTGTTTTCTGATCATTACTCCGCGGGAGGACTGGCCGGGTCGACGAAGGTGTCAAGGTCAATGTCGTCCGTGATCCGAGTGGCAACCTTGATGAATGGCTCCATGAAGTCCTCAAACTTGAGTTTCTTCTTGTTGGCAACCTTCAACGACTTCAGCTTCTCCTTGTCCACATCCTTGTAGTGGACACGGACGAGTGCGAGCGCCACATCGGCTCCGCAGCGGGCGGCAGACTTCTTCTAAGCTTGCACTCGAGTCAGGATCTCCATCAGTCGGGTCATCATGGACTCCACGTCGTTCTGAAGATCTTCGCCCGGAGAAGTTCTTGGTCGATCTTGGACAAGGCGGATCTCAGTCGGATGATGTACCCCATGGCACTCTCGAGGCGCTCCTCCAGACGAAGAATGGCCATGGCAGCACTGTCCTTGAGGAGCTGTCTTGAGGGATCCAGATCCTTCTCGACTCGATCCGTCTCCAACTCGAAGTTAAAGTAGAATTCTGCCGAGAGGAAAAGTTTGAAATCAGCATTTACAACAGATTCGGAAGTAAAGGAAGTTCACTCGGCAGCGTCGCTTACCTTCAAGCTTCTTGCCCATTTCCTCGCCGAACTCCTGAACGTACTTCTCAAGTTCCGCCTTCTTCTCGAGGAGCTTCGTGATCTGAGAATCCAGGGATTTCTTCTCCTCTTCGAAGGCACTCACCTGAGCATTGTATTTGTTCTCCCACTCGGTGTACTGCTGCTTCAACTCAGCGATTTCGCCCTTCGCCGCCTCAGCAGCGACCTTCAGAGTTTTGTTCTCTTCTTCGAGGATGCTGACCGAAGCCAGCTTCTCCTCGGCAGCCTTGGTCTTGCTCCTAGCCTCCTTCTGCGCGAGAGCCAACTCCTTGTCCTTGTTCTTGAGGGCCTGCTTCATAGTTTCTAAAGAAATAGAAGTCCTCAGCCTCACTACAAGTTGGGTGTTCTCGCCATGGACATCTGTTGAAGCGAATTGACTCGGATCAAAAGAAAAATACGACTCAGTGAACAGTAGAGCAGCGGAACGTACCTCCCAGGGTGTTCTTCTCCTTCTCCAGACGGCTGCTCTTGTGCTTCTCCATGTCCAAGTCCACTCGGAGTTGCAGCACTTCCTTCTCCAAGGCAGCATAGTGAGATCCCAGCTCGCAAGCACTCTGTTGCAAAGCAAAGCGAAGTGTTAGTCGGCTGGAATAACAAGCTACCTCCTTCAAGGAGTAACAAGCTCGATCAGTACCAGATCCTCAAATACCCTCTTACAACTGAGTCCGCAATGAAGAAGATCGAAGACAACAATACTCTGGTCTTCATAGTCGACCTCAAGACAGACAAAGCTCAACCAGTTCGAAGCTTCCTAGTCTACCAAGCCTCCCACTCGGCCGGCCGAGTGAGAGGCCGCACTTCGAGTGTAATCGAATAAATAACTCTTAAGACTCCTGCCGACTGCTTCCGGTCGACGGCAGTCTCGAGGACTACACCCAGTGGGTGCACTCAGCGTGCTCCCACTGGAGAATGACTCGTGTTGATGAGCTAGAAAAACGTGTGCATGTTCTATCAGACTCCCACCGATTGCCTGCAATCGATGGTAGTCTCGGGGACTACACCCAGTGGGTGCACTCAGCGTGCCCCCACTGGAACAGAAACATTCGGCAAAGACCCCGGTCAATCCAAGTGCAAACGACAAAAATACAGAGTTCTAAGACTCCCGTCGACTGCTTCCAGTCAACGGCAGTCTCGGGGGCTACACCCAGTGGGTGCACTCAGCGTACCCCCACTGGATCAAACAAACAACACCCAGTGGGTGTACCCCGCGCAAACCCACTGACAGAAAGTCAATCGCTATTGAGAAAACAGACGGAAATTTAAAAGATGCCAAAGTACTTACTACGGCACTTACTCGGATGTTGGCCTTCAAGGCCTCGCTGACATTGTACGCCTCCTTCAACCGGTCGTACACCACCTCGACCTGGAGCAAGGCCTCCTTGCTAGCTCCCACCTGGTCCTCGGGGACCCTCTGCAACGAGAACAAGGTGACTGGAGCGGGGTCCGAGGTCGGCGCCAGTGGAGGCATGGAAGTCACCTTTGCAGCACCCTTGGCTGGCGAAGCAGTCCTGGTGAAGACCTTGGCGGGCGAGATCTTTTCCACTCGGCCGCTGACAGCCTCCTGCATGACGATGTCGCCACTCAACGGGACCTTCTCACCAGCTCCTGAGCACGGCGGGTCGGTTTTGTCATCATCATCAAGATGGATGATTTCACTCGGAGCTGCAGTCATTTGAAGATCAGCACGCTAAACGAACAAGCATCCGGGTATAGACTCAAAAAGACTAGACGATACCTTTGGAAGTTGCAGCATCCGCGGCTTGGGCTTCAGGTTGTGCCTTCTCAGGAGCATCCGGGTCTGGTGACGTGGTGGACGTCTCGTTTCTGCACTCACGAAGCCAACACTCAGCAGAAGAGATTGACACTCATCACTTACGTCGAGGCCACGGGCACCGTCACCTTGATCTTGGGAAGAGCGGCCTTCCGGCGCTTGGTGGTGGTAAGCTTGGGCTGCTTGAGCTGCTTCTCAGGCGACTCCGTCGATCCGACTCGCCCGCGCTTTGCCCCACGAGTTATGGGGGCCGTAGCGGTCGGCCTGGAATCACTCGGCGCCTGGGCTCCACCCGCTCGAGCACTCGGATCATGTTGCGCCTTGGTGCAGGGTTCCTTAGGACCTCCCCCAGATGGAGAGGATTCCGCCTCCTCGCCTTCCTCAGTCTTGGTGTCCTCATCGCTGTCCTCCTCCTCTCCGTCGTCGTCGTCTTCACGGTACTGCCGTTCGGTGTCGCTCGTCACGTCCTCCGGGTCGTGATCCACACTTGGGATCTGTGAGATCATCTTCTGAAAGCTCTGCTGAAAGAAAGGCACATGTTGGAACCGGAGTTAGTTATACGGAAGAATCACTACTGAAATCACTCGGATGAAGGTCAAACTTACATCTGCGGGAGGGTGCTCCAAGTCGTACAGAGGCACTTTTCTGGATCCGCGCGGATTATCACGCGCGGAGGTGATCGCCTTGATCTTCTCTTCGACGGCCTTCTCAGTCAGGTCGTCAGGGAGCACTCAGGTGGGGTCACTCAGCCCTCATACCTCCACATCGGGTGCTCTCTATCCTGCAGCGGCTGGATGCGCCGACTGAGGAACGCCTCCAGCAAGTCCATCCCGTCAACTCCGGCACGCACCACCCAGACCAGGGCATCCACCAGGATCCCAACCTCCACCTTCTCCTCCTTGGCCACAGTGAGGGACGGTGGAGCAGCAACCCTCGCCGCCGAGTACAATGGGAGCCCAGTCGGATTCCCTTCACTCGGCACGTCCTTGTAGTAGAACCAGCTGTCCTGCCAGCCCTTGACGGAGTCGGGGAAGCTCATCTTGGAGAAGGCCGAGTGTCCCCTGAGCTGAATGCCCAACCCCCCGCACTGCTGGGTCACGTTGGTCTTCTCCCCTCTCGGTGAATCTTTCTTCACCGTCATTGATCGACAGGTGAAGATGTGTTTGAATAGCCCCTAATGGGGGTAACAGCCGATGAAGTTCTCGCACAACGAGACGAATGCCGCCAAGTAAATCACCGCATTCGGCGGGAGGTGGTGAAGCTGCGCCCCGAAGAAATCCAAGAATGCACGGAAGAAGAGGTGCGGGGGCATCGAAAAACCTCGCTCTACGTGGGTGACGAGGAGGACTCGCTCGTCGGCGTGCAGCGTGGCCTCCATCTCGTCCCCTTCGGGCACTCTCCACCCTCCCGCAGGGATCAATCCCTCCGCCTCCAGCTCCTTCAGCCGGCCCTCCGTCAGCCGCGACGGAATCCAGTCCCCCTGAATGCCACCCGCCGCCGGACCGGCGCTCGAAGACGCGCCTTTCCCCGCCTTCTTTGCCCTCTCCAACCTGGCCGTCGTTTCCTTCACCATGGTGCCGCTCGCCTGAGTGCTCGGAGTGGAGGAGCGAGTGGAAGAGGAGAGCGGAGAGCGCGAGGAGAAAAGGGGATCTGGGAATTACCCTGCCCCGCACGAATTTTATACCGCGGGCGAGATCTCTCTGCGAGATCTCTGCTGCAGATTCCCGGATCTGACGGCGCCTACTGCAGCAGCACAAGCAGAAGTAACCGGGCATGTGGCGGTTATTAGGGTGAAAATCGAGGCACCACGTCCCACTTTCCCCACTAACCGCGACGTAACCGCTTTCGCGCGCGCACGCAGGATTTCAAACCCCGCGATTTCCGCTGAGAGTCAATCTGATTGATTTCTTTTGTCCCTTTCCTAAAGGGCACCTATCAGTTCGGCCGACCACCCTCTGCGGGTTGTCGTGCACTCGGACACGTAAAACACCCGACTGAAGACATCTTCAGGATTGCAATGGGATGAGCTCAGCACCCCTCCGCGGGTTAACTTGGCCCTTTCACTAGGCTCCAATGCGTGTGCCTCATAAATTTGGACTCGGAGCTGACCCGTGCTGGCGTTCCCCTAGGATAAGGAGTGGCATCTCCCCGGAGAATCAGACCACACGCCGGCGTCTGATAACCCACAAGTATAGGGGATCGCAACAGTTTTCGCGGGTAGTATTTCACCCAGATTTATTGATTCGACACAAGGGGAGCCAAAGAATATTTGCGAGTATTAGCAGTTGAGTTGTCAATTCAACCACACCTGGAGAACTAAATATCTGCAGCAAAGTGTTTAGTAGCACAGTAGTATGATAGTTTCAAGAGCAATAGTAACAGTAGTAACAGTAACAGAAGCAGTTTTGTAGTAATTGTAACAGCAGCAGCAACGAAAGTAACTTAGCAAAGATCAATATGCGAAAAGCGTAGTCATTGGATCAGTGATGGATAATTATGTTGGATGACATTCATCATGTAACAGTCACAACCTAGGGCGATACACAATAGCTCCAATTCATCAATGTAATGTAGGCATGTATTCCGTATATAGTCATACGTGCTTATAGTAAGAACTTGCTTGACATCTTTTGTCCTACCCTCCCGTGGCAGCAGGGTCCTTAAGGAAACTAAGGGATATTAAGGTCTCCTTTTAATAGAGAACCGGAACAAAGCATTAGCACATAGTGAATACATGAACTCCTCAAACTACGGCAATCACCGGAAAGAATCCCAATTATTGTCACCTTGGGGTATGCGGATCATGACACATAATATGTGCGTATAACTTGCAAGATAGGATCAAGAACTCAAATATATTCATGAAAACATAAAGGGTTCAGATCTGAAATCATGGCACTCGGGCCCTAGTGACAAGCATTAAGCATAGCAAAGTCATATCAACATCAATCTCAGAACATAGTGGATACTAGGTACCAAAGCCCTAACAAATTGACTCGATTACATAGTAAATCTCATCCAACCCATCACCGTCCAGCAAGCCTACGAAGAAATTACTCACACACGGTGGTGAGCATCATGAAATTGGTGATGGAGGATGGTTGATGATGACGACGGCGTCGAATCCCCCTCTCCGGAGCCACGAACGGACTCTAGATCGGCCCTCCCGATGAAGAACAGGAGGTGGCGGCGGCTCCGTATCGTAAAACGTGATGATTCTTTCTCTCTGATTTTTTTTCTCCATGAATAGGTACTTATAGCATTGGAGTTAGGTCAAACGGAGTTGCCAAGGGCCCAGAAGCCTCCTAGGCGCGCCCTGGGGGGGTGGCCGCGCCCCCCAGGCTTGTGGCGCCTGTGGGCCCCCCCTCTGGTAGATCTTTGCGCCAGTATTTTTTATATATTCTGAAAGAATTCTCCGTAAATTTTCAGGTCCATCCGAGAACTTTTATTTCTGCACAAAAACAACACCATGGCAATTCTGCTGAAAACAGCGTCAGTCCGGGTTAGTTCCATTCAAATCATGCAAATTAGAGTCCAAACTAGAGAAAAGGTGTTTGGAAAAGTAGATACGTTTGGACGTATCAACTCCCCCAAGCTGAACTTATTGCTTGTCCTCAAGCAATTCAGTTGACAAACTAAAAGTGATAAAGAAAAACTTTTACAAACTCTTTTGTTCTTGTTGTCTATATATATACTTAACTAGCAACCAAGTTTTCAGCATGATTATGAACTAACCATATTGATGATAACACTTAGGTCTCACATTTACTCATGGCAATAAAATAACCAACTAGCGAGCAATAATAAGGTATCTCGGATGCCAACACTTTGTCAAAACAATCATAATATAATATGATAACATGGTATCTCGCTAGCCCTTTCTGAGACCGCAAAACATAAATGCAAAGCACCTCTGAGATTCAAGCAACGACTAAACATTGTAATTCAGGGTAGAGGATATCCATTCATGGTCGCACCCAACATTAACTATACTCAATGCATAGAAATGACAATACTGCTCTCCAATTGGTGCTTAAATGAGAGGGTGATGACTCAACAATAAAAGTAAAATAACATAAAAGTAAATGAATAGGCCCTTCGCAGAGGGAAGCATGGATTTGCAATGGTGCCAGAGCTCGAAGCTTAAATTAGAGATGAAAATAATTTTGGAAGGTATGCCTTTCCTGTCAACGTCACGACCGAGAGTTTTCAATATCTTCCATGCTAAACACATTATAGGCAGTTTCCAAGCGGAAAGGTAAAGTTTACTCCCCCTCCACCATACCAACACAAGCCACGGCTAGCCGAATCCTCGGGTGCCCTCCATACCAACAACTTTTCGGGGGAATTTGTTTGCATTATATAACGATTTTGAGCATAGGACTGGGCATCCCAATTACCAGCCTCTCTCGTGCAATGACAAGTGAATAAACACTCATTTCGAGAATAACCCACTTAGCATGGAAGATACTGACCGCCCCCTGTCGCTCCATGAGCGGTACGGGCACACAAAACAGATGTTCATTTGAATGTTTAGAGGTGGCACTTGCAAATTTACTTGGAACGGCAGAGTAATACCGCATATAGGTAGATATAGTGGACTCATCTAGAACAACTTTGGTTCAGGGATTTGGATGCACAAGCAGTATTCCTGCTTAGTACAGGCGAAGGCTAGCAAATAGAGTGAGAAGCGACCAGTTAGAGAGCGAAAACTGGCATAGACATGCATTGAGAATAATTAACATTGAACATGAGCATGAGTAGGATATCAACACCCTGAACATAAATATCCTGGAGGCTATGTTGGTTTTGATTCAACTACATGTATGAACATGTGCCAAGTCAAGCCACTCGAATTACTCAGAGGAGGATACCATGCTAACATACTACATCACAACCATTTTAATGCATGTTGACACTCAAGATAAATCAGTATCCACTCCTAGCTATTTAAGCATGTCATGAGCAACTATAATCTCTAATTGTCATCGCAAATATGTTTACTCATAATAATGTTGAATCATGAATACTGCTCTAAACATATCTATAAAGACAAAAACAAGAAGAATTCATACCAGCTTTTCTTCACCGCAATCACTTCATCAAATATCATCATTATTTTCTTTCACTTGCACGACCGAATGATAACATAATAATAATAATAGTGCAAGTGTGCCGTGGACTAAGCTGGAATTTGCAAACATTTATTCAAAGGAGAAGACAAAATAATAGTGGCTCTTTGTTAGATTAACAATAAAGCATATGGAAGCCACTCAACATTTTCATCGTGGTCTTTCTCCTTATGAAGACTCAACGAAAAGAAAAGAAATTCAGAGAAACACACTAAAATATTTTTGGAGTTTTTGTTTTTTTCTGAAGAAAGGCAAATTAACGAAGGAAAAACAAAAACGAGAAAAACTATTTACATGGAAAGGCTCCCAACAAGTAAAAGAAGAAACGAGAAATCTTTTTGGGTTTTCTTTTACCCCTACAAATTAACTAGACAAGAAAGAAACTACAACTAATTTTTTTGGATTTTCAAAAGTTTTCAAACAAGAAGAAGAAAATGAAAATAAAACTAGCATGGATATACAATGAAAAAGAATGAACACCGACAACTGGAATGAAAGTGTGAACATGAATGTAATGTCGGTGAGAAATACGTACTCCCCCAAGCTTAGGCTTTTGGCCTAAGTTGGTCTATGGCCACGGGTCGCAATTAGAACCTTCCGGATAGTGCGGAGGCTGCTGGGGATCCCACTGGTAAATGGCCTCCTGAGGCTCCCACTGATAGATGGGCTCCTGGTACGGCTCTGGCACAGGTGCTGGCTCAGGTACTTGGGGCTGGTCCAAGCCCCAATAAGCATAAATATCCTCAGGCATGATGGTGTATATGCCCCTGTGAATGTCAAACAAAGTAGGTGCAGGCAGAATAATAACCTCACGAGTGCACTGACTGAACACCAAGTTATATCTAAAACGAACGGGGCCCTCATCAATGAAGTCATGCCCAACCATACTATCGTAATCAAGATGCATAACGGGTAAAAGCCTCTCTTCCCTCTCATCGTGCCTAATAGGAATCTCGAAATGTTTAGCGAGACGGGAAGCATAAATACCACCATAAATAGCGCCCCTCGAACGGTTAGTGTGCAACTGCCGGGAAACCATAGCACCCAAACTAAAAGTCCTATCAGCAAAAAAGGCGTGGCGCAAAATAGCAAGGTCAGGCGAACTGAGTGTGCCACTCTCCCACCGACCAGTCAAACACCTCCCAGCAAATAATGAATAATAGCGCAAAACAGGGAAATGTAAACTAGCAACCCTAGCCTCGGAAACTCCCCTCGACTCCCCCACGGTAACCTCAGAGATGAACTCCGAGACAACCCGGGGATGTGGCTCTAACGGGCTGCCCTCGTTGGGAAGTTTGCATACATCGCAAAAATCCTCAAGTGTCATCTCTTGGGGAACATCATATAAATTAAATGTCACTATGGGTGTGTCTCTCCTAGCATGAAAATGAAAGCTTTGCACGAAAGTATTAGTGAGGAGAAGATACTGGTCACACTTATCTTCGAGGAACGGGATAATGCCGGCATTGTTTGCCAAATGATAGAAATCGTCATAAATTCCCGCATCCCTCAAGAACTTGTCGCATGGCCATTCGCACGGCCGTACCTCGGCCGCACGAGGAAGTGCATACTTGGGCTTAGGAGCCTCCTTGGGGTTCCGGCTCGAAGAACCTCTCAACCTCCACTTGAGCATTTTCTTTTTCTGAAAATTTCTGAAATTTTTAGTGACTCAAAATAAAAGTGAACAAAACTCAACAAAATTGATACCAACTACTCCCACATGTATCTAGAAGCTATATCATGCATCAAAACTACTTTGGACCATACAAATTCAACATGCAAGCTCATAAACATGGTCACCACAGTAGCAAAAATTTGCAAAGTATAAAGCACTAGAGCAAAAACTAATTGGAGCATTGGAGGAGTCACATACCAAGGAGTAATTCCTCAAAACACTTTTGGAAACAGAGTTCCAAGCAAGGAGATCGAAAATCACAGCAAAATGAGCAAGAACACAGGTTTGGGAGCAAGTTTGATTTTTTCTGGAGGAAGAAGAAGATGGGTGGCTGGCATAAGTGAGTGGGTCCCTGTGGGACCCACAAGCCTGTTGGGCGCGCCCAGGGGGGGTGGGCACGCCCACCACAGGTGCACCCCCCTGGGGTGTGTTCAGTGCCAAAAATTCTTAAATATTCTGGAAAAAATCATACTAAATTTTCATGGCATTCTGAGAACTTTTATTTTTGGGTCATTTTTTTATTGCACGGAAAATTCAGAAAACAGGATAATCATGGCATTTTATTTTACTCTACTAAAAATAACAGAGAGCAAAAGGTGGGTACAGAAAGTTGTGCTTACTAAATTCATCGACCACATGCCCTTCAGAAAGAATCCATTAATAAGGTTGATCAAGTCTTATTAACAAACTATTTCCGAGTGACATGAAACTGAAGAATTTTTGTATAACACTAGGTTACCTCAATGGGGATATGCATCTCCCCAACAATAAGAATTTCATATTTCTTTTTGACAGTAGGAAGAGGAAATTTTTGTCAAAACTTTTTCAATACAATTGATACCATTCACTGAAGTTTGTTTCTTCAGGAAATAAACCGTATGCTCATTACCATTGACATGAAAAGTGACCTTGCTTTTGTTGCAATTAACAACAGCCCCTGCAGTATTCAAAAAGGGTCTTCCAAGGATAATCGACATGTTGTCATCCTCGGGCATATCAAGTATAACAAAGTCTGTCAAGATAGTAACATTTGCAACTACAACAGGAACATCCTCGCAAATTCCAATAGGTATAGCAGTGGATTTATCAGCCATTTGCAAAGGTATTTTAGTACGTGTAAGCTTATTCAAGTCAAGTCTTCTATATAAAGAGAAAGGCATAAAATTAACACCGGCTCCCAAATCACATAAAGCAGTTTTGACATAATTTCTTTTAATAGAGCATGGTATAGTAGGTATTCCCGGATCTCCTAGTTTCTTAGGTATTCCACCCTTAAAAGAATAATTAGCAAGCATGGTGAAAATTTCAGCTTCAGGTATCTTTCTTTTATTTGTGACAATATCTTTCATGTATTTAGCATAGGGAGACATTTTCAACATATCAATCAAACGAGTGCGCAAAAAGACGGGTCTAAGCATTTCAACAAAGCGCTCAAAATCTTCATCATCCTTGTTTTTAGATGGTTTAGTAGGGAAAGGCATGGGTTTTTGAACCCATGGTTCTCTCTCCTTTCATGTTTTCTAGCAACAAAATCTCTTTTATCATACCTTTTATTCTTAGGAGCTGGGTTATCAAGATTAACAGCAGGTTCTATTTCTATATCATTATCTGTTTGAGCATCAACATGAACATCATCATTATCATTATCACTAGGTGGATGTTCATTACCAGATTGTGTCTCAGCATCAGAAATAGAAGCATCATTTTGATTCTCAGGAGGTTTTTCTATCTCAGGTTCACTAGCAGCATGCAAAGTCCAATCATTTTTCTTTTTCTTTTTCTTCTTAGATGGACTAGGTGCATCAACATTATTTCTTTGAGAATCTTGTTCAATTCTTTTAGGATGACCTTTAGGATATAAAGGATCCTGAGTCATGCTACCTTCTCTAGTAACAACTTTAACAGCATGGTCATTCCTTTTATTATTCATCTCATCAACCAAATCATTTTGTCACTTAGCAATTTGTTCTGAGTCTGAACCATAGAAGCATGTTTACACAAGCATTTAACATCATTAGCAGTTCTAAATATCAAATCACTCAAGCATTCAATCATGATGGCATTCCGTTTTAGCTCATTGCTAACATATAAATTAAAGTGCTCCTGTTTAATGATGTAATTATCAAACTCATACAGGCATTGACTAGCAGATTTATTATACGGAATATCACCTTCATCAAATCTAGTGAGAGAATTTACCTCCACTACCTGTGTAGGGATGTCGAGCCCATGTATTTCTTCAATAGGTGGTAAATTCTTAACATCTTCAGCTTTAATACCTTTTTCCTTCATAGATTTCTTAGCTTCTTGCATATCTTCTGGACTGAGAAATAGAATACCCCTCTTCTTCGGAGTTGGCTTAAGTGGTGGTTCAGGAAGTGTCCAATCATCGGCATTTCTCAATATATTATTCAATAGTACTTAAGCCTGTCCAACAGTCCGTTCCCTGAAAACACAACCAGCACAACTATATAGGTAGTCCCTAGAAGCATCGGTTAGTCCATTATAAAAGATATCAAGTATTTCATTCTTCTTAAAAGGATGATCAGGCAAAGCATTAAGTAGTTGGAGAAGCCTCCCCCAAGCTTGAGGGAGATTCCCTTCTTCAATTTGCACAAAATTAAATATTTCCTGTAAAGCAGCTTGTTTCTTATGAGCAGGAAAATATTTTTCAGAGAAGTAATATATCATATCCTGGGGACTACGCACACAACCAGGAGCAAGAGTATTAAACCATTTCTTAGCATCACCCTTTAATGAGAAAGCAACCAACTTAAGAATATAGTAATAGCAATTTTTTTCCTCATGAGCAAATAGGGTGGCAATATCATTCAATTTAGTAAGGTGTGCCACAACAGTTTAAGTTTCATAACCATGAAAAGGATCAGATTCAACCAAAGTAATTAACTCAGGATTGACAGAGAATTCATAATCCTTATCGGTAACAAATATGGGAGAGGTAGCAAACTTAGGATCATATTTCATTCTCTCCCTCATAGATTTTTCTTTCATTTCAGCAAGCAATTTTATAACCTCATCTCTATCATTACAAGTAAGAATTGCCCTAGCTGTCTCTCTATCAAAAACATGACCATCAGAGGTCTCAAGCATTTCAACTCTAGTAGGGGAGCTAGGCATAATAGGTGAATCATAATTTTCAAGAGTTTCAACATTTTCAGTTTCTTTAGCTTTAGCAATTTGTTCATTAAGAAATTCACCAAGTGGCACAGTAGTATCAAGCATAGTACTAGCATCATCATAAGTATCATTCATAGCAGAAGTAGTATCATCAATAACTTGCGACATATCAGAATGAATAACAGGTGGCGGTGTCGCAAGCCTACTCAAAACAGAAGGTGAATCAAGTGCAGAGTGTGATGGCAGTTCCTTACCTCCTCTAGTCATAGATGGGACGATCTTGGTCTTAGCGTCTTTCAGATTCTTCATAGTGATCAACAAATATAAATCCCAAGTGACTCAACAAATAGAGCTATGCTCCCCGGCAACGGCGCCAGAAAAAGGTCTTGATAACCCACAAGTATAGGGGATCGCAACAGTTTTCGCGGGTAGTATTTCACCTAGATTTATTGATTCGACACAAGGGGAGCCAAAGAATATTTGCGAGTATTAGCAGTTGAGTTGTCAATTCAACCACACCTGGAGAACTAAATATCTACAGCAAAGTGTTTAGTAGCACAGTAGTATGATAGTTTCAAGAGCAATAGTAACAGTAGTAACAGTAACAGAAGCAGTTTTGTAGTAATTGTAAAAGCAGCAGCAACGAAAGTAACTTAGCAAAGATCAATATGCGAAAAGCGTAGGCATGGGATCAGTGATGGATAATTATGTTGGATGACATTCATCATGTAACAGTCACAACCTAGGGCGATACACAATAGCTCCAATTCATCAATGTAATGTAGGCATGTATTCCGTATATAGTCATACGTGCTTATAGTAAGAACTTGCATGACAACTTTTGTCCTACCCTCCCGTGGCAACGGGGTCCTTAAGGAAACTAAGGGATATTAAGGCCTCCTTTTAATAGAGAACTGGAACAAAGCATTAGCACATAGTGAATACATGAACTCCTCAAACTACGGCAATCACCAGAAAGAATCCCAATTATTGTCACCTTGGGTATGCAGATCATGACATGTAATAGGTGCATATAACTTGCAAGATAGGATCAAGAACTCAAATATATTAATGAAAACATAAAGGGTTCGGATCTGAAATCATGGCACTCGGGCCCTAGTGACAAGCATTAAGCATAGCAAAGTCATAGCAACATCAATCTCAGAACATTGTGGATACTAGGGATCAAAGCCCTAACAAATTGACTCGATTACATGGTAAATCTCATCCAACTCATCACCGTCCAGCAAGCCTACGAAGAAATTACTCACACACGGTGGTGAGCATCATGAAATTGGTGATGGAGGATGGTTGATGATGATGACGGCGTCGAATCCCCCTCTCCGGAGCCCCGAACGGACTCCAGATCAGCCCTCCCGATGAAGAACAGGAGGTGGCGGTAGCTCCGTATCGTAAAACGCGATGATTCTTTCTCTCTGATTTTTTTCACCATGAATAGGTACTTATAGCGTTGGAGTTAGGTCAAACGGAGTTGCCAGGGGCCCACAAGCCTGCTAGGCGCACCCTGGGGGGGTGGCCACGCCCCCAGGCTTGTGGCGCCTGTGGGCCCCTCTCTGGTAGATCTTTGCGCCAGTATTTTTTATATATTCTGAAATAATTCTCCGTAAATTTTCAGGTCCATCCGAGAACTTTTATTTCTGCAGAAAAACAACACCATGGCAATTCTGCTGAAAACAGTGTCAGTCCGGGTTAGTTCCATTCAAATCATGCAAATTAGAGTCCAAACTAGAGCAAAAGTGTTTGGAAAAGTAGATACGTTTGGGACGTATCAGCGTTGTCACTCGAGTTTCATGGCATGCCCTCACTCGGGCCTCAAGTCCATCTCTCCCGAGAGACACGCGAATGCCACCAAATTTTGCCCAGCGATCAACAATGTCCGATCACTCAGAAGACGTTTAGTCCAGAATCCGCCACGGCTTCACTCAAAGGGAACTGTTCGGGAATGGATATCGAATGCCTCCGAAGCACATGGACCGATCCAGAAACTCAACTCACTCATCCCACGAAGCCTCGACCGATTCGGGGGCTAATGATTGGGTCACCTACCACTGGTAGGGTCACAGTCCTGATATCTAAGGCCCACCTGGGCCCCACACCGTCATTAATAGGTCCCTGGACCACACACGCATTCGGATGCGTGTCACAAGGAATCCACTCGGGTACATCAAAGACACTCGGACGTCCACCCTCCAGTCGGCCAGATCTCACCACTCGGATAGTGGAGACGTAGGGGCGACGTGGGAGCTACAACGGTTCGAAGGTGTTAAGTCGAGCTTCAAGTACAGTCAAGGCCGCCGTTACCAGTAACTGTTGTAGTCATGGCTGTTATAACCTGTAACTCCCGTAGTTATTGTCATTAATGCCCTGGCGACGTGGTGGTAAAGAGGCCGCAGCGCACTCCTATATAAGCGGCCCTCTCCCTCCGTCGCAGGGTTCAGCATCCCCTTGTAATCACATACCCTAAGAGCAAACAAGCCTCCGGGCAACAAGACGTAGGGCTGTTACCTTCTCCGAGAGGGGCCCGAACTCGTAAAAACCGAGTGCCACACCTGTGCTGTAGCTAGGCTCTGCCCCTTCATTCGTACCCCCGGTATTCATTGTCAGGTTAGTAACCACAACAATTACTGTAGGTTTTGGTCCATCCATGCATGGTTTTGGCAGCTTTCGCCAGATCTGCATGCGCCATTCACCCCATCTCACGTCTTTTTCATTTCATCTTTTAATTTCAATCTACTATCTTTTAAACTGAAAGTCAAAATTAAGTTTTATTTTCATATTTGTGTTCGTGGCGACAAGAACTTTCGAAAAAGACCAATCTTGAATATCAACAACTTTTAAAAAAATATCAAAGTTTCAAATATTGAAACTTAATAGTCGTAACATCAAGTTTTACCAAGTTTCATATGCTTTTAGGGTTTTAGGATTCCAGGCTTAGGGCTTTAGGCTTAGGGTTTAGGGTTTAACTTTTAGTTTTTGAAACTTGCTAAATTTATCATCATTCCTATCAAGTTTTAGTAGTTGAAACTTGCTCGACCGCCCGATTTGCCTCGCGATCCGCGAAGTCATTGATTCCTCATGAGGGCAAACCAAGTTTTAAGTTTCAGTTTGTGAAGCTTGTGATTTTGTTGTTCGCTCGTACCAAGTTTCAGCAATTGAAACTTAACGAAGTTTTAAAAACTCATCAAAATGTATTCAAAATGGATCTTATTTGAAAGCACTCATCACAAGAAACACGAATATGCAAATGAAATATAAATTAAACTTTTGGTTCAAAAGATATAATAGATTCAAATTTAAAGTCAAAAGAAAACAATAGGATGTGGGATGGGTGGAGCTGCCAAAAGTTGCGCACTAATTAGGAGTTAAAGCACATGCAAAGTGTAATCTTTTGTCCAAATCCCGAGGCAATTGGCCGGCCACAAATCTGCGAGCTTCCGTCCCTGCGTGCTACAAATCCTTTCCTGTTTCGACGTTGAAGAACAGAAGTCCACAATTTTTTAAGAGGACATGTTTGAAAATGGAAACTAACTCCAAGTTTCCACGGTTATTAAAAATACTCCCTCCATCTACTAATACAAGGCCATTCATATTTTTATGTCTAACTTTGACCATTAATATTATTAACAAAATGTAAGGTATATGCCATAAAAAGTATGTCATTGGATGCACATTTGAAAGAACTTTGTGGCATTATATTTTTTATGACATACAACCCATATTTTCTTGACCAAAATTATAAGTCAAAGTATGAAACGAAAAACGAAGTCAGCTTGTATATAAAAATGGAGGGAGTACCGTAGAATGATTGTTTCTACGGTTTTGGGCTTAGAAAGGGATAATGACATTAGATGCTTCGACTGAAAGAAAATTTAGTCACTTCTAGTTCTGCCAAGTACAAACCTAGGGGGCTCTTTGATTTGCAGCAATGTAAAAACTGTAGGAATAGAGAAAACACGGGATTGAAATGTCATGCCCATTCGAATCCTACAAGAATTGTGTTTGTTTGATTGCATAATAGGAAAAATATAAGATTTTTTCCAAGAGGTTCAAGTGGATGCTAGATTTCCTATCGAATATATTATAAATGATTCCTTAGGGAAAATTTATGTAAGATTCAATCCTATGATTCAAATGACCAACGCATGAAAACTTCATAAGGATTCAAATACTTTAAAAATCCTTTGAATTAAAGAGGACCTAAGCTGGAAGGCCACCCGACCCACCCGTGTTTCATAACTTAAATTTATACTTTTGAGGCAAATGGAGTTTACATCAAAGACGAGGATATAAGAGCTACACTTAGGTAAAGCCTATCTACCTACCAGACTTAGAGCTACACTAGTGGAGTCGCCATAACTGTAGCCTCCAAAACAGTTATGTAGTGTGCACCATAATTTTTGGAGGCCGGGGACTTTGCGTGCAAACTCAGATTCTTCATAATGCGGTTAACTATCAGCGTCTATGTCATTTGTTCCTAATCTTCCCCTCTATGTCTTCTGTTCAGCTCATAACTCTTTTAATAGATGTTCATCAACATCACACACTTATTAGAAGATAATGCAAATAAAAACAATTTTAGACGGTTGTTGGTCGCCTTTTGGAAGTGCTCTCCATGAAGGGGGAGGCTTTCGATATTTCGACTTGCACTTGTATGTGTCTTAGGTACCAACAAACGCCTTGGATGTGGGCGATGTCCACGTCGTCTTTTCCATCAATACCCACTGATTCCACTTCGTCTTTGGCGGCAGCCTCCACGCAGATGACCTATCAGCGAGTGGTTGTGAGGCGAGCTTCGGCCTCGACCTTCTCAGAGTACGGACGGAGGGCATTGGAATACCGGTGGGTAGTGTGCTCCTCGAGTGTCTCTCCCTTGATGGGTCCACGAGGGGGGGGGGGCGAGCTGGTGGAGGTGAGGTGGGTGAGAAGGAAGATATGTGGTGGCGAGGAAGATAGGTGAATGTGGTGTAGATGGGATGCCATCTGGTTTATTTATCTAGAGAGTTTACTTTGGAGTAAAGGGCGCGGGGAGGCGGGAAATGGCAGTGGACGGGCGGGACACGTGGCACCTGCCAATAATGAGTTCATTTTTGGTGGGATACGTGTCCACAGTACTGGAATGAATGACTGTGCCATTGCAGGGGAGAAAAAATGGGTGAAACTTCACTC
The DNA here is from genome assembly GCA_039707655.1 of Elymus sibiricus. Classification (NCBI taxonomy): domain Eukaryota; kingdom Viridiplantae; phylum Streptophyta; class Magnoliopsida; order Poales; family Poaceae; genus Elymus; species Elymus sibiricus. The sequence goes on from CM077676.1 coordinate 88,335,371, forward strand.
CCACGCAGTCGGTTGGTCGGAATGCACTCCAAAACAACATCCGATCCTCCAAATATGGAGGCCACAATCGAGTTTTTGAAGTGCAAGGTTGATGCTGGTTTACCGAATCTGGTAGACCTAGTTTTCCAACCTACATATTGGCGCTAATCATGGAGTTCGGGCCTTTTTTGTGACATTGATAGAGTTCCATTATACATGATACTACATTTTGTGTCTGGGCTACCGTTATATGCTTAGAGCTTGGATAACTGACATTTGTAGGATGATAATAAACAGAAAAACAGAGTAAAGCACATATAAGATATAGTCTATACAATGATTTTTTTGGCACTACTATACATCTGGAGCATCGTGTGTGTCACCAAGGTTCGATGGAGATTAGTAACTAATCCAAATAATTGCCTACTACAAAGATAGCACCATTGAATTGGAAGTAATTCCTAGAACTATTGAATAATTTAGCAATTTTCTATATAAATTAATCCAGAAATGCGTTAGATAAATCATGATAAACAGAATAAATATGATGATCGCACGAACAAAATTACCATGCATAGCGGACATGTAATCAGATATATATATATGATAAAAGTAACATGTACATATCAATTTCTAGTACTAGAATTCCTTAAGCGATCTCAAACAAAAGGGATAAGAACACCAACAGGGTCATAGAAGATGGGCGCGCCGGTCGCCATGTCCCCGAGGAGGTCGTGGATATCGAGGAGGTCATTGTGTGCACGCACGATGGAGAAGAATCCAGCAGTCGTGTAAGAACGCTCGCCAAAAACCTGATCCCCCTCTCCTGTAAAGGATCACAACAGACGGGGTTTCGGAGGCCTGCTGTCTCACTTCGCGGCGTACGCCGAGTAGCGAGGTGGGAAAACTGTAGGCAGCGCAATGCTTGGGAACCAGGAGGCATGGACGAAGGAGAGGAAGTGACTTTGTCTATGGAATAGGAGTGACTTCTAGTAGACTAGGTGAAGCGAAACTGAAATAGTAATGGGGATACGAAGGGAAACAGTCCACAACAGTTTGGTTTCGTTTTTCACGAGTGCAAAAGTGTTTCAGTTTCTTTCTTATGTGAGTTTCTTTCTTATGTGACAAAAAGAAGATGGAACACATAAGTAGCATAGGTTCTAGACCGGCTCGGCTCAATTACGAAACATGACGCCTGTGTGAGGTGTTGCATGGCGAGGTGGGAAGCGGAGGATGAGCACGTGTGTATGTGTCCTCTTCTCAATCTCTTAGTGATGTGTGAAGGTGGCAACCATATATGTTGGTCCTCTACGACCAGGATGGGAAACTTTCCTCACTCCCGTTCTCATGCATGAATCGGCCATATGGGCCTTTGGGATTTTCAAGAATGATTGGACATAATAAATGGGCTAACAGCCCAATAATTCCAACAATTTCCCACCAGATCTTAATTAGACGCACATAGAGTTTAACCGTGGTCTCAAAACATTGCTTATATACCTGTATTTCGGTGGAGACTGTTAATTTTAACTTCCGACTAGAACTCCACACAACACTCATTAACAACTTGAATAATGGACTGTGCCTGAACTGCAAGTTTTGTGCAAACAAGTTTCATGTAAAGCCTTGATCGATACTAGTCTGCCAAATGAATTTTCCGCGGGTAGGAGCTTGTATGTCATATTCCAGGGCCTTTTCATGAGTTTACTACAGAGCACCCAATTCTTATAGACTGCGACATTTAACAGTCTAACTTATATATGTGTGTTCTCTAAAGATGTTTTATAGAACAACATCTTGGCATACCAAGCCCATTGGAACACGGTTAAGATAAAGATCAACCTGTCGTACTTATGATGAGAGAATTCCATCATAATGGGGCGAATCTTTAGTAAATAAATACTCTTCTCTCAATTTTTGAATGCTCAGTCAACGCTTTTCGAAAAATTAAAAAACAAAATCGACGAACTAACTAAGGTTTCATAACAACTAATGGGTTGGCCCACTACAATATCACCAGAAGCGAGTGCTCCCTGCGTCTGGCAGCAAGCGAAAGTAGAAACTCCCGGGGGGGAGGGGGGGTTGTGGGCTATGGCAAGTGATGTGTGCTATATGTGATGTTGTGCCCGTGCCAGCGCACTATCTGTCCGTTTACTTAATTTCTCAGCCCGGGACGGCCCACCACTAGCGGAGCTACGTGAATGACTGCAGGGGCCGTGCCCCCCCCCCCCCCCCCCCCCCCCCCAGCCAGCACAAATTTAGTGAAGAAAATTCATATAGGGAGTTTTATATTAGAAAAAATAGAGCTTTTGCCCCCCTTAGAAACTGTATTTTCTCATTGGCCCCCCCAATCAATCTTGTCTAGCTCCACCACTGCGGCCCACCATACGTCGGGTCATGATGTGCTATGGGTTGTGCCTCGCCTTCGGACCACGTATCATGGTAGAAAAGACCGGCCCAAGTCTCGACATTAGTTGTAGTTCTCTGTGCAGCAGCAACCCAACAATGTCGCCGGATTGTAGCAGCAGCGCCACGCTGCATCGTTGGTTGTTAAGCCCTATCGAACACCATGACCATCATCATCTATTCGCCAACGACGCCAGTCGATGACATTGCAACATCGGCAATGTTGTAGCCGAGGCCATGCAACTTTGCTGGCATTGCAGTCGACGCCACGGCAGCACTATGGGTCACCATTGCACACGACACGACTGCAACACCCAGTGATGTTCCACAACACAGGTCGTAGCGGCACTGCTCCTGCGAGGCCTCCTCTCCGTAAACAGCGGCACTGCTGCGAGCCCGCCTCTTCTCGTAGCACCGGCCTTGCACCAGTGACACTTCCCCGCGCATCCGGTGACCTCTCAGCAAGCACCGGTCCTCATCCCTTGCAGCAGTAGGTGACTTAGAGGCTTCCGTAGTGATTTTATGGGAAACTGTCGCAGCACACAACGATGCTCCACAACACCAGTCACAGCATCGCTGGTGCTTTGCAAACAGCGGCACTGTTGCGAGACCGCCTCTTCGCAGCGCCTTAATGATTCTGTTAGGTGAGACCAAGAGTTGAGAATTGGTCGGTGTTCAGCCTCACCTCTGTTAAAACTGAGGTGAGACAGTTTATGGCCATAAATTTGATGGGACATATATTTGGTTAAGATTCTACAAGATCACAATCAGTTAATACAATCCAGTGCATAAATTTTATGTAGCATAAAGCACACATTTGGACAAATGAAACGGAGGAAGTAGATAACCAAAAGGGCATATAGAAATTCCCTACACGACCTTGCTGATAAGGGACAATTACACTCACTGAAAACTGATGAAATGCTCGTGTACCCTTATGCTATGCTACACCACTCTGCTTTTGAAATTCTCTAAACAGGCAGTCCATAACTCACCACCTGTGTCTTTTTATTTTTATTGCGACTGAGGCTTCTTTGTAGAACTTTTGCACTTTAATAAATTACGGCTGTGTGCATCATGATAATGGAGAGGCCTAGGCTATCCACTTTTTGGAAAAAAAAATCACCACCTGTAGTCTACATGACAAAAACATACATGTGCAGTGCTATGATTAACTCCCAAGTCTGTTGAAAGCATGGCCACACAGATAAAACATCAAGTTTACACAACGAAAGACTTAAGCATTCGATTACATGATCCCATTAAGGTCACGAAATGACTTAAAAGTGCACACCATCATATACTAATTAAGTCCACACAATAACATATTAGTAGGATAAAGACGAGCAGAACCCAGGCATGTTGGTTGACCACAAAAGACTAAAAAACCCTGCTGGGTTGATCATATAGCTTCAGAAGGAAAAAACCATGTCAGGCCCCACTGACCAGCTTGGCGTTGCGGTACTGCAGGATTCCCCAAATGCAATGGCATGATCGTCCCATTTCTCACGTTGTATATGCCAGCGTCGCGAAGAGGGTCTGCAGAAGACTCTGGACATGGATAATCGCAGAGGAAGTAGATGCAGTCCTCCAGTGATCCACTGCATTCTCCAGCAGGCAGGGACTTCGAGTTTTGCTTACCAAGAAAGAGCGCATGGCCACCCAAATCACTCACCGTTCTCCACTGACCAGGGTTAGTGCGCAAGTCTGCCTCAAGGACATTAAATCCAACAGTGTGAGAATTCCTAAAACCCTGTGAGTGTGTAAATCTTTGCACCATCAGCAGCCTACCACCACATTCCACTAAATACTGCCTGAGTCCATAAAACACCTTTTTAGACAGGTATTGAGGCGTTCCACAATCACCACCAGAGTCAATTACGCATTTCATGTTTGGATTAGTACCAAGGTTCTCGCCGAAATCAACGACGAAAAGCTTGAAAAACCCGGACACCACGTACAGCCTTCCATCCAAGAATGCGAGGTCCACTAGTGTTGGTGGCTCCCCCTCCTCAGTACGTATACCTCTGAATGAGTAAGTGGTAGCAGGTGGTTGGACGACACAAAGATCAACAGAATAACAATTGCCGATGATCAACGCAGCAGCAAGGGACTTGGGTGATGAGTCCAGCGGCGAAAGCGCCACCAACTTATAGGAAACTGGATCATCAGTACGTTCAGAATGGTTATCTATCTCGCTCTGCCAAACACTGGCAAGATTAGGAAGCTCCAATGTGGTCTTAGAGAAAGGGTTCAGCAATGAACATGCGCCATCACTGCTCATGAGGAATAGCCTATTATCAATGGAGCCGTGCCAACGAGCACCATCTGGTAGAGGAATGCGGTGAACCTCACTGCCGGGGATGCTGAGGAAGGTTCCATCAGGGAGGGTGAGCCAAGGGAATGGGAGGGGAAGATTCTGCAACATACTATTAGAGTGCCATGGGTGACAGACTGCTCTCAGACGAACACGGTCAGCTAGGGAATCGAGGCGCTTGAGGACAAGGCCCAGGAGTTCGGGAGGAAGATCTGACCAAGGTTCAAACTGTGCAGCCTTCATGATGCAAGTCTACAATACAAGACATAGGATTAATAGTTAGTACAATAAGAAAATTGTAATGCATTTGCTTGCTGAACTACTCTAATACCTAAGGCCATCACAAAGCAATAGAGAAATAAACTACTCCCTCCGAACATATGCTTCTTTAACTTCAAATCAATTATATGCATATGCTTCTTGAACTTGGTAACAGCTGCAAAAGCATGCAGCAAAGCACCATCTATTTATTTTATTTTGATGGGAAAAACACCATTTATGTGTCAGTGTCATGGTAAATAGAACAAAGCTGACTTAAGATATGCATGTGTTGGTATTGCTGCGCCCAGCGCCTATGTATCCTGCCTTGGGTGTGTGTGTGCGTGTGTTGTGGGGGCGTGAGTTTGTACTGGGTGATGTTGATCGTTGCTTTATATATAAAGCGGGGCGAAAGCCTTTTTCGGTAATAGAACAAAGCTGACTTAAGATGCATGACTAAAAGAAAAAAGATGATCATGTCCTCTAATACCATCAGCAGCATCATGATTCATGAGTATGGTGAACTAACAAGGAATTTTCTTCTTAATTTCTCATGTGGAATTGCATAACTTCAATGAGCAACTCACAGGAGTCCTCTTTCTTTTAGATGAGAAATCCAGAGAGTGTTCTTTTAAATAAAAAGGTATGTGTTGAACAAGTAACATTTTATTCATGTGCTATATGGTCAAGCGAGTGGAAATCGGAGCTAAGTATGCGCATATTACTGGAGATTTATATTTTTCACAACACCAGTACGCAGCTCGGATCAGCTAGAAATAAAAATTAGTTAAGTAAAGCTTCAATCGGGAAAGAGGTGCCAATTTTTTCTCAAGAAATGCTGAGGTGGATTCAAAAAATAAAAAACATGCTGAGGTGAACATCGGAGGCAAGTATTGCCAAAAAAATAGATCGGGTAAAAAACACTGCATTAGCAAGATTAGATCAACTGAAGAAACAATTTCAGATCGACCATCTTTATCAAAAAGAAAAAAAAATGGTTAGGCGAAGTTGCAATCTGGAACAATAACAAAACGTTAACAACCCCCCTACCCCCAACCATGCCCCAGTTAACATGCAGACAATATGAGAAGTCCGCATCGGAGCCAAGTATCCATAAACATTTGCAGTTTTTACGTCAGAGCCGGACAGTAGTACAGATCTATCAAAAGCCCTAACTCGAGATAATCAGATAGAGGAAGCGATTCGGGTTTATAGCTTACCCTTGAGAGCTTAGTGCCCTGCTCGGGGAGAGGCGGGGAGGTGTGGAAGCCGCCAGCAGAGGCTTGTGCATCGCCGGGAATTGGACCCTGGCCATGCGTGGGATGAGGAGAAGCCATGGAGAGTCCTCTGCGTGCAGGGGTTTTGCTTTGGGTATGAAAGGACGGGGCCCTATATAGTCACTGTCAACAGCTGGAGGGACTTTATTGAGCCGTTACTCGTGTTGTGTGACGTTTGAGGGGACTCATTTTAACACTTTTTAAATAAAATTAAAATATTAACACGTTTTGTATTTATTTTTTTAACACAGTACAGACGCAAGCGCTCATACATACGCGCATACACTCATCCCTATGAACGCACACACGCACACCCTATCCCTATGAGCACCTTCGAGAGACTGAGCCGGCATATCATCTTGAGATTTACGAAGTCACCGTAGGCGCCTCGTCGTCGACGGGAACGTCTCCTCCCACTGAAAGTGTATCGCCGGAAATCCTGAATAAATCCAGGAATAATGCGAGCACCAGGACTTGAACCCTGGTGGGCTGGGGATACCACTGTCCCTCTAACCATCCAACCACAGGTTGGTTCGTAACACGTTTTGTATTTACATATTACCAAATTACTGCAAGACCAAAAATGCAGCATACTATTATTTTACCGCCAATGTCAATTCGCGAACGTTCCAAATATTGGGACAAATCCAAACCCATCGGATGCCGTCCAATCACCATCCCACGATTGCAATCTGAGGGAACAATGAGTGATCGGGGGACCATTAGCGCCTTAATAGGATCACGATTTACGAGAATAGTATGGGCTTAATGCAGCATTTGTACGTCTCATTTTAACAATCTTTTATTTACGTATTATCATTTTATTGCGAGACTAAAATTGCGGTAACTAAAATGGCGGTAATAATATTATATTACCGCCAATATTAATTGGCCAACGTTTTAAATATTGGGACAGATCTGGACGCATTGAACGTCCATATCGTGATTGCAATCTCTACTTTTCATGAGGGAGTTGGTAGGGTCGCCTCACCTCTCACCAACCCCTTGGCAAACTCGATATGACGCCCGTGAGCGTCATATGGGTGACCTTTCGCGGAAACTCCAGCCAAGTTGGCCCAGCCCATTTGTCGCGTGCATGCGTTTTTATTTCTCTTTTTTTTCTATGTTTTGTTTTCGGTTTCTTTTCTTCTGTTTCATTTTTTCTGTGACCAACCTATTATTTTGTGCTCGACATAGTATCAGAATCGGCACTTTTCCACATAAAAAAATCAAACCAAATCGGCATTTTCCCAAAACAACAGCATGCATTAACCTCTACTCCTAAAGAGGGAGATGATAGCTTCACCTCACCTCCAACCAACCCCTCGGCAAACCCGATATGACGCTCGCGAGCGTCATACATGTGACCTTTCGCTGAAGCTCTAGCCAAGTTGGCCCGGCCCATTTTTCTCTACCCCTAAAGAGGGAGTTGGTAGAGTCGTCTCACCTACCACCAACCCCTCGGCAAACCCGGTATGACGCACATGAGCATCATACAAGTGACCTTTCGCTGAAGCTCTAGCCAAGTTGGCCCGGCACATTTGAAGCGTGTATGCGTTTTTATTTTTCATTTTTTTTCTATGTTTCATTTTTGGTTTCATGTTTTTCTGTTTCATTTTTTTCATGGCCAACCTATTATTTTGTGCTCGGCATACTATCAAGATCGGCACTTGACCAAAAAAATCAAACCAAATCGGCACTTTCCCGAAACATCGTCAAGCATTAACTCGATCAAATCAAATCTTAACAAAATCTCAACAAAATCCAAACTTTCCTTGCATTCCACTAATCATACACAATCAAATCAAATCAAATCTTAGCAAAACATCAACTATAATCGAAGTTGGGCCGGCCTATCTCTATTCCTAAAGGGGAGTTGGTAGCATCGCCTCACCTCCCACCAACACCTCGGCGAACCCGATATGAAGCCCGCGAGCGTCATACAGGTGACCTTTCGCTAAGGCTCCAACCAAGGTGGCCCGGCCAATTTGACGCGTGCGTCCATTTTTTTTTATGTTTCGTTTTTGGTTTCCTTTTTTCTGTTTTATTTTTTCTATGACCAACCGATTATTTTATCGTTAGAATACTATCAAAATCGGCATTCCAGGAAAAAAAAAACAAATCAGCACCTTCCCAAAACAACGTCATGCATTAACTTGATAAAATCAAATCATAACAAAATCTTAACTAAATCCAAACTTTACTTGCATTCCACTACTCATACCCAATCAAATTAAATCTTACCAAAACATCAACTATAATCAAAGTTGGGCCAGCCCGTTTGACGCGTGCGCGCGTTCTTTTTTTTCCCTATGTTTCGGTTTTTTATTTTCTTTTTCTCTGTTTCATTTTTTCTATGACCAACCTATTATTTTTTGCTTGGCATACTATCAGAATCGACACTTTCCCCAAACAAAATCCAACCAAATCGGCACTTTACCAAAGCAACGTCATGCATTAACTCAATCAAATCAAATCTTAACAAAATCTCAACTAAATCCAAACTTTCCTTGCCTTCCACTACTCATACCCAAATCAAATCAAACCTTAACAAAATCTCAACTAAATCCAAACTTTCCTTGCCTTCCACTACTCATACCCAAATCAAATCAAATCTTACCAAAACATCAACTGTATAATAAAAACTTTACTTACTTTCTTCTATCCATACTAAGAACAAATTAAATTTTAACAAAACATAAAATATGGTGGATGCCTCTATTAATAAATCTCTATTGTCCCTACTATTAAAGGATAGTCCGTATGCCGTGTTCATTTCCGCTTCGCTTCATAACACCACCGAAGGGGAAAAACACCCTCTCACTCGATGCCACCCGTGTACAAATAAAAAGAGTTAAAAAAAACCAATATTGGAAACCCACACACACATGTCGACTCGACCCTCGATTCCTTAAGCAGCTTCTCTCCAATCATCACATTCGGAAATTTCAAAATACTTATCTTGTCATTTCCATGATGTATGTACACTATTCTATATCAATTGCTTCAGAACTAGGTTTTTTAGTATGCTAGAGATATGCATTTAATACTTGCGGTTATTTGACATGATTTCGTTACCAAGGCGTATTTGTCCAACAGTGTTCCCCCCCATGTTCCCCCACTTCGATTTATGAGGGATGACAGTCTCAATCATAGTTACGGGAAATGGAAATTTAGTTTCATATGTTCTCAACCGGGCAAAGGGGTAATAATATACAAATGATGGACGGGCAATCGCATGCTAAATTACTAGAATATTTACTGCAATCTGAATATATTGGCCCTACACGAAGCCTTCCGGCTAAAGGCCTCCCGTTGCTTCCGCATATTTCCCGACAGATTGTTGAAATCCGAGGAAGAGGAGCAATTGTTTGAGGAAGAGTAGCACGTGGAGCACTTGGGGAAAGAAACATATGAACACAACACTACAATGTCCAGGTCGTTCATGGTGTTGTAGAAGGGAAGAGTGTTCCAAGAAATAAGATGAAAAAAAACTAAAGCATCCAAGTGGTCCATGATGTTGGAGAAGAGGAAAAAAAGAAAGAGTATTCTAGAAAATAAGTAGGAACAGAACTAAAGTTGGCGAGGAACAAGGAAGAAGATGCGTTGCTGACGAACACATTGATGTTGACGTGGTGTTGGTTGGTCTCAAAAAAATGGGTTGGCGAAGAGCCTAGGAATAGATGATGTAGGGGAGGATGTGGAAGAGTAAAACGACAAGCATCCCTTCTAGTGGTGAATGGTGTGTGGGCTGCAGATGGAGCTTATTAGTGACTAGGGATATGTTCAGGTTGCCACTCGCCTCCCATGTCAGTGTGTATATGCATTTTTCATTAGTATGTGGGAACGCACAGACATTTAGCTTGTATATGAGAAAATAATGAGTGTTTATGGGACCGTTAACGCTTTAATAGGATCATAATTTACGGAAATACTATGGGCATAATGCACCATTTGTACGTCTCATTTTAACACTCTCTTAATTACATATTACCATTTATTGCAAAGTAAAAATGGCGGTAATACTATTATATTACCGCCAATGTTAATTGGTGAAAGTTCCAACTATTGGGACACATCTAGACGCATCGAATGTCCATCACGCGATTGTAATATATGAGAAAACAATGACGCTGCGTTTGGATGTATGTATTGGAGTCCTGAATTGGATTTCGTATTCCCAAACTTTCAATTCGGCTGTTTGGCGTGCAAATAACGAAACAGCGGTCCAAAATCAATCCAATACAGCCACCGAATCTTTCCCACGCGCGGAGCCATCCCACATTACCAAGCCCAGCCCCTCCGATTTGCTCTGAATTGACCGATCCCGCAAAAGAAAACGTTTTGATCTTGCCTTGATTTGGAGAAAGCATGGATGAACTCACGCGAACAGCACTACACACAAGTTTTGTCAGGTTCAGAGATTGGCATCTGGTTCGTTCAGTCAGATTCAGTGTACATGAAACTTAATTATGGTCTCACGTTGTCACACAGCAGTACTTCAATAGTGTTCTGTAATGTACTTGTGTTCTGTCATTAACTTATCCGGTGGTCGTGTTGTAGTACTCGCAACTAGTACAGGACATACAATAGTTGTGCTTGTGGTCTACTAGAATCGTGTTGTGCATAACTATTGTCTACTAACAGATATAACTTGTATTTTTTTTCCCGGCTGAATTGATGAAATTTGTTAATTTTTATTTCTATCTAATCATTCAAATTATAGCCACACATTGTACAAATTTTGATTTGATGCATAAAGAACAAAGCAATATGCAATTCAATAGTTTGACATCCAAACAAGATTTGGTATTGAAACCTCACTGAGATTCCATGAGCGAAATCCATGAGCATCCAAACAATCGAATTCGTATTCATGCCATTACAGTTTCTTTGTTGAATTGGTATTGAAACCAATTCAATACGGAGGCCTTCAATACAGACATCCAAACGCAGCGTGAGTGTTTGTGGGACCATTGACGCTTTAATAGGACCAGGATTTGCGGGAACCATGGGGGCTTTAATGAATCACGATTTGTGCGGTGGACGACATGTGGGCGTTGACGACTATTTGTTTCTTTCTTTCTTTTGTCGGGTGCAGTTTCCATACACCACGGATCGTTATTTGTGGGCGCTTAATGAATCGCGGTTTGTATGGCGGACGTGGGCAGGTTTGCGTTGACCATGATTTGTTTCCTTTTTACATCGATGCAGTTTTCATATGCGATGGTGGGTCTCCATGCAGGTTTTTAGGACAAATATAAATGTTAAAACCAGGATTTGAACTCAAGACTTAAGAGCTCAGATAACAACATGCTAAAGCCAATATTTGAACTCAAGCCACAAGAATTCAGATAAATGATTACACCTCTGGCCAAATAGACTAGGACATTATCTGGTACAAATTAGAATTATATATGATTTTATTTTCTATAGAAGCTAACCTTATTAGTGGTCAAGCCAGTGGATTTTTTTTATTTAAAAATAAAGGTTCTTGTCTTGTGGAGAACGATGAACACATTTTCGGTAGACGTCTGAATTTCTGATTCCTTTCGCAAAAAAAGAAACTAGCTAGTTGGTTCATCATCAACACAAACAAACTATGCAGTTTAAGACAGAAGTATCACAAACCCACAACCCAGCCACACACACCTGCATTATTGACCTTAAACACGTGGACGGAGCTTAATTTTAGATGAGGTCAATGATGATCATCATCCTCAAGTTGTTATTACGCCTGTTGTTCCTGACCAATATGATACCATCCATTGGGTGATACAGTGCTCTTGGACTGTGCTTGGGGCGTTAGATCTATAGGGAATAGACTGGATCAATATGCCCCCTGCTTGCATCTCGCCTCCCAAAAGAAGCATGGGTTGGCAAAATCTCATGTCTCTCCTTCAAGCCGTGGCCTGACTAGAGGGCAGTTCTTTTGGCCGATTCTCCCAGAATCGCCACCCTCCCCAACTTCTCCCAGAATCGCCACTCCATATATTTTTTACAATCCTAGCTAATTAGAACTTAACTAGATAGGATTGTAAAAAAAATATGGAGCGGCGATTCTGGGAGAATCGGTCAAAAGAACTGGCCCGTGCAGTACAATATCTGGTCATATACGTGTTGACTGACTAGATGCTTGATAACTAAATATTGAAGTATTAAAAAGGCTTCAAATAATCAATATGGAATTAGGAAATATGCTATTTAAAAATGCAATCGGCAACTCCAAGTGAGAATGATTAACACAACAAACACATAGGATACATAGAACAAATAAAATCAAATGTAAACACTTTCAGCACATATTCTTCCTACAAGCGTGCAACACTTTATTTGAAAATCAATAAAAATATGCAGCAGAGTCATGTTGTTTCCGTCCAAAAAGCAGGCAACACTGTTTAATTTATACAAAGTTACAAAACACTGGAACAAACATCCCTGCACTTTTTGCCACATACATCCTTGCACATCAAGAACAGGCAACAATAGAATTTGACTAAATAGTGAAGATGAAATAGAAATCAGATGGCTGAAATTTAAGAGAAGTTTACTCCTATTTGGTTAAGGGCTACTTTGATTTGCAGGGTTGGGGAAGAGTATGAATAGAAAATGTACAGGAATAGGATGCCCTGTTGACTGAAACCTACGCCATGTAGCAAAGCAGAGGAAATTTTCATGAAGTCTTAACCTAATGCTAGTTTTCCTGTGAAATTGAACTAAGAACATCTACAACCGGACGCCCCAAACCCCCCTCATACGCCAAGGCGGACGGCCCGGTCAGTGACCGGTCACAAGAAAGCGACCAAGACGGGCGCCTCAAACGCCCGGGCTGACCGGCACCCCTCATATCCAGCCCAAATCAAGGGCGGATATGGGGCGCCCGGGCGCATCCGCCATGTCAGACCCGGCCCACGCTGGCCCACCAGACCGCACATATATTCCTCTTCATCCGCTCCCTAGACCAAACCCTAGCCACTTCACTCCACTCCCCTCCGCCACCCAAGCTCCCGTTCAGCGATCTCCGGCCTTCTTCGGCATGACGAGCAGCGGATCCGAGTCCTACAACTCTAGATCCGTCGACCCCGAGCTCATCCCACGCAGCCCCTAGGAGGAGATGACCGTCCGCCTTGCGCTCTGCCGCTCCCGGGAGGAGGCCGCCCGACGGCAGCTCTCGGACTCCTTCCGTCGGGAATCCATTGCGTCCGTCCAAATGGCGCATGGATCCGCCACGAGGTGTGGCATCGCTGCCTCACCGGAGGCGGTGCGGTCCGTCTGGCGTCCGAACGCGGTGGCGGACGTGCAACCCCTCCGTTGGCACGCCGAGCAACAGGACGCACCATGGGCGTCGTCCGACGCAAACATGGCGCGGCGTGCCCGCCGTGCAAGGCAGCGGGCGCGGGAGGCAACCCTCACGGCGGACGTTGGCGAGGCGGAGTCGCACTCTTTTGGAGATATGCCCTAGAGGCAATCATGTGATGATGATATTTCCCTATGTATTCATGAGTCTTTTGTATTGTCCTCGAACATCATCAATGATATGTATCAATAAGTATGTGACTTGTTTGTGGAACTATGTATTTTATGATGATCGTTCTAATGGTCCCTAGTTGATAAGGATCCCACCGGAGCACTTCGCCAGCCATGGGTTCGCCGGCTACCGCCGCACAGCCAGGACACCGCCGTGGCTGCCGCGCGAGGACACCCCGCACGAGAAGCCCCAGCCGCCTCATGGGAGATCCGACGCAACCCTCCTGCCCTAGCCCTTTTGGCGTCGGGCGCCGCCACCACCACGGCCAGTGCCGGCGGCAGCGGCGGCAGGGATCTGCCTCGCGGGAGGGCTAGTGGCGTGAAGGAGTTGGTCCCCCTGGCGTCGCCCTGGGTGGCGGCGCGAGGGGGGCGGGAGCGAGGGAGGGGGTCATCATCAAGTTAAACAGGTTGATATTTGATTATCAAGCGACGAAGTAGATTCATAATATGTTGACTGGTGCAATACGAAAGTGGACAAAAGTGATTTTATTGGGATCCAGCTGACGCGTTCGAGCAAGGTCCAAGTGAAGCGCGCAACACTGCCAGCCGCGACCATGATGACTCGCTCGAGTGGGATTCCACGATGACTTGACTGGCAGCGGAAACCAGCATCTAGGGATCGCGAAGGCGAGCAGTCACACATCCACGAGGCTGCTTCTCTTTGGGTTCATCGGCCGCCTTGCGATCCTGGGCAACTTGTCCTGGTAAGCTCCTCTGCAACACGACTCCCCTCGAGCCAGGCACGACGTTTGATCAACACGCGCCTCCACTCTCCTACGGGCTACGGCCGTAGCTTCTTCCCGCAACCCACGAGGCTGAATATCAAATGATTGTCCATTTGTCGTACTACAAAACAATGTGCAATTATAGAAAAGGTAGCCAAATAATTATCATGTCATGCTCAAGCTAAATCACAAACACACTGGAGGTGCACCGTCAAACAAAAGTAAGTCCCAATACATGCCAAAGTATGCACATCTTTCTGTCTAACATGGCAGTTTGAGAGACCCATAGCTTCTGGTAGAAAAATTGGAGAAAGACATACATATTTACTGGAAATAGTGTTATTCATGTCTTACATGCTTGCACATTAAATTGTAGTTTATTCTAGGTTAAATTTAGTTATGTCCGTAAACGCACACTTCATATGTTCTCCCCGTGCCCAAAAAACCTTATCTTTACAGACCAAGTGCATATGCATCATACAATGATGGGAAGTGTTAGAACATGTAGCTAGGTAGGCAGGTGGTTATATTCATCTGGCCTGCCGTGGTTCTGGGATGTTTGCTCCTGCTGAATTGTTAATTGTGTAGCAGTAACCATATTCTTGAAGCAACTTGTGTATAGAGCACCCAAAAACAAAAATCAACATAGACTGCAAGTGTCGCTGGACTGCATCTGAAACATATTTAGGGAAATTTATAGAGTAAATAGAATGGAACTCTTCATAACTCACGCCGCAGTGGTTTACTGGTTCATGAATGCAAATAAATAGATTCCAATTTGTCTAATCATTGCAGAACCACCTAATATTCAGTCAAATAATATATTGTACTGATTATTAGTGATTAGGTAACTTATGGTATAATTGATGTTGAATATTACTTTATAGAAGATCATCATTTCTTCTGTATTTACCTGCTCACTTCAATAATATTGCAATCAACTATACCAAAAGAATGTGTCAATCTATAGTGATACTGGAGTATATAGAAACAGATTAAGTAGTGTTGCTAGCACCAAAATGGCACAAAGAGATACAGAAAGAACACTTCTGAGGTGATCATGACCATTGTGTAATACAGAAAGTTGATTATATTACTTTTGTGTACTGGATCTTCCATGGTGACATAATCTCTGTCAATGTTTGTACAGCAAAGCATGTACTGAGTTCTCTGTTGAATGAAGCCTACAGTTTTCTCAGTCTACCAGTGAAGCCTTTTGTGGTTATATACAATATCTCATTCTTCTAAGAGGCTGACATATATTATAAAGTGCCACAATAATTGAAGACCAACAGGAACTGGTTTTTTTTTTGCATACTTTAAGTGCAACTACACTGCAGCTTCTCAAGGTACGCAAATTATGTCCTCTCACACACCCCTTGCTTAATCTTTCAATTATGTCCAAACGATATGGGTTCACCAAGTACAAAGTTCGTCTTACCATTGTTAGCTCCCCATTTCATTCTCTACAGAGCTCTCTCCTTAATTGTAAGACTGGATATTCTTTCAAACACAAAATATAACACATCTGAGGTTCAGTTTGTTTTCTACATGGCAGTAGCATCACAAATGATAGTGAAAAAGAAAACAATAGTCGCATCATGTAGACCAGACAATGTTCCAACTCAGATAGCTGCCCTTATTTATCAATATTTTACTGTTTACTTTAGTGTCAACGAAAATTGCCTTACTGGAATCCTTCCATTCTGTAATATCCAATTTTATTGTCAAG
This sequence comes from Elymus sibiricus, assembly GCA_039707655.1. Classification (NCBI taxonomy): domain Eukaryota; kingdom Viridiplantae; phylum Streptophyta; class Magnoliopsida; order Poales; family Poaceae; genus Elymus; species Elymus sibiricus. The sequence goes on from CM077676.1 coordinate 88,351,592, forward strand.
CAGAAATCCATATTTATTCTCTACAGGACCCTGTCCTTAATTGTAAGACTGGATATTCTTTCAAACAAAAAATAAAACACATGTGAGGTTGAGTTTGTTTTCTTCTTGGCAGTAGCATCACAAATGATATGTAAAAATAAAAATAAAAATCGACATTCACATCATGTACCAGACAATGTTCCAATTGAGATAGCTTCCCTTATTTATCAAAATTTTATTCTTGACTTCAGTGTCAATGAAAATTGTCTTACTATAATCCTTCCGTTCTGTAATATCTCATTCATTGTCAAGCAGAATTTTTCTTCTTAGTTCCTTGTTGCCTACACATGATCATCTTTTGGGTGCAGGCTGCAATGTGTTTACTAGCGCTAGCGTAGCGTACCGCATGTTCGAACAGTGGCATCAGAACCTATGCTTTGTGGTGTTAGATTCGGGGTAGCATTTGCATATGATGATATGTAGATTGGTTTATGTACTGGCTGATGAGATCGGTTGTCAATATGATTGACTGTACATGGTGTCAAGCGTTCGGAATTTTTTCCGTGATCGTGTTGTGGAGGTCGTGACACAAATTACCCCTACCGGTCGGTTTCCGCCATCAGGGTATATAGTGGAACGTAAAGCCGGTCACAACACGCGAAGACCAATGAGATTGGTCGAATCGGAAAGATGGTCAAAATTTGGTAAATATGATTTGCCGGTGAAAATTCCAGTGTAAAAATGCATAGATTGGATCTCTGTTTTTTTACGAATGTCCGGACGCCCGGAGATACCGTGAAGGGCCAGCCCCCTCGACCCCCGCAGGGGCGCTGCCCCTTGACCCCGCGGGAGGCAAAGCCCCCTCGACCCCCATTCGTTAATCTCTTAGGGCGGCGCATAACTTGTTTTTGCAGGGAATGCTTGTGATTTGGTATAGTCCGTATATGTTGCATGTATGTAATTATATCATGACCTGCGCGTCGTGAGTGCGGAAACCGGCTGGAGCCATATGGTTGTCTCATTATTGTTTTAATGACGTGCGTGTCAACATGAGCCATGTAATGTAATTTACTTTCATAGCTATTAGTTTGTAATAGCGTAGTATCTTATGTAACACTTGGCGGTTGACATGGGTGGCGTGGAGATGGAGATCACCACGAGGACAACCATGCATGGAGATGGAGATCACCATGGGCAGACCACGCACGTGGAGATGGAGATCACCATGCGTTGTGAAAAGGGGCTATACCATATCACACTTGTATAAACTGCCTGTGAAAGTTTATCCCTTTTATGCACCCTTCTTTTGCATGGTAGATGTTTTAAGTAGGGTGATCCCTCAAAGAATGTCAAGTATAAATGCCTCCCCAATTGCTGCACCTTCACATATCAAGTATATTTAGTGGTGGGCCTATAAAATTAGGGTGCCACTAGATCTCCTTGAAGTGATGGGTTTGTGTCGGACACTTACATGCGAAGCATTGGTTGACTTGTCGTGGCTATCAAAACAGTTTTGGGCCACGAGGCATAGGAGTTGGCGCAGCGTGAGATGTCCCCAACAACAAGAGTCGTATGGAGATACGATTAACAAGAGTTGCTTACCGAGTGATCTCGTCTTCTAGCAGTGATGCAAAAGCTCACTAGTTGACATGTTGATCTTGGATCTTGAATCACTAAGTATCAACGGAGGGATGTTGATTTTAGTGGGAGTAATGATCTTATTAAAATGTTTAATATGAATTACTCTTCATGAATACATGTCTTAGTGTTTTGCATATTTTTGTTGTAGATCAATGGCACCACCTGCTCAAGTTACTCCTTTTGCATTGAAATCAATCCTGAAAAAAGATAAATTGAATGGAACAAACTTTACCACCTGGTATAGAAACCTGAGAATTGTTCTTAGGCATGAGAAAAAGGAACAAGTTCTAGAGAATCCGCTTCCAGAGGAACCTGCCGATAATGCTAATGCCACAACCAGAAATGCCTACCAGAAACTCGTTGATGAATCAAACGAGATCAGCTGTCTGATGCTGGCTTCTATGGAGCCCGATCTACAGCAGCAGTTTGAAAATATTGAGGCTTTCGATATGATCGAGAACCTCAAAAGCATGTTTCAAATGCAGGCTAGGACCAAAAGGTTCAACGTCTGGCGATCCTTGATGGATTGTAAGCTGAAAGAAGGTGATCCACTGAGCCCACATGTGATCAAGATGATCGGGTACATGCAAGCTCTGGATCGATTGGGCTTCCCACTTGGGGACGAGTTGTCCACAGATACAATTTTGGGTTCTCTTCCGGATAGCTATGGGACGTTCATCTCGAATTACCATATGCATGGGATGGAAAAAAAAGCTCACGGAATTGCATGGGATGCTCAAGGTGGCAGAGCAGGATATAAAGAAAGGTACGCATCGTCAAGTGTTGATGGTGCAGAACTCGGCTAAGTTCAAGAAGAGCTGGTCCAAGAAAAAGGCTAAGGCAAAGGGCAAGGAGAAGGAGGCAACTCCAACTGCCGCCGCTGCGCCTAATTCAGGGTCGGCCTCGGGGACCGTTTGCTTTCACTGCAAGGAACCCGGACACTGGAAAAGGAACTACAGCAAGTGGCTTGCCGAGAAGGGCAAGAAGACTAGAAGTGTGACTTCTTCTTCAGGTACACTTGTTGTATATGTTATAGACATTTATCTTGCTGATGTTTCTAGTAGCTCTTGGGTATATGATACCGGATCGGTTGTTCACATATGCAACTCGATGCAGGGGCTAAGCAGAACTAGGAATGTTGCAAGAGGAGAAGTTGACATACGTGTCGGGAATAAAGCAAGAGTTGCTGCATTGGCCGTCGGCACTATGCAACTTAATTTACCTTCAGGATTTGTAATGGAACTTAATAATTGTTATTATGTTCCTGCTTTGAGTCGAAACATTATTTCTGCCTCATGTTTGAGAGACAAGGTTATGAATTCAGTATTAAGGACAATGGTTGTTCTATTTACTTGAATAATATGTTTCATGGCTTTGCACCCGTTGTGAATGGGTTATTTATCCTAGATCTTGAAGGTGAGTCAGTCTATAACATAAATGTCAAGAGGCATAAGCCTAACTAAATAAATCTGACTTACATCTGGCATTGTCGACTAGGACACATTAGTCAAAAGTGCATGAAGAAGCTTCATGATGATGGAATTCTAACTTCGTTTGATTTTGAATCATTCAAGACATGCGAGTCTTGCCTACTTGGCAAGATGACTAAGACTCCTTTTGCAAAGAGTTGCGAGAGTGTAACATCCCCACTGTCATGCTACAGTGACCTCACACTAATGATGCCATGTCATCATGCTTTTCCATGCCAAATAGCCACTTGTCCAAAATCAAGTTCAAATTCCATTTGAAATGCAAGTCAAATAATTACTTCTTTAGATAATTAAACAAAATAGTTCATAATATTGCAAATAATACCAAAGCAATTATAAAAACAAAACCAACATTATTTGAATTACCAAATTGACCCTAATATCCAAAACAGTAGCCAAACAGCCCCAAATTAAATCATTTCTATTTAAACAAAATCCAAATCAATTCAAAATTTCCCCAAACTTTTTGTGGCAGTGCAAAATGATGCATTGTATTTATGTGGTAAGTTCCACATTTTACAGAATTCATTTGCTAGTTAAATAAAATGCAAAACAGTAAAGAAATAAAGAAAACAGAAAACAGAAAGGGAAAAAGAGGAAAACCACTGTGCATTGGGCCTAAGTGCACAGTGGCACCGGCCCAGCCCACCTCTCTCTCTCCTTCTTCCTCCTGCCTCTCTCTCCCCAGCTGTCGCCGTGGCCGAGCACACGTGCGCGTTTGCGCGCTGCTCGACACCGAGGCGCTACAGGGCGTCGTGGAGAGGATAAGGGCGCCGCCCTCGACCCCTGGCGAATCCCCAACCCCAGTTCCCCCTCGCTCGCCCTTTCCCTCTCTGTTCTTGCTCGCCCGAGCGAGCTCGTCGCCTCCGCCTCGCCATAGTCGTGGCCAATGACCACTCCGAGCCACGCCGAGCTGTCCATCGGCTCCGCCATCATCGTCTTCGTCATATACGCCCTCGGGTTCGAGCAGGGACGCCGCCAAGCCGTCGCCATCGTCGATCCTCCCCGACTGCATCCGTCGCCGCCGCAGCTCGATTTGCTCTACTCCGGCAACCCCGGCTCCCCTAAGCTCTCTGCCGTCATCGCTGTGAGCCACCGCCTCCCTTGCCCCCTTTAATCCATCGATTTCGTCCTCTAGGTCGTGTTCCCCTCGAGGCCGAGCTCTGCTCCGCCGCGGAGCTCACCGTCGCCGTTGCGCTCGTCCGTTAGGCGAGCCGAATGCACGAACGTGCTCCTGGGCTTCCCAGGCAGCGCGTGGACACCTCGGTTGGTCGCGGGCGAGCCTCGTTGCTCGGTTCCGCGCACCTCCCGTTCCGGCCGCCGCCCGTGCTCGTTGTTGCCGTCGTTCCCGGCCGCAGCTGCTCCTGCTGCTTGTGCCATTCGACGCGCAGTGCAGCAACCGTTCGAAAGCACCTAACCGCGCGCGTTTTGGCCGCCGGACGGCGATTTCCGAGCCTCGCCGGCGCGCCACCGCGTTTTAAACGCCGGTGGGCAGCTAACCGGTGGGGCCCAGCCATTAGCCACTAACCATAGCCCTAATGGCCACTGACAAGTGGGGCCAACACTGTAGCGTTTAGATTAGGCGTTAATTAACCCTCTGCTAAATGAGTCACTGACAGTCTGGGCCCGCACCCTAATTAAGCTAGATTAGTTTAGTTTAAACTGTGTTAAGCTGGCTGATGGGTCCCACTAGTTAATTAGATTAGTTTAAAACCCTGTTAAGCTAACGGAGACTGACCACTGGGTCCCACTGGACCCAGTTGACCAGTCAACTGGCTGACTGGGCAAGCCCAGTCACTGGCAGGTGGGTCTAGTGGTCCCCTTTGACCAGTCAACGTGGACCAGTCAACTGTTGACTGGGCAGTTGACTGGGCCCACATGTCAGCCTCTGTTGCACATTTCTGGGTACACTTCTGTGTACCCATAGCAGTTAATATTTGAATAATTTTTGAATTAAATTAATTCCAGAAATTCCAGAAAATGACTAAAACTTTGAAAAATCATATAAAATAAACCGTAACTTGGATGAAAATAATTTATATATGAAAAATGATCAGAAAAATAAGACGAATCCCAATATGTGATCAAAATGCTTGACCATCACTCCTAACTAGATGAACATGAAACCTTCCCCTCCGGATCAATATACCGATAAGCACCTGGAGCTGGGAAAATATTTCCGGATATTTTTCCTCTCCGTCTAAAATAATTAGGGAAGCATTAGAGCACATAATCAACCCATGCCGACCTGACATGCATCTATGTGCATTTGTTTGCCCATTATTTATTTGTTTCTCCCTCCTCTTTCTTCTCCGGTAGACCCTGTGGTTGCTGCCGATGCCACTGTGATCGACTACGTCACCGACAACCCTTCTTCCTTTTTAGCAGAGCTTCCAGGCAAGCAAAACCCCCTTGATCATTCCTATATCGCTCATTCTTTCTCTCCCATGCTTGCATTAGATTTTGCTACTGTAATTGATTGCTCCTATTCTGATGCATAGCCTGATTTTGTAACCTGCTGTTGATACTTTACTTGTTGATCTAAATGCTTAGTATAGGCTGGTTAGTGATCCATCAATGGCCCCACACCCTTGTCCTTTTTGCCTTGCTTTACCACCTGTGACTCGATCAGTGTGATCGATGTACAGAGACCGAACACAGCATCGCACAACCCCTTAGTTGTACGACTCTGCAGGGCTACTATCGAGTGCCGAGGGTGATACCTCCTACCTCACTCCTGATGATATCTCTGTAGCGTGGCTAGTCGGTTGTGGGATACCGAGGGTGATTCCTCTTTCACCACCGCCGATGATGCCTCTGTCGTGCAACCCCTCAAGTGTGAACCCATCGAGGGTGATTCCTCCAAGTTCACCTTGACGGTTACATTGAGTGGGAATCCATCGAGGATGATTCCTCGGATTCCCCATGATGTTATGGACACACGGATACTTTGACCTTCACCTCGGACCTTTGTTAAAGACGGGTCGACCCCAAGGGTACCCGCGAGAGAGTCCTGTGGCGGCTGGCTGAAAGTGGTACCACCCAGGATGTGGTGGTAGCTCGGGACTTGTCCCGACAGCTGACACGGAACTTACATTGTAGTCGAAGCGACAGGGCAGGCGGAGACTACCTAAGAGAGAGGTGGGCCTAGTCCCTTGTCGTGGTCCGCGAGATACCTAGTCGGAACGGCCGAAGCACTGGTCGTCTCCGCGAGCTCCCAATAATTCACTAACGGATTTGGGTATTTGATCTGAGTTGGCCACTGGCCTATACGCACTACCACTACGCGGGATAATGGTTTAATGGGGCCCTCGGCACCGTATGTATCAGCCGAAAGCTCTGTCAGATGTCCAGTTCAGCATTGCGGCACGGCCGGGTCGGCGCCATCCATGACAGAGGTGGTGCCTGGATCACCCGGCTCGCAACGACCCGGAGTGCAAAGGGCGATGGGCCCAAGACCCCTGAGCACTTAGGATGTAGACCGGTGGGGACCTCTCTACGGAGCCTAGGTAAGACTACGTCGTGTCGGTTATCCGAGGTCGGGCATGACCCCGAAAAGTGTGTCCGGCCAGAGTTAATCGAGCGTGTTGGGTAACAGTAGTGCACCCCTGCAGGGAAGTTATCTATTCGAATAGCCGTGTCCACGGTAACAGGACGCTCGGAGTTGTATCCCGATCTACTATAACTAGAACTAGATACTTATGATACTAAATTGATATTATGGCTCCGGGATCGCTTCCTCGCGGGGTAGACGAGGAAGGATCTCTGGGCGTTACTATTATATATATTTGTTACTACATGTTATGTTATTCTACTCTCTTCTGTTGCTGCAAGACGCTGGAAGATGCTAGTCTTCGATAGGCTAGGCCTTCCCCTCCATTCTGGCATTTCTGCAGTATAGTCCACAGATACAGCCTCTTCCCTTTGATACCGATGCATACTTAGCATAGATCTGATGTAAGTCTTGCGAGTACTTTGGATAAGTACTCATGGTTGCTTTGCTACCTCTCTTTTTTTCATACCCGATTGCTGCGATCAGATGATGGAGTCCCGGATCCAGCTGATCCCGTCGACGACTACTACTACCCCGACGGTGCTTACTACTACGTGGAGACAGACGACCAGGAGTAGTTTAGGAGGCTCCCAGGCAGGAGGCCTGCGCCTTTTCGATCTAGTTGTCATTGTTTTGCTCAGCCTTCTTAAGGCATACTTGTTTAGTTATGTCTGTACTCAGATGCTAATGCTTCCGCTGACTCCTGTGTAACTCGAGCTTTTGTATTCGAGCCCTCGAGGCCCCTGGCTTGTAATATAAAGCTTGTATTATTTTATTTTGTGTCTAGAATTGTGTTGTGATATCTTCCCGTGAGTCCCTGGGCTTGATCGTGAGCATTTGCGTGTATGATTAGTGCACGGTCGAGTCGGGTGCGTCACAGAGAGGGCGTCCGAGCTGTTGGAACTTATACATAGTGATGTATGTGGACCAATGAGCACGACAGCCAGAGGTGGTTTCCAATACTTCGTGACTTTTACCGACGACTTGAGTAGATATGGATATGTCTACTTGATGAGGCACAGATCAAAAACTTTTGAAAAGTTCAAAGAGTTTCAGAACGAAGTGCAAAATCAACTCAGGAAGAGAATCAAACTTCTACAATCTGATCATGGCAGTGAGTATATGAGCTGGGAGTTTGATGATCATCTGAAGAGTCGTGGAATAGTTCCACAACTGACTCCTCCGGGTACGTGATACGTGATACGTCTCCAACGTATCTATAATTTTTTATTGTTCCATGCTATTATAGTATCAATCTTGGATATTTTATATTCAATTATATGCCATTATATATCATTTTTTGGGATTAACCTATTAACTCAGTGCCCAGTGCCAGTTGCTGTTTTTTGCTTGTTTTTGTCTTTTCAGAAAATCATTATCAAAAAGAGTCCAAACAAGAAAAAAACTTTGGATTAATTTTTTCTGGACCAGAAGAGACACGCGAATGCCACCAAATTTTGCCCAGCGATCAACAATGTCCGATCACTCAGAAGACGTTTAGTCCAGAATCCGCCACGGCTTCACTCAAAGGGAACTGTTCGGGAATGGATATCGAATGCCTCCGAAGCACATGGACCGATCCAGAAACTCAACTCACTCATCCCACGAAGCCTCGACCGATTCGGGGGCTAATGATTGGGTCACCTACCACTGGTAGGGTCACAGTCCTGATATCTAAGGCCCACCTGGGGCCCCACACCGTCATTAATATTTTTCAGAGAAGTAATATATCATATCCTGGGGACTACGCACACAACCAGGAGCAAGAGTATTAAACCATTTCTTAGCATCACCCTTTAATGAGAAAGCAACCAACTTAAGAATATAGTAATAGCAATTTTTTTCCTCATGAGCAAATAGGGTGGCAATATCATTCAATTTAGTAAGGTGTGCCACAACAGTTTAAGTTTCATAACCATGAAAAGGATCAGATTCAACCAAAGTAATTAACTCAGGATTGACAGAGAATTCATAATCCTTATCGGTAACAAATATGGGAGAGGTAGCAAACTTAGGATCATATTTCATTCTCTCCCTCATAGATTTTTCTTTCATTTCAGCAAGCAATTTTATAACCTCATCTCTATCATTACAAGTAAGAATTGCCCTAGCTGTCTCTCTATCAAAAACATGACCATCAGAGGTCTCAAGCATTTCAACTCTAGTAGGGGAGCTAGGCATAATAGGTGAATCATAATTTTCAAGAGTTTCAACATTTTCAGTTTCTTTAGCTTTAGCAATTTGTTCATTAAGAAATTCACCAAGTGGCACAGTAGTATCAAGCATAGTACTAGCATCATCATAAGTATCATTCATAGCAGAAGTAGTATCATCAATAACTTGCGACATATCAGAATGAATAACAGGTGGCGGTGTCGCAAGCCTACTCAAAACAGAAGGTGAATCAAGTGCAGAGTGTGATGGCAGTTCCTTACCTCCTCTAGTCATAGATGGGACGATCTTGGTCTTAGCGTCTTTCAGATTCTTCATAGTGATCAACAAATATAAATCCCAAGTGACTCAACAAATAGAGCTATGCTCCCCGGCAACGGCGCCAGAAAAAGGTCTTGATAACCCACAAGTATAGGGGATCGCAACAGTTTTCGCGGGTAGTATTTCACCTAGATTTATTGATTCGACACAAGGGGAGCCAAAGAATATTTGCGAGTATTAGCAGTTGAGTTGTCAATTCAACCACACCTGGAGAACTAAATATCTACAGCAAAGTGTTTAGTAGCACAGTAGTATGATAGTTTCAAGAGCAATAGTAACAGTAGTAACAGTAACAGAAGCAGTTTTGTAGTAATTGTAAAAGCAGCAGCAACGAAAGTAACTTAGCAAAGATCAATATGCGAAAAGCGTAGGCATGGGATCAGTGATGGATAATTATGTTGGATGACATTCATCATGTAACAGTCACAACCTAGGGCGATACACAATAGCTCCAATTCATCAATGTAATGTAGGCATGTATTCCGTATATAGTCATACGTGCTTATAGTAAGAACTTGCATGACAACTTTTGTCCTACCCTCCCGTGGCAACGGGGTCCTTAAGGAAACTAAGGGATATTAAGGCCTCCTTTTAATAGAGAACTGGAACAAAGCATTAGCACATAGTGAATACATGAACTCCTCAAACTACGGCAATCACCAGAAAGAATCCCAATTATTGTCACCTTGGGTATGCAGATCATGACATGTAATAGGTGCATATAACTTGCAAGATAGGATCAAGAACTCAAATATATTAATGAAAACATAAAGGGTTCGGATCTGAAATCATGGCACTCGGGCCCTAGTGACAAGCATTAAGCATAGCAAAGTCATAGCAACATCAATCTCAGAACATTGTGGATACTAGGGATCAAAGCCCTAACAAATTGACTCGATTACATGGTAAATCTCATCCAACTCATCACCGTCCAGCAAGCCTACGAAGAAATTACTCACACACGGTGGTGAGCATCATGAAATTGGTGATGGAGGATGGTTGATGATGATGACGGCGTCGAATCCCCCTCTCCGGAGCCCCGAACGGACTCCAGATCAGCCCTCCCGATGAAGAACAGGAGGTGGCGGTAGCTCCGTATCGTAAAACGCGATGATTCTTTCTCTCTGATTTTTTTCACCATGAATAGGTACTTATAGCGTTGGAGTTAGGTCAAACGGAGTTGCCAGGGGCCCACAAGCCTGCTAGGCGCACCCTGGGGGGGTGGCCACGCCCCCAGGCTTGTGGCGCCTGTGGGCCCCTCTCTGGTAGATCTTTGCGCCAGTATTTTTTATATATTCTGAAATAATTCTCCGTAAATTTTCAGGTCCATCCGAGAACTTTTATTTCTGCAGAAAAACAACACCATGGCAATTCTGCTGAAAACAGTGTCAGTCCGGGTTAGTTCCATTCAAATCATGCAAATTAGAGTCCAAACTAGAGCAAAAGTGTTTGGAAAAGTAGATACGTTTGGGACGTATCAGCGTTGTCACTCGAGTTTCATGGCATGCCCTCACTCGGGCCTCAAGTCCATCTCTCCCGAGAGACACGCGAATGCCACCAAATTTTGCCCAGCGATCAACAATGTCCGATCACTCAGAAGACGTTTAGTCCAGAATCCGCCACGGCTTCACTCAAAGGGAACTGTTCGGGAATGGATATCGAATGCCTCCGAAGCACATGGACCGATCCAGAAACTCAACTCACTCATCCCACGAAGCCTCGACCGATTCGGGGGCTAATGATTGGGTCACCTACCACTGGTAGGGTCACAGTCCTGATATCTAAGGCCCACCTGGGCCCCACACCGTCATTAATAGGTCCCTGGACCACACACGCATTCGGATGCGTGTCACAAGGAATCCACTCGGGTACATCAAAGACACTCGGACGTCCACCCTCCAGTCGGCCAGATCTCACCACTCGGACAGTGGAGACGTAGGGGCGACGTGGGAGCTACAACGGTTCGAAGGTGTTAAGTCGAGCTTCAAGTACAGTCAAGGCCGCCGTTACCAGTAACTGTTGTAGTCATGGCTGTTATAACCTGTAACTCCCGTAGTTATTGTCATTAATGCCCTGGCGACGTGGTGGTAAAGAGGCCGCAGCGCACTCCTATATAAGCGGCCCTCTCCCTCCGTCGCAGGGTTCAGCATCCCCTTGTAATCACATACCCTAAGAGCAAACAAGCCTCCGGGCAACAAGACGTAGGGCTGTTACCTTCTCCGAGAGGGGCCCGAACTCGTAAAAACCGAGTGCCACACCTGTGCTGTAGCTAGGCTCTGCCCCTTCATTCGTACCCCCGGTATTCATTGTCAGGTTAGTAACCACAACAATTACTGTAGGTTTTGGTCCATCCATGCATGGTTTTGGCAGCTTTCGCCAGATCTGCATGCGCCATTCACCCCATCTCACGTCTTTTTCATTTCACGTCTTTTTAATTTCAATCTACTATCTTTTAAACTGAAAGTCAAAATTAAGTTTTATTTTCATATTTGTGTTCGTGGCGACAAGAACTTTCGAAAAAGACCAATCTTGAATATCAACAACTTTTAAAAAAATATCAAAGTTTCAAATATTGAAACTTAATAGTCGTAACATCAAGTTTTACCAAGTTTCATATGCTTTTAGGGTTTTAGGATTCCAGGCTTAGGGCTTTAGGCTTAGGGTTTAGGGTTTAACTTTTAGTTTTTGAAACTTGCTAAATTTATCATCATTCCTATCAAGTTTTAGTAGTTGAAACTTGCTCGACCGCCCGATTTGCCTCGCGATCCGCGAAGTCATTGATTCCTCATGAGGGCAAACCAAGTTTTAAGTTTCAGTTTGTGAAGCTTGTGATTTTGTTGTTCGCTCGTACCAAGTTTCAGCAATTGAAACTTAACGAAGTTTTAAAAACTCATCAAAATGTATTCAAAATGGATCTTATTTGAAAGCACTCATCACAAGAAACATGAATATGCAAATGAAATATAAATTAAACTTTTGGTTCAAAAGATATAATAGATTCAAATTTAAAGTCAAAAGAAAACAATAGGATGTGGGATGGGTGGAGCTGCCAAAAGTTGCGCACTAATTAGGAGTTAAAGCACATGCAAAGTGTAATCTTTTGTCCAAATCCCGAGGCAATTGGCCGGCCACAAATCTGCGAGCTTCCGTCCCTGCGTGCTACAAATCCTTTCCTGTTTCGACGTTGAAGAACAGAAGTCCACAATTTTTTAAGAGGACATGTTTGAAAATGGAAACTAACTCCAAGTTTCCACGGTTATTAAAAATACTCCCTCCATCTACTAATACAAGGCCATTCATATTTTTATGTCTAACTTTGACCATTAATATTATTAACAAAATGTAAGGTATATGCCATAAAAAGTATGTCATTGGATGCACATTTGAAAGAACTTTGTGGCATTATATTTTTTATGACATACAACCCATATTTTCTTGACCAAAATTATAAGTCAAAGTATGAAACGAAAAACGAAGTCAGCTTGTATATAAAAATGGAGGGAGTACCGTAGAATGATTGTTTCTACGGTTTTGGGCTTAGAAAGGGATAATGACATTAGATGCTTCGACTGAAAGAAAATTTAGTCACTTCTAGTTCTGCCAAGTACAAACCTAGGGGGCTCTTTGATTTGCAGCAATGTAAAAACTGTAGGAATAGAGAAAACACGGGATTGAAATGTCATGCCCATTCGAATCCTACAAGAATTGTGTTTGTTTGATTGCATAATAGGAAAAATATAAGATTTTTTCCAAGAGGTTCAAGTGGATGCTAGATTTCCTATCGAATATATTATAAATGATTCCTTAGGGAAAATTTATGTAAGATTCAATCCTATGATTCAAATGACCAACGCATGAAAACTTCATAAGGATTCAAATACTTTAAAAATCCTTTGAATTAAAGAGGACCTAAGCTGGAAGGCCACCCGACCCACCCGTGTTTCATAACTTAAATTTATACTTTTGAGGCAAATGGAGTTTACATCAAAGACGAGGATATAAGAGCTACACTTAGGTAAAGCCTATCTACCTACCAGACTTAGAGCTACACTAGTGGAGTCGCCATAACTGTAGCCTCCAAAACAGTTATGTAGTGTGCACCATAATTTTTGGAGGCCGGGGACTTTGCGTGCAAACTCAGATTCTTCATAATGCGGTTAACTATCAGCGTCTATGTCATTTGTTCCTAATCTTCCCCTCTATGTCTTCTGTTCAGCTCATAACTCTTTTAATAGATGTTCATCAACATCACACACTTATTAGAAGATAATGCAAATAAAAACAATTTTAGACGGTTGTTGGTCGCCTTTTGGAAGTGCTCTCCATGAAGGGGGAGGCTTTCGATATTTCGACTTGCACTTGTATGTGTCTTAGGTACCAACAAACGCCTTGGATGTGGGCGATGTCCACGTCGTCTTTTCCATCAATACCCACTGATTCCACTTCGTCTTTGGCGGCAGCCTCCACGCAGATGACCTATCAGCGAGTGGTTGTGAGGCGAGCTTCGGCCTCGACCTTCTCAGAGTACGGACGGAGGGCATTGGAATACCGGTGGGTAGTGCGCTCCTCGAGTGTCTCTCCCTTGATGGGTCCACGAGGGGGGGGGGGGCGAGCTGGTGGAGGTGAGGTGGGTGAGAAGGAAGATATGTGGTGGCGAGGAAGATAGGTGAATGTGGTGGAGATGGGATGCCATCTGGTTTATTTATCTAGAGAGTTTACTTTGGAGTAAAGGGCGCGGGGAGGCGGGAAATGGCAGTGGACGGGCGGGACACGTGGCACCTGCCAATAATGAGTTCATTTTTGGTGGGATACGTGTCCACAGTACTGGAATGAATGACTGTGCCATTGCAGGGGAGAAAAAATGGGTGAAACTTCACTCCCACGCAGTCGGTTGGTCGGAATGCACTCCAAAACAACATCCGATCCTCCAAATATGGAGGCCACAATCGAGTTTTTGAAGTGCAAGGTTGATGCTGGTTTACCGAATCTGGTAGACCTAGTTTTCCAACCTACATATTGGCGCTAATCATGGAGTTCGGGCCTTTTTTGTGACATTGATAGAGTTCCATTATACATGATACTACATTTTGTGTCTGGGCTACCGTTATATGCTTAGAGCTTGGATAACTGACATTTGTAGGATGATAATAAACAGAAAAACAGAGTAAAGCACATATAAGATATAGTCTATACAATGATTTTTTTGGCACTACTATACATCTGGAGCATCGTGTGTGTCACCAAGGTTCGATGGAGATTAGTAACTAATCCAAATAATTGCCTACTACAAAGATAGCACCATTGAATTGGAAGTAATTCCTAGAAGTATTGAATAATTTAGCAATTTTCTATATAAATTAATCCAGAAATGCGTTAGATAAATCATGATAAACAGAATAAATATGATGATCGCACGAACAAAATTACCATGCAGAGCGGACATGTAATCAGATATATATATATATGATAAAAGTAACATGTACATATCAATTTCTAGTACTAGAATTCCTTAAGCGATCTCAAACAAAAGGGATAAGAACACCAACAGGGTCATAGAAGATGGGCGCGCCGGTCGCCATGTCCCCGAGGAGGTCGTGGATATCGAGGAGGTCATTGTGTGCACGCACGATGGAGAAGAATCCAGCAGTCGTGTAAGAACGCTCGCCAAAAACCTGATCCCCCTCTCCTGTAAAGGATCACAACAGACGGGGTTTCGGAGGCCTGCTGTCTCACTTCGCGGCGTACGCCGAGTAGCGAGGTGGGAAAACTGTAGGCAGCGCAATGCTTGGGAACCAGGAGGCATGGACGAAGGAGAGGAAGTGACTTTGTCTATGGAATAGGAGTGACTTCTAGTAGACTAGGTGAAGCGAAACTGAAATAGTAATGGGGATACGAAGGGGAACAGTCCACAACAGTTTCGTTTCGTTTTTCACGAGTGCAAAAGTGTTTCAGTTTCTTTCTTATGTGAGTTTCTTTCTTATGTGACAAAAAGAAGATGGAACACATAAGTAGCATAGGTTCTAGACCGGCTCGGCTCAATCACGAAACATGACGCCTGTGTGAGGTGTTGCATGGCGAGGTGGGAAGCGGAGGATGAGCACGTGTGTATGTGTCCTCTTCTCAATCTCTTAGTGATGTGTGAAGGTGGCAACCATATATGTTGGTCCTCTACGACCAGGATGGGAAACTTTCCTCACTCCCGTTCTCATGCATGAATCGGCCATATGGGCCTTTGGGATTTTCAAGAATGATTGGACATAATAAATGGGCTAACAGCCCAATAATTCCAACAATTTCCCACCAGATCTTAATTAGACGCACATAGAGTTTAACCGTGGTCTCAAAACATTGCTTATATACCTGTATTTCGGTGGAGACTGTTAATTTTAACTTCCGACTAGAACTCCACACAACACTCATTAACAACTTGAATAATGGACTGTGCCTGAACTGCAAGTTTTGTGCAAACAAGTTTCATGTAAAGCCTTGATCGATACTAGTCTGCCAAATGAATTTTCCGCGGGTAGGAGCTTGTATGTCATATTCCAGGGCCTTTTCATGAGTTTACTACAGAGCACCCAATTCTTATAGACTGCGACATTTAACAGTCTAACTTATATATGTGTGTTCTCTAAAGATGTTTTATAGAACAACATCTTGGCATACCAAGCCCATTGGAACACGGTTAAGATAAAGATCAACCTGTCGTACTTATGATGAGAGAATTCCATCATAATGGGGCGAATCTTTAGTAAATAAATACTCTTCTCTCAATTTTTGAATGCTCAGTCAACGCTTTTCGAAAAATTAAAAAACAAAATCGACGAACTAACTAAGGTTTCATAACAACTAATGGGTTGGCCCACTACAATATCACCAGAAGCGAGTGCTCCCTGCGTCTGGCAGCAAGCGAAAGTAGAAACTCCCGGGGGGGAGGGGGGGTTGTGGGCTATGGCAAGTGATGTGTGCTATATGTGATGTTGTGCCCGTGCCAGCGCACTATCTGTCCGTTTACTTAATTTCTCAGCCCGGGACGGCCCACCACTAGCGGAGCTACGTGAATGACTGCAGGGGCCGTGCCCCCCCCCCCCCCCCCCCCCCCCCAGCCAGCACAAATTTAGTGAAGAAAATTCATATAGGGAGTTTTATATTAGAAAAAATAGAGCTTTTGCCCCCCTTAGAAACTGTATTTTCTCATTGGCCCCCCCAATCAATCTTGTCTAGCTCCACCACTGCGGCCCACCATACGTCGGGTCATGATGTGCTATGGGTTGTGCCTCGCCTTCGGACCACGTATCATGGTAGAAAAGACCGGCCCAAGTCTCGACATTAGTTGTAGTTCTCTGTGCAGCAGCAACCCAACAATGTCGCCGGATTGTAGCAGCAGCGCCACGCTGCATCGTTGGTTGTTAAGCCCTATCGAACACCATGACCATCATCATCTATTCGCCAACGACGCCAGTCGATGACATTGCAGCATCGGCAATGTTGTAGCCGAGGCCATGCAACTTTGCTGGCATTGCAGTCGACGCCACGGCAGCACTATGGGTCACCATTGCACACGACACGACTGCAACACCCAGTGATGTTCCACAACACAGGTCGTAGCGGCACTGCTCCTGCGAGGCCTCCTCTCCGTAAACAGCGGCACTGCTGCGAGCCCGCCTCTTCTCGTAGCACCGGCCTTGCACCAGTGACACTTCCCCACGCATCCGGTGACCTCTCAGCAAGCACCGGTCCTCATCCCTTGCAGCAGTAGGTGACTTAGAGGCTTCCGTAGTGATTTTATGGGAAACTGTCGCAGCACACAACGATGCTCCACAACACCAGTCACAGCATCGCTGGTGCTTTGCAAACAGCGGCACTGTTGCGAGACCGCCTCTTCGCAGCGCCTTAATGATTCTGTTAGGTGAGACCAAGAGTTGAGAATTGGTCGGTGTTCAGCCTCACCTCTGTTAAAACTGAGGTGAGACAGTTTATGGCCATAAATTTGATGGGACATATATTTGGTTAAGATTCTACAAGATCACAATCAGTTAATACAATCCAGTGCATAAATTTTATGTAGCATAAAGCACACATTTGGACAAATGAAACGGAGGAAGTAGATAACCAAAAGGGCATATAGAAATTCCCTACACGACCTTGCTGATAAGGGACAATTACACTCACTGAAAACTGATGAAATGCTCGTGTACCCTTATGCTATGCTACACCACTCTGCTTTTGAAATTCTCTAAACAGGCAGTCCATAACTCACCACCTGTGTCTTTTTATTTTTATTGCGACTGAGGCTTCTTTGTAGAACTTTTGCACTTTAATAAATTACGGCTGTGTGCATCATGATAATGGAGAGGCCTAGGCTATCCACTTTTTGGAAAAAAAAATCACCACCTGTAGTCTACATGACAAAAACATACATGTGCAGTGCTATGATTAACTCCCAAGTCTGTTGAAAGCATGGCCACACAGATAAAACATCAAGTTTACACAACGAAAGACTTAAGCATTCGATTACATGATCCCATTAAGGTCACGAAATGACTTAAAAGTGCACACCATCATATACTAATTAAGTCCACACAATAACATATTAGTAGGATAAAGACGAGCAGAACCCAGGCATGTTGGTTGACCACAAAAGACTAAAAAACCCTGCTGGGTTGATCATATAGCTTCAGAAGGAAAAAACCATGTCAGGCCCCACTGACCAGCTTGGCGTTGCGGTACTGCAGGATTCCCCAAATGCAATGGCATGATCGTCCCATTTCTCACGTTGTATATGCCAGCGTCGCGAAGAGGGTCTGCAGAAGACTCTGGACATGGATAATCGCAGAGGAAGTAGATGCAGTCCTCCAGTGATCCACTGCATTCTCCAGCAGGCAGGGACTTCGAGTTTTGCTTACCAAGAAAGAGCGCATGGCCACCCAAATCACTCACCGTTCTCCACTGACCAGGGTTAGTGCGCAAGTCTGCCTCAAGGACATTAAATCCAACAGTGTGAGAATTCCTAAAACCCTGTGAGTGTGTAAATCTTTGCACCATCAGCAGCCTACCACCACATTCCACTAAATACTGCCTGAGTCCATAAAACACCTTTTTAGACAGGTATTGAGGCGTTCCACAATCACCACCAGAGTCAATTACGCATTTCATGTTTGGATTAGTACCAAGGTTCTCGCCGAAATCAACGACGAAAAGCTTGAAAAACCCGGACACCACGTCCAGCCTTCCATCCAAGAATGCGAGGTCCACTAGTGTTGGTGGCTCCCCCTCCTCAGTACGTATACCTCTGAATGAGTAAGTGGTAGCAGGTGGTTGGACGACACAAAGATCAACAGAATAACAATTGCCGATGATCAACGCAGCAGCAAGGGACTTGGGTGATGAGTCCAGCGGCGAAAGTGCCACCAACTTATAGGAAACTGGATCATCAGTACGTTCAGAATGGTTATCTATCTCGCTCTGCCAAACACTGGCAAGATTAGGAAGCTCCAATGTGGTCTTAGAGAAAGGGTTCAGCAATGAACATGCGCCATCACTGCTCATGAGGAATAGCCTATTATCAATGGAGCCGTGCCAACGAGCACCATCTGGTAGAGGAATGCGGTGAACCTCACTGCCTGGGATGCTGAGGAAGGTTCCATCAGGGAGGGTGAGCCAAGGGAATGGGAGGGGAAGATTCTGCAACATACTATTAGAGTGCCATGGGTGACAGACTGCTCTCAGACGAACACGGTCAGCTAGGGAATCGAGGCGCTTGAGGACAAGGCCCAGGAGTTCGGGAGGAAGATCTGACCAAGGTTCAAACTGTGCAGCCTTCATGATGCAAGTCTACAATACAAGACATAGGATTAATAGTTAGTACAATAAGAAAATTGTAATGCATTTGCTTGCTGAACTACTCTAATACCTAAGGCCATCACAAAGCAATAGAGAAATAAACTACTCCCTCCGAACATATGCTTCTTTAACTTCAAATCAATTATATGCATATGCTTCTTGAACTTGGTAACAGCTGCAAAAGCATGCAGCAAAGCACCATCTATTTATTTTATTTTGATGGGAAAAACACCATTTATGTGTCAGTGTCATGGTAAATAGAACAAAGCTGACTTAAGATATGCATGTGTTGGTATTGCTGCGCCCAGCGCCTATGTATCCTGCCTTGGGTGTGTGTGTGCGTGTGTTGTGGGGGCGTGAGTTTGTACTGGGTGATGTTGATCGTTGCTTTATATATAAAGCGGGGCGAAAGCCTTTTTCGGTAATAGAACAAAGCTGACTTAAGATGCATGACTAAAAGAAAAAAGATGATCATGTCCTCTAACACCATCAGCAGCATCATGATTCATGAGTATGGTGAACTAACAAGGAATTTTCTTCTTAATTTCTCATGTGGAATTGCATAACTTCAATGAGCAACTCACAGGAGTCCTCTTTCTTTTAGATGAGAAATCCAGAGAGTGTTCTTTTAAATAAAAAGGTATGTGTTGAACAAGTAACATTTTATTCATGTGCTATATGGTCAAGCGAGTGGAAATCGGAGCTAAGTATGCGCATATTACTGGAGATTTATATTTTTCACAACACCAGTACGCAGCTCGGATCAGCTAGAAATAAAAATTAGTTAAGTAAAGCTTCAATCGGGAAAGAGGTGCCAATTTTTTCTCAAGAAATGCTGAGGTGGATTCAAAAAATAAAAAACATGCTGAGGTGAACATCGGAGGCAAGTATTGCCAAAAAAATAGATCGGGTAAAAAACACTGCATTAGCAAGATTAGATCAACTGAAGAAACAATTTCAGATCGACCATCTTTATCAAAAAGAAAAAAAAATGGTTAGGCGAAGTTGCAATCTGGAACAATAACAAAACGTTAACAACCCCCCTACCCCCAACCATGCCCCAGTTAACATGCAGACAATATGAGAAGTCCGCATCGGAGCCAAGTATCCATAAACATTTGCAGTTTTTACGTCAGAGCCGGACAGTAGTACAGATCTATCAAAAGCCCTAACTCGAGATAATCAGATAGAGGAAGCGATTCGGGTTTATAGCTTACCCTTGAGAGCTTAGTGCCCTGCTCGGGGAGAGGCGGGGAGGTGTGGAAGCCGCCAGCAGAGGCTTGTGCATCGCCGGGAATTGGACCCTGGCCATGCGTGGGATGAGGAGAAGCCATGGAGAGTCCTCTGCGTGCAGGGGTTTTGCTTTGGGTATGAAAGGACGGGGCCCTATATAGTCACTGTCAACAGCTGGAGGGACTTTATTGAGCCGTTACTCGTGTTGTGTGACGTTTGAGGGGACTCATTTTAACACTTTTTAAATAAAATTAAAATATTAACACGTTTTGTATTTATTTTTTTAACACAGTACAGACGCAAGCGCTCATACATACGCGCATACACTCATCCCTATGAACGCACACACGCACACCCTATCCCTATGAGCACCTTCGAGAGACTGAGCCGGCATATCATCTTGAGATTTACGAAGTCACCGTAGGCGCCTCGTCGTCGACGGGAACGTCTCCTCCCACTGAAAGTGTATCGCCGGAAATCCTGAATAAATCCAGGAATAATGCGAGCACCAGGACTTGAACCCTGGTGGGCTGGGGATACCACTGTCCCTCTAACCATCCAACCACAGGTTGGTTCGTAACACGTTTTGTATTTACATATTACCAAATTACTGCAAGACCAAAAATGCAGCATACTATTATTTTACCGCCAATGTCAATTCGCGAACGTTCCAAATATTGGGACAAATCCAAACCCATCGGATGCCGTCCAATCACCATCCCACGATTGCAATCTGAGGGAACAATGAGTGATCGGGGGACCATTAGCGCCTTAATAGGATCACGATTTACGAGAATAGTATGGGCTTAATGCAGCATTTGTACGTCTCATTTTAACAATCTTTTATTTACGTATTATCATTTTATTGCGAGACTAAAATTGCGGTAACTAAAATGGCGGTAATAATATTATATTACCGCCAATATTAATTGGCCAACGTTTTAAATATTGGGACAGATCTGGACGCATTGAACGTCCATATCGTGATTGCAATCTCTACTTTTCATGAGGGAGTTGGTAGGGTCGCCTCACCTCTCACCAACCCCTTGGCAAACTCGATATGACGCCCGTGAGCGTCATACGGGTGACATTTCGCGGAAACTCCAGCCAAGTTGGCCCAGCCCATTTGTCGCGTGCGTGCGTTTTTATTTCTCTTTTTTTTCTATGTTTTGTTTTCGGTTTCTTTTCTTCTGTTTCATTTTTTCTGTGACCAACCTATTATTTTGTGCTCGACATAGTATCAGAATCGGCACTTTTCCACATAAAAAAATCAAACCAAATCGGCATTTTCCCAAAACAACAGCATGCATTAACCTCTACTCCTAAAGAGGGAGATGATAGCTTCACCTCACCTCCAACCAACCCCTCGGCAAACCCGATATGACGCTCGCGAGCGTCATACATGTGACCTTTCGCTGAAGCTCTAGCCAAGTTGGCCCGGCCCATTTTTCTCTACCCCTAAAGAGGGAGTTGGTAGAGTCGTCTCACCTACCACCAACCCCTCGGCAAACCCGGTATGACGCCCATGAGCATCATACAAGTGACCTTTCGCTGAAGCTCTAGCCAAGTTGGCCCGGCACATTTGAAGCGTGTATGCGTTTTTATTTTTCATTTTTTTTCTATGTTTCATTTTTGGTTTCATGTTTTTCTGTTTCATTTTTTTCATGGCCAACCTATTATTTTGTGCTCGGCATACTATCAAGATCGGCACTTGACCAAAAAAATCAAACCAAATCGGCACTTTCCCGAAACATCGTCAAGCATTAACTCGATCAAATCAAATCTTAACAAAATCTCAACAAAATCCAAACTTTCCTTGCATTCCACTAATCATACACAATCAAATCAAATCAAATCTTAGCAAAACATCAACTATAATCGAAGTTGGGCCGGCCTATCTCTATTCCTAAAGGGGAGTTGGTAGCATCGCCTCACCTCCCACCAACACCTCGGCGAACCCGATATGAAGCCCGCGAGCGTCATACAGGTGACCTTTCGCTAAGGCTCCAACCAAGGTGGCCCGGCCAATTTGACGCGTGCGTCCATTTTTTTTTATGTTTCGTTTTTGGTTTCCTTTTTTCTGTTTTATTTTTTCTATGACCAACCGATTATTTTATCGTTAGAATACTATCAAAATCGGCATTCCAGGAAAAAAAAAACAAATCAGCACCTTCCCAAAACAACGTCATGCATTAACTTGATAAAATCAAATCATAACAAAATCTTAACTAAATCCAAACTTTACTTGCATTCCACTACTCATACCCAATCAAATTAAATCTTACCAAAACATCAACTATAATCAAAGTTGGGCCAGCCCATTTGACGCGTGCGCGCGTTCTTTTTTTTCCCTATGTTTCGGTTTTTTATTTTCTTTTTCTCTGTTTCATTTTTTCTATGACCAACCTATTATTTTTTGCTTGGCATACTATCAGAATCGACACTTTCCCCAAACAAAATCCAACCAAATCGGCACTTTACCAAAGCAACGTCATGCATTAACTCAATCAAATCAAATCTTAACAAAATCTCAACTAAATCCAAACTTTCCTTGCCTTCCACTACTCATACCCAAATCAAATCAAACCTTAACAAAATCTCAACTAAATCCAAACTTTCCTTGCCTTCCACTACTCATACCCAAATCAAATCAAATCTTACCAAAACATCAACTGTATAATAAAAACTTTACTTACTTTCTTCTATCCATACTAAGAACAAATTAAATTTTAACAAAACATAAAATATGGTGGATGCCTCTATTAATAAATCTCTATTGTCCCTACTATTAAAGGATAGTCCGTATGCCGTGTTCATTTCCGCTTCGCTTCATAACACCACCGAAGGGGAAAAACACCCTCTCACTCGATGCCACCCGTGTACAAATAAAAAGAGTTAAAAAAAACCAATATTGGAAACCCACACACACATGTCGACTCGACCCTCGATTCCTTAAGCAGCTTCTCTCCAATCATCACATTCGGAAATTTCAAAATACTTATCTTGTCATTTCCATGATGTATGTACACTATTCTATATCAATTGCTTCAGAACTAGGTTTTTTAGTATGCTAGAGATATGCATTTAATACTTGCGGTTATTTGACATGATTTCGTTACCAAGGCGTATTTGTCCAACAGTGTTCCCCCCCATGTTCCCCCACTTCGATTTATGAGGGATGACAGTCTCAATCATAGTTACGGGAAATGGAAATTTAGTTTCATATGTTCTCAACCGGGCAAAGGGGTAATAATATACAAATGATGGACGGGCAATCGCATGCTAAATTACTAGAATATTTACTGCAATCTGAATATATTGGCCCTACACGAAGCCTTCCGGCTAAAGGCCTCCCGTTGCTTCCGCATATTTCCCGACAGATTGTTGAAATCCGAGGAAGAGGAGCAATTGTTTGAGGAAGAGTAGCACGTGGAGCACTTGGGGAAAGAAACATATGAACACAACACTACAATGTCCAGGTCGTTCATGGTGTTGTAGAAGGGAAGAGTGTTCCAAGAAATAAGATGAAAAAAAACTAAAGCATCCAAGTGGTCCATGATGTTGGAGAAGAGGAAAAAAAGAAAGAGTATTCTAGAAAATAAGTAGGAACAGAACTAAAGTTGGCGAGGAACAAGGAAGAAGATGCGTTGCTGACGAACACATTGATGTTGACGTGGTGTTGGTTGGTCTCAAAAAAATGGGTTGGCGAAGAGCCTAGGAATAGATGATGTAGGGGAGGATGTGGAAGAGTAAAACGACAAGCATCCCTTCTAGTGGTGAATGGTGTGTGGGCTGCAGATGGAGCTTATTAGTGACTAGGGATATGTTCAGGTTGCCACTCGCCTCCCATGTCAGTGTGTATATGCATTTTTCATTAGTATGTGGGAACGCACAGACATTTAGCTTGTATATGAGAAAATAATGAGTGTTTATGGGACCGTTAACGCTTTAATAGGATCATAATTTACGGAAATACTATGGGCATAATGCACCATTTGTACGTCTCATTTTAACACTCTCTTAATTACATATTACCATTTATTGCAAAGTAAAAATGGCGGTAATACTATTATATTACCGCCAATGTTAATTGGTGAAAGTTCCAACTATTGGGACACATCTAGACGCATCGAATGTCCATCACGCGATTGTAATATATGAGAAAACAATGACGCTGCGTTTGGATGTATGTATTGGAGTCCTGAATTGGATTTCGTATTCCCAAACTTTCAATTCGGCTGTTTGGCGTGCAAATAACGAAACAGCGGTCCAAAATCAATCCAATACAGCCACCGAATCTTTCCCACGCGCGGAGCCATCCCACATTACCAAGCCCAGCCCCTCCGATTTGCTCTGAATTGACCGATCCCGCAAAAGAAAACGTTTTGATCTTGCCTTGATTTGGAGAAAGCATGGATGAACTCACGCGAACAGCACTACACACAAGTTTTGTCAGGTTCAGAGATTGGCATCTGGTTCGTTCAGTCAGATTCAGTGTACATGAAACTTAATTATGGTCTCACGTTGTCACACAGCAGTACTTCAATAGTGTTCTGTAATGTACTTGTGTTCTGTCATTAACTTATCCGGTGGTCGTGTTGTAGTACTCGCAACTAGTACAGGACATACAATAGTTGTGCTTGTGGTCTACTAGAATCGTGTTGTGCATAACTATTGTCTACTAACAGATATAACTTGTATTTTTTTTCCCGGCTGAATTGATGAAATTTGTTAATTTTTATTTCTATCTAATCATTCAAATTATAGCCACACATTGTACAAATTTTGATTTGATGCATAAAGAACAAAGCAATATGCAATTCAATAGTTTGACATCCAAACAAGATTTGGTATTGAAACCTCACTGAGATTCCATGAGCGAAATCCATGAGCATCCAAACAATCGAATTCGTATTCATGCCATTACAGTTTCTTTGTTGAATTGGTATTGAAACCAATTCAATACGGAGGCCTTCAATACAGACATCCAAACGCAGCGTGAGTGTTTGTGGGACCATTGACGCTTTAATAGGACCAGGATTTGCGGGAACCATGGGGGCTTTAATGAATCACGATTTGTGCGGTGGACGACATGTGGGCGTTGACGACTATTTGTTTCTTTCTTTCTTTTGTCGGGTGCAGTTTCCATACACCACGGATCGTTATTTGTGGGCGCTTAATGAATCGCGGTTTGTATGGCGGACGTGGGCAGGTTTGCGTTGACCATGATTTGTTTCCTTTTTACATCGATGCAGTTTTCATATGCGATGGTGGGTCTCCATGCAGGTTTTTAGGACAAATATAAATGTTAAAACCAGGATTTGAACTCAAGACTTAAGAGCTCAGATAACAACATGCTAAAGCCAATATTTGAACTCAAGCCACAAGAATTCAGATAAATGATTACACCTCTGGCCAAATAGACTAGGACATTATCTGGTACAAATTAGAACTATATATGATTTTATTTTCTATAGAAGCGAACCTTATTAGTGGTCAAGCCAGTGGATTTTTTTTATTTAAAAATAAAGGTTCTTGTCTTGTGGAGAACGATGAACACATTTTCGGTAGACGTCTGAATTTCTGATTCCTTTCGCAAAAAAAGAAACTAGCTAGTTGGTTCATCATCAACACAAACAAACTATGCAGTTTAAGACAGAAGTATCACAAACCCACAACCCAGCCACACACACCTGCATTATTGACCTTAAACACGTGGACGGAGCTTAATTTTAGATGAGGTCAATGATGATCATCATCCTCAAGTTGTTATTACGCCTGTTGTTCCTGACCAATATGATACCATCCATTGGGTGATACAGTGCTCTTGGACTGTGCTTGGGGCGTTAGATCTATAGGGAATAGACTGGATCAATATGCCCCCTGCTTGCATCTCGCCTCCCAAAAGAAGCATGGGTTGGCAAAATCTCATGTCTCTCCTTCAAGCCGTGGCCTGACTAGAGGGCAGTTCTTTTGGCCGATTCTCCCAGAATCGCCACCCTCCCCAACTTCTCCCAGAATCGCCACTCCATATTTTTTTTACAATCCTAGCTAATTAGAACTTAACTAGATAGGATTGTAAAAAAAATATGGAGCGGCGATTCTGGGAGAATCGGTCAAAAGAACTGGCCCGTGCAGTACAATATCTGGTCATATACGTGTTGACTGACTAGATGCTTGATAACTAAATATTGAAGTATTAAAAAGGCTTCAAATAATCAATATGGAATTAGGAAATATGCTATTTAAAAATGCAATCGGCAACTCCAAGTGAGAATGATTAACACAACAAACACATAGGATACATAGAACAAATAAAATCAAATGTAAACACTTTCAGCACATATTCTTCCTACAAGCGTGCAACACTTTATTTGAAAATCAATAAAAATATGCAGCAGAGTCATGTTGTTTCCGTCCAAAAAGCAGGCAACACTGTTTAATTTATACAAAGTTACAAAACACTGGAACAAACATCCCTGCACTTTTTGCCACATACATCCTTGCACATCAAGAACAGGCAACAATAGAATTTGACTAAATAGTGAAGACGAAATAGAAATCAGATGGCTGAAATTTAAGAGAAGTTTACTCCTATTTGGTTAAGGGCTACTTTGATTTGCAGGGTTGGGGAAGAGTATGAATAGAAAATGTACAGGAATAGGATGCCCTGTTGACTGAAACCTACGCCATGTAGCAAAGCAGAGGAAATTTTCATGAAGTCTTAACCTAATGCTAGTTTTCCTGTGAAATTGAACTAAGAACATCTACAACCGGACGCCCCAAACCCCCCTCATACGCCAAGGCGGACGGCCCGGTCAGTGACCGGTCACAAGAAAGCGACCAAGACGGGCGCCTCAAACGCCCGGGCTGACCGGCACCCCTCATATCCAGCCCAAATCAAGGGCGGATATGGGGCGCCCGGGCGCATCCGCCACGTCAGACCCGGCCCACGCTGGCCCACCAGACCGCACATATATTCCTCTTCATCCGCTCCCTAGACCAAACCCTAGCCACTTCACTCCACTCCCCTCCGCCACCCAAGCTCCCGTTCAGCGATCTCCGGCCTTCTTCGGCATGACGAGCAGCGGATCCGAGTCCTACAACTCTAGATCCGTCGACCCCGAGCTCATCCCACGCAGCCCCTAGGAGGAGATGACCGTCCGCCTTGCGCTCTGCCGCTCCCGGGAGGAGGCCGCCCGACGGCAGCTCTCGGACTCCTTCCGTCGGGAATCCATTGCGTCCGTCCAAATGGCGCATGGATCCGCCACGAGGTGTGGCATCGCTGCCTCACCGGAGGCGGTGCGGTCCGTCTGGCGTCCGAACGCGGTGGCGGACGTGCAACCCCTCCGTTGGCACGCCGAGCAACAGGACGCACCATGGGCGTCGTCCGACGCAAACATGGCGCGGCGTGCCCGCCGTGCAAGGCAGCGGGCGCGGGAGGCAACCCTCACGGCGGACGTTGGCGAGGCGGAGTCGCACTCTTTTGGAGATATGCCCTAGAGGCAATCATGTGATGATGATATTTCCCTATGTATTCATGAGTCTTTTGTATTGTCCTCGAACATCATCAATGATATGTATCAATAAGTATGTGACTTGTTTGTGGAACTATGTATTTTATGATGATCGTTCTAATGGTCCCTAGTTGATAAGGATCCCACCGGAGCACTTCGCCAGCCATGGGTTCGCCGGCTACCGCCGCACAGCCAGGACACCGCCGTGGCTGCCGCGCGAGGACACCCCGCACGAGACGCCCCAGCCGCCTCATGGGAGATCCGACGCAACCCTCCTGCCCTAGCCCTTTTGGCGTCGGGCGCCGCCACCACCACGGCCAGTGCCGGCGGCAGCGGCGGCAGGGATCTCCCTCGCGGGAGGGCTAGTGGCGTGAAGGAGTTGGTCCCCCTGGCGTCGCCCTGGGTGGCGGCGCGAGGGGGTCGGGAGCGAGGGAGGGGGTCATCATCAAGTTAAACAGGTTGATATTTGATTATCAAGCGACGAAGTAGATTCATAATATGTTGACTGGTGCAATACGAAAGTGGACAAAAGTGATTTTATTGGGATCCAGCTGACGCGTTCGAGCAAGGTCCAAGTGAAGCGCGCAACACTGCCAGCCGCGACCATGATGACTCGCTCGAGTGGGATTCCACGATGACTTGACTGGCAGCGGAAACCAGCATCTAGGGATCGCGAAGGCGAGCAGTCACACATCCACGAGGCTGCTTCTCTTTGGGTTCATCGGCCGCCTTGCGATCCTGGGCAACTTGTCCTGGTAAGCTCCTCTGCAACACGACTCCCCTCGAGCCAGGCACGACGTTTGATCAACACGCGCCTCCACTCTCCTACGGGCTACGGCCGTAGCTTCTTCCCGCAACCCACGAGGCTGAATATCAAATGATTGTCCATTTGTCGTACTACAAAACAATGTGCAATTATAGAAAAGGTAGCCAAATAATTATCATGTCATGCTCAAGCTAAATCACAAACACACTGGAGGTGCACCGTCAAACAAAAGTAAGTCCCAATACATGCCAAAGTATGCACATCTTTCTGTCTAACATGGCAGTTTGAGAGACCCATAGCTTCTGGTAGAAAAATTGGAGAAAGACATACATATTTACTGGAAATAGTGTTATTCATGTCTTACATGCTTGCACATTAAATTGTAGTTTATTCTAGGTTAAATTTAGTTATGTCCGTAAACGCACACTTCATATGTTCTCCCCGTGCCCAAAAAACCTTATCTTTACAGACCAAGTGCATATGCATCATACAATGATGGGAAGTGTTAGAACATGTAGCTAGGTAGGCAGGTGGTTATATTCATCTGGCCTGCCGTGGTTCTGGGATGTTTGCTCCTGCTGAATTGTTAATTGTGTAGCAGTAACCATATTCTTGAAGCAACTTGTGTATAGAGCACCCAAAAACAAAAATCAACATAGACTGCAAGTGTCGCTGGACTGCATCTGAAACATATTTAGGGAAATTTATAGAGTAAATAGAATGGAACTCTTCATAACTCACGCCGCAGTGGTTTACTGGTTCATGAATGCAAATAAATAGATTCCAATTTGTCTAATCATTGCAGAACCACCTAATATTCAGTCAAATAATATATTGTACTGATTATTAGTGATTAGGTAACTTATGGTATAATTGATGTTGAATATTACTTTATAGAAGATCATCATTTCTTCTGTATTTACCTGCTCACTTCAATAATATTGCAATCAACTATACCAAAAGAATGTGTCAATCTATAGTGATACTGGAGTATATAGAAACAGATTAAGTAGTGTTGCTAGCACCAAAATGGCACAAAGAGATACAGAAAGAACACTTCTGAGGTGATCATGACCATTGTGTAATACAGAAAGTTGATTATATTACTTTTGTGTACTGGATCTTCCATGGTGACATAATCTCTGTCAATGTTTGTACAGCAAAGCATGTACTGAGTTCTCTGTTGAATGAAGCCTACAGTTTTCTCAGTCTACCAGTGAAGCCTTTTGTGGTTATATACAATATCTCATTCTTCTAAGAGGCTGACATATATTATAAAGTGCCACAATAATTGAAGACCAACAGGAACTGGTTTTTTTTTTGCATACTTTAAGTGCAACTACACTGCAGCTTCTCAAGGTACGCAAATTATGTCCTCTCACACACCCCTTGCTTAATCTTTCAATTATGTCCAAACGATATGGGTTCACCAAGTACAAAGTTCGTCTTACCATTGTTAGCTCCCCATTTCATTCTCTACAGAGCTCTCTCCTTAATTGTAAGACTGGATATTCTTTCAAACACAAAATATAACACATCTGAGGTTCAGTTTGTTTTCTACATGGCAGTAGCATCACAAATGATAGTGAAAAAGAAAACAATAGTCGCATCATGTAGACCAGACAATGTTCCAACTCAGATAGCTGCCCTTATTTATCAATATTTTACTGTTTACTTTAGTGTCAACGAAAATTGCCTTACTGGAATCCTTCCATTCTGTAATATCCAATTTTATTGTCAAGCAGAAATCCATATTTATTCTCTACAGGACCCTGTCCTTAATTGTAAGACTGGATATTCTTTCAAACAAAAAATAAAACACATGTGAGGTTGAGTTTGTTTTCTTCTTGGCAGTAGCATCACAAATGATATGTAAAAATAAAAATAAAAATCGACATTCACATCATGTACCAGACAATGTTCCAATTGAGATAGCTTCCCTTATTTATCAAAATTTTATTCTTGACTTCAGTGTCAATGAAAATTGTCTTACTATAATCCTTCCGTTCTGTAATATCTCATTCATTGTCAAGCAGAATTTTTCTTCTTAGTTCCTTGTTGCCTACACATGATCATCTTTTGGGTGCAGGCTGCAATGTGTTTACTAGCGCTAGCGTAGCGTACCGCATGTTCGAACAGTGGCATCAGAACCTATGCTTTGTGGTGTTAGATTCGGGGTAGCATTTGCATATGATGATATGTAGATTGGTTTATG
Organism: Elymus sibiricus; assembly: GCA_039707655.1. Taxonomy (NCBI): domain Eukaryota; kingdom Viridiplantae; phylum Streptophyta; class Magnoliopsida; order Poales; family Poaceae; genus Elymus; species Elymus sibiricus. The sequence goes on from CM077676.1 coordinate 88,382,322, forward strand.
TACTGGCTGATGAGATCGGTTGTCAATATGATTGACTGTACATGGTGTCAAGCGTTCGGAATTTTTTCCGTGATCGTGTTGTGGAGGTCGTGACACAAATTACCCCTACCGGTCGGTTTCCGCCATCAGGGTATATAGTGGAACGTAAAGCCGGTCACAACACGCGAAGACCAATGAGATTGGTCGAATCGGAAAGATGGTCAAAATTTGGTAAATATGATTTGCCGGTGAAAATTCCAGTGTAAAAATGCATAGATTGGATCTCTGTTTTTTTACGAATGTCCGGACGCCCGGAGATACCGTGAAGGGCCAGCCCCCTCGACCCCCGCAGGGGCGCTGCCCCTTGACCCCGCGGGAGGCAAAGCCCCCTCGACCCCCATTCGTTAATCTCTTAGGGCGGCGCATAACTTGTTTTTGCAGGGAATGCTTGTGATTTGGTATAGTCCGTATATGTTGCATGTATGTAATTATATCATGACCTGCGCGTCGTGAGTGCGGAAACCGGCTGGAGCCATATGGTTGTCTCATTATTGTTTTAATGACGTGCGTGTCAACATGAGCCATGTAATGTAATTTACTTTCATAGCTATTAGTTTGTAATAGCGTAGTATCTTATGTAACACTTGGCGGTTGACATGGGTGGCGTGGAGATGGAGATCACCACGAGGACAACCATGCATGGAGATGGAGATCACCATGGGCAGACCACGCACGTGGAGATGGAGATCACCATGCGTTGTGAAAAGGGGCTATACCATATCACACTTGTATAAACTGCCTGTGAAAGTTTATCCCTTTTATGCACCCTTCTTTTGCATGGTAGATGTTTTAAGTAGGGTGATCCCTCAAAGAATGTCAAGTATAAATGCCTCCCCAATTGCTGCACCTTCACATATCAAGTATATTTAGTGGTGGGCCTATAAAATTAGGGTGCCACTAGATCTCCTTGAAGTGATGGGTTTGTGTCGGACACTTACATGCGAAGCATTGGTTGACTTGTCGTGGCTATCAAAACAGTTTTGGGCCACGAGGCATAGGAGTTGGCGCAGCGTGAGATGTCCCCAACAACAAGAGTCGTATGGAGATACGATTAACAAGAGTTGCTTACCGAGTGATCTCGTCTTCTAGCAGTGATGCAAAAGCTCACTAGTTGACATGTTGATCTTGGATCTTGAATCACTAAGTATCAACGGAGGGATGTTGATTTTAGTGGGAGTAATGATCTTATTAAAATGTTTAATATGAATTACTCTTCATGAATACATGTCTTAGTGTTTTGCATATTTTTGTTGTAGATCAATGGCACCACCTGCTCAAGTTACTCCTTTTGCATTGAAATCAATCCTGAAAAAAGATAAATTGAATGGAACAAACTTTACCACCTGGTATAGAAACCTGAGAATTGTTCTTAGGCATGAGAAAAAGGAACAAGTTCTAGAGAATCCGCTTCCAGAGGAACCTGCCGATAATGCTAATGCCACAACCAGAAATGCCTACCAGAAACTCGTTGATGAATCAAACGAGATCAGCTGTCTGATGCTGGCTTCTATGGAGCCCGATCTACAGCAGCAGTTTGAAAATATTGAGGCTTTCGATATGATCGAGAACCTCAAAAGCATGTTTCAAATGCAGGCTAGGACCAAAAGGTTCAACGTCTGGCGATCCTTGATGGATTGTAAGCTGAAAGAAGGTGATCCACTGAGCCCACATGTGATCAAGATGATCGGGTACATGCAAGCTCTGGATCGATTGGGCTTCCCACTTGGGGACGAGTTGTCCACAGATACAATTTTGGGTTCTCTTCCGGATAGCTATGGGACGTTCATCTCGAATTACCATATGCATGGGATGGAAAAAAAAGCTCACGGAATTGCATGGGATGCTCAAGGTGGCAGAGCAGGATATAAAGAAAGGTACGCATCGTCAAGTGTTGATGGTGCAGAACTCGGCTAAGTTCAAGAAGAGCTGGTCCAAGAAAAAGGCTAAGGCAAAGGGCAAGGAGAAGGAGGCAACTCCAACTGCCGCCGCTGCGCCTAATTCAGGGTCGGCCTCGGGGACCGTTTGCTTTCACTGCAAGGAACCCGGACACTGGAAAAGGAACTACAGCAAGTGGCTTGCCGAGAAGGGCAAGAAGACTAGAAGTGTGACTTCTTCTTCAGGTACACTTGTTGTATATGTTATAGACATTTATCTTGCTGATGTTTCTAGTAGCTCTTGGGTATATGATACCGGATCGGTTGTTCACATATGCAACTCGATGCAGGGGCTAAGCAGAACTAGGAATGTTGCAAGAGGAGAAGTTGACATACGTGTCGGGAATAAAGCAAGAGTTGCTGCATTGGCCGTCGGCACTATGCAACTTAATTTACCTTCAGGATTTGTAATGGAACTTAATAATTGTTATTATGTTCCTGCTTTGAGTCGAAACATTATTTCTGCCTCATGTTTGAGAGACAAGGTTATGAATTCAGTATTAAGGACAATGGTTGTTCTATTTACTTGAATAATATGTTTCATGGCTTTGCACCCGTTGTGAATGGGTTATTTATCCTAGATCTTGAAGGTGAGTCAGTCTATAACATAAATGTCAAGAGGCATAAGCCTAACTAAATAAATCTGACTTACATCTGGCATTGTCGACTAGGACACATTAGTCAAAAGTGCATGAAGAAGCTTCATGATGATGGAATTCTAACTTCGTTTGATTTTGAATCATTCAAGACATGCGAGTCTTGCCTACTTGGCAAGATGACTAAGACTCCTTTTGCAAAGAGTTGCGAGAGTGTAACATCCCCACTGTCATGCTACAGTGACCTCACACTAATGATGCCATGTCATCATGCTTTTCCATGCCAAATAGCCACTTGTCCAAAATCAAGTTCAAATTCCATTTGAAATGCAAGTCAAATAATTACTTCTTTAGATAATTAAACAAAATAGTTCATAATATTGCAAATAATACCAAAGCAATTATAAAAACAAAACCAACATTATTTGAATTACCAAATTGACCCTAATATCCAAAACAGTAGCCAAACAGCCCCAAATTAAATCATTTCTATTTAAACAAAATCCAAATCAATTCAAAATTTCCCCAAACTTTTTGTGGCAGTGCAAAATGATGCATTGTATTTATGTGGTAAGTTCCACATTTTACAGAATTCATTTGCTAGTTAAATAAAATGCAAAACAGTAAAGAAATAAAGAAAACAGAAAACAGAAAGGGAAAAAGAGGAAAACCACTGTGCATTGGGCCTAAGTGCACAGTGGCACCGGCCCAGCCCACCTCTCTCTCTCCTTCTTCCTCCTGCCTCTCTCTCCCCAGCTGTCGCCGTGGCCGAGCACACGTGCGCGTTTGCGCGCTGCTCGACACCGAGGCGCTACAGGGCGTCGTGGAGAGGATAAGGGCGCCGCCCTCGACCCCTGGCGAATCCCCAACCCCAGTTCCCCCTCGCTCGCCCTTTCCCTCTCTGTTCTTGCTCGCCCGAGCGAGCTCGTCGCCTCCGCCTCGCCATAGTCGTGGCCAATGACCACTCCGAGCCACGCCGAGCTGTCCATCGGCTCCGCCATCATCGTCTTCGTCATATACGCCCTCGGGTTCGAGCAGGGACGCCGCCAAGCCGTCGCCATCGTCGATCCTCCCCGACTGCATCCGTCGCCGCTGCAGCTCGATTTGCTCTACTCCGGCAACCCCGGCTCCCCTAAGCTCTCTGCCGTCATCGCTGTGAGCCACCGCCTCCCTTGCCCCCTTTAATCCATCGATTTCGTCCTCTAGGTCGTGTTCCCCTCGAGGCCGAGCTCTGCTCCGCCGCGGAGCTCACCGTCGCCGTTGCGCTCGTCCGTTAGGCGAGCCGAATGCACGAACGTGCTCCTGGGCTTCCCAGGCAGCGCGTGGACACCTCGGTTGGTCGCGGGCGAGCCTCGTTGCTCGGTTCCGCGCACCTCCCGTTCCGGCCGCCGCCCGTGCTCGTTGTTGCCGTCGTTCCCGGCCGCAGCTGCTCCTGCTGCTTGTGCCATTCGACGCGCAGTGCAGCAACCGTTCGAAAGCACCTAACCGCGCGCGTTTTGGCCGCCGGACGGCGATTTCCGAGCCTCGCCGGCGCGCCACCGCGTTTTAAACGCCGGTGGGCAGCTAACCGGTGGGGCCCAGCCATTAGCCACTAACCATAGCCCTAATGGCCACTGACAAGTGGGGCCAACACTGTAGCGTTTAGATTAGGCGTTAATTAACCCTCTGCTAAATGAGTCACTGACAGTCTGGGCCCGCACCCTAATTAAGCTAGATTAGTTTAGTTTAAACTGTGTTAAGCTGGCTGATGGGTCCCACTAGTTAATTAGATTAGTTTAAAACCCTGTTAAGCTAACGGAGACTGACCACTGGGTCCCACTGGACCCAGTTGACCAGTCAACTGGCTGACTGGGCAAGCCCAGTCACTGGCAGGTGGGTCTAGTGGTCCCCTTTGACCAGTCAACGTGGACCAGTCAACTGTTGACTGGGCAGTTGACTGGGCCCACATGTCAGCCTCTGTTGCACATTTCTGGGTACACTTCTGTGTACCCATAGCAGTTAATATTTGAATAATTTTTGAATTAAATTAATTCCAGAAATTCCAGAAAATGACTAAAACTTTGAAAAATCATATAAAATAAACCGTAACTTGGATGAAAATAATTTATATATGAAAAATGATCAGAAAAATAAGACGAATCCCAATATGTGATCAAAATGCTTGACCATCACTCCTAACTAGATGAACATGAAACCTTCCCCTCCGGATCAATATACCGATAAGCACCTGGAGCTGGGAAAATATTTCCGGATATTTTTCCTCTCCGTCTAAAATAATTAGGGAAGCATTAGAGCACATAATCAACCCATGCCGACCTGACATGCATCTATGTGCATTTGTTTGCCCATTATTTATTTGTTTCTCCCTCCTCTTTCTTCTCCGGTAGACCCTGTGGTTGCTGCCGATGCCACTGTGATCGACTACGTCACCGACAACCCTTCTTCCTTTTTAGCAGAGCTTCCAGGCAAGCAAAACCCCCTTGATCATTCCTATATCGCTCATTCTTTCTCTCCCATGCTTGCATTAGATTTTGCTACTGTAATTGATTGCTCCTATTCTGATGCATAGCCTGATTTTGTAACCTGCTGTTGATACTTTACTTGTTGATCTAAATGCTTAGTATAGGCTGGTTAGTGATCCATCAATGGCCCCACACCCTTGTCCTTTTTGCCTTGCTTTACCACCTGTGACTCGATCAGTGTGATCGATGTACAGAGACCGAACACAGCATCGCACAACCCCTTAGTTGTACGACTCTGCAGGGCTACTATCGAGTGCCGAGGGTGATACCTCCTACCTCACTCCTGATGATATCTCTGTAGCGTGGCTAGTCGGTTGTGGGATACCGAGGGTGATTCCTCTTTCACCACCGCCGATGATGCCTCTGTCGTGCAACCCCTCAAGTGTGAACCCATCGAGGGTGATTCCTCCAAGTTCACCTTGACGGTTACATTGAGTGGGAATCCATCGAGGATGATTCCTCGGATTCCCCATGATGTTATGGACACACGGATACTTTGACCTTCACCTCGGACCTTTGTTAAAGACGGGTCGACCCCAAGGGTACCCGCGAGAGAGTCCTGTGGCGGCTGGCTGAAAGTGGTACCACCCAGGATGTGGTGGTAGCTCGGGACTTGTCCCGACAGCTGACACGGAACTTACATTGTAGTCGAAGCGACAGGGCAGGCGGAGACTACCTAAGAGAGAGGTGGGCCTAGTCCCTTGTCGTGGTCCGCGAGATACCTAGTCGGAACGGCCGAAGCACTGGTCGTCTCCGCGAGCTCCCAATAATTCACTAACGGATTTGGGTATTTGATCTGAGTTGGCCACTGGCCTATACGCACTACCACTACGCGGGATAATGGTTTAATGGGGCCCTCGGCACCGTATGTATCAGCCGAAAGCTCTGTCAGATGTCCAGTTCAGCATTGCGGCACGGCCGGGTCGGCGCCATCCATGACAGAGGTGGTGCCTGGATCACCCGGCTCGCAACGACCCGGAGTGCAAAGGGCGATGGGCCCAAGACCCCTGAGCACTTAGGATGTAGACCGGTGGGGACCTCTCTACGGAGCCTAGGTAAGACTACGTCGTGTCGGTTATCCGAGGTCGGGCATGACCCCGAAAAGTGTGTCCGGCCAGAGTTAATCGAGCGTGTTGGGTAACAGTAGTGCACCCCTGCAGGGAAGTTATCTATTCGAATAGCCGTGTCCACGGTAACAGGACGCTCGGAGTTGTATCCCGATCTACTATAACTAGAACTAGATACTTATGATACTAAATTGATATTATGGCTCCGGGATCGCTTCCTCGCGGGGTAGACGAGGAAGGATCTCTGGGCGTTACTATTATATATATTTGTTACTACATGTTATGTTATTCTACTCTCTTCTGTTGCTGCAAGACGCTGGAAGATGCTAGTCTTCGATAGGCTAGGCCTTCCCCTCCATTCTGGCATTTCTGCAGTATAGTCCACAGATACAGCCTCTTCCCTTTGATACCGATGCATACTTAGCATAGATCTGATGTAAGTCTTGCGAGTACTTTGGATAAGTACTCATGGTTGCTTTGCTACCTCTCTTTTTTTCATACCCGATTGCTGCGATCAGATGATGGAGTCCCGGATCCAGCTGATCCCGTCGACGACTACTACTACCCCGACGGTGCTTACTACTACGTGGAGACAGACGACCAGGAGTAGTTTAGGAGGCTCCCAGGCAGGAGGCCTGCGCCTTTTCGATCTAGTTGTCATTGTTTTGCTCAGCCTTCTTAAGGCATACTTGTTTAGTTATGTCTGTACTCAGATGCTAATGCTTCCGCTGACTCCTGTGTAACTCGAGCTTTTGTATTCGAGCCCTCGAGGCCCCTGGCTTGTAATATAAAGCTTGTATTATTTTATTTTGTGTCTAGAATTGTGTTGTGATATCTTCCCGTGAGTCCCTGGGCTTGATCGTGAGCATTTGCGTGTATGATTAGTGCACGGTCGAGTCGGGTGCGTCACAGAGAGGGCGTCCGAGCTGTTGGAACTTATACATAGTGATGTATGTGGACCAATGAGCACGACAGCCAGAGGTGGTTTCCAATACTTCGTGACTTTTACCGACGACTTGAGTAGATATGGATATGTCTACTTGATGAGGCACAGATCAAAAACTTTTGAAAAGTTCAAAGAGTTTCAGAACGAAGTGCAAAATCAACTCAGGAAGAGAATCAAACTTCTACAATCTGATCATGGCAGTGAGTATATGAGCTGGGAGTTTGATGATCATCTGAAGAGTCGTGGAATAGTTCCACAACTGACTCCTCCGGGTACGTGATACGTGATACGTCTCCAACGTATCTATAATTTTTTATTGTTCCATGCTATTATAGTATCAATCTTGGATATTTTATATTCAATTATATGCCATTATATATCATTTTTTGGGATTAACCTATTAACTCAGTGCCCAGTGCCAGTTGCTGTTTTTTGCTTGTTTTTGTCTTTTCAGAAAATCATTATCAAAAAGAGTCCAAACAAGAAAAAAACTTTGGATTAATTTTTTCTGGACCAGAAGAGACACGCGAATGCCACCAAATTTTGCCCAGCGATCAACAATGTCCGATCACTCAGAAGACGTTTAGTCCAGAATCCGCCACGGCTTCACTCAAAGGGAACTGTTCGGGAATGGATATCGAATGCCTCCGAAGCACATGGACCGATCCAGAAACTCAACTCACTCATCCCACGAAGCCTCGACCGATTCGGGGGCTAATGATTGGGTCACCTACCACTGGTAGGGTCACAGTCCTGATATCTAAGGCCCACCTGGGGCCCCACACCGTCATTAATATTTTTCAGAGAAGTAATATATCATATCCTGGGGACTACGCACACAACCAGGAGCAAGAGTATTAAACCATTTCTTAGCATCACCCTTTAATGAGAAAGCAACCAACTTAAGAATATAGTAATAGCAATTTTTTTCCTCATGAGCAAATAGGGTGGCAATATCATTCAATTTAGTAAGGTGTGCCACAACAGTTTAAGTTTCATAACCATGAAAAGGATCAGATTCAACCAAAGTAATTAACTCAGGATTGACAGAGAATTCATAATCCTTATCGGTAACAAATATGGGAGAGGTAGCAAACTTAGGATCATATTTCATTCTCTCCCTCATAGATTTTTCTTTCATTTCAGCAAGCAATTTTATAACCTCATCTCTATCATTACAAGTAAGAATTGCCCTAGCTGTCTCTCTATCAAAAACATGACCATCAGAGGTCTCAAGCATTTCAACTCTAGTAGGGGAGCTAGGCATAATAGGTGAATCATAATTTTCAAGAGTTTCAACATTTTCAGTTTCTTTAGCTTTAGCAATTTGTTCATTAAGAAATTCACCAAGTGGCACAGTAGTATCAAGCATAGTACTAGCATCATCATAAGTATCATTCATAGCAGAAGTAGTATCATCAATAACTTGCGACATATCAGAATGAATAACAGGTGGCGGTGTCGCAAGCCTACTCAAAACAGAAGGTGAATCAAGTGCAGAGTGTGATGGCAGTTCCTTACCTCCTCTAGTCATAGATGGGACGATCTTGGTCTTAGCGTCTTTCAGATTCTTCATAGTGATCAACAAATATAAATCCCAAGTGACTCAACAAATAGAGCTATGCTCCCCGGCAACGGCGCCAGAAAAAGGTCTTGATAACCCACAAGTATAGGGGATCGCAACAGTTTTCGCGGGTAGTATTTCACCTAGATTTATTGATTCGACACAAGGGGAGCCAAAGAATATTTGCGAGTATTAGCAGTTGAGTTGTCAATTCAACCACACCTGGAGAACTAAATATCTACAGCAAAGTGTTTAGTAGCACAGTAGTATGATAGTTTCAAGAGCAATAGTAACAGTAGTAACAGTAACAGAAGCAGTTTTGTAGTAATTGTAAAAGCAGCAGCAACGAAAGTAACTTAGCAAAGATCAATATGCGAAAAGCGTAGGCATGGGATCAGTGATGGATAATTATGTTGGATGACATTCATCATGTAACAGTCACAACCTAGGGCGATACACAATAGCTCCAATTCATCAATGTAATGTAGGCATGTATTCCGTATATAGTCATACGTGCTTATAGTAAGAACTTGCATGACAACTTTTGTCCTACCCTCCCGTGGCAACGGGGTCCTTAAGGAAACTAAGGGATATTAAGGCCTCCTTTTAATAGAGAACTGGAACAAAGCATTAGCACATAGTGAATACATGAACTCCTCAAACTACGGCAATCACCAGAAAGAATCCCAATTATTGTCACCTTGGGTATGCAGATCATGACATGTAATAGGTGCATATAACTTGCAAGATAGGATCAAGAACTCAAATATATTAATGAAAACATAAAGGGTTCGGATCTGAAATCATGGCACTCGGGCCCTAGTGACAAGCATTAAGCATAGCAAAGTCATAGCAACATCAATCTCAGAACATTGTGGATACTAGGGATCAAAGCCCTAACAAATTGACTCGATTACATGGTAAATCTCATCCAACTCATCACCGTCCAGCAAGCCTACGAAGAAATTACTCACACACGGTGGTGAGCATCATGAAATTGGTGATGGAGGATGGTTGATGATGATGACGGCGTCGAATCCCCCTCTCCGGAGCCCCGAACGGACTCCAGATCAGCCCTCCCGATGAAGAACAGGAGGTGGCGGTAGCTCCGTATCGTAAAACGCGATGATTCTTTCTCTCTGATTTTTTTCACCATGAATAGGTACTTATAGCGTTGGAGTTAGGTCAAACGGAGTTGCCAGGGGCCCACAAGCCTGCTAGGCGCACCCTGGGGGGGTGGCCACGCCCCCAGGCTTGTGGCGCCTGTGGGCCCCTCTCTGGTAGATCTTTGCGCCAGTATTTTTTATATATTCTGAAATAATTCTCCGTAAATTTTCAGGTCCATCCGAGAACTTTTATTTCTGCAGAAAAACAACACCATGGCAATTCTGCTGAAAACAGTGTCAGTCCGGGTTAGTTCCATTCAAATCATGCAAATTAGAGTCCAAACTAGAGCAAAAGTGTTTGGAAAAGTAGATACGTTTGGGACGTATCAGCGTTGTCACTCGAGTTTCATGGCATGCCCTCACTCGGGCCTCAAGTCCATCTCTCCCGAGAGACACGCGAATGCCACCAAATTTTGCCCAGCGATCAACAATGTCCGATCACTCAGAAGACGTTTAGTCCAGAATCCGCCACGGCTTCACTCAAAGGGAACTGTTCGGGAATGGATATCGAATGCCTCCGAAGCACATGGACCGATCCAGAAACTCAACTCACTCATCCCACGAAGCCTCGACCGATTCGGGGGCTAATGATTGGGTCACCTACCACTGGTAGGGTCACAGTCCTGATATCTAAGGCCCACCTGGGCCCCACACCGTCATTAATAGGTCCCTGGACCACACACGCATTCGGATGCGTGTCACAAGGAATCCACTCGGGTACATCAAAGACACTCGGACGTCCACCCTCCAGTCGGCCAGATCTCACCACTCGGACAGTGGAGACGTAGGGGCGACGTGGGAGCTACAACGGTTCGAAGGTGTTAAGTCGAGCTTCAAGTACAGTCAAGGCCGCCGTTACCAGTAACTGTTGTAGTCATGGCTGTTATAACCTGTAACTCCCGTAGTTATTGTCATTAATGCCCTGGCGACGTGGTGGTAAAGAGGCCGCAGCGCACTCCTATATAAGCGGCCCTCTCCCTCCGTCGCAGGGTTCAGCATCCCCTTGTAATCACATACCCTAAGAGCAAACAAGCCTCCGGGCAACAAGACGTAGGGCTGTTACCTTCTCCGAGAGGGGCCCGAACTCGTAAAAACCGAGTGCCACACCTGTGCTGTAGCTAGGCTCTGCCCCTTCATTCGTACCCCCGGTATTCATTGTCAGGTTAGTAACCACAACAATTACTGTAGGTTTTGGTCCATCCATGCATGGTTTTGGCAGCTTTCGCCAGATCTGCATGCGCCATTCACCCCATCTCACGTCTTTTTCATTTCATCTTTTAATTTCAATCTACTATCTTTTAAACTGAAAGTCAAAATTAAGTTTTATTTTCATATTTGTGTTCGTGGCGACAAGAACTTTCGAAAAAGACCAATCTTGAATATCAACAACTTTTAAAAAAATATCAAAGTTTCAAATATTGAAACTTAATAGTCGTAACATCAAGTTTTACCAAGTTTCATATGCTTTTAGGGTTTTAGGATTCCAGGCTTAGGGCTTTAGGCTTAGGGTTTAGGGTTTAACTTTTAGTTTTTGAAACTTGCTAAATTTATCATCATTCCTATCAAGTTTTAGTAGTTGAAACTTGCTCGACCGCCCGATTTGCCTCGCGATCCGCGAAGTCATTGATTCCTCATGAGGGCAAACCAAGTTTTAAGTTTCAGTTTGTGAAGCTTGTGATTTTGTTGTTCGCTCGTACCAAGTTTCAGCAATTGAAACTTAACGAAGTTTTAAAAACTCATCAAAATGTATTCAAAATGGATCTTATTTGAAAGCACTCATCACAAGAAACACGAATATGCAAATGAAATATAAATTAAACTTTTGGTTCAAAAGATATAATAGATTCAAATTTAAAGTCAAAAGAAAACAATAGGATGTGGGATGGGTGGAGCTGCCAAAAGTTGCGCACTAATTAGGAGTTAAAGCACATGCAAAGTGTAATCTTTTGTCCAAATCCCGAGGCAATTGGCCGGCCACAAATCTGCGAGCTTCCGTCCCTGCGTGCTACAAATCCTTTCCTGTTTCGACGTTGAAGAACAGAAGTCCACAATTTTTTAAGAGGACATGTTTGAAAATGGAAACTAACTCCAAGTTTCCACGGTTATTAAAAATACTCCCTCCATCTACTAATACAAGGCCATTCATATTTTTATGTCTAACTTTGACCATTAATATTATTAACAAAATGTAAGGTATATGCCATAAAAAGTATGTCATTGGATGCACATTTGAAAGAACTTTGTGGCATTATATTTTTTATGACATACAACCCATATTTTCTTGACCAAAATTATAAGTCAAAGTATGAAACGAAAAACGAAGTCAGCTTGTATATAAAAATGGAGGGAGTACCGTAGAATGATTGTTTCTACGGTTTTGGGCTTAGAAAGGGATAATGACATTAGATGCTTCGACTGAAAGAAAATTTAGTCACTTCTAGTTCTGCCAAGTACAAACCTAGGGGGCTCTTTGATTTGCAGCAATGTAAAAACTGTAGGAATAGAGAAAACACGGGATTGAAATGTCATGCCCATTCGAATCCTACAAGAATTGTGTTTGTTTGATTGCATAATAGGAAAAATATAAGATTTTTTCCAAGAGGTTCAAGTGGATGCTAGATTTCCTATCGAATATATTATAAATGATTCCTTAGGGAAAATTTATGTAAGATTCAATCCTATGATTCAAATGACCAACGCATGAAAACTTCATAAGGATTCAAATACTTTAAAAATCCTTTGAATTAAAGAGGACCTAAGCTGGAAGGCCACCCGACCCACCCGTGTTTCATAACTTAAATTTATACTTTTGAGGCAAATGGAGTTTACATCAAAGACGAGGATATAAGAGCTACACTTAGGTAAAGCCTATCTACCTACCAGACTTAGAGCTACACTAGTGGAGTCGCCATAACTGTAGCCTCCAAAACAGTTATGTAGTGTGCACCATAATTTTTGGAGGCCGGGGACTTTGCGTGCAAACTCAGATTCTTCATAATGCGGTTAACTATCAGCGTCTATGTCATTTGTTCCTAATCTTCCCCTCTATGTCTTCTGTTCAGCTCATAACTCTTTTAATAGATGTTCATCAACATCACACACTTATTAGAAGATAATGCAAATAAAAACAATTTTAGACGGTTGTTGGTCGCCTTTTGGAAGTGCTCTCCATGAAGGGGGAGGCTTTCGATATTTCGACTTGCACTTGTATGTGTCTTAGGTACCAACAAACGCCTTGGATGTGGGCGATGTCCACGTCGTCTTTTCCATCAATACCCACTGATTCCACTTCGTCTTTGGCGGCAGCCTCCACGCAGATGACCTATCAGCGAGTGGTTGTGAGGCGAGCTTCGGCCTCGACCTTCTCAGAGTACGGACGGAGGGCATTGGAATACCGGTGGGTAGTGCGCTCCTCGAGTGTCTCTCCCTTGATGGGTCCACGAGGGGGGGGGGGGGGGCGAGCTGGTGGAGGTGAGGTGGGTGAGAAGGAAGATATGTGGTGGCGAGGAAGATAGGTGAATGTGGTGGAGATGGGATGCCATCTGGTTTATTTATCTAGAGAGTTTACTTTGGAGTAAAGGGCGCGGGGAGGCGGGAAATGGCAGTGGACGGGCGGGACACGTGGCACCTGCCAATAATGAGTTCATTTTTGGTGGGATACGTGTCCACAGTACTGGAATGAATGACTGTGCCATTGCAGGGGAGAAAAAATGGGTGAAACTTCACTCCCACGCAGTCGGTTGGTCGGAATGCACTCCAAAACAACATCCGATCCTCCAAATATGGAGGCCACAATCGAGTTTTTGAAGTGCAAGGTTGATGCTGGTTTACCGAATCTGGTAGACCTAGTTTTCCAACCTACATATTGGCGCTAATCATGGAGTTCGGGCCTTTTTTGTGACATTGATAGAGTTCCATTATACATGATACTACATTTTGTGTCTGGGCTACCGTTATATGCTTAGAGCTTGGATAACTGACATTTGTAGGATGATAATAAACAGAAAAACAGAGTAAAGCACATATAAGATATAGTCTATACAATGATTTTTTTGGCACTACTATACATCTGGAGCATCGTGTGTGTCACCAAGGTTCGATGGAGATTAGTAACTAATCCAAATAATTGCCTACTACAAAGATAGCACCATTGAATTGGAAGTAATTCCTAGAAGTATTGAATAATTTAGCAATTTTCTATATAAATTAATCCAGAAATGCGTTAGATAAATCATGATAAACAGAATAAATATGATGATCGCACGAACAAAATTACCATGCATAGCGGACATGTAATCAGATATATATATATGATAAAAGTAACATGTACATATCAATTTCTAGTACTAGAATTCCTTAAGCGATCTCAAACAAAAGGGATAAGAACACCAACAGGGTCATAGAAGATGGGCGCGCCGGTCGCCATGTCCCCGAGGAGGTCGTGGATATCGAGGAGGTCATTGTGTGCACGCACGATGGAGAAGAATCCAGCAGTCGTGTAAGAACGCTCGCCAAAAACCTGATCCCCCTCTCCTGTAAAGGATCACAACAGACGGGGTTTCGGAGGCCTGCTGTCTCACTTCGCGGCGTACGCCGAGTAGCGAGGTGGGAAAACTGTAGGCAGCGCAATGCTTGGGAACCAGGAGGCATGGACGAAGGAGAGGAAGTGACTTTGTCTATGGAATAGGAGTGACTTCTAGTAGACTAGGTGAAGCGAAACTGAAATAGTAATGGGGATACGAAGGGGAACAGTCCACAACAGTTTGGTTTCGTTTTTCACGAGTGCAAAAGTGTTTCAGTTTCTTTCTTATGTGAGTTTCTTTCTTATGTGACAAAAAGAAGATGGAACACATAAGTAGCATAGGTTCTAGACCGGCTCGGCTCAATCACGAAACATGACGCCTGTGTGAGGTGTTGCATGGCGAGGTGGGAAGCGGAGGATGAGCACGTGTGTATGTGTCCTCTTCTCAATCTCTTAGTGATGTGTGAAGGTGGCAACCATATATGTTGGTCCTCTACGACCAGGATGGGAAACTTTCCTCACTCCCGTTCTCATGCATGAATCGGCCATATGGGCCTTTGGGATTTTCAAGAATGATTGGACATAATAAATGGGCTAACAGCCCAATAATTCCAACAATTTCCCACCAGATCTTAATTAGACGCACATAGAGTTTAACCGTGGTCTCAAAACATTGCTTATATACCTGTATTTCGGTGGAGACTGTTAATTTTAACTTCCGACTAGAACTCCACACAACACTCATTAACAACTTGAATAATGGACTGTGCCTGAACTGCAAGTTTTGTGCAAACAAGTTTCATGTAAAGCCTTGATCGATACTAGTCTGCCAAATGAATTTTCCGCGGGTAGGAGCTTGTATGTCATATTCCAGGGCCTTTTCATGAGTTTACTACAGAGCACCCAATTCTTATAGACTGCGACATTTAACAGTCTAACTTATATATGTGTGTTCTCTAAAGATGTTTTATAGAACAACATCTTGGCATACCAAGCCCATTGGAACACGGTTAAGATAAAGATCAACCTGTCGTACTTATGATGAGAGAATTCCATCATAATGGGGCGAATCTTTAGTAAATAAATACTCTTCTCTCAATTTTTGAATGCTCAGTCAACGCTTTTCGAAAAATTAAAAAACAAAATCGACGAACTAACTAAGGTTTCATAACAACTAATGGGTTGGCCCACTACAATATCACCAGAAGCGAGTGCTCCCTGCGTCTGGCAGCAAGCGAAAGTAGAAACTCCCGGGGGGGAGGGGGGGTTGTGGGCTATGGCAAGTGATGTGTGCTATATGTGATGTTGTGCCCGTGCCAGCGCACTATCTGTCCGTTTACTTAATTTCTCAGCCCGGGACGGCCCACCACTAGCGGAGCTACGTGAATGACTGCAGGGGCCGTGCCCCCCCCCCCCCCCCCCCCCCAGCCAGCACAAATTTAGTGAAGAAAATTCATATAGGGAGTTTTATATTAGAAAAAATAGAGCTTTTGCCCCCCTTAGAAACTGTATTTTCTCATTGGCCCCCCCAATCAATCTTGTCTAGCTCCACCACTGCGGCCCACCATACGTCGGGTCATGATGTGCTATGGGTTGTGCCTCGCCTTCGGACCACGTATCATGGTAGAAAAGACCGGCCCAAGTCTCGACATTAGTTGTAGTTCTCTGTGCAGCAGCAACCCAACAATGTCGCCGGATTGTAGCAGCAGCGCCACGCTGCATCGTTGGTTGTTAAGCCCTATCGAACACCATGACCATCATCATCTATTCGCCAACGACGCCAGTCGATGACATTGCAGCATCGGCAATGTTGTAGCCGAGGCCATGCAACTTTGCTGGCATTGCAGTCGACGCCACGGCAGCACTATGGGTCACCATTGCACACGACACGACTGCAACACCCAGTGATGTTCCACAACACAGGTCGTAGCGGCACTGCTCCTGCGAGGCCTCCTCTCCGTAAACAGCGGCACTGCTGCGAGCCCGCCTCTTCTCGTAGCACCGGCCTTGCACCAGTGACACTTCCCCACGCATCCGGTGACCTCTCAGCAAGCACCGGTCCTCATCCCTTGCAGCAGTAGGTGACTTAGAGGCTTCCGTAGTGATTTTATGGGAAACTGTCGCAGCACACAACGATGCTCCACAACACCAGTCACAGCATCGCTGGTGCTTTGCAAACAGCGGCACTGTTGCGAGACCGCCTCTTCGCAGCGCCTTAATGATTCTGTTAGGTGAGACCAAGAGTTGAGAATTGGTCGGTGTTCAGCCTCACCTCTGTTAAAACTGAGGTGAGACAGTTTATGGCCATAAATTTGATGGGACATATATTTGGTTAAGATTCTACAAGATCACAATCAGTTAATACAATCCAGTGCATAAATTTTATGTAGCATAAAGCACACATTTGGACAAATGAAACGGAGGAAGTAGATAACCAAAAGGGCATATAGAAATTCCCTACACGACCTTGCTGATAAGGGACAATTACACTCACTGAAAACTGATGAAATGCTCGTGTACCCTTATGCTATGCTACACCACTCTGCTTTTGAAATTCTCTAAACAGGCAGTCCATAACTCACCACCTGTGTCTTTTTATTTTTATTGCGACTGAGGCTTCTTTGTAGAACTTTTGCACTTTAATAAATTACGGCTGTGTGCATCATGATAATGGAGAGGCCTAGGCTATCCACTTTTTGGAAAAAAAAATCACCACCTGTAGTCTACATGACAAAAACATACATGTGCAGTGCTATGATTAACTCCCAAGTCTGTTGAAAGCATGGCCACACAGATAAAACATCAAGTTTACACAACGAAAGACTTAAGCATTCGATTACATGATCCCATTAAGGTCACGAAATGACTTAAAAGTGCACACCATCATATACTAATTAAGTCCACACAATAACATATTAGTAGGATAAAGACGAGCAGAACCCAGGCATGTTGGTTGACCACAAAAGACTAAAAAACCCTGCTGGGTTGATCATATAGCTTCAGAAGGAAAAAACCATGTCAGGCCCCACTGACCAGCTTGGCGTTGCGGTACTGCAGGATTCCCCAAATGCAATGGCATGATCGTCCCATTTCTCACGTTGTATATGCCAGCGTCGCGAAGAGGGTCTGCAGAAGACTCTGGACATGGATAATCGCAGAGGAAGTAGATGCAGTCCTCCAGTGATCCACTGCATTCTCCAGCAGGCAGGGACTTCGAGTTTTGCTTACCAAGAAAGAGCGCATGGCCACCCAAATCACTCACCGTTCTCCACTGACCAGGGTTAGTGCGCAAGTCTGCCTCAAGGACATTAAATCCAACAGTGTGAGAATTCCTAAAACCCTGTGAGTGTGTAAATCTTTGCACCATCAGCAGCCTACCACCACATTCCACTAAATACTGCCTGAGTCCATAAAACACCTTTTTAGACAGGTATTGAGGCGTTCCACAATCACCACCAGAGTCAATTACGCATTTCATGTTTGGATTAGTACCAAGGTTCTCGCCGAAATCAACGACGAAAAGCTTGAAAAACCCGGACACCACGTCCAGCCTTCCATCCAAGAATGCGAGGTCCACTAGTGTTGGTGGCTCCCCCTCCTCAGTACGTATACCTCTGAATGAGTAAGTGGTAGCAGGTGGTTGGACGACACAAAGATCAACAGAATAACAATTGCCGATGATCAACGCAGCAGCAAGGGACTTGGGTGATGAGTCCAGCGGCGAAAGTGCCACCAACTTATAGGAAACTGGATCATCAGTACGTTCAGAATGGTTATCTATCTCGCTCTGCCAAACACTGGCAAGATTAGGAAGCTCCAATGTGGTCTTAGAGAAAGGGTTCAGCAATGAACATGCGCCATCACTGCTCATGAGGAATAGCCTATTATCAATGGAGCCGTGCCAACGAGCACCATCTGGTAGAGGAATGCGGTGAACCTCACTGCCTGGGATGCTGAGGAAGGTTCCATCAGGGAGGGTGAGCCAAGGGAATGGGAGGGGAAGATTCTGCAACATACTATTAGAGTGCCATGGGTGACAGACTGCTCTCAGACGAACACGGTCAGCTAGGGAATCGAGGCGCTTGAGGACAAGGCCCAGGAGTTCGGGAGGAAGATCTGACCAAGGTTCAAACTGTGCAGCCTTCATGATGCAAGTCTACAATACAAGACATAGGATTAATAGTTAGTACAATAAGAAAATTGTAATGCATTTGCTTGCTGAACTACTCTAATACCTAAGGCCATCACAAAGCAATAGAGAAATAAACTACTCCCTCCGAACATATGCTTCTTTAACTTCAAATCAATTATATGCATATGCTTCTTGAACTTGGTAACAGCTGCAAAAGCATGCAGCAAAGCACCATCTATTTATTTTATTTTGATGGGAAAAACACCATTTATGTGTCAGTGTCATGGTAAATAGAACAAAGCTGACTTAAGATATGCATGTGTTGGTATTGCTGCGCCCAGCGCCTATGTATCCTGCCTTGGGTGTGTGTGTGCGTGTGTTGTGGGGGCGTGAGTTTGTACTGGGTGATGTTGATCGTTGCTTTATATATAAAGCGGGGCGAAAGCCTTTTTCGGTAATAGAACAAAGCTGACTTAAGATGCATGACTAAAAGAAAAAAGATGATCATGTCCTCTAACACCATCAGCAGCATCATGATTCATGAGTATGGTGAACTAACAAGGAATTTTCTTCTTAATTTCTCATGTGGAATTGCATAACTTCAATGAGCAACTCACAGGAGTCCTCTTTCTTTTAGATGAGAAATCCAGAGAGTGTTCTTTTAAATAAAAAGGTATGTGTTGAACAAGTAACATTTTATTCATGTGCTATATGGTCAAGCGAGTGGAAATCGGAGCTAAGTATGCGCATATTACTGGAGATTTATATTTTTCACAACACCAGTACGCAGCTCGGATCAGCTAGAAATAAAAATTAGTTAAGTAAAGCTTCAATCGGGAAAGAGGTGCCAATTTTTTCTCAAGAAATGCTGAGGTGGATTCAAAAAATAAAAAACATGCTGAGGTGAACATCGGAGGCAAGTATTGCCAAAAAAATAGATCGGGTAAAAAACACTGCATTAGCAAGATTAGATCAACTGAAGAAACAATTTCAGATCGACCATCTTTATCAAAAAGAAAAAAAAATGGTTAGGCGAAGTTGCAATCTGGAACAATAACAAAACGTTAACAACCCCCCTACCCCCAACCATGCCCCAGTTAACATGCAGACAATATGAGAAGTCCGCATCGGAGCCAAGTATCCATAAACATTTGCAGTTTTTACGTCAGAGCCGGACAGTAGTACAGATCTATCAAAAGCCCTAACTCGAGATAATCAGATAGAGGAAGCGATTCGGGTTTATAGCTTACCCTTGAGAGCTTAGTGCCCTGCTCGGGGAGAGGCGGGGAGGTGTGGAAGCCGCCAGCAGAGGCTTGTGCATCGCCGGGAATTGGACCCTGGCCATGCGTGGGATGAGGAGAAGCCATGGAGAGTCCTCTGCGTGCAGGGGTTTTGCTTTGGGTATGAAAGGACGGGGCCCTATATAGTCACTGTCAACAGCTGGAGGGACTTTATTGAGCCGTTACTCGTGTTGTGTGACGTTTGAGGGGACTCATTTTAACACTTTTTAAATAAAATTAAAATATTAACACGTTTTGTATTTATTTTTTTGAACACAGTACAGACGCAAGCGCTCATACATACGCGCATACACTCATCCCTATGAACGCACACACGCACACCCTATCCCTATGAGCACCTTCGAGAGACTGAGCCGGCATATCATCTTGAGATTTACGAAGTCACCGTAGGCGCCTCGTCGTCGACGGGAACGTCTCCTCCCACTGAAAGTGTATCGCCGGAAATCCTGAATAAATCCAGGAATAATGCGAGCACCAGGACTTGAACCCTGGTGGGCTGGGGATACCACTGTCCCTCTAACCATCCAACCACAGGTTGGTTCGTAACACGTTTTGTATTTACATATTACCAAATTACTGCAAGACCAAAAATGCAGCATACTATTATTTTACCGCCAATGTCAATTCGCGAACGTTCCAAATATTGGGACAAATCCAAACCCATCGGATGCCGTCCAATCACCATCCCACGATTGCAATCTGAGGGAACAATGAGTGATCGGGGGACCATTAGCGCCTTAATAGGATCACGATTTACGAGAATAGTATGGGCTTAATGCAGCATTTGTACGTCTCATTTTAACAATCTTTTATTTACGTATTATCATTTTATTGCGAGACTAAAATTGCGGTAACTAAAATGGCGGTAATAATATTATATTACCGCCAATATTAATTGGCCAACGTTTTAAATATTGGGACAGATCTGGACGCATTGAACGTCCATATCGTGATTGCAATCTCTACTTTTCATGAGGGAGTTGGTAGGGTCGCCTCACCTCTCACCAACCCCTTGGCAAACTCGATATGACGCCCGTGAGCGTCATACGGGTGACATTTCGCGGAAACTCCAGCCAAGTTGGCCCAGCCCATTTGTCGCGTGCGTGCGTTTTTATTTCTCTTTTTTTTCTATGTTTTGTTTTCGGTTTCTTTTCTTCTGTTTCATTTTTTCTGTGACCAACCTATTATTTTGTGCTCGACATAGTATCAGAATCGGCACTTTTCCACATAAAAAAATCAAACCAAATCGGCATTTTCCCAAAACAACAGCATGCATTAACCTCTACTCCTAAAGAGGGAGATGATAGCTTCACCTCACCTCCAACCAACCCCTCGGCAAACCCGATATGACGCTCGCGAGCGTCATACATGTGACCTTTCGCTGAAGCTCTAGCCAAGTTGGCCCGGCCCATTTTTCTCTACCCCTAAAGAGGGAGTTGGTAGAGTCGTCTCACCTACCACCAACCCCTCGGCAAACCCGGTATGACGCCCATGAGCATCATACAAGTGACCTTTCGCTGAAGCTCTAGCCAAGTTGGCCCGGCACATTTGAAGCGTGTATGCGTTTTTATTTTTCATTTTTTTTCTATGTTTCATTTTTGGTTTCATGTTTTTCTGTTTCATTTTTTTCATGGCCAACCTATTATTTTGTGCTCGGCATACTATCAAGATCGGCACTTGACCAAAAAAATCAAACCAAATCGGCACTTTCCCGAAACATCGTCAAGCATTAACTCGATCAAATCAAATCTTAACAAAATCTCAACAAAATCCAAACTTTCCTTGCATTCCACTAATCATACACAATCAAATCAAATCAAATCTTAGCAAAACATCAACTATAATCGAAGTTGGGCCGGCCTATCTCTATTCCTAAAGGGGAGTTGGTAGCATCGCCTCACCTCCCACCAACACCTCGGCGAACCCGATATGAAGCCCGCGAGCGTCATACAGGTGACCTTTCGCTAAGGCTCCAACCAAGGTGGCCCGGCCAATTTGACGCGTGCGTCCATTTTTTTTTATGTTTCGTTTTTGGTTTCCTTTTTTCTGTTTTATTTTTTCTATGACCAACCGATTATTTTATCGTTAGAATACTATCAAAATCGGCATTCCAGGAAAAAAAAAACAAATCAGCACCTTCCCAAAACAACGTCATGCATTAACTTGATAAAATCAAATCATAACAAAATCTTAACTAAATCCAAACTTTACTTGCATTCCACTACTCATACCCAATCAAATTAAATCTTACCAAAACATCAACTATAATCAAAGTTGGGCCAGCCCATTTGACGCGTGCGCGCGTTCTTTTTTTTCCCTATGTTTCGGTTTTTTATTTTCTTTTTCTCTGTTTCATTTTTTCTATGACCAACCTATTATTTTTTGCTTGGCATACTATCAGAATCGACACTTTCCCCAAACAAAATCCAACCAAATCGGCACTTTACCAAAGCAACGTCATGCATTAACTCAATCAAATCAAATCTTAACAAAATCTCAACTAAATCCAAACTTTCCTTGCCTTCCACTACTCATACCCAAATCAAATCAAACCTTAACAAAATCTCAACTAAATCCAAACTTTCCTTGCCTTCCACTACTCATACCCAAATCAAATCAAATCTTACCAAAACATCAACTGTATAATAAAAACTTTACTTACTTTCTTCTATCCATACTAAGAACAAATTAAATTTTAACAAAACATAAAATATGGTGGATGCCTCTATTAATAAATCTCTATTGTCCCTACTATTAAAGGATAGTCCGTATGCCGTGTTCATTTCCGCTTCGCTTCATAACACCACCGAAGGGGAAAAACACCCTCTCACTCGATGCCACCCGTGTACAAATAAAAAGAGTTAAAAAAAACCAATATTGGAAACCCACACACACATGTCGACTCGACCCTCGATTCCTTAAGCAGCTTCTCTCCAATCATCACATTCGGAAATTTCAAAATACTTATCTTGTCATTTCCATGATGTATGTACACTATTCTATATCAATTGCTTCAGAACTAGGTTTTTTAGTATGCTAGAGATATGCATTTAATACTTGCGGTTATTTGACATGATTTCGTTACCAAGGCGTATTTGTCCAACAGTGTTCCCCCCCATGTTCCCCCACTTCGATTTATGAGGGATGACAGTCTCAATCATAGTTACGGGAAATGGAAATTTAGTTTCATATGTTCTCAACCGGGCAAAGGGGTAATAATATACAAATGATGGACGGGCAATCGCATGCTAAATTACTAGAATATTTACTGCAATCTGAATATATTGGCCCTACACGAAGCCTTCCGGCTAAAGGCCTCCCGTTGCTTCCGCATATTTCCCGACAGATTGTTGAAATCCGAGGAAGAGGAGCAATTGTTTGAGGAAGAGTAGCACGTGGAGCACTTGGGGAAAGAAACATATGAACACAACACTACAATGTCCAGGTCGTTCATGGTGTTGTAGAAGGGAAGAGTGTTCCAAGAAATAAGATGAAAAAAAACTAAAGCATCCAAGTGGTCCATGATGTTGGAGAAGAGGAAAAAAAGAAAGAGTATTCTAGAAAATAAGTAGGAACAGAACTAAAGTTGGCGAGGAACAAGGAAGAAGATGCGTTGCTGACGAACACATTGATGTTGACGTGGTGTTGGTTGGTCTCAAAAAAATGGGTTGGCGAAGAGCCTAGGAATAGATGATGTAGGGGAGGATGTGGAAGAGTAAAACGACAAGCATCCCTTCTAGTGGTGAATGGTGTGTGGGCTGCAGATGGAGCTTATTAGTGACTAGGGATATGTTCAGGTTGCCACTCGCCTCCCATGTCAGTGTGTATATGCATTTTTCATTAGTATGTGGGAACGCACAGACATTTAGCTTGTATATGAGAAAATAATGAGTGTTTATGGGACCGTTAACGCTTTAATAGGATCATAATTTACGGAAATACTATGGGCATAATGCACCATTTGTACGTCTCATTTTAACACTCTCTTAATTACATATTACCATTTATTGCAAAGTAAAAATGGCGGTAATACTATTATATTACCGCCAATGTTAATTGGTGAAAGTTCCAACTATTGGGACACATCTAGACGCATCGAATGTCCATCACGCGATTGTAATATATGAGAAAACAATGACGCTGCGTTTGGATGTATGTATTGGAGTCCTGAATTGGATTTCGTATTCCCAAACTTTCAATTCGGCTGTTTGGCGTGCAAATAACGAAACAGCGGTCCAAAATCAATCCAATACAGCCACCGAATCTTTCCCACGCGCGGAGCCATCCCACATTACCAAGCCCAGCCCCTCCGATTTGCTCTGAATTGACCGATCCCGCAAAAGAAAACGTTTTGATCTTGCCTTGATTTGGAGAAAGCATGGATGAACTCACGCGAACAGCACTACACACAAGTTTTGTCAGGTTCAGAGATTGGCATCTGGTTCGTTCAGTCAGATTCAGTGTACATGAAACTTAATTATGGTCTCACGTTGTCACACAGCAGTACTTCAATAGTGTTCTGTAATGTACTTGTGTTCTGTCATTAACTTATCCGGTGGTCGTGTTGTAGTACTCGCAACTAGTACAGGACATACAATAGTTGTGCTTGTGGTCTACTAGAATCGTGTTGTGCATAACTATTGTCTACTAACAGATATAACTTGTATTTTTTTTCCCGGCTGAATTGATGAAATTTGTTAATTTTTATTTCTATCTAATCATTCAAATTATAGCCACACATTGTACAAATTTTGATTTGATGCATAAAGAACAAAGCAATATGCAATTCAATAGTTTGACATCCAAACAAGATTTGGTATTGAAACCTCACTGAGATTCCATGAGCGAAATCCATGAGCATCCAAACAATCGAATTCGTATTCATGCCATTACAGTTTCTTTGTTGAATTGGTATTGAAACCAATTCAATACGGAGGCCTTCAATACAGACATCCAAACGCAGCGTGAGTGTTTGTGGGACCATTGACGCTTTAATAGGACCAGGATTTGCGGGAACCATGGGGGCTTTAATGAATCACGATTTGTGCGGTGGACGACATGTGGGCGTTGACGACTATTTGTTTCTTTCTTTCTTTTGTCGGGTGCAGTTTCCATACACCACGGATCGTTATTTGTGGGCGCTTAATGAATCGCGGTTTGTATGGCGGACGTGGGCAGGTTTGCGTTGACCATGATTTGTTTCCTTTTTACATCGATGCAGTTTTCATATGCGATGGTGGGTCTCCATGCAGGTTTTTAGGACAAATATAAATGTTAAAACCAGGATTTGAACTCAAGACTTAAGAGCTCAGATAACAACATGCTAAAGCCAATATTTGAACTCAAGCCACAAGAATTCAGATAAATGATTACACCTCTGGCCAAATAGACTAGGACATTATCTGGTACAAATTAGAACTATATATGATTTTATTTTCTATAGAAGCGAACCTTATTAGTGGTCAAGCCAGTGGATTTTTTTTATTTAAAAATAAAGGTTCTTGTCTTGTGGAGAACGATGAACACATTTTCGGTAGACGTCTGAATTTCTGATTCCTTTCGCAAAAAAAGAAACTAGCTAGTTGGTTCATCATCAACACAAACAAACTATGCAGTTTAAGACAGAAGTATCACAAACCCACAACCCAGCCACACACACCTGCATTATTGACCTTAAACACGTGGACGGAGCTTAATTTTAGATGAGGTCAATGATGATCATCATCCTCAAGTTGTTATTACGCCTGTTGTTCCTGACCAATATGATACCATCCATTGGGTGATACAGTGCTCTTGGACTGTGCTTGGGGCGTTAGATCTATAGGGAATAGACTGGATCAATATGCCCCCTGCTTGCATCTCGCCTCCCAAAAGAAGCATGGGTTGGCAAAATCTCATGTCTCTCCTTCAAGCCGTGGCCTGACTAGAGGGCAGTTCTTTTGGCCGATTCTCCCAGAATCGCCACCCTCCCCAACTTCTCCCAGAATCGCCACTCCATATTTTTTTTACAATCCTAGCTAATTAGAACTTAACTAGATAGGATTGTAAAAAAAATATGGAGCGGCGATTCTGGGAGAATCGGTCAAAAGAACTGGCCCGTGCAGTACAATATCTGGTCATATACGTGTTGACTGACTAGATGCTTGATAACTAAATATTGAAGTATTAAAAAGGCTTCAAATAATCAATATGGAATTAGGAAATATGCTATTTAAAAATGCAATCGGCAACTCCAAGTGAGAATGATTAACACAACAAACACATAGGATACATAGAACAAATAAAATCAAATGTAAACACTTTCAGCACATATTCTTCCTACAAGCGTGCAACACTTTATTTGAAAATCAATAAAAATATGCAGCAGAGTCATGTTGTTTCCGTCCAAAAAGCAGGCAACACTGTTTAATTTATACAAAGTTACAAAACACTGGAACAAACATCCCTGCACTTTTTGCCACATACATCCTTGCACATCAAGAACAGGCAACAATAGAATTTGACTAAATAGTGAAGACGAAATAGAAATCAGATGGCTGAAATTTAAGAGAAGTTTACTCCTATTTGGTTAAGGGCTACTTTGATTTGCAGGGTTGGGGAAGAGTATGAATAGAAAATGTACAGGAATAGGATGCCCTGTTGACTGAAACCTACGCCATGTAGCAAAGCAGAGGAAATTTTCATGAAGTCTTAACCTAATGCTAGTTTTCCTGTGAAATTGAACTAAGAACATCTACAACCGGACGCCCCAAACCCCCCTCATACGCCAAGGCGGACGGCCCGGTCAGTGACCGGTCACAAGAAAGCGACCAAGACGGGCGCCTCAAACGCCCGGGCTGACCGGCACCCCTCATATCCAGCCCAAATCAAGGGCGGATATGGGGCGCCCGGGCGCATCCGCCACGTCAGACCCGGCCCACGCTGGCCCACCAGACCGCACATATATTCCTCTTCATCCGCTCCCTAGACCAAACCCTAGCCACTTCACTCCACTCCCCTCCGCCACCCAAGCTCCCGTTCAGCGATCTCCGGCCTTCTTCGGCATGACGAGCAGCGGATCCGAGTCCTACAACTCTAGATCCGTCGACCCCGAGCTCATCCCACGCAGCCCCTAGGAGGAGATGACCGTCCGCCTTGCGCTCTGCCGCTCCCGGGAGGAGGCCGCCCGACGGCAGCTCTCGGACTCCTTCCGTCGGGAATCCATTGCGTCCGTCCAAATGGCGCATGGATCCGCCACGAGGTGTGGCATCGCTGCCTCACCGGAGGCGGTGCGGTCCGTCTGGCGTCCGAACGCGGTGGCGGACGTGCAACCCCTCCGTTGGCACGCCGAGCAACAGGACGCACCATGGGCGTCGTCCGACGCAAACATGGCGCGGCGTGCCCGCCGTGCAAGGCAGCGGGCGCGGGAGGCAACCCTCACGGCGGACGTTGGCGAGGCGGAGTCGCACTCTTTTGGAGATATGCCCTAGAGGCAATCATGTGATGATGATATTTCCCTATGTATTCATGAGTCTTTTGTATTGTCCTCGAACATCATCAATGATATGTATCAATAAGTATGTGACTTGTTTGTGGAACTATGTATTTTATGATGATCGTTCTAATGGTCCCTAGTTGATAAGGATCCCACCGGAGCACTTCGCCAGCCATGGGTTCGCCGGCTACCGCCGCACAGCCAGGACACCGCCGTGGCTGCCGCGCGAGGACACCCCGCACGAGACGCCCCAGCCGCCTCATGGGAGATCCGACGCAACCCTCCTGCCCTAGCCCTTTTGGCGTCGGGCGCCGCCACCACCACGGCCAGTGCCGGCGGCAGCGGCGGCAGGGATCTGCCTCGCGGGAGGGCTAGTGGCGTGAAGGAGTTGGTCCCCCTGGCGTCGCCCTGGGTGGCGGCGCGAGGGGGTCGGGAGCGAGGGAGGGGGTCATCATCAAGTTAAACAGGTTGATATTTGATTATCAAGCGACGAAGTAGATTCATAATATGTTGACTGGTGCAATACGAAAGTGGACAAAAGTGATTTTATTGGGATCCAGCTGACGCGTTCGAGCAAGGTCCAAGTGAAGCGCGCAACACTGCCAGCCGCGACCATGATGACTCGCTCGAGTGGGATTCCACGATGACTTGACTGGCAGCGGAAACCAGCATCTAGGGATCGCGAAGGCGAGCAGTCACACATCCACGAGGCTGCTTCTCTTTGGGTTCATCGGCCGCCTTGCGATCCTGGGCAACTTGTCCTGGTAAGCTCCTCTGCAACACGACTCCCCTCGAGCCAGGCACGACGTTTGATCAACACGCGCCTCCACTCTCCTACGGGCTACGGCCGTAGCTTCTTCCCGCAACCCACGAGGCTGAATATCAAATGATTGTCCATTTGTCGTACTACAAAACAATGTGCAATTATAGAAAAGGTAGCCAAATAATTATCATGTCATGCTCAAGCTAAATCACAAACACACTGGAGGTGCACCGTCAAACAAAAGTAAGTCCCAATACATGCCAAAGTATGCACATCTTTCTGTCTAACATGGCAGTTTGAGAGACCCATAGCTTCTGGTAGAAAAATTGGAGAAAGACATACATATTTACTGGAAATAGTGTTATTCATGTCTTACATGCTTGCACATTAAATTGTAGTTTATTCTAGGTTAAATTTAGTTATGTCCGTAAACGCACACTTCATATGTTCTCCCCGTGCCCAAAAAACCTTATCTTTACAGACCAAGTGCATATGCATCATACAATGATGGGAAGTGTTAGAACATGTAGCTAGGTAGGCAGGTGGTTATATTCATCTGGCCTGCCGTGGTTCTGGGATGTTTGCTCCTGCTGAATTGTTAATTGTGTAGCAGTAACCATATTCTTGAAGCAACTTGTGTATAGAGCACCCAAAAACAAAAATCAACATAGACTGCAAGTGTCGCTGGACTGCATCTGAAACATATTTAGGGAAATTTATAGAGTAAATAGAATGGAACTCTTCATAACTCACGCCGCAGTGGTTTACTGGTTCATGAATGCAAATAAATAGATTCCAATTTGTCTAATCATTGCAGAACCACCTAATATTCAGTCAAATAATATATTGTACTGATTATTAGTGATTAGGTAACTTATGGTATAATTGATGTTGAATATTACTTTATAGAAGATCATCATTTCTTCTGTATTTACCTGCTCACTTCAATAATATTGCAATCAACTATACCAAAAGAATGTGTCAATCTATAGTGATACTGGAGTATATAGAAACAGATTAAGTAGTGTTGCTAGCACCAAAATGGCACAAAGAGATACAGAAAGAACACTTCTGAGGTGATCATGACCATTGTGTAATACAGAAAGTTGATTATATTACTTTTGTGTACTGGATCTTCCATGGTGACATAATCTCTGTCAATGTTTGTACAGCAAAGCATGTACTGAGTTCTCTGTTGAATGAAGCCTACAGTTTTCTCAGTCTACCAGTGAAGCCTTTTGTGGTTATATACAATATCTCATTCTTCTAAGAGGCTGACATATATTATAAAGTGCCACAATAATTGAAGACCAACAGGAACTGGTTTTTTTTTTGCATACTTTAAGTGCAACTACACTGCAGCTTCTCAAGGTACGCAAATTATGTCCTCTCACACACCCCTTGCTTAATCTTTCAATTATGTCCAAACGATATGGGTTCACCAAGTACAAAGTTCGTCTTACCATTGTTAGCTCCCCATTTCATTCTCTACAGAGCTCTCTCCTTAATTGTAAGACTGGATATTCTTTCAAACACAAAATATAACACATCTGAGGTTCAGTTTGTTTTCTACATGGCAGTAGCATCACAAATGATAGTGAAAAAGAAAACAATAGTCGCATCATGTAGACCAGACAATGTTCCAACTCAGATAGCTGCCCTTATTTATCAATATTTTACTGTTTACTTTAGTGTCAACGAAAATTGCCTTACTGGAATCCTTCCATTCTGTAATATCCAATTTTATTGTCAAGCAGAAATCCATATTTATTCTCTACAGGACCCTGTCCTTAATTGTAAGACTGGATATTCTTTCAAACAAAAAATAAAACACATGTGAGGTTGAGTTTGTTTTCTTCTTGGCAGTAGCATCACAAATGATATGTAAAAATAAAAATAAAAATCGACATTCACATCATGTACCAGACAATGTTCCAATTGAGATAGCTTCCCTTATTTATCAAAATTTTATTCTTGACTTCAGTGTCAATGAAAATTGTCTTACTATAATCCTTCCGTTCTGTAATATCTCATTCATTGTCAAGCAGAATTTTTCTTCTTAGTTCCTTGTTGCCTACACATGATCATCTTTTGGGTGCAGGCTGCAATGTGTTTACTAGCGCTAGCGTAGCGTACCGCATGTTCGAACAGTGGCATCAGAACCTATGCTTTGTGGTGTTAGATTCGGGGTAGCATTTGCATATGATGATATGTAGATTGGTTTATGTACTGGCTGATGAGATCGGTTGTCAATATGATTGACTGTACATGGTGTCAAGCGTTCGGAATTTTTTCCGTGATCGTGTTGTGGAGGTCGTGACACAAATTACCCCTACCGGTCGGTTTCCGCCATCAGGGTATATAGTGGAACGTAAAGCCGGTCACAACACGCGAAGACCAATGAGATTGGTCGAATCGGAAAGATGGTCAAAATTTGGTAAATATGATTTGCCGGTGAAAATTCCAGTGTAAAAATGCATAGATTGGATCTCTGTTTTTTTACGAATGTCCGGACGCCCGGAGATACCGTGAAGGGCCAGCCCCCTCGACCCCCGCAGGGGCGCTGCCCCTTGACCCCGCGGGAGGCAAAGCCCCCTCGACCCCCATTCGTTAATCTCTTAGGGCGGCGCATAACTTGTTTTTGCAGGGAATGCTTGTGATTTGGTATAGTCCGTATATGTTGCATGTATGTAATTATATCATGACCTGCGCGTCGTGAGTGCGGAAACCGGCTGGAGCCATATGGTTGTCTCATTATTGTTTTAATGACGTGCGTGTCAACATGAGCCATGTAATGTAATTTACTTTCATAGCTATTAGTTTGTAATAGCGTAGTATCTTATGTAACACTTGGCGGTTGACATGGGTGGCGTGGAGATGGAGATCACCACGAGGACAACCATGCATGGAGATGGAGATCACCATGGGCAGACCATGCACGTGGAGATGGAGATCACCATGCGTTGTGAAAAGGGGCTATACCATATCACACTTGTATAAACTGCCTGTGAAAGTTTATCCCTTTTATGCACCCTTCTTTTGCATGGTAGATGTTTTAAGTAGGGTGATCCCTCAAAGAATGTCAAGTATAAATGCCTCCCCAATTGCTGCACCTTCACATATCAAGTATATTTAGTGGTGGGCCTATAAAATTAGGGTGCCACTAGATCTCCTTGAAGTGATGGGTTTGTGTCGGACACTTACATGCGAAGCATTGGTTGACTTGTCGTGGCTATCAAAACAGTTTTGGGCCACGAGGCATAGGAGTTGGCGCAGCGTGAGATGTCCCCAACAACAAGAGTCGTATGGAGATACGATTAACAAGAGTTGCTTACCGAGTGATCTCGTCTTCTAGCAGTGATGCAAAAGCTCACTAGTTGACATGTTGATCTTGGATCTTGAATCACTAAGTATCAACGGAGGGATGTTGATTTTAGTGGGAGTAATGATCTTATTAAAATGTTTAATATGAATTACTCTTCATGAATACATGTCTTAGTGTTTTGCATATTTTTGTTGTAGATCAATGGCACCACCTGCTCAAGTTACTCCTTTTGCATTGAAATCAATCCTGAAAAAAGATAAATTGAATGGAACAAACTTTACCACCTGGTATAGAAACCTGAGAATTGTTCTTAGGCATGAGAAAAAGGAACAAGTTCTAGAGAATCCGCTTCCAGAGGAACCTGCCGATAATGCTAATGCCACAACCAGAAATGCCTACCAGAAACTCGTTGATGAATCAAACGAGATCAGCTGTCTGATGCTGGCTTCTATGGAGCCCGATCTACAGCAGCAGTTTGAAAATATTGAGGCTTTCGATATGATCGAGAACCTCAAAAGCATGTTTCAAATGCAGGCTAGGACCAAAAGGTTCAACGTCTGGCGATCCTTGATGGATTGTAAGCTGAAAGAAGGTGATCCACTGAGCCCACATGTGATCAAGATGATCGGGTACATGCAAGCTCTGGATCGATTGGGCTTCCCACTTGGGGACGAGTTGTCCACAGATACAATTTTGGGTTCTCTTCCGGATAGCTATGGGACGTTCATCTCGAATTACCATATGCATGGGATGGAAAAAAAAGCTCACGGAATTGCATGGGATGCTCAAGGTGGCAGAGCAGGATATAAAGAAAGGTACGCATCGTCAAGTGTTGATGGTGCAGAACTCGGCTAAGTTCAAGAAGAGCTGGTCCAAGAAAAAGGCTAAGGCAAAGGGCAAGGAGAAGGAGGCAACTCCAACTGCCGCCGCTGCGCCTAATTCAGGGTCGGCCTCGGGGACCGTTTGCTTTCACTGCAAGGAACCCGGACACTGGAAAAGGAACTACAGCAAGTGGCTTGCCGAGAAGGGCAAGAAGACTAGAAGTGTGACTTCTTCTTCAGGTACACTTGTTGTATATGTTATAGACATTTATCTTGCTGATGTTTCTAGTAGCTCTTGGGTATATGATACCGGATCGGTTGTTCACATATGCAACTCGATGCAGGGGCTAAGCAGAACTAGGAATGTTGCAAGAGGATAAGTTGACATACGTGTCGGGAATAAAGCAAGAGTTGCTGCATTGGCCGTCGGCACTATGCAACTTAATTTACCTTCAGGATTTGTAATGGAACTTAATAATTGTTATTATGTTCCTGCTTTGAGTCGAAACATTATTTCTGCCTCATGTTTGAGAGACAAGGTTATGAATTCAGTATTAAGGACAATGGTTGTTCTATTTACTTGAATAATATGTTTCATGGCTTTGCACCCGTTGTGAATGGGTTATTTATCCTAGATCTTGAAGGTGAGTCAGTCTATAACATAAATGTCAAGAGGCATAAGCCTAACTAAATAAATCTGACTTACATCTGGCATTGTCGACTAGGACACATTAGTCAAAAGTGCATGAAGAAGCTTCATGATGATGGAATTCTAACTTCGTTTGATTTTGAATCATTCGAGACATGCGAGTCTTGCCTACTTGGCAAGATGACTAAGACTCCTTTTGCAAAGAGTTGCGAGAGTGTAACATCCCCACTGTCATGCTACAGTGACCTCACACTAATGATGCCATGTCATCATGCTTTTCCAATGCAAATAGCCACTTGTCTAAAATCAAGTTCAAATTCCATTTGAAATGCAAGTCAAATAATTACTTCTTTAGATAATTAAACAAAATAGTTCATAATATTGCAAATAATACCAAAGCAATTATAAAAACAAAACCAACATTATTTGAATTACCAAATTGACCCTAATATCCAAAACAGTAGCCAAACAGCCCCAAATTAAATCATTTCTATTTAAACAAAATCCAAATCAATTCAAAATTTCCCCAAACTTTTTGTGGCAGTGCAAAATGATGCATTGTATTTATGTGGTAAGTTCCACATTTTACAGAATTCATTTGCTAGTTAAATAAAATGCAAAACAGTAAAGAAATAAAGAAAACAGAAAACAGAAAGGGAAAAAGAGGAAAACCACTGTGCATTGGGCCTAAGTGCACAGTGGCACCGGCCCAGTCCACCTCTCTCTCTCCTTCTTCCTCCTGCCTCTCTCTCCCCAGCTGTCGCCGTGGCCGAGCACATGTGCGCGTTTGCGCGCTGCTCGACACCGAGGCGCTACAGGGCGTCGTGGAGAGGATAAGGGCGCCGCCCTCGACCCCTGGCGAATCCCCAACCCCAGTTCCCCCTCGCTCGCCCTTTCCCTCTCTGTTCTTGCTCGCCCGAGCGAGCTCGTCGCCTCCGCCTCGCCATAGTCGTGGCCAATGACCACTCCGAGCCACGCCGAGCTGTCCATCGGCTCCGCCATCATCGTCTTCGTCATATACGCCCTCGGGTTCGAGCAGGGACGCCGCCAAGCCGTCGCCATCGTCGATCCTCCCCGACTGCATCCGTCGCCGCCGCAGCTCGATTTGCTCTACTCCGGCAACCCCGGCTCCCCTAAGCTCTCTGCCGTCATCGCTGTGAGCCACCGCCTCCCTTGCCCCCTCTAATCCATCGATTTCGTCCTCTAGGTCGTGTTCCCCTCGAGGCCGAGCTCTGCTCCGCCGCGGAGCTCACCGTCGCCGTTGCGCTCGTCCGTTAGGCGAGCCGAATGCACGAACGTGCTCCTGGGCTTCCCAGGCAGCGCGTGGACACCTCGGTTGGTCGCGGGCGAGCCTCGTTGCTCGGTTCCGCGCACCTCCCGTTCCGGCCGCCGCCCGTGCTCGTTGTTGCCGTCGTTCCCGGCCGCAGCTGCTCCTGCTGCTTGTGCCATTCGACGCGCAGTGCAGCACCCGTTCGAAAGCACCTAACCGCGCGCGTTTTGGCTGCCGGACGGCGATTTCCGAGCCTCGCCGGCGCGCCACCGCGTTTTAAACGCCGGTGGGCAGCTAACCGGTGGGGCCCAGCCATTAGCCACTAACCATAGCCCTAATGGCCACTGACAAGTGGGGCCAACACTGTAGCGTTTAGATTAGGCGTTAATTAACCCTCTGCTAAATGAGTCACTGACAGTCTGGGCCCGCACCCTAATTAAGCTAGATTAGTTTAGTTTAAACTGTGTTAAGCTGGCTGATGGGTCCCACTAGTTAATTAGATTAGTTTAAAACCCTGTTAAGCTAACGGAGACTGACCACTGGGTCCCACTGGACCCAGTTGACCAGTCAACTGGCTGACTGGGCAAGCCCAGTCACTGGCAGGTGGGTCTAGTGGTCCCCTTTGACCAGTCAACGTGGACCAGTCAACTGCTGACTGGGCAGTTGACTGGGCCCACATGTCAGCCTCTGTTGCACATTTCTGGGTACACTTCTGTGTACCCATAGCAGTTAATATTTGAATAATTTTTGAATTAAATTAATTCCAGAAATTCCAGAAAATGATTAAAACTTTGAAAAATCATATAAAATAAACCGTAACTTGGATGAAAATAATTTATATATGAAAAATGATCAGAAAAATAAGACGAATCCCAATATGTGATCAAAATGCTTGACCATCACTCCTAACTAGATGAACATGAAACCTTCCCCTCCGGATCAATATACCGATAAGCACCTGGAGCTGGGAAAATATTTCCGGATATTTTTCCTCTCCGTCTAAAATAATTAGGGAAGCATTAGAGCACATAATCAACCCATGCCGACCTGACATGCATCTATGTGCATTTGTTTGCCCATTATTTATTTGTTTCTCCCTCCTCTTTCTTCTCCGGTAGACCCTGTGGTTGCTGCCGATGCCACTGTGATCGACTACGTCACCGACAACCCTTCTTCCTTTTTAGCAGAGCTTCCAGGCAAGCAAAACCCCCTTGATCATTCCTATATCGCTCATTCTTTCTCTCCCATGCTTGCATTAGATTTTGCTACTGTAATTGATTGCTCCTATTCTGATGCATAGCCTGATTTTGTAACCTGCTGTTGATACTTTACTTGTTGATCTAAATGCTTAGTATAGGCTGGTTAGTGATCCATCAATGGCACCACACCCTTGTCCTTTTTGCCTTGCTTTACCACCTGTGACTCGATCAGTGTGATCGATGTACAGAGACCGAACACAGCATCGCACAACCCCTTAGTTGTACGACTCTGCAGGGCTACTATCGAGTGCCGAGGGTGATACCTCCTACCTCACTCCTGATGATATCTCTGTAGCGTGGCTAGTCGGTTGTGGGATACCGAGGGTGATTCCTCTTTCACCACCGCCGATGATGCCTCTGTCGTGCAACCCCTCAAGTGTGAACCCATCGAGGGTGATTCCTCAAAGTTCACCTTGACGGTTACATCGAGTGGGAATCCATCGAGGATGATTCCTCGGATTCCCCATGATGTTATGGACACACGGGTACTTTGACCTTCACCTCGGACCTTTGTTAAAGACGGGTCGACCCCAAGGGTACCCGCGAGAGAGTCCTGTGGCGGCTGGCTGAAAGTGGTACCACCCAGGATGTGGTGGTAGCTCGGGACTTGTCCCGACAGCTGACACGGAACTTACATTGTAGTCGAAGCGACAGGGCAGGCGGAGACTACCTAAGAGAGAGGTGGGCCTAGTCCCTGGTCGTGGTCCGCGAGATACCTAGTTGGAACGGCCGAAGCA
The DNA here is from genome assembly GCA_039707655.1 of Elymus sibiricus. NCBI lineage: Eukaryota > Viridiplantae > Streptophyta > Magnoliopsida > Poales > Poaceae > Elymus > Elymus sibiricus. The sequence continues at coordinate 88,418,409 of CM077676.1, forward strand.
CTGGTCGTCTCCGCGAGCTCCCAATAATTCACTAACGGATTTGGGTATTTGATCTGAGTTGGCCACTGGCCTATACGCACTACCACTACGCGGGATAATGGTTTAATGGGGCCCTCGGCACCGTATGTATCAGCCGAAAGCTCTGTCAGATGTCCAGTTCAGCATTGCGGCACGGCCGGGTCGGCGCCATCCATGACAGAGGTGGTGCCTGGATCACCCGGCTCGCAACGACCCGGAGTGCAAAGGGCGATGGGCCCAAGACCCCTGAGCACTTAGGATGTAGACCGGTGGGGACCTCTCTACGGAGCCTAGGTAAGACTACGTCGTGTCGGTTATCCGAGGTCGGGCATGACCCCGAAAAGTGTGTCCGGCCAGAGTTAATCGAGCGTGTTGGGTAACAGTAGTGCACCCCTGCAGGGAAGTTATCTATTCGAATAGCCGTGTCCACGGTAACAGGACGCTCGGAGTTGTATCCCGATCTACTATAACTAGAACTAGATACTTATGATACTAAATTGATATTATGGCTCCGGGATCGCTTCCTCGCGGGGTAGACGAGGAAGGATCTCTGGGCGTTACTATTATATATATTTGTTACTACATGTTATGTTATTCTACTCTCTTCTGTTGCTGCAAGACGCTGGAAGATGCTAGTCTTCGATAGGCTAGGCCTTCCCCTCCATTCTGGCATTTCTGCAGTATAGTCCACAGATACAGCCTCTTCCCTTTGATACCGATGCATACTTAGCATAGATCTGATGTAAGTCTTGCGAGTACTTTGGATAAGTACTCATGGTTGCTTTGCTACCTCTCTTTTTTTCATACCCGATTGCTGCGATCAGATGATGGAGTCCCGGATCCAGCTGATCCCGTCGACGACTACTACTACCCCGACGGTGCTTACTACTACGTGGAGACAGACGACCAGGAGTAGTTTAGGAGGCTCCCAGGCAGGAGGCCTGCGCCTTTTCGATCTAGTTGTCATTGTTTTGCTCAGCCTTCTTAAGGCATACTTGTTTAGTTATGTCTGTACTCAGATGCTAATGCTTCCGCTGACTCCTGTGTAACTCGAGCTTTTGTATTCGAGCCCTCGAGGCCCCTGGCTTGTAATATAAAGCTTGTATTATTTTATTTTGTGTCTAGAATTGTGTTGTGATATCTTCCCGTGAGTCCCTGGGCTTGATCGTGAGCATTTGCGTGTATGATTAGTGCACGGTCGAGTCGGGTGCGTCACAGAGAGGGCGTCCGAGCTGTTGGAACTTATACATAGTGATGTATGTGGACCAATGAGCACGACAGCCAGAGGTGGTTTCCAATACTTCGTGACTTTTACCGACGACTTGAGTAGATATGGATATGTCTACTTGATGAGGCACAGATCAAAAACTTTTGAAAAGTTCAAAGAGTTTCAGAACGAAGTGCAAAATCAACTCAGGAAGAGAATCAAACTTCTACAATCTGATCATGGCAGTGACTATATGAGCTGGGAGTTTGATGATCATCTGAAGAGTCGTGGAATAGTTCCACAACTGACTCCTCCGGGTACGTGATACGTCTCCAACGTATCTATAATTTTTTATTGTTCCATGCTATTATAGTATCAATCTTGGATATTTTATATGCAATTATATGCCATTATATATCATTTTTTGGGATTAACCTATTAACTCAGTGCCCAGTGCCAGTTGCTGTTTTTTGCTTGTTTTTGTCTTTTCAGAAAATCATTATCAAAAAGAGTCCAAACAAGAAAAAAACTTTGGATTAATTTTTTCTGGACCAGAAGAGACCCACGAAGCTTCGGGAGAAGACCAGAGGAGCCACGAGGGAGCCACAAGCTCGGAGGGCGCGCCCCCCCAGGCTTGTGGGCCTATCGTAGCCCCTCCTGACCTAATTCCAACGCTATAAATTCCCAAATATTCCCAATATACCAGAGAGACAGAAGAGAAAACCTTTCCACCGCCGCAAGCCTCTGTTCTTCCGTGATCCCATCTGGAGGCCTTTTCCGGTACTCTGCCGGAGGGGGAATCGATCACGGAGGGCTTCTTCATCAACCTTGCTGCCCTTCTGATGATGTGTGAGTAGTTTACCACAGACCTGCGGGTCCATAGTTAGTAGCTAGATGGCTTCTTCTCTCTCTTTGATCTTCAATACCATGTTCTCCTCGATGTTCTTGGAGTTCTATCCGATGTAATCTTCTTTTGCGGTGTGTTTGTTGGCATCCGATGAATTGTGATTTTATGATCAGATTATTCATGAGAAATATTTGAGTCTTCTCTGAACTCTTTTATGCATGATTATTATAGCTTTGTATTTCTCTTCGATCTATCGATTTGGTTTGGCCAACTAGATTGGTTTATCTTGCAATGGGAGAGGTGCTTTGTGATGGGTTCAATCTTGCGGTGCTCAATCCCAGTAACAGAAAGGGACATGACACATATTTGTATTGTTGCTATTAAGGATAAAAAGATGGGGTTTAATCATATTGCTTGAGTTTACTTTGTCTACATCATGTCATCTTGCTTAAGGCATTACTCTGTTTCATACTTAATACCCTAGATGCATGCTAGATAGCGGTCGATGGATGGAGTAATAGTAGTAGATGCAGGTAGGAGTCGGTCTACTTGTCTCGGACGTGATGCATATATACATGATCATTGTCATGAATCCGTCATAATTATTTGCTTCTCTATCAATTGCCCAACAGTAATTTGTTTACCCATCGTATGCTATGTGTTCGAGAAAGAAGCCTCTAGTGAAAACTATGGCCCCCGGGTCTACTTTTATCATATATTAAAACCAAAAAATACCTTGCTGCAATTTATTTAATTTTATTTTATTTTGTATTTTAGTTTATCTATCTATCACTATCAGAATTAATCCTTGCAAATAACCGCTAAGAGGATTGACAACCCTCTTATTTGCGTTGGGTGCAAGTGTTTGCTTTTGTGTGTGCAGGTGCTGCTAAAGGGATTTTGTGTGGTTCTCCTACTGGATTGATAACCTTGGTTCTTAACTGAGGGAAATACTTATCTCTACTATACTGCATCATCATCTCCTCTTCGGGGAAATACCAATGCAGTCTACAAGTAGCAATACGCCATAGAGAAATGGCGTGTCGGAACTGAGGAATCAGACTCTGTTGGACATGGTCCGATCAATGATGAGTCAGTCGGATTTACCCTTGTCATTTTGGGGATACGCTCTAGAAACTGTAGCTTTCACACTAAACAGGGTACCATCAAAGTCCGTAGATAAGACACCATATGAGATATGGACTGCGAAGAGTCACAGTTTGTCTTTTCTGAAAGTTTGGGGATGTGAAGCATATGTCAAGCGACTCCAGTCGGACAATCTCACACCCAAATCGGACAAGTGCATATTCGTGGGATATCCAAGGGAAACCTTGGGATATTACTTCTACAACCGTGAAGAGGGCAAAGTGTTTGTCGCTCGACATGGAGTTTTCCTTGAGAAAGAGTTTCTCAATCGGAAGGCTAGTGGGAGGACGGTCCGACTCGAAGAAATTCGAGAACCACATGGGGATGTTCCAGTAGGTGATTCTGTCACACCGGAGTTAGTCAGGGAACCCGTAGTGGAGTCGACGCCGGTTCCACGGAGGTCGGAAAGGTTGCGCAATATGCATGACTGCAATGTGTTGTTCTTGGAGAACAACAAGCCGACTACATATGCCGAAGCGATGGTGAGCCCTGATTCCGAGTTATGGCTTGAGGCCATGAGATCCGAATTAAAGTCCATGGATGATAATCAAGTTTGGAACTTGGTTGATCTGCCAGATGGCATTCAAGCCATTGAGTGCAAATGGATCTTTAAGAAGAAAACTGATATGGACGGAAATGTCACAGTCCATAAGGCTCGACTTGTCGCTAAAGGTTATCGACAAGTTCAAGGAGTTGACTACGATGAGACTTACTCACCGGTAGCGATGACTAAATCAATTCGGATCATTCTTGCTATAGCTGCATATTTCGACTATGAGATATGGCAGATGGATGTCAAAACGGCTTTCCTTAATGGAAATTTAACCGAGAACATGTATATGACACAGCCTGAGGGTTTCGTCGATCCAAAGAATTCTAGCATGGTATGCAAGCTTCAGAGATCCATTTATGGATTAAGGCAAGCATCTCGGAATTGGAACGTTCGCTTTAATGAAGCGGTCGAAGAGTTTGGCTTCATCAAGAATGACTGTGATCATTGTGTATTCAAGAAGGTCAGTGGGAGCTTAGTAGCATTTCTGATCTTATATGTGGATGACATATTGTTGATTGGAAATGATGTTCAAATACTTGAATCTGTCAAGCACTCATTGAAAAATAGTTTTTCGATGAAGGACTTGGGAGAAGCAGCTTATATTTTGGGAATCAAGATCTATAGAGATAGATCGAGAAAGCTTATTGGATTAAGCCAGAGTTTGTATATTGACAAGGTGTTGAAGCGGTTCAACATGCAAGATGCCAAGAAGGGTTTCTTGCCCATGTCACATGGCATTAGTCTTAGCAAGACTCAGAGTCCTTCGACTCCTGATGAGCAAAGACGCATGGATGGGATTCTGTATGCTTCGGCTGTTGGGTCCATCATGTATGCTATGGTATGTACTCGTCCCGATGTTAGCTTTGCTCTCAGCGTGGTGGGCAGATACCAGTCTGATCCAGGTGAGAGTCACTGGACAGCAGTTAAGAATATCCTTAAGTACTTGAGAAGGACTAAGGATATGTTCCTGGTTTATGGAGGTGGGGATGAGCTCGTTGTAAAGAGTTACACCGATGCTAGTTTCCAAACCGATAGGGATGATAGTCGATCCCAATCTGGGTTTGTGTTCATTCTGAATGGAGGAGCAGTGAGCTGGAGGAGTTCCAAGCAAGATACGGTAGCTGATTCTACAACAGAGGCCGAGTACATTGCGGCTTCCGAAGCTGCAAAAGAAGGTGTTTGGGTGAAGAATTTTATTTCTGATCTTGGTGTGGTTCAGAGCACGTCCAATCCATTGGACCTCTATTGTGATAATAGTGGTGCTATCGTGCAAGTCAAGGAACCACAGAACCATCATAAAACCCAACACATACTCAGGCGTTTTAACCTTATTCGCGACATTGTCAAGAGAGGTGATGTAAATATATGCAAGGTACACACGGATGCAAATGTTGCTGATCCATTGACGAAGCCTCTCCCACGGCCGAAGCATGAGGCGCACATGAGTTCCATGGGCATACGAGGCCTAAATGATTGACTATAGTGCAAGTGGGAGACTGTTGGAGATATGGCCTAGAGGCAATCATGTGATGATGATATTTCCCTATGTATTCATGAGTCTTTTGTATTGTCCTCGAACATCATCAATGATATGTATCAATAAGTATGTGACTTGTTTGTGGAACTATGTATTGTATGATGATCGTTCTAATGGTCCCTAGTTGATAAGGTTATGCGGACACATATCCTTGACTAGTATACGACTCGGTTGATGACTATGTTTCACAAGTCATGTGCATGGAGATGCTAAACCGATAGTATGGACTCGGGGATGGAGATCACCGAGTCGGACAGACCCACTTTGACACGCAGCGAGATATTGTCATCTGTTAGTCTCAAGTACAATGTCTATGCCATGTCCTAGACCTGAGGTCCTCGCATGTTCTCGGGATAAGGATCGACTCACTTAGGGTCTATCAAACGCTACTCCGTAACTGGGTAGTTATAAAGGTAGCTTTCGGGTGAGTCGTGAGACATGCCGCGAGACATGGTTGACCAAGATGGGATTTGCCCCTCCTATATGGAGAGATATTCTCTGGACCATCTCGAGTGATCAGATTCGGAAAGCATGGCCATGCGACTTGGGTTAAGTGTTAACCCGGTTCAGGAATCTGTATCACGGTTTCGAGAAGAGAGATCGAGCTACCACAAGGGTGACAAGTACTCGCCTTGAGCCCGACAACATATATCGTGAGGCAAAAGGAATGTTGCATATGACACATTGTCGAGGTTCGTCAAATGACTTTACACACACATGGGAGTTGGCACGTTCTGCTAGGAGCCGCTACCAACTATCGACTTCGGTCGTGTCCATGTGTACGTGAACCTATAGGGTCGCACACTTAAGGGACTGCAGCTCATTCGGATTGGATCCAAGTGGAAAATGGATGTAGACTCCTAGTGGGCTCAAGTGTTGAGCCCACCTCGGAGGTCTATATAAAGGGGAGTGGGCGCACCACTTAGGGTTGATCGTTTTCTAACCTGGACAGCCGCCGCCCAACTCCCCACGCCCATGCCGTGCGACCGGACCTAGCAGTCCGCCGCCCGATGCTGCTCCCCGTACGTGTGGATACCTTGGAGGCATCGCACTTGCGGTGCTCGGACAAACCGTTCGAGGGATCCGCGAGGTACCATTCGCGGGAGATCACCGTTCGCGGGTCTTCGCTGTTCGTGGGAGATCGGCGACGCGAGGAGGAGATCGACTACACGCATCACCAACTCTACTTCCGCTGCGGTGACTGCACGTCTAGTGGTAAACCCGATCATGTGATCTATTTCCAGCAGCATGATCTTGGGTGTGCGGTAGAAATTTTTATTTGGCGCTAGCGTAGCGTACCGCATGTTCGAACACATTCTCCGGTGCCTCGTGTGGTGCACCAGTCCGGGCGCCGCAACCGCGTCGTGATGGATGTCGCCGGCTCGTCCCAGGACGGTTCCATCATCGATCTGACGTCCACCGGCACCGTCAGGGTTCTGGGCTCCGACGAGGAAGAGTAGGGCATGGGAGACGGTGGCGCCTTGAGTCCCGTGAGCCGGCTCGTGTCCCATGTCCTACTTTACCTCGCCAGCGACTGGACCAACACTCTGAGGAGCGCAGCCGGCCGCCAGACATGGGCACAATGGAGCCGGACGGGCTCTAAGATTAGGTTTACGTTGCATGTAATAGTATGAATTTGAGGTTTCTAATTTGAGGTATCCGGTTGTGGAGTGGATTATTTGAGGCGTGACCGGTCACTGTCTGCCTGGCGCGTCCGCGGGTGTTTGAGGGGTCGGATTTGCCAAGTCCGTCTGTAGATGCTCTAAGAAGTTCTTATACTCCCTCCTTCCATCTATACAGGGCCTAAGTTTTGAATCTCTAATACCAAGGCTGTTGCATAAAAAGAGGAGCAAATATTGGGAATAGTACTTGGCCAACCAAATCTCAACAAATCACATGCCAAGATTTTTTTGGGCGCCGTGTTGCCCGCTCTCCTCCCTCTCCATTAACCCCTCGCATGCAACTTCCTCTCCACCTTTTTCTGCATGCAGCCCAACAATAACTCCTCCAGTCCTGCATGCAAATCAATGCTGCCGCCATCGCGTTTTTACAAGGACGACCACGCGTGACCTGCAAGGGGGAATTAAGTGGGAGATGCATCGGTTAGCTCGTTTGGCCTTGTATAGATGGAAAAATGAAATTTGGGGTTAGGCCTTATATAGATGGAAGGAGGGAGTAGGATTGGTTCCCGAGGAATGCGATCCCATGAATCAAACAACATGTACATGAAAAATTCCAGAGGGTCTCAATCCTGTAAAATTTCTTTGCAAATGATGTAAATTAAATAAGGCCTAAGATTTTACAAGATAACAATCAAAAGTCAATAGAAGTCGAGTGGCTAAATTTTATGAAACATAACTCATACATTATTGGCTCAAGCACACTTTGGACAAATGAAACGGAGGAAGTAGATAGCCAGAAGGGCATATAGCAATTCCCGACACGAACCTGCTGAAAAGGGGCAAATACACTTGATGAAAACTTATGAAACAAATGCTGCTGTACCTGTGTGCACACTATGCCACCCTAGTTTTGAAATTCTCTTCTCAGGCAGTCCATAACTAACCACCTGTAGGTATGATACTAATATAAAAATATGATTTAGCAATTATCTCAATGGCAGAAAAACATATGCGCAGAGCTATACTCCCAAGACTGTTCAAAGCAGAGCCACACAGAGAAAACATCAAGTTTCCACAACGAAAGACTTAAGCATTCCATTACATGATCAAATTAAGGTCATCTAAGGACATAAAAGTGCACACGATAACATATTATTAGTAGGATAAAGATGAGCAGAACCCAGGCAGGTTGGTTGATCACAAAGATTGGCAAGCCCTGCTGAGGTTGATCATACAGCTTCAGGAGGAAAAAACCATGTCAGGCCCCACTGTCTGGCTTGGCATTGCGGTACTGCAGGACTCCCTGAAAGTAATGGCATGATTGTCCCATTTCTCACGTTATATATGCCAGCGTGGCGAAGAGGGTCTGCAGAAGCCTCCGGACAAGGATAGTCGCAGATGAAGTAGATGCAGTCCTCCTGGGATCCACTGCATTCACCAGCAGGCAGGGACTTCGAGCTTTGCTTGCCAAGAAAGAGCGCATGACCACCCAAATCACTCACCAGTCTCCACTGACCAGGGTTAGTGCGCAAGTCTGCCTCAAGGACATTAAATTCAACAGTCTGAGAACTCCTAAAACCCTGTGACTTTGTAAATCGTTGCACCATCAGCAGCCTACCGCCACATTCCACTAAATACTGCCAATTGCCAATGGCCAATTCCTTTTTAGACAGGTATGGAGGCGTTCTGTGATAATCACCCATAGAGTCAATTAGGCATTCCATGTTTGGCTTACTACCAAGGTTCTCGCTGAAATCAACGACGAAAAGCTTGAAAAACTCAGACACCACGTACAGCCTTCCATCGAAGAATGCAAGGTCCACTAATATTGTTGGGTCCTCAGTGCATACACCTCTGAACGGGTAGGTGGCAGCAGGTGGTTGGATAATACAAAGATCAAGAGAATAACCATTGCCAATGATCAGCGCAGCAGCAAGGGACTTTGGTGATGAGTCCAGGGACGAGGGAGCCACCAACTTATAGGAAACAGCTGGGAAATGACCAAGTTCAGCATGGTTATCTATCTCGCTCTGCCAAACAGTGACTAGATTAGGAAGCTCCAATGTGGTCTTGGAGAAAGGGTTCACCAATGAACATGCACCATCACTGCTCATGAGGAATAGCCTGTTGTCAACGGAGCCGTGCCAACGAGCACCATCGGGTAGAGGCATGCGGTGAACCTCACTGCCTGGGATGCTGAGGAAGGTTCCATCGGGGAGGGTGAGCCAAGGGAATGGAAAGGGAAGGGTCTTCGACATACTATTAGAGCGCCATGGGTGACAAACTGCCCTCAGGCGAACACGGTCAGCTAGGGAAGGGAGGCGCTTCAGGACAAGGCCCAAGAGTTCCGGCGCAAGATCTGACCAAGGTCCAAACTGTGCAGCCTCCATCATGCAAGTCTACAAGACAAGATATAGGATCCATAGTTTAGCAGAGTAAGAAAATTGTAATGCATATGCTTGCTGAACTACTCTAATAACAAAGGCATCACAAAGCAATAGAAGTTCAGAGTATAACAAAAATACGAAGATATCGTGGAAATTTGCACAACTAGCCTTGCAGTTCATGGTTATCACATACTATACTATATGCTTCTTGCACTTGGCAACGGCAGAAAAGCAGGCAGTAAAGCACTATTTATTTGTCACAGTAACCATAACAAAGCACCATTTACTTTTTTGAACCACGGAAATAATAGAAACACCAGCAGCGCAGCATCATAAGGGGGGGGGAAGCCCACCTAAATTAGTTTCTCATGTCCAGTGGCTTGACACTAATAAGCTACTCAGGGTAGTCCATTCTCTAATTTTTTCATATGAGGAAGCAGTTTTCTGTTATATGAAATATGTCTAAAAAGAGGTGACATTTTGTATACAGGGTGAAGTGATGACAAATGGGAATCTGAGACAAGTTTAACCATAACTGAAGATTCGTCACCTTAAACTCCATTACAGAACTTAGAACAGCTCGAAAATACTACACCCTCTGTTCCTAAATATAAGATGTTTTGGCAGTTTTCAATTTAAACTGCCAAAACATCTTACATTTAGAAACAGAGGTAGTACCTTACATTTGTAGTTTATGGATCAGATAAAAGAACTTTATTACCAAGGTTTGATCACCTAAAAGAAATAATTTTGATCGACCTTTTTTATCCAAATAAAAAATACTTTGGTTAGGTAAAGTAGCTATCTGGAACAACAATTAAAAGGTAAGTACAGATCTACTAAAAAAACAACATCCCCCAACCCTGCAGATTAAATCTAGGAATCGGATCGAGCCAAGGATTCAACTACTCATACACTTTTTTGCAGTTTTTACATCAGACAAATGCAGATCTACCAAAAGAAACAATTTCGATTAGCTAAAGGAATGGATTTCCATGACCGGCTAAACCTAACGAGAGATAATCAGATATATACAATTTCGATTAGCTAAAGGAATGGATTTCCACCTCCAACACACACTCACCAGCTTGACGGCGGCACTGGAGGGAACACCACCACCACAAAGTAGAAGCCGGAGAGCATGACGCCATTGCAGCAATATACAATTTTAATGTTTGGGCAAAAAGACAAGAACATTGTTTTATTTATGTAAAACTATTTCGTATTGGTGGCTTCGCCAATCACTGAGGGCATCTTTGATTCACATAATTGCAAAAATGCAGAAATAAAAAAAAACATAGAATTGTGTCCATAGGGGCAATAATTCATTCGGATTAGATCCGAGTGAAATTTAAGTATAGAATCCTAATGGGGTGCCTCGAAAGGGTGAGAAAGTTCCACGACCTAGCTGTCATCACTAAAATCAACGCACACCCTCAACTTCCCATATCCCTCCTTTTTCACAAGCAAAACACTAGACATTTAATCACCGTACTTATAAAGTCTTATAAAATTAGCTTTAAGAAACCGACCGATCTCATCCTTGATATAGTCATCATACTTCTTGGGAATAAACCTCCTGGTCGGTTGTTTAAAAGGTCTAAAACTGGCCTTAAGAGGCAACCAATGGTCTGCTAGCTCTCATATCAACCCAGACATTTTCATGATGTTTTCATGCAAAGCAACCAACATACTCTTTCAAAGCTCGATCAACTTAACCTTATAATTGCATCTTGATTTTTTGTTCACAAAGCGATGTCCTATTAATTTAAAGATCCCCTATATCAACCTCAAAACATGTTATTACTTTTGGCAAGGCCTTGCTACTAACAAAGCATTCCTCCCCTTCCCAAAGGCGACTAGAGCAAACTCTTTTATCTAAAACTAATGAAAAAACAAATGTTAGAAAACTTTTTTTTGTGATGAACAAATATTAGAAAACTAATGTCCTGCAAAGATGATTTCTAGGTGCTGATGGTGAGGGAATGTGCTGATGGTGGGCGTCACCGGCTGCTCGATGGAGGGAGGCGCTGCAGGGGGCGGTGGGGCAGAGGAGGCTCGGCGGACTCGGCGCGCCGCAGCGGGCGGTGGGGTAGGGGAGGGCCGGAACCCTGGCGTCAGGAGGGACACCAGGGAGGCAGACCGGTGCTGCTTGCCAGGATCATGGCCGCCGGTGGATTTCTTGATCGAAACGGCGGCGGTGGCTATGTGACCGGAACTGGATACATCTGCATCGGGGATGGGCGACCTTAGTGTTGTGACGAAGGGATTGGAAGAAGTGAATGGATTACAACTTTACCGTTCTACCTTTTTTTTAAAAAAATCCTTAAATGATTTTTCAGATCCGACGGCCGGTCAGAAAAAAATTAGAGACGGAGTTACACGAAATCACAAGTAGTAACTCGCCAATCACCGTAAAAAAGCTCTCTTTTTTAACCCAGTACTATTGAAGATGTTTACATACACGCACAACAATCATCCCTATGAATACGACATCGTCAAAAAGTCAAGGAATCTTACCATCTGAGCTACGCTAGTTTGTGCTGGATTTTTTAGCTTACAGATCACAATATTTTTAAACAAAATTTTACAGGTCCGAAGATCATGTATACTATAAATTTTCACAGAACTGTTTCTGATTTCTTTAAAACTTTGAAAAATATTTTTCATTTTTAAAAAATAACAGGCTTCAAGGACTCTGTTTCCCAAAACTTCGCACTCATTGGAACGCGCGCTATCGCTACATGATTGTGTACACAGATACTGTTGCAAGGCACGGTTTTCGCCGCACCTTTGCTGCCACTAATGCGTGTTACTAGGCGGCCTTGCTTTACAATTACAACACGGGCGCCACAGACGAACGCATGCTTCCAATACGACTCTGTCACACGGGCATCGTAGGCGTGCACGCGTTTCACAGCGCTGGACAGGCGGCATGCATGCATGCGGTTCCTCCATCGAGCGGCGTTCTCAGAGCAACGAGGGCTTCACAGGTGCACCTGTTGGTGATTCCCTGTGCAACCATTGCAGCTGTGGCGTAGGCTTTGCGTTCCTGTAAAAGCCCCGGCTCCCATGCAGGGCACAGGCTTTGTAGTAATTGCACTTCACAGCAATGCATGCGTACAAACAGAGGGCAAGTGTCCGGCCTGGTTGCTCATGCATGCATACCACGGGAGCAAGTGGCACCTCTAGCCGATTTTCCTTTTTCAAGATTTGCCTCAGAAGAGAATAGATGCAGATTTTTGGCTCTGGGGGCATATGCTCTTTAATAAACAGTAAACTCGAAAAATAATCTGAATTTTTTTGTAGATGTTTATATTAGTGTAGCAAGTGTGCTGGACAATTTTCATGCCATATAGGATAGCAGTGCTTCGTCGGTGAAAAAAAACAGAATTAAGTGTAACATTTGACGTTTGAGAATTTTCATGCCATATAGGATAGCAGTGCTTCGTCCGGCGGAGAGCCACTGAACCCAACTTTTTCAGCTGCAACAAACATACATTGTAAACGCAAGATATACATCGTGAAGTCACAGCTGTGTGACAAGATAGTCTAGGGCTAACCTATGAAATCGATAAGCAGCTTGCCGTTGCAGAACCTTCCCGTAGCGACATGGTCTTTGAAGTCCCTGCCATAGGGAGGGAAGTTGGCTTTGGCGATGGTGAAGATGTAGTTGTTGTTGCCGACATCCACCAGTGAGTCGCCAAACACCATCACCGCTGGAACCGCCGGCCCTTGCTCGCCGCTGTGCCCCATTGGCTGCGTCGAAAGGAAGATAGCCAGGAGCAGCAAGCACCTCGACGCCATTGTAGCCTGCCAGACTTGTTGCCATTGTGGCCTGCCGGACTAGCTACTACTTTGAGTTGGAGTTGTCTAGAAGACAAGAAACTACTGCTCTAGTGTAAAGAAAGAACACTTTACAAAAAGAAAGCTAGCGTGATGTGCCAAATAGAAACAAACTAATAAAGTGGTAAGAAAACTACAGAGCGAGTGATCTACACGCTGGCTTCTAGCTAGGCCAGGATCACCCACACGAAACACATGCCGTCTTTACAAAAAAGAAAAAGGAAACACATGCCGTGTAGAAATAAGAAACACATACAGTGTACTATAACCAGCAAAGGAGAAACAAATGGACGCAGAGTTTCTGAGCCCGAGCTCATTTGAGCTCGGGTGAACAGTAAATTCAAAAAAATTCAAAAAATCTGAATTTTTTTTGTGACAAACATTGACAAAAGTTTTAAGTGCTTGCAAAAATTTGTCATGGAGTCACATTCCTAGAAGGTGTGGCAAAAAAAACAAAATCGGTACTCTGAAAATGCTACTTTCAAAAGCATTTTGGAGCACTGAATTTGTTCTTTTTTTGCCACGCCTTACAGGAATGCGATTTCATGACGAATTTTTGCAAGCACTTGAACTTTTGTTAATGTTTGTCACAAAAAAAAATCATATTTTTTTGAATTTTTTCGATTTTACTGTTCATCAAGCTCATTTGATCTCGGGAGCAGGACACTTTCTGCTTTTGGATAAGCATCTGAAGAGGTATCTGTGCCATGGAAGAAATAAGAAGGAAAATACATTACGGTCGTCCACAGGAGCTTCTGCTGTTCTACATCACCAACCTTCAGAAAAGGCTCCTGGTGTTTTGCCCGACACCCAGATGGAGAAGGTACAAATAGCAGAAGCCAAGCACCACAACACCTGGAAGAGAGAAGGCGACAACCCCCAAAGCATTGTCACAAGGGAAGGCTCACAGGCAAGGCAAATAAGACGGTTATATGGAAAATATGCAGGGCAACCATCACAGGGTCTCTAGACAAAGAACCAACACCACCGTCCTGACAAAGCAAAGGAGAGGAACCAGAAACCCACCGGCGCCACGGCCCTCGCAAAGCGAAGATGACGAACCACAGGCAAGTAGCCTAGAAAGGCTCGTAGATTTTCAAGAACTAGGATGGTACAAAATCTGAGCAGACTTGTTCAGGGTAATCACTTGAAACATTCAAATCTGACTCTGGCATTTTTACCCTAAACACAGAGTAATGGTGATTTAAACTTTTCTCCCCATGCAATCTGTAGACACTGCCCAGCGCTCCAGTGATTGGATTAGGGAAAGCGTAGAAGACGCGCTTGAATCTTTGATGTACAAGTGCCATAGCACACCTTCAAATAAACAAACATGTCAGCAACCTAAACAGTAAGCAACAACCAGAAAATGATGTCATACTCTATTAATATACTGAACCGACATTGTGCAGGGTTCCCAAACAAGATAGATGTCGAACCCTGTGCAGAGATATGGTCTGTTTGTTCCAGACAAGTCACTCCCGCATTCTTGATGCTCAGCTTGTTCTTTATCCTGATGTTCAAGTTCAAACTTGTTAGAACAAGATGGGGAGAACAACAAATATGCATCATTTTCAGTCCTGTGTTACAATAGTTAGTGTCCAAGGGTTATTAAAGTGAAGTGGCAACAATCAAAGGCAAGATATAAGTAACAGGGCTCACCTTTGTAACTATCTTTGGCCGCTTTGCTGGTTCATTGTCAGAACAATTCTCCATATCGCCATTTAAGTTTGATTCGGTTGTTGGAGAAGTTGAAGTATGGAACAGCATTCGATCTCTCTCCGCAGCATTTTCAATGGCAACTATGGCAGCATGTCTCAGAGGATGCCAAAGAAAACCACCTTCAGAGGACAAAGTCTTCTGCTCAGAAGACCTCTGTTTTGCCCATCCCCAAGAGTTTATGCATGAGACCTCCATGTTCAAGCCAATGCGGACATGGGAGCTTGACAGCAACAACCTGCCATCATTATCCCCAGCTGTTTGAGCCAAAGAGCGGCCACCATCTGCTTCCACATTGACACATCTGTTCCTTTTCTGGAAGGCATCATGCTGGTGTGTTTGATCTGTAGCCTTCGAAATTATTTGCATACTTGATGGATCAACAATAATGGCCGTGTTGCCCACCTGGGGAAAGCTCACCCATGCAGAAGTTAACACAAAAATATATGATCTATAACAAAGAACCAGCAAACTAAAATCACATAATATAAATAAGAAAAACAATAGACATGGTATGCTTGCTAAAGTTAATAGAGTATACTGCACCTTCGCATTAGGGTTGAAAAAGGTTCTCACTTAATACTAACAACAATATTTAGAAAAATAATAAGGGAATCAGTAGAGTAATCTAGCAATAAATAAATAGTGCACAATCAGGAGTGGCCACCTCTGATAACTGGATAGCGGTCCTCATGCAATCAAATATTGATGGTAATTCATCCTCTTTAAATCCAGATGCACCACCAGTGCTGCAACATTAAGAGAAAAGTGCATCAGAAAAGCTAACATACATGCTACGACATGGCATTTACTGTGCTTGTAAGTTGCAATTTAAATTGCTTCCAAAGACAACAATCTATATGAGCAATCTTAATTTTCCATTCGAAGTAGAAAACATTCCTATGGGAGGTATGCAGTAATACTGCAAGTTACACATTGCAAATTTATGATTCAATTAGTCAATTGCTTATGACTGATATGTCAAGTTACAATCCTGTTTTCCTATTTTTGCCTTACAGACCCTCGCTTGAACAGAGTTACACATGTTTGGACCTCTTTCTAGGCTGGGCACAATCTTAGTTGAGAATGCGGGTTGTTAAGTACTCGTACCTAAGGATAGCACTGCCAAGGACCATAACAAGGAACGGAAATCCTTGCCTACAGTTTTGAGCCCATTTGGTTAACCATGCCAGGCTAAATTTGGCTTATATGCCGATTAAGGACAGTGTGTTTCATGCTACGCCAGTGGTTTGTCAATAAATTGAACAAGACAGGAGTAACCAATGGCATTAAAAATGTAGAACACAGAAAATACATCATATGAAACAGAATCAGAACATACTCATGCAGGGGATGATAAGAAGTTGGCCAGAGTTTGCACTGTTCCTCCCATTCCTCTTTCGACATAGCAGGATAGCTGGCAACCTGTGAAAGACATTGCAAATATTGAATATCAACATACGATAGGCTTCACCTGTAAAGAAATCCAGTTGATTTTTTTTTTGATACATCATGACTGATAACTACTTAGTTACAGCTTTATCTACTATCATTATGATCCACATTTTTCACAGAACAAAAGACAATATATTTAACCAATGTTCCTGATGTAAGTGCATTCTGGACTATGTAATGCATTGTTATCAGACTGTCAACAGGTCAGACACAAAAAACTTGGCGGTATTTGCCGCGGAGATCAAACTAGACACTACATTTTCATTCATGATGAGTGCATGATAAATTTCACGAAGGTTACTGGATGGTAGGAACTAGCAGGTGGCCATATTCATGTGCTTATTTTGACAAAGTGAAAAGCTGACCCAAAGCGATAGGGAGTTCAATTCCACAAGGATACTTACTTTTGCAATGAAAGGACTCAACTGGTAAGCCTCCACTACCTTTTGTACATCCTCGGGAAACCCATTCTTACAACTTTCAGGCCCAGTGGAAAGGCATAAGATGATCGATAACTCAGATTTTTCTGTCAAAGGAAAAGAAATAAAGAAAAATCACACAGGGAAGAGAGTGCACAGAAATGTTTTGACATAGTTACTGGTCACATGTTATACACAGCTTTCAACATGGTGGGTTGCTCAGATTTATATCTGATCTATAGATGGTTGTGCCAGTTGACTATTAATAGCTCTGACATGGTAAGCTTGGAAGTATATATAGATCTATACAATGGCTTCAATGATCATGTGCTCCACTTTACGACGTTATGAAAGTATGCACTCAAAGGGCAAACAGAAAATAAAAGAACTAGATAAAAGTGTATATACTACCACACTCAATACGACGACGCACCCGCTTAACATGCCGCAGATTCTCCAGTGGGCACACCTGATTAAGTTGCCTGAAATGTCACTCACACTAACAAGTCACTGCCGGGTTACCAAAATGATTTTTAAAGTTTGTGTCCACACAAGCCAACAACATTCACATAATAGCACTTAAGCATGGAATTGTGAACAAAATACAATTATAAATTAAACAAAAAGTGGTATTTGAATTTTATGTCAGTTTTCTATGTAGATAAATTACTAATCCACAATTCCACTATTGTGAACAAAATTGCCACTTAACCAATAAAATTATTTTATTTACTTTTGAAATTTGTATCCACAAGTTGTGGTCTAAAACTTGAATCCAAAAGGTTACTAAGGTGTATTAAGCAAATATGAATTGAAATTGAACTCCTCTTTATACTGTAATCGGTCGAACACAACAACTATTTTTTACTCGGAGTTAGCATTAAACAAAAAAATGTCATTCCGAATGCTAGGTACACCATTGAATAAAAGCAATCCTTAAATATTAATATGTTCTTGCCATCAATTAGTTTGACAAAAAAAAAATAGTCAGTAATACTGTTCACAGAATAACCTTGTTAGTTGCAATCCTCTACTGATAAATCCTAACCAAAAATACCAGCTGAATAAACAACGAATAGGAGTAAATTCATGTACCTAATGACAGTATTGGCTACCTTGGATTCAATCTTCGCAGCCACCACATCAACTGGCAACAAAAGGAAGAAAAAAAAGAGAATATGATACTAGAATGGCAACAAAAACAACTATAGTAATAAATTAGTGATTAAAAGAGAAACCTGTAGAATGTGGGAGGGGAGTTAGGTTGCCGGCAACCTCAATAAGCTCCCACGCCATGGCTACCAAATTTAAATGGAAACTGAAGTCAAGAAACAAAAAAACTCACGGACTAATTCTTAAGGCGAGAAATTGATCAATCTAAGCAAGTTCTAGTATCATATAAAGTTATAAACAGGAGGAAGAAATGGATTGATAAATTCAACAAATAGAGGAGGCGAGTAAGTAACCATGGAGAATGTGGAGGTCCGAGCTCAAATAGTCGGCGCAGGTGTTGGGAGTGTGGGGCTAAATGAGAAGCATGTGTTTTAACAGCACAGAAGCATCAACCACGCAAAACCAAAACCGACCTAATTAACCACGCACGGGGCATCAGGGCTCATCATGACATCAGGAATATATTGCTCCTCCTAACTCCGATTTAGCTTATCCAAACCCACTGTCAACACTAGAGTACACAAAAAATAAAATTACAAACTACAGCAGCATCCTAGGCGTGTTTGGTTCCGGGGGCTGGGCTGGGGCTGGTAACTACAAATGCCATACTCATAGTGCAACCGACTCCAGTAGATCCATAAAATTTTGAGTTCAAGGGCTACGATTCAACAAAGCGTTGCGACAATCACAGGTTATTCATCAACGCATTGGGACAAAACAGCCTGAGAGGAGCGAGAGGGGGCGGGTGACCGGCTGACCTTGTGGTTCTCCGTGCTCGGGTAGAAAGAAGATGCTCCTTGGGGGCGGCAGAGGAGCTCAGGGGGAGCGCAGTGGGGACAGGTGTGGCAGTCCTCCCGGCCGGCGACGGCGGGCGGAGCCAAACCTAGGGAGAGTGGGCTTTCTTTGATTGAGGAGGGGGGAACGCAAGAGAGACAAGGACTGCCAATCACGGCCCGCTGGCTTTCCAGGGCCTAGTCCACGACCGGCGCATGTGCGTTTTGAATGGGCGCCCCTGTGTCTCGCTTTAAGCGAGACAGGGTGGAAGTCTCGCGTCTGGGGCAGCCCCAGATGGCCCGGCCCAGCCACGCGGGAGGCCGCGACCTGTTTTTTTGTTTTTTTTCAGTTTTCTGTTCTCGTTTTTTGCTTTATTTTTGTACTTTTCTTTATACTTTAAAATATTATATATATATATATATATTACAAAAAAATATTCAAAAACACATTTTGAAAATGTTGAACAAGAATTTGAAAAATGTTGAACAAGTATTTGAAACTGTTGAATAAAGTATTCAAAATGTTGAACAAGTACTTGAAATATGTTGAATAATTATTAAAATAAATTAAACGCGTATATGAAAAATGTTCAACGAGTATATGAAAAATGTTGAATAAGTATTTGAAAATGTTGAATAAGTATTAAAAATATGTTGAATAAGTATTTGAAAAATGTTGAACAAGTATTTGAAAAAATATTGAATAAGCATTCGGACAATGTTGAACGTGTATACAAAAAATGTTGATCACTTATTAAAAAAATGTTTTTGACATATACGAAAATGTAGAGTGAAAACGAAAACAAGCTTAAGAAAAAACAAAATGAAAACAAAAAATGGAGAAGAAAAAAGAAAACCAAACAAAAAATGGAGAAGAAGAAAGAAAACCAAACAAAAAAATGGAGAAGAGAAAAGAAAATGCAAAAAAGAATGAAAAATAATGACAGAAAAACGGAGAAGATAAAAGAAAAGAAACAAAATAAAATTAAAAAAAAAGGAAAAAAATCTTGAAGAAAACGACTCGAGTAGCCTCAAGTAGGTGGCGCCCCTTGTTCTTATCTCGAAAGTATGTTGGGCGGAGTGGCTAGCGCAGAGCGTCTTCAACCTGAAGACCAGGGATCGAACCCCCCTTCTCGCATATGCGCATGTAAATGGGCCAGCCCAATACGACGCGAGGGGAGAAAAAGCTTCAGCGAGAGCTGGTGCTTGTCTCGCTTAAGGCGATAAATAGTCGCCGTGGTTTTGAACGGGGAGCAACAAACTAACGGCTGACCTTCCCTGGGTTTCCACAAGGGTCATTTTTTTTCTGAGAGCGCATCAAGTAATGCACCCAGCCGCCTCACATGTCGCATGCTGAGCGTTTTCTTTAGATTTCCTTTTTTATTTTTTGTATATGTGTTTTGGGGTTTTAGATGTTTTTTTATTTGGTTTTTGCATGGTTTTTTCCTAGATTTTTTTTATGCATTTTTACAAAGCCTATTTTCCGAAAAAAAGAGAAGTACAACCTGAGTCGAGAACAAAGTATGGCAGTCAAATCATCAGCAATATGGACAGTTGAGAAATCTACTCAATTTCAGTCTCAGAGTAAATGGAGCTCGAGTGCAAAATTCAGTCTCAGAAAATTCAGTGTGCCGTCCAGTGACACTTACAGACAGTAGACGGAAAATTCAGTTTCAGAAAATTCATTCTATGCGCGATAATTCCGGCATTGCTCACTGCTTCTCTTCAACATGGCGTTTCTGCAGAACTGCAACAGCAGCGAACTCGCGACACAACTCTCAGCTGCGGTGGCATTGGCACTGGCAAGTAAGCATACAGTACAATGTTGAACACAAAACTGCAGAAGCAGGCATGTACGGGTCATGCTGAACACACAAGCAGACATATATGGTTCACAGTGAACAAAGCATTGTAGTAGTTCCAACAAAGAGCATATGGTCCAGCTTAAAACGGCAAGAGAACATAGTTTGCTCAAGTACATGGCATTAGAATACGTTCCATTAGAATCATACATAAAACTTGAGATGTAAAACATCCGATCATCACTAATTAAGAAGCTAAGACCATATATCACTAGGCTTAAGATAAGCAGAACCCAGGCTGGGTTGATTGCAAGGCTTGATCAAACTGCTTCAGGAGGGAAAAACCATGTCGGACGCCACAGGCCAGCATAACGTGGCGGTACTGTTGCAGTCCCTGGCATCAATGGCATGAACGTCCCATTCCTGATGTTGTACACACCAGAGTCACGAAGAGGGATTTGCAGAAAACTTCGGCCAGGGATAGTCACACATGTAGTAGATGCAATCCTCTTGGTATCCACTACATTCTCCAGCACGCAGGGACTTGGAGCTATGCTGGCCAAGAAAGAGCGCATGGCCATCCAACTCACGCACTCTTCTCCATTCACCAGGTTTGGTGCGCCAGTCTGCCTCAAAAACCTCAAGTCCAACAGTATAGTCAGTACGGCCACGTTTTAAGTAGTCATCACTTGCCGGACAAGGCACAGACTGAAAATACCGTATCACCATCAACAGTCTACCGCCACACTCAACTAGATACTGCCTTATCATATACATCTTCTCTCTTGACAAGGATTGAAGTGTTCCACCTAACTGACCCATAGAGTCAATTATACACTCCATGGATGAAATACCAAGGTCCTTGTTTAATTCAAAGATGAAAAGTTTGCTAAACACGCCCAGCCCGTACAGCTTTCCATCAAAGAAGGCAACACTCCAGAGGTGCATTACTGGATGCTTATCATCTCTGAATGAGTCAGTGATAATCGGTGGTTGACTAATACAAAGTGTACCCCAGTTACCATCGTCCATGATCAGTGCAGCAAGAAGGGAACAGGGTGACGAGTCAAGGGGTAAGGGCGCCACCAACTTGTATAAAATTGGACTAAATCTAGAGCCTGGGTCATATATCTCACGCTTCCATACCTTTGCTAGCTTAGGAAGCTCCAACCTGGTCTTGGAGAAAGGGTTCATCAAGTAGCACGCACCATCATTGTGCATGAGGAATAGCCAGTTGTCAATGGAGCCGTGGCAACATGCGCCTTCTGGTACAGATATGCGGTGAATTTCACCGCTTGGAATGCTGAGGAAGGTACCATCGGGGAGAGTGAGCCACGGGAATGGGAGAGGAAGGGGTTGCAGCAAGCTATTAGAGTGCCATGGGTGACAGACTGCCCTCAGACGAACACGGTCAGCTAGGGAAGGGAGGCGCTTGAGGACAAGGCCCAGGAGTTCAGGTGGAAGATCTGACCAAGGTCCATACCGTGCAGCCTCCATCATGCAAAGCCTGCAAGAGAAGACATTGGATTCATAGTTAAATAGAGATGAAACTGCAACTAGCAATACATATGCTTTGTGTACTATTATTTTAAGACCAAATGCGACCAGCTCAATTTTACAATAAAATTGCAGAGCATCATCAAAATAAGAAGATGCAGGGCAACCATAAATCCATCATACAGAAATAAACTAGTGAACACTTGGTAACAATAGTTGCAGTAAACAAGCACACTAGACGCTTGGCATCATAAGTAGTAATAACTGCAAGTAAGATTAGATAGGGGCCCCGATTAGATAGTATAGTAAGCATTACTTTTTCCAGATAACGACGTGGGTGACAATGACATAAAAGAAGATCCTTTTGCCCCTTTCCTCTAACTAGAAACACCAATGGCAGCAGCATGATTATATACCAACAATTAAGGAAGTTTGTTCCCGATTTCCAATGCACAATATCCCAACAGCAATGACCCAGTCAGAACATACATTCCATTAAGTAAAGAGAAATGTACAGAAAATGGAATGTTATCTTGTTCAAGTAGAAGCTGAAAGACTGAGAAACAATGGCTGTGTATTGGAGGAAAGCATATTGCTGAACGGAAGTACAATTACCAAATTTCCTTAATTGTTCTACATCAGACCAAAATTCCACTACCAAGCGTCGACCAAAAGAAAACACATTTTGGTTAGGCAAAGTAGCAATTTCTGAAAGAGTGGTAGGTGTGCATCAGAACCAAACAAATTTGCGTACACATTTGTACCAAGCGTAGATCTACGAACTAACTGAAAGAATTTTGGTTAGGCGAAATAACGACCTGCAAAAGAGGTGCCGTTTTTTCAGCATAGATCTACTAGAAGAAACAATGTTGGTCAAGCAAAGCATCGATTCCCCCAACCAGACTAGAAATGACCGCTGACTAGAAATGAAAAGCACATGGTGGTGGATCCATGGAGCGAGGGCTTACAGCTTACCGTTGAGTTCGTCCTAGTGGCCTCGTCGGCGATGTGGTGGAGGGCAGTGAACAGATCCGGCCTCCAGCAGGTGAGGGGAGGCTTGGCAATCACCGGCAAGTCTCACATCGCCGGAGAAGTAGGGATTGGAACCAGACCATGGGTGGGAAGGGGAGACGGCATGGAGAGTTGGGATTTGGGCGTTTCGCCTTGCGTGTGTCTTTTTTTTTTTTTTTTTTTTGAGAAGGCCTTGCGTGTGTCTAGGCCCCTACGTGCGTCTATTTGCACTTGGAGAGGGGAGGCCCAGTGGAAGGAAAGGATCAGGGCCTCTTTCATTCGCAGGATTTTGAAAACGCAGGAATAGAAAAAATATAGGATATATGATTTTGCTTAAAAAGAAGGAAAAATCTAGGATTGGAATGGCATGCCCACTTGAATCCTATAAGATTGGAATAATATTACTATCCTTTGAAACAAAGGAGGCCTTAGTAAGGAGTGTTTGATGCCACAGGAAAAACAAAAGAATTGTAAAAAGAGGTTGGAGTGGATGTTAGATTTCTATTAAATATAGTACAAAAGATTTCATAAGGAAAATTCCTATGGGATCCAATCCTATGAATCAAAGGACCGATGTAGGAAAAATTCCTATGGATATCAATCCTCCAAAAATCATATAGAATTCCTTGGAATCAAAGGAGCCCTTAGAGTGAAATTGCAAAATAGATCCCGTTTAAAAAAAAAGTAAAAAAAGACAATGTTTATTTTAGTTTATTTTACCTTCCTACTGTCAAAAATAAGTTTATTTTACCTTTCAGTCCTGCACATGGAGCCACGGGAGACCCGACGATCTGACATGCATCTAGCAGAGCAGAGGGATCGAGAGGAGAGAAAAATAGAGGGGTGGTTCTAAATGAAATTGAAATGATTTTTGGGTCGAGCGTATAAATTATGAATCGTTTCCACGTTCATATTTCTTGCGTCATTATATTTAAAACTATACTCATGTTCATAGATTTCCGTGAATATTCAGTGTACTTTTATTTTACGCCGTTGCCATCGTGATTGTGCACCAAAGGTTGTGCCTTCACTGTGAGTAACGGACATTGTGTCAATGTTTTCTTCGATAAATGTAAAGTTAAATGTCGGCAAAGGCACCACCAGAGAAAGATGGTAGTTTATGAAACACCAAATATTCCACGTTCACATTGTTCAAAACCATTCAAGTATACATGTAAAGTTAGTAAAAAAACACAAAAAAGAATAAAACCCATAAAATAAAAAGAAAGCAAAAAACTAGACTCCTATAAAATGGCCGACCGGGAGGAACACGCCATGGAGCGACACACGGTACTGGGGTGGGGGGAGGTGTACCTTTCTTTTTTTCCCTTTCTTTTTTGTTTTCTTTTCGGGCTGTGTGCATTCTGGATGTCTTTGAGGCATCTTGTTGGTGCAGAGGCTGGGTGTAATTGGTATCTTCGCGATATTATATATTCCCTTTTTCAAAAAAAAAATGTATAAAATCACACTCGCACCCTTGTCTTATTCAATGGATTCAAGAAGCAACCAGTGGATAGAAGGTATACTCCCACACTTGGTGTGTCGGAACCACTATATGTGTTTTTCTTCACTTTTAATCTTTTTCGTTAAAACAAAATCAACTAAAAATCACTTCTAAAGGCCCTCTGGCATCGAAGGGTGAAACCCCTTCTCCGTGTCAAGGCTCCGGGTGAAAACCCTTGACCGTATATTTCGATCGCGGCGGCGACTATATGTGGTGTCATCACCCCCTTGGGGGCGTCGCCGTGGATTTCAGGTTCAATCCGGTTGTGTCTCTTCGACATCGACGGGCATGCTCAGAGCCTTTTACGATGCCCCCTCGGCTCTGGTAGGAAGCGATTCCGGTGGCTTCCTATCTTTTACACACGGTGTCGGTATTGGCAACTCTCTCAGTCCTGGGTGTCTACAGGCAGGATTGCCCAGGGGCGGAGCTACGGGGGGACGAGGGGGGGCCACGCCCCCCCCAACGTGCGCGTCGAACCAACGTACCCAGGCAGAAATTTTCTACGATCAGGAGTAGTTAGTACTAATTAGCCCCCCCCCCCCCCCAACGTGATCTCCTCAAGCCCAGTAGCTTGCTTATATTCAGCCCACTAGCCCAAACGGAAGACAAACAGGCAGCCACGCAGGGATCGATCGATCTATCTCCTCTCCAGTCCGTCGTTTCGTTCCCCGACGCACGCAGCTGCACGCATCTCTAATCTCTGAATATCTCCCTCCTGCGACTACGCCTAGGGTAGTTCGCAACAGGCAACACCATCAGCGCCGGCTCCGGCGCCGCAGACGGCCGAACCTACAACCAGCGACAGCGAGCAAGGAAATTCGCCACTGAGGGTGAGTCTTCTTTAACTGATCCGTTCCCCTGTTATAAGCTGCAGAAATTCTTGAGTTAGGTAGGTTAAATTGAATCATGGGAATTAGGGGAAATAATATCTTGTTTATCCTCACAAACATGTACTGCAAATTAGGCTTGACACACAGATTCTTTTGTTTGGATTTGATTTGTCTGTTGCCACCGATCTGTATTTTTTTTGTTTGTGTAGTCATGAAGAGGAAGACAATGCTTTCGTTTTTTGAGAAGGTTGGATCAAGCTCCCAACGCGAACCTGCCGGTGTTGATGATTCCAACACACCCGAACAAGGACAAAGTAGTGGACAGAATGACACTCTTGATCTGAATATTTCAGCATCTGTAGAAGTTCCACAGCAAGAGAGAGTTGTAACAACAGATTATATTAGAGACCCCGGCAAACGTCTTCAAATTTGGCAACTCCCTCGTGCCAAACAAGATGAAGCTCGGCGTTTTTATATATCCGAGGGCGCTTATCAACCAATCCTAGAGCCAGATCAATACCCATTTGTTGGAACGGGTACCCATCGCCGCCGATTCCAAAAAGATTGGTTTACAAACCATTTTTGGTTGGAGTATTCAACTGAGATACATAGTGCATACTGCTTGCCTTGTTTCCTCTTTTCCAAAAAGCCAATTGGAAGGTGTGGCTCAGATACATTCACAGTCAAGGGATTTAAAAATTGGAAAAAGGTTAATAATGGAAAAGAATGTGCTTTTCTAACTCACATTGTATGATAATCTACATCGAGAAGGATCTAGCGTCAAAGATTAGTTCTGATGAAATTATAGACATGTTTGATCTTCTTGGTAGTCGCAAAGCCAACTTTAAACTAATAGAAATGTAATTTCTTTGCATTGTTTGATTGACCATATGGTCTGTACTGAACCATGAAAAAATATTATCATCTTTGCAATGCTAGATTTTTTTTGCTTCTTGTGTCTTGCCCGGTTGCCCCCCCAACCTCAAATCCTGGCTCCGCCTCTGGGATTGCCGCTCCACGGGCCGGAGTGAGAGGACAGGGGGTCCTCTCAGGCAACAGCTTGTTGTGTGCATTCCATCGAAGTAACTTGGTCTCTCCTGGAGGTGCGAGTTCTTTTCTTGTCAGCAGCCTAGGGTGCTTCTTGTTAGAGTGTGGGCACTCTTATATTCTTGTTATCTTGGTCCGCTTTGCAAGAGGATTTCCTCATCACCTTGTATCGATTCGACCGTTTTGCTTTATATATAAAGTGGGGATAAACCTTTTTGAGTAAGGGACCTTTGGGGCGCCCTTTAGCTTCGAAATTAGTGGATTCCGTGCATGGAGCGACACCAAAAGGATCTTGCTGCACAACTTTCTCGAGCTGCACAACCTAGGATCTCTGGGTTTTTTTGAATCACGGTGTTGCAACAAACCCACCACCCGGTGAAATCATTTTGCCATCACCTCGCCGCAACTCGGCATCACCATTACTGCTAAAAAAAAGCTCAGCATTACCATCTTGCCTTGACTCACTATTGCGTTCTCTGCCCTTGGAAAGCTAACCCTAGCATCGTTTCTGCAACACCGTAGTTCCTCTCATGCTTCCAGCTACTCCCATTGCCTTCGCACGGTCATAACGCATGTTCCCATTCCTTGTGCCACCGCTAGTCTTCTCACCTAGCCACTCGCAGTATCACTGCTGCCCTCACCCAACTGCTCACGATGTCGCCAACACCACGACACTACAAAGACGACATGCATCTGTTGGTATAAGTGAGCATCGCCGACACTCTTTTTGTCCCAAACTATACCAACACACAGTATGTTAATGTGATACGAGCTCATGACACATTATCTGTGGTCAAAGCACCACATAAACACCGACGACATTTCTGTCGGCAGATAGAGACATTACCGATTATTTGTGTGTCGCTGATTCGTAGGAACACAAAAAGTGTCGGCGTTGTTTGCTTCAGCCCACACCTGAAAAATGTGGCGCGGAAAGAGAGCATGCACGCGCCATGCGAAAAACCCAATTCTCAAAAATGTGGCGCGGAAAGAGAGCATGCATGCATGCACGCGCCATGTGAGGATCCGCAGCGCCGACTGCTGTTGAGGAGCCCCCCGTCGTTCTTCTTCCTCCACCGGCGACCCCTGTCCCGGTTGACTCCCCTTGCCTCCAGATCTCAACAAGTAAGATGCGATTTTGCCTTACCTATCTTCTCGTATGCTGGTATATATATGTAGTTCACATTTTATTGTGAATGGCTTATAACCTGATGGCATGCCTTGCGTGATTTTGTTTTTCAGTTTATGCATTATATAGTTGCAGATTTGCTTGTATGAATCTTACTTGTTGTAATATGTTAATGCTTAGTGAACTGGTAGTTCATCACAGATAGATCCCTTGCTTGCAGATAGTTCTTCCGCTTCAGCTTCTCTTTGAGAAGTTTTATTGTTAGCACTTTCAGTAGCTACATCAATATGGTGTATTCCATGTTTGCCAAGAGAAACCATATCCCTAGTGGCACTAAAATCATCGGAGTTCCTCTGTAAATATTCATTACGCTCTCTCTTCTCTTCCAACTTCTGTAACGGGTGGCCTGCACAGTTTTTCTCACACATAGCATCCTTTCTTTGAGCATTGACGCTACTTTTAAGCTTTCATTCAGTTTCTTCTGCTCCTTTAACTGTGCAAACAATATTATTGTGAGACATACTTCAATTCTTAGTGATGGACTACTGGTTGTTTTTTGTTTGATTTGTCAAACCCTCAAGTTCAATTTTTGCTAGGAACACAGTTGGGTCTTATAACCATGCAAGCAAACCAATAACGGGAAATCTGCAAATATTTTACCATCCCTGACTAATTAACCATTTGACATATGGTAGATATATCACTGTAATTACTTACATTTTTTGGTCTGTAATGTAATGCTGGCTAAGATTAATATCAGTACACATTATTGGGTTTTTTCTATTTAGTGCACATTTTTGTGGTCTTTGGAATAGTATAAAATATCTCAAATGCTGTCATTGGGATCACTGTAAGATGTGTATCAGATGCTCCAAATTGGATTTTGTAATCTCATCTTCCTTCTACATGGTCGTTTACTGTCTACACGTTGAAGCTCTCTGAATTAACAAAACCTGTTGATATCCCCTGAACTGTTGTATCCTAAGCTGCTACTCTGTGTATATATATACAGCTACTGTATCCTAAGCTACTCAGACAATTTTTATCCCATGTGATGTGCTTCATGTGTCTAACTGTACTAGTGCTTTTATTAATTTCAGGAGTTGGTGGTTATATATGCTTATTTATAAGAGCCTCTTTGGTGGGTTGGCTTGATAACAAGTAAGCTCCCTTCTCTTTGCTCTGTTTTATTTCTCTAGGTACCTAATTTTGCACCGTCAATATTTCTGAATTCTCTCATCATGGTAGCAGGTGATTTCCTCATGGATGTTTGTACAGGAGCTTGTTATTGCTTCCATTCTAGTTTTGCTCTGTTGGTCAGGTTAGTGTTGCTCCCTCTGCAGTGCAGGAGAACAATACCCCTGGAGATGCGTGGAGTAGGCTATGTCATCCTCTGATTGCAACGATTGGCTGCTACTGACGACGCGAGGTGATATTTTTATATATTCAATTCTTCAATTGTCGTTTCAAATCCTTGGACTGGTGGCTGGGATTGTATTAGTTATTTGGAGCGACCTACTTGTACCCAAGTTCCATTAGTAAGTTGAATACAGCCCTCTTGTTCTAACCAGGTGCAGTTGAACTGGATGTTTTTGATCCACTGCTTACTCTTGTTTTTTTTGCAAAAAATCTAATCCTTGGTCAGTTGCATGTTAATTAAGAGCTCTTTTACAGTGATTGGAGAGTTACAAATTGTAATTTCGTGTAACTCCCCCATCGATTATTTTCCACCGTTGATTTTAGCCTGTTAATTAAAAAATTAAGTTTAGTCAATAAGGGTATTATGGTCATGTGTGATTTTTTTAGTACTCCGCTGGGCAAATCCCCGCATCTGGCTAGCCCATCTCGCGAGAGGGAGGCGACCTGGGAGACGGCGGCGCCGGCGCGAGGACCTGGAGGCGAAGACGCCGGCGCGAGGTCCAGGAGGCGAAGCCCGGGCTGGTCTTGGTCGTAGTGGCCGCTCCCCCACGTACGTCCCTGCCGACGCCGCCGTGAGGTTCTGGAAGGGACGACCTCGACGCGAGGTCTTGGAGGTTCCGGGTGCGCTTGGTCGTAATTGTGGACGAACAGAGGTATCTCTTCCCCTGCCCTCATCTCTTCCTCCCGTCCTTCCCTCCTCACACCTTGTGCTTGCGGTGGAGGCGTGGAGAAACTGCACATTGTAGCACCTTGAAATAAAATTCAGTTAGCAGTTAGGGTTCAGATTGCTAGTGGATACGCCAGCAGTGCATTCGCTAGATTGCGCAACTTCCGCAATCACTAATCGCATGATTAGCGGCTGCCCGCGTCCGGCACTTGAGTTGTCCTCGATGCCTGCAATGACACTGCTGCTGCTGCTGCTACGTATTTGACATGTACGCATCATCAACACAAAACTCTCAAGGAAAAAGGGATATGATATGAATTTTTTTCAGCAAGGAACATCATTTGGTTTGTCACACAAACCCACAAGTAGATATTGCAGCCTTAAAGTTTCCAGAATCAACAGTTAACTGTGTATGCTTATGGTCATACTCCTGTATCATACACGTACACGAGTTCAGGCCATACATGTATAAAGTTCTGTTAACTGTCTAGCCTTTATTCAGTAATGAAAACTTGAATTTTGGATTACTTGTAACAGCATGTTCAAACAACTGAAATCTTGCTGCAGCATACACATACAAGTTCAGGTCATACATGTAAACTATGGCTTGGAACAACTTAACTAGTGCTAATAACAGTTTCATACTTCAGTTGCATGTGTTTGTTTTGAAGTTCAGAACAGACACAGGTTCAGAGTTCACAAATTTCTTACAACATGTAGCATTCCCCAGTGGCAGTTGCTGCTTATAAACTACAGAGAATACTGATAATAAATCCCACTAAGCATAGGTAGAAGAGAGGATCAAAATTCAGACATATGATAAACTACAGAGATTCTGCAATTTCTGAAGAGTTGTTAAATATTACTTGCTATGATAACGTTTTCAGAACTATTCATAGCCCTCGATTGTTTTTAGAGTTCGTGTATTCCCTACGACAGCAAAAACGACGTTGATTAAGGCAGCCACCGGTTCAAACAGTGAGCATCAGGTACTCTATTTTAGCAGTCTATTTTATCAGATGTAGTTTAAACTCATTGTGTTTAGTCTAGCAGATCCTTTTTCCGTGGAGTCTACCAGATTTAGTATTGACCTTTTGTTCTATCTTTGTATACATGACGGTAGTCATCAAGGAAATTTTAGACAATTGTACAACCCGACAGAGGAAAGGATGCCATAATACTGATTTTATCATTTCCTTTGCACCCGCTCTTATTCGATCATGCTTTCCTGCACATCACATAAAATTAAGTGTACTTAGGATTGATTTAGTGCAGTTGCAATAGTTCTGCACCTGGTATGTCATGCAGTAGCCAGCTCTATTTTTCTTTCTTTTCAATGCAATTGATGATTTAGTTTAGTTCGTCATTAGGGCACTATAATCAATGTTTAGTAGTAATAAAATTTAGTGATTGTCCCATGTAAACTTGATTTTGTGGCTGCATGTTTATTGTCTGTCTTGGGTGGTCATTGTAGCAATAGTGTGTGTACTGGACAGCTTTCAGCCACCGTTGTTTACTTCCAATTCGCCGGCCAGCCACCATCGTCTACCTCCTGTCTCATTGGATCGCCGGACAGCCGCTGTCGTCTACCTCGCGCCTCGCCGGACAGCACGGTCATCAAACTCTTTCTCACCGGGCAGCCACCAACGTCTACCTCTGCCTCGTAGTTAATTGTGTGCTAGCAATTCCCCCAGAGAACTTGTTAGGTTATTCTAACTCTGCCATGTATCCATGATCTTGTTTTCTGAATATGTAATATTTTTAGTGATTTTCATTTTCATTTTATTTTTCATGGCGCTTCCATGATTTATTTCATTTTCTGGTATATATTTTCAAAGATTTTTATTTATTTTTCCCTAATGGCCATGGCGTGAGAGCAGATTACTAGCGGGCTGGGGATGTTCACTGCTTTGGGCGTTGCACTGAAGAAGTTTTTGCCAAAAAGAATTAAAACTAGAAGCAAAATTAAATTCAGGAGCATTTTCGGTCAGAAATTGTTGAAAAAAAATAAGTTTCCATAAAAATTCACACTACCCTATATTCAATCTGGGAAAGTTTCTAGCAGTTTTGGCGAATAGAAAAAATATAGAAGCAAAATTCAAATTCAGGACCATTTTGGCTCAAAATTTGCCCAGAAAACAAGATTTCAGAAAACTAAAAACAATCTAAAAAATCCACACTATTCTTAGCTCATTCAATCTGGGAAAGTTTCAAGAAGTTTTGTCGAACAGAAAAAAAAACTAGAAACAAAATTAAAATTCAGGAACATTTTGGCTCAAAATTTGGCAAGAAAAAAGTTATCAGAAAAATCTCCAAAATCCACACTGCCCTTATATTTAGAATAGGAAGGTTTGAAGAAGTTTTCTCGAACATGAAATAAACTAAAAGAAAAATTCAAATCCAGGAGCATTTTTTGGCTCAAAAATTGGGGAGAATTTTTTTGAAGAAAAAATCCGAAAAATAAAAGTTCCCAAAAAAATTCCACGAGTACCAATTTAGTAGATGTTAGTTAAATTTCACTATAGAACTTAGCATTGTAACAACCTGTTCCATGCAAAAATAACCAATAATGCTGATCAGGTTCAGGTGCACGTTAGCTCCTTGCTGGTTGTGAGTCTGGATGGGTCGTAGCGGTACTTGTGGACCAAGATGACCCATAGTGGCAGTTATGGGTTGGAATGACCTGTGGTGGTAGTTGTGTGTGGGGACTATCTGTCAAGGTAGTTGAGGGTCCGGATGACCCACACGTCCTAAAGTGGTAGTTGTGGGTCCGTATGCCCCCTAGTGATAGTTCTATGTTGGTAGTATCTGTAAGGGTAGTCGAGAGTCCGTATGACCCATAGTGGTAGTACTGGTTCTAACGACCCATGGTGCTAGTTGTGGATTCAGATTACCCATATTAGTAGTCGTGGGTTTGGACGACCCATAGTGCTAGTAGTAGGATCGGACGACTCATGGTGCTAATTATGGGTCAGTATGGCCCATAGTGCTAGTCGTGGTCTGGATGACCCGTAGCGGTATTTGTTAGTCCGGATGACCCATAGTGCTAGTCGTGGTTCGGACGACTCATAGTGGTAGTTGTGTGTCAGGACTACCAGTAGTGTTAGTAGAGGAAACACACGACCCGCGGTGATAGTTGTGTATCAGGACGATCTTTAATGGTAGTTGCTGGTTCAGACTACCCATACTGGTAGTTCTGGGTTCAAATGAACCATAGTGCTAGTAGTGGCATTACACGTCCCATATGATAATTATGGGATTGGACGACTCGTAGTGCTAGTTGTGGGATCAGACGAACCATAGTGCTAGTTGTGGGACCGGACAACCCATCATGATGCTTATGGACCGAGATCACTGATAGTGCTAAGTTCTGGGTTCGGATGACCATAGTGCTAGTTGGGGATCAAACGACTCATAGTGTTAGTTGTGAGTCCAGATGACCCATAGTGCTAATTGTGGGTTTGGACGACCCATGGTATTATTAGTGTGATCGGACCCAAATACTGGTCTTACTCGTCCGGGCCCACTACTATCGATCTTAGTCGTACGGAGTCACAAGTACCGATCTTAATCGTCTGGGCCCACAAGTGTCGGTCTTACTTGGTCGGGCTCACTACAATCGGTCTTACTCGTCCGGACTTAAGTACCGGTCTTACTCGTTCAGGCTTACTATTATCGATCCTAGTCATTCGGACCCACAAGTATCGATCTTAGTCGTCCTGGCCCACAAGTACCGGTTTTACTCATTCGGACTCGCTACTATCGATCTTACTCGTTCATGCACACTACTTTTGATCTTAATCGTCCAAAACCACAAGTATCGGTCTTAGACGTCGGGCCCACAAGTATCGGTCTTAGTCATTTGGGTTTACTACTATCGGTCCTACTCGTTCGGGCTCACTACTTCAATCTTAATCGTTCGAGACGAGAAGTACCGATCTTAGTCATTCAGGTCCACAAGTATCGATCTTAATCGTCCGGACCCACAAGTACCAATCTTAGTCGTTTTCATCCACAAGCATCGATCTTAGTTGTCCGGTCCCACAAGTATCGATCTTACTTGTTCAGGCTCGTTACTATCGATCTTAGTCGTCCCAACCCACAAGTATAGGTCGTACATGTTTGGGCTCACTAGTATCGCTCTTAGTCGTTTGGACCACAAGTACTAATCTTTGTTATTCGTGCCCAAGTACCATTCTTACTCGTACGGGTCCACAAATACTGATCTTAGCCGTCCACGCCCACTACTATCGATCTTAGTCGTACTGACCCACAAGTACCGATCTCAGTTGTACGGATCCATAAGTACCTGTCTTGCTCGTTCGGGCCCTCACCAAAAAAATCATACTTTCTAATTTTCTGAATATATTTCACGCGTTTACGTCAAAAATATCTTTTCCCCTTCACTAAAAGAACATAATCCCGCCACTTTTCCAAATTTTCGGCCCTTGGCAGCCTCCAGCAGTCAATCACGAAAAAAAAACTCCAGCCCCCACGATCTTATCCCCCACGTAGCAATCACTCCACCCCCGTATTCTCCTGCTCCTATCCCCCCATTCTCGCCACCACCAGATCGGAGCTCCTCCTATCCATCCGCGACCCAGCCAGGTTGAACGCCGCCCCCTTCTCATCCGCGGGATCCCGGCTGCCGCCTCACCCACGACCCTCTCCTCCGCTGCCTAGTCCGCTCGAACGCCGCCGCCCTCCTCACTGGCGGGATCGGAGCCGCCGGCCACCGCCCACCTCGCCTGAAGGATCCGATGCCACTGCTCTTCTACACCGATCCATCACCGGCCACCAGCGGTGCATCACCTGCTTCGCCTGGCTGAAGAATTCTTGCGGCGTTTCGAAGAAGCTGTGGGTGGAAATTCCGGAACCGCTGCGCCGATGGTGTTGTGATGCTGGCGATGGGTCCACTGGCAATTCGATATGCGAGGATGTCGCTGCCAACTCGAGAGGTGTGTTCATAGGATGATTCATATCATGCTTGAAAATGCACAATTTTGCCTGCTAAATCTGGATAACCATAAGCTAATTATTCCAAATGAATGCTAATTTTGACCCTATAGTGGCCTCACGACTGATTCCAAATTTGTTTGTGAGGTTGTACGCCAAGGATATTAGATCATAGACATTTGCTATTTCTATGATTTGTATCCTGCCTCTCCACTGTATCATGTATGTAACTTGTTCTATATCTACAAAAGTTACTTGCTGTAAAATAGACTGTAGATGTATGTGTATCTTCATCAGTATATTGACCAGGACATGAGAATAAACAAGTGTTATTTTACTCCTTGGTTTTGCAGCGAAAAATGGAATATATCTCAATCTTGTAAAGGATGTTCCGGAGGCTTTTGAGGGAAATGATTTGGTGAAATATTGATTGCGAGGGTTTGGAACCAAGTGACAGCAAAAAAATTGGAGTAAAGCTGAAGGTTCTCATCCCCCCCATAGCAGTTGCGTTACCATGTAGTTACAGATGATGGAAATATATAATGTAGGAGTATATACTTTCTTATACCCTAAACTAAATTATGTGGTTCTCTATATGTAGGATCTTGTTCCTTTCCATGTCAAAAAAAAGGATCTTGTTCCTTGCGTTCTTCTGTCATTTGAAAATGAGCAGATATTAATCTAGAGAGGAAGTGAATGGAACTCTAGATACTCAGCCTCCTATTGGTCTTTTCCACAACAGGGAAATAGATTGGTCCTGGTTTTGGCCATTAACAGCAGCTGCACTAGCAATTAGTCTATGATGCTTGTAGTTCAGTTTTACTAGTCTAGGGTTATTGTTATTTGCTGCACTAGCTCTACTTAGTTTAACCGTTAAATCTGTTTTGTAGCAATTATAATGTTGGTTTCATCATGATTTGCCAACAGTTGTCTCAGATGCCAAAAATTGCGCCTTTTGTTTATAAGAAATATGGATTTTTCTCCTTTTATTTGCATCATGATTTTTTTCATCATTCGTGACATGTTGAGCTTTGTTCACATACTTTTCAGTCCAGTTGCCATTGACATTCCCACTGCGACGTTTGAAGATCTGAAACAAGGTGAGCGAGAAGTGGATATTGAAAATCTAGAGTTGAAGTAGCTTCAGCACGAGGTTGTTGAACAGATGGATAGTGTAGGACTACACAGAACCATCTAGCAATCAGTTATTTGGCTCTGTGACAATTTCAGGCAGAGATAGTGCTTTAGGAGACAATACAAAGCATTGCAGCTTATGTAAGTTGTACGTCATGGTCTTGTGGATATCTCGATGTACACGTGTGAGCATATACTCATTTTGTTAGGGAGATGAACAAGCATGCTTCTGGAAATTATTCGTGCAGACATGTGTTCGATCCATTTTCTCGACACGAAGATGTCAGTACGAATTTTTATTTGCCTACAAATTTGCAAATTGTCCCTTGCTGTGAGAGAGCGTGTGTGTGTTGCCACAGCCTGTTCGTATGCGTGTCGTCGTTGGGCATGTGGTATGGATATGAGGCGTTTGTAGTGTCTAGTCTGTGCAACTGGCGCTTGTCGAGTGTTTCGTCGGTCAAGGAAATAGCAAGCTCTGAATTCCCCGTCTCTTCTGTTCCCAGTCCCCTTCCTTGTTCCTTGCGAGCAAAAGTTGTGCTTATTTGAGGAGGAGCAGTGCAACTGGCTGACACTGAGATAGTTTGAAACTCTGGTATACCGAAGCTTCGTGGCAAAACAGCAACGTGGAAGAAAGAATTACAAATCATCCTTCGTAATTTAATTTGAGCTGATAACAGTTCGTCTTCAACTTAACACTGGTTTGGACTGTTGTTGCAGCATAGGCAATTAAAAAAAGTTAAATGGCACCATCTGAAAATTGAGCAAACACCTCAAAGTTGAAAGCATATTCTTGTAAACATAGTCTCACAATTGTGCCTTGGATGAAGTGATAGTTGGTTTGGAAATAATGGTAAACACTAATTGGGACAAAAGATCAGCTCTAACGCTTCAAATGGTAGAAAAACTAAAAGCCTACTGAAGAGGCCCATCACTGTTGCCAAAATCCAATGACTTCTTGGGATTGGTAAGTGCGTGTTTCTTCTTTCTTGGCGATGAACCTTGGCGGGGCGGATCCGGCGACGGAGGGCTGGCGCGGGGCAGGTCTCTTGGCGGGGCAAATCCGGCGACGGAGGGCTGGCGCGGGGCGGGGCAGATCCAGCGACGGAAGGCTGACGCGGGGCGGGGCTCCGGCTGTGGTGCCCATGCAGAGGATGGATTCACGGGAGTGGAGGCGGCGGTCGACGGCGTCGCGGGACTGTGCAGAGAAGAGGAGCGGCGGCCGACGACATTTGATTGTTGTGACTGTGGTGAGAGGAGCAGCATGTAAGTGGGACGACCTGCAGGCCGCCCACATAACGCCGCATTGTCCACATAATTTAAGTGGGATTATGTGGGCAACCCACTTAGAGTCAGCTTCTATTCGCGGCTACCACATACCCACATAACCAGGCATGCAAATTAGGAGTACAACAGTGATTGTCCACATTACAGAAGGCATCCCCGCTACAGGAAAATTACTGCTGTAATACGTCCTGGACATGGACATCAAACACGTCCATTTTCAATCAAATATTCATGCAATAAACATCAACCTGGCATCCTTGTTAATTGAGTACAACAATACAACATAACTTGTCAAAATCTTCAAATAAAATACAGATGAACACTTGAACAATGATGCAAAACTGCTTGCTCATTTCTTGTCAATATCAAGAGAGAATCTGCAAAACTGCTTGCTCATTTCTTCAAGACATTTTAAACAACAACCGACGACATCTGTGTTCAGAACTTGACAGCCGCTTCTTCAACTCAACCGAGAACAAGCTAACAACAAACAAGACAATCTGATTCATTTCAATTAGGTGTTAATATCAGTAGCGGTACATATATAATGTGGTACACAGGAAAAACCTATGATGGGCTAAAATAGAGATTTATAATGTTGTACACAGGAACAACTTACTCATGGTACTATGTACATGGAAAAAATTACTCTAAGCAAACACAAGGAACACATTACTCTAAGCAAACACATGGAACAAGTTACTCTAAGCAAGTGAGGATATCTGTCAACGTCATGCCGACTTAATTCGTCCTAGATACAAGTGAATGCCCAAGCAAGGAACACTGTCGGATGACAAGTTGTATCAAGTTTACACCGTTGACTGTAATGTGCAAGTTCTATACCGTCAGTACACTACTAAGAGTAAACCTGAATTTCCTTGCCTGGCTCTGGAGATGGAACACATGATGAATAATGCAAAATTGCAGTCAGATATCTGCCTTTGGCCTTGTTATCTGATTAATCATGCTTGCTTGTATGATTACTTACAGGTTCAGCACTCAGAAGTCCGGTCACTTGAGAAAACAAATAACAAAATCTTCCTGCACAATACATTACTGTACTGTACTGGATGGACTTTTTCATTGTCAATACTGCACTCACTTTTTCCTAGATGAGAACTTGAATCATCACAGCTTTCAGCACAAACTCTAAACATAATCACTTTCCTTGAACAATGCTAAATTCTAACTTATTTGTTCATGAAAGCTAATTAAATTAGCCCCTTTCTGTGTTGACTCGGCTGTTCAAAACTAATCCAGTGGGAAGACCACTTGCTGCAACTTTCAACCGAAATTCAACTCTAGCTCTTCAACACTGGCCCAAGTCAGGTAGTTAGACTTTAGCTGGATGGACTTGCAGTACAAACTCTAAACAGAATCACTTTTCTGTACAATGGTCTCAGCAGGCGCACAAGTAAATCTGAGACTTTTTATTCAGACAACAAATCAGATGTCCAAAACTGAACCTTGGGGTATGCAGATTGGAAGAGAGGGATAATCAAATAAATACCCTTCTTGCTCCTCTCTTCTTGGACGGCGGCGCTAGGTGGCCAGGATGGAGGTAGACAGCAACGCTGCAGCGTCCATGGCAGAGATGGACGGCGGCGGTAGGGCGGACATGGAGGAGGTGGACGGCGGAGCTAGGCCGGCCATGGAGGAGGTGGACGGCGGCGCTATGCGGCGGCGTGCCCTAACCTCCTGCATCGTGGCCGTGATTCAACGAGGAAGAGGAGGTTTTCTTTTTGCGAATGACCGAACGACGAAGAAGATCCGTGGGTGTCCACGATTTTCCAAAGTAAATGACGGATCTATCCTTGAAAAACTAACTGGTCCCACCAAAAAATTGTAACGGTCCCACCGTTACATGTAACTAGTAGATACCCGCGCGTTGCTGCGGAAATTTGTAGTCTTTTATTGAGCATCTCTTTAGATTATAACACAATTCATACACGGGCAATTGGAAGTGTCAAAGGGCTGAGTGCGACTGCGAGTACACAAAAGATTTGCCATGTGATCGATCTAACAAAGCTATAAACCCCTTAGCTTACCAAAATATATTCATGAAAAAAAAATGTACTGTAAAGATATCCCGACATTCTATAAATCCCCTTCTAAAGGAACAAACAATTTTTTTGAACAACAGGGAGTAACTCCCTGCTTCTATTTTCCATTGAAAATGAAACCCATCAGCTTAAAGAAGGGAAAATAACAGTGGCTCTTGCGGATATAGTTTAGAAAGGTGAACAAAGGTTGGATACATCGCATACAACTATAGATCACAAACCGAGGATACAACATAACTCACAAGCAAACCGTGCCCTCAGTTTCCTCTTCATATTTCTAGTTGGAGCAAGGTTGCTGGCCGAGGCACAACATCTGAGGCTTCGCTGATGGTTTGGAAATAACATACAGAGTATGACAACTGTTTATTTAGTTGGTGGATTCAATCCACAAATGTAAAAGCATGAATAGAGCATTTTATTAAAATGGCCACCAAAGAATCGTGTTTGTGGAAATTTTCAAACATCACTTGCAATCAATTAAATAATAAACATAGCACTCCATAACAAAGCTCTCTAGATCTGCATAAAAAATCAATGAGTCAGAAAATAGTAAATTGTGGCATGTCCTATGTTGGAATCAAAAGCATAAATAAGCTTGACCTTGAACGGAAACTTTACAACCTAGCATATCAAGGCAATTGAGAGAGGTCTTGTTCAACAATATTAGGATACTAACCCGGCCCTAGGAAGTTGACTAAATACTGACTTTTAGAGGTCGACAAACAATGTATGGGAAATAGCAAGGGAGCATGATAAGCATTCTGGGACAAATAAATTGTTCTTGGATAACAAAACAGTTAAGATAAAAATACTGCATCCAAGAGCAAATTTGATACTACACATGCTTCTCTGCTCCTATTGCTTGCCTTCTCATCATCAAGTGGGTGAAAGCAAAAAAAAAAACCCAACATTAGATTATATATTATTTCAACAAAAGACGATTTTAGAAAGGAATCCGCAAACAAAGCCCAGAGGGGCCCTGGGCATGTGTAGAAAGAACCATAACCTGTAGAAATAGCCTGGCTTCACAAATGTTGCAAACTAATCACCATCAGGTTATATGTAACCACATCCGGAGAAAGGGAGAGAACTACAACAAACGTGTGACCAAAATTTAAGGAAAACTCCAACCACACATCTTTCAAAAATAAAGGTGCTGAATTGCATATTAGAATTTCATTAGCTATACCTGAAAGCACCTCGTAAATCCTTATCCGAGCAAACCAAGCAAACTCTCTGCAAAATAAGTTGAACCACAAATGAAATGACCGTATATAAACTTAAAGAGATAAAATTTGAACAAATTAACACACACAAAATCTGGATGGTGGATGATAGAACCTCCCATGCAGTATTGTGATGAATTTTCCAATCTGCACATTCATACATTTTAGTATTTGTACATGACCACAGGCCACATACCAATACCAATCAGTACAAAAAAATGGAAAAAGTACGGTGTATTTACAGTACACATCAGGCCCGTATAACTAAGATCTGGACAAATATAAGACAGGAACGACCTCATCTACATTTACAGT
This sequence comes from Elymus sibiricus, assembly GCA_039707655.1. Taxonomy (NCBI): domain Eukaryota; kingdom Viridiplantae; phylum Streptophyta; class Magnoliopsida; order Poales; family Poaceae; genus Elymus; species Elymus sibiricus. The sequence goes on from CM077676.1 coordinate 88,458,995, forward strand.
AAGTATGCACAGCATCTCTTCCACTAAAAGAACACAGATGCCTTCAGGGGAACAACACAGGCATAAAGATCTGGACAACTATAGCACGGGAACGACCTCATCTTCCTGCTCCTACCTTTGGCAATAGAGGGACTTCGATTGGGATCCGGCGTACATATCCATGCTTGGCATCGGTCTGGATCCATCACGCCGCCGATCTGCGATTGGGGGTCGGCGCGCTCGCCCTTCCCAGCGGCAGCTACTCCGATTGGAAATCAGGCCTTCCACCCAATCTAACTAAAAAAACACCGTTTAGATCTGTGGAGATAGACAGGAAGGAGAGCCCCCACCTCTGACGCATGCGGTGTTGAAGGAGGTCGCTGATGGTGGCACGCATGGTTCGCCGAGAGGTCAGGTTGGCGATCATGGGGCGCCCGGAAGGCGCAGGTCTCTAGTGTGGATGGCCAGAGAGGCTTGGCCGGCAGCGGCGAGTGTGTCACAAATGCAGATGGGGGAGAAGAATTTGGGAAGATAATACTGGTGGAGGGGAGATGAAAGGAACAGTCGGACGAAGAAATATAAGAGGAAGGGGCAGGAATTTGTGCGATGGTGGTAAAAATATCAAACGCTTCGTTTCTCATTTTTTTTTTTTTTTGTTGAGGTGGAGCGAGCGAGATGGCTGGAAATAAACGAAGCGGTATCTATCACTTAGCGGTGGCAACTCCCAGTAATATCATCAACTTTCTATCAGACGGCTGCAGAGTCCTGAGCTATACTACATCAACGGCTAAAACAATTTGAATGACGTGGCTTCATGAGAAGGCAGGAAAATCACCTAGTGGGGTGCCTCTATTTAGATATAGAAGATTTCCCGTAATTTTAGTTTTGTAACTCTTCGTAACTCCTAATTTTTCATCGTCAGATTAGGGTGGATGAACGGCTCATAAAATCGCCAATCACCGTAACAGTTGTAGTTAATTATAGAGTGAAGTACACTGTAGGTCCTCGAATTATTTCAGGGGTGTCACGTATGTCCTCAAACTATGAAAATCGTCATCCAGATCCTCGAAGTGCAGTAAGTGTGTCATCCAGGTCCAAAATCTCCTTGACCCCCTCTAACCGGCCAGCTGGCAGCGTTAAACGTGAACAGTGAAACATTGGGCCGTGAACAGTAAATAATGTTCAGTTCCGGTCATCATTTCTGCACGTGATGAACAGTGTACAATGAACAGTAAAAATCAAAAAAAATACAAAACTCTGAAATTCTTCGGCATCGAAGATACCCTGGTGTGTGAACAGTAAAAATGTTCATTAATTCAAAAAAATGTTCGCGAACGATGAATTTGGAAAAAATATTCGCGACTTTAAAAAAATGTTCGCGAACGATGAATTTGGAAAAAATATTCGCGACTTTAATAAAATGTTCGCGAACGATGAATTTGGAAAAAATATTCGTGACTTTAATAAAATGTTCGCGACTTTAAAAAAATGTTCGCGAACCATGAATTTGGAAAAAATATTCGCGACTTTAAAAAAATGTTCGCGAACGATGAATTTGGAAAAAATATTCGTGACTTTAAAAAAATGTTGCAAACGATGAATTTGGAAAAAATATTCGCGGCTTTAATAAAAAGTTCACTAACCTTTTTTTAAAGTCGCGAATATTTGTGGTTCGCGAACATTTTTTTAAAGTCGCGAACATTTTTTCCATACCCGCGAACAATATTTATGGTTCGCGAACATATTTTCAAATTTATTGTTTGTGAACATTTTTTCTAAAGTCGCGAATAACTTTTCCATATTCGCGAACATTTTTTTGAATTAATGAACATTTTTACTGTTCACTCACCAGGGTATCTTCGATGCCAAAGAATATCAGTTTTTTGTTTTACTGTTCATCTCACACTGTTCACCGCGTACCGGAACTTGAACGCTATTTTTACTGTTTATGGTTTACTGTTTAGTGTTCACGGTTAACGGCGCCAGCTGGCCAGTTAGAGGGGTCACGGAGATTTTGGAGCTGAATGACACACTTACTGCACTTCGAGGACCTGGATGACGATTTTCATAGTTCGAGGACCTACGTGACACCCCTGAAATAGTTCGAGGACCTACAGTGCACTTCACTCTTAATTATACATTGGTCGCTAGTTCTATGCACATACAATACTTATTTGGGACTGAAAACTGTAGCACTTTAGCAAGAAAGGCTGATTAATGATTCATTGGCATGTCAATAAGGCAAATCTGGTCTCCCTCTATGTACTTGTCAGGGCTCATTAATAGCATGGTTCTGCTTACTGAAATAGGAGAGATGCTGAACAAGACAGATAAAGCACAAATGGCCAAGTACACTTGGTGGAAGATTGATGTAACAGAGAGCACAGGTAAAAACTGAGACCAAAGGCACTGAGACTTGAGTAATAGTTCCAGTCAGCTCAAAGTACTACTTCCATAACCGCAAATTATAAATTTTAAAAGTACGAATAAAGGCATAAAAATTAACACAGATTGCTCGTTTAGGTCTTCAATGATTTCCGAACAGATTGAAAGTGCAAGCCTTGATGAATTCACAGTCCACACGTGTTTTAAGAAGTACTTTAAACGAAATTGCAATTGAAATCCAGATGCAACTACGTGTAGATATATATGCTGCTATTAGTACACATTTTTTTTTCCTATCCAAGGTCTTCTATTATTTCAATACCCATTATATGTGAAAAATCTGTGGTGATAAAAGAAACATGTCTACAGTCTGATGTAATTTGTTCCTAAAAGTGAAACTTAACAATATCAGTGGTGAAATGTTCACTCTTGTTTGATCTAATTTCTGGATTCCCTTTCCTTGTACTTCTCAGTAAATAATTAAGTCTTGCATTAGTTATAGAACACAAAGACAATGTTGGCTGCATCTTTTATTGAGGAAGAAATTCGTGTACTGCTTACAATAGTAATAGCACACTAGATATGATGACTTGATTATTTATAGAAGATATTCTCATGATTGCATCTTGAGCTCAGTTCCAATTTGCAGTATGAAATTTTGTAGCAGTACTGCAGTAGCTGATCATGTCCAAGTTTTAAATGTGCACATGCTTTGAACTTTGCCTAGATGAACTGAGAGCATGTAGTAATTAAATGGATTATAGATGAACTGAGAGCACGTAGTAAATGGTAGGCATGATTTCATTTTAAGTTTTGCATAGATTTATCCGAGCAATTACTCATAGTAGACATCTGGTAATATATGTATTACTCGATCGAGCTCCTAGATGCCTAACTAGAGTGCATCTGTTGTCGAGGAAAACAAGATGTATGTGCAAGCATATGGTCTTTGAAATGGCTTTGTTTTCATCAAGTGCACTCTTGCAGTCTTGCTACTACATATATGACTGCTGGTACATGTATATATACAAGTGCATATCTGATTGTTTGCTGATGGAGAACTTCATCAAGTGCAAATCTCTAAAATTACAATAAGAACCTTATTCCTGATGCCGTATAACAGATCTGATTGCTTATCAATGAGTGCATAATTTTTCAGAGTAAGCCATGTGATCTGCTATGTGCTAGCCTGACTTTGGTTGATGTTTTGAGAAGGGGATCTTTTGTAACCTGTTTGCAGCGCATCTACTTTTTAGATTTTTGGGATCAAGGACCACTTACAAATTTGAAGAAACTCTCATTTTCTAAAGATTGCTCAAACATACGGGTTCTTTTGCAGGGATAGATGGCAAAACGTAGCAAGGCCACAAGTTGATCTAGGATGTTCTGGTGATTGCTTGTTCATAACATGGTTTACACATTTTGTTCACATGGAAGTTTATGTCGGCTTGGTGATCAAAGACTTGGGCTCTTAATGGTAAAAAGGGAGACTTGGGCTCTTCCATAATATTTTTTAGTAGTCATAGATGTTCTGGTGATTGAACAATTGGTCTCATAGGAACTTGGCCATTACATTTTGTAACAGACCACGGTTTGAATGCCAACTTATGTATGTTCTTAATCGTTGGAGCCAACTTCAGTGAAGAAAACTAATGAATCTTCTGTATATGTTGAATGGTATCTTGTGCATTGATCAATGGTATCTTGTGATGAATAGAAGAGTGTAATTGTTTGTATATGTATTGGGTACTGAACATGAATTTAATTTCGTATTAATATATGGTGCATTTACATTTGTGCTGAAGTGTAGACCCTGGCAGCAAGTGTGTCGGCGGAAGTATTAATGCCGCATAATCTGTTGGTGTAGCCCAGTGTCGGATGAACTGTCGGTATATCTATGGACGTTGCACAATCTATCGACATAGCACACTGTCAGATGAACTGTCGGCATAGCACTGTCTGTCGGTGTAAAAATGTCTGTCGGCGAAGCTCTCACCAACACCGTCATACTGTTTGTCGGCATAGATTTATCTGTCGGCAAAGATCTTTCCCGGCAGGACTATAGGCGACAGCTTCTTTCTGTCGGTAAAGGTCTTTCCCGACAGTAAATGTGTCGCCTTAGGTGACCTATGCCGACAGATTGTTTGACGCTGCTTTGAGTGTCGTGGTGTAGTGATTAGTCTACTTCAATCCATCACAAAAAACCCACCCACAAATTCAATGCAATGCACACAACCCACGGAGATCATCTTTTTTGCAGGCAGAACAAGTTCTGCAGAGTGCGGAGTTAGAGTTGAAGATTTCAAGAGTGTGGAGGACTTCTGAAAGGGCCCTAAATCTCAATAAACTGAATTGAAAAGTAGCATCCAACATAGCACAAGATTGGCAATGTCTGGTTACACTGTTGTCCACACGCCTATTTCTAGTATCGGTAATAACAAGGAGACATGTGTTAAAGCTCATGTTCATCATAGACAATATTCAATGTAACAATAGCTACCGCATGTGCCGGATCGGGCCATCGCCGGTGTATGAAATAGACCCACTAGAAAAATAGCCAAAAAAACTTAGTGAAAGGATCAAAATGGGGCTCATTTTTGAAGATCTCACTGAGAAATACAAAAGGTGAATATAATTCATAATTTAGACGCATTTTTGTATTAAAAAAAGGAGCCCACCCTTCCCAATCACTCACTCATCATGACTAGCACCATGTGACGTGACGGGATTGAATAACAGCAGGCATTTGGAGAGGGTAAACCCTATTTGACTATTAACATAATTAATGAGTTATTTCTTTCAGAAAAACAAATTTCTAACTTAAATTATTTCCCTCGTTTGTTCTTCATGTTCAATGGAAGCGAGCCAAACACATCACAGACAAGCCTCACGTCAAATTGAAGCCGCGGGCATCGATGAGGAACGAGAGCCATAGATGGCGGCGTCTATGAAGGTGAGATGACGAATTATATGAGTTAAAGTGCTAGGTTTTCATTGAAGACGTCCGGGAGGTGAGGATTGAGGAAACGACAACCCTAGATATTGTTAGAGATAGGATTTCTATAATCAATAATGGTGAAATAGTAGCCATTCACTACTATGAAACAGGTCATCCATGCACGACAACACCGTCCACTCTCCTTCCTCTGGGCAAGTGTTCAACATTGTTCCACGGAGCCGCTAAAGCAGCGGCCCAATATGCACTCGGAATTGCTCGTTCATGAGGCCCATCGACATGCCCGTCCTTTAGTGGTAATTTTTGTTATCGCTGACGATACACCATTGATGTGTGGCAAAACCACCGGTGCTATTGGTTTTTCTGCCTGTCAATGTTGATACATTCGATAGTAGTGATCAGACAAAGATCTAATAATGGTCGGAAAATATGAGCGCCGGCAAGCTGGAAAAAATAACTGATTACTGGAAAAACACCCCAAACAAATCAATCATATCTATTATGCTAGTGTGCATAAGAGTAAGTTGAGCAATGTGAGAGAGCTCATGTGCAATTGGAGTGGATGCAACCTGATGCCATTCATCTGACAGAGTCGTAAACTGGAAAACCAAGTAATAAAATCGTATAAGTAGCATGGGTAAACAGAAAGTTCATCTCAAATCATTCCAACTGACAGGTCAAAAATCTTGTATAAAATACTACTCCCTCTGTAAAGTAATACTCCCTCCGTTCCTAAATATAAGTTTTTGAAGAGATTTCAATAGAAACTACATACGGATGCATATAGACATATTTTAGAGCGTAGATTCACTCATTTTGCTCCGTATGTCTAGAAAGACTTATATTTAGGAGCGGAGGGAGTATAAAACTTTTTAGATTACTAACTGTTTAGATCACTATAGTGATCTAAAAAGCCTTATACTATTACTTTACAGATAGAGTACTATTTAAGTAGCTTGACACAATGATAAGCAGCATCAGTAACTCAAGTTTTTGGAAAAAGCCAAGCTGGAGGCCACATACCATCACGTGTCCCCAGCGTGGACGCCGCTGATGTCTCCAACGGCAGCGGTGCTACTGTCTGGTCTCTCATGTTGTAGACACCAGAGTCGAGAAAGGGATTCTCACGAGTCCACTTCATAAGCCAGTCCCGGTTGGATATGGCGATAATGTCGCCTTTGGTCACAAAGTAAATGCAATCTTGTCGAATTCCGGTGCCGGCAGCGGCAGGGACTGACTCGGAGCAGCCTTGGCTGACAAAGAGCGCACGCCCCATCAACGTACTGACATCCCTCCACCACCCACAGCCGCAGCTCAGGTCTGAGGCCTCGAAGACATCGAACCGGTAAGTCTGTTGCAGATCTATCCCCGTGTCACCCGTCCATGTCTTATATATTGATGGCATACGTATCATTCGTTTCACCCTCAGTAGCTGATCGCCGGACACGACGAGGTAGTCCCGACTGACATAATCATCATCGTTCCATAGATGGTCGAGGACGTAATTGTCATGGCTTGGGGTTTTGCGTATGCAGCAGACGTTTGTGATCTGCTGATCTCCGGCGTCCAGGACATGTAGCTCCTCTTCTCCGGTAAGGACGTACAGCTTCCCTTCAAAGAGTGCAATGTCAGCGATGGAATTGTGTGCAGGCGGCGACCACTCCATGCATGTTTTGCTGGCCCATGCTGGCAGCTCGCCACCGCCGGCAGTATAGACGGCGACCCATGACTCGCTCAGAATGGCGACGAGGTGATCGGACACCACCACCTTGCGGATCTTACCAGTTTGAAACCAGAACGGTGGCTCAGGGAGGGTGACGATCGCCGCAGATGAAGGGCTCGTCAGGGAGAACCTGAAGTCTTCGTGCACGAGGAAGAGCTCGCCCCGGGTTGAGCCTCCGTAGAAGACGTTGTCTGGGATGGGCAAGCGGTGAATGGCGCCGTCGGGGAGGCTAACGAGGTGCCGTCAGGGAGGGCAAGCCAGGGGAGCAGCGGCGGCAACGGGTGCTGCAGCCTTGCGCCGGAGCGCCACGCGCGGCAGACGGCGGGTAGGCGGACGCGGTCGGCGTGCGAAGGCAGCCGCAGGAGCACAAGGCCCAGCAGCTCTGCCGGGAGATCCGGCCATGGAGAGCGGCGGCGGGAAGAGCCAGACGCGGCCATTGAGATCGTTAATTAGGGCTAGATACGTGACGTCTCCCTGCTGCAATTCCTTCCCTTGTTGGAATCGGATATGTACACGTTGAGATTCACGCATAGCCCTGCATATAACCGATTAATAACCACAAAAATAAGTTTTTGCACACACAGGTAGTAGTCCGCGTAGGAAGAGAATATAATGATGCTCAAAAGTAGAGAAGAACTGGTACATTTTGTGTTTATTTCGCAATAACAAAATTAGGATGTACATAAATACTCCCTCTGTTAAGATTTTTGCAATTTAATTTAAACTACAAAAACGTCCTACATTTGTTTACAGAGGGAGTATTAATTGAAGTGTCATTCAAAGTTCAAACTACGCCACTGTCACATAGTGTTGTTGTCTCTTGCTTTCCCCTCTCTGTCGACCACATGGTGCTCCTTTTTTTTTTTTTTTTTTGAACTTCAATCCCCTCTCTATTTATTCATATAGGGCAGGAATCTCTGCCGAAACGATGTTCAAAATACAATCAGGGGGCACATGCAGCCACACCTTACATAAATTATTAGAAACTCCTTCCTTAGCTAATAAGTGAGCTGCTCCATTTGCCGAACGTCGAGTCCAACTTACCTTCCATTCTTGGCGAGACTCCAGCAGCCTTTTCACTTCCTCTATCGTAGGTCCCAACACAGAGAGGTCTCTCTCCTTATTCTGCAACTTGCATACGATCTCCTTGCAATCCATTTCAATATGTAGCTTCGTGGCGTTCACCTCGTCCGCCAACTGAGCTGCGCGTCTGTAGGCCAACAGCTCAATAGTTACAGGGTCTGCACAGCTCGGGAAGAAGTGACAGGCTGCACCCAAGAAGGCTCCATCATGGTTTCTGAAGACCACTCCGGCTCCTCCCTTATCACCCATCTTGGACGTTGCTCCATCAACGTTGACCTTAATCCAGCCTGGGTTTGGTGGTTCCCATTGCTGCACTTGTACCTGCTTGGCTACCTTGCTCTTGCGGCCATGTATACTCTGCCATTCCTCCATATGCATAACTACCGATCTTGCAATTTCTGCAGCCTCCTCAATTTTCTTCCCCTCCCGAGTGTTATTCCTTGCCATCCATAGCCCATAGACCCCCTGGGCCATGATCGCTCTTTCATCATCTGAAGCCTCACTGAACCACGCCAACAGCCAGTTTGAAAGGTCACTCTGGGTGCTGACAACAGCCGGTGGGATCGCCACTGGCACCCCCAATTCCGAGTGCAATACCTTTCAGAATTTTGCTGAATGATGACAGCCCCAAAAACGATGATAATTTGTCTCTTCACGTCCACAGGCTACGCAAAAAACACCCGCTTTGATGCTCCTTCTCTCGAGCTCTGATCCCACTGCCAGCCCGTTCCTAATTAGCCTCCATACATGGGATTTAACCTTCCCCGGCGCCACCGTATACCACATGGTGCTCCTAATACCCCAAAAATGCTAGATCTACGTACGACCTACGGGTTGTTACGTAACTTGCCTTAACTAATCTCTTCGGGCCCCCTGATTTCAACCGGGGGTGGGGCCCCTCCCCTTCTTTCCTCTAACCAAAACGTGCCACCTAATCAGTTACGTTAATTACGTAGGAATCGTTACGTAGGTGTAGCATTACTGCCTAATACCCTTTCTTGTGGTGAAGACTAGAGCACAAGCAACACCTCCGGTGCAAAAATAGAAATAAAAATAAATATGGGCCGTCGGGGTCTCTGATAGGCGAAACCGAGAGTTGGTGGAGGGGTTTGTTTTGTAGATAGCTGTTAGTTAGGGGGGTTTGGCTGAACAGATCCATCCAGTAGCTCTCACATGGTCAATCTGGCTCGTCCATTGGAGATCTGACAACCCACATTGAATTTTCTATTTTGCACCTTAAGTTCACCCAACTCCGCCTATGTTGTCTCAACATAGCCGGTCCCAAGCCCGGATAAAGGAGGAGGGTTGTGATAGGCTTGGCGAGCCAACGTCAAAACTCAGCCACTCTTATGGAGATGAAACCCAAAAGATTTTCGTTGGGGCGTAACCCTCTCAGCGACGCGCCACATCGGAACCCGGGTGTGGTGGAAAATGGGCAAGGGCCGGGCCGTCACCCCCCAGGTGGCGCGCCGTATCTTGATCTGGATACGGTGGCAAGTGAGCGAGGATCGGGTCGTCGCATCCTTAGTGGCGCGCTACATCGGCGCCCGGGTGTAGTGGAAATTGAGCAAGGGTCTTCGCATTTGACTCGACGAGTGCGAAGGGTAAGGAAGCTAGCCGAGCCTAGGAGGATTCGCTTAGGTAGCTGGAACGTAGGGTCTCTGACAGGTAAGCTTCGGGAGGTAGTTGATACCGCGGTGAGGAGAGGCGTTGATATCCTTTGCGTCCAAGAGACCAAATGGAGGGGACAAAAGGCGAAGGAGGTGGAGGGTACCGGCTTCAAGCTGTGGTATACGGGGACGGTTGCAAACAGAAATGGAGTAGGCATCTTGATCAGCAAGAGCCTCAAGGATGGAGTGGTAGACGTCAAGAGACGTGGGGACCGGATTATCCTGGTCAAGCTGGTAGTTGGGGACTTAGTTCTCAACGTTATCAGCACGTATGCCCCGCAAGTAGGCCACAATGAGAACACCAAGAGGGAGTTCTGGGAAGGCCTAGAGGACATGGTTAGGAGTGTACCGATTGGCGAGAGGCTCTTCATAGGAGGAGACCTCAATGGCCACGTGGGCACAGCTAACACAGGTTTTGAAGGGGTGCATGGGGGTTTTGGCTATGGCATCAGGAACCAAGAAGGAGAAGATGTCTTAAGCTTTGCGCTAGCCTACAACATGATCATAGCTAACACCCTCTTTAAGAAGAGAGAATCACATCTAGTGACTTACAGTAGTGGGCAACACTCTAGCCAGATTGATTTCATCCTTTCGAGAAGAGAAGACAGGCGTGCATGCCTAGACTGTAAGGTGATACCTGGAGAGAGTGTTGTCCCTCAGCATAAGCTTGTGGTTGCTGACCTCCGCTTTCGGATTCGTGTCCAGCGGGACAAGCGTGCCAAAGTCGCTAGAACGAAGTGGTGGAAGCTCAAGGGGGAGGTAGCTCAGGCGTTCAAGGAGAGGGTCATTAAGGAGGGCCCTTGGGAGGAAGGAGGTGATGTAGACAACATGTGGATGAAGATGGCGACTTGCATTCGTAAGGTGGCCTCAGAGGAGTTTGGAGTGTCCAGGGGAAGTAGAAGAGAAGCTAAAGATACCTGGTGGTGGAACGATGATGTCCAGAAGGCAATTAAGGAGAAGAAAGAGTGTTTCAGACGCCTATATCTGGATAGGAGTGCAGACAACATAGAGAAGTACAAGATGGCAAAGAAGGCCGCAAAGCGAGCTGTGAGTGAAGCAAGGGGCCGGGCGTATGAGGACCTCTACCAACGGTTAGACACGAAGGAAGGCGAAAGGGACATCTATAAGATGGCCAAGATCCGAGAGAGGAAGACGAGGGATGTTAACCAAATCAAGTGCATCAAGGACGGAGCAGATCAACTCCTGGTGAAGAACGAGGAGATTAAGCATAGATGGCGGGAGTACTTTGACAAGCTGTTCAATGGGGAGAGTGAGAGCTCTACCATTGATTTGGACGACTCCTTTGCTGATACTAGCAGGCTTTTTGTGCGGCGAATCCAGGAGTCGGAGGTCAAGGAGGCTTTGAAGAGGATGAAAGGAGGCAAGGCGATGGGCCCTGATTGTATCCCCATTGAGGTGTGGAGAGGCCTCGGGGACATAGCGATAGTATGGCTAACCAAACGTTTCAACCTCATTTTTCGGGCAAACAAGATGCCAGAAGAATGGAGACGGAGTATATTAGTACCAATCTTCAAGAACAAGGGGGATGTTCAGAGTTGTACTAATTACCGTGGAATTAAACTGATGAGCCATACAATGAAGCTATGGGAGAGAGTCATTGAGCACCGCTTAAGAAGAATGACAAGCGTGACCAAAAATCAGTTTGGTTTCATGCCTGGGAGGTCGACCATGGAAGCCATTTTCTTGGTACGACAACTTATGGAGAGATATAGGGAGCAAAAGAAGGACCTGCATATGGTGTTCATTGACTTGGAGAAGGCCTATGATAAGATACCGCGGAATGTTATGTGGTGGGCCTTGGAGAAACACAAAGTCCCAGCAAAGTACATTACCCTCATCAAGGACATGTACGATAATGTTGTGACAAGTGTTCGAACAAGTGATGGCGACACTGATGACTTCCCGATTAAGATAGGACTGCATCAAGGGTCAGCTTTGAGCCCTTATCTTTTTGCCTTGGTGATGGATGAGGTCACAAGGGATATACAAGGAGATATCCCATGGTGTATGCTCTTTGCGGACGATGTGGTGCTAGTCGATGAGAGTCGGACGGGGGTCAACAAGAAGTTGGAGTTATGGAGGCAAACTTTGGAATCGAAAGGTTTTAGACTTAGTAGAATTAAAACCGAGTACATGAGGTGCGCTTTCGGTACTACTAGGCACGAGGAGGAGGAGGATGTTAGCCTTGATGGGCAGGTGGTGCCGCAGAAGGACACCTTTCGATATTTGGGGTCAATGTTGCAGAAGGATGGGGATATCGATGAAGATGTGAACCATCGAATTAAAGCCGGATGGATGAAGTGGCGCCAAGCTTCTAGCATTCTCTGTGACAAGAGGGTGCCACAAAAGCTAAAAGGCAAGTTCTATAGGACGGCGGTTCGACCCGCAATGTTGTATGGCGCTGAGTGTTGGCCGACTAAAAGGCGACATGTGCAACAGTTAGGTGTGGCGGAGATGCGCATGTTGAGATGGATGTGTGGCCACACAAGGAAGGACCGAATCCGGAATGATGATATACGAGATAGAGTTGGGGTAGCGCCAATTGAAGAGAAGCTTGTCCAACATCGTCTGAGATGGTTTGGACATATTCAGCGCAGGCCTCCAGAAGCCCCAGTACATAGCGGACGGCTAAAGCGTGCTGATAATGTCAAAAGAGGCCGGGGTAGACCGAACTTGACATGGGAAGAGTCCGTAAAGAGAGACCTGAAGGATTGGAGCATCACCAAAGAACTAGCCATGGACAGGGGTGCGTGGAAGCTTGCTATCCATGTGCCAGAACCATGAGTTGGTCGCGAGATCTTATGGGTTTCACCTCTAGCCTACCCCAACTTGTTTGGGACTAAAGGCTTTGTTGTTGTTGTTGTTGTTGTTGCACCTTAAGTTCACCCTCTATTGTACCCCCCCCCCCCCTTTCCGTGCCCAACCCATTTTTTTCCTTGACAAATTTGCAAGAAGACAAAAGAGTTTTCTTCCTCTATTTTCCCTTCTCATCTCCTTAGCTCTCTGCCTTCATCTATGTTGACCCTTTCCTCCACCGATGTGTGACATCATCTTCTCCATCTCTAGTAAATCTTATGGTGACTCTCACTATCATAAGTGATGGAAGAGCTTTGTCATAACCTAGCTAAGGAAGTAGGGAACACATATAGTAACTGAAACATAGATACCCCAAACCTAACACGGCGCTAATTTCCATGGTAATTTCACATGTGTCATGTGTGGAATAATCATGACATGACCAATTAAGGTGTCGTTTAGGTGGGATCTAACTGGACTAAGGCTAACGACATGTCACCTTGTCATAAGGACATATGCATTTGTACAATTTCTGTAGATATAATGATGCATGCACGACAACTTTTCATGGATGAGCCCACCAGGGTTCAAGTCCTAAACTATGAAGGTGCATTTTTTTTAAAAAGGAGGAAGACCCCCGGCCTCTGCATCTGGGCGATGCATGCAGCCACTTTATTAATTATTCACAAAGACCTTACAAAGTAGTACATCAGTAAGTCTGAAGCCACCATCTTGGCAACATCTGTCGCTACTTCTATCCATTTGATGAAGGGGTGCTGATAGTCTGAGCCTAATACCAAACAGACCTCGCAGCAAAGCCTAACATCTAAAACCGGAGGCCCCAGCCAAGCCACATACCTGGTCTGGGGCACACACAAGTCCGGCGCACTTTGACAGGCCGCCGCCGCCATCTTCCACTGATCCATCTTTAGAGCAGGTACTGACGCCACAACCTTGCCAGGTCTGCCATCGACGCCACCACGGCGCCAGACAGCGCCATCCTCCTGCGCGAGTCCGTCTACACACATCGAACGCCGAGACTCCACTGCGCCACGCCGCCGAGATCCACAGTCGTCGATGCGTAAGATGAAACACCGCTCCACCAAAGATGCTGTCCGCTGGTCCCTCGAGCCCGTGCACACCTCCAAGACTGACGCCCCCAAGGGGGAAACGATGCAAGAGCGCCACCGTCATCCCATCTAGGGTTTCCCCCGGAGGTAACAGATAGAGGTCTGGAACTTCACCATGGCGATGTCTTCAAGAAGAGAACGACACAGAAGAGCGCCGCCATCGCCGGCCTTGGCATCTAGCCGAGCGCAAGGTTTTCACCCAGATCTGTTCGAAGAACCTCCATCAAGTCTTGTGTACGGATCGCCGCCATCTCCACCGGGGACTGGAAGTAGGATCCAGGCCACCGCCGCCTGACCAGCCAGCAGCCGCACCGCGCGAGCAGCAGGGCCGCCCGAGACAGACCCCAGCCGCGGCACCGGAGAGCCCTACACCAGATCCCGCCGCCGGCCGAGGAGAGGACGACGCCACGTACGCCCAGCAGCCACCGCCGCCGGTCCATGCCGTCGCGCCGCCGCGCCCCACACCCGCGCCGCGCCGCCACTAGAAGAAAGCGTCCCGCGCCGCCATCCTCGGGCAGGAGGAGAAGAAGGCCCCGCCGCCGCCCAGGCTGAGCGGGCTTTGCCCGGCGACCTGCGGAGGAGGGAGGAGGGGCGAGGGGCAGCAGATCTGGGCTCCCCCTGGCCGCCCGCGGGGACGGCGCGAGGAGAGGAGAGGGGAGACTACTATGAAGGTGCATGCCCATAGTGACTTCATCAATATCAAGATGTTGTTCCGGCTCAGAATCTCGGAGGTGCTCAAAGGGGTAGGGTGTGCGTGCTTGCGTGTGTTCATAGGAGTGAGTGTATGTGCGTGTATGTGAGCATCTGCATCTGTACTGTGTTGAAAAGAAAAAGAACAACTATGTAGTAAGAAGCTTAATTCAAGTTTTGGAAAAATCCAAGTTAATGGCCATGGAACCTCGTGTAGCCGTTGTCTCCAAAGGCAAAGGCGTAATCGTTTGGTCTCTCATCATGTACACACCGGAGTTGACAAAGGGACTCTCGTGAATCTTCTTGTCGGAGCGTGCGTCCTCATCCTTGGTCACAAAGTAGATGCAACTGTGACAGTAGAGTCTGATGTGGGGAGAGATTGGGAGCAACTTTCACTAACGTAGAGCGCACATCCCATCGAGGTTTCGATCTTGACCCACCATCCATGGCCACCCGCGAGGTTTGCCGCCTTGAAGACCTCGAATAGGGTAGTCCGCTTCCAGATGCTGGATTCTCTCGGCGGTAGCAACAAGTTGAGTCCGCTAGTAACCGGACACGATGAGGTAGTAGTTTTTATCCTCGTGGATATCCCTTGTGATACTATCTATGCAGCGGCTAATCCGCCCTCATCTGTTGGCATCCAGGATCTACGAAAGGTTTATTCCCTCGGCGAGTATACATTATGTTGCCATAGTCGTAGATCCGTGACTGCCTGAGAACGATGATGAAGTGATCGGAAACCACCGCCTTGCGGATGTGCAATGTGGATGCCCAATGCCTTTTTTCTTTTCTTTCAAACCAGGCTCGGAGAGAACTCGGCAAAGCTGGGAATACGGTGAACTGGGTAGGCCATGTGTCGTCCTCATGTGGGTATGACTTTGCCGAGATCAAACCCAAGAAACTCAGCAAAGTTGCGAACACTACAAAACGCGTGTACATTTGCCGAGCGTTGGCTCTCGGCAAAGAGGAGGTCGCACGGCGAACTGAGTACGACACGTGTCGCCCTCCGGAGTGTAGGACTTTGCCGAAATCCATACTCAGGAACTCGACAAACCCTTGTGCCACGTGGCAAGTGTGGTCTCCGTCCGGCCCCGCCAAGTAACTTTATTATTCCGAGTCCCCCATTGATTCTCAGCAAAGTCTTAACCGAGGGCCAGACGGAAGGAACTTGGCAACTCGAAAGGTGTAAGCCGAGTGTCCTTTACGGAGAGGTGAACTCGGCAAAGACTTTTCCGAGTTTTAATCACTTGTTGCGGAGTTTTCTGGGCACTCGGCTCGGCCAAGAAGATTGTTCGAGTATATGTTTGTGCTGCTCACCAACATTTTCATAAGATTTGGGCAGATTAGAGGATTGCTGAGCATGCAACTCCTCTCATTGATTGACCCCCTTTCAATGTGCCAAAACGAACCCTAAATACAACTCACGCACATGATCGACCTACGGCGCACCATTGAGCCTCTATTGTTCTGTCAGCTATACGCGTATGTAATATCTACTTCTCTACTACTATTAAACAAGCAAACATATGCTTCACTATGCCCACCCGGATAAACGTACACAGGCCAAACAAGACAAATTACCACTCCAAGATCAGGCATCTAACCGTCCACATAAAACTCCGCCCTCACCTGTGTACGTTTAGCAATTTACAGCAGACAGGAGGCGATCGGCTGGCGATCCCGGGCTGCCGCTAGGGTTAGGGTTTTCTCATTGGTGGTGTTCGGGATACGGTGGTGGTCCAGGCGGCGACGGCGTCTCCCGGAGCACAGATCGATCAGGGTTCGGTTCACCGGTGCGGGGGAACCATGGCGGAGAAGGACGGAGGGAGGAAAGCCGATGCATCTCAGAAGGGGGCGACGACGAAGGGATCGGCGGCTAGAGCTAGATCCAGGACTGTTGGGACGCCGCGGAAAGAGCGGCAAGAGCAGGAAGATGGGGACTCGCCAGCGATCAGCAGGACGCCAGATGCGACGGCAAGCCTCTCGGCCAGACACAGCGGGATGGTTTTGACAGAGAAGGAAGCCAAGGGATTCGTGTTTGCTGGACCAGTGGAGGAGGTGTGGCACCCCGGCGCAGAGTCACCGGAGCACCCCGTATTCCAGCCCAGAGATCAAGTCTTCTGGAATACGACACTGCTTGGCATAGAACAAATCAGCTCTTTATTACTAATAGTTGGAGTACAAGGGTTACAAGGAGTTTACAAAAGGTTAGAACGATGCTACTCCGGCTATGATAACTCTATGCTAGCAGCGGCACGACTTCTAACAGCGGAACCATGACGACGAAGATGGGCTCCACTCCGCAGGGACTCTGGCTGGGACACGTCCTAGCTCGCAACTCGGAAACCTCGGCTATGCAAACATGTCAGCACCTGCAAACTGGCATGACACGCCAGGTGAGTACTTTGAATGTACTCGCAAGCTCACAACAAACACAAGCATCAAAACACAACAACAACATAGCAAGTATGATTATATCAGATTCCAATGTTATTAAAAAGGGTGGAAGAAAATAATAACATGCTATGCTAAACTATCCACCAAAAGTCACCCTTGCTAAAGTTACAGGAACCACTATGCTCTTGGCTACTCGGTTGAATCACTCACTCTTGTGACCAACTCTTGGTCACCTCAAGATCCTCGGACAATCATCCCCGAGATCGCCTACAAGCATTACCAACAGCCTTCCACCAAGTGGATACCTCACCATACTGAGACAAGTTCTTCCATCATTATCAAGTCATTCCATCATTGGTGTTGATCAGACAGTGTGACTTAATACGAACTGTGTCTAATACCGTGGACGCGGCTATTCGAATAGGTTTTACACTCTGCAGAGGTTGCGCACGTTACCCACACCATGGACATTCGTCCAACGAAACTCGCCTAACCTGTGTCCCTTCCCTCGTACCACCGACACGTCCATTCTGAGGTCATGCCCTGGGTGGCCCCTGTGTTACTTCTGACACCTGCCACCGTCGTGGCCATACAATCTGTCCCAAACGGGGACCTGAGCTCAATAACCAAACCGGGCTCACAAGGTTATCGTCGCCTACCTGATCAGGGTAGCACGCACGCATAACCTCCCCTCTTTGGCGGTACCGATGAAAGAGCACCAGGTTAGCCCACGTTAAGGCTGTCCCATTCCGGCAGATGTGGCTGCACTGGAAGGCTCGGTTCAGTGGCACTTGATCAACAATGAAGGAATTTATCCCCGAGTGACCTTTCTGTCATAACTGGTGCTCCAAGATCACGGTATCCCAAGAAGCAACATGACTAAACTGCTGCTACGGGCTACTCCATTACTGTGCCCGACGGAGTCACAAAGTAATCATAGACGGTAATCTCACATCCAACAATGTCATGGCATCACCTAGCTTGTAGACTACTGGCCAAATACAACCCTAATTATCAACATGACAGTAGCATATCCAAGGAATTCCCCATGTATTCTATAAATAAACCATTTATGAATGACTCCAATTTTAGTATAAAAATAATTATTTAAACCATGATATTGCAATGTAATCATGCAAATGAGAGTTGTGGCTTGCCTTGCACCAAGGAAGTGTGGAGATACTCCTGGTCTTCACCCACTAGTCAAAATCACTCTGAAAAAATATTTTTGACCACATTTGTAAATATCACCTATAGCATTTTTCTCTGTCCAGAAATTCTAGACAGCAGAGAAAAATACCAAAATTTACCAGCAAATAGAGGAGCTCATAAGAAAAATAATGCAAAAAGAATGAACTCATTTGGACTTATGGTTTAAAAGATATTAATGGTCAAAGTTGGGGTCAAACTTCTGAATTATTTGAATTTAAACAGAAAATCAGAAAAACCTCAGCCGGCCACGTCGAAGGCGTAAACCGGCCAGGCGCCTCCACTAGCATACCGCTTCGGGCGCTAGGAGAGTCACTGACGGGTGGGGCCCCTTGTCAGTTTTAAATAGAGAGGGAGAGGGAACAAGAGACGGCGGAGCTCACCGGCGACGTTCACCGGCGTAGAGGCCACGGCAGAGCTGGGCGAGGGTGGGGATGGAACGAGTGGACGACGGCGAGCTCTCCCGTACCCGCAACTCGTCGGGAGATGGCCGGGCGGCGTCGGCCCCTTCCTCTCAGGCGGCGGCGAGCCACGGGCGTCAGCCGATCCGTCGATTCCGGCGAGCAAGCGAGCAGCAGAGTAGCTGGGGAGGATCAGCGGAGTACCATGAGCTCGCTGATGGCCTCAGTTGGTGGTGGGGTGGACGGAGTCGAGCTGAAGGAGCGGGGGCAGAGCGGCGGAGCTTCTTGCCAGAAACGGGGAAGGAGAGCTCCCCGGCTCTGCTCCTGGGTGCGGGGCGACGATTTGAAGGTGGAGGGAGCGAGTGGTGAGGAGAGGGAGGGTTGGGGTGCGGCTTTTATAGCCGGGCGGCGATGCCAGCACCGAATCCCGCCGCGGAGAAAACGCCAGCGTCCGCATTGCGCTGGCCATCGTGCTGGCACCCGAGCCGCGTGGGGAGGTGACTGGAGAGGCCAGGAGAGACGGGGCGGGTCCTGAGCCATTAAGGGCGCGCGGACACGGCGGCGACCGTGGCACCCTGTGCGGCCCATGCGTGAACTTGGCTGAGTGCAGCGGCGAGCTTCGCCGGAGGTGGGAGAGCATTCTGGAGGGGGTACGTGGGTGGTGGCGATGACGTCGGCACCATAGGACAAGAAGAGGCAGCGCAGGGCGGCAGGAGTGGTCGTGTCCTAGGCGCTCGGCGTGCAGAGCACGACTTTGGCACGGGCAGATGCGTGGTCACCGCATGCATTGGCGCACGTGGTGCGCTCTGGCCCATCCAGTCGTGTCTACGCGGTAGTCCTTTCAATCTGAGGTCTCCCTGTGCCCTTGGTTTGACACGAAGTGGCCTGGACAACACTGGAGCTTCCAGACAAGTTTCTGGATAGAAACTTGAGCAGCAAGCTGAGGTGAAAATTTTGGGTAACTGAGAGAGGGAGTTTGTCACAATGAATTGTAGTAGGAAGGTGCCCACTCTGGACAAATTTCAGGCCAAATGGATAAGCTTTGGATGTAGTTGCTTCACAACTACCCCTCTGGTCCAGAAACTTATTGATGATGATGCACTCACATGGATGAGCCCCCTGAGCTGAAATTTGGTATTTGTGGGTCATTGGGTGGTATCAAGATGCTATAAAAATTTCATACAATTCTAGGTTAAATTTAGTTATGTCCGTAAACGCACACTTCATATGTTCTCCCCGTGCCCAAAAAACCTTATCTTTACAGACCAAGTGCATATGCATCATACAATGATGGGAAGTGTTAGAACATGTAGCTAGGTAGGCAGGTGGTTATATTCATCTGGCCTGCCGTGGTTCTGGGATGTTTGCTCCTGCTGAATTGTTAATTGTGTAGCAGTAACCATATTCTTGAAGCAACTTGTGTATAGAGCACCCAAAAACAAAAATCAACATAGACTGCAAGTGTCGCTGGACTGCATCTGAAACATATTTAGGGAAATTTATAGAGTAAATAGAATGGAACTCTTCATAACTCACGCCGCAGTGGTTTACTGGTTCATGAATGCAAATAAATAGATTCCAATTTGTCTAATCATTGCAGAACCACCTAATATTCAGTCAAATAATATATTGTACTGATTATTAGTGATTAGGTAACTTATGGTATAATTGATGTTGAATATTACTTTATAGAAGATCATCATTTCTTCTGTATTTACCTGCTCACTTCAATAATATTGCAATCAACTATACCAAAAGAATGTGTCAATCTATAGTGATACTGGAGTATATAGAAACAGATTAAGTAGTGTTGCTAGCACCAAAATGGCACAAAGAGATACAGAAAGAACACTTCTGAGGTGATCATGACCATTGTGTAATACAGAAAGTTGATTATATTACTTTTGTGTACTGGATCTTCCATGGTGACATAATCTCTGTCAATGTTTGTACAGCAAAGCATGTACTGAGTTCTCTGTTGAATGAAGCCTACAGTTTTCTCAGTCTACCAGTGAAGCCTTTTGTGGTTATATACAATATCTCATTCTTCTAAGAGGCTGACATATATTATAAAGTGCCACAATAATTGAAGACCAACAGGAACTGGTTTTTTTTTTGCATACTTTAAGTGCAACTACACTGCAGCTTCTCAAGGTACGCAAATTATGTCCTCTCACACACCCCTTGCTTAATCTTTCAATTATGTCCAAACGATATGGGTTCACCAAGTACAAAGTTCGTCTTACCATTGTTAGCTCCCCATTTCATTCTCTACAGAGCTCTCTCCTTAATTGTAAGACTGGATATTCTTTCAAACACAAAATATAACACATCTGAGGTTCAGTTTGTTTTCTACATGGCAGTAGCATCACAAATGATAGTGAAAAAGAAAACAATAGTCGCATCATGTAGACCAGACAATGTTCCAACTCAGATAGCTGCCCTTATTTATCAATATTTTACTGTTTACTTTAGTGTCAACGAAAATTGCCTTACTGGAATCCTTCCATTCTGTAATATCCAATTTTATTGTCAAGCAGAAATCCATATTTATTCTCTACAGGACCCTGTCCTTAATTGTAAGACTGGATATTCTTTCAAACAAAAAATAAAACACATGTGAGGTTGAGTTTGTTTTCTTCTTGGCAGTAGCATCACAAATGATATGTAAAAATAAAAATAAAAATCGACATTCACATCATGTACCAGACAATGTTCCAATTGAGATAGCTTCCCTTATTTATCAAAATTTTATTCTTGACTTCAGTGTCAATGAAAATTGTCTTACTATAATCCTTCCGTTCTGTAATATCTCATTCATTGTCAAGCAGAATTTTTCTTCTTAGTTCCTTGTTGCCTACACATGATCATCTTTTGGGTGCAGGCTGCAATGTGTTTACTAGCGCTAGCGTAGCGTACCGCATGTTCGAACAGTGGCATCAGAACCTATGCTTTGTGGTGTTAGATTCGGGGTAGCATTTGCATATGATGATATGTAGATTGGTTTATGTACTGGCTGATGAGATCGGTTGTCAATATGATTGACTGTACATGGTGTCAAGCGTTCGGAATTTTTTCCGTGATCGTGTTGTGGAGGTCGTGACACAAATTACCCCTACCGGTCGGTTTCCGCCATCAGGGTATATAGTGGAACGTAAAGCCGGTCACAACACGCGAAGACCAATGAGATTGGTCGAATCGGAAAGATGGTCAAAATTTGGTAAATATGATTTGCCGGTGAAAATTCCAGTGTAAAAATGCATAGATTGGATCTCTGTTTTTTTACGAATGTCCGGACGCCCGGAGATACCGTGAAGGGCCAGCCCCCTCGACCCCCGCAGGGGCGCTGCCCCTTGACCCCGCGGGAGGCAAAGCCCCCTCGACCCCCATTCGTTAATCTCTTAGGGCGGCGCATAACTTGTTTTTGCAGGGAATGCTTGTGATTTGGTATAGTCCGTATATGTTGCATGTATGTAATTATATCATGACCTGCGCGTCGTGAGTGCGGAAACCGGCTGGAGCCATATGGTTGTCTCATTATTGTTTTAATGACGTGCGTGTCAACATGAGCCATGTAATGTAATTTACTTTCATAGCTATTAGTTTGTAATAGCGTAGTATCTTATGTAACACTTGGCGGTTGACATGGGTGGCGTGGAGATGGAGATCACCACGAGGACAACCATGCATGGAGATGGAGATCACCATGGGCAGACCACGCACGTGGAGATGGAGATCACCATGCGTTGTGAAAAGGGGCTATACCATATCACACTTGTATAAACTGCCTGTGAAAGTTTATCCCTTTTATGCACCCTTCTTTTGCATGGTAGATGTTTTAAGTAGGGTGATCCCTCAAAGAATGTCAAGTATAAATGCCTCCCCAATTGCTGCACCTTCACATATCAAGTATATTTAGTGGTGGGCCTATAAAATTAGGGTGCCACTAGATCTCCTTGAAGTGATGGGTTTGTGTCGGACACTTACATGCGAAGCATTGGTTGACTTGTCGTGGCTATCAAAACAGTTTTGGGCCACGAGGCATAGGAGTTGGCGCAGCGTGAGATGTCCCCAACAACAAGAGTCGTATGGAGATACGATTAACAAGAGTTGCTTACCGAGTGATCTCGTCTTCTAGCAGTGATGCAAAAGCTCACTAGTTGACATGTTGATCTTGGATCTTGAATCACTAAGTATCAACGGAGGGATGTTGATTTTAGTGGGAGTAATGATCTTATTAAAATGTTTAATATGAATTACTCTTCATGAATACATGTCTTAGTGTTTTGCATATTTTTGTTGTAGATCAATGGCACCACCTGCTCAAGTTACTCCTTTTGCATTGAAATCAATCCTGAAAAAAGATAAATTGAATGGAACAAACTTTACCACCTGGTATAGAAACCTGAGAATTGTTCTTAGGCATGAGAAAAAGGAACAAGTTCTAGAGAATCCGCTTCCAGAGGAACCTGCCGATAATGCTAATGCCACAACCAGAAATGCCTACCAGAAACTCGTTGATGAATCAAACGAGATCAGCTGTCTGATGCTGGCTTCTATGGAGCCCGATCTACAGCAGCAGTTTGAAAATATTGAGGCTTTCGATATGATCGAGAACCTCAAAAGCATGTTTCAAATGCAGGCTAGGACCAAAAGGTTCAACGTCTGGCGATCCTTGATGGATTGTAAGCTGAAAGAAGGTGATCCACTGAGCCCACATGTGATCAAGATGATCGGGTACATGCAAGCTCTGGATCGATTGGGCTTCCCACTTGGGGACGAGTTGTCCACAGATACAATTTTGGGTTCTCTTCCGGATAGCTATGGGACGTTCATCTCGAATTACCATATGCATGGGATGGAAAAAAAAGCTCACGGAATTGCATGGGATGCTCAAGGTGGCAGAGCAGGATATAAAGAAAGGTACGCATCGTCAAGTGTTGATGGTGCAGAACTCGGCTAAGTTCAAGAAGAGCTGGTCCAAGAAAAAGGCTAAGGCAAAGGGCAAGGAGAAGGAGGCAACTCCAACTGCCGCCGCTGCGCCTAATTCAGGGTCGGCCTCGGGGACCGTTTGCTTTCACTGCAAGGAACCCGGACACTGGAAAAGGAACTACAGCAAGTGGCTTGCCGAGAAGGGCAAGAAGACTAGAAGTGTGACTTCTTCTTCAGGTACACTTGTTGTATATGTTATAGACATTTATCTTGCTGATGTTTCTAGTAGCTCTTGGGTATATGATACCGGATCGGTTGTTCACATATGCAACTCGATGCAGGGGCTAAGCAGAACTAGGAATGTTGCAAGAGGAGAAGTTGACATACGTGTCGGGAATAAAGCAAGAGTTGCTGCATTGGCCGTCGGCACTATGCAACTTAATTTACCTTCAGGATTTGTAATGGAACTTAATAATTGTTATTATGTTCCTGCTTTGAGTCGAAACATTATTTCTGCCTCATGTTTGAGAGACAAGGTTATGAATTCAGTATTAAGGACAATGGTTGTTCTATTTACTTGAATAATATGTTTCATGGCTTTGCACCCGTTGTGAATGGGTTATTTATCCTAGATCTTGAAGGTGAGTCAGTCTATAACATAAATGTCAAGAGGCATAAGCCTAACTAAATAAATCTGACTTACATCTGGCATTGTCGACTAGGACACATTAGTCAAAAGTGCATGAAGAAGCTTCATGATGATGGAATTCTAACTTCGTTTGATTTTGAATCATTCGAGACATGCGAGTCTTGCCTACTTGGCAAGATGACTAAGACTCCTTTTGCAAAGAGTTGCGAGAGTGTAACATCCCCACTGTCATGCTACAGTGACCTCACACTAATGATGCCATGTCATCATGCTTTTCCATGCCAAATAGCCACTTGTCCAAAATCAAGTTCAAATTCCATTTGAAATGCAAGTCAAATAATTACTTCTTTAGATAATTAAACAAAATAGTTCATAATATTGCAAATAATACCAAAGCAATTATAAAAACAAAACCAACATTATTTGAATTACCAAATTGACCCTAATATCCAAAACAGTAGCCAAACAGCCCCAAATTAAATCATTTCTATTTAAACAAAATCCAAATCAATTCAAAATTTCCCCAAACTTTTTGTGGCAGTGCAAAATGATGCATTGTATTTATGTGGTAAGTTCCACATTTTACAGAATTCATTTGCTAGTTAAATAAAATGCAAAACAGTAAAGAAATAAAGAAAACAGAAAACAGAAAGGGAAAAAGAGGAAAACCACTGTGCATTGGGCCTAAGTGCACAGTGGCACCGGCCCAGCCCACCTCTCTCTCTCCTTCTTCCTCCTGCCTCTCTCTCCCCAGCTGTCGCCGTGGCCGAGCACACGTGCACGTTTGCGCGCTGCTCGACACCGAGGCGCTACAGGGCGTCGTGGAGAGGATAAGGGCGCCGCCCTCGACCCCTGGCGAATCCCCAACCCCAGTTCCCCCTCGCTCGCCCTTTCCCTCTCTGTTCTTGCTCGCCCGAGCGAGCTCGTCGCCTCCGCCTCGCCATAGTCGTGGCCAATGACCACTCCGAGCCACGCCGAGCTGTCCATCGGCTCCGCCATCATCGTCTTCGTCATATACGCCCTCGGGTTCGAGCAGGGACGCCGCCAAGCCGTCGCCATCGTCGATCCTCCCCGACTGCATCCGTCGCCGCCGCAGCTCGATTTGCTCTACTCCGGCAACCCCGGCTCCCCTAAGCTCTCTGCCGTCATCGCTGTGAGCCACCGCCTCCCTTGCCCCCTTTAATCCATCGATTTCGTCCTCTAGGTCGTGTTCCCCTCGAGGCCGAGCTCTGCTCCGCCGCGGAGCTCACCGTCGCCGTTGCGCTCGTCCGTTAGGCGAGCCGAATGCACGAACGTGCTCCTGGGCTTCCCAGGCAGCGCGTGGACACCTCGGTTGGTCGCGGGCGAGCCTCGTTGCTCGGTTCCGCGCACCTCCCGTTCCGGCCGCCGCCCGTGCTCGCTGTTGCCGTCGTTCCCGGCCGCAGCTGCTCCTGCTGCTTGTGCCATTCGACGCGCAGTGCAGCACCCGTTCGAAAGCACCTAACCGCGCGCGTTTTGGCCGCCGGACGGCGATTTCCGAGCCTCGCCGGCGCGCCACCGCGTTTTAAACGCCGGTGGGCAGCTAACCGGTGGGGCCCAGCCATTAGCCACTAACCATAGCCCTAATGGCCACTGACAAGTGGGGCCAACACTGTAGCGTTTAGATTAGGCGTTAATTAACCCTCTGCTAAATGAGTCACTGACAGTCTGGGCCCGCACCCTAATTAAGCTAGATTAGTTTAGTTTAAACTGTGTTAAGCTGGCTGATGGGTCCCACTAGTTAATTAGATTAGTTTAAAACCCTGTTAAGCTAACGGAGACTGACCACTGGGTCCCACTGGACCCAGTTGACCAGTCAACTGGCTGACTGGGCAAGCCCAGTCACTGGCAGGTGGGTCTAGTGGTCCCCTTTGACCAGTCAACGTGGACCAGTCAACTGCTGACTGGGCAGTTGACTGGGCCCACATGTCAGCCTCTGTTGCACATTTCTGGGTACACTTCTGTGTACCCATAGCAGTTAATATTTGAATAATTTTTGAATTAAATTAATTCCAGAAATTCCAGAAAATGATTAAAACTTTGAAAAATCATATAAAATAAACCGTAACTTGGATGAAAATAATTTATATATGAAAAATGATCAGAAAAATAAGACGAATCCCAATATGTGATCAAAATGCTTGACCATCACTCCTAACTAGATGAACATGAAACCTTCCCCTCCGGATCAATATACCGATAAGCACCTGGAGCTGGGAAAATATTTCCGGATATTTTTCCTCTCCGTCTAAAATAATTAGGGAAGCATTAGAGCACATAATCAACCCATGCCGACCTGACATGCATCTATGTGCATTTGTTTGCCCATTATTTATTTGTTTCTCCCTCCTCTTTCTTCTCCGATAGACCCTGTGGTTGCTGCCGATGCCACTGTGATCGACTACGTCACCGACAACCCTTCTTCCTTTTTAGCAGAGCTTCCAGGCAAGCAAAACCCCCTTGATCATTCCTATATCGCTCATTCTTTCTCTCCCATGCTTGCATTAGATTTTTCTACTGTAATTGATTGCTCCTATTCTGATGCATAGCCTGATTTTGTAACCTGCTGTTGATACTTTACTTGTTGATCTAAATGCTTAGTATAGGCTGGTTAGTGATCCATCAATGGCCCCACACCCTTGTCCTTTTTGCCTTGCTTTACCACCTGTGACTCGATCAGTGTGATCGATGTACAGAGACCGAACACAGCATCGCACAACCCCTTAGTTGTACGACTCTGCAGGGCTACTATCGAGTGCCGAGGGTGATACCTCCTACCTCACTCCTGATGATATCTCTGTAGCGTGGCTAGTCGGTTGTGGGATACCGAGGGTGATTCCTCTTTCACCACCGCCGATGATGCCTCTGTCGTGCAACCCCTCAAGTGTGAACCCATCGAGGGTGATTCCTCCAAGTTCACCTTGACGGTTACATCGAGTGGGAATCCATCGAGGATGATTCCTCGGATTCCCCATGATGTTATGGACACACGGGTACTTTGACCTTCACCTCGGACCTTTGTTAAAGACGGGTCGACCCCAAGGGTACCCGCGAGAGAGTCCTGTGGCGGCTGGCTGAAAGTGGTACCACCCAGGATGTGGTGGTAGCTCGGGACTTGTCCCGACAGCTGACACGGAACTTACATTGTAGTCGAAGCGACAGGGCAGGCGGAGACTACCTAAGAGAGAGGTGGGCCTAGTCCCTGGTCGTGGTCCGCGAGATACCTAGTCGGAACGGCCGAAGCACTGGTCGTCTCCGCGAGCTCCCAATAATTCACTAACGGATTTGGGTATTTGATCTGAGTTGGCCACTGGCCTATACGCACTACCACTACGCGGGATAATGGTTTAATGGGGCCCTCGGCACCGTATGTATCAGCCGAAAGCTCTGTCAGATGTCCAGTTCAGCATTGCGGCACGGCCGGGTCGGCGCCATCCATGACAGAGGTGGTGCCTGGATCACCCGGCTCGCAACGACCCGGAGTGCAAAGGGCGATGGGCCCAAGACCCCTGAGCACTTAGGATGTAGACCGGTGGGGACCTCTCTACGGAGCCTAGGTAAGACTACGTCGTGTCGGTTATCCGAGGTCGGGCATGACCCCGAAAAGTGTGTCCGGCCAGAGTTAATCGAGCGTGTTGGGTAACAGTAGTGCACCCCTGCAGGGAAGTTATCTATTCGAATAGCCGTGTCCACGGTAACAGGACGCTCGGAGTTGTATCCCGATCTACTATAACTAGAACTAGATACTTATGATACTAAATTGATATTATGGCTCCGGGATCGCTTCCTCGCGGGGTAGACGAGGAAGGATCTCTGGGCGTTACTATTATATATATTTGTTACTACATGTTATGTTATTCTACTCTCTTCTGTTGCTGCAAGACGCTGGAAGATGCTAGTCTTCGATAGGCTAGGCCTTCCCCTCCATTCTGGCATTTCTGCAGTATAGTCCACAGATACAGCCTCTTCCCTTTGATACCGATGCATACTTAGCATAGATCTGATGTAAGTCTTGCGAGTACTTTGGATAAGTACTCATGGTTGCTTTGCTACCTCTCTTTTTTTCATACCCGATTGCTGCGATCAGATGATGGAGTCCCGGATCCAGCTGATCCCGTCGACGACTACTACTACCCCGACGGTGCTTACTACTACGTGGAGACAAACGACCAGGAGTAGTTTAGGAGGCTCCCAGGCAGGAGGCCTGCGCCTTTTCGATCTAGTTGTCATTGTTTTGCTCAGCCTTCTTAAGGCATACTTGTTTAGTTATGTCTGTACTCAGATGCTAATGCTTCCGCTGACTCCTGTGTAACTCGAGCTTTTGTATTCGAGCCCTCGAGGCCCCTGGCTTGTAATATAAAGCTTGTATTATTTTATTTTGTGTCTAGAATTGTGTTTTGATATCTTCCCGTGAGTCCCTGGGCTTGATCGTGAGCATTTGCGTGTATGATTAGTGCACGGTCGAGTCGGGTGCGTCACAGAGAGGGCGTCCGAGCTGTTGGAACTTATACATAGTGATGTATGTGGACCAATGAGCACGACAGCCAGAGGTGGTTTCCAATACTTCGTGACTTTTACCGACGACTTGAGTAGATATGGATATGTCTACTTGATGAGGCACAGATCAAAAACTTTTGAAAAGTTCAAAGAGTTTCAGAACGAAGTGCAAAATCAACTCAGGAAGAGAATCAAACTTCTACAATCTGATCATGGCAGTGACTATATGAGCTGGGAGTTTGATGATCATCTGAAGAGTCGTGGAATAGTTCCACAACTGACTCCTCCGGGTACGTGATACGTCTCCAACGTATCTATAATTTTTTATTGTTCCATGCTATTATAGTATCAATCTTGGATATTTTATATGCAATTATATGCCATTATATATCATTTTTTGGGATTAACCTATTAACTCAGTGCCCAGTGCCAGTTGCTGTTTTTTGCTTGTTTTTGTCTTTTCAGAAAATCATTATCAAAAAGAGTCCAAACAAGAAAAAAACTTTGGATTAATTTTTTCTGGACCAGAAGAGACCCACGAAGCTTCGGGAGAAGACCAGAGGAGCCACGAGGGAGCCACAAGCTCGGAGGGCGCGCCCCCCCAGGCTTGTGGGCCTATCGTAGCCCCTCCTGACCTAATTCCAACGCTATAAATTCCCAAATATTCCCAATATACCAGAGAGACAGAAGAGAAAACCTTTCCACCGCCGCAAGCCTCTGTTCTTCCGTGATCCCATCTGGAGGCCTTTTCCGGTACTCTGCCGGAGGGGGAATCGATCACGGAGGGCTTCTTCATCAACCTTGCTGCCCTTCTGATGATGTGTGAGTAGTTTACCACAGACCTGCGGGTCCATAGTTAGTAGCTAGATGGCTTCTTCTCTCTCTTTGATCTTCAATACCATGTTCTCCTCGATGTTCTTGGAGTTCTATCCGATGTAATCTTCTTTTGCGGTGTGTTTGTTGGCATCCGATGAATTGTGATTTTATGATCAGATTATTCATGAGAAATATTTGAGTCTTCTCTGAACTCTTTTATGCATGATTATTATAGCTTTGTATTTCTCTTCGATCTATCGATTTGGTTTGGCCAACTAGATTGGTTTATCTTGCAATGGGAGAGGTGCTTTGTGATGGGTTCAATCTTGCGGTGCTCAATCCCAGTAACAGAAAGGGACATGACACATATTTGTATTGTTGCTATTAAGGATAAAAAGATGGGGTTTAATCATATTGCTTGAGTTTACTTTGTCTACATCATGTCATCTTGCTTAAGGCATTACTCTGTTTCATACTTAATACCCTAGATGCATGCTAGATAGCGGTCGATGGATGGAGTAATAGTAGTAGATGCAGGTAGGAGTCGGTCTACTTGTCTCGGACGTGATGCATATATACATGATCATTGTCATGAATCCGTCATAATTATTTGCTTCTCTATCAATTGCCCAACAGTAATTTGTTTACCCATCGTATGCTATGTGTTCGAGAAAGAAGCCTCTAGTGAAAACTATGGCCCCCGGGTCTACTTTTATCATATATTAAAACCAAAAAATACCTTGCTGCAATTTATTTAATTTTATTTTATTTTGTATTTTAGTTTATCTATCTATCACTATCAGAATTAATCCTTGCAAATAACCGCTAAGAGGATTGACAACCCTCTTATTTGCGTTGGGTGCAAGTGTTTGCTTTTGTGTGTGCAGGTGCTGCTAAAGGGATTTTGTGTGGTTCTCCTACTGGATTGATAACCTTGGTTCTTAACTGAGGGAAATACTTATCTCTACTATACTGCATCATCATCTCTTCTTCGGGGAAATACCAACGCAGTCTACAAGTAGCAATACGCCATAGAGAAATGGCGTGTCGGAACTGAGGAATCAGACTCTGTTGGACATGGTCCGATCAATGATGAGTCAGTCGGATTTACCCTTGTCATTTTGGGGATACGCTCTAGAAACTGTAGCTTTCACACTAAACAGGGTACCATCAAAGTCCGTAGATAAGACACCATATGAGATATGGACTGCGAAGAGTCACAGTTTGTCTTTTCTGAAAGTTTGGGGATGTGAAGCATATGTCAAGCGACTCCAGTCGGACAATCTCACACCCAAATCGGACAAGTGCATATTCGTGGGATATCCAAGGGAAACCTTGGGATATTACTTCTACAACCGTGAAGAGGGCAAAGTGTTTGTCGCTCGACATGGAGTTTTCCTTGAGAAAGAGTTTCTCAATCGGAAGGCTAGTGGGAGGACGGTCCGACTCGAAGAAATTCGAGAACCACATGGGGATGTTCCAGTAGGTGATTCTGTCACACCGGAGTTAGTCAGGGAACCCGTAGTGGAGTCGACGCCGGTTCCACGGAGGTCGGAAAGGTTGCGCAATATGCACGACTGCAATGTGTTGTTCTTGGAGAACAACAAGCCGACTACATATGCCGAAGCGATGGTGAGCCCTGATTCCGAGTTATGGCTTGAGGCCATGAGATCCGAATTAAAGTCCATGGATGATAATCAAGTTTGGAACTTGGTTGATCTGCCAGATGGCATTCAAGCCATTGAGTGCAAATGGATCTTTAAGAAGAAAACTGATATGGACGGAAATGTCACAGTCCATAAGGCTCGACTTGTCGCTAAAGGTTATCGACAAGTTCAAGGAGTTGACTACGATGAGACTTACTCACCGGTAGCGATGACTAAATCAATTCGGATCATTCTTGCTATAGCTGCATATTTCGACTATGAGATATGGCAGATGGATGTCAAAACGGCTTTCCTTAATGGAAATTTAACCGAGAACCTGTATATGACACAGCCTGAGGGTTTCGTCGATCCAAAGAATTCTAGCATGGTATGCAAGCTTCAGAGATCCATTTATGGATTAAGGCAAGCATCTCGGAATTGGAACGTTCGCTTTAATGAAGCGGTCGAAGAGTTTGGCTTCATCAAGAATGACTGTGATCATTGTGTATTCAAGAAGGTCAGTGGGAGCTTAGTAGCATTTCTGATCTTATATGTGGATGACATATTGTTGATTGGAAATGATGTTCAAATACTTGAATCTGTCAAGCACTCATTGAAAAATAGTTTTTCGATGAAGGACTTGGGAGAAGCAGCTTATATTTTGGGAATCAAGATCTATAGAGATAGATCGAGAAAGCTTATTGGATTAAGCCAGAGTTTGTATATTGACAAGGTGTTGAAGCGGTTCAACATGCAAGATGCCAAGAAGGGTTTCTTGCCCATGTCACATGGCATTAGTCTTAGCAAGACTCAGAGTCCTTCGACTCCTGATGAGCAAAGACGCATGGATGGGATTCTGTATGCTTCGGCTGTTGGGTCCATCATGTATGCTATGGTATGTACTCGTCCCGATGTTAGCTTTGCTCTCAGCGTGGTGGGCAGATACCAGTCTGATCCAGGTGAGAGTCACTGGACAGCAGTTAAGAATATCCTTAAGTACTTGAGAAGGACTAAGGATATGTTCCTGGTTTATGGAGGTGGGGATGAGCTCGTTGTAAAGAGTTACACCGATGCTAGTTTCCAAACCGATAGGGATGATAGTCGATCCCAATCTGGGTTTGTGTTCATTCTGAATGGAGGAGCAGTGAGCTGGAGGAGTTCCAAGCAAGATACGGTAGCTGATTCTACAACAGAGGCCGAGTACATTGCGGCTTCCGAAGCTGCAAAAGAAGGTGTTTGGGTGAAGAATTTTATTTCTGATCTTGGTGTGGTTCAGAGCACGTCCAATCCATTGGACCTCTATTGTGATAATAGTGGTGCTATCGTGCAAGTCAAGGAACCACAGAACCATCATAAAACCCAACACATACTCAGGCGTTTTAACCTTATTCGCGACATTGTCAAGAGAGGTGATGTAAATATATGCAAGGTACACACGGATGCAAATGTTGCTGATCCATTGACGAAGCCTCTCCCACGGCCGAAGCATGAGGCGCACATGAGTTCCATGGGCATACGAGGCCTAAATGATTGACTATAGTGCAAGTGGGAGACTGTTGGAGATATGGCCTAGAGGCAATCATGTGATGATGATATTTCCCTATGTATTCATGAGTCTTTTGTATTGTCCTCGAACATCATCAATGATATGTATCAATAAGTATGTGACTTGTTTGTGGAACTATGTATTGTATGATGATCGTTCTAATGGTCCCTAGTTGATAAGGTTATGCGGACACATATCCTTGACTAGTATACGACTCGGTTGATGACTATGTTTCACAAGTCATGTGCATGGAGATGCTAAACCGATAGTATGGACTCGGGGATGGAGATCACCGAGTCGGACAGACCCACTTTGACACGCAGCGAGATATTGTCATCTGTTAGTCTCAAGTACAATGTCTATGCCATGTCCTAGACCTGAGGTCCTCGCATGTTCTCGGGATAAGGATCGACTCACTTAGGGTCTATCAAACGCTACTCCGTAACTGGGTAGTTATAAAGGTAGCTTTCGGGTGAGTCGTGAGACATGCCGCGAGACATGGTTGACCAAGATGGGATTTGCCCCTCCTATATGGAGAGATATTCTCTGGACCATCTCGAGTGATCAGATTCGGAAAGCATGGCCATGCGACTTGGGTTAAGTGTTAACCCGGTTCAGGAATCTGTATCACGGTTTCGAGAAGAGAGATCGAGCTACCACAAGGGTGACAAGTACTCGCCTTGAGCCCGACAACATATATCGTGAGGCAAAAGGAATGTTGCATATGACACATTGTCGAGGTTCGTCAAATGACTTTACACACACATGGGAGTTGGCACGTTCTGCTAGGAGCCGCTACCAACTATCGACTTCGGTCGTGTCCATGTGTACGTGAACCTATAGGGTCGCACACTTAAGGGACTGCAGCTCATTCGGATTGGATCCAAGTGGAAAATGGATGTAGACTCCTAGTGGGCTCAAGTGTTGAGCCCACCTCGGAGGTCTATATAAAGGGGAGTGGGCGCACCACTTAGGGTTGATCGTTTTCTAACCTGGACAGCCGCCGCCCAACTCCCCACGCCCATGCCGTGCGACCGGACCTAGCAGTCCGCCGCCCGATGCTGCTCCCCGTACGTGTGGATACCTTGGAGGCATCGCACTTGCGGTGCTCGGACAAACCGTTCGAGGGATCCGCGAGGTACCATTCGCGGGAGATCACCGTTCGCGGGTCTTCGCTGTTCGTGGGAGATCGGCGACGCGAGGAGGAGATCGACTACACGCATCACCAACTCTACTTCCGCTGCGGTGACTGCACGTCTAGTGGTAAACCCGATCATGTGATCTATTTCCAGCAGCATGATCTTGGGTGTGCGGTAGAAATTTTTATTTGGCGCTAGCGTAGCGTACCGCATGTTCGAACACATTCTCCGGTGCCTCGTGTGGTGCACCAGTCCGGGCGCCGCAACCGCGTCGTGATGGATGTCGCCGGCTCGTCCCAGGACGGTTCCATCATCGATCTGACGTCCACCGGCACCGTCAGGGTTCTGGGCTCCGACGAGGAAGAGTAGGGCATGGGAGACGGTGGCGCCTTGAGTCCCGTGAGCCGGCTCGTGTCCCATGTCCTACTTTACCTCGCCAGCGACTGGACCAACACTCTGAGGAGCGCAGCCGGCCGCCAGACATGGGCACAATGGAGCCGGACGGGCTCTAAGATTAGGTTTACGTTGCATGTAATAGTATGAATTTGAGGTTTCTAATTTGAGGTATCCGGTTGTGGAGTGGATTATTTGAGGCGTGACCGGTCACTGTCTGCCTGGCGCGTCCGCGGGTGTTTGAGGGGTCGGATTTGCCAAGTCCGTCTGTAGATGCTCTAAGAAGTTCTTATACTCCCTCCTTCCATCTATACAGGGCCTAAGTTTTGAATCTCTAATACCAAGGCTGTTGCATAAAAAGAGGAGCAAATATTGGGAATAGTACTTGGCCAACCAAATCTCAACAAATCACATGCCAAGATTTTTTTGGGCGCCGTGTTGCCCGCTCTCCTCCCTCTCCATTAACCCCTCGCATGCAACTTCCTCTCCACCTTTTTCTGCATGCAGCCCAACAATAACTCCTCCAGTCCTGCATGCAAATCAATGCTGCCGCCATCGCGTTTTTACAAGGACGACCACGCGTGACCTGCAAGGGGGAATTAAGTGGGAGATGCATCGGTTAGCTCGTTTGGCCTTGTATAGATGGAAAAATGAAATTTGGGGTTAGGCCTTATATAGATGGAAGGAGGGAGTAGGATTGGTTCCCGAGGAATGCGATCCCATGAATCAAACAACATGTACATGAAAAATTCCAGAGGGTCTCAATCCTGTAAAATTTCTTTGCAAATGATGTAAATTAAATAAGGCCTAAGATTTTACAAGATAACAATCAAAAGTCAATAGAAGTCGAGTGGCTAAATTTTATGAAACATAACTCATACATTATTGGCTCAAGCACACTTTGGACAAATGAAACGGAGGAAGTAGATAGCCAGAAGGGCATATAGCAATTCCCGACACGAACCTGCTGAAAAGGGGCAAATACACTTGATGAAAACTTATGAAACAAATGCTGCTGTACCTGTGTGCACACTATGCCACCCTAGTTTTGAAATTCTCTTCTCAGGCAGTCCATAACTAACCACCTGTAGGTATGATACTAATATAAAAATATGATTTAGCAATTATCTCAATGGCAGAAAAACATATGCGCAGAGCTATACTCCCAAGACTGTTCAAAGCAGAGCCACACAGAGAAAACATCAAGTTTCCACAACGAAAGACTTAAGCATTCCATTACATGATCAAATTAAGGTCATCTAAGGACATAAAAGTGCACACGATAACATATTATTAGTAGGATAAAGATGAGCAGAACCCAGGCAGGTTGGTTGATCACAAAGATTGGCAAGCCCTGCTGAGGTTGATCATACAGCTTCAGGAGGAAAAAACCATGTCAGGCCCCACTGTCTGGCTTGGCATTGCGGTACTGCAGGACTCCCTGAAAGTAATGGCATGATTGTCCCATTTCTCACGTTATATATGCCAGCGTGGCGAAGAGGGTCTGCAGAAGCCTCCGGACAAGGATAGTCGCAGATGAAGTAGATGCAGTCCTCCTGGGATCCACTG
Organism: Elymus sibiricus; assembly: GCA_039707655.1. Taxonomy (NCBI): domain Eukaryota; kingdom Viridiplantae; phylum Streptophyta; class Magnoliopsida; order Poales; family Poaceae; genus Elymus; species Elymus sibiricus. The sequence goes on from CM077676.1 coordinate 88,494,640, forward strand.
CATTCACCAGCAGGCAGGGACTTCGAGCTTTGCTTGCCAAGAAAGAGCGCATGACCACCCAAATCACTCACCAGTCTCCACTGACCAGGGTTAGTGCGCAAGTCTGCCTCAAGGACATTAAATTCAACAGTCTGAGAACTCCTAAAACCCTGTGACTTTGTAAATCGTTGCACCATCAGCAGCCTACCGCCACATTCCACTAAATACTGCCAATTGCCAATGGCCAATTCCTTTTTAGACAGGTATGGAGGCGTTCTGTGATAATCACCCATAGAGTCAATTAGGCATTCCATGTTTGGCTTACTACCAAGGTTCTCGCTGAAATCAACGACGAAAAGCTTGAAAAACTCAGACACCACGTACAGCCTTCCATCGAAGAATGCAAGGTCCACTAATATTGTTGGGTCCTCAGTGCATACACCTCTGAACGGGTAGGTGGCAGCAGGTGGTTGGATAATACAAAGATCAAGAGAATAACCATTGCCAATGATCAGCGCAGCAGCAAGGGACTTTGGTGATGAGTCCAGGGACGAGGGAGCCACCAACTTATAGGAAACAGCTGGGAAATGACCAAGTTCAGCATGGTTATCTATCTCGCTCTGCCAAACAGTGACTAGATTAGGAAGCTCCAATGTGGTCTTGGAGAAAGGGTTCACCAATGAACATGCACCATCACTGCTCATGAGGAATAGCCTGTTGTCAACGGAGCCGTGCCAACGAGCACCATCGGGTAGAGGCATGCGGTGAACCTCACTGCCTGGGATGCTGAGGAAGGTTCCATTGGGGAGGGTGAACCAAGGGAATGGAAAGGGAAGGGTCTTCGACATACTATTAGAGCGCCATGGGTGACAAACTGCCCTCAGGCGAACACGGTCAGCTAGGGAAGGGAGGCGCTTCAGGACAAGGCCCAAGAGTTCCGGCGCAAGATCTGACCAAGGTCCAAACTGTGCAGCCTCCATCATGCAAGTCTACAAGACAAGATATAGGATCCATAGTTTAGCAGAGTAAGAAAATTGTAATGCATATGCTTGCTGAACTACTCTAATAACAAAGGCATCACAAAGCAATAGAAGTTCAGAGTATAACAAAAATACGAAGATATCGTGGAAATTTGCACAACTAGCCTTGCAGTTCATGGTTATCACATACTATACTATATGCTTCTTGCACTTGGCAATGGCAGAAAAGCAGGCAGTAAAGCACTATTTATTTGTCACAGTAACCATAACAAAGCACCGTTTACTTTTTTGAACCACGGAAATAATAGAAACACCAGCAGCGCAGCATCATAAGGGGGGGGGGGGGGGGGGGGGGGGGGAAGCCCACCTAAATTAGTTTCTCATGTCCAGTGGCTTGACACTAATAAGCTACTCAGGGTAGTCCATTCTCTAATTTTTTCATATGAGGAAGCAGTTTTCTGTTATATGAAATATGTCTAAAAAGAGGTGACATTTTGTATACAGGGTGAAGTGATGACAAATGGGAATCTGAGACAAGTTTAACCATAACTGAAGATTCGTCACCTTAAACTCCATTACAGAACTTAGAACAGCTCGAAAATACTACACCCTCTGTTCCTAAATATAAGATGTTTTGGCAGTTTTCAATTTAAACTGCCAAAACATCTTACATTTAGAAACAGAGGTAGTACCTTACATTTGTAGTTTATGGATCAGATAAAAGAACTTTATTACCAAGGTTTGATCACCTAAAAGAAATAATTTTGATCGACCTTTTTTATCCAAATAAAAAATACTTTGGTTAGGTAAAGTAGCTATCTGGAACAACAATTAAAAGGTAAGTACAGATCTACTAAAAAAACAACATCCCCCAACCCTGCAGATTAAATCTAGGAATCGGATCGAGCCAAGGATTCAACTACTCATACACTTTTTTGCAGTTTTTACATCAGACAAATGCAGATCTACCAAAAGAAACAATTTCGATTAGCTAAAGGAATGGATTTCCATGACCGGCTAAACCTAACGAGAGATAATCAGATATATACAATTTCGATTAGCTAAAGGAATGGATTTCCACCTCCAACACACACTCACCAGCTTGACGGCGGCACTGGAGGGAACACCACCACCACAAAGTAGAAGCCGGAGAGCATGACGCCATTGCAGCAATATACAATTTTAATGTTTGGGCAAAAAGACAAGAACATTGTTTTATTTATGTAAAACTATTTCGTATTGGTGGCTTCGCCAATCACTGAGGGCATCTTTGATTCACATAATTGCAAAAATGCAGAAATAAAAAAAAACATAGAATTGTGTCCATAGGGGCAATAATTCATTCGGATTAGATCCGAGTGAAATTTAAGTATAGAATCCTAATGGGGTGCCTCGAAAGGGTGAGAAAGTTCCACGACCTAGCTGTCATCACTAAAATCAACGCACACCCTCAACTTCCCATATCCCTCCTTTTTCACAAGCAAAACACTAGACATTTAATCACCGTACTTATAAAGTCTTATAAAATTAGCTTTAAGAAACCGACCGATCTCATCCTTGATATAGTCATCATACTTCTTGGGAATAAACCTCCTGGTCGGTTGTTTAAAAGGTCTAAAACTGGCCTTAAGAGGCAACCAATGGTCTGCTAGCTCTCATATCAACCCAGACATTTTCATGATGTTTTCATGCAAAGCAACCAACATACTCTTTCAAAGCTCGATCAACTTAACCTTATAATTGCATCTTGATTTTTTGTTCACAAAGCGATGTCCTATTAATTTAAAGATCCCCTATATCAACCTCAAAACATGTTATTACTTTTGGCAAGGCCTTGCTACTAACAAAGCATTCCTCCCCTTCCCAAAGGCGACTAGAGCAAACTCTTTTATCTAAAACTAATGAAAAAACAAATGTTAGAAAACTTTTTTTTGTGATGAACAAATATTAGAAAACTAATGTCCTGCAAAGATGATTTCTAGGTGCTGATGGTGAGGGAATGTGCTGATGGTGGGCGTCACCGGCTGCTCGATGGAGGGAGGCGCTGCAGGGGGCGGTGGGGCAGAGGAGGCTCGGCGGACTCGGCGCGCCGCAGCGGGCGGTGGGGTAGGGGAGGGCCGGAACCCTGGCGTCAGGAGGGACACCAGGGAGGCAGACCGGTGCTGCTTGCCAGGATCATGGCCGCCGGTGGATTTCTTGATCGAAACGGCGGCGGTGGCTATGTGACCGGAACTGGATACATCTGCATCGGGGATGGGCGACCTTAGTGTTGTGACGAAGGGATTGGAAGAAGTGAATGGATTACAACTTTACCGTTCTACCTTTTTTTTAAAAAAATCCTTAAATGATTTTTCAGATCCGACGGCCGGTCAGAAAAAAATTAGAGACGGAGTTACACGAAATCACAAGTAGTAACTCGCCAATCACCGTAAAAAAGCTCTCTTTTTTAACCCAGTACTATTGAAGATGTTTACATACACGCACAACAATCATCCCTATGAATACGACATCGTCAAAAAGTCAAGGAATCTTACCATCTGAGCTACGCTAGTTTGTGCTGGATTTTTTAGCTTACAGATCACAATATTTTTAAACAAAATTTTACAGGTCCGAAGATCATGTATACTATAAATTTTCACAGAACTGTTTCTGATTTCTTTAAAACTTTGAAAAATATTTTTCATTTTTAAAAAATAACAGGCTTCAAGGACTCTGTTTCCCAAAACTTCGCACTCATTGGAACGCGCGCTATCGCTACATGATTGTGTACACAGATACTGTTGCAAGGCACGGTTTTCGCCGCACCTTTGCTGCCACTAATGCGTGTTACTAGGCGGCCTTGCTTTACAATTACAACACGGGCGCCACAGACGAACGCATGCTTCCAATACGACTCTGTCACACGGGCATCGTAGGCGTGCACGCGTTTCACAGCGCTGGACAGGCGGCATGCATGCATGCGGTTCCTCCATCGAGCGGCGTTCTCAGAGCAACGAGGGCTTCACAGGTGCACCTGTTGGTGATTCCCTGTGCAACCATTGCAGCTGTGGCGTAGGCTTTGCGTTCCTGTAAAAGCCCCGGCTCCCATGCAGGGCACAGGCTTTGTAGTAATTGCACTTCACAGCAATGCATGCGTACAAACAGAGGGCAAGTGTCCGGCCTGGTTGCTCATGCATGCATACCACGGGAGCAAGTGGCACCTCTAGCCGATTTTCCTTTTTCAAGATTTGCCTCAGAAGAGAATAGATGCAGATTTTTGGCTCTGGGGGCATATGCTCTTTAATAAACAGTAAACTCGAAAAATAATCTGAATTTTTTTGTAGATGTTTATATTAGTGTAGCAAGTGTGCTGGACAATTTTCATGCCATATAGGATAGCAGTGCTTCGTCGGTGAAAAAAAACAGAATTAAGTGTAACATTTGACGTTTGAGAATTTTCATGCCATATAGGATAGCAGTGCTTCGTCCGGCGGAGAGCCACTGAACCCAACTTTTTCAGCTGCAACAAACATACATTGTAAACGCAAGATATACATCGTGAAGTCACAGCTGTGTGACAAGATAGTCTAGGGCTAACCTATGAAATCGATAAGCAGCTTGCCGTTGCAGAACCTTCCCGTAGCGACATGGTCTTTGAAGTCCCTGCCATAGGGAGGGAAGTTGGCTTTGGCGATGGTGAAGATGTAGTTGTTGTTGCCGACATCCACCAGTGAGTCGCCAAACACCATCACCGCTGGAACCGCCGGCCCTTGCTCGCCGCTGTGCCCCATTGGCTGCGTCGAAAGGAAGATAGCCAGGAGCAGCAAGCACCTCGACGCCATTGTAGCCTGCCAGACTTGTTGCCATTGTGGCCTGCCGGACTAGCTACTACTTTGAGTTGGAGTTGTCTAGAAGACAAGAAACTACTGCTCTAGTGTAAAGAAAGAACACTTTACAAAAAGAAAGCTAGCGTGATGTGCCAAATAGAAACAAACTAATAAAGTGGTAAGAAAACTACAGAGCGAGTGATCTACACGCTGGCTTCTAGCTAGGCCAGGATCACCCACACGAAACACATGCCGTCTTTACAAAAAAGAAAAAGGAAACACATGCCGTGTAGAAATAAGAAACACATACAGTGTACTATAACCAGCAAAGGAGAAACAAATGGACGCAGAGTTTCTGAGCCCGAGCTCATTTGAGCTCGGGTGAACAGTAAATTCAAAAAAATTCAAAAAATCTGAATTTTTTTTGTGACAAACATTGACAAAAGTTTTAAGTGCTTGCAAAAATTTGTCATGGAGTCACATTCCTAGAAGGTGTGGCAAAAAAAACAAAATCGGTACTCTGAAAATGCTACTTTCAAAAGCATTTTGGAGCACTGAATTTGTTCTTTTTTTGCCACGCCTTACAGGAATGCGATTTCATGACGAATTTTTGCAAGCACTTGAACTTTTGTTAATGTTTGTCACAAAAAAAAATCATATTTTCTTGAATTTTTTCGATTTTACTGTTCATCGAGCTCATTTGATCTCGGGAGCAGGACACTTTCTGCTTTTGGATAAGCATCTGAAGAGGTATCTGTGCCATGGAAGAAATAAGAAGGAAAATACATTACGGTCGTCCACAGGAGCTTCTGCTGTTCTACATCACCAACCTTCAGAAAAGGCTCCTGGTGTTTTGCCCGACACCCAGATGGAGAAGGTACAAATAGCAGAAGCCAAGCACCACAACACCTGGAAGAGAGAAGGCGACAACCCCCAAAGCATTGTCACAAGGGAAGGCTCACAGGCAAGGCAAATAAGACGGTTATATGGAAAATATGCAGGGCAACCATCACAGGGTCTCTAGACAAAGAACCAACACCACCGTCCTGACAAAGCAAAGGAGAGGAACCAGAAACCCACCGGCGCCACGGCCCTCGCAAAGCGAAGATGACGAACCACAGGCAAGTAGCCTAGAAAGGCTCGTAGATTTTCAAGAACTAGGATGGTACAAAATCTGAGCAGACTTTTTCAGGGTAATCACTTGAAACATTCAAATCTGACTCTGGCATTTTTACCCTAAACACAGAGTAATGGTGATTTAAACTTTTCTCCCCATGCAATCTGTAGACACTGCCCAGCGCTCCAGTGATTGGATTAGGGAAAGCGTAGAAGACGCGCTTGAATCTTTGATGTACAAGTGCCATAGCACACCTTCAAATAAACAAACATGTCAGCAACCTAAACAGTAAGCAACAACCAGAAAATGATGTCATACTCTATTAATATACTGAACCGACATTGTGCAGGGTTCCCAAACAAGATAGATGTCGAACCCTGTGCAGAGATATGGTCTGTTTGTTCCAGACAAGTCACTCCCGCATTCTTGATGCTCAGCTTGTTCTTTATCCTGATGTTCAAGTTCAAACTTGTTAGAACAAGATGGGGAGAACAACAAATATGCATCATTTTCAGTCCTGTGTTACAATAGTTAGTGTCCAAGGGTTATTAAAGTGAAGTGGCAACAATCAAAGGCAAGATATAAGTAACAGGGCTCACCTTTGTAACTATCTTTGGCCGCTTTGCTGGTTCATTGTCAGAACAATTCTCCATATCGCCATTTAAGTTTGATTCGGTTGTTGGAGAAGTTGAAGTATGGAACAGCATTCGATCTCTCTCCGCAGCATTTTCAATGGCAACTATGGCAGCATGTCTCAGAGGATGCCAAAGAAAACCACCTTCAGAGGACAAAGTCTTCTGCTCAGAAGACCTCTGTTTTGCCCATCCCCAAGAGTTTATGCATGAGACCTCCATGTTCAAGCCAATGCGGACATGGGAGCTTGACAGCAACAACCTGCCATCATTATCCCCAGCTGTTTGAGCCAAAGAGCGGCCACCATCTGCTTCCACATTGACACATCTGTTCCTTTTCTGGAAGGCATCATGCTGGTGTGTTTGATCTGTAGCCTTCGAAATTATTTGCATACTTGATGGATCAACAATAATGGCCGTGTTGCCCACCTGGGGAAAGCTCACCCATGCAGAAGTTAACACAAAAATATATGATCTATAACAAAGAACCAGCAAACTAAAATCACATAATATAAATAAGAAAAACAATAGACATGGTATGCTTGCTAAAGTTAATAGAGTATACTGCACCTTCGCATTAGGGTTGAAAAAGGTTCTCACTTAATACTAACAACAATATTTAGAAAAATAATAAGGGAATCAGTAGAGTAATCTAGCAATAAATAAATAGTGCACAATCAGGAGTGGCCACCTCTGATAACTGGATAGCGGTCCTCATGCAATCAAATATTGATGGTAATTCATCCTCTTTAAATCCAGATGCACCACCAGTGCTGCAACATTAAGAGAAAAGTGCATCAGAAAAGCTAACATACATGCTACGACATGGCATTTACTGTGCTTGTAAGTTGCAATTTAAATTGCTTCCAAAGACAACAATCTATATGAGCAATCTTAATTTTCCATTCGAAGTAGAAAACATTCCTATGGGAGGTATGCAGTAATACTGCAAGTTACACATTGCAAATTTATGATTCAATTAGTCAATTGCTTATGACTGATATGTCAAGTTACAATCCTGTTTTCCTATTTTTGCCTTACAGACCCTCGCTTGAACAGAGTTACACATGTTTGGACCTCTTTCTAGGCTGGGCACAATCTTAGTTGAGAATGCGGGTTGTTAAGTACTCGTACCTAAGGATAGCATTGCCAAGGACCATAACAAGGAACGGAAATCCTTGCCTACAGTTTTGAGCCCATTTGGTTAACCATGCCAGGCTAAATTTGGCTTATATGCCGATTAAGGACAGTGTGTTTCATGCTACGCCAGTGGTTTGTCAATAAATTGAACAAGACAGGAGTAACCAATGGCATTAAAAATGTAGAACACAGAAAATACATCATATGAAACAGAATCAGAACATACTCATGCAGGGGATGATAAGAAGTTGGCCAGAGTTTGCACTGTTCCTCCCATTCCTCTTTCGACATAGCAGGATAGCTGGCAACCTGTGAAAGACATTGCAAATATTGAATATCAACATACGATAGGCTTCACCTGTAAAGAAATCCAGTTGATTTTTTTTTTGATACATCATGACTGATAACTACTTAGTTACAGCTTTATCTACTATCATTATGATCCACATTTTTCACAGAACAAAAGACAATATATTTAACCAATGTTCCTGATGTAAGTGCATTCTGGACTATGTAATGCATTGTTATCAGACTGTCAACAGGTCAGACACAAAAAACTTGGCGGTATTTGCCGCGGAGATCAAACTAGACACTACATTTTCATTCATGATGAGTGCATGATAAATTTCACGAAGGTTACTGGATGGTAGGAACTAGCAGGTGGCCATATTCATGTGCTTATTTTGACAAAGTGAAAAGCTGACCCAAAGCGATAGGGAGTTCAATTCCACAAGGATACTTACTTTTGCAATGAAAGGACTCAACTGGTAAGCCTCCACTACCTTTTGTACATCCTCGGGAAACCCATTCTTACAACTTTCAGGCCCAGTGGAAAGGCATAAGATGATCGATAACTCAGATTTTTCTGTCAAAGGAAAAGAAATAAAGAAAAATCACACAGGGAAGAGAGTGCACAGAAATGTTTTGACATAGTTACTGGTCACATGTTATACACAGCTTTCAACATGGTGGGTTGCTCAGATTTATATCTGATCTATAGATGGTTGTGCCAGTTGACTATTAATAGCTCTGACATGGTAAGCTTGGAAGTATATATAGATCTATACAATGGCTTCAATGATCATGTGCTCCACTTTACGACGTTATGAAAGTATGCACTCAAAGGGCAAACAGAAAATAAAAGAACTAGATAAAAGTGTATATACTACCACACTCAATACGACGACGCACCCGCTTAACATGCCGCAGATTCTCCAATGGGCACACCTGATTAAGTTGCCTGAAATGTCACTCACACTAACAAGTCACTGCCGGGTTACCAAAATGATTTTTAAAGTTTGTGTCCACACAAGCCAACAACATTCACATAATAGCACTTAAGCATGGAATTGTGAACAAAATACAATTATAAATTAAACAAAAAGTGGTATTTGAATTTTATGTCAGTTTTCTATGTAGATAAATTACTAATCCACAATTCCACTATTGTGAACAAAATTGCCACTTAACCAATAAAATTATTTTATTTACTTTTGAAATTTGTATCCACAAGTTGTGGTCTAAAACTTGAATCCAAAAGGTTACTAAGGTGTATTAAGCAAATATGAATTGAAATTGAACTCCTCTTTATACTGTAATCGGTCGAACACAACAACTATTTTTTACTCGGAGTTAGCATTAAACAAAAAAATGTCATTCCGAATGCTAGGTACACCATTGAATAAAAGCAATCCTTAAATATTAATATGTTCTTGCCATCAATTAGTTTGACAAAAAAAAAATAGTCAGTAATACTGTTCACAGAATAACCTTGTTAGTTGCAATCCTCTACTGATAAATCCTAACCAAAAATACCAGCTGAATAAACAACGAATAGGAGTAAATTCATGTACCTAATGACAGTATTGGCTACCTTGGATTCAATCTTCGCAGCCACCACATCAACTGGCAACAAAAGGAAGAAAAAAAAGAGAATATGATACTAGAATGGCAACAAAAACAACTATAGTAATAAATTAGTGATTAAAAGAGAAACCTGTAGAATGTGGGAGGGGAGTTAGGTTGCCGGCAACCTCAATAAGCTCCCACGCCATGGCTACCAAATTTAAATGGAAACTGAAGTCAAGAAACAAAAAAACTCACGGACTAATTCTTAAGGCGAGAAATTGATCAATCTAAGCAAGTTCTAGTATCATATAAAGTTATAAACAGGAGGAAGAAATGGATTGATAAATTCAACAAATAGAGGAGGCGAGTAAGTAACCATGGAGAATGTGGAGGTCCGAGCTCAAATAGTCGGCGCAGGTGTTGGGAGTGTGGGGCTAAATGAGAAGCATGTGTTTTAACAGCACAGAAGCATCAACCACGCAAAACCAAAACCGACCTAATTAACCACGCACGGGGCATCAGGGCTCATCATGACATCAGGAATATATTGCTCCTCCTAACTCCGATTTAGCTTATCCAAACCCACTGTCAACACTAGAGTACACAAAAAATAAAATTACAAACTACAGCAGCATCCTAGGCGTGTTTGGTTCCGGGGGCTGGGCTGGGGCTGGTAACTACAAATGCCATACTCATAGTGCAACCGACTCCAGTAGATCCATAAAATTTTGAGTTCAAGGGCTACGATTCAACAAAGCGTTGCGACAATCACAGGTTATTCATCAACGCATTGGGACAAAACAGCCTGAGAGGAGCGAGAGGGGGCGGGTGACCGGCTGACCTTGTGGTTCTCCGTGCTCGGGTAGAAAGAAGATGCTCCTTGGGGGCGGCAGAGGAGCTCAGGGGGAGCGCAGTGGGGACAGGTGTGGCAGTCCTCCCGGCCGGCGACGGCGGGCGGAGCCAAACCTAGGGAGAGTGGGCTTTCTTTGATTGAGGAGGGGGGAACGCAAGAGAGACAAGGACTGCCAATCACGGCCCGCTGGCTTTCCAGGGCCTAGTCCACGACCGGCGCATGTGCGTTTTGAATGGGCGCCCCTGTGTCTCGCTTTAAGCGAGACAGGGTGGAAGTCTCGCGTCTGGGGCAGCCCCAGATGGCCCGGCCCAGCCACGCGGGAGGCCGCGACCTGTTTTTTTGTTTTTTTTCAGTTTTCTGTTCTCGTTTTTTGCTTTATTTTTGTACTTTTCTTTATACTTTAAAATATTATATATATATATATATTACAAAAAAATATTCAAAAACACATTTTGAAAATGTTGAACAAGAATTTGAAAAATGTTGAACAAGTATTTGAAACTGTTGAATAAAGTATTCAAAATGTTGAACAAGTACTTGAAATATGTTGAATAATTATTAAAATAAATTAAACGCGTATATGAAAAATGTTCAACGAGTATATGAAAAATGTTGAATAAGTATTTGAAAATGTTGAATAAGTATTAAAAATATGTTGAATAAGTATTTGAAAAATGTTGAACAAGTATTTGAAAAAATATTGAATAAGCATTCGGACAATGTTGAACGTGTATACAAAAAATGTTGATCACTTATTAAAAAAATGTTTTTGACATATACGAAAATGTAGAGTGAAAACGAAAACAAGCTTAAGAAAAAACAAAATGAAAACAAAAAATGGAGAAGAAAAAAGAAAACCAAACAAAAAATGGAGAAGAAGAAAGAAAACCAAACAAAAAAATGGAGAAGAGAAAAGAAAATGCAAAAAAGAATGAAAAATAATGACAGAAAAACGGAGAAGATAAAAGAAAAGAAACAAAATAAAATTAAAAAAAAAGGAAAAAAATCTCGAAGAAAACGACTCGAGTAGCCTCAAGTAGGTGGCGCCCCTTGTTCTTATCTCGAAAGTATGTTGGGCGGAGTGGCTAGCGCAGAGCGTCTTCAACCTGAAGACCAGGGATCGAACCCCCCTTCTCGCATATGCGCATGTAAATGGGCCAGCCCAATACGACGCGAGGGGAGAAAAAGCTTCAGCGAGAGCTGGTGCTTGTCTCGCTTAAGGCGATAAATAGTCGCCGTGGTTTTGAACGGGGAGCAACAAACTAACGGCTGACCTTCCCTGGGTTTCCACAAGGGTCATTTTTTTTCTGAGAGCGCATCAAGTAATGCACCCAGCCGCCTCACATGTCGCATGCTGAGCGTTTTCTTTAGATTTCCTTTTTTATTTTTTGTATATGTGTTTTGGGGTTTTAGATGTTTTTTTATTTGGTTTTTGCATGGTTTTTTCCTAGATTTTTTTTATGCATTTTTACAAAGCCTATTTTCCGAAAAAAAGAGAAGTACAACCTGAGTCGAGAACAAAGTATGGCAGTCAAATCATCAGCAATATGGACAGTTGAGAAATCTACTCAATTTCAGTCTCAGAGTAAATGGAGCTCGAGTGCAAAATTCAGTCTCAGAAAATTCAGTGTGCCGTCCAGTGACACTTACAGACAGTAGACGGAAAATTCAGTTTCAGAAAATTCATTCTATGCGCGATAATTCCGGCATTGCTCACTGCTTCTCTTCAACATGGCGTTTCTGCAGAACTGCAACAGCAGCGAACTCGCGACACAACTCTCAGCTGCGGTGGCATTGGCACTGGCAAGTAAGCATACAGTACAATGTTGAACACAAAACTGCAGAAGCAGGCATGTACGGGTCATGCTGAACACACAAGCAGACATATATGGTTCACAGTGAACAAAGCATTGTAGTAGTTCCAACAAAGAGCATATGGTCCAGCTTAAAACGGCAAGAGAACATAGTTTGCTCAAGTACATGGCATTAGAATACGTTCCATTAGAATCATACATAAAACTTGAGATGTAAAACATCCGATCATCACTAATTAAGAAGCTAAGACCATATATCACTAGGCTTAAGATAAGCAGAACCCAGGCTGGGTTGATTGCAAGGCTTGATCAAACTGCTTCAGGAGGGAAAAACCATGTCGGACGCCACAGGCCAGCATAACGTGGCGGTACTGTTGCAGTCCCTGGCATCAATGGCATGAACGTCCCATTCCTGATGTTGTACACACCAGAGTCACGAAGAGGGATTTGCAGAAAACTTCGGCCAGGGATAGTCACACATGTAGTAGATGCAATCCTCTTGGTATCCACTACATTCTCCAGCACGCAGGGACTTGGAGCTATGCTGGCCAAGAAAGAGCGCATGGCCATCCAACTCACGCACTCTTCTCCATTCACCAGGTTTGGTGCGCCAGTCTGCCTCAAAAACCTCAAGTCCAACAGTATAGTCAGTACGGCCACGTTTTAAGTAGTCATCACTTGCCGGACAAGGCACAGACTGAAAATACCGTATCACCATCAACAGTCTACCGCCACACTCAACTAGATACTGCCTTATCATATACATCTTCTCTCTTGACAAGGATTGAAGTGTTCCACCTAACTGACCCATAGAGTCAATTATACACTCCATGGATGAAATACCAAGGTCCTTGTTTAATTCAAAGATGAAAAGTTTGCTAAACACGCCCAGCCCGTACAGCTTTCCATCAAAGAAGGCAACACTCCAGAGGTGCATTACTGGATGCTTATCATCTCTGAATGAGTCAGTGATAATCGGTGGTTGACTAATACAAAGTGTACCCCAGTTACCATCGTCCATGATCAGTGCAGCAAGAAGGGAACAGGGTGACGAGTCAAGGGGTAAGGGCGCCACCAACTTGTATAAAATTGGACTAAATCTAGAGCCTGGGTCATATATCTCACGCTTCCATACCTTTGCTAGCTTAGGAAGCTCCAACCTGGTCTTGGAGAAAGGGTTCATCAAGTAGCACGCACCATCATTGTGCATGAGGAATAGCCAGTTGTCAATGGAGCCGTGGCAACATGCGCCTTCTGGTACAGATATGCGGTGAATTTCACCGCTTGGAATGCTGAGGAAGGTACCATCGGGGAGAGTGAGCCACGGGAATGGGAGAGGAAGGGGTTGCAGCAAGCTATTAGAGTGCCATGGGTGACAGACTGCCCTCAGACGAACACGGTCAGCTAGGGAAGGGAGGCGCTTGAGGACAAGGCCCAGGAGTTCAGGTGGAAGATCTGACCAAGGTCCATACCGTGCAGCCTCCATCATGCAAAGCCTGCAAGAGAAGACATTGGATTCATAGTTAAATAGAGATGAAACTGCAACTAGCAATACATATGCTTTGTGTACTATTATTTTAAGACCAAATGCGACCAGCTCAATTTTACAATAAAATTGCAGAGCATCATCAAAATAAGAAGATGCAGGGCAACCATAAATCCATCATACAGAAATAAACTAGTGAACACTTGGTAACAATAGTTGCAGTAAACAAGCACACTAGACGCTTGGCATCATAAGTAGTAATAACTGCAAGTAAGATTAGATAGGGGCCCCGATTAGATAGTATAGTAAGCATTACTTTTTCCAGATAACGACGTGGGTGACAATGACATAAAAGAAGATCCTTTTGCCCCTTTCCTCTAACTAGAAACACCAATGGCAGCAGCATGATTATATACCAACAATTAAGGAAGTTTGTTCCCGATTTCCAATGCACAATATCCCAACAGCAATGACCCAGTCAGAACATACATTCCATTAAGTAAAGAGAAATGTACAGAAAATGGAATGTTATCTTGTTCAAGTAGAAGCTGAAAGACTGAGAAACAATGGCTGTGTATTGGAGGAAAGCATATTGCTGAACGGAAGTACAATTACCAAATTTCCTTAATTGTTCTACATCAGACCAAAATTCCACTACCAAGCGTCGACCAAAAGAAAACACATTTTGGTTAGGCAAAGTAGCAATTTCTGAAAGAGTGGTAGGTGTGCATCAGAACCAAACAAATTTGCGTACACATTTGTACCAAGCGTAGATCTACGAACTAACTGAAAGAATTTTGGTTAGGCGAAATAACGACCTGCAAAAGAGGTGCCGTTTTTTCAGCATAGATCTACTAGAAGAAACAATGTTGGTCAAGCAAAGCATCGATTCCCCCAACCAGACTAGAAATGACCGCTGACTAGAAATGAAAAGCACATGGTGGTGGATCCATGGAGCGAGGGCTTACAGCTTACCGTTGAGTTCGTCCTAGTGGCCTCGTCGGCGATGTGGTGGAGGGCAGTGAACAGATCCGGCCTCCAGCAGGTGAGGGGAGGCTTGGCAATCACCGGCAAGTCTCACATCGCCGGAGAAGTAGGGATTGGAACCAGACCATGGGTGGGAAGGGGAGACGGCATGGAGAGTTGGGATTTGGGCGTTTCGCCTTGCGTGTGTCTTTTTTTTTTTTTTTTTTTTGAGAAGGCCTTGCGTGTGTCTAGGCCCCTACGTGCGTCTATTTGCACTTGGAGAGGGGAGGCCCAGTGGAAGGAAAGGATCAGGGCCTCTTTCATTCGCAGGATTTTGAAAACGCAGGAATAGAAAAAATATAGGATATAGGATTTTGCTTAAAAAGAAGGAAAAATCTAGGATTGGAATGGCATGCCCACTTGAATCCTATAAGATTGGAATAATATTACTATCCTTTGAAACAAAGGAGGCCTTAGTAAGGAGTGTTTGATGCCACAGGAAAAACAAAAGAATTGTAAAAAGAGGTTGGAGTGGATGTTAGATTTCTATTAAATATAGTACAAAAGATTTCATAAGGAAAATTCCTATGGGATCCAATCCTATGAATCAAAGGACCGATGTAGGAAAAATTCCTATGGATATCAATCCTCCAAAAATCATATAGAATTCCTTGGAATCAAAGGAGCCCTTAGAGTGAAATTGCAAAATAGATCCCGTTTAAAAAAAAAGTAAAAAAAGACAATGTTTATTTTAGTTTATTTTACCTTCCTACTGTCAAAAATAAGTTTATTTTACCTTTCAGTCCTGCACATGGAGCCACGGGAGACCCGACGATCTGACATGCATCTAGCAGAGCAGAGGGATCGAGAGGAGAGAAAAATAGAGGGGTGGTTCTAAATGAAATTGAAATGATTTTTGGGTCGAGCGTATAAATTATGAATCGTTTCCACGTTCATATTTCTTGCGTCATTATATTTAAAACTATACTCATGTTCATAGATTTCCGTGAATATTCAGTGTACTTTTATTTTACGCCGTTGCCATCGTGATTGTGCACCAAAGGTTGTGCCTTCACTGTGAGTAACGGACATTGTGTCAATGTTTTCTTCGATAAATGTAAAGTTAAATGTCGGCAAAGGCACCACCAGAGAAAGATGGTAGTTTATGAAACACCAAATATTCCACGTTCACATTGTTCAAAACCATTCAAGTATACATGTAAAGTTAGTAAAAAAACACAAAAAAGAATAAAACCCATAAAATAAAAAGAAAGCAAAAAACTAGACTCCTATAAAATGGCCGACCGGGAGGAACACGCCATGGAGCGACACACGGTACTGGGGTGGGGGGAGGTGTACCTTTCTTTTTTTCCCTTTCTTTTTTGTTTTCTTTTCGGGCTGTGTGCATTCTGGATGTCTTTGAGGCATCTTGTTGGTGCAGAGGCTGGGTGTAATTGGTATCTTCGCGATATTATATATTCCCTTTTTCAAAAAAAAAAATGTATAAAATCACACTCGCACCCTTGTCTTATTCAATGGATTCAAGAAGCAACCAGTGGATAGAAGGTATACTCCCACACTTGGTGTGTCGGAACCACTATATGTGTTTTTCTTCACTTTTAATCTTTTTCGTTAAAACAAAATCAACTAAAAATCACTTCTAAAGGCCCTCTGGCATCGAAGGGTGAAACCCCTTCTCCGTGTCAAGGCTCCGGGTGAAAACCCTTGACCGTATATTTCGATCGCGGCGGCGACTATATGTGGTGTCATCACCCCCTTGGGGGCGTCGCCGTGGATTTCAGGTTCAATCCGGTTGTGTCTCTTCGACATCGACGGGCATGCTCAGAGCCTTTTACGATGCCCCCTCGGCTCTGGTAGGAAGCGATTCCGGCGGCTTCCTATCTTTTACACACGGTGTCGGTATTGGCAACTCTCTCAGTCCTGGGTGTCTACAGGCAGGATTGCCCAGGGGCGGAGCTACGGGGGGACGAGGGGGGGCCACGCCCCCCCCCAACGTGCGCGTCGAACCAACGTACCCAGGCAGAAATTTTCTACGATCAGGAGTAGTTAGTACTAATTAGCCCCCCCCCCCAACGTGATCTCCTCAAGCCCAGTAGCTTGCTTATATTCAGCCCACTAGCCCAAACGGAAGACAAACAGGCAGCCACGCAGGGATCGATCGATCTATCTCCTCTCCAGTCCGTCGTTTCGTTCCCCGACGCACGCAGCTGCACGCATCTCTAATCTCTGAATATCTCCCTCCTGCGACTACGCCTAGGGTAGTTCGCAACAGGCAACACCATCAGCGCCGGCTCCGGCGCCGCAGACGGCCGAACCTACAACCAGCGACAGCGAGCAAGGAAATTCGCCACTGAGGGTGAGTCTTCTTTAACTGATCCGTTCCCCTGTTATAAGCTGCAGAAATTCTTGAGTTAGGTAGGTTAAATTGAATCATGGGAATTAGGGGAAATAATATCTTGTTTATCCTCACAAACATGTACTGCAAATTAGGCTTGACACACAGATTCTTTTGTTTGGATTTGATTTGTCTGTTGCCACCGATCTGTATTTTTTTTGTTTGTGTAGTCATGAAGAGGAAGACAATGCTTTCGTTTTTTGAGAAGGTTGGATCAAGCTCCCAACGCGAACCTGCCGGTGTTGATGATTCCAACACACCCGAACAAGGACAAAGTAGTGGACAGAATGACACTCTTGATCTGAATATTTCAGCATCTGTAGAAGTTCCACAGCAAGAGAGAGTTGTAACAACAGATTATATTAGAGACCCCGACAAACGTCTTCAAATTTGGCAACTCCCTCGTGCCAAACAAGATGAAGCTCGGCGTTTTTATATATCCGAGGGCGCTTATCAACCAATCCTAGAGCCAGATCAATACCCATTTGTTGGAACGGGTACCCATCGCCGCCGATTCCAAAAAGATTGGTTTACAAACCATTTTTGGTTGGAGTATTCAACTGAGATACATAGTGCATACTGCTTGCCTTGTTTCCTCTTTTCCAAAAAGCCAATTGGAAGGTGTGGCTCAGATACATTCACAGTCAAGGGATTTAAAAATTGGAAAAAGGTTAATAATGGAAAAGAATGTGCTTTTCTAACTCACATTGTATGATAATCTACATCGAGAAGGATCTAGCGTCAAAGATTAGTTCTGATGAAATTATAGACATGTTTGATCTTCTTGGTAGTCGCAAAGCCAACTTTAAACTAATAGAAATGTAATTTCTTTGCATTGTTTGATTGACCATATGGTCTGTACTGAACCATGAAAAAATATTATCATCTTTGCAATGCTAGATTTTTTTTGCTTCTTGTGTCTTGCCCGGTTGCCCCCCCAACCTCAAATCCTGGCTCCGCCTCTGGGATTGCCGCTCCACGGGCCGGAGTGAGAGGACAGGGGGTCCTCTCAGGCAACAGCTTGTTGTGTGCATTCCATCGAAGTAACTTGGTCTCTCCTGGAGGTGCGAGTTCTTTTCTTGTCAGCAGCCTAGGGTGCTTCTTGTTAGAGTGTGGGCACTCTTATATTCTTGTTATCTTGGTCCGCTTTGCAAGAGGATTTCCTCATCACCTTGTATCGATTCGACCGTTTTGCTTTATATATAAAGTGGGGATAAACCTTTTTGAGTAAGGGACCTTTGGGGCGCCCTTTAGCTTCGAAATTAGTGGATTCCGTGCATGGAGCGACACCAAAAGGATCTTGCTGCACAACTTTCTCGAGCTGCACAACCTAGGATCTCTGGGTTTTTTTGAATCACGGTGTTGCAACAAACCCACCACCCGGTGAAATCATTTTGCCATCACCTCGCCGCAACTCGGCATCACCATTACTGCTAAAAAAAAGCTCAGCATTACCATCTTGCCTTGACTCACTATTGCGTTCTCTGCCCTTGGAAAGCTAACCCTAGCATCGTTTCTGCAACACCGTAGTTCCTCTCATGCTTCCAGCTACTCCCATTGCCTTCGCACGGTCATAACGCATGTTCCCATTCCTTGTGCCACCGCTAGTCTTCTCACCTAGCCACTCGCAGTATCACTGCTGCCCTCACCCAACTGCTCACGATGTCGCCAACACCACGACACTACAAAGACGACATGCATCTGTTGGTATAAGTGAGCATCGCCGACACTCTTTTTGTCCCAAACTATACCAACACACAGTATGTTAATGTGATACGAGCTCATGACACATTATCTGTGGTCAAAGCACCACATAAACACCGACGACATTTCTGTCGGCAGATAGAGACATTACCGATTATTTGTGTGTCGCTGATTCGTAGGAACACAAAAAGTGTCGGCGTTGTTTGCTTCAGCCCACACCTGAAAAATGTGGCGCGGAAAGAGAGCATGCACGCGCCATGCGAAAAACCCAATTCTCAAAAATGTGGCGCGGAAAGAGAGCATGCATGCATGCACGCGCCATGTGAGGATCCGCAGCGCCGACTGCTGTTGAGGAGCCCCCCGTCGTTCTTCTTCCTCCACCGGCGACCCCTGTCCCGGTTGACTCCCCTTGCCTCCAGATCTCAACAAGTAAGATGCGATTTTGCCTTACCTATCTTCTCGTATGCTGGTATATATATGCAGTTCACATTTTATTGTGAATGGCTTATAACCTGATGGCATGCCTTGCGTGATTTTGTTTTTCAGTTTATGCATTATATAGTTGCAGATTTGCTTGTATGAATCTTACTTGTTGTAATATGTTAATGCTTAGTGAACTGGTAGTTCATCACAGATAGATCCCTTGCTTGCAGATAGTTCTTCCGCTTCAGCTTCTCTTTGAGAAGTTTTATTGTTAGCACTTTCAGTAGCTACATCAATATGGTGTATTCCATGTTTGCCAAGAGAAACCATATCCCTAGTGGCACTAAAATCATCAGAGTTCCTCTGTAAATATTCATTACGCTCTCTCTTCTCTTCCAACTTCTGTAACGGGTGGCCTGCACAGTTTTTCTCACACATAGCATCCTTTCTTTGAGCATTGACGCTACTTTTAAGCTTTCATTCAGTTTCTTCTGCTCCTTTAACTGTGCAAACAATATTATTGTGAGACATACTTCAATTCTTAGTGATGGACTACTGGTTGTTTTTTGTTTGATTTGTCAAACCCTCAAGTTCAATTTTTGCTAGGAACACAGTTGGGTCTTATAACCATGCAAGCAAACCAATAACGGGAAATCTGCAAATATTTTACCATCCCTGACTAATTAACCATTTGACATATGGTAGATATATCACTGTAATTACTTACATTTTTTGGTCTGTAATGTAATGCTGGCTAAGATTAATATCAGTACACAATATTGGGTTTTTTCTATTTAGTGCACATTTTTGTGGTCTTTGGAATAGTATAAAATATCTCAAATGCTGTCATTGGGATCACTGTAAGATGTGTATCAGATGCTCCAAATTGGATTTTGTAATCTCATCTTCCTTCTACATGGTCGTTTACTGTCTACACGTTGAAGCTCTCTGAATTAACAAAACCTGTTGATATCCCCTGAACTGTTGTATCCTAAGCTGCTACTCTGTGTATATATATACAGCTACTGTATCCTAAGCTACTCAGACAATTTTTATCCCATGTGATGTGCTTCATGTGTCTAACTGTACTAGTGTTTTTATTAATTTCAGGAGTTGGTGGTTATATATGCTTATTTATAAGAGCCTCTTTGGTGGGTTGGCTTGATAACAAGTAAGCTCCCTTCTCTTTGCTCTGTTTTATTTCTCTAGGTACCTAATTTTGCACCGTCAATATTTCTGAATTCTCTCATCATGGTAGCAGGTGATTTCCTCATGGATGTTTGTACAGGAGCTTGTTATTGCTTCCATTCTAGTTTTGCTCTGTTGGTCAGGTTAGTGTTGCTCCCTCTGCAGTGCAGGAGAACAATACCCCTGGAGATGCGTGGAGTAGGCTATGTCATCCTCTGACTGCAACGATTGGCTGCTACTGACGACGCGAGGTGATATTTTTATATATTCAATTCTTCAATTGTCGTTTCAAATCTTTGGACTGGTGGCTGGGATTGTATTAGTTATTTGGAGCGACCTACTTGTACCCAAGTTCCATTAGTAAGTTGAATACAGCCCTCTTGTTCTAACCAGGTGCAGTTGAACTGGATGTTTTTGATCCACTGCTTACTCTTGTTTTTTTTGCAAAAAATCTAATCCTTGGTCAGTTGCATGTTAATTAAGAGCTCTTTTACAGTGATTGGAGGGTTACAAATTGTAATTTCGTGTAACTCCCCCATCGATTATTTTCCACCGTTGATTTTAGCCTGTTAATTAAAAAATTAAGTTTAGTCAATAAGGGTATTATGGTCATGTGTGATTTTTTTAGTACTCCGCTGGGCAAATCCCCGCATCTGGCTAGCCCATCTCGCGAGAGGGAGGCGACCTGGGAGACGGCGGCGCCGGCGCGAGGACCTGGAGGCGAAGACGCCGGCGCGAGGTCCAGGAGGCGAAGCCCGGGCTGGTCTTGGTCGTAGTGGCCGCTCCCCCACGTACGTCCCTGCCGACGCCGCCGTGAGGTTCTGGAAGGGACGACCTCGACGCGAGGTCTTGGAGGTTCCGGGTGCGCTTGGTCGTAATTGTGGACGAACAGAGGTATCTCTTCCCCTGCCCTCATCTCTTCCTCCCGTCCTTCCCTCCTCACACCTTGTGCTTGCGGTGGAGGCGTGGAGAAACTGCACATTGTAGCACCTTGAAATAAAATTCAGTTAGCAGTTAGGGTTCAGATTGCTAGTGGATACGCCAGCAGTGCATTCGCTAGATTGCGCAACTTCCGCAATCACTAATCGCATGATTAGCGGCTGCCCGCGTCCGGCACTTGAGTTGTCCTCGATGCCTGCAATGACACTGCTGCTGCTGCTGCTACGTATTTGACATGTACGCATCATCAACACAAAACTCTCAAGGAAAAAGGGATATGATATGAATTTTTTTCAGCAAGGAACATCATTTGGTTTGTCACACAAACCCACAAGTAGATATTGCAGCCTTAAAGTTTCCAGAATCAACAGTTAACTGTGTATGCTTATGGTCATACTCCTGTATCATACACGTACACGAGTTCAGGCCATACATGTATAAAGTTCTGTTAACTGTCTAGCCTTTATTCAGTAATGAAAACTTGAATTTTGGATTACTTGTAACAGCATGTTCAAACAACTGAAATCTTGCTGCAGCATACACATACAAGTTCAGGTCATACATGTAAACTATGGCTTGGAACAACTTAACTAGTGCTAATAACAGTTTCATACTTCAGTTGCATGTGTTTGTTTTGAAGTTCAGAACAGACACAGGTTCAGAGTTCACAAATTTCTTACAACATGTAGCATTCCCCAGTGGCAGTTGCTGCTTATAAACTACAGAGAATACTGATAATAAATCCCACTAAGCATAGGTAGAAGAGAGGATCAAAATTCAGACATATGATAAACTACAGAGATTCTGCAATTTCTGAAGAGTTGTTAAATATTACTT
Source organism: Elymus sibiricus (assembly GCA_039707655.1). Lineage (NCBI taxonomy): Eukaryota > Viridiplantae > Streptophyta > Magnoliopsida > Poales > Poaceae > Elymus > Elymus sibiricus. The sequence continues at coordinate 88,516,768 of CM077676.1, forward strand.
GCTATGATAACGTTTTCAGAACTATTCATAGCCCTCGATTGTTTTTAGAGTTCGTGTATTCCCTACGACAGCAAAAACGACGTTGATTAAGGCAGCCACCGGTTCAAACAGTGAGCATCAGGTACTCTATTTTAGCAGTCTATTTTATCAGATGTAGTTTAAACTCATTGTGTTTAGTCTAGCAGATCCTTTTTCCGTGGAGTCTACCAGATTTAGTATTGACCTTTTGTTCTATCTTTGTATACATGACGGTAGTCATCAAGGAAATTTTAGACAATTGTACAACCCGACAGAGGAAAGGATGCCATAATACTGATTTTATCATTTCCTTTGCACCCGCTCTTATTCGATCATGCTTTCCTGCACATCACATAAAATTAAGTGTACTTAGGATTGATTTAGTGCAGTTGCAATAGTTCTGCACCTGGTATGTCATGCAGTAGCCAGCTCTATTTTTCTTTCTTTTCAATGCAATTGATGATTTAGTTTAGCTCGTCATTAGGGCACTATAATCAATGTTTAGTAGTAATAAAATTTAGTGATTGTCCCATGTAAACTTGATTTTGTGGCTGCAGGTTTATTGTCTGTCTTGGGTGGTCATTGTAGCAATAGTGTGTGTACTGGACAGCTTTCAGCCACCGTTGTTTACTTCCAATTCGCCGGCCAGCCACCATCGTCTACCTCCTGTCTCATTGGATCGCCGGACAGCCGCTGTCGTCTACCTCGCGCCTCGCCGGACAGCACGGTCATCAAACTCTTTCTCACCGGGCAGCCACCAACGTCTACCTCTGCCTCGTAGTTAATTGTGTGCTAGCAATTCCCCCAGAGAACTTGTTAGGTTATTCTAACTCTGCCATGTATCCATGATCTTGTTTTCTGAATATGTAATATTTTTAGTGATTTTCATTTTCATTTTATTTTTCATGGCGCTTCCATGATTTATTTCATTTTCTGGTATATATTTTCAAAGATTTTTATTTATTTTTCCCTAATGGCCATGGCGTGAGAGCAGATTACTAGCGGGCTGGGGATGTTCACTGCTTTGGGCGTTGCACTGAAGAAGTTTTTGCCAAAAAGAATTAAAACTAGAAGCAAAATTAAATTCAGGAGCATTTTCGGTCAGAAATTGTTGAAAAAAAATAAGTTTCCATAAAAATTCACACTACCCTATATTCAATCTGGGAAAGTTTCTAGCAGTTTTGGCGAATAGAAAAAATATAGAAGCAAAATTCAAATTCAGGACCATTTTGGCTCAAAATTTGCCCAGAAAACAAGATTTCAGAAAACTAAAAACAATCTAAAAAATCCACACTATTCTTAGCTCATTCAATCTGGGAAAGTTTCAAGAAGTTTTGTCGAACAGAAAAAAAAAACTAGAAACAAAATTAAAATTCAGGAACATTTTGGCTCAAAATTTGGCAAGAAAAAAGTTATCAGAAAAATCTCCAAAATCCACACTGCCCTTATATTTAGAATAGGAAGGTTTGAAGAAGTTTTCTCGAACATGAAATAAACTAAAAGAAAAATTCAAATCCAGGAGCATTTTTTGGCTCAAAAATTGGGGAGAATTTTTTTGAAGAAAAAATCCGAAAAATAAAAGTTCCCAAAAAAATTCCACGAGTACCAATTTAGTAGATGTTAGTTAAACTTCACTATAGAACTTAGCATTGTAACAACCTGTTCCATGCAAAAATAACCAATAATGCTGATCAGGTTCAGGTGCACGTTAGCTCCTTGCTGGTTGTGAGTCTGGATGGGTCGTAGCGGTACTTGTGGACCAAGATGACCCATAGTGGCAGTTATGGGTTGGAATGACCTGTGGTGGTAGTTGTGTGTGGGGACTATCTGTCAAGGTAGTTGAGGGTCCGGATGACCCACACGTCCTAAAGTGGTAGTTGTGGGTCCGTATGCCCCCTAGTGATAGTTCTATGTTGGTAGTATCTGTAAGGGTAGTCGAGAGTCCGTATGACCCATAGTGGTAGTACTGGTTCTAACGACCCATGGTGCTAGTTGTGGATTCAGATTACCCATATTAGTAGTCGTGGGTTTGGACGACCCATAGTGCTAGTAGTAGGATCGGACGACTCATGGTGCTAATTATGGGTCAGTATGGCCCATAGTGCTAGTCGTGGTCTGGATGACCCGTAGCGGTATTTGTTAGTCCGGATGACCCATAGTGCTAGTCGTGGTTCGGACGACTCATAGTGGTAGTTGTGTGTCAGGACTACCAGTAGTGTTAGTAGAGGAAACACACGACCCGCGGTGATAGTTGTGTATCAGGACGATCTTTAATGGTAGTTGCTGGTTCAGACTACCCATACTGGTATTTCTGGGTTCAAATGAACCATAGTGCTAGTAGTGGCATTACACGTCCCATATGATAATTATGGGATTGGACGACTCGTAGTGCTAGTTGTGGGATCAGACGAACCATAGTGCTAGTTGTGGGACCGGACAACCCATCATGATGCTTATGGACCGAGATCACTGATAGTGCTAAGTTCTGGGTTCGGATGACCATAGTGCTAGTTGGGGATCAAACGACTCATAGTGTTAGTTGTGAGTCCAGATGACCCATAGTGCTAATTGTGGGTTTGGACGACCCATGGTATTATTAGTGTGATCGGACCCAAATACTGGTCTTACTCGTCCGGGCCCACTACTATCGATCTTAGTCGTACGGAGTCACAAGTACCGATCTTAGTCGTCTGGGCCCACAAGTGTCGGTCTTACTTGGTCGGGCTCACTACAATCGGTCTTACTCGTCCGGACTTAAGTACCGGTCTTACTCGTTCAGGCTTACTATTATCGATCCTAGTCATTCGGACCCACAAGTATCGATCTTAGTCGTCCTGGCCCACAAGTACCGGTTTTACTCATTCGGACTCGCTACTATCGATCTTACTCGTTCATGCACACTACTTTTGATCTTAATCGTCCAAAACCACAAGTATCGGTCTTAGACGTCGGGCCCACAAGTATCGGTCTTAGTCATTTGGGTTTACTACTATCGGTCCTACTCGTTCGGGCTCACTACTTCAATCTTAATCGTTCGAGACGAGAAGTACCGATCTTAGTCATTCAGGTCCACAAGTATCGATCTTAATCGTCCGGACCCACAAGTACCAATCTTAGTCGTTTTCATCCACAAGCATCGATCTTAGTTGTCCGGTCCCACAAGTATCGATCTTACTTGTTCAGGCTCGTTACTATCGATCTTAGTCGTCCCAACCCACAAGTATAGGTCGTACATGTTTGGGCTCACTAGTATCGCTCTTAGTCGTTTGGACCACAAGTACTAATCTTTGTTATTCGTGCCCAAGTACCATTCTTACTCGTACGGGTCCACAAATACTGATCTTAGCCGTCCACGTCCACTACTATCGATCTTAGTCGTACTGACCCACAAGTACCGATCTCAGTTGTACGGATCCATAAGTACCTGTCTTGCTCGTTCGGGCCCTCACCAAAAAAATCATACTTTCTAATTTTCTGAATATATTTCACGCGTTTACGTCAAAAATATCTTTTCCCCTTCACTAAAAGAACATAATCCCGCCACTTTTCCAAATTTTCGGCCCTTGGCAGCCTCCAGCAGTCAATCACGAAAAAAAAACTCCAGCCCCCACGATCTTATCCCCCACGTAGCAATCACTCCACCCCCGTATTCTCCTGCTCCTATCCCCCCATTCTCGCCACCACCAGATCGGAGCTCCTCCTATCCATCCGCGACCCAGCCAGGTTGAACGCCGCCCCCTTCTCATCCGCGGGATCCCGGCTGCCGCCTCACCCACGACCCTCTCCTCCGCTGCCTAGTCCGCTCGAACGCCGCCGCCCTCCTCACTGGCGGGATCGGAGCCGCCGGCCACCGCCCACCTCGCCTGAAGGATCCGATGCCACTGCTCTTCTACACCGATCCATCACCGGCCACCAGCGGTGCATCACCTGCTTCGCCTGGCTGAAGAATTCTTGCGGCGTTTCGAAGAAGCTGTGGGTGGAAATTCCGGAACCGCTGCGCCGATGGTGTTGTGATGCTGGCGATGGGTCCACTGGCAATTCGATATGCGAGGATGTCGCTGCCAACTCGAGAGGTGTGTTCATAGGATGATTCATATCATGCTTGAAAATGCACAATTTTGCCTGCTAAATCTGGATAACCATAAGCTAATTATTCCAAATGAATGCTAATTTTGACCCTATAGTGGCCTCACGACTGATTCCAAATTTGTTTGTGAGGTTGTACGCCAAGGATATTAGATCATAGACATTTGCTATTTCTATGATTTGTATCCTGCCTCTCCACTGTATCATGTATGTAACTTGTTCTATATCTACAAAAGTTACTTGCTGTAAAATAGACTGTAGATGTATGTGTATCTTCATCAGTATATTGACCAGGACATGAGAATAAACAAGTGTTATTTTACTCCTTGGTTTTGCAGCGAAAAATGGAATATATCTCAATCTTGTAAAGGATGTTCCGGAGGCTTTTGAGGGAAATGATTTGGTGAAATATTGATTGCGAGGGTTTGGAACCAAGTGACAGCAAAAAAATTGGAGTAAAGCTGAAGGTTCTCATCCCCCCCATAGCAGTTGCGTTACCATGTAGTTACAGATGATGGAAATATATAATGTAGGAGTATATACTTTCTTATACCCTAAACTAAATTATGTGGTTCTCTATATGTAGGATCTTGTTCCTTTCCATGTCAAAAAAAAGGATCTTGTTCCTTGCGTTCTTCTGTCATTTGAAAATGAGCAGATATTAATCTAGAGAGGAAGTGAATGGAACTCTAGATACTCAGCCTCCTATTGGTCTTTTCCACAACAGGGAAATAGATTGGTCCTGGTTTTGGCCATTAACAGCAGCTGCACTAGCAATTAGTCTATGATGCTTGTAGTTCAGTTTTACTAGTCTAGGGTTATTGTTATTTGCTGCACTAGCTCTACTTAGTTTAACCGTTAAATCTGTTTTGTAGCAATTATAATGTTGGTTTCATCATGATTTGCCAACAGTTGTCTCAGATGCAAAAATTGCGCCTTTTGTTTATAAGAAATATGGATTTTTCTCCTTTTATTTGCATCATGATTTTTTTCATCATTCGTGACATGTTGAGCTTTGTTCACATACTTTTCAGTCCAGTTGCCATTGACATTCCCACTGCGACGTTTGAAGATCTGAAACAAGGTGAGCGAGAAGTGGATATTGAAAATCTAGAGTTGAAGTAGCTTCAGCACGAGGTTGTTGAACAGATGGATAGTGTAGGACTACACAGAACCATCTAGCAATCAGTTATTTGGCTCTGTGACAATTTCAGGCAGAGATAGTGCTTTAGGAGACAATACAAAGCATTGCAGCTTATGTAAGTTGTACGTCATGGTCTTGTGGATATCTCGATGTACACGTGTGAGCATATACTCATTTTGTTAGGGAGATGAACAAGCATGCTTCTGGAAATTATTCGTGCAGACATGTGTTCGATCCATTTTCTCGACACGAAGATGTCAGTACGAATTTTTATTTGCCTACAAATTTGCAAATTGTCCCTTGCTGTGAGAGAGCGTGTGTGTGTTGCCACAGCCTGTTCGTATGCGTGTCGTCGTTGGGCATGTGGTATGGATATGAGGCGTTTGTAGTGTCTAGTCTGTGCAACTGGCGCTTGTCGAGTGTTTCGTCAGTCAAGGAAATAGCAAGCTCTGAATTCCCCGTCTCTTCTGTTCCCAGTCCCCTTCCTTGTTCCTTGCGAGCAAAAGTTGTGCTTATTTGAGGAGGAGCAGTGCAACTGGCTGACACTGAGATAGTTTGAAACTCTGGTATACCGAAGCTTCGTGGCAAAACAGCAACGTGGAAGAAAGAATTACAAATCATCCTTCGTAATTTAATTTGAGCTGATAACAGTTCGTCTTCAACTTAACACTGGTTTGGACTGTTGTTGCAGCATAGGCAATTAAAAAAAGTTAAATGGCACCATCTGAAAATTGAGCAAACACCTCAAAGTTGAAAGCATATTCTTGTAAACATAGTCTCACAATTGTGCCTTGGATGAAGTGATAGTTGGTTTGGAAATAATGGTAAACACTAATTGGGACAAAAGATCAGCTCTAACGCTTCAAATGGTAGAAAAACTAAAAGCCTACTGAAGAGGCCCATCACTGTTGCCAAAATCCAATGACTTCTTGGGATTGGTAAGTGCGTGTTTCTTCTTTCTTGGCGATGAACCTTGGCGGGGCGGATCCGGCGACGGAGGGCTGGCGCGGGGCAGGTCTCTTGGCGGGGCAAATCCGGCGACGGAGGGCTGGCGCGGGGCGGGGCAGATCCAGCGACGGAAGGCTGACGCGGGGCGGGGCTCCGGCTGTGGTGCCCATGCAGAGGATGGATTCACGGGAGTGGAGGCGGCGGTCGACGGCGTCGCGGGACTGTGCAGAGAAGAGGAGCGGCGGCCGACGACATTTGATTGTTGTGACTGTGGTGAGAGGAGCAGCATGTAAGTGGGACGACCTGCAGGCCGCCCACATAACGCCGCATTGTCCACATAATTTAAGTGGGATTATGTGGGCAACCCACTTAGAGTCAGCTTCTATTCGCGGCTACCGCATACCCACATAACCAGGCATGCAAATTAGGAGTACAACAGTGATTGTCCACATTACAGAAGGCATCCCCGCTACAGGAAAATTACTGCTGTAATACGTCCTGGACATGGACATCAAACACGTCCATTTTCAATCAAATATTCATGCAATAAACATCAACCTGGCATCCTTGTTAATTGAGTACAACAATACAACATAACTTGTCAAAATCTTCAAATAAAATACAGATGAACACTTGAACAATGATGCAAAACTGCTTGCTCATTTCTTGTCAATATCAAGAGAGAATCTGCAAAACTGCTTGCTCATTTCTTCAAGACATTTTAAACAACAACCGACGACATCTGTGTTCAGAACTTGACAGCCGCTTCTTCAACTCAACCGAGAACAAGCTAACAACAAACAAGACAATCTGATTCATTTCAATTAGGTGTTAATATCAGTAGCGGTACATATATAATGTGGTACACAGGAAATACCTATGATGGGCTAAAATAGAGATTTATAATGTTGTACACAGGAACAACTTACTCATGGTACTATGTACATGGAAAAAATTACTCTAAGCAAACACAAGGAACACATTACTCTAAGCAAACACATGGAACAAGTTACTCTAAGCAAGTGAGGATATCTGTCAACGTCATGCCGACTTAATTCGTCCTAGATACAAGTGAATGCCCAAGCAAGGAACACTGTCGGATGACAAGTTGTATCAAGTTTACACCGTTGACTGTAATGTGCAAGTTCTATACCGTCAGTACACTACTAAGAGTAAACCTGAATTTCCTTGCCTGGCTCTGGAGATGGAACACATGATGAATAATGCAAAATTGCAGTCAGATATCTGCCTTTGGCCTTGTTATCTGATTAATCATGCTTGCTTGTATGATTACTTACAGGTTCAGCACTCAGAAGTCCGGTCACTTGAGAAAACAAATAACAAAATCTTCCTGCACAATACATTACTGTACTGTACTGGATGGACTTTTTCATTGTCAATACTGCACTCACTTTTTCCTAGATGAGAACTTGAATCATCACAGCTTTCAGCACAAACTCTAAACATAATCACTTTCCTTGAACAATGCTAAATTCTAACTTATTTGTTCATGAAAGCTAATTAAATTAGCCCCTTTCTGTGTTGACTCGGCTGTTCAAAACTAATCCAGTGGGAAGACCACTTGCTGCAACTTTCAACCGAAATTCAACTCTAGCTCTTCAACACTGGCCCAAGTCAGGTAGTTAGACTTTAGCTGGATGGACTTGCAGTACAAACTCTAAACAGAATCACTTTTCTGTACAATGGTCTCAGCAGGCGCACAAGTAAATCTGAGACTTTTTATTCAGACAACAAATCAGATGTCCAAAACTGAACCTTGGGGTATGCAGATTGGAAGAGAGGGATAATCAAATAAATACCCTTCTTGCTCCTCTCTTCTTGGACGGCGGCGCTAGGTGGCCAGGATGGAGGTAGACAGCAACGCTGCAGCGTCCATGGCAGAGATGGACGGCGGCGGTAGGGCGGACATGGAGGAGGTGGACGGCGGAGCTAGGCCGGCCATGGAGGAGGTGGACGGCGGCGCTATGCGGCGGCGTGCCCTAACCTCCTGCATCGTGGCCGTGATTCAACGAGGAAGAGGAGGTTTTCTTTTTGCGAACGACCGAACGACGAAGAAGATCCGTGGGTGTCCACGATTTTCCAAAGTAAATGACGGATCTATCCTTGAAAAACTAACTGGTCCCACCAAAAAATTGTAACGGTCCCACCGTTACATGTAACTAGTAGATACCCCGCGCGTTGCTGCGGAAATTTGTAGTCTTTTATTGAGCATCTCTTTAGATTATAACACAATTCATACACGGGCAATTGGAAGTGTCAAAGGGCTGAGTGCGACTGCGAGTACACAAAAGATTTGCCATGTGATCGATCTAACAAAGCTATAAACCCCTTAGCTTACCAAAATATATTCATGAAAAAAAAATGTACTGTAAAGATATCCCGACATTCTATAAATCCCCTTCTAAAGGAACAAACAATTTTTTTGAACAACAGGGAGTAACTCCCTGCTTCTATTTTCCATTGAAAATGAAACCCATCAGCTTAAAGAAGGGAAAATAACAGTGGCTCTTGCGGATATAGTTTAGAAAGGTGAACAAAGGTTGGATACATCGCATACAACTATAGATCACAAACCGAGGATACAACATAACTCACAAGCAAACCGTGCCCTCAGTTTCCTCTTCATATTTCTAGTTGGAGCAAGGTTGCTGGCCGAGGCACAACATCTGAGGCTTCGCTGATGGTTTGGAAATAACATACAGAGTATGACAACTGTTTATTTAGTTGGTGGATTCAATCCACAAATGTAAAAGCATGAATAGAGCATTTTATTAAAATGGCCACCAAAGAATCGTGTTTGTGGAAATTTTCAAACATCACTTGCAATCAATTAAATAATAAACATAGCACTCCATAACAAAGCTCTCTAGATCTGCATAAAAAATCAATGAGTCAGAAAATAGTAAATTGTGGCATGTCCTATGTTGGAATCAAAAGCATAAATAAGCTTGACCTTGAACGGAAACTTTACAACCTAGCATATCAAGGCAATTGAGAGAGGTCTTGTTCAACAATATTAGGATACTAACCCGGCCCTAGGAAGTTGACTAAATACTGACTTTTAGAGGTCGACAAACAATGTATGGGAAATAGCAAGGGAGCATGATAAGCATTCTGGGACAAATAAATTGTTCTTGGATAACAAAACAGTTAAGATAAAAATACTGCATCCAAGAGCAAATTTGATACTACACATGCTTCTCTGCTCCTATTGCTTGCCTTCTCATCATCAAGTGGGTGAAAGCAAAAAAAAAAACCCAACATTAGATTATATATTATTTCAACAAAAGACGATTTTAGAAAGGAATCCGCAAACAAAGCCCAGAGGGGCCCTGGGCATGTGTAGAAAGAACCATAACCTGTAGAAATAGCCTGGCTTCACAAATGTTGCAAACTAATCACCATCAGGTTATATGTAACCACATCCGGAGAAAGGGAGAGAACTACAACAAACGTGTGACCAAAATTTAAGGAAAACTCCAACCACACATCTTTCAAAAATAAAGGTGCTGAATTGCATATTAGAATTTCATTAGCTATACCTGAAAGCACCTCGTAAATCCTTATCCGAGCAAACCAAGCAAACTCTCTGCAAAATAAGTTGAACCACAAATGAAATGACCGTATATAAACTTAAAGAGATAAAATTTGAACAAATTAACACACACAAAATCTGGATGGTGGATGATAGAACCTCCCATGCAGTATTGTGATGAATTTTCCAATCTGCACATTCATACATTTTAGTATTTGTACATGACCACAGGCCACATACCAATACCAATCAGTACAAAAAAATGGAAAAAGTACGGTGTATTTACAGTACACATCAGGCCCGTACAACTAAGATCTGGACAAATATAAGACAGGAACGACCTCATCTACATTTACAGTAAGTATGCACAGCATCTCTTCCACTAAAAGAACACAGATGCCTTCAGGGGAACAACACAGGCATAAAGATCTGGACAACTATAGCACGGGAACGACCTCATCTTCCTGCTCCTACCTTTGGCAATAGAGGGACTTCGATTGGGATCCGGCGTACATATCCATGCTTGGCATCGGTCTGGATCCATCACGCCGCCGATCTGCGATTGGGGGTCGGCGCGCTCGCCCTTCCCAGCGGCAGCTACTCCGATTGGAAATCAGGCCTTCCACCCAATCTAACTAAAAAAACACCGTTTAGATCTGTGGAGATAGACAGGAAGGAGAGCCCCCACCTCTGACGCATGCGGTGTTGAAGGAGGTCGCTGATGGTGGCACGCATGGTTCGCCGAGAGGTCAGGTTGGCGATCATGGGGCGCCCGGAAGGCGCAGGTCTCTAGTGTGGATGGCCAGAGAGGCTTGGCCGGCAGCGGCGAGTGTGTCACAAATGCAGATGGGGGAGAAGAATTTGGGAAGATAATACTGGTGGAGGGGAGATGAAAGGAACAGTCGGACGAAGAAATATAAGAGGAAGGGGCAGGAATTTGTGCGATGGTGGTAAAAATATCAAACGCTTCGTTTCTCATTTTTTTTTTTTTTTGTTGAGGTGGAGCGAGCGAGATGGCTGGAAATAAACGAAGCGGTATCTATCACTTAGCGGTGGCAACTCCCAGTAATATCATCAACTTTCTATCAGACGGCTGCAGAGTCCTGAGCTATACTACATCAACGGCTAAAACAATTTGAATGACGTGGCTTCATGAGAAGGCAGGAAAATCACCTAGTGGGGTGCCTCTATTTAGATATAGAAGATTTCCCGTAATTTTAGTTTTGTAACTCTTGGTAACTCCTAATTTTCCATCGTCAGATTAGGGTGGATGAACGGCTCATAAAATCGCCAATCACCGTAACAGTTGTAGTTAATTATAGAGTGAAGTACACTGTAGGTCCTCGAATTATTTCAGGGGTGTCACGTATGTCCTCAAACTATGAAAATCGTCATCCAGATCCTCGAAGTGCAGTAAGTGTGTCATCCAGGTCCAAAATCTCCCTGACCCCCTCTAACCGGCCAGCTGGCAGCGTTAAACGTGAACAGTGAAACAGTGGGCCGTGAACAGTAAATAATGTTCAGTTCCGGTCATCATTTCTGCACGTGATGAACAGTGTACAATGAACAGTAAAAATCAAAAAAAATACAAAACTCTGAAATTCTTCGGCATCGAAGATACCCTGGTGTGTGAACAGTAAAAATGTTCATTAATTCAAAAAAATGTTCGCGAACGATGAATTTGGAAAAAATATTCGCGACTTTAAAAAAAATGTTCGCGAACGATGAATTTGGAAAAAATATTCGCGACTTTAATAAAATGTTCGCGAACGATGAATTTGGAAAAAATATTCGTGACTTTAATAAAATGTTCGCGACTTTAAAAAAATGTTCGCGAACCATGAATTTGGAAAAAATATTCGCGACTTTAAAAAAATGTTCGCGAACGATGAATTTGGAAAAAAATATTCGTGACTTTAAAAAAATGTTGCGAACGATGAATTTGGAAAAAATATTCGCGGCTTTAATAAAAAGTTCACTAACCTTTTTTTAAAGTCGCGAATATTTGTGGTTCGCGAACATTTTTTTAAAGTCGCGAACATTTTTTCCATACCCGCGAACAATATTTATGGTTCGCGAACATATTTTCAAATTTATTGTTTGTGAACATTTTTTCTAAAGTCGCGAATAACTTTTCCATATTCGCGAACATTTTTTTGAATTAATGAACATTTTTACTGTTCACTCACCAGGGTATCTTCGATGCCAAAGAATATCAGTTTTTTTGTTTTACTGTTCATCTCACACTGTTCACCGCGTACCGGAACTTGAACGCTATTTTTACTGTTTATGGTTTACTGTTTAGTGTTCACGGTTAACGGCGCCAGCTGGCCAGTTAGAGGGGTCACGGAGATTTTGGAGCTGAATGACACACTTACTGCACTTCGAGGACCTGGATGACGATTTTCATAGTTCGAGGACCTACGTGACACCCCTGAAATAGTTCGAGGACCTACAGTGCACTTCACTCTTAATTATACATTGGTCGCTAGTTCTATGCACATACAATACTTATTTGGGACTGAAAACTGTAGCACTTTAGCAAGAAAGGCTGATTAATGATTCATTGGCATGTCAATAAGGCAAATCTGGTCTCCCTCTATGTACTTGTCAGGGCTCATTAATAGCATGGTTCTGCTTACTGAAATAGGAGAGATGCTGAACAAGACAGATAAAGCACAAATGGCCAAGTACACTTGGTGGAAGATTGATGTAACAGAGAGCACAGGTAAAAACTGAGACCAAAGGCACTGAGACTTGAGTAATAGTTCCAGTCAGCTCAAAGTACTACTTCCATAACCGCAAATTATAAATTTTAAAAGTACGAATAAAGGCATAAAAATTAACACAGATTGCTCGTTTAGGTCTTCAATGATTTCCGAACAGATTGAAAGTGCAAGCCTTGATGAATTCACAGTCCACACGTGTTTTAAGAAGTACTTTAAACGAAATTGCAATTGAAATCCAGATGCAACTACGTGTAGATATATATGCTGCTATTAGTACACATTTTTTTTTCCTATCCAAGGTCTTCTATTATTTCAATACCCATTATATGTGAAAAATCTGTGGTGATAAAAGAAACATGTCTACAGTCTGATGTAATTTGTTCCTAAAAGCGAAACTTAACAATATCAGTGGTGAAATGTTCACTCTTGTTTGATCTAATTTCTGGATTCCCTTTCCTTGTACTTCTCAGTAAATAATTAAGTCTTGCATTAGTTATAGAACACAAAGACAATGTTGGCTGCATCTTTTATTGAGGAAGAAATTCGTGTACTGCTTACAATAGTAATAGCACACTAGATATGATGACTTGATTATTTATAGAAGATATTCTCATGATTGCATCTTGAGCTCAGTTCCAATTTGCAGTATGAAATTTTGTAGCAGTACTGCAGTAGCTGATCATGTCCAAGTTTTAAATGTGCACATGCTTTGAACTTTGCCTAGATGAACTGAGAGCATGTAGTAATTAAATGGATTATAGATGAACTGAGAGCACGTAGTAAATGGTAGGCATGATTTCATTTTAAGTTTTGCATAGATTTATCCGAGCAATTACTCATAGTAGACATCTGGTAATATATGTATTACTCGATCGAGCTCCTAGATGCCTAACTAGAGTGCATCTGTTGTCGAGGAAAACAAGATGTATGTGCAAGCATATGGTCTTTGAAATGGCTTTGTTTTCATCAAGTGCACTCTTGCAGTCTTGCTACTACATATATGACTGCTGGTACATGTATATATACAAGTGCATATCTGATTGTTTGCTGATGGAGAACTTCATCAAGTGCAAATCTCTAAAATTACAATAAGAACCTTATTCCTGATGCCGTATAACAGATCTGATTGCTTATCAATGAGTGCATAATTTTTCAGAGTAAGCCATGTGATCTGCTATGTGCTAGCCTGACTTTGGTTGATGTTTTGAGAAGGGGATCTTTTGTAACCTGTTTGCAGCGCATCTACTTTTTAGATTTTTGGGATCAAGGACCACTTACAAATTTGAAGAAACTCTCATTTTCTAAAGATTGCTCAAACATACGGGTTCTTTTGCAGGGATAGATGGCAAAACGTAGCAAGGCCACAAGTTGATCTAGGATGTTCTGGTGATTGCTTGTTCATAACATGGTTTACACATTTTGTTCACATGGAAGTTTATGTCGGCTTGGTGATCAAAGACTTGGGCTCTTAATGGTAAAAAGGGAGACTTGGGCTCTTCCATAATATTTTTTAGTAGTCATAGATGTTCTGGTGATTGAACAATTGGTCTCATAGGAACTTGGCCATTACATTTTGTAACAGACCACGGTTTGAATGCCAACTTATGTATGTTCTTAATCGTTGGAGCCAACTTCAGTGAAGAAAACTAATGAATCTTCTGTATATGTTGAATGGTATCTTGTGCATTGATCAATGGTATCTTGTGATGAATAGAAGAGTGTAATTGTTTGTATATGTATTGGGTACTGAACATGAATTTAATTTCGTATTAATATATGGTGCATTTACATTTGTGCTGAAGTGTAGACCCTGGCAGCAAGTGTGTCGGCGGAAGTATTAATGCCGCATAATCTGTTGGTGTAGCCCAGTGTCGGATGAACTGTCGGTATATCTATGGACGTTGCACAATCTATCGACATAGCACACTGTCAGATGAACTGTCGGCATAGCACTGTCTGTCGGTGTAAAAATGTCTGTCGGCGAAGCTCTCACCAACACCGTCATACTGTTTGTCGGCATAGATTTATCTGTCGGCAAAGATCTTTCCCGGCAGGACTATAGGCGACAGCTTCTTTCTGTCGGTAAAGGTCTTTCCCGACAGTAAATGTGTCGCCTTAGGTGACCTATGCCGACAGATTGTTTGACGCTGCTTTGAGTGTCGTGGTGTAGTGATTAGTCTACTTCAATCCATCACAAAAAACCCACCCACAAATTCAATGCAATGCACACAACCCACGGAGATCATCTTTTTTGCAGGCAGAACAAGTTCTGCAGAGTGCGGAGTTAGAGTTGAAGATTTCAAGAGTGTGGAGGACTTCTGAAAGGGCCCTAAATCTCAATAAACTGAATTGAAAAGTAGCATCCAACATAGCACAAGATTGGCAATGTCTGGTTACACTGTTGTCCACACGCCTATTTCTAGTATCGGTAATAACAAGGAGACATGTGTTAAAGCTCATGTTCATCATAGACAATATTCAATGTAACAATAGCTACCGCATGTGCCGGATCGGGCCATCGCCGGTGTATGAAATAGACCCACTAGAAAAATAGCCAAAAAAACTTAGTGAAAGGATCAAAATGGGGCTCATTTTTGAAGATCTCACTGAGAAATACAAAAGGTGAATATAATTCATAATTTAGACGCATTTTTGTATTAAAAAAAGGAGCCCACCCTTCCCAATCACTCACTCATCATGACTAGCACCATGTGATGTGACGGGATTGGATAACAGCAGGCATTTGGAGAGGGTAAACCCTATTTGACTATTAACATAATTAATGAGTTATTTCTTTCAGAAAAACAAATTTCTAACTTAAATTATTTCCCTCGTTTGTTCTTCATGTTCAATGGAAGCGAGCCAAACACATCACAGACAAGCCTCACGTCAAATTGAAGCCGCGGGCATCGATGAGGAACGAGAGCCATAGATGGCGGCGTCTATGAAGGTGAGATGACGAATTATATGAGTTAAAGTGCTAGGTTTTCATTGAAGACGTCCGGGAGGTGAGGATTGAGGAAACGACAACCCTAGATATTGTTAGAGATAGGATTTCTATAATCAATAATGGTGAAATAGTAGCCATTCACTACTATGAAACAGGTCATCCATGCACGACAACACCGTCCACTCTCCTTCCTCTGGGCAAGTGTTCAACATTGTTCCACGGAGCCGCTAAAGCAGCGGCCCAATATGCACTCGGAATTGCTCGTTCATGAGGCCCATCGACATGCCCGTCCTTTAGTGGTAATTTTTGTTATCGCTGACGATACACCATTGATGTGTGGCAAAACCACCGGTGCTATTGGTTTTTCTGCCTGTCAATGTTGATACATTCGATAGTAGTGATCAGACAAAGATCTAATAATGGTCGGAAAATATGAGCGCCGGCAAGCTGGAAAAAATAACTGATTACTGGAAAAACACCCCAAACAAATCAATCATATCTATTATGCTAGTGTGCATAAGAGTAAGTTGAGCAATGTGAGAGAGCTCATGTGCAATTGGAGTGGATGCAACCTGATGCCATTCATCTGACAGAGTCGTAAACTGGAAAACCAAGTAATAAAATCGTATAAGTAGCATGGGTAAACAGAAAGTTCATCTCAAATCATTCCAACTGACAGGTCAAAAATCTTGTATAAAATACTACTCCCTCTGTAAAGTAATACTCCCTCCGTTCCTAAATATAAGTTTTTGAAGAGATTTCAATAGAAACTACATACGGATGCATATAGACATATTTTAGAGCGTAGATTCACTCATTTTGCTCCGTATGTCTAGAAAGACTTATATTTAGGAGCGGAGGGAGTATAAAACTTTTTAGATTACTAACTGTTTAGATCACTATAGTGATCTAAAAAGCCTTATACTATTACTTTACAGATAGAGTACTATTTAAGTAGCTTGACACAATGATAAGCAGCATCAGTAACTCAAGTTTTTGGAAAAAGCCAAGCTGGAGGCCACATACCATCACGTGTCCCCAGCGTGGACGCCGCTGATGTCTCCAACGGCAGCGGTGCTACTGTCTGGTCTCTCATGTTGTAGACACCAGAGTCGAGAAAGGGATTCTCACGAGTCCACTTCATAAGCCAGTCCCGGTTGGATATGGCGATAATGTCGCCTTTGGTCACAAAGTAAATGCAATCTTGTCGAATTCCGGTGCCGGCAGCGGCAGGGACTGACTCGGAGCAGCCTTGGCTGACAAAGAGCGCACGCCCCATCAACGTACTGACATCCCTCCACCACCCACAGCCGCAGCTCAGGTCTGAGGCCTCGAAGACATCGAACCGGTAAGTCTGTTGCAGATCTATCCCCGTGTCACCCGTCCATGTCTTATATATTGATGGCATACGTATCATTCGTTTCACCCTCAGTAGCTGATCGCCGGACACGACGAGGTAGTCCCGACTGACATAATCATCATCGTTCCATAGATGGTCGAGGACGTAATTGTCATGGCTTGGGGTTTTGCGTATGCAGCAGACGTTTGTGATCTGCTGATCTCCGGCGTCCAGGACATGTAGCTCCTCTTCTCCGGTAAGGACGTACAGCTTCCCTTCAAAGAGTGCAATGTCAGCGATGGAATTGTGTGCAGGCGGCGACCACTCCATGCATGTTTTGCTGGCCCATGCTGGCAGCTCGCCACCGCCGGCAGTATAGACGGCGACCCATGACTCGCTCAGAATGGCGACGAGGTGATCGGACACCACCACCTTGCGGATCTTACCAGTTTGAAACCAGAACGGTGGCTCAGGGAGGGTGACGATCGCCGCAGATGAAGGGCTCGTCAGGGAGAACCTGAAGTCTTCGTGCACGAGGAAGAGCTCGCCCCGGGTTGAGCCTCCGTAGAAGACGTTGTCTGGGATGGGCAAGCGGTGAATGGCGCCGTCGGGGAGGCTAACGAGGTGCCGTCAGGGAGGGCAAGCCAGGGGAGCAGCGGCGGCAACGGGTGCTGCAGCCTTGCGCCGGAGCGCCACGCGCGGCAGACGGCGGGTAGGCGGACGCGGTCGGCGTGCGAAGGCAGCCGCAGGAGCACAAGGCCCAGCAGCTCTGCCGGGAGATCCGGCCATGGAGAGCGGCGGCGGGAAGAGCCAGACGCGGCCATTGAGATCGTTAATTAGGGCTAGATACGTGACGTCTCCCTGCTGCAATTCCTTCCCTTGTTGGAATCGGATATGTACACGTTGAGATTCACGCATAGCCCTGCATATAACCGATTAATAACCACAAAAATAAGTTTTTGCACACACAGGTAGTAGTCCGCGTAGGAAGAGAATATAATGATGCTCAAAAGTAGAGAAGAACTGGTACATTTTGTGTTTATTTCGCAATAACAAAATTAGGATGTACATAAATACTCCCTCTGTTAAGATTTTTGCAATTTAATTTAAACTACAAAAACGTCCTACATTTGTTTACAGAGGGAGTATTAATTGAAGTGTCATTCAAAGTTCAAACTACGCCACTGTCACATAGTGTTGTTGTCTCTTGCTTTCCCCTCTCTGTCGACCACATGGTGCTCCTTTTTTTTTTTTTTTTTTGAACTTCAATCCCCTCTCTATTTATTCATATAGGGCAGGAATCTCTGCCGAAACGATGTTCAAAATACAATCAGGGGGCACATGCAGCCACACCTTACATAAATTATTAGAAACTCCTTCCTTAGCTAATAAGTGAGCTGCTCCATTTGCCGAACGTCGAGTCCAACTTACCTTCCATTCTTGGCGAGACTCCAGCAGCCTTTTCACTTCCTCTATCGTAGGTCCCAACACAGAGAGGTCTCTCTCCTTATTCTGCAACTTGCATACGATCTCCTTGCAATCCATTTCAATATGTAGCTTCGTGGCGTTCACCTCGTCCGCCAACTGAGCTGCGCGTCTGTAGGCCAACAGCTCGATAGTTACAGGGTCTGCACAGCTCGGGAAGAAGTGACAGGCTGCACCCAAGAAGGCTCCATCATGGTTTCTGAAGACCACTCCGGCTCCTCCCTTATCACCCATCTTGGACGTTGCTCCATCAACGTTGACCTTAATCCAGCCTGGGTTTGGTGGTTCCCATTGCTGCACTTGTACCTGCTTGGCTACCTTGCTCTTGCGGCCATGTATACTCTGCCATTCCTCCATATGCATAACTACCGATCTTGCAATTTCTGCAGCCTCCTCAATTTTCTTCCCCTCCCGAGTGTTATTCCTTGCCATCCATAGCCCATAGACCCCCTGGGCCATGATCGCTCTTTCATCATCTGAAGCCTCACTGAACCACGCCAACAGCCAGTTTGAAAGGTCACTCTGGGTGCTGACAACAGCCGGTGGGATCGCCACTGGCACCCCCAATTCCGAGTGCAATACCTTTCAGAATTTTGCTGAATGATGACAGCCCCAAAAACGATGATAATTTGTCTCTTCACGTCCACAGGCTACGCAAAAAACACCCGCTTTGATGCTCCTTCTCTCGAGCTCTGATCCCACTGCCAGCCCGTTCCTAATTAGCCTCCATACATGGGATTTAACCTTCCCCGGCGCCACCGTATACCACATGGTGCTCCTAATACCCCAAAAATGCTAGATCTACGTACGACCTACGGGTTGTTACGTAACTTGCCTTAACTAATCTCTTCGGGCCCCCTGATTTCAACCGGGGGTGGGGCCCCTCCCCTTCTTTCCTCTAACCAAAACGTGCCACCTAATCAGTTACGTTAATTACGTAGGAATCGTTACGTAGGTGTAGCATTACTGCCTAATACCCTTTCTTGTGGTGAAGACTAGAGCACAAGCAACACCTCCGGTGCAAAAATAGAAATAAAAATAAATATGGGCCGTCGGGGTCTCTGATAGGCGAAACCGAGAGTTGGTGGAGGGGTTTGTTTTGTAGATAGCTGTTAGTTAGGGGGGTTTGGCTGAACAGATCCATCCAGTAGCTCTCACATGGTCAATCTGGCTCGTCCATTGGAGATCTGACAACCCACATTGAATTTTCTATTTTGCACCTTAAGTTCACCCAACTCCGCCTATGTTGTCTCAACATAGCCGGTCCCAAGCCCGGATAAAGGAGGAGGGTTGTGATAGGCTTGGCGAGCCAACGTCAAAACTCAGCCACTCTTATGGAGATGAAACCCAAAAGATTTTCGTTGGGGCGTAACCCTCTCAGCGACGCGCCACATCGGAACCCGGGTGTGGTGGAAAATGGGCAAGGGCCGGGCCGTCACCCCCCAGGTGGCGCGCCGTATCTTGATCTGGATACGGTGGCAAGTGAGCGAGGATCGGGTCGTCGCATCCTTAGTGGCGCGCTACATCGGCGCCCGGGTGTAGTGGAAATTGAGCAAGGGTCTTCGCATTTGACTCGACGAGTGCGAAGGGTAAGGAAGCTAGCCGAGCCTAGGAGGATTCGCTTAGGTAGCTGGAACGTAGGGTCTCTGACAGGTAAGCTTCGGGAGGTAGTTGATACCGCGGTGAGGAGAGGCGTTGATATCCTTTGCGTCCAAGAGACCAAATGGAGGGGACAAAAGGCGAAGGAGGTGGAGGGTACCGGCTTCAAGCTGTGGTATACGGGGACGGTTGCAAACAGAAATGGAGTAGGCATCTTGATCAGCAAGAGCCTCAAGGATGGAGTGGTAGACGTCAAGAGACGTGGGGACCGGATTATCCTGGTCAAGCTGGTAGTTGGGGACTTAGTTCTCAACGTTATCAGCACGTATGCCCCGCAAGTAGGCCACAATGAGAACACCAAGAGGGAGTTCTGGGAAGGCCTAGAGGACATGGTTAGGAGTGTACCGATTGGCGAGAGGCTCTTCATAGGAGGAGACCTCAATGGCCACGTGGGCACAGCTAACACAGGTTTTGAAGGGGTGCATGGGGGTTTTGGCTATGGCATCAGGAACCAAGAAGGAGAAGATGTCTTAAGCTTTGCGCTAGCCTACAACATGATCATAGCTAACACCCTCTTTAAGAAGAGAGAATCACATCTAGTGACTTACAGTAGTGGGCAACACTCTAGCCAGATTGATTTCATCCTTTCGAGAAGAGAAGACAGGCGTGCATGCCTAGACTGTAAGGTGATACCTGGAGAGAGTGTTGTCCCTCAGCATAAGCTTGTGGTTGCTGACCTCCGCTTTCGGATTCGTGTCCAGCGGGACAAGCGTGCCAAAGTCGCTAGAACGAAGTGGTGGAAGCTCAAGGGGGAGGTAGCTCAGGCGTTCAAGGAGAGGGTCATTAAGGAGGGCCCTTGGGAGGAAGGAGGTGATGTAGACAACATGTGGATGAAGATGGCGACTTGCATTCGTAAGGTGGCCTCAGAGGAGTTTGGAGTGTCCAGGGGAAGTAGAAGAGAAGCTAAAGATACCTGGTGGTGGAACGATGATGTCCAGAAGGCAATTAAGGAGAAGAAAGAGTGTTTCAGACGCCTATATCTGGATAGGAGTGCAGACAACATAGAGAAGTACAAGATGGCAAAGAAGGCCGCAAAGCGAGCTGTGAGTGAAGCAAGGGGCCGGGCGTATGAGGACCTCTACCAACGGTTAGACACGAAGGAAGGCGAAAGGGACATCTATAAGATGGCCAAGATCCGAGAGAGGAAGACGAGGGATGTTGACCAAATCAAGTGCATCAAGGACGGAGCAGATCAACTCCTGGTGAAGAACGAGGAGATTAAGCATAGATGGCGGGAGTACTTTGACAAGCTGTTCAATGGGGAGAGTGAGAGCTCTACCATTGATTTGGACGACTCCTTTGCTGATACTAGCAGGCTTTTTGTGCGGCGAATCCAGGAGTCGGAGGTCAAGGAGGCTTTGAAGAGGATGAAAGGAGGCAAGGCGATGGGCCCTGATTGTATCCCCATTGAGGTGTGGAGAGGCCTCGGGGACATAGCGATAGTATGGCTAACCAAACTTTTCAACCTCATTTTTTGGGCAAACAAGATGCCAGAAGAATGGAGACGGAGTATATTAGTACCAATCTTCAAGAACAAGGGGGATGTTCAGAGTTGTACTAATTACCGTGGAATTAAACTGATGAGCCATACAATGAAGCTATGGGAGAGAGTCATTGAGCACCGCTTAAGAAGAATGACAAGCGTGACCAAAAATCAGTTTGGTTTCATGCCTGGGAGGTCGACCATGGAAGCCATTTTCTTGGTACGACAACTTATGGAGAGATATAGGGAGCAAAAGAAGGACCTGCATATGGTGTTCATTGACTTGGAGAAGGCCTATGATAAGATACCGCGGAATGTTATGTGGTGGGCCTTGGAGAAACACAAAGTCCCAGCAAAGTACATTACCCTCATCAAGGACATGTACGATAATGTTGTGACAAGTGTTCGAACAAGTGATGGCGACACTGATGACTTCCCGATTAAGATAGGACTGCATCAAGGGTCAGCTTTGAGCCCTTATCTTTTTGCCTTGGTGATGGATGAGGTCACAAGGGATATACAAGGAGATATCCCATGGTGTATGCTCTTTGCGGACGATGTGGTGCTAGTCGATGAGAGTCGGACGGGGGTCAACAAGAAGTTGGAGTTATGGAGGCAAACTTTGGAATCGAAAGGTTTTAGACTTAGTAGAATTAAAACCGAGTACATGAGGTGCGCTTTCGGTACTACTAGGCACGAGGAGGAGGAGGATGTTAGCCTTGATGGGCAGGTGGTGCCGCAGAAGGACACCTTTCGATATTTGGGGTCAATGTTGCAGAAGGATGGGGATATCGATGAAGATGTGAACCATCGAATTAAAGCCGGATGGATGAAGTGGCGCCAAGCTTCTAGCATTCTCTGTGACAAGAGGGTGCCACAAAAGCTAAAAGCCAAGTTCTATAGGACGGCGGTTCGACCCGCAATGTTGTATGGCGCTGAGTGTTGGCCGACTAAAAGGCGACATGTGCAACAGTTAGGTGTGGCGGAGATGCGCATGTTGAGATGGATGTGTGGCCACACAAGGAAGGACCGAATCCGGAATGATGATATACGAGATAGAGTTGGGGTAGCGCCAATTGAAGAGAAGCTTGTCCAACATCGTCTGAGATGGTTTGGACATATTCAGCGCAGGCCTCCAGAAGCCCCAGTACATAGCGGACGGCTAAAGCGTGCTGATAATGTCAAAAGAGGCCGGGGTAGACCGAACTTGACATGGGAAGAGTCCGTAAAGAGAGACCTGAAGGATTGGAGCATCACCAAAGAACTAGCCATGGACAGGGGTGCGTGGAAGCTTGCTATCCATGTGCCAGAACCATGAGTTGGTCGCGAGATCTTATGGGTTTCACCTCTAGCCTACCCCAACTTGTTTGGGACTAAAGGCTTTGTTGTTGTTGTTGTTGTTGTTGCACCTTAAGTTCACCCTCTATTGTAACCCCCCCCCTTTCCGTGCCCAACCCATTTTTTTCCTTGACAAATTTGCAAGAAGACAAAAGAGTTTTCTTCCTCTATTTTCCCTTCTCATCTCCTTAGCTCTCTGCCTTCATCTATGTTGACCCTTTCCTCCACCGATGTGTGACATCATCTTCTCCATCTCTAGTAAATCTTATGGTGACTCTCACTATCATAAGTGATGGACGAGCTTTGTCATAACCTAGCTAAGGAAGTAGGGAACACATATAGTAACTGAAACATAGATACCCCAAACCTAACACGGCGCTAATTTCCATGGTAATTTCACATGTGTCATGTGTGGAATAATCATGACATGACCAATTAAGGTGTCGTTTAGGTGGGATCTAACTGGACTAAGGCTAACGACATGTCACCTTGTCATAAGGACATATGCATTTGTACAATTTCTGTAGATATAATGATGCATGCACGACAACTTTTCATGGATGTGCAAAATCTAACAAAAGACCTCCATAGACCAAGAACATATAGCATCACCTCAATCTAAGAACTATGAGATGCTTAGGTACCCTGTGGTGGAACCAGCCCACCAGGGTTCAAGTCCTAAACTATGAAGGTGCATTTTTTTTTAAAAGGAGGAAGACCCCCGGCCTCTGCATCTGGGCGATGCATGCAGCCACTTTATTAATTATTCACAAAGACCTTACAAAGTAGTACATCAGTAAGTCTGAAGCCACCATCTTGGCAACATCTGTCGCTACTTCTATCCATTTGATGAAGGGGTGCTGATAGTCTGAGCCTAATACCAAACAGACCTCGCAGCAAAGCCTAACATCTAAAACCGGAGGCCCCAGCCAAGCCACATACCTGGTCTGGGGCACACACAAGTCCGGCGCACTTTGACAGGCCGCCGCCGCCATCTTCCACTGATCCATCTTTAGAGCAGGTACTGACGCCACAACCTTGCCAGGTCTGCCATCGACGCCACCACGGCGCCAGACAGCGCCATCCTCCTGCGCGAGTCCGTCTACACACATCGAACGCCGAGACTCCACTGCGCCACGCCGCCGAGATCCACAGTCGTCGATGCGTAAGATGAAACACCGCTCCACCAAAGATGCTGTCCGCTGGTCCCTCGAGCCCGTGCACACCTCCAAGACTGACGCCCCCAAGGGGGAAACGATGCAAGAGCGCCGCCGTCATCCCATCTAGGGTTTCCCCCGGAGGTAACAGATAGAGGTCTGGAACTTCACCATGGCGATGTCTTCAAGAAGAGAACGACACAGAAGAGCGCCGCCATCGCCGGCCTTGGCATCTAGCCGAGCGCAAGGTTTTCACCCAGATCTGTTCGAAGAACCTCCATCAAGTCTTGTGTACGGATCGCCGCCATCTCCACCGGGGACTGGAAGTAGGATCCAGGCCACCGCCGCCTGACCAGCCAGCAGCCGCACCGCGCGAGCAGCAGGGCCGCCCGAGACAGACCCCAGCCGCGGCACCGGAGAGCCCTACACCAGATCCCGCCGCCGGCCGAGGAGAGGACGACGCCACGTACGCCCAGCAGCCACCGCCGCCGGTCCATGCCGTCGCGCCGCCGCGCCCCACACCCGCGCCGCGCCGCCACTAGAAGAAAGCGTCCCGCGCCGCCATCCTCGGGCAGGAGGAGAAGAAGGCCCCGCCGCCGCCCAGGCTGAGCGGGCTTTGCCCGGCGACCTGCGGAGGAGGGAGGAGGGGCGAGGGGCAGCAGATCTGGGCTCCCCCTGGCCGCCCGCGGGGACGGCGCGAGGAGAGGAGAGGGGAGACTACTATGAAGGTGCATGCCCATAGTGACTTCATCAATATCAAGATGTTGTTCCGGCTCAGAATCTCGGAGGTGCTCAAAGGGGTAGGGTGTGCGTGCTTGCGTGTGTTCATAGGAGTGAGTGTATGTGCGTGTATGTGAGCATCTGCATCTGTACTGTGTTGAAAAGAAAAAGAACAACTATGTAGTAAGAAGCTTAATTCAAGTTTTGGAAAAATCCAAGTTAATGGCCATGGAACCTCGTGTAGCCGTTGTCTCCAAAGGCAAAGGCGTAATCGTTTGGTCTCTCATCATGTACACACCGGAGTTGACAAAGGGACTCTCGTGAATCTTCTTGTCGGAGCGTGCGTCCTCATCCTTGGTCACAAAGTAGATGCAACTGTGACAGTAGAGTCTGATGTGGGGAGAGATTGGGAGCAACTTTCACTAACGTAGAGCGCACATCCCATCGAGGTTTCGATCTTGACCCACCATCCATGGCCACCCGCGAGGTTTGCCGCCTTGAAGACCTCGAATAGGGTAGTCCGCTTCCAGATGCTGGATTCTCTCGGCGGTAGCAACAAGTTGAGTCCGCTAGTAACCGGACACGATGAGGTAGTAGTTTTTATCCTCGTGGATATCCCTTGTGATACTATCTATGCAGCGGCTAATCCGCCCTCATCTGTTGGCATCCAGGATCTACGAAAGGTTTATTCCCTCGGCGAGTATACATTATGTTGCCATAGTCGTAGATCCGTGACTGCCTGAGAACGATGATGAAGTGATCGGAAACCACCGCCTTGCGGATGTGCAATGTGGATGCCCAATGCCTTTTTTCTTTTCTTTCAAACCAGGCTCGGAGAGAACTCGGCAAAGCTGGGAATACGGTGAACTGGGTAGGCCATGTGTCGTCCTCATGTGGGTATGACTTTGCCGAGATCAAACCCAAGAAACTCAGCAAAGTTGCGAACACTACAAAACGCGTGTACATTTGCCGAGCGTTGGCTCTCGGCAAAGAGGAGGTCGCACGGCGAACTGAGTACGACACGTGTCGCCCTCCGGAGTGTAGGACTTTGCCGAAATCCATACTCAGGAACTCGACAAACCCTTGTGCCACGTGGCAAGTGTGGTCTCCGTCCGGCCCCGCCAAGTAACTTTATTATTCCGAGTCCCCCATTGATTCTCAGCAAAGTCTTAACCGAGGGCCAGACGGAAGGAACTTGGCAACTCGAAAGGTGTAAGCCGAGTGTCCTTTACGGAGAGGTGAACTCGGCAAAGACTTTTCCGAGTTTTAATCACTTGTTGCGGAGTTTTCTGGGCACTCGGCTCGGCCAAGAAGATTGTTCGAGTATATGTTTGTGCTGCTCACCAACATTTTCATAAGATTTGGGCAGATTAGAGGATTGCTGAGCATGCAACTCCTCTCATTGATTGACCCCCTTTCAATGTGCCAAAACGAACCCTAAATACAACTCACGCACATGATCGACCTACGGCGCACCATTGAGCCTCTATTGTTCTGTCAGCTATACGCGTATGTAATATCTACTTCTCTACTACTATTAAACAAGCAAACATATGCTTCACTATGCCCACCCGGATAAACGTACACAGGCCAAACAAGACAAATTACCACTCCAAGATCAGGCATCTAACCGTCCACATAAAACTCCGCCCTCACCTGTGTACGTTTAGCAATTTACAGCAGACAGGAGGCGATCGGCTGGCGATCCCGGGCTGCCGCTAGGGTTAGGGTTTTCTCATTGGTGGTGTTCGGGATACGGTGGTGGTCCAGGCGGCGACGGCGTCTCCCGGAGCACAGATCGATCAGGGTTCGGTTCACCGGTGCGGGGGAACCATGGCGGAGAAGGACGGAGGGAGGAAAGCCGATGCATCTCAGAAGGGGGCGACGACGAAGGGATCGGCGGCTAGAGCTAGATCCAGGACTGTTGGGACGCCGCGGAAAGAGCGGCAAGAGCAGGAAGATGGGGACTCGCCAGCGATCAGCAGGACGCCAGATGCGACGGCAAGCCTCTCGGCCAGACACAGCGGGATGGTTTTGACAGAGAAGGAAGCCAAGGGATTCGTGTTTGCTGGACCAGTGGAGGAGGTGTGGCACCCCGGCGCAGAGTCACCGGAGCACCCCGTATTCCAGCCCAGAGATCAAGTCTTCTGGAATACGACACTGCTTGGCATAGAACAAATCAGCTCTTTATTACTAATAGTTGGAGTACAAGGGTTACAAGGAGTTTACAAAAGGTTAGAACGATGCTACTCCGGCTATGATAACTCTATGCTAGCAGCGGCACGACTTCTAACAGCGGAACCATGACGACGAAGATGGGCTCCACTCCGCAGGGACTCTGGCTGGGACACGTCCTAGCTCGCAACTCGGAAACCTCGGCTATGCAAACATGTCAGCACCTGCAAACTGGCATGACACGCCAGGTGAGTACTTTGAATGTACTCGCAAGCTCACAACAAACACAAGCATCAAAACACAACAACAACATAGCAAGTATGATTATATCAGATTCCAATGTTATTAAAAAGGGTGGAAGAAAATAATAACATGCTATGCTAAACTATCCACCAAAAGTCACCCTTGCTAAAGTTACAGGAACCACTATGCTCTTGGCTACTCGGTTGAATCACTCACTCTTGTGACCAACTCTTGGTCACCTCAAGATCCTCGGACAATCATCCCCGAGATCGCCTACAAGCATTACCAACAGCCTTCCACCAAGTGGATACCTCACCATACTGAGACAAGTTCTTCCATCATTATCAAGTCATTCCATCATTGGTGTTGATCAGACAGTGTGACTTAATACGAACTGTGTCTAATACCGTGGACGCGGCTATTCGAATAGGTTTTACACTCTGCAGAGGTTGCGCACGTTACCCACACAATGGACATTCGTCCAACGAAACTCGCCTAACCTGTGTCCCTTCCCTCGTACCACCGACACGTCCATTCTGAGGTCATGCCCTGGGTGGCCCCTGTGTTACTTCTGACACCTGCCACCGTCGTGGCCATACAATCTGTCCCAAACGGGGACCTGAGCTCAATAACCAAACCGGGCTCACAAGGTTATCGTCGCCTACCTGATCAGGGTAGCACGCACGCATAACCTCCCCTCTTTGGCGGTACCGATGAAAGAGCACCAGGTTAGCCCACGTTAAGGCCGTCCCATTCCGGCAGATGTGGCTGCACTGGAAGGCTCGGTTCAGTGGCACTTGATCAACAATGAAGGAATTTATCCCCGAGTGACCTTTCTGTCATAACTGGTGCTCCAAGATCACGGTATCCCAAGAAGCAACATGACTAAACTGCTGCTACGGGCTACTCCATTACTGTGCCCGACGGAGTCACAAAGTAATCATAGACGGTAATCTCACATCCAACAATGTCATGGCATCACCTAGCTTGTAGACTACTGGCCAAATACAACCCTAATTATCAACATGACAGTAGCATATCCAAGGAATTCCCCATGTATTCTATAAATAAACCATTTATGAATGACTCCAATTTTAGTATAAAAATAATTATTTAAACCATGATATTGCAATGTAATCATGCAAATGAGAGTTGTGGCTTGCCTTGCACCAAGGAAGTGTGGAGATACTCCTGGTCTTCACCCACTAGTCAAAATCACTCTGAAAAAATATTTTTGACCACATTTGTAAATATCACCTATAGCATTTTTCTCTGTCCAGAAATTCTAGACAGCAGAGAAAAATACCAAAATTTACCAGCAAATAGAGGAGCTCATAAGAAAAATAATGCAAAAAGAATGAACTCATTTGGACTTATGGTTTAAAAGATATTAATGGTCAAAGTTGGGGTCAAACTTCTGAATTATTTGAATTTAAACAGAAAATCAGAAAAACCTCAGCCGGCCACGTCGAAGGCGTAAACCGGCCAGGCGCCTCCACTAGCATACCGCTTCGGGCGCTAGGAGAGTCACTGACGGGTGGGGCCCCTTGTCAGTTTTAAATAGAGAGGGAGAGGGAACAAGAGACGGCGGAGCTCACCGGCGACGTTCACCGGCGTAGAGGCCACGGCAGAGCTGGGCGAGGGTGGGGATGGAACGAGTGGACGACGGCGAGCTCTCCCGTACCCGCAACTCGTCGGGAGATGGCCGGGCGGCGTCGGCCCCTTCCTCTCAGGCGGCGGCGAGCCACGGGCGTCAGCCGATCCGTCGATTCCGGCGAGCAAGCGAGCAGCAGAGTAGCTGGGGAGGATCAGCGGAGTACCATGAGCTCGCTGATGGCCTCAGTTGGTGGTGGGGTGGACGGAGTCGAGCTGAAGGAGCGGGGGCAGAGCGGCGGAGCTTCTTGCCGGAAACGGGGAAGGAGAGCTCCCCGGCTCTGCTCCTGGGTGCGGGGCGACGATTTGAAGGTGGAGGGAGCGAGTGGTGAGGAGAGGGAGGGTTGGGGTGCGGCTTTTATAGCCGGGCGGCGATGCCAGCACCGAATCCCGCCGCGGAGAAAACGCCAGCGTCCGCATTGCGCTGGCCATCGTGCTGGCACCCGAGCCGCGTGGGGAGGTGACTGGAGAGGCCAGGAGAGACGGGACGGGTCCTGAGCCATTAAGGGCGCGCGGACACGGCGGCGACCGTGGCACCCTGTGCGGCCCATGCGTGAACTTGGCTGAGTGCAGCGGCGAGCTTCGCCGGAGGTGGGAGAGCATTCTGGAGGGGGTACGTGGGTGGTGGCGATGACGTCGGCACCATAGGACAAGAAGAGGCAGCGCAGGGCGGCAGGAGTGGTCGTGTCCTAGGCGCTCGGCGTGCAGAGCACGACTTTGGCACGGGCAGATGCGTGGTCACCGCATGCATTGGCGCACGTGGTGCGCTCTGGCCCATCCAGTCGTGTCTACGCGGTAGTCCTTTCAATCTGAGGTCTCCCTGTGCCCTTGGTTTGACACGAAGTGGCCTGGACAACACTGGAGCTTCCAGACAAGTTTCTGGATAGAAACTTGAGCAGCAAGCTGAGGTGAAAATTTTGGGTAACTGAGAGAGGGAGTTTGTCACAATGAATTGTAGTAGGAAGGTGCCCACTCTGGACAAATTTCAGGCCAAATGGATAAGCTTTGGATGTAGTTGCTTCACAACTACCCCTCTGGTCCAGAAACTTATTGATGATGATGCACTCACATGGATGAGCCCCCTGAGCTGAAATTTGGTATTTGTGGGTCATTGGGTGGTATCAAGATGCTATAAAAATTTCATACCATTTGGACAACTGTAAATGGTACTTCCTTCACAATGCTTTCTTCTGGACATCAACTTGGAGGAATTTTATAGAGAAAATGGCTGAATGAAATGGACCAAAATTTGGTGGAGGATGACCATATGGATAGGAGAATGTCCTGGGTTAATTTCAGAATTTTTGGAGCAATATAAAATATAGTTTGTTCACAGACTGAAATTATGACCAGAAGCAAACATTGAATACTGAGCTCACCCTGATCATGGTATCTTGAATATTTTCACATATCCAAGGTTCACATGGTCCAAAGAATTTATGAGAATTTTCCTGGAATTTTTAGAAGAACAGAAATATAGGTTGCTTCACAACCCAGAGCTCAAAGGGGTTATTCCTTTAATGGAGAAGGAATATTCTAATTGGAATAAAATTGAGATTGGGCAAGAATGGAGATGACATGACTTGGGAAAAGTTTTTGGAAGGTGGAGTTACTTGGGAAAGGAAAGTGAAAAAAATATTCCCAAGTTTTAAGTCCATAGAGCCATTCAAAACAAAATCCAAACCAAATTCCAATTAAAGTTCAAATGGGTTTCTGAAAAGAAAAGTTGGTAAAAACCAGGGTGTCACAGGAGGTGCCCACCGCTAGGAGATGGACACTGATTGGAAAAGCATGTACTCCGAGGCCTGTCACTGCCCTAGAGCGCACACTGCAAAGGGCCTGGTGTCATGGGTGTAAGCCTGACAGTAGTGTATAGGGGTACGAATTAGAGGGCAGAGCCTAGATACGGCACAGTTGTTACACTCGGATTTACGAGTTCAGGTCCCTCAGCGGTGGAGGTAATAGCCCTACGTCTCGGTGCTCTGGAGCTTGATTGACGTGAGTGTATGTGTTACAAAAGATTGCGAACCCCTGGAATGGAGCTGGGGGCGGCTTATATAGAGTCCGCCAGGCCCCCATGAATGCCGCCATAACCAAGGGTTAAAGAGGGGGGTTAAGGGCGCCAGTTACTGGTAACGGCGCACTAATTACACTTAATGAGGGGGGCGCACGTCCCGACCGTTGCATTCCTGGAGAGTCTCTTGGTCTTCTCTGGTCGAGTGACTGTCAGGTACTCCGAGTGAAATAAGCCGGTCGAGTGAACTGCTGCCTCTCGACTGGTTCATTGAACTCCGAGTGAATGTCAGGTTGCAGAACTCCTGACTGCTGGTCTGGCCCTGGGGCCCAGTATAAGGTGTGTGGCATCCTAGGGTAGGTTCTGTAGGTCAGGCCTCTTACCCTATCCCTAGTATATGTCCTCGTCATTAGCCCTCGAATCGGTCGAGGTTAAGCGGGTCGAGTCAAGGTGAATTCCCAGGTGAGTTGAGCGCTACAGGGGCGCTCAAGAACTCCTACTGGTCATTAGACGGCCTTGTCTTCGTGCGGCACCTTGACGGATTCCGGACCATATGACGTCCGAGTTAAAGTCTCCATCCGAATGAAATGAGCAATCTCCATCCGAGTGAAATGAGTCATCACACGTCGGGTGACGGAACGGATCCAAGAGTTTATGGAATGTCTTTAAAGGGCGAGCAATCGGCTTGTTGGACCTCGGATCTTGCGGGATTTGAAATCGAATACGAGCACGCGCGAACGGTTGCAGCGCAGTGAGTGGGCAAAGTGGGGTGTAACGCCTTGATTTTCGCCCCGCTTTTCGCCACGTACTGCTGCATCTCCGCCAGCGAGATTTGAGGAGATCTGCGGGCCCGTGAATCGCTGGAGAGGATTGGGGAGCAGAACGGGCGATAAGGGGCTGCTGCGTCGGAGAGGGAAAGAGAACAGACCCCCTTTTCTCCAACTCTTCCAGCCGCCCAATCTCCCCTCTAGCACCCCACTCTGCGCGAATCCCCCTTGGCGCTGGAGAGCTCTGCGGCGATGGCGATGGACAAGACGGCGAAGCTGGAGCGGGCGAAGAAGGAGGCGAAGGGGAAGAAGGCGTCGAGCTCCAAGGTCGCGCCCCCGCGCGGGTTGATCCGACGAGATGTGGAGGCTGCCGGAGAAGGGGGAGATCGAGCCTGCGCCGCGCCCTGGGGAGCGCGTGCTCCTCACCACTCACGTGGAGAGAGGTTTCTCCATGCCACCCCACCATGTCTTCCGCAGTTTCTTGAACTTTTTCGGTGCCCAGCTTCATCATCTTCCTCCGAATGCCATAGTGTACCTTGCTGCATTCATTTCCTTGTGTGAGAACTTCTTAGGCTGCCAGCCGCACTGGGGATTGTTCAAACACATCTTCACATGTCGCTCTCAGTCGGTTAAAAAGGCTGACCCTGA
Organism: Elymus sibiricus; assembly: GCA_039707655.1. NCBI lineage: Eukaryota > Viridiplantae > Streptophyta > Magnoliopsida > Poales > Poaceae > Elymus > Elymus sibiricus. Next base: position 88,548,880 of record CM077676.1, read on the forward strand.
TGGAGAGAGGACCCATGTGACCCAGATGTGCGGTGGCTTAGGTATCCAAATGAGGGGTAAGAGTGCATTCCCCTCCATGTCTTTCCCCGATTCGGTTAGAGGTTGGCAGTCGACCTGGTTCTACTGCAATGACCTTCCTTGCACCGGTTCGTCGACTGGTCTTCCCCCCTACACGTCTGAGAGAGTCAAGACCCCTCCTTCGCTGATGATTGCGAAGGAGGAGAAGACTGAAGTAGGGATCTTGGTGAGTGTCGTGGTCGGTCTGATTCAAGGTGGAGTGACGGGCCTAGATCTTCTGGAGGTCTTCCTCAGTCGGCGGATCTAGCCGCTGCAGGAGCGGGCTCACCCCATGTGGCGCTACACCGGAGCCAACGACCCGACCCGAGTGCACCCGGAGGATGTTGATGAGAAAACGGTGGAACAGTGGATCAGGTGCATCACTGGCGCACGTGACAATCCGCGAGGGTCGAGATGGATCCCGCCCTACGACGACACGCATCAGCCGTCAGAGGTAAGACGCGCATTTCCGAGTGAATTATTTACGCGCAAATTATCCGAGTGAACTGAATGATCCGAGTGAACTGACTGGGCTGGCTGTCTCTGTTCTTCGTGTCTTGCAGGATTTCCAGAAGATGCTCTCGCCTGTGCCGAATGGAGAACACCTTGTCGGGGACGTCAAGAGCGATCACGGCAGTGTTGAGGGCAGCTACGTGGAGGATAGCGAGGAGGAAAGCGATGACTCGGAAGGGAGCGACCAGGTCGAGTCTTCCCAGTCTCCAGAGTTGTGCTCTGAGCGCCGCTCTAAGCAGACTCACGATCCGAGTGCTGGCTCGGGGAGGACGGCGGACCCGAGTGCTAACACTCAGAAGCGCACTCGGACATCGACGCCGGAGCCGACAGAGAAGACCGCCAAGCAGCTCAAGGTCGCTTCCCCCAAGCCTCGGAAGGCTCTACCCAGGATCAAGGTCACCGTGCCTGTCGCCTCAACGTGAGTGCCACGCCTTTCTTTTTTGTTTCTGTGAACTTCTGGACTTTTCTGACCGAGTGAAATTTATGAACCAGAGCTGCAACCTCGACGACGTCTCCCATGTAGATCGACGGAGACCGCGTCGAAGCCGAGTCGGCGGACGCGGTCACTTCTCAAAAAGGTAGCAATGATTCCATTTTTTACTTTGATCTATGGTTCGATTGAATTGTCTCCATCTGACTGAATTGCGTATTGCGACTGATTGTGTCGAGTGGATGTAGCGCTTGCAGAGATCATCCACGTCGCGGATGACGATGAAGGACCGCCACAGAAGGACACCGAGAAGGAGACCGCAGCTCCGACTGCCTCTCAGACCATCATACAGAGGACGCCGCCAAGCAAAGCGCCTCAAGCTGTTCCTGCGCCTAACATGACCGTGCCTCTGGGGCAAGGCTCTTCTCAGGCCGGTGTTGGCCCCGTCTCAACTTTGTCGACCGCTCTGCTCTCGGCTCCGACTCGTCCCGTCAACATATTCAGTCTGTATAAAGTGCCAGAGGACCAAACCGGGGCCAGCAAGGAGGCGATGATCGAGGCGGATCTGATGACCCATCGGCTGAAGGAGATGTGTGCAGCTGGCAAGTTGGCGTATGATGCCAGTGCTGCTCTCCAGCAGAACGTTCGAGTAAGTGTTGTTGTAAGTTGATCTCCAGTTCATTTTTCTTCTGAAGGAGTTTCAGTCGGTAAATTTTTCGGTACACCCACTGGGGGTGTGTCGACCTGTGGGGGCACGCTGAGTGCACCCACTGGGTGTAGTCCCCGAGACTACCGTCGACTGCAGGCAGTCGGCGGGAGTCTTAGAACTTGATTTTTTTTGTTGTTGTTTGGCCGTCACTCGGATCGGGCGGACCGTTCCGAGTGGATACCATTCCAGTGGGGGCACGCTGAGTGCACCCACTGGGTGTAGTCCCCGAGACTGCCGTCGACTGCGGGCAGTCGGCTGGAGTCTTAGAACTTAGAACTTGTTTGGTTTTTTTTTGTGTCGTTTGGCCGTCACTCGGATCGGGCGGACCGTTCCGAGTGGATACCATTCCAGTGGGGGCATGCTGAGTGCACCCACTGGGTGTAGTCCCCGAGACTGCTGTCAACTGCGGGTAGTCGGCGGGAGTCTTAGAACTTAGAACCTGCTTTAGAGGATACTTCAGGATCTGGTATTGGTCAAGCTTGTCCCTCCCAGGAGTGCTGGTCTCTGGTCACTCGGAATATTCCTTATCATTAACTGGTCTGCTCTTTCTTATGTTTCAGAAAACTTGTGAGCTTGGGACTCAGTATGTGTCGCTGGAGAAGGAGACGATCCAACTTCGACTGGACTTGGAAGTGGAGAAAAGGAATGTAGCCCGCGCCCAAGCGGAGCTCAAGACCATGGGAGGTAAGCTTCGATTACTGAGCGCTCTACTTTCACCTCTTTCCATTCTTTGAACCGAGTGACTTCACTCGACAGATGTGCGTAGTGAAAACCATCGACTCCAAGTGTGGCTCAGAACCTCTGTCTCTTTAGAAACTATGAAGCAGGCACTCGAAAATAAGGACAATGAGCTGGCGGGGGCACAGAGGGTGGCGAGAGAGAAGACCAAGGCTGCCGAAGAGAAATTGGCCTCACTCGAGAAGCTTGAAGGGGAGAACACATCGCTGAAGGCCACCGTCAAGGAGGCGAAGAAGGAAGTGGCCGTGCTCAAGAAGCAGAAGTCCGAGTGGGACGGCAAGCTCAAGGCTCAGGCGAATCCTTATGAGCAAGAAAAGAAGACTCTGAACGAGAAGATCGCCCAGCTCACCGAGAAGAAGAATTCACTGGAAAAGTATATAGAGGACTTCGCGGAGGAGATGTACACCAAGCTTGCAGGTAACTTGTAACACCCGAGTGAGTTTTAACTTGTTTCCGAGTGAACTTCGTGCATGCTGATAGTCGACTCTCCTCTTTTCTTGTTCACAGAGTACTGCCGGGACTTTGAGCTGGAGACTGACAGAATCGAGAGGGATCTGGACCCCTCCAGGTCACTCGTCGGTGACAAAGTAGCCCTAGGCATCTTGCGGCTCGAATCTCGCATTGAAGACGTTCTGGGGTACATCATCCGTCTGCGGGGTGCAGTCGGAAGGATCGACAAGGAGCTGTGGCCAGAAGACACTCTCGACACCGATCTAGAAGCCAAGATGACTCGCCTCAACGAGATTCCTAGCCGAGTGCAAGCATGGAAGAAGTCAGTTGCTCGCTGCGGAGCCGACGTGGCACTCTCTCTCATCCGCGTGCACTGCAAGGATGCCAAGGAAGAGAAGCAGAAGTCTCTCCAAGTCGCCAACACGAAGAAGCTCAAGGGTGAGGACTTCATGGAGACGTTCATAGAAGCTGCCACTCGGATCGCAGATGGCATCGACCTGGACGCCTTCGTCGAGCCGGCCAACCCTTCTGGAGCATGAGAAAAACTTTAAGTTTTACCCATTTGCCTCGGTATGCCGAGTGGATTTGTATCCGTTAAACTCTTTCGGGCTCAGGGCCCGAGTACTCGCATTTACTTTTGAACTTCCAAAGTTATCCAAATGCTTTCTTTCGAGTCTTTGAATGTGTGCAGCTTAGGCGAAAGCTGGTTCGCAGCTAAGCCCCCGAGTGAGAGGGATGCTTTTCACTCGGAGTAGTGTTTTTAACTTGGGCGAAAGCTGGTTCGCAGCCAAGCCCCCGAGTGAGAGGCATGCTCTTCACTCGGAGTAGGTTTTTAACCTGGGCAAAAGCTGGTTTGCAGCCAAGCACCCGAGCGAGAGGGATACTCTTCACTCGGAGTAGGTTTTTAACTTGGGCGAAAGCTGGATCGCAGCCAAGCCCCCAAGTGAGAGGAATGCTCTCCACTCGGAGTAGGTTTTTAACTTGGGGCGAAAGCTGGTTTGCAGCCAAGCCCCCGAGTGAGAGGGATGCTCTTCACTCGGAGTAGGTTTTTAACTTGGGCGAAAGCTGGATCGCAGCCAAGCCCTCGAGTGAGAGGGATGCTCTTCACTCGGAGTAGGTTTTTAACTTGGGCGAAAGCTGGATCGCAGCCAAGCCCCCCAGTGAGAGGGACACTCGTCACTCGAAGTGGGTTTTTTAACTTGGGCCAAAGCTGGTTCGCCGCCAAGCCCCCGAGTGAGAGGGACGCTCTTCACTCGGAGTGGGTTTTTAACTTGGGCGAAAGCTGGATCGCAGCCAAGCCCCTGAGTGAGAGGGATGCTAGGTTTTTAACTTGGGCGAAAGCTGGATCGCAGCCAAGCCCCCAAGTGAGAGGGACGCTCGTCACTCGGAGTGGGTTTTTTAACTTGGGCCAAAGCTGGTTCGCAGCCAAGCCCCCGAGTGAGAGGGACGCTCTTCACTCGGAGTGGGTTTTTAACTTGGGCGAAAGCTGGATCGCAGCCAAGCCCCCGAGTGAGAGGGATGCTCTTCATTCGGAGTAGGTTTTTAACTTGGGCGAAAGCTGGATCGCAGCCAAGCCTCCGAGTGAGAGGGACGCTCGTCACGCGGAGTGGGGTTTTTAACTTGGGCGAAAGCTGGTTTGCTGCCAAGCCCCCGAGTGAGAGGGACGCTCTTCACTCAGAGTGGGTTTTTTAACTTGGGCGAAAGCTGGTTCGTAGCCAAGCCCCCGAGTGAGAGGGATGCTCTTCACTCAGAGTAGGTTTTTAACTTGGGCGAAAGCTGGTTCACAGCCAAGCCCCCGAGTGAGAGGGATGCTCTTCACTCGGAGTAGGTTTTTAACTTAGGCGAAAACTGGTTCGCAGCCAAGCCCCCGAGTGAGAGGGATGCTCTTCACTCGGAGTAGGTTTTAACTTGGGCGAAAGCTGGTTCGCAGCCAAGCCCCCGAGTGAGAGGGATGCTCTTCACTCGGAGTAGGTTTTTAACTTGGGCGAAAGCTGGTTCGCAGGCAAGCCTCCGAGTGAGAGGGACGCTCACCATTCGGAGTGGTTTTTTTAACTTAGGCAAAAACTGGTTCGCAGCTAAGTTGAAGGGCGTACACCCACTGGGGGTCGTAAGCCAGAGAATGCGTACGAGTGAACTCAATGTAGAACTGGAAAAGTCATGCTTTTATTCATCAAACATCACTCGAGTGCTTTTATTACACCTCAACATCAAGTATAAAAATGCCGAAGCAAGTCGGCATTCCAAGCACGGGGCTCGTCCGCTTGCTTCAGAAGGTTGTACAGACGGTATGCTCTGTTATGTAGAACATTTGACACGATAAAGGGACCTTCCCACGTAGGAGCAAGCTTGTGAGGTCGCTGCTGATCCACTCGGAGCACAAGATCACCTTCCTGAAAGGTCCGACTCCTGACGTGCCTGCTTTGAAAACGTCGTAGATCTTGCTGATAGGTGGCCGAACGGATAAGAGCCATCTCTCTCTCCTCTTCCAGGAGATCAACTGCGTCTTGCTGCGCCTGCTCTGCTTCAGCTTCGGAGTATAGTTCCACTCGGGGCGAATTGTGGAGCAGGTCACTTGGCAGGACAGCTTCAGCTCCGTATACCATGAAGAAGGGAGTACGATCGGTAGACCGATTGGGGGTCGTCCTCAAGCCCCAAAGAACCGAAGGCAACTCAGTGACCCAGGCTCTAGCTGCGTGCTCCAAATCGCGCATGAGTCGCGGCTTTAACCCCTGAAGGATCAGTCCGTTCGCTCTCTCGGCTTGTCCATTCGACTGCGGGTGCGCCACCGATGCATAGTCGACTCGAGTGCCTTGGGCGGCACAGAACGCTCTAAACTCTTCGGAGTCGAAGTTTGAGCCGTTGTCAGTGATGATGCTGTGTGGGGCACGCCATATTTGAAGACTATCTCTTTCATAAACTTGATCGCAGTACGGGAGTCTAGCTTCTTGATGGGTTTGGCTTCAATCCACTTAGTGAACTTGTCAACTGCAACCAACAAATGGGTGAATCCACTCGCCCCTGTCCGAAGGGGCCCTACCATGTCAAGTCCCCAGACTGCAAACGGCCAGACGAGTGGGATTGTCTTCAGAGCAGACGCGGGCTTGTGTGATAGGTTTGCATAGAATTGACACCCGGCGCAGTGTTGGACTATCTCCTGTGTAGCTTCATTGGCACGTGGCCAGAAGAAGCCGGCTCGGTAAGCTTTAGCCACGATTGTCCGAGAGGACGCGTGGTGTCCACAAGTTCCCGAGTGAATCTCCTCCAGGATCAATCGACCTTCTTCCGGAGAGATGCAGCGCTGAGTCACACCGGTGACGCTCTTTCTGTATAACTGATCGCCCATCACTGTAAAGGTCTTGGACCTGCGAACAATCTGACGGGCCTCGGTTTCATCTTCTAGAAGTTCGTGTCTGAGCAGGTATGCAATGTAAGGCACCGTCCCGTCGGGCGTGATCGCCAGAACCCCCATGACCAAGTCAATGACTGTTGGGACCTCGATTTTAGTCGAATCGGAGGGACCGACCACTTGCGGGGGCTCTTCAGTGAAGGGATCTTCTTTCACCGTTGGGGAATGCAGATGCTCCAGGAACACATTGCTGGGTATAGGTTTCCGAGTGGACCCGATCTTTGCCAGATCGTCTGCCGCTTGATTCTTGGCTCGAGGGATGTGGTGGAGCTCCAGACCCTCGAATTTCTTCTCCAGCTTTCTTACTGCATTGCAATATCCCGTCATAGCAGTGCTCCTGATGTCCCACTCCTTCATTACTTGATTCACAACTAGATCTGAGTCCCAGTAAACCATCAGGCGTCGGACGCCGAGTGAGATGGCCATACGGAGACCGTAAAGGAGCGCTTCGTACTCGGCCTCATTGTTGGAGGAATCGAAGTGAATCTGCAGAACATAACTGAGTCGATCGCCCTTTGGGGACACCAACACAACTCTGGCTCCTGAACCATTCAGCATTTTGGAACCGTCAAAGAACATGGTCCAGTGTTCCGGGTGACTCTGAGTCGGCTGCTGCTGTTCTGTCCATTCGGCTAAGAAATCCGCTAATGCTTGGGACTTGATCGCTTTTTTCGCCTCGAACTTGATGTCCAGGGGCAGGAGCTCGATAGCCCACTTCACCACTCGACCAGTCGCATCCCGATTGTTCATGATCTCAGACAGCGGGGCGTCGCTGACGACTGATACGACATGCTCTTGGAAGTAATGGGCTACTTTCTTCGCAGTCAGGTAGATGCCATAGACGAGCTTCTGATAGTGAGGATACCTCTGCTTGGACGGAGTCAGAACTTCAGAAATGTAATAGACTGGGCGCTGAACTTTGTAAGTTTTGCCCTGTTCTTCCCGCTCGACAGTGAGGACGGTACTGACAACTTGACCAGTGGCCGCAATGTACAAGAGCAACGGCTCATTGCGGTTCGGAGCGGCAAGCACCGGCTGGGTGGAAAGCAGGGCTTTGAGCTCAACAAACGCTGCTTGTGCTTCAGCAGTCCACTCGAATGAATCCGACTTTTTCATCAATCGGTACAGGGGCAGAGTGTGGCACCCCGGCTCAGAGAGACCAAAACACCCCGTATTCCAGCCCAGAGATCAAGTCTTCTGGAATACGGCACTGCTTGGCATAGAACAAATCAGCTATGTATTGCAAATAACACGGGTACAAGGGTCTGATATTACAAAGGTTATAGGGGCACGGCGACACTTCGCCTACTAAGGTACTTCTATGCTAGCAGCGAAACATCTCGAAGCGGAATAAATTCTAGCAGCGAAACAACGACAACGGTGATGGACTCCACTCCGCAGGGACTCTGGCTGGGATGCATCCTAGAGCGCAACCTCGGGATCCTCGACAAGCAATCAATCACGGCATGACCTGCAATCTGGCATGACACGCCAGGTGAGTACTTGGAATGTACTCGCAAGCTCACAGCAACCAAAGCAATCAAGGCAAACAACAGCATGGCATTTACAGGCTAAATATCAATGATGAATACAACCCTACTCGAACAACATGAGCATGGCAGGTACATTTAATTCATGATATGAATATGATGACACTAGCACTAGCATGCAAGGGGTTCGACATTTAAGGTCTCATGGACCAACTTACTCTGCTCGGAGATTATCTCGTAACCACAAACTTACCATCGTGATCATCACACGATCACCTCAGGATCAACCAAGCTCGGTATCAACTATACCATCGTGATCATCACATGACCACACGGAGCTTGATCTCTACCTGGGATCATCGCATGACCACATAAAGATCAACCAACTTCTTCTCTCATGGAACCGGGGTTATTAATTATCCAGGTTATTATTTCTGTTGACCCACAGTGTGACCTACTACGAACTGTGTCCATGACCGAGGACGCGGCTATCGATAGATTATACACTCTGCAGAGGTTAGTACACTGTACCCACACTACAGAACTCATGGCCTCGTGCTCCCATTCGGGTGGACCAACGATGTTCCGACAAAACCAATCTATTGCATGACACTCTCCCGACCACTCCCGACAAACTCCCCTTTGGGCTATGTCCTGGGTCGCCCAGATGTCAACTCGTGACATCCGCCACCTACTACAGGAATCAGGCAGTTTGCCGTCTGCCATGGCAGATGGCAAAGGAATGTCTGGCGAATGGCCCCACGTCTGGCTGAATGAGCTACGGCAGAGGGCTGCTTTGCCGTCTGCTTAAATAAAGCGGACGACAAAGAAGTTTGCCGTCAGCCATACTAAGCAAGCAGACGACAAATGCCTTGGATAGCAGAGGGATAGGGTTAGGCCCGTTAGGTGGCTAACGGCGTACTTTGCCGTCTGTCAGCAGACGGCAAAGGCGCAAAGTTCTTTGCCGTCTGCCAGCTGACGTCAGGCGTCAGCTGGGGCCACTGCATGCCCTTTGCCGTCTGCCAGCAGACGGCAAAGCACACCAGCCTTTGCCGTCTGCTGGCAGACGGCAAAGTGCCCAGATAGGCCAGCCCAGGTGCCCCCCAGGTTGCACAGGTAGCTGCCATGTGGCAGCTTTGCCGTCCGCTGGCAGACGGCAAAGTGCCTGTATTGCCCCTGTTAATTCTGTTTTTTCTTAAATTCAATCAATTTCACAGATATATATATCCCTGCCATATGGATATGATTATCCAACACATATATATACCAAATCAAAAGTCCATATCCAACATATATATAGCCAACATATCCAACAATTAAGCAAAAAGTCCATATACAATGGTTTCATCCAGACATACATATATAGGTAGCAAGTTTCACATTGTTCATCCTACAAAATCAAAACAAAAAGGAAGGACAAGGAGAAGAGTAGACTCCATCAACGCAAGCTTCCGTGATCTGAAGCAAATCTGCAAAATGGGAAAGAAGAAAGTTAGAAGAAGAAGACTATAAGAAGAAGAAGAAGAAGAAGACTAGAAGAAGAAGAAGAAGAAGAAAAAGAAGAAGAAGAAGAATTTTTCTTCTCTTTCTTTTTCTCCTCTTCTTTTTCTTCTTCTTATTGCTTACTTGTGTCATTTTAGAGCTAACCTAGGTAAATAGGTCATTTTGGAGCTAAGTAAGGTTATTATGTCATTTTCGAGGAAAATAAGCTAAGTATATGACATTTTGGAGGTAACCAAGGTTATTATGCCATTTTTGACCTAAGTATGCTAAGTATGTCATAAATGAACTAAATAAGCTAAGTATAGGTTATTATTGAGCTAACCTAGGTAATTATGCCATTTTTGAGCTAACTAAGCATATTAAGTCATTTTGGAGGAAAAAATGCTAAGTGTAGGTCATTTTAGAGCTAACCTAGGTAAATAGGTCATTTTGGAGCTAAACCAAGGTTATTATGCCATTTTTTACCTAAGTAAGCTTATTATGTCATAAATGAACTAGCTAAGCTAAGTATAGGTCATTATTGAGCTATCTTAGGTAGTTATGCCATTTTTAGCTAACTAAGCATATTAAGTCATTTTGGAGGAAAAAATGCTAAGTATAGGTCATTTTAGAGCTATCCTAGGTAAAATAGGTCATTTTGGAGCTAAGTAAGGTTATTATGTCATTTTCGAGGAAAATAAGCTAAGTATATGACATTTTGGAGCTAAACCAAGGTTATTATGCCATTTTTGACCTAAGTAAGATAATTATGTCATAAATGAACTAATTAAGCTAAGTATAGGTCATTATTGAGCTAGCCTAGGTAAAATAGGTCATTTTGGAGCTAAGTAAGGTTATTATGTCATTTTCGAGGAAAATAAGCTAACTATATGACATTTTGGAGCTAAACCAAGGTTATTATGCCATTTTTGACCTAAGTAAGCTAAGTATGTCATAAATGAACTAGCTAAGCTAAGTATAGGTCATTTTTGAGCTAGCCTAGGTAGTTATGCCATTTTTGAGCTAACTAAGCATATTAAGTCATTTTGGAGGAAAAAAATGCTAAGTGTAGGTCATTTTAGAGCTATCCTAGGTAAAATAGGCCATTTTGGAGCTAAGTAAGGTTATTATGTCATTTTCGAGGAAAATAAGCTAAGTATATGACATTTTGGAGCTAAACCAAGGTTATTATGCCATTTTTTTACCTAAGTAAGCTAATTATGTCATAAATGAACTAGCTAAGCTAAGTATAGGTCATTTTTGAGCTAACCTAGGTAAAATAGGTCATTTTGGAGCTAAGTAAGGTTATTATGTCATTTTCGAGGAAAATAAGCTAAGTATATGCCATTTTGGAGCTAAACCAAGGTTATTATGCCATTTTTGACCTAAGTAAGCTAAGTATGTCATAAATGAACTAGCTAAGCTAAGTATAGGTCATTTTTGAGCTAGCCTAGGTAGTTATGCCATTTTTGAGCTAACTAAGCATATTAAGTCATTTTGGAGGAAAAAAATGCTAAGTGTAGGTCATTTTAGAGCTATCCTAGGTAAAATAGGCCATTTTGGAGCTAAGTAAGGTTATTATGTCATTTTCGAGGAAAATAAGCTAAGTATATGACATTTTGGAGCTAAACCAAGGTTATTATGCCATTTTTGACCTAAGTAAGATAATTATGTCATAAATGAACTAATTAAGCTAAGTATAGGTCATTATTGAGCTAGCCTAGGTAAAATAGGTCATTTTGGAGCTAAGTAAGGTTATTATGTCATTTTCGAGGAAAATAAGCTAACTATATGACATTTTGGAGCTAAATAGGTCATTTCTTAAGCTAAGTATTTATTTGTTAAGCAAAACACTAGGGAAAACGTATCGTCATCACGGAGGTGAAGGACTGGTCGCGCCAGTGGCAGACGCAGAAGGATCGGCCGATGCTTGTCGGGAGTTACGCTGCACCAAAGATCATTTGCAATGTCTCGTTAGCATGACGCAACTCAAATGTGAAGACTAGTAACTAATGACCATTCAAATGAAACTCACCGTGCCCGCCGGAGCAATGACTGGCATCGGCGGAGGGGTCTGACCGTTGCTCTGGCACATGGTCTGCACATTTGGTTTTCATGAGTCAGTCATATTAGTTAGTAATGAAACGAACATTATGTGCATGATTTGGCTAATATGCAGAAGAAACTTACCATGAAGAGCTCGTATAAGGCCCGGTGAGACGCGTCGTTCCGGTTCCTCTCCTCCTCCAACAGCGTAGCAGTCCTCTCCTCGAACTCCCTCTCCCTCTCCGCCGCCTGCCTCTTTGCCTCCACCAGAAGCTCCTGGGTCTTCGCTCTCTCTTTCTCAAGAGCAGCCTGCAACACCACTCCTCGTTAGCATTGTAATCATTGACGGCCGCACACACAATGTAATGGAGGAAAGGTATCTGAGTCCGTATAACTAACCTCGATTTGGAGCTCCATTGGCCGTGGACGAGGCCTTATCTCAGGATCGGAGCTCGTCTGGTGCTTCTTGATCTCCGGGAGAGTGCTAGGACAACGTATCAGTCCATCCCCAATGGCTATCGAGCCATGGGGCCTCCCGCCACCAGATATCATCACCAGCTCTGGATCAAGAGGTTGCCGGCTCGGGTTAAAGTCCTCCCCTTTCCTCGCCTTCCCCTCGTCTCTGTACCTCACGAGCTTGTTGTGGGAGGAGATGTTGGTGAAGCTCTCTGGATGATCAAGGTCAGACTCAGAGAATGCCTTGGCCTTCGTGTACTTTGCAGTATGGGCCATGCCATAGAGGTCGAACACCTCTGGCACCTCCGTCTTGTTGTGTCGCGCCTAAAAGAGAGGAACAAAGTATTAGTTAAGGGCTCAAGCTAGCATGAAGAATGAAATTGCATGAATCATGAAGCAAACCACATACCCAGTTATTCCCAAACTCATATAGGTTGGCGCTCCCTTGATGGTGTGGCACACCAACCATTTTGGCACGCCGCTCCTTGGCATTGTTGTGGGCGGCTAGCCATTGGGGAGAGCACCACTCATCCACCAACGCCTCCCAACAGTCCATCCTATCCGCACACCATCTCGAAGGCACCTAAGTTAGTCAAGAGAAATTTCAGCGCTACGCCTATGAATCAAATCAAGGAAACTAAGTACAAGGCCTTTAGAATAGGTATTTACCTTCATGTACTTCTCCTTACTCAGAAACTTGCCGCGGCACTTCGTCTTGGACCTCTTAATACCAGCCGAGGCGTAGTAGTCTCGAACAGCCTGCACCCGAGCCTCATGTCGTAAGTTCTGAAGTAGGCGCCTGCACTCGGCTTCGATAACCATAGCCGCGGCCTCCTCCTCTCCCTCAAGACACCTGTAGAAGGTCTGCAATCAATCAAGACAACACTGATTAGTACAATAACTCGATACTGTTGATTTTTAATTCTGTAAAGGAGAAATTACCCAAAACGTCTGGATCACCATCTCGGCCCTCGTGCGGCACAAGACACCGTCGATCCTCTCCCGCGGCGGGGCCGGGGCAGCCAAGTACAGCTCCCAGCTCAGTCCGAGCTGTCGAACCTAACCCTCACCGGGCAACGTGACCCACCCCGGGAAGTTCTGCCGGCAAAGCACACCAAGGACGAAGTTGGGCTTGCGGATACCAGGGCCGTGTATCCAACCCCTGCAGTATGACAAGGCCAACGCATTAGATTTTGAATAAACGTGAAGGCAAAAGGTTAAAAAAGAGTAAATGCACTTACTTCTCCCCATTAGGCGCAATCAACCACCTCTGCTCGCGGGTCGCCGGCACGGGCGGGAGCTTTGTACCACCACGCTGGTAGACGTTGCCCCCCTCAACTAGCTCGCCCTCACTATAGCTATCATCCGAAAAGCGATCCTCGCCACCATTAGCATGGCCACTCGCCTCCGGCGGCCAGTCCCCCCATCGGGTCGATTGCGACGTAGCCTGATCCGTGCTTTGCTCCAGAGTCTCGTGGGACGAAGCCTCTGGGACCGGAGTCTCGTGGGGCGAAGGCTTGGCGGCCCGAGGCTCGTGGACCGGAGTCTCGTGGGGCGAAGGCTCGGCGACCCGAGGCTCGTCGGCCCGAGGCTCGTGGACCGGAGTCCGAGACGGGTCCACCTCAGACGGAGCAGTCCTGTGGTTGGGTGAATCAGCTGGGGGTGGCGGCGAGGAAGGCGTAGCGGCCTTCCTACCTCTCCCGCCGCCACGGCCACCTCTAGTACCCCTCTTCTTCCCCCTACCTCTCCCGGCCAAAGAAGAAGCGCCCACCGGTGGTGTCTGCATACTGAGATGCAGCGCTCTCCAGAGGTGCTGGGGTGGAATGGAAGCACCCCTCCCACCACGCGCCGAGGAAGGAGCCTCCGAGCGCTCTGGACCCGCGCCCACCATCTGTCAACACCTGCAATGACAAAGAGTAAACGAAATTAGTACAACATAAAAAAATTGAATACTTGACATGAATAATAATATGTATATAATTTAAGTGTATCATCATCATGAACATAATAAAAAATGGAATACCTAACATGAACTAATTAATAATATATATGTACATAATAATAATTGAATACCTGACATGAGCTAATATTAATCTTCATCGTCTATATATGCTCCGGGGTCAATAAATGCATCATCATCATCACTATCAGTAATTACGTGCTCATCATCATCATCAATAAATGCATCAACATGTGGAAGGCCTCCTTTACGTAATCGGTCAAGCATTGACAGGTCATCCGCAGCAGTAACCTCTTCTTGTTCCGGCTCAGGGGTGAAGTCGGATTCACTGTCGCTGTCTACTTCAATGTTCTGGGGTGAAGTAGAGCGGTTCTTGAAACATTTTTTGGAAAGACGTGTTTCTTGGAAGAATTCTCCTTCATATGTGTCTGGGTTAATGTGAGGTTCATAATCCTCTTCATTGGGGGGAGGTGGTCTAACATGTGGTGGCACTTCATAAACGACATCCCAACCATTGAGATTTGGATCACTTTGACAGGCCCACGGTAGATAAAAAACTTGGGGTTGCCTGTTGAGCCGTAATATAGACATCGGGAACATCCAAATGGGTGCTTTGTTTGATTTCGACTAGCCCTATATGTTCATGAGTCCTTCTAGTCTCCTTCGGCTAGAACCAATAACATTTGAAGACTACGACGTTCGGTGGGTTTGCACCATAGAATAGAAGTTCATAAATTGCTTCAACTATTCCATAATACTAGGTATCTCCTTCGCCGATAGCAGAGACACCACAATTTGTAGACTTTCGGTCGGCCATAGATAGCTCTTTGCCATAGGTACGAAAGCGATACCCGTTGATGTCGTATTTGTCAAATGAACGGACCTTATAGTCAAAACCATTAGCGACTTGTCTCAATTCGGCGTCCATAGACTCTGAATTAGCCTACAAGTTTAATACGAAAGGATTGTTGCATTAGCCGCAATTTAGACGAAGAAATGAAATGGTCTAATGGAAATTACCGTTTGTTTGAACCAAGAGATGAAACCGGGATAGCCGCCTCCGTGCTTTGCCAGAAGCTCATACTCTTCGACGGAATCCTTTTGGATCACCGCTCCATACGAGAATTTGGCGACGTATCGACTGTATCAAATATCCGGGAATAAGAGCAGTTCAAAGGAATTAGAAGTTGCGAAACAATGTACCGAGAACTTACTCAATGTACGGCCGCATTTCTGTTAGGTTGTTGAAGATATACAACGAAATGGTCCGCCATTCTTCGATATCCAACGATAAGGAATTAGAAGCACCGGCTGGTGCGAGCTTCCCTTTGAATAGGCTGAGGTTGGATCCACCCTTTTTAGGGTCGCCAGCATTGTACCGAGGCTTCGGATTATGCAAATGACGATTTTTGGCTTCGTAGTGTGCTGTCACGAAGTTTGCCGCCTCCTCAGTAATGAATGCCTCGGCCATCGATGCTTCAATTCTACGTTTATTTTTACATTTTGCTCGAAGCGTCTTCTGCATCCTCTCAGTTGCGTAGCACCAACGATTCTGCACGGCCCCCCCAATCGTGCCTCGGTCGGGAGATGCAAAATCAAATGCTGCATTGGATTAAAGAAGCCCGGTGGGAAGATCTTCTCTAACTTACAGATCAACTCCGGCGCCAACTCTTCCATTTCATCTAGCAAGCCAGGCGATAGTTCTTTCGCACAAAGAACACGGAAGAAATAGCTCAGCTCTGCCAGTACTAGCCATTCATCCTCAGGGATAAAGCCACGCAACATCACCGGCATTACCCGCTCAAGCCATATGTGCCAATCATGACTCTTGAGACCAAATATTTTCAATTTTTCAAGACTCGCTCCCCTCTTTAGATTCGCTGCATACCCATCAGGGAACATCAACTCCTTTTTCACCCACAGGATAATTTCCCTCATATCTGGCCTTCCAAGATTGAACCATGCCTTTGGCTTCGTCCAGTTCTGCTTTCCTTTCGGTTGTCGCATGTTTTGTAACGGTCTATCACATAGAGCCTCCTGATCGACTCTAGCCTTAGGATTATCCTTTGACTTCCCCTCTATGCCGAATAATGTACCAAAGAGGGCCTCGGCGACATTCTTTTCAGTGTGCATCACGTCGATGTTGTGTGGGCAAAGGAGGTCTGTGAAGTAAGGCAGATCCCACAAGCATGTCTTGTGAGTCCAGGCGTGTTCTGAAGTATACCCCTTGAAATACCCTGGACGCTCTGGATCTGGCTCGAGAGCGTTTAACTGATCCAGGGTCTGTTGGCCTGTCAACGCAGGTGGTGCAGAGTTTTTGACAACTCTACCTTTGATGAATTTCTTCTTGTCTTTTCTGAACTTATGGCGAGGATCCAGGAACTGTCTATGCAAGTCGAAGCAAGAATACTTGCGACCCGCATCCAGCCAACGAAACTCAAGAGCTGCCTTGCATGTGGGGCACGGGAACCTTCCATGCACACACCAGCCAACGAATAGCGCATACGCCGGCAAGTCATGCATCGAGTACATGTACCACACATGCATTAGGAAGTTTTTTTTGTAGCGGCGTCGTATGTCTTGATCCCATTATCCCAAGCTTCTTGCAATTCATCCTTAAGCGGCTGCATGTACACATTCATACTCTTCCCCGAATAGTTGGGCCCCAGAATTATCAACGTCAGGAAAATGTTCTTTCTTTGCATAATCTATCCGGGGGGGGGGGGATTGAGTGGAATGACAAATACAGGCCAACAAATGTATTGGGTTGCCATCATACCAAACACATTGAACCCATCCGTGCTGATGGCGACTCGAGGATGCCTTGGATCTGTCGCTTTTTCATGATGCATTGCATCGAAGTGCTTCCACGCAAAAGCGTCCGATGTGTGTACCAACATCTGATTCCCATCTGCATCTAGTTCGGTTCTTTTGCCCAATTTGTGCCATGTCATCTGTCTGGCCGTCTCTTCGACCATGAAAAGACTTGAAGTCTTGGTATGATTGGCATATACCGAAGAACATTAACTGGGATTTTTGTCTGAATCTTCTCACCCATACCGTTGTCTACAACAACATACCTGGAAGACTTGCAAATGGGACAATAGTTCAAGTCCGCATACTCAAGCCTAAATAAGGCACATCCATTCTCACAGGCATCTATCTTCTCATAGGGCATCTTAAGTACACGGAGGATTTTGTCCGACTGGTACAGGTTTGCAGGCATTACATGGCCTTTGGGTAGAAAGCGTCCAAATAGTGTCATCATCGCGTCGTAGCATTCTCTGCCCAAGTTGAATTGAGCCTTCAGAGCCATTATTTGTGCGATGGCATCCAGCTGACAAAGCTCAGTGTGCTCGTGGAGAGGACGTTTTGAAGACTCCAACATATCATTGAATGCCTTTGCAGATTCCTCCATCTCATCGTCCGAATCCCGAGCATCATCAAAGTCTTGCACCATGTCTTCGATCCTAGTATCATGCTCGTCGGTGCGACGACGGCCCACCTCAGCTCTGGCACGTTGGGCAGACTCACCATGAAATGTCCAGACCGTATAAGCAGGCGTAAAACCCCACTTATGCAGGTGTTTACTCATTTCAAGCTCTGTCCTCTTATGATAGTTGTCGCACCGGACACAGGGGCACCAGGTTTTTCTCTGGCCATTTGCAAATGCGGCTCTCACAAACCCCTTGGTTTTTGTTAACCATTCATAGGTCCTGTCTTTCTGACTAGTGTGACCGGTGTACATCCACGCACGATCACTCATCGTGCCTAGCTACTGGACACACAAGAAATATATACATAATTCAGCAAACCATATTCATCAGTTAATGGAGTTTGTCAGTTTTATTACGTCCATGCAACCTAGACGCTAATAGGTAAAGATAGGTCCTAATCCCACCCGAGTATGTGTAGATTGGGTTCGTTTTCCCATGCTCTGCTCCGGATCCGACGCAAAATTTCGGCAGCACCTCACCGCTGTTCTCCTGATACACGTCTCGACAATAAGCAGAGAGGATGTGTACCCGGAGAACAACAGGGAGGCACTGACGAAATTCTGCATCGGATCCGGTGCAGAGCATATGGGAAAACGAACCCAATCTACACATACTCGGGCTGTCCATGGATAATGTTGGACAATTCGAAAGAATCACGGTTATAAATATGCAAATGCATGCATATTTATAGATGTAACCCTTTCGAACGGGAGACGCATAGTGGTCACGCATACTGATGATTGAAGACACCTATAGCTAGCAAGTTTCATCGGCACGAAGAAAGGAACAGAGCAAATGAAGGGGGGGGAGGAGATGTCATTTGTGCTCACCCATGAACGCAGGGGCGGAGCTCGTCAAATGCACGGGGAGGTCGTCGAACACCAGACCCTCGCAGCGACGAAACAACTACACATTTAAATCCACCCGATCAACACAAATATATATGATGTTTTTCATACCAAAATCAGAAAATATATGACCTAACTCATAATTCACAAATATATGACGGGGTGTCGGGTCGGGGTGTCGGGGTGTCGGGTCGGGGTGTCGTGGTGTCGGAGTGTCGGGTCGGGGTGTCGGGGTGTCGTGTCTTGGTGTCGGGGAGTTGGGGTGTCAGGGTGTCGTGTCGGGGTGTCGGGGTGTCGAGGTGTCATGTCGGGCTGTCATTTAGGGTTCCATCGATGCCGAGGAACCCCCTAACCTAAATAGCCGTCATTTAGGGTTCCATCGACGCCGAGGAACCCCCTAACCCGCTCGTCCACGGGCGCCCTCAGGTATGGTGATGCACGGTCGACGGGTCAGCACTCGGACCGGGGGATTCTCGGCCTGGGCGACGGCGCCGGGACTGGCGGGACCCACTAGCTCCACCATCTATCCCGTCGGCGACCGACGATCCTCGACCCTCTGGCCCGACCCTCGACCCCTTGGCGACCGGCGATCCTCGACCCTCGTTCCCGACCCTCGACCCTAGTTTTGGCGACCAGCGATCCTCGACCCGGTTCCGTCGGCGCCGACGCACCCCTCGACCCGGTTCTTCTTCTTCTTCTTCTTCTTGTTTTCTTCTCCTCCTCCTCCTCCTCTTCTTCTTTTCTTCTCTTCCTCCTCTTCTTCTTCTTCTTCCTCTTCTTCTTCTTCTTCCTCTTCTTCTTCTTCTTCTTCTTCTTCTTCTTCTTCTTCTTATTTTCTTTTATTTTTTTCTTCTTTCTTCTTTCTTCTTAACCTAAACTAAACCTAAACTAAACTAAATCTAAACCTAAACCTAAAAAAACAGGAAAAAAACCTAAACTAAACTAAACCTAAACTAAATCTAAAAAAATAGAAAAAAAGAGGAGAAGAGCTCACCTTGGGAGGGGGACGGCCGGTGGAGGGGGCCGGTGGAGGAGGGGCCCGGTGCAGGAGAGCCGCCGCAAGGGAGGGGGCGGCGCCGCCACAGGGGAGGGGGGCGGGGCGGCCGCTGCAGGGGAGGGGGCGGCCTGGGCAGTGCGGCGTGGGGCAAGGCGGCCGCGGCAGGCGGCGGGCGGCCTGGGTAGGCGGCGGGCAGGGGCGGCGGGGGGTCAAGGGCGGCGGTGGCGGTGGGGGTCGGGGGCGGCTGCGGTGTGGGGGTCGGGGGAGAGAGATCGAGGCAGAGAGAGAAGAGAGAGAGAGGAGGGGTGGGGGGTGACGGCCGTTAGGTACTAACCTCTTTGCCGTCTGCTAGCAGACGGCAAAGAGGTGGGGGGGGGGGGGTGGGCCGTTACAGCGCTGGCCTCCACTGGACCCCACCCACTTCTTTGTCGTCTGCTAGCAGACGACAAATAAGTGGCTGATGGCAAATATGATCTTTGCCATCAGCCAGTTCTTTGCCGTCTGTTTTTTGAAAGCAGACGGCAAAGACCTCCTTTGCCGTCTGCTAGCAGAAGGCAAATAAGTGGTTGATGGCAAATCCTCTGATTCCAGTGGTGACCTTTGTGGCCGCCACCGTCGTGGCCAAAACAAACTCGTCCCAAACGGGGACACCCGGGTACAACACAACTCGGGCACAAGGCTTATGGCCGCCTACCTGATCAGGGTAGCGCGCGCCCATAACCTTCCCTAGTTGGAGGCACCGGCGAGAGGCATGTCAATAGACCGCATTAGGGCCTCCCCATCCAGGCAAGTGTGGCTGCACTGGTGAGCTCGATTCGGTGGCACCATGACTCAGCCAACAGATTTGTTCAAGTTCGATTAATGTCAGGTTCAACATGAATGGTGATGAGCTAAGTTACAATAGCATAATGAAATAACAATGCACATGAGCATAATATCAGCGTAACCATGGATGGGCAACATAACCATTTAACATCATAATATGATCGATGATAAAACATTTATTCTATGGGATGCAAATGAGCATAGCATAACGATGATCACGAATATGACAAGTACTTTCATATCAAACCATAACAATTCATATGAGCATGTCCTTACTAGCATATGAAAAGATTACAAGAATAAAACATCAGAATAAAATCATTAACAATTAATCAGGTCACTCACTAGATGAAAATGAACATGGCATAAACATAGACATGGATTCACAAGCATATACATAGCATTCGCAAAATAATTAAATGAGCAAACAATTATTAAATATTCAAGTGAAAACCATGGCTACTGCAATGCCATCATGCAAGTGGCTGTCGTGGCTTGCCTGGGGGTGAAGGATTCACCGGGAAGAAGTGCGAGGCACTCGCGGAAAGAATCGCCGGAAAAGTTTCCCTCTCGAAGGGGCTGTTTAAGGGCAAGGGCAAAATGTTCATTTTCACAGTGTGACAACCCCATGAAAATGATACCATCGGAACGGGCTCGACGAACTGAGATCGTGGGCTTTGGAATCACCTGATTCGGAGTTACGGTTGTCGAGTTACGGCCGTTCTGGTGGAATCAGACTGTCTTGTGTATTCGTACCATATTGTTCATGCAACAATTATCATACCTGAGTTGCCGGTCTTGCTCCTTCATTATGGTTCTCTTCTTCTGAATCTTTTGCTGAAAAGAGCTTGGCCATATATATACTCAATTCTTCGTGTGACCATAGGTGCTGTCAGGTGCAATATTCCAGCAATCATACCTTATCCTTATCCTCAGGCAGGGCAGCAATGTTTAACTGGCAAGTTTACCATCTCTCAAGCTTTAACTGTAGGGGAATGATCATCCAAACCTTTGCATGAAATCGGCAAATAAATTAGTAGCCACCAGAACGGTCTTTACAACTCAGATCTGGGACATTACTGGAATAACTCAACCCTGGCTCACGACGGCTAAAAAGCAGCTTAGAGCATGAGGAAGTGTTGATAAGAAGAATGTAGTAGTTCCCTAAGACGGCCGAAGAACAGCTCAGAGCATAGGGTCACTGCTACAAAAAAGAAACTCAACAGGTGCCCGAGACGGCCGAAAAGCAGCTCAGAACACAGTTCAGTTGTTGAAAAGAGAAATATAAAGTCAGCATCCACGCTGGACGGCCGAAAGCAGCCCAGAACACAGGCGTGGTGTCGTTACCATGAAGAGGTAAGCAAGGGTTCATCATGATCATATACCAGGTTCACAGTTACTTGTATAGAGCTCACTGCTGTGGTCAGTCATTCATGATAGTGACAGATGTTAATGATACCACTTTGTCGGGTGTGAGGAAGCTGGCCTTGATATCCACTGTCAGGATTGTTGTCCCAACATTGTCTTGCTTCATAGCTTGTCAGTCATTGCAATACACTGAGGTATATATACTAGCTTTCTTCCTCTTACATACTCACGGATTTGTTGGATTCTCATCGTGCTTGTATCATTGTTCGAATGACTTGCACAACCTTGGCAGCCTGCTCACAATAAATATGGAAGTATATGTAGCTGAACATTTGATTTCCAGTGCAGACACTTGGGTCCTGAGTAGCTCGTGTTTCTGACCAACCTGTTGCGGATCTGATTCTTGAGATGCACTGCCATATGCTGCCAACTCACTGTGTAGCATCTTGTACCAATGACGATGACGGTTGGTAGTGCCATACTGACGAAGACTGGATAGCTTGTGTTGGAAGCCATCGAGAGTAGCGTGCTGAGGAAGGCTGGACATCTTGCACTGGAAGCTTTTGTCGGGATAGCGTGCTGAAGAAGGCTGGGTACCGTGCTTCAGAAGCTTTTCCCTTGGTTGCTTACTAAAGAAGATTCGGTGCCTTATGCTAGAAGCTTTCTGCGGTGGCTTACCGAAGAAGACTGAGTATCTTACACTGTAAGCTATCCACATATCATACTGAGGAAGATTGAGGAGCCTTGCGTCGTAAGCTTCTCTGGTAGCTTGCGGAGAAAGCCTGGGTTGCTTACATCAGAAGCTTCTCTGTGATATGTAGACTGAAGGCCATATATAGATATATACTCTTGATATTCCTTGCACTGGAACTGTATTGTTGTCTTGCACACAAATCGTCTTCTGGTTTAATTATGATTGTGATGGTTGCACACTGATGTAAACTTGATGCTGATAGTCAGTCTAGGATATCATTTGCATTCAAACCAGATATTCTCAATATAATGCAGTCGGCTGAGAATTCCATAATGTTTAGCCGAGCTTCCAAATATTTGAATCCCTCACTGATTCTTCGAGTCCGGTGTCGGTTGATGAGCAACTTTCATAAGGGAAAATAAGGTAACACCGAAGGCCCAAAGAAAGAAACAAAAGAAACGACTGAATAAAAGCACACCAGGCATCAAGATTGCATACAAGCAACATCACATTTTACAGCTATTCACCTCACTATGCATGCCTACTTAAGCACACAATTCTCGAGGAAACTCCGGTACTACGATCTAATATGCTGTGGCGGTGTGCACGAAAATGGATCAGCGTGTGGAGGGGTTGGTGTAAGCGGAGCTACACCAAGCACTAGATCAGCACCGGTTGCATCTGGACGGGCTTAGCGGTGAGGACGGACTTGGTGATCATGTAGCGGAACACGGATGTCACGGCCACATCATCATCAAGCGGACGGAAGGGAACCGTACTCATCCAGGTAAGGTAGGATAGCGGTGGAAAGGAGGGGCTGCTGGCATTGCCCTTTGCTGATAACAAAGATCAGTAAGGGTTGCCAAAGCGGCGGGTTGGATGGCAAGATCCGGGGTAGAAACATGTCTACCACCGAAACAATAGGTGTGGCTGAAGAGAAAACATATTGGTGCGATACCTGTGCATCAATCCTGCAAATGATCGACACACAAGGTACCTTGGCATCACTCCACTGGGACAGAGATGACACCAAACACCAAAGAGCAAGTATGCAAAACTGGAGAGTGCAGGTAGTGGATCGAAACCGATACCACCTACACTCACAAGATTAATCGTTAGTGACAAGATAATAAGTCTATATGCATGCTATGCAGCAAACAAATGCAACAACCAAATGCAGCAAGCAAGCTAGACTTTGAACTACCGGTTTCCAATGCTCGCGCTGACTAGGGCGTCCTACAGCCAAACTTGGCTCTGATACCAAGTCTTGTGGCACCCCGGCTCAGAGAGACCGGAACACCCCGTATTCCAGACCAGAGATCAAGTCTTCTGTAATACGGCACTGCTTGGCATAGAACAAATCAGCTCTGTATTGCAAATAACATGGGTACAAGGGTCCGATATTACAAAGGTTACAGGGCACGGCGACACTTCGCCTGCTAAGGTAGTTCTATGCTAGCAGCGAAACATCTCGAAGCGGAATAAATTCTAGCAGCGAAACAGCGACAACGGTGATGGACTCCACTCCGCAGGGACTCTGGCTGGGACGCATCCTATAGCGCAACCTCGGGATCCTCGACAAGCAATAAATCATGGCATGACCTGCAATCTGGCATGACACGCCAGGTGAGTACTTGGAATGTACTCGCAAGCTCACAGCAACCAAAGCAATCAAGGCAAACAATAGCATGGCATTTACAGGTTAAATATCAATGATGAATACAACCCTACTCGAACAACATGAGCATGTCAGGTACATTTAATTCATGATATGAATATGATGACACTAGCACTAGCATGCAAGGGGTTCGACATTTAAGGTCTCATGGACCAACTTACTCTGCTCGGAGATTATCTCGTAACCACAAACTTACCATCGTGATCATCACACGATCACCTCAGGATCAATCAAGCTCGGTATCAACTATACCATCGTGATCATCACATGACCACACGGAGCTTGATCTCTACCTGGGATCATCGCATGACCACATAAAGATCAACCAACTTCTTCTCTCATGGAACCGGGGTTATTAATTATCCAGGTTATTATTTCTGTTGACCCACAGTGTGACCTACTACGAACTGTGTCCATGACCGAGGACGCAGCTATCGATATATTATACACTCTGCAGAGGTTAGTACACTGTACCCACACTACGGAACTCATGGCCTTGTGCTCCCATTCGGGTGGACCAACGATGTTCCGACAAAACCAATCTATTGCATGACACTCTCCCGGCCACTCCCGACAAACACCCCTTTGGGCTATGTCCTGGGTCGCCCAGATGTCAACTCGTGACATCCGCCACCTTTGTGGCCGCCACCGTCCTGGCCAAAACAAACTCGTTCCAAACGGGGACACCCGGGTACAACACAACTCGGGCACAAGGCTTATGGCCGCCTACCTGATCAGGGTAGCGCGCGCCCATAACATTCCCTAGTTAGAGGCACCAGCGAGAGGCATGTCAATAGACCGCATTAGGGCCTCCCCATCTAGGCAAGTGTGGCTGCACTGGTGAGCTCAATTCGATGGCACCATGACTCAGCCAACAGATTTGTTCAAGTTCGATTAATGTCAGGTTCAACTTGAATGGTGATGAGCTGAGTCACAATAGCATAATGAAATAACAATGCACATGAGCATAATATCAGCGTAACCATGGATGGGCAACATAACCATTTAACATCATAATATGATCGATGATAAAACATTTATTCTATGGGATGCAAATGAGCATAGCATAACGATGATCACGAATATGACAAGTACTTTCATATCAAACCATAACAATTCATATGAGCATGTCCTTACTAGCATATGAAAAGATTACAAGAATAAAACATCAGAATAAAATCATTAACAATTAATCAGGTCACTCACTAGATGAAAATGAACATGGCATAAACATAGACATGGATTCACAAGCATATACATAGCATTCGCAAAATAATTAAATGAGCAAACAATTATTAAATATTCAAGTGAAAACCATGGCTACTGCAATGCCATCATGCAAGTGGCTGTCGTGGCTTGCCTGGGGGTGAAGGATTCACCGGGAAGAAGTGCGAGGCACTCGCGGAAAGAATCGCCGGAAAAGTTTCCCTCTCGAAGGGGCTGTTTAAGGGCAAGGGCAAAATGTTCATTTTCACAGTGTGACAACCCCATGAAAATGATACCATCGGAACGGGCTCGACGAACTGAGATCGTGGGCTTTGGAATCACCTGATTCGGAGTTACGGTTGTCGAGTTACGGCCGTTCGTTCGTTAGGCAGAAAAAGAATAAAAATCTGTCCACTTCTGCCCTTAACGGACGAACGTCCGCAAATTAGTTGTTTTGGCCGGCTGGGTTAAACAGAAAGCGTACTTCGCTGAAATACGTTTTCAGAACAGAGAAAACGCACTTTCAGCAGAAGCACTAGGAGAATACGCTTTCTTTAAGCCAAAGCGTATTTTTGAAAATTCGTGTCCTCTTAACGGGCTGGGCCCAGCCGCCTGTGCCACTGACGATCGGGGCCCGCCTGCAGGTCGCCCTCCTCCTTCAACCTCTCGCTGGCGCCCGTGCCTGGCCGAGGACATGGCCGTTCCGGCGACGGTTGCCGGCCACTCCGGCCGTCCCCCGCTGCGCACGGCCTACCGGCGTGCTCGGGAGCTCACGCCGCATCCATCCTAGGGGTGCACGGACCTCGAGGAGGGCGGGAGCGAGCGTGCCGCTGGCCGCGGCGGACCGCGGTTCGGGCGGTTTTGGGGAAGGGCGGTACGGTGGCGGAGAGGAGTGCCTGCGGCCATGGGGAGGATCGGGGTGGCTAGGGAAGAACTCGGGTGGGTTCAGGAGGGAGAGTAGAGGCTTGGGCGGCTCGAATTTGAGCGAACTCCGGCGATGGCCGTGGCGGCAATGTGAGGGAGGGAGAGCTCCACGAGCTCGTTCGAGTTGCTGGGCGGGGTCCTAGGAGGGAGGGAGAGGGGTTGGTGAGGTCAATGGGTCTCGGGGAGGGCTTATACAGCCGAGGTGGCGATGCCCTCGCCGGAAGCCGCCGTGGACGTGCGGACGATTCCTCTGGCGTGACCGCGTGCGCGAGCGCACGCGCGGAGGGGGAGAGAGGTCTAGGGGAGGTGCATATGGCGCGGAGATGCTACGGGGAGGAAGAAGACAACGGCATGGCGACGACGGGCGTGGGCATCCCGGGGCGGCGTGCTCGCCGAAGAGGAAAGAGGAGAGGGGGAGGGGTCCAGAGAGGACACGCAGACGCAGGAGAGTGGGTGCAATGCAGAGGACGTGGTGCGGTGGCGGGAGCTCGGCGTTTGGGCGGTGGCAGAGGGGTCCCGAAGTCCAGAGCACACTTTCGGCGTGCCAGACCGCGTGGTCACCGCGTGCACAGGCGCACGCGGTGCACTCTGGCCAACCAAACGATGTCTAGCGTCTTGTCCTTCCTAAGTGGGTCCTACCTGAGGTGATGGATCGAAGAAATCGACTGTGGTTTGATGGGAGTGATTAGAGAAAGTTTGCTGCTGAAAACTTAGTCATGAAATAGTGATAAACTAAGATGAGATAAGGGCTAACCAGCATGTCTCAGAGGTTTAGGGTAGGAAGGACTATGATCCTGTGAAAACTGAAATGATTTGGACCACTATTTAATATAGTTGCTTCACAACCACATATTCTGGTCCAGAAAGAAGATCATGAAGTAGCACTCACATGGATGCTTAGGTTGAGCTGAAAATTGGTGGACTATGATAATTTGGGCATATGAAGGTACCATAAAAATTTCATCCCATTTGGGTAAGTATAAATGGTACTTCCTTCACAATGATCCACACTGGACAGAAACTTGGGGGAATTTTGTGGAGCAAATGGCTTGGCAAAATAATATGAGTTTTGGCATGCTCACATTATTTAGGGATATTTAGGTCCTGGATTAATTTCAGAATTTTTTTAAGCAATATAAATTATAGTTGCTTCACAAACTGAAATTTTCACCAGAAACCAGGATTTGAAGTTGGGCTCACATATTTTGTTGGATAGAGATGAAATTTGGTGGAGAGTCATTATTTGATCATATGGATGATCTCTCAAAATTCAACTCATTTGGATAAGCCTTGCTAGTACTTCCTTCACAAAGCTTCTCTCTGGACAGAAACTTTGGAAATTTGCTGAGGAGGATTTACTAGGCAAATGGAGCTGAATTTTGGCATGTGGCAATAATTTGGATATGAGAGATTGCCCAAAAATTTTGAGGGCAATCAAGAAAAGATAAATAGCACTTCCTTCACAAAGTGCCATTCTAGACAGAATAGGAAATGAATATTCCTGAATTATTTTTGAACTAGGCAAGGATGGGTTTTGGCATATTTGTGGAATATATGATCCAAAGAATTTATGAGAATTTTGTGGGAATTTTTGGAATGGCAGAAATATAGGTTGCTTCACAACCTAGGGCAAACAGGATTATTCCTTTAATAGAAAAAGGAATATTCCCAAGAAATAAATATTGGGGTTGGGCTAAGATGGAAATGTCATGGCTTTGGGATATGTTTGAGAATGACAAGCCACTTGGAAGTGACAGGAGAGGAGATCTTCCCAGGTTTCAAGACCACATAGCCACGGAAAAAGAAATTCCAAATGAAATTCGAAGAAATCCAAAAGAAAAAGAAAGGGCCAAAAATCGGGGTGTTACACAGAGCCTTCTCACCGAGACGGGAGATGAATCAGCTCAGAGCTGCGAGGCAACCCGTGAGCTTCTGTACATCATGAAGCAGTTCTGGACGTTTCATTCGTACAATCGCCCCGATCTTCTCAGGATTGGCATCTATCCCTCGTTCGGAAACGAGGAAACCGGGTAACTTGCTCCCTGGTACTCCAAAAGTGCATTTCGCTGGATTCAGCTTGATATCATACTTCCGCAGATTTGCGAAAGTCTCAGCTAGGTCAGGTAGCAGGTCGGAACCTTTTCTGGACTTGACCACTATGTCATCCATGTACGCC
This sequence comes from Elymus sibiricus, assembly GCA_039707655.1. Taxonomy (NCBI): domain Eukaryota; kingdom Viridiplantae; phylum Streptophyta; class Magnoliopsida; order Poales; family Poaceae; genus Elymus; species Elymus sibiricus. The sequence continues at coordinate 88,576,830 of CM077676.1, forward strand.
TCGATGTTTCGACTGATCTGCGTGTGCAAACACTTTTGAATGCGCATGAAAGTGGCACCGGCATTTTTAAGACTGAATGGCATGGTGATATAGCAGAAACACCCGAATGGGGTGATAAAAGCTGTTTTTATTTCATCTGGCCCATACAGTCGGATCTGGTGGTACCCGGAGTACACATCCAGAAAAGACAATCGCTCACAACCCGCTGTGGAATCTACGATTTTATCTATGCGGGGGAGCAGGAAATGATCCTTGGGACAGACCCGATTGATGTGCTTGAAATTGATGCACATCTGGAGAGATTTATCCTTCTTAGGAACCATGACGACGTTGGCGAGCCACTCGGAGTGGTACACCTCACGGATGAACTCGGCTGCTAGGAGCCGAGCAACTTCTTCGCCAATGGCCTTCCTCTTATGTGTAGCAGAATGACGAAGATGTTCTTTCACAGGTTTTGCTTTCGGGTCGACTCGCAAACGGTGCTCAGCCAGTTCCCTGGGTACACCCGGCATGTCGGATGGCTTCCATGCGAAGATGTCCCAGTTCTCACGGAGGAACTGGATGAGCGCTTCTTCCCATTTGCTGTCGAGTGTCGTTGAGATGTTGGTGGGCGCGGCATTGGGATCCTCTGGATGAATGTGCACAGGCTTCGTCTCACCGGCCGACTGGAACGCACACTCTGCAGCTGGTTTCTTGGAACGTAGCAGATCACTCGGATCAGCGTTTTTCTTGTATTCTTCCAACTCCACCATGGCCATCTGCTCATCAGCAATCTTGGACCCCTGTTACAAACATTCTTCCATGCGCTGCCGACTGCCAGTGACTGTGATCACGCCTTTGGGGCCGGGCATCTTCAGCTTAAGGTACACATAACATGGGCGGGCCATGAAGCGTGCATAGGCTGGCCGACCAAGGATGGCATGATAGGCGCTGCGGAAGTCGACCACTTCGAAGGTCAACCTTTCCTTCCTAAAGTTCTTGTCATCTCCAAAGACCACATCTAGGGCTATCTTCCCGAGTGACTTTGCTTTCTTGCTGGGGATCACTCCGTGGAACTGCATACTGCTCTCACTGAGACGGGACATCGGGATGCCCATCCCCTTCAAGGTATCAGCATAGAGTATGTTCAGTCTGCTTCCCCCGTCCATGAGGAACTTTCGCAACTGAACGCCTCTCACGACTGGATCGACCACCAGCGCCTGCCGCCCAGGGGTGGCAATGTAGGCCGGGTGGTCCGACTGATCAAAGGTGATCGGAGTCTTCGACCAGTTCAGAAACTTTGTCGTCGTCGGCATAGCCATGTTCACTTCTCGGTTGATAACCTTCAACCGGCTCTTGCTTTCAACATCCGCAAAGATCATCAGAGTTGCATTGACAGTAGAATAAGCTTCATCTTTGTCTTCGTCATCAGCATCATCCGGGCTTTTCTCACTCGACTGACCTTCTCGAAACTGCTGTATCAGCAATCTGCACTGTCGAGTGGTATGCTTGGGCAATATCAGATTGCCCTCTTCATCTTTCTTGGTGTGAATGTGACACGACAAATCAAGGACATCATGGCCCGACTGATCTTTCTTTTTCCTCGGGACCCACTTTTCCTTAGCTTTTCCTTTGTTTTTGGCTTGAGCGGCCAGTGCGGCAGCCTCGGCCTGGGCCGATCCGTTAGCCTTGCGCTTCGGCTTCCGACTGGTGTTATTGTTTCCAGGATTGGGCTCACTAGCCTTTCCCTTACCATTACGGAGACGGTCTTCCTCTTCTCCGTTAGCATACCGAGTGGCGATCTCCATCATTCGGCTCATGGTCAAAGATCCCGACCGGCCAAATTTTAGGATGAGCTCCCTGTATCTGACTCCTGCCTTGAAGGCGTAGACGGCTTGGTGCTCCGTGACGTTCTCAACCACATGATGCAAGGTTGTCCATCACTGAATGTACTCCCTCAAGGTTTCATTCGGCTTCTGCACACAATGCTGCAACTCAGTCAATTCGGCCGGGCGTTTACACGTGCCCTCGAATGTTTTGATGAACACTCGGGCCAAATCTTCCCAGCAGTAGATGCTAGCCGGAGTGAGTTGGTTGCGCCAGGCTCGGGTGGACCCTTCCAGCATCAAGGGCAAATGCTTCATAGCCACACAGTCATTGCCTCCTCCAATCTGCACAGCCACCCGGTAATCCTCTAACCAGGTCTCTGGCTTGGACTCACCGGTGAATTTACTTACTCCAGCTGCCAACCTGAAGTTGGGCGGAATCTCTGCGGCCCTAATTGCTCTGCTGAAACACTCGGGTCCGGAGACGAAGGCTCCACTTCCACTCGGGCGATCTCTGTCCAAACTCCTTCTAAGAGCTCTGCCTCTGTCGACCAGGTTCTGAGCGAGTACGGATCTCACGTTGAACTATGGGTCGCGGAGGTCGATTGGTTCTCTCTGGCGATAACCGTCACCATGGCGGGGAGGGCTGGCCCTCCGATCATTGCCGTAAGGACGCCCGGCATCGTACGGCCGGGGCGCGTACGAGCCATCCCGCGAAGGGGGCGTCTGCATGCGGTGACGATCATCTTGATGGCGCGGAGGCGTATTCCGACTGCGACCTTGCCCCAAGTACTGGTCTCGATGGCGGTCTTGGTCGTTTCACCGCGGAGGTGAGTGTCTGTCTCTTCTCGGGGTCACCAGACTGTGGGCCGACTGAACAGTGTCAGCTCTGACGGATCTGCTGTGAATCCTGTTGCGCGACTGGGACACCGCTGAATTCTGCTCTTCCGCCGTCTTAAGCAAGGCCCGGATCTGCCGTAGACCCTCTCCCGCCTCAGATCGGGACGACTCAATGGAATCTCCTATCCGAGTGACCGCAGCCAAATTCTGAACGGGAATGCGAAATACCTGGAAGCTCTGCTGTTGGTCATTCGAGAACAGCTGCCGCTGCCGCCGACTGGAACTGGGCTGATGCTGTCTACGGGCGCGATCGTCGAGTGACTTTTGGAGCACCTCCAGACGATTGCGCTCAGCCAAATTGGCCTGGCGCACGGCCTCCAAAGCCTGAGCCTCGGGAGTCATCCCAACGATGGGCGTCTGGAGGGTCTGCTCGTTTTTGCACTGCAGTTCCTCCCTCTGATGTCGAGCGAGAGGTCGGGGGTAGTACTCGTCGTCATGACGGTCTCTGCCGCCGTCGAGATCGGCGCGTGACGGATCGCCGGTCTCCGCGCCGCCGCGGCTGTACCCAGGCGGACTGGGCGGGGAATCGGCCATTAGCACCTCTGCAGCGGGATCGCTGCTCTCGCACTCGGATAAGCTTTCCGAGTGCTCATGCAAGGAGGCGAACGAGTTGAAGACGGGCTCATCGGGCTCGATTGCCGCGACTTGCGGGGCCGCAGCCTGAAGGGCCACCGCGTGCTTGATCCACCGTTGAAGCCGTGAGCGTCCGGAACGCTTGCGACGGCGGCTGGTGAAGTGCGAAGGCGCCGACTGGTACGGAGTCGACGGTTGTCGAAGAAGAACGCCGAAGGCACTCGCGCGGAAGTGCGCTGCGCCGCAGACGGGCAACGCCTCGACATCTAGCGGGGCTTCCTGAAGCCACGCTGAATCGTCGGCGATGAAACTGAGGGCGCCGAAACGGATCTCGCCGCCCAGAGTCAGTCCGCCGCCGGAAACCATGCTGAAGGTGGGAAAATCGCAACTACGCCGGAAGTCGCTAGACGCCTGCCCCACGGTGGGCGCCAACTGTCGTGGGTGTAAGCCTGACAGTAGTGTATAGGGGTATGAATTAGAGGGCAGAGCCTAGCTACGGCGCAGTTGTTACACTCGGATTTACGAGTTCAGGCCCCTCAGCGGTGGAGGTAATAGCCCTACATCTCGGTGCTCTGGAGCTTGATTGACGTGAGTGTATGTGTTACAAAAGATTGCGAACCCCTGGAATGGAGCTGGAGGGGCAGCTTATATAGAGTCCGCCAGGCCCCCATGAATGCCGCCATAACCAAGGGTTAAAGAGGGGGGTTAAGGGCGCCAGTTACTGGTAACGGCGCACTAATTACACTTAATGAGGGGGGCGCACGTCCCGACTGTTGCATTCCTGGAGAGTCTCTTGGTCTTCTCTGGTCGAGTGACTGTCAGGTACTCCGAGTGAAATAAGCCGGTCGAGTGAACTGCTGCCTCTCGAGTGGTTCATTGAACTCCGAGTGAATGTCAGGTTGCAGAACTCCTGACTGCTGGTCTGGCCCTGGAGCCCAGTATAAGGTGTGTGGCATCCTAGGGTAGGGTCTGTAGGTCAGGCCTGTTACCCTATCCCTAGTATATGTCCTCGTCACCTGGGGCCTACACCGCGAAGCTAGATTCCGGGACCTTGGAAATAACCTTTTCCTGGTTCACTTTGGTGGGGAAGGAGACTGGAAACATGCAAGGAATAATGGTCCGTGGCAATATGATTTCAATGTCCTGATACTCAAGGACTATGATGGCAAGACAAGGCCGTCAGAGATGGTTTTTGACTCAGTTGAAGTTTGGGTTAGAGTAGAAGATTTGCCACTGGATAGAAGGACCAATGAGTTTGGGGAAGCGTTGGGTAACTGGTTGGGAGAAGTAGTAAAAGTAGATGTGGAGAAAGATGGATATGCAAAAGGGAAATACCTTCGAGTCAGGGCTAAGATATCAGTATATGAACCGTTGGTGCATTGCTTTAATCTGAAGGAGTCTGAGGACAATGAACTTGGTACACATTTCAACTTCTACTATGAGAAAATTCCCCACTTGTGTTTTGAGTGTGGGAGGCTGGTGCATGTTAATGGCAGATGTGATCCACCGGCTGACAAATCGTCACAATGGGGAGAATGGCTGAGGGCTTCTCCGGGACGAAACACATCCCAGTCAAGGGGGGGCCTCTAGGTGGTGCAGCTAGCAGTAATAACAGTGGTGATTCCTCTCGCACTGGCGGGGGTGATCAAATCCGCTATGGCCATGCTAGGGTCAGAGACCTTCCTACAAAACGCAATCTCAATCTGGAGTTCTCTCAGTTTGGCAACTCTCGCACTGGTGAGGGTCCCCGTCGGGAGAGGGCAGAGGTTAACAGCCCTTCCAAGGAAAGACATAGAGATGGTGGTGCTCGTGAGAATGACCTACGTCATGATCTGGAGAAGAAAAGAGAGAGGGACCTGCGCCAAGAATTGATCAACAAGCAGGCTGAGAAGCAAGCTCCTGTTGACAGGCTAGCTGAGCGCAGAGGCAAGGACCCGGCAGACTTTCATAATAGCTCACGAGGGAGAGAGGACAGGAAAAGGGGCACTTATGTGCGTAAGCCAAGGAAGACTGAAGGGGTCTACCGCCCCAAGGAGACAAGTGATTTCACTAGTCGGGACTCAAGAAAGCGGAGGCCCAAACAACTTTGGGTGGCGAAAGGAGATCCGGACAGGCAGGTTACTCATGACTCGTTCATTCGCGACACGAGGTATAAACCCTCGAATGTGTTTGACCGGCTGGATGTTAACATCGATAGATCGGCGGACCCTGAGAACCAGGGCCGTTGGGCCCAATGAATTGTCTGGCCTGGAACTGTAGTGGTTTGGGGTTGGACCCGACAGTTGGCGAACTCAGAGACCTAGTACGGTCGTACAACCCAGCGGTGGTGTTTTTAAGCGAGACAAAGAAAAAGTCGAGGGCGATGGACAGAATAAAGTGGAGTCTTGGCTTCACAAATGGAGTGGCAGTGGACTGTGTTGGACAAAGTGGGGGACTTGCTCTGTGGTGGAGAGATCACGTGCAGGTAACGTGTAGGCCGTGGAGTCAGTATTTTATTGATGCGGAGCTAGTTGTCGATGGCAAAACTTTTAGATTCACTGGTTTCTATGGTGAGCCAAAGACAGAACTGAGGAAAAAATCGTGGGATGCTTTGCATTATCTGAAGGCACAAGATGACTTACCGTGGCTGTGTGCAGGAGATTTTAACGAGATTCTCACACAGGAGGAGCAATGGGGAGGAAATCCCAGGCCGTTCTCTCAGATGGAAAGTTTTAGAGACTGTTTGTCCGACTGCGGACTAGCAGACTTGGGATATTCAGGGTACACATTTACCTGGGACAACAAGCGAGAGAATGCTGCTAATGTGCAGGTTCGGTTGGACAGGGCAACATGCAACAGTGCATTCATGTCCATGTATCCAGAGACTAATGTTGAGAACTTGATCACGGAAGAATCAGATCACATGGCTATCTTAATCCGTGTTTTGGAGACTGCTCCTGGTGCACGGTCGAGTGTTGCGCGTCCTTTCTAGTTCGAAGAAATGTGGACTAGGCACGAGGGGTATGATGCTATGGTGACTAATGCATGGGCGGAAGCGGGCCGGTACGTCAATGGGGCTGGTGTATGTAGCAAACTGCACCATCTCACTTGCAGCATGCAGGCATGGGGGCGCACTGTTTTCGGATCAATTAGGAGGCAACTAGCTATGCTTAAAGACCAACTTAGAGATGCAAAAGAGAGGGCTTTGGTTACTGGGTACACACAGGAAGTGCGCGATGTTGAAGGTCAGCTCAAAGAAATCTATGAGAGGGAAGAAATAATGCAAAAACAGCGTTCCCGGGTTGGATGGTTAAAAGAAGGAGATCAAAATACTCAGTACTTTCAGAACAGAGCCTCGCATAGGAAGAGAAAAAATACGGTCCGGGCGCTGCGAGGAGAGAATGGATTGAGATGCACTGTGGACGATGGTATGCGCGAGTTGGCTGCTGGTTTTTACGAACAACTTTTTAAGTCAGAAGGGTCGATGAATGCAGAACGGGTTCTAGATTTATTTCATGAAGTGATCTCGGCTGAGATGAACGGAAAACTGACATCACCGATTTCTGATTCTGAGATTGAGACAGCTCTATTTCAGATGGGGCCGACAAAGTCGCCAGGACCGGATGGGTTACCGGCGTTGTTCTACCAACGGCACTGGTCGTTGGTGAAGGAGGACGTGTGCAAAGCAGTTAGAGACTTTCTTGCAGGGGAGGCCACGCCGGAAAGTTTTAACGATACTATCATTGCTATGATTCCGAAGGTCAACTCACCGGAGTTGTTGACGCAGTTCCGTCCGATAAGCCTTTGTAATGTCCTCTACAAAATTGCGGCGAAAGTGTTGGACAACAGGTTGAAGGTGATTCTTCCGGTTCTTATCTCCGAGGAGCAAAGTGCATTTGTACCAGGTCGGTTAATAACAGACAATGTGCTTGTAGCATATGAATGTGTGCATGCCATTAGAAGAAGGAAACGGAAGAAGCCAATGTGTGCAGTCAAGCTGGATATGATGAAGGCCTATGATAGAGTGGAGTGGGTGTTCCTGGAGAGAACTCTGGAGAGATTTGGTTTTGCCCAAGCATGGATTCAAATGATAATGAGATGTGTTCAGAGTGCTCGTTTCTGTGTGAAGCTGAATGGAGGTTTTTCCCGGAGCTTTCTACCATCAAAAGGACTCCGACAAGGGGATCCTCTATCCCCATATTTGTTCCTATTCTGTGTGGAGGGATTTTCAGCTTTGATTGCGAAGGCTCAAAGGGAGAACCAGATTAATGGAGTGAGATTTGGGTGCACTGGCTCCCATGTTACTCATCTTTTATTTGCAGATGATAGTGTGGTCTTTTTGGAAGGATCACAGGGAAACCTCCAGGCTCTTAAGGATATTTTGCAAACATATGAAGAGGCGTCTGGCCAAAAGGTGAATCTCCAAAAATCCTCTATATTTTTTTGGGAAAGGACGTAAACAAGAAGACAAGGCCACTCTGAAAAAAACGATAGAAATTGAGTCTGAAGCGTTGAGCGAGAGGTACTTGGGCCTCCCTACTGTAGTCGGAAGATCGAAAGAGGGATCTTTCCAATATGTGAGAGAGAGCTCTAAAGGAAAAGTTTCAGGCTGGAAGGGCCAAGGTTTGTCCAAAGCAGCGAGGGAAGTACTCATTAAATTGGGACTCCAATCAACACCAACGTTCACTATGAGCTGTTTTCAACTCACAAAGAAGATGTGTCGGAACCTGACTTCGATCTCCTCGAAATTCTGGTGGGGTGCTGCTGAAAGTGAAAGGAAGGTGCATTGGATTGCCTGGAATAAGATGTGCTTGCCAAAGCGTGATGGTGGGATCGGTTTTAGGAATTTTGAGGCCTTCAACCAAGCGTTGTTGGCAAAGCAGGCATGGCGTATCCTCCAGGTTCCATCCTCAATGTGTGCTCGTGTGCTGAAGGCCAGGTACTTTAAAGAATGTTTGATCATGAGTGCGACATGCTCTAGTAATGTGTCGTATACTTTCAGGAGTATTCTGCACGGGCGGGATCTCCTAAGAGAAGGAGTAATATGGCGTGTAGGTGATGGAGCATCTATTAATATTCATCATGCAAACTGGATCCCAAGGTCGGGCAGCTTAAAACCACTAGGGCAACAATACATATAGGGCATCACTAGGGTAAGTGACTTGTTGAGCCCAGATGGCACCTCTTGGGATCATGGGAAAGTGGATGCTATGTTCTCTGTACATGACGCATGTGATATCAAGTAAGTGGCAATTGGAGGCCCGGGGAGTAGTGATTTCATGGCATGGAACCATACAAAGTCAGGACAATTTAATGTGAGGTCGGCATATCACTTGTGCATGGCGCTTAAAAGGACTAAAACCGGACGGCCGGAGTCCTCGTCGTCGGTCAGCAAGCACAAGAGTTGGTTATCATTTTGAACACCAATGCACCAGGCAAGGCGAAGATCCACATGTGGCGACTGATAAAAAATGAACTGGCTGTAGGTTCTGAGTTGCATAGAAGGCGAATCAAACCGGGGATTTTCTGTACGGTTTGCGGCAGAGAAGAGACTATCGTCCCCCGTTTTTTGACGTGTGCGCACTCGGCAATGTTCTGGAAAGTGTTGAGCTCGGAGAAAGGGGTTCCGGTGGCGATCCCACCGGTGTTGGACGGACCCCATGGAGAGCTTGCTTCATGGCTGCTGCAGTGGTTCCAGGATGTAGGTGATCAGGAGAAGGACTTGATGGTCCAGGCTACGTACGGCCTTTGGCTTGCACGAAATGAAGCGAGGGATGGCAAGCGAATAGCAGACCCGAGGGTGGTGGCTGAGACAGTATACCAACACATCACTGAGTGGGTAGCTGTTCATGAGAGGCAACAGAAGATCCCATCTCCGGCACCGGCTGTGAGGTGGAGTCCACCGGAACAAGGATGGCTCAAAGCTAATTCTGATGGAGCCTTGGCGAAAAACCGAGATCGTGGCGGGGGCGGGGTGGTCCTTAGAGATCACGGCGGAGCATTCAGGGGGGGTGCATCTTTTGTATTCCCTGGTGTTTCCGACCCAGAGATCGCCGAGGTTTTGGCATGCAGGAAAGCAGTGCAAATGACAATCCAAACGGGAGCGACAAAAATTCAGGTGGAAGTTGATAACAAAGGAGTTGCTGCTCAGCTGAACGACAAGGCGAAGAATCTCTCCATTACGGGGCCGATCATTGAGGATATCAAGATGTTGGCGCGGCCACTTCAAGGATTTAAAGCGACATGGGTAAGGAGATCAGGGAATAATGCAACTCACTTGCTAGCTAGGTTGGGTGTTAGTACCGAACTCTGTACTTTTTGGCCTTCTGTGTCACCAAACTGTATTCTTCATGTTATCTCGGACGAGATCCCAGCTATGGGGTGAGTAATAAAGGTTGATGATTTTCAAAAAAAAAAAAGCAATTTACAGCAGCGGACGAAACTCTGCCATCGAACAGTTCCACCTCCCTCGAAAGAAAAAGGGAAACGTTGCGTGCCGGCGGACCGGCTGAAGCGACGCGCCGGTCGCGCGTGCGTCGCTGGATCCCTCACGATTTAACGCCACTGATTTGTGCCACGTCACGCTGCTGTGGGCTCCGCGCGCACCGCTTTCCGCGTTCCTTATCTACACTGCGTAGCTGCCTGTCCACTCGTTTCTTCTTATCTCTTCTAGCCTGAGCTCGCCGCTTCCCATCTCCCTCGTCTTTTCTCCTCAGATTCCACCGGGGTGCTATGCTCCTGCTCATGTACAAGCGCACCGCAGGGCTGCAGCACCACCGGCACCACGACCGCTTCAAGCTTTAGATTGGGAAACTGCTCCCCCTATTTCCCCCCTGTTGTGACCCAGCGGCCTTGCCCGACCAGCAGGACGGCGAGATGCGACCCCGCGTGACGGCAAACACATGATGCTGCAATGTGGGGTGGTGGGGCTGGGACCGGTGGGCCGCGGTGCTGGAACCACCACGGCGGCGAGCTGCGACCCCATACCCCGTCGTCTTCCTCTGTCGGGGGCGTGCTGCAACCGACAACTGAGGAAGCTGGAACCGGCGGCGAGCGGGCTTCAACCGGTGGCAAAAAAAGCTACGAGGGGGGCGCGACGTGCGACAACGCGGCCGAAATGCTGGAACCAGCAACCATTTTTGCTGGAACCAGCGAGCCGAGGTGCTGCAACTGGTGACAAGAGCTGCGACGTGCGCGCGGCGGGCGACGACGCGGCGAGATTTGTGTTGGAACCAGCCAACTGTTTTGCTACAACGGTGACCGCGGCCGCGGCTAGCTCGAGCCGTGCACGCGGGATGCTACAACGGTCACCACGGTGACCACGGCGCGTTGTATTTTTGCTACAACGGTCACCCTGACTAGCTGGAACTGTGCACGCGGGATGCTGCAACGGAGTTGACCTTGGTGAGCACGGCGCGCTGGATTTTGCTACAACGGTCACCACGACTAGCTGGAACCATGCACGCGGGATGCTGCAAACGGTGACCGCGGCGAGCACAATGTGCTGGAGAGCTTCTATGGCGACGGTGGGGCACCCCTGTGGCGAGCTGGTGATTGCTGGAACCAGCAATCAGCGGTGCTACTTCGGGCACGATGTTCTGCTGCAACCGGCCACGACATCGCCCTGGCGGCCACGAGCTTTTTGGCGCGGCGAGTTTTTTTGCTGGAACCGTCATCCTCGTTTGCTACAACCGGGCACGACGTTTGCTACGACCGGCCACGACGGCCCCAGCTGGCATCTTCGTCAGAGCTCGAAGACCAAGGAGGCACGTTGACGGGGACGTCGGCGGCGGTGAGCGAGGTGGACCTCTTTTCCTCACGCAAGATTGTGCCAGGGCGACGCGGGGGTGTTGGTTGACTTTTTTTCCTTTTTGTTGTTCCTCTGTGTGCGAGAGGTGGACGAGGACGAGCTCTAATCAAACGGCTGTTAGCAAGTAGATCGGGTGGCCGCGCGGCGACCGGCCCAAATTTGGGCCGGTCGACCGGCGCCTATCACCCACCAAAGAAAAAGATCGAACAGTTCCACCCATTGCGTTCGCGTCCAAAAAAAAAAAAAAAAAAATTACATACGAGCCAATCAACACGTCCGCCTCACAACAAAATTAGCTACAATTACGGCAATTAACACGTCCGCCTCACAACTGGCTAAACTTACGGGAATCAGCTGGACCTTCCTGCCTTTGCCCACCCGGACGTACGTCACAGCCGCCCAGCCTGTCCTGCGCCCTCGCCGCCATGTGCAGCGGACGACGGCTGCGCCGACGAGCTTCTGGCGAACGCAGGTGCAGACTATCCTCTTGTGCGCAATATGCGGCCAGTTCCATCCCAGTTAATCTCGATGTCTTTCTTCGATGTCACTGTTCAGACTTCCTTCGATGTCGCCGTTCAGACACACACTGCACACTGCAGTGAGACGTCGGCGCCGCCAAGCCACTGTTGCGCCATCGCCGCCCAGCCACTGTTGCCCATCGCCGCCTAAAGCAGCCGACGACGTCGGCGCCGACAAACTCCTCAGGCAACGCACCTGCCTGCACCAAGGGAACATGGTATGATTTTACAGGATATTCAATTGGGTCAACGATTTTACAGGAAATTCTATTTAACATATATGTGCGTACTTCATTGCTTCCCTAATCCCTGTCAAATTTGCATCTTTATAACAATGTTCTTCACTCTCAAATTTGCATATTTAGAACAGTGCTGATCAATGCACCATTTTTGTACAAACCATAACAGATCTACCTGCTATGACTTCAACATGAATTTTAACAGTGCATCAAACTGGGGCCCTCCATCATATTGTTTTAACAGTATAGTAGTCGAATCTGTATGACTAAATGAATAAAACCCAGTCAGTATGATCTATTTGTAACCTGGTCCAAGAGAGTGGAGAAGAAAACCCAGTCCAAGAATATGCATTTTTCTGTACATAAATGAGGTCATCTTCTATTATCAAATTTGCATATTAGATGGCTGCAGGATAAACAAAAATATGAAACCAAACATATAGGCTCGGAAACAGTTTGGATTTTGCAAGAGAAGATCTACTAAAGTAACTGATATATTCAGAAATTAAGTGAATAAGTGCCTGGTCATTTTGGCCAAACCAAATCCAAGACTATCATGAAGTAAACCTGTCAATTACTTCTGTACAACGTTCAAAAGCTTCGGGTTGATGTATATGGCAAGCAGGTATGCCTCCCCATACCCATCTTTGTGTTTATTCCAGAGTCCCAAAATTTTTGGATGCAACAAATTCCATGACTCTTAGATGGTCTTCAATATCCATTTCTTGTAAGCCTGCAAAATTACTTCTGTTATAACCGGGGGTCTGGGACAACAAGAAATATATCTAAAAGGTTGTGCTATATCATTGAATAACACTTGTGCAGCTGCGTAAGTACTACTGAAGATGCCAGAGATGTTTATGGATTTCTAATAAGGCAAGTTATTCCAAGAAAGGAAATTTTTAGGTGATACACTCTTTTAGCCAACCACCGTCCTCTATATGACAGCCATACCGTCATCATTATCCTACATTATCAATTATTCATTCTTCAAGCTGTATTATCCTACAGTCATACATACTTATCCTACTGTATTATCCTACTATGCTTCTCTTGATCCTCTTTGATTTGCTGTAAAGCTCGCATTTGGAAACTTAACCCTGAACTTCTAAAAACATGCTTTCATTTTTTTTTTAAAGTAAATTTCTTTGGCAGGATCAAGCCAAATCAACCTCATCCGTCTTGGTCCCTAGCGCCCCTAACCACCCAGAATTCAAATCCACCAATCAATCAACTTTATCGCAGTATGGTTGCCTCAAGAATATTAACTAACTAGAATCCCCACTCTTAACAGCTGCTGCAACGAAGTTAAGAACGTCTAATCGAACAGCTTACTCCAAGATTAGACAGTACGAAAATAGGATCACCCCAACTTCTAATTTTTCTCCCCGATTCTAAAATGACTCTCATGCTTAAACCTAGACTACTGAGCTACATATGTACTATACAGGAATGGATAACAATTAGGGATTAGCAGAAGTGGGTAATGGGGAGTACCTCAAATCAGAAATAAGCAGATATGAAAGCCGAAGTGGGGAATAGATCGTCTACCGGCGCCGGCTTGCACTTGCAGGGGACCAGCCACCGCGGCACTGCTGCAGGACCTGGGCAGGGCAGGGCGCGGCGCAGTCGCACGCACAGGGTGGTGGGAGCCACCGACGAGCGAGATGGAGAGGAAGGCACCGGGCGCGGAGGTTGTGACGCATGATTGCCACTGCCGCCGATCTGATGGAGACGAGTCCCGCGCCCAGCGACCATGCCGAGCTCGAGCGGATCCTTGGGCACTTCGGCGACCGACTCGACGAGAAGGGGCCGAGAAGAGTGGGGAGAGTGAGAGACCTCGCTCCGGCGATGGGGATGAAGAGAAGGGGCGGCCTGAGGAGGTTGAGAGAGAGAGAGAGAATTGTGGGCTTGTGGCCACCATGGAATAGGGAGCAGTGGGGAGACAGTGAAGGGATAAGGTCGGGGGCAGGTTGGTGACGAGGTGAGGAGAACTGAGAGGGAGAGACAAGTGTGCTCTTTTTTTAGCTCTTTTCTCTTTTTTGAGGGGTCGTTTCTTTTCTTTTCTGAGTTGGTCTTTTAGCCCTTTTGGTCTAAGTCAGATCAGATATAGCGTCCGATGTTGTCCAATTCATTTTTTATCCCTAGCGCTTTTGGTCATTTGGTTTGTATTTAGCATTGGACTTTGTCCAATTCTTTTTTATCAGGTGTGTCCAGTTTGACTATGTGGGTGTGCGATCGTTTTATACGGTCACAAGGGGTTAAAAAAGTATTCAGTCACAATCATTTTGAAAGTTTTATAAAACTATTAAGATTTTTATCGGTATTTTTTATTGAACATATCAAAATTTCATAATCATGCAAGTTGTGGTCTCTGAATGTTAAATTTCATGGAGTACCTAATGGGAGGTATTTTGTCCGACACTCATATTTTGCTGTATAGGATGATTCATTGGCAGCCATATAAAGGTTTTTATTTCGAAATATGTCAAGTTCAGTTCAATTTTATTTATACTTACATTTTCTTCAGCATTATTTTTATGTTAATTTTGAAATTTACGCCATGAATTTGTTTTTTCAGTTTTACAAGTACTCCCTCTGTAACACCCCCATGTAATGAAGTACTGTTACTCCCTAATTAAGTTGCCATGTCATCATATTAACCTTGCTAATTGCCACTTTGGTTCAAACACAATTCAAATTCAAGTATCAAGTCAAATTTTCATTTCTTCAAATAGTAAAACAAAAGTGTACATGTTTTTGAAAATAATCCAAAAGTAATTAAAAAAATAAAACCAACATTAATTGAATTACAAATTTGACCCTAGCAACCAAAACAGTGGACCAGTAGCAATTTATTTGGCCTTTTCAAATTCTAAAAATATTAAAACCATTCGAATTGACCCCAAACTTTTTGTGCCACCTGACAATATTGTGCTTGATTTATGTGAAAAGTTTCGCATCTAACAAAAATCATTTAGTAGTTAAATTAAATAGGAAACAGAGAAGGAATAAATAAAACAGAAAAAAATTTTGAAGAACTGCACTATGCACTTGTAGCCCACTGCTACAGTGCACAGCCCAGCCCACCATCGGCCTTCTCCTCCCTCTCTGTACACAGGAGGAGGCAGAGCCAGGACTTGGCCGCCATCCACGGCGCCATGGCCTCGTCTGTCGTGTCGATCATCCGCTGGCACCCCGAGATGCATAAAGCCCTCCCCGACACGACGGACGAACCCTAGCGCTGTTTCCCTCTTCCTCTTCCTCGTTTTCGGTCTGGAGCTCGTAACCGAGCTCGGCATCGGCGCGCCGCCGTCATTCCCGTGGCCATCGACCGCTCCTCGTCATCGCACCATGTCCAGGAGAACCGTCACCCTCGACCACGTCTCCCCCCTGCATTGAGTCGAGGCGTAAGGCCCCGTACGCTCCGCATCGAGCCGCCTTCCCCGCCACGGCCGCCGCGGTCATCTCCGTCGATCTCCACCACCGCGCGACCCCGCCCCTCTCCGACCACGTCCCCAACCTCACTGTGAGGCTCTCCTCCGATTCCCGGCCTTTCCCCCTCGTTTCTGTCGCCATAGCCGTCGTCCCTCGCTCGCTATGGCCGCCATGGCCGGAGCTCCATGTCCGCGCGCGCACAGCCGCTCCTGGCCGCGCCCCTGCAGCTCGCGCGCGCCTGCGTGCGTGCACCTGCCCACGCCCATGGCCACCTCGCCCCGGTCGCTCCCCTGCCCGCCCGCGCGCGCTGCGACTGCTGCTTGCTGCGCGGCTGCTGCGTACTACTGCTGCTGCCAAGCGCTGCCCTGCCCGCTGCTCTGCCTGCTCTCCTACGCTGCTGCTTGCTCTGCTTCAGCTGCTGATGCTGCTTGCGGCCGCTGCTCCCTGATGCTCTGCTGCTGCGCTGCCGCTGCTAGCGCTGCTTTAGTGTTGCTGCTGCTCATGTACTGCCGGCTGCCGCTGCTTCTGCCGCTGCTCTGCTCCGCTTGCTGCCGTTGCTAGGCAGGGCCATGGCCGGCTGTGTTTGTGTGTGTGTGTGCGCCCGAGTGTGTGTGAGCTGAGTGTGCCGTGTGTGTGTCTGTGTGTGTTATGTGGAAGGCCCAAATTAGCTTAGGAGCTAGTTTAATTAGTGGCTAGATTAGCTTTAGGTTTAATTTGTTGTCTAATTAGTATAAAGCATATGACATATGGATCCCATCTTCTAACTAATAACCCATTAAAACAATCTAAAAAAATGTGGGTCTATGACATGTGGACCCGCCTACACTATTTACCCTTTGACCAGTCAACCTTTGACTGGGTCAACCCAACCCCACCGGCCCCACTGTCATAGGCTATGGCTAGAGTAGAAATAGGTGACAAAAGAATTTGCACTGTTTAAATTCAAAATTAAATAATTAAAAGAATTCTCGAAAATTGGTAAAACTTCGAAAGTTTATATAAAACAAACCGTAGCTCGGATGGAAATAATTTATATATGAAAATCGATCATAAAAATATAACGAATCCAATAGTGCCACTTGTTTGCATGACAAACATCTCTAACATGTTGAACCTTGAACATTTGCTCCCAGATCAGTAAATGAAGAGTGAATTTGAACCGGGAAGCTCCAATTTAATTACCTAGTAATGCATTAGGTCTCATCAGCATCCTAATTAGTCAGAACCATGCATTGTGTTGCATTTGCTTGATCTGTTATTTATTTGTTTCCCCTCCGTTGATTCTTTTCCGGTAGACCCTGATACTCCCTTAGTACCTGAGATCGTCTACGGCTACGCTTTCGAAGATTCCTTTTCGTTTGCCGAGCAACCAGGCAAGCAAAACCCCCTTGATCATCCAGATATCGCCTACTCTTTCTCTCTATTGCTTGCATTAGAATTGCTTCTGCTGGTATTCTGATAGCTCATATTCTGATGCATAGCCTGATTTCGTCGCCTGCTATTGATACTTTACCCGCCACCCTCTATGCTTAGTTAGATATGCTATGTTTCATCAGCTGGCCCTTCACCCTTGTCCATTTGCCATGCTTGTTATCGGGCCGTGATCACTCTGGGTGATGATCACGGAAATGATTACATATTGCAATACTTTAAACTGTAAAGTCGGGCCGGCTCCAAGAGTGCCCGCGAGAGAATAATGTTAAAGACGGGTCGGCTCCAAGAGCACCCGCGAGTGATATTGTGGCGGAACGACAGGGCAGGCGGAGACCACCTAGGAGAGAGGTGGGCCTGGTCCTTGGTCGTGGTCCGTGTGTTATCAAGTCGGAGCGACAGGGATCCTGTTCGTCTTCGCGAGTTACTAAACACGCCTAACGGATTTGGGTATTTGATCTGAGTTGGCCGCTGGCCTATACGCACTACCACCACGTGGGATAATGGTTATGGGACCCTCGGCTCCGTATGTATCAGTCGAAAGCTCTGTCAGACGTCCAGTTCAGCATTGTGGCCGGGTCGGATCGTGTCACCCAGCACACGGGTGGCGCTGGTATCCACCCTGCACACAACGACCCGGAGTGCAAAGGGCGATGGGCCCAAGACCCCTGAGCACTTAGGATGTAGACCGGCGGGGACCTCTCTGCTGAGCCTAGGTAGGACTACGTCGTGTCGATCAGCCGAGGCCGGGCATGACCGAGAAAAGTGTGTCCGGCCAGAGTTAATCGAGCGTGTTGGGTAACAGTAGTGCACCCCTGCAGGGAAGTGATCTATTTGAATAGTCGTGTCCATGGTAACAGGACGCTCGGAGTTGTATCCTTATCTGCTACAACTACAAATGGATACTGTTACAATGTTAAACTGTTACTACTGCTCTCGAGATCACTTTCTCGCAGGGTAGTCGAGGAAGGATCTTAGGGCATTACTAAAATATAATTGTTGTTATATGTTACTGTACTCTACTCTCTTCTGATGCTGCAAGATTGCTTCAAGATAGGCTAGGCTTTTCCACCCTCTGTTCTGGCATTTTTGCAGTTTAGTCCAAAGATATAGCCCCATTCCTTTGATACCGATGCATACTTAGTATAGTTCTGATGTCAGTCTTGCGAGTACTTTGGATGAGTACTCACCGTTGCTGTGCTTTCTCTTTTCCCCATACTCGATTGCTGCGATCAGACGACGGAGTCCAGGAGCAGGAGATCCCCGGAGGCACCTACTATTTCGTTGAGTCCGCCGACCAGGAGTAGTTCGGAGGCCCTAGGCAGGAGGCCTTCGCCTTTTCGATCAGTGTCGCTGTTTGTGCTAGCCTTCTTAAGGCAAACTTGTTTAACTTTGTGTCTGTACTCAGATACTATTGCTTCCGCTGATGCTTGTATGCCTCGAGCTTATGTATTCGAGCCCTCGAGGCCCCTGGCTTGTAATATTAAGCTTGTATGATTTCCCATGAGTCTCTGATCTTGATCGTGTGCTTTTACGTGTATGATTAGTGCACGGTCGAGCAGGGGCGTCACACCCTCCGTCCCAAAATAAGTGTCTCAACTTTGTACTAACTTTAGTGTAAAGTTGTACTAGAGTTGACACTTATTTTGGGACGGAGGGAGTATTTGTTAAGACATATGAACACTTTTATGTTTCATTTCGCAAAAAAAAAACACTTTTATGTTTCGCAGTGAGTGTTTTTAGGGAGGTTTGTTTCTCCACTTTTTTTCGTCTCATAAGTGTTTTGTACGTTGTTTGTTTTTTTCTCTGTGCAAATAGTCTCGTACGCCTTCCGTGTTAGACTTTATAAAAAAAAATTTAATGCATGCACAGAGGGACTCGAACCATGGTCTTCTGAAAAGAGCACGCGCGCACAACCAACTCACCAAGCTGATGTCTTTGGTGGAACAACCGAAGGTCCAGCCTATTAGGAAAGTGAGTTTTATTTTTAAAAAAAAACTAAGCCGCTGGCTCCACAAGCCCACTCAGCTGGGCCTATACGCTGCCCACCTGCTATGGCCCAACTAAGTTTGCCCATCGAAAGATCGTTTCGTCGTACATCACTTGCCTTTTTTTTATGTCGCCCCGCACGTCCCTATTCTGGATGCGTTTTGACTTTTGACGATCAAAGAGTTCGACAACCAAACTCTTCTTGCTCTCACATACAAAAAAACACCTACAAATCAGGAGAAAATAGATTCCAAAAAAAAATTTAGGACCTACAAATCTAGGGAAAATAGATTCCAAAAAAATTCCAGCCATGGGAGAAAACCAACTCTACGCCCAAGAGTTAGTGGAGCACATGTCGGACCTCTGTCATCCATTTGCGATCCGTCCTCGCCTCCATGACTCGCGCCGTCGCGGATATCTCCTGTGAGTGTGATGCGATCAGACACCACCCAGATCGGATTGATTGCTAATTAGTACTGCGTCCGGAAACACTAGTAGAAAACGGACCTTTTGTCCGCAGCTTTAGTCCCGGTCGGGTTTTGAACCGGCACTAATGTGACCATTAGTCCCGGTTCGGGACGGGCATCATTAGTCGTGGTTCGTTCCGGACCTTTAGTCCCGGTTCGTAACACGAACCGGGACTAATGTGGTGGTGGCAGGCTGGTGTCAGCTGGGGCCCCCACGAGCCCCTTTAGTCCCGGTTGGTATCACCAACCGGGACTACAGGTCCCCCCTTTAGTCCCGGTTCGTAACACGAACCGGGACTAAAGGGTGGTGGCAGGCTGGTGTCAGCTGGGGCCCCCACGAGCCCCTTTAGTCCCGGTTGGTATCACCAACCGGGACTAAAGGCCCCCCCCTTTAGTCCCGGTTGGTGATACCAACCGGGACTAAAGATCCCCTATATGAATTCGGCCAGCCCGATCACAGTACTCCTCCCTTTTTTTCCCCTTCTTCCCCTCCTTTGTTCTTCCTCTTCCTCGAGCTCATCCTCCATTTTTGCCAAAATTTGTCAAGATTTGGAGGCACCCCATCCATCCAAGTGTTCACAAAGGTTAGCAACTTTGTCCTTTCATCTCTCATTGCTAGATTAGCTCTTGCAATGCTCTATAAGTATAGTGATTTGTGGGTTTTAGTTTGGGAGTATTTATATGTGGTAGTTCATTTGATTTATATGCAATTTGAGCTCAAATTAACTTCTTACTTTGCATGTGTAGGTGTGGTTTACTTAGTGCCTTCCCGTCCCCGTCCTAACCACCGTCGATCGCCCGCACCGTCCCGTCGCCGTCACCACACCTTGGTGAGCCTCTTGTTCGTTCTTATCCTTTTTATAAAAAAAATCTTATTTGTATGATTTAGATAGTTAATTGTATAATTTTCTTACATGTATGATTGTTTGTTATACATAGTGCCATGACTTTGATATCCGTCCCCGTCGGCCCTCGTCCGGTTTATGATTCAGATGTGGTATATATATTCTCTTTTATAACTATTTGTTGCATTTCGCATTTATGACAATTATGCCCATCAAGTTGACATAGATATTTTTATCTAGGAGGTATGTGAACCGGAAATTGCAACCGACATAGATATTCTTGTCAAGAAGTTAAATTTAGTTGAAAAAGAAAACGAGTATTTGAAAGAAAAATTGAAAAGAGTTGAAGAAGAGAAGATGAAACTGGAGTTGTATGTTGCCGATGCCGTCGATGATCACAAGATCAAGATGGATGCAATGCGCTTGAAGATTAGAAAATTTAAAAAATATGCCATTGATAATGAGGCTTGGTATCACTATGCTGTTGGATCAATTGTTACCTTAGTTGCGATCTTGATCGCATTTGTTGTTGCATTTAAATGCTTTAGCTAGAGAGTTTGTATGTTGCTTTATGAGAACAAGTGTGTATGAACTTTATGTATGAACTTGTATTAATTTGGTCTTTTCGGTGTTGTGTAATGAAGATGAGCCGGCAATGGATGTACGATGACCGATGCTCTCCCCAGTTCATTAATGGCGTGCATACTTTTCTGGTTGCGGCTGAGGCAAACAAGCGGGCGGATGGTTTTATGTATTGTCCATGTGCTGGCTGTAAGAATGATCGAAATTACTCTAACTCAAGAACCATTCATGTCCACCTGTTTGAGTCCGGTTTCATGTCCGGCTATAACTGTTTTACCAAGCACGGAGAAAGAGGGGTCCTAATGGAAGAGAATGAAGAAGAAGAGGATGACGACAGCTATCCTGGCCATGGGTTCCATGAATACGATGGTACAACAATGGGGGAAGAAGCTGAGCCGGCAATGCAGGAAGGAGCTGAAGAAGAGGCATTAGATGAGCCTGCTGATGATCTTGGTCGGGCCATTGCCGATGCAAATAGAAACTGTGCAAGTGAAAAGGAGAAGCTGAAGTTGCAGCGCATGCTAGAGGATCACAAGAAATTGTTGTACCCAAATTGCGAAGATGACAAGAAAAAGCTGGGTACCATACTGGAATTGCTGCAATGGAAGGCAGAGAATGGTGTACCTGACAAGGCATTTGAAAAGTTGCTGAAAATAATGAAGAATAAGCTACCAAAGGACAACGAATTGCCCGACAGTACGTACGAAGCAAAGAAGGCCGTCTGCCCTCTAGGATTAGAGGTGCAGAAGATACATGCATGCCCTAATGACTGCATCCTCTACCGCGGTGAGTACGAGGATTTGAATGCATGCCCGGTATGCTGTGCATTGCGCTATAAGATCGGCCACGATGACCCTGGTGATGTTGCGGGCGAGCGCCCCAGGAAGAAGATTCCTGCCAAAGTGATGTGGTATGCTCCTATAATACCACGGTTGAAACGTTTTTTCCAAAACAAAGAGCATGCCAAGTTGATGCGATGGCACAAAGATGACCATAAGAAAGACGGGAAGTTGAGAGTACCCGCTGACGGATCACAGTGGAGAAAAATCGAGAGAAAGTGGAAGGACTTTGCAGATGACGGAAGGAATGTATGGTTTGGTTTAAGTGCAGATGGCATCAATCCTTTTGGGGAGCAGAGCAGCAATCATAGCACCTGGCCTGTGACTCTATGTATCTATAACCTTCCTCCTTGGTTGTGCATGAAGCGGAAATTCATTATGATGCCAGTGCTCATCCAAGGCCCCAAGCAACCCGGCAACGACATTGATGTGTACCTAAGGCCATTAGTCGAAGAACTTTTAGAGCTGTGGAATGGAAAAGGTGTACGTGCGTGGGATGAGCACAAACAGCAGGAATTTGACCTGCGAGCGTTGCTGTTTGTAACCATCAATGATTGGCCTGCTCTCAGTAACCTTTCAGGACAGACAAACAAGGGATACCACGCATGCACGCACTGTTTAGATGATACCGACAGTATATATTTGGATAAATGTAAGAAGAATGTGTACCTGGGGAATCGTCGATTTCTTCAGAGCAGGCATCCCGTAAGAAAGAAAGGCAAGCATTTCAAAGGTGAGGCAGATCACCGGAAGAAGCCTCGCCACCGTACTGGTGATGATATACTTGATATGGTCAAGGATTTAAAAGTAATCTTTGGAAAGGGTCCTGGCGGACAATCTGTTCCGAATGACGCTGACGGACGCGCACCCATGTGGAAGAAGAAATCTATATTTTGGGACCTACCCTATTGGAAAGACCTAGAGGTCCGCTCTGCAATCGACGTGATGCACGTGACGAAGAATCTTTGCGTGAACCTGCTAAGCTTCTTGGGCGTGTATGGGAAGACAAAAGATACACCGGAGGAACGGGAGGACCAGCAACGTATGCACGGAGAAGACGGCATGGATCCAAAGCAGTTTCAGGGTCATGCCAGCTACGCTCTTACCAAAGAAGAGAAGGAAATCTTCTTCGAATGCCTGCTCAGTATGAAGGTCCTGTATGGCTTCTCGTCGAATATAAAGGGAATAATAAATATGGCAGAGAAAAAGTTCCAGAACCTAAAGTCTCATGACTGCCACGTGATTATGACGCAACTGCTTCCGGTTGCATTGAGGGGGCTTCTACCGGAAAACGTTCGATTAGCCATTGTGAAGCTATGTGCATTCCTCAATGCAATCTCTCAGAAGGTAATCGATCCAGAAATCTTACCAAGGTTAGAGAATGATTTGGTGCAATGTCTTGTCAGTTTCGAGTTGGTGTTCCCACCATCCTTCTTCAATATCATGACGCACGTCCTAGTTCACCTAGTCGAGGAGATTGCCATTCTGGGTCCTGTATTTCTACACAATATGTTCCCGTTTGAGAGGTTCATGGGAGTCTTAAAGAAATATGTTCGTAATCGTGCTAGGCCAGAAGGAAGCATCTCCAAGGGCCATGAAACAGAGGAGGTCATTGAGTTTTGTGTTGAGTTTATTCCTGACATTAAGCCGATTGGTGTTCCTGAATCGCGGCATGAGGGCAGACTGGGTGGAAAAGGCACGCTAGGAAAGAATTCAGTAATATGCCAGGACGGGCATTCTTTGGCGCAAGCACACTACACAGTTCTACAAAGTTCCGCCTTGGTGGCTCCGTATATCGAGCAACACAAGAATATTCTACGCTCCAAACACCCGGAGCAGTCTGACGACTGGATTACACATGAACAAACTGTGACTTTCGCCGGTTGGTTGCAGACACGTCTCATGCATGACGACACTGTTGCAGATGACCTGTACTTGCTATCCAAGTTACCATCTTCGACTATATTGACTTTCAAAGGGTACGAGATAAATGGGAATACATTTTACACGATCGCCCAAGATAAAAACAGCGCCAACCAAAACAGTGGTGTCCGCTTTGATGCAGCAAACACCAATAGGCCAAAGGACACATATTATGGTTACATAGAGGAGATATGGGAACTTGACTATGGACTTGGTTTGAAGGTCCCTTTGTTTCGGTGCAAATGGGTCAATCTGAGAGGAGGCGGGGTAAAGGAAGACCCGCAGTATGGAATGACAACAGTGGATCTCAACAATCTTGGGTACGCAGACGAACCATTCGTCCTAGCCAATGATGTGGCGCAGGTTTTCTATGTGAAGGACATGTCTACCAAGCCGAGAAAAAGAAAAGATAAGGAAGCGAATACATCATACGATGAGCCAAAGCGCCACATAGTTCTTTCAGGGAAAAGAAACATCGTGGGAGTGGAGGACAAGACAGACATGTTAGAAGATTATGAAAAGTTTCATGAAATTGCTCCCTTCACAGTGAATGTTGACCCGAGCATCAAGTTAAACGATGAAGATTGTCCATGGTTACGGCACAAAGGGACACACGCGAAGAAAAAGTTTTATATCCAAAGATCCCACTCTGGGATGTGACCGGCTTCTCTAGTTAGTTTCCGGACTTATATATCTGGAAAGTCCCACTTCGGACAAACCGGAGGGAATCTTTGTAATAGAACTCCGACTTATGTGTTTTGGCATTTGAAACGCGAAGAAATATTATGTCCAAAGCCACGTCATCAATTTTCAACCCTTTCTGACTTCATTTGCTATTTTTCATGCATTTACTGATTTTTTTGAGCTAAATGACTATGAAATTGAAAAGCACTACAAATCACAATCAGAAAAGGTTGAAAGTTGGCATGGTATCATCATTTCACCCACATAGCATGTGCTAAAAAGTTGAGAGGGTTACGGCAAAAACTGGATGCACTTCGTGTACAAAATGGACAATCTCTTTCGAAGTATCACGCTTTCGGACGAAAACTCGTCTGTTACAAAGGCATTTCATTTTTTAAAATAACCTAAGAATTACCAAATTGAATATAATGATAAAACACACTAATATTAAACAGCAGAAAAAAGAATCACTGAAAAATCTTTTTTTAAAATAAAGTTATTCACAAACTAGTGATTCACACAAATTTCAAATAATTCAAATTTGAAAACTACTGGCACTAACAGAAAGTTTATAATTTTTTTTACCTAAAGCAAAAAGATTCACTCAGAAACTCTAAATAAAGCAAAAAACAACCAAGAAACAAAAGAAAATAAATATAGAAGAAAACAAAAAAAAACTGAAAAGTAAAAAAAAAAGCCCGCCTACTGGGCCGCCACGGCCTGCATACGACTAGACACCCACTAGTTGGGCCAGGATGCAGGCCCGCAAGGCCCAGTATGGCCCACAGGGCACGAAAGAACGGTAGGCCTTGTAGGCCTGCTTTAGAGAGGAGCTCGAATGAGCTACCGCGCCGGGGTTTATAAACCAGTGCGAGCGCCCTTCGCTGGGCGAGGTGGGACTAAACATCCACCACACTGCGCCGTGCCAGGAACAGGCCTTTAGTCGCGGTTGGAGCCACCAACCGCGACTAAAGGGGGGCCTTTAGTCGCGGTTGGAGCCACCAACCGCGACTAAAGGTGAATTTCATCCAGTCCAAGCGGCGGGAAGCGAGACCTTTAGTCGCGGTTGGTGGCTCCAACCGCGACTAAAGGTGGCCTTTAGTCGCGGTTGGAGCCACCAACCACGACTAAAGGCTCTCATATATATAACTCCACTTACGATCCTCTCCATTCTCTCGACGCCAAACACAGGCGACGCCGCCAGGCTGCTGCGCGCCGCCGCCTGCCCCGATCGACGCCGTCGCCGCCCCCGACGCCGGCCGCCCGTCCCTCCTTGTCGACCCCTACTCCGGACGCGCCCTTCCTCGCCGATCCCCGACGGCGCCGCCGGCCCGCGCGCGCGCGCCCGCTCCTCGCTGCGCCGCCTGCCCCGACGCCGTCGCTGCCCCCGATTCGCCTTGCCTCGCCGTCGCCCCGCTGTGAGCTCAGTTCCTCCCTCTCCCCCCTCCCTCGCCCCCTGCCGCCATGGCCGCCCGTCCCCGAGCCCCCCCCCCCCCCACACACATGCATGAACACACATACACACACACACATTTTCTATTTAGATGTTTTAGTTGTTTTTCACTAGTATATATGTATGTATGAATGCATGTTAGATGGATATAATTAGTGTTTAATTCGTATAGATTTTTTTTAATATAATGTTGTTTTTCTGTTTTTTAATGGATGTATAGAAGTATGCTTAATTAGTGTTTCTTTTTCTGTTTTTTAATTTTTTATACTTTTAGTTATAGAAATGTTAGATGAATGTTTTTTAGTTTTTTATACTTTTAGTTATAGCTAGATAAATGTTAGATATAAAAACGTTGAGGAATTTTGACATTTGATCCAATGTATAGCAATTAGTATTTGCAAAAGTTGCATATTTTAATGTTGTATTTGCAATAGATTTTCTTAGTCCTTTAAGGGATTAATTATCAGGAATGCCCCCATTATGGATGTGCACAAGTTGATCCAATTTCTTTCTGATCTCATGCATCTACCTTTCGGATCTCTGAATACTAAATTGTTTTATCTTTCTTCTGGATTAGTTAAATAAAAGCTATGGACAATACCGGCAGAGAAGGAGAAGAGGCTGTGTTCGACATCATACGCTCCACGAGCCCAGATGATCATGATGACGGCTCGCAATATCTGAACCCTTCGGGTGAGGGTATGATGTTTGATGAAGACGAACGAATAGATGAAGGTGACGACAACGATGTTGACGAAGAAAATGTTCTTCAAATGACCGGCGAGGTATATTTAATATATAAGCCATCCGGTGATCATTACATGTCTTAATTGATTTGTATGTATTAACGAATCGATCTTTCTTCTTTTAGGCCTCCGGATCGAGCAAATCTTGTACAAGAGACAGGGTAGTTCGAGGCCCGGCCAAAAAGTTGGACAAAGGCGTAAAGTTCAACATCGATTCCATCAAAACATCAACTGGCGAACCGCTTGAACCTAAGAAAACTGCGACCACGCTCAAGAATCAATGCAGAGTTATTGTCAGGGACCAAATCCCGATCTCCGTTCAAGAATGGAGAAAGCCAGCAAAGGGAGATCGAGCAGGAGTTACTTTTGTCGACGAAAGAGCAAAAGATGTGCTTTGGACTACGCTCATGGAACATTTCACCCTACCAGATAATTTGACAGATGCAGATCTGAAGAAAGTCAGAAACTATGCTCTTAAAAAGATGGCGATCACATTCAACACCTTCAAGAAAAATGCATGGGCTAAGTACGTCAAATAAAAAAAGAAGACTCCAGAATTCACGAGAGCACTGGTGAAGGCAAAAGATCACTGGGACGCTTTCGTGAAGTTCAAGGAATCGGAAGAAGCTAAGGAACTGTCGAGGAAAAACAAGATTAATGCTGCGAAAAAGAAGTGGCACCATCGTCTGGGGCGAGGTGGCTACCAGGTGGCCCTGGCTAAGTGGCATCAATCTGAGCAAAAGATGATTAGTAAACGGGTCAGTCCAGTTACATTGACATGGCCCCCCAGGTGCAGGACATGGTTTTATGCGCATGGGGGGAAGTTGGACCCAGAGACAGGGCTGGTTATGGTGAAGGCAAGTCTTAAAGAAGCGACAGACGAAATACTTATTGCAATAGAAGAAGCTCGATCGGGGGTGTTCACGCCCAACAGAGATAACGACGAGCTTACGCGCGCCCTGAAGAATCCTGAACACCCGGGAAGAACACGAGGCAAAGGCATTGTTCCGTGGTATGAGGGGTTTGCGGATTGGAACGACGACTATAGAAGCCGTGCGAGAAAGAAGAAGCATGAGGAGCAGAAGAAGGAGGAAGCACTCCGCCTTGAAGGCCTAATATCCTCGCACCTGGAGTTGGAACGATTTGTTAGGCGGCAGCAGGAGCAGATCGACTCACTCAGCCAGGAAAGGGCGTCTCAGCGGCAGCATGAGCAGATCGATCCAGCATTGGATAGCACCGTCCCATCTATGCCGAGAAGCAGCGTGGGTTCCGCCCCGGCCGATATCGATAATGCACTGCTAGCTAGCTACCCTGTGGATGATATCAAAGACAGGACTAACTGTGAGCTACACATGAAAGTGAAGAACTTATCCATGAAGGTGGCGGACGGCTATGCTTTAGCAAATCCCCCTGAAGCAACCTTCCATTGCAATCCCATTCCAGCTGGCTATGCTCGTGTCGGGGTTGATGAAGTGATGTCAGGATATCACGAGCTACAACTTGACATTCTTGGAGGTGACGAGGAGAGAACACTGGGAGAGGCCATACATCGTATCATTCTATGGAAAAAGGATTGCATCGTCTTTCCAAGGCCACCGACTCCTCCTTCTCCAAGTCCTCCGCCGCTTCAGTCGACTCCTCCTCCTCCAAGTCCGGCACCGCGTCAGCCGACTCCTCCTCCAAGTCCGGCACGGCGTCAGCCAACTCCTCCTCCTCCAAGTCAGCCGACTCAGCGTGCTCCGCCTAAGCAACATCGGAAGAGAGAGGCCGCAGCTACGACGGCTAGCGGTACAACAGACAAGAAATTCAAACATGGTCCAAGCCTCAAACCTCTTCCGAAGTTGTCTTACCACCTGACTCAGGAGGAACTCGACGACGCATGTGATGCCCAATTGAAGGCCCATTTTGCACCGAAACCGCCCGCGCCGCCAAAGGAGAAAGTACCTGAGCATGTATCACAACACTTTATTGATATGGCTCGACCGGCTGACAATCAGAAGGACTCCGACTATGTGCGGTCTATCAAGAAGTCATATTCTGCAGGGCAAAAGGAGTCGAGCTTGAGCTCGAGCCAAGCAGTTGGCAAAAAAAGCGGGAAAACTGTTCCCCAGCTGGGAGAACAAGCAGTGCAATCGATCCCCCCGCTCATTGTACAAACACATGTGAGTACCGCCGATCGGCCGGCAATAACCGACGATCTTAGAAGGCAGGCTAAAGAGGCCGGTGTCACTGTTGAACAACTCCTAGGCCTTGAGGAAATCCCCGGGATTACAGAGGAGGAAGTAAAATACCAATATGTCCGTGGCAAACCTTTGGTCAAGCCTGACGATGTCAAGCTTCTACCAACGAGAATGTACAATTTGCATACGTGGTACATGCAAGAAACAGCAAATACCAATGAAGAGTCCCTCATGGTGAAAGTCAAGCCAGAGCATTACTTCCATGGAAAAGATGTGTGGATTGATTTTTCAGAGTTGTTTTAGTTATTCCAACAAGACGCACTAGACAAATCTATCGTCAGTTGCTATTGTCTGTAAGTGATTTCTTTCTGTAATTTAAGTCTCTAGCTAGCTAGCTAGATGTGCTCTCGTTCATTAACTGTAATTATCCTCACTATATTCTTTTCTATGGTATTATGCAGAATGAAGATGTATGAAATGAAAAAAACTAGACGCTATGGAGTTGGGTTCATTGACCCAAATACGATTAATCAGGCGATATGGGAAGATCAATATTCGAGAGAAGACACAGAGAGATTCCTGCTAGAGTTTTTGAAGCAACTAAACACCCAACCAAAAATACTACTTCCTTACAACTTCGGGTGAGTGTTACTATATCTTGTACTACAAATTCTATTTTTTGCTTACTAGATGTTAATAAGTATAGTTGATGAGTTATGCACATGCCCGCTTATTTATAAAAAACGTGTGCGCATGCAGTTTCCACTGGATCTTGTTAAGAGTAAAACGCAGTGGCGGTCCCAATTCTTTCCCGCTGCCTTCACTTAAGTCCTAATTCTTTCAAACTGCACAGGCAGGTCCTAAATGTTTCAAAGTTGCGTCACGCGAGGTCCTAAACTGGTATGACCACCGGTTGACCGGTGCCACGTAGGCAGTGGGCCCGTAGAGGCGTAAGGGTCCATCGTGGATATTTGCCAAAACCCCCCCGCGTCCAAATAATTCAGCAGCCAGTCCCATTCATCTCCCTGTCCTCTGTCTCGCGAAAGAACTCGCGAACGGGAGACGAACCTGGCGGTGGCGCTGTTCCGGAGACCTGGCGGCGGCGCTGGGCACCGGAGACGAGCGTGCGGCGTTGGAGGCTGCCGCGAGGATGGAGCCCGCGAGCAGCAAGGAGCCGTCCCTGCGTCGACCGGGCGATCCTTCTCCTAGATACGGTAAGAACCCTAACCCTAATCCCCTTTCTTTGGACAGTGGCTTCTGGTCGATAGATTTATAGGTCGAATCTGGGAAGAGCATTGACGATTTGCATCTGATTTAGGACCACAAGAAGAAAACTTCACCGTAGAGATCAATTATGGTGGGTATTTTCGCGGGCTCGGCTCATCGAAGGCGTATGTCGACAGAAAGGTTGCTCGTTTTGATGGCTGTGAAGCAGACACTTGGTCTCCACTTTGGCTCACTGATTTCATGCAGCAGCTAGGTTATAATGAACCCGACAAATATTCCTTGTACTGGCTGCTCCCTACTCTGGATCTTGACAGAGGACTACGCATAGTTGACCGTGATACAGACACATTGAGCATGATTGCAGTTGTTCCAAAGTTCCAGTATTTTCAGATGTATGTGAACCACAATAATATGGAATTTGGCACTGCTGCTAATATTATTGATCATGTTGTTATCTCTGGTTCCCCTATTCAGCCTGCTGTGTTGAGCCCCAACTGTGGCAGCAGCTTCCAAAATGTTGCACATGAGCCTAGAAGAAGCAGGAGGAATCTTATGGAAGAAGAAGGCCCCGATTGTACTGAAAATGCTGGCGCTGATAGTGAGGACAGTGAATATGATGAAGAGTGGGTAGATTCTGACAATGAGATTGCAGAAGATGATGATGACCTTTATGAAGAATGGGTGGATGACAAGCTTGATACAAAAAAGAAGAACAACTCAAAAATGGAGCAGGACAGTGACTATGATACAGATTTGGAGGAGCTGCAAGATTCTGACATTGAAGAAGAGGATTCAGCAGATGAAGTGGAGGTAGTTGACAAGTATGGAAAGAAGAAAATAAAGAAGAAAGTGAAGCTGAGAAGGTGGAGGCCAGAGAACATGAAAGGAGTGGAATTTCACATTGGCATGATCTTTTTGTCATCGATCGAACTTAGAGCTGCAATTCAACAATATATTATGCAGCAAAGAGTTGGAGTACACTACTTGAAGAATGATAAGGAGAGAGTCAGATGCAGATGTGAAGAATTATGTCCATGGTACTTATATGCTGCACCTGACAGCAGGAAAAATGCTTGGGTGGTGAAGAAATATGTGGGACAGCACAAATGTGAAAGAGATTGGGTATTCAATCAATTCACGGCAAAGTATCTAGCTGCCAATTACTTGGAAAAATTCAGAGCTGATGATAAGATGTCACTCAAGAACTTTGCATTGATGATTCAACAAGACTTCAACATGAGTGCAAGTAGGAGCAAGCTAGAAAGAGCTAGAAGAATTGCACTGAAGCAGATCAATGGAGATGAACTGGCACAATACAACTTACTCTGGGATTTTGCAGCTGAAGTCAGACGATCAAATCCTGGAAGTACAATGTTTGTGAATGCAAAGGATGGATTGTTTGAGAACTGCTACATGTCACTGGATGCATGTAAGAGAGGTTTCCTAACAAGTTGTAGGCCCATTATAGGCATAGATGGATGTCATATAAAGAACAGATTTGGTGGAGTCATGCTAGCTGCTGTTGGAGTTGACCCAAACGACTGCATCTACCCTCTTGCAATTGCTATAGTGGAAGTAGAAGATACTATCACCTGGAGGTGGTTTCTGAGCACATTAAAGGAAGATCTTGGAATAGAGAACACAAGCCCATGGACAATCATGAGTGATAGACAGAAAGGATTGATCAAAGCTGTGAATGAACTATGGCCCGATGCACAACACAGGTTTTGTGTACGACATCTGCATCAAAACTTTGCCAAGCAGTGGAGAGGTGATATATTCAAGAACAAGTTGTGGCAGATTGCTAGAGCAACAAGGGAGGTAGACTGGCAGCAATATATGGATGAAATGAAAGTATTGGACCAGGGTGCATTTGAGTACTTGGATGCAATTGATCCCAGGCAATGGTGCAAGGCATTTTTTCAGGATCTGCCAAAGTGTGATCTGCTTCTAAACAATATTTGTGAAGTATTTAACAAGTGAGTACACTACCATTTACTTGCAGAAACTTACCATTTACTAGCAGTAGCTTACCATTTAGTAGCAGTAGCTTACCATTTACTTGCAGCAATTTACCATTTAGTAGCAGCAACTCATCATTTACTTGCATTCCTATTACTAGGTATATACTTGATGCAAGAGAACTACCTATTGTTACATGCCTAAAAAAGATCAAGGACCAGATAATGGTTAGGTATTTTAACAAAAGGAAAGAAACTGCGGACATGTGTGGTACCATCTGTCCTAAAATTAGGAAAAAGCTTGACAAAAATATTGATTGGGCAAACAACTATGAGGCACTACCTTCTGCAGAGCAACTATTCAAGGTTAAAGGTAAGAATGGGGAATATGAAGTAAACATAAAGAAAATGGAGTGCTCATGTAGGGCATGGCAGCTCTCTGGAATTCCATGTTGGCATGCTTGTGCATGTTTTAGGAATGAAAGGATCAAGCCAGAATCTGTGGTCCACAAGTGCTACAGCGTTGAAGCTTTCAAAGGTGCTTATGGTCATGTAATAATGCCATGCAGTGATCCCAAAGTGTGGCCAAAAATGAATGGGCCTGCAATGAGACCACCAAAATTTGACAAGCAAGTTGGAAGGCCTAGCAAGAAAAGAAGGAAAAGTCCACTTGAGGAAGAAAATGGCACTAGGATGAGTAGGCATGGAATTGTTGGCCACTGTAGTGTTTGCAATTCTACTAAACACAACAAGAGGAAATGTCCTGAACTTGGTAGAGGCCCACAAGACCATGCAGCAGCCCCTGAATTACAAACAGCACCAGCCCCTGAATCACAAACAGCACCAGCCCCTGAATCACAAACATCACCAGCCCCTGAAGCACAAGCAACAACACAACAAACATCACCAGCACCAGTAGAGCATGTGGTACATGCACAACCTCCGAAGAAGCTACCTGTGAAAAGGCAGAGTAATGCCAAGGTAAACATGGCTGTCAATATCAATTTTAATTGCATTTACTACTCAATTGCATTTGTCATTTGTGTCACGCATATGTTTAACTAATTTCAGAAGAAGGCATTACCAAAAATTAGCACGAGTGCATCAGCTAGTATTGTTGAGTCTGCTATGAGTTATGACATTTCTTCCTCTAGTGTCATCCAAATTCTACAGGACCAAGTAAGTTTCCTATGTACTGTTGAATCTTTTCATGTACTCTACAATCTGCAACCTAGTTGTTTCATTTGCACAATGAATTATCTACAGGCTCTAGTAACACAGCAATCTCAAACTCCACTGCCAGGTTCTCTACCCGAATGTCAGTTTATTGCTAGCTGCAGAGACAATCTACCCCCTCGAAGATCAACTACTGCAACTCTTGGTCTGAAAAGAAAGAAGCCTCACACGAAGGAGAACATGGTGCCGAAGGTGTAGGTGACACCGAGAAGAGAACGTTTGGACAGAACTAGAAAATATTTGTGGTTTCTTTTGGCTAGGTTTGTACTGAAACCTGAGATGTGGCTGCAGGTTTCACACAAACCATGAAAGTGCAACTGATTATGTGCACTTGAAATCTGCCTTTCTTTTGCCTAGTTGGAGACGATATTCCAGACTGTACGTACTTAATTAACTACTATGTGTAATGTTCACTGAGACTTTGGTATGCTGAGACTATGTACGTACTTGAAATCTGCCTCTATTTTCTTCAATTCTGTCACTTTGTTATATATGTGAGTCAGTTTGCTGCCAATATTCAGAAAAAACAAATAAAATGCTGCCAAAATTTTGTATTTTTTTAGCCGGTGCTACTCCAGACTGGATGCGCCTGGATGCGCCGTCGCCGTTGCCCGTGCTTCCTCGCTGCTTCCCAGCGGAGGTAAACATCGCTGCTGACAGAGAGAGCTGGGAAAAAAGAACTGGGGGCTGAGAAATGTACTTGTTAAGGGTTCATTTGCAAAAGAGTCCAACTGCCCACCGCGGGAAAACTCCCGCCACACCCCCCACTGCCGATGTGGCACCGGTCAGCAGTGGTCAAACGAAAAAAGGACCTCGCGTGACGCAACTTCGAAAGATTTAGGACCTGCCTGTGCGGTTCGAAAGAATTGGGACTTAAGTGAAGGGATAGGAAAAGAATTGGGACCGCCAGTGCATTTTACTCTCTTGTTAATCATTGAAGTTGACAAGGGAAAAGTTGAAGTACTGGACTCACTATATAAGGATCCATCCGAATACGCAACCGTGAAGGGGATGTTCGACAGGTAATTTCAATCATTATCGCACTATGTCTGCCTCTTTACTTCATTTCTTGATATCAACTAGTTAATAACTCCTTTATTCATTTTCTTTGCCGGCGGGCAGGGCTTGGAAAAAGTTCATCGAAGAGGTCCCCGGCCAATGGAAACAACAGCTGAAATGGGTGCGACCCAAGGTAATTAAGTAGTACTAGCTAGCTATGTCCGTGTATCTCTTTAATTCTAGTTTCAATACCATTATCATGCTTGATTAATTATTACCTGATTGAATTTTATTCTCGTAAAGTGCATGAGGCAGGAGAAGGGGAATAGTTTATGCGCATACTACGTTTGCGAGAATATTCGCATGATCACGTTTGAAAGGAGCATAGATGAAAAAACTCTTTGGGTACGTTTGCCAGAACACTATCCATAATTTTTTTTATCATGATCTAGCTAATATATATACACACAACTAATATATTCATCTTGATCTCCTGATTATAGATGATAGAGATGCGGGGCCAGCTCCTACCAACGGCTCGCGTACGAGCAATTCAAGAGGAAATAGCTAGATTTCTGGTCGACCAGGTCATAGATCCCAAAGGAGAATACCATTACAAGATCAAGCAGTAATGCCCTGCATATGTAATGATCCGCAAATTGTAGGAGAAATTGTATATACCAAATTGTATATATATATGTATGTGAATGGTCGTCGTACGAGAAATTCGATTTATATATATATATGCACAACGTGTACAGTATGTAGTAGCGTAATATATGTTTGAAATGAAAAATAATTAAATGGAAAACACAAAATTAAAAGGAAAAATAAACCAAAATTAAAAGAATTAAATACTTTTAGTCCCGGTTGGTGTTACCAACCGGGACTAAAGGTGCCTTTAGTCCCGGTTGGTAACACCAACCGGGACTAAAGGTCCCCCAGCGCACGGCCCCGGCAGGCGCCACGTGGTGGGCCTTTAGTGCCGGGCCGTGACGAACCGGGACTAAAGGGGGGGGGGCTTTAGTCCCCCCCTTTAGTGCCGGTTGTAGAACCGGCACTAAAGGGCCTTACAAACTGGGATTAAAGGCCCGTTTTCTACTAGTGAAACATCTTCTAAAGGAAGGCCTATATATATCCTCTGGCTCAAGCTTCGATGGAAAGAATCACAACATCTCGGCATGTTGTCAATGTTGATGCTACCGTGTACCTCCCGCGTGACGTACAAATACAGACAGACGTGCTAATTATCGTGAGCCTTTTCATTTTCCGATGAAAGTTCTCATCGATAACCTAGACATATGAAATCGTCCAGGAGCCGTGTCCAAGGCGGTAGCATTAGATGGGCGGGTGTTGGACGTGTACAAGGTGCGTGCGTGGACGCGGCATAGCATCACGTCTTCACCAGCTACCGCGTCAACTAGCCGACGCCTGCGCCGACGCGCTCCTCTCTTGGGTGCCATCAGGCAGGAGCCCACCTCATTTGACTCTCTACCATCTCTGGGTGGCATCGTCCAGAGGCTGGTGCGCCGCGCTGGTGAACTTTTTGATGGACACATCAATTTTCTCTCCTATTGCAACGCACGGGCATATGTGCTAGTTTCATAATCATGCAAGTTGTGGTCTCTGAATGTTAAATTTCATGGAGTACCTAATGGGAGGTATTTTGTCCGACACTCATATTTTGCTGTATAGGATGATTTATTGCCAGCCATATAAAGGTTTTGATTTCGAAATATGTCAAGTTCAGTTCAATTTTATTTATACTTACATTTTCTTCAGCATTATTTTTATGTTAATTTTGAAATTTACGCCATGAATTTGTTTTTTCAGTTTTACAAGTATTTGTTAAGACATCTGAACACTTTTATGTTTCGCAGTGAGTGTTTTTGGAAGTGTTAAAGGTCATCAAGAATATTTTATGACATTAACACTTGAATAGGATTATATAACACTACCACTTATGTAACATTTTCACTCTTTATGATAACCAGGTGGCAACAAAAATGAGGAGAGAAACAATGAAATCCTTGTCGAGGACCTCCAATTCCTAAAAGGATGACCTTCGTATTTTCTTGATTTTACCACCTGCTTGCAAGTTGGAAACTGTGTTCAAATATATTTGTTGTAGGTTGTACCCTAGACGTGTAGAGAATCTTGCCTTGTGCATGAAAACGTGCATGTAAAAGAGTAAAATTTATGCGTTAATGAAGACGTGCGTTGCACGTGCACGCTTACTAGTGTAATAAGTGTACAATTAGAGTGGAGACAGCTGGATCGGGATGCATGCCATTCAGCTGACTCGTAAGCTGGAGTATTACAGGTGTGTACATAATTCCTGAACATAAAGCACATTGAAAACATTCTAGACTGATATGCAGGAAAATCCAAATTAAAACTAGATGTTGCTTAACGATTGGGTATACACACTAATAAGCAGCATAACTCAATCATAAGCAGCATAACTCAAGTTTCTAGAAAAAGCCAAGTCGGGGACCACGGACCATCGTGTGGTGCCGAGGTGGATGCCGCCATTGTCTCCAACGGTAACGGTGCCACAGTCTAGTCTCTCATGTTATAAACAAAAGAGTCAAGAAAGGGACCCTCAAGAATCCTCTTGAGGGAAGGGACCACCTTGTATGTGATATCATCTTCGGTCACAAAATAGATGCAATCTTGTCAAACTCCAGATACACCATGTTGGCTGTCGTCAGCGCCAGAGACGGCCTCCGAGCAGCCTTGGCTGACGAAGAGCGCATGCCCCATCAATGTATGGACCTCTTTCCACCGCCCATGACCGCTGTTCAAATCTGCTGCCTCGAAGACCTCGGACCGATAAGTCCGCTCCTCTTCCCCATTGTCCCATGGTAGTATTGGTGGTATATTGATCATTCGTTTCACCCTCAAAAGCTGATCGCCCGACAGGACGAGGTACTCCCGTCGAGCGAACTTGTCCGTGGCGTAAGGATCCCTCGGAATTTTGAATTTTTGTATGCAGCAGACAGTTGTGATCTGCTGATCGCCGGCGTCCAAAACATGTAGCTCCTCTTCTTCGTCGAGCACGTACAACTTCCCTTGGAATAGTGCAATGTCGGCTATTCTAACGTTTGGACGTGGCGTCCACACCATCGTTGTGCTACAGCTAGTTCGTATACGTTGAGAGGCGAGCTGCACGTAAACGACCAGTCGAGCTGCAGCATGATCGTGTGTTCGGTCCTTGGGAAAACCCAACCGCCAACATATCCCCCTTTTCTTTTTATAGGCAAGTTCTATTGTAGGTCGAGCTCTATGGAACCCTCTATCCTGTCCGTTAGTTTGCTTCCTGATCTGTGCAGCCTACAGCATCATAGAATGTTTTAATGAGTAAAACTTTTTCTCTGACTCTCTCTCTCTCACCTTACCGTTTCACTCTCTCTCTCACACACAGTAGGAGGCGAGTGTAAGCCAACCCTGTAGCTCGAGTCAAATTAGGCTCACTTGTTTTATGACGAGCTCGCTCAAACTAGTTTGCACCCCTAGAGAACACCTTGCTAGGATTGAATTTCGTCCTTCCAGAAATATGTCTTCCCAAAATGCACACAGTCAAACTTCAACACCTTTCACTTATAAAATGTATTAAAAAATATTAGGATTACAAAGGTAAATTATAATATTTATTAGATTTGTCTGGAAAGCATCTTTATAATATTATAGTTTCTCTCATTTGAGACCAAAATTTAACCTGCTCTTCTTTAAAAAAAACCATTGCATTTTTTAGGTGTAAACAGAACCA
Organism: Elymus sibiricus; assembly: GCA_039707655.1. NCBI lineage: Eukaryota > Viridiplantae > Streptophyta > Magnoliopsida > Poales > Poaceae > Elymus > Elymus sibiricus. The sequence continues at coordinate 88,614,426 of CM077676.1, forward strand.
TTACTGACTACCTCTGTGCATGATCCTCTAATTATCTCAGTTGCAGGTTACTAAAGGATGATCTTTTTTTTTTACAACACCTAAAGGATGATCATGGTTGAGAGAAAAACTCAGTATCACACAGTGATCAGGTTTCAGTGGCTGGTGAGACTCCCAAGTTTGTTCAGCTTCAGGGGAAAAAGAGATCGTTCAAGCACATGACATAGACACGAGTTGCTATCACGAACGACCGCGCTATCTAATACATTCCGTATGGCGTTGGACCAACGAGGGAATCAAGGCGCAAGTCTCCGGCATGGTTTGTCTTGGTCGATCCCTATTGTGTTAATGTTTCAGTTACAGTCGACAAAGTAGCACAGAGCTTCTGTACGGTCCGTCCCCAAGAAATAACAAAGAGATGAGATGCCGTTTCAAGTAGAGATCTCATCGGCCGGGGTCTTCCATCTTGTTTTCTTCTGGAATTTGAGGGACTGCATCTGCATCTGCATCTGCCCTTGGCACCCAAGACTGTGGTGGAGACCGGTCGCGGTCGGTAATCGGGCTTAACGGTGACACCCCTGGGAAGCAACCATGCAAATACAGGGAAGTTACTGCTGCAGGGAGACGCTAGGAGAGAAAAGAAGGTAAGATACGTCTCTGCCCCCGTGGCGAATTCCGGCGACTGTCATCTTTTCATTGCGTCCCTTCTTGTTCCTCCGCTGATCTACTTGCTCCACCATCTTTTCTCCTCTTCCTATCTCTTGATTCTTCCCCCTGCGCCTCATCCACAAGCTCTCTCTCTTCTCTTGATTCCCAATATCTCGAGATGCTGCTGATTTGTGATTAGCTGCAGTCAGTTTTCTGATGATCTCTTTTCCCCATCTGTTTCGCTCCCGAATCTGGCCTTTCCGCTGATTCCCCATTCCTTTTCTTCCCTTACTTTCCCTCTTTTTCTTAGCGAGTTGTTCTTATTCCTACCAAATCCCCTGCTGGGTCTTCTCCTGCTTTCTCTGTTCTCTGTGCGATGGCCATGGGTAAGCTACCTGCTGGGTATGCAATTACAGCGGGTCGTCCATTGGGTGCCGGACTAAATCCTGACATTGGAGATGCTCGTACAGTGGCTCCCCCCGCTGCGGCTCTGAAGTTAATTGCTTGGAATTGTCAAGGTAAGGGCAAGACTCTCTACGACTCCAATAAAATGGAGTATCTGGCCAAACTGATGCATTCCACCGGTGCACAAGTAACTTTCATTATAGAAACTAAGTCGTCTAGGTGCTCTTCTGCTCAGCTTAATGATCGTTTTAATACTTCTGCTAGTTTTGTGGTTCCTTCAGATGGTCTCTCTGGAGGACTGTGGTTACTTTGGTCTGAAGATATCCACCTTTCAGTCAAGTTCTCAGATAGCAATATTATCTTAGCTTCAGCTGTATATATTCCCACTAATGTTCATTTTGTGCTTGCCTGTGTCTATGGAGATCCCCATCGCCGACATACTAAAATAATTTGGGAGAATATTTCCAATTTTGTTAGTGATAATCTTGGCAAGCCTGTTGTATGTTTAGGTGATTTTAACAATATTATGTATGATATGGACACCTCCTCTATTAATGTTCATTATAGTCGTATGCGTGCCTTTAATGGGTATGTAAAGCAATGTGGTCTGTTTGATCTTGGTTTTTTTGGCCCCGCTTACACGTGGACGAATAGACGTTTTTCTTCCTACCCTGTGTTTGAAAGACTTGATCGCTGCTTGGCAAATGCTGAATGGTGTGATCTTTTCCCTAACACTAATGTCTTCAATTTACCTATTATGCTTAGTGATCATGCTCCTATTCTTATTTCCACCGACTCTAAATTTCGCAAGCCTAGACTTACTTTTAAATTTGAAAACTGGTGGACCTTCGAAGATGACTTTCAAACTGTTGCAAAAAATGCTTGGGACACTACTGTGAACAAATCTTTCCATGCAAGAACTACTAACCTTGCAGGTACTTTGAAGAAATGGTGTAAGAAGAAAAAGCCAATTCTTGCCTCAAAAAAAAAGAAAAAAAGAAAAAGCCAATTCAACAAGAACTAGATTGCTTGCAAGGCCAGATCATTGACATACAAAAGCAGCCGCTGCAGCAACGGGACCACACTCTAGAAGCTAAGCTCGTGGCCCAATATTGGTGCAATACTTGCCCTCTTGTGTTTTGGAGATTGTTGACAGAAACAGACATGGACTGATTTGTTTGCTAGTGCACACAGAGAGAAATAGTCCATGAAGTGCCGAAGAGAATGCTGTCTCTGGTGTACAGTTCGAGAAACTTCACCGAAGAATATCTGCACTACAGAGAAGAATGAGCTACATCCTTTGAAGTGCTGTAGACGAGAAGAATGAAGTGAAGGAGTTGACCCCTCGAAAATTTACTGCTGACGTGAAGCAATTGGTTCGGTGATTAGGTCCGAAGAAAATTGACTGTAGCGACGGAAGTCGAAGACGAAGTGAAGACGTAGCATTCTTTTCGTCGTTCTTCTTTCATTCATTTGAGTCATAGGACCTCCGTACTATTAAGAGGGGTATAGGTTCTCGAAGCTTAGATCCGCTGTGATGCTTAGCTCAAACCTATGCGAGACTGAGAGAAATCTCTTTATGCTTCTAATGATTACCTGCCAGCAGAAGACGTTGTTCTTCGGTGCTGCAGGAGATATCTTTCGAACTGAGGAGTTAGCATTACTTGCTCCGCACGTAATGTTACCGTTGTGCTCAAATTCCGACCGTTGGACTCGTGTCGTTCGGCCATTGGCTGCTCCACATGTCCAATTTGGTCTTTTCCCTTCAGGGAAGGCTGCGGCTATAAATAGCCACCCCGCTCCAACGTTGCCCGTTGGCTGCTCCGCTTAAGATTTCTGAGAAGATTGATTGAGCATCCCCTCTCCGAGAGATTTGAGTTTAAGATCCACCGAGAGAAAAATCAAGAGCCAAAACTTAGACAGTGGTTGAGCATCACAGTAGTTCTGAGTTAGAGTTCTTGTACCTATTACTCTTGAGAGCTGCGCACTCTCTAGACGGATAGGTGTCGGCTCGAGTGTCGAAGAGTAATTGTCTTCACCGAGCAAGATCTTCAGCAACCAAGAGTCATTGTGGTTTGCAAAGAGGTCTGTCGAAGGTTTGGAGATCACCGACAAGTATCTACCACGAGTGAAATCAACTGGAGTCTGATCAGCTCCGAGTTGAAGGAGAATAGGGCGAGGAGAGTTTATCCTCTGTGTTAAATCACAACCCCTCCAACCAGACGTAGACCTTTGGCAGAAGGGCGAACTGGTCTACCAAATTCTACTGTCGCCATCGAGCACCACTGGTTCGCTTTACATTACTGCATTTCCTTCAGCAGTTTACATTCGTGCTCAGTGTCGATAGTTGTATCTGATCAATCATAGTTCATCAATTGTCTGTCGCATTCTCATCGTTCTTTTCCATCGCCTCAAGTTAATTTACTTCTCGTCGTAATACTGTATGTCTGCGTGATCTGATTTTGTGCTGTATTCATTCACCTAGTCACCATTTCCCGTGCATTTCCATCGCAGTTCATATCTAGTTTTCTCTCGAGATTTTGCATCTGATCATATGTTGCATTACCATCGTACATGTCAGACTTGTGATATTCATCGCTCGATCAAATTGCTGCTTTCTACATCGATAGATATGGTCCTCTATAGCGAGCTAAATTAAGTGCCTTGCAACCGAACCTTATTTCCGATGCTGTGTTTGGGATTGGTTCAAAACATTCGCAAGAATTTTTGAATCTCCCATTCACCCCCCTATGGTCGATATACTCTCAGTCCTAACAATTGGTATCAGAGCAGGTACTCCCTGTCTCTGTTTATTAAAGGTCTAACAACCTTGGAGTTTTGAGTATGTCGTATGCAGGTAGATCCTCGCACTCTGAAAGGTTTCCTATCTTCGATGGAAATGATTATGTCTACTGGAAAGAGCGAATGAAAATCAGACTTCAGGCCATCAACATTGAACTTTGGAAATTGTGGAAAATGGATACACTGTTCAGCATCCTGATGCTCCTACTTCCAATGACGAAGCTATGATACGGTTGGATGCTCAAGCAAAAGATATTATCTGTGACAGCATCTCTAGAGACATTTTTATTCGGCTCCGAAAGCTTGACACTACTAAGCAACTCTGGGATGCCATCAAAAATATTCATGAAGAATTCACTACCAGAACAGATCAACAGACAGATATGCTTCGTGCCATGTTTGCTGGTTTCAGAAGTCTTCGTAGGGAAAGTGCTATGGAACTCACCGATCGATTGACAAATATTGTTGAAAGAATTCATCAACGAGGAGTAACTGATATCACCGATAGAGATGTGGTTAACAAGCTGCTGAGCGTTCTTGATGCAACCTTTGATCCAATCGTGGCAGAAATCAGGCAAAGACCAGACTATGAAGAACTTCACTACGTCGAAGTCATGTAGCTGTTGTCTATTCACGAAGAAAAGATGGAACTTGAAAATGGACATCAAGAATCTTCTTCGGAAAGCGAAGGGGAAATTCTTTCACACTATGGCAGTTCACAAGAAGAAGATGTCGAGAATCAACACTCTATCACAAGAGAACTCGAAATGCTCACAGAAAGACTAAGTGATCTCAGAAGACAAAATCTGTGTCTCACAAATGATGACGAAGTTGATTTGCCTAAATCTTCAAGAAGATTACCTCTGAAAGAGATGAAGTGCTTCAAGTGCAAACAACTCGGTCACTACATCGCGCACTGTCCTTATTGGGAACAAGATGAAAAACCCAGCAACAGATGGATTTATCTTCACGGCTCTGGATTCACTCGAGTGGATCGTCACACTAAGCTCTCGAAGAAAATGAATCTGCCACATCCTCTTCGACGAGACCAGTCACTGACGTGCAGACGAGAGCGACCATTGAATCTAATATGAAGAAAATATCGCAGCTGACAAGAATGTGTGCAGAAATGAATATGGAATCTGAAGATGAAACATCCGAGTCTGAATCAGAAGACGAAGAGTTTTACAGAAGCCTAGGAAGAGGAAATGCATTCGTCGCCTATGAATCATCCGAGAAGTCTCTCGAATCAGACATTGATGATAATGCTTCAAGTGATGATCCTATCGCATTCTGTCTCATGGCAAAAACCTCAAAGGATCAGGTATCAGCAAAACACCGAAAATCGATGACTGAATACTCCTCTGAATACATTGCCTATGCTAAACTTGTTAAGATTGCAAAATCTCAACAAGATGATCTTGAAAAACTTGAGATAAGTCTTAGGAAAACCGAAGGATTACTAGTCAAAGAGATGGAGAAGAATCAAGAGTTGACTGAAAAGCACGATGATTTTTCTTCAACGATTGATGATCTTTCAGAACGATATGATTCACTTACAGTCGACTATGAGAATTTATCAGATGAACTCCTTAGCAGGAATCAAGAACTCAAGTCACTGAAAGAGTCTTATAACGTACTCGCGAAAGAAAAAGCTTCTCTCTTCGCCGAGCAATCTAACAACCTTCCTGATGATCTTGTGCCTCCTTGCTCAAAATGCCTAGAACGTAGCAATGCTGATTCGAATGCTGAAATATCCAATGCTGCCATCGAGAATATTGCAACTACTTCGAATAATATTTCTAACCCCTCTTCTGAGGAATTTGTTGCTATCTCTGAATAAAATTGCAGGCTAAAGAACTTGCTCGAGACAGGAATGCTAAAAAGCCTCAGAGGACATCAAACACTATGTGATGTGCTCAAGAAGTCAATACTGCACAGAAACCCTCGAAAGGAAGGATTGGGTTTCGAAAGGAAACTCAATGTTGATGGAACCTACTGGACTCCCGAGCAATATCCTCGAACAAGTTGGGTTCTAGCTAAGAGCAAAACTCTCGAACCTGCGCTCCTGTCTGGATACGACAGTCCCATTTCTGTTGTTTCTGACGAGTCTGATGACTCAAACTACAAACTCTTCAAACAACAGAATGGTAAGGTTTTCGCTCGGTATGTTGGGACTAACTGCAGGTCTGGTTCACCCAAGAAGCATATGTGGGTGAAGAAGCGCACCATTGAAAATTTATCTGTCACTGCTAACTTGAATATGCAGAGTAATTCCCTTCAAGGAATTGAAAATCCCTCGCAGTATGGCACTGCAACTTCCTCAAATGGATATCAGCTAAACTCTCAACAAAAGGAGTATATGCGTATCTCCTCGAATCATTATGCTCATGTCTCTGGGAATAATTTCAATGCTTACTCATATGATTACTCTCGAGATGCACATGTGAGCTACGGAAATCAACGAAGGAACATCCCTGCACAGTCAAGACAAATGAGGTCTGCGCTGCCCACACGAGTGTGGGTTGCGAAAAAGAACTAACCCATCTTGCAGGAACTCGCTCTTAGGGATTCTGTTCGTATATCCTTTACCCTGAGATCTATATTGTTGGTGCTGACCCTTTGTGTTTATTTGTTGACTGTTTGTTGTTTGTCGTCGAATTGCCGTGTTTGTGTTTTGTCCGATGAACAACTCACTCATAGCTCCACGTTTGGTGTTTCTTCTCGTTTGGTTGAGTGTTTTGTTTCAGACCCTTTTATCCCTCCATTCTTTCTCTTCCAAGTCTTTGCTGTCCGTCGTGAGCATGCAATTTGATCTGAAGAAGATCTCTCTCCGACGTCCTTGGTCGTGAAAGGAATCATCTTCGAATTTTTATTCACGTTTGGCGTTCTGCCCTTCAAACCTTTCGACCTCCCACTCTCTTCCCGAGTTTCTCGCACAAAGCGGTTGCCACGTGCCCACGATCCCCACGATCGTGATCATGTCCGTTGAATGCGGAGCGTCCCGCAACTCTGGGCCGTAGATCTCGGAAAAGAGGTTCTGCTCTCTAGCTATAAATACCCCTCACCGCGTCTTCTTCCTCATCCGCGCAAACCCTCGTTTCACCTTCATCCGAGCCCGAGCTCGAAGCATCTCTGGCGAGAAGCTCCACCGTGCAACTCCGGTGAAGCCTCGTCGCAGCTGATCACGCCGGTGCGGTAATCTGTCCTCCCGCATTGCCGTAGTTGATCTAAGTTGCCAAGTTAGGGCGCTTAGATCCAGAACTGCTCCTCTCCATCTCTCTGTTCTTAGGGCAGTTCTTACCGATGCAATTTTCTTCGATTTATTTCTCTACGGTAGATCTTTGGAAATCACTAGGATTTGACTGGTACGGTTTGTAGATCTTCCTCGTGCTGGTTCTGCTCATCTAGGGTTCATGTGTAATTATCCGAAAGATTAGATAGCTATCAACCTGCCTAGAATTTTTCTGTGGCTAGCTTGTAAAATCTATCGATGATATCTTTCTGTTTGCCATGGGTTCCTAGTCGGACTTCTTCAAAATCATTTTCGCTCAAAAGTTATCTGTGCATGCTCATGACCCTACCCTGTTTTTCCCTCGCATCTACTCTACTTCACAGGTTGGTCATGTCACAGAGTTCACAAGAGTATTCAGACTCTGAAGAAGAATTGCCTCAGTTTCCACTAAGGTCTGAACGAATGAGAATGACTGGAGGAGGAAAATCCTCAAAGCCACCCAAGACTCCGAAGAAGAGACAAGAGTCTGAACCAGAAGAAGATTATGAGGAGATTCCCTCTGCTCACAGTCAGTCCGAGGATGAATTGGTCACATATGCTCTAACCATCTTCTCTGATGGAAATCCTAAAAAGGGTGGTCGTGGCAGAGAAAAGAACACCACTGCAGAGATGTCTGATCCTGACAGTTACAAAACTCCACCTGAGGGAGAATCAACAACAGATCGCAACGACATGCTCCAAAGGATTCACCGCCACTGGGCTGGCAAATGGTACAGATATGAAAATGTTCGCGATAAGTATCAGATTTTGTTTGCCTTCACACCACCATGGAATGACTGCATTGCCGAAAACTGCATTGGCCCCGATGACGAAAAAGTCAGACCACCACAACCGTCAAATGCTCACCCCGACTCCCTCAAAACCATCGCTGATTTTCCCGATGAAGTGGCTAAGAGGGCGAAGGCCAAAGCCAAGCGTGAAGCTAGAGAGCCTAAGAAAAACCAAGTTGAAGCGAAAAACTTTGAGTTGACCCAGCAAGACATACAGAAGAAGAAGGAACGAGCATCTGCTTCGAAGGAAAACAAATCTGGGAAGTCTGTTTCCCCTCGTGCACCACGAAAGAAAACTCTCACCAAGAGGATCAAGAAGGCAGTTCCCGACTCGTCTGATGAGTCGTCCAGAGAAGATACCCCTGATGAAATCCCATTGTATGACCGTCCCGCCATTCTCAACAAGCCATTCAAGGCTCCCTCACCAGTGAAAGTTTTGTCATCTCCGAGGAGATCACCCAGGCATGCACTCGTTCTGTCCTCCGACAAACCTTCGGGTTTTGCGGCTCCGAGAATTTTGTCAAGCACTACAGCGAAAAGAAAGCTGCACTCTGAAGAACAAGCAGATGTGGCTGCCAAGAAGACCAAGCTCACTGTTCCTGCTCCCACAGAGGAACATAAGTATGATTTCAATTTCATGATCGATGTGATTGATAGTGCTGCATATGATGCAAAAGCTGATGAAGTAAGTGGTCTGGGACTTCCTGATGATGTCACCGATATGGTGACAAAGCATTTCAGCGAGCTAAGGAAAATCTCCAAGAAGCTGAATAAAGCTGTGAAAGACAAGCAAGCTATCGAGAGAATGAGGAATGAGGCTAAGACTGAAGCCGAAAGGAAAAAGATGAACAAAGAAATTGTTGAACTCACCAAGGCCCTCAGTGTCTTGCGAAATGAGAAAATTGAGTGGCACTCGCGTCTGCACATGGAGGTATCTCAGTTGTGCGACAGGAGAAACGAGGAGATTGACCGCAAGGAAGATCTTTCTCGAAGAAGAATTCAAGAGGAAAGACGTCAGAAGGCTAGGGCAAGAGTGAGAAAACCGAAAGCAAATAAAGATCTCCGTCTTCAGACTGTTGCTGATGAGATTGTTCCTCTACACTCCCATGTACCCTTGCAGCAGGTACCTCCATCTCCACCACACGTAGATGAACCTATGCAGCAAGCTGGCGCCGAGAAAGTCATTATTCCTGTAGCCCAAGAGCAACATGACGTTGTTGATATATTCCTGGAAGAGACTGATGAGAAAAATGCACCTCCTAAGCAGCAATCCCCAGTTGATGAGATTGATGAAGAGATTGAAGTTGAGAAGGCAGATCCATCGCCGCCGAGTACATTGCAAGCTGAGCCCTCCGAACCAAATAAGGAGGTTAATGACAAGATTGTGGGGGAGCTCAATGCTTCCCGAGAGAAAACACCCCCGGTCTCATCATCTAGTGCCCCTACCCAAATGGATGTTGATCCTGCTCCTCTTACCACTGCACCACATTTGGTAGAGGAAGAAAAGAAATCTACTGAGCCGACAGCTCGAGAAGAAACTGCCCCACCAGCTGCGTCTCAAGCACCCAAGAATGAAGTTGTCGTGCCTCCGACCAAAGAAAGTGCGAAGAAAGAAAAGGCCCTTGTGCCCGAAAGTCAGAAAGATGCCGAAGGAGATCCGGCAAGTAAGAACAGTAGTCAGACAAGTTCCTCGAAGCCATCTGCACGAGAAAAATCGAGGAAGCCTCATGCTCCTCTCAAGCCTATTGAGGAAGGCGTGCCTGCACCTGATGATGTTCGAACCCAGTCTATGGCCAATGAAGAACCGCTGAGAAACCCGTTGGAAACCTTCCCTCTGTTTCCTGTTGATGATGGCCCGAATGGTCCAGCTTTCAATGAGCAGTTTCATCATTCGAAACTTGCATTCTTTGGGACCAGCCCATATGATGGTGAAAGAACCTCTTTATCACCAAGATTCTGGACAAAGGAACAAGCCGTGTATTATGCTCGCATTCTGTATGGCAAGAATCGCATATTCAAGCATAAGATTCTGGATTTCGCTGAGCTCGAAAGTTTACCTTGCTTCCATCACACCATCGAGCAGATTGAACAAGTGTTCCTGAAGAGTTTTCTTCGTTTCAATCATGGCTGGAATCGTGAAGTTATCCTTCAGTTCTATGCCACTCTTTATATCTAAGGAGACCTGGAAAATAGTAGTACTTGGGTCCTCGAATGGATGACCGAGGAAGAAAATATCAAATGCTCGGCTGACCAGTTTTTGGCACTATTGAATCTACCTCGGTGCGAATTTGATGCCTCACGAGAACACAGACTGCACTTTTGGGATGTATCCGAAGCTGAACTTCATATGCTGATGGACCCCAAGCTTGTTGGAGATGAATGTACCGAAGCTAATCCTAAAAATTTGGCCTATGAGAACAATGTTTTGTTCTATATCCTCTGCAACTCTCTCACGCCAACAAACAGGCCCGAAACCATTCATGGCATCGTGGCAAATGCTCTTCAAGCTATAGTTCATGGCATTCGATTTGACATTCCAGATCTTCTCATTCGCAACTTGGCCTATGCAGCTGATAGCCCTCAAGTCTTGAAGCCATATGCACCATGGGTCATGTTCGCCATTGAGCAGCTTATCGAGAAAAAGTTCTTCTGCCCATATGTCCCGAAAGTTTTCATGCCACCAGTCCGAGACACTCTCCGAATTGTGAAGGACATCGGCAAAGGAAAGACACCTGTTGATGCCACTGCCTCTGCCTTTGCTAGAGCTCCGAAGATCAAGCAGGTCACAGTAGAAATCCCTCGTGAAGAAAATCCCTCACTATACGAGATTTGTCTTCGGACTCAGCAAGCCTTGGAAAGTCACATTAAGCTCGACCGCAAAGAAAAAGTGGAAATGATGACTGAAATCAGTCTGCTTCACAATTATGCTCGTCAAGCCCTGCTGTATGAGAAAGAACAGAAGAAGCGCTCGTGGACCCTTCTACGCAAGCATTATTCTCGCAAACAACTATCTGCCAAAGGAATCGAGAAAGATTATGATCATCTGGAATTGTTTGAAGTTCCTCACATCCGTAGGCAAACTCCAATGCTTCCTCAGCGTTCTGCCTCCACCGACCTACTATTTGTTGAACCTGATGATGAACTTGAAGACACAGCAGGCACATTCATATACAAGCCAGATGCACCTCGCACTGCTACTCCCGTAACAGATCCCGAAGCCAGTGTTGTGTCTCCAACTCCTGCTTCGGCCTCGACCATCGCTCGTTCTGGTTCGCCGAACAGCTCGAGTTCTGGGGATTCTTCGGACGAGTAGTTCCTCGCATGCATTCTCTTTCCTTTTTGACACTTGTTGACAAAAAGGGGGAGAAGAACATCGAGAGATAGAAAAGCGGGTTATTTGCAGGGTGTTTCCATTCGCCATTTGCTTTTCTTTCGAACAATTTGCTTTTGGTCGTTGAATTTTTGGTCGTGGAACTTAATCTCACCGCCTGTGGTGTTGGTATACTTGCGTCGTCATGTACCGTTAATAACCCCTGCAATGCCATATTTGCTTCCAGTTATTTGTTTGCAGGTGCTATCGAATGCTTACTTCCTTGCAATGATTATCCTCGATGTTTATCTTTCGTGCAAGGTTAAATGAAAGCCTTTCAAGGAGAAGAAGAATAGTCGCTTCAGAGTAAAATTATTCGTGAATTCAAAGGAGAATTCTTTCTGACTGACAAGCTGTTTTCCCTCGCATATGTCTTTGGGATCATCTTTGTTGCAGGAAAACTTAGTCTGAGCATATCCACTCCGAGCGATATACTTGTGGCTCCTTTGCTCTGATTATTCCTCATACATCTAATTTGCAGGGAATCTATATCTCGTGTGTAATTAATCTGTGTTCTAAGAAAATCTTCATGGCGTATCCTTTGCCACAACGTTTTTTAATTATCTTCAATATCTAACAAGTTCATCTCAAAGGTTGTGTGTGGCAGGAAATACCTCAGACACCCTCGAGTGCATTGGACGAAACTACGAATGAGATCGTCTGCCAATGTCACTAATACGAAGATTCACCTCGCTACCCTCCGTATTATCTCCTATGCACACTCCAATCAGAATGATGCATATCTTCAGGGGGAGCGTGCTTTGTCTTCGTAATTGTCTCTCGTCTTTCAACTTCTTTCACATTCCATTTCATTCGTTTATCTATCTTTCGATGTATTCTGTTTTGTCAACAATCGTCCAAAAAGGGGGAGATTGTTGGTGCAATACTTGCCCTCTTGTGTTTTGGAGATTGTTGACAGAAACAGACATGGACTGATTTGTTTGCTAGTGCACATAGAGAGAAATAGTCCATGCAGTGCCGAAGAGAATGCTGTCTCTGGTGTACAGTTCGAGGAACTTCACCAAAGAATATCTTCACTACAGAGAAGAATGAGCTACATCCTTTGAAGTGTTGTAGACGAGAAGAATGAAGTGAAGGAGTTGATCCCTCAAAAACTTACTGCTGACGTGAAGCAATTGGTTCGGTGATTAGGTCCGAAGAAAATTGACTGTAGCGACGGAAGTCGAAGACGAAGTGAAGACGTAGCATTCTTTTCGTCGTTCTTCTTTCATTCATTTAAGTCATAGGACCTCCGTACTATTAAGAGGGGTATAGGTTCTTGAAGCTTAGATCCGCTGTGATGCTTAGCCCAAACCTATGCGAGACTGAGAGAAATCTCTTTATGTTTCGAATGATTAGCTGCCAGCAGAAGACGTTGTTCTTCGGTGCTGCAGGAGATATCTTTCGAACTGAGGAGTTAGCATTACTTGCTCCGCACGTAATGTTACCATTGTGCTCAAATTCCGACCGTTGGACTCGTGTCGTTCGGCCATTGGCTGCTCCACATGTCCAATTTGGTCTTTTCCCTTCAGGGAAGGCTGCGGCTATAAATAGCCACCCCGCTCCAACGTTGCCCGTTGGCTGCTCCGCTTAAGATTTCTAAGAAGATTGATTGAGCATCCCCTCTCCGAGAGATTTGAGTTTAAGATCCACCGAGAGAAAAATCAAGAGCCAAAACTTAGATAGTGGTTGAGCATCACAGTAGTTCTGAGTTAGAGTTCTTGTACCTATTACTCTTGAGAGCTGCGCACTCTCTAGACGGATAGGTGTCCGAGTGTCGAAGAGTAATTGTCTTCATCGAGCAAGATCTTCAGCAACCAAGAGTCATTGTGGTTCGCAAAGAGGTCTGTCGAAGGTTTGGAGATCGCCGACAAGTATCTACCACGAGTGAAATCAACTGGAGTCTGATCAGCTCTGAGTTGAAGGAGAATAGGGCGAGGAGAGTTTATCCTCTGTGTTAAATCACAACCCCTCCAACCAGACGTAGTCCTTTGGCAGAAGGGTGAACTGGTCTACCAAATTCTACTGTCGCCATCGAGCACCACTGGTTCGCTTTACATTACTACATTTCCTTCAGCAGTTTACATTCGTGCTCAGTGCCGATAGTTGTATCTGATCAATCATAGTTCATCAATTGTCTGTCGCATTCTCATCGTTCTTTTCCATCGCCTCAAGTTAATTTACTTCTCGTCGTAATACTGTATGTCTGCGTGATCTGATTTTGTGCTGTATTCATTCACCTAGTCACCATTTCCCGTGCATTTCCATCGCAGTTCATATCTAGTTTTCTCTCGAGATTTTGCATCTGATCATATGTTGCATTACCATCGTACATGTCAGACTTGTGATATTCATCGCTCGATCAAATTGCTACTTTCTACATCGATAGATATGGTCCTCTATAGCGAGCTAAATTAAGTGCCTTGCTACCGAACCTTATTTCCGCTGCTGTGTTTGGGATTGGTTCAAAACATTCGCAAGAATTTTTGAATCTCCCATTCACCCCCCTCTGGTCGATATACTCTCGGTCCTAACACTAAGCTCGTGGCCCAATATGAGGTAAATCTGACCAAACTTACTGAATATTATCGACAGCGAGCAAAAAACATTGGGCTACCCGTGGGGACAGAAACACGGCTTTCTTCCACAATGCAGTTCAAAAACGTAAGCGTAGGAATCGTATTGTATCTATCCAGGATGCTCATGGAAATGACTTATTTGATCCAAAAGAAATTGCAAATGAATTTGTTCACTACTTTCAGTCCATCTTTACCTCCTTGTCTACAAATAATGTTAGCTGTAATCCAGATATGAATGTCCAAAACCATGCAGATGAATTCACCAATACTGTGCCGAATAAGCAGGAAATTCTGGATATTCTTAAGGCCATGAAGAGAAATGCTTCACCAGGTCCAGATGGTTTTAATGTTGCCTTTTATGTTTTAGCCTGGGAGTGCATAGGGGACGATGTAACGAAAGTGGTTGCGGACTTCTACAACTCAGGTATCCTCCCACCACATCTCAACGACACCCAGATCGCTCTTATTCCAAAAAAACTCGTTTGTCACCTACCCTCTGATTTTAGGCCGATAAGTTTATGCAATGTAGTATATAAGGTTATTGCAAAATCTTTAGCAAATAGACTTAAAATGCATCTTCCTGATTATATTCACCCATCCCAGCAAGCATTTATTGAGGGTAGACGCATAAGCAATAACATTATTGTCGCACAAGAGATAACCCACTCTTTCTCTCTTAAGTCTTGGACTAGTCATGATTTTCTGTTAAAAATAGATCTAGCTAAAGCTTTTGATAGAATAGAGTGGCATTGTATTGTTTCAGCTCTTGCACGTAGAGGGCTTCCTGGGCATTTCATAAAACTTGTGTATGCATGCATATCTTCGCCGACTTTCTCTGTAATTATTAATGGCCAGTCTTTTTGTCCATGCAGTCAATGAACTTTCTTTAAAGCTGCAAGATGCTCTACATGCCAATCATCTCACATGTATTTCTCTTGGACCAAATTGCCCTTCTATTCACTCCTTGATGTTTGCAGATGATCTTATAGTTTGTGGCAATGCTAATGTGACGCCCCCGACTTAATCGTGCACTAATCATACACGCAAATGCGCACGATCAAGCATAGGGACTCACGGGAAGATATCACAACACAACTCTAAACACAAATAAAAGTCATACAAGCTTTATATTACAAGCCAGGGGCCTCGAGGGCTCGAATACATAAGCTCGCGAACAAGTGTTAGCGGAAGCAACAACAATATCTGAGTACTGACATATAGTTAAACAAGTCTGCCTTAAGAAGGCTGAGCAAAACAACGACACTAGATCGAAAAGGCGTAGGCCTCCTGCATGGGAGCCTCCTATCTACTCCTGGTCGTCGGTCTCCACGTAGTAGTAGGCTCCGCCGGAGGGGTAGTAGTAGTCATCGACGGGGGCAGCTGGCTCCGGGGCTCCGTCATCTGGTCCCAGTAATCGGGTATGAGGAAAAGAGGTAGCAAAGCAACCGTGAGTACTCATCCAAAGTACTCGCAAGACTTACATCAGATCTATTCTACTTATGCATCGGTATCAATTGAAGGGGTTGTTTCTGTGGACTAGACTGCAGAAATGCCAAAATAGAGAGAAAGGCCTAGCCTATCGAAGACTAGCATCTTCAGCGTCTTGCAGCATTAGAAGAGTACAGATTAGTAACATAACATATAGTAATAAATAATTAGTAGCAATGCCCAGAGATCCTTCCTTGACTCCCTACGAGAAAGCAATCCCGGAGCTAACATATTAATTAAGTTCACAAGTATCCAGTTTTAGTTGTAGTAGATCGGGATACTTTCCGATCATCCTGTTACCGTGGACACGGCTATTCAAATAGATATACTTCCCTGCAGGGGTGCACCAACTTACCCAACACGCTCGATTAACTCTGGCCGGACACACTTTTCCGGGTCATGCCCGGCCTCGGCTGGTCGACACGCCGTAGCCCTACCTAGGCTCAACAGAGAGGCCAACACGCCGGTCTACACCCTAAGCGCTCAGGGGTCTTGGGCCCATCGCCCTTTGCACTCCTGCGCGTTGCGTGGGCGGCTGGGACCAGACCTAGCCCCTGTATACATATGCAGGCTTTTACGGTCCACCCGGGCGCACGCCGCTCAGTTGCTGACGTCTGAAGAACTTCGGCTGATACATACGACGCCGAGTGCCCATACTTATTCCCGCGTGGTGGTTAGTGCGAAAAGGCTAGAGGCCTACTCAGATCACATATCCTAACCCATTAGTGTGTTGGGAGCTCGCGGTGACGATCAGTGCTCCACGATCTGTGGTCCCGTCGCCCCGTCTCGAGGACTTGCGGCAAGGGTCAGGCCCAATCCCTCTCCTCCCACTCCTGAGGCAATCTGCCTGCCCAGCCACGCCTCGTAATTATTTTGCGGGTACCCTCACGGCCAACCCAATTCCACATCTCTCGCGGGTACCCCTCGGGGCCGACCTGACTTTAAACAGGGACTGAGATAAAAGTCCAGGTATCCGTGTGTCCATAACATCAAGAGGGTATCCGAGGAATCACCCTCGTTGGATTCCCACTCGACGTATCCGTCAAGGTGAACTCGGAGGAATCACCCTCGATGGGTTCACACTTGATGGGCTGTACGACAGAGGCATTATCGGAGGTGGTGAAAGAGGAATCACCCTCGGTAACCCACAACCGACTAACTACGCTACAGAGATATCATCAGGAGTGAGTTAAGAGGCATCACCCTCGGCACTCGATAGTACCTCTGCAGAGTCATACAACTTAGGGGGGTGCGGTGATGTGTCGGTCTCAGCCCATCGATCACATCGATCAGGGCACTGGTAACAAAGTGTGGCAACAAGGACAAGGATGAGGGGCCACAGATGTTTCACTAACCAACCTATACTAAGCATTTAGGATAACAGGAATGGTATCAACAGCAGTTACAAAAACAGGCTATGCATCAGAATAGGAGCAATCAAATACAGTAGCAAATTTTAATGCAAGCATGAGGGAGATAGAATGGGCGATATAGGGATGATCGAGGGGGTTTGCTTGCCTGGAAGCTCTGCTAAAAAGGTCTGGTCGTCAGGGGGGTAGTCGTACTCGGCAGCAGCGTCGGTCTCTGGGTCTACCGGAGAGAAGAGAGGGAAGAAACAAATAAATACAAGGCAAACAAAGCAACATAGATGCATGGCATGGCAATATGCTTTGTTGGGGGGGGGTGACCTATTGCGGTGCTACACGTTAGAGACGGAGCGGGAAAATATCCGAGAATATTTTCCCGGTTTTCGGCATCTGTCAGACAGATGAACCAGAGGGGAAGGTTCCATGTTTGCAGTGTTATGGACATGTGACAGCTTCATGGAGGGCATATTCGGATTCATCTCGTTTTTTTGATCAACTTTCATGTAGAAAACTTTTCATCCGAGCTACGAATTATTTTCTATGATTTTTCAAAGTTTTAGCAATTTTCTGAAATTCCTGGAATTAAATTTAATTTCAAAATAAACAGAAAATGCTTTTGTAACACCCCTGAGTAATGATCCACAGTGACCTTCAAATTAGTGCTAAGCTAATTTGTTTTGCAAAGAATGATCACAGTTAAATCATATCTAATTTCAAATTCCCTCTCTGAATTCAAATTCAAATGCAAGTGAAATTTGGAGTTGCACAAAAGTTGCTGCAAAAATGTTCACAATTTAGCAAATATTCCAAAACAAATATTTGTTCAGGAAAACAGCATCACCTATTTGCTAAAATGAACTATAGCAATTAAAACAGTGCTATTCCAGCAATTTAAAATGCTATTTTACTTATGCAAAATTCACAAGTTGGTATCAGAGCCGACTGCCTGTAGGAACCCTCTTTCCAACTCCTTGGCCTAAGTTGAGTCTAGTCTTTGAAAATGGTTTTACTAACATGGCTGTGTGGCTTACGGGCCCACGTCTCCAATGGGTGGTATTAGGATCTTTTATTCCTCTTCTTTACTCTGGGACTCTGATCTCTCGTCTATTCGGGTTAAAGTTTTGCTAACTCTAACTTTAGGTTCTCGTAACCACTTCCTCCCAGAGAGCCCCTCGATACAGATGATCGCTTGATTCACCAGAAGAATCCGAATACCCTCTTCATTATGTTTCCCGAGACCCTTGTGCCCACTGCTTTGCAGTTCCCTACCACCGATAAACCCCCGTGGATAACTACACATCCTTGTCGTTTGTACCTTCTTTCCTAGCTATTCTTGCATTTACAAGATACCCCGAAATACTCTCCGTTATTCCGAGAATTCTTTGTGCCTACTGCCTTGCAGCTTCTTTTCGCACTGCGAATAATTCCTCACACTTACAGGGGATTCGTTCATCCCTAGTTGTTCATGTGCTTTCCAAAATACTTTGAAATACTATCTGATCTCCCGAGAATCCTCTGTAGCCTATTGCTCCTGATCTTCCTTATGTGCTTGCATGATGGTTAATTCCATATGTCTCGCAATATTCATTAGCATTCTTTGTCATTGTTATTTTGAACCTATTGATTCATAAGTATGTGAATGCTTCCTATCATCAATTAATTCCTAGAATTCGTCCTTCCGGCTCAGACGTCATTTTGGACATGAGTTAGTTCTCGGCCAATCAAGTTGCAATTAATTGTCCATCTAGTTTTATTCAACTTACTCATCTTTGATCAGAGCGTCTGCTTCTGATCCTTCATTTTGGAAATCCTAATTCCTTTGCATTTAACGTCGACTTACTCGGTTGCTTCTATAATCCGATGCCTTTGCATTCTTTCTTCTTTTGGTTGAGCACCGATACTCACATCAGATCCATTGCCGACCACCTGATCTCTTGATTGGATTATTATCCAACAGTGTCCTTCATATTCAATAATTCTTGCTACATCCTTTTGGCTTATGACTCTGTATTCAACCATGTCATTGCCAGCCGATCGGCTACATAATTATCGTGCTAATTTTAACTGTGTCACCTGGTCCTCCTTCCTGGTGCACATTTCTGACAATGGGCTAAGCCTGTGTCAAACTTTCATCATCATACCATTTTGCTTACACAACATGAATCCGGGCGTCATATCTGTGGTTTCGTTGACCTCGAACTTCATTCCATCTACTTTGATCATCTTACTGATCAATTTCATCTTCTTGAAACCCCTCGATAAATGTGTCATGATCAACGTTAACATTTTGACTTCTTCTGAGATGCCAATCGAATTCATGGTGAAAAATACCATCCTTGCCCCTCGATGAATTGTGTTATCATCGACTCCATCCTTAACTTCCAGCCAACACCGACTTGGTCATGTTTTGGCTATACCTTGTTTTCCTTGCTACTCCTGAAGTTGTTCCTTAGTATCTCTTGTGATCTTCAGACCCACTCCTTACTTGAAACACCATGTTAAAGCTACCTCGAAGCATGACTGTGGTATTCCAAATATCAACAAGAACATTGACAGCGCAATGCTAAATGTTTCCTGATCTATTATCCAGACACCGTTGTATGGGTAAAATCATGACTTTCCTCGCCCTTTTATCTAAATGATTTTGTACTTGCTGTCATGTCATGTATATCATGCTCTTGTTTCCTTGGTAAAGATATACACATAATACCTGTGTATAAACACATTTTCCTTTCCATTCGTCTGTTTAATCTGATAATCACATTTTCCATTCCATTCGTCTGTTTAACTTTTCTTGTGATTTGTATGATCTAAGCAGTAATAACTCCCTGCTTATGTAAACACCTCGGTGTACCACTCTGTCAGTAACACCTTGTTGCTATTGTTGATGACATTCCGGTAACCACCGATGGACGAGAATTTTGCCTATTGGTGCGCCTCGTAATAATGAGCAGGAAAATGGTTCTCTTCGTCCCTCCGCCCTTGGTACCGACATTGTTATCGACATAGCTGACAAGCTATCCTCTGACGGGCTTTGCTATCGTGACCGTGCAAGATGTCACCGCTCTTCCTACTTTTAACCCACACTCACCACAGTTCCACAGGATCGAAACCTGACTCTCCTGTACAACCTTGATCCTGAAGTATCCGTTGCACTTGGCTTCGTATGTAAATCACGAGCCACCTTCCGAGAGATGATCTATCCTAGCATCATACGCAATACTTGTTCCGTTGCTTTGAACCCCTTCCACACTCTGTTTCAGACATCGAACGATTATCGATCCGCTTGAAACTTCTTATTGTACCTTCTTACTTTGCTCTCGATGTTTTGCTTAAGTTCAATTCGAGAGATACTTCCCGCCACATCCCCTAAGTTGTCCCCCAGATAATCGACCTTGCAAAGGTCTGTTCTCCCGAAGATACCCCTTACTCCACCTCTTAAATCTCGGGACGAGATTTCTTGTAGTGGAGGAGAATTGTAACACCCCTGAGTAATGATCCACAGTGACCTTCGAATTAGTGCTAAGCTAATTTGTTTTGCAAAGAATGATCACAGTGAAATCATATATCATTTCAAATTCCTTCTCTGAATTCAAATTCAAATGCAAGTGAAATTTGGAGTTGCACAAAAGTTGCTGCAAAAATGTTCATAATTTAGCAAATATTCAAAAACAAATATTTGTTCAGGAAAACAACATCACCTATTTGCTAAAATGAACTATAGCAATTAAAACAGTGCTATTCCAGCAATTTAAAATGCTATTTCACTTATGCAAAATTCAAATGGATTCTTCTCTCCTCCAAACTTTTTGTGGCAGTGCCTAAAAATGCAATCGATTTTTGTGGGCCAGCTCCACATTTTTCCCAAGTCATTAGGTGGCCCCAAATAATCTTTTCTGCCTCTGTTTAATAAATAAAGGGAAAACAGAAAAGAAAAAGGGGAGCAGGGCCTTACCTGGCCTTACCTGGCGCCGGCCCATCCCTGTTCGTCTACCTACCCCGCCCCTCATGTCGCTGCCGCCATGGCCGAGCGCGCCGCGCCGGCCGATGCTCGCCACGGCGCCGGGGCAGTTGGCCCCTGGATAAGCCCGGGCCTCCTTCCTCCCCCCTGGACGCCGCCCTCACTTCCCCCTCTCTCCCACGCTCGTGCTTGCCTCTTCTCCCCTCTGCCCGAGCGCTGCCGCCGCCGTGCATCCGTCGTACCCGCAGTCACCAGCGCACGTTCGTCCTTTCGCCGTGTCCAGAAGGTCCATCGACCTCCGCCTCTTCGTCCGGAGCCGTCCGTTGGGGCCGGGAGGCCCTACAGCGCTGGATCTCCCTCGTTCCCTTCTCCGGCCACCGCGACATCTCCGGCGATCCCCGGCACTCGCTGCTGCTACTAAGCTGCCAACGGCTTTCCATAGCCACTCGGTGAGCATCCACCTCTCTCCCCTCCATCTGGCTGCTCGCTTTCTTCCCCATAGCTGCTTCTTCGCGAACACCGTGCTCCGACCGCCGCCTGCACTCATTGCCGGTGCCTTTTCCGGCCACCTCCGCCCTTTCCGACGCCGTAGATCGATGCGCGGCAGAGTAGCTGTTCGAACGCAAGTGGAATCACGCGAAACGCTCCACCGTAGCGAATTTCCGCCGCTGGCCGAGGCTCGCCGCCACGTTTGGAGCTCGCCGGAGCAGCTCCAGCGCCGGCTACCCACGTGGCCTGACTAGTGGGGCCCCCTGGGTCACTGGCCGATGGGCCCTGCAGCGCCGTTGACCACGTTGACCTGGTCAACGAGCTGACTGGGCTGGTCCAGTCACTGGCCAGTGGGCCCAGTTGACTGGTCAACTGGTTAGCCGACCGCTAACGCCATGCTTACGCCAGCCTGACGTCATATTCCATTTGTGGCATTTCTGTTTAATTAAATAATTCCAGGAAATTGTTAAAACTTGTAAAATTCGTAGAAATTCAACCGTAGCTCAGATGAAAAAGTTTTCTACATGAAAGTTGATCAGAAAAATCCAACGAATCCGAATATGCCCTCCGTTTGCCTGTCACATGCCCACAACCATGCAAACATGTAACCTTCCCCTCCGGTTCATTTGTCCGACAGATGCCTAATACCGGGATATTTTCCCTCTCCGTCTGTAACGTGTAGCACTACGTTAGATCACCCCGGCTTAGCTTATAGTCTTGTCATGATTTGTGATTGCTTTTGGTGCCGTGTATTTATCTGTTTCTTCCCCCTCTTCTTCTCCGGTAGATCCCGGCACTGACGTGGCCCCTGAGGACTACTTCATCACCGACAACTCTTCTTTTTCGGCAAAGCCTCCAGGCAAGCAAACCCCCTTGAACATGCCTATATCACCTACTCTTTCTCCCTCATGCTTGCATTAGAATTGCTACAATGTTGTTCCGAAATACCTATTCCGATGCATAGCCTATTTTTGTAACTGCTTTTGATACTCTACCTGATATCCTAAATGCTTAGTGTAGGTTGGTTGGTAAACCATCTGTGGCCCTCATCCTTGTCCTAGTTGCCCCGCTTAGTTATCAGTGCCCCGATCGATGTGATCGACGGGGTGAGACCAGCACATCACCGCACACCCCCTAAGTTGTACGACTCTGCAGAGCTAATATCGAGTGATGAGGGTGATGCCTCTTAACTCACTCCTGATGAAATCTCTGTAGCACAGCTAGTCGGTTGTGGGTTAACGAGGGTGATTCCTCTTTCACCACCTCCGATGAAGCTTCTGTCGTGCAACCCCTCAAGTGTGAATCCATCGAGGGTGATTCCTCCAGGTTCACCTTGACATATACATTGAGAGGGAATCCAACGAGGGTGATTCCTCGGATTCCTCCTTGATGTGTTTGGACACACGGTTACCTTATATTTACTTTAGTTACTTGATAAAGTCGGGTAGGCCCCGAGGGGTACCCGCGAGTGATGTGGAGTCGGGTTGACCATGAGGGTACCTGCGTGTTAATTACGTGGAACGGCCGGGCATTCTTAGCCCTTGCCGTAGGTCCACGAGACGGGGCGACGGGGTCACATGATCGTGAGTCTCTGCTCGTTTCCGTGAGCTCCCAACACACTAATGGGTTAGGATATGTGATCTGAGTAGGCCTCTGGCCTTTTCACACTAACCACCACGCGGGAATAGTATGGGCACTCGGCGTCGTATGTATCAGCCGAAGCTCTCCAGATGTCAGCAGTTGAGCGGTACGCGCCGGGTTGGACTGGGAAAGCCTGCACTTGTATTAAGGGGGCTAGGTCTACTCCCGGCCGTCCTCGCAATGCGCAGGAGTGCAAAGGGCGATGGGCCCAAGACCCCTGAGTGCTTAGGATGTAGACCAGCGTGCTGGCCTCTCTGTTGAGCCTAGGTAGGGCTACGACGTGTCGATCAGCCGAGGTCGGGCATGGACTAAGTAGGTGTGTCTGGCCAGAGTTAATTGAGCGTGTTGGGTAAGTTGGTGCACCCCCGCAGGGAAGTATATCTATTCGAATAGCCGTGTCCACGGTAACAGGACGCTCGAAAAATATCCCGATCTACTATAACTAGAAGAGGATACTTGGTATAAGTATGTGGCTCCGGGATTGCTTTCTCGCAGTGAGTCGAGGAAGAATCTCTGGGCGTTGTTGCTACTTGATGCTACTACTATATTTAAGTACTAATCTGCACTCTTCTTATGCTGCAAGACCGCTGAAGATGCTAGTCTTCGATAGGCTAGGCCTTTCTCTCTATTCTGGCATTAATTTCTGTAGTCTAGCCCACAGATACGGCCTTCTTTGAAACCGATGCATATTTAGAATAGATCTGTTTAAGTCTTGCGAGTACTTTGGATGAGTACTCACGGTTGCTTTGCTTCCCCTTTTTCCCCATACCCGATTGCTGTGACCAGATGACGGAGCCCCGGAGCGAGCTGCCACCGTCGACGACTACTACTACCATGGAGGAGCCTACTACTACATGGAGACCACCGATGACCAGGAGTAGATAGGAGGCTCCCAGGCTGGAGGCCTACGCCTTTTCGATCCAGTGTCGTTGTTTTGCTCAGCCTTCTTAAGGTAGCTTGTTTAACTTTGTGTCTGTACTCAGATACTATTATTGCTTCCGCTAACGCTTGTTCGCGAGATTATGTATTCGAGCCCTCGAGGCCCCTGGCTTGTAATATAAAGATTGTATGACTTTTATTTGTGTTTAGAGTTGTGTTGTGATATCTTCAAGTGAGTCCTTAGGCTTGATCGTGTGCATTTGCATGTATCATTAGTGCACGATTAAGTCGGGGGCGTCACAGCTTTACTGTGTCAGCACTACGTTAGAGTGACGTCAGCAGTCAACCCAGCCGGTCCAGGTCAAACCTGACCGCTGGGACCCACATGTCAGCGACACAATGGCAGAGGGTTAGATTAACTAACTGGGTTAATTAGAGGGTGGGGCCCCACTGTCAGTGACTAATTAGTTATTAGATTAATTTTAATTAGGAAAACAGTTTAATTAGTAAGCGGGGCCCACCTGTCAGCGACTGGGGCTGCCCAGTCAGCACGGTTGATTGGTCAACCCAGTCAACTGGGCCCCTGGGGCCCACTGGTCAGCGACCCAGGGGTGGTCATGTGGTAGGCCAGGTCAGCGGCGCCGGCGTTTAAACGGCAGTGACCCGCAAACGCGGCGGAAATCGGCTACGGTGAGCCGTTTGACGTGCGGTTTGCGGCGTTCGAACGTGCGTTCGACGCCGCGTCGAACGGTGGTGGTGGCGTAGGCTGGGGTGGCCAGAGACGACGGCGGCGAGCTCGCGGGCGGCGCCGGAGTTCGGGCGAGATCGGGCACGGCGCTAGGGAGCACGGCAAGCGGCGAGGCTAGGTGCGTTGGGCTCCTGGGAGCTCCAGGAGCTCGACTACGAGCTCGGACGCGCGTGACAGCGGCTGTGGCCACGGCGGCAAGCTCTAACAGGGGGTATTCCTGGAAGTTCTTCCTGAAAAACGTCCGGAAAATCGCAAACGACTGGAATGTTCTCAATTCCCTCAAGAGGTGAACGTTCAAAGCATTCAGAGCATATATCTGAGCTTCGGCATTACGAGTAATTCGGGCGGTGTAGTTCACTATCTCGTCGGAGGGGTGAAGGAGTTGGACGACTTTGGTGGCACAATTGATTGAAGCAATGTGAGCTTTCAACCAATCCATTCCTAGAATGAGGTCTATGGTGGAAGACTTTAGAACAATGGGGGAGGCAAAGAATTCCAATCCTTTAATCTCGACGGTGACGTTAGGTGCGATCATGTCAGCATGACAATGGCCACTGGGAGTTTTAACGACTAGTGGGGTATGCATCTTTTCATATTGTATGCCATGCATGAATGCAAATGCTCCTGAGACGAATGAATGTGATGCTCCTGAATCAAATAAAACAGAAGCAGGTACTGAGTTAACGAGAAGGGTACCCATCACAGTGTCAGGTTGATCCTGAACTTCTTCAATGTCGACGTGGTAAGCTTGTCCACGTCCATAAGCAGCAGGCCCAGTATTATAGTTGCGGGTCTGGCTGTTGCCACGGCCATTTCAGGGAAATGCCAACTGATTCTGATTCTGGCGGCAGTCCTTGGCAAGGTGACCTAGTTTGCGACACTTGAAACACAGACCATTTTCAGGACGAAGAGGAGCAGCACGCGGTGGAGCAGCTTGAGCTCTTGGCTGCCTCGGTGGTGGGGAAGGCAGACGGGGTGCAGTATAAGAAGGTCTGAGCGCAGGGGCAGCTGGACGATACACGCTGTTGGGAATCCAGATCCGGCGCTTCTGCGCTGAGCTCGAAGATGAGCCAGCGTCACGATTGTGCTTCTGCAACTCCTTGTGCTCCATCTGAGCAGTCTCAACCAGAATAGCCTTGTTCACGAGGGTGGCAAAGTCGGTGAAGTCTTGAGCAGCAAGTGCAAGCTTGAGGTCTGGGTGGAGTCCATTATGGAACTTCTCCTGTCTACGAGCATTAGTGGCTATGTCTTCTTCAGCATAGCGAGACAGATTAAGGAAATCACGCTAATAAGCTTCGACAGTCCTATTGCGCTGAGTGAGGTTGCGAAACCCGGTTCTCTTCCGGTCCATGATTCCCTGAGGAATGTAGCGAGCACGGAAGGCAGTCTGGAACTCGAGCCAAGTGATGACTGTCCCAACAGGTAGTGAACGCCTGTGGGTGTCCCACCATTGAGCAGCGGGACCCTTCAAGAAGTGCCCCTGCTGAAATAGAGGAAATTCAAGATTGTCAAATAACAGTGAGTGAATACTTGCATCGTGCATTCAAGGAAGAAATATTACAGATAATCAAAGCTCCGGGTGGATGCGATCGCGAGAACCTAGAGTCGGAGTCAGTAAAATTTTAACCCGAAATGAAGAGAGATCAGAGTCCCAGAGTATAGAAGAGGAATAAAAGATCCTAATCCCATCCATTTGGCGACGTGGGCCCGTAAGCCACACAGCCATGTTAGTAAAATAGTTTTTGAAGACTAGACTCAACTTCGACCGAGGAATCGGAAGGGGGCTTCCTACAGGCAGTCGGCTCTGATACCAACTTGTGATGCCCCTGCTCGACCGTGCACTAATCATACACGCAAACGTGCACGCTCGAGATCAGAGACTCACAGGAAGATATCACAACACAACTCTAAACTCAAATTTAAACATAAATCTCATATTACAAGCCAGGGGTCACGAGGACCCGAATACATAAGTCATACACACAAATAATATCTGAGTACAGACATAGTTAGTCAAGTTTTCCTTAAGAAGGCTAGCACAAACAGCGACACTGATTGAAGAGGCGCATGCCTCCTGCCTGGGAGCCTCCGAACTACTCCTGGTCGGCTGGCTCAACCCAGTAGTACGTGCCTCCGGGGCTCTCCTGGTAGTAGTCTCCTGCGGTGGCGTCTGGCTCCGGGACTCCATCGCCTGATCGCAGTAATCGGGTATGGGGAAAAGAGATAGCAAAGCAACCGTGAGTACTCATCCAAAGTACTCGCAAGACTGACATCAGAACTATACTAAACATTTATCAGTATCAAAGGAATGGGGCTATATCTTTGGACTAAACTGCAGAAATGCCGGAACAGAGGGGGACAGGTCTAGCCTATCGAAGACTAGCATCTTGAAGCAATCTTGCAGCATCAGAAGAGAGTAGAGCAAGATAATATATAACCAATCATATTTAGTAAAACGCTGAGATCCTTCCTCGACTACCCTGCGAGAAAGTGATCCCGAGAGCAGTAGTAACAGTTTAGTAATGTGACAGTATCCATTTGTAGTTGTAGCAGATCAAGATACAACTCTGAGCGTCCTGTTACCGTGGACACGACTATTCGAATAGATAACTTCCCTGCAGGGGTGCACTACTGTTACCCAACACGCTCGATTACATCTGGCCGGACACACTGGCTGGGTAATGCCCGGCCTCGGGTGATCGACACGACGCAGTCCTACCTAGGCTCAACAGAGAGGTCAGCACGCCGGTCTAAATCCTAAGCACGAACGGGTCTTGGGCCATCGCCCTTTGCACTCCTGCACGTTGCGTGACTGGCCGGGGCCCAAGCGCGACACTGTATACACAGTGACGTAACCAGCTCACCCCAACAATCAGCCCGCATCTCTGAGCTGTGACGCCTGAAGAACTTTCGGCTGATACTTACGACGTAGAGGGCCCCATTAAACCATTATCCCACGTGGTGGTAGTGCGTATAGGCACGTAGCCAACTCAGATCAAATACCCAAATCCGTTAAGCACGTTTAGTAACTCACAGAGACGAACAGGGTTCATGTCGCTCCGATTTGGTAAAACATGACGCGCGGGTGCTCTTGGAGCCGACCTGTCTTTAATGTTATTCACTCGAGGGCACCCTTGGGGCCAGCCCGACTTTAGCAATTTAAAGTATGACAGTAATGTAAACATTTCCGTGATCCTCACCCAGAGTGATCACGGCCCGATATCAAGCATGGCAAACGGACAAGGGTGAAGGGGCCACAGGTGGATCAACAGCATAGCTAACTAAGCATCATGGGACAACAGGTAGGTATAACAGCAGGTGACAAAATCGGGCTATGCATCAGAATAGGAGCTATCGGAATAACAACAGAAGCAATTCTAATGCAAGCATAAGGGAGAGAGAGAGTGAGTGATATCTGGATGATCAAGGGGGTTTTGCTTGCCTGGAAGCTCAGCTGAAGGGGTCTGGTCGTCGGCGACGTCGTCGTACACGGTAGTGTCGTCGGCAGTCTCGTGGGCTATCGGGAGAGAAGGAGGGGGAAGAAACAATAAATACACGGCAATAATGCAACAGCGATGCATGACACGTCTAAATGATATGCAGAGGTGTTATACTGCCTATCTAAATGCATTAGATAATTTAGGAATTTATTTGGATTTATTTTATTAAAGTTATGCACTATTCATCTATCGAATACGGGCAAAAAGTTCCATGTTCGGTATGTTAGAGGGGTGTGGCATATTCGGATTCTTCACATTTTTCTGATCGTTTTTCATATATAAATTATTTTCATCTGAGTTACGGTTTATTTTATATGATTTTTCAAAGTTTTAATCATTTTATGGAATTTCTGAAATTATTTAATTTAGAATTATCCGAAACAGTACAGGGTGACGTCAGCATGACGTAGGAGTGACGTCAGCGGTCAACTGTGTCGGTGGACTGGTCAATCTGACCAGTGGGTCCCACCTGTCATCCACAGTGGTTAATCCAGTGAGTTAACTTAACTAAAAATGATTAATTAGCATGTGGGCCCCATTAGTCAGTGACAGATTAACTAATTAATCTAATTAACAATTAAATTAACGTTTTATTTATTTTTTTAAAATCGTTTAATTAGGCGGGACCCACATGTCAGTGACATGGGGCCGCCACGTTAGCGGTTGACCTGGTCAACCGGTCAACCGGGCCCAGCAGTCAGCGGCACAGGGCATGGGCCCCAGCGGCCACGTCGGCGACGGCCAGCGCCGGCCACCGGAGCTACTCCGGCGAGTCTGAGGCGGCGACAATTCCGGCGAGCTCGGGTTCTCTCTACGGTGCATCAAATCGGGCATTCTCGGGCTTGTTCGAACGAGGAGACCGAGCCGCGGCGATCTACGGTGCTAGCGCGAGACGGGGCGGTCGGAGATGAGCGCTACGACGACGACGGCGGACGGCGGCGTTCGGGTGACGGCAGAAACGACGGAGCAACGTGCTTTTGCTCGAACCAAAAATGCAGGGGTGCTCTACGCGATGAGACGAATCTAACGGACACACGCGCATGACCAAATGGTCGCCGGCGACGAGCCCGTGCGGTGGCGCGATCGGGCGTGGCTGATACGGCGGCTATAGCTGCGGGAAGAGGCCGGGGAGAGGGGGAGTCGACGCTGCGGCTTACAGCGGTCCTGCAGAGGGGCAAAGCTAGCTCGGGGAGGGGTTGACTGCGGCGGATCGATACGGCGATCACCGGCGGCCGTAGGTGGAAGAAGGGCTCGGGGAGGATGATGCAGGGGCACCGAGCTCCGTCCAGTCATGCAGACGATGTAGTCGAGGTCGGCGCGTTGATCCGGCACGGTGGAGCGCGAGAAGGTGACGGTGGCCGCGAGTTTCAGTGGAGGTCATTCATGGCGGCGCTCGGGTTAGCTGCGAGAGAGCGAGGGGAGGAAGAAATGGAGCTAGGGCTCGCCAAGGGGGTCCGGGGGGATGCTCTTATCCGCCCAGAGGCCCTGTAGCGCCCCGCTGTCGACATCCGAGCGGCGGACATGCGTGGACGGCGATGCCGTTGCGGGCATGGCGGGAGGTGGACGAATGGCCTCGGCGGACTGGGCCAGGCTGTACTGTTTGACTAGAGCCCGTTGCGCCAGTGATCTTCAGCCTTTTTTCTTTTTCCATTTTCTGTTTTCTATTCTCACTTCTGTTTGCTAAATGTTTGGCTACCATATGGGTTTTGTAAAATATGTGAGTAGGCCCAATATTTACAGTGCAATTTTAGATACTACCAGAAATTGGTTTGGAGGTGATATTATTTCATATGAATTTCTAATTAATGAAAATGGAATAAATGTTTCTGTTCTGCCACTGTTTTAGGATGGTAGAGTCACTTAGTGTTTTTTAGTGATGTTGTTTTCCTGAACGTAATTAGAAATAGATTATTTGCTATTTAATGAACATTTTTATTTCCAATTTGAACAACTTTTATTTTTCACTTTAAATTTGAATTGCAATTTGAATTGGAATTTGAAATGAGATATGATGCAAATGATGATCAAGCACTGTTAATCATGATGACCTGGCATTATCGAAAGGGTGATTACTGTAGCTAATTACATGGGGGTGTTACAATTCTCCTCCTCTAAAAGAAATTCTCATCCTGAGAATTAAGAGGTAGGCTGGAAGAGAGCGGGATATTCTTCACGAAGACGATCTTCGCGTTCCCAAGTGGCTTCATCCTCAGAATGATTCGACCACTAAACTTTAAGGAACTTGATTGCCTTCTGACGGGTTCGACGTTCAGCTTGATCAAGAATGCGGATCGGATACTCTTGATAAGAAAGATCCTCTCGCAATTCAAGTATTTCATGATCCACTGCTCGGATAGGATCCTTGCAGCAGCGACGAAGTTGCGACACGTGGAAGACATCATGAACTTGTGAAAGGTTTGGCGGCAATTCCAATTGATATGCCACTTCTCCTCGTCTTGCGAGAATACGGAACGTGCCAATGTAGCGAGGAGCTAACTTGCCTTTGATCCCGAAACGGTGAGTGCCTTTCATCGGGTTGACACGAAGGTAAGCTTGCTCGCCAGGTTGATAGACCATTACCTGGTGTTTTCGATCATAGTTGCTCTTCTGACGAGACTGAGCAGCTTTCAAATGTTCACGGACTATACGGACATGTTCTTCAGCTTGTTGAATAATGTCCGGACCGAAGAGTGGCCGTTCCCTAGTTTCTGACCAATTCAGAGGGGTTCGACACTTACGTCCATAGAGAACTTCAAATGGTGCCATCTTCAGACTAGCCTGATAGCTATTGTTGTAGGAGAATTCAGCATATGGGAGAGATTCCTCCCATTTCTTACCGAATGAGATGACTCAAGCTCGAAGCATATCTTCAAGCACTTGATTGACTCGTTCAACTTGTCCCTGGGACTGGGGGTGGAAAGCGGTGCTGAAGGATAGATGAGTTCCCATAGCTTCTTGGAAACTGTTCCAAAGTCTTGAGGTAAAGAGGCTGCCATGATCTAAACTGATCTCCAACGGAATACCGTGAAGTGACACGATTCTGGAAACATATAAGTCTGCTAACTGACTAGCAGTGATTGTCTCCTTGACTGGCAGAAAGTGAGCAACCTTTGAGAATCGGTCAATGACGGCAAAAATAGCATCATGACCCTTCTGCGATCTGGGTAAACCAGTAATAAAGTCCATTTTGACTTTGTCCCATTTCCATTCAGGAATATCAAGTGATTGTAGAAGTCCGGCAGGCCTTTGGTGTTCTGCTTTGATGCGACGGCAAACGTCACACTCAGCGACATAGCGAGCAATGTCATGCTTCATATCAGGCCACCAGTACCGTTGACGAATGTCTTGGTACATCTTGGTACTACCAGGGTGAATTGAAAGAGGAGTATCACGAGCTTCTTTCATAACATCCGAACGAGAGTCCAGATTATGCTTTCTGGGGACCACTAGGCGGCCTTTGAAGAACAAGACACCATCATCATCAACATGGAAGAATGACGGATTTCCCTTGGAGAGGAATTTCTTAATCTTCTCGACTTCAGAGTCATATTTCTGTCTCGTCTTGATATTGCACTCGAGGTCCGGTTCAACAACCAGGGTATTGAGATAACCCGGTGGAACAATATGAAGGTTTAACTTGCAAAGCTCTTCGTGGAGAAGAGGTTGCGCTTGCTGAACCGTGAGGTTGTTGCAATAAGACTTGCGACTCAAAGCATCGGCCATTACATTAGCCTTACCAGGGGTATAAGAAATATCCATGTCATAGTCAGCTATTGTCTCGAGCCATCTTTGTTGACGGAGGTTCAAATCTGGTTGAGTATACAGATACTTCAAACTTTGGTGGTCCGTGTATATCTCGCAACGATTACCAAGAAGGTAATGTCGCCACAGCTTCAGAGCATAGATAACTGCTGCTAACTCGAGATCATGAGTTGGATACTTATCTTCGTGAGGACGCAATTGACGAGAGCCATAAGCAATCACTTTACGCTCTTGCATTAGGACACAGCCTAATCCTTGACGGGATGCGTCGCAATATATCACAAAGTCCTTGCGAGAATCAGGGGGAGCTAGCACTGGGGCAGACGTCAACCTATCCTTTAGTGTCTGAAAACTTTCCTGGCATTTTTCCGTCCACTCAAACTTAACGCCTTTGTGAAGCAGATCAGTCAGTGGTTTAGCAATCTTGGAGAAGTTCTCGACGAAACGGCGGCAATAGCTAGCAAGACCGAGAAAACTTCTGACTTGCTTTACATTCTTCGGGGGAGTCCAGTCAAGAATAGCCTGAACTCGTTCTGGGTTAACGGCAATGCAATCTTTGGAAATCACATGACCAAGATAGGTCACCTCGGATAACCAGAATTCACACTTAGAGTATTTGGCATACAGTTGATGTTCTCGAAGTCTCTCCAATACAAGCCGAATATGTTCGGCGTGCTCTTCTTCATTCTTGGAAAATTTAAGGATGTCATCCAAATAAACCACGACGAACTTGTCGAGGTAGTCCATGAAGATATAGTTCATCAATTGAGAGAAGGTTGCTGGAGCATTAGTTAATCCGAATGACATAACGATGTACTCGTATGATCCATAACGAGTAACGAAGGCGGTCTTCGGAATATCCTCCTTACGAACTCGGATCTGATGAGAACCCAACCGTAAGTCGATTTTAGAGAACACAGAGGATCCAGCCAGTTGATCATAAAGATCATTGATCCGGGGAAGTGGATATTTGTTCTGGATTGTTGCTTGGTTAATAGGCCGATAGTCCTGGACCAATCGGTTAGTTCCATCCTTCTTCTTAACAAAGTGAGAAGGTGCTCCCCAAGCCGAAGAACTGGGGCGGATGAAACCCTTTTTAAGTGACTTGTCGATTTCCTCCTTAAGTTCAAGGAGTTCATGCGGCGGCATCTTGTATGGGCGCTTAGCAATAGGAGTGGTGCCCGGATTCAAGTCGATGACGAACTCAACGGCTCTAACAGGGGGTATTCCTGGAAGTTCTTCTGGAAAAACATCCAGAAAATCGCGAACGACTGGAATGTTTTCAATTCCCTCAAGAGGTGAAGCGTTCAAAGCATTCAGAGCATATATCTGATCTTCGGCATTACGAGTAATTCGGGCGGTGTAGTTCACTATCTCGTCGGAGGGGTGAAGGAGTTGGACGACTTTGGTGGCGCAATTGATTGAAGCAATGTGAGCTTTCAACCAATCCATTCCCAGAATGAGGTCTATGGTGGAAGACTTTAGAACAATGGGGGAGGCATGGAATTCCAAACCTTTAATCTCGACGGTGACGTTAGGTGCGATCATGTCAGCATGACAATGGCCACTGGGAGTTTTAACGACTAGTGGGGTATGCATCTTTTCATATTGTATGCCATGCATGAATGCAAATGCTCCTGAGACGAATGAATGTGATGCTCCTGAATCAAATAAAACAGAAGCAGGTACTGAGTTAACGAGAAGGGTACCCATCACAGTGTCAGGTTGATCCTGAACTTCTTCAATGTCGACGTGGTAAGCTTGTCCACGTCCATAAGCAGCAGGCCCAGTATTATAGTTGCGGGTCTGGCTGTTGCCACGGCCATTTCGAGGAAATGCCAACTGATTCTGATTCTGGCGGCAGTCCTTCGCAAGGTGACCTGGTTTGCGACACTTGAAACATAGACCATCTTCAGGACGAAGAGGAGCAGCACGCGGTGGAGCAGCTTGAGCTCTTGGCTGCCTCGGCGGTGGGGGAGGCAGAGGGGGTGCAGCATAAGAAGGTCTAAGCGCAGGGGCAGCTGGACGATACACGCTGTTGGGAATACAGATCCGGCGCTTCTGCGCTGAGCTCGAAGATGAGCCAGCGTCACGATAGCGCTTCTGTGACTCCTTGTGCTCCATCTGAGCAGTCTCAACCAGAATAGCCTTGTTCACGAGGGTGGCAAAGTCGGTGAAGTCTTGAGCAGCAAGTGCAAGCTTGAGGTCTGGGTGGAGTCCATTATGGAACTTCTCCTGTCTACGAGCATCAGTGGCTATGTCTTCCTCAGCATAGCGAGACAGATTAAGGAAATCACGCGGATAAGCTTCGACAGTCCTATTGCCCTGAGTGAGGTTGCGAAACTCAGTTCTCTTCCGGTCCATGATTCTCCGAGGAATGTAGCGAGCACGGAAGGCAGTCTGGAACTCGAGCCAAGTGATGACTGTTCCAACAGGTAGTGAACGCCTGGGGGTGTCCCATCATTGAGCAGCGGGACCCTTCAAGAAGTAGGACGCAAAGGTGACAAGGTTGGCAGGGGCGACACTAGCAGACTCCATTTTGTAGGCGATGTCGCGAAGCCAGTCATCAGCATCCAGTGGCTGTTCAGAGTTTCGGAAAATAGTTGGGTTGAGGCGCACAAAGTCATGCAGAGTTATTGGGGCAGCTTGCTGATTATGAGCATTCTGGTTCTGCTGCGGGAACTGAGCCATGATTCCAACCATGAACTGGCGGTTCAGCTCGAATTGCTGCATCATAGCTGCCATATAGTCCGGCGGTGGTGGCCCTTCGGGAGCACGACCACGACCACGACCAAGAGCACCTGGTCTAACCATCATGCTAAAGATTTAACAGGGGGTAGTTTAGTAACAACAACTGCAAGTGTTTAGAGACAAGCATAATGTAACACGACAATAAGCAAAAGTGCAATAGATACACAGCAGTAGTCAATTAAGACATACAGATCCATACACAGAGTCGGCTACACGCGGACAGCATAAGTTCGCAAAATTAAACAGCTAGACATACTAGGCGGCGCGCAGGCACGCGGTGAGGAATACACAACGATACATAGCAAAGGCTACATCAACGTCGGGGAAAACCACTGAAACGGGGTAACTGCAAGTGCGGACGATGAGTGTCCAAGGCAGAAAAGTCCTGCTCTCCGTGTGCACTCTGATGCAGAATCTGGTCTCGAACTGGAAGGAGAGGTCCACGTGCTGGTGTGTGACCTCCAACAGCAGGCCAATCGATACCTGCCGGCATCTGAGTCCTGTGCGGGTAAAGGATGTACTCTGGATGTATCCCTGCACGAACAGCTGGTAGCAACTGTACCATAGCCTCGTAGAGACGTGCTCGAGTGGCAAACAGCTCGACGGCGAGAGCCCGGGCAGTGCGATCCAGAGCCTGAGTGCACTGAACTAAAACCTCCGGGTCATATCGACGTCGCTCGTAAGGGGCACAGACAGCTGTGTAGTATCCGGTAGCATCTCCAGCAGGGGCATACGAGATGTATCGGAACTCGGAGTCATCCAAGCGACTATGCTCACCATGAAGACGTGCGACAGCAGAATAGGCAGCATCATGGACTGGCATCTCAATCGTCACGCCGATACCATGAAAAGTGTGCAACTCAGCGTTGGAGTTGTCCCGCTGATCGAAGATACGAACATCTGCATGGTACTGCACCTGGTTGAACTCGCGGTAATCCTCGTAAACCATGTACTCGGGGTACCAACGGTAGCCCAATCTGGTCAGGAGGGCGATCAGGACAGCTGGAAAACCAGGGGCATCACGAGCCCAAGTGCGAAGCACAAGCTGCGTCGCAGGGCGCAACGGAAACAAGCGATCCATCTGAAATAGAGGAAATTCAAGATTGTCAAATGACAGTGAGTGAATTCTTGCATCGTGCATTCAAGGAATAAATATTGCAGATAATCAAAGCTCCGGGTGGATGCGATCGTGAGAACCTAGAGTCGGAGTTAGTAAAATTTTAACCCGAAATGAAGAGAGATCAAAGTCCCAGATTATAGAAGAGGAATAAAAGATCCTAATCCCATCCATTTGGCGACGTGGGCCCGTAAGCCACACATCCATGTTAGTAAAATAGTTTTTGAAGACTAGACTCAACTTCGACCAAGGAATCGGAAGGGGGCTTCCTATAGGCAGTCGGCTCTGATACCAACTTGTGATGCCCCTGCTCGACCGTGCACTAATCATACACGCAAACGTGCACGCTCGAGATCAGAGACTCACGGGAAGATATCACAACACAACTCTAAACTCAAATTTAAACATAAATCTCATATTACAAGCCAGGGGTCACGAGGACCCGAATACATAAGTCATACACACAAATAATATCTGAGTACAGGCATAGTTAGTCAAGTTTGCCTTAAGAAGGCTAGCACAAACAGCGACACTGATTGAAGAGGCGCAGGCCTCCTGCCTGGGAGCCTCCGAACTACTCCTGGTAGGCTGGCTCAACCCAGTAGTACGTGCCTCCGGGGCTCTCCTGGTAGTAGTCTCCTGCGGTGGCGTCTGGCTCCGGGACTCCATCGCCTGATCGCAGTAACCGGGTATGGGGAAAAGAGATAGCAAAGCAACCGTGAGTACTCATCCAAAGTACTCGCAAGACTGACATCAGAACTATACTAAACATGCATCGGTATCAAAGGAATGGGGCTATATCTTTGGACTAAACTGCAGAAATGCCAGAATAGAGGGGGACAAGTCTAGCCTATCGAAGACTAGCATCTTGAAGCAATCTTGCAGCATCAGAAGAGAGTAGAGCAAGATAATATATAACCAATCATATTTAGTAAAACCCTGAGATCCTTCCTCGACTACCATGCGAGAAAGTGATCCCGAGAGCAGTAGTAACAGTTTAGTAATGTGACAGTATCCATTTGTAGTTGTAGCAGATCAAGATACAACTCTGAGCATCCTGTTACCGTGGACACGACTATTCGAATAGATAACTTCCCTGCAGGGGTGCACTACTGTTACCCAACACGCTCGATTACATCTGGCTGGACACACTGGCTGGGTAATGCCTGGCCTCGGGTAATCGACACGACGCAATCCTATCGAGGCTCAACAGAGAGGTCAGCACGCCGGTCTAAATCGTAAGCACGAAGGGGTCTTGGGCCATCGCCCTTCGCACTCCTGCACGTTGCGTGACTGGCCAGGGCCCAAGCGCGACACTGTATACACAGTGACGTAACCAGCTCACCCCAACAATCAGCCCGCATCTCTGAGCTGTGACGTCTGAAGAACTTTCGGCTGATACTTACGACGTAGAGGGCCCCATTAAACCATTATCCCACGTGGTGGTAGTGCGTATAGGCACGTAGCCAACTCAGATCAAATACCCAAATCCGTTAAGCACATTTAGTAACTCACAGAGACGAACAGGGTTCCTGTCGCTCCGACTTGGTAAAACATGACGCGCGGGTGCTCTTGGAGCCGACCCGTCTTTAATGTTATTCACTCGCGTGCACCCTTGGGGCCAGCCCGACTTTAGCAATTTAAAGTATGACAGTAATGTAAACATTTCCGTGATCCTCACCCAGAGTGATCA
Organism: Elymus sibiricus; assembly: GCA_039707655.1. Taxonomy (NCBI): domain Eukaryota; kingdom Viridiplantae; phylum Streptophyta; class Magnoliopsida; order Poales; family Poaceae; genus Elymus; species Elymus sibiricus. The sequence goes on from CM077676.1 coordinate 88,651,670, forward strand.
CGGCCCGATATCAAGCATGGCAAACGGACAAGGGTGAAGGGGCCACAGGTGGATCAACAGCATAGCTAACTAAGCATCATGGGACAACAGGTAGGTATAACAGCAGGCGACAAAATCAGGCTATGCATCGCTATCGGAATAACAACAGAAGCAATTCTAATGCAAGCATAAGGGAGGGAGAGAGAGAGTGGGTGATATCTGGATGATCAAGGGGGTTTTGCTTGCCTGGAAGCTCAGCTGAAGGGGTCTGGTCGTCGGCGACGTCGTCGTACACGGCACTGTCGTCGGCAGTCTCGGGGGCTATCGGGAGAGAAGGAGGGGGAAGAAACAATAAATACATGGCAATAATGCAACAGCGATGCATGACACGTCTAAATGATATGCAGAGGTGTTATACTGCCTATCTAAATGCATTAGATAATTTAGGAATTTATTTGGATTTATTTTATTAAAGTTATGCACTATTTATCCATCGAATACGGGCAAAAAGTTCCATGTTCGGTATGTTAGAGGGGTGTGGCAGGTATGTGGGTGGCATATTCGGATTCTTCACATTTTTCTGATCGTTTTTCATATATAAATTATTTTCATCCGAGTTACGGTTTATTTTATATGATTTTTCAAAGTTTTAATCATTTTATGGAATTTCTGAAATTATTTAATTTAGAATTATCCGTAACAGTACAGGGTGACGTCAGCATGACCTAGGAGTGACGTCAGCGGTCAATTGTGTCGGTGGACTGGTCAATCTGACCAGTGGGTCCCACCTGTCATCCATAGTGGTTAATCCAGTGAGTTAACTTAACTAAAAATGATTAATTAGCATGTCGGCCCCATTAGTCAGTGACAGATTAACTAATTAATCTAATTAACAATTAAATTAACGTTTTAATTAATGTTTTATTAATTTTTTAAAAATCATTTAATTAGGCGGGACCCACATGTCAGTGACATGGGGCCGCCACGTCAGCGGTTGACCCGGTCAACCGGTCAACCGGGCCCAGCAGTCAGCGGCACAGGGCGTGGGCCCCAGCGGCCACGTCGGCGACGGCCAGCGCCGGCCACCGGAGCTACTCCGGCGAGCTCGGGTTCTCTCTACGGTGCATCAAATCGGGCGTTCTCGGGCTCGTTCCAACGAGGAGACCGAGCCGCGGCGATCTACGGTGCTAGCGCGAGGCGGGGCGGCCGGAGATGAGCGCTACGATGGCGACGGCGGACGGCGGCGTTCAAGTGACGGCGGAAACGACCGAGCAGCATGCTTTTGCTCGAACCAAAAATGCAGGGGTGCTCTACGCGACGAGACGAATCTAACGGACACACGCGCATGACCAAATGGTCGCCGGATGGTCGCCGGCGACGAGCCCGTGTGGTGGCGCGATCGGGCGTGGCTGATACGGCGGCTACAGCTGCGGGAAGAGGCCGGGGAGAGGGGGAGTCGACGCTGCGGCTTACAGCGGTCCTGCAGAGGGGCAGAGCTAGCTCGGGGAGGGGTTGACGGCGGCGGATCGACGCGGCGATCACTGGCGGCCGTAGGTGGAAGAAGGGCTCGGGGAGGATGATGCAGGGGCACCGAGCTCCGTCCAGTCGGGGCAGACGATGTAGTCGAGGTCGGCGTGTCGATCCGACATGGTGGAGCGGCGAGTAGGTGACGGTGGCCGCGAGTTTCAGTGGACGTCGTTCATGGCGGCGCTCGGGTTAGCTGTGAGAGAGCGAGGGGAGGAAGAAATGGAGCTAGGGCTCGCCAAGGGGGTCCGGGGGGATGCTCTTATCCGCCCAGAGGCCCTGTAGCGCCCCGCTGTCGACATCCGAGCGGCGGACGCGCATGGACGCCGATGCCGTTGCGGCCATGGCGGGAGGTGGACGAAAGGCCTCGGCGGACTGGGCCAGGCTGTACTGTTTGACTAGAGCCCGTTGCGCCAGTGATCTTCTGCCTTTTTTCTTTTTCCATTTTCTGTTTTCTATTCTCACTTCTGTTTGCTAAATGTTTGGCTACCATATGGGTTTTGTAAAATATGTGACTAGGCCCAATATTTACAGTGCAAATTTAGATACTACCAGAAATTGGTTTGGAGGTGATATTATTTCATATGAATTTCTATTTAATGAAAATGGAATAAATGTTTCTGTTCTGCCACGGTTTTAGGATGGTCGAGTCACTTAGTGTTTTTTAGTGATGTTGTTTTCCTGAACATAATTAGAAATAGATTATTTGCTATTTAATGAACATTTTTATTTCCAATTTGAACAACTTTTATTTTTCACTTTAAATTTGAATTGCAATTTGAATTGGAATTTGAAATGAGATATGATGCAAATGATGATCAAGCACTGTTAATCATGATGACCTGGCATTATCAAAAGGGTGATTACTGTAGCTAATTACATGGGGTTGTTACACTAGCCTTACCTGGCGCCGGCCCATCCCTGTTCGTCTACCTGCCCCGCCCCTCATGTCGCTGCCGCCATGGCCGAGCGCGCCGCGCCGGCCGCTGCTCGCCATGGCACCAGGGCAGTTGGCCCCTGGATAAGCCTGGGCCTCCTCCATCCCTCCTGGACGCCGCCCTCACTTCCCCTTCTCTCCCACGCCCGCGCTTGCCTCTTCTCCCCTCTGCCCGAGCTCTGCCGCCGCCGCGCTTCCGTCGTACCCGCGGTCACCGGTGCCCGTTCGTCCTTTTGCCGTGTACAGAAGGTCCGTCGACCTCCGCCTCTTCGCCCGGAGCCGTCCGTTGGGGCTGGGAGGCACTGCAGTGCTGGATCTCCCTCGTTCCCTTCTCCGGCGATCCCCGGCACTCGCTGCTGCTACTAAGCTGCCAACGGCTTTCCATAGCCACTCGGTAAGCATCCACCTCTCTCCCCTCCAGCTGGCTGCTCGCTTTCTTCCCCGTAGCTGCTTCTCCGCGAACACCGTGCTCCGGCCGCCGCCTGCACTCGTCGTCGGTGCCTTTTCGGCCACCTCCGCCTGTTCCGACGCCGTAGATCGATGCGCGGCAGAGTAGCCGTTCGAACGCAAGTGGAATCACACGAAACGGTCCACCGTAGCGAATTTCCGCCGCTGGCCGAGGCTCGCCGCCGCGTTTGGAGCTCGCCGGAGCAGCTCCAGTGCCGGCTAGCGGGGCCCCCTGGGTCACTGGCCGATGGGCCCCGCAGCGCCGTTGACCACGTTGACCTGGTCAACGAGCTGACTGGGCTGGTCCAGTCACTGGCCAGTGGGCCCAGTTGACTGGTCAACTGGTCAGCCGACCGCTAACGCCATGCTTACGCCAGCCTGACGTCATATTCCATTTCTGGCATTTCTGTTTAATTAAATAATTCCAGGAAATTGTTAAAACTTGTAAAATTCGTAGAAATTCAACCGTAGCTCGGATGAAAAAGTTTTCTACATGAAAGTTGATCAGAAAAATTCAACGAAACCGAATATGCCCTCCGTTTGCCTGTCACATGCCCACAACCATGCAAACATGTAACCTTCCCCTCCGGTTCATCTGTCCGACAGATGCCTAATACCGGGAAAATATTCCCAGATATTTTCTCTCTCCGTCTGTAATGTGTAGCACTACGTTAGATCACCCCGTCTTAGCTTATAGTCTTGTCATGATTTGTGATTGCTTTTGTTGCCGTGTATTTATCTGTTTCTTCCCCCTCTTCTTCTCCGGTAGATCCCGGCACTGACGTGGCCCCTGAGGACTACTTCATCACCGACAACTCTTCTTTTCCGGCAAAGCTTCCAGGCAAGCAAACCCCCTTGAACATGCCTATATCACCTACTCTTTCTCCCTCATGCTTGCATTAGAATTGCTACAATGTTGTTCCGAAATACCTATTCTGATGCATAGCCTATTTTTGTAACTGCTTTTGATACTCTACCTGATATCCTAAATGCTTAGTGTAGGTTGGTTGGTAAACCATCTGTGGCCCTCATCCTTGTCCTAGTTGCCCCGCTTAGTTATCAGTGCCCCGATCGATGTGATCGACGGGTTGAGACCAGCACATCACCGCACACCCCCTAAGTTGTACGACTCTGCAGAGCTAATATCGAGTGACGAGGGTGATGCCTCTTAACTCACTCCTGATAAAATCTCTGTAGCACAGCTAGTCGGTTGTGGGTTACCGAGGGTGATTCCTCTTTCACCACCTCCGATGAAGCTTCTGTCGTGCAACCCCTCAAGTGTGAATCCATCGAGGGTGATTCCTCCGGGTTCACCTTGACATATACATTGAGAGGGAATCCAACGAGGGTGATTCCTCGGATTCCTCCTTGATGTGTTTGGACACACGGTTACCTTATATTTACTTTAGTTACTTGATAAAGTCGGAGGAGCCTACTACTACGTGGAGACCACCGACGACCAGGAGTAGATAGGAGGCTCCCAGGCGGGAGGCCTGTGCCTTTTCGATCCAGTGTCGTTGTTTTGCTCAGCCTTCTTAAGGCAGCTTGTTTAACTTTGTGTCTGTACTCAGATACTGTTGTTGCTTCCGCTAACGCTTGTTCGCGAGCTTATGTATTCGAGCCCTCGAGGCCCCTGGCTTGTAATATAAAGCTTGTATGACTTTTATTTGTGTTTAGAGTTGTGTTGTGATATCTTCAAGTGAGTCCTTAGGCTTGATCGTGTGCATTTGCGTGTATGATTAGTGCACGATTAAGTCGGGGGCGTCACAGCTTTACTGTGTCAGCACTACGTCAGAGTGACGTCAGCAGTCAACCCAGCCGGTCCAGGTCAAACCTGACCGCTGGGACCCACATGTCAGCGACACAGTGGCAGAGGGTTAGATTAACTAACTGGGTTAATTAGAGGGTGGGGCCCCACTGTCAGTGACTAATTAGTTATTAGATTAATTTTAATTAGGAAAACAGTTTAATTAGTAAGCGGGGCCCGCCTGTCAGCGACTGGGGCTGCCCAGTCAGCATAGTTGACTGGTCAACCCAGTCATCTGGGCCCCTGGGGCCCACTGGTCAGCGACCCAGGGGTGGTCACGTGGTAGGCCAGGTCAGCGGCGCCAGCGTTTAAACGGCGGTGACCCGCAAACGCGGCGGAGGGCCTCTGCCCTCGTTGGAAATCGGCTACGGCGAGCCGTTTGACGCGCGGTTTGCGGCGTTCAAATGTGCGTTCGACGCCGCGTCGAACGGTGGTGGTGGTGTAGGCTGGGGTGGCCGGAGTCGACGGCGGCGAGCTCGCGGGCGGCGCCGGAGTTCGGGCGAGATCGGGCACGGCACTAGGGAGCACGGCAAGCGGCGAGGCTAGGTGCGTTGGGCTCCTGGGAGCTCCAGGAGCTCGACTACGAGCTCGGACGCGCGTGACAGCGGCTGTGGCCACGGCGGCGAGCTCAACGGCGGCAACGCGTTCGGCCATGACGGCGGGGCTAGCTACAGGCGGGGAAAGGAGGGGAGAGGAGAGGGGTTCGGTGCGGGTGCTCACCACGTGGCACACGCTGGCCGTTGGGTGAACGGGAGTGTAGTGGCGACGGCGAATCGACGGCAGCGAGCTCCGGGATCCGAGGAAGAAGACGGAGACGAGGCGGTCGCTGCAGTGCTCCCCGGCTCGCGTTCGTGGGCGCGGACGACGTAGCGGACGGTGGCGGAGCGGCTGAACACGGCGGAAGGGCTAGGCGACGACGGTGGCTACGCGGGCGCGGCGGCGCAGCCACCGCAGCGCTCGGGTGAGCTCGCGCGCGGGCGAGAGAGGACGAGAGAGGAGGGGGGAAGTGGATGAGGACGACGAGGAGGCCGAGGGGGCGCGTCCTTATCCCCTCGGCGGCCCTGTAGCGGCGCCGTGTCGCCGCCTCGCCGGTGCGCGCGCGCGCGACCAGGGGCGCGCCGACACGCGGGGAGAGAGAGGCGGGAGGAGGGAGAAAGAGAGAGGTGGGCTGGGCCTGGCACTGTTTGAACTTAAGCCCATATGCACAGTACATCCCAGCCTTTTTCCAATTTCTTTTCTGTTTTCTTTTTTACAGAAAGGTTTTGCAATAATTTGAACTGCCAATTCACTTTTGTAAAATGTGAAACTTGGCCACATAATTACATTGCAATATACTGCACTGCCACAAAAAGTTTGGGAGAGGTTTGAATTCATTTGGATTTTTCATAAATGGAATAGCATTTAAAATGCCTTTTAGCACTGTATTAATTGCCATAATCCACATTTAGCTTGATGGTGATGTTGTTTTCCTGAATAGATATTTGTTTTGGAATATTTGCTAAAACATGAACTATTTTTCAGCAAATTTTGTGCAACTTCAAATTTCACTTATAATTTGAATTTGAATTCAGAGATGGAATTTGAAATGAGATATGAATCCAATGTAATCAAGCATTGCAAATCAACTTGACTTAGCGTTAACATGGTGGATTACTGTAGCTCATTACACAGGGGTGTCACAGCTAATATGCCGGAGGCGCAAACAATATCGAACATCTTAAATCAGTTTTGCCATGATTCAGGTCAAATTCCCAATTGGAATAAATCTGGAATTCTTTTTAGCAACAATGTTCCTTTGCAGGATAAAGAAAACATTAAGAGAATTTTTCCAGCACCCAATATTGATAATTCCTTTGTTCATTTGGGGCACCCATTTACTTTGCCTTCTAAGGACAGATCTGCAGCATATGCTTTCATTTATGATAAATTCAAATCGAATCTTTCGAACTATAAAGCCAATCGTCTATCTCATGCAGCTAGACTTACTTTAATTAAATTGGTCTTTGCCTCTATTCCTGTCTACTACATGTCCAATATACTTTTCTCAAGAAAGTTTTTAGCTGGGATTACGGCTATTATTAGAAACTTTTGGTGGACAGGTGTTGAAGATGACCAAACAACAAGAAGTCTTTGTCTCGGGGCATGGTCGGATATTTGCACGGACAAGAAACTTGGTGGCCTGGGCATTAGGAATTTGCAGGCGATCAATCAGGGCCTCATTCTCTCGGCGGCATGGAGACTTGCAAAGGAACCAGAAAGCCAGTTAGCCGTCGTAACAAGGTAGCCGTACTGGAAGGTGCGGCTGGATCACCTCCTTTTCAGGGAGAGCTAATGAAAGTACCATAATGACACAACTATTTGGAGAGCAAAGGATAATACACCGAAGTCTGCTTTCTGGACTGCAATTTTGAAGGTAAGGCCTCTTCTCATTTCAGCATCCATTTATCAAATTGTAGATGGAAATAGTTCACTGTGGAGCACCCCTTGGTTTGAAGGCTGGGAAAATATCTATGATAATCTAATCATACAACCTCACCCTTTTAATTACCCTGCTCAAATTAAGGACCTATGGATTCCTGGGGAAAAAGTTTGGAATGTAAACCTTATTAATATGTTATTTTCTCCTGTAATAGCTGATTCAATAATTCACACTCTGATTATCTGTACTGCTGGCCAAGACATTCTTGTTTGGAAGACTCCCACAGGTCTGTTCTCTTCCAAAAGTGCATACAAACATAGCTTCGACAATCTTCAGCTTCCTTCAAGACAAAGACCAAAAGTTGTCCCACCGCAGATTATAGAATTGCTCAACCAGGTATGGAAAGAGAAGAATATGGCTCCAAGAGTTCAAACCTTTGCTTGGAGACTTCTTAGGAATGCACTGGCCACAGGCAAAAGAGCAGGTAGGTATTCTAAACACATAAGTGAAAATTGTGCTATTTGTGGAAATCTTGAAGATGGAATGCATCTCTTTTTCATGTGCCCTTTTGCTAAGGCAGCCTGGTACAGCTACCCATGGTTTATTAAAACTGAACTCATTGCACAACACATTACTTCAGTCCCACAAATGATTAAAGCTCTCCTTACTTCCAATCACCCACAAATAAACATTGCCTCGCTATATACCTTTTTGTGGTGTCTTTGGAAATCTCGGAACGACAATCCTTTTTGCAGGAAATCTAGATCACCTTCTCACGTATATGCAGCTGCGGAGGCGATCTTCAAGGAAACTAGCCTGGAAGTTGCAACCCCTCCAAGCAATAGTGCAATAGTCTCAACCGAGACTAACAAGGCTGTGCTTGTGGAGGCTCATGTACAAAGCCAAAATCACCCCCATCAGGCAACATCGTCTCCAGGAAAAACAATTATGGATATTTCTAATTTTTCAGGTCCTTTTGTCTACTCTGATGCAGCATGGAATCCAGGACCTGAAGGTCAACTGGCAGTGGCAGGTATAGGCATATTCATACAATTTCCAGGCGATTGACAGTGCAAGCACCTATGCGTCTCGGCTGTTTCTCCACCAGTGACATCAGCCATACAGGCCGAAGCATTTGGCATCATGCTTGCATCCAAGATAGCAGAGCTGCTTCAGCAGCAGGTAACTCTTCTGACGGACAACGCGACTCTGGCGACAACGCTTGCGGCTAACAGTCTGGTTCATACTCCGGGCCATTGGACCATTAGGCCTCAACTTGCTTACATTACAACCTCTCCGGCTTTTGATGCTACCAGGATTTACCATGTCAACAGGAGCTATAATTTTCGGGCACATCATCAAGCTAGACTAGCACTCAAAATCCAAAATTCTCCTTTCAGGTTCACATGTTTATGTACAGGCAACAGATCTTGCCTTAATGCAGATGTAGCAGCACTCACTGAAGTGCTCCAGTGCACAGTTGTACGTGTACGTTGTTGTTGATCAATAGTATTTCCCGTGTTCAAAATAAAATAAAATAATACATTCCGTATAAGATCATCAATAGGACTTTGAGGTGTAAGCAATCATGACAATAAAGATAATACAGTAACAGATTGCTAGGATAAAAGTGAGAAGCACCCAGGCTGGGTGGATGACAGAGCTCCAGCAGAACAAGCGAGGCATATATGCGAGAACCTCCAACGCAACAGAACAAAACCTGCTGGGTTGATCACACAGCTTCAGGAGGGAAGAACCATGTCGGCCGCCACTGTCCAACACGCTGCAGCGGTGCTGTTGCTGTCTCTGATATCAATGGCGTGATTGTGCCATCCCTCATGCTGTACACACCAGAGTCACAAAGAGGATTTGCAGAAGACGTCGGCCAGACATAGTCACACATGAAGTAGATGCAATCCTCATTGTATCCACTGCATTCCACAGCAGGCAGGCACTTCGAGCTATGCTGGCCAAGAAAGAGCGCATGGCCACCCAACTCACTGGCCTTTCTCCATCGACCAGGGTTGGCGTGCAGGTCTGCCTCAAAGACCTGAAATGTGGCAGTACGTTTATGTTCAAAGACATCGTAGCTTGTCGAACGTGGCGTGCAGTGAAACCATCTTGCCACCAGCAACAGTTTACCACCACATTCAACAAGATACGGTTTTACCATGTACTCCTCTGCTATGGACAAATGTTGAGGTGTTCCACCTATATCACCCAAAGAGTCAATTATGCAGCTGATCGATGAAATGCCAAGGTCATTGTCCAATTCAACGATGAAAAGCTGGCCGAAGCGACCCCACGCGTACAACTTCCCGTTGAAGAATACGACATCACTAAGGAATAGTCGTGGATCCTTGTTATCTCTGAGCGAGGCAGTGGCGATCGGTGGCTGGCTAATACAAAGTGTATGGAAACAACCATCGTCCATGATTATTGCAACGACAGGGGAATGAAGTGATGAGTCCAGGGGAGAGGGCACCACCAACTTATAGAAAATTGGTTTGCGGTCAGAGTGGTAACGTATCTCATGCTCCCAAACAGCGACTAGATTAGGAAGATCCAGTTTGATCTTGGAGAAAGGATTCATCAATGAGCAAACATTGCCATTGTGGATGAGGAATAGCCAGTTGTCAATGGAGCCTTGGCAACAAGCACCCTCTGGTACAGGTATACGGTGAATTTCACTACCTGGAATGCTGAGGAAGGTACCATCGGGGAGGGTGAGCCACGGGAATGGGAGAGGAGGGGGCTGCAAGATACTATTAGAGCGCCAGGGGCGACAGACTGCCCTTAGACGAACACGGTCAGCCAGGGAGGGGAGGTGCCTGAGAACAGTTCCCAGGAGTTCCGGCTGAAGATCTGACCAATGGCGATACCGTGCAGCCTCCATCATGCAAGTCTACAAGGGAAGACATAGAGTTCATAGTTAAACAGAGTAAGAACTTCAGCTAGCAATACATATGCTTCTTGTACCATTCTAAGACCAAAGGTCATCGGCTCAATTTTATAAGAAAGCTGAAGAAGTTCAGACTGTTATCAAAATATGAAGATTCAGGGGAACCATAAATCCATCACACAAAAATAAACTAGGAAAATTACATTCACCATACTAGCCTTGCACTACACATTTATGCTTCTTCACTTGGTAACAACAGCTGCAGTAGACAGTACACTAGCACCATTTACTTGTTATCGTAAGTCGTAACTGCAAGTCTGCAATTAAGTTTACACTGTACTAGGCACTATTTTCCTAGATAATGAGGTGCATGACTATGGCACGAAAGATAATCCGTTGATTCCTTTTCCTCTTAACTAAAAAAGTGAACAGCGGCAGCATGAGCATACCAATTTTGAAGGAATCATGTTCCCAACTTATAATGTGCAATGTCCCAATGTTAATGACCCAGTTACAGCACACATTCCATTTTCGCTTTGTGTAGAAGAAAAGGCAGAGGAGAGCATTCTGTTAAGTAAAATATGCAGAAAAAAAAGAACTACCATCTTATTCAAGCACAGGCTGAAACTGAAACAATGGCCGCGTATTCCATCGGAAGCAAAGTATATCACTGAATATAGTTTACTTTACATCAGATCAAGACTCCGTTAGCAAGTGTAGATCAACCCAAAAACAAATGTTGGTCAGGTAAATAGCAATTTGAAAAAGAGGTGTGCCATGCTGAAACAGTGATAGGTGTACATCTGAACCAAGTACATATCCCTAAACATGATTTCTCGGGTGTAGTAAATCTACCAAACGAAAAGAAATACTAGTAACTTGGTTAGGCAAATTAAGTGGAAATCTGCAAAACTTGCACCGGTGCTCATCAGAGGCACAAATTCCTAAGCATTTGTAGTCTACAACAGGTAAAATTTCCATCTCCGAGCACGGATCTACTGGAAGGGACAACGTTGGCCAGGTAAAGCGTCGATCCGCCCAACCAACCAAATTAACCCCTGACTAGAAATGGCAACCAGGTAGAGGATCCGAGGAGCTAGGGCTTACAGCTTACTCCTGAGGTCCTCCTAATGGCCTCGCCTGCGAGGGAATCGATTCGGTAGCAGGAAGCGCCGGGGGCTTGGGAATCTCCGGCGAGGCTCACATCGGCGGTGAGGTAGGGATTGGGACCTGGCTGAGAGTTTGGGGTTTTTTGAGTGCTTCGGTTGCCAGAGAGGGGGGAATGGGCAAGGACGGCCCAGTGGGCCAACTCCGGTCTTATTCAACGAGAATTAATATCATTGTTGGTCCTCATTAATTTGTGAGATTAAACTAAAAAAACAATTTGTGGGATTGTGTGTCTTTTTTTTTTGCAAGATTTTTTTTTTCAATTTCATCAAACATCATGACAGTACAAAGAACACAAGAAGCAATAGAAATTACATTCATGTTCGTAGACCACCTAGCGATGACTACAAGCACTGCAGCGAGTCGAAGACGCGCTGCCGTCATCGCCCTCATCGGAGTCCGACAGACCTTGTTGTAGTAGACAGTCGAAAAGTCATCGTGTTAAGACCCCAAAGGATCAGCACACCAGAAAAACAACTGTCGTATATGAAGAAAAGTATATCGAAAGGATCCAACCTGAAGACCGAATCCAAGCAGATCCATCGAAGACAAATGCCGATCGAATCCCACGAGATCCACCGGAGAGACACCTCCACACGCCCCTCCGACGATGCTAGACACACCACCGGGACGGAGGCTAAGCGAGGAGAATCTTATTCCATCTTCAGGGAGCCGCCGCCTTCTCGTCTTTCTGAGCAGGACATAAACCCTAAATAACCTTAAAAAACACCTAAAAACGGAGCTGCTTGTCCATGGTTGGTCCAAGTATGATGTACTATGTCCTTTCGCTGCTGCTTGTAACTTTCGTTGGATTGCTTAAACCAATCTATCTGAATGGTGTGTTGTGAGCCATATAAAAGGTACGAACACAAAAGAGGATTAGACACATGAAAATTTACGCAAAAATAAATAACACACACAGAAACAACTCAGGAGACATGGAGTTTTTGCTCTGAGCAAGCACTGTTGAATGTTCACATACGTGCAAATTTCCATGAAGAAGAAACATTCCAATGCTCAGCGCTAAAAAAAGTCCGATGCTCTGAAAAGACTATTTTCGAAAATATTTTGGAGCGCTGATTTTGTTATTTTTGCCCAGACCTCCAAGTATGTATTTTCATCCCAACGATTTGCATGCATCTGTAAAACTAAGCAATATTTGTTGTCAAATTTTTAAGATTTTTATAATTTATTTGCTGTTTTTTTAGATTTTGCTGTTCATATCAGGAGCATTGGAGCTTGGGATTAGAAGGATACTTTCAGTTGAGCGGCTTTGTCAGTAGGTTGGTACTTTTGCAGTATAGTATGCAAATCATACCAAGTGGTCATATTTAGAACAGGATCTGCCGGTCTCATGCTCTTTAAGTCTACCGTCAAGATGTATCCAATCATTATACCCCTCATTTGCCAGCTGACCATTTCAATGTCCTTCAATAAAAAAAAAATTTGACGGGAAATGTCCTTCAATCAAACACAATAAGCTACGCATAAGAGGCGCCCTCTCGCGATAGCCACGTCCGCAGGAAGTACTATGCGGTGAATGGATGTGATTGGTTGGCCACGTCTCTTTCCCTCGCTGGCCCATGCCCTCCTCGTTTACTTCGTTCAGAAGAAAGAAAAGGAGAGCACGGAGTCGCCTCAATCCCCACGCCTCAACTCTGCCGACGCACGCAACCCCCTTCCCTCTTTCCTTCGCCTCAATCCCACCTGCCGCCGCCTCTCCCTCCTCTCCTGTTCACCCCGTCCTCCCTTGAGCCCTCGTCGTCGACCCGCGACGCCATAGCCTCCCCGCGCCCGCTCTCCTGCTGCTTCTCGGCAATTCGGGAGGCGGAGGTGGAGGTCGATGGGCAATGGAGCTGCAGCTGCGTGGAGAGGATGGCAGCGCCGACGGTTAGGAGCTGAAGCTGTGTGGCGAGGATGGCGGTGTCGTTGCAGCGGCGGAGGAGGGGGAAGAGGGTGTCGGCGGCTTTCGGCGCGAAGCGCGCAGCTGTGCATGTCGAATCCAGGTCACGCCCGGCCGCGATGCGCCCGCACGCGACGGGCGTCGAGAAGGCGACCGCGCCGTACTGGTCGTGGGAGTCGCCGATCAGCGCCACCGTCTCCGCCGTCGGGAGGACCGTCGAGGGGCTCGCCGTCGCCGGCGACGGCCGGCTCCTCTGGGTCGGGACGCGCCCCGTGGAAGGAGGGTATGCGAAATACAACCCGCTCACTCCCTCTCGTTCGAGCGTGTGACGCTGATGATTGCTTGTTTTTGACTTCCCTCTTCTCCAGACGCGCGGTTCTCGTGAAGGGAGGGGCGGGCCCAGACGGCAGAGGTTCGGATGTGACGCCGCAGGAGTTCGCCGTGCGGTCCCTGGTGCAGGAGTACGGCGGTGGTGCGTTGCCGTGCAGGGGGATGTCGTCGTGTTCTCCAATTACAGCGACCAGCGCCTGTACAAGCAAACCATCGGAGGTGCGGAGGAAGCTTTTTTTTTTTGAACAATCACCGGGGGGGAGAGGGTCCCCACCTGTATATATTACTCAAAGGCCCGAGGGCAGGTTACATCAGAGGTTACAACGAGAGAAGAGGTATAGGCGCCAAGACATGGCAGCCTCCCTACTAACTGGGTCCTTAAATCTTAAGACCCAAAGCGTAAAGTCTGAAATAATGTTCCGAAGAGTAACTAGGAGTGTGTGAAGCTCATTGCGGAATACACGAGCATTCCTGGAGTCCCACAACTTCCAGAGGATGGCGAGTGCAACGGTAGGCCAGATGTTGATGTCGAGGCCGACCGGCGTCGGAGTGTCCCAAACACGTCCGATGGAGTTAGGTGGCTGCAGCCCTAAGAGCGCCCATACCTGAGCCGCGCATAGGCAAAGGATGGCGAGGTGTGATGCGTCCTCATGAGTGAGGGCGCACCGCGGGCAATCCGGATGAGAGGTAATGGTCTTATGATGTAGGTTCGCCATCGTACTCAACCTGTCGCGACAGAGAAGCCAGCCGAAGATCTTGACCTTAATAGGTGCCTTTGAGCTCCAGATGTGCTCAGCGTTGAGATCGATCTCTTGGTCGGAGGAGAGCAACGAGTAGGCGCACCTCGAGGAGAAGGAGGAGCCGTGGGTGAGGAACCTGTCGTCGGGCGCGTCGTTCGTGACCACATCCTGCATCAAGGACAAAACAAACGCAAGCTCTACAGAAGCAACATTGGTTAGGCGGTTCCGCAGAGTAGCGAGTAAACCGTTATGCATGACTTGCGAAACCAGGACATAGGGTGAAGTTGAGTGGGAGAAGAGGTGCGGGAATGTGTTAGCAAGCGGGGTGGGAGTTATCCACGCGTCAAGCCAAAAGAAGGTGGAGGTTCCGCTGTTGGTAAGGACAAAGGAGATTTGGCGAAGGGTTGGAAGTTGTTTGCTCACGATTTTCCAAAGGTAGGAGGTGGTTTGAGGTTTACGTTCGAAGTCGAGAGAGTGATGTTGGAAAAACCAGTTGACCCATGGTACGTCCTGTTTTTGAAGCAATTTGAAGGCAAATTTCACGAGAAGGCAATTGTTCTGGAGAGTCAGATTTTTTATGCCTAGACCCCCAGCGGTTTTCGGAGTGCAGACATTCTTCCAAGCGATAAGGCACTTGGCTCCGGAGCAACTCTCGTCGGCAGCCCAGAAAAAGGATCTACGGATAGCGTCCAGCTTTTTGATGATCTTTTTGGGTAACCGAAAAATGGACATGAAGTGGGTAGCAAGGGCGTCAAGCGTAGAGGAGATAAGCGTTAGTCTCGCTCCCCGAGAAAGCAGTTTTGCCGCCCAACCGGATAGGTATTTTAGGAAGCGCTGGATGATAGGTTCAAAGGCAGAGGACGGCAGGCGCGTGTGGGAGAGTGGAAGGCCAAGGTAAATTTGAGGGAAAGTTGAAATGTCGCATCCGAAGGTGAGGGCGATGTTTTGGGTGGTGTTGGGATCCGAGTTTATGGGGACGAGGGTAGTTTTGTTGAAGTTTATGGTAAGACCGGTAGCTAGGGCGAACTTGTCAAGAATATCCTTGAGGGTGGTCGCGGCTTGGGACGAGGCGTGGGCTATGATGAGAGTGTCATCGGCATACTGAAGCACCGTAAGGGGACGGTCCTTGTAGATCGGATGGCATAGCTGGTCCGGAGAGAAGGCCCGAAGGATCAAGCGCTGAAGAAGATCGGCGACTATTAAGAAGAGGTAGGGGGACATGGGGTCCCCTTGGCGAAGACCGTTTTGACAGTTAATCCAAGGGCCCGGCTTGCCATTAAGGAGGACCGCCGTCTTGCTGGAGACGAGCAAAGTTTTGATCCAGGTAATAAATTTTGGCGGGAAACCTATAGCAAGAAGGATGAGAAGAAGCGAGTCCCAGCAGACCGAGTCGAACGCCTTTCGAAAGTCTAGTTTGAGCACCATAGTGGGCGCCTTCCTCGTGTGGCATGCACTTAGAAGGTTAGCAGCATAGATAAAGTTTTCTGCAATACACCTGCCCGCGATAAAACCGGTTTGGTCTGCATGAACCAGGAGAGGAATGAGAGGTTTAATCCTGTTCGTAAGAATTTTTGCGATCGCTTTGGGGGGGCAGTTTTGCAAGGATATGGGTCTGAATTTGTCCGGCGTTCTGGCAGAGTCGTTCTTTGGAAGGAGGATCATGTGGGCCCTATTAAAGCGCTCAACATCGACCCGAAGGTTGGCGAAGTCATCGAAGAAGGGGAAGATTGTAAGCTTGATGTTGTGCCAGAATCTTCTGTAGAAGCCTGGGCGCAGGAAGCTTACGTTTAGCTATTGATGATTGCTTGCTTTTGCAGTGCTATGAGTATGTTCATGGATAGGTGCATTGCTTCTTCATACCACATTTGGCACTCCACATGTTTTTTTGCAGTAGCATGACTTGACTTCTGCATTTCTTCAGATAAGTGTTCCTTCATATCAGTTTCAAACTATTTATATCCTGTTGCTGATTACATGCGCGTCATGTTGGGGACTCCATACTTGACGGATATATAGAGCAACATCTCCAGAAACCTGAACTAAAATAGCTGTATTATAATTGATTGAACTGTAACTTCAATTTGACTAGCAAAAAAGTGGTTCTGCATCTTTTTAGCCTATACTGTGATTGATCAGAGGGGTGCCACTGTACACCGCTTCTCCTTTTTTAAAATAAATAAATAAGTTTATCCTGTAATGGTGCTCCAAAACGGCTCCTTTATGTTGGTTTCAGATAACTCGCCACTACCTCTGACACAGGATTATGGTGGATCAGTTGTCTGCTATGCAGACGGTGCCTTTGATCCTCACTTCAGTCGTTACGTCACTGTAATGGAAGGTGATTAGTACTCCATATATAGCATGCAATGGTGCTTTCTACATTCTTTTAAGAAGAAAAATGAATCCAGTTTGACCACAGATCACCGCAAGAGTAGCTCAAATCCCATCACAACAGTTGCTGCTGTGAGCACAAGTGTTGAAGATGTTAACGGTAAGAAGAACCGACGACTATACACCTGTTGCATTAATTTGGGCTTAATATCCTTGGGGATTATATAAATAATGTTCTCAATGTTTACCTTAGAACCAATTGTGCTGCTCAGTGGGAATGACTTCTATGCCTTTCCACGCATTGATCCAACTGAAAAACGCATGGCATGGATTGAATGGAGTGCTCCCAAACATGCCATGGGATAAAGCACAACTATGGGTTGGACATTTTTCCAGAAAAGGGTAATCTCTTATTTGCATGCTTTGTTTGTTTCAAATTATTTGCATGCTTGTCTATTGCACTATTTTGGGTGAAAAAAGGACATTTACTTTACCAGCTGCTGTTACACGGAAGGATGTGCTTCCATCCTTTTTTTTGCAATATACTGAAGGATGTTGTTGGAACATTTATCAGTGTATCTTTGAATGACCACGGTGCGACTGCACATTTTAGATCACTCTAAACCTATAGCCAGTTCACGGAAAATGCTTGTCTTTTTAGGTTTTATTTAAACCTTATTTTGTGGGTTATTGTAGCACCAGATGATCAATTTGATCATTTTTTTTCAATCCTTTATTCTGAGAAGCAAAAGATGAATGATTCAGTTGTATGTTGATTCAGTTACGCATGAATGCTTCTTAATCTTCTTCTAAGGTTTTCATTTTTATTACGATGGTTATCTGTGCAGAGAGGTGGAAAAACGTATTTGCATTGCTGGTGGAGACCCAACGATAGTAGAATCTCCTACTGAACCCAAGTGCTCTTCAAAAGGTGTTTGCATCTTGGCATGCTCTAACTTCGTGTTCAAACTTATTCCATATTTGTCTCCGCATGAATAGTTGATTTTTGGTATGTTAACTTGATCTTCTCTCTGAAATCGAATGTGCCAACAGAGCAGTGCGTACAAACTAGGAGAACCAGGGAATATACATTTTCTATTGTATGTCAAACAAATGGAGAATTAGAAATGATCATCCCATAATAAAAAGAAAATATTATACACCCACCAATCTCATAAGTTGCATCGTTCACATTGATTGCTGTTGCAGCAAACGTTCCATGAAGAAGAGTCCATTGTCTTGAGCGTAAGTTTTCGCTTCCTGCTGACAAATCATTCAAACAACAGGAGTACATGTTTCTGACCCATCACGACCCAGAAGATCAATTTTCTGGAGCAAACAGTAGCCACTTAAATACATCTTTCTAAAGCTCAAGTGAAGAAAAATATCATAAAGGAGGAAACTGGATGGAAAGGAGTTGCAGTGCCTGCGGACGGGTTGGAAATGGCGAGGTTGCCAGCAAGGATGGCCAGCCAGGTTCATTTCTTCTTTTTATAAACCTTTCTTTTACACGATTTTGAAGGTGAGCTTTCAGATTTTGAGAGTTGGAGGTATTAATGTTGGCAGTGAAGATCAAATACTCAAATTTATGTATTGTTCCAATTCATGTTTGGTTTTCTAATTGGTGGTAGGTGGTAAGAATTTTATCTATGTACAGAGTTATCAAAATATTTGGTACTAATCAATGTATAGCTCAGTTCATCTCTATTGCTTGGAACTTCTGCTATTTTTTATTTTTTTTGCGGGATTGGAACTTCTGCTATGATGTCACTGTTTTTTCCTTTTAAGGCTGATCCATTCTCTGAATGTGTTGCATGGCTCTGTCTTTTTGTTCCAGTCATCAACTTTATATTGTTGTACTTTGGGTCTAATGCAATAACACTACATAGTACAAATAGGTGAGTGAAAGGGGCGCCTCCCACCCGGCACCGCCCCAACTTCCTCTCTAGCGGCGCCACAGGGTGGCCCCCCAACCACTAGTAATTTACCAAGGCAAAACACCATATCAAGTTCTTTAGATTAGACAAGCCAATCCCTATCACAATGACCCATTTTGATATAGAATTCGGGTACAGAATAGTGCATATAGCATTCAACAATATCTGTCCTCAGGAACTTTCTGAATATATATCTTCTATGCGAAAGTGTCCTTCTCAGCTCAAGCTCAAATGAGCTCGGGTGAACAGTTAAATCCGAAAAAAAAATCAAAAAATCTGAAACTTTTGGAACAAACATTGAGAAAAAAAAATCGCATGCGTGCAAATTTTCGTGATGGAATCACATTCATTGAGCTGTGGGAAAAAAATAAAATCAATGTTCCAAAAAATAGTACATATTTTTTAGCATCGATTTTTTTTTTGTCCACACTTCCAAGAATGTTATTTAATCAAAAAAAAATTGCATGCATGTACAACGTTTCTCAATGTTTGTTGAAAAAAAAAATCAGAATTTTCTTAATTATTTTTAATTTTTCAGATTTTACTGTTCATCCGAGCTCATTTGAGCTCGAGCTCAGATAGTCTGCTCTTCTATGACTCTTTTGTGCTAAAAAATCACTCTATTTAGGATCAATGGAATCCCAATATCTTTGTCAAATATGCCAGGTTGAAAGAATCACCAACATCCGCAACAAGTGAAGCTTTCAGATTAACATCAATACTAATGTCCCCGTTGATATCACCATTATTACCCATGTCATTGTTTTGTATTGATAATAAGAACTTTTTCAACCTCAACATTTTTTATGTCCTTGATCAAGTGACGGATTACCCGAGGATACTTGTGATTCTTATATGATAAATATATATCTATATCCTTAATGAGACAGTTAAATCCTCTATTCTTTCTGTTTTTATTACGCTTTTGGTAACCAAATATTTTCTAGACTGATTTGTAGAAGACATGACTTGATCATCGAATATTGGACGTCTAGAGAAATTAATGCAAAGAGAGCCTTGGCTCAGTGGTTGGGCATGCGGTTGTGCAGCCTAACGACCCGAGTTCAATTCCTAGAATTGACAAGTGATGCACAGGGGTTTCCCCCCATTTATTGAGGATCAAGCTTGGTGTGTGGTGGAACCACTCATCAAGAAATATCTTGATACTCATTTAAAAAAATTCTGAGGACCATGTTTATCTTGGTACTCATACTAAAATGGCCGTATGCATCCCCGGTTGGTGCAGAGGCCGGGGAAGTGAAATTCTCCCCCAATTTAAGGTGGCCCCAGGCGACACGGGGGAACCCTAACGCCGCCGCCGCCAGGTCCCCCGCTCCTCCGATCCCCTGCTTCGCCACCGCTGGAGGGGCCGCCGACAAAGTCCTCGTGTGCCCCAAGGAAGGTGGCGGCGGGGCGTTTTCCCTCTCCGCGGCGTTGCGCGCGCACGCGCTGCCTGCGTCGCCTTGAGCACGGGCGAGATGCAGGGCTGCGGGAGCGGCGTCAGCGCGGGGAGAGGCCGGATCCTGGCCGGGCTTGGTCGGATCTAGCTTCTCCGCCCTCGTTGGCCACCCTCGATGTGGTGCGCGCCGCGTCGGCGGGCAGTGCTCGGTGGCTCCATGGTGGGGTCGTGGACGTTGGTCTGCAGCGGGCGGCGTCCGACGGCGAGGTGGGGCTCGGTGGCTCCGTGGTGGGGCTGCGAGATCCGGCGGGTAGCGAGGGCTGGATCCCGGGGCGGCGGCCCCGGGACGGCGGAGGATGTGTCGGCGGCTGTGGACTCGCGACGGGCGATGCGGCGGCCGCGGTGTTGGATGAGCCGTGCACAAGACGTTTGATGGAGGTTACTGGAACAGATCTGGGTGAAAACCTGCTCTCGACTACTGCCAAGGCCGGTGATGGCGGCGCTATTCGGTGTCGTTCCCTTGTTGAAGGCATCGCTGTTGAGAAGTTCCAGGCCACTATCTATTACCTCAGGGGGAAACCCTATATCAGTAGATCAGATGACGGCGGCATTCTTGTGTCGCTTCCCCCTTGGGGGCGTCATTTTTGGAGGTGTACACGGACTCGAGGGACCAGTGGACGGCATCTTTGATGGAGCGGTGCTTCATCCTACACATTGATGGTGGCGTATCTCGGCGGCGTGGTGCAGTGGAGACTCGGCGTCCGATGTGTGGCGAGGGACTCGTGCAGGAGGGCGACGCTGTCTGGCGTCGTGGTGGCGTCGATGGCAGAGAGGCCTAGCAAGGTCGATGCATCAGTTCTGCTCTGAGGATGGATCGATGGAAGATGGAGGTGACGGCCCTTGCAGCTTGCGCATGTGGTGCTTACTGGGAGTGCGCCGGACCAGTGTGTGACCCAGTCCAGGTAATGGCTTGGATGGGGCATCTGGCTTTAGATGTTAGGCTTTGGTGCGATGTCTGTTTGGTATTAGGTTCGGACATTCGGCACCCCTTCATCAAGGGGATAGGAGTAGCGACAGGCGTTGCCAGATGGTGGCTTTTAGGCTTATTGATGTATTACCTTGTAAGGTCTTTGTGAATAATTAATAAAATAGCTGAATGCATCGTCCAGATGCAGAGGCCGGGGGTACATCCTCCTTTTCAAAAAAAAAAAAAAACAAAGGATGGTTTTTTTTAGCAACAAGCTATTGGCAGAACTCAAAACTGCAAGGTGGACTGCGTAACTCACGGGCATGAGATTCCGGGTCCTTGAGAGATGGTCGATACTCGATAGACGCCGAAAACTAGAACTCAAAGTGCTCCTGTCCTGGCCTCCTAGGCGAAGGATCGATCAGTGGTCTCCCTAGCCTGTGGATGGAGATCATGAATATCTGGCGAACAGATGACGAGACGCGATGCCTCGCTAGGCATTTCATGTTTGTCGCATATTGCGACGAAATGTCGAGGATTCACACAAGGGAGCACAGAGCGAACACGAGATGGGCCGGCCCATCTAGCTAGCTAAGTACTTCACGAATCCTGGTTTTGGGAGGTTCTAGTCCAGTTTTTTCATATCTTTTTGTGTTGTTTTGTTTACCTATCTTTACCGGTTTATTTTTGGGGTTTTTTCCTTTTTATATTTTACTAGCACATATGTCCGTGTGTTGCAACGAGAGAGATGTTTTTTTTAGAAGCAACGGGAGAGATAATTGATGCGTCCACCAAAAATGGTCTCCGCGGCGGTGGGCGACAGAGCGAGTAGCGGAGATCTTGATAGTGGTGGGGTTGGTCGGCGTGGCGGCGACTACCCAACTCGTGCCTTTTTTCCTCCGGGTCCGCCTCCATCTCGGGGTTGTGGTTGCCTCCTCAGTTGGTTACTGCGCTGCGACCGTCGGGGCACGGTTGCTTCGACCACTCTCTCTTACAACGGCATAACCAGATGAATTACTAATTGCAACGCATAAATCCCATTTCATTAGCATAATCCGCGCATCAAATTTCAGAACAAAAAAAAGAATTTAAAGTTCCAAACATTTTTCAAAACGGAAACACAATTTTGGAATGCTGAACATTATTTAAAAATTTGAACAAAAATTAAAATTCTAAACATGTTTTGAAAATTTTAAGTTTGGGAAAAAAATAAAAAATAAAAATAAACTTGAAAGGGAAAAATAAAAAATACAAACAGGAAAGAAAAAGAGAAAGGAACAGAAAAAGAAAAGAAAAAGAAACAAAGCACAGAAAAAATGAAAAAGTGCCGGCCCAGTCTTGGGGGCTCACTGCGAACCTCCGACTATTTGCCGCATCCTGCGGCAAATAGGGTTTGGCAGCTGCGTGGGCAGAAAAATAATTGGCTGGCTTCGCTGGCCTACATCGCGCGTGGCCCATGTATGAAATTCTGTAGATACCGTTTTTCCTTTTCTAGCAGACGGACGCACAAAAGTTTAGTACCACCTCGGATAGAAAAAATATATTCTTTTCAACGGTGAATGGATGAAAAAAAATCAGAGAAACACATCTTGCTTTATTAGTAGGTATAGAATTTTATTATTCATTATTTATTTTAAATGTTTTTCCTTTTTAAAATGTTTGGAAAAATTAAAAATTGTTCAAAGTATAATAAAAATGATTAGTCTTTTTGAAAATGTTCATAATTTCAATAAATGCTACTGTTAATTTTTTTAAATGTTCATGTTTAAAAATTATTCACATTTTTTGGAAATTAAAAATTGTTCATATTTTTTAAAATGTTCGCATTTCTTGATAGAATGTTCGAAAATTTTCAAACATGTTTGCATAATTTTGGAAATTGTTCAATCTAAAAAATAAGTAATTTTCGCGTTATTCCGGAAAACCAAAATTAGAAACAAAAAA
Organism: Elymus sibiricus; assembly: GCA_039707655.1. Lineage (NCBI taxonomy): Eukaryota > Viridiplantae > Streptophyta > Magnoliopsida > Poales > Poaceae > Elymus > Elymus sibiricus. Next base: position 88,674,403 of record CM077676.1, read on the forward strand.
AGAGGAAAAAAAATACTAGTTGGGAGGCTCGCTACCATACGTTCGCTGCGGAGGCATTTGGTAGTCTGCATTGTTTTTGGCCTCCCTGCATTTGTGACTCAACTGAGACATGCTGACCTAATGCAAGCCAGGAAACCATGTTGTGCACATAGTTTGGTAGCCTGCATTGCACCAGTGAAAAGTTGATGCGTGATGTTTGGACGTTTGCATTTGTGCTTCAGGGATTCGCAGATACAAATAACAACTGTTTGGCTATGCACGATGTGTTGATCTGCTCACCCCTTTCAAATCTGGTGAACTTATCACCTAAATGCACGACACTTCACATCAACACACCAAATATGAAACATGCACAGAATTAACAGTAACCCTACACATTACCACATAATTAACAGTGCACAGTACAACTTAAACATGAGTTTTAACATAGCAGGCGCATCCCATGCCCCCGCACAACACTAGGATGTTGATCGTGGGCAAAATATATAGTTTAACAAGACAATAAGACACAGTCCAGATTTCGACTGGCAGGATGACTAGATCGCATGAGCCAGGTCATCTTGAATCATGTGCTTTGCACACCTATACCTGCAGATGGTGGACTTTGCGGTGTTTTAGATCTCGACCTTGAAGACGACGTTCAACAGCTTGAAGAGGAGTAGAATGTCGGGGACTATTTTGTGCTTCTTGCAGAAGTAGCCCCAACCCCTCCCCAACACCATCTCCTCCTAGAACTCCTGAACCTCTACCCAGATCTCACACCAATTTTTCGCTGACAGCTTTACGACGTGTGGAAGTTTGATGATGATCCACATATTCATCACTGGCTGGAAGGCCTTGGGGATGACGAGCATGGCAATGTCTTCGGCGTCCTTGATGGGCACGTAGAACCTGAGTGGATCCTTTCCTCCTGGATCATGGCCAAGCCTTGGCCTGCGGCCAATCCCTAGAGGCGTCATCATCTCCAAGACTCTGCCTGGCATGCCCTCCTGTTAGGAAACGTAGTAGAAAACAAAAAATTCGCCCTACGATCAAGGTCCTGGATCACTATGAAGATGCATACAAGGTTAGATCGGATCATTATCAACTTTGAGTTGCAGCGGAAGAAGAGTAGGTGTAGATCGAATTTGAAGTCCATCGAACCGTTCACAGCGATCCCTCGAACCAAAGACCGAAAGCACGACCTCTCTACGGATTGCACGCGTACAGGCTTCACGATCCGCTAGCGCTTCGCCGTCTAGAGCTATGCGTCATCGGAGAACTAGAGGAGGGAGAAGAGAACACACGGGGCTTCTCTATTATGAGGACTAGGGAAAACTAGAACTAGTTCAAGTCTAGATCAAAAACTAGAACTAGAGAGAGAGGTGCTACTTGTGAGCTGCGTTGCGATTTTCCCCGAAGAGGAGGGGAGATGCAGTACAGTAGAGATAAGTATTTCCCTCAGTGAGAACCAAGGTTTATCGAAGCAATAGGAGAATCACGCAAACCCTCGTGAACAGCACCTGCACACACAAAAGCAAATACTTGCACCCAACGCGGGCAAGAGGGTTGTCAATCCCCTTGAACTCATTAATTGCAAGGATTAAATCTTGTATAGGCAAAAGTATAAATTACAAAAGAAAAGAAAAGTAAATAAATTGCAGCAAAGGTTTTTAGGATTTCTTTTTATATTTAAGATAGACCTGGGGGCCATAGTTTTCACTAGAGGCTTCTCTTTCGAACACATAGCATACGGTGGGTAAACAAATTACTGTTGGACAATTGATAGAAAAGCGCATAGTTATGACGTTATTCACGGCGATGATCATGTATATAGGCATCACGTCCGAGACGATGAAAATGGAGAGGAAACTTTCCGCTTTTCCGGAGGAAAAATGGAAACAGAGAGGAAAAATGGATGTGGAAATGGAAATTTGCAAAAAAAAAATGGAAACGGAATTTTTTATGCGGAAACAGAAATGGAAACGGAATGGTGTTTTCCGGTGGAACAGGCACGGAAACACAATTTTCCGTTTCCCCTAATATGGAACTTTGAACATGAGCAGATGGCTATTTTGCAGCCCAACGACACACAATTAGGCTCTACACACGATGAGCAGGATGGCTAGATGGCTCAACTTCTATAGTACTATACCACTGCATCAAGCATGATAGCACATGAGCACAATCCCTAATCCCTAAGCGATCATGCCTCCGTCGCTGACATATCCTATTATACAGCCATGAAATCTCATAATATTAAGTAATCACATTATCAATTGAACAACTTTGTTGGTTTCTCTATTTCTTTTTCCTATAGTTCAAGGGGTCTTTATTTCCGATGAGCACTCTGCTTCCGTCTCCGTGTCCGTTAGGGATGAAAATGGAGAGGAAACTTTCCGCTTTTCCGAAGGAAAAATGGAAATGGAGAGGAAAAATGGATGCGGAAATGGAAATTTGCAAAACAAAAATGGAAACGGAATTTTTTATGCGGAAACAGAAATGGAAACGAAATGGTGTTTTCCAGTGGAACAGGCACGGAAACGCAATTTTCCGTTTCCGCTAATATGGAACTTTGAACATGAGCAGATGGCTATTTTGTAGCCCAACGACACACAATTAGGCTCTACACACGATGAGCAGGATGGCCAGATGGCTCAACTTCTATAGTACTATACCACTACATCAAGCATGATAGCACATGAGCAGAATCCCTAATCCCTAAGCGACCATGCCTCCGTCGCTGACATATCCTATTATACAGCCATGAAATCTCATAATATTAAGTAATCACATTATCAATTGAACAACTTTGTTGGTTTCTCTATTTCTTTTTCCTATAGTTCAAGGGGTCTTTATTTCCGATGAACACTGTGCTTCCGTCTCCGTGTCCGTGCCGTATTTGCTCCATTTTCATTTCCAGTAGTATTCGTTTCTGTATTTGTTTCGGGGGTTTCTGTATTCGTTTTCGCTTCCGCAAAAAAATATGAATACAAATGTGGCAGCACCCAGTTCCGTCCATTTCCGCTCCGTTTTCATCCCTAGTGTCCGTGTCGTATTTGCTCCATTTTAATTTCCAGTAGTATTCATTTCTGTATTTGTTTCCGGGGTTTCTGTATTCGTTTCCGCTTCCGCAAAAAAAATATAAATACAAATGTGGCAGCACCCAGTTCCATCCGTTTCCGCTCCGTTTTCATCCCTAACTACTATTACTCCACCAATCGACCGCTATCCAGCATGCATATATGGTATTAAGTTCATGACAAACAGAGTAACGCCTTAAGCAAGATGACATGATGTAGACAAAGTAAACCCAATCAATATGAATAAACCATGTCGTTTTATCCTTAATGGCAACAATACAAATACGTGTCTTCTTCCCTACTTTGTCATTGGGATATAGAGCACCGCAAGATTGAATCCATTACAAAGCACCTCTCCCACTGAAGATAAATCAATCTAGTTGGCCAAACCAAATGGATAGATCGGAGAGAAATACAAAGCTATAACAATCATGCATAATAAAGTTCAGAAAAGACTCAATTACTTTCAATCAATAATCTGATCATAAACCCACAATTCATCGGATCCCAACAAACACACCGCAAAAGAAGATTACATCGGATAGAACTCCAAGAAGATTGAGGAGAACATGGTATTCAAGATCAAAGAGAGAGAAGAAGCCATCTAGCTACTAGCTATGGACCTGTAGGTCTGTGGTGAACTACTCACACATCATCGGAAGGGCAACAAGTTTGATGTAGAAGCCCTCCGTGATCGATTCTCCCTTCGGCAGATTATCAGAAAAGGCCTCCAGATGGGATCGCGGAAGAACAGAGGCTTGCGGTGGCGGAAAAGTTATATCGTCTTGCATTCTGTTGGTTTGGGAATATTTGGGAATTTATAGGCTTGTAATTAGGTCAAACGGAGATGCGTGGGCCCCACAAACTCAGGGGGCGCGCCTACCCCCTTGGGGCGCGCCCCTCGAGCTTGTGGCCCTCTGGTATCTCTTCTGGCCACCTCCCGAAGCTTTTAGGGTCCCTTCTGGTCTAGAAAAATTAATCTAAATATTTTTTTCCGTTTGGACTTTATTTGATATTGATTTTCTGAAAAGCCAAAAACAAGCAAAAAAACTGGAACTGGCACTGGGCACTGGGTTAATAGGTTAGTCCCAAAAAATGATATAAAATAGCATATAATTGCATATAAAGCATCCAAGATTGATAATATAATAGCATGAAACAATCAAAAATTATAGATACGTTGGAGACGTATCAGCATCCCCAAGCTTAATTCCTGCTCGTCCTCGAGTAGGTAAATGATAAAAACATAATTTTTGATGTTGAATGCTACCTAACATGTCTATCATGTAATCTCTTTACGGTATAAATATTGAGAAACGATGAAGTAACAACATCAACATAATAAAATCCATGAATATAAGAAGCATAATCATTAAGCTTTCAAAATATACGATCCTTAACGAATGTTATCCCCACTCATTTTATCATGTTAGCATGGCATGACTCCGCCTTCACTGCATACATATAAATCATGAGCACCCCTGTGTTAAACCAGGCAATTGGATCGTACTTCTAACGCGCTTCAGCATTTTCAACTTCACGCAATACATGAGCGTGAGCCATGGATATAGCACTATAGGTGGAATAGAATGAGGTGGTAGGGATCAATAGGAGAAATCAAAAAGGAAGAAAGTCTCGCATCAACTCGGCGGATCAACGGACTATGGAGATGTCCATCAATCGATATCAATGCGAGGAGTAGGGATTGCCATGCAACGGATGCACTAAGAGCTATAAGTGTATGAAAGCTCAACTGAAACTAAGTGGGTGTGCATCCAACTTGCTTGCTCATGAAGAGCTCGGGCATTTGAGGAAGCCCGTCATCGGAATATACAAGCCAAGTTCTATAACGAAAAATTCCCACTAGTATATGAAAGTGACAAAATAGGAGACTCTCTATATGAAGAACATGGTGCTACTCTAAAGCACAAGTGTGGGAAAGGATAGTAACATTGCCCCTTCTCTCTTTATCTCCCATTTTTATTTTTTATTTTTTTTGTCGGGCTCTTTTTGGCCTTTTTTCTCTTTTTTTTTTAATTTTTTTTCGTCCGGAGTCTCATCCCGACTTGTGGGGGAATCATAGACTCCAGCATCCTTTCCTCACTAGGACAATATAATGCTCTAGTAATGATGATCATCACACTTTTATTTACTTACAACTCGATATTACAACTTGATAAAAATTATACAGAATGACCCTATATGAATGTCTCTGGCAGTGTACCAGGATGTGCAATGATCTAGCGTAATATGTATGAAAATGATGAATGGTGGCTGAGCCACAAATATCATGTCAGCTCTATATGATCATGCAAAGCAATATCACAATGAACACAAATCATATGACGGAATGGTGGAAGTTGCATGGCAATATATCTCGGAATGGCTATGGAAATGCCATAATAGGTAGGTATGGTGGCTGTTTTGAGGAAGATATAAGGAGGCTTATGTGTGATAGAGAGTATCATATCACGGGGTTTGGATGCACCAGCGAAGTTTGCACTAACTCTCGAGGTGAGAAAGGGCAATGCACGGTACTGAAGAGGCTAGCAAATTGCGGAAGGGTGAGAGTGCGTATAATCCATTGACTCACATTAGTCATAAAGAACTCACATACTTATTGCAAAGCCTATTAGCCCTCGAAGCAAAGTACTACTTGCATGCCCCTAGGGAGGAGGTTGGTAGGAGTTAACCATCGCGCACCGCTGATTATAACAGCACTCAAGGATTTCATTTCAGACATAAAAATGCTCAAACCTCCCCACCATGCCATGATCAACACTTAGATGAGAAGTTAATAACAAACTTTAATACCGATATTTCTACTAACCAATGATCATGAACCAATATCTACATGAAAGTTTTTATTATATCCCCCTTGAATACCTATCCTTTCTGGACTAGTCTTATAACACGTGCAAATTGCCATTACTATTTATTATACTCTCAAAAAGATTTAAGTGAAGCATGAGAGTGCAATTATTTCTACAATATATAACCACCACCGTGCTCTAAAAGATATAAGTGAAGCACTAGAGCAACGGCCTAGCTCAAAAGATATAAGTGAAGCACATAGAGTATTCTAACAAATCACGATAAATGTGTGTCCCCCTCAAATAGGTGTGTCCAGCAAACAATTATTGTGGCAAACTAAAAAGCAAACAAAGAAAAGAAAACTATGGCACAAGACGCTCTAATTAAAACTCATATCATGTGATGAATAAAAATATAGCTCCAAGTAAGTTACCGATAGATTGTAGACGAAAGAGGGGATGCCATCCGGGGCATCCCCAAGCTTAGACGCTTGGGTCTTCCTTGAATATTACATTGGGGTGCCTTGGACATCCCCAAGCTTAGGGTCTTGCCGCTCCTTATTCCTTCATCCATCGTATTCTCACCCAAAACTTGAAAACTTCAGCACACAAAACTCGACAGAAACTTCGTGAGATCCGTTAGTATAATAAATCAATCATCCACTTTAGGTACTGTTATAAACTCATTCATAATTGTTCTTGCATAATACCTACTGTATTCTAACTCTTCCATGACTTATACCCCCCGATATAATCCATAGTTTCATTAAAACAAGCACACTATGCAATAAAAACAGAATCAGTCTAAAACACAACAGTACGTAATGACAGCATATTATCTATACTTTTGTAACTCCAAAAATTCTGAAAAATTAGGAAGACGTAAAAAATTCCAACAGTACGTAATGACAGCATATTATCTATACATTGTAAAAATTTCAGATATTTCTGACGTTCCAGCAATAAATTAAAAATCAACTACTGGGCGCAAAACTTTCTGTTTTTTCAAACAACATCAATTATACTATCATCCAAATCATCCCAAAGGCATTACTTGGCACAAACACTAATTAAAAGCTAAAAACACAATCATAACAGTAGCTATAATTGTGTGACTCAAGAAAATGAAAATTGCAATAAAGATAAATATTGGGTTGCCTCCCAACAAGCGCTATTGTTTTATGCCCTAGCTAGGCATGATGCATTGTTTCAAGTATTATCATCCTTCTAATTAATTCCACTAGTCATCAACCCGTGCTCCTGCACGGGCTAGCAAATTTTAAAGAAATTGATATTGTAAATAGAAAATTTATATAAACATTGTTTTGTTTGAATCTTTTAGAAACAGAAGTACAACATATTTACCAATATCATCCAGTACTTATTGTCATAGCGTATACCATATTATATTTCCCTACTTCCTATTATGAATATACTCGAAATATTGTGGATCGTCTTATATTTTGGAAAATTTTGTATTAAGCATTGTGCCACAACAAAAAGTGGTGACGCCATTATATATATTTAATGGATCCTAACGTTTGTAATTACTAAACACATTGATGTGTTTTTAATTGCTAAATACATCATTACTTTTCGATTTTGCTCTCTACTGGTTACTACTGGCACAATTATTGTTGGCATCTGCATGGTACATATGATTAAAATATTCCACGAAAATATAGGTGAGGTACCACCAATCTTGTGGAGTAAATTTATGTCGATCACTCTCTATACACTGGCTCCCTCTCTCACTCTCTTTGCACGGGCCCCCCTTCTCTCTATGTGTCACACGTGCACACACATATAAACCTATGTAACTCATCGGCGCCACCACCAGTCTAGCGCTCATCACTTGAACATACCACTAAGCTACATGGCTCAGTTCAAGCTTATCCTTGTACTCTCAAAATGTTTGGAAAATTATTAAACTTCTTGAAGATAATTTTGGAACTTTTGGAAGCCTTATTTGTCTTTCCAACAATTCCCTATATTTTGGGTTCTCAGGTCAAATCTTTTTTCTTCACTTAGACCATAATGTTGTAGAAGCCATCCTTATATTTCAAATAACAAAAGTAAAATTTAGAAGGTTGCTTTAACTTTTTTAAACCGAGCTGTAAATTTCTAGAAGTTCGCCCTTCTCTATTTTAAAAGTTCCCCAAAATTATTAGATGCACACCTATAGGATTTTCAAAATTTGTTTGTACATTTTTGGAAATTGATCCTTCTAGCATCCCAATAGAGTCATTGGGAAAAGTATTAACGATGCTTTTCTTGGGCTACTACTAAATAACATTTTTAGTTAATTAAATGCTCACCATTGTCGTGCATTTATCCTTAAATATCTTAAGTATGAAACTTGGTCTACATGTCCTCACTTCTGAAATCAATGGATCTTGGATGCACTTGCACAATTTAGCAATTTTGTTTTTTATCTCTATCCTAGGATTTTTATTACATGTATTTGCCACATATATTTAGAATTTTTTTGAAACTGATTTTCTTAATATTTTCTAAAAACACTTTGCGCATGTCACATAGGGGAATATATGTGTCGTGATTGTGTGCATGAGAAAAATAGTTCACATACCTAGATACATGTACGCAGAACATATTTAACTAGCTGTGTCACGCATGCAGGGGTAACTTCATTAGTACGTCTACAGAAAAAAAAACTTTAATTTGGTAGGTGATCTTACATTGCACGTCTCCTAGTGTAACATATATGGACTCTTGGGCTGATGCAATCTCCCTTGGAAACACACGGACTGTTTTTTTCCTTTGAGGATAACATTGATGTGTACTACGCAACTTTATTCTTGTAGACTCGTGTTGGGCCTCCAAGCGCAGAGTTTTGTCGGACAGTAGCAAATTTCCCTCAAGTGGATGACCTAAGGTTTATCAATCCGTGGGAGGCGTAGGATGAATTTGGTCTCTCTCAAACAACCCTGCAACCAAATACAAAAAATCTCTTGTGTCCCCAACACACCCAATACAATGGTAAATTGTATAGGTGCACTAGTTCGGCGAAGAGATGGTGATACAAGTGTAGTATGGATAGTAGATATAGGTTTTTGTAATCTAAAAATATAAAAACAGCAAGGTAGCAAGTGATAAAACGGAGAACAAACGGTATTGCAATGCTTGAAAACAAGGCCTAGGGTTCATACTTTCACTAGCGCAATCTCTCAGCAATGCTAACATAATTGGATCATATAACAATCCCTCAACATGCGATAAAGAATCACTCCAAAGTTCTTATCAAGCGGAGAACATAAGATGAAATTGTTTGTAGGATACGAAACCACCTCAAAGTTATCCTTTCTGATCAATCTATTGAGCTATTCCTATAAGTGTCACAAACAGCCCTAGAGTTCGTACTAAAATAACACCATATGATACACATCAATCAACTCTAATGTCACCTAGATACTCCAATGTCACCACAAGTATCCGTGAGTTGATTATTCGATATGCATCAAACAACTTCAGATTCATAATATTCAATCCAACACAAAGAACTTCAAAGAGTGCCCCAAGATTTCTACCGGAGAAAGTAAGACGAAAACGTGCATCAACCCCTATGCATAGATTACCCCAATGCCACCTCGGGAATCCGCGAGTTGAGTGCCAAAACATACATCAACTGAATCAATATAATACCCCATTGTCACCACGGGTATTCATATGCAAGACATACATCAAGTGTGCTCAAATCCATAAAAGTATTCAATTCGATAATAGTGAAACCTCAAAGGTAAAAACTCAATTCATCACAACAAGATAGAGAGGGAGAAACACCATATGATCCAACTATATTAACAAAACTCACGGTACATCAATATCGTGCCAAATCAAGAACACGAGAAAGAGATCAAACACATAGCTACTTGTACATACCCCTAGCCTCGAGGGTGAACTACTCCCTCCTCGTCATGGAGACCGCCAGGATGATGAAGATGGCCTCCGGTGATGATTCCCCCCTTTGGCAGGGTGCCGGAACAGGGCTATAGATGAGATCGTGGAGGTATAGAGGCTTGCGGCGGCGTAGTCGAAGTTCTAGGGTTATTTCTGGGGGTTTCTCTATTTATAGGATTTTTCAGCGTTGGAATCACGCGAAACGGAGCTACGAGGGGCCCACGAGGTACCATGGCGCGACCCCCCTGGGCGCGCCCTGGTGCCTCGTGGGCACCTCGTGGCTCTTCTGGTCCTCCCACGAAGCTTCCTGGTTCTCTTTTGTTCCAAAAAAAATCGTCAAAAAGTTTCAGCTCATTCCGAGAACTTATATTTTTGTACAAAAAACAACACCACGGTAGTTCTGCTGAAAACAGCGTCAGTCCGGGTTAGTTTCATTCAAATCATGCCAAAACCATATAATTTTTTTGTAAACATGGCATGAATACTTCATAAATTATAGATACATTGGAGACGTATCAACATCCCCAAGCTTAATTCCTGCTCGTCCTCGAGTAGGTAAATGATAAAAGAAATAATTTATGAAGTGTGAATGCTAGCATAGTGCATAAGTTTGATCAATGATAATTTCAATCACTTTTTCTAGCATCATTATATATCATAAACAGTAGCTCATCTCATAAAACTTCTCATGATCAAGTAGCAAGCTATTCACATGTTAAAGTATAGACCATAAACTTTCTTGAAAAATAACAAACTATGTTTTCAGTCATCAAACAATTGCAATTCATGTTATTTTCAGGAAGGGTCCATGTAAGAGCTTTGTTTTAGCAAATTCCACATACTCAACTATCATTTAGTCTTCCATGATTGCTGACACTCAAAGCATATTTTTAGAACAAACCGTTTCAGTCAAACACATAGGAAGATAGGGGCTTAATGTTTTGCCTCCCAACTTATTTATCTCATGGATAATGTCAACAATAATAACTCATGATCACCTATATTCAATAGGATATATGTGCCTGGATCATTCCCCACCACATGATGCTTGCCAAAAGAGAAAATAAAAATGGAATAGAGGAGAATACTATTGATTCTTGCATGAAAGTAAATACATAAAGTAAAAGATAGGCCCTTCGCAGAGGGAAGCAGAGGTTGTCATGCGCTTTTGATTTTTGGATGTGCAAGCCCTTAATGCAAAGGAACGTCACGTTATATTGCCCCTTGTGATAGCAACCTTTATTTTGCAGTCCGTCGCTTTTATTTCTTTACCATCACAAGTTCGTACAACGCTTATTTTCCCTTGCAATAAAAGATCATACATATTTTAGGAGCAATTTTTATTGCTTTTTGCACCGATGACAACTTACTTGAAGGATCTTATTCAATCCATAGGTAGATATGGTGGACACTCATGGCAAGAAACTGGGTTTAAGGGTTTTTGGATGCACAAGTAGTTTCTCTACTTAGTACGAATTGTTGGCTAGCAAAAGATCCTAAGCAAGCACCACATGTTAGAGGATCCATGACAATATAACTTCTATGTGAATATAAACAAACATAACTCATTACGTTGTCTTCCTTGTCCAACGTCAACTACTTGATCAAGTTTGAAAATAATTAATGGGGGCTCACAATCATAGAAGATGTCCAAGATAGTATATTTATATGTGAAATCTCTCTTCCTTCAATATTCTTTCATGAATTGTTCAAGTGACCAATGCTATGTTTGCTAACTTTCAATAAAGTTTACCACTTATACTTTTTATATGTGAAGTCAATACTCCCCATGGGACAAGCATATGAAGCATGTATAATTTCAAATTTATGACATTCAATTCATTCAACAATTTACTCTTGGGATATAAGTGAAGAACGAGAGTAAATGACAAACTACTCCAAAAGATATAAGTGAAGATCAATGAGTAGTCAAACAATTAAGTAGCTATCTGAAGACTCTCTCTCAATAAATATTTCAGATCTTGATAATTTTTTTCGAACAGCAAACAAAATGAAAATAAAAGGACACTCCAAGGATAGCACATATCATGTGAACAAGTAAAAACTTAGGCTAACCGATAGGTGTTGATGAAGAAAGGTGGGATGCCTACCGGGGCATCCCCAAGCTTAGTTGCTTGAGACTTCTTGGGATGTTATCTTGGGGTGCCTTGGGCATCCCCAAGCTTAAGCTCTTGTGTCTCCTTAATTCCTCTCATATCATGGCTTCTCCTAAATCTTAAAAACTTCATCCACACAAAACTCAACAAGAACTCGTGAGATAAGTTAGTATAAATCAACTCAAAACCTTAACATTATCTACTGTAGCAAATCACTAAAATTATAATTAAACATTGCATACTAAATGCCTCTGCATATTTAATACTCCTATCCCCAAATAGAAACATTAAACAAGCAACATATGCAAACAATGCAACTATAACCGAAATCTGTCTAAACAGAACAGTCTGTAAAGGATGAATAAGAATTCATAATTCCCTAACTCCAAAAATTCTGAAAAAATACCACATGATAGAGAACTCATTCATTCTTACTGTGTAAAAATTTCAGATTTTTATCATGTTCTGACTATTCAGGAATATTCTGGACATAATAGAAAACTTTCTGTTTTCAAACAGCAACACATAAACTTGCAAACTGAGCATGGTAAAGGCTATAATTGGCATTTTATTGAACTAAAAGAAACAAAACATGATTATTGATAACATCAAGAAAATATCAACAAAAGAAAATGACGCTCCAAGCAAAACTCATATCATGTGACGAATAAAAATATAGCTCCAAGTAAGATTACCGATAATGTTGAAGACGAAAGAGGGGATGCCTTCCGGGGCATCCCCAAGCTTAGACGCTTGAGTCTTCCTTGAATATTACCTTGGGGTGCCTTGGGCATCCCCGAGCTTAGGGTCTTGCCACTCCTTATTCTCCTCATATTGATATCTCACCCAAAACTTGAAAACTTCAATCACACAAAACTTAACGGAACTTGTGAGATAGGTTAGTATGATAAAAATAAATCATCCACGTAGGTACTGTCAAGACAAGAGTCATAATTGTTCTCGCATAATTCCTACTGTATTCTATCATTTCCACAATTTATATTACTCAATACAAGTTATGGAAACACTAAAACAAGCAAACTATGCAATAAAAATATAATCTGTCAAAAACAGAACAGCATGTAGTGAGCGATTTAAAAACCATACTTCTGTACCTCCAAAAATTCTGAACAATTAGGACAACGAAACAAATTTGTAGCCCAATACTGTGTAAAATTTCAGAATTTTCTCACGCTCCAGTACAGAATAGAAATTCCAGCACTGGACGCAAAAGTTTCTGTTTTTGCACAGAATCAAATCAACAAGCATCCACACTATCCCAAAGGCTTTACTTGGCACATTATTGAAACAAAACATATAAAACATGATTACTACAGTAGATTAATCATGTGAACACACAAAAACAGTAGGTAAAAATGTTGGGTTGTCTCCCAACAAGCACTTTTCTTTAATGTCTTTTAGCTAGGCATGATGATTTCAATGATGCTCGCATAAAAGTAAAGAATTAAAAAATAACGGGAGCATCATGAAGCATATGACTAGCACATTTAAGCGTAACCCACTTTCTATGCATAGGGATTTTGTGAGCAAACAATTTATGGGAGCAAGAATCAACTAGCATAGGAAGGCAAAACAAGCATGACATCAAAACTTTCAACATAAAGAGAGGAAACTTGATGTTGTTGAAATATATATAAGCATATCTTCCCGTCTCATAATAATTTTCAGTAGCATCATGAACAAATTCAACAATATAACTTTCACATAAATCATTCTTTTCATGATCCACAAGCATAGAATTTTTATTACTCTCCACATAAGAAAATTTCTTCTCATTCATAATAGTGGGAGCAAACTCAATGAAATAACTATCATGAGATACTTGGTTGGCATAATCCAATTGAAAATTAAAATCATGATGACAAGTTTTATAGTTATCATTATTATTTATAGCATACATGTCATCACAATAATCATCATAGATAGCAACTTTGTTGTTATAATCAATTGAAACCTCTTCCAAAATAGTGGATTCATCACTAAATAAAGTCATGACCTCTCCAAATCCACTTTCATAATTATCACAATAAGATTCAACACCCTCCAAAATAGTGGGATCATTACTTCCTAGAGTTGACACTCTTCCAAACCCACTTTAATCAATACAATCATCATAAATAGGAGGCATGCTTTCATCATAATAAATTTTCTCATCAAAACTTGGGGGACTAAAAATATCATCTTCATCAAACATAGCCTCCCCAAGCTTATGGCTTTGCATATCATTAGCATCATGGACATTCAAAGAATTCATACTCGTAACATTGCAATCATGCTCATCATTCAAAGATTTTATGCCAAACATTTTACTGAATTCTTCTTCTATCAATCGAGCACAATTTTCCGATCCATCATTTTCAAGGAAGACATTATAAAGATGAATAATATGAGGCAGCCTCAATTCCATATTTTTTGTAGTTTTGTTTTATAAACCAAACTAGTGATAAAACAAGAAACTAAAAGATTCGATTGCAAGATCTAAAGATATACCTTCAAGCACTCACCTCCCCGGCAACGGCGCCAGAAAAGAGCTTGATGTCTACTACGCAACTTTATTCTTGTAGACTCGTGTTGGGCCTCCAAGCGCAGAGTTTTATAGGACAGTAGCAAATTTCCCTCAAGTGTATGATCTAAGGTTTATCAATCCATGGGAGGCATAGGATGAAGATGGTCTCTCTCAAACAACCCTGCAACCAAATACAAGAAATCTCTTGTGTCCCCAACACACCCAATACAATGGTAAATTGTATAGGTGCACTAGTTCGGCAAAGAGATGGTGATACAAGTGTAGTATGGATAGTAGATATAGGTTTTTGTAATCTGAAAATATAAAAACAGCAAGGTAGCAAGTGATAAAACGGAGCACAAATGGTATTGCAATGCTTGAAAACAAGGCCTAGGGTTCATACTTTCACTAGTGCAATCTCTCAATAATGCTAACATAATTGGATCATATAACAATCCCTCAACGTGCGATAAAGAATCACTCCAAAGTTCTTATCAAGAGGAGAACATAAGATGAAATTGTTTGTAGGGTACGAAACCACCTCAAAGTTATCCTTTCCGATTAATCTATTGAGCTATTCCTATAAGTGTCACAAACAACCCTAGAGTTCGTACTAAAATAACACCATATGATACACATCAACCAACTCTAATGTCACCTAGATACTCCAATGTTACCACAAGTATCCGTGAGTTGATTATTCGATATGCATCAAACAACTTTAGATTCATAATATTCAATCCAACACAAAGAACTTCAAAGAGTGCCCCAAGATTTCTACCGGAGAAAGTAAGACGAAAACGTGCATCAACCCCTATGCATAGATTAACCCAATGTCACCTCGGGAATCCGCGAGTTGAGTGCCAAAACATACATCAAGTGAATCAATATAATACCCCATTGTCACCACGGGTATTCATATTCAAGACATACATCAAGTGTTCTCAAATCCATAAAAGTATTCAATCCGATAATAGTGAAACCTCAAAGGTAAAAACTCAATTCATCACAACAAGATAGAGAGGGAAAAACACCATATGATCCAACTATATTAACAAAGCTAGCGGTACATCAAGATCGTGCCAAATCAAGAACACGAGAGAGAGATCAAACACATAGCTACTTGTACATACCCCTAGCCTCGAGGGTGAACTACTCCCTCCTCGTCATGGAGACCGCCGGGATGATGAAGATGGCCTCCGGTGATGATTCCCCCCTCCGGCAGGGTGCCGAAACAGGGCTATAGATGAGATCATGGAGGTACAGAGGCTTGCGGCGGCGTAGTCGAAGTTCTAGGGTTATATCTGGGGGTTTCTCTATTTATAGGATTTTTAGCGTTGGAATCACGCGAAACGGAGCTACGAGGGGCCCACGAGGTACCACGGCGCGACCCCCCTGGGCGCGCCCTGGTGCCTCGTGGGCACCTCGTGGCTCTTCTGGTCCTCCCACGAAGCTTCCTGGTTCTCTTTTGTTCAAAAAAAATCATCAAAAAGTTTTAGCTCATTCCGAGAACTTTTATTTCTGCACAAAAAACAACACCACGGTAGTTCTGCTAAAAACAGCATCAGTCCGGGTTAGTTCCATTCAAATCATACCAAAACCATATAAAATTGTTGTAAACATGGCATGAATACTTCATAAATTATAGATACATTGGAGACGTATCAAACACACGGACGTTATATGTAGATAACTTTCCAGGACTAATCGCTAATCTAGGAGGAGACCACGATCGGTTTTCCTTTCCTTTTTTTCCAAAGGAACAGAAAGATATGGTTGTTGTTTTTTTTTCTCATCAAGTGAATAAGGGAGAGACCAAGGTAAGGAGGACTCTCGTGCGTGGCATAGGGGAGCATGTCTCCTCTTTTATCCGATGGCTACGAATGAATTATATATTAATTGGACGGATGAAATTTCTTACTTCCAGGATTAACGTGGTGTCTCGTATGGTGCTTCCAATTAGTGAATATAAGATAGGTGGACCTCATAATGGATTCATATTGTGGTTTAATTCTCTTCCTAGGGAAGTGTTCCATCCCTTTATTTAATGGAAATTGGAATCTTATATTCCCTTCTTTCATATCAATAATAACACATATGGTTCTTAGGAAAGGCCTACTAAGTATTATAGGACAAGACAGATTACATTCAATATCAAGCACAATGAAATCCACGGGAACATAATTTCTATTAGCAAGAATAAGCACATCATTTATTCTACCCAATGGTTTCTTAATAGTTGAATCCGCTAAATGCAAATTAAGGGAACATTCATTCATATCGCTGGGACATAGCACGTCACATAAAGATTTTGGTATAGTAGAGACGCTAGAACCTAGATCACACAAAGCATTGCATTCATAATCTTTAATTTTCAATTTAATAGTAGGTTCCCATTCATCATGCAATTTTCTAGGTATACAAACCTCGAATTCAAGCTTTTCTTCATGGGCTTTTATCATAGCTTCCACAATATGTCTAGTAAAAGCTTTATTTTGTTCATAAGAATTGGATGAATTTATCATAAATTACAACAAGGAAATACATTCAGTCAAAGAACAATTATCATAATTAAAGTCCTTGTAATCCAAAGTAGTGGGCACATCACTATTTAAAGTGGTGACCTCTCCAAACCCACTTTTATCATTTTTATAATTAAGATCATCACACTCCAACCAATTGGGACTCCTTCTAGCTAAAGTTGACTCATCTCCAGTCCCTTTTTCATCAAGTTTTATATTACTAAACAAAGTTTCTAATGGTGTCACACCAGTCATTTTAATATCTTCATCATGATTACAATAAAAACCAGGTGGAATAGCCTTTTCTAGGAATTCTCGCTTAGCTCTCAACCTAGCGGTTCTCTCTTTACTTTCATTAATGGTGACTTTGATAGATTTAATGGACTCATTAATATCATGCTTAGGTGGCAAAGTTTTAATTTTAAGAGTTTCCACATCATGAGCAATCCTATCCATGTTTCTAGCCACATCATCAATTTTATGTAGTTTTTCTTCTACCATAGCATTAAAAATCTTTTGAAAATTAATAAATTCTTTAATGTTGTTCTCAAGATTAGTAAGTATCCTATTATTATTATTATATGAATTACCATAGGGATTACCATAATTATTAGAGGAATTTCTAGGATACGGCCTAGGATTAAAATTTCCTCTATAAGCATTGTTGTTGAAATTATTTCTAGCAACAAAATTCACATCAATAGCATCATTATTTTGCTCAACCAAAGTAGATAGTGGCACATCATTAGGATCAACTTGAGCACTTTTATTAGTAACCATATTCATAAGAGCATCCATTTTATCACTGAAAGTAGTAATTTCTTTGACAGAGTTTACCTTCTTACCAGTTGGAGCTCGTTTGGTGTGCCATTGAGAATAATTTGTCATCATATTATCAAGAAGTTTTGTAGCTTCTCCCAATGTAATTCCCATAAAGGTACCACCTGCAGCCGAGTCTAGAAGATTTCTAGAAACAAAGTTTAGCCCCGCATAGAAATTTTGTATAATCATCCATAAGCTTCAACCAGGAGTGGGAAAATTTCTTATCATTAATTCCATTCTCTCCCAAGCTTGTGCAACATGTTATTCATTATTTGATTTCTAAGAGAAATAATCTTAGCGGGAGGAAAATACTTGGCAATAAAAGCATCATTACACTTATCCCATGAATCAATACTATTGTGCGGCAAGGATGAAAACCAAGTTTTAGCACGATCTCT
The DNA here is from genome assembly GCA_039707655.1 of Elymus sibiricus. Lineage (NCBI taxonomy): Eukaryota > Viridiplantae > Streptophyta > Magnoliopsida > Poales > Poaceae > Elymus > Elymus sibiricus. The sequence continues at coordinate 88,692,582 of CM077676.1, forward strand.
TAGTGACAACAGAAATAATTTCAACATAATAATATCATTATACACATCTTTTTTCTTTTGCAAATCACATAATTCAATGAAAGTATTAAGATGGGAAGCAGCATCCTCATTAGGATTTCCAGAAAATTGTTCTTTATAACAAGATTTAACAAAGCGACATTAATATGATAAGACTCCGCACTAGTGGTGGGAGGAGCAATTGGAGTACTAATAAAATCATTATTATTAGTATTTGAAAAGTCACACAACTTGGTGTTTTCTTGAGACATAGCGACAAAGCAAGCGAACGAGGAAAGTAAAATATTTTGGTGTTTTTTGATTTTTAGAGAAGTGGGGGAGATGAAAAATAGAGGCAAATAAAAAGGCAAATAAAAAGTAGAGCAAGTAGATGATAGTTTGAGTGAAGGTACTTGATAGGACTTGATGATGTCTCCCCGGCAACGGCGCCAGAAATTCTTCCTGCTACTTGTGAGCTGCGTTGGGATTTTCCCCAAAGAGGAGGGGAGATGCAGTACAGTAGAGATAAGCATTTCCCTCAGTGAGAACCAAGATTTATCGAACCAATAGGAGAATCACGCAAACCCTTGTGAACAACACCTGCACACACAAAAGCAAATACTTGCACCCAACGCGGGCAAGCGGGTTGTCAATCCCCTTGAACTGGTTAATTGCAATGATGAAATCTTGTATAGGCAAAAGTATAAATTGCAAAAAAAAGAAAAGTAAATAAATTGCAGAAAAGGTTTTTAGCTTTTCTTTTTATATTTAAGATAGACCCGGGGGCCATAGTTTTCACTAGAGGCTTCTCTCTCGAACACATAGCATAAAGTGGGTAAACAAATTACTGTTGGGCAATTGACACAAAAGCGCATAGTTATGACGTTATTCACGCCAATGATCATGTATATAGGCATCACGTCCGAGACAAGTAGACCGACTCCTGCCTGCATCTACTACTATTACTCCACCAATCGACCGCTATCCAGCATGCATCTATGGTATTAAGTTCATGACAAACAGAGTAACGCCTTAAGCAAGATGACATGATGTAGACAAAGTAGACCCAATCAATATGAATAAACCCCGTCGTTTTATCCTTAATGGCAACAATACAAATACGTGTCTTGTCGCCTACTTTGTCACTGGGATATTGAGCACCGCAAGATTGAACCCATTACAAAGCACCTCTCCCACTGAAGATAAATCAATCTAGTTGGCCAAACCAAACGGATAGATCGGAGAGAAATACAAAGTTATAACAATCATGCATAATAAAGTTTAGAAAAGACTCAATTACTTTCAATGAATAATCTGATCATAAACCCACAATTCATTGGATCCCAACAAACACACCGCAAAAGAAGATTACATCGGTTAGAACTCCAAGAAGATCGAGGAGAACAAGGTATTGAACATCAAAGAGAGAGAAGAAGCCATCTAGCTACTAGCTATGGACCCGTAGGTCTATGGTGAACTACTCACACATCATCGGAATGCAGCAAGGTTGATGTAGAAGCCCTTCGTGATCGATTCCCCCTCCGGCAGATTACCGGAAAAGGCCTCCAGATGGGATCGCGGAAGAACTGAGGCTTGCGGCGGTGGAAAAGTTATATCGTCTTGCGTTCTGTTGGTTTGGGAATATTTGGGAATTTATAGCCTTGGAATTAGGTCAAAAGAGCTGCGTGGGGCCCACAAGCTCAAGGGGCGCGCCCCTCAAGCTTGTGGCCCTCTCGTATCTCTTCTAGCCACCTCCCGAAGCTTCTAGGGTCCCTTCTGGTCCAGAAAAAAATAATCTAAAGATTTTTTTCCGTTTGGACTTTATTTGATATTGATTTTCTGAAAAACCAAAAACAAGCAAAAAACAGGAACCGACACTGGACACTGGGTTAATAGGTTAGTCCCAAAAAATGATATAAAATAGCGTATAATTGCATATAAAGAATCAAAGATTGATAATATAATAGCATGAAATAATCAAAAATTATAGATACGTTGGAGACGTATCAAGAGGGGGCGCTCGAGATCAAGGGAGAAGTTGTGTGTCTCAAAGGGGGCGCCCCCCTCACATATATATAGGTGGAGGGAGGGGCTAGGCCGACTTGCAGGAGGGAAAACCCTCCCTCGGGGCGTGGCCAAGGAGGAGGACTACTCCAACTCCCTTGCGCCTCCCTTAGCTTGTCTAATAAGCTAAAAGGGGGCGCCATCCTTACATGGGCTTTCAAGGCCCATTAGCTCTCCACTAATCGGCCAGTTGATATTTCCCTTAGCCCATTGACTCTAAATAAATTCTAGGGACTCCTAGATCATTATCTAAGTCCTCTATTATTTATGTTAGGTCCCCGGAAACAATTTTCGCTTATATATCATTTCCTGATATTACCCGGTCCTCCCCGAAACTCTTCTGGTAACCCTGAAACACTTCCAGTTTCTCTCAAAACTATTTCTTTTATTCCCAAAACTATTACAGGAATATTTTATCATATTCCTCACTCCACTAGAACTCAACAGATCGTTGATTACCCACAAGTGTAGGGGATCGCGGCAGTCTTCGAGGGTAGTATTTCACCCAAATTTATTGATTCCACACAAGGGGAGCGAAATAATATTTGTAAGCCTTAGTAGTTGAGTTGTCAATTCAACCACACCTGAGAATCACTTCCTTTCATCAATTTATTAGTACCACAGTAATATGATAGTAGTTATTGCAACAATAAGAGTAACAGTAACAGTAACAGTAACAGTAACAATAGTAGTAGTTTTGTAGCGAGCAGAGCAACAGTAGTAATTGTAACTTGAGAAACAACAATAGTAGTAAAGTGTAGGCATGGAGTAGCGATGGATATTTGTATGAAATTGAATATGTAACAGTCACAACCTGGAGCGATGCACAATAGCTCCAATTCATCAATCATATGTAGGCATGTATTCCGTATATAGTTATACGTGCTTGCGATAAGAACTTGCATAACATGTTTTTTCCTACCCTCCCGTGGCAGTGGTGTCCTAATGGAAACTAAGGGTAATTAAGGTGCTCCTTTTAATAGAGAACTGATACGTCTCCAACGTATCTATAATTTTTTATTGTTCCATGCTATTATATTATCAATCTTGGATGTTTTATATGCATTTTTATGCTATTTTTTTTATCATTTTTGGGAACTAACCTAATAACCCAGTGCCTAGTGCCAGTTATTGTTTTCTACTTGTTTTTTATTTTCCAGAAAATCAGTACCAAACGGAGTCCAAATGCTACGAAACTTTTTGATGATTTTTTTTCTAAACATAAGAGACCCTAGAAGCTTTGGGAGGAGACCAGACGGTAAACGAGGAGACGGCAAGGCAACAGGGCGCGCCCTGTTACCTTGTGGGCCCCACGTGGCTCCGTCTGACCTAATTACACTTCTATAAATTCTCAAATATTGGGAAACCAACAGAGAGCCACCCAAAATAACTTTTCCGCCGCCGCAAGCTTTTGTTCTTCCGTGATCCCATTTGGAGGCCTTTTCCAGTACTCTGCCGGAGGGGGAATCGATCACGGAGGGCTTCTACATCAACCTTGCTGCCCTACCGATGATGCGTGAGTAGTTCACCACAGACCTACGGGTAGCTAGTAGCTAGATGACTTCTTCTCTCTCTTTGATCTTCAATAAAATGTTCTCCTCAATCTTCTTGGAGTTCTATTCGATGTAATCTTCTTTTGCGGTGTGTTTGTTGGGATCCCATGAATTGTGGGTTTATGATCTGAATATTCATGAGAAGTAATTGAGTCCTTTCTGTACTTTATTATGCGTGATTGTTATAGCTTTGCATTTCTCTCTGATCTATCCGTTTGGTTTGGCCAACTAGATTGCTTTATCTTCAACGGGAGAGGTGCTTTGTAATGGGTTCAATCTTGTGGTGCTCTATATCCCAGTAACAGAAGGGGACAAGACATGTATTTGTATTGTTGCCATTAAGGGTAAAACGATGGGGTTTATTCATATTGACTGGGTTTACTTTGTCTACATCATGTCATCTTGCGTAAGGCTTTACTCTGTTTTTATTAACTTAATACCCTGTAACACCCCAAAAATCGGGTTATCGATTTTTGTGCTGTTATTCCCTCCTAGCTTTCCTCTCCCAAATTTTTCCTCTGGAATCTGGTGAGTGACCAGGTGAATCCAGACAATCCTCAGCTTCTCCATATCTTTCTGATGCTCAGGTGCCAGCCAAGCTTCCGTTAGTAAACCCCGAACCTCATTCAAACTCTAGTTCCAAAATTTCGGAACTGGAAAAGCTGCCTTTGTGTTTACAAAGGAGCTATCTTTTTCCCTGCTATTTTAATCCTCCCAAAATTTCCAGAGACTCTCCTACATCCATAAACCCTAGATGTGCAAAAATATTGCTAAGTCATATGCAATATTTCTCATCTAGAATTAATTCCTCTTTCTGCCTTTCTGAGGAATTAAATCCAGAAAAATATCTATCCATCTCCAAAGTTCATAAAAACTTGTGGAGATATTCTTTGTGATCATATTGAGCTCTCACAAAAATATTGGCCATAATTAAATAAGGGAAATTGCATTTTCCTATTTAAAGCCAATATTTCAATTTGGGGCCTTTCCAAAGGAACTACCATTTTGGTAGCTAGGAAAAATCCCAAATATTTTGTGGAGCTTCTCCTGTCCATATATTCACCATTTCCATCAAGATATCCAGTTCCACCAATTAAATTTTGAGCACAACATCCATTTGCAAATTCTGTCCAGATTTCCAGTTTGCAAAGGAAGTGCTTGTTCCCTTGATCTTTTTGGGCTGATATTTTTCAGGGTGGTTAAAATTGATAAATCACCTCTGGATACCAAAAACTAGCCCATTTCATCTAGCCAATTTTTCCCAGTAAATTATCTAAGTTTCTATCTAGATTGTATCTCTATGAAGGAAGTACCCTCATGGATGATCAATTTGAGCTGAAACTTTTCCAGCTATCTCTCATGACCAAATCAATACTCTCCACAAAAAATCATCCAAATCCATTTAGCCATTTGACCCCTACTTCCTCATTTGCATTTCTTGTCAGATTGGTGCTTTGTGAAGGAAGTACCATCTAGACTTGTCCATTTGTGCTGAAACTTGGCCAGGATGATCACCTTAGTAGATGATTGACCTATGCCAGAGATCAGACCAAGAGGAGAACTGTGGTGGCCACACCACCTGCCAAAAGTTTGCTGCAAGAAACTATTTGACCAGGGTGTGGTCACACCAGACCTCTTCCGTCCCATCCAGCTGCATAGGTCAACTCAGCGAAGTGTGTAGATCATCCCAGACATGTTTTGGCATCGTGTTGGGCGTGGCAATGCCGTGGCCACGCGGTGACCACGGGCAGAGCGTGCCAATACAGAGCTCTGTGCTCTGGAGCCTTCGGGAGGCCGCCTCCAGTGGGTTCTGGCTTGTCTAGGAGCGTCGGCGAGCTCCCCGCCGTGCTCGTGGACCTCCTGGAAGCCTCTCCCCCTCGTCCCATAGCTCCTAGCCGTCTCTGCCGACATCGATTCGCCACCGGATCACCGCCACGGCGACGAGCTCTGGAAGCTCCGTCCGACGTCGCGAGACCTCCTCCCGCGGCTATTTAAGCGCGACCCCGAGCTCTCCTCCTCGCCAGCCACCTCCTCGCCCCCTCAGTCGAGCTCCCCGAGCCTCGGAGCTCCCCTCTTCCTCCATGGCCGCCGTGCCCGCTTCGGCCTCCACCCAAATTCGAGCTAGCCCCGGCCCTCCCCCTCCTCTCCGTTCCTGACCCCGGCCTCCTCCAGAGCCGCCTAGCCGCCGCCGCCCTCCATTTCCCCGGGGAAACACCGCCGCCGTAGCTCCCCGAAGCTCTCTGGTCGCCGCCATGGATGGTGGAGGCGGCGCTGCAGGCCACCCCAGGCGAGGCCGCCACCGCCCCCGAGCGCGGTGCGCTGCTCGAGTTCCGGGGAGGCCACCGGCGAGCTCTCTGGCGCAGCCAATCCTCGGCTACGCCGGCGGCCAGCCGCCCCTGCTCTGTGCTGTCGAGGGGAAAGAGATGACCAGAGGAGAAGGAAAGGATAGAGAAAGGGATGAGCCGGGCCCCACCTGTCAGCTGGAGTAAGAAAGTCAACCCGGGCCCGCGCCAGTTAGTGGACGTGCCTTTTTGCGGAAATGCGCTTTCCTTTTTGGAAAGCGTACTCAAGTACTGCTTCAAGACAGAATCCGCTTTCTCTTTCTAAAAGCGTAATCTGAAAAGGCGCTTCCAGCCCAGCCCCGCCAGCCGAAGTGGTTAGTTAGTGGACGTTCACCAGTTAAAGTCAGAAACTAACAGATTCTGTTTGTTTATCTGCTTAACGAACGAACGGCCCTAACTTTGCGACCGTAACTCCGATTGAGGTAAAACCAACGCCCACGTCTTCAGTTCGTCGAGCCCTTTCCGATGGCATCATTTTCACAATGTTTTCACACTGTGAAAATGACCATTTTTTCCTTGCCCTTAATCAGCCCCCTTCGAGAGGGAAACTTTTCCGGCAAATCTTTCCGGAGTTTCATCGCACTTCCTCCCGGTGTATTCCCCTACCCCAAGGCAAGCCAACCTCTTATCATGAGCTCCGGACTTGCGTGATGACTTTGCTTGCACCCTGTGTGTGTGTTGTAGTATATTTCGAATCATCTGTTAGTCTGCACTGTTATAGCCCTGTTATTTCATCTGTGCCAGATGCTAGTGCTATTTACCATGTGATATCATGAATTGCTGTCATGTCATATTTTTCCCATGCTAGTAACAATATTTTAGTACCATTATCATGTTAGTGCTATGATTTGATCTCATGCCATGATTGTCAGTACCATTATGATTTTGCTATGCTGTTGCTAAGTAATTGTTCTTGCTCATAAATGTTGATGTTATGATGAGATGATGGAAATATTAAATTGAACTTATAAATTAAACCTCCTCCGTCGTTGATGGGATCGAGTCATAGTGTCACCTATCCGGACTTATCCGTGCAGCCACATTTGCCGGTATGGGACGGCCTTGACTTGGTCTAACTTTGTGCTCTCTTATCGGTACCACCAAAGAGGGAAGGTTATGCACGCGTGCTACCCTGGCCCGGTAGGCGGCGATAACCTTGTGAGCCCAGTTATTTGTTTAGCCCGGGAGTCCCCGTTTGGGACAGTTTTATTTGGCCACGACGGTGGCAGGTGTCACGAGGTGACACAGGGGCCACCCAGGACATGACCCTGGGAGGGTATGATTGTCGGTGGTACGGTGGGGGAGTCACGGGTTAGGCAAGTTTCGTTGGAGCAGCACCGGTCCACCCGAATGGGAACATGTACTAAGTACGAGGCCGGGAGCTCCATGGTGTGGGTAAAGTGCGCAACCTCTGCAGAGTGTAAATCTATTCGAATAGCCGCGTCCTCGGTCATGGACAGTTCGTACTAGGCTACTATTTGGTCTTTGTCGATCTGGAGGAAAAACCTGTCATAAACTTGCTAAAGAATGTGCTACTAGGTAATGTGGTAACTTGGAATATAGGATAATTGTGAGCAGTCACCATGTGGTTCTAACATGATCATGAGATGGGATCACGGTGAGTCATGAGTTAGCCCAGCAGGGCAGTAAAGCTGAGTGATGTCACAACATAGTATTTTAATGATTCACCAAGGGTAAGTGTAGATTTCAGTTTAATCTTGAATGCCATGCTTCGTAGAAATTGCCATGCCATGCCATGATATAAAGTTGATATGCCTGATCCATGTTATGCCATGCTTGATCCATGATTTCCTGTTAATTCCATGCCATGTTTAGAATAAATTCTTATGTAAGCATAGGGCTTGCTTTGCCATCTGCTTGTTTGGATGCTATGTATTTGGTTGTCTTGCGAGTACATTCAAAGTACTCACCTGGCCTTGCACGTGGCCAGTTGCAGGAGAAGATCCGCTGTGCTAGATTGTAACCCAGCCAGTCCTGTGAGTTGTGGAGCCCAGCCAGAGACGTCGTTGCCGCTGAACCAAGACCTCCACTGCCATTTAGTTAGCCTTGGAGTCTTGTAATATTGTTGTAAGCAACAGTATTGTAAAACTCTATTTCATCTAATAAAGCCATTTTTGTGCCTGGAATTGCTGTATCATGTCTCAGGCATGCGCCAGGTCTTATCCTGGGACTGGCGTGCATCGGCCCTCTATCGGGGTGCCACATACCCTAAATGCATGCTAGATAGCAGTGGATGGGTGGAGTAATAGTAGTAGATGCAGGCAGGAGTCAGTCTACTTGTCTCGCATGTGATGCCTATATACATGAACATTGCCTTGAATATCATCATAACTATGCGCTTTTCTATCAATTGTCCAATAGTAATTTGTCTACCCACCTTATGCTATGTGTTCGAGAGAGAAGCCTTTAGTGAAAACTATGGCCCCTGGGTCTACTTTAAATATAAAAATAAAACTAAAATATACTTCCTGCAATTTATTTACTTTTATTTTGTTTTGCAATTTATCTATCTACCACTACATGATTTAATCCTTGCTAGTAACGAGTTCAAGGGGAGTGACGACCCTCTTTCCCGCATGGGGTGCAAGTATTTACTTTTGTGTGTGCAGGTGCTGTTCACGAGGCTTTGCGTGATTCTCCTACTGGTTCAATAACCTTGGTTCTCACTGAGGGAAATACTTATCTCTACTGTACTGCATCTCCTCTCCTCTCCGGGGAAAATGCCAACGCAGCTCACAAGTAGCAGGAAGAATTTCTGGCGCCATTGCAGGGGAGACATCATCAAAACCTATCCAGTACCTTTACGCAAACTATCTTCTACTTGCTCTACTTTTTATTTGCCTTTGCCTCTTGTTTTCATTTCCCCCACTTCTCATAAAAAATACAAAAACACAAAAATATTTTTGCTTTGCTTGTTTGCTTGCTTTGTCGCTATGTCTCAAGAAAACACCAAGTTGTGTGACTTTTAAAATACTAATAACAATGATTTTATTAGTACTCCAATTGCTTCTCCCGCCACTAGTGCGGAGTCATATGATATTAATGCTGCTTTGCTAAATCTTGTTATGAAAGAACAATTTTATGGAACTCCTAATGAGGATGCTGCTTCCCATCTTAATACTTTCGTTGAATTATGTGATATGCAAAAGAAAAAAGATGTGGATAATGATATTATTAAGTTGAAATTATTTCCGTTCTCGCTAAGAGATCGTGCTAAAACTTGGGAGAAGCTACAAAACTCCTTGATAATATCATGATAAATTATTATCAATGGCATACCGAAAGAGCTCCAACTGGTAAGAAGGTAAACTCTGTCGAAGAAGTCTCTAGTTTGGGTGATAAAATGGATGCTATTATGAAATGCTTGCTAGTAAAAAATGCTCATGTTGACCCTAATGATGTGCCATTGTCTACCTTGATTGAGAAAAATAATGATTGTATTGATGTGAATTTTGTCTCTAGAAATAATTTCAACAATAATGCTTATAGAGGAAATTTTAATCGTAGACCGTTTCCCAGAAATTCCTCTAATAATTATGGTAATTCCTAGGGTAATTCATATAACAATAATAATAGGATACCTACTGATCTTGAGAACAATATTAAAGAATTTATTAATTCTCAAAAGATTTTTAATGCTATGGTAGAAGAAAAATTGAATAAAGTTGATGAAATGTCTAGGAACATGGATAGGATTGCTCATGATGTGGAAACTCTTAAAATTAAATTTTTGCCACCCAAGCATGATATTTATGAGTCTATTAAATCTATCTATGTCTCCATTAATGAAAGTAAAGAGAGAACTGCTAGGTTGAGAGCTAAGCGAGAATTCTTAGAAAAAGCTATTCCACTAGGTTTTTATCGTAATCATGATGAAGATATTAAAATGATTGGTGTCTCACCTATTGAATCTTTATTTAGTAACATAAAACTTGATGAAAAAGGGAGTGGAGATGAGTCAACTTTATCTAGAAGGCGTCCCAATTGTTCGGAGGGTGATGATCTTAATGATAAAAGTGGGTTTGGAGAGGTCAAGACTTTAAATAGTGATGTGCCCACTACTTTGGATTACAAGAACCTTAATTATGATAGTTGCTCTTTAGTTGAATGTATTTCCTTGTTGCAATCCATGATAAGTTCACCCAATGCTTATGAACAAAATAAAGCTTTTACTAAACATATTGTAGAAGCTATGATAAAAGCTCTTGAAGAAAAGCAAGAGTTGGAGGTTTACCTAGAAAATTGCATGATGAATGGGAACATACTATTAAAGTAAAAATTAAAGATTATGAATGTAATGCTTTATGTGATCTAGGTGCTAGCGTTTCCACTATACCCAAATCTTTATGTGATGTGCTAGGCCTCACCGATATGGATGAATGTTCCCATAACTTGCACTTAGAGGATTGAACTATTAAGAAACCTTTGGGTAGAATAAATGATGAGCTTATTCTTGCTAATAGCAATTATGTACCCTTTGATTTCATTGTGCTTGATATTGATTGCAATCCGTCTTGTCCTATAATACTTGGTAGGCCTTTCCTACGAACCATAGGTGCTATTATTGATATGAAAGAAGGGAATATAAGATTCCAATTTCCTTTACAGAAAGGGATGGAACACTTCCCTAGGAAGAGAATTAAACCACCATATGAATCCATTATGAGGGCCATCTATGGAATTAATTTGAAGGATGAAAATACTTGAAACAATGCCTTACGCCTAGCTAGGGGCGCAAACAATAGCGCTTGTTGGGAGGCAACCCAATATTTATCTTTATTGCAATTTTTATTTTTATTCTGTGAGACAATTTAAGCTACTGTTATGATTGTGTTTTTATATTTTAATTATTTTTTGTGCCAAGTAATGCCTTTGGGATGATTTGGATGATAGTATAATTGATGCTGTTTGAAAAAACAGAAAGTTTTGCGCCCAGTAGTTGATTTTTAATTTATTGCTAGAATGTCAGAAAATCTGAAATTTTTAAACAGTATTGGGATACAATTTTTTTATGTTTTCCTAATTTTTAAGAATTTTTGGAGTTACAAAAGCATAGATAATATTCTTTCATTACGTACTGTTCTGTTTTACACAGATTCTGTTTTTATTGCATAGTGTGCTTGTTTTAATGAAACTATGGATTATATCGGTGGGTATATGTCATGGAAGAGTTAGAATAAAGTAGGTATTATGAAAGAACAATTATGAATGAGTTTATAATAGTACCTAAAGCGGATGATTGATTTATTGTACTAACGGATCTCATGAAGTTTCCGTTGAGTTTTGTGTGCTGAAGTTTTCAAGTTTTGGGTGAGATTGCGATGGATGAAGGAATAAGGAGCGGCAAGACCCTAAGCATGGGGATGCCCAAGGCACCCCAAGGTAATATTCAAGGAAGACCCAAGCGTCTAAGCTTGGGATTTCCCCGGATGGCATCCTCTCTTTCGTCTACAATCTATCGGTAACTTACTTGGAGCTATATTTTTATTCATCACCTGATATGAGTTTTACTTGGAGCGTCTTGTGCCATAGTTTTCTTTTATTTGTTTGCTTTTTAGTTTTCCACAATCATCTTTTGCTGGACACAACTTTTGAGAGGGACACGCATTTGTTCGTGATTTGTTAGAATACTCTATGTGCTTCACTTATATCTTTTTAGCTGGGCAGTTGCTCTAGTGCTTCACTTATATCTTTTAGAGCACGGCGGTGGTTATATTTTAAAGAAATAGTTGCACTCTCATGCTTCACTTAAATATTTTTGAGAGTCTAATAAATAGTAATGGCAATTTGCATGGGTTATAAGACTAGTCCATAAAGGATAGGTATTCAAGAGGGCTATAATAAAAACTTTCATGTAGATCACTAAATATGAAACGTCTGCTTTAATGATATTGATGTCGTAATATGAAAGGATATTGGTTCATGATCATTAGTTAGTAGAAATATCGGTATTAAAGTTTGTTATTAACTTCTCGTCTAAGTGTTGGTCATGGCATGGTGGGGAGGTCAAAGCATTCTTAGGTCCGAAATGAAATCCTTGAGTGCTGTTATAATCGGGGGTGCGCGATGGTTAACTCCTACCAACCTCTTCCCTAGGGGCATGCGAGTAGTACTTTGCTTCGAGGGCTAATAGGCTTTGCAATAAGTATGTGAGTTCTTTATGAGTAATGTGAGTCCATGGATTATATGCACTCTCACCCTTCCGCAATTTGCTAGCCTCTTCGGGACCGCGCATTGCCCGATCTCAGCTCGAGAGTTGGTGCAAACTTCGCCGGTGCATCCAAACCCCGTGATATGATACGCTCTATCACACATAAGCCTCCTTATATCTTCCTCAAAACAGCCACCATAACTACCTATTATGGCATTTCCATAGCCATTCCGAGATATATTGCCATGCAACTTCCACCGTTCGTCATATGACTTGTGTTCATTGTCATATTGCTTTGCATGATCATATAGCTGACATAGTATTTGTGGCTCAGCCACCGTTCATCATTTTTCATACATGTTACGCTAGATCATTGCACATCCTGGTACACTACCAGAGGCATTCATATAGAGTCATTCTGTATAGTTTTCATTGAGTTGTAATATCGAATTGCAAGTAAATAAAAGTGTGATGATCATCATTATTAGAGCATTGTCCCAGTCAGGAGAGGATGATGGAGACTATGATTCCCCCACAAGTCGAGATGAGACTCCGGACGAAAAAAGAAAAAGAAAAAAAGAGAGGCCAAAAAGAGCCCAACAAAAAAAAGAGAGAAAAAGAGAGAAGGGGCAATGTTACTATCCTTTTCCACACTTGTGCTTTAGAGTAGCACCATGTTCTTCATATAGAGAGTCTCCTATTTTGTCACTTGCATATACTAGTGGGAATTTTTCATTATAGAACTTGGCTTGTATATTCCGATAACGTGCTTCCTCAAATGCCCGAGGTCTTCATGAGCAAGCAAGTTGGATGCACACCCACTTAGTTTCAGTTGAGCTTTCATACACTTATAGCTCTTAGTGCATCCGTTGCATGGCAATCCCTACTCCTCGCATTGATATCGATTGATGGACATCTCCATAGTCCGTTGATCCGCCTAGTTGATGCAAGATTTTCTTCCTTTTTGACTTCTCCTATTGATCCCTATCACCGCATTCTATTCCACCTATAGTGCTATGTCCATGGCTCACGCTCATGTATTGCGTGAAGTTGAAAATGCTGAAGCGCATTAGAAGTACGATCCAATTTCTTGGTTTAACACCGGGGTGCTCATGATTTATATTTATGCAGTGAAGGCGGAGTCATGCCATGCTAACATGATAAAATGAGTGGGGAATAACATTCGTTAAGGATCGTATATTTTGAAAGTTTAATGATTATGCTTCTTATATTCATGGATATTATTATGTTAATGTTGTTAATTCATCATTTCTCAATATTTATATCGTAAATAGATTACATGATAAACATGTTAGGTAGCATTCCACATAATTTTTTTTGTTTTTATCATTTACCTACTCGAGGACGAGCAGGAATTAAGCTTGGGGATGCTGATACGTCTCCAACGTATCTATAATTTTTTATTGTTCCATGCTATTATATTATCAATCTTGGATGTTTTATATGCATTTTATGCTATTTTATATCATTTTTGGGAACTAACCTATTAACCCAGTGTCTAGTGTGAGTTGCTGTTTTCTGCTTGTTTTTTGGTTTTCCAGAAAATTAGTACCAAACAGAGTCCAAACGCTACGAAAATTTTTGACGATTTTTTCTGGACATAAGAGACCCTAGAAGCTTCGGGAGGAGACCAGACGGCAAATGAGGAGAAGGCAAGGCAACAGGGCGCGCCCTAGGGGGGTAGGTGCGCCATGTTACCTTGTGGGCCCCACGTGGCTATGTCTGACCTAATTCCACTTCTATAAATTCTCAAATATTGGGAATCCAACAGAGAGCCACCCGAAATAACTTTCCGCCGCCGCAAGCTTCTGCTCTTCCGCGATCCCATCTGGAGGCCTTTTTCAGTACTCTGCCGGAGGGGGAATTGATCACGGAGGGCTTCTACATCAACCTTGCTGCCCTACCGATGATGCGTGAGTAGTTCACCACAGACCTATAGGTCCATAGCTAGTAGCTAGATGGCTTCTTCTCTCTCTTTGATCTTCAATACAATGTTCTCCTCGGTCTTCTTGGAGTTTTATTCGATGTAATCTTCTTTTATAGTGTGTTTGTTGGGATCCCATGAATTGTGCGTTTATGATCTGAATATTCATGAGAAGTAATTGAGTCTTTTCTGAACTTTATTACACGTGTTGTTATAGCTTTGTATTTCTCTCTGATCTATCCGTTTGGTTTGGCCAACTAGATTGATTTATCTTCAGCGAGAGAGGTGCTTTGTAATGGGTTCAATCTTGCGGTGCTCTATATCCGAGTGACAGAAGAGGACATGAGACGTATTTGTATTGTTGCCATTAAGAGTAAAACAGTGGGGTTTATTCATATTGATTGGGTTTACTTTGTCTACATCATGTCATCTTGCTTAAGGCGTTACTATGTTTTTATTAACTTAATACCCTAGATGCATGCTGGATAGCGGTCGATGGGTGGAGTAATAGTAGTAGATGCAGGCAAGAGTCGGTCTACTTGTCTCGGACGTGATGCTTATATACATGATCATTGCCTTGAATATCGTCATAACTATGCGCTTTTCTATCAATTGTCCAACAGTAATTTGTCTACCCACTGTATGCTATGTGTTCGAGAGAGAAGCCTCTAGTGAAAACTATGGCCCCCGGGTCTACTATAAATATAAAAAGAAAACTAAAATATACTTGCTGTAATTTATTTAGTCTTATTTTGTTTAGAAATTTATCCATCTCCCACTACAAGATTTAATCCTTGCAAGTAACGAGTTCAAGGGGAGTGACGACCCTCTTCCCCGCGTTGGGTGCAAGTATTTACTTTTGTGTGTGCAGGTGCTATTCACGAGGCTTTGCATTATTCTCCTACTAGTTCGATAACCTTGTGTGACACCCTGGTTTTTCCCAACTTTCTTTTCAAAAATCTACTTGATTTTTTTTGGAATTTGGTTTGAATTTTAATTTGAATGGCTCTATGGACTTAAAACTTGGGAATATTCTTACTTTCCTTTCCCAAGTGACCCAAGCTTCCAAAAACTTCTCCCAAGTCATGTTATTTCTATTCCTACTCAATTTCAATGTTATCCCAATTTAATATTCCTTTTCCTATTAAAGGAATAACCCTTTGAGCTCTAGGTTGTGAAGCAACCTATATTTCTGGCCTCCCAAAAATTCTAAGAAAATTCCCATAAATTCTTTGGACCATGTGAACCTTGGATATGTAAAAATATTCAAGATTCCATTCTTATGGTGAGTACACCATCCAATCTTTGTTTATGGCCATAATTTTAGTTTGTGAAGCAACCATATTTTGTGTTACTCCAATTTTTTTGAAATTAATCCAGGACATCCTTCTACCTATATGATCTCACCCCACCAAATTTTGGCCCATTCCATTTAGCCATTTTCTCCACAAAATTCCCCCAAGTTTTTGTCTACTGGGAAGCCTTGTGAAGGAAGTACCATTTCTACTTATCCAAATGGTATGAAATTTTTATAGCATCTTGACACCACCAAATGACCCACAAATACCAAGTTTAAGCTCAAGGAACCCATCCATGTGAGTGCATCATCATCAATAAGTTTCAGGACCAGAGAGGTAGTTGTGAAGCAACTATATTCTACACCTGCCCAATTGGTCTGAAATTTCTCCAGCATGGGCACCTTCCTACTACACTTCAGTGTGACAAATTTCCTTTCTCAAAACCCTAGCCATTTCTCCCCAGCTTCCTGCCCAAGTTTCTATCCAGAAACTTTTCTGGAGATTGGCCAGCTGTCCATGCCATCTCTTGTCAAACCAGATGCACAGCAAGGCCACTCGTGGAAGAGACTACCGCGTAGACACGACCGGACGGGCCAGAGCGCACCGCGTGCGCTAGTGCACGCGGTGACCACGCGTCTGCCAGGGCAGAGCTCGCGCTTTGAGCGCCGAACTCTCTCGGGCCTCGCGGGCTCTGCACGTTCTCGTCATCTCGCCATGTCCAGATGCGCCAGCACCCTCCCAGCCGTCCTCCTGGCCCTTCTGGAGCCCTCCCGTCGCCGGCAGCTTCCTCGGCGGACACTGCCAAGCGCCGCCACGCACGGCACAGTACGGGCACTGTGCCCGCGCTGGCTGGCAGCTTCCTCGCCACTCCGTGCCATCGCCATTAAGACCCTGCCTCTCCCGTCACCTCCCTACGCGGTCCAGTCGCCAGCTCGACGTCCAGCGCAACGCGGATGCCGGCGTTTTCCCCGCGGCGGGATCCGGCTCGGGCACCGCTCGCCTGGCTATAAAAGCCCTTCTCGAGCCTCCCTCTCCTCACCGCTCGCCCTCCCCACCCCTCAATCGCCTCCCCGCACCCAGCCGCAGAGCCGGGGAACCTCCATCCCCATCTCCGGCGAAGAGCTCCACCGCTCTGCCCCAGCTCCTCCAGCTCGACTCCGTTCACCCCAGACCCAATCGAGACCACCACTGAACTCGTTGTGCTCTGCTGACCCATCCCAGCCCCTCCCCTGCTCGAAACCTCGCCAGAATCGCCGACCCCGATGACCACCGTAGCTCGCCGCCGCCTGAGAGGAAGGGGCCGACACCGTCCGGCCATCTCCCGATGAACTACAGGTACAGGTGTATTCGCCGTCGAGCACCAGATCCATCCCTGCCCTCGCCCAGCTCCGCCGTGGCCTCTACGCCGGTGAGCATCGCCGGTGAGCTCCGCCGTTCTCTGTTCCCTCTCCTTCTCTATTTAAATCTGACAAGGGGTCCCACCTGTCAGCGACACTATGCGCGTCCGAAGCGGTACGTAAGTGGAGGCGTAACCCCACTTTACGCCATCGACGTGGCCGCCTCTGGTATTTTCTGATTTCTGTTTAAATTCAAATAAATCCAGAATTTTGACCAAACTTTGACTGCCCATTACTTCTAAACCATAAGCCCAAATGAGTTCATTCTTTTTGCATTATTTTTCTTATGAGCTCCTCTATCTGCTGTAAAATTTTGGGATTTTTCTCTGCTATCTAGAATTTCTGGACAGAGGAAAATGCTTTATGTGATATTTACAAATGGTTTTAAAAATATTTTCCAGAGTGATTTCAGTAGTTGGAGGAGGCTAGGAGTACTCCCACACTCCTTGGGTGCAAGGCAAACCACAACACTCATTTGCATAATTGCATTGCAATGCCATGTCTTTTTTATAAATATTCATGCTAAAATTTGGATTATGCATAAATTGTTTATTTGTGCAACATTTGTAGAATTTCTTGGATAGGCTACTGTCATGTTGATGATGGAGTTGTTGGTGACCAGTAGGTTATGGGTTTGATAATGCCGTGATGCTAGAAGTTCGGAGATTACCATCTATGATTACTTTGTGATTCTGCATGGCTTTCCGATTATGGCATTAGTTGTAGTAGCTTAGCTATGTTACTCGTTGGACTATTAGTTGATTGTTGCTACAATTGGAGTCATTGTGATACTAGAGTATCAGTTATGACGGAGAAATCATTTGGGGGTAAATTCCTTCATTGTTGATCAAGTGCCACTGAACGGAGCTTTCCTAGTGCAGCCACATCTGCCAGATTGGGACGGCCTTGACTGGGTCTAACCTCGTGCGCTTTTACCGGTACCACCAAAGGGGGAAGGTTACGTGTGTGTGCTACCCTGATCAGGTAGACGGTGGTAGCCTTGTGAGCCTGATTTGTTTATTGAGCTCAGGTCCCCATTTGGGACAGTTTGTTTGGCCACGATGGTGGCAGGTGTCAAGAGTGACATAGGGGCCACCCAGGGCATGACCCGAAAGGGGGAATGATTGTCGGTGGTACGGTGGAGGAGTCGCGGGTTAGGCAAGTTTCGTTGGAGCAACACCGGTCCACCCGGAGGGGAAGTGTACTGAGGTACGGGACAAGGAGCTCCATGATGTGGGTAAAGTGCGCAACCTCTGCAGAGTGTAAGAATCTATTCGAATAGCCGAGTCCACGGTAGTGGACACAGTTCGTACTAAGTCACACTGTCTGATCAGCACCAATGAGGGAATGACTTGTCAATGATGGAAGAACTCGTCTCAGTGCAGCTGGTAATCACTTGGCAGAGGGCCGGTGATGATTTAAGTGGTAATCTTGTTAAGGATGGCTAGATGGTGTTAAGATGGACCCGAGGTGTTCTAGCCAGAGTCCCTGCGGAGTGGAGTTCATCACTGTCAGCGTGGTTCCACTGCTAGAAGTTATCCCCCTGCTACGAGCCATCCTGCTGCTAGCATAGGGCTACCTTAGTAGGTGTGGTGCTGCCGCACCATTGTACCCTTTGTGATAGCACTAACCTTTGTAACCCAACTATTTGTAATAAAGAGCTGATTTGTTCTATGCCAAGCAGTGCCGTATTCCAGAAGACTTGATCTCTGGGCTGGAATACGGGGTGCTCCGGTCCTTGTGAGCCGGGGTGCCACAAGGTTTGGTATCAAAGCAGGTCTGGCTATAGGACACCCTAGCCAACCCAGACGCTAGAAAACCGTTAGTCTAGAGCCCAGCTTGCGTGTGTCATGCATTTGATTGCTGCATCTGTTTGTTGCATAGCATGCATATAGATTTGGCTCACTAACTGGTTGATTTTTTAGATGGCATCCGTTCCGGTTGTATACGACTCAGCTCCTGCACCACTCAGTTTCGCATCCTTGCTTCGCGATGTTTGGCGTCTTCTCTATCCCAGTGGAGAGACGCCAAGGTACCAAATATTCTAGACCCCACTTGCAGGACTGGTACTGGAGTATCAGGCCAGTGTTATCCTATCAGTTGACCTACCTTTGGGGAAGTGCACCTATAGTCTCCATGGTGGACAGGCCTTACTGTTCTTCGTCATCAGGAGAGCGCGATGCAAGAGAATCGTGCCTTCCACTTCTATCCCACCATGGCCACCACTCCTAGATGGGTGAGATTTCCTCCTGTTCGCTCGGATGACGACGTAGCTGTGGCATACATGTCTCGTTACATGGTCTCAGAATACGTCCTCATCGTTGAACTGGTTAGAGATGCAACCCGTGCCCGAAGAGCGCTTGGTATGGCCTTAGCTCCATCAACCCTTCCGCCAGCTCCTTACCCGATCATAGTACCTAAGCACTTGCGAGGTTCATGTCGCATGAGTTGTGGTACCACCAAAGGTTGTAAATTACCCTGAGTAGCAATAAAGTGTGTTTTTTGCAAGCTCGGTGTTTTTCAATGAGCAGTTTTTATTTGGCTTTTTATTTTTCTTCTTGGTGTCACATTGCTTTTTGCTCCTCGGTGCCACATTTTTTCCCCTATGGAAGTTGCTCATCAACCGCCGTCGGACTCAAGGAATCAGTAAGGATTTCAAAGATTTGGAAGCTCAGCTGAACATTATGGATTTATCCGTTGACAGTCTTGGATTGGAATGTCTGGTTTGCACGCAAGGAACATCCTGAATTGGTTATCAGCATCAAGCCTACCTCGGTGTGTAACCATTATAGCCGTAAGGAACCAGCAGGAAGATAGTCAGAGTACAAGATCAACTGGGTTAAGGGTATGGATCATATACATAGTTTGGTTCTGCTTAAGTAAAATATGTTATGCTCCGAAAGAAGACAAGAATGTGCCAGGTATTTCGTACTCAGCAAGAAGGATAGTTAGACAAACTTATTTCAAGCAACCGCACAACGGTAGTGTGAGGATATACAGCGCAGGGAAAAACTTTGGGTGTAAGCAACCCTGTCTCTCTCCACACGCTACCAAGAGAAGCTTACGATGCAAGGCTCCATGAATCTTCCTCAGTATGGTATGTGGATGGCTTTCATCATAAGATACCCTGCCTTCCTCGACAAGCTACCATGGAAAGCTTCCGGTATAAGGCATTGAATCTTCGCCGGTAAGCAACCAGGGGGAGGAGCTTCTGAAGCACGGTACCCAGTCTTCTTCAGCACGCTACCCTGGCAAAAGCTTTGAACATAAGCTACCCAGCCTTCTTTAGCTCGGTACCTCGATGGCGTACAATCCAAGCTATTCAACCATGGTCATTATGACACTGCCAACAGTTAGCAACAGTGGCACACACAACTATACAGTACGTTGACAATGCATCCCAAGAGTCCAGCCCGCAACTGTTTGGTTAGAACCACGAACTGATCAGGACACAAGTGTCTGCCACGAAAGCAAGGGGTTCAGCTATTCACACTTTCATATATATTGTGAGCATCTTGCCCAAGTCATGCAGGCCACCCATACAAGGAGCAACTATGTTCAAGTAGGACTACCGAAGGGAGGAGGGGCCACAACAGTAAGTTCTATATGAGTACCTGTGAACCTGGTATATGATCTTGATGAACCCTTGCCTACTTTTCCGGTAAAGGCACCACGCCTGTGTTCTGAGCTGTTTTCGGCTGTCCGGGGTGGATGCCGATTTTATATTTCTCTTCTCAACAACTGGCCCGTGCTCTGAGCTGCTTTCCAGCCGTCTCGGGTAGTTGTTGAATTTCTTTTTGTAGTAGTGACCCTATGCTCTGAGCTGTTCTTCGGCCGTCTTAGGGAACTGCTATATTCTTCTTATCAACCTTGCCTCATGCTCTGAGCTACTTTCCAGCCGTCTTGAGCTAGGGTTGAGTTATTTCAGTAATGCCCCAGATTCTGAGTTGTGAAGAACGTTCTGGTGGCTACTGATTTATTTGCTGATCTCATGCAAGGGGTTCGGATGATCATTGTCTCATGGTTAAAGCTTAAGAGAGGATAGCCTCGCCATGAAGGCATAGGTTAAGGATAAGGTATGTCTGCTGAAATGTCGCACCTATGGTCACAAGAAGAGTTAAGGATATATGGTCAAATGCTTGCGACAAAGGGTTCAGACAAAAGTAATGAAGGGCAAGATCGATAGTACCGGGATATCATATAATTGTAACTTTCTGGTCCAGCTGCATGCGCTCGAAGTTGTCAGTAGCACATATTTAAGTCCGTCATGTCAGAGCTAAGATTTATTGGCCAGCTCAATAGTACGACTCCAGCGGCCAGATTGAAATATCGCATGGCTTATGGATATACCGACAGGATGAGCACTCGGAATACTAAACAACAATCTCAGATTATGTGCTCTCACATATGGTACCCGGTCATGAACAAGATACTTCTGATAGAGCCACCATCATTCAAGTCTTTAGAAGCGCTTACCCCTTTATACTGGATTATGGCAAGAGACAGTCGAATCGCCGGTACGGATTTGAGATAAAAGGTCGGCCCGGATGGTTCAGATCTCCCACAAGTGGACAGATTCAGCCAAGAGAAACGTTGTGATTCCAGTGCTGTTCCGAACCCGGGGAACACGCATCCAGTAACCCAATGCAATAGTTAAAAGCTTTGCAGAAGTCATTTGTTCACCACCTCATGGAATACTATTGGTGCTGGAGGGAAGTACGACGTGTCGAGCGGAAATCACTCCCGGATATACGTAAAGATTGACATCTTCCCGTTATGATAACATTTACCAACCAATATGACAGGGTTGGAGTTAGCATCCTGATGAACACACAAGTAAAGACCTGTCAAAATGTGGGTATGGTAAAGCAAACATCCCCGAGCCAGACAGTCGGGTCTCAAGAGATTCAGTGGAAGTATTATATAAAGGAAAAAAAATAGGACACCCGAGTTGGAGCTGGTTTCCTTAGGTCAGTATATTCATACCTGGTCAATGAGCAACCAAATCTTGAGGATGAGATTTATCCTAAGGGGGGTAGGTTTGTGACACCCTGGTTTTTCCCAACTTTCTTTTCAAAAATCTACTTGATTTTTTTCGGAATTTGGTTTGAATTTTAATTTGAATGGCTCTATTGACTTAAAACTTGGGAATATTCTTACCTTCCTTTCCCAAGTGACCCAAGCTTCCAAAATCTTCTCCCAAGTCATGTTATTTCTATTCCTACTCAATTTCAATGTTATCCCAATTTAATATTCCTATTCCTATTAAAGGAATAACCCTTTGAGCTCTAGGTTGTGAAGCAACCTATATTTCTGGCCTCCCAAAAATTCTAAGAAAATTCCCATAAATTCTTTGGACCATGTGAACCTTGGATATGTAAAAATATTCAAGATTCCATTCTTATGGTGAGTACACCATCCAATCTTTGTTTCTAGCCGTAATTTCAGTTTGTGAAGCAACCATATTTTGTGTTGCTCCAAAAATTCTGAAATTAATCAAGGACATCCTTCTACCTATGTGATATCACCCCAACAAATTTTGGCCCATTTCATTTAGCCATTTTCTCCACAAAATTCCCCCAAGTTTCTGTCTAGTGGGAAGCCTTGTGAAGGAAGTACCATTTCTACTTATCCAAATGGTATGAAATTTTTATAGCATCTTGACACCATCAAATGACCCACAAATACCAAGTTTCAGCTCAAGGAGCCCATCCATGTGAGTGCATCATCATCAATAAGTTTCTGGACCAGAGAGGTAGTTGTGAAGCAACTATATTCTACACCTGTCCAATTGGTCTGAAATTTCTCCAGCATGGGCACCTTCCTACTACACTTCAGTGTGACAAATTTCCTTTCTCAAAACCCTAGCCATTTCTCCCCAGCTTCCTGCCCAAGTTTCTATCCAGAAAATTTTCTGGAGGTTGGCCAGTTGTCCATGCGGTGACCACGCGTCTGCCAGGGCAGAGCTCACGCTCTGAGCGCCAAACTCTCTCGGACCTCGCGGGCTCTGCACGTTCTCGTCGTCTCGCCGTGTCCTGATGTGCCAGCACCCTCCCGGCCATCCACCTGGCCCTTCTGGAGCCCTCCCATTGCCGGCAGCTTCCTCGCCGGACACTGCCAAGCGCCGCCACGCGCGGCACAGTACGGGCACTGTGGCCGCGCTGGCTGGCAGCTTCCTCGCCGCTCCGCGCCATCGCCATTAAGGCCCTGCCTCTCCTGTCACCTCCCTACGCGGTCCAGTCGCCAGCTCGACGTCCAGCACAACACGGACGCCGGCGTTTTCCCCGTGGCGTTATCCGGCTCGGGCACCACTTGCCTGGCTATAAAAGCCCTTCCCGAGCCTCCCTCTCCTCACCGCTCGCCCTCCCCACCCCTCAATCACCGCCCCGCACCGAGCCACAGAGCCAGGGAGCCCTCCTTCCCCATCTCCGGATAAGAGCTCCGCCGCTCTCCCCAGCTGCTCCAGCTCGACTCCATCCACCCCAGCCCCAACCGAGACCACCGCTGAACTCGTGGTGCTCTGCTGACCCATCCCAGCCCCTCCCCTGCTCGAAACCTCACCGGAATCGCCGACCCCGACGACCACTGTAGCTCGCCGCCGCCCGAGAGGAAGGGGCCGACGCCGTCCGGCCATCTCCCGACGAACTACGGGTACAAGTGTGTTCGCCGTCGAGCACCTGATCCATCCCTGCCCTCGCCCAGCTCCGCCGTGGCCTCTACGCCGGTGAGCATCGCCGGTCAGCTCCGCCGTTCTCTATTCCCTCTCCTTCTCTATTTAAATCTGACAAGGGGTCCCACCTGTCAGCGACACTGTGCGCGCCCGAAGCGGTACGTAAGTGGAGGCGTAACCCCACTTTAGGCCCTCGACATGGCCGCCTCTGGTATTTTCTAATTTCTGTTTAAATTTAAATAAATCCAGAATTTTGACCATACTTTGACTGCCCATTACTTCTAAATCATAAGCCCAAATGAGTTCATTCTTTTTTGCATTATTTTTCTTATTAGCTCCTCTATCTGCTGTAAAATTTTGGGATTTTTTTTCTGCTGTCTAGAATTTCTGGACAGTGGAAAATGCTTTATGTGATACTTACGAATGGTTTTAAAAATATTTTCCAAAGTGATTTCAGTAGTTGGAGGAGGCTAGGAGTACTCCCACACTCCTTGGGTGCAAGGCAAGCCACAACACTCATTTGCATAATTGCATTGCAATGCCATGTCTTTTTGATAAATATTCATGGTAAAATTTGGATTATGCATAAATTGTTTATTTTTGCAACATTTGTAGAATTTCTTGGATAGGCTACTGTCATGTTGATGATGGAGTTATTGGTGACCAGTAGGTTATGGGTTTGATAATGCCGTGATGCTAGGAGTTCGGAGATTACCGTCTATGATTACTTTGTGATTCTGCATGCCTTTCCGATTATGTCATTAGTAGTAGTAGCTTAGCTATGTTACTCGTTGGAATATTAGTTGATTGTTGCTACAATTGGAGTCATTGTGATACTGGAGTATCAGTTATGATGGAGAAATCATTTGGGGGTAAATTTCTTCATTATTGATCAAGTGCCATTGAACCGAGCTTTCCCAGTGCAGCCACATCTGCCGGCATGGGACGGCCTCGACTAGATCTAACCTCGTTCCCTTTTACCATTACCACCAAAGAGGGAAGGTTATGTGTGCGTGCTACCATGATCAGGTAGACGGCGGTAGTCTTGTGAGCCCGGTTTGGTTATTGAGCTCAGGTCCCCGTTTGGGACAGTTTGTTTGGCCACGACGGTGGCAGGTGTCAAGAGTGACACAGGGGCCACCCAGGGCATGACCCGGAAGGGGGAATGATTGTTGGTGGTACGGTGGAGGAGTCGCGGGTTAGGCAAGTTTTGTTGGAGCAGCACCGGTCCACCCGGAGGGGAAGTGTACCGAGGTACGGGACAAGGAGCTCCATGACGTGGGTAAAGTGCGCAACCTCTGCAGAGTGTAAGAATCTATTCGAATAGCCGAGTCCACGGTATTGGAGACAGTTCGTACTAAGTCACACTGTCTGATCAGCACCAATGAGGGAATGACTTGTTAATGATGGAAGAACTCGTCTCAGTGCAGCTGGTAATCACTTGGCAGAGGGCCGGTGATGATTTAAGTGGTGATCTCGTTAAGGATGGCTAGATGGTGTTAAGTTGGACCCGAGATGATCATGAAAGTAAATGATGACATGTTTATTGTTTTTCATCCACCATTTTCATAACCATTGATCCTGACGTAACCATGATTGCTATGGCATTGTTCTGCCTTGATGCTTTTGTTTGTTGTGAGCTTGCGAGTACATTCAAAGTACTCACCTGGCGTGTCATGCCAGGTTGCAGGTGCTATCAGGATTGCATAGCAGGATTCCGAGTAGCGAGCTAGGAGGTGCTCTTGCCAGAGTCCCTGCGGAGTGGAGTTCATCACTGTCAGCGTGGTTCCGCTGCTAGAAGTTATCCCCTGCTACGAGCCGTCCTGCTGCTAGCATAGGGCTACCTTAGTAGGTGTGGTGCTGCCGCACCGTTGTACCCTTTGTGATACCACCAAGCTTTGTACCCCAACTATTTGTAATAAATAGCTGATTTGTTCTATGCCAAGCAGTGCCGTATTCCAGAAGACTTGATCTCTGGGCTGGAATACGGGGTGCTCCAGTTCTTCTGAGCCGGGGTGCCACACCTTGGTTCTCACCGAGGGAAAATACTTATCTCTACTGTACTTCATCTCCTCTCCTCTTCGGGGAAAATCCCAACGCAGCTCACAAGTAGCAGGAAGAATTTCTGGCGCCGTTGCCGGGGAGACATCATCAAAACCTATCAAGTACCTTTACACAAACTATCATCTACTTGCTCTACTTTTTATTTGCCTTTGCCTCTCGTTTTCATCTCCCCCACTTCGCATAAAAAATACAAAAACACAAAAATATTTTTGCTTTGCTTGTTTGCTTGTACTTGTGAGCTGCGTTGGGATTTCCCCGAAGAGGAGGGGATGATGAAGTACAGTAGAGATAAGTATTTCACTCAGTTATGAAACCAAGGTTATCAATCCAGTAGGAGAATCACGCAACAACTCGTTAGCAGTACCTGCACACAAAACAACAAATCCTCGCACCCAACGCGAACAAGGGGTTGTCAATCCCTTGGCGGTTAATTGCAAGAATAAATTGTATGGTGATAGATAGATAGATCGAACAAAAATATAAAATAAAATAAATAAAGTAAAATTGAAGCAAGGTATTTTTAGGATTTTCAATATATGATAAAGGTAGACCCGGGGGCCATAGTTTTCACTAGCGGCTTCTCTCTTGAAAATAGCATACGGTGGGTGAACAAATTACTGTTGGGCAATTGATAGAAAAGCAAATAATCATGACGATATCCAAGGCAATGATCATGTATATAGGCATCACATCCGAGACAAGTAAACCGAAATGATTCTGCATCTACTACTATTACTCCACACACCAACCGCTATCCAGCATGCATCTAGAGTATTAAGTTCATAAAGAATGGAGTAACGCCTTAAGCAAGATGACATGATGTAGACAAAGTAAAATCACGCATGAATAAACCCCATCTTTTAACCCTTAATAGCAATGATACATACGTGTCATGTCCCTTTCTATCACTGGGATTGAGCACCGCAAGATCGAACCCATTACAAAGCACCTCTCCCATTGCAAGATAAATCAATCTTGTTGGCCAAACCAAATCAATAGATCGGAGAGAAATACGAAGCTATAATAATCATGCATAAAAGAGTTTAGAGAAAACTCAAATAATATTCATGGATAATCTCGTGGCCACCTCCTCTGTCTTCTGGCCCTCTCCCAAAGCTTCTAGTGTCTCTTATGTCCAGAAAATAATCTCCAAAAAGTTTCGTGGCATTTGGACTTCATTTGGTACTGATATTCTGGAAAACCAAAAACAGGCAAAAAAACAGCAACTGGCACTGGGCACTAAGTTAATAGGTTAGTCCCAAAAAATGATATATAATTGCTTGTAAATGTATATAAAACATCCAAGATTGATACTATAATAGCATGGAACAATAAAAAATTATAGATACGTTGGAGATGTATCAAGCATCCCAAAGCATAATTCCTGCTCGTCCTCGAGTAGGTAAATGATAAAAACAGAATTTTTTATGTGGAATGCTACCTATCATATTCATCATATATTCTTTTCTTTGTAGCATGGACATTTGGACTTGAATGATTCAAAGCAATAGTCTATAGTTTGACATGAAGACATAAATACTCAAGCATACTAACAAGCAACCATGTCTTTCAAAATATCAACGCTAAAGAAAGTTATCCCTAGCCCATTATGCTCAATCATTGATCCATTCATGAAACACACTCAATATTAGCCACACACAATGCACAAGTATGACAATAGTGCTCTCTAGTTGGTGCTTTGTAAGAGAAGATGGAGACTCAAAATAAAAGTAAAAATTGCATAAAAGTAAATAGATAGGCCCTTCGCAGAGGGAAGAAGAGATTTGCAAATGTGCCAGAGCTCAAGGCTTAAATTAGAGAGATAAAATTATTTTGAGAGGCATGCTTTTCCTGTCAACGAAAACGACCGAGAATTCCCAATATCTTCCATGCTAGACACATTATAGGCGGTTCCCAAACAGAAAATAAAGTTTATTTCCTTTCCATCATTCTTTCACAATCCATGGCTAGCCGTATCCACGGGTGCCCTCCATACCAACACTTTCCAAGGAATTTATTATTATCATCATATTAAATTTTTCATTTCGGGACTGGGCATCCCTATTACCTGCCACTCTCTCGTGCAATGACAAGTGAATAAACACTCATCGTGAGAATAACACACCTAGCATGGAAAATATTGGCCATCCCCTGCCGCTTCATGAGCGGTACGGGCACACAAAACAGAAAATTATTTTGAAAAATTAGAGTTGGCACATGCAAATTTACTTGGAACGGCATGGAAATACCGCATATAGGTAGGTATGGTGGACTCATTTGGCACAACTTTGGTTTAAGGAGTTGGATGCACAAGCAGTATTCCCGCTTAGTACAAATGAAGGCTAGCAAATAGATTGAGAAGCAACCAACCAAAAAGCGAAAACAATCATAAACATGCATTGAATATAACTAACACCGAATAATGCACCATAAGTAGGATATAATTTCG
The DNA here is from genome assembly GCA_039707655.1 of Elymus sibiricus. Lineage (NCBI taxonomy): Eukaryota > Viridiplantae > Streptophyta > Magnoliopsida > Poales > Poaceae > Elymus > Elymus sibiricus. The sequence continues at coordinate 88,720,533 of CM077676.1, forward strand.
TTGCATAACTATTGACTTTATGTGCATGCATAGGGAATCACAAACCTTAACACCAATATTCTTACTAAATCACAATTACTCGCTAACATGACTCACATATTATCATCTCCATATCGCAAAACTATTGCAAGGAATCAAACTTATCATATCCAATGATCTTTCATGAAAGTTTTTATTATATCCCTCTTGAATATTCATCACTTTGGGACCAAATTCATATCTTGTGCAAATTACCATTACTATTATCAACTCTCAAAAAGATATAAGTGAAGCATGAGAGTTCAAGTATTTCTTCAAAATTTAATCTTATCAACTCTCAAAATAATATAAGTGAAGCACGAGAGTTCAAATATTTCTTCAAAATATAGCCACCGCCGTGCTCAAAAAGATTTAGGTGAAGCACTAGAGCAACTGCCTAGCTCAAAAGATTTAAGTGAAGCACATAGAGTATTCTAACAAATCATGATAAACGCGTGGCTCTCTCAAATAGGTGTGTCCAGCAAAGATGATTGTGACAAACTAAAAAGCAAACAAAGCAAAGACTCATATAATACACGACGCTCCAAGTAAAACACATATCATGTGATGAATAAAAATATAACTCCAAGTAAAATTACCGATAGTTGGTAGAAGAAAGAGGGGATGCCTTCCGGGGCATCCCCAAGCTTAGACGCTTGAGTCTTCCTTGAATATTACCTTGGGGTGCCTTGGGCATCCCCAAGCTTAGGCTCTTGCCACTCCTTATTCCTTCATCTATCGTGATCTCACCCAAAACTTGAAAACTTCAATCACACAAAACTCAACAAAACCTTCGTGAGATCCGTTAGTATATAACAAAATAAATCTTTAACTTTAAGTACTGTAGTAAATTGATTCATATGTTGCACCAACTTCTCCATGACTCATACCCCCCGACACGATCCATAGATTCATCAAAATAAGCAAACTATGCAACAAAAACAGAATCTGTCTAAAACAGAACAGTCTGTAAGATCTATTTAAAAGCTATACTTCTGTAACTCCAAAAATTCTGAAAAATTAGGAAAACGTGAGAAATTCATATAACAATACTGTGTAAAAATTTCAGATTTTTTCAGACGCTCCAGTACAAAATTAAAATTCCAGCACTGGACGCAAAACTTTCTGTTTTCCAAACAGCATCAATTATACTATCTTCCAAATCATCCCAAAGGCTTAACTTGGCACAAACACTAATTAAAACATAAAAACACAATCATAACAAAGGCTAAAATTATGTAAACACACAAGAACAGAAATAAAATTCAAAAATTATTTTATTCATTGGGTTGCCTCCCAACAAGCTCTTTCGTTATAGCCATTAAGATAAGCTTAAGATTTCATTGATGCTCACGTGAAAGATAATAATTGAAATACAAAGAGAGCATCATGTAGCATGTGAAAAACACATTTAAGTCTAACATACTTCCTATGCATAGGCATTTTATAAGCAAACAAATTATCAAGGCAAGCAATTTCTAGCATATGCAAAGGTGAAGAATAAAACATTGATGATTTCAACATAACGAGAGGTAATTTAGTAACATGAAAATTTCTACAACCATATTTTCCTCTCTCATAATAATTACATGTAGGATCATACTCAAATTCAACAATATAGCTATCATAAACAATACTCTCTTTATGATCCACATGCATAAAGTTTTTATAATCTTCCGAAATAGTGGGATTAGCATTAACTAAAGTTATGACCTCTCCAAACCCACTCTCATCAAAAATTTCATAAGATTGAACACTCTCCAAATATGTGGGATTATTTTTAGCTAAAGTTGACACCTTTCCAAACCCACTTTCAATATTATCGCAAGCATATTCATCATGAGGTTTAAATAAATTTTCAAGATCATAAGAATCATTATCACCCCAATCATGATCATTGCAATAACTAGTGGACATAACAAAATCATCATCCCCAAGCTTGGGGTTTTGCATATCACTAACACAATTGACATTAATAGAATTTACAATAATATCATTGCAATCATGCTTTTCATTCAAGGAGCTATCGTGAATCACCTTATAAATTTCTTCTTTTAACACTTCATCACAATTTTTAGATTCATGATTTTCAAGCAAAACTTCATAGAGATAATCAAGTGCACTCAACTCACTAGCAATTGGTTCAACATAATTAGATCTTTTGAAAAGATTAGCAAGTGGATGAGGATCCATATTTCTTTACTTTTCTTGTTCCTTTTCTGTTTTTGGTGTGTTGACATGAAGACAATAAAAGCAAGCAAGCAAACAAGAAGGCAAACAAAAAATATTTTTGTAAAAACTTTTTAGAAGTGGGGGAGATGAAAACAAGAGGCAAAGGAAAATAAAATAAATGCAAGGAGATGAAAGTTTATGTGCAGGTACTTGATAGATGTTGATGATGTCTCCCCGGCAAGGGCGCCAGAAATTCTTCCTGCTACTTGTGAGCTGCATTGGGATTTCCCAAAAGAGGAGGGGATGATGCAGTACAGTAGAGATAAGTATTTCCCTCAGTTATGAAACCAAGGTTACCAGTATGAGAATCATGGAACAACTCGTTAGCAGTACCTGCACACAAAACAACAAATCCTCGCACCCAACAAGAACAAGGGGTTGTCAATCCCTTGGCGGTTATTTGCAAGATTAAATTGTATGATGATAGATAGATAGATCAAACAAAAATACAAAATAAAATAAATAAAGTAAAATTGCAGCAAGGTATTTTTAGGATTTTCAATATATGATAAAGGTAGACTCGGGGGCCATAGTTTTCACTAGAGGCTTCTCTCTTGAAAATAGCATACGGTGGGTGAACAAATTACTGTTGGGAAATTGATAGAAAAGTAAATAATCATGAAAATATCCAAGGCAATGATCATGTATATAGGCATCACGTCCGAGACAAGTGGACCAAAACGATTCTGCATCTACTACTATTACTCCACACATCGACCGCTATCCAGCATGCATCTAGAGTATTAAGTTCATAAAGAACGGAGTAACGCCTTAAGCAAGATGACATGATGTAGACAAAGTAAACTCACACATGAATAAACCCCATCTTTTTACCCTTAATACGAACGAAACATACATGTCATGTCCCTTTCTGTCACTGGGATTGAGCACCACTAGATCGAACCCATTACAAAGCACCTCTCCCATTGCAAGATAAATCAATCTAGTTGGCCAAACCAAATCAATAGATCGGAGAGAAATACGAAGCTATAATAATCATGCATAAAAGAGTTTAGAGAAAACTCAAATAATATTCATGGATAATCTAATCATAAACTCACAATTCATCGGATCCCAACAAACACACCGCAAAAAGTGATTACATCGGATAGAACTCCAAGAACATCAAGGAGAACATTGTATTGAAGATCAAAAAGAGAGAAGAAGCCATCTAGCTACTAACTATGGACCCGAAGGTCTATGGTAAACTACTCACACATCATCAGAAGGGCAGCAAGGTTGATGGAGAGCCCCTCCGTGATCGAATCCCCCTTCGGCAGAGTGCCGGAAAAGGCCTCCAGATGGGATCTCTCGAGAACAGGAACTTGTGGTGGCAGAAAAAGTATTTCGTGGACTCCTCTGTTGGTTTCCCGATTTTAGAGAATTTATAGAGGTGGAATTAGATCAAACGGAGCAGAGGTGGGCCCACGAGGCACCAGGGCGCGCCCTGGTGGATCGTGGCCACCTCCTCTGTCTTCTGGCCCTCCCCCGAAGCTTCTAGTGTCTCTTATGTCCAGAAAAAAATCTCCAAAAAGTTTCGTGGCATTTGGACTTCGTTTGGTAGTAATATTCTGGAAAACCAAAAACAGGCAAAAAAATAGCAACTGGCATTGGGCACTAAGTTAATAGGTTAGTCCCAAAAAATGATATATAATTGCTTGCAAATGTATATAAAACATCCAAGATTGATACTATAATAGCATGGAACAATCAAAAATTATAGATACGTTGTAGACGTATCAGTCGTTATGTCTCAAGAAAACTCCAAGTTGTGTGACTTTTAAAATACTAATAACAATAATTTTATTAGTACCCCAATTGCTCCTCCCACCGCTAGTGCGGAGTCATATGATATTAATGCTGCTTTGCTAAATCTTGTTATGAAAGAACAATTTTCTGGAACTCCTAATGAGGATGTTGCTTCCCATCTTAATACTTTCGTTGAATTATGTGATATGCAAAAGAAAAAGATGTGGATAATGATATTATTAAGTTGAAATTATTTCCATTCTCACTAAGAGATCGTGCTAAAACTTGGTTTTCATCCTTGCCTCGCAGTAGTATTGATTCATGGGATAAGTGTAAGGATGCTTTTATTGCCAAGTATTTTCCTCCCGCTAAGATTATCTCTCTTTGAAATCAAAAAATTAATTTTAAGCAACTTGAGCAAGAACATATTGCACAAGCATGGGAGAGAATGAATTTAATGATTAGAAATTGTCCCACTCATGGTTTAAGCTTATGGATGATTATACAAAATTTCTATGCGGGACTAAACTTTGTTTCTAGAAATCTACTAGACTCTGCTGCAGGTGGAACCTTTATGGAAATTACATTGGGAGAAGCTACAAAACTCCTTGATAATGTCGTGACAAATTATTCTCAATGGCATACCGAAAGAGCTCCAACTGGTAAGAAGGTAAACTCTGTCGAAGAAGTCTCTACTTTGGGTGATAAAATGGATGCTATTATGAAAATGCTTGCTAGTAAAAATGCTCATGTTGACCCTAATTATGTGCCATTGTCTACTTTGATTGAGCAAAATACTGATGCTATTGATGTGAATTTCGTCTCTAGAAATAATTTCAACAATATGGTAATTCATATAACAATAACAATAGGATACCTACTGATCTTGAGAACAATATTAAAGAATTTATTAATTCTCAAAATATTTTTAATGTATGGTAGAAGAAAAATTGAATAAAGTTGATGAAATGTCTAGGAACATGGATATGATTGCTCATGATGTGGAAACTCTTAAAATTAAAATTTTGCCACCCAAGCATGACATTAATGAGTCAATTAAATCTATCTATTTGTGCATTAATGAAATTAAAGAGAGAACCGCTAGGTTGAGAGCTAAGCGAGAATTGTTAGAAAAAGCTATTCCACCCAGTTTTTATCGTAATCATGATGAAGATATTAAAGTAATTGGTGTCTCACCTATGAATCTTTATTTAGTAACATAAAACTTGATGAAAAAGGGATTGGAGATGAGTCAACTTTAGCTAGAAGGCGTCCCAATTGTTCGGAGGGTCTTAATGATAAAAATGATAAAAGTGGGTTTGGAGAGGTCAAGACTTTAAATAGTGATGTGCCCACTACTTTGGATTACAAGGACTTTAATTATGATAGTTGCTCTTTAGTTGAATGTATTTCCTTGTTGCAATCCATGATAAGTTCTCCCAATGCTTATGAACAAAATAAAGCTTTTACTAAACATATTGTAGAAGCTATGATAAAAGCTCATGAAGAAAAGCTAGAGTTGGAGGTTTCAATACCTAGAAAATTGCATGATGAATGGGAACATACTATTAAAGTAAAAAATTAAAGATTATGAATGTAATGCTTTATGTGATCTAGGTGCTAGCGTCTCCACTATACCCAAATCTTAATGTGATGTGCTAGGCCTCACCGATATGGATGAATGTTCCCTTAACTTGCACTTAGCGGATTGAACTATTAAGAAACCTTTGGGTACAATAAATGATGTTCTTATTCTTGCTAATAGAAATTATGTACCCGTTGATTTCATTGTGCTTGATATTGATTGCAATCCGTCTTGTCCTATAATACTTGGTAGGCCTTTCCTACGAACCATAGGTGCTATTATTGATATGAAAGAAGGGAATATAAGATTCCAATTTCAATTAAAGAAAGGGATGGAACACTTCCCTAGGAAGAGGATTAAAGCACCATATGAATCCATTATGAGGGCCATCTATGGAATTAATTTGAAGGATGACAATACTTGAAACAATGCCTTACGCCAAGCTAGGGGCGTAAAACAATAGCGCTTGTTGGGATGCAACCCAATATTTATCTTTATTGCAATTTTTATTTTTCTTGTGTCACACAATTTTAGCTACTGTTATGATTGTTTTCTTATCTTTTAATTAGTGTTTGTGCCAAGTAATGCCTTTGGGATGATTTGGATGATACTATAATTGATGTTGTTTGAAAACACAAAGTTTTGCGCCAAGTATTTGATTTTTGTTCCGTACTGGTATGTCAGAAATATCTGAAATTTTTACACATTTTTGGTATACAAATATTTTACATTGTCCTAATTTTTCATAATTTTGGAGATAGAGAAGTATATATAATATTCTGTCATTACGTACTATTCTATTTTAAACAGATTCTGTTTTTTATTGCATAGTGTGCTTGTTTTAATGAAACTATGGATTATATCGGGCGGTATAAGTCATGGAAGAGTTAGAATACAGTAGGTATTATGCAAGAACAATTATGAATTAGTTTATAACAGTACCTAAAGTGGATGATTGATTTATTGTACTAACGGATCTCACGAAGTTTCTGTTGAGTTTTGTGTGCTGAAGTTTTCAAGTTTTGGGTAAGATAATGATGGATGAAGGAATAAGGAATGGCAAGACCCTAAGATTGGGGATTCCCAAGGCACCACAAGGTAATATTCAAGGAAGACCCAAGCGTCTAAGCTTGGGGATGCCCCGGATGGCATCCCCTCTTTCGTCTACAATCTATCGGTAACTTACTTGGAGCTATATTTTTATTCATCACATGATATGAGCTTTACTTGGAGCATCTTGTGCCATAGTTTTCTTTTATTTGTTTGCTTTTTAGTTTTCCACAATCATCTTTTTCTAGACACACCTTTTCAGAGGGACACACATTTGTTCGTGTGTTGTTAGAATACTCTATGTGCTTCACGTATATCTTTTGAGCTAGGCAGTTGCTCTAGTGCTTCACTTATATCTTTTAGAGCACGAAGGTGGTTATATTTTAAAGAAATAGTTGCACTCTCAGGCTTCACTTAAATCTTTTTGAGAGTCTAATAAATAGTAATACCAATTTGCAGTGGTTATAAGACTAGTCCATAAAGGATAGGTATTCAAGAGGGATATAATAAAAAGTTTCATGTAGATCACTAAATATGAAACATGTGCTTTAATGATATTGATGTCGTAATATGAAAGGATATTGGTTCATGATCATTGGTTAGTAGAAATATCGGTATTAAAGTTTGTTATTTACTTCTCATCTAAGTGTTGGTCATGGCATGGTGGGGAGGTCTGAGCATTCTTAGGTCTGAAATGAAATCCTTGAGTGTTGTTACAATCGGGGGTGCACGATGGTTAACTGATGTCTACTACGCAACTTTTATTCTGGTAGACGTTGTTGGGCCTCCAAGTGCAGTGTTTTGTAGGACAGTAGCAAATTTCCCTCAAGTGGATGACCTAAGGTTTATCAATCCGTGGGAGGCATAGGATGAAGATGGTCTCTCTCAAACAACCCTGCAATCAAATATAAGAAATCTCTTGTGTCCCCAACACACCCAGTACAATGGTAAATTGTATAGGTGCACTAGTTTGGCGAAGAGATGGTGATACAAGTGTAGTATGGATAGTAGATATAGGTTTTTGTAATCTGAAAATAAAAAATAACAGCAAGGTAGCAAGTGATAAAACGGAGCACAAACGGTATTGCAATGCTTGGAAACAAGGCCTAGGGTTCATACTTTCACTAGTGCAATCTCTCAACAATGCTAACATAATTGGATCATATAACAATCCCTCAACATGCGACAAAGAATCACTCCAAAGTTTCTATTGGAGAACGTAGGACGATAACGTGTATCAACCTATGTGCCTAGATTACCCCAATGTCACCACGGGAATTCGCAAGTTGAATACCAAAACATACATCAAGTAACTCAATAGAATACCCCATTGTCACCACGGGTATCCATATGCAAGACATACATCAAGTGATCTCAAATTCAATATTCAATCCGACATAACGAAACCTCAAAGAGCTAGTGACGGTGTCCTGGACTAGGGGGTACTCACCACGTCGTCTCCCGACCAGGTGGGTCGGGCCGAGGACCCCCATGGCGGTTCACTAATGGGCCACTTCGGGCAGCCCATACCGTATACAAGGAGGTTTCCACAAGACTTGGTGCACAAGACGAGGACTCCTCTAAATCCTAGGCCTCCGGTGTATTATATAAGCCAAGGCCAGGCTAGTCAATAGATGATCTGATATTCATGAGAACAATCTCGTGGTAGATACATGTACTCTGTTCTACACCCCATATGAATATAATCAAAAGCAGGACGTAGAGTATTATCTCTTCGAGAGAGCCCGAACCTGGGTAAAATCCTGTGTCCATGTTACCATCGCTCCAAGACGCCTAGCTTAGGACCCCTACTACGAGATATGCCAGATTTGACACTGACATTGGTGCTTTCATTGAGAGCCTGCTGGGTAGTCGCCGTGGTGCAATGGGAATTCAGATCGGCTCCACCGCGATCTACGCGTAGGAACCAAGCTACATCTTCATCGCCGGCCTGACTAGTCACCTTGGCTGGACCGAGGACTAGGCTTCTCTTCGGATCGCTAAGATCGGACGGATGACTTTATCATCATCAACACCGATCTCATCCGGGATCATGGAAAAATCGTCCATGGTGCTCGGGGGCTCAACGTCAACATTGCCCTCGCGCGATCATGTAGTTTTTTTTGGACAGCGGATTCGTGTTCGCCATCCCTGTCTCCTCGAGCGTCAATTTGACGATTGCTTCGATGGAATTGTGCGGAATTGAGTCTAGAACAACCCTGTAAAATTTCATCGCGTCCCGATGGAGGAATCTCCGGCAATCTCCGATATACCGGAGCCCTGTCGAGTTTGGACGGGAATCTGGACGAGTTTGGGGCGAGGACTCCAGGAGTTAGCTCGGACATCTTTTGTAAGATCCCACCATTCATCTGCTGCGGAATTCCTATATCAATCACCCCTCAAAATTTCAGCTCGATCCGACGGTTCAAACTCCGGGAAACGTCCGATGAGTGCATCAATTTTCGGATCTATTTTTTGCGCGAAAATGAATCCGACCCGAATTCATCTTTCTTCATGAACGGGATATTGGACATCCTTTTTGAAGGAATTTTTTCTAGAGTATTGTGTGTTGTTCTCAAACATGTGCCCACAAATTTTGAGTCTTTTCTGAGGCGATCTTCACCATCGCGCGGATGTCAAATCGGCCCGACCACGTTGCTCCACGGCTACCGACCTGCGCCAACATCGACTATGCCGTCGCTCCATCAAGCCAACGACAACCACCTCGGATCATCACCTCGGCGAGCCGACCAAGAGTTTGGCATCGTGAAGGACAAATAATCATCAAGACAAGATCGCCGCCCCACGGATTGCACGGGTCGGGCGTGCCAGCATCGCCGCGCGGTCACTTCTCAAGGCGGCATTGACCGCATCACAAGTTCTGACCTGCGTCGGCATTGCCGCGCCATTGCTTCTTCAAGCCGATGTCCACCATGCCGACCTGCTTCGACACCTCGGCTGGCATGAGGCTGCAACGTCACCTTACCGACCTGCTCCGTCACCTCGGCTAGACCGGGGGCTTCGCCATCTCTTCATCAACCTACTTTGGGGACTTCGGCGTCACCAGCTGGCCAGCTTCGTCACCTCGGCTGGACCAGGGGCTTCGCCTCACCACGTCGACCGTGCTACGTCACCACTTCATCAAGCCGAGCTCTTTGCTCGAGCACATCGGGACCGGCTTGGGGGCTGGGACCTCGACCCGCCGCAAGCTTGGGCTGCGTCATCAACACCGAGCACATTAACCACCTAAGTCGCTTTCATGCTCAACTTTTTCAATTTTTAATTTCTGTTTGGTTCGACCAAGCATTATATTTGTGTTAAAAAAAGGAGCTGTTTGTCAAAAACGATGTCTGTTAAAAACAACTTTCTTTGCCTAGGTTAACTGGGGGCTCTTAAATTTATATGAGCCATTTTATAATAAATATTTTTTTTCTTCTAAGTCATTGCAAAGTCTTTTTCTAACACTCCTTTTTCAACTCGAGTGTATGGTCAATAGCCGGATAGCCTGGTTTCTCTCTAAGGCCGCTCGAGTTTAGTTCGCTAAATTGGCCTCTGAGAAGCACTCCGCCTTCGGAATATGGAGGTTGAAGCCGTGTGGCACCCCGGCTCAGAGGACCGGTTTACCCAGTGTTTCCAACCCAGAGATCATGTCTTCTGGAAACACACAACAACTTCGAACAGAACAGAACTGAAATTTATTGATATATCTCGAGTACCGCTCATAATTTACATCGATAACGAGCCCAGAAGCACATCAGGTGCTATGACAGTATCTACATTATTTATGGAACATAGCAGGGCCTCAATACTACTGGGTAGAACTACGGCGTAGCGGAACATAGCGCGGACAACTCCATCCACAGGGACACTTCTGTGGACACGGCCTAGTTAGCGTAGCACGAACCATCGGGAACTCCGTCCTCGGCTTCTCCTGCATCTGGCATGATACGCCAGGTGAGTACTTGGAATGTACTCGCAAGCTCATGGCAACCAAAACAATGCAGCAAACAATAGCATGGTAATTAACATGTTAAAATACTTAAGTGGCTAACTCACTGATACCGAATATCAACTTACTCTCTTCTGGGCTACCACAACCCTCGAAACGCTCATAACTCACTGAGCACTCCCGAACATAAGACAAGTTCTTCCATCATTATTATCATTATTACGGTTGACCTTTCCGTGGCCTAGTACGGACTGTCCAATACCGTGGACGCGGCTATTCGAATAGATTCTTACACTCTGCAGAGGTTGTGCACTTTACCCACACTATGAAGCTCCCAGCCTCGTACTCCCATTCGGGTGGACCGGTGCTGCTCCAACGAAACCTGCCTGACCCGTGACCCCTCTATCGTACCACCGACATTCATACCCACCCAGGGTCATGTCCTGGGTGGCCCCTGTGTCACCTCGTGACACCTGCCACCGTCGTGGCCAAATAACTGTCCCAAACGGGGACGCCGGCAAAATAACTCAACTGGGCTCATAGGATTATCGTCGTCTACCTGATCAGGGCAGCACGCACGCATAACCCTCCCTAGTGTGGTGGTACCGATAAAAGAGCACAAAGCCAGACCAAGTCAAGGCCGTCCCATACCGGCAAATGTGGCTGCACGGGAAAGTCCGGATAGGTGACACTAGATCAACTAGTTAGGTTTAGTGTTGTCCAGCATTTATCAAGCATGGATTTTTGTCATGAGTAACTTAGCATGGCAGTAGCTAGGCATCAAAATAAAATTACTCTAAATTATCACATATCAAAATAATGCATATGATTCAATTAAATAACCAACACTATTGAGATGCTTCATGCAATGGATGACATGGCTTGCCTTGCTCTGTTGGGTTGTCCACAAACTCCTGGGCTTCAAATCCAAAAGTATTTCCTTCTGAAAATATTTTTAAAATGAAAAGGAAAATGTCACATACTACTGTTCTGCGCACCAGAAATTCTGGGAGTATGGGAAAAATACCAAAATTTTCCAGCAAATATAGGGGCTCAAGACAAACCCAGAGCAAAAAGAATCAAATGATTTGGACTTATGGTTAAAAAGTTATGGACGGTCAAAGTTTCTGGTCAAAATTTGAAATTAAACAGAAAATAGAAAATCCAGTGAAGGGCCGCGTCGAAGGCGTATTTCGCCAGGGCGCCTCCACTTACCGCTTCGGCATGCCACTGACGAGCGGGCCCCAGCGGTCAGATTTAAACGGGGGAGAGAGAGAACAGAGAGATGCGGGGCTCCGGCGATGGTCGCCGGCGACACAGACGGCGGCGAGGTCCGGCGACTATGGGAATCGAATGAGCTCATCGAGACGAACACGCACGTACCCGTGGCTTGGCGGGAGATGGCTGGACGGCGTCGTCCCCTTCCTCTCCGGCGGCGGCGGGTTTCGGGTGTCGTCGGAGACGGTGATTCCGGCGAGGTTCCGGTCGGGCAAGAGCTCGAGCGTGGTCAGGGGAGTGAGGTGAGCTCCTGTGTGCAGTCGGTTGAGGCTGGGAGGAAGCGAATCGGTGAGGTGGTGGAGCTCGGGTGGCGGCGGTTCTCCGGCGAGATGCGAGGCCAGAGGGCCTCTCGGCCTTGGCTCGGTGCTCGGGGGGGCGATTCGGGGATGGAGGAGTGGGGTGAGGAGCTCGGGAGGGTGGCCGTGACCTATTTATAGGAAGAGGCGAGCTCTCTGGAACGGCGGAGCTCGGGACACATCGCCGGCGCGAGGACGATGCGCTGGCTAGCTGGGAGCGGCGATGGGACGGAGGAGGGCAGGGAGAGTAATGGCGTGCAGTGGCGGCATGCGGAGGAAGGCGACGAGCGACAGGGCCACTGTGGCCGCACGGGTGCCACAGTGCCCGCGCGCGTGGCGGCCGCCGGGGACGATTCCGGCGAGGGAAGGGCTCCAGAACGGCTAGGTGGATGAAGGAGAAGACGTCGGCGATCTGGGACAAGGAAGGATCACGCGAGGCAGTCGGACGTGACTCAACAGACACGGGCGCGGTGCAGAGCGCGTGGTTTAGCATGCCACTGCCGTGCTCACCATGGGCATTAGTGTCTAGAGGCCACGCGAGCCTGGCGTTTCTTGTCCAGCACGTCGACCCTTGATCACTTAGTCCCCTTGTGCCTCTGGTTCGACTAGATTCACTCTGATGCGAAGGGTAGCTTTATCTACAGTTTCTGACAGAAAACTTGAGAGGGGTCTAGAGGGGAGGTGAGCTGGAGATGGAGCCAGAGGAGATGTCTGGGATGATCTGCTATGGAAGGACTACAAGCTGGCAAATTTTGAGAAACTTTCATCAAAGTTTGAATGGAGTTCATGTACAACTGCTGTTATTGGAAAAAAAACAAGATGAGCTTGATGCACTCATATGGTTGATCTGCTAGAGCTGAAAATTGGTGTGGGAGGGTTATTTGGTGGATAGAAGATGCCACAAAAATTTCAGCTCAATTGGATACCTCTAGATGGTACTTCCTTCACAGAGGTTCAAAATGAGCAGAAACTTGGCAGAATATTGGGGCTGAAAATTTGTACTGGACCAGATGATATTTTTGGATATTGTGGCAAGATAGGTTCCCTAGTATCTCAGGGAATTATCTGAGAGTTTTCTGAGTTGGGAAAATATGAGTTGCTTCACAAATGGCCAGTACTGTCCAGAGAGCAAATAGAGTTTTCTGGACAAACTTTTGTACTGGACCATGAGATGTTTTTGAAGATTGTGGGAGTAGATGATGACAAGAAGGTGTGGTATTAATTTGGGATTTTTCTGATCATTAGAACTATAGGCTGCTTTGTAACCCATAGTGATGACAGATTTTCCCAAAGGAGGAAAAATGAGTAATTGGGAAAGATGAAGAATTAGAATTTGATCCAGAAGGTGAGTGACAAGATTTTGGCAAGAGGCTGAGGGCTTTGGATCATTGAGAGAGATTCATAAGTCCGAAATCAACTGAAAAGGTTCAAAATTCATCCAAATTGCAAATGAAACCAGAAAGACTTTGAAAAGAAAAAGTTGCCAAAAACCAGGGTGTCACAACCCTACCCCCCCCCTTAGAATGAATCTCATCCTCGAGATTCGGTTGCTCAGGGAACAAGTGGGGATATGCTGATCTCAGAAAATCCTCTCTTTCCCAGGTAGCCTCTTCCTCAGTATGGTGATCCCACAACACCTTGTAAAATTTGATTGTCTTACTTCTGGTAGTTCTTTCCATCTCATCCAAAATTCTGACAGGTTTTCGTCGTAGGTCAAATCCTTAGTCAGCTCTAGCTCACTCATATCTGCCTGTTTGAATGGAGGTGCAATGCACTTTCTCAACTGTGATATGTGGAAGACGTCGTGAACGTCAGACAACTCCGGTGGTAGCTCTAACTAATATGCCACTCTGCCTCTTCTAGCCATTACTGGAAAGGGACCGATATATCTCGGTGCAAGCTTTCTTTGGGTATGAAACCTCTTTATTCCTTTCATGGGGGTAACTCGGAGATAGGCATATTTTCCGGGCTCAAAAGTTACTTCTCGATGTTTCGGATCATAGTAACTCTTTTGACGGGACTTGGCTGCTCTAAGACGTTCCTGAATATCCTTGACTTGCTTCTCAGCCTCGAGCATCAAATCCGTGCCAAAGATGCGGCTGTCTCCTGTCTGAGACCAATTTAACGGAGTGCGGCATTTCCGTCCGTACAGGGCTTCGAATGGTGACATCTTGAGACTCGACTGATAACTGTTATTGTAAGAGAATTCTGCATAGGGTAAACTATCCTCCCATTTGGATCCATAGGCAAGAGCACATGACCGAAGCATATCTTCCAAAATCTGGTTCACACGTTCGGTCTGTCCATCTGTCTGTGGATGATATGCCGTACTATGCTTTAGTACGGTTCCCAGGGCTTGATGCAATCGCAGCCAGAATGCTGAAGTGAACAAGGAGCCCCTATCCGACGTGATAGACTTGGGTACTCCGTGAAGGCTGACTATCCGAGACATGTAGAGCTGTGCCAGCTGGTAAGCGTTGAAAGAGGTCTTTACCGGAAGGAAGTGAGCCACTTTCGTAAGTATATCCACGATGACCCAGATAGCATCCTGGCCTCTTGTTGACTTGGGTAGTCCAACAATGAAGTCCATGCATATGTCATCCCATTTCCATTGAGGAACTGGTAAAGGTTGCAGTAGCCCAGCGGGTTTCTGGTGTTCGGCCTTGACTCTGTTACAGATGTCACAACATGTGACATAGTATGCTATGTCCCTTCGCATTCCTGGCCACCAAAAGGTTTCTCGCAAGTCCTGATACATTTTTGTTCCTCCCGGATGGATAGAATATGCAGATTCATGTGCCTCTCTGAGTATTTGCTGTCTCAAGCTGTCTTGATCAGGCACACATATTCGGTTCTCAAACCATACAGTGTCCTGGTCATCAATTTGGAAGGACTTGGCCTTTTCATGCAGAATGCGCTCCTTGATCTCTTGTATATCTTTGTCTGATTTCTGAGCTGCCATAATTTCTTCCATAAGTGTTGGAGTAATTTCCATGGTATCCGGGTTGATTGGGCCGCATAACACCATATTCAGTTTGGCAAGCTCTTCTCGTAGCCTCGGATGGATTCCCTCCATTAATGCATTTAGGGTACCTTGTTTTCTGTTGAGGGCATCGGCGACCACATTGGCTTTTCCCGGATGATAATTAATTCCAATGTCATAGTCCTTGACCAATTCAAGCCATCTTCTCTGTCTAGGATTAAGGTCGGGTTGAGTGAAAATATACTTGAGACTCTTATGGTCTGTGTATATTTCACATCGCTGCCCAATGAGATAGTGCCTCCAAATCTTTAATGCATGAATCACGGCTGCCAGTTCCAAATCATGAGTGGGATAGTTCTCTTCATGGGGTCGTAGCTGTCTGGATGCATATGCTACAACCTTTCCTTCTGTGGACACGTCATGGGTAGAGTACCGTGCCAGATTATTAAACTTGTTTAGATACTCCCCCACTGACATATTCCCTTGAGTAAGAGCAAGAAATTCCCTCTGCTTCACCTTCATTATGCCGGTAGGAATATGATACTTGCGGAATACCTCTTTGAACTTCTCCCAAGAAATATCTTCTCCAGAATGCCACATTATTTTTGTATTGTCCCACCATATAGCTGCCGGTCCCTCCAGGTAGTGTGTAACAAAAGGAGCCTTGTCTGACTCATCACAGCGGGCTATGTCCAGTTTCTTTTCCATAGTCCTTAGCCAGTCATCAGCTTCCATGGGATCCACAGCCTGACCAAAACTGGGTGGCTTGGTATGCTGAAAATCAGACAACTTAGAGTGTGTCCTATTATTGTTATTCTGGCCCACCATAGTCTGCATACTCCTTAGAAATTCCATGAGATCTTGATTTCTTTTCTCCTCAAACATTCTCATAATCTGATCAGTGTTTGGTGCCTATGGTGGTGGAGGTGGTAAATCTTCTGGTGGCTGTCCTGCTTGTCTGGCGGATCGACGAACGGGAGTTCCATCGCCGCCTTGATTACTACACCTCTTCATCCTAAATTTGTTCCCATTGAAAAATACCGAATCGATGAGCAACATCCATAAGCTGGGGAAAGCAGGGTAGTACGACACCAGAAAAGAAGCCAAATAAAAAGAGGGAAAATAAAGCAAACAACATAATTATACAAGGCAACCCAACATCATACATGACAAGCTAGTAGGGGGATTATCATGGCTAGACTGCTCATACGGCAGTCGACATATGCAGGGATGCTATGATGCAAGCACTGAAACTCAAGCCTCCACTCTAGTGATGCCGGTGGCACGAACACTGGTAAACTGAAGTCTCCTCGTCGTCTGATCCTGTCTCGGAATCTGAGCTAATGATGTGCACCTCGGCCTCCGGATCAAAGGAAACATGACGATGCTGACGGGAAGGTTCCCCCTCCGAGGGAGAAGGAGCACGACGCCGCAGCATCGGAGTAGCTGGAGTAGCTAGGAGTGAGGCCCACTCTTCCGGGGTCTCATGTCGGCTACCAGACGAAAAGCCTGGCGGTCCGAACGAGCTAGAAGGAGTCTCAGTAGGTGGGATGGGTGGAGTATACACGGGTGAAAACGGAGGTGGAGGAGGAGACTGTGCTGCTGCAACAGCTGCAAGTGCCTCACGGGCATGAGTCAGCTCCTCAGCTTGTGAAGTGATCATGCGGTAACTGGCGTTCAGATAACGGGATAAAACACCAGTGGCACGATCACTCGCCGGATCAACAGGTGCGAAAAGGACTCGCCCTGTCGCAGGCGACAGGGTGGGGTAGTGAAAGAAACAAGAATGAGTCTGCATCTCGACCTCGTGGAAGCGCAAGTCAGTGAGAGCCTCCATCGCAGCAAATTGGATTGCCAACTCCGGAGTAGAAGCAGTTCCGCCCTTGGAAGAACGGGAGTAGCTGCCAATATCCGAACTCGCAGTCAGAAAAGCCTCCGCATGATACTCGTACACTGAACCAGCAAGCTTCTCTCGGAACACCTGATACACTGGGTCTTCGCCGTTGGGCTACAGCCGAAGCCAGACATTATGAAGCAGTACTGGAAAAGTGAACGGTGTCGGCTCATGGTTGTAGTGGTACGGAACTGGTGCCATCTACACTCATCAAACCAGCGGTTAGCACAATAAAAGCTATATGCATGCAATGCAGCAATCAGATGCAACAAGCAAGACACACCAAGACTCTAAACTACTCGCGGTTCTAGCGCAGGGTTAACTAGGGTGTCCTACAGTCAGCGCGGCTCTGATACCAAGCGTTGTGGCACCCTGGCTCAGAGGACCAGTTTACCCAGTGTTTCCAACCCAGAGATCATGTCTTCTGGAAACACACAACAACTTGGAACAGAACTGAACTGAACTTTATTGATATATCTCGAGTACAAGCTCATAATTTACATCGATAGCGAGGCCAGAAGCACATCAGGTGCTATGACAGTATCTACATTATTTATGGAACATAGCAGGGCCTCGATACTACTGGGTAGAACTACGGCGTAGCGGAACATAGCACGGACAACTCCATCCACAGGGACACTTCTGTGGACACGGCCTAGTTAGCGTAGCACGAACCATCGGGAACTCCGTCCTCGGCTTCTCCTGCATCTGGCATGATATGCCAGGTGAGTACTTGGAATGTACTCGCAAGCTCATGGCAACCAAAACAATGCAGCAAACAATTAATAGCATGGTTATTAACATGTTAAAATACTTAAGTGGCTAACTCACTGATACCGAATATCAACTTACTCTCTTCTGGGCTATCCCACAACCCTCGGAACGCTCATAACTCACTGAGCACTCCCGAACATAAGACAAGTTCTTCCATCATTATTATCATTATTACGGTTGACCTTTCAGTGGCCTAGTACGGACTGTCCAATACCGTGGACGCGACTATTCGAATAGATTCTTACACTCTGGAGAGGTTGCGCACTTTACCCACACTATGAAGCTCCCGGCCTCGTACTCCCATTCGGGTGGACCAGTGCTGCTCCAACGAAACCTGCCTGACCCGTGACCCCTTTATCGTACCATCGACAATCATACCCTCCCAGGGTCATGTCCTGGGTGGCCCCTGTGTCACCTCGTGACACCAGCCACCGTCGTGGCCAAATATCTGTCCCAAACGGGGACGCTGGCAAAATAACTCAACTGGGCTCACAGGATTATCGTCGTCTACCTGATCAGGGCAGCACGCACGCATAACCCTCCCTAGTGTGGTGGTACCGATAAAAGAGCACAAAGCCAGACCAAGTCAAGGCCGTCCCATACCGGCAAATGTGGCTGCACGGGAAAGTCCGGATAGGTGACACTAGATCAACCAGTTAGGTTTAGTGTTGTCTAGCATTTATCAAGCATGGATTTTTATCATGAGTAACTTAGCATGGCAGTAGCTAGGCATCAAAATAAAATTACTCTAAATTATCACATATCAAAATAATGCATATGATTCAATTAAATAACCAACACTATTGAGATGCTTCATGCAATGGATGACATGGCTCGCCCTGCTCTGTTGGGTTGTCCACAAACTCCTGGGCTTCAAATCCAAAAGTATTTCCTTCTGAAAATATTTTTAAAATGAAAAGGAAAATGTCACATACTACTGTTCTGCGCACCAGAAATTCTGTGAGTATGGGAAAAATACCAAATTTTTCCAGCAAATAAAGGGCTCAAGACAAACCCAGAGCAAAAAGAATCAAATGATTTGGACTTATGGTTAAAAAGTTATGGACGGTCAAAGTTTCAGGTCAAAATTTCAAATTAAACAGAAAATAGAAAATCCAGCGAAGGGCCACGTCGAAGGCGTATTTCGCCAGGGCGCCTCCACTTACCGCTTCGGCGTGCCACTGACGAGCGGGCCCCAGTGGTCAGATTTAAACGGGGGAGAGAGAGAACAGAGAGATGCGGGGCTCCGGCGATGGTCGCCGGCGACACAGACGGCGGCGAGGTCCGGCGACTACGGGAATCGAATGAGCTCATCGAGACGAACACGCACGTACCCGTGGCTTGGCGGGAGATGGCCGGACGGCGTCGTCCCCTTCCTCTCTGGCGGCAGCAGGTTTCGGGTGTCGTCGGAGACGGTGATTCTAGCGAGGTTCCGGTCGGGCAAGAGCTCGAGCGTGGTCAGGGGAGTGAGGTGAGCTCCTGTGTGCAGTCGGTTGAGGCTGGGAGGAAGCGAATCGGTGAGGTGCTGGAGCTCGGGTGGCGGCGGTTCTCCGGCGAGATGCGAGGCCAGAGGGCCTCTCGGCCTTGGCTCGGTGCTCGGGGGGCCGATTCGGGGATGGAGGAGTGGGGTGAGGAGCTCGGGAGGGTGGCCGTGGCCTATTTATAGGAGGAGGCGAGCTCTCTGGAACGGCGGAGCTCGGGACACGTCGCCGGCGCGAGGACGATGCACTGGCTGGCTGGGAGCGGCGACGGGACGGAGGAGGGCAGGGAGAGTAATGGCATGCAGTGGCGGCATGCGGAGGAAGGCGACGAGCGACAGGGCCACTGTGGCCGCACGGGTGCTAAAGTGCCCGCGCGCGTGGCGGCTGCCGGGGACGATTCCGGCGAGGGAAGGGCTCCAGAACGGCCAGGTGGATGAAAGAGAAGACGTCGGCGATCTGGGACAAGGAAGGATCACGCGAGGCAGTCGGACGTGACTCAACAGACACGGGCGCGGTGCAGAGCGCGTGGTTTAGCATGCCACTGCCGTGCTCACCATGGGCATTGGTGTCTAGAGGCCACGCGAGCCTGGCGTTTCTTGTCCAGCACGTTGACCCTTGATCACTAAGTCCCCTTGTGCCTCTGGTTCGACTAGATTCACTCTGATGCGAAGGGTAGCTTCAGCTACAGTTTCTGACAGAAAACTTGAGAGGGATCTAGAGGAGAGGTGAGCTAGAGATGGAGCCAGAGGAGATGTCTGGGATGATCTGCTATGGAAGGACTACAAGCTGGCAAAGTTTGAGAAACTTTCATCAAAGTTTGAATGGAGTTCATGTACAACTGCTGTTACTGGAAAAAAAACAAGATGAGCTTGATGCACTCATATGGTTGATCTGCTAGAGCTGAAAATTGGTGTGGGAGGGTTATTTGGTGGATAGAAGATGCCACAAAAATTTCAGCTCAATTGGATACCTCTAGATGGTACTTCCTTCACAGAGGTTCAAAATGAGCAGAAACTTGGCAAAATATTGGGGTTGAAAATTTGTACTGGACCAGATGATATTTTTGGATATTGTGGCAAGATAGGTTCCCAAGTATCTCAGGGAATTATCTGAGAGTTTTCTGAGTTGGGAAAATATGAGTTGCTTCACAAATGGCCAGTACTGTCCAGAGAGCAAATAGAGTTTTCTGGACAAACTTTTGTACTGGACCATGAGATGTTTTTGAAGATTGTGGGAGTAGATGATGACAAGAAGGTGTGGTATTAATTTGGGATTTTTCTGATCATTAGAACTATAGGCTGCTTTGTAACCCATAGTGATGACAGATTTTCCCAAAGGAGGAAAAATGAGTAATTGGGAAAGATGAAGAATTAGAATTTGATCCAGAAGGTGAGTGACAAGATTTTGGGAAGATGCTGAGGGCTTTGGATCATTGAGAGAGATTCATAAGTCCAAAGTCAACTGAAAAGCTTCAAAATTCATCCAAATTGCAAATGAAACCATAAAGACTTTGAAAAGAAAAAGTTGCCAAAAACCAGGGTGTCACAAGCCGAAGGCTGACCTACTTGAAGTTTAGAGATCAGATGTGTTATGTTAAAGCACGACGGAAGGAAAAAATTATTTCAAGACTAATTTTCGGATTGGCACCAAAAAACATGATTTAGTTCGGACGTCAAGTTTTTACATAAGTTTTTTGGCTCTTCGAGCTTATGGCACTTTTAAGCTATTTGTATGTTTTTCTTTCAGGAGGCGGGAGATCCTCATGACCGAGGTGCCCTGCATAATAATTCAGCTCAGGAGATCTTTTCCGACCCGCAGCTAGGCATCTTTCCTGCCGACCTACACCTTGGCGTTGACGAAACGCACATGACATCTGGACTAGTTCCTTAGGAGATTCGATCCTCAAGTTGGTCGGCTGCACCCAACCTGAGTCTTGGGGGATACTGTGTGTCTTCAGCATAACTCTCGCAGTACAACGTCGGATGCCTTTAAAGGATCAGCAATATCAACGGGGGGTTGCGACTAGAGCCGAACCCACCAAAAGCCAAGGTACTCTGAGGAGTCCTCGGCAAAACGTTCTCGGATATTGCTTTATATGCATCATTTTCGAATTGTGTCTTCGGTCAATAGTTGGGTTGCCCGGCTCCTGTGCTTGCCTCCTATGTTCCGCTTTGTTCGTCTAGGTGTGCAAAGGGAGAACCACTGCGATTGTACTTCCGATTTAACTGGTCAAGTACCTCAGTGGAGAAAGCCGAAAACTGACTGTCATAATGAGCGCAAACTGGTCAGCGATCCAATGACTGTGTCAAACTATAGATCGATAGAGATTACCCCGTGGGCCTTTCATAAAATTGGCCAAAGTGTTAATGGCTTGACCTCGGCTGACGCCGAACACTAACCAGGGGCTAGTAACTGGCCTCCCAACTTTAAGCTCCTATGACTAAGTGAAAGTTATAAAACTTGGATATCTAATTGCCTCGTTTCCGCTAACACAACCGCCTCTGGGCACCGAGACGTCGGCTAAGGGTTGTCTTGTTACTGCGGAAACACCATGCGTAGCATCTACAAAGGGGTAGAAGCCGACGATGGGCCTCTCTCAAATGATAAACGGTCACAAAGGAGTCAAAATAGCATATAGCATAAAAGCGTTTGTATTCAATATATGAGTGATGCCTTCCGTAATCATCGTTATAAAGCCATAAATATGCATCAATTTGACTTAAGATTTTGGCCAAGCTGGGTTGCCTGGCTCCCATGCTTACCCCTTATGTTCCCGATTGTTCGGCTAGGGGGTAAAGGGAGCACCTTTGTGATTGTTACTTCCGGGTCATCCGGGCTAGTACCTCAGACTGGGTGAAGCCGAAAGCTAGCCATCTTAAGAATATAATTGGTCGGCAACGACGGAAGTGAAAATTTTGGTTCATTAAAGAGCATAGAGTTCGGGAACTTTTCCCAAACTAAATCCTCAATATTTTCCTCCCACATTGATCGGAGTTTAGGTTTCACGATCATGGTCAACATGATAGCCTGGGAAAAGGAACTTATAAAGGAACTATTTTTCGCAGAAGATGTTTCTTACGTTAAATAGTAATATAACATATCTCTCCGCGTACCTTTGTTTATAAAACTGTATGGACGGATTGCCTTGTTTTCCATAAATCTTTGCCCTTATAAAGGCTTTATAAAGTAGGAAAACACTCCCTGGCTACTGGCCGAGGAGGTTGAAGTCGATGGTCGGTCAACAAAGTTTTGTACAATGCGGATTCGAGCGTTAATGATGTAAAGTACTTGAATACATAGAATCATTACACACAAATTGTGATTTACTCCAGATATCGATCCTTAATTCGGCCACCCTTGCCCAAATTAAGGCTCGGGGGCTACTGGGCTTC
The DNA here is from genome assembly GCA_039707655.1 of Elymus sibiricus. Taxonomy (NCBI): domain Eukaryota; kingdom Viridiplantae; phylum Streptophyta; class Magnoliopsida; order Poales; family Poaceae; genus Elymus; species Elymus sibiricus. The sequence goes on from CM077676.1 coordinate 88,743,214, forward strand.
GCGCTTCTCACTTAAAAACCATTAACGGGTTACATCGATCCCCTGATCCGGTGTTGCCACCCGACCTATGGCTCGGGGGCTACTGCATTGACGGTTCAATGCAGACAATTTACAAGTGCAAAACAGTTTCCGAGGAGATTACGATCCTCGGGTTGGTCGGCCGCACCCAACCTGAGTCTCAAGGACTATGCACACCGTGTTTCTGTTCCTAAGTATGCTGCCAGGCTTGGAGTTGATCCTCAGGCCGATTTCGCGAATCGACCTGAGTCTCAGGGGCTACTGGGATCAGCGGTTTCATGTTTTCCTTCAAGTGCATCTCGGATTTTAGGCCGACACACACCTTGAGGGCTACTGGCTATACATCTCGGTAGAGAATAAATTGCAACAATCAAAAATTTATCCGCAAAAAATCAGCCCAAGCCCGAGGTGGTGCATCGCCTCGGAAGCAGTCCGGCGTAAAGCTCGGATGCAAGTGGCTGGCTCTATAGAGGGCATTTCCGGCATTAAGCTCGGCTGAAATCCTTCAACTTTTTCAAACCAAGGTGATCTATGACACCTCAGATGTAGACCGGCGTTAGAGCTCGGCTGCAAAAAGACACCTCGGATGCGGTCCGACGATGGAGCTCGGACGCAAGAGGACACCGCTGCACGGGAAAAACTTTGAACCCGAGGTGCAGCGTAAAAATAACAAGGCATTGATAAAGGCCAAGAATTTGAAGGCGTTCCTCGGATACCCAACGTATGAACTCTTCGGATACACCTCGGCGATCCTCAAGACCGGAGATGGGAAGATTTGTTGAACCAGTTTTCAAGACCGACGACCGAAGACGAAGAACAGTTCGGAATAACCGAGGAGCGTCCCCAACTTGAAGACCGGTTCAGGGGGCTACTGACGGTGTCCTGGACTAGGGGGTACTCACCACGTCGTCTCCCGACCAGGTGGGTCGGGCCGAGGACCCCCATGGCGGTTCACTAATGGGCCACTTCGGGCAGCACATACCGTATACAAGGAGGTTTCCACAAGACTTGGCGCACAAGATGAGGACTCCTCTAAATCCTAGACAAGGACACCATATGATCCAACTATATTAACAAAGCTCGCGGTACATCAAGATCGTGCCTAATCAAGAACACGAGAGAGAGAGAGAGATCAAACACATAGCTACTGGTACATACCCTCAGCCCCGAGGGTGAACTACTCCCTCCTCATCATGGTGGCCGCCGGGATGATGAAGATTGCCTCTGGTGATGATTCCCCCGTTCGGCAGAGTGCCAGAATAGGGCTCCGGATGAGATCGCTTCGGTAAAGAGGCTTGCGGCGGCGGCGTGGAAGTTCTTGGTTTAGTTTCGGGGTTTTCTATATTTATAGGATTTTTCAGCGTTGGAATCACGCCAGGGGGGCCCACAAGGGAGCGACAAGCTCGATAGGCGCGCCCTGGGTGGGGGGGTGGGCGCGCCGCCCAGGCTTGTCGCTTCCTCGTGAGGCTTCTGGTCCTTCCTCGAAGCTTCGGGGGTCTCTTTTGGTCCATAAAAAATCACCATAAATTTTCAGCCCAATCCGAGAACTTTTATTTCTGCACAAAAAACAACACCACGGTAGTTCTACTGAAAGCAGCGTCAGTCCGGGTAAGTTCTAATCAAATCATACCAAAACCATATAAAATTGTTATAAACATGGCATGAATACTTCATAAATTATAGATACGTTGGAGACGCATCAGCATCCCCAAGCTTTATTCCCGCTCGTCCTCGAGTAGGTAAATGATAAAAGAAATAATTTATGAAGTGTGAATGCTAGCATAGTGCACAAGTTTGATCAATGATAATTTCAATCACTTTTCCTAGCATCATAACAACAACTCTTTCTCATAAAACTCATCATGATAAAGTAGCAATCAATTCACATGTTATGGTTTAAACAATATATTCTCTTGAAACTTAACAAGCTATGTTCCTAGTCACCAAACAATTTCAATGCATCTCATTTTCAACAAAGTCTAAGTAAGAGCTCCACATACTCAATTATCATATAGTCTTCTATGATTGCTAATAATCAAAGCATATTTTTAGAACAAATAGCATCCATCGAACACGGAGAAAGATAGGGGCTTGATGTTTCGCCTCCCAACTCATTTATCATAGAGATAATCGTCAACAATAATAAATCATGATCTAATATATTTGAATGGCTATATGTGCCTGGATCTTTCCCCACCACATGATGCTTGTCAACTAGAGAATATGGTGGAATAAGAAGTTGACTCAACAAAAATAAATAACATGAAAGTAAATAGCATAAAAGTAAATGGAATGTCCCTTCACAGAGGAAAGCATGGATTTGCAGAGGTGCCAGAGCTCAAAGCTTAAAACAGAGATGAATACATTTTGAGTGGTGTGCCTTTCCAGTCAGCGTCACGACTAAGGTATTCAATATCTCCCATGCTAAACACATTATGGCTGGTTCCCATGCAGAAATGAAAAGCTTAACTCCCCCTCAACCATTCAAACACAAGCCATGGCTAGCCGAATTCACGGGTGCCCTCCAAACTTTCAACTTTCTAGGGGGAGCTTTTGTTTTATTATATATGTTTTTGTTTTGTGGGACTGTGCATCCCAATTACCGGCCTCTCTCGTGCAATGACAAGTGAATAAACACCCATCATGAGAATAACCCGCTTAGCATGGAAGATACTGACCGCGCCGTTGCTCCATGAGCGGTACGGGCACACAAAACAGATGATTATTTGAAGGTTTTAGAGATGGCACATGCAAATTTACTTGGAACGGCAGAGTAATACCGTATATAGGTAGATGTGGTGGACACTCATGGAAGAAACTTGGCTCAAGGATTGTGGATGCACAAGCAGTATTCCCGCTTAGTACAGAAATTTTGGCTAGCAAAAGATTCTAAACAAGCACCACACATTGGAGGATCCATAACAATACAACTTCTATGCAAATATACCCAAACATAACTCATTACGTTGTCTTCCTTGTCCAACTTCAACTAATTTTCTCAAGTTTGAAAATAATTAATGGGTATTCACAATCATAAAAGATGTCCAAGATAATATATTTGTATGTGAAAGTTCTCTTCCATATACTATCTTTCATGACTTGTTCAAGTGACCAATGCTGTGTTTGCTAACTTTCAATAAATTTTACCACTTATACTTCTTTTATGTGAAGTCACTACTCCCCATGGGAAAAGCATATGAAACACATATAATTTCACTTTATAATATTCAATTCATTCAACAATTTACTCTTGGGATATAAGTGAAGCACGAGAGTAAATGACAAACTACTCCAAAAGATATAAGTGAAGAACAAAGAGTAGTTAAGTGAATGGGTAGCTATGTGAAGACTCTCTCTCAATAAAAACTTTCAGATTTAATGAGATTATTAAACAGCAAACAAAATGAAAATAAAAGGACACTCCAAGAATAGCACATATCATGTGAACAAGTAAAAACTTAGGCTAACCGATAGGTGTTGATGAAGAAAGGTGGGATGCCCACCGAGGCATCCCCAAGCTTAGTTGCTTGAGACTTCTTGGAATGTTATATTTAGGTGCCTTGGGCATCCCCAAGCTTGAGCTCTTGTGTCTCCTTAATTCCTCTCATATCATGGCTTCTCGTAAATCTTAAAAACTTTATCCACACAAAACTCAACAAGAACTCGTGAGATAAGTTAGTATAAATCAACTCAAAACCTTAACATTCTCTACTGTAACAAATCACTACAATTATAATTAAATATTGCATACTAATTGCCTCTGCATATTTAATACTCCTATCCACAAATAGAAACATTAAATAGGCAAACATATGCAAACAATGCAACTATAACAGCAATGTGCCAAAACAGAACAATCAGTAAAGGGGGAATAAAAATTCATACTTCCCTAACTCCAAAAATTCTGAAAAATTACCATGTTACAGAAAACTCATGCATGCTTACTTTGTAAAAATTTCAGATTTTTATCATGTCCTTACTATTCAGGAATATTCTGGACATAACAGAAAACTTTCTGTTTTCAAACAGCAACACATGAACTTGCAAACTGAGCATGGTAAAGTCTATAATTGGCATTTTATTGAAATAAAAGATACAAAAAATAATTATTTATAATACCAAGCAAATATCAACAGAATAAAATGATGCTCCAAGCAAAACTCATAATATGTGACGAATAAAAATATAGTTCCAAGTGAGGTTACCGATAATGTTGAGGACAAAAGAGGGGATGCCTTCCGGGGCATCCCCAAGCTTAGACGCTTGAGTCTTCCTTGAATATTACCTTGGGGTGCCTTGGGAATCCTCAATATTAGGGTCTTGTCACTCCTTATTCTCCTAATATCGTTATCTCACCCAAAACTTAAAAACTTCAATCACACAAAACTTAACGGAACTTGTGAGATAGGTTAGTACGATAAAAATAAATCATCCACTTAGGTACTGTAAAGGCAAGATTGATAATTGTTCTCACATAATTCCTACTGTATTACATCATTTCCACAATTTATATTACTCAATATAAGCTATGGAAACACTAAAACAAGCAAACTATGCAGCGAAAACAGAATCTGTCAAAAACAGAACAGCATGTAGTGAGCGATTTAAAAACCATACTTATGTACCTCAAAAAATTATGAAAAATTAGGAAAACGTAAAAAATTTGTAACCCAATACTCTGTAAAAATTTCAGAATTTTCTCACGCTCCACTACAGAACAGAAATTCCAGTACTGGACGCAAAAGTTTCTGTTTTTGCACAGAATCAGCTCAACAAGCATCCACACTATCCCAAAGGCTTTACTTGGCACATTATTGAAAGAAAACATATAAAACATGATTACTACAGTATATTAATCATGTGAACACACAAAAACGGAAGGTATAAGTATTGGGTTGTCTCCCAACAAGCGCTTTTCTTTAATGCCTTTTAGCTAGGCATGATGATTTTAATGATGCTCACATAAAAGATAAGAATTGAAACACGAAGAGAGCATCATGAATCACATGGCATTCTCATTTAAGTCTAACCCATTTCCTATGCATAGGGATTTTGTGAGCAAACAATTTATGGGAGCGTAGGAAGGCAAAACAAGTATAACTTTGAAACTTTCAAATCATAGAGAGGAAACTTGATATTGTTGAAATATATATAAGCATATCTTCCCATCTCATAATAATTTTCAGTAGCATCATGAATGAATTCAACAATATAACTATCACATAAAGCATTCTTTTCATGATCCACAAGTATAGAATTTTTATTACTCTCCACATAAGCAAATTTATTCTCATCAAAAGTAGTGGGAGCAAACTCAACAAAATAACTATCATGAGATACTTGATTGGCATAATCCAATTGAAAATTAAAATCATGATGACAAGTTTCATAGTTATCATTATTCTTTATAGAATACATGTCATCACAATAATCATCATAGATAGCAACTTTGTTATCATAGTTAATTGAAACCTCTTCCAAAATAGTGGAATCATCATTAAATAAAGTCATGACCTCTCCAAATCCACCGTCATCATTGTAATCATCATAAATAGGAGGCATGCAATCATCATAATAAATTTTCTCATTAAAACTTGGGGGACTAAAAATATCATCTTCATCAAACATAGCATCCCCAAGCTTGTGGCTTTCCATATCATTAGCATCATGGATATTCATAGAAAGCATACTAACAACATTGAAATCATGCTCTTCATTCAAAGAATTTATGCTAAAATTTTTATTAAATTTCTCTTCTAACACTTTAGCACAATTTTCCGATCCATCATTTTCAAGAAAGACATTATAGAGATGAAGTAACTGAGGCAACCTCAATTCCATTTTTTTGTAGTTTTCTTTTATAAAACCAAACTAGTGATAAAACAAGAAACTAAAAGATTCAATTGCAAGATCTAAAGATATACCTTCAAGCACTCACCTCCCCGGCAACGGCGCCAGAAAAGAGCTTGATGTCTACTACGCAACTTTTAGTCTTGTAGACATTGTTGGGCCTCCAAGTGCAGAGTTTTGTAGGACAGTAGCAAATTTCCCTCAAGTGGATGACCTAAGGTTTATCAATCAGTGGGAGGCGTAGGATGAAGATGGTCTCTCTCAAACAACCCTGCAATCAAATACAAGAAATCTCTTGTGTCCCCAACACACCCATTGTAACACCCCTGTGTAATGAGCAACAGTGATCCATCATGATTATGCCAAGACACTGTGATTTGCAATGCTTGATCATGTTGGAATAATATCTCATTTCAAATTCCTCCACTGAATTCAATTCAAATTCAAAGTGAAATTTGAAGTTGCTCAAAAATTGCTGGAAAATAGTTCATGTTGTAGCAAAAATTCCAAAACAAATTAATGTTCAGGAAAACAACATCACCTATTTTCCTAAAATGGGCTAGAGCATTAAAACAGTGCAAAAACAACAACTTTAATGCCATTTCCATTTTTGAAAAATACAAATGGATTGCAAAATTGCCCAAACTTTTTGTGGCAGAGCAGAATAATGCAATGTAATTTTGTGGACCAATTTCACATTTTACTAAATGCATTTTGGCAGCTCTTTTATTTTTCTAAGCTTTCTGTAAAAAGAAAAACAGAAAAAGAAAATAAAAGGGCCTAATCGACTGGGCCTAAGTGCATAGTGCACTCGGCCCAGCCCACCCCGGCCTGTCTCTCTCTCGCTGTGTCAGCCGCGCCATGGCCAGAGCGCGCCCGCTCCAGCCGCTGGCCGCCACCTACCGCCGCTCGGCCGCGGAGGGGATAAGGACGAGGCCGTCCACTCCCCCTGGACGCCTCATCCACTTTCCCCCCCTCTCTCTCTCGCTCGCCCGAGCTCTCTCTCCCTCTCCAGTACATCGCCGTCGCCGCTTGCCGTCATTCTCGCGGCCACCGTCGTCCCCGAGCCGTGCCACCTTGTCCATCGCCTCCGCTTTGCTCGACTACGCCAGCCGGTGCCAACCGTTGGAGCCGAGGAGCTCTGCTCTTCGAGATCGCCGTCTTCTTCGTCTCGGGTCACCGGCGACCTCCGCCGAATCCGGCCACCACTGCTGCTCCTAACCCTCGCAACGGCCTCCGTGAGCCACACGGTGAGCTCCACGCCGTTCCCCCCTCTTCTTTCTTTTCTTCCCGCGCTGTAGCCACCACGCTCGCCGTGACCGAACGCAGCGCCGCCGTCTTGCTCGCCGTTGTGGCCACGCTCGCCGTCGAGCTCGTCCGAGCTCGCAGCCGCGCTCAGCGTAGCCGTAGGAGTCGAACGAGCTAGCTAGCGCCGCTTGCCGTGCCCGCGAACGCCGGATCCGAGCTCGCCCGAAACGCTCCGCCGCTGACCTTGTTGCCGGCGTCGATTCCGGCCGACTCCGGCGACGCCACCGCCACCGTTGGACGCGCGGTCGAGTACTCTATCCAACGCGCTAGGCGGCGTGCCAAATGGCCGCCTGTGGCCGTTTTCCGGCGAGTCCCGTGCGACTCCGCCGCGTTTGCACGTTGCCGGCGGCTTGCCGCCGGCCAACGCCGATGTGGCTGCCACGGGGGCACCCCTGGGTCACTGACCAGTGGGCCCAGGGGCCCCAGTTGACCCGTTGACTGGTCAACTGTGCTGACGTGGTAGCACAATGACACTGACCAGTGGGCCCCCTACATTTAATTAACTAATTAGGTTTTTAAATTTAATTTGATAATTACTCAGTCACTGACATGTGGGGTCCACTTCCTAAATAACCTCGGTTTAGTTAATTTAATCCCTAATTAGCCCAGAGTCACTGACCAGTGGGACCCAGCTGTCAGGTTTGACCTGGAACAGCTGGGGTTGACCGATGATGTCATGCTGGCGTCATGCTGATGTCATCTGCTACTGTTCTGGATAATGCGAATTAATTAATTAGATTTAATTCTAGAATTTCAAAAAAAGGTTTAAATCTTTGAAAATTCGTAGAAATTCAACCGTAGCTCGGATCGAAAAGTTTTCAACATGAAAGTTGATCAAAAAACGAGACGAATCCAAATATGTGGTCAAAATGCTTGACAATCACTCCTATCTATCTGAACATGGAACCTTCCCCTACAGTTCAGTATACCAAAATCTGCCTAAACGCCGGGAAAATATCTCAGATATTTTCCCGCTTCGTCTGCGACATGTAGCATTGCATTAGGTCACCACCAGCACTGCATTTTTCCATGCCATGCATTGTGTTGCATTTGTCTGCTTTTATTTATTGTTTCTTCTCCCTCTTCTATCCGGTAGACCTCGAGACCAACGCAGCTCCGGAGACCGACTACATCCCCGACGATCCCTCCTTTGCCGCAGAGCTTCCAGGCAAGCAACCCCCGCCCCCTTGAACATGCCTATATTGCCTATTCTTTCTCCCTCCTGCTTGCATTAGAACTGCTACAGTTATTGTTCTGAATACCTATTCTAATGCATAGCCTGTTTTTGTAAACTGCTTTTTGATACTTTACCTGATATCCTAAATGCTTAGTATAGGTTGGCAGTAAACCATCTGTGGCCCCTCCACCTTGTCCTAGTTGCCCCGCTTAGTTGCCAGTGCCCCATTCGATGTGATCGATGGGCTGAGACCAGCACATCACCGAACACCCCCCTAAGTTGCTCGACTCTGCAGAGCTACCATCGAGTGCCGAGGGTGATACCTCTTATCTCAGTCCCGATGTTGTCTCTGTAGTACAGCTAATCGATTGTGGGTTACCGAGGGTGATTCCTCTTCCATCACTTCCGATAAAGCTTCTGTCGTGCAACCCCGCAAGTGTGAATGCCATCGAGGGTGATTCCTCCGAGTTCACCTTGACGGGTACATCGAGTGGGAATCCAACAAGGGTGATTCCTCGGATTCCATCTTGATGTTTTTGACACACGGTTACCTTGACTTTACTACTGTTACTGGATAAAGTCGGGTCGGCCCTGAGGGGTACCCGCGAGAGATGTGGATTTGGGTTGACCATGAGGGTACCCGTGTGTTGATTACGTGGCACGGCCGGGCATTCTTAGCCCTTGCCGTAAGTCCACGAGACGGGGCGACGGGGTCACATGATCGTGAGTCTCTGCTCGTTTTTGCGAGCTCCCAACACACTAAGGGTTTGGACATGTGATCTGAGTAGGCCTCTGGCCTTTTCACACTAGCCAGCACGTGGGAATAATATGGGTACTCGGCGTCGTATGTATTAGCCGAAGCTCTTCAGACGTCAGCAGTTGAGCGGCGCGCGCCGGGTTGGACTGGGAAAGCCTGCGCTTGTATTAAGGGGGCTAGGTCTGCTCACCGGCCGCGTTCGCAACGCGCAGGAGTGCAAAGGGCGATGGGCCCAAGACCCCTGAGTGCTTAGGATGTAGACCGGCGTGCTGGCCTCTCTATTAAGCCTAGGTAGGGCTACGACGTGTCGATCAGCCGAGGCCGGGCATGAACCAAGCAAGTGTGTACGGCCAGAGTTAATCGAGTGTGTCGGGTAAGTTGGTGCACCCCTGCAGGGAAGTATATCTATTCGAATAGCCGTGTCCACGGTAACAGGACGCTCGGAAAATATCCCGATCTTCTACAACTAGAAATGGGTTGAATATGTTAGCTTCGGGATTGCTTTCTCGCAGGGAGTCGAGGAAGGATCTCTGGGCGTGGTTACTACTTGTTGCTACTATTATATTTATGTTCTAATCTGCACTCTTCTAATGCTGCAAGACCCTGAAGATGCTAGTCTTCGATAGGCTAGGCCTTTCTCTCTATTCTGGCATTTCTGCAGTCCAGCCCACATATACAGCCCTTCCTTTGAAACCAATGCATAAGTAGAATAGTTCTGATGTAAGTCTTGTTGAGTACTTTGGATGAGTACTCACGGTTGCTTTGCTTCCCCTTTTCCCCCCTATACCCGATTGATGCGACCAGATGACGGAGCCCCAGAGCCAGCTGCCACAGCCGGCGGCTACGACTACTACTACCCCTCTGGTGGATACTACTACTACGAGGAGCCCTCCGACGACCAGGAGTAGATAGGAGGCACTCAGGCAGGAGGCCTGCGCCTTTCGATCCAGTGTCGATGTTTTGCCCCGCCTTCTTAAGGCTTATCTATTTAACTTTTATGTCTATACTCAGATATCTGATGCTTCCGCTGATGCTTGTATGACTCAAGCTTATGTATTCGAACCCTCGAGGCCCCTGGCTTGTAATATAAAGCTTGTATGACTTTTATTTGTGTTTAGAGTTGTGTTGTGATATCTTCAATTGAGTCCTTAGGCTTGATCGTGTGCATTTGCGTGTATGATTAGTGCACGATTAAGTCGGGGGCGTCACACCCAATACAATGGTGAATTGTATAGGTGCACTAGTTCAGCAAAGAGATGGTGATACAAGTGTAGTATGGATAGTAGATATAGGTTTTTGTAATCTGAAAATAAAAAAACAGCAAGGTAGCAAGTGATAAAATGGAGCACAAACGGTATTGCAATGCTTGGAAACAAGGCCTAGGGTTCATACTTTCACTAGTGCAATCTCTCAACAATGCTAACATAATTGGATCATATAACAATCCCTCAACATGCGACAAAGAATCACTCCAAAGTTTCTATCGAAGAACGTAGGACGAAAACGTGTATCAACCTATGTGCCTAGATTACCCCAATGTCACCACGGGAAACCACACGTTGAATACCAAAACATACATCAAGTAACTCAATAGAATACCCCACTGTCACCACGGGTATCCACATGCAAGACATACATGAAGTGATCTCAAATCCAATATTCAATCTGACAAAACGAAAACTCAAAGAGCAAGACTCAATTCATCACAAGAAGATAGAGAGGGAAGAAACACCATATGATCCAACTATATTAACAAAGCTCGCGGTACATAAAGATCGTCCAAAATCAAGAACACGAGAGAGAGAGAGAGAGATCAAACACATAGCTACTGGTACATACCCTCAGCCCTGAGGGTGAACTACTCCCTCCTCATCATGGTGGCTGCCGGGATGATGAAGATTGCCTCCGGTGATGATTTCCCCCCTCCGGCAGAGTGCCGGAACAGGGCTTCAGATGAGATCGCTTTGGTACAGAGGCTTGCGGCGGTGGCGTGGAAGTTCTAGGTTTAGTTTTAGGGTTTTCTATATTTATAGGATTTTTTAGCGTTGGAATCACGCCAGGGGGGCCCACGAGCGAGCGACAAGCTCGGTAGGCACGCCCCCCTGGCTTGTCGCTTCCTCGTGAGGCTTCTGGTCCTTCCTCGAAGCTTTGGGGGTCTCTTTTGGTCCATAAAAAATCACCGTAAATTTTCAGCCCAATCCGAGGACTTTTATTTCTGCACAAAAAACAACACCACGGTAGTTCTGCTGAAAACAGCGTCAGTCCAGGTAAGTTCTAATAAAATCATACCAAAACCATATAAAATTGTTATAAACATGGCATGAATACTTCATAAATTATAGATACATTGGAGACGTATCATTAACTCCTACCAACCTCCTCCCTAGGGGCATGCGAGTAGTACTTTGCTTCGGGGGCTAATATGCTTTGCAATAAGTATGTGAGTTCTTTACGACTAATGTGAGTCCATGGATTATACGCACTCCCACCCTTCCAAATTTGCTAGCCTCTTCGGTACCATGCATTGCCCGATCTCACCTCGAGAGTTGGTGCAAACTTCACCGGTGCATCCAAACCCCATGATATATACGCTCTATCACACATAAGCCTCCTTATATCTTCCTCAAAACAGCCACCATACCTACCTATTATGGCATTTCCATAGCCATTCCGAGATATATTTCCATGTAACTTCCACCGTTCCGTCAGATTACTTGTGTTCATTGTCATATTGCTTTGCATGATCATATAGCTGACATAGTATTTGTGGCTCAGCCACCGTTCATCATTTTTCATACATGTTGTGCTAGATCATTGCACATCCTGGTACACTGCCACAGGCATTCATATAGAGTCATTCTATATAGTTTTCATCGAGTTTTAATATCGACTTGTAAGTAAATAAAAGTGTGATGTTCATCATTGTTAGAGCATTGTCCCAGTGAGGAAAGGATGATGGAGACTATGATTCCCCCACAAGTCGGGATGAGACTCCGAACGAAAAATAAAAAATAAAGAAAGAAAAAAAAGAGGCCAAAAAGAGCCCTACAAAAAAAGAGAGAGAGAGAAAAATAGAGAAGGGGCAATGTTACTATCCTTTTCCACACTTGTGCTTCAGATTAGCACCATGTTCTTCATATAGAGAGTCTCCTATTGTGTTACTTGCATATACTAGTGGGAATTTTTCGTTATAGAACTTGGCTTGTATATTCTGATGACGGGCTTCCTCAAATGCCCGAGGTCTTCATGAGCAAGCAAGTTGGATGCACACCCACTTAGTTTCATTTGAGCTTTCATACACTTATAGCTCTTAGTGCATCCGTTGCATGGCAATCCCTACTCCTCGCATAGATATCGATTGATGGACATCTCCATAGTCCGTTGATCCACCTAGTTGATGCGAGATTTTCTTCCTTTTTGACTTATCCTATTGATCCCTATCACCGCATTCTATTCCACCGATAGTGCTATGTCCATGGCTCATGCTCATGTATTGCGTGAAGTTGAAAATGATGTAGCGCGTTAGAAGTACGATCCAATTGCCTGGTTTAACACCGGGGTGCTCATGATTTATATTTATGCAGTGAAGGCGGAGTCATGCCATGCTAACATGATAAAATGAGTGGGGAATAACATTTGTTAAGGATCTTATATTTTGAAATTTTAATGATTATGCTTCTTATATTCACGGATATTATTATGTTAATGTTGTTAATTCATCATTTCTCAATATTTATACCATAAAGGGATTACATGATAAACATGTTAGGTAGCATTCCACATCTAAAATTCTGTTTTTATCATTTACCTACTCGAGGACGAGCAGGAATTAAGCTTGGGGACGCTGATACGTCTCCAGCGTATCTATAATTTTTTATTGTTCCATGCTATTATAGTATCAATCTTGGATGTTTTATATGCATTTTATGCTATTTTATATCATTTTTGGGAACTAACCTATTAACCCAGTGCCTAGTGCCAGTTGCTGTTTTCTGCTTGTTTTTGGTTTTCTAGAAAATCAGTGCCAAACGGAGTCCAAACGGTACAAAACTTTTTGATGATTTTTTTTCTGGACATAAAAGACCCTAGAAGCTTCGGGAGGAGACCAGACGACAAATGAGGAGACGACAAGGCAACAGGGCGCGCCCTGGGGGGTAGGCGCGCCCTGTTACCTTGTGGGCCCCACGTGGCTCCGTCTAACCTAATTACACTTCTATAAATTCTCAAATATTGGGAAACCAATAGAGAGCCACCCGAAATAACTTTTCCACCGCCGCAAGCTTCTGTTCTTCCGCGATCCCATCTGGAGGCCTTTTCCGGTACTCTGTCGGAGGGGGAATCAATCACGGAGGGCTTCTACATCAACCTTGCTACCCTACCGATGATGCGTGAGTAGTTCACCACAGACCTACGATTCCATAGCTAGTAGCTAGATGGCTTCTTCTCTCTCTTTGATCTTCAATACAATGTTCTCCTCGGTCTTCTTGGAGTTCTATTCGATGTAATCTTCTTTTGCGGTGTGTTTATTGGGATCCGATGAATTGTGGGTTTATGATATGAATATTCATGAGAAGTAATTGAGTCTTTTCTAAACTTTATTATGCGTGATTGTTATAGCTTTGTATTTCTCTCCGATCTATCCGTTTGGTTTGGCTAACTAGATTGATTTATCTTTTAGCGGGAGAGGTGCTTTGTAATGGGTTCTATCTTGCGGTGCTCTATATCCCAGTGACAGAAGGGGACAAGACATGTATTTGTATTGTTGCCATTAAGGGTAAAACGTTGGGGTTTATTCATATTGATTGGGTTTACTTTGTCTACATCGATCATGTTCTTGCTTAAGGCGTTACTCTGTTTTTATTAAATTAATACCCTAGATGCATGCTGGATAGCGGTCGATGGGTGGAGTAATAGTAGTAGATGCAGGTAGGAGTCGGTCTACTTGTCTCGAACGTGATGCCTATATACATGATCATTGCCTTGAATATCGTCATAACTATGCGCTTTTCTATCAATTGTCCAACAGTAATTTGTCTACCCACCGTATGCTATATGTGTTTGAGAGAGAAGCCTCTAGTGAAAACTATGGCTCCCGGGTCTACTTTAAATATAAAAACAAAACTAAAATATACTTGCTGCAATTTATTTACTTTTATTTTGTTTTGCAATTTATCTATCTACCACTAGAAGATTTAATCCTTGCAAGTAACGAGTTCAAGGGGAGTGACGACCCTCTTGCCCGCGTTGGGTGCAAGTACTTACTTTTGTGTGTGTAGGTGCTGTTCACGAGGCTTTGCGTGATTCTCCTACTGGTGTGATAACCTTGGTTCTCCCTGAGGGAAATACTTATCTCTACTATACTGTATCTCCTCTCCTCTTCGGGGAAAATCCCAATGTAGCTCACAAGTAGCAAGAACCGGAACAAAGCATTTGCACATAGTGAATACATGAACTCCTCAAATTACAGTCATCCCCGAAGAGTATCCCAATTATTGTCACCTAGGGTCTATGGTTTCGAACAATAATAGGTGCATATAACTTGCACGTAAGATCAACATATCAATTATATAATGATGAGAAGCATAAGTGTTTAGATCTGAAATCATGGCACTCGTGCCCTAGTGACAAGCATTAAGCATAGCAAAGTCATAGCAACATCAATCTCAGAACATAGTGGATACTAAGGATCAAGCCCTAACAAATTGACTCGATTACATAAGAAATCTCATCCATCTCCATCTACCTCCAGTATGCCTACAATGGAATTACTCACTCCCGGTGGTAAGCATCATGAGATTGTTGATGGAGAAGGGTTGATGATGACGACGATGACGAATTCCCCTCTCCGGAGCCCCGAACATACTCTAGATCAGGCCTCCCGACGAAGAACAGGAGGTGGCGGCGGCTTCGTCTCGTAAAACATGATAAAACTTTCTCCCTGATTTTTTCCTTGGGAAGACGAAATATATAGGTTTGGAATTAGGTCAGACGGAGGATCGTGGGGCCCACAAGCTCAGCCGGCGCGCCCTTGTGAGGGGGGGGGGGGATGTTCATGTCGCACATGTGTTAGGCGAAGTCATGTAAAATAAATCCAACAACATGTTCCATGTTGCCAATATATGCTTAAAAGAATATTGTACCACTGATGACCGACAAGTATAGGGGATCGCAATAGTCTTCGAGGGTGTATTTCACCCAAATTTATCGATTCGACACAAGCGGAGCCAAAGAATATTTATAAGCCTTAGCAGTTGAGTTGTCAATTCAACCACACATGAGAAGTCACTTCCTTGCAGCAATGTATTAGTAGCACTGTAATATGATAGTATTGACAGTAGTGGTACAAGGATTCTGGTCTATTGCAACAAAATTTATTGCTACAGCTATCTTTTGTTGCAATAGAACACAATATTACCACAAATTTCCCAGGTGTGGCAATAAGATGCACATACTGCCACAACTGAGTCTGGTCGCAATAAATACTAATTTTGTTGTAATAGAGGCCCATATTGCAACAAACTGCATCGTTTTGTTGTAATAGAGACATGGTAGCGATATTGCGACAAACAAATTACGTTGCGCGAGACAACCGTTTTGTTGTAATAGAGACCATGTATTTTAACAAAATAACTATTTGTGGTAATACTCGGAAAGATATTGCGACATCTGTGAGACATTGCGTTAGTTACAAATATTGTTGCAAAAAATTGGCTAACTATTGCAACAAAATATGGAGTGGTCGCAATAGCTTATATTTTTCGCCTCAATTTCATCGTGCTGCAAAAAACTATTGTTTACTGCGACAAGTTGCGCACCCATGGTAATATGTAGAGCATATTGCAACAATCCCCTAGTGTTGCAAAAAAGAAAAAGATATTTGCAATGATATTCGCATAGTTAACGACAGACCTTCATGGGGCCTCCTGGCCCGTGGCCCCCCAGCAAAATTGCAAATCTTTTTAGTAGCCCCTGATCCTATCATGGCCTGCAGCCAATCAGCCCGTGATTCATTGTCATCAGACCGCAAAACGACCTGCTCTGTAAAAAAAACAGAGAACAACCTAGATGAACGGAACAGCTTCTTTTGGTCTCCATCCAGCTTCGGTAGCAGATCACTAGGTGCCTTGTCTCCGTAAAGCCAGCCCTGTTAAAAATACATAACAGTTGCATTAGTAGCTGCATTACAGTCAATAGCATCACTAGCTGCATTACAAGACAAGACAACAGGGATACATACATACCAACAGGGATACCACACACAGGCTCATTACAAGACAGGCAAAAAATAGCCAATAATAAGCTTTCCTGCATAATTTTTGTGTGGAAAGGTTTGCACAATGCAAGTTCTAAAGTAAATGCAGAGTTCTGAACAATTCATTGGCAACCACAAAAGTTTTAGGATCAATCTCAGAAGACAAACAAGTAGGTTACAATTTAACATGATAATTTTAATCTGCTTGTAGCCTGAAAACCTGCTTCTTTATTATACTGTGCTGAGTGCTGACTAAGACTTTATTGCTTCAGAAAACAACAATGGATTGGATTATTCATGTTACCAGTGTCAATGTTAACCTCAACGTATCTGCACAGTCGCTACTTGTTCTTTTCAGTAGCTAAATAAGTTCAGTTCAGTTGATTAAGCCTCGTGTGTGTGCGTCGAGATTTCACCAGAGAAATTCTCAGAGAGAGACAGTGAGGAGATCACGGCTCAAAACCAACAACCTGATTGTTTAACATTAATTTTAGTTCTTTAGCATATAGGGAAATCGGTATTGAGAGAGAATTAAGATGCAAGGATATTGCCGTGAAGTGATTTGGGCACATACCTATCTTGGCGCTGGCGGCTCACGGCTGGGCGTGCATGCAGACAGTGGGGAGCTGGGCGCCGCGGCCGGGCGGACCAGCAACAGCGCAGGGTGTGGGATCGCGGCTAAGCAGGAGGATTGAGGGGCGAGGAGGAGGATCGAGAGGCACAGGAGTAGACCTAGCGATTGGGCGAGATCGCAATGAAGGCGGCGGACGCGTGGTCGAACTGGAAAGAAGAAGAGAAGCGCATGCGTGGCCGGCCCAATTATCACGCGGTGAGCGCAAATTCTAAAAAAAAAAAACGCAAATTCTAAAAAAAAAAAAAAAAACGCACACGTGGATCGAACCGCCGACCACATGCTTAAGTCTAGCTAGGCTAACCATCCGAGCTAGCAACCTCGACAATTATTAACGCAGCACCAAGCTTATAGTAGAACGTACAGCGGCAAATCCTTTTTTTAAAAACATTCAACATTTTTATAATATACATAGAACAAATTTTAAAATACAGTGAACTTGTTTGTAAAAAATACGGAACAGATTTAAAATACACAAAATGAACATTTAATAGTATACGTTGAACAATTTCTTAATATACAATGAACAAAATTTAAATACACAATGAACATTTTATAATATACGTTGAACAATTTAATAATATACGATGAACATTTTTGTAATACATGATGAACATTTTTATAATGCAAGGTGAACAATTTCTTAATATACGATGAACAAAATTTAAATACACAATGAACATTTTCTAATATACGTTGAACAATTTAATAATATACAATGAACATTTTTATAATTCAAATAGGATCAGCGAGAGTTTTGACCGTTTTACAAACTGTTTGCAGAACTGAAAGTGAAATTCAAACATTACGCCAGACTTGCCTGTTCAAATTTGGCACATTGGAATTTTTGAGTTCAAATCTTGAAATTACACACAAGGATAAAAGGGGTCAAAGTGTATTCTCTATCAGGACCTTCTGATGAGTGTACAAATTCAATTCAAACATGGTTTATGTAGACAAACTAGACGTACATGGCCTCTTTCTCTAAAAATCGATCTCCATCCGAGTCCAGGCCATCGGGTCTTCCTTGGATTGGATTATATTGGATTGGTGTCATCCTCGCACTAGAAGCAGCAGTGAGTTGGTAGCCCGGGAGCGCAGGTTACGGTTAGATAGCTAGATCAGTTAGCTAGGGTTTGGTAGTTGGAAAATGCCGAATATATGTGGTGGCCTTTCATTTTGGTTGTATGATTAACATGATGATCCCTATATATGTATGTATAAACTACTTGTTGATCTGGGACAGAGATGATGATGAGATAGATGAGCTATGGCTCTATTCGCCCCATATGTGTGGAGACCACAAGACTTCCGATGGAGATGATCTATATATGTTCTTGAGGTTGGTATTTCCATACGAGGTTCTAGTATGCAGTGATAGCTACTCTTTTTCCCATGTGATTCTAGTATGCACAACGCCAATCTTTCCCTTGCGAGGTTCTACTTCGGCGTGGCCGTCTGGTCTTCCTTGGTTTGGATTATGTTGGATCGGCGTCGTCCTCGCACTAGAAGCCCCGGTGAGTTGGTAGCCCGGGAGCGCCGGTTACGGTTAGATAGGGTTTCCTAGTTGGAAAATGCCGAATATACGTGGTGGCATTGGATTTTTGTTGTATGATTAACATGATGATCCCCTATATGTGTGTGTAGTAATCATGCAGCTCCGATCTGACCCCTTGCTCCCGCGACGCACCCCGTGTGCATCACGGGAGACCTTGTCCCGCCGCCGGCGTACGTCCTCCTCGTCGCCGCCGGAGGGCGGCCGCCGGGCGAAGCCCGTGCGGCGCTGGCGGCGGCGTGGCCTCTCTCCTCCCTTATGTGTGGAAACCACAAGACCTCCTATGAAGATGATGTATATATGTTCTTGGTGTAGGTATTTCCATGCGTGGCCGGGTCTTCTTTGGATTCGATTCTATTTGATCGGCGGACCGGCCGGTAAGAAGAAAGCGGTTGCTCTGTTCTGGGTTTATTGCACGTGTGTGTGCGCCTTTTCCATCGCGTCCTTCATGTTCTTCGCCATCTCCCGTCTTATCACCCCATCTCAAGATCGAATCGTGAGATCGGGACCGACATAGATCGACCGTCTCATCACCCCATATCTACTTATGTTTCAAGGCAAGAGTAGTAGTTTTAAAACGAGGGTGACATGAGGTTTCTGTCAATGAGTGTAGTGCACACCACCTCCATTACCCTCGCCGGCTCGATTGTTGTTCTTGTGTCGACTACGTACTCTCCCCGCCATCACAACCGTCATGTACGATTAGCAACGACGCGGACATTTATCTCGGCCAGTCAGTGAAATAACCTTTTACGAACAAATTTTAGTAATATTATTTTCAGCAGCAGATATATTCCATATTGATTTGAAATATATTTTTTCCAATTTATTTCATTATTCTAAAAAAAACGTTCCCTTAAAAAAATACTTTCCAAACAAATAATTAAGCGTGTACTCTGCTTTAGGGAAGTACTCCTTTTTAACCTTCTCGCTAAAGCCCTCGGTCTCCCTCCAATTTTTTTGTAATTTCCCACCAAATAATTTGGTCGGCGCCACAAATTTTTAACGGATTTGCTAAAACTCATTCGAATGAGAAATAAAATGGTAGCATTCAGTTTTTCCACCGTTGGATCGTTTGGCTTCGCGATTCGCATTTTTAGGTGGAGAGCTCGCCCCGACAGCTCTAGGCGGCCCATGTTTTGTTTGCGCTCGTGGCCTGATTTCTTTTTTTTTTGTCTCACCCCTCCGCTCGCGGCCCATTTTTTCTTTTTTTGTCCGGCCCGGGATTTTGGTTCGGGGGACAGCCCATTTGTGGCAAACCCTACATCAAACAGCTCCCCTTCTGTCTTCTCGACGGCGGCTACGGCACTGAGAGCTCGGCGGCGATCCCGGCGGCGGCGGCGGCTTGTGGTGCGCGAGATCGGCGCAGGGAGCGTTTTCGAGGCAAAGGTCCGCTCTTGCTACCCGGTTTGTTCATTTTTTTTCTTTGTTTTTCATTTCTGTTTGTACTGTAGTGTTCCATTTCTCCCCCAGATCCAGATAGGTGTGTGTGGGGGGGGGGGGGGGGGGGCAGTTCTGCATTTGTTCTTTAGATCCAGAGAGAAGGGGGGCGATGAGGATAGTTTCAACAAGTTTGATTTTAGAGAAGGTGGTGGGATGGGGTGGGGTGGTTTTTTTAGTAGTGATTTGTGCACTGATTTTAGCAGTAGGTTTTCAGTAGTTTTGTCTACACATGAGTTGTTCATTTCAGTATGTAGTCAGTGTAGGTTTTCAGTTTGTTTATTGTTTTTTATCTTGTCATGTTATTTTTGTTGAGTTCATTTTTGTTATCTACACATGGTTAGTCTGACTGGAGGTAGGGAGTGGGTGGGGAGCTGGGGGTGGGTGGTAGATTCCTTTTTCTTTTTCGTCAGAGATAGTGGAGGGAAGAATGTAAATGTTAATGTGTGTTGTAATCCATAACTACATTCTTAACAGAGCATTTCAATGAGAGAAGGAAGACCCTGTGCTTTGCCTTGCATGATCAACATTAACCATTGAAGCCAAATTCGTCAACAGAGTGAATGCTAGTGTGCTCATGATAAAATGTTACCAACACGGGATCTTATGACTGAATAATTTTTCTGAGTGACACTTCTATAGTTCCCTGATGCAATCAGATTTCTCCGATTTTTGCATCCTAGTTCATGTGCATCATGTCCTCTCCTCAGTACAGATCAACTTTGCATACTAAAGATTATTCAGATCATGTTCATTTCAGTATGTAGTCAGTGTAGGTTTTCAGTTTGTTTATTGTTTTTTATCTTCACAGCTACATGTCATGTTATTTTTGTTGAGTTCACTTTTTGTTATCTACACATGGTTAGTCTGACTGTTATCTACACATCAAACATAGCACAGAATGATTGAAAAGATGACAGCATTTTTGTATGTCTTTATTAGTGCTTTATTATTTGATTTTTAGTGCTAACAAAATACATGTTGCTCCTAGTAGTGTAGGATTCAATCTAGTGTGGAGTAATGTATTCATAATCTACCTTTTTGCTGTGTGTTTTCTCTAGGATGAAACGGATGTGTATTCTAGGCGCAGATTTTTCTGTGTTTGTTTGTATGTGCTGAATGGTTCTATAAGGGTAGTAAGAAGCATTCTTAGTACGGTGTTATATGTGCCCAGAATGTTAGGGAAATCAGTTTCCACACGAGAGAAATGCATTTTTACTAAGATGTTTTTCTTTCTTATTGTGGCCGTGCAACAGTTTCTTTTTCTGCCTGGATGTATCTCTGCTGTTCTTCATATTTTTTGTCAACAAAATGTTTATGAAGAGAACAGACCCCATGTTTCAGTTTTGCTTGTTTTCTATCTCTGAAATAAAATCAGTCTTTTGGTCACGTTCTTTTGGGTGAATGCTTTTGTCAGCAAGCTGCAGATGCCCCTTGTGCATCAATTTTAGGAGCTATCTATGATGACATGTTAAAAGATCACACGTTCGGTCAAATGGTTAGTTGGGAGTCACCCTCTTTTATAGTTCTGTTGGACATTTTTGGCATGCAATTCGGTCCTATTTAGTTGAGTTTTCTGTCTTGCAATAAATAAGAAATTCACTTGAGTTTTTCTGTCAACTGATTCAAAGTAGAGACTAGGTTATACTTATTTTGTTGTTCAAATACGTACATCCCTGTGGTTTTCAACAGAGCAGAATTAGGGGTGTCATGATTGTTTAATTTCATATTTTTTAACAGTGAAAGAACAAAGTGTCTTCGCTTTTTTTGGGGATGCCCCCCCCCCCCCAGAAAACGTGTGTAGTCAAGCAAATTGCTAAATGTATGTAAATAGTTTTCTGTGCCATGTGTCATATGCGCTATTTTCCCCTGTTTTTTCGTTTTGTCCGCTTGTACTTTTGTACGTCAGATGTGGTGTGCTTGAACTAGGGGCTAGGGTCTGAAACTGGAGTACGACATCAACTGAATTAAAATGTAGGTCTTTGGTCGCGTAACCAGCCCGTCACCACGTTTACTTGAATTACAACGAGCAGAGGTCTGAACTGAATTTTGTTGTTTGTTTTTTTGTGAACCGAACTAAACTTATTCAGTAGTGTGTTTTTTAATGTTTGTTATATTTCAAATTACTGGTTGTGTTTTTTGGACGATCTGACCATGGATTATTTTTTCTAATGGGAGTCTGTACCATGCAGGATGTTGTGCCCAGTGTGTCATTCGCATTGCGATAATTACAACAAACAGAGGTTTACCATTTTCATTCACGATGGGTCAAGAGATTTAGTGGTAATTTCATCTCCTTTGTTTTCTCCAATCATGTTTTTCTTTTTTTTTCTTTTTTCTCCATGATGTATTCTCTTTTATGAGCAGAATGTACCATGCACCGCAAGGAACCAGCTCAACCAGATGTGCGTCCTGAAGTTCAAAGCACATAGGCGTAGGTATGTTGTTGATGTGTTCAGGGGACACTCAACTACACTCATTGGAGGTGATGACTGGGCGAAGTTCATGCATGACTTCAACCTGGATGAGGGCCAAGCAGTGGTTTTTGATATGTCTGGACGGATGGCCCACGCGTATGTGAATTTCGTTGGAGGTGGCCTTGCATCAGATCACGGGGCACCAGAACAGGACATGGTTGGAGGTGGCGTTGTAGAAGAAGGTGGAGTTGGTGCATTTGCTGTTGAGGGAGAGGAAGAGGTGATCAATGCTGGCCATGTCATTGGAGCTGCGCCAGACATTATTTATACAAGGGGTGTTGTTCTCACTGACGGCGAAGAACAAATGTTGGGACTGGTAGTAACCAGTAAAGATGGATACATAGGATCGCATTTTGTGCATCGTCTCACACCCACGAACATCAGAAGCAAGCTGATGGTATATACTCTCAAACTTCAAGTTCTTTTCGTATTTTTTCTGTTTTTTACCCTAACACATTTTTTGTTTTGTTCATTTTGTTGACATTACATAGAAAATCCCCAAGAAAATATTTCAACAACTGAACTTGGCTCCAGAAGGTGTTGCTGGCCTTTGTATGGGTGTAGGAGATGTCATGCACGTTGGATATCACACGGATTGTGATGGACGGATGGTCTTCGACAAAGATTGGGGTGTTTTTCACAACCCAGCACCACCTCCAAGTGGACGACGCTGTTGTGTTAAACTTCAAGGAGAGCAATGCACAGGGCATCAACATAACATGCATTGTCTTTGGTTTGAGGCTGGCAGAGGCATAAAAGTTTGTAGTTGGAGACAGTGTGCTAGCATTCCCTAATTGTTCCCATTTTGTTGACTTAGGTTATCCAGCTACAGTTTTTCTATATATTTTTTCTTGAGTTTCTGAACTATGTAAGCACTAAAATGGTTTGTGTTCTTCTGTCTTGCATGTACCTTTTCCCAACAAAACCTTTTTTTGGTGCCCCTCCCAGCCCCAATGCGGGTTCTTATGAAATGAAGTGATGGCAGAAGCATGCTATTCTCAAATTGTTTAGTTTATTTTTATTTTATTTTTGTCAAGATTTTTCAGGTGTATTGTTGGCAGTATGCGTATTTTCAGCTAGAGGTTTTCTTAGTATTAAGGGAGGCTCCACTTTAGTGTATTCTCGGTAAATGCTTTTTAGAAAAAGTTGCATAGTTGAGGTTATCGGGGAGGATTGTCAGCGCCGATGAAATCATTTCATTTTTGTTATTAGTTATTATTTTCTAGTTTCAACCTCCCCAAATCCAACCGCAATCCGGGATTTTGCCGGGAGAAGGTTCTTGGCACCCTCTTGGGTTTTCTCAGGTTTTTTTTTGTAGCTGCAACCGCCCCAACTAGAGTGCCAACTACAACTCATCACAACAAAATGCAATCACATAAGAACCCGCAACCGCAACTCAGCACAACCAACCGCAACCGACCTGGTCAGTGATTTTTCCTTTTTATTTGTACTAGTTGCAACCGACCTGACACGGCCGCAACTGCAACCCAGCACAACCAACCGCAACCGCATGACGTAAGGCACGACCGCAACCGGAGGGGGGAATGGAACGACATCCTTTCTCTTTTTTTTAGCATTTTTCCTTTTTTATTTGTACTAGTTGCAACCGACCCGACACGGCCGCAACTGCAACCCAGCACAACCACCCGCAACCGCATGACGTAAGGCACGACCGCAACCGGAGGGGTGGGGGGTAATGGAACGGCAACCTTTCTCTTTTTTTTAGTTTTTTCCTTTTTATTTGTACTAGTTGCAACCGACCCGACATGGCCGCAACTGCAACCCGTCACACCCAAGCGCAACTACAAGACGTATAATGCGACCGCAACCGGGGGGGGGGGGGTCGGGGGGAGGGTTGTCTGCGGCAACAAAGTGTTTTTTCTATTTTTTTAGGGTTTTGTTGGGGTAGTTGCAACCCAACCCGGCCGCAACTGCAACCCGTCACACCCAAGCGCAACTGCAAGACGTATAATGCGACCGCAACCGGGCGGGTCGGGGGGAGGGTTGTCGGCGGCAACAAAGTCTTTTTTTATTATTAATTTTTAGGTTTTTTTTGGTAGTTGCAACCGTCCCAACCCGACCGCAACTGCAACCCGTCACACCCAAGCGCAACTGCAAGATGTACAATGCGACCGCAACCGGGGGGGTCGGGGGAGGGTTGTCTGCGGCAACAAAGTCTTTTTTCTATTTTTTTTTAGGTTTTTTTGTGGTAGTTGCAACCACCCCAACCCGACCGCAACTGCAACCCGTCACACCCAAGCGCAACTACAAGACGTATAATGCGACCGCAACCGGGGGGGTCGGGGGGAGGGTTTGTCTGCGGCAACAAAGTGTTTTTTCTATTTTTTAGGGTTTTGTTGGGGTAGTTGCAACCCAACCCGGCCGCAACTGCAACCCGTCACACCCAAGCGCAACTGCAAGACGTATAATGCGACCGCAACCGGGGGGGTCGGGGGGAGGGTTGTCGGCGGCAACAAAGTCTTTTTTTTAATTATTTTTTAGGTTTTTTTGTGGTAGTTGCAACCGCCCCAACCCGACCGCAACTGCAACCCGTCACACTCAAGCGCAACTGCAAGAAGTATAATGCGACCGCAACCGGGCGGGTCGGGGGAGGGTTGTCGGCGCCGGCGAAGTGTTTTTTTCTATTTTTTTAGGGTTTTGTTGGGGTAGTTGCAACCCAACCCGACCGCAACTGCAACCCGTCACACCCAAGCGCAACTGCAAGACGTATAATGCGACCGCAACCGGGCGGGTCGGGGGAGGGTTGTCGGCGGCAACAAAGTCTTTTTTTTAATTATTTTTTAGGTTTTTTTTGTGGTAGTTGCAACCGTCCCAACCCGACCGCAACTGCAACCCGTCATACTCAAGCGCAACTGCAAGAAGTATAATGCGACCGCAACCGGGCGGGTCGGGGGGAGGGTTGTCGGCGCCGGCGAAGTCTTTTTTCTTTTTTTTAGGTTTTTTTGTGGTAGTTGCAACCGCCCCAACCCGACCGCAACTGCACCCCGTCACACCCAAGCGCAACTACAAGACGTACAATGCGACCGCAATCGGGGGGGCGGGGGGAGCGTTGTCTGCGGCAACAAAGTCTTTTTTTCTATTTTTTTAGGGTTTTGTTGGGGTAGTTGCAACCGCCCAACCCGGCCGCAACTGCAACCCGTCACACCCAAGCGCAACTGCAAGACGTATAACGCGACCGCAACCGGGCGGGTCGGGAGGAGGGTTGTCGGCGGCAACAAAGTCTTTTTCATTTTAGGTTTTTTTTTTCACATAATAGTCACAAAGTTTTTTTTTCACACACATAATCATTTTCTTAAGGTTGTAAACAGGAGCATAACCATTTGTTTTTGTATATTCTTTTTCTTTGTTATTTTTTCTCAAGTCTCTGGCAGGTGGCCCCTCCTTTAACGTCTTTTTCCAGAAGCTTCAACCATTTCGGTGGATTATGTTACTGTTTCAAATCAGAGAGAGAACGGAGAAAGAGAGGGGAGGGAGGAGAGAAGGTTCAATACGGGCGCCCGCTTAGACTATATATTTACTTTTTTCTCAGTCAAAGGACCGGTGTACAGAAAAAGGGAAAAGGCACTGAGGCGATTTACTGCAACAGGGGTCAGCGAGTGGAAATTTTGAAAATGTTTTTAGCTATATATTTACTTTTTTCTCAGTCAAAGGACCGGTGTACAGAAAAGGGAAAAGGCTGTTCTGCTTTTTTCCCTCGCTCTTCCTTCCTCCAGCTGATCTCACATGTCCCATAACCGAAAAAAGCCCACAACCCATAACTGACAAACGAAAAGGGAACAACCCAACTGGGTCTGCCAGGGAAAACGGGCTGGGAAAAGAAAGAGGCCTGGTTCGGTCTGCCAGGGGGAACGGGCTGGGAAAGAAAGAAGCCTGGTTCGGTCGAACGGGCAGGGACAACAACCACCAACGTCATCAATACGTCATCTGAATGAGACCATTTGTTTTCTCAGTCGAATGAGTCCCAGGCGCTCCCAATTTTTAACCTCCCCGCTAAACACCCCTCACAAATAGTTCCGATTATTTCTCTTCAGCAAATCGTCGAGATTGGATCTGAGCTCTCTCGTTCTGGTTCCTCCGTCCTCACGGCGTCATGACGGCGTCGACACTGCAGACCACACCGGAGTCCATCGAACGTACACTGTCTCAGGTTATTCCTTTCTCCCAAATCTCCTCCGCATAGATGTGCAGCGCAGCGCCTTGAGGCGGGCGAAGGCGGCGTCCTG
Source organism: Elymus sibiricus (assembly GCA_039707655.1). NCBI lineage: Eukaryota > Viridiplantae > Streptophyta > Magnoliopsida > Poales > Poaceae > Elymus > Elymus sibiricus. Next base: position 88,769,923 of record CM077676.1, read on the forward strand.
GTGGAGGAGGCGGCAGTCGGAGAGGCCGGGGATGAAGCCGGCGAGACCCTCCTAGTCGGTGAGCGTGGCCCAGACGGCCTTGAGCGGCGCGCCGACCCGCACCCGCGCGCGCATCAGCCGCCGGGTCTTCTTCCCCGGCAGCTTCCGCACCTCCATCTCCAACCCGTACCGCTCGTCCCAGCCCTCCTCCACCTCCCTGCCCCCGCGGCCGTGAGATCCTTCCCTTCGTAGGTGTCCTCGCCGGCGACATCGGGCGCGCTCTCGGAGGAGACCGGGAGGGGGTTCCGTTGGGAAGGGGCGGGGCGGGAGACGAGGCGGATTTGCGCGGGGCTGGACAAATTGGTGGTGGTTGCGGCGGTCAGGAGGAGGCGGAGGCGGAGGCGGTGGGGGTGGGGGCGGCCATGGGGAGACGAGGAGGAGGGGCAGCAGGAGGCGGTGGACGCATCGTAGAACTACCACGCCGAGCTGGGAGACGGTCGACCTGCTGTCGTCGATGCCGTCCACAGCCTCGGCCACGGCAACCACAAGAATGGCGGCCGCGACCAGGACCACGACTCCTGTATTTTTGTATTTTGGAGTGTCCCACGTTTTGTGTAAATAGTCCCAAGTTTTCCTTTTGACTATACCAAGTTAATACGAGAACCACTGTCCAGGCTTCTTAACTGAAGCATACATCCACATTCAGCTTATTTAACCTTGGTAGTAGTTTGCTTACCATATTCAGGCTAGATTACTGAAGCATACTGCCACAGTCAGCTTATGTGCCTATACTGAAGCATACTGCCACATTCAGTTTATTTAACCTTGGTAGTAGTTTGCTTACCATATTCAGGCTAGATTACTGCATGCGTATGTATTGGGAGTAGCCTTATCAGGATGGGCTCTAATTGGTGTGTCATGTATATGCTTCACATCTTCAGTATAGACTTGATTACAGAATATTGATGTACACATATATATGCTCGGCTTTGATCTTTGAAGCCTAGCTTTTAATTTCTAAATCAAAATTACAGACATATGCTATGCTAAAAGACTTGTGTTCTGCATGCTTCTGTTCTGCACGATATAACACAATTTGATTTCATTTAATCTTTTAAGCCTAGCTTCTTTTTGCTTACAACAGCTTTTGTATAGACTTGAATAGATATTTTTCTGGTCACTTTTTTATGCCTGCTTTAAGTATTGCGTTTCTTCTGAAATTGACTCAAATTATGTTTATGTTCACTTCAATTTATGCCATAGCAGCGAAGGTAATTAACAATTGGGATAAAATGCAGTTAGGGATGCGTCAGGTAATGTGCACGCTTCAGAGGAAAGGGGTGATGCACATTACTCATTTCTGCAAGGTACACAACATACTTAATTCTTAATCACTTATCTGAATGGTGCGCATTGATAATGCTAAGTCCCTTAATTGTTTTTGTGTTCAGTAAAGAAAGGATCTGTTATTGTAACAAGGATGGAAAGTATAACATCTTACAAAAACCAACATAAACAATACAGATCTGGTAAAAAGTTTATGACATTTAAGCTATATCTAACATTTGCTATAATGCAGAAAATCCTGGATTGCTTAATATTCAAAATTGTTAAACCTTATACAGGAACTCAAGAACAACCTGACTCTCATGTGTCTGCTAATGACATGTGTGCACTGGATGAATGGCCATCCCATGCTCGCCGCAACCGTGTACAACTACAGAATGGTACTTTTTTTTTGTTTATATTTGTTTCCTTGTTTCTTACAATGTAATACCGATTACTGCAATAATTCTTGTATGGTTTGGGTTGTAGAAAGTGATGGACAGAAGAAGAAAGGGCGAGGTGTTCTAAAAGGTTTTAAAGCAACTAAGAGGCGTTTTGCCATTGGATCTGCAAAGCTAAATATTGCATTCTCTGAAAATTTGGGTGGTACAGTAGGAATGAACTATTGTTCATTCAAGGATGACGTGGTAGTCATAATGAAAAGAAAGTTACCACTAATTTGAGTGAGGAGGTGGTCGGACATTCACCCTATCATCCATCGACTCATTGTTGCAGATATGATGGTGTGTACAACCTTTTCACATCTGTTATCTTATTTTTCCATCGATAATGCACTACTAAAGTCTATCCATTTGTTGTACGCATTACAGGACAGATGGGATTTGGAAGATACACCAGAAACAGAAGAAAAAGTTCTCAAAATTGCGAAAGAGCGATATAGAGGCTGGTGATCAACTCTAAGCTCCACATACAAGGCATACAAAACTGATGTTCTTAGATTGGCTAATGTGCCGGAAGATTTACAACCAGAAGAGTGGGAATGGATGATTGAGTACTTTGGTACTGATTCAAAATTTCAGGTTATCTCTAAGCTCACTGTTTATGAACTGTGTACTATGATGAAATGGGTTGTCTGACTGGTTATATTTTGTTTGAATGAATGGATAGAAAATCAGCCAAAAGAACTCCGATAACCGTAAGAAACGGAAGACAAAACACAGAATTGGATCAAAATCATACTCACAAATAAGTTTTGAGAAGGTATGAGTCTAACTAAATATGTATGCTTCGCTGCTAACTATGCTTTCATGTTTCAAGCATCTCATTGTTTGTACTACTTGCAGAGAGACTTGGAAACTGGAGAAGAGCCAGATTGTATTGCTCTTTGGGAACTGACCCACACGAAGAATAGAACCTGGACTAACAAAGAGTCGCAGGATGTTTACGTGAGTACACTGACTTTTGGTTATTCTCTAGTTCTTTAGTGGTGTGCATCCTGGATGCTTCTTCATCAGATGGGAGTGTACTTTTCGTATTTAGGACAAAGCATGTCAAGAGGTTCAAAACAAAGAAAATGAAACTCAAGGTCCAGTTTCAAGTGAACATAGAAGCAATATTTTCCAGACCGCATATAAAGACACTCTGCATACAATGAATTCTCGAATGTTTCGAGCAATGGTAAGTCACAAGCTTGGTTTGTCTTCATGTTGACCTTTATTTGATACGTAAATGACATTCATAATGTGCAACTGTCTACTTGCTTGCACTACTGTACTTTTTTTGTTGTTGAAGCACATACAGTAGGGAAGCCAGAAATAGAAAAGTTTTCTCACCATTAGAAATTCTGAACTTGCGCCAGCATGTAGTTGTTTCAGAGAAGTTTAGTTGTTTAATTAATTTAGGTAATTATTCTTGTGTTTGAACTAAAAATTCTTTTGTGAAATTTTCCAATTCTTTTTGCATAGCACCTAATTATTCATGGAGTAGTACAGCAGGCACAAGCATTTGCTTGCTAGCTGTTGTGGTCATAACAGTTGGGCAGGAAGGTACCCATGCATGCATGAATATAGTAATTATACAATTGTCATGACATTTGTTATATCTTTCTGCTAATTAGTCGTTGTGTTGTTTCTTTCTTTTCCTGACCAAGTGTTTTCTATTTTCATTTAACTTGAGCTAAATAAATTTTTGATTTCTTCATTGCAGGATCCAAAGATTTAACTGGAATGGACTCTAGACCATGGACAATTTAGTCTTCGCTCTTAATTAGGATGGCACATTCAGTATGTTGAATGCGTGCTGAATTATATTTCAGTTTCATTTGATGTATATTGGCTATGCAAACTTTGATATTTTATGAATCTACATCATATATGGATTATTTGAATCATGTAATTGAATGCCTGTATATTTTTTTTCCGGTGGCAATAGGCTATTAGCACAACCTACTTTTGGTTACAACATGTTGGCACCACGAAAAATGTAGTGTTGCGTCAAATCTTAGTCGCCAGGCCTACCTGTTTTGTTGCACTAGGCTGTTGCGACGGAACACTTTATATTGTCGCAATATATAACGTATCACCACAAACAGCTCGTCCGTTGAGGTAAATACTTGACGCCACCAAATCCAGTTTTGTTGAAATAGTCCGTTCGCCACGAAACGTTTGTATTGTCGCAACAGCCTCTCACCACAAACATCTTGCCCGTTGTGACAACTATTTATCACCGCCAAAATGAGTATGTTGCAATTGTAGTATTACCACGTCTGGAGAGTTGTTGCCATACGTTGCTGCCACAAACATAGGGTTCGTGGTGAAAAGACTATACCCACAAAAACAAGAGTTGTTGCCATAGGGTGTTGCCACAATTGACTATTACAACGGAAGAGCATGCGCCACGAAAAGAGTTGTTGGTATAGGTTATTGCCACAAATGCCTATCGCCACAAACGGCCAGTGGACGCGGTTCGCTAGCCGTTGCATTAAGTTATCTCCACAAACCAAATTGTGGCATCAAGTGCGAGCTGCCACGGGGGAAAATGTGGCAACTTGTCACATGGTTGTTGCAATTTCACGCTTTCTTGCCACATTTATTTTTTTGTGGCAAGAACCTATTACCATGTGTCCTATCGCAACGTCTGGCAACAAAAACCATGTCGTGGCAATAGGTACCTATTGCGACAATTGGGCACTTATTGCGACAAACGATTTTGTTGCAATAGACTCGGATCCTTGTAGTCGTAACAGTAGTGATAGTAACAGTAGCAGTTTTGTAGCAAGTGTAACAGCAGCAACAATAATAGTAACTTGAGCAAAGACAATATTATGAAAAGTGTAGGCATGGAGTAGCGATGGATGATGATATTCATTAGGTAAGAGTCACAACCTAGAGAGATACACAATAGCTCCAATTCATCAATCATACGTAGGCATGTATTCCGTAAATAGTCATACGTGCTTGCGGTAAGAACTTGCATGACATCTTTTGTCCTACCCTCCCATGGCAGCGGGGTCCTTGGAAACTAAGGGTAATTAAGGCGCTCCTTCTAATAGAGAACCGGAACAAAGCAATAACACATGGTGAATACATGAACTCCTCAAATTACAGTCATCCCCGGAGAGCATCCAAATTATAGTCACCTTGGAGTCTATGGTTCAGAACAATAACAGGTGCATATAACTTGCAGATAGGATCAACTCAAATATATTCATGAAAACATAATAGGTTCAGATCTGAAATCATGGCACTCGGGCCCTGGTGACAAGCATTAAGCATAGCAAAGTCATAGCAACATCAATCTCAGAACATACTGGATACTAGGGATCAAGCCCTAACAAATTGACTTGATTACATAAGAAATCTCATCCATCTCCATCTACCTCTAGTATGCCTACAATGGAATTACTCACTCCCGGTGGTGAGCATCATGAGATTGTTGATGGAGAAGGGTTGTTGATGACGATGACGATGAATTGCCCTCTTCGGAGCCCCGAGCGGACTCCAGATCAGGCCTCCTGATGAAGAATAGGACGTGGCGGCAGCTCCATATCATAAAATGCGATGAAACTCTCTCTCTGATTTTTTTCTCGGGAAGACGGTACTTATGGACTTGGTGTTAGGGTAAATGGCTCACTAGTTGATTATGCCATTGATATGAGTAAATGTGAATTCTATGTGTTATCATTTACATAGTTAGTTCATGATCTTTGCTGAAAACTTGGTTACTATTTAAACTTATATACGGATACAAGAACAAAAAGAGTTTGTAAAAGTTTTTCTTTATCACTTTTAGTTTATCAAATGAATTTCTTGAGGACAAGCAATGAGTTAAGCTTGGGGGAGTTGATACGTCTCCATCGTATCTACTTTTCCAAACACTTTTGCTCTTGTTTTGGCCTCTAACTTGCATGATTTGAGTGAAACTAACCCGGACCGATGCTGTTTTCAGCAGAACTACCATGGTGTTGTTTTTGTGAAGAAATAATTCTCGGAATCGGACGAAACTTTGTGCAGATTTTTTATTGAATAAATAAAAAATACTGGAACGAAGATCCACCGGAGGGGGCCCACCAGTTGCTCACAAGGCAACAGGGCGCGCCTACCCCCAGGGTGCACCCTGATGCCTTGTGGGTCCCACAGGCGGCCGTCTGACCTAATTCCAAGCCTATAAATTCCGTTTACTCGAGAAACAAATAAGAAAAGAAGTTTCATCACGTTTTACGATATGAAGCCCCCGCCACCTCCTGTTCTTCCTCGGGAGGGCTGTTCCGGAGTCCATTCGGGGCTCCAGAGAGAGGGATTTGTCGCCGTCGTCATCACCAACCATCCTCCATCGACAATTTCAGGATCCTCACCAGCGGGAGTGAGTAATTCCTTCGTAGGCTTGCTGGACGGTGATGGAGTTGGATGAGATTTATTATGTAATCGAGTCAATTTGTTAGGGCTTGATCCCTAGTATCCACTATGTTCTGAGATTGATGTTGCTATGACTTTGCTATGCTTAATGCTTGTCACTAGGGCCCGAGTGCCATGATTTCAGACCTGAACCCTCTATGTTTTCATGAATATATTTGAGTTCTTGATCCTATATGCTAGTTGTATGCACTTGTTATTGTTCTGATCGGTAGACCCCAAGGTGACAATAATTGGGATACTCTCCGGGGATGACTGTAATTCAAGGAGTTCATGTATTCACCATGTGTTAATGCTCTATTTCGGTTCTCTATTAAAAGGAGGCCTTAATATTCCTTAGATTTCCTTATGGACCCCGCTACCACGGGAGGGTAGGACAAAAGATGTGATGCAAGTTCTTACTATAAGCACGTATGACTATATACGGAATACATGCCTACATTGAATTGATGAATTGGACTTATTGTGTATCGCTCTAGGTTGTGACTGTTACATGATGAATGCCATCCAACACAAATATCCATCGCTGTCCAATGCCTACGGTTTGCTCATATTAATCTTTGCTAAGTTACTATTGTTGCTCCTGCTGTTACAATCACTACAAAACTGCTGCTGTTACTGTTACTGCTACTATCAAACCATCATACTACTGTGCTACTGCTACTTGTAGACTGCGTTGGTATTTCCCCGAAGACGAGAGGATGATGCAGTATAGTAGAGATAAGTATTTCCCGCAGTTAAGAACCAAGGTTATCAATCCAGTAGGAGAACCACACAGAACCGCGTTAGCAGCACCTACACACACAAAAGCAAACACTTGCACCCAACGCAAATAAGAGGGTTGTCAATCCTCTTAGCGGTTAGTTGCAAGGATTAATTCTGATGGTGATAGATAGATAAAGTAAAACAGTAAATAAAATAAAAGTAAATAAATTGCAGCAAGGTATTTTTGAATTTTAATATATGATAAAAGTAGACCCGGGGGCCATAGTTTTCACTAGAGGCTTCTCTCTCGAACACATAGCATACGGTGGGTAAACAAATTACTGTTGGGCAATTGATAGAAAAGCAAATAATTATGACGGATTCATGGCAATGATCATGTATATAGGCATCACGTCTGCGACAGGTAGACTGACTCTTGCCTGCATCTACTACTATTACTCCACCCATCGACCGCTATCCAGCATGCATCTAGGGTATTAAGTATAAAACGTAGTAACGCCTTAAGCAAGATGACATGATGTAGACAAAGTAAACTCAAGCAATATGATTAAACCCCATCTTTTTATCCTTAATGGCAACAATACAAATACGTGTCATGTCCCTTTCTGTCACTGGGACTGAGCATCGCAAGATTGAACCCATCACAAAGCACCTCTCCCGTTGCAAGATAAACCAATCTAGTTGGCCAAACCAAATCGATAGATTGGAGAGAAATACAAAGCTATAACAATCATGCATAAAAGAGTTCAGAGAAGACTCAAATATTTCTCATGAATAATCTGATCATAAACTCACAATTCATCGGATCCCAACAAACACACCGAAAAAGAAGATTACATCGGATAGAACTCCAAGAACATCGAGGAGAACATGGTATTGAAGATCAAAGAGAGAGAAGAAGCCATCTAGCTACTAGCTATGGACCCGTAGGTCTGTGGTAAACTACTCACACATCATCGGAAGGGTAGCAAGGTTGATGAAGAAGCCCTCTGTGATTGATTCCCCCTCCGGCAGAGTACCGGAAAAGGCCTCCAGATGGGATCGCGGAAGAACAGAGGCTTGCAGCGGTGGAAAGGTTTTCTCTTCTGTCTTTCTGGTATATTTGGAATGTTTGGGAATATATAGCGCTGGAATTAGGTCAGGAGGTGCCACGAGGGGCCCACAAGCCTGGGGGGCACGCCCTACCCCCAGGGCGCGCCTTCCGAGCTTGTCGCTCCCTTGTGACTCTTCTGGTCTTCTCCCGAAGCTTAGTCGGTCCCTTCTAGTCCAGAAAAAATTAATCCAAAGTTTTTTCTCCCTTTGGACTCTTTTTGATAATGATTTTCCGAAAAGGCAAAAATAGGCCAAAAACAGCAACTGGCACTGGGCACTAGGTTAATAGGTTAGTCCCAAAAAATGATATATAATTGCATATAAAACATCCAAGATTGATACTATAATAGCATGGAACAATAAAAAATTATAGATACGTTGGAGACGTATCAAGCATCCCCAAGCTTAATTCCTACTCGTCCTCGAGTAGGTAAATAATAAAAACATAATTTTTGATGTGGAATGCTACCTAACATGTTCCATCATGTAATCTCTCTTACGGTATGAATAATAAGATCCGAATGACTCAAAGCAATAGTCTATAGTTTGACATAAAGACATCAATACTCAGGCATACTAAAAAACAATCATGTCTTTCAAAATAAAAATGCTAAAGAAAGTTATCCCTACAAAATCATATAATCCTGTCATGCTCCATCTTCTTAACACAAAATATTTATCATGCACTACCCCGATGACAAACCAAGCAATTGGTTCATACTTTTTAACGCGCTTCAACTTTTTCAACCCCCACGCAATACATGAGCGCAAGCCTTGGATATAGCACTATGGGTGGAATAGAATGTGGTGGTAGAGATTAATAAGGGGAAGTCAAAAAATAAGAAGATAGTCTCACATCGACGCGGCTAATCAACGGGCTATGGAGATGCCCATCAATTGATGTCAATGCAAGGAGTAGGGATTGCCATGCAACGGATGCACTAAGAGCTATAAGTGTATGAAAGCTCAACATGAAAACTAAGTGGGTGTGCATCCAACTTGCTTGCTCATGAAGACCTCGGGCATTTGAGGAAGCCCATCATCGGAATATACAAGCCAAGTTCTATAATGAAAAATTCCCACTAGTATATGAAAGTGACAAAACAGGAGACTCTCTATATGAAAAACATGGTGCTACTTTGAAGCACAAGTATGGAAAAGGATAGTAACACTACCCCTTCTCTCTTTTTCTCTCATTTTTTTCTTTTTTTCTCGTGGGCTCTTTTTGTCCTCTTTTTTTCCTCACTGGGACAATGCTCTAATAATGATGATCATCATACTTCTATTTACTTACAACTCAAAAGAAAATTACAACTTGAAACTAGAACAAAAATATGACTCTATATGAATGCCTCTGGCGGTGTACCAAGATGTGCAATGATACTAGCGTAGCATGTATAAAAAATGATGAACGGTGGCTGAACCACAAATACTATGTCAGCTATATGATCATGCAAAGCAATATGACAATGACGATGTGTGTCATATAAAAAAGAACGGTGGAAGTTGCATGGCAATATATCTCGGAATGGCTATGGGAATGCCATAATAGGTAGGTATGGTGGCTGTTTTGAGAAAGATATAAGGAGGCTTATGTGTGATAGAGTGTACCATATCACGGGGTTTGGATGCACCGGCGAAGTTTCCACCGACTCTCGATGTGAGAAAGGGCAATGCATGGTACCGAAGAGGCTAGCAAATTGCGGAAAGGTGAGAGTGCGTATAATCCATGGACTCATATTAGTCATAAAGAACTCACATACTTATTGCGAAAGTTTATTAGCCCTCGAAGCAAAGTACTACCACACATGCCCCTAGGAGGATAGATTGGTAGGAAAAGACCATCACTCGTCCCCGACCGCCACTCATAAGGTAGACAATCAATAATAAATCATGCTCCAACTTCTTAGCATAACGACAGACCATACGTGCATGCTTCGGGAATCACAAACCTTAACAACAATATTCTTACTAAACCACAATTATCTACTAGCACCTCCCACATATTACCTTCTTAATATCACAAAACTATTGCAAGGAATCAATCTTATCATATTCAGTGATCTACATGAAAGGTTTTATTATATCCCTCTTGAATACCTATCATATTAGGACTAAATTCATAACCCGTGCATATTACCATTGCTATTTATTAGACTCTCAAAAAGATATAAGTGAAGCATGAGAGTGCAACTATTTATTTAAAATATAACCACCGCCGTGCTCTAAAAGATATAAGTGAAGCCCTAGAGGAACTGCCTAGCTCAAAGGATATAAGTGAAGCACATAGAGTATTCTAAAAAAATCATGAATAATGTGTGTCCCTCTCAAAAAGGTGTGTTAAGCAAAGATGATTGTGACAAACTAAAAAATAAAAACAAAGGCAAACAAACTATAGCACAAGACGCTCCAAGTAAAACACATATCATGTGATGAATAAAAATATAGCTCCAAGTGAGTTACCGATAGATTGTAGACGAAAGAGGGGATGCCATTTGGGGCATCCCCAAGCTTAGATGCTTGAGTCTTCCTTGAATATTACCTTGGGGTGCCTTGGGCATCCCCAAGCTTAGGCTCTTGCTACTCCTTATTCCTTTATCCATCGTAGTCTCACCCAAAAATTGAAAACTTCAGGCACACAAAACTCAACAGAAACCTCGTGCGATCCGTTAGTATAACAAATAAATCTTAAACTTTAGGTGCTGTTGTAAATTGATTCATATTTAATATTAGCATCATGCTACTTTAATCCAACTTCTCCATGACTCATACCCCCCGATACGATCCATAGATTCATCAAAATAAGCAAACTATGCAACAAAAACAGAATCTGTCTAAAATAGAACAGTCTGTATGTGACGCCCCCGACTCAATTGTGCACTAATCATACACGCAATGCGCACGATCAAGCCCAGAGACTCATGGGAAGATATCACAACACAACTCTAGACACAAAATAAAATAATACAAGCTTTATATTACAAGCCAGGGGCCTCGAGGGCTCGAATACATAAGCTCGAGTTACACAAGAGTCAGCAGAAGCATCAGTATCTGAGTACATACATAATTAGACAATGGTTGCCTTAAGAATGCTAAGCAAAACAATGACAACTAGATCAAAAAGGCGCAGGCCTCCTGCCTGGGAGCCTACTAAACTACTCCTGGTCGTCGGCCTCCACGTAGTAGTAGGCACCATTGAGGATTTCCGGCTCCTGGGCTCCATCATCTGATCGCAGCAATCGGGTAGGGGGAAAAAGGTAGCAAAGCAACCATGAGTACTCATCCAAAGTACTCGCAAGACTTACATCAGAACTATGCTAAGTATGCATCAGTATCAAATGAAGGGGCTGTATCTGTGGACTAGACTGCAGAAATGCCAGAATAGAGGGAAGGCCTAGCCTATCGAAGACTAGCATCTTGCAGCATTAGAAGAGTGCAGATTAGCATATTATAAAGTTATAAGTAAGTAGTAACAACGCCCAGAGATCCTTCCTCGACTCCCTACGAGGAAGCGATCCCGGAGCCAACGTATAATTAAGCATCTCAAGTATCCGGTTCTAGTTGTAGAAGATCAGGATACTCTCTGAGCGTTCGTTACCGTGGACACGGCTATTTGAATAGATATACTTCCCTACAGGGGTGCACCAACTTACCCAACATGCTCGATTAACTCTGGTAGGACACACTTTTATCGGGTCATGCCCGGCCTCGGCTGATCGACACATCGTAGTCCTACCTAGTCTCAACAGAGAGGACAGCATGCCGGTCTACACCCTAAGCTCTCAGGGGTCTTGGGCCCATCGCCCTTTGCACTCCTGCGCGTTGCGAGGACAGCCAGGAGTAGACCTAGCCCACTGTATACACAAGCGGGCGTACCCAGTCCAACCCGGCGCGTGCCGCTCAACTGCTGACGTCTGAAGAACTTCGGCTTATACATACGGCGCCGAGTGCCCATACTATTCCCGTGTGGCGGTTAGTGCAAAAAGGCCTGTAGCCTACTCAGATCACATATCCTAACCCATTAGTGTGTTGGGAGCTCGCGGTGACGATCAGTGCTCCACGATCTGTGGTCCCGTCGCCCCGTCTCGTGGACTTACGGCAAGGCCAGGATTGCCCGGCCGTGCCACGTGATTATCTCGCGGGTACCCTCATGGTCAACCCGACTTCACATCTCTCGCGAGTACCCCTCGGGGTCGACCTGACTTCAACAAGGGACTGAGGTAGATTCACAGTATCCGTGTGTCCGAAACATCAAGGGGGAAATCCGAGGAATCACCCTCGATAGATTCCCACTCGATGTATCCGTCAAAGTGAACTTAGAGGAATCACCCTCGATGGATTGACACTTGAGGGGCTGCACGACATAGGCATCATCGGAGGTGGTGAAAGAGGAATCACCCTCGATAACCCACAACCGACTAGCTACGCTACAGAGATATCATCAGGAGTGAGGTAGGAGGTATCACCCTCGGCACTCGATAGTAGCTTTGCAGAGTCGTAAAACTGAGAGAATCTAATGCAAGCATGGGAGAGAAAGAATGGGCGATATAGGAATGATCAAGGGGGCTTTGCTTCCCTGGAAGCTCTGCTGAGAGGGGCTGGACGTCAGGGGCGTAGTCGTACTTGGAAGCAGCGTCAGTCTCGGAGTCTACCGGAGACAAGAGGGGGAAGAAACAATAAATACAAAGCAAACAAATGCAACACAGATGCATGGCATGGCAATATGTTGCTAGGGGTGACATAACACAGTGCTAAGTGGTTCAGAAGGAGTGGGAAAATATCTGGGAATATTTTCCCGGCTTTAGGCATCTGTTAGACAGATGAACCGGAGGGGAAGGTTCCATGTTTGCAGTGTTGTGGGCATGTGACAACTACATGGAGGGCATATTCGGATTCGTCTCGTTTTTCTGATCAACTTTCATGTAGAAAACTTTTTCATCCGATCTACGGTTTATTTTCTACGAATTTTCAAAGTTTTAAACAATATTCTGGATTTTTTTTAAGATTATTCTTAATTCGAAAAATACTAGACTAATGTGCTAGGTGCACCCGGTGCAGTACACACATAGGTGCACCAGAGGCTGACCAGTGGGCCCCCGTTGACCTGGGTCAACTACCCAGTCAGCTGGTCAACCAGGCCAGTTGACCAGTCAACGGGACCCGTGGGGCCAGCGGTAGTGACACAGGAGGTGCCACGTGGCCGCCATGTCAACGCCGGCGCCGAAGAGAGCTCCGGCGAGCCATATCCGTGGCGGAGGGCACGGGCTAGCGGCGGGATTCGGCTACGGTGGACCAAATCGGGCGTGGTTACTCGCGTTCGAAAGCTAGTGCTCGCGCGCGTCCAGAGGAACGAACGGCGGCGGCTGGGGTGACCTACAGCGTCGGTGGCGTAGACCGGAGCGGCGGCCGGCGTTCAGCCTTGCACGGGCGCGAGGCTGCGGGGTGTTAGCGGGCTGGCTGAGAGGCTCGCTGGCCTCCGAGGAGGTCCAGGAGTGCGCGGCCGCGCTCGACGTCAACGGACGCGAGCCCTCGCCATGGTAGCAGCAAGGTGCGGCGGCGATGGAGCTACGGCTACGGCGGGGAGCGCGCAAGACCTTGAGTCTGAGCTCGTGGGGGAGGTAGAGGGGAGGCGCGGCTCACAGCGGTGTCGAGAAGCTGCTCGGGGCAGCCAGGGAGGTTGAGGAGGCGTGCACCGGCGACAATGGCGATGGCGGCCGTGGAGGGTGGAGCAGGTCGATGCCGTCCTTGTGGTGCTGCTCCCAACGAATGAAGGATCGGGGAAGAAGAGGTGGTCGATGGCGGTCCTCCCGGACAAACTTCTGTGACTTAGGGACGACGGTGGCCGCGTGCTTCACCGGTTGCGGCCATGGCGGCGCTCGGCTTCGGATAAAGCAGAGGGGAGAGGACGAGGGAGGTGGGGAGCGAGGAGGAGTGGGGTTAGGATTAGCAGGAGAGGGCGAGGGCGTCGCCCTTATCCACCTCGAGGGCCTGTAGCGCCCCGCTGTCAAGCGCGCGCGAGGGGGGGGGGGGCAGGGCGTGCGCGCGTTCGGCGGTCGACAGCGAGGAGGGAGACGGGAGGTGGGAGATGACCGGGGGAGTGGGCTGGGCCTGTCACTGTGGACTAGAGCCCAGTGCCACGGTGCCCTTTTTCTTTTTCTTTTTGCCCTTTTCTGTTTTTCCCCCTTTGCTTCTGTTTTGTATTTTCTTTTCACATTATGAGACTTTTGCAAAATGCGCAACTGGTCAAAACAAATGCTAGGCAATATAGGGCACTGCCACAAAAAAGTTTGGGGGCCCAAAGATTTCATTTGAATTTTCCACAAGTGAAAAGGCATTTAAAATGCATGCTTTAGCACTGATTTAATTGCTATAGTCCACTTTAGCTTTGGGGTGATGTTGTTTTCCTTAACATATATTAGTTAGGGAATATTTGCTAAATGGTGAACTATTTTTCAGCAACTTTTGTGCAACTTTAAAATTTCACTTGAAATTTGAATTTGAATTCAGTGGTGGAATTTGAAATGAGATATGAATCGACTGTGCTCAAGCATTGCAAATCAAGGTGACTTAGCATAATCATTATGGATCACTGTAGCTCATTACATAGGGGTGTTACACTATAAAGATCTGAATTAACGTCATACTTCTGTAACTCCAAAACTTCTGAAAAATTAGGACAACGTGGGAAATTCACATATCAATATTTTGTAAAAAATTCAGAAGGTTCTGACGCTCCAGCAAAAAATCAAAATTCCAGCACTAGACGCAAAAGTTTCTGTTTTCAAACAACATCAATTATACTATCTTCCAAATCATCCCAAAGGCATTACTTGGAACAAACACTAATTAAAAGATAAAACCACAATCATAACAGAGGCTACAATTGTGTAAACACACAAAAATAGAAAGTAAAACAAAAAAATTATTTTATTCATTGGGTTGCCTCCCAACAAGCGCTATTGTTTTATGTCCTAGCTAGGCATAATGCATAATTTCAAGTATTGTCATCCTTCAAATTAATTCCATAGGTGGCCCTCATAATAGATTCATATGGTGGCTTAATCTTATTTCTAGGGAAGTGTTCCATCCCTTTCTTCAATGGAAATTGAAATCTTATATTACCTTCTTTCATATCAATAATAGCACCTATGGTTCGTAGGAAAGGCCTACCAAGTATTATAGGATAAGACGGATTGCATTCAATATCAAGCACAATAAAATCCACGGGCACATAATTTCTATTAGCAAGAATAAGCACATCATTTATTCTACCCAATGGTTTTTTAATAGTGGAATCCACAAGATGTAGATTATGGGAACAAGCATCCATATCGGTGAGACCTAGCACGTCACATAAAGATTTTGGTATAGTAGAGACGCTAGCACCTAGATCACACAAAGCATTACATTCATAATTTTTAATTTTAACTTTAGTAGTAGGTTCCCATTCATCATGTAATTTTCTAGGAATTGAAAACTTCCAACTCAAGTTTTTCTTCATGAGCTTTTATCATAGCTTCTACAATATGTTTAGTGAAAGCTTTATTTTGTTCATAAGCATTAGGTGAATTAATTATGGATTGCAATAAGGAAATACATTCAATTAAAGAGCAATTATCATAATTAAAGTCCTTGTAATCCAAAGTAGTGGGTGCATCACTATTTAAAGTTTTGACCTCTCCAAACCCACTTTTTTCATTTTTATCATTAAGATCATCACCCTCCAAATAATTGGGACGCCTTCTAGCTAAAGTTGACGCATCTCCAGTCCCTCTTTCATCAAGTTTTATATTGCTAAATAAAGATTCAATAGGGGTGATGCCAATCATTTTAATATCTTCATCATTACTATGATATAAACCTGGTGGAATAGCTTTTTCTAGGAATTCTCACTTAGCTCTCAACCTAGCGGTCATTTCTTTACTTTCATTAATGGAGACATAGATAGCTTTAATAGACTCATTTATATCATTCTTGGGTGGCAAAATTTTAATTTTGAGAGTTTCAACATCATGAGCAATTCTATCCATGTTCCTAGCCATATCATCAACTTTATTCAATTTTTCTTCTACCATAGCATTGAAAATCTTTTGAGAATTAATAAATTCTTTAATATTACTTTCAAGATCAGAGGGTATCCAATTATTATTATTATAAGAATTACCATAGGAATTACCATAATTATTAGAGAAATTTCCAGGAAACGGTCTAGGATTGAAATTACCCCTATAAGCGTTGTTGTTGAAATTATTTCTAGAGACAAAATTCACATCAATAGCATCATTATTATGCTCAATCAAAGTAGACAATGGCACATCATTAGGATCAACATGAGCATTTTTACTAGCAAACAATTTCATAAGAGCATCCATCTTATCACTCAAAGTATTAAATTCTTCAACAGAATTTACCTTCTTACCAGTTGGAGTTCTTTCAGTGTGCCATTGAGAATAATTTGTCATAATATTATCTAGGAGTTTTGTAGCTTCTCCCAATGTAATTTCCATAAAAGTACCACATGCGGCAGAGTCTAGCAAATTTCTAGAAAACAAAGTTTAGTCCCGCATAATTTTTTTGTATGATCATCCATAAGCTTAAACCATGTGTTGGGAAATTTCTTATCATTAATTTCATTCTCTCCCAAGATTGTGCAACATGTTCATGCTCAAGTTGCTTAAAATTCATAATTTGATTTCTTAAAGAAATAATCTTAGCGGGAGGAAAATACTTGGCAATAAAAGCTTCCTTACACTTATCCCATGAATCAATACTATTTCTAGGCAAGGATGAAAACCAAGTTTTAGCACGATCTCGTAGTGAGAAAGGAAATAATTTCAATTTAACAATATCATTATCCACATCTTTTTTCTTTTGCATATCGCATAATTCAACGAAAGTATTAAGATGGGATGCATCATCTTCATTAGGACTACCGGAAAATTGTTCTTTCATAACAAGATTAAGCAAAGCAGCATTAATGTCACACGACTCCGCACTAGTGTCGGGAGGAGAAATAGGAGTACTAATAAAATCATTATTATTAGTATTGGAAAAGTCACACAATTTGGTATTTTCTTGAGACATAGCGACAAAGCAAGCAAAGTAGCAAACAAGCAAATAAAAATATTTTTGTGTTTTTTTGTAAAATTGTTTTAGAAGTGGGGGAGATGAAAACGAGGGGCAAATGAAAATAAAAGGCAAATAAAGTAAATGTAAGTGGATGATAGTTTGTGCGAAGGTACTTGATAGATTTTGGTGATGTCTCCCCGGCAACGGCGCCAAAAATTCTTCCTGCTACTTGTAGACTGCGTTGGTATTTCACCGAAGAGGAGAGGATGATGCAGTATAGTAGAGATAAGTATTTCCCTCAGTTAAGAACCAAGGTTATCAATCCAGTAGGAGAGCCACACAGAACCTCGTTAGCAGCACCTACACACACAAAAGCAAACACTTGCACCCAACGCAAATAAGAGGGTTAGTTGCAAGGATTAATTCTGATAGTGATATATATATAAAGTAAAACACTAAATAAAATAAAAGTAAATAAATTGCAGCAAGGTATGTTTGGATTTTAATATATAATAAAAGTAGACCCGGGGGCCATAGTTTTCACTAGAGGCTTCTCTCTCGAACACATAGCATATGGTGGGTAAACAAATTACTGTTGGGCAATTGATAGAAAAGAAAATAATTATGACAGATTCATGGTAATGATCATGTATATAGGCATCACGTACGCGACAAATAGACCGACTCCTGCCTGCATCTACTACTATTACTCCACCCATCGACCGCTATCCAGCATGCATCTAGGGTATTAAGTATAAAACAGAGTAACGCCTTAAGCAAGATGACATGATGTAGACAAAGTAAACTCAAGCAATATGATTAAAACCCATCTTTTTATCCTTAATGGCAACAATACAAATACGTGTCATGTCCCTTTCTTTCACTGGGATTGAGCAGCGCAAGATTGAACCCATCACAAAGCACCTCTCCCATTGCAAGATAAACCAATCTAGTTGGCCAAACCAAATCGAAAGATCAGAGAGAAATACAAAGCTATAACAATCATGCATAAAAGAGTTCAGAGAAGACTCAAATATTTCTCATGAATAATCTGATCATAAACTCACAATTCATCAGATCCCAACAAACACACCGCAAAAGAAGATTACATCGGATAGAACTCCAAGAACATCGAGGAGAACATGGTATTGAATATCAAAGAGAGAGAAGAAGCCATCTAGCTACTAGCTATGGACCCGTAGGTCTGGGGTAAACTACTCACACATCATCAGAAGGGCAGCAAGGTTGATGAAGAAGCCCTCTGTGATCGATTCCCCCTCCGGCAGAGTACCAGAAAAGGCCTCTAGATGGGATCGCGGAAGAACAGAGGCTTGCGGTGGCGGAAAGGTTTTCTCTTCTGTCTTTCTGGTATATTGGAAATATTTGGGAATTTATAGCGCTGGAATTAGGTCAGGAGGTGCCACGAGGGGCCCACAAGCCTGGGGGGCGCGCCTCCCGAGCTTGTCGCTCCCTCGTGACTCTTCTAGTCTTCTCCCGAAGCTTCGTGGGTCCCTTCTGGTCCAGAAAAAATTAATCCAAAGTCTTTTCTCCGTTTGGACTCTTTTTGATAATGATTTTCTGAAAAGGCAAAAACAGGCAAAAAACACCAACTGGCACTAGGCACTAGGTTAATAGGTTACTCTCAAAAAATGATATATAATTGCATATAAAACATCCAAGATTGATACTATAATAGCATGGAAGAATAAAAAATTATAGATACGTTGGAGACGTATCAGCTACTAAACACTTTGCTGTAGAGATATTACTTTTCAGGTGTGGTTGAATTGACAACTCAACTGCCAAGGCTCATAAGTATTCTTGGGCTCCCCTTGTGTCAAACCAATAAATTTGGGTGAAATACTACCCTCGAAGACTGTTGCGATCCCCTATACTTGTGGGTTATCAAAAACCAATCTCAAATAAAAGCGATAAGGCCTTGCAACCAAGAAAGGCGGAACCAAATGACTTGGAACATTACACTCAACTTAGGCCTGAAGGGCTTTCTAACAAGCAAACACGATGATGCTAAGACGACTCATGAATACTAGCTTAAAGAGCTAAAAGGTTACAATCTTGATTTTCTTCTGGGAGACTTCCTCTGGTTCGGACTCGGAACTGACAAGATCGACAATGTTATCAAAGCGTCGAGAGGTGGATGGGTCGGTGGTGGGAGTCCGCATAGCGTGAGCAGGGAGTGGAACTGGTATATATGGTGGTGGTTCTAGGAGGGTGATGCGATCCCTGGGGCTCCAAGTGGCTGGGGGTTCTCCATGACGGCGCAATAGGGTACCGCGCTGTCCGGGAGGAAGGGTGTCTATCGAAACTCCAAGAAGTGGTTCCTCGACCGGAGTTGGGCTAGGTGGTGTTGGGGAACCATAAGATATATCTAGTGATGTTGGCTCGGCGTCATTTTTTGCTATAGCGAGTGCCTCCCGAGTATGAGTGAGCTCGTCAAGTAATTTGACTAGGAGATCATACTAGATAGTGATGAAGTGGGTGAGGTGTCGGATGGCGGGTTTGGTGGAGTCGTTGGCGGATGTGAAGACCACGCGGTCCGAGGTGGAACCATGGGTGGGGTAGTAGTGGAAGCTGGGGTGGTCTTGCATTTTTTGCTTCATAATACCGAAGCTCGACCCGAGCTTCCAGAGCGGCGTACTGCACGGCCTGCTCAGGAGTAGAAGTCCTTCCCCCTTTGATGTTGCGGGAGTGACTGCTGCTGTGAGACTCGGTGGTCATGAGCACCTCGGTGTGGTACTCATACACCGTGGCGGATAGCTGCTCTCGGTATACCTGGTACGTTGGAGCCACTCCACGAGGGTAGAGGTGACGCCAGGTGCGACGAAGGATGTCCGGGATGGTGTATGGTAGGATGTCGAAGTGGTACTCCATTGGTTCTGGTGCCATCTGCACTGGGTAAGTAGACGGTCAGTAGAGAATGAAGCTAATACGCATGCCATGCACAATCAAATGCAACAATCATCCTAGACTTTCTACCATCTCTCGGTTCTACCTAACTAGCATGTCCTACGGCCAGCGTGGCTCTGGTATCAAGTCTTGTGACACCCCGATTCAGAGAACCGGAGGTCCTCGTCTTCCAGCCCACGACTATAGCTGGGTGCAGATAGACCACAATAAATAAGTACTTATGTAGAATAACGTCTTAGAAGTACAATACTCTTGCAAAGCAAGGGGACACGTCTAAGTGTCGAAAGCCTGAGGGCTTTATTATACGACTGACTTAACGAAGTATTCAAGACGGAAGTCATAATAATGACACAGCGGAAGACGGGGTACTGGCGGGGCTCCAATCCAAAGGGACACTGCTGGGACACCATCTAGTCCAGGTACACGAACTCTTCGGGAAACTCCTCTATCGGTTCTCCAGTATCTAGCATGATAAGCCAGGTGGGTACTTTGAATGTACTCTCAAGCTCACAAACAATCCAAAAGCAAGTAAGCAAGCAAGAATAGAGTAAACAAACATATCAATGAAGTAAAAGCTAGCAAAGCTACCACTATCATGACCACTGCATAAACTTAGTCTGCTCGTTTAACGTCCGATGGACTTCTCCCTGGCATGAGTCCGACCGATCGACTTGTCAACAAAGTTACCTGTTTAACACAACTATTAAAGTTTAAAGTAAATGAATTAGGGTGATTGGTCAAATAGTGTGACTTAACGCGAACGGTGTCCCCACTACTAGGAAAGGGCTTATAGGTGAACTATAAATAGTGGCGGGCAGGACATGTCACCCGCCACTGCTACTTTTCCAAAAGAGCAGTGGCGAGTAACAGGACTCGCCCGTCACAGTTACGGGCACACCTGTGGCGGGCGCTGGCCAGCAACCGCCACAGCTAGGCTCTTCCAAATATGCCCGCTGGTTGGGAACTGTAGTGGCGAGCGACACCCTAGCGCCCGCCACTGGCTTGTGGGTAAGCAGTGGCGGGCCTTGCTAGGCGCCCGCCACAACTATATTTTGGCAAGCGCGCCAACTAAATCAAATTTTGGAAATGTTTGCTGTGGCGGGTGGTCTTTCTTGCCCGCCACTGCTCTAAACGGGCAGTTCTCCTTCCGCGCCCGCCCAGCAACCGTCCACAAAAAACTTCCATTTCCACTGTTTCGTCTTTCTCTTTGCCATTTCCTCTCCCTCGTCCCCTTCTTCGCTGTCCTGCACCTCGGCCGCCGCCGCTGTCCCTTCGACCAGCCGGCGGCGCCTTCCACGCGTCCGACGCCGTGAGCGCCACTGGATCTGCTTGCCGTTGCGTCGTCCGCCTCGACCGCCGTTGCGCCGATCTCCGCCTCGATCGCCCGCAGCCGCCGTCCTCCGCCTCGACCACTGCCGCCGTCCTCCGCCTTGACCGCCTCCCTCGACCGCCGCCGCCGTCCTCCGCCTCGACCGCGAGCTGTCACGTCCGCGGCCGGAAAAGTGGCCAACGGTATACTACTGTATCCAAGTTTCCAGTCAATACAATTCTAGCATGAATAATAAACATTTATCATGAACAAGGAAATATGATAATAACCAATTTATTATTGCCTCTATGGCATATTTCCAACATTTGTTACATGTTATGTGATGCTCTCTCAATGCTTTAATTCTTATCTTTCATGTGAACATCATTAAAATCTCAAGCCTATCTTATCTTTCATGTGAACATCATTAAAATCTCAAGCCTATCTTAATGACTATAAAGAAAGAGCTTGTTGGGAGACAACCCAATAGTTATCTTTATTTTTCTTTTCTATTTTGTGTGTTTACACAATTATAGTTACTGTTATGATTGTGTTTTTATTTTTTAATTAGTTTTTGTGCCAAGTAATGCCTTTGGGATGATTTGGATGATAGTATAATTGATGTTGTTTGAAAAACAGAAAGTTTTGCGCCTAGTATTTGATTTTTAGTTTTTTACTGGAACTTCAGAAAACTCTGAAATTTTTACACAGTATTGGGATACAAATTGTTTACGTTTTTTTTTCAAAAATTTAGAGATACAGAAGTTTGGATAATATTCTGTCAGTACGTCCTATTCTGTTTTAGACAGAGCGCATCAGTTGATATGGTGATTACCCTAGCATTACATGCATGAAAGGACCCACGTACTGGCCGGGTCGCACGTAATTCAAATACAAATGTGTCCCAGTGTACTGAATACGTGTCCGCCTCGCCGGTACGTACGTATATCCCGAGTACCCGAATACCGGCCAGTATCGCATATACTCCCTCTGTACGGAGAGAGTACCTGAATACCCAAATACCGGCAAATACGTACGCACGATGTGGCCAATTACCCGATCGATCAATGGCGTGCCGTACACTGCATGGATGGTCATGCGTGTGCAATGGATGGAAAGACAAGCATCAACGCGTTTATCTTAAAACAGCTTCGCGTCCATATCTCTTCCAAGAAGATCGGACCGGCCGGCTGTGGCGCGTGACGCAGTGCCCTAGCTTGTCCGCCTATAAATACAAAGCCGATGCATCATCCACGGCACTCACGCAAGGGGGGAGAGACCCATCCATCACCCAAGCAGGCAAGCACACATCCATCCATTCCTCACGCGGCACCCATCCAGTCATAGCACACGCAATACTCGGCGAGCTCGGTTGCCTTGCGGGGCGGACGGCCGGGAGGTGCACCAGCGACGAGACGACCATGCCGATCATCTTCTCTTTAAGGTGAGGACCGGATGGCGGTGACCGGAGTTGCGGCCCATCTCTTCTCTCTCTCTCTCGCAGCCCATCTCTTCTCTCTCTCTCGATGGCGGTGACCGGAGTTGCGGCCGGACGGCCGGAGAAGAGGCTGGCCGTCGGCTCCGTCTCCTGTCATTGAAGACGACGACGCCGCATCGTGGCTGCCGTTCATGTGTAGCCCCCGGTGCACTACTCAGCGACGACTCCCGCGAAGACGGTGATGACGCGCCGGGGCTGCCGCCTATGCGCGATACCCGGCGCACCCTCCACGCAAGACGACGACGTACCGGGGTCGCCCTCCGTGCGCGGTCTCCGGTGCACCCTCCACTGTTGAGTCCGTCGGCAACACCATCATGTCGGGACTCGGCGACGCGCGTCTTTCGACTCGGCGCAATCTAGTGCGCCAGCCCTTCTACCTACACCATCGGTGGTGCCTGGGCAAGGCTCCGCCGCATCGCGAGGTCTCACTCGCCGTCTCGCTGGTCCATGGAGGCGCCATAGGCTTGCCGGGACTCAGCGACACAGTCCGTTCGACGCGTTGCTGGCGGTGCGGCGCTCGAAGAGTCATCACGACTCGTCGTAACTAGGACGGCGGAGACATCGTCCGGCTGGGGCCGGGATACGCTTAGGCGTATCTCGCGGCCTCCCTCTTCCTCGTCACGGACGCGCACCGGGGTCCGCTTTTCTATAGTGGCTCCCGGTTCGGATGCATCCGCTTTGGAGGCGGACTCGGCGTCACCGTCTTATCCGGCTGCGGCCGGTGTAAGGTGGCGATTTCGCTGCCGCCGGAGGCGGCGCTCCGGGCCGGTTCGACACACGAGGTGGCGATTTCCCCGCCAGTGGCGGCGGCGTATGCGGTCATCTACGGATGAGCGCGCATCTCGCGCGGCCTCGTCTTCTTCGGCACGCACATGTGTCACTGGGGTCCGCTCACGTGTAGCGGCTCCCGGTCCGGGTGCGTCCATCCAGGCGGCGGGCTCGACATCACCGTCGGCACCCCTCGTGTCGGCGGCGCATGCTCATTGGCGTGCGTCTTATCCGGCGGTGGCCGGTGTAAGGTGGCGATTTTGCGGCCACCGGAGGCGGCACTCCGGGCCGCTTCAACACATGAGGTGGCGACTTCCCCGCTATTGGCAGCGGTGTATGCGGTCATCGACGGATGTGTGCACTCCGTGTGTCGCATGTCCATCCGTCCAACGTCTACTCCCGTGGGGCATACCTCTCACACATCCGGCGAATCTACAAAGTCATCGACGACGTCCAAGCCAAGCCCAATCATGCATGCTACCTCAACAACAACATCAACGCCGCTCGAGGCCGGCGAGGCAAGACGGCGTAGGCGGGCGTGGCCGGAGCAAAGGCCATGTTTTCGACGGCGCGTGTACCTCTTTGTACACAAACTCTGCCGCCGCCACACACACACCACCACCATGCATGAGGAGCATGAAGCGAAGACCGAAGACGACGACTGCGCAGCTTAATCGGAGGTGTCCCGCGGTACTATCCGCGGGAGTAATTAACTGGGGGCTTTCCGAGGCCCCCGGGAACCAGGAGACCATGATCGCTTGATCATCCAGCCGTGCTAGCAGGCTCCACCTTTTTCGTTTCTTCTTGTATTTGTGTACTTTGTACACTGGCACGCCCGCAACATCTTGTTCCCCGGTGCAAGGGAGATGCTTATACGAAACCTTCATTCCTTTCTGTATGAGCGCTTTCTTTCCCTTTTCGTGTCGAACACATCCATAGCAGCTAAGAGCAACAGGTGCCAGCAGCAATGTATTCAGCCTCTACTGTGGAAAGTGGGACGATGTTCTGCTTCTTTGAGGACCAACAAACAATAGATCGTCCGAGGAAATGGCACGTGCCTGATGTAGACTTGTGATACACACGATCTCCAGCATAACGAAAATCAGAAAATCCAGCTAGATCAAAAGATGAGCCCTTGGTATACCATAATCCAAGCGTTGGTGTGTGAGCTAAATATCGAAGAATTCACTTCACAGTCTGATGGTGTGATTCCTTCGGTGCCGCTTGAAATCGGGCACACATGCAAACGCTAAACATAATATCTAGCCTAGATGCACATAAGTAAAGCAGCGAACCAATGATGGAGCGATATACCTTGTGATCGAAATCTTTACCATTTTCGTCAGTGCAGAGTTGGCCATTTGTAGGTATCGGAATTTTGAGGCCTTTGCAGTCTTGCATGCCGAATTTCTTCAAGCAATCTTTGATGTATTTCTCTTAAGAAATGAAGATGTCATTGGATTGTTGATGAATTTTATGACCTAGAAAGAATTTCAACTCCCCCATCATAGGCATTTGATATTCTTCATGCATCATATATGCAAATTCGTCACTGTATCGCTTGTTAGTGCAAACAAAGATATTATTATCAACATATATTTGGCATATGAACAGTTCACCATCATAAGATTTTGTGAAAAGAGTTGGGTCAAGTGAACCGGGTTTGGAGCCCTTTTTCTTCATGAATTCCTTCAATGTGTCATACCAAGCCCTCGGGGCCTGCTTGTGGCCATAGAGAGCCCTGTTGAGTCTGAAGACTTTGTCAGGATGCTTTGGGTCCTCAAAACCTGGTGGTTGAGCAACATATACTTCTTCCTCAAGCTTACCATTGAGGAATGCACTTTTCACAACCATTTGATATAAGAGAATATCATGATGGTTAGCATATGCAGGAAATATACGAATAACTTCAAGCCTAGCAACATGTGCAAATGTTTCATCAAAATCAATGCCCTCAACCTGTGTGTAGCCCTGTGCTACAAGACGGGCCTTATTCCTCACCAGTTGGTCATTTTCGTCTTGCTTGTTGCGGTAAATCCACTTGGTGCCGATGACATTGTGCTTGCGTGGATCGGGATGCTTGACAAGCTCCCACACATTGTTGAGCTCGAATTGATGCAATCCATCTTGCATGGCTTGAATCCATTCAGGCTCCAGACATGCTTCATCAACTTTGGTGGGCTCTGTGATAGAGACAAAGGCATAGTGCCCACAAAAGTTAAGTAAATGTGAAGCTTTTGAGCGAGTGAGGGGACCTGGTGCATTTATGTTGTCAAGGATTTTCTCAATCTGCACTTCATTTGCACTCGAGGATGAGCTGGACGAGGGCCTTGTTGTTGTTGAGCATTTTCCTCAGTGTCATTTTCTCCAGGATCAGCAGTTTCTTCATGACGAGGAACAGTCATTTCTTCAACTGCTATTTCTTCACTGGGCACAATTTCACCAGTGCCCATCAGCTTGATAGATTCCTCAGGAGGCATTTCATCTAGCACAGGAGGTAGATGCTCTCTTTGCGAGCCGTTAGTTTCATCGAACCGCACATCTACAGTTTCAACAACCTTGTTATGCTAGGTGTTGAAGACTCTGTAGGTGTGCGAGTCCTTACCATAACCAAGCATAAAACCCTCATGTGCTTTTGGTGTAAATTTTGAACTGTGATGAGGATCTCTAATCCAGCATTTAGCACTGAAGACTTTGAAGTAACTCACATTGGGTTTCTTGTCAGTGAGGAGCTCATATGAGGTCTTCTTGAGGAATTTGTGAAGATATACCCGGTTGATGATGTGACAAGCAGTATCAATTGCTTCGGGCCACCATTGACGAGGAGTCTTGTATTCATAAAGCATTGTGCGAGCCATCTCGATGAGTGTCCTATTCTTGCGTTCCACAACTCCATTCTGCTGAGGCGTGTAGGGAGCAAAGAGCTCATGAGTGATACCAAGTTCGTCAAGATAGTCATCAAGACCTGTGTTCTTGAACTCGGTACCTTTGTCGCTTCTAATGTGCTTGATCTTGAGACCATAATTCTTCATGGCCCGGTTTGAGAACCGTCTGAAGACATCCTGCACTTCAGTCTTGAAGGTAATGATATGCACCCAGGTGTAATGAGAATAGTCGCCAACTATGACGAAACCATAAAGTCATGCTGCATTGGTTAGTGTGTCATAATGGGTAGGACCAAATAGATCCATGTGAAGTAATTCAAAGGGACGAGTAGTGGTCGTGATTGTCTTCGCTGAGTGCTTGGATCTGGTCATCTTCCCAGACTCAGAAGCACGACACAGATGATCCTTGACTAATTTGACACCCTCGATGCCAATGATATGCTTTTTCTTGACGAGAGTGCTCAAATTCCTCATGCCAGCATGTCCAAGTCGTCGGTGCCATAGCTAGCACTCTGAAGCTTTTGCCAATAGACACGTGGCAGGCTGAGGACCTAGAGAGAAATCTACAATGTACAAATCACCTCTCCTAAAGCCTTCGAAGACTTTGGATTTGTCAGAGTCCAACATCACAATACATCTATATTTGCCAAAGATGACAAACATATCAGGATCACAAAGCATTGGGACAGACATGAGGTTGTATCCAAGGGATTCGACAAGCATCACTTTTTCCATGTACCGATCCTTCGAGATAGCAACCTGACCTAGGCCCAATACCCTGCTTTTGCCTTTGTCAGCGTAGGTGATATGCTTTAGATGAGACGGTGTAAGGGGAGCATCAGTGAGTATATTCCTATCACCAGTCATGTGATTCGTGCAGCCACTGTCCAGGACCCATTCAGTGCCTTTGGGTGTGTCATCCTATAGAAGCATTAGTCTGACTTACAAATTCATATACTTCAGAGTGAAGACTATGATGATCAATTTCGTTAGTGAATTTCATCAACAAATGGTAACTAGCAGCATAAGGGATGAGTGAAATGAATTATTCATTTCATCATGTTTTGCTTGCATCCCAACAAGCACTAGTCAGGTCTTCAGCAAATTCATCAGACATTTATTTTATCTGAAGACCTGACCCTGCAGAAGAGATTAGTTCTTATTCTTAACCACCCACATTTGAATGGGTGGCTGAGAAGCAATGTATCGAAGCGCATTGATAGAGAATTTAGGCTTTGAAGAATATGCATTTCTCTTCACAGGGGGGTTATAGTACTCAAATGAATATGCAGAGAAATTCTTCGAGGATTTGTGAACATAGTGGTTCAAAGAATAATGCACATATTCATCAGATTGCTATTTGTTTTCCTGCGAAACAGAAGCATTAGCACGACCATAAGTGGGTCTGTGACCATTTGACGACTTTGGTCCATGTGAAGAATTTGCCTTGGGATTTTTCTTCTTCATCGGTGGTGTCATGCTGACATTCACCTGAAGATTTTCTAGAAGGCTTTTGGGCACCCAGATTTTCTTCACTGGGGGACCATTCCTGCAGTTAGTACCAAAAAATCTGGCAAATACTTCACCATTCTGATTTTTGAACAGTTTGTAGTTGGAGTCAAATGACTCATCTGAGGAATATGAAGTATCACAGTTGTAACCAGATAAAGTGGATGGATCTACTGGAGGTCCTTTTGCAGCAACCCAAGTGGTTTTGGGATACTGCTCAGGTTTCCAATATGATCCATCAGCATTGAGCTTTCTCTCACAAGCAATACCCTCTTTCCTAGGGTTCCTGTTCAGAATCTGCTTCTTGAGCACATCACAGAGAGTTTGGTGCCCTTTTAGGCTTTTGTACATGCCCGTGACGTACAATTCCTTCAGCCCTGCATTTTCGTCAGTAATACTGGTGGTCTCTTCAGATGAGGGGATTGATACCACTGAGACAGTTGAAGATATTGCATTAATTGAAGCATTTGAACATTCAGCTGAAGAGTTTGCATGTTCACGTTCTAGGCATTTTAAGCATGGTGCAACAAATTCTTCCTGAGCAGTACTAATCTATTGAGCGAGTAATGAATCGTTTTCCTTCCGAAGATCATCATGAGACGCTCTCAGTTTCTCGAGATCTTGCTTCCTTTGAAGAAATTCAAATGGCAGTTTCTCTGTAACACCCCTCTGTAATGAGCAACAGTGATCCATAATGATTATGCTAAGTCACCTTGATTTGCAATGCTTGATCATATTGGATTAATATCTCATTTCAAATTCCACCACTAGTTTCAATTCAAATTGCAAGTGAAATTTGAAGTTGCTCAAAAATTGCTGAAAAATAGTTCACCATTTAGCAAATATTCCAAAACAAATAGTTGTTCAGGAAAACAACATCACCATCAAGCTAAATGTGGATTATGGCAATTAATACAGTGCAAAAACAGCATTTTAAATGCCATTTCATTTATGAAAAATACAAATGAATTCTTCTTGCCTCCAAACTTTTTGTGGCAGTACACAATATTCCCTAGTATTTGTTTTCACCAGTTGCATATTTTTGCAAAAGTCATTTAATGTGAAAAGAAAATGCAAAAGCTGCTGGAAAAATAAAAACAGAAAGCAAAAAGGGAAAAAGGAGATAAGCTACTGTGGACTGGGCCTAAGTCCACAGTGCGACCCAGCCCACCTCTCACCGTCTCCCTCCTCTCACTCTCCTGTGCGTGTCGGCGCGCTCCTAGCCGCGCGTGCGCGCACAGACGAGGCAGCGACACCGCGACGCTACAGGCCAGCCGAGAGGATAAGGGCGACGCCCCTCGTCCTCGTCACCCTCCTCATCCACTTCCCCCTCCTTTCTCGTCCTCTGTCGCCCGCGCGCGAGCTCACCCGTACGCGTCCGTCGCCGTCGCCGTCGTTTCCCCGCGGCCACCGTACTCCCCGCTCCTCGCCACCGTGTCCAGCCGCTCCGCCGTGCTCCGCTACATCGTCTACGGCCACCGGCTCGAGCTCGGGGCCCCTACATCGTGAGATCGCTGTCGTCTTCCTCGTCTTCAGTCACCGGTGAACTTCCTCGGTTCTGGCCACCCCTGCTACTACTAATCTCTCGCCGGCCTTTCTTGAGCTACCCGGTGAGCTCCTCTTCCTCTCCCCTCACACCCCTGCCCGTCTGTGCGCCCGTAGCCACTGATTCCGTTGTGGCCATACCCATTGCCGCCGATGAGCTCGCCGCCATGGCCACCGCAGCCCGAGCTCGCTTCCGAGCTCGTAGGCGAGCTCCTGGAGCTCGTAGGAGCCCAACGCCATCGCCTGTTCGTCTTGCCGTGCCCCGCATCGCCGTTTCCGACCGCACCCGAACTCTGGCGGCCGCTCGCGAGCTCCCCGCCGTTGATACCGACCACCCCAGCCGACGCAACCACCGCAGTTCGACGCGGCTCGCTCCGCTCGATCGAACGACGCAAACCACGTGCCGAATGGCCTTAGCGAAAACCCGATGCGGCCAGTGCGACGCCGCCGTGTTTTGGCGTCGCCGGCCATCGCCGACGTGGCATGCCTGGGGCCACCCCTGGGTCGCTGACCAGTGGGTCCCCTGGGCCCCAGTTGACTGGGTTGACCAATCAACGTGCTGACTGGGCAACCCCAGTCACTGACATGTGGGCCCCACGTGTTAATTAACGTTTTTATAATTAAAATTAATTTGTTAACTTAATTAGACACTGACAGTGGGCCCCACCCCCTAATTAACCACTGTTTAGTTTAATTTAACTTTAATTCGCCACCGAGTCACTGACATGTGGGTCCCAGTGATCAGGTTTGACCTGGACCAGCTGGTGTTGACCGCTGACATCACCATGACATCATGCTGACGCAATAAGAGAATTTTCTGTTATTTTCGAATTTAAATTAATTCCAGGAATTTCAGAAAATTGCTAAAACTGAAAATTCGTAGAAAATAAACCGTAGCTCGGATCGAAAAGTTTTCTACATGAAAGTTGATCAGAAAAATGATACGAATCCGAATATGCCCTCCATGTAGCTGATACATGCCCACAACACTGCAAACATGGAACCTTCCCCTCTGGTTCATCTGTCTGGCAGATGCCTATGTCCGGGAAAATATCCCCAGATATTTTTCCGCTCCGTCTCTAATGTGTAGTGCTGCATTAGGTCACCTCTAGCACCGCATACTGCCATGCCATGCATCTGTGTTGCATTTGTTTGCTTTTATTTAATTGTTTCCTCCCCCTCTTCTCTCCGGTAGACCCCGAGACCAACGCAGCTCCGGAGTACGACTACACCGTCGACGACCCCTCTTTCCCCGCAGAGCTTCCAAGCAAGCAAACCCCCTTGAACATGCCTATATCACCTATTCTTTCTCCCTCATGCTTGCATTATAGTTGCTACAATTGTGGTTCCTATAATTACCAATTCTGATGGATAGCCTATTTTTGTAACTACTGTTGATACCTTACCTGCTATCCTAAATGCTTAGTATAGGTTGGTTAGTGATCCATCTGTGACCCCTCACCCTTGTCCTTGTTGCCCTGCTTTGTTAATGGTGCCCCAATCGATGTGATCGAGGGGCTGAGACCGACACATCACCTCACACCCCTTTAGTTGCACTACTCTGCAGAGCTACCATCGAGTGTCGAGGGTGATACCTCTTACCTCACTCCTGATGTTGCCTCTATAAGTATAGCTAGTCGGTTGTGGGTTACCGAGGGTGATTCCTCTTTCACCACCTCTGATGAAGCTTCTATCGTGCAGCTCCTCAAGTATGAATCCATCGAGGGTGATTCCTCCGGGGTTCACTTTGACAGAAACATCGACTGGGAATCCAATGAGGGTGATTCCTTGGATTCCTCCTTGATGTTATGGACACACGGAAACCAAGAATTTATTTCAGTCCCTGTTTAAAGTCGGGTCGGCCTTGAGGGGTACCCGCGAGAGATGTGAAGTCGGGTTGACCATGAGGGTACCCGCAAAATGAATACGAGGCACGGCCGGGCAGGCAGATTGCCTCAGGAGAGGGAGGAGAGGAATTGGACCTGGCCCTTGCCGCAAGTCCTCGAGACGGGGCTATGGGACCACAGATCATGGATCGCTGATTGTCACCGCGAGCTCCTAACACACTAATGGGATTAGGATATGTGATCTGAGTAGGCCTCTGGCCTTTTCACACTAACCATCACGCGGGAATAGTACGGGCACTCGGCGTCGTATGTATCAGCCGAAGTTCTTCAGACGTCAGCAGTTGAGCGGCACGCGCCCGGGTGGACTGTGAAAGCCTGCGTGTGTATACAGGGGCTAGGTCTGGTCTCGGGCATCCTCGCAACACGCAGGAGTGCAAGGGGCGATGGGCCCAAGAACCCTGAGCACTTAGGGTGTAGACTGGCGTGCTGGCCTCTTTGTTGAACCTAGGTAGGGCTACGACGTGTCGATCAACCGAGGCCGGGCATGGGCCGAGTAGGTGTGTCCAGCCAGAGTTAATCAAGCGTGTTGTGTAAGTTGGTGCACCCCTGGAGGGAAGTATATCTATTCGAATAGCCGTGTCCATGGTAACAGGATGCTCGGAAAGTATCCTGATCTACTACAACTAGAACTGGATACTTGAGAACTTAATTAATATGATAGCTCCGGGATTGCTTTCTCGCAGGGAGTTGAGGAAGGATCTCTGGGCATGGCCACTATTATACTTGTTGATACTACTATATCTATGTACTAATCTACACTCTTCTAATGCTGCAAGTTGCTAGTCTTCGATAGGCTAGGTTTTCCCCTCTATTCTGGCATTTCTGCAGTAAAGTCCACAGATACAGCCCTTCTTTGATACCGATGCATACATAGAATAGATCTGATGTAAGTCTTGCGAGTACTTTGGATGAGTACTCACAGTTGCTTTGCTACCTCTTTTTCCCCCATACCCGATTGCTGCGACCAGATGACGGAGCCCCGGAGTCAGTTGCCCCAGTCGACGACTACTACTACCCCTCCGGTGGTGCCTACTACTACTACGTGGAGACTGACGACCAGGAGTAGATAGGAGGCACCCAGGCAGGAGGCCTGCGCCTTTTCGATCAGATGTCCTTGTTTTGCTTAGCCTTCTTAAGGCAGACTTGTTTAACTTTTATGTCTGTACTCAGATATCTGATGCTTCCGCTGATGCTTGTATGACTCGAGCTTATGTATTCGAGCCCTCGAGGCCCCTGGCTTGTAATATAAAGCTTGTATGACTTTTATTTGTGTTTAGAGTTGTGTTGTGATATCTTCCCGTGAGTCCTTAGGCTTGATCGTGTGCATTTGCGTGTATGATTAGTGTACGATTAATTCTGGTGCGTCACAAGTTGGTATCAGAGCCGACTGCCT
Organism: Elymus sibiricus; assembly: GCA_039707655.1. Taxonomy (NCBI): domain Eukaryota; kingdom Viridiplantae; phylum Streptophyta; class Magnoliopsida; order Poales; family Poaceae; genus Elymus; species Elymus sibiricus. The sequence continues at coordinate 88,802,728 of CM077676.1, forward strand.
GTAGGAACCCCCCTTTCCAACTCCTTGGCCGAAGTTGAGTCTAGTCCTTGCAAAACGATTTTACTAACATGGTTGTGTGGCTTACGGGCCCACGTCGCCAATGGGTGGTATTAGGATCTTTTATTCCTCTTCCTTACTCTGGGACTCTGATCTCTCTTCTATTTGGGTTAAATATTTTGCTAACTCTAACGCTAGGTTCTCGTAATCACATTCAACCGGAGAGCTGGATTATCTGCAATCATTCCTTTCAATGCTATCATACGCTTCTCACACTATCATTTGACATCTACACTTCCTTGTTTCAGATGCGTCCCGCAAGACAGCTCGTACACCACACTATGGCTATTGATGCGACTGGGTTCCCTGCTATTTTGGTCGATATCTTGACCAGGCTGGGATATCGCTGGTACCTCGAATACACTATTTACAAGGAGTACCGTGAGTTCAACCAGGAGCAGTACCACGCTGTGGTCCGTATCTTTGATCGGCAGAACAACTCCATCACTGAGTTGCACACCTTTCATGGTGTTGGAGTGACTGTCGACATGGCCATCCATGATGCTGCCTATTGAAAGCACATTTGCTCCCTTGGTGGTTTTGGTAATTCATAACAACATATATCTCATTGAACTAATGTCCATTCAAGTTAAAGAATTCAGGATGTTCAATGATTGGCCTGGCAAGGACTAGAGATGTGGACCCCTCAAAATGCTAAGGACATAGATTGGCAAAAGATCAAGACTCTACATTTTTGGTTTAGTGATCCAAGATCACATTGAGTCCATAGGAAAGCCAATACTATTAAAAGGGGATGAGGTGTTGCTTAATGGTCTTTTTGCTCAAGTGCTTAGTGACAGTACTCCAAAACCCTCAACCACTTTCTCCATCCAAATATGTCCAAAACTTACATTCCAACTCGGCCCCACCGAAATTCTCTATCCGGAGCCACCAAGTTCATCTGGACTTAGCCACTGCCAAAACCCTAACAAATCGGATCCACCGATATGGATCTCGGTCCCACCGAGATGGCCTTGCCAACTCTCTGTAATCGTTTGCACTTACTTCGGTCCCACCGAGTTTTGCAAATCGGTCGCACCGAGATGGCTTGCCAACTCTCTGTTGCCTTATTGCTTCACTTCGGTCCTACCGAGTCGATGCAATCGGTGCCACCGAGACGAGATTTGCCCTAACCATTGCACATCGGTCCATCCTAGTTGTTCCAGTCGGTCCCACTGAGATTCCTAACGTTCATATCTTTTACACAGTTCGGTGCCACCGAGATTTCTGATCGGTGCCACCGAGTTGGGTCAAAAGTGTGTAACGGTTGGTTTTTGTGTGGAGGCTATATATACCCCTCCACTACTTCTTACTCAGTAAGGAGAGCCATCAGAACGTGCCTACACTTCCAGCATACATTTTCTGAGAGAGAACCACCTACTCATGTGTTGAGATCAAGACATTCCAATCCAACCATTTGAACCTTGATTTCTAGCCTTTCCCAAGTTGCTTTCCACTCAAATCCTTCTTCCACCATAGTCAAATCTGCGAGGAGTTGTTTGAGTGTTGGGGAGACTATCATCTGAAGCACAAGAGCAAGGAGTTCATCAACAACACACCGTGTATTACCTTTTGGAGAGTGGTGTCTCCTAGATTGGTTAGGTGTCACTTGGGAGCCTCCGACATGATGTGGAGTTGAACCAAGGAGTTTGTAAGGGCAAGGAGATCGCCTACTTCATGAAGATCTACCCCGCGTGAGGCTAGTCCTTTGTGGACGTAAGCCATGGTGGAATAGACAAGGTTGCTTCTTCGTGGACCCTTCGTGGGTGGAGCCCTCCGTGGACTCGCGCAGCCGTTACCCTCCATGGGTTGAAGTCTCCATCAACGTGGACGTACGATAGCACCACCAATCGGAACCACGCCAAAAATCACCATGTCTTCATTGCGTTTGAAATCTCCGATCCCCTCCTTTACTTACATATGCAATTGTTTACTTTCCGCTGCTACACTCTTAGAATTGCATGTATAGGGTGTGTAAAACCCCAAAAATTTAACCATATTTTTATTAAATAAAATTTGGCCAGAAATAAAATTTTGAATTTTATTAGGTCTTTTATTTATTTTAGAGTATTTTCTGTTTTCTGTTTTCCAAAATTCTTCCCTCCATTTAGAATTTTTTGTAAAATATTGTGGGATTTGGTAGTTGTCTTAAATCAATTCAATTATATTTAAAATAACAATAGGAAATATTTTCATAATAAAATTTTGCACAAGATAATTCTTTTAAAGGCTTTTTCAATACTTTAAATGCTTCTGTTACACTACAACCATTTTAAATAATTCTTTAAAAATTCCACAAAAATTATGAGAGGTCATGTGATGTCTATAGATCACTTTTATGCAAAAACCCAACTTGGTCTTTTGAAAATTTTGTGTAAAACATCCTATTTTAAATTCTGTCCCATTCTTGAGTTTTAACTACAGCCTCAATTTTTATTGCTCCAAAAATTCTGCAATTATTCCCACCTATTGTCCTTCCAACCAAACCCTTAAGTCCAGAAGATCAGCCCCAATTACCTCATTTTAGTTCACCAAATAAAGCCTCCAATTTTCTGTCCAGAATGGTATTTCTCCAAAACTTGCACTAGCAAGTTTCTCCTTTTCACAAAACAACTCCACCATCATCTTTATCTTATAAAGAGACACCATGCTGCCAAATCTCACTTACAACAAAGTCTCCTAGATTGCCTTAGCATTTTGTCAAACAGGTAAGGTGCATGGCAGAATTTGGCAAAGGTTTTAAACATGCATTGCACACTTGCTCTTCTGGCCAAAACAGCATGTCCAGTAGCCTTGCCATTCTTGTTTGCATCACTCTATCAAAAACCAGCTCTTTTGGGTCAGCCTAGGTCACCCTGGCATTTCACCGAGCAGCTGGTCGGCGTGCCAAGCACGTGGCCAGAGTGCCCGTTTGGCACTGTCGGCATTGCCGCCACCCCGCGGCTCTACTGCCGCTCCAGCACGGGAGCCACTCTATCTAGCTTCGCGAGGAAACAACGAGCCTCGCCGACACCTCTCCGCGTCGCCTACCGCCGACCACGCCGCCCACAGCCACCGCCCGATGAATACCACCCCGCCAGGCCTCTGCCCGAGCCGCCTCGCCCTAATTGCCAATGGCTAGGCCTCATCCACGGCTCGCCGACCGCATAACGGCCTCACCGACCTCCACCGTCCTCCAACCACCTTAGCGGCGCCATCAATGGCCACCCGCCGACGAGCCGTTCTCTGGAAGCCAACGAACCGCCTTACCCCGCGTATAAATAGACGCCCGAGCTCGCCCCGCTCCTCGTTAACTGGCCACACTCTCCCCGCAAGCCACCCCGGGCAGCCAAACGACTGGGAGAGGCCGTCTTCCTCCTCTCCGGCAGCATCTGCCGCCGCCACTTCCATGAAGCCTTCCACCTCTCCAGTACCTCCCCCTCTCCACTCTCTGCACCAGGAGCCTCCTCGCAGTCCCGCGAATCCGTCCCCGCTCTTAATTTTGCTCGGGAGCCGCCATAGATGGGAGCCGCAACCTGCTCGACTCCATCGTCCGCCGGGAAGCTCGCCGTCGGCGACTCCGTCCATCCCGGCGACCAAGGAGGGTACCCTCAGGAGCACCTCGACGCCCTGAACACGAAGATGGCCTCAGCTCCCCGAACGGTGTCGCCGTTCGCCGGCGAGCCTCACCGGAGCGCCGCCTCTGTTCGGCCAGAGGAGAGGGCGCGCGCGGTGACTAGTCAAACCTGACCAGTGGGCCAGGCAGGCCCACTGTCAGTGACCAGCGCCACGCCAGCTCACCCGTAAATGGACACGGGTTCCGGAGAGACCGCCTTCACGCGAGGAAAATGTAATCCAAGAGTACACATTCGACGTCAACAGCTTCCCCGCGCGGCCGAACGGCTGGGCTCGGCCCAGTAGCGACAGGAGGCTAAGCAGCGCTCAGGGCGCGCCTCTGCCTCTTTACCTTTTTCTTTTTCCGCCTATTTCAAATATTTCCACAGAAACTAATTCAAATCCAAATTTGATGATTCAAATTTCTAAATACTTATAAAATCATTCTCAATTATTATAGCTATGGTGAACTTTTTTCCTCACCTGTGTCTCCACTCGATCTTTTAAATAGTCCATTTCCTTAATTATCTCAGCTTAGAAAATTCCTAGGAAAATCATATGAACTCCAAATAATTTGATTCTTTTTATGTTATTCCTTATTTTTCCTCTAGTTTATTTTAGCATTTATTTAAAAAAAATTCCAAACAACTTTTTAGCACTGTTTGGACTTTATGTGGTAATTGCAATATTTTTGAAAATAGGAAATGGAGGGAAGATAAAATTTTCAAACTTTTGGAGTGCACCCAATATTTCTGCATGATCAAGGCAAGCATCTAGAACACTTGATATGGTGATTGCATGGTTAAATATTTGCAAGGAAAAATTGAATTATGAATATGTTGAATTCAAATAAAAATTTGCATATTGCTAGATATGCATGCATGATCCCTTGAAAATATTTTATCTCCATTTAAATATGAAGTATGAGTGAGCATGGTTATTTTCACATGCTCATGTTGGTCCAGACTAATCTGCAGGAAAGAATCAGTCACGAGAAACGTGACCGTGAAACTGAAATCTCGTTGTGACGAGAATGATCAGTGAGGGCGTGTTGGGACATGCCAGATGGTGACCCTGTTGGGTATTACCGAGGAAATATGTTGTGCTAACCACTGCAGGAAAAACTTAATCTCCTGAGTCGACCGTAGATCGAGTCTTGTTCCGGTAACCACCATACTTGTTTCGTGCTGCCACTTGTCCCTGCCGCAGGTAGGGTACGGTTCAGTAAGTTGTTAACCCCTTTCCTGCACACACCGTACAGAGAGGCCATAGTGAAAGATACCATTGGCCCATGGTAGGCATGTCACTTGGTCCGGGGGCATGGGTGTCTCCGGTTGTAGCCGGAGTGGGGTCACACCCCTGTTTGTGCGCCGATATAAATATTGTGATCCCATGCTATTGGAGGCCGTTGAATGAGGCCTTCCCACTTAGAGTTTTACTCTATCATTGCCTTGGGTGATTCCTGGCTTTGGTAGGTTAAAACTGGTATGTGCGGGTCTGGTGTGTTTTCAACCCAAAGGCCGTAATGGGAATTAGTGAGCGTCTCGGTGCTGGCTAAAAAAATCCTTTACTTGTGGGTAAAGAGTACACCCTCTGCAGAGTTATACCTATTCGAATAGCCGTGTCCGCGGTTAAGGACTATAGTCTGGGTTGGTCAAGTGTCGGTCTTAGTGTCGGTCTCCGGAGGAAAATAATTAAAATTGAGCATGATTTATTTTGCAGGATAATTATTGTCGCCACTGACGCTATCATGAATATTATGGTTGCCATGAATATTATTGTTATTATTATGGACTAACCGTTTCTCTTATTTTTATTTTCTGAGTATCTCATGGGCTGGCTAGACTACCCGGGATACTCATTTATTTTCAAGACCTCTCGAGGCGTCGCTTGAGTTTCGGGCGGTCTGTCTCGCCCGATTCTCTTTTAGACACCCATTTGGCATTTCTTTTCAAGACCTCTCGTGGCGTCGCTTGAGTTTTCGGGCGGTCTGTCTCACCCGATTCTCTTTTAGACACCCGTTTGGCATTTCTTTTCAAGACCTCTCGTGGCGTCGCTTCAGTTCTCGGGCGGTCTGTCTCGCCCGATTCTCTTTTAGATACCCGTTTGGCATTTCTTTTGGATTCTCGGGCGGTTCAGTCTCGCCCGATTGTCCACTTTTAATTTTCTTGGTTTGTCACTAACATTTTAAATTCTGCACATGCTAATATTTATCATGCCATGTTTTAAATATCACTCAGCATGAGCATATCATTTAATCCATCAGGGGCATATGCATTCAGCACCGTATTAATATTCATCATGCCATGCTTTAATTTCGTTCAGCATATGCATTAAACCATCATGATCATATGCATTCGGTATATCTTTTGTTCATTATGTTTGCGAGTACATTCAAACGTACTCACTGGCTTGTCCCTGGCTATTTTATTGGCCAGGTCAGGATTTCGACAAGGAGTATTACCACGACGACCATGCGGATCCTAGGATAGCAGCCACGCGGGATAGGAATTATCCGGGTCAGCTGTTCCTGTGGGAATGGAGCCCCATCGACGTTGGAGAACCACGAGTCGCTCCCGCCATCCTCACTAGAAATCATTGTTGTATCATTAGACCTTTATGGTCTTGTATCCAATCCTTGTAATTGCTTGGTAATCAGTAACAAGGACGTGTTCACCTGTAACAGTAATCCTGGGCTGGTGATGACACGAGGGGTTAATTTCTGGGATATCATGTCTCGGAAATCCGGCCCCGACAGCCTTGGTATCAGAGCCAGGCTGACCACTGGCTAATCCTATCTTAGCCTGGTCATTATCCTTAAGTTTCCACACCATTCCAAATCTTTTCTGTCCGTAGCCAAGCCCAACTCATCCGATAAGCCTACACAATGACCAGCCGACATCTTTTCACAGTCGGTGCCCAACCTATCAGCCCTGCCCATAGGCCGTGTGCCTGTGGCCGACACCCGAGTTGTCCCATCCGCAAGCGTGCGATGGAAGACTCTGCTGGCTTATAAAGGAAGCCTTGCCCAACTCAGCACATCACAGCCTCACTCCCAGTTCGATATCCGATCACCAAGATGCCTGGCCCCATCGTTCACAACGAGACCACCGCAGTCGAGCTTGGTGACTTTGTGGTCATCCTCGCCAATCTCACCCGTCGTGCTTTCGGCATCGAAGAGCCGCCTGAGTATGTTGTGTACCAGGAGCACACGAGCGATGCCATCCACCACTTCTGGGCCACGGTGCACATCTACGGGAGGGGCACCGCATCGGAACGCCCCTACCGGTTCACCGGGAGGACGACCTCCGACGAGCCCCAAGCCATCCAACTGGCAGCCCGAGAGGCTATCGTTCAACTCCGGCATCTGTCGCCGAGAGTTAACATCCGCCCCTTCTACTACTACCCTAGACGTGAAGGCTATGGTAGCCCGACCCAGGTCGCCAACGGAGACCATGAGTCGGATCCTGCCCTGGTGCATCTGGTGCGCTACCTGAGAGCGCAAGAGGCACTATTCGATCAGGTCACCCTTGATCTGATTGCGACCCGCAGGACGCTCGCTCTCCTGACCCCGGTGAGAAGTGAAGCTGCAACCGCCACCGACACCCCGATAGTGCTGTTTGGGAGGCCTGTTGAGCCCCCAAGTTCTGCCCCTGTTATCTACTCGGGCAGTGCCTTCGCCTCCCCCGAGGAACCCCGTCGTCTCTTGGAGACCCACCCCAACGGGACGGTGACCTCGACACCCCGCGAAGGGCACCACCGCTACCCCAGCCCAGTAGCTCCCCATCCGACCCCGGTTAACTCCGACACTGAAGCTCACGGAGAGGCCTCGACATCTACAAGACGCGCCTGGCTAGATGTCGATGAGGTGGACCGAGTCCACCAATATTGTTGTAGAGCCTTAGTGGCCCTGTTACCCTGTATTTTCATAGTAGCAGTTGTATGGTGTAGTAAGTTCGTAAACCACTTGTGTGCCAATGGTAGTATGCGTGCCCTGTCATAAATTGTTGACGTGTGGTGACTGAGTGAATTCTGGACGTGACTGCCGAACCCCCCCTAACCGACACGCACAGTAATACGTCACATTCCTTGTTGGGATCGAGGTCTGAGTTTTTGACCAGACAGCCCTGCGCCGGAACTGGTGCACAAGTCGTACTGGCACCGCTTCATGTTTCCTCACCCAGGCACTCTATAAGAGGCCATATCGGCAAATCACACCAGCCATCATCACCTCGAGCACTGCTTTTTCCCCATCCACCCATCCATGTCTCACCCCGGAGTTTACCTGAGAACCCCCGATACAAGCCCTGGTAGTTTTGTTAAGATTTTGTGGGATTTTACCCGCAACACCCTTGGTTCCATCCACCCACCCCAGTATGAGCTGTACAAGATGAGGATCACCTCTGATTGCTCGAAATATTGGGCAGTTGTGCACATCCCACCAGCAGATTTAAACCAAGGCCCTCCATATGTTATCTTCATCGGGAGATCCATGCCAACCTCAGGCGTGGCCATTGAGTCTGCTGCTTATGAAGCAGTTACCCGTCTTCGATTTGCGGTACCCTGTGCTAGTGCAAGGGAATACTGCTATTTCCTGAGCCGCACATCTTTTGGAGCAGAAGCTACGTTCCGCTGTGAACGTATGGAGAGCGATCCAGCCCTGGTCTATCTCATTCAGTATGTGATGGCCCAGGAGCATTTCACCCAACAATTACTGGAGTATCTCCACTATCTTGCTGTTCTGAATCCCCGGATCGCCATTGGCGGACCCCCTCTGCCAACTCAGGAGGGACGAGTTCTTCGTTTGCTTCCTCCACTTCCTCCACTCCCTCCGAAAGAAGAAGGATGTGCTCCAGCACCCGGAACCCTTCCGCAAGACCCCGTAGACCTTACCTTCGAAGCGTAGATGGTTATGAGCATGGTTGCTGCTGCATCCAGCACTTATTTTCGTGATGCAATTTTTTGCAATGTATTTTAGGGCATATGTCATAAGTGCAATGCTGTGTTTGCATTCTCCATAATATTGTTTGTTGTGGTATGCATTTAATTCTTCCGCCCTTAACAAATCTCGAGGACGAGATTTTCTTAAGGGGGGTAGAGTTTGTAACACCCCAAAAATTTAACCATATTTTTATTAAATAAAATTTGGCCAGAAATAAAATTTTGAATTTTATTAGGTCTTTTATTTATTTTAGAGTATTTTCTGTTTTTTGTTTTCCAAAATTCTTCCCTCCATTTAGAAATTTTTGTAAAATATTGTGGGATTTGGTAGTTGTCTTAAATCAATTCAATTATATTTAAAATAACAATAGGAAATATTTTCATAATAAAATTTTGCACAAGATAATTCTTTTAAAGGCTTTTTCAATACTTTAAATGCTACTGTTACAGTACAACCATTTTAAATAATTCTTTAAAAATTCCACAAAAATTATGAGAGCTCATGTGATCTCTATAGATCACTTTTATGCAAAAACCCAACTTGGTCTTTTGAAAATTTTGAGTAAAACATCCTCTTTTAAATTCTGTCCCAATCTTGTGTTTTAACTACAGCCTCAATTTTTATTGCTCCAAAAATACTGCAATTATTCCCACCTATAGTCCTTCCAACCAAACCCTTAAGTCCCGAAGATCAGCCCCAATTACCTCATTTGAGTTCACCGAATAAAGCCTCCAAGTTTCTGTCCAGAATGGTATTTCTCCAAAACTTGCACTAGCAAGTTTCTCCTTTTCACAAAACAACTCCACCATCATCTTTATCTTCTAAAGAGACACCATGCTGCCAAATCTCACTTACAACAAAGTCTCCTAGATTTCCTTAGCATTTTGTCAAACAGGTGAGGTGCATGGCAGAATTTGGCAAAGGTTTTAAACATGCATTGCACACTTGCTCTTCTGGCCAAAACAGCATGTCCAGTAGCCTTGCCATTCTTGTTTGCATCACTCTATCAAAAACCAGCTCTTTTGGGTCAGCCTAGGCCACCCTGGCATTTCACCAAGCAGCTGGTCGGCGTGCCAAGCACGTGGCTAGAGTGCCCGTTTGGCACTGTCGGCATCGCCGCCACCCCGCGGCTCTACTGCCACTCCAGCACGGGAGCCACTCTATCTAGCTTCGCGAGGAAGCAACGAGCCTCGCCGACACCTCCCCACGTCGCCTACCGCCGACCATGCCGCCCACAGCCGCCGCCCGACGAATAACACCCCGCCAGGCCTCTGCCCGAGCCGCCTCGCCCTAATTGCCAACGGTTAGGCCTCATCCACGGCTCGCCGACCGCATAACGGCCTCACCGACCTCCACCGTCCTCCAACCACCTTAGCGGCGCCATCAATGGGCACCCGCCGACAAGCCGTTCTCTGGAAGCCATCAAACCGCCTTACCCCGCGTATAAATAGATGCCCGAGCTCGCCCCACTCCTCGTTAACTGGCCACACTCTCCCCGCAAGCCACCCCGGGCAGCCAAACGACTGGGAGAGGCAGTCTTCCTCCTCTCCGGCAGCTTCTGCCGCCGCCAATTCCTTGAAGCCTTCCACCTCTCCAGTGCCTCCCCCTCTCCACTCTCTGCACCATGAGCCTCCTCGCGGTCCCGCGAATCCGCCCCCGCTCTTAATTTTGCTCGGGAGCCGCCGTAGATGGGAGCCGCAACCTGCCCGACGCCATCGTCTACCGGGAAGCTCGCCGTCGGCGACTCCGTCCATCCCGGTGACCAAGGAGGGTACCCACAGGAGCACCTCGACGCCCTGAACACGAAGATGGCCTTAGCTCCCCGAACGGCGTTGCCGTTCGCCGGTGAGCCTCGCCGGAGCGCCGCCTCTGTTCGGCCAGAGGAGAGGGCGCGCGCGGTGACTGGTCAAACGTGACCAGTGGGCCAGGCGGGCCCACTGTCAGTGACCAGCGCCACGCCAGCTCACCCGTAAGTGGACACGGGTTCTGGAGAGACCGTCTTCGCGCGAGGAAAACGTAATCCAATAGTACGCGTTCGACGTCAATAGCTTCCCCGCACGGCCGAACGGCTGGGCTCGACCCAGTAGCGACATGAGGCTAAGCAGCGCTCAGGGCGCGCCTCTACCTATTTACCTTTTTCTTTTTCCGCCTATTTCAAATATTTCCATAGAAACTAATTCAAATCCAAATTTGATGATTCAAATTTCTAAATACTTATAAAATCATTCTCTATTATTATAGCTAAGGTGAAACTTTTTCCTAAGCTGTGTCTCTACTGGATCTTTTAAATAGTCCATTTCCTTAATTATCTCAGCTTAGAAAATTCCTAGGAAAATCATATGAACTCCAAATAATTTGATTCTTTTTCTATTATTCCTTATTTTTCCTCTAGTTTATTTTAGCATTTATTTAAAAAAAATCCAAACAACTTTTTAGCACTGTTTGGACTTTATGTGGTAATTGCAATATTTTTGAAAATAGGAAATGGAGGGTAGATAAAATTTTCAAACTTTTGGAGTGCACCCAATATTTCTGCATGATCAAGGCAAGCATCTTGAACACTTGATAAGGTGATTGCATGGTTAAATATTTGCAAGGAAAAATTGAATTATGAATATGTTGAATTCAAATAAAAATTTGCATATTGCTAGATATGCATGCATGATCCCTTGAAAATATTGTATCTCCATTTAAATATGAAGTATGAGTGAGCATGGTTATTTTCACATGCCCATGTTGGTCCGGACTAATCTGCAGGAAAGAATCAGTCACGAGAAACGTGACCGTGAAACTGAAATCTCGTTGTGATGAGAATGATCAGTGAGGGCGTGTTGGGACATGCCAGATGGTGACCCTATTGGGTATTACCGAGGAAATATGTTGTGCTAACCACTACAGGAAAAACTTAACCTCCTGAGTCGACCGTAGATCGAGTCTTGTTCCGGTAACCCCCATACTTGTTTCGTGCTGCCACTTGTCCCTGCCGCATGTAGGGTACGGTTCAGTAAGTTGTTAACCCCTTTCCTGCACACACCGTACAGAGAGGCCATAGTGAAAGATACCATTGGCCCATGGTAGGCATGTCACTTGGTCCGGGGGCATGGGTGTCTCCGGTTGTAGCCGGAGTGGGGTCGCACCCCTGTTTGCACGCCGATATAAATATTGTGATCCCATGCTATTGGAGGCCGTTGGATGAGGCCTTCCCACTTAGAGTTTTACTCTATCATTGCCTTGGGTGATTCCTGGCTTTGGTAGGTTAAAACTGGTATGTGCGGGTCTGGTGTGTCTTCAACCCAAAGGCCGTAATGGGAATTAGTGAGCGTCTCGGTGCTGGCTAAAGAAATTTTTTACTTGTGGGTAAAGAGTACACCCTCTGTAGAGTTATACCTATTCGAATAGCCGTGTCCGCGGTTAAGGACTATAGTCTGGGTTGGTCAAGTGTCAGTCTTAGTGTCGGTCTCCGGAGGAAAATAATTAAAATTGAGCATGATTTATTTTGCAGGATAATTATTGGCGCCACTGACGCTATCATGAATATTATGGTTGCCATGAATATTATTGTTATTATTATGGACTAACCGTTTCTCTTATTTTTATTTTCTGAGTATCTCATGGGCTGGCTAGACTACCCGGGATACTCATTTATTTTCAAGACCTCTCGAGGCGTCGCTTGAGTTTCGGGCGATCTGTCTCGCCCGATTCTCTTTTAGACACCCATTTGGCATTTCTTTTCAAGACCTCTCATGGCGTCGCTTGAGTTTTCGGGCTGTCTGTCTCGCCCGATTCTCTTTTAGACACCTGTTTGGCATTTCTTTTCAAGACCTCTCGTGGCGTCGCTTGAGTTCTCGGGCGGTCTGTCTCGCCCGATTCTATTTTAGACACCCGTTTGACATTTCTTTTGGATTCTCGGGTGGTTCAGTCTCGCCCGATTGTCCACTTTTAATTTTCTTGGTTTGTCACTAACATTTTAAATTCTGCACATGCTAATATTTATCAAGCCATGTTTTAAATATCAGTCAGCATGAGCTTATCATTTAATCCATCAGGGGCATATGCATTCAGCACCGTATTAATATTCATCATGCCATGCTTTAATTTCGTTCAGCATATGCATTAAACCGTCATGATCATATGCATTCGGTATATCTTTTGTTCATTATGTTTGTGAGTACATTCAAACATACTCACTGGCTTGTCCCTGGCTATTTTATTTGCCAGGTCAGGATTTCGACAAGGAGTATTACCATGACGACCATGCGGAGCCTAGGATAGCAGCCACGCGGGATAGGAATTATCCGGGTCAGCTGTTCCTGTGGGAATGGAGCCCCATCGACGTTGGAGAACCACGAGTCGCTCCCACCATCCTCACTAGAAATCATTGTTGTATCATTAGACCTTTATGGTCTTGTATCCAATCCTTGTAATTGCTTGGTAATCTGTAACAAGGACGTGTCCACCAGTAACAGTAATCCTGGGCTGGTGACGACACGAGGGGTTAATTTCTGGGATATCATGTCCCGGAAATCCGGCCCCGACAGGGTGATGCTTGACTTGTATACTTGCTAAAATCTGCCTACATCTAAAATTGGGAAAAGGTTAGGTTTTTATTTGGTCAAGTAGTCTAATCACCCCCCTCTAGACATACTTTCGATCCTACAAGTGGTATCAGAGCATTGGTCTCTATAGCCTTGGTTTCACAACCTAGGAGAGTATGGCGTCTAGTGAGAGTAATTATCATTGTAGAGGTCCATATTTTAATGGTACAAACTTTGCTAGTTGGAAACATATGATGAAAATGCATATTCTTGGTCATAACCCCGTCGTTTGGGCTGTTGTTCGTGTTGACTTGCAAGATGATTTCTTTGAGGATGGCAAGGAACCGGATCGTGATGCAACCCCAGAAGAATTGAAGATGTTGCAATACAATGCTCAAGCTTCTGACATTCTCTTCAACGGTTTGTGTCCTGAGGAATTCAACAAAATCAGTCGCCTCGAGAATGCAAAGGAAATTTGGGATACTTTGGTTGATATGCATGAGGGTACCGAGTCCGTCAAGGAATCTAAGTTGGACATGCTTCAAAGTCAACTTGACAAGTTCAAGATGAAGGATGGTGAAGGAGTCGCATAAATGTACTCTAGGCTTGCTCTCATCACAAATGAGATTGCCGGCTTAGGAAGTGAAGAGATGACCGACAAATTCATCATTAAGAAGGTACTTAGAGCTTTGGATGGAAAATATGATACCGTTTGCACATTGATCCAAATGATGCCAAATTACAAAGATCTCAAGCCCACGGAAGTCATTGGAAGGATTGTTGCTCATGAGATGTCACTCAAGGACAAAGAGGAGCTACACAACAAATCAAGTGGTGCTTACAAAGCCTCAACCAATGCTCCAACAACTCCAAGTGACAAGCTAGTATCCAATGAAGAGATAAGCCTAATGGTGAAAAGATTCAACAAGTTCTACAAGAACAAAGGGAAAGAAAGAAGCTCTAGCTCAAGACACTATGAGAGAAGATCATCAAGTCGTGACCGTAATTGCTACAATTTTGGAAAACCCGGACACTATTCCAATGAGTGTACGGCTCCCTACAAGAAAAGAGATGAATCACCAAGAGGAAGACATAGAAGGGATGAATCACCTCATAAGGAGAGAAGGAGTAGAGATGATCGTTATGAACGAAGACACTCTCGAAGAAGCAAGGATTCGGAGAGGAATGACAAGTCATCAAAGAGCTACACAAGAAGAAGACATCAAGCTCATGTTGGTGAATGGGTTTTCGGCTCCGACTCCGACAACCACTCCGAGAGAACTTATCACTCCAACTCCGACTATAGTCAAGATGAAGGTGTTGCCGGACTTGCTCTTGTGTCATCCAACTCCCATGATCTATTTGACTCACCAAATGAAGGAATTGGAAGATGCTTCATGGCAAAAGGCCCCAAGGTATCACACCCCGAGTATCTTGATTTCAATAGTGATGAAGATGATTTGCTTGGTGATGATGATTTACTTATTGATAAGGCTAGTGATGTGAGCTATAATGAAAATGCTAGTAATCATTATAGTCAAGAGGAAACGAGTGACAATGCTATGAAGGAGATTGAGCATCTAACTAAAGAACTAAATGCTCTTAAGTTAGCTCATGAAACAACTCAAGAGGATCATAGAGAACTTCTAATAACTCATGAGAAGCTACACTTTGAGAAGCTAAATTTAGAGCAAGAGCATGAGTTTCTTAAAGCTATCAATGACGATCTTCGAAAGAAGAGTTCTTCATATTTTGCCAAACATTTACTCTTGTCTACCTTTATGCCACAAGTTAAACCTAAGCAAACTAGTAACAATGGTAAAAAGGGTTCTACCTCTAGTAGTAACAATAACAATGCTAAATCCAATATTGTTGCTACTAGTAGTTCTATTGATTCCACTAATGATTCTCTTAGCCAAGTTACACTTGAGCAAGAAAATATTCTATTGAAAGGAATTATAGAAAAAGGTGTCTACAAGAGCCTTGCCGGGAGTAAGCAATTTGAGGAAATTGTACGCAAGCAAGGAAGGCACCGGAAGAACCAAGGTGTTGGTTTTGAACAAAAGTTCAATGCCAATGGAGTTGAGTGGGAAGAAGATCAATACCCCAAGATGAAGTTTGTTCCTCAACAAGAGAAGCATGATCCTACTTCCTTCAAGGGAACACAAGCTCAAGAAGATCTCCCACCACAAGATCACAAGCTAAAAGGCAAGGACAAGCTTCAAGAAGAGATTGAGTCATTTGAAGAAGCTCCTCAAGCCTTGGTCAAGTGGGTTCCCAAGACTTCATCAAGTTCTACTTCATCAAGTGCTACTACAACTCCAAGGATTCCCATCAAGTTGATGTGGGTCCAAAAGAAGAAGAACTAGAGAGTTCTTGAGGGTGACTCCACCAACAAACTTCACTCATATTCATTTATGGCAAGAACTTGTGCAACCAACTTCCACATCTTGCACTAGTTCATGGAGTCACAAACCCTCTTGTTGGTAAGGCATGGGACAAGGTAGTCATTGCATTCATGGACATCATCATATGCATATTTCACTCTATGTCTATGGATATCCTTGTATGTTCCTTGTGTGGGACTAACCCATGTAGGTATTGAAAGCACAAAACTCCAAAGGATTGCTCCCAACTCTTGATGGTCTACATCAACATTGAGCATCCACATCTTCAACATCTAGATGAAGTCATCATCGACAAAACCCAAGGTTAGTTCATCCCTCTTTGGGGGGATATCACATCTAGGGGGAGCTTTGCTCTAAACAATTGAGCTAAAGCAACTCTAATGGTGTGAACACATCAATGATTTATGTAAAAGTGGCAACCCCACTTGTGCTTAAACGATGAGTATAACCTATGATCAAATGTTCTCATTTGACTCCTAAGTCAATATACTCATATATAGATGACCTAGTCATCGCCATTGCTTGATACATGCTAGAATTGGTTGTGCATGTTTGACACATATTTCTTTTGCTATCTTATTGTGTGAGCATGTTGGTTTGCATGTTTTCTTCATTCAAGGACATCCATTTGTTGTTTTGACTGTCTTGTTTTTTTCTGGCCAAGTGGATGTACAAGAATGCCTAAGTACCTTCTCTAGCTATCTATGCTTTCTTGTCTCAAATTCTATTCTTGCTACATCACAAAAATTGAACAGGTCATTTTCGGACCCTCCGAGTGAGGAGCACTCGGAGCCACCGATCTGAAAGGGCTGAACCTCCAAAACATTCTACATGATTTCGGCCGAACCAATCCACTCACACTCGGTCCAACTGAAATCATATAGATTGATCTAGGTTTCCATCTCGGTGTCACCGAGCTAAACCATTTCAGCGCCACCGATGTGCTAAACTGCCTGAAGTTACACATATCGGTGCCACCGAGTTGTCCAACTCGGAGCCACCGACAGCACACGGGTATATATACTTCGCGGGCCCGAACGATTGAAATTTCTCAAACCTTTTCGTTCCCGCACCCCGTTGCTGCCGTCGCCCAGGTCTCCGGATCATCGCCCTTGTCTCCAGCGCGCCTTCGCCGCCGGAATCCGTCGCCGTCAACGGCAATCTGCTCCGCCGTTGTCGCCGTAGAGGATCTCCACCAAGTTAGGGTGCAATTCGACCCCTTTCATGCTCTAAATTCTGATTCAATGCACGAATGGATTGCCATTATTCTTGCCACGGATTGAGAACTTCCTTTACACTGCAAATTCCATAGATTAAATTCGAGTAAAAAATTTAGGTTTAAGTTTCCGCCGAACGCATCTCGGACCAACCGATTAGAGATTTTCGGAGTCACCGATTTGGCCCCAGGCCATTGCACTAGTACGTCTCGGAGCCACCGAGTTGTACGAATCGGTGAGACCGAAAGTAAAGTCTCTATGAAACCCTAGCATCTCGGAGACATCGAACCCCATCTCGGTCTGACCGAAATGGAGTGTAAAGTTTCTGTTGAGTGCTTCGGTATCACCGAGATGATCAACTCGGTCCATCCGAAATGCCTTCTGTGAAAACTTGAAACTAAGATTTGAACTCAATTTTTATGAAAAACATCTGCTTTTTGTGATGACTCATCTACTCTGCCCATACCATCTATTCACAGGGTCAGCTTTGCAAGATGTCTGATGCCAGTGGCAGCCAGAACATGTCAGAGCAGCACACTGATCTCAGTTCAGGCTCTAGTCCTAAGGAAAGCTTTTATGAGGGAGAGAGAAGCTCTCCAGATCTTCCGAAGGCTGCAACAAGGACAAGGAAGAAGAGAACCTCAGATGATGAGGATGAGGACTTTGTTGCTAGTGAAGCAGCATCAAAGAAAAAGAGAGTTGTGCTTGCAAAGGAGTATAGCACCAAACCATCTGCTAGAACCAAAGAGAAGACAACAGTCAAGAAAGTCACTAAGGAAACTATGACATTCACACTTGAGGAACCAAGTGATGCAGAGGCAGCTGCTGCATCAAAGAAGAAGAGGGCAAGGAAAACTGTTGCTCGTGTACTAGGCAAGCCCTCCATGGTTGAAGAAGAGGAGGAAGAGGAGGAGCTAGCAGCTGATGCACCTCCTGCAAAGTCTCAGAAGCTTATGTCTGGTGCCATAAGGACTGCTGCCCCCACCAAGTCCAAGCCAAAAGCTCCAGCACCCAAGAGGTCAACTAGAAACATTCCTGCTACAGAGAAGAACAAGGCCCCAGTGCCTGAAGCTGATGTTGATGAGGAGCCACTAGTGCTCAGAAAATTGAAGCCCAAGATTCCAGATCATGACAATGCACACCCAGTCGCTGAAAACATGATGCTCAAGAAGGACAAAGGACTGTGTCAATGGAGATTGTCAGATCCTTATGATGCCAGAAGAACTGCTTGTGATTACCGCTTCCAGACTAGAGAACAACAAGACTTCTATGAGACTGTACTGCTTGATAAGAAGCCAATCGTCAGTGACATGAGATGGGTGGATTGGAAGTACATCGATGCAAATGAAGACTACTTCCCCCATGTTCATGAGAGTTTCAGGATAGCTGGTGTCGATGAATTTGTGGGACAGAAGCTTACAAAGTGGAATGATGAGATGATCATGCAATTCTACTCCACAGCTCATTTTTATCCAGATGACAGAATTGTGTGGATGACTGAGGGATCCAGATACCAGTCGATCATCTCTGAGTGGGCTACTCTTCTTGGTGCTCCAGAAGAAGAAGATGATGACATTGACATTTATGCCAAGCTTAAGATGGACCACAATTCCATGGCTAATATGTACACAGCTATTCTAGAGAAGGACATCGAGACACACAAGCTAGGGTGAGTGAAGCACTTGCTACCTGGTTTGGCCACCACTAACACTATCTTGAGGTACACTCTGTTGCCCAAGTCATGAGATGATAAGATGATACGTGGCCACTCCATCAACTTGCTGCACCTCTTTGATACACCTCAAAAGTTCAAGGTGATGAGCTTGATAGTTGAAACCATCAAGAGGATAACTGCTAATCAGAAGAGATCTTGCGGATATGCTCCACACATTCAGATGCTCATCAACTCCAAGGTTGGAACGAGCACTTATCTTCTTGATCGTGAGCATCTCCCACTGCATCCAGAGTTCGAGGACAATGTTGTAGTGATGGACCCTTCGCATCCTACATCTGCTCAAGCACAAGAGAGGATCCGAGTAGCCGCAGAAGCAAAAGCAGCCAAGGAGGCATCTGCTCCCAATGCACCCATTGCAAACCTCAAGTCGAAGAATGACCAGATGACTTATCTGCTAGAAGCCACCCAGAGGATTGAGCGAAGTCTGGCCAACCTCACCCAGAACCAGGCTAGCTAAGAGAAGATAGTCGAGACTAAGATTCATGATCTTGATGTAAAGATCACTGAGGTACAGACCATTGTGGAGAAGCTGAAAGATGACGTTGATGCAGCCAGGGCCGCTTTTGATGACAGTGGAGATGACAGACCTACTACCGAGAGATTCTAGACAGTACCTACAGCAGCCAGGTCTGGTGCAGTGCCTGTTGCGGATCCGAGGACCACAGTCTCTGCACCTGCTGCAGCAGCTACAGTGCCACCTCCAGTCTCTACTCCACCAGCCCAGCAGACGTCAGCTGAAGCCTTCGCGGATGCACTTCTTTCAACGCCATCTATGCACACCGGAGCTGCCAGCCGGAGATCACCTTCAGGAGTTTTCGAGGATCATGCCTAGAGAGCCACATAGTCCTATACCTATTCGAACTTTTTGGTACTTGTTGCCAAAGGGGGAGAATTTGTATAGATCATAGGCTTCGAGAGAGAGTGTCTTGCTCGTTGGTTTTTCTCGATTTCTTTTGCTACTATTTGCTTTATGCTACTTTAGTTTGATGTGTGCTTGATACTACGTGTGTGAGATACTTTGAAGTACTTTGATTGTTATGTTCGTGAGATACTTTGTGTGATTGATCATACTATGCTTCATGTGATGCTTAATGATTATCCTTATCATTATCTTTGTTTGATCATTCACTTATGTCTTTGGTGATGCGTGCCTACTATTCCATTCATATCTTTTTGCGCGCTCCACCAAGTTGTATGTGACATGAAAGAGTGACCCATGATCCTAATCGATTGTGCATTTGCATTCAAACGCAAATTCTTAATAATGCACAAATTTAGGGGGAGCTCTTGCTTATCACATACTTCTCAAAGCGATGATGTATTTCAATCATTTAATCATTTGTCGAAGCTTTGATCTATATGTTGTCATCAATTACCAAAATGGGGGAGATTGAAAGCACATTTGCTCCCTTGGTGGTTTTGGTAATTCATAACAACATATATCTCATTGAACTAATGTCCATTCAAGTTAAAGATTTCAGGATGTTCAATGATTGGCATGGCAAGGGCTAGAGATGTGGACCCTTCAAAATGCTAAGGACATAGATTGGCAAAAGATCAAGACTCTACATTTTTGGTTTAGTGATCCAAGATCACATTGAGTCCATAGGAAAGCCAATACTATTAAAAGGGGACGAGGTGTTGCTTAATGGTCTTTTTGCTCAAGTGCTTAGTGACAGTACTCCAAAACCCTCAACCACTTTCTCCATCCAAATATGTCCAAAACCTACATTCCAACTCGGCCCCACCGAAATTCTCTATCCGGAGCCACCGAGTTCATCTGGACTTAGCCACTGCCAAAACCCTAACAAATCGGATCCACCGATATGGATCTCGGTCCCACCGAGATGGCCTTGCCAACTCTCTGTAATCGTTTGCACTTACTTCGGTCCCACTGAGTTTTGCAAATCGGTCGCACCGAGATGGCTTGCCAACTCTCTGTTGCCTTATTGCTTCACTTCGGTCCTACCGAGTCGATGCAATCGGTGCCACCGAGACGAGGTTTGCCCTAACCATTGCACATCGGTCCATCCAAGTTGTTCTAGTCGGTCCCACCGAGATTCCTAACGTTCATATCTTTTACACAGTTCGGTGCCACCGAGATTTTTGATCGGTGCCATCGAGTTGGGTCAAAAGTGTGTAACGGTTGGATTTTGTGTGGAGGCTATATATACTCCTCCACCACTTCTTACTCAGTAAGGAGAGCCATCAGAACATGCCTACACTTCCACCATACATTTTCTGAGAGAGAACCACCTACTCATGTGTTGAGATCAAGACATTCCAATCCAACCATTTGAACCTTGATTTCTAGCCTTTCCCAAGTTGCTTTCCACTCAAATCCTTCTTCCACCATAGCCAAATCTGTGAGGAGTTGTTTGAGTGTTGGGGAGACTATCATTTGAAGCACAAGAGCAAGGAGTTCATCGACAACACACCGTCTATTACCTTTTGGAGAGTGGTATCTCCTAGATTGGTTAGGTGTCACTTGGGAGTCTCCCCAACACTCAAACAACTCCTCACAGATTTGGGTGCAATTCCAGGCTGCTTTCTGTGCCCGCTATATTCCTCAAGGAATTATGGACTGGAAGAAGCGTGAGTTCCACAACCTTACTCAGGGCAACAAGACTGTGGAGGTTTATCAGCGGGAGTTTCTTGAACTATCTCACTATGCTGAACAGGACATTGCTATTGATGCCCGCAGACAGGAAAAGTTCCATGAAGGGCTCAACCCAGATATCAAGCTCGCACTACCAGTTCAAGACTTCGCCAACTTCGCCACCTTGGTGAACAAGGCCATACAGGTTGAGACTGGTTTGACGGATCACAAGGACGTGCTCAAGCGCACCCATGAAGCGGGCTCATCTTCGGGCTCATCCTCACAGAAGCGCCGCATATGGATTCCTCATAGCGTGTATCGTCCGACTGTTCCTGCACCAAGGCCATCCTATGATGCACCTCGTCTGCCTCCTCCACCACCGAGGCAGCTAAGACCTCAAGCTCCAATGCTTCGAGCTCCTGCTCCCCGTCCCGATAATGGGCTTTGCTTCACATGTGGACGTCCAGGTCACCGTGCCAAAGACTGCCGTCAGAACCAGAACCAGTTGGCACTTCCATCTGCTGGCCGTGGTAATGGCCGTGGCAACAATCAGCTTCGCAAGAAAAATGCCAGGCCTTCTTTTGGTCGTGGTCAGGCTTATCATGTCAACATGAATGAAGATCAAGACCAACCAGCTACTGTGATGGGTACACTTCCTGTTAATTCAGTACCAACTTCTGTTTTATTTGATTCAGGAGCATTGCAGTCTTTCATATCAGAAGAGTTTGCATTCATGCATGGCATTAAACATGAACATTTGCACCGGCCGTTAGTGGTTAACACTCCCGCGAGCCACTGTCGGACCTCTATGTTCAGCCCTATTGTCACCATTGAAATTGAAGGGCTGGAATTCCATGCTTTTCCCATTATTTTGAAGTCTTCCAAAGTTGACCTCATTCTGGGAATGTATTGGTTGAAGGCTCACACCGCCTTAATCAATTGTGCCACTAAAGCCATCCAATTTCTGCACCCCTCGGATGGGATAGTAAATTACCATGCTCATATCATTCAAAATGCCGAGGCTCAAATTTATGCCCTGAATGCATTGAACGCTTCTCCTCTTGAGGGGATCGAAAATGTTCCAGTCGTTCGTGAATTCCAAGATGTCTTTCCAGAAGAACTTCCAGGAGTACCCCCTGTTAAAGCTGTCGAGTTTGTCATCGACCTAAAACCAGGCACCACTCCTATTGCGAAGTGTCCCTATAAGATGCCGCCGCATGAACTTCTTGATCTTAAGGAGGAAATCGACAAGTCACTTCGTAAAGGTTTCATTCGTCCAAGTTCCTCTGCCTGGGGAGCACCTTCTCTCTTTGTCAAGAAGAAAGATGGTACGAACTAGTTGGTCCAAGATTACCGACCTATTAACCAGGCCACCATTAAGAACAAGTATCCGCTTCCTCGGATCAACGATCTGTATGATCAACTTGCTGGATCTTCAATATTCTCTAAACTCGACTTGAGGTTGGGTTATCATCAGATCCAAGTCCACGAAGAGGATATTCCCAAAACTGCCTTTGTTACTCACTATGGTTCATATGAGTACACTGTCATGTCTTTCGGCTTAACTAATGCTCCAGCAACGTTCTGCCGCCTGATGAATTATATCTTCATGGATTACCTCGACAAATTCGTCGTGGTTTATCTAGATGATATTCTGGTATATTCCAAGAATAAGGAAGAACATGCTGAACATCTTCGTCTTATTCTGGAAAAGCTTCGAGAGCATCAACTATATGCCAAATATTCCAAGTGTGAATTCTGGTTATTCGAAGTGACCTACCTTGGTCATGTGATTTCCAAGGATGGCATTGCTGTCAACCCAGAGCGAGTTCAGGCTATTCTTGACTGGACTCCCCCGAAGAATGTCAAGCAAGTCAGAAGTTTTCTCGGACTCGCCAGCTACTGCCGCAGTTTTGTCAAGAACTTCTCAAAGATTGCCAAGCCTCTGACTAATCTGCTTCACAAAGGCATTAAGTTAGAGTGGACAGATAAATGTCAGGAAAGTTTCCAGACCCTCAAGGACAAGCTGACTTCTACACCAGTGCTTGCTCCTCTGGATTCTCGCAAGGACTTCATGATTTATTGCGATGCCTCTCGTCAAGGATTAGGCTATGTCCTGATGCAAGAGCGCAGAGTGATTGCTTATGCCTCGCGACAGTTGTGTCCTCATGAAGAGAACTACCCATTGCATGATCTTGAACTTGCTGCAGTGATATATGCATTGAAGCTGTGGCGACATTACCTCCTTGGTAATCGATGTGAGATATATACGGATCATCAAAGTCTGAAGTATTTGTTTACCCAGCCAGATCTCAATCTCCGCCAACAACGATGGTTGGAAACAATTATAGACTATGACTGTGGTATTTCTTATACCCCTGGCAAAGCTAATGTGATGGTCGATGCCTTGAGCCGCAAGTCCTATTGTAACAACCTCATGGTTCAACGAGCTCAACCCCTTCTTTATGAGGAACTTCGTAAGTTGAACCTTCATATCATTCCACATGGTTCTCTTAATACCCTTGTTTTACAACCAGATCTTGAGAAAGCTGTTAAGTCTGCGCAAGCAAAGGATGCTGAAGTTGATCAGATGAAAAGATATCTTGTCTTTGAAAAGGCCAGAGATTTCTCGCTTGCTGAAGTCGGAACCTTGTATTTCAGAGATTGCATTGTAGTACCTTAGTTCGAACTTATGACCGACAAGGTTATGAAGGAGGCACATGATACACCATTGTCTATTCATCCGGGTAGTACCAAGATGTATCGTGATCTCCGTCGAAGGTACTAGTGGTCTAAAATGAAGCAAGACATTGCTCGCTATGTTGCCGAATGTGACGTTTGCCGTCGCGTTAAAGCAGAACATCAGAAGCCTACTGGAATTCTGCAACCGCTCCCTATCCCTGAGTGGAAATGGGATAAGGTTCAGATGGACCTCATTACCGGCCTTCCCAAGTCGCAGAAAGGTCACGACGCAATTCTTGTCGTCATCGATCAAATCTCCAAAGTTGCACATTTTTTGCCAGTCAAGGAGACGATCACTGCTAGTTAGCTAGCAGAATTGTATATCTCCAGAATTGTATCACTCCACGGTATTCCGAAGGAGATAAGTTCAGACCATGGCAGTCTCTTCACCTCAAAGTTCTGGGCAAGTTTCCAAGAAGCTATGGGAACTCATATAACCTGGAGCTCTGCTTATCTTCCCCAGTCCCAAGGCCAAGTTGAACGAGTGAATCAAGTGCTTGAAGATATGCTGCGTCCATGTGTCATTTCATTTGGCAAGAAGTGGGAGGAATCTCTCCCGTATGCTGAATTCTCATACAACAACAACTATCAAGCTAGCTTAAAGATGGCCCCCTTCGAGGTATTATATGGACGCAAGTGTCGAACCCCTCTGAATTGCTCAGAAACTGGGGAACGGCCGCTCATTGGTCCGGATATTATCCAACACGCTGAAGAGCAAGTCCGTATTGTCCGAGAAAATCTCAAGGCAGCCCAATCTTGCCAGAAGAGCAATTATGATCGTAAACACTGGGGATCGATCTATCAACCTAGTGAGCAAGCTTATCTGCGTGTCACTCCTATGAAGGGCACTCATCGTTTCGGAATCAAGGGCAAGTTAGCTCCTCACTACATCGGCCCCTTCCGTATTCTCGCCAGACGTGGACATGTGGCTTATAAATTGGAGTTGCCACCACAATTCTCTCACATCCACGACGTCTTCCATGTGTCGCAACTTCGTCGTTGTTTCAATGATTTGCACCGAGCAGTGGATCATGAATTTCTCAAATTACAAGATGATCTATCTTATAAAGAGCATCTGATCCGCATTCTCGATCAAGCTGAACATCGGACCCATCAGAAGACAACCAAGTTCCTTAAAGTGCAGTGGTCGAATCATACTGAAGATGAAGCCACTTGGGAACGCGAGGATCGTCTTCGCGAAGAATACCCCGACCTTTTCCCTTCTACCTCCTGAATGCTCGGGACGAGAATTTCTTTTAGAGGAGGAGAATTGTAACACCCCTATGTAATGAGCAACAGTGATCCATAATGATTATGCTAAGTCACCTTGATTTGCAATGCTTGATCATATTGGATTAATATCTCATTTCAAATTCCACCACTAGTTTCAATTCAAATTGCAAGTGAAATTTGAAGTTGCTCAAAAATTGCTGAAAAATAGTTCATCATTTAGCAAATATTCCAAAACAAATAGTTGTTCAGGAAAACAACATCACCATCAAGCTAAATGTGGATTGTGGCAATTAATACAGTGCAAAAACAGCATTTTAAATGCCATTTCATTTATGAAAAATACAAATGAATTCTTCTTGCCTCCAAACTTTTTGTGGCAGTACACAATATTCCCTAGTATTTGTTTTCACCAGTTGCACATTTTTGCAAAAGTCATTTAATGTGAAAAGAAAATGCAAAAGCTGCTGGAAAAAGAAAACAGAAAGCAAAAAGGGAAAAAGGAGAAAAGCTATTGTGGACTGGGCCTAAGTCCACAGTGCGGCCCAGCCCACCTCTCACCGTCTCCCTCCTCTCTCTCTCTCCTATGCGTGTCTGCGTGTTACTGGCCGCGCGCGCGCACCGGCGAGGCGGCGACACCGCGACGCTACAGGCCGGCCGAGAGGATAAGGGCGATGCCCCTCGCCCTTGTCACCCTCCTCATCCACTTCCGCCTCCTCTCTCATCCTCCCTCGCCCGCGCGCGAGCTCACCCGTACGCGTCCGTCGCCGTCGCCGTCGTTTCCCCGCGGCCACCGTACTCCCCGCTCCTCGCCACCGTGTCCAGCCGCTCCGCCGTGCTCCGCTACATCGTCTACGGCCACCGGCTCGAGCTCGGGGCCCCTATATCGCGAGATCGCCGTCGTCTTCCTCGTCTTCGGTCGCCGGTGAACTTCCTCGATTCCGGCCACCCCTGCTACTACTAATCTCTCGCCGGCCTTTCTTGAGCCACCCAGTGAGCTCCTCTTCCTCTCCCCTCACTCCCCCGCCCTTCTGCGTGCCCATAGCCGCTGATTCCGTTGTGACCGTACCCATTGCCGCCGATGAGCTTGCCGCCATGGCCACCGCAGCCCGAGCTCGCTTCCGAGCTCGTAGGCGAGCTCCTGGAGCTCGTAGGAGTCCAACGCCGTCGCCTGTTCATCTTGCCGTGCCCCACATCGCCGTTTCCGCCCGCACCCGAACTCCGGCGGCCGCTCGCGAGCTCGCCGCCGTCGATACCGACCACCCCAGCCGAAGCCACCACCGCAGTGCGACGCGGCTCGCTCCGCTCGATCGAACGACGCAAACCACCCGTCGAATGGCCTCCCGTAGAGAAAACCCGACGCGGCCAGTGCGACGCCGTCATGTTTTGGCGGCGTCGGCGACGAGTCGCCAGCCACCGCCGACGTGGCACGCCTGGGGCCACCCCTGGGTCGCTGACCAGTGGGTCCCCCGGGCCCCAGTTGACTGGGTTGACCAGTCAACGTGCTGACTGGGCAACCCCAGTCACTGACATGCGGGCCCCACGCGTTAATTAACGTTTTTATAATTAAAATTAATCTGTTAACTTAATTAGACACTGACAGTGGGCCCCACCCCCCTAATTAACCACTGTTTAGTTTAATTTAACTCTAATTTGCCACTGAGTCACTGACATGTGGGTCCCAGTGGTCAGGTTTGACCTGGACCAACTGGTGTTGACCGCTGACGTCACCCTGACATCATGCTGACGCAATAAGAGCATTTTCTATTATTTTCGAATTTAAATTAATTTCAGGAATTTCAGAAAATTGCTAAAACTTTGAAAATTCGTAGAAAATAAACCGTAGCTCGGATCGAAAAGTTTTCTACATGAAAGTTGATCAGAAAAATGAGACAAATCCGAATAGCCCCTCCATGTAGCTGATACATGCCCACAACACTGCAAACATGGAACCTTCCCCCCCGGTTCATCTGTCTGACAGATGCCTATAGCCGGGAAAATATCCCTAGATATTTTTTCGCTCCGTCTCTAACGTGTAGTGCTGCATTAGGTCACCTCTAGCACCGTATACTGGCATGCCATGCATCTGTGTTGCATTTGTTTGCTTTTATTTAATTGTTTCCTCCCCCTCTTCTCTCCGGTAGACCCCGAGACCAACGCAGCTCCAGAGTATGACTACACCGTCGGCGACCCCTCTTTCCCCGCAGAGCTTACAGGCAAGCAAACCCCCTTGAACATGCCTATATCGCCTATACTTTCTCCCTCATGCTTGCATTATAGTTTCTCAAATTGTGGTTCCGATAATTACCTATTCTGATGCATAGCATGTTTTTGTAACTACTGTTGATACCTCACCTGCTATCCTAAATGCTTAGTATAGGTTGGTTAGTGACACATCAGTGACCCCTCACCCTTGTCCTTGTTGCCCTGCTTTGTTAATGGTGCCCCGATCGATGTGATCGAGAGGCTGAGACCGACACATCACCTCACACCCCTTTAGTTGCACTACTCGGCAGAGCTACCATCGAGTGTCGTGGGTGATACCTCTTACCTCACTCCTGATGTTGCCTCTGTAAGTATAGCTAGTTGGTGGTGGGTTACCGAGGGTGATTCCTCTTTCACCACCTCCGATGAAGCTTCTGTCGTGCAGCTCCTCAAGTGTGAATCCATCGAGAGTGATTCCTCCGGGTTCACATTGACAGAAACATCGAGTGGGAATCCAATGAGGGTGATTCCTCGGATTCCTCCTTGATGTTATGGACACACAGAAACCATGAATTTATTTCAGTCCCTGTTTAAAGTCGGGTCGGCCCCGAGCGGTACCCGCGAGAGATGTGAAGTCGGGTTGACCATGAGGGTACCCGCAAAATGAATACGAGGCGCGGCCGGGCAGGAAAATTGCCTCAGGAGAGGGAGGAGAGGAATTGGACCTGGCCCTTGCCGCAAGTCCTCGAGACGGGGCGACGGGACCACAGATCATGGATCGCTGATTGTCACCGCGAGCTCCTAACACACTAATGGGATTAGGATATGTGATCGGAGTAGGCCTCTGGCCTTTTCGCAATAACCATCACACGGGAATAGTATGGGCACTCGGCGTCGTATGTATCAGCCGAAGTTCTTCAGACGTCAGCAGTTGAGCGGCATGCGCCCAGGTGGACTGTGAAAGCCTGCGTGTGTATACAGGGGCTTGGTCTGGTCCCGGCCGTCCTCGCAACACGCAGGAGTGCAAAGGGCGATGGGCCCAAGAACCCTGAGCACTTAGGGTGTAGACCGGCGTGCTGTCCTCTCTGTTGAACCTAGGTTGGGCTACGACGTGTCGATCAGCCGAGGCCGGGCATGGGCCGAGTAGCTGTGTCCAGCCAGAGTTAATCGAGCGTGTTGTGTAAGTTGGTGCACCCCTGCAGGGAAGTATATCTATTCGAATAGCCGTGTCCACGGTAATAGGACGCTCGGAAAGTATCCCGATCTACTACAACTAGAACTGGATACTTGAGAACTTAATTAATATGATAGCTCCGGGATTGCTTTCTCGCAGGGAGTTGAGGAAGGATCTCTGGGCATGGCTACTATTATACTTGTTGATACTACTATATCTATGTACTAATCTACACTCTTCTAATGCTGCAAGATGCTGCAAGTTGCTAGTCTTCAATAGGCTAGGTTTTCCCCTCTATTCTGGCATTTCTGCAGTATAGTCCACAGATACAGCCCTTCTTTGATACCGATGCATACATAGAATAGATCTGATGTAAGTCTTGCGAGTACTTTGGATGAGTACTCACGGTTGCTTTGCTACCTCTTTTTCCCCTATACCCGATTGCTGCGACCAGATGACGGAGCCCCGGAGTTAGCTGCCCCAGTCGACGACTACTACTACCCCTCCGGTGGCGCCTACTACTACGTGGAGACTGATGACCAGGAGTAGATAGGAGGCACCCAGGCAGGAGGCCTGCGCCTTTTCGATCACATGTTGTTGTTTTGCTCAGCCTTCTTAAGGCAGGCTTGTTTAACTTTTATGTCTGTACTCAGATATCTGATTCTTCCACTGATGCTTGTATGACTCGAGCTTATGTATTAGAGCCCTCGAGGCCCCTGGCTTGTAATATAAAGCTTGTATGACTTTTATTTGTGTTTAGAGTTGTGTTGTGATATCTTCCCATGAGTCCTTAGGGTTGATCGTGTGCATTTGCGTGTATGATTAGTGCACGATTAAGTCGGGGGCGTCACATTCTCGTGTTCGGCTGAGTGGGCCACATGACGACTTTCAAGTTCATCATACTTTGACTATAGACGTCTAAGTTCTTCAGACAAGGTTTGACTATGATCCATTTCCTCGTCCAACAGATCATCACTTTTGTCTAGCAGTTTTTGCATCTTTTCCATAGCAGTTTGTTGTTTAGTTGCAATCTTAGCAAGTTTCTTATAGCTAGGTTTAGCTTCACACTCAGAGTCGTCATCACTAGAAGTATCAAAGTAAGCTTCTCATGAGGTTACCTTTGCACCTCTTGCCATGAAGCAATAGGTGGGAGTGTAGTCATCAACACAGTCCTCATTGTTGGCGGAGACACCATTGTCTTTAGGGTTGAAGATGGACTTGCTGACAAACTCAGTAGCGAGAGCTATGCTTGCGACTCCAGAATCTAACTCCTCCTCAGATTCCTCAGCTTCCTCATGATCAGATTCTTCCTCAGAATCCATTTCCTTCCCAATGAATGCACGAGCTCTGCTAGAACTGATTTTCTTGCGCGATGAAGATTTTGATGAAGACTTTGAGGATTTCTTTTGTTTGTCATCAGAGTCATCATCTCTGCTCTTCTTCTTCTTCATCTTCTTTGAGCCCTTTTACCAGAGAGGGCAATCAGCAATGTAGTGGCCTGGCTTCTTGCATTTGCGACAAGTTCTCCTGTTGTAGTCTTGAGCAGACACTTCTCCAGTGTTCTTCAAGTCATACTTTGAAGACTTTCCAAAGTGACTTTTCTTGGAAAACTTCTGGAACTTCCTCACAAGCATTGCCAGTTCTCTGCCAATTTCTTCAGCATCGTCAGAACTGCAATTAGATTCTTCTTCTTCAGATGAAGAAATTGCCTTATCTTTTTCTTTTGCCTTCAGAGTGCGAGGTCGACCATAGCTGGGACCATACATATCTCTCTTCTCAGCTTGCTGAAATTCATGAGTATTGAGCCTCTCAAGAATATCAGCCGGGTCAAGTGACTTGTAATCAGGACGCTCTTGAATCATCGGGGCCAAGGTGTCAAAGGAACTGTCAAGGGACCTCAGCAACTTCTTCACCACCTCATGGTCTGTGATGTCAGCAGCACCAAGAGCCTGAAGCTCATTGGAGATATCAGTGAGACAGTCGAAGGTTTGCTGGACATTTTCATTGTCGAGCCTCTTGAAGCGGTTGAAGAGATTGCGAAGAACATCAACTCAGGAGTCGTGTTGAGTGGAAACTCTTTCATTGACTTTGGAAAGCCTATCCCAGATAAGCTTTGAAGTTTCCAGGGCACTCACTCTACCATACCGTCCTTTTCCAGATGACCACATATGATATTCTTCGCTTGAGAGCCGAGTTGCTTGAATCTCTTCATGTCAGTAGCGTTGATGCTAGGAGCAACAGTAGGCACGCCGTTCTCGATGACAAACCAGAGGTCGTTATCAATAGCCTCAAGATGCATGCGCATCTTGTTCTTCCAGTAGGGATAGTCTGTGCCATCGAAGATGGGGCAAGCAGCAGATACCTTGATCATACCTGCGGTCGACATAGCTAAAACTCCAGGTGGTTAAACCAAAACACACAGAACAAGGGAGTACATTGCTTTGATACTAAATGAAAGCGCAGGTTTACTCCCAGAGGGGGGGTGAATGGTAGATTTTTAGAAATTCATCAAACTCTGAAGAATTTGACGAAGATCGGTGTGAAGAAATAGAGACGCGAGCGAAACTAAGTCATCACAGTAACAAAAAGTAGGCACATAAGATACATACAAGTGAAGATCATGTAATCATACAGACAATCAATCATGAGGAAGATGAACTGAAGAAATGAAAAACAGCATGATGAAAATCTTTAGTTCAAATTTTTCAGAAGGTAGATCACAGACTCTTCAACAGCGGAATAACTTAAAGGTAAAGGAGTGAGGAATTTGAAACCAGGTAAGCTTGGTGAAGACACAGTGATTTGGTAGACCAGTTCCAGTTGCTGTATCAACTGTACGTCTAGTTGAGGCAGCTGAGATGAACTCAGAAGACACTTAGTCTTCACTGTATTCCTCTTGAGCAAAGGTCACAGCAGACATCGCCCAATCACTCGTGGTAAGTCTTCAAGGTAGACTTCCAAAACCTTCATAGACTTGTTCACGGCACGCCACAATTACTCTTGGGTGCTCAAAACATGACGCCTAACCGTCTGGAAGAATGACAGTCTTCAAAGGTAACAGGCGTCGGATCACACAGATCAATCTCTTCAGTGATGCTCAATCACTTTGGCTCTGGTTGGGTTTTCCTCACTTGGGTTTCTCTCAAAGTCGTCAGAGGAAGGGTTGCTCTCACATGACAAGTGTCAAGTTCTCTCTAGAGCAGCCAACCAACAAGTGGTTGTAGGGGGCGGATATTTATAGCCAGGGGGCAACCCAACATGAAATGTCATAAATGCCCCTTCGGACATGACCGTTGTCAGGATAAGGATCCACACGACAGCTGGCACGCGGCGCATCAATGGTCGGAAAATTGAACTCTCAATTTCGTCGGGGCACTCAATTTCCTCACGATAGGCAGGTCGCATTGGTGGAATCCTAACTCCTCGGTCTAACCAAATTCGTCAGCGACCAGATGAACTGCGTCACTGTCGCTAGCAAATTCGTCAACTATACCGGAGGTTTCCAAAGGCTTCACTCGAAGCAGCAAGAGTGTGTACAGGTTTGAGCATCACATTGGAAATATGATATATGTATCACCTAGACCCCCTTTAACAGTACTGTTTTCCTATGACTCAAATAAGAAGAAAGAAACTAAGAAAACAAAAGTCTTCAAGCTTCAAAGTCTTCACATCGATTTCTTCAAAGGCCGCACCAATTTCTTCACTTGAAGAAATACATTTTTATGGGTCGTCTTTCTTCGGTTAAACCAAATCTTCAGGGACTATAACACATGTGTATACTCACAAACACATTAGTCCCTTAACCTATTTGTCTTCAATACTCCAAAACCACTAAGGGGGCACTTAATGCACTTACAGCGACAACAAGGAACTTTAATGATCAGTCGAAGAACACACTTGTCTGTAGTGCCACCAAACAAAACATACCAAATTATGATTTCGGAAAGCATCCAAGGACTTTCCAGACAAGTAAATGCAAATAGTGAGAGAGATCATCCCATGGAAGCTATAAATAGGCCTGTAGCATGATAAACATCCTTCCTTGTCGATCATTCTCTTAAGTAGAGCACATCATTCAATCTAAGCGATCAGTTGGCAATACAAATCCACCATGAAGACCTATCTCATCCTTGTCGTCCTTGCTATCGTGGCGACCACCGCCACAACCGCCCTTAGAGGTCCGGTGGCAGAATTGCAGCCGCAAAATCCATCTCTACAACAACCACAAGAACAATCTCCATTGACACAACAACAATATCCAGGAAAGCAACAACCAGTTCAAGCACACCAGCCATATTCGTAGCCACAACCATTTCCTGCACAATAGCCATATCCGTAGCCGCAGCCATTTCCTCCACAACTACCATATCCATAGCTGCAACCATTTCCGCAGCCGCAACCATTTCCGCCACAACAACCATATCCACAGCCGCAACCATTTCCACCACCACAACCATATCCAAAACTACAACAACTGTATCCGTAGTCACAACAAACCCTTCAACCATTCTGCAACAACAGCTTTCCGTGCAGGAATGTCGTCTTGCAACAACACAATATAGCACAAGCATGGTCACAAGTATTGCAACAAAGTAGTTACCAGCAATTGCAACAACAATGTTGTCAGCAGCTGTGGCAGATCCCTGAGCAGTCATGGTGCCAAGCCATCCACAGTGTCGTTCACGCTAACAACAACAACAACCCATCGGACCAGGGTCCATCCAATAGCCTCAGCCACAACACCCGTCAGTCCCGGGCTCCTTCGGGCAATCCCAGCCAAACCCACATGGCCTAGGCTGTCCAGCCTCAACAACTACCCCAGTTCAAGGAGATAAGGAAGTTAACTTTCTGGACGCTACCAACATTGTGCAATGTGTACGTCCCGCCATACTGCTCCACCACCACCGCGCCATTTCGCAGCACCTGTGTCAACTGAGAAGAGAAGAACTCTAGTACTAGATATATGGAAAACCGTTGGATAGTCGATGGTTTGGTCATTGTAGCGCTAAAAAATAATGTGCCATGCACTATCATGTGTGAACCCGAACTATACTAGTTCAAACTTGGGAATAAAATACAAACATAATTCTTGTCTGCCTATGATTATTTTGTTTGAGTTCCATTCATTTGCATGTTCTCAAGTTTACTCATAAGCATATACTATGCGTTAAGTAGATATTTACGTTGCATTAATCTAAACATAAGAAAATTACTGTGAAACTTCAATTAAATTGAAGTATTTTTTCGGACTCTTAGATTGAAGTATTATTAATGTAGTAAGGACTATCCACAATGAATTTTTCACCACGGGCATTCTAAAATTGACCTTCTTGCATGTTTTGGGTTCCAAATAGTATATTTTGTTGATTCTATAAATAAGGTTCAAGACATATATATATATATATATATATATATATATATATATATATATATATATATATATATATATATATATATATATATATATATAGGGTGGGTCTATTCTCATAACACCCTTAAGACCTTATTCTACACACAAAAACTCCTTATTCTCCTAACACTTAAGCACTGTCCCGCACACCTGAAACGAACTGCAGCAGATAACCCCTACACCCACACCCACCATCCACCCCCATCCCCTCCCCCGATCCGCTCCATCTTCTCCCTCTTGCCTCCTTCCTCGCCGCGCCGGAGCGACCCTAGCCTCCTTCCTCCCGGCGCGCCACCTCCGACCACCATCGCCCTCCTCTCCGAGCCGCCGTCCATGTCGCCCTCCGCCAACGCACCCCGTGTCGCCCTCCGCCAACGCACCCCGCCTCGCCCTTCGCCGAATCCTGCCACCCCGCGTCCCACCACGCCCTCCACTCCTCCTCCTACCTCCAGCACACCGGCGCCCCGATGCGCCCTGGCCCCGGCCACCCACCCCTCCCTCCGCCATTCGGGCCACTCGGATTCGGGCATCCATGACCCCCCACCCCGCGCCATTAGTGATGCGCGGGCGCGCGCATCCGCCCGCATCCAGTGCTCGCAGGCGTGCTCCCGACCCCGCGCCGGCAGGGTAAGGAGCTCTCACGCCGCCGCTGCGCGCCTTCTCCTGTTGTAAAGAAAAATGTGGGGGCGCCGCCTGCTGGTCGCCGTGGCCGGATCCAGCCTCCCCACGACCAGATCAGCCATGGCCCTGCCTTGCCTCCCCGCCCTTCGACAATCCAGCGGCGGAGCTCTCCTATCTGCGCCATCCCGCTCCCCTCCCTTCTCACTACCTCCGGCTGCGGTACGTGGGTGCCGTGCCAGAGCGGTTCACCGGGGACGCATGGTGCAGTGCACCTCGCCGTGCGGTGCGGTTCAGAACAATTTCCCCCCTTTTTTCTAGATTTTCCATCTGCAGTTCAGCCAGATCCCGTGAGCAGTGCGCCGTGCCCCGATGTGGTTCATCCATGGCCACCGCGACGGGAGCACAACGACCACCACGAGTGCGTGTGTGATTCCCCATCGGTCGCTGCTCCAGTGCAGTTCGTCATCGCGGTTCAGTGCTTGTGCATTTGCAGTCTTGGGGTGTTTTTGCGTGCAGGTGCAGTTCATCATCGCGGGGTGCAGGTGCAGCTATTGTTCAAGCGAGTCGTGGCGCGCATTATGGTGTGCAGTTCGGGGACTCCTTCTTTCAGATTTTGCTTCCGCACAAACACTGCAGTTCGCCTGGCTCCTATGCAGTTCGTTTCTCTTGTTTGATGGTGTGCAGTTTGTGTGTGTGCTTAGATGTGCGGGGCGGCATGTTAAAAAACTCGGATGTATTTTGGTGCAGTTCCCTAGTCTCCCATCTGCAGTACCACGATGTCTTGAATAAATTTGTTTGAACAAAAAAAAGTAGTTCACTCCAATTTGTGTAGCAGCTCATTACCCCTCTGTATGAAGTGCAATTTGTTTCGTGTGTTTCAAAATTCAGTCGACCACATCAACACCTGCAGTGCGTTTGCTCCTCAGATGTGGTTAACTTTTGAGAGTGATGCTGTTCACTTGCAACCAACATGAAAGCGCGAAAATTTAGCGAAAACAACAAAATAGTAATGCGGTTCACTTCGATATATGCCACGGTTCACTTACCCTCGTCTCTGCGGTCCACTCTCGTTCATAAAGAAGTTAAAAAAAAGACGACAAAAACTCACAAAAATTCGTCTAAGAAAATTCACGTCCGACAAAAAGAAATCATGAAGTTCACTTAACTGTCTGATGCAATGCGGTTTTCAGGCTGAAGCAGTGCGGTTTTTTGTCCGATGTAGTACACAGGTCGATTTTGGTGTCGAGAAAAACAGTGTTCGCATTTCGGTAATTTTAAAACTGCTCTTAAACCGTAAGGAATTAGAGAGTGTTCTACATGAAAAAGTTGCGCCTCGTCGATATCTTTCCAACGGTGTATAATTTGAATCATTCCGACCAGCGGTTTATAAAAATTCACGAAAAAACGGCCACTGCCACTCGTCGCCCGCCGCATGATTTTCATAATTAATTTAAAACCGTAAGGAATCTCAAAAACATGTATACATATGAAAGTTGCGCCTCGTTCGTAGCTTTCCAACGGCGTATCACACGCCTCATTTCGACAAACGCTTAAAAAACTGAAGCGAAAACAGTACCAAAAATTGCAAAAAAATTGAAAAAACAGAATTCCGCGATTTAGTAAATTTGAATCTGCTCTTAAACCATAACGAATTAGAGAAAGAAATATATATGAAAAATTTGTGCCTCGACGATGTCTTTCCAACGGCGTATTATTTGCTTCATTCCGACGAGCGGCTTAGAAAAAAATCGCGGAAATACGCTCGCTGCCACTCGTCGTGTGCCGCACCGTTTTCGAAACTGCTCTTAAACCGTGAGCAATATTGAAAAAAAAATCCGTGGAAAAATTGCGCCTAATCCATAGCTTTCCAACGGTATATTACACGCCTCGTTCCGACAAACGGTTTAAAAACTGGAGCGAAAACTGTACCGAAAAAACTGCGTGCAGTTTTTTGCGACAAGAAGTTCACTCGACTCAGTACTGCAATACTCTTACTTCAACAATGACGTGCACTTGCGTTAAGCGTGCAGTTCGGAAGTGTTATGAGAATAACTATTCTCCTAATATTAGGAGAATAGACCGTCTATATATATATATAGGGAAAATGCATCTAGGCCTGCACTAGCACAACCTTGTATATCACCTACTGCACCATCATAGTTGATTTTGATCCACCCAGGCTTAGGTTTCTTCCATTTTTCAATGATCTCCACATCCTTGGCTTGCCGTTAATTAATTATTTCTAGAGAAGCAATCAATTCATCTATCAAGTGCATTGATTTTTGTGGGACTTCTTTTCATCGTGAGTATATTCATTGTGGCCACTCCAAATCGCCCACATAATCGAAGCAGTAATAGCGCTCTTCCTTGCATCAAGGAAAGATGGGGCCAAGATATCTCTTGTCCGTGTTTCCGGGTGCAACCTCGGTAGTTTTATGTCAAAATATTCACTAGCAGAATCCTAGAATAAACTAGGATGATCACGTGTGATAAGGGCATATAGTAAAATTTCCTCCCCATGGCCACACACACAGCCACATCACATGCCTCTTTAGCTATGCATATGAAGGTAGTCATGAAGGCCGCTCGCGTCGGTCCGCGTGGGAAGCAGCGAAAGTAGAGCTTGGTTCAGAGGCGAGAACCCGCGTTCGCGCACGTCGTTGAGTTGCCAGAAGATGGCGGCAAAGTCAGCCTTGATCATGGGCCAGCAGGCGTGTAGGAATTCGGCGGTGAAGCCGTTGGGCCCCGGTGCAATGTGTGTCGGCAGCCGCTTCATAGCGTTCCAGATCTTGTCATTGTCGAAGGGCACATCTAGCTCAAGAAGATCCGCAGAAGGGGTAATCAGCTGTGAGAGGTCGAGCGTGCAGTCATGGTCGATATCAGTGGTTAGGGGATCGTCGAAGTGCGCGAAGGTGGCGAAGGTCATGTCGGCGTGCTCGGTGAGCGTTTGGCCGTTGACGGTGAGGTTGTGCACCCGACTCTTCTGGCGGCAATATGAACATTGCCGATGCAAGAAAGAGGTGTTTGCTTCTCCGTCCTTGAGCGATGCGTGATACGTCTATCTATAATTTTTTATTGTTCCATGCTATTATAATATCAATCTTGGATGTTTTATATGCAATTATATGCCATTATATGTCAATTTTTGGGACTAATCTATTAACCCAGTGCCCAGTGCCAGTTGCTGTTTTTTGCTTGTTTTTTCCGTTTCAGAAACCATTATCAGAAAGTGTCCAAACGAGAAAAAAAAACTTTGGATTAAATTTTTTTGGACCAGAAGAGACCCATGAAGCTTTGGGAGAAGACCAGAAGAGCCACGAGGAGGCGCCCAAGGGGGCTGGCCGCGCCCCCAGGCTTGTGGGCCCCTCGTGGCACCTCTTGACCTAATTCCTTCGCTATAAATTCAGAAATATTCTCAAACCAACAGAAAGACAGAAGAGAAAACCTTTCGGCTGCTGCAAGCCTCTGTTCTTCCGTGATCCCATCTGGAGGCCTTTTCCGGTACTTTGCTGGAGGGGGAATCGATCATGGAGGGCTTCTACATCAACCTTGCTGCCCTTCCGATGATGTGCGAGTAGTTTACCACAGACCTACGGGTCCATAGCTAGTAGCTAGATGGCTTCTTCTCTCTCTTTGATCTTCAAGACCATGTTCTCCTCGATGTTCTTGGAGTTCTATCCGATGTAATCTTCTTTTGCGGTGTGTTTGTTGGGATCCGGTGAATTGTGAGTTTATGATCAGATTATTCGTGAGAAATATTTGAGTCTTCTCTAAACTCTTTTATGCATGATTGTTATAGCTTTGTATTTCTCTCCGATCTATCAATTTAGTTTGGCCTACTAGATTGATTTGTCTTGCAATGGGAGATGTGCTTTGTGATGGGTTCAATCTTGCGGTGCTCAATCCCAGTGACAGAAGGGGACATGACACGTATTTGTATTGTTGCCATTAAGGATAAAAAGATGGGGTTTAATCATTTTGCTTGAGTTTACTTTGTCTACATCATGTCATCTTGCTTAAGGCGTTAATCTATTTCATACTTAATACCCTAGATGCATGCTGGATAGCGGTTGATGGGTGGAGTAATAGTAGTAGATGCAGGCAGGAGTCGGTCTACTTGTCTCAGACGTGATGCATATATACATGATCATTGCCATTAATCCGTCATAATTATTTGCTTTTCTATCAATTGCCCAACAGTAATTTGTTTACCCACCGTATGCTATGTGTTCGAGAGAGAAGCCTCTGGTGAAAACTATGGGCCCCCGTCTACTTTATCATATATTAAAAACCTAAAATTACCTTGCTGCAATTTATTTACTTTTATTTTTATTAGTAATTTAGTTTATCTATTTACCTCGATAAGATTTAATACATGCAAATAACCGCTAAGAGTATTGACAACCCTCTTATTTGCGTTGGGTGCAAGTGTTTGCTCTTGTGTCTGCAGGTGCGCTTAACGGAATTTTGCTTGGTTCTCCTACTGGATTGATAACCTTGGTTCTTAACTAAGGGAAATACTTATCTCTACTGTACTGCATCATCCTCTCCTCTTCGGGGAAATACCAACGCAGACTACAAGTAGCAGGAAGAATTTCTGGCGCCGTTGCTGGGGAGACAGCATCAAATTACCAAGTATCTTCGCACAAATTATCATTCACTTGAATTTATTTTATTTGCCTTTTATTTGCATTTGCCTCTCGTTTTCATCTCCCCCACTTCTAATTTTTTTTACAAAAACACAAAAATATTTTTATTTGCTTGTTTGCTTGTTTACTTCACCGTTATGGCTAGCTCATCGCTTGTTACTATTACCCCAGAAAATGAAGTGCTTAATTTTAAACAAAGGGGAGGAGATAATTTAAAAGATGCTTGGTATATGATTTGCGATGCTCAAAATAGATCAACTCGTAAGCAGTCCACTACTGTTCTTCTTCGAAATTTTTATGTGGGAATTACTGCTTGGTATAGATTTGTGCTTGACATTATTACCGGAGGGAACTTCTTGACGTGTCCCACTTTGGATGCTTTCAATGCTATGGGAAATTTAGTGGGTTCACCCCCTATAATTATTAATGAAACGGCATTGACTTTGGAGCATGTTATGCAAAGGTTAGAAGCTATAGAAAATAAGATGCCTACTATTGAACATCTTGAAAATTTAGATAAAAAATTCCATAATCATATTACTCAATTTGGTTCTAAGGTGGGAATTGCTTTAAAAAGTTTAAAGGAAAAGGAACCGATAATTAACGAAAAGCCCCGCTAGAATTGACAAGTTAGAAGAGATTATCAACAACTTAGGTTCCGCTTTTACCTCCGCTAAAAATGTTGATAGGACTCCTCCTAATAAAAATTGCAAGTTTATATGTGTTCCCAAGGTTAAGGGTGCTACTTCTAGTAAAGGGAGTGAGGATCTTAAAATGATTAGCGTGCATTCCAATTTCATTGATATAATAAAGGAACCTATCCATGGAAGCAATTCTTGATTTTGTGCCTAGAAGTGTGATGATGAGAAACTCCTATGCTAAATCTACTAGAAAAAATGGATGTGTAATTGAGGAGTTGGAGACAAAGGATGACAACACTTGAAACTCTGCATTATGCCTAGCTAGGGGCATAAAACAATAGCGCTTGTTGGGAGGCAACCCAATGAATAAAATAATTTTTTACTTTTACCTTCTGTTCTTGAGTGTTTACACAATTATAGATTCTGTTATGATTGTATTTTTATGTTCTAATTAGTGTTTGTGCCAAGTAATGCCTTTGGGATGATTTGGAAGATAGTATGATAGATGTTGTTGGAAAACAGAAACTTTTGTGTCCAGTGCTGAAATTTTGTTGTTTTCGCTGGAGTGTCAGAATCTTCTCAATTTTTTACACAGTATTAAAATATTAATTTCCCAGGTTGTCCTAATTTTTCAGAATTTTTGGAGTTATATAAGTATGACGTTAATTCGGGTCTTTACAGACTGTTCTGTTTTAGACAGATTCTGTTTTTGTTGCATAGTTTGCTTATTTTGATGAATCTATGGATCGTATCGGGGGGTATGAGTCATGGGGAAATTGGAGTACAGTAGCATTATTCCAATATTAAATATGAATCAATTTACAACAGTACCTAAAGTTTAATATTTGTTTGTTATACTAACGGATCTCATGAGGTTTCTGTTGAGTTTTGTGTGCTAAAGTTTTCAAGTTTTGGGTGAGACTACGATGGATAAAGGAATAAGGAGCGGCAAGAGCCTAAGATTGGGGATGCCCAAGGCACCCCAAGGTAATATTCAAGGAAGACTCAAGCATCTAAGCTTTGGGATGCCCCAGAAGGCATCCCCTCTTTAGTCTACAATCTATCGGTAACTCACTTGGAGCTATATTTTTATTCATCACATGATATGTGTTTTACTTGGAGCGTCTTGTGATATAATTTATTTTATTTTGTTTTATTTTTAGTTTGTCACAATCATCTTTGCTGAACACACCTTTTTGAGAGGGACACATATTATTCGTGATTTGTTAGAATACTCTATCTGCTTCACTTATATCTTTTGAGCTAAGCAGTTGCTCTAGTGCTTCACTTATATCTTTTAGAGCACGGCGGTGGTTATATTTTAAAGAAATAGTTGCACTCTCATGCTTCACTTATATATTTTTTAGAGTCTCATGATTAGCAATGGTAATATGCACGGGTTATGAATTTGGTCCTGATATGATAGGTATTCAAGAGGGATATAATAAAAACTTTCATGTAGATCACTGAATATGATAAGTTTGATTCCTTGCAATAGTTTTGCGATATTAAAATGGTAATATGTGGGAGGTATTAGTAGATGATTGTGGTTTATTAATAATATTGGTGTTAAGGTTTGTGATTCCCGAAGCATGCACGTATGATCTGTCGTTATGCTAAGAAGTTGGAGCATGATTTATTGTTGATTGTCTACCTTATGAGTGGCGGTCGGGGACGAGCGATGGACCTTGTCCTACCAATCTATCCCTCTAGGGGCATGCGTAGTAGTACTTTGCTTCGAGGGCTAATAAACTTTCGCAATAAGTATGTGTTCTTTATGACTAGTGTGAGTCCATGGATTATACGCACTCTCACCCTTCCGCAATTTGCTGGCCCCTTCGGTACCGTGCATTGCCCTTTCTCACATCGAGAGTTGGTGTAAACTTCGCCGGTGCATCCAAACCCCGTGATATGATATGCTCTATCACACATAAGCCTCTTTATATCTTCCTCAAATCAGCCACCGTACCTACCTATCATGGCATTTCCATAGCCATTCCGAGATATATTACCATGCAACTTCCACCGTTCCGTTTTTATGACATACATCGTCATTGTCATATTGCTTTGCATGATCATATAGCTGACATAAGTATTTGTGGCTCAGCCACCGTTCATCATTTTTTTATACATGTCACGCTAGCATCATTGCACATCCCGGTACACTACCAGAGGCATTCATATAGAGTCATATTTTTGTTCTAGTATCGAGTTGTAATGTTGAGTTGTAAGTAAATAAAAGTGTGATGATCATCATTATTAGAGCATTGTCCTAGTGAGGAAAGGATGATGGAGACCATGATTCCCCCACAAGTTGGGATGAGACTCCGGACGAAAAAAAAGGAGGCGAAAAAGAGCCATGAAAAAAATGAAATGAGAGAAAAAGAGAGAAGGGGCAATGTTACTATCCTTTTTCCACACTTGTGCTTCAGAGTAGCATCATGTTTTTCATATAGAGAGTCTCCTATTTTGTCACTTTCATATACTAGTGGGAATTTTTCATTATAGAACTTGGCTTGTATATTCCGATGATGGGCTTCCTCAAATTCCCGAGGTCTTCATGAGCAAGCAAGTTGGATGCACACCCACTTAGTTTTCATGTTGAGCTTTCATACACTTATAGCTCTTAGTGCATCCATTGCATGTCAATCCCTACTCCTCACATTGACATCAATTGATGGGCATCTCCATAGCCCATTGATTAGCCTCGTGGATGTGAGACTATCTTCTTATATTTGACTTCTCTTATTTATCTCTACCACCACACTCTATTCCACCCACAGTGCTATATCCATGGCTTGCGCTCATGTATTGCGTGGGAGTTGAAAAAGCTGAAGCGCGATAAAAAGTATGAACCAATTGCTCGGCTTGTCATCGGGGTAGTGCATGATAAATACTTTGTGTTAAGAAGATGGAGCATGACAGGATTGTATGATTTTGTAGGGATAACGTTCTTTAGCATTTTTATTTTGAAAGACATGATTGTTTATTAGTATGCCTGAGTATTGATGTCTTTATATCAAATTATAGACTATTGCCTTTAATCATTCAAATCTTATTATTCATACCGTAAGAGAGAGATTACATGATGAAACATGATAGGTAGCATTCCACATCAAAAATTCTGTTTTTATCATTTACCAACTCGAGGACGAGTAGGAATTAAGCTTGG
Source organism: Elymus sibiricus (assembly GCA_039707655.1). Classification (NCBI taxonomy): domain Eukaryota; kingdom Viridiplantae; phylum Streptophyta; class Magnoliopsida; order Poales; family Poaceae; genus Elymus; species Elymus sibiricus. Next base: position 88,845,659 of record CM077676.1, read on the forward strand.
GGATGCTTGATACATCTCCAACGTATCTTTAATTTTTTATTGTTCCATGCTATTATAATATCAATCTTGGATGTTTTATATGCAATTATATGCCATTATATGTCATTTTTTGGGACTAACCTATTAACCCAGTGCCCAGTGCCAGTTGTTGTTTGTTGCTTGTTTTTGCCTTTTCCGAAAATCATTATCAAAAAGTGTCCAAACGAGAGAAAAACTTTGGATTAATTTTTTCTGGACCAGAAGAGACCCAGGAAGCTTCGGGAGAAGACCAGAAGAGCCACGAGGAGGTGATACGTCCAATTTGCATCATGATTTCCTATGAATAATTATTATGTTTTTAATCATTATTTCACTTTATGGTACAATTCTTATGCCTTTTCTCTCTTATTTTGCAAGATTTACATGAAGAGGGAGAATGCCGGCAGCTGGAATTCTGGACCTGAAAGGGGTGAAACAGAGCTAGCTATTCTACACAACTCCAAATGACCTGAAAATTTATGGAGAATTATTTTGAATATATAAAAAATACTGTCGAAAGAATCAATAGAAGGGGGCCCATCAGAAAGCCACAAGCCTGGGGGGCGTGGCCTCCCACCTGGGCGCGCCCCTTGGCTTGTGGGGCCCCTGGCAGGCTTCTGGCCCCCTCCTTCCAATATATGAAGCCATTTGCCCAAGAAAAAAATCAGAAGAAGACTTTCAGGACGAAGCACCGCCGTCTCGAGGCAGAACCTGGGTAGGAGCTATTTTGCTCTCCGGTGGAGCGATTCCGCCGGGGATACTTCCCTCCGGGAGGGGGAAATCAAAGCCATCGACATCACCAACGATCCTCTCATTGTGGGAGGACCAATCTTCATCAACATCTTTACCAGCACCATCCCATCTCAAATCCTAGTTCATCTCTTGTATTCAATCTTTGTCTCAAAACCTCAGATTGGTACCTGTGGGTTGCTAGTAGTGTTGATTACATCTTGTAGTTGATGCTAGTTGGTTTATTTGGTGGAAGATTATATGTTCAGATCCTTAATGCTATTCAATACCCCTCTGATCTTGAACATGAATATGATTTCTGAGTAATTACTTTTGTTCTTGAGGACATGGGAGAAGTCTTGTCATAAGTAATCATGTGAATTTGGTATTCGTTCGATATTTTGATGCTATGTATGTTGTGCTTCCTTTAGTGGTGTCGTGTGAATGTCGACTACATGACACTTCACCATCTTTGGGCCTAAGGGAAGGCATTGTGGAGTAGTAATTAGATGATGGGTTGCTAGAGTGACAGAAGCTTAAACCCTACTTTATGCGCTATTCCGTAAGGGGCTGATTTGGATCCATATGTTTCATGCTATGGTTAGAGTTATCTTAATTCTTCTTTCGTAGTTGCGGATGCTTGCGAGAGGGGGTAATCATAAGTGGGAGGCTTGTTCAAGTAAGAACAGCAACCAAGCACCGGTCCACCCACATATCAAATTATCAAAGTAGCGAACGCGAACCAAACAAACATGATGAAAGTGACTAGATGAAATTCCCATGTGTCCTCGAGAACGCTTTGCTTATTATAAGAGATCGTTCCGGCTTGTCCTTTGCAATAAAAAGGATTGGGCCACCTTGCTGCACTTTATTATACTTGTTGCTTGTTACTTGTTACGAATTATCTTCCTATCAAAACTATCTGTTACCGCTACTTTCAGTACTTGTAGAGAATACCTTGCTGAAAACCGCTTGTCATTTCCTTCTGCTCCTTGTTGGGTTCGACACTCTTACTTATCGAAAAGACTACGATTGATCCCATATACTTGTGGGTCATCAAGACTCTTTTCTTCCGCCGTTGCCGGGGAGTGAAGTGCCTTTGGTGAGTGGAATTTGGTAAGGAAACATTTATATTACGTGCTGAAATTTACTGTCACTTGTCACTATTGAAAGTAATCCTTTGAGGGGCTTGTTCGGGGTATCTTCACCTCAACCGGAAGCATTGAGAGTTGCTCCTCAACCTATTGAATCTACTAAAAATATTTATTATGAAATTCCTTCGGGTATGGTAGAGAAACTGCTAGCTAATCCTTATGCAGGAGATGGAACAGTACATCCTGATATGCACTTGATATATGTGGATGAAATTTGTGGATTGTTTAAGCTTGTGGGTTTATCCGGAGATGGAGTTAATAAGAAAGTATTCCCTTTATCTTTGGAGGGAAAGGCATTGACATGGTATAGGCTATGTGATGATACTGAAACATGGGACTAGAACCGGTTGAAGCTGGAATTCCACCAGAAATTTTATCCTATGCATTTGGTTCATCGTGATCGGAATTATATATATAATGTTTGGCCTCATGAAGGAGAAAGTATCGCTCAAGCTTGGGGGAGGCTTAAGTATATGTTGCACACATGTACAATCATGAGCTCTCAAGAGAAATAATTCTACAAAACTTTTATGCTCGGCTTTCTCATAATGATCAATCCATGCTCGATACTTCTTCTGCTGGTTCCTTTATGAAGAGAGCTATTGAATTCAGATGGGATCTGATACATCTCCAACGTATCTATAATTTTTTATTGTTCCATGCTGTTATATTATCAATCTTGGATGTTTTTATATGCATTTACAACAATTATATATCATTTTTGGAGACTAACCTATTAACTTAGTGCCCAGTACCAGTTGTTGTTTTCTGCCCTGTTTTTGTTTTACAGAAAATCAATACCAAACGAAGTCCAAATGCCATGAAACTTTTTGGAGATTTTTTCCTGGACAGATAAACACTAGAAGCTTTGGGAAAAGACCAGACGCCAGAGGAGGTGGCCACGAGCCACCAGGGCGCGCCTGGGGGGGCATGCGCGCCCTGGTGCCTCGTGGGCCCACCTCAGCTCCGTTTGACCTAATTCCACCACTATAAATTCACGAAAATTCAGAAACCCTTAGGAGAGTCCACGAAATACTTTTTCCGCCGCCGCAAGTTTCTGTTCTCGAGAGATCCCATCTGGAGGCCTTCTTCGGTATTCCGCCGGAGGGGGAATCGATCACGGAGGGGCTCTACATCAACCTTGCTGCCCTTCCGATGATGCGTGAGTAGTTTACCACAGACCTTCGGGTCCATAGGTAGTAGCTAGATGGCTTCTTCTCTCTTTTTGATCTTCAATACAATGTTCTCCTCGATGTTATTGGAGTTCTATCCGATGTAATCATTTTTTTACGGTGTGTTTGTTGGGATCCGATGAATTGTGAGTTTATGATCAGATTATCCGTGAATTGTATTGTGACACCCTGGTTTTTGGCAACTTTTTCTTTTCAAAACTTTCTGTCTTTAATTGCAAATTGGATGGATTTTGAATCTTTTCAGTTGACTTTGGACTTATGAATTTCTCTCAGTGATCCAAAGCCCTCACCATCTTGCCAAAATCTTGTCACTCACCTTCTGGATCAATTTCCAATTCTCAATCTTTCCCAAATATTCTTTTTCTTCATTTGGGAAAATCTGTCATCACTATGGGTTATGAAGCAACCTATAGTTTTGGTGAACAGAAAAATCCCAAATTAATCCCACACCTTCTTGTCATCATCTACTCCCACAATCTTCAAAAACATTTCATGGTCCAGTACAAAATTCAGTCCAGAAAACTCCATTTGTTCTCTGGACAGTACTGGCCATTTGTGAAGCAACTCATATTTTCCCAGCTCAGAAAACTCCCAAATAATTCCCTGAGATACTAGAGAACCTATCTTGCCACAATAGCCAAAAATATCATCTTGTCCAGTACAAATTTTCATCAGCAATATTCTGCCAAGTTTCTGCCCAATTCAAACCTCTGTGAAGGAAGTACCAGCTAGAGGTATCCAATTGAGCTGAAATTTTTATGGCATCTTCTATCCACCAAATAACCATCCCACACCAAAATTCAGCTCCAGCAGATCAACCAGATGAGTGCTACAAGCTCATCTTCCTTCTGGTCCAGTAACAACAGTTGTACATGAACTATATTCAAATGTTGATGAAATTTCCTCAAACTTGGCCAGCTTGGAGTCCTTCCAAGATAGATCATCCCAGACATCTCCTCTGGCTCCACCTCCGGCTCACCTCTCCTCTAGATCCCTCTCAAGTTTTCTGTCAGAAACTGTAGCTGAAGCTACACTTCGCATCAGAATGAATCTAGTCGAACCAGAGGCACAAGGGGACTAAGTGAGCGAGGGTCGACGTGCTGGACAAGAAACGCCAGGCTCGCGTGGCCTCTAGACACCAATGCCGTGGTGAGCACGGCAGTGGCATGCCAAACCACACGCTCTGCACCGCGCCCGTGTCTGTTGCGTCGCGTCCGACTGCCCCGCGTGACCCCGCCTTGTCCCAGCTCGCCGACATCGTCTCCTTCCCCCACCTGGCCGTTCTAGAACTGGCCCCTCGCCGGAATCGCCCTCGTCAGCCGCCACGCACGCGGGCACTGTGCCGCCCATGCGGGCACAGTGGCTTTGCGGCGCGTCTTCTTCCTCCACTAGCTGCCCCCGACCGCCTTAACTCCTCCTGCTCTCTCCCATCGCGTCGCCCGCGTCGAGCCAGCCAGCGCGGCGTACCTTCACCGGCGACGTGGCCGAGTCCCGCCGCTTCCAGAGAGCTCCTCCCCCTGCTATATAAAGCCCTCCTCGGCCTCTCTTCGCTCCTCACCCAGCTCCACCTCCTCCCAATCGACCTCCCGAGCTTGGAGCCAAGGCCGAGAGGCCCTCTGGCCTCGCTTCTCGCCGGAGATCCGCCGCCACCCGAGCCCAGCCACCTTGCCGTTCCACTCCTCCCCAGCCTCCCCTGACTCCACGAGCGAGCTCCACACACTCCACTGACCCCGCCCAAGCTCCTGCCCGACCAAATCCTTGCCGGAATCGCCGTCTCCGGCGACACCCGAGAGCCACTGCCGCCGGAGAGGAAGGAGACGACGCCGTCCGGCCATCTCTCGTCATCCTACAGGTACGTGTGTGTTCGTCTCCAAGCGCTCTTTCCATTCCCGTAGTCGTCGGACCTCGCCGTCGACTGCATCGCCGGCGACCATCGCCGGAGAGCCGCAGCTCTCTGTTCCGTCTCCTCCCCCTTTTAATTCTGACAGCGGGGCCCATTCGTCAGTGGCACGCCGAAGCGGTAAGTTGAGACGCCCCTCCACTTTACGCCTTCGACGTGGCCCCCTGTGGATTTTCTAATTTCTGTTTCATTTCATATTTTGACCAGAAACTTTGACCAGCCATAACTTTTTATCCATAAGTGCAAATCAATTGATTCTTTTTGCTCTGGGTTTGTCTTGAGCCCCTTTATTTGCTAGAAAAATTTGGTATTTTTCCCATGCTCACAAAATTTCTGGTGAACAGAACAGTGTTTTGTGACATTTTCAATTGTCTTTTTAAAATATTTTCAGAAGGAAATACTTTTGGATTTGAAGCCCAGGAGTTTGTGGACAACCCAACAGAGCAAGGCAAGCCATGTCATCCATTTCATGAGCATTTCAGTAGTGTTGGTTATTTAATTGCATTATATGCATTATTTTAATATGAGATAATTTAGAGTAATTTATTCTAATGTTTAGCTACTGCCATGTTAAGTTATTCAGTGTAAAATCCATGCTTGATATATGCTTGACAACACTAACCCTAATCGGTTGACCAAGTGTCACCTATCCGGACTTATCCGTGCAGCCACATTTGCCGGTATGGGAAGGCCTTGACTTGGTCTGGCTTTGTGCTCTTTTATCGGTACCACCACACTAGGGACGGTTATGCGTGCGTGCTGCCCTGATCAGGTAGACGACGATAATCCTGTGAGCCCAGTTGAGTTATTTTGCCGGCGTCCCCGTTTGGGACAGTTTAGTTTGGCCACGACGGTGGCAGGTGTCACGGGGTGACATAGGGGCCACCCAGGACATGACCCTGGGAGGGTATGATTGTCGGTGGTACGATAGAGGAGTCACGGGTCAGGCAGGTTTCGTTGGAGCACCATCAGTCCACCCGAATGGGATCACGAGGCCAGGGGCTTCATAGTGTAGGTAAAGTGCGCAACCTCTGCAGAGTGTAAGAATCTATTCGAATAGTCGCGTCCACGGTATTGGACAGTCCGTACTAGGCCACTGAATGGTCAACCGTAATACTGATAATAATGATGGAAGAACTTGTGTTATGTTCGGAAGTGCTCAGTGGATTATGAGCGTTCCGAGGGTTGTGGGACAACCCGGAAGACAGTAAGTTGATGTTCGATAACAGTGAGTTAGCAACTTAAGTATTTTAACCTGTAATTGCCATGCTATTGTTTGCTGCATTGTTTTGGTTGCCATGAGCTTGCGAGTACATTCCAAGTACTCACCTGGCGTGTCATGCCAGATGCAGGAGAAGCTGAGGACGGAGGTCCCGAAGGTTCGTGCTACGCTAACTAGGCCGTGTCCACAGCAGTGTCCCTGTGGATGGAGTTTTCCGCGCTATGTTCCGCTACGCCGTAGTTCTACCCAGTAGTATCGAGGCCCTGTTATGTTCCATAAATAATGTAGATATTGTCATAGCACCTGATGTGCTTCTGGCCTCGCTATCGATGTAAATTATGAGCTTGTACTCGAGATATTTCAATAAAGTTTTGTTCTGTTCTGTTCCAAGTTGTTGTGTGTTTCCAGAAGACATGATCTCTGGGTTGGAAACACTGGGTAAACCGGTCCTCTGAGCCGGGGTGCCACAACGCTTGGTATCAGAGCCGCGCTGACTGTAGGACACCCTAGTTAACCCTGCGCTAGAACCGCGAGTAGTTTAGAGTTTTGGTGTGTCTTGCTTGTTGCATCTGATTGCTGCATTGCATGCATATAGTTGTTATTGCGCTAACCGCTAGTTTGATGAGTGTAGATGGCACCAGTTCCGTACCACTACATCCATGAGCCGGCACCGTTCACTTTTCCAGTACTGCTTCGTAGTGTCTGGCTTCGGCTGTATCCCAACGGCGAAGACCCAGTGTTCCAGGTGTTCCGAGAGAAGCTTGCTGGTTCAGTATTCGAGTATCACGCGGAGGCCTTCCTGACTGCGAGTTCGGATATTGGTAGCTACTCCCGTTCTTCCAAGGGCGGAATTGCTTCTACTCCGGAGTTGGCGATCCAGTTTGCTGCGATGGAGGCTCTTACTGACTTGCGCTTCCACGAGGTCGAGATGCAGACTCATCCAGGTTTCTTTCACTACCCCACCCTGTCACCTACGACAGGGCGAGTCCTTTTCGCACCTGTTGACCCGGCGAGTGATCGTGCTACTGGGGTTTTATCTCGTTATCTAAACGCCAGTTACCGCATGATCACTTCACTAGCTGAGGAGCTGACCCATGCCCGTGAGGCACTTGCAGCTGTTGCGGCAGCACAGTCTCCTCCTCCACCTCCGTTTTCACCCGTGTATGCTACACCCGTTCCACCTTCTGAGACTCCTTCTAGTTCGTTCGGACCGCCAGGCTTTTCGTCTGGTAGCCGACGTGAGACCCCGGCAGAGTGGGCCTCACTCCTAGCTACCCCAGCTGCTCCAATGCTGCGGCATCGTGCTTCTTCTCCTTCAGAGGGAGAACCTTCTCGTCAGCATCGTCGCGTTACCTTTGATCCGGAGACCGAGGTTCACATCATCAGCTCAGATTCTGAGACAGGATCAGAGGATGAGGAGTCTTCAGTTTACCAGTGTTCATGCCACCGACGCCACTAGAGTGGAGGCTTGAGTTTCAGTGCATGCATCATAGCATCTATGCATATGTCAACTGCCGTATGAGCAGTCTAGCCATGATAATCCCCCTACTAGCTTGTCATGTTTGATGCTGGGTTGCCTTGTATAATTATGTTGTTTGCCTTTTTCCTCTTTTATTTGGTTTCTTTTCTGGTGTCACACTGTCATGCTTTCCCTTCTGGATGTTGCTCATTGATTCGGTATTTTGCAATGGGAACAAATTTAGGATGAAGAGGTGTAGTAATCAAGGCGGCGATGGAACTCCCGTTCGTCGATCCGCTAGACAGGCAGGACAGTCACCAGAAGATTTACCACCTCCACCGCCACAGGCACCAACCACTGATCAGATTATGAGAATGTTCGAGGAGAAAAGAAATCAAGATCTCATGGAATTTCTGAAAAGTATGCAGACTATGGTGGGTCAGAATAACAATAATGGGACACACTCTAAGTTGTCTGATTTTCAGCGAACCAAGCCACCCAGTTTTGGTCAAGCTGTGGATCCTATGGAAGCTGATGACTGGCTGAGGACCATGGAAAAGAAGTTGGACATAGCCCCCTGTGATGAGTCAGATAAGGTTCCTTTTGTTACTCACTACCTGGAAGGACCAGCAGCTATATGGTGGGACAATACAAAAATAATGTGGCCTTCTGGAGAAGATATTTCTTGGGAAAAGTTCAAAGAGGTATTCCGCAAGTATCATATTCCTACCGGCATCATGAAGGTGAAGTAGAGGGAATTCTTGGCCCTTACTCAAGGAAATATGTCAGTGGGGGAGTATCTGAACAAGTTTAATAATCTGGCATGATACTCTACCCATGACGTGTCCACCGAAGAAAGGAAGATTGACCGATTCCTAGGAGGACTGAATCATACCCTCCGCTGTCAGCTCTGTATGCTTGACTTTCCTGACTTCCAGACTTTGGTGAACAAGGCTTTTATAGCGGAGCGAGAGCATAAGTCAGGATATGATGATCGCAAGCGGAAGTTGGAACCCAAGAAGGACAACCGTGAGCAGTTTGTGCAGAAGCCACGTGTCTGGCAATCAGGACCATCTGAATACAAGCCTGCCGGGAACAATGGTAACAACAACAATAAGCCTGTCAGCCAGGACAAGACCTTTGGCAAACAGCCAGTGCTGGAGGACTGCCGCCGCAACAACACATGCTTTACTTGTGGCCAGAGCGGGCATTACTCCAAGCAATGCCCCGCAAGAAATAGGAAGCCACCATCCGACTTCAAGCCACAAGTCAACAGTGTTGGGCGCCGCCCCAATACGACCATCTATCGCGGCCAAGTCCATCATATCTCCGCTGAGGAAGCCCGCGAAGCACCAGACGTGGTCCTTGGTATGTTTTCTGTTAACAACATACCTGCAATAATTTTATTTGATTCTGGGGCTTCTCATTCGTTTATTTCGCGAAGTTTTGCCACCTTGCACAAGTTTTCTCCTTCTCTTTTGGACAAAATCATGGTGGTGCAATCCCCTGGCTCCATGCTCAGAACAAATGTGGTATAGAAGGACCTGGAGATCCTGATACATGATGTAAAGTTTCCAGCTACCCTTGTGGCCATTGAGTCCCCTGGACTGGATATAATATTGGGAATGGATTGGTTGGTACCACATCAAGTGTGTATCAACTGTGCCACCAGGAAGGTGACACTGGTTAACCCGGCAGGCCAAACAGTGCAATTCACTGCTAGCAGAATGATGTCAAAGAAAGGAATGCATTCAAAGCCACAGCTACAGATATAAGTCTGATTCCAATAGTCAGTGAATTTCCGGACGTATTCCCAGAAGAATTAACGAGAATGCCACCTGATCGGGAACTAGAGTTTGCTATTGACATTGTTCCCGGGACAGCTCCAATCTACAAGAAGTACTACCGCATGCCTTCCCCAAAGCTGGTGGAATTGAAGAAACAGTTGGATGAATTACTGCAAAAGGGATATATTCGTCCAAGCACATCACCTTGGGGATCACCCGTGCTATTTGTCAAGAAGAAGGATGGCAGCCTGCGAATGTGCGTGGACTACCGCCAGCTGAATGAGGTTACTATCAAAAACAAATATCCGCTCCCCCGCATTGATGATTTGTTTGACCAGTTGAACGGATCCCGGGTATTTTCCAAGATTGACCTTCGAACGGGGTATCATCAGTTAATAATCAGAAAAGAGGATATCCCCAAGACAGCCTTCACTACAAGATATGGCCTGTATGAATTTACGGTCATGTAATTTGGGCTGACAAATGCTCCAGCCTATTTCATGAGCATGATGAATAAAGTCTTCATGGACTTCTTGGACAAATTTGTGGTAGTCTTCATTGATGACATTCTTATCTATTCAAAAGATGAAGAGGAGCACACGCAACATCTCCGTACTGTCCTGGAAAGACTAAGGACCCATCGCTTGTATGCCAAATTCAGTAAATGCGAATTTTGGCTAAAAGAGGTGGGATTTCTGGGACATGTTCTGTTAAAATAAGGTGTGGCCGTCGACCCCAGCAAGGTGACCGCTGTATTAAACTGGAAGACACCAGCCACAGTAACTGAAGTCCGCAGTTTTCTGGGATTGGCAGGCTACTACCGTCGCTTCATCGAAGGCTTCTCAAAAATAGCCAAGCCATTGACAGAATTGCTAAAAAAGGACCACAAATTTGCCTGGACAGAAGAATGTGACGGCAGTTTCATGGAATTGAAGACGAGGCTAACCACCGCCCCTGTCTTAGTTCTTCCAGACATCCACAAAAGCTTGGATATATACTGTGATGCATCTAGGCGTGGAATCGTCTGCGTTCTGATGCAAGGAGGAAAGGTTGTAGCATATGCATCCAGACAGCTACGACCTCATGAAGAGAACTACCCCACTCATGACTTGGAACTGGCAGCCGTGATTCATGCATTAAAGATTTGGAGGCATTACCTCATTGGGCAGCAATGTGAAATATACACAGACCATAAGAGTCTCAAGTATATTTTCACCCAACCTGATCTGAATCTCAGATAGAGAAGATGGCTTGAACTGGTCAAGGACTATGACATCGGAATTAATTATCATCCGGGAAAAGCCAATTTGGTCGCCGATGCCCTCAACAGAAAACAAGGTACCCTAAACGCGCTAATGGAGGGAATGCATCCAAAGCTGAAAGAAGAGTTTGCCAAGCTGAATATGGTGTTATGCGGCCCAACTAGCCCGGATACAATGGAAATTATTCCAACACTTGTGGAAGAAATTAATGCAGCTCAGAAATCAGATGAGGGTATACAAGAGAACAAGGAGCGCATTCCACAAGGAAAGGCCAAGTCCTTCCATCTTGATGATCAAGGTACCCTATGGTTTGAAAATCGAATATGTGTGCCTGATCAAGACAACTTGAGACAGCAAATACTTAGAGAGGCACATGAATCTGCCTATTCTATCCATCCGGGAGGAACAAAAATGTACCAGGACTTGCGAGAAACCTTTTGGTGGCCAGGAATGCGAAGGGACATAGCATACTATGTCGCCTGTTGTGACATCTGCAACAAGGTCAAGGCTGAACACCAGAAACCCGCTGGGTTACTGCAACCTTTACCAGTTCCCCAGTGGAAATGGGATGACATATGCATGGACTTCATTGTTGGGCTACCCAAGTCAACAAGAGGCCATGATGCTATCTGGGTCATCGTGGACATACTTACGAAAGTGGCTCACTTCCTTCCGGTAAAGACCACTTTCACCGCTTACCAGCTTGCACAGCTCTACATGTCCCGGATAGTCAGCCTTCATGGAGTACCCAAGTCTATCACATCAGATAGAGGCTCCCTGTTCACTTCAGCATTCTGGCTGCGACTGCATCAAGCCTTGGGAACCGTACTAAAGCATAGTACGGCATATCATCCACAGACAGATGGATAGACCGAACGTGTGAACCAGATACTAGAAGATATGCTTCGGTCCTGTGCTCTCGCCCATGGACCCAAATGGGAGGATAGTCTACCCTATGCGGAATTCTCCTACAATAACAGCTAGCAGTCAAGTCTCAAGATGTCACCATTTGAGGCTCTGTATGGATGGAAATGCCGCACTCCTTTAAATTGGTCTCAGACATGAGACAGCCATATCTTTGGCACAGATCTGATGCTCGAGGCTGAGAAGCAAGTCAAGGATATTCAGGAACATCTTCGAGCAGGCAAGTCCCGACAAAAGAGCTATTATGACCCGAAGCATCGGGAAGTAACTTTTGAACCCGGAGAATATGCCTATCTCCGAGTTACACCCATGAAAGAAATAAAGAGGTTTCATACCCGAGGAAAGCTTGCACCGAGATATATCGGTCCCGTTCCAGTAATGGCTAGAAGAGGCAGAGTGGCATACCAGCTGGAATTACCACCAGAGTTGTCTGACATTCATGACGTCTTCCACATATCACAGTTGAGAAAGTGCATTACACCCCCGATCAAACAGGCAGATATGAGTGAGCTAGAGCTGACTAAGGATTTGACCTACGAGGAAAGACCTGTCAGAATATTGGATGAGATGGAAAGAACTACCAGGAGTAAGACAATTAAAATTTTCAAAGTACTGTGGGATCATCACACTGAGGAGGAAGCTACTTGGGAAAGATAGGATTTTCTGAGATCAGCATATCCACACTTGTTCCCTGAGAAACCGAATCTTGAGGACGAGATTCATTCTAAGGGGGTTAGGTTTGTGACACCCTGGTTTTTGGCAACTTTTTCTTTTCAAAACTTTCTGTCTTTATTTGCAATTTGGATGGATTTTGAATCTTTTCAGTTGACTTTGGACTTATGAATTTCTCTCAGTGATCCAAAGCCCTCACCATCTGGCCAAAATCTTTTCACTCACCTTCTGGATCAATTTCCAATTATCAATCTTTCCCAAATATTCTTTTTCTTCCTTTGGGAAAATCTGTCATCACTATGGGTTATGAAGCAACCTATAGTTTTGGTGATCAGAAAAATCCCAAATTAATCCCACACCTTCTTGTCATCATCTACTCCCACAATCTTCAAAAACATTTCATGGTCCAGTACAAAATTCAGTCCAGAAAACTCCATTTGTTCTTTGGATAGTACTGGCCATTTGTGAAGCAACTCATATTTTCCCAACTCAGAAAACTCCCAAATAATTCCCTGAGATACTAGGGAACCTATCTTGCCACAATATCCAAAAATATCATCTTGTCCAGTACAAATTTTCATCAGCAATATTCTGCCAAGTTTCTGCCCAATTCAAACCTCTGTGAAGGAAGTACCAGCTAGAGGTATCCAATTGAGCTGAAATTTTTATGGCATCTTCTATCCACCAAATAACCATCCCACACCAGAATTCAGCTCCAGTAGATCAACCAGATGAGTGCTACAAGCTCATATTCCTTCTGGTCCAGTAACAGCAGTTGTACATGAACTATATTCAAATGTTGATGAAATTTCCTCAAACTTGGCCAGCTTGGAGTCCTTCCAAGATAGATCAACCCAGACATCTCCTCTGGCTCCACCTCCAGCTCACCTCTCCTCTAGATCCCTCTCAAGTTTTCTGTCAGAAACTGTAGCTGAAGCTACACTTCGCATCAAAATGAATCTAGTCGAACCAGAGGCACAAGGGGACTAAGTGAGCGAGGGTCAACATGCTGGAAAAGAAACGCCAGGCTCGCGTGGCCTCTAGACACCAATGCTAGTGGTGAGCACGGCAGTGGCATGCCAAACCACGCGCTCTGCACCGCTCCCGTGTCTGTTGCGTCGCGTCCGACTGCCCCGCGTGACCCCGCCTTGTCCCAGCTCGGTAACATCGTCTCCTTCCCCCACCTGGCCGTTCTGGAACTGGCCCCTTGCCGGAATCGCCCTCGTCGGCCGCCACGCACGCGGGCACTGTGCCGCCCATGCGGGCATAGTGGCTTTGCAGCTCGTCTTCTTCCTTCACTAGCTGCCACCGACCGCCTTAACTCCTCCTGCCCTCTCCCATCGCGTCGCCCGCGTCGAGCCAGCCAGCGCGGCGTACCTTCACCGGCGACGTGGCCGAGTCCCGCCGCTCCCAGAGAGCTCCTCCCCCTGCTATATAAAGCCCTCCGCAGCCTCTCTCCGCTCCTCACCCAGCTCCACCTCCTCCCAATCGACCTCCCGAGCTTCGAGCCAAGGCCGAAAGGCCCTCTGGCCTCGCTTCTCGCCGGAGATCCGCCGCCACCCGAGCCCAGCCACCTCGCCGTTCCACTCCTCCCCAGCCTCCCCTGACTCCACGAGCGAGCTCCGCACACTCCACTGACCACGCCCAAGCTCCTGCCCGACCGAATCCTTGCCGGAATCGCCGTCTCCGGCGACACCTGAGAGCCACCGCCGCCGGAGAGGAAGGGGACGACGCCGTCCGGCCATCTCTCGTCATCCTACTGGTACGTGCGTGTTCGTCTCCAAGCGCTCTTTCCATTCCCGTAGTCGCCAGACCTCGCCGTCGACTGCATCGCCGGCGACCATCGCCGGAGAGCCACAGCTCTCTGTTCCCTCTCCTCTCCCTTTTAAATCTGACAGCGGGGCCCATTCGTCAGTGGCACGCCAAAGCGGAAAGTGGAGACGCCCCTCCACTTTACGCCTTCGACATGGCCCCCTGTGGATTTTCTAATTTCTGTTTAATTTCATATTTTGACCAGCCATAACTTTTTATCCATAAGTCCAAATCAATTGATTCTTTTTGCTCTGGGTTTGTCTTGAGCCCCTTTATTTGCTGGAAAAATTTGGTATTTTTCCCATGGTCATAGAATTTCTGGTGAACAGAACAGTGTTTTGTGACATTTTCAATTGTCTTTTTAAAATATTTTCAGAAGGAAATACTTTTGGATTTGAAACCCAGGAGTTTGTGGACAACCCAACAGAGCAAGGCAATCCATGTCATCCATTTCATGAGCATTTCAATAGTGTTGGTTATTTAATTGCATTATTTTAATATGAGATAATTTAGAGTAATTTATTCTAATGTTTAGCTACTGCCATGTTAAGTTATTCAGGGTAAAATCCATGCTTGATATATGCTTGACAACACTAACCCTAATCGGTTAACCAAGTGTCACCTATCCGGACTTATCCGTGCAGCCACATTTGCCGGTATGGGAAGGCCTTGACTTGGTCTGGCTTTGTGCTCTTTTATCGGTACCACCACACTAGGGAGGGTTATGCGTGCGTGCTGCCCTGATCAGGTAGACGACGATAATCCTGTGAGCCCAGTTGAGTTATTTTGCCGGCGTCCCCGTTTGGGACAGTTTAGTTTGGCCACGACGGTGGCAGGTGTCATGGGGTGACACAGGCGCCACCCAGGACATGACCCTGGGAGGGTATGATTGTCGGTGGTACGATAGAGGAGTCACGGGTCAGGCAGGTTTCGTTGGAGCACCATCGGTCCACCCGAATGGGATCATGAGGCCAGGGGCTTCATAGTGTGGGTAAAGTCCGCAACCTCTGCAGAGTGTAAGAATCTATTCGAATAGCCGCGTCCACGGTATTGGACAGTCCGTACTAGGCCACTGAATGATCAACCGTAATACTGATAATAATTATGGAAGAACTTGTCTTATGTTCGGAAGTGCTCAGTGGATTATGAGCGTTCCGTGGGTTGTGGGACAACCCGGAAGAGAGTAAGTTGATGTTCGATAACAGTGAGTTAGCAACTTAAGTATTTTAACCTGTAATTGCCATGCTATTGCTTGCTGCATTGTTTTGGTTGCCATGAGCTTGCGAGTACATTCCAAGTACTCACCTGGCGTGTCATGCCAGATGCAGGAGAAGCTGAGGACGGAGGTCCCAAAGATTCGTGCTACGCTAACTAGGCTGTGTCCACAGCAGTGTCCCTGTGGATGGAGTTTTCCGCGCTATGTTCCGCTACGCCGTAGTTCTACCCAGTAGTATCGAGGCCCTGTTATGTTCCATAAATAATGTAGATATTGTCATAGCACCTGATGTGCTTCTGGCCTCGCTATCGATGTAAATTATGAGCTTCTACTCGAGATATTTCAATAAAGTTCAGTTCAGTTCTATTCCAAGTTGTTGTGTGTTTCCAGAAGACATGATCTCTGGGTTGGAAACACTGGATAAACCGGTCCTCTGAGCCGGGGTGCCACAATTATTTGAGTCTTCTCTGATCTCTTTTATGCATGATTATTATAGCTTCGTATTTCTTCTCCGATCTATTGATTTGTCTTGGCCAACTAGATTGATTTATCTTGCCATGGGAAGAGGTGCTTTGTAATGGGTTCGATCTTTTGGTGCTCAATCCCAGTGACAGAAAGGGACATGACATGTATGTATCGTTGCTATTAAGGGTAAAAAGATGGGATTTATTCATACGTGAGTTTATCTTGTCTACATCATGTCATCGTTCTTAAGGCGTTACTCTGTTCTTTACGGACTTAATACACTAGATGCATGCTGGATAGCGGTCAATGTGTGGAGTAATAGTAGTAGATGCAGGCAGGAGTCGATCTACTTGTCTCGGACGTGATGCCTATATACATGATCATTGCCTTGGATATCGTCATGATTATTTGCTTTTCTATCAATTGCCTAACAGTAATTTGTCTACCCATCGTATGCTATTTTCTCGAGAGAAGCCTCTAGTGAAAACTATGGCCCCCGGGTCTATCTAAATCATATTACTAAAACCCTAAAAATATTGCTGCCATTTTCTTTTATTTATTTTATTTTGTATTTTTGTTTCAATCTATCTATCTATCATATACAATTTAATCTTGCAATTGACCGCCAAGGGATTGACAACCCCGCGTTTGCGTTGGGTGCAAGGATTTGTTGTTTGTGTGCAGGTGCTGCTAACGAGGTGTTGCGTGATTCTCCTACTGGTTCGATAACCTTGGTTTCAGAACTGAGGGAAATACTTATCTCTACTATGCTGCATCTTCCCTTCCTCTTCGAGGATAATACCAACGCAAGCTACAAGTAGCAGGAAGAATTTCTGGCGCCGTTGCCGGGGAGACATCATCAACATCTATCAAGTACCTTTGCATAAACTCTCATCTCCTTGCATTTACTTTATTTGCCACTCGTTTTCATCTCCCCCACTTCTAAAATGTTTTTACAAAAATACAAAAATATTTTTCATTTGTCTTTTTCTTGTTTGCTTGCTTTGTCATTATGGCTAGTTCTTCGCTCGTTACTGTTACCCTTGAAAATGAAGTACTTAATTTTAAACAAAGGGGAGGAGAGAATTTAAAAGATGCTTGGTATAGGATTTGTGATGCTCATAATAGATCAACTCGTAAGCAATCCTCTACCATCCTTCTTCACAATTTTTATGTGGGCATTACTACTTGGTATAGATTTGTGCTTGATACTATTACTTGAGGGAATTTCTTGATGTGTCCCTCTACGGATGCTTTTAATGCTATGGGAAATTTAGTGGGATCACCACCGATTACTATTAATGAAACAACTTTGACCTTGGAACATGTTATGCAGAGGTTAGATGCTATTGAAAATAAAATGCCCACCGTCGAGCATATTGAAAATCTAGATAAAAAGATTCATAACCATGTTACTCAATTTGGATCAAAAGTAAGGATTGCTCTTAAGATGCTAAAAGAGAAAGAACCAATAATTAATGAAAGGGTGGAACAAAGTCCCGCTAGGATCGATAAGTTGGAGAAAATTATTAATAAATTAGGTTCCGCTTTTTCTTCCGCTAAAACTATTGAAAAAATTACTCCTAGCAAGAATTGCTAGTTTATGTATGTGTCAGGCCCATTTCTGGAATAAATCACAGAATAGCCTCAAGTCACACCAGCCCCAAGATCAAAACAACCGGTGGACTTCCTTGATATAGATAACCAGTACATACATAATATTACACAGGGTTGAGCCAGAGTGCTCAACAATTATTACAAACTTGCCAATATACTACGGTGGTGGAATAACACAGTGATGAGGTGGTGGTACAACACTAGTACAATAAAATAAAGTCAAGCGTCAGTGTGAGGCTTGGCTATTTTATTGGTGTAGCGGAAACACAGCGGATGATACATGTGGTAGACTCCAAGATCACAGGTTGACTGACAGGGAACACCTCTAAGCGTCGGGCTCGCTAGCGAACTCGTCCTCCACAAGCTCGTCCTCCTCCAGGTCTGGCCAATAAAATAGCCAGGGACAAGCCAGTGAGTACGTTGGATTGTACTCGCAAACATTATGAACGAAAGATATACCGAATGCATATGCTGATGCTGGATTAAATGATATGCATATGTTGGCTGAAATTTAATTATGGCATGATAAATATTAGCATGTGCAGAGGTATGAGTAGATAAAATATTAGTGACAAACAAAGAAAGTTAATGGAAAATCGGGCGAGACAGGACCGCCCGAGAATCCAAAAGAAAAAATATAACGTGGAGAATCGGGCGAGACAGGACCGCCCGAGAATCCAAAAGAAATGCCAAACGGGTGTCTAATAGCGACGCCTCGAGAGGTCTTGAAAAGAAATGCCAAACGGGTGTCTAAAAGCGACACCTCGAAAGGTCTTGAAAAGAAATGCCAAACGGGTGTCTAAAAGCGACGCCACGAGAGGTCTTGAAAATAAATGAGTATCTCGGGTAGTCTAGCCAGCCCATGAGATACTCAGAAAAGAAAATAAAAACTGAGTGCCCGGGTAGTCTAGCCAGCCCATGAGACACTCAGAAAAGAAAATTAAAACTGAGTGCCCAGGTAGTCTAGCCAGCCCATGAGACACTAAGAGAAGAAAATAAAAACTGAGTGCCCGGGTAGTCCAGACAGCCCATGAGACACTCAAAAAAGAAAATAAAAACTGAGTGTCCGGGTAGTCTAGCCAGCCCATGAGACACTCAGAAATGAAAATAAAAATTGAGTGCCCGGGTAGTCTAGCCAGCCCATGAGACACTCAAAAAATAAAATAAAAACTGAGTGCCCGGGTAGTCTAGCCAGCCCATGAGACACTCAGAAAATTCATATAAGAGAAACGGGTTAGTCCACAATAATATTTATGATGACAATAATATTCATGCTGACATCAGTGGTGACAACAATTATCCTGCAAAATTGAATCATGCTCAATTTAATTATTTCCTCCGAAGACCGACACCGGGACCGACACTTGACCCTTCCCAGCTAAAGTCTTTTACCGCGGACACGGCTATTCGAATAGGTATAACTCTGCAGAGGGTGTACTCTTTACCCACATGTATTATATTTCTTTAGCCAGCACCACGACGCTGGCTAATTCCCATTACGGTCTTTGGGTTGAAAACACGCCTGACCAGCACACACCAGATTAACTTTTTGGATGCCAGGAATCACCCAAAGCATCGTTCAAGAAAAACTCTAAGTCGGGGAGACCAACATCTCGACTAGCATGGGATCACTATTCATACGTGCGGATTACAAGGTCTGCCCCCCTCTCGGCCCAGTCGGATACACCCATGCCCCTGACCTGATGACGGGCATTAGTCCATGGCCGTGGAAACCCTCATCATGGCCCTCTATGTGGTGTATACACGGACAGGGGTTAGCAACTTACTAAACTGTACTTCCCTCGCGGGAAGACCCGTGGCAGCATGGTGTTTAGCTAGGTGTGATGGAACAAGACTCGATCTGGGTCGACTCAGGAGGTGTTGTTATTAAGACTGGCATGTCTCACATGCCGCAGTGACACCGTCGTGTCATAACATGACCATGCTTACCAGCACGTCCAAGACAGGAGTTGCACTCCTGGGTCTCACAGCTTTCATCCATGTCAGATACTTGAGTGGAAGGCAAGTAATGCAAAGTTGATATGACCATGCATGCATGCACTTGTGATATACTACACCTACGGTGCAACTCCAAACCGATGCAACCATGCATGCAATTCACCATATCCCAAGTTCAAAAATGCTCGCCTTAATCAAAGTAGTCAGAAAGTGATCCCTCGAAATTCCCGGCAAAGTTCCCCTCTTCTTTTTCTGGAAAATACAAATTCAAATTCAAATTTTTGCAACAGTACCAAAAGTTGTCTCAAAATATTTTCAAATAAATACTAAAAAACTAGATTGAAAAATAAGAATTTCAAAAAAAGAATCAACTCAAACAGAGTTGTGGTTAAAAAGTTATTAAACTTTTAAACCCAGGGGTCTTTCTGCAAAACGGCAGGTCCCTGTGCGTTTTAAAAAGAAAACGCTTCGGGAGGAATACGCCTTTCAGCGCAGAAAGCGTAAAACAGCAGAATACGCTTTCGCTTTAAACACAGAAAAAAAGAAAACGCTGACGGGTGGGGTCCACCCGTCAGGTTTAAATTTAAACGCGCTCGCGCGCGAGAACAGAGAGGCGGCGGTGATCACCGGCGACGATCGCCGGGGTTTTGGGAGGCGGCGATGGTCGGAGCGTGATCAGGGTGGACTTCCACGTAGGTGGTTGGCGGTGGTGGTCGCCGGCGAGCACCAGAACGACGGCGAGGTCGTCTCCGACGGACGGCGGCGTCGGGTGAGGTGGGATCCCGCCGGAGAGAGCTCCGGTAGTGGAATTGAAGCGCGGGATCGACGAGAGGGAGTGGTGAGAGGCTACTGGTGGAGTTTTGGAAGTGGAGGTGGCCTAACGATGACGTACTGATCGGGGAGGGTGGCGGCGGATCGGTGACCGAAGTCGGGGGAGAAGGCCTCCCCGAGGTCGGGGGAGAGTGTGGGAGCTCGATTGAGATGATGGTGGAGTGGTGCGGTAAGTGAACGGAGCTCGGGAGGCCCTTTTATAGGCGATCCGAGGATGGCCAAGGCGGACTGGATTACGCCGGAGTTATTCCGGCCGACGAGGTGGTTAGGGGCGATGGTCAGGGGCGGTGCATGATCAGGGAGGTTGACGGAGTACTCCAGAAGCTTTAGCGTGGACGAGCTTGAGCCTGATCGCCTTATCCACGGGATGACTCCCGTACGGGTGCGGCGGCAATGACCGGCTCTGGTGACTGGCAGCGGGCCCAGGGCGGTGTGGACGGCGTGCGAGGCTACGGAGAGGGGCGACGCATGGAGGAGAGTAGGCGAGGGAGAGCAGCAGAGAGGAGTAAAGGCGGAGTCAGCCGTGGTGATCCGCTCGTCCCGCTGCAGCCGAGGACGGTGGCCGTTGCACCAGCCACCTCCTATTCTGTCGGCGGCAGGGCACTGACCAGGGGGTCCCCGGCAATCCATTTAAGGCGAGAGGATGCGTGGAGGAGAAGGAGAGGTGATGGAGTGGAGTGCACGGCGCCGTTCCTCCTCTCTCTGAACTAGATTCAGATAACTGAATTTTATCGACAGTGAACAGTGTGCACACCACATGTATGATCAAATGCCAGAGGGTGCTAGGGATTTTATGAATTTGTGAGAATTTTTGTGGTGAGGTGTTGGTGCATAAAAGAGAGTCTGGCAAAGTTTCAAAAAATTTGGAGCTATTTAAATTAGGTTTTGATCAGGAAGTTTGAATCTGGTCCAAATTTGAACTGGATAGAATTTAAAAAATTTGAACTGTGGAACCCAATGTTTTTGGTGAAATGGGTTGTGGGTACTGCCTAGTAGCTAGGATAATTTTTGTGGGTGTAGAAGAATTAGATAAAATATGGCTCCTTTGTAAACCAAAGAAACTAGGATAAATATAAATTCCAACTTTGGAATTTATTTAAAATAAGAGAAATATTTTTGTGGAGAGGAAAAGTATTGGATACTGTCCTAGAATGTGAGAATGACTTGAGGGATAATTTAGAAGTGACAGAAAGATTATTGGAACAATTTAGAAGTGCTAGAAAGGAGTGAAATGGCCAGTCCCATGGAAAAAATTTAATTATCCAAAACCTTTCTAAATAAAAATATTTTTGTGATCCTCCAAAAATAATTTCCGAATTAATAAACCTTCCGAATCAGAACCATTTAAAATTTTGAAACCCAATTAAAAATAAAAGATTTTCAGAACAGAAGAAGCAGAAGAAGAAAAAGGCCATAATAATTCAAATTATTTTATTTTAAAGAAAAGATTTTTTTTAAATCCCAAGGAAATATTTTGGGGTGTTACAACACCTACCCCGCGTAAGAAAAATCTCGTCCCAGAGATTTCAGCTGTCCCCCAAACAGGTACGGATATTCAGCCCTCAGGTGATCCTCTCTTTCCCATGTTGCTTCTTCCTCGGTGTGATTACTCCACTGAACTTTGTAAAATTTTATCACGCTTTGTCGGGTTCTCCGTTCAGACTCCTCCAAAATCTTTATAGGACGTTCCCTATATGTAAGATCTGGTTGGATATCCAGGTCTTGATGTTGGACTTGCTTTTCTGGGTTACTGACACATCTCCTTAGTTGTGACACGTGAAATACATCATGAACATCTGATAATTCTGCTGGTAGCTCCAGTTGGTAGTCAACCTTGCCTCTCCTTGCAATTATTCTGAATGGTCCAATAAACCTCGGTGCCAATTTTCCTTTGACTTTAAATCTCTGTAGTCCCCTCATTGGGGATACCCTGAGATATACGTATTCATCGGGTTCAAAACTGATCTGACGGTGCTTCTGATCGTAGTAGCTCTTCTGACGGCTCTGAGCTGTCTTCAGTCTGTCTCGGATAAGTTTCACTTTTGTTACTGCCTCTTTGAGAACCTCCGGGCCGAAGATTCGGATATCTCCGGTCTCAGACAAATTGAGTGGGGTACGACATCTCCGTCCGTATAGGGCTTCGAAGGGTGAAATTTTTAAACTGGCTTGATAACTGTTGTTATAAGAGAATTCTGCATACGGCAAACTATCTTCCCAGCTGACTCCATACGTAAGCACACATGCTCTCAGCATGTCCTCCAATATT
Organism: Elymus sibiricus; assembly: GCA_039707655.1. Classification (NCBI taxonomy): domain Eukaryota; kingdom Viridiplantae; phylum Streptophyta; class Magnoliopsida; order Poales; family Poaceae; genus Elymus; species Elymus sibiricus. The sequence goes on from CM077676.1 coordinate 88,868,145, forward strand.
TGATTTACCCGTTCAGTCTGTCCCCCTGTCTGTGGGTGATATGATGTGCTGAATACCAGTTGAGTCCCTAAGGCTTGTTGCAGGTGATCCCAAAACCTAGAGACAAACTGAGTGCCTCTATCAGAGACTATGGTCTTGGGTACTCCGTGTAAGCAAACAATTTGGGAGAGGTATAACCTGGCAAGCCTCTGTGCTGAGTATGTGGTTTTTACCGGAATGAAATGTGCCACCTTGGTTAATAAATCTGTTATAACCCAGATAGCATCATTCCCGTGTCGTGACCTTGGTAATCCCACAATAAAATCCATTCCTATTTCATCCCATTTCCATTCAGGCACTTTGAGTGGCTGTAATAATCCTGCTGGCCTCTGGTGCTTTGCCTTTATACGCTGACAGGAGTCACACCGTGCAACATATACAACTATGTCCCTTTTCATCCTGTGCCACCAAAAAATTTCCTGTAGATCCTTGTACATCTTGGTTCCTCCTGGGTGAATGGAGTATGGGGTGGTATGAGCTTCTGCCAAAATTTGTTGCTTTAGCTCTTCCTTATTGGGCACGCACAGCCTTTTTCCGTACCATAGGATTCCCTGTTCATCAATGGTAAATTCGGACGCCTTGCCTGAATTTACTTTCTTTTTAATTCCTTCAATGCTGGGGTGTCCTTTCTGAGCTTCTTTGATCTGACCTTCCAGTGTTGGTTTCACTTCTAAGAAGGCAATGGTTCCTTCCGTGACTAGAACCATATTAAGTTTGGCGAATTCCTGGTTGAAATCATGCTGTGAGAATTGCACACGGTCATTGTCGGTGCATGGGTTTCGGCTGAGAGCATCTGCCACAACATTTGCCACAACATTTGCTTTACCCGGATGGTAATGAATTCCCACATCATAATCCTTAATTAATTCAAGCCATCGACGCTGTCGCAAATTTAATTCTGGCTGGGTGAAGATGTACTTAAGACTTTTGTGATCCGTGTATATCTCACATCGGTTACCAAGAAGGTAATGTCGCCATTCCTTGAGTGCGTGTATTACTGCTGCTAACTCCAAATCATGGGTACGGTAATTTTCTTCATGTCGTCGTAGCTGTCTTGAGGCATATGCTACGACCTTTCCTTCTTGCATTAATACACATCCAAGTCCCTTCCTGGAAGCGTCACAATATATTTCAAAATTCTTGCGCACATCTGGCACGATCAGAACAGGTGCCGTGGTCAACCCTTTCTTTAATTCTTGGAAACTTTTCTCGCAAGCTTCGGTCCATTCAAACTTTTTATCTTTCTTGAGAAGCTGAGTCATGGGTTTGGCTATGGTGGAAAATCCTTCGATAAATAGTCGATAGTAACCAGCCAAACCAAGAAAACTCCTGACCTCAGTCATGTTGGTGGGTTGCTTCCACCCTAAGACATCCTTTACTTTACTCGGGTCCACTGCTATTCCATCCTTTGTCAGTACGTGTCCCTGAAAACCAACTTCCCGTAGCCAAAATTCACACTTGCTGAATTTGGTATATAGTTGATTTTTCCGTAATTCTTCCAGGATGATTCGCAGATGTTGTTCATGTTTTTCCGGTGTCTTGGAATAAATGAGTATGTCATCGATGAACACAACCACGAACTTGTCCAAATATTTCATGAAGACCTTGTTCATGAGATGTACAAAATAAGCAGGTACGTTGGTCAATCCGAAAGGCATCACTGTGAACTCATATAATTCGTATCTGGTGGTAAAGGCAGTCTTGGGTATGTCTAACGATCGGATTCTTAATTGATGGTAGCCTGACCTCAAATCTATTTTTGAGAAAACCTTGGCTTCTGCTAGTTGATCAAACAGGTCATTGATCCGTGGCAGTGGATATTTATTTTTTATGGTAACCATATTGAGCGCCCTATAATCAATACATAACCATAGGGTACCATCCTTTTTCTTGGCAAATAAAACCGGTGATCCCCATGGTGATGAGCTGGGTCGAACATAACCTTTTTCCATTAATTCCTTAATTTGTTTCTTCAGCTCAACCAATTCTGTCGAAGCCATTCGATAAGGCTTCTTGTAAATGGGTGCCGTCCCGGGTGCTAATTCAATAACAAACTCAATTTCATGATCAGGTGGCATGCCTGGTAGCTCCTCCAGAAATACTTCGGGGTATTCGCATACCACCGGAACCTTGCTTAATTCTGTCATATCCACTTGATTTAATTTTCCCTGCGAAGTAGAAATCCTCCTTGTACCAAATTTTATTGTCTTCCCTTGACAATTAGTGAGAGTCACTGTACGGTTGTAGCAGTCTATGAAACCTTTATTTGTGGTCAACCAGTCCATACCCAAAATGACATCTAGATCGACTGCTTCCAGTACAATGAGATTGGCTAGAAACTTCATTCCTTTGATTTCAATATTCCCATCCTTGCAGTACCATTGTGTGCTTTGCTTCGATCCCGGGGACTGAATAACCGTTGAATTTTGCAAAGGCGAAAAAGAAAATTGATTCTCCGAAGCAAATCTTTTGGAAATGCATGAATGGGAAGCTCCAGAATCAAATAAGACTGTAGCATTAATTGTGTTGACAGGGAACGTACCAAACACGATGTCCGGTGCATTTTGCGCTTCCTCAAATGTCACGTGATTCACATGTCCCTTCCTTTGATTGTTGTTGGGGTTGCTGCGTCGTGGGGCTGCGTTGGTGTTGCGGCCATTGTTGTTGGGCTTGGGGGCATTATTGTTCCCCTATTTTGGGCATTGCCTGGCATAATGCTCTTCTTCTCCACAGGCATAACAAGTGATGCCAGGACGGAACGTTGCGTCCTTGGTCCTATTGTTGATTGTGTTGTGGCTCTGTTGCGGTCGTGGTGTTGGAACTGTTGGTCGGGATGCCACAGGCCTCTAAAATTCATTCCGGGGCCTGTTGTTGCGAACCTGTACTGACTGGGTCATACTGCATTTGTGAATTTCATTCATGTTGTGGTGCTCGTTTTCCAGTATAATCGCCTTGTCTACCAGTGTCTTGAAATCTGGAAAGGTGTGGACCACCAGTTCGCACTTCAGAGATGGAACAAGTCCGTCGAGAAATTTTTCCATCTTTTTGCTTTCTGTCATGTACTCATCATTGGCGTACCGAGATAACTGAGTAAACTGGTCTAGGTACTGAGTTACTGTGGTGCCTCGCTCCTTGAGATCCTCAAATTCCCTTTTCTTCAATTTTATAATACTGTTCAGGATATGTGCTCCCCGGAAACTTTCCTTGAACTGTTCCCATGTCATATCTGCTCCATTGGGATGCGTGTGGCATATATTTTCCCACCATGACGCTGCTGTCCCAGAAAAATAGTGCGGAGCATATAGCACTTTTTCCTGGTCCGTACACTGAGCTATAATCAATTTCCTTTCCATATCACGCAACCAATCGTCTGCCTCCAGAGGTTTGTCTGTGTGAGAAAAGACCGTTGGATTGGTCCTCTGTAGCTCAGATAATTTTGATCTGGGCTGATGCTGTCCTTGGTGATTCCCCATATTTATTAAGTGCTGCATCATTTCCTGGTGCTGGTGCCGGCTTTGTTCATATAGACGGCATACTTGTGAAAATGCTGAATCATTGCTCTGCTGACTTGTCTGTCCTTGTGTGAAATTATTTCCCATCTGTGCAAAGTTGTCCTCTGGCGGACTGGGCATGGAACGTGTCCAGGGGCGATGCATTTTCTTTCTGGGGTATTTGTGTAACACCGATGAGAAAAGAAAATATATAAAGGAAGTAAATAAATTTTTAAAAGACTGAAAATAATTTCCCTCCCAAAAACGTAAGTGCATGGAAGTAACAGGTTATAACACACATGCAGATTTAATTATACATCCCAGATTTAATTATAAATGCATGAGATGCATGCAAAAAGAATGTTAGTACTGACTCTATTACTAGCATTCGTGCATAGGGCTTCCTACAGTCAGCCTGGCTCTGATACCAAGGTTTGTCAGGCCCATTTCTGGAATAAATCATAGAATAGCCTCAAGTCACACCAGCCCCAAGATCAAAACAACTGGTGGACTTCCTTGATATAGATAACCAGTACATACATAATATTACACAGGGTTGAGCCAGAGTGCTCAACAATTATTACAAACTTGCCAATATACTACGGTGGTGGAATAACAAAGTGATGAGGTGGTGGTACAACACTGGTACAATAAAATAAAGTCAAGCGTCAGTGTGAGGCTTGGCTATTTTATTGGTGTAGCGGAAACACAGCGGATGATACATGTGGTAGACTCCAAGATCACAGGTTGACTGACTGGGAACACCTCTAAGCGTCGGGCTCGCTAGCGCACTCATCGTCCACAAGCTCGTCCTCCTACAGGTCTGGCCAATAAAATAGCCAGGGACAAGCCAGTGAGTACGTTGGAATGTACTCGCAAACATTATGAACGAAAGATATACCGAATGCATATGCTGATGCTGGATTAAATGATATGCATATGTTGGCTGAAATTTAATTATGGCATGATAAATATTAGCATGTGCAGAGGTATGAGTAAATAAAATATTAGTGACAAACAAAAAAAGTTAATGGAAAATCGGGCGAGACAGGACCGCCAAAGAATCCAAAATAAAAAAATATAACGTGGAGAATCGGGCGAGACAGGACCGCCCGAGAATCCAAAAGAAATGCCAAACCGGTGTCTAAAAAAGACGCCTCGAGAGGTCTTGAAAAGAAATGCCAAACGGGTGTCTAAAAGCGACACCTTGAGAGGTCTTGAAAAAAAATGCCAAACGGGTGTCTAAAAGCGACGCCACGAGAGGTCTTGAAAATAAATGAGTATCCCGAGTAGTCTAGCCAGCCCATGAGATACTCAGAAAAGAAAATAAAAACTGAGTGCCCGGGTAGTCGAGCCAGCCCACGAGACACTCAGACAAGAAAATAAAAACTGAGTGCCCGGGTAGTCTAGCCAGCCCATGAGACACTCAGAAAATAAAATAAAAAATGAGTGCCCGGGTAGTCTAGCCAGCCCATGAGACACTCAGAAAAGAAAATAAAAACTGAGTGCTCGGGTAGTCTAGCCAGCCCATGAGACACTCAGAAAAGAAAAGAAAAACTGAGTGCCCGGGTAGTCTAGCCAGCCCATGAGACACTCAAAAAAGAAAATAAAAACTGAGTGCCCGGGTAGTCTAGCCAGCCCATGAGACACTCAGCAAATTCATATAAGAGAAACGGGCTAGTCCACAATAATATTTATGATGACAATAATATTCATGCTGACATCAGTGGTGACAATAATTATCCTGCAAAATTGAATCATGCTCATTTTAATTATTTCCTCCGAAGACCGACACCGGGACCGACACTTGACCCTTCCCAGCTAACGTCCTTAACCGCGGACACGGCTATTCGAATAGGCATAACTCTGCAGAGGGTGTACTCTTTACCCACGTGTATGAGATTTCTTTAGCCAGCACCACGACACTGGATAATTCCCATTACGGTCTTTGGGTTGAAAACATGCCTGACCAGCACACACCATATTTACTTTCCGGATGCCAGGAATCACCCAAAGCATCGTTCAAGAAAAATTCTAAGTCGGGGAGACCAACGTCTCGACTAGCATGGGATCACTATTCATACGCGCAGATTACAAGGGGTGCCCCCCTCTCGGCCTAGCCGGATACACCCATGCCCCCTGACCTGATGACGGGCATTAGTCCATGGCCGTGGAAACCCTCATCATGGTCCTCTATGTGGTGTGTACATGGACAGGGGTTAGCAACTTACTAAATCGTACTTCCCTCGCGGGAAGACCCGTGGCAGCACGGTGTTTAGCTAGGTGTGATGGAACAAGACTCAATCTAGGTCGACTCAGGAGGTGTTGTTATTAAGACTGGCATGTCTCACATGCCGCAGTGACACCGTTGTGTCATAACATGACCATGCTTACCAACATGTCCAAGACAGGAGCTGCACTCCTGGTTCTCACAGCTTTCATCCATGTCAGATACTTGAGTGGAAGGCAAGTAATGAAAAGTTGATATGACCATGCATGCACGTACTTGTGATATACTACACCTACGGTGCAACTCCAAACCGATGCAACCATGCATGCAATTCGCCATATCCCAAGTTCAAAAATGCTAGCCTTGATCAAAGTAGTCAGAATGTGATCCCTCAAAATTCCCGGCAAAGTTCCCCTCTTCTTTTTCTAGAAAATACAAATTCAAATTCAAATTAAAAAATTTGCAACGGTACCAAAAGTTGTCTCAAAATATTTTCAAATAAATACTAAAAAACTAGAGTGAAAAATAAGAATTTCAAAAAAAGAATCAACTCAAACAGAGTTGTGCTTAAAAACTTATTAAACTTTTAAACCCAGGGGTCTTTCTGCAAAACGGCCGGTCCCTGTGCGTTTTAAAAATAAAACGCTTCAGGCGGAATACGCCTTTCAGCACAGAAAGCGTAAAACAGCAGAATACGCTTTCGCTTTAAACACAAAAAAAATGAAAACGCTGACGGGTGGGGTCCACCCGTCAAGTTTAAATTTAAACGCGCTCGCGCACGAGAATAGAGAGGCGGCGATGATCACCGGCGAGGATCTCCGGGGTTTTAGGAGGTGGCGATGGTCGGAGCATGATCAGGGTGGACTTCCGCGTCGGTGGTTGGCGGTGGTGGTTGCCGGCGAGCACCAGAACGACGACGAGGTCGTCTCCGGCGGACGGCGGCATCGGGTGAGGTGGGATCTCGCTGGAGAGAGCTCCGGTAGTGGAATTGAAGCGCGGGATCAAAGAGAGGGAGTGTTGAGAGGCTACTGGTGGAGTTTTGGAAGTGGAGGTGGCCTAACGACGACGTACTGATTGGGTAGGGTGGCGGCAGATCGATGACCGGAGTCGGGGGAGAAGGCCTCCCCGAGGTCGGGGGAGAGTGTGGGAGCTCGATTGAGATGATGGTGGAGTGGTGCGGTAAGTGAACGGAGCTCGGGAGGCCCTTTTATAGGCGATCCGAAGATGGCCGAGGCGGACTGGATCACGCCGGAGTTATTCCGGCCGACGAGGTGGTTAGGGGCGGTGCATGATCAGGGAGGTTGACGGAGTACTCCAGAAGATTTAGTGTGGACGAGCTCGGGCCTGATCGCCTTATCCACGGGATGACTCCCGTACGGGTGCGGCGGCGATGACCGGCTCCGGCGACTGACAGCGGGCCCGGGGCGGTGTGGACGGCGTGCGAGGCTGCGGAGAGGGGCGACGCGTGGAGGAGAGTAGGCGAGGGAGAGCAGCAGAGAGGAGTAAAGGCGGAGGCAGCCGTGGTGATCCGCTCGTCCCGCCGCAGCCGAGGACGGTGGTCGTTGCACCGGCCACCTCCTGTTCTGTCGGCGGCGGGGCACTTACCAGGGGGTCCCCGGTGATCCATTTAAGGCGAGAGGAGGCGTGGAGGAGAAGGAGAGGTGATGAAGTGGAGTGCACGGCGCCGTTCCTCCTCTCTCTGAACTAGATTCAGATAACTGAATTTTATCGACAGTGAACAGTGTGCACACCACATGTATGATGAAATGCCAGAGGGTGCTAGGGATTTTAGGAATTTGTGAGAATTTTTGTGGTGAGGTTTTGGTGCATAAAAGAGAGTCTGGCAAAGTTTTAGAATGTTTGGAGCTATTTAAATTGGGTTTTGATCAGGAAGTTTGAATCTGGTCCAAATTTGAACTGGATAGAATTTGAAAATTTTGAACTGTGGAACCCAATGTTTTTGGTGAAATGGGTTGTGGGTACTGCCTAGTAGCTAGGATAATTTTTGTGGGTGTAGAAGAATTAGATAAAATATGGTTCCTTTGTAAACCAAAGAAACTAGGATAAATATAAATTCCAACTTTGGAATTTATTTAAAATAAGAGAAATATTTTTGTGGAAAGGAAAAGTATTGGACACTACCCTAGAATGTGAGAATGACTTGAGGGATAATTTAGAAGTGACAGAAAGATTATTGGAAGAATTTTGAAGTGCTAGAAAGGAGTGAAATGGCCATTCCCATGGAAAAATTTTAATTATCCAAAACCTTTCTAAATAAAAATATTTTTGTGATCCTCCAAAAATAATTTCCCAATTAATAAACATTCCAAATCAAAACCATTTAAAATTTTGAAACCCAATTAAAAATAAAAGATTTTCAGAACAGAAGAAGCAGAAGAAGAAAAAGGCCATAATTTCAAAGTACTTTATTTTAAAGTAAAGATTTTTTTAAAATCCCAAGGAAATATTTTGGGGTGGTACAGTACGTCCCTAAAACCAATGGTGCTACTTCTAGTAAGGGAAATGAGGATCTTAAAATGATTAGCGTGCACCCCGATTTCATTGGTATAATTAAGGAACCTATTCACAAAAGTAAAATTCTTGATTTTGTGCCTAGAAGTGTGATGGTGAGAAACACATATGTTAAATCTATTAGAAAAAATGGATGTGTGATTGAGGAGTTGGAAACCAAAGATGACAATACTTGAAACCATGCATTATGCCTAGCGAGGGGCATAAAACAATAGCGCTTGTTGGGAGGCAACCCAATAAATAAAATATTTTTTTCTGTTATTGTGTGTTTTCAAAATTATGCTACTGGTATGATTGTGTTTTTTGTGTTTTTAATTAGTGTTTGTGCCAAGTAAAGCCTTTAGGATGATTTGGAAGATAGTATAATTGATGCTGTTTGGAAAACAGAAAGTTTTGCGTCCAGTGCCCGAATTTTGTTTCTGTACTGGAGAGTCAAAAATATCTGAAATTTTTACACAGTATTGGTATATGAATTTCCCACGTTTTCCTAAGTTTTCAGAATTTTTGGAGTTACAGAAGTATGTCTTTTAAATAGATTGCTACAGACTGTTCTGTTTTTGACAGATTCTATTTTTGATGCACTACTTGCTTGTTTTGATGAATCTATGGATTGTATCGGGGGGTATAAGCCATGGTGAAGTTAGAGTACAGTAGGTATAACGCAAAAATAAAATATGAATGGGTTTGCAACAGTACTTAAAGTAGTGATTTATTTTGTTATACTAACGGATCTCATGAAGGTTTTGTTGAGTTTTGTGTGATTGAAGTTATCAAGTTTTGGGTGAGATCACGACGGATGAAGGAATAAGGAGTAGTAAGAGCCTAAGCTTGGGGATGCCCGAGGCACCCCAAGGTAATATTCTAGGAAGACTCAAGCGTCTAAGCTTGGGGATGGCCCGGAAGGTATCCCCTCTTTCTTCTACCAACCATCGGTAATTTTACTTGGAGGTATATTTTTATTTGTCACATGATATGTGTTTTGCTTGGAGCGTCTTATATAATATGAGTCTTTGCTTTGTTTGCTTTTTAGTTTTTCACAATCATCCTTGCTGAACCCACCTATCTTGAGAGAGCCACACGTTTATCATCATTTGTTAGAATACTCTATGTGCTTCACTTAAATTTTTTTGAGCTAGACAGTTGCTCTAGTGCTTCACTTAAATCTTTTTGAGAACGGTGGTGGCTAAATTTTGAAGAAATAAACTCTCTTGCTTCACTTATATTATTTTTAGAGTTGATAAGATTGAAATTTTGAAGAAATGAATTCTCAGGCTTCACTTATATTATTTTGAGAATTGATAAGATTGAAATTTTGAAGAAATGAATTCTCATGCTTCACTTATATTATTTTGAGAATTGATAAGATTGAAATTTTGAAGAAATATTTGCACTCTCATGCTTCACTTAAATCTTTTTGAGAGTTGATGATAGTAACGGTAATTTGCACAAGATATGAATTTGGTCCCAAAGTGATGAATATTCAAGAAGGATATAATAAAAACTTTCATATAGATCATTGGATATGATAAGTGTGATTCCTTGCAATAGTTTTGCGATATGGAAATGATAATATGTGAGTCATGTTATTAAGTAATTGTGATTTAGTAAAAATATTCGTGTTAAGGTTTGTGATTCCCTATGCATGCACATTAAGTCAATAGTTATGCAACGAAATTATATCCTACTTATGGTGCATTATTCGGTGTTGGTTATGTTCAATGCATGTTTATGACCGTTTTCGTTTTTTGGTTGGTTGCTTCTCAATCTATTTGCTAGCCTTCATTTGTACTAAGCGGAAATACTGCTTGTGCATCCAAACTCCTTAAACCCAAGTTGTGCCAAATGAGTCCACTATACCTACCTATGTGCGGTATTGCAATGCCGTTCTAAGTAAATTTGCATGTGCCAACTCGAATTTTCAAAATATTTTTTCCATTTTGTGTGCCCGTACCGCTCATGAAGCGGCAGGGGGTGGCCACTATTTTCCATGCTAGGTGTGTTATTCTCACGATGAGTGTTTATTCACTTGTCATTGCACGAGAGAGTGGTTGGTAATAGGGATGCCCAGTCCCACAATGAAATCAAAATTAATAACAACAAAATTCCTTGGAAAGTGTTGGTTTGGAGGGCGCCCGTGGATACGGCTAGCCATGGATTGTGAAAGAATGGTGGAAAGGAAATAAACTTTACTTTCTGTTTGGGAACTGCCTATGATGTGTTTAGCATGGAAAATAATGGGAATTCTCGGTCGTTTTCGTTGACAGGAAAAGCATGCCTCTCAAAATATTTTTATCTCTCTAATTTAAGCTTTGAGCTCTGGCACATTTGACAAATCTCTGCTTCCCTCTGCGAAGGGCCTATCTATTTACTTTTATGCAATTTTTATTTTATTTGAGTCTCCATCTTCTCTTACAAAAGCACCAACTAGAGAGCACTATTGTCATACTTGTGCATTGGATGTAGCTAATATTTGAGTGTATTTCATGAATGGATCAATGATTGAGCATAATGGGCTAGGGATAACTTTCTTTAGCGTTGATATTTTGAAAGACATGGTTGCTTGTTAGCATGCTTGAGTATTTATATCTTCATGTCAAATTATAGACTATTGCTTTGAATCATTCAAGTCCAATGTCCATGCTATAAAAGAAAAGAATATGTGATGAATATGATAGGCAGCATTCCACATCAAAAATTCTGTTTTTATCATTTACCTACTCGAGGACGAGCAGGAATTAAGCTTGGGGATGCTAATACGTCTCCAACATATCTATAATTTTTTATTGTTCCATGCTGTTATATTATCAATCTTGGATGTTTTTATTTGCATTTACAGCAATTATATATCATCTTTGGAGACTAACCTATTAACTTAGTGCCCAGTGCCAGTTGCTGTTTTCTGCCCTGTTCTTGTTTTACAGAAAATCAATACCAAACGAAGTCCAAATGCCACGAAACTTTTTGTAGATTTTTTTCTAGACAAGATAAACATTAGAAGCTTCGGGAGAATACCAGACGCCAGAGGAGGTGGCCACGAGCCACCAGGGCGCGCCTGGGGGGCAGGCGTGCCCTGGTGCCTCGTGGGCCCACCTCAGCTCCGTTTGACCTAATTCCACCACTATAAATTCAGGAAAAATCAGAAACCCTTAGGAGAGTCCACGAAATACTTTTTCCGTCGCCGCAAGTTTCTGTTCTCAAGAGATCCCATTTGGAGGCCTTCTCCGGTACTCCGCCGGAGGGGGAATCGATCACGGAGGGGCTCTACATCAACCTTGCTGCCCTTCCAATGATGCGTGAGTAGTTTACCACAGACCTTCGGGTCTATAGGCAGTAGCTAAATGGCTTCTTCTCTCTTCTTGACCTTCAATACAATGTTCTCCTCGATGTTCTTAGAGTTCTATCTGATGTAATCATTTTTTGCGGTGTGTTTGTTGGGATCCAATGAATTGTCAGTTTATGATCAGATTATCCATGAATATTATTTGAGTCTTCTCTGATCTCTTTTATGCATGACTATTATAGCTTCATATTTCTTCTCTGATCTATTGATTTGGTTTGGCCAACTAGATTGATTTATCTTGCCATGGGAAGAGGTGCTTTGTAATGGGTTCGATCTTGTGGTGCTCAATCCTAGTGACAGAAAGGGACATGACACATATGTATCGTTCCTATAAAGGGTAAAAATATGGGATTTATTCATACATCATGTCATCGTTCTTAAGGCGTTACTCCGTTCTTTATGGACTTAATACACTAGATGCATGCTGGATAGCGGTCGATGTGTGGAGTAATAGTAGTAGATGCAGGCAGGAGTCGGTCTACTTGTCTCGGACGTGATGCCTATATACATGATCATTGCCTTGGATATCGTCATGATTATTTGCTTTTCTATCAATTGCCCAACAGTAATTTGTCTACCCACCGTATGCTATTTTCTCGAGAGAAGCCTCTAGTGAAAACTGTGGCCCCCGGGTCTATCTAAATCATATTACTAAAACCCTAAAAATATTGCTGCCATTTTCTTTTATTTATTTTATTTTGTATTTTTGTTTCAATCTGTCTATCTATCATATACAATTTAATCTTGCAATTGACCGCCGAGGGATTGACAACCCCTCGTTTGTATTGGGTGCAAGGATTTGTTGTTTGTGTGCAGGTGCTGCTAACGAGGTGTTGCATGATTCTCCTACTGGTTTGATAACCTTGGTTTCATAACTGAGGTAAATACTTATCTCTACTGTGCTGCATCATCCCTTCCTCTTCGGGGATAATACCAACGCAAGCTACAAGTAGCAGGATCTTCTGGAAAGAATTAAACGTAACTCTGAAGATTGGGAAATCGACAAAGGTAATGAGTTAGGTATAAATCTTGAGTTTGATTGTGTTAAATATTTTATGGAAACCAATGATTTTCATAAGTTTAGTACTAAATATGGACTTGACTCTGTTAGGATTAAGGAACATGCTAAGGCTTCAACTGTGGTTAATAAGAGTAATATTAGAGCACCTAAACCTTCTGAACAAATTAAAGTTGAACCTAATATTGCAATGGTTAAAGATCTTTTGGTTGATAATATTGATGGACATGTCATATATTTCTGTGATGAAGCAACTAGAATTGCTAAGCCAGACACTAAAGATAAAAACAAACCTGTAATTGGCATGCCTGCTATTTCTGTTAAAATTGGAGATCATTGCTATCATGGTTTATGTGATATTGGTGCTAGTGTGAGTGCTATTCCGTTTACTCTCTATCAAGAAGTCATGAATGATATTGCACCTGTTGAGATTGAAGATATTGATGTTACAATTAAGCTTGCAAATAGAGATACTATTTCACCACTTGGGATTGTTAGAGATGTTGAAGTCTTGTGTGGTAAGATCAAATATCCTACTGATTTTCTTGTTCTTGGATCACCACAAGAAGATTTTTGTCCCATTATATTTGGTAGACCTTTCTTGAATACTGTTAATGCCAAGATTGATTGCACTAAGGAAATTGTCAGTGTTAATTTTGGTGATATGTCTCATGAGTTTAATTTCTCTAGGTTCCGTAGACAACCTCATGATAAAGAATTACCTAATAAGGATGAAATTATTGGTCTTGCCTCTATTGTTGTGCCTCCTACTGATCCTTTAGAACAATACTTGCTAGACCATGAGAATGATATGAATATGAATGAAAGAAATGAAATAGATGAGCTATTCTTTAAACAAGCACCTATCCTTAAACATAATTTGTCTGTTGAAACCTTGGGAGATCCACCTCCACCCAAGGGCGATCCTGTGTTTGAATTAAAGCAATTACCTGATACACTTAAATATGCTTATCTTGATGAGAAGAAGATATATCCGTTTATTATTAGTGCTAACCTTTCAGAGCATGACGAAAAGAGATTACTTAAACTCTAAAGAAGCACTATGCTACTATTGGATATACTCTTGATGATCTTAAGGGCATTAGTCCCACTTTATGTCAGCATAAAATTCATATGGAGCCAGATGCTAAACCCGTTGTTAATCATCAAAGAAGGTTGAATCCTAGAATGAAGGATGTGGTAAGAACTGAAATATTAAAGCTTCTGGAAGCAGGTATAATTTATCCCATAGCTGATAGTAGATGGGTAAGTCCTGTTCATTGTGCTCCTAAGAAAGGAGGTATTACCGTTGTTCCAAATGATAAAAATGAACTTATTCCACAAAGAATTGTAACTGGTTATAGGATGGTAATTGATTTTAGGAAATTAAATAAAGCTACTAGGAAAGATCATTACCCCTTGCCTTTTATTGATCAAATGTTAGAAATATTATCTAAGCATACACACTTTTGCTTGCTAGATGGTTATACTGGTTTCTCTCAAATACATGTGTCACCTGAAGATCAAGAGAAAACCACCTTTACTTGTCCTTTTGGAACTTATGCTTATCGTCGTATGCCTTTTGGTTTATGTAATGCACCTGCTACTTGATACGTCTCCGTCGTATCTATAATTTTTGATTGTTTCATGCCAATATCCTACAATTTCCACATACTTTTGGCAACATTTTATATTATTTTTGGGACTAACATATTGATCCAGTGCCCAGTGCCAGTTCCTTTTCTGCTTGTTTTTTGTTTCGCAAAAAATCCATATCAAATGAAGTCCAAATGCAATAAAATTTTACGGATAATTATTTTGGAATATATGTGATTTTTGGGAGGTGGAATTAACTCAAACGGAGGTCCACAGCCTCCACAAGGTAGATGGGCGCGACCCCCCCCCCCTAGCCGCGCGGTGCTGCCTTGTGGGCACACCGTAAGTCTGTTGGGGCTCTTCTTCGGCCGCAAGGAAGCTTATATCAAGAAAAAAATCATGTTAAAATTTCAGTGCAATCGGAGTTACGGATCTCTGGGAATATAAGAAACGGTTTTCAGCCAGAAAACAGGGACATGAAACAAAAGAGAAACAGAGAGAGGGCTCCAATCTCGGAGGGGCTCCTCCCCTCTGGGAGCCATGGCGGCCATGGACCAGAGGGGGAACTCTCCTCCCATCTAGGGGGGAGGCCAAGCAAGAAGAATAAGGAGGGGGGCTCTCTCCCCCTCTCTCCCGGTGGCGCCGGAACGCCGCCGGGGGAACCATCGTGACAGCGATCTACACCAACAACTTCGCCGCCGTCAACACCAACTCTCTCCCCCTCTATGCAGCGGTGTAACACCTCTTCTCCCCGCTGTAATCTCTACTTAAACATGGTGCTTAACGCTATATATTATTATCCAATGATATGTGGCAATCCTATGATGTTTGAGTAGATTCATTTTGTCCTATGGGTTGATTGATGATCGCGATTGGTTTGAGTTGTATGTTTTATTTTGGTGCTATCCTATGGTGCCCTCCGTGTCATGCAAGCATGAGGGATTCCCGCTGTAGGGTTTGTAATACGTTCATAATTCTCTTATAGTGGGCGGCTAGAGTGATAGAAGCTTACACCCGAGTAAGGGGGTTGTTGCGTATCGGAGTAAAGAGGACTTGTTACTTAATGCTATGGTTGGGTTTTACCATAATGATCTTTGGTAGTTGCGGATGCTTGCTAGAGTTCCAATCATAAGTGTATATGATCCAAGTATGGAAAGTATGTTAGCTCATGCCTCTTCCTCATATAAAACTGCAATAATGATTACCGGTCTAGTTATCGATTGCCTAGGGACAAATCCTTTTCTTTGTGTTACAAAAATCTTTCTACTAAACAAATAGCTTTTATTATCTTGCAAATTACTCATAGTTTTATCTTGCAAAGTACTCCTAGTTTTATTCTTGCAAACTAGTTCTAGCATTACACCTACAAAGTACTTCTAGTTTCATACTTGTTCTAGGTAAAGCAAACGTTAAGTGTGCCTAGAGTTGTATCGGTGGTCGATAGAACTTGAAGGGAATATTGATTCTACCTTTAGCTCCTCGTTGGGTTCGACACTCTTATTTATCGAAAAAGCTATAATTGATCCCCTATACTTGTTGGTTATCAAGACCTTTTTCTGGCGCCGTTGCTGGGGAGCAATAGCGTGGGGTTGATATTCTCATGTGTGCTTGCTTTGCTTTATCATTAAGTAGTTTTTATTTTGTGCTCTTGTTTTCTATCTTTAGTTATGGGTAGGAAACGTAAAATACCAAAAAAGTTAGTTGTACTTGCTAAACCAATGGTTGAAGAACCACCCAAAATCTATCATACTGCTGAAGCTTTCTACTTGGATCATCTTCGATCCCTTTGTGCTCGTGCTGAAAACCCAACTAGCTTAGTTGAGGGAAAATCATTAGATGAGCATGCTTATTTTGTGCGACACCGCTTATCTCAAAAGGGGAAACTCTTATGGCATCATATTAATACTTTGAATTGCTATGCTTGGAATTTATGTGAAATACATGATTTTACTTGTTGTTCTGAAGACCCTAAAAAACACCTTTAGTACCAATGTGAGTTTAAGGATAATGGAATCTTATCTTCTTATGCCAGAGGTGTTTATAGTTACTATGATATTGAACAAATAGAAGAATTTGTTGCTTTTAAGGGTTCATATGAAATTGCCATACTTAAATATTGCTATGAAAACTATGCCTCTAATGCTTATGTGAAATAATATATTAAGGACACCTCTGCTGTCCAAGAAGAGACTAATATTTTGCAGGAATCTATGGAAGAAGAAATTGATGACACTGTGAGCTCATTAGATGAAAAAATTGAGGAGGAGAGCGAAGAACAAAAGGAGGAAGAGCGGATTGATCACCCGTGCCCACCTTCTGATGAGAGTAACTCTTTATCTCATACATTGTTTAATTTCCTTTCGTGCTTACCGAAGGATGAATGCTATGATCCCTTTGATGCGTCTGAAATATCCCTTTTTGAAGAAATTGATGCTTGCTATGCTTGTGGCCATGATGCCAATATGAATGATGCTTATGGAGATGAACTTGCTATAATTCCTTATGTTAAGAATGAAATTGTTGCTATTGCACCTACACATGATAGTCCTATTATCTTTTTGAATTCTCCAAACTACACTATATCGGAGAAGTTTGTGCTTATTAAGGATTATATTGATGGGTTGCGTTTTACCGTTGCACATGATGATTTTGATGAATATAATATGCATGTGCTTGCTGCTCCTGATTGCAATTATTGTGAGAGAGGAACTACATCTCTACCTCTCAATGTTTCCAATACGATAAAATTGCAAGAAACTGTTTATACTATGCATTGGCCTTTACTTGATGTGCATGAATTGTTCTTTTATGACATGCCAATGCATAGGAAGAGAGTTAGACTTCGTTATTGCATGATATATGTTGCTTTGTGCTCACTACTAAATTACAAATCATTGTTAATTAAAATTGTCTTTGATATACCTTGGGATCCAGGTGGATCGATTACTTGAGCACTTTATGCCTAGCTTAATGGCTTTAAAGAAAGCGCTACCTGGGAGACAACCCGGAAGTTTTAGAGAGTCATTTATTTCTGTTGTGTGCTTTTAAAAAGTTTAAAAACAAAAAAAAATATGGAGGGGAACCTAAAAACTTTTTCAAAAAGAGAAACGATTGGAAGGTTATGCATTGGAGAAGTGAGGGTCGACCTTGAACACTTGTGTTCATGCTCATGGAAACAATGTAGAATTTTTCATGGAAGTTTCTCACAAAAATAATTATCCCCTTGTACAAATCCATTGTATTATAAAAATAATGTGCCAAGATTTACCTTTAGGATGTTTAAATTGCTTGTTTGGTGTGTGCTGTGAAAAAACAGAAACTTTTGCTGTAGTGCTTGAATTTTGTTATTTTACTGGAATGTGAAAAAATTCTGAAATTTTTACACAGTACTTATATGCAAAAAATTTATTTTGTCCTAATATTTCAGAATTTTTTGAGTTACAGAAGTATATGTACCATATGCATCTTTACAGACTGTCCTGTTTTCACATATTGCTGTTATAGTTTCTTTATTTGCGTATGTTTGAAATCTTGTTGAGCCCCATTAACTTGGGAGCCATAGAATTATGATAGTATACAGTGGGTAATGTTTGATTATAATTATACAATAATGTTACATCAGGACATGATGGGATTTGATGTTATATGTACTAACCCCTCTAATAAAAAGTTCGGTTAAGTTTTGTGTGGATGAAGTGTTCGAAGATCGAGGAGGTAACGATATGAGGAGAATAAGGAGAGGAAAGAGCTCAAGCTTGGGGATTCCCAAGGTACCCCAAGTAAATATTCAAGGAGACTCAAGCATCTAAGCTTGGGGATGCCCCGGAAGGCATCCCATCTTTCTTCGACAATTATCGGTATGTCTCGGTTTTTGTTTTGTTCACATGATATGCGTAAATTCTTGGAGCATCGTGTGCTTTTTATTTTTATTTTAATAATGCACCATGCTGGTATGATATAGTACTTGGTTGATTTATAGAATGCTTCATGCACTTCACTTATATCTTTTGAGTATGGCTTTATAGAATGCTTCATGTGCTTCACTTATAACATTTGAAGTTTGGATTGCCTGTTTCTCTACATATAGGAAAACTGTTATTTGTAGAATGCTCTTTTGCTTCACTTATATTCATTAGATTGTGGTCTTTTGTAGAAAGAATTAAACTCTCATGCTTCACTTATATCTATTTAGAGAGTCAACATGAATTGGTCATTCACATGGTTAGTCATAAAATCCTACATAAAACTTGTAGATCACTGAATATGATAAGTTTGATTCCTTGCAATAGTTTTGCGACATTAAGATGGTGATATGTGGGAGGTACTAGTGAATGATTGTAGTTTAGTAAGAATATTGGTGTTAAGGTTTGTGATTCCCGAAGCATGCACGTATGATCTGTCGTTATGCTAAGAAGTTGGAGCATGATTTATTATTGATTGTCTACCTTATGAGTGGCGGTCGGGGACGAGCAATGGACCTTGTCCTACCAATCTATCCCTCTAGGGGCATGCGTAGTAGTACTTTGCTTCGAGGGCTAATAAACTTTCGCAATAAGTACGTGAGTTCTTTATGACTAATGTGAGTCCATAGATTATACGCACTCTCACCCTTCCGCAATTTGCTAGCCTCTTCGATACCATGCATTGCCCTTTATCACATCGAGAGTTGGTGCAAACTTTGCCGGTCCATCCAAACCCCATGATATGATACGCTCTATCACACATAAGCCTCCTTATGTCTTCCTCAAAACAGCCACCATAGCTACCTATCATGGCATTTCCATAGCCATTCCGAGATATATTGCCATGCAACTTCCATCATCATCATATACATGACTTGAGCATTCATTGTCATATTTCTTTGCATGATTGTAAGATAGCTAGCAATATTTTCATAGCTTGTACATTTTTTGATATCTTTGCTATGCTAGATCATTGCACATCCTGGTACACTGCCAGAGGCATTCATATAGAGTCATCTTGTATAGTTTTTATCGAGTTGTAATATCGAGATGTAAGTAAATAAAAGTGTGATGATCATCATTATTAGAGCATTGTCCCAGTGAGGAAAGGATGATGGAGACTATGATTCCCCCACAAGTCGGGATGAGACTCCGGACGAAAAATAAAAAAAAGGAAGAAAAGAAGAAAAAAAAGAGGCCAAAAAGAGCCCACAAAAAAAGGGAAAAAGGAAAAAAAAAGGAGAAAACAAAAAAATTAAATGAGAGAAAAAGAGAGAAGGGGCAATGTTACTATCCTTTACCACACTTGTGCTTCAGAGTAGCACCATGTTTTTCATATAGAGAGTCTCCTATGTTGTCACTTTCATATACTAGTGGGAATTTTTCATTATAGAACTTGGCTTGTATATTCCGATGATGAGCTTCCTCAAATGCCCGAGGTCTTCATGAGCAAGCAAGTTGGATGCACACCCACTTAGTTTTCAGTTTGAGCTTTCATACACTTATAGCTCTTAGTGCATCCGTTGCATGGCAATCCCTACTCCTCGCATTGATATCGATTGATGGGAATCTCCATAGCCCGTTGATCTGCCTCGTCGATGTGAGACTATCTTCCTTTTTGACTTCTCCTTATTAGTCTCTATCATCATTCTATTCCACCCATAGTGCTATATCCATGGCTTGTGCTCATGTATTGCGTGGGGGTTGAAAAAGCTGAAGCGCGTTAAAAAGTATGAACCAATTGCTCGGCTTGTCATCGGGGTAGTGCATGATAAATACTTTGTGTGAAGAAGATGGAGCATGACAGGATTGTATGATTTCGTAGGGATAACTTTCTTTAGCATTTTTATTCTGAAAGGCATGATTGTTTGTTGGTATGCCTGAGTATTGATGTTTTTATATCATATTATAAACTATTGCTTAGAATCACTCATGTCTTAATATTCATGCCATGATTAGATTACATGATCAAGATTATGCTAGGTAGCATTCCACATCAAAAATTATCTTTTTTATCATTTACCTACTCGAGGACGAGCAGGAATTAAGCTTGGGGATGCTGATATGTCTCCATCGTATCTATAATTTTTGATTGTTTCATGCCAATATCCTACAATTTCCACATACTTTTGGCAACATTTTATATTATTTTTGGGACTAACATATTGATCCAGTGCCCAGTGCCAGTTCCTGTTTTCTGCTTGTTTTTTGTTTCGCAGAAAATCCATATCAAACGAAGTCCAAATGCAATAAAATTTTACGGAGAATTATTTTGGAATATATGTGATTTTTGGGAGGTGGAATCAATGCAAACGGAGGCCCACGGCCTCCACAAGGCAGATGGGCGCGACCCCCCTGGCCACGCGGTGGTGCCTTGTGGGCACACCGTAAGTCGGTTGGGGCTCTTCTTCGGCCGCAAGGAAGCTTATATCGAGAAAAAAATCGTGTTAAAATTTCAGCGCAATCGGAGTTACGGATCTCCGGGAATAAAAGAAACGGTTTTCAGCCAGAAAACAGGGACGCGAAACAGAAGAGAAACAGAGAGAGAGATCCAATCTCGAAGGGGCTCCTCCCCTCCGGGAGTCATGGAGGCCATGGACCAGAGGGGGAACTCTCCTCCCATATAGGGGGGAGGCCAGGCAAGAAGAAGAAGGAGGGGGGCTCTCTCCCCCTCTCTCCCGGTGGCGCCGGAACGCCGCCGGGGGAACCATCGTGACGGCGATCTACACCAACAACTTCGCCGCCGTCAACACCAACTCTCTCCCCCTCTATGCAGCGGTGTAACACCTCTTCTCCCCGCTGTAATCTCTACTTAAACATGGTGCTTAATGCTATATATTATTATCCAATGATATGTGGCAATCCTATGATGTTTGAGTAGATTCATTTTGTCCTATGGGTTGATTGATGATCGTGATTGGTTTGAGTTGTATGTTTTATTTTGTTGCTGTCCTATGGTGCCCTCCGTGTCGCGCAAGCATGAGGGATTCCCGCTGTAGGGTTTGCAATACGTTCATAATTCTCTTATAGTGGGCGGCTAGAGTGACAGAAGCTTACACCCGAGTAAGGGGGTTGTTGCGTATGGGAGTAAAGAGGACTTGTTACTTAATGCTATGGTTGGATTTTATCTTAATGATCTGTGGTAGTTGTGGATGCTTGCTAGAGTTCCAATCATAAGTGCATATGATCCAAGTACGGAAAGTATGTTAGCTCATGCCTCTCCCTCATATAAAACTACAATAATGACTATCGGTCTAGTTATCGATTGCCTAGGGACAAATCCTTTTCTTTGTGTTACAAAAAGCTTTCTACTAAACAACTAGATTTTATTATCTTGCAAATTACTCATAGTTTTATCTTGCAAAGTACTCCTGGTTTTATTCTTGCAAAGTAGTTCTAGCATTACACCAACAAAGTACTTCTAGTTTCATACTTGTTCTAGGTAAAGCAAACGTTAAGTGTGCGTAGAGTTGTATCGGTGGTCGATAGAACTTGAAGGGAATATTGATTCTACCTTTAGCTCCTCGTTGGGTTCGACACTCTTATTTATCGAAAAAGCTACAATTGATCCCCTATACTTGTGGGTTATCACTACCTTTCAAAGATGTATGACTGCTATATTCTTTTACTTTTGTGAAAAGATTGTTGAGGTTTTCATGGATGATTTCTCCGTTTACGGAACTTCTTTTGATGATTGCTTGAGCAACCATGATCGAGTTTTGCAGAGATGTGAAGAAACTAATCTTTTCTTGAACTGGGAGAAGTGCCACTTTATGGTGAATGAAGGTATAGTCCTTGGGCATAACATTTCTGAAAGAGGTATTAAAGTTGATAAAGCTAAGGTTGATGCTATTGAGAAAATGCCATGTCCTAAAGATATCAAAGGTATAAGAAGTTTCCTTGGTCATGCTAGTTTCTATAGAAGGTTTATAAAAGAATTCTCTAAAATTTCTAGGCCTCTTACTAATCTCTTGCAAAAAGATGTTCCATTTGTTTTTGATGATGATTGCGTAGAAGCCTTTGAAGTACTTAAGAAAGCCTTAATTTCTGCACCTATTGTTCAACCACCTGATTGGAACCTACCCTTTGAAATTATGTGTGATGCTAGTGATTACGCTATAGGTGTTGTTCTAGGACAAAGAGTTGATAAGAAATTAAATGTTATCCATTATGCTAGTAAAACTCTAGACAGTGCTCAAAGAAATTATGCTACTACTAAGAAAGAATTTTTAGCAGTTGTGTTTGCATGCGATAAATTCAGATCTTACATTGTTGATTCCAAGGTTACTATTCATACTGATCATGCTGCTATTAAATATCTTATGGAAAAGAAAGATGTTAAACCTAGACTTATTAGGTGGGTTCTTTTGCTACAAGAGTTTGATTTGCATATTGTTGATAGAAAGGGAGCTGAGAATCCCGTAGCTGATAATTTGTCCAGAATGGAAAATGTTCTTGATGACCCACTTCCTATTAATGATGATTTTCCTGATGAACAATTAGCTGTAATAAATGATTCTCGTAATACTCCTTGGTGTGCAGACTATGCTAATTACATTGTTGCTAAATATATACCACCTAGTTTCACATACCAACAAACGAAAAAGTTTTTCTTTGATTTAAGACATTACTTTTGGGATGGCCCACACTTATATAAAGAAGGAGTAGATGGTGTTATTAGACGTTGTGTACCTGAGCATGAACAGGAACAAATCCTACGTAAGTGTCACTCCGAGGCATATGGAGGACACCATGCGGTAGATCGAACTGCACACAAGGTATTACAATCTGGTTTTTATTGGCCCACTCTCTTCAAAGATGCACGTAAGTTTGTCCTTTCTTGTGATGAATGTCAAAGAATTGGTAATGTTGGTAGATGTCAGGAAATGCCTATGAATTATTCACTTGTTATTGAACCATTTGATGTTTGGGGTTTTGATTATATGGGACCTTTTCCTAAATCCAATGGGTATACTCATAATTTAGTTGCTGTTGATTACATTACTAAGTGCGTAGAAGCTATTCCAACCAGTAGTGCTGATCATAACACCTC
This sequence comes from Elymus sibiricus, assembly GCA_039707655.1. NCBI lineage: Eukaryota > Viridiplantae > Streptophyta > Magnoliopsida > Poales > Poaceae > Elymus > Elymus sibiricus. The sequence goes on from CM077676.1 coordinate 88,891,406, forward strand.
CATTAAAATGCTTAAAGAAGTTATATTCCCAAGGTTTGGAGTCCCTAGATATTTAATGATTGATGGTGGTTCACATTTTATTCATGGTGCTTTCCATAAATTGCTTGCTAAATATGATGTTAATCATAGAATTGCATCTTCTTATCATCCGTAGTCTAGTGGTCAAGTTGAGTTAACTAATAGAGAAATAAAATTGATTTTGCAAAAGACCGTTAATAGATCCAGAAAGAATTGGTCTAAGAAACTTGATGATGCATTATGGGCTTACAGAACTGCTTATAAAAATCCTATGGGTATGTCTCCTTATAAAATGGTTTATGGAAAAGCATGTCATTTACCTCTTGAGTTGGAACATAAAGCATATTGGGCAATTAAAGAACTTAACTATGATTTCAAACTTGCTGGTGAAAAGAGGTTATTTGATATTAGTTCTTTAGATGAATGGAGAACCCAAGCCAATGGAAATGCCAAGTTGTTTAAAGAAAAAGTTAAAAGATGGCATGATAAGAGAATTCAGAAACGGGAATTTAAAGTAGGTGACCATGTTCTATTATGCAATTCTCGTTTAAGATTTTTTGCAGGAAAACTTCTCTCTAAATGGGAAGGACCGTATATCATCGAAGAAGTTTATCGCTCCGGAGCCATCAAAATAAACAAATCCGAGAGTGGTTAATGGGCAAAGAATTAAACATTATATCTCAGGTACACCCATTAATGTTGAAACTAATATTATTGAAACAATTACACCGGAAGAGCATGATACGTCTCCAAAGTATCTATAATTTATGAAGTATTCATGCCATGTTTATAACAATTTTATATGGTTTTGGTATGATTTGATTAGAACTAACCCGGACTGACGTTGTTTTCAGCAGAACTACCGTGGTGTTGTTTTTTGTGCAGAAATAAAAGTTCTCGGAATTGGACGAAACTTTTTGACGATTTTTTTGGACCAAAAGAGACCCCCGAAGCTTCCTGGGAGGACCAGAAGCCTCACGAGGTGCTCACAAGGCACCACGGCACGGCCTGGGGGGGTCGCGCCGTGCTGCCTTGTGGGGCCCTCGTAGCTCCTTTTAGCGTGATTCCAATGCTGAAAAATCCTATAAATAGAGAAACCCCCAGAAATAAACCGAGAACTTTGACGCCGCCGCCGCAAGCCTCTGTACCAAAGAAATACCATGTGGAGCCCTGTTCTGGCACCCTGCCGGAGGGGGGAATCATCACCGGAGGCCATCTTCATCATCCCGGCGGTCTCCATGACGAGGAGGGAGTAGTTCACCCTCGGGGCTGAGGGTATGTACTAGTAGCTATGTGTTTGATCTCTCTCTCGTGTTCTTCATTTGGCACGATCTTGATGTATCACGAGCTTTATTACTATAGTTGGATCATATGGTGTTTCTTCCCTCTCTATCTTCTTGTGATGAATTGAGTCTTTCCCTTTGAGGTTTCATTATTGTCGGATTGAATATTTTAGATTTGAGAACACTCGATGTATGTCTTGCATGTGGATACCCGTGGTGACAATGGGGTATTCAATTGATTCACTTGATGTACGTTTTGGTGATCAACTCACGGATTCCCGTGACCTTGGGGTGATCTAGGCATAGGGGTTGGTTGCACGTTTTCATCTTCTTTTCTCCGATAGAAACTTTGGGGGTACTCTTTGAAGTTCTTTGTGTGGATTGAATATTATGAATCTGAAGTTGTTTTGATGCATATCGAATAATCAACTCATGGATACTTGTGGTGACATTGGAGTATCTAGGTGACATTAGAGTTGGTTGATGCGTATCATATGGTGTTATTTTAGTACGAACTCTAGGGCTGTTTGTGACACTTATAGGGATGGCTCAATAGATTGATCAGAAAGGATAACTTTGAGGTGGTTTCGTACCCTACAACAATTTCATCTTATGTTCTCCGCTGATAGGAACTTTGGAGTGATTCTTTATCGCACGTTGAGGGATTGTTATATGATCCAATTATGTTAGCACTGTTGAGAGATTGCACTAGTGAAAGTATGAACCCTAGGCCTTGTTTTCCAGCATTGCAATACCGTTTGTGCTCACTTTTGTTACTTGCTACCTTGCTGTTTTTAGTATTTCAGATTACAAAAACCTATATCTACTATCCATACTACACTTTTATCACCATCTCTTCGCCGAACTAGTGCACCTATACAATTTACCATTGTATTGGGTGTGTTGGGGACACAAGAGATTTCTTGTATTTGATTGCAGGGTTGTTTGAGAGAGACCATCTTCATCCTACGCCTCCCATGGATTGATAAACCTTAGGTCATTCACTTGAGGAAAAATTTCTACTGTCCTACAAAACTCTGCACTTGGAGGCCCAACAACGTCTACAAGAATAAAAGTTGCGAAGTAGACATCAAGCTCTTTTCTGGCGCCGTTGCCGGGGAGGTGAGTGCTTGAAGGTATATCTTTAGATCTTGCAATTGAATCTTGTTTTATCACTAGTTTGGTTTTATAAAAGAAAACTACAAAAAAATGGAATTGAGATTGCCTCACATGCTACATCTTTATAATGTCTTTCTTGAAAATGATGGATCGGAAAATTGTGCTAAGATTGTAGAAGAAGAATTTAATAAAATGTTTAATGTGAGTCCTCTAAATGATGAGCATGATTGCAATGTTGTTAGTATGAATTCTTTGAATATCCATAATGCTAATGATGATTGCACTAGTCCTGATAAAAAAGTTTCTTATAAGCATGTCAATTTTTGTGGAGTGAATAAAATTTGTGAAGACATGCCTTATAGAGATGATAGATTTTGTAAGAAGCATAAACATGATAAAACCAATTGGTGGCTTAAGGTGATAGATAAATTTGCTATGAAATTATGCTCTCTTCATCCCATCACTTGTGAACTTTGCAATAAGGTTGGTCATCTTAATTTTCAATGCATACTTTTTCATGATCGAATCATGTCCAAATATTGCAATAACTTGATCACCCTTGAACATTATAATGAACTTTGTTTATTTTTGGGGTGTGAAGAATTTACACATAAAAATAGTTGGTTTGAAGTATTCATTCTCACAAAAGACATTGAAAATAATTTAGAGGAAATTTATATGTTTTGTGTGGTATTGCAATGAGAATGCTTATATAGCCAACTATAGAAAAACAGGAAAACAAATAGAATATAAAATAAATACTAATGGAAGGGTAAAGATTCCCCCTTTCCCTCCTATTTTCTCTCATGATGAAACAGGTAACGAGGAGGAGCTTCCTATCCAACCAATCTCTTCAATAAGAAGCTCGGAAGAATTAAATAAACCCACACATAATGTGGTAAAGAAAAAGAAAAGAAGGAAAAGTTGAGGTAAAGAGGTATCTCTCCCAAATAATGTTGCTCCTATTATTGTTGTACCTCATGAGAATGAATCAAAAATAATTGTGGAAGATGATACACTTGATGATGATTTTGTTATGCCTATTGCTTGTTGTGATGATTATGATTGGGAAGATAATGATACTTCTTATGATCTTGAAAATCTTTATGGCACCAACTTGGAGGAATATGATAATTATTGTTATACTATTGGTGCTATTCATACTATTGATGATAATAGTGATAATGCTAATGATATGCAAACCAACAAGCTTGGGGATGCTATGTTTGATTGGAATGATATGTTTGAGAATTTATTTGCTGCAAATAACGTTTGCCCTAAGCTTGGGGATGCTATTCTTAATGAAAATGATCTTTTTATTCCCCCTACTTTTGATGAGCAAATTTATTATGATGATGACATGCCTCCTATCTATGATGATTATTGTGATGATACTTATATTATGAAAAGTAGTGATGATTATTATTATTATACTTGTTATAATTATGAAAATCCTTTTACTGAGCATCACTCTTTTAATGTGGAAACAATTTATAGTATTCGAGTTTCATATGATACTCCCACTATAATGAATGAGAAGAAAATTGCTTGTGTGGAGAGTAATAAAAATTCTATGCTTATGTATCATGACAAGAATGCTTTGTGTGATGGATATATTGTTGAATTTCTTCATGATGCTACTGAAAATTATTATGAGAGAGGATCATATGCTTGTAGGTGTTGCAATAATATCAAGTTTCCTCTCTATGTGTTGAAAGTTTTAAAGTTATGCTTGTTTTGCCTTCCTATGCTAGTTGATTCTTGCTCCCATAAACTATTTTCTCACAAAATCCCTATGCATAGGAAGTGGGTTAGGCTTAAATGTGCTAGTCATATGCTTCATGATGCTCTCTTTGTGTTTCAATTCTTCACTTTTATGCGAGCATCATTGAAATCATCATGCCTAGCTAAAAGGCATTAAAGAAAAGCGCTTGTTGGCAGACAACCCAATATTTGTACCTAATGTTTTTGTGTGTCCACATGATTAATCTAATGTATTAATCATGTATTATATGTTTTCTTTCAATAATGTGCCAAGTAAAGCCTTTGGGATAGTGTGGATGCTTGTTGATTTGATTATGTGCAAAAACAGAAACTTTTGCGTCCAGTGCTGGAATTTCTATTCTTTACTGGAGCGTGACAAAATTCTGAAATTATTACAAAGTATTGGGTTACAAATTTTTTACGTTGTCCTCATTTTTCAGAAGTTTTGGAGGTACATAAGTATGGTTTTTAAATCGCTCACCACACGCTGTTCTGTTTTTGACATATTCTATTTTCGGTGCATAGTTTGCTTGTTTTAGTGTTTCCATAGATTATATTGAGTAATATAAATTGTGTAAATGATAGAATACAGTAGTAATTATGTGATAACAATTATGAATCTTGTCTTGACAGTACCTAAGTGGATGATGTATTTTTATCATACTAACCTGTCTCACAAGTTCCGTTAAGTTTTGTGTGATTGAAGTTTTCAAGTTTTGGGTGAGATATCGATATGTGGAGAATAAGGAGTGGCAAGGCCCTAATCTTGGGGATTACCAAGGCACCCCAAGGTAATATTCAAGGAAGACTCAAGCGTCTAAGCTTGGGGATGCCCCGGAAGGCATCCCCTCTTTCGCCTTCAACACTATCGGTAACCTCACTTGGAGCTATATCTTTATTCGTCACATAATATGAGTTTTGCTTGGAGCGTCATTTTCTTCTGTTTACATTTGCTTGGTGTTATCAATAATCATGTTTTGTATCTTTTAGTTCAATAAAATGCCAATTATAGCCTTTACCATGCTCAGTTTGCAAGTTTATGTGTTGCTGTTTGAAAACAGAAAGTTTTCTGTTATGTCCAGAATATTCCTTTATAGTCAGAACATGATAAAAATCTGAAATTTTTACACAGTAAGCATGCATGAGTTCTCTGTCACATGGTAATTTTTCATAATTTTTGGAGTTAGGAAAGTATGAATTCTTATTCACCCTTTACAGACTGTTCTGTTTTGGCAGATTTCGGTTATGGTTGCATTGTTTGCATATGTTTGCTTGTTTAATGATTCTATTTGACGATAGGAGTATTAAATATGCAGAGGCATTTAGTATCCAATGTTTAATTATAATTTTAGTGATTTTCTACAGTAGATAATGTTAAGGTTTTGAGTTCATTTATACTAACTTATCTCAGGAGTTCTTGTTGAGTTTTGTGTGGATGAAGTTTTTAAGATTTAGGAGAAGCCATGATATGAGAGGAATTAAGGAGACACAAGAGCTCAAGCTTGGGGATGCCCAAGGCACCCCAAGTTAACATTCCAAGAAGTCTCAAGCAACTAAGATTGGGGATGCCCCGGTAGGCATCCCACCTTTCTTCATCAACACCTATCGGTTAGCCTAAGTTTTTACTTGTTCACATGATATGTGCTATTCTTGGAGTGTCTTTTTATTTTCATTTAGTTTGCTGTTTTAATAGAATTATCAAGATCTGAAATCTTTATTTGGAGAGAATCTTCACATAGCTACTTATTTACTAAACTACTCTTTGATCTTCACTTATATCTTTTGGAGTAGTTTGTCATTTATTCTTGTGCTTCACTTATATCCCAAGAGTAAATTGTTGAATGAATTGAATATCATAAAGTTGAAATTATATGTGCTTCATATGCTTGTCTCATGCTTAGAAATATTTCACACTTGGTTCAGAAAGTAAAATCTATTGAAGTTTTTCAATCACAATATTAGTCACTCGAGCAATTCATGAAAGATAGTATATGGAAGAGAATTTTCACATATAAATATATTATCTTGGACATCTTTTATGATTGTGAATACCCATTAATTATTTTCAAGCTTGAGCAAATTAGTTGAAGTTGGACAAGGAAGACAACGTAATGAGTTGTGTTTGGGTATATTTGCATAGAAGTTATATTGTTATGGATCCTCTAACATGTGGTGCTTGTTTAGAATCTTTTGCTAGCCTAAATTTCTGTACTAAGCAGGAATACTGCTTGTGCATCCAAAATCCTTGAGCCAAGTTTCTTCCATGAGTGTCCACCATACCTACCTATATACGGTATTACTCTGCCGTTCCAAGTAAATTTGCATGTGCCACCTCTAATCATTCAAATAAGCATCTGTTTTGTGTGCCCGTACCGCTCATGAAGCGGCAGTGGGTGGTCAGTATATTCCATGTTAAGCGAGTTATTCTCATGATGAGTGTTTATTCACTTGTCATTGCACGAGAGAGGGCGGTAATTGGGATGCCCAGTCCTGCAAAACAAAATAATTAAACAAACTCCCCGGGAAAGTTGATTGTATGGAGGGCACCCGAGGATTCGGCTAGCCATGGCTTGTGTTTGAATGGTTGAGGGGGAGTAAACTTTACCTCTCCGCTTGGGAACTGCCTATAATGTGTTTAGCATGGAAGATATTGAGAACTCTCGGTCGTGACGTTGACAGGAAAGGCATGCCTCTCAAAATGTATTCATCTCTGTTTTAAGCTATGAGCTCTGGCACCTCTGCAAATCCCTGCTTCCCTCTACGAAGGGACATTCTATTTACTTTTATGCTATTTACTTTCATGTTATTTATGTTTGTTGAGTCAACTTCGTATTCCAACCTATTCTCTAGTTGGCAAGCATCATGTGGTGGGGATAGATCCAGGCACATATATCCATTCAAATATATTTCATCATGATTTATTATTGTTGACAATTATCTCTATGATAAATGAGTTGGGAGGCGAAACATTAAACCCCTATCTTTCTCTGTGTTCGATGAATGCCATTTGTTCTAAAAATATGCTTTGAGTATTAGCAATCATAGAAGACTATATGATAATTGAGTATGTGGAGCTCTTACTTAGACTTTCTTGAAGATAAGTTGAATTGCAATTGTTTGGTGACTAAGAACATAGGTTGTTAAGTTTCAAGAGAATGCATTGTTTGAACCATAACATGTGAATTGATTGCTACTTTATCATGATGAGTTTTATGAGAAAGAGTTGATGTTATGATGCTAGGAAAAGTGATTGAAATTATCATTGATAAAACTTGTGCACTATGCTAGCATTCACACTTCATAAATTATTTCTTTTATCATTTACCTACTCGAGGACGAGCAGGAATTAAGCTTGGGGATGCTGATAAGTCTCCAACGTATCTATAATTTATGAAGTATTCATGCCATGTTTATAACAATTTTATATGGTTTTGGTATGATTTGATTAGAACTAACCCGGACTGACGCTGTTTTCAGCAGAACTATCGTGGTGTTGTTTTTTGTGCAGAAATAAAAGTTCTCGGAATTGGACGAAACTTTTTGACGATTTTTTTGGACCAAAAGAGACCCCCGAAGCTTCGTGGAAGGACCAGAAGCCTCACGAGGTGCTCACAAGGCACCACGGCGCGGCCTGGGGGGGTCTCGCCGTGCTGCCTTGTGGGGCCCTCGTAGCTCCTTTTCGCATGATTCCAACGCTGAAAAATCCTATAAATAGAGAAACCCCCAGAAATAAACCAAGAACTTCGACGCCGCTGCCGCAAGCCTCTGTACCGAAGAAATACCATCTGGAACCCTGTTCCGGCACCCTGCCGGAGGGGGGAATCATCACCGGAGGCCTTCTTCATCATCCCGGTAGTCTCCATGACGAGGAGGGAGTAGTTCACCCTCGGGGCTAAGGGTATGTACTAGTAGCTATGTGTTTGATCTCTCCCTCGTGTTCTTGATTTGGCATGATCTTGATGTATCGCGAGCTTTATTACTATAGTTGGATCATATGATGTTTCTTCCCTCTCTATATTCTTGTGATGAATTGAGTCTTTCCCTTTGAGGTTTCATTATTGTTGGATTGAATATTTTAGATTTTAGAACACTTGATGTATGTCTTGCATGTGGATACCCGTGGTGACAATGGGGTATTCTATTGACTCACTTGATGTACGTTTTGGTGATCAACTCACGGATTCCCGTGACCTTGGGGTGATCTAGGCATAGGGGTTGGTTGCACGTTTTCATCTTCTTTTCTCCGATAGAAACTTTGGGGTACTCTTTGAAGTTCTTTGTGTGGATTGAATATTATGAATCTGAAGTTGTTTTGATGCATATCGAATAATGAACTCATGGATACTTGTGGTGACATTGGAGTATCTAGGTGACATTAGAGTTGGTTGATGCGTATCATATGGTGTTATTTTAGTATGAACTCTAGGACTGTTTGTGACACTTATAGGGATGGCTCAATAGATTGATCGGAAAGGATAACTTTGAGGTGGTTTCGTACCCTACAACAATTTCATCTTATGTTCTCCGCTAATAGGAACTTTGGAGTGATTCTTTATCGCACGTTGAGGGATTGTTATATGATCCAATTATGTTAGTACTGTTGAGAGATTGCACTAGTGAAAGTATTAACCCTAGGCCTTGTTTTCAAGAATTGCAATACCGTTTGTGCTCACTTTTGTTACTTGATACCTTGCTGTTTTTATTATTTCAGATTACAAAAACCTGTATCTACTATCCATACTACACTTTTATCACCATCTCTTCGCCGAACTAGTGCACCTATACAATTTACCATTGTATTGGGTGTGTTGGGGACACAAGAGATTTCTTGTATTTGATTGCAGGGTTGTTTGAGAGACCATCTTCATCCTACGCCTCCCACGGATTGATAAACCTTAGGTCATCCACTTGAGGGAAATTTGCTACTGTCCTACAAAACTCTGTACTTGGAGGCCCAACAACGTCTACAAGAATAAAAGTTGCGTAGTAGACATCAGAGCACATAGAAGAAATCTTCCGGAACGCTCCAGAAGCCTGAAAAGGAGTAGGTATGTGGTACGGTAAGTAAACCGACTCCAAAATTTCCATAAAAGTACTTTATGTCCGATTTGGAATATATAAAAAATTAGGAAAATAATAAACAGTAAGAAAAGTGCAGGAGGAGGCGACAAGTCTGGGGGGCGTGCTCTACCCCCCAGGGCGCGCCTACCAAGCTTGTGGCGCCCTCGTGGACTTTCCCGACTCCGTTTTTCTTCCATATTGCTTGTTTTGCACGGGAAAAATTCATTATATATACTTACGGGTGTTTTGACCACCGCATCGCAAGTTTCTCCTCTGTTCTTGTTTCGGGCTATTTGTCTGACAGATCTAGATCGCCATGGCGTCTCCAAGCTCGTCCAAGGACAAGTTCTACGAGAAGGTCATCAACCCGTACCTACTAGAGGTGATGAAGCACTGCTACTTGTAGCTTGCGTTGGTATTATCCCCGAAGAGGAAGGGATGATGCAGCACAGCAGAGGTAAGTATTTCCCTCAGTTATGAAACCAAGGTTATCAATCCAGTAGGAGAACCACGCAACACCTCGTTAGCAGTACCTGCACACAAACAACAAATCCTTGCACCCAGCGCAAACGAGGGGTTGTCAATCCCTCGGCGGTCAATTGCAAGATTAAATTCTATGTGATAGATAGATAGATTGAAACAAAAATACAAAATAAAATAAATAAAGAAAAAGTGCAGCCAGTATTTTTAGGGTCTTAGTAATATGATTTAGATAGACCCGGGGGCCATAGTTTTCACTAGAGGCTTCTCTCGAGAAAATAGCATACGGTGGGTAGACAAATTACTGTTGGGCAATTGATAGAAAAGCAAATAATCATGACGATATCCAAGGCAATGATCATGTATATAGGCATCACGTCCGAGACAAGTAGACCGACTCCTGCCAGCATCTACTACAATTACTCCACACATCGACCGCTATCCAGCATGCATCTAGTGTATTAAGTCCATAAAGAACGGAGTAACGCCTTAAGAACGATGACACGATGTAGACAAGATAAACTCACGTATGAATAAACCCCATCTTTTTACCCTTAATGGCAACGATACATATGTGCCATGTCCCTTTCTGTCACTGGGATTGAGCACCACAAGATCGAACCCATTACAAAGCACCTCTTCCCATGGAAAGATAAATCAATCTAGTTGGCCAAACCAAATCAATAGATCGGAGAAGAAATACGAAGCTATAATAATCATGCATAAAAGAGATTAGAGAAGACTCAAATAATATTCATGGATAATCTGATCATAAACTCACAATTCATCAGATCCCAACAAACACACCGCAAAAAGTGATTACATCGGATAGAACTCCAAGAACATCGAGGAGAACATTGTATTGAAGATCAAAAAGAGAGAAGAAGCCATCTAGCTACTAACTATGGACCCGAAGGTCTGTGGTAAACTACTCACGCATCATCGGAAGGGCAGCAAGGTTGATGTAGAGCCCCTCCGTGATCAATTCCCCCTCCGACGGAGTACCGGAGAAGGCCTCCAGATGGGATCTCTCGAGAACGGAAACTTGCGGCGGCGGAAAAAGTATTTCGTGGACTCCCCTTAGGGTTTCTGATTTTTGGGAATTTATAGTGGTGGATTTAGGTCAAACGGAGCTCTGTGGGCCCCACGAGGTACCAGGGCGCGCCTGCCCCCCCCCCCCCCCCAGGCATGCCCTGGTGCCTCGTGGGCACCCCCTGGGGCTTCTGGCCTTCTCCCGAAGCTTCTAGTGTTTATCTTGTCTAGAAAAAAAAATCTCCAAAAAGTTTTGTGGCATTTGGACTTCGCTTGGTATTGATTTTCTGTAAAACCAAAAACAGGCAGAAAACAGCAACTGGCACTGGGCACTAAGTTAATAGGTTAGTCCCAAAAAATGATATATAGTTGTTGTAAATGTATATAAAAACATCTAAGATTGATAATATAACAGCATGGAACAATCAAAAATTATAGATACGTTGGAGACGTATCAAGCACCCTCAAGCTATTGAGATGCGTGAGGGGGTGCTCCACATCCGGGACGTTCAAGGACCTAAGAAGACCGGGAGCGAGAAGGCCAGGCTGGAAGCGGTGGAACAGGAGATCTTCAAGTGCCAGGGCATGGTGGAGCGCGGACTTTGTGCTAACCACTCCATGATCACGGAATTCATCTGTGAGCACAAGGTGGATGGCAAGAATATTGGGGATGTCATCTTCAAGCTCAATGATCGGATTGATTATCTTCAGGCCCAAATATATGATCTACAAAACCAGAATTTTGAGTATGAGGCCAAGTTCAAAGGTATGAGTTTAGCTGCAAATTTCAGGACTTCGGAAACACGTTCGTCCTTTTATGATGAAGAGCCTATGCCTTGGAAGACGGAGGACAAGCGTACCACTTCATCACCACCATCACCTAAGAAGGAGAATTGAGTGCATGGGTATGGGCACCACCCTTGGCTTGTGCCAAGCTTGGGGGAGGTGCCCCGGTATCGTATCACCATCACTTTTTCATCATCATTATCTATCTTAGTTTGATCCTTAGTTATTTCATGATTTAGAAGAATAAAGTTTTAGTATGATTTAGTTTTGAGTGCTTGCTTTGTGATCTACCTATCTATGTAATCGTGTGTGAAAGTTATATAATAAAGAGTAGTTTGAGTTGCGTGTTTTGTTTTTGATGATCCAATCTTAGAAATAAAGAAAGAATAAATAAGATCATATGCTAATCTCATGGGGAGTGATGACTTCACACAAAAGAAGTATAATTGGTAAAACTTGTTGAAAGTTGACAAACATAGCATTGGTCATTGTTGCAATTCATGAAAAAGTAATAAAGGAAGAGAGGTCTCACATATAAATACACTATCTTGGACATCTTTTATGATTGTGAGCCCCCATTAAATATTCTATGTCAATTAGTTGACGTTGGACAAGGAAGACAACGTAATGGGTTATGTTTGCTTATATTCACATAGAAGTTATACTGTTTTGGATCCTCTAACATGTGGTGCTTGCCCCCTATCTTTTGCTAGCCAAAATTCTGTACTAAGTAGAGATACTACTTGTGCATCCAAAAAACCCTTAAACCCAGTTTCATGCCATGAGAGTCCACCATATCTACCTATGGATTGAATAAGATCCTTAAAGTAAGTTGTCATCGGTGCAAAAGCAATAAAAATTGCTCCTAAACATGTATGAACCTTTATTGTAAGGGAAAATAAGCTTTGTACGATCTTGTGATGGTGGAGCAATGTAACACCCCATGTAATTGAGCTACATTGATCCCCCTCTGATAATGACAAGTCATCATGTTTAACAGTGCTTGATCATCATTTGCATCATATCTCATTTCAAATTCCAACTCAAATTCAAATTCAAATATAAATTGAAAATAAAAGTTGCTCCAATTTGGAAACAAAAATGTTCATTAATTAGCAAATAATCCATAACTAATTATGTTAAGAAAAACAACATCACCTAAATTCCCTAGATGAGTCTAACCTCCTAAAACATTAACAAAACAGCCACTTTTAATCCATTTGTAATTAAATAAAATCCAAATGAAATTGTCATGCCTCTAAACTTTTTGTGGCAGTACTACATAATACCTAGTATTAGATTTGGCAGTCATCACAATTTACAAAACTATTTTTGGTGTCAAAAGAAATGCAAGACAGAAACTAAATTTGAAAGCAAAAAGAAAATAAAAGCCCCCCTGGGCCTCGGCCAGCTGACCACCAGGCCGGCCCAGCCGGCCCAACCCCGCCCCCTGGCCTATATGGCCTCGCTCCCCCAAACCCTAACCCTCTCTCCTTTCCTCCCCCAGCCATCGGATCGAGGTCAAGGAGCCGCGACGGCAACGCCCTCATCGTCATCTTCATCTACGGCCTCTCGAGCGCCGCCGTCGATCTGCTCGCCTCTGTTCCGCTCCGGCCTCCCCGAGTCAACGCCGAGCTCCGCTGTGAGCGCGCGCACCTCACCTTCCTCTGTTTTGCTCGGATTCGAGCCGCTGCTGCTCTATCTAGCCACCGCGCCCCGACTGCCTCTCTGTCACCGCGGTCGAGCTCCGCGTCGTCGCTCCGGCTCGTTCCAGTAGCAGCCGAGGCCACTGTTGGCCTCCGGGCAGCTCGTAGATGCTGCCCAACCCCTTGGTTCTTCGAGACCGGTCCCGTATGCGCGATTTCGTAGGGTGTCAGTCACCGCCTCCGTCGGCTGTCATTGTTGCTGTCGTCTCCGGCCACCCCCCACTTGCGCCGCTTGTGCCAGTGGACGCAGCGCGTCACGCGTGTCCCGTGGGTAGCCGCGGCGGACCAAATGGTCGCCGGAATCGGCCGGACGGCCATCGCCGGCGTTCGGCCTCGTCGTCGATGACGTCGCTGACGTGGCGGGTCATTAACGCCAAACCACCGAACTAATTTCCCCCCTAATCACTCTATGACAGTCGGGCCCCACTCGGATTTTATTAGAGCTAACAAAATGATTAAGTTAAACTAATAAACTGACAGGTGGGGCCCCTATTACTATTCCTTTGGATAAGACCTGCTGACTGGGCTGCTGACTCAGCCCTGGCCCCACATGTCATACACTAGGGCTAGCTCTCTCTGGGTATAAAAAGAATTTTACTGTTCTGGATAATTCGAATTAAATAAATCCAGAAAATTCAGAAAATGATTAAAACTTTGAAAAATCATAGAAATTAAACCATAACTCGGATGAAAAAGTTTTCTACATGAAAGTTGATCAGAAAAATTAGACGAACCCGAATACGCTATCCACATACCTGTCAGATGCCTCCAACACTACAAACCTGGAACCTTCCCCTCCGGTTCATCTGTCTGACAGATGTCCAAAACCGGGAAAACATTCCAGCTAAGTTTTCGCTTCATCTGCCACGTGTAGCACTGCGTTAGGTCACGCCCAGCACAGCATATTGCCATGCCATGCCTTTGCGTTGCATATTGTTTGCCGTGTATTTATTGTTTCTTCCCCCTCCTTCTTCTCCGATAGACCCCGAGACTGTCGACGACACTGCTGCGTACGACTACGTCGCCGACGACCAGATCCCTTGAGCAGAGCTTCCAAGCAAGCAAAACCCCCTTGATCATCCCGATATCGTCTACTCTTTCTCTCTATTGCTTGCATTAGAATTGCTTTTGTTATTGCTCAATTAGCTCCTAATCTGATGCATAGCCTGATTTCGTCGCCTGCTATTGATACCTTACCTGCTATCCCATGATGCTTAGTTAGGTATGTTTTGTTTCATCGGCTAGCCCTTCACCCTTGTCCGTTTGCCAGGCCTGTTATCGGGCCGTGATCACTCTGGGGAATGGTCACAGAAATGTTTACATATTGCAATACTTAAACTGTAAAGTCGGACCGGCTCCAAGAGTGCCCGTGAGATAATGAAACAAGACGAGTTAAACCCAAGGGTACCCGCGAGAGAGTCCTGTGTCGGCTGGCTGTTAGCGGTACCACCCACGATGTGGTGGTAGCTCGGGACTTGTCCCGACAGCCGACGCGGAACTTGCACTGTAGTCGGAGCGACAGGGGCAGGCAAAGACTACCTAGGTGAGAGGTGGGCCTGGTCCCTGGTCGTGTTCCGCGAGATACCTAGTCGGAGCGACAGGAATCTTGTTCGTCTCTGCGAGTTACTAAATACGCCTAACGGATTTGGGTATTTGATCTGAGTTGGCCGCTGGCCTATACGCACTACCACCACGTGGGATAATGGTTTAATAAGGCCCTCTACGCCATATGTATCAGCCGAAAGCTTTGTCAGACGTCCAGTCAGCATTGTGGCACGGCAGGATCGGCGCCATCCATGACAGAGGTGGTGCCTGGATCTAACCCTGCACACAACGACCCGGAGTGCAAAGGGCGATGGCCCAAGACCCCTGAGCACTTAGGATGTAGACCGGCGGGGACCTCTCTGCTGAGCCTAGGTAGGACTACGTCGTGTCGATCAGCCGAGGCCGGGCATGACCCGATAAAGTGTGTACGACCAGAGTTAATCGAGTGTGTTGGGTAACAGTAGTGCACCCCTGCAGAGAAGTGATCTATTCGAATAGTCGTGTCCACGGTAACAGGATGCTCAGAGTTGTATCCTGATCTGCTACAACTACAAATGGATACTGATACAATGATAAACTGATACTACTGCTCTCGAGATCACTTTCTCGCAGGGTAGTCGAGGAAGGATCTCAGGGCATTACTAAAATATAATTGCTATTATGTGTTGCTATACTCTACTCTCTTCTGATGCTGCAAGATTGCTTCAAGATGCTAGTCTTCAATAGGCTAGGCCTCTTCCCCTCTGTTCCAGCATTTTCTGCAGTTTAGTCCAAAGATATAGCCCCATTCCTTTGATACCGATGCATACTTAGCATAGTTCTGATGTTAGTCTTGCGAGTACTTTGGATGAGTACTCACGGTTGCTTTGCTACTTCTTTTCCCCTACCCGGTTGCTGCGATCAGTTGACGGAGCCCAGGAGCAGGAGATCCCCGGAGGCACCTTCTACTACGTTGAGCCCGCCGACCAGGAGTAGTTCGGAGGCCCTAGGCAGGAGGCCTTCGCCTTTTCGATCAGTGTCGCGGTTATGCTAGCCTTCTTAAGGCCCCTTGTTTAACTTTGTGTCTGTACTCAGATACTTTTGTTTCCGCTGATGCTTGTATGACTCGAGCTTATGTATTCTAGCCCTCGAGGCCCCTGGCTTGTAATATTAAGCTTGTATTATTTTATTTTATGTCTAGAGTTGTGTTGTGATATCTTCCCGTGAGTCCCTGTGCTTGATCGTGTGCATTTGCGTGTATGATTAGTGCACGATTAAGTCGGGGGCGTCACAAGTTGGTATCAGAGCCGACTGCCTGTAGGAACACCCCTTTCCAACTCCTTGGCCGAAGTTGAGTCTAGTCTCCAAAAATTGTTTTACTAACATGGCTGTGTGGCTTACGGGCCCACGTCGCCAATGGGTGGTATTAGGATCTTTTATTCCTCTTCCTTACTCTGGGAATCTAATCTTTGTTCTATTCGGGTTAAAGATTTTACTAAATACTAACATTAGATTCTCGTGATCACATCCACCCGGAGTTCTGAATTTACCCCCCCTTTCTTCAAGTTGAGGACCAGGTTCTGCTGCACACTGCTCACGGACCGCAGGATCCTTTTATCGAGGGTACCCTGCGTTGTCATTTGCAGATTCCTTGCTCCAATAAGTTTTCTCCGACGTTGATGTAGCCTTTGCTATGTCCCGTTGTTGTATTCCTCACCGCGTGCCTGCGCGCCGCCTAGTTTGTCTAACTGCGTGTGTTTCCGAACTCGCGTTGTCCGTTGGTATCCAACTCTGTGCATGTATCTATGTGTCTTTAATGACTACTAATATGTAGTTAATGCACTTTCAGTTCATTACCCATGTTACATCGTGAATAACTCCATACACCTGCAGTTGTTCTTGCTAAACTGCCCCTGTTGATTTGGCAGGATGGCTGACGATCCTCCACCTCCACCTTATATTGCCGTAATGATGCAGTAGTTTGAACTGAACCGTCAGCTCAATGAGAGTCTGGTAAACCGATTAGAATGCAACGATGCTCGTCAGGAGCCTGGCCCGATATCACTGCAAGATTTCGTGCGCCTCAACCCGTCTGTTTACCGCAACTCCACCAATCCTATGGATGCTGATGATTGGCTTCGTGACATCCTGTTTGAGATGGAGTCAGCTAAGGTTGCCCCTGTCAGTTACGTCACCTTTGCGGCATTTCACCTGAAGGGTCCAGCTGCTCAATGGTGGGAAAGCCACAGGTGCATGCTGCCTGCTGGAACTGTAACCACTTGGCAGGAATTTCAGTCAGCCTTTCGTGCACGACACATTCCTCAAGGTCTGATCGACCAGAAGAAGAAGGAGTTCCGCAAACTCACTTAGGGCAAACTGACTATGGATGAATATCAGAGGAAATTTCTCGATTTATCCCGCTATGCTGAAGATGATGTCTGCACTGACGCTCGCAAGCAGGAGAAATTTCGTGAAGGATTGCGTCCTGATTTAAAGCTCGCACTTGTTGTCCATGATTGCGCAGACTTTGCAACGCTAGTCAGCCAGGCTTTCCGAGCTGAAACTGGTCTGACTGAATACCAGGAGTCACTCAAGCGTACTCGAGATGCTGGTCCATCCTCGGGTCAGCCTGCTCAGAAACGTCAAGTCTGGATCCCGCACAATGTTCACCACCGACCTGCTCCAACCCCAAGGCCGTCTTATGTCGCACCTCGTCTGCCTCCACCGCCGAGACAGCTAACGATTCAGGGTGGACAGCCCAATACTATGGCTCCTCCCCATAATGATGGTTCATGCCACAAGTGTGGACAGCGAGGACATTTTGCTCTCAACTGTCGCCAGAATCAGCCTCAGAGTACATCACGTCCTCCTGTTGGTCGCAGGAAGGGCCCTCGAAAGCATCCTTCTAGTAGCCGTAATGCCAGTCCGCCTGCAATGGGTTGTGGTCAAGTTACCCATGTCAAGATTGAAGAAGCACGTGATTCCCCAAAAATCGTGATGGGTACCCTTCGCGTTAATTCAGTGCCAGCCTCTGTTCTCTTTGATTCAGGAGCATCGCATGCCTTTGTGTCCCAACAATTTGCTCAGTTACATGAGTTCGACATGGAGAGATTACCCACTCCTTTAGCGATTCAATCCCCGGGATCCAAGTGGCAAACCACAATGGTAAGCCCCCACAACCAACTCGAAATTGGAGGTCTAGTTTCCCCTGCTTCTCTAATTGTGCTCGGACCTTCCAACATTGATGTCATTCTCGGTATGGACTGGTTGACAGCTCATAAAGCCTTAATAGACTATGCCGCCAAGACAGTTCAGCTCACGCACCCTTCCGGCCAGACAATCAACTACTCAGCTCAGATAATTCAGAATGCCGAGAATCAGATATATGCTCTGAATGCTTCACCTCTTGAGGGAATTCAGAACGTTCTGGTCGTTCGCAATTTTCCAGACGTCTTTCCAGAAGAACTTCCAGGAATACCCCCTGTTAGAGTTGTCGAGTTCGTCATCGACTTGAAACCAGGCACCACTCCTATCGCTAAGCGTCCCTATAAGATGCCGCCACATGAACTCCTTGAACTTAAGGAGGAAATCAACAAGTCACTTAAAAAGGGTTTCATTCGCCCCAGTTCTTCTGCTTGGGGAGCACCTTCGCTTTTTGTTAAGAAGAAGGATGGTACGAATCGTCTGGTCCAAGATTACCGACCTATCAACCAGGCCACAATTCAGAACAAGTATCCGCTTCCCAGAATCAACGATCTGTATGATCAGCTAGCTGGTTCTTCGGTATTCTCTAAACTTGATTTGAGATTGGGATACCACCAGATCCGAGTTCACAAAGAGGATATTCCAAAGACAGCCTTTGTTACTCGCTATGGTTCTTACGAGTACACCGTCATGTCTTTCGGCTTAACCAATGCTCCAGCAACTTTCTCTCGGTTAATGAACTATATCTTCATGGATTACCTCGACAAATTCGTCATGGTTTATCTGGATGATATCCTTATATATTCGAAGAATGAAGAAGAACATGCCGAACATCTTCGGCTTGTACTGGAGAAGCTGCGTGAACATCAACTATATGCCAAGTATTCTAAGTGTGAGTTTTGGTTATCTGAAGTGACATATCTCGGCCACGTGATTTCCAAAGATGGCATTGCTGTTAACCCAGAACGAGTTCAGGCTATTCTTGACTGGACTCCTCCGCAGACTATTAAGCAAGTCAGAAGTTTTCTCGGTCTTGCTAGCTATTGCCGCCGTTTCGTCGAGAACTTCTCCAAGATTGCAAAGCCACTGACTGATTTGTTACACAAAGGCAAGAAGTTTGAGTGGACGGAAAAGTGCCAAGAAAGTTTTCAGACACTCAAAGACAAGCTGACGTCTGCCCCAGTGCTTGCTCCTCTAGATTCCCGCAAAGACTTCGTGATCTACTGTGATGCGTCTCGTCAAGGATTAGGCTGTGTCCTGATGCAAGAGCGCAAGGTGATTGCTTATGGCTCTCATCAGTTGCGTCCTCACGAAGATAAGTATCCAACTCATGATCTCGAGTTAGCAGCAGTTATCTATGCTTTGAAGCTGTGGCGACATTACCTTCTCGGTAATCATTGCGAGATATACACGGACCACCAGAGTCTGAAGTATCTGTATACCCAACCAGATTTAAACCTCCGTCAACAAAGGTGGCTCGAGACAATAGCTGACTATGACATGGATATTTCTTATACCCCTGGCAAGGCTAATGTAATGGCCGATGCTTTGAGTTGCAAGTCTTATTGCAACAACCTCACGGTTCAGCAAGCACAACCCCTTCTTTATGAAGAACTTCGCAAGTTGAACCTTCACATTGTTCCTCAGGGTTATCTCAGTACCCTGGTTGTTGAACCGGATCTCGAGCACAACATCAAGACACGGTAGAAATATGACTCTGAAGTCGAGAAGATTAAGAAATACCTCTCCAAGGGAAATTCTTCATTCTACCATGTTGATAATGATGGTACCTTGTTCTTCAAAGGCCGCCTAGTGGTCCCCAGAAAGCACAATCTGGACTCTCGTTTGGATGTTATGAGAGAAGCTCATGATACACCTCTTTCAATTCACCCTGGTAATACCAAGATGTACCAAGACATTCGTCAACAGTACTGGTGGCTTGATATGAAGCGAGACATTGCTCGATATGTTGCCGAGTGAGACGTTTGCCGTCGCATCAAAGCAGAACATCAAAGGCCTGCTGGAACTCTGCAACCACTTGCTATTCCTGAATGGAAATGGGACAAAGCCGAAATGGACTTCATCACTGGTTTTCCCAGATCGCAGAAGGGTCATGATGCTATCTTTGTCGTCATTGATCGATTTTCAAAGGTTGCTCACTTTCTGCCAGTCAGGGAGACGATCACTGCTAGCCAGTTAGCAGACTTGTATGTTTCCAGAATTGTGTCACTCCACGGCATTCCGTTGGAGATCAGTTCAGACCGTGGCAGCCTCTTTACTTCAAGATTTTGGAACAGTTTCCAAGAAGCTATGGGAACTCATCTGTCCTTCAGCACCGCTTTCCACCCCCAGTCCCAGGGACAAGTTGAACGAGTCAATCAGGTGCTTGAAGATATGCTTTGAGCTTGTGTCATCTCCTTTCCTCCCTCACCCGTCGCCCGAACCCGTCGCCGCGCCGCCGTCGTCAGCGCGCACCGGAGCCTCCCCGAGCCATCGCAAGGTGTCCAGAAGCTTCGGCGTGGTCGACTTCTTCGTCTCTAGCATCGGATCGAGGTCGAGGAGCCGCGACGGCGACGCCCTCATCGTCGTCTTCGTCTACGGCCTCTCAAGCGCCGCCGTCGATCTGCTCGCCTCCGTTCCGCTCCGGCCTCCCCGAGTCAACGGCGAGCTCCGCTGTGAGCGCACGCACCTCGCCTTCCTCTGTTTTGCTCGGATTCGAGCCGCCGCTGCTCTATCTCACCGCCGCGCCCTGACTGCCTCTCTGTCGCCGCGGTCGAGCTCCGCGCCGTCGCTCCGGCCCGTTCCAGTAGCAGCCGAGCCCCTTGGTTCTTCGAGACCGGGCCCGTATGCACGATTTCGTCGGGTGTCAGTCGCCGCCGCCGTCGGCTGTCATTGTTGCTGTCATCTCCGGCCACCCCCCCCCCAACTTGCGCCGCTTGTGCCAGTGGACGCAGCGCGTCACGCGCGTCCCGTGGGTAGCCGCGGCGGACCAAATGGTCGCCGGAATCGGCCGGATGGCCATCGCCGGCGTTCGGCCTCGTCGCCGGTGACATCGCTGACGTGGCGGGTCATTAACGCCTAACCACCGAACTAATTTCCCCCGTAATCACTCTATGACAGCCGGGCCCCACTCGGATTTAATTAGAGCTAACAAAATGATTAAGTTAAACTAATAAACTGACAGGTGGGGCCCCTGTTACTATATCTTTGGATAAGACCTGCTGACCGGGCTGCTGACTCAGCCCTGGCCCCACATGTCATACACTAGGGCTAGCTCTCTCTGGGTATAAAAAGAATTTTACTGTTTTGGATAATTCGAATTAAATAAATCCAGAAAATTCAAAAAATGATTAAAACTTTGAAAAATCTTAGAAATTAAACCGTAACTCGGATGAAAAGGTTTTCTACATGAAAGTTGATCAGAAAAATGAGACGAACCCGAATACGATATCCACATACCTGTCAGATGCCTCCAACACTGCAAACCTGGAACCTTCCCCTCCGGTTCATCTGTCTGACAGATGTCCGAAACCGGAAAAACATTCCAGTTAAGTTTTCGCTTCATCTACCACGTGTAGCACTGCGTTAGGTCACCCCCAGCACAGCATATTGCCATGCCATGCATTTGCGTTGCATATTGTTTGCCGTGTATTTATTGTTTCTTCCCCCTCCTTCTTCTCCGATAGACCCCGAGACTGTCGACGACACTGCTGCGTACGACTACGTCACCGGTGACCAGATCCCTTGAGCAGAGCTTCCAGGCAAGCAAAACCCCCTTGATCATCCAGATATCGCCAACTCTTTCTCTTTGTTGCTTGCATTAGAATTGCTTCTGTTATTGCTCAATTAGCTCCTAATCTGATGCATAGCCTGATTTCGTCGCCTGCTATTGATACCTTACCTGCTATCCCATGATGCTTAGTTAGGTATGTTTTGTTTCATCAGCTGGCCCTTCACCCCTGTCCATTTGCCAGGCCTGTTATCGGGCCGTGATCACTCTGGGGAATGGTCACGGAAATGTTTACATATTGCAATACTTAAACTGTAAAGTCGGGCCGGCTCCAAGAGTGCCCGCGAGATAATGAAACAAGACGGGTTAAACCCAAGGGTGCCCGCGAGAGAGTCCTATGTCGGCTGGCTGTTAGCGGTACCACCCAGGATGTGGTGGTAGCTCGGGACTTGTCCCTACAGCCGACGCGGAACTTGCACTGTAGTCGGAGCGACAGGGGCAGGCGAAGACTACCTAGGTGAGAGGTGGGCCGGTCCCTGGTCGTGTTCCGCGAGATACTTAGTCAGAGTGACAGGAATCCTGTTCGTCTCTTTGAGTTACTAAATACGCCTAACGGATTTGGGTATTTGATCTGAGTTGGCCGCTGGCCTATACGCACTACCACCACGTGGGATAATGGTTTAATGGGGCCCTCTACGCCGTATGTATCAGCCGAAAGCTTTGTCAGACGTCCAGTTCAGCATTGTGGCACGGCAGGATCGGCGCCATCCATGACAGAGGTGGTGTCTGGATCTAACCCTGCACACAACAACCCGGAGTGCAAAGGGCGATGGCCCAAGACCGCTGAGCACTTAGGATGTAGACCGGCGGGGACCTCTCGGCTGAGCCTAGGTAGGACTACGTCGTGTCGATCAGCCGAGGCCGGGCATGACCCGATAAAGTGTGTCCGGCCAGAGTTAATCGAGCGTGTTGGGTAACAGTAGTGCACCCCTGCAGGGAAGTGATCTATTCGAATAGCCGTGTCCATGGTAACAGGACGCTCAGAGTTGTATCCTGATATGCTACAACTACAAATGGATACTGATACAATGATAAACTGATACTACTGCTCTCGAGATCACTTTCTCGCAGGGTAGTCGAGGAAGGATCTCCGGGCATTACTAAAATATAATTGCTATTATGTGTTGCTATACTCTACTCTCTTCTGATGCTGCAAGATTGCTTCAAGATGCTAGTCTTCGATAGGCTAGGCCTCTTCCCCTCTGTTCCAGCATTTTCTGTAGTTTAGTCCAAAGATATAGCCCCATTCCTTTGATACCGATGCATACTTAGCATAGTTCTGATGTTAGTCTTGCGAGTACTTTGGATGAGTACTCACGGTTGCTTTGCTACTTCTTTTCCCCTACCCGGTTGCTGCGATCAGTTGACGGAGCCCAGGAGCAGGAGATCCCCGGAGGCACCTTCTACTACATTGAGCCCGCCGACCAGGAGTAGTTCGGAGGCCCTAGGCAGGAGGCCTTCGCCTTTTCGATCAGTGTCGCTGTTATGCTAGCCTTCTTAAGGCCCCTTGTTTAACTTTGTGTCTGTACTCAGATACTTTTGTTTCCGCTGATGCTTGTATGACTCGAGCTTATGTATTCGAGCCCTCGAGGCCCCTGGCTTGTAATATTAAGCTTGTATTATTTTATTTTGTGTCTAGAGTTGTGTTGTGATATCTTCCCGTGAGTCCCTGTGCTTGATCGTGTGCATTTGCGTGTATGATTAGTGCACGATTAAGTCGGGGGCGTCACAAGCAATAAAAGCGACAGACTGCATAATAAAGGTCGCTATCACAAGGGGCAATATAAAGTGACGTTCCTTTACATTAAGAGCTTGCACATCCAAAAACAAAAAGCGCATGACAACCTCTGCTTCCCCCTGCGAAGGGCCTATCTTTTACTTTATGTATTTAGTTTCATGCAAGAGTCAATAGTATTCTCCTCTATTCCATTTTTATTTTCTCTCTTGGCAAGCATCATGTGGTGGGGATTGATCCATGCATATATATCCAGTTGGATGTAGGTAATCATGAGTTATTATTGTTGACATTACCCTTGAGGTAAATACGTTGGGAGGCGAAATTATAAGCCCCTATCTTTCTATGTGTTCGACTGAAACTTTTTCTCCATAAGTATGACATGAGTGTCAGCAATCATAGAAGACTAAATGATAGTTGAGTATGTGAACTTGCTGAACAAAGCTCTTACATAGACTCTTTCTGATAATATGATGAATTGCAATTGCTTCAGTGACTGAGATCATAGTTTGTTAGTTTTCAATTCGGTTTATGGTTCATAGTTTAACTTGTGGGTGAATTGTCACTTTTTCATGAGAAGTTTGATGATGATATATTGCTCTCTAAACATGTGGTCATGATCATCGATTTTGACTTTTCGCTTGAGGGCAAGCGAGGTCTAAGCTTGGGGGAGTTGATACGTCCAATTTGCATCATGATTTCCTATGAATAATTATTATGTTTTTAATCATTATTTCACTTTATGGTACAATTCTTATGCCTTTTCTCTCTTATTTTGCAAGATTTACATGAAGAGGGAGAATGCCGGCAGCTGGAATTCTGGACCTGAAAGGGGTGAAACAGAGCTAGCTATTCTGCACAACTCCAAATGACCTGAAAATTTACGGAGAATTATTTTGGAATATATAAAAAATACTGGCGAAAGAATCAACAGAAGGGGCCCACCAGGAAGCCACAAGCTTGGGGGGCGAGGCCTCCCCCTAGGCGCGCCCCCTGGCTTGTGGGGCCTCTGGCCCCCTCCTTCCACTATATGAAGCCATTTGCCCTAGAAAAAATCAGAAGAAGACTTTCGGGATGAAGCGCCGCCGTCTCGAGGTGGAACCTGGGCAGGAGCTATTTTGCTCTCCGGCGGAGCGATTCCGCCGGGGATACTTCCCTCCGAGAGGGGGAAATCGAAGCCATCGACATCACCAACGATCCTCTCATCGTGGGAGGACCAATCTTCATCAACATCTTCACCAGCACCATCTCATCTCAAACCCTAGTTCATCTCTTGTATTCAATCTTTGTCTCAAAACCTCAGATTGGTACATGTGGGTTGCTAGTAGTGTTGATTACATCTTGTAGTTGATGCTAGTTGGTTTATTTGGTGGAAGATTATATGTCCAGATCCTTAATGCTATTCAATACCCCTCTGATCTTGAACATGAATATGATTTGTGAGTAGTTACTTTTGTTCTTGAGGACATGGGAGAAGTCTTGTCATAAGTAATCATGTGAATTTGGTATTCGTTTGATATTTTGATGCTATGTATGTTGTGCTTCCTTTAGTGGTGTCGTGTGAATGTTGACTACATGACACTTCACCATCTTTGGGCCTAAGGTAAGGCATTGTGGAGTAGTAATTAGATGATGGGTTGCTAGAGTGACAGAAGCTTAAACCCTACTTTATGCGCTATTCCGTAAGGGGCTGATTTGGATCCATATGTTTCATGCTATAGTTAGAGTTATCTTAATTCTTCTTTCGTAGTTGCGGATGCTTGCGAGAGGGGGTAATAATAAGTGAGAGGCTTGTTCAAGTAAGAACAGCACCCAAGCGCCGGTCCACCCACATATCAAATTATCAAAGTAGCGAACGCGAATCAAACAAACATGATGAAAGTGACTAGATGAAATTCCCATGTGTCCTCGAGAACGCTTTGCTTATTATAAGAGATCGTTCCGGCTTGTCCTTTGCTATAAAAAGGATTGGGCCACCTTGCTGCACTTTATTATACTTATTGCTTGTTACTTGTTACGAATTATCTTGCTATCAAAACTATCTGTTACCGCTACTTTCACTACTTGCAGAGAATACCTTGCTGAAAACCGTTTGTCATTTCCTTCTGCTCCTCATTGGGTTCGACACTCTTACTTATCAAAAGGACTATGATTGATCCCATATACTTGTGGGTCATCAGGAGGCGGCAAGCCTGGAGAGCGCGCCCCAGGGGGTGGTCGCGCCCCCCGGGCTTGTGAGCCCCTCGTGGCACCTCTTGACCTAATTCCTTCGCTATAAATTCACAAATATTCCCAAACCAACAGAAAGACAGAAGAGAAAACCTTTCCGCCGCCGCAAGCCTCTGTTCTTCCATGATCCCATCTGGAGGCCTTTTCCGGTACTATGCCGGAGGGGGAATCGATCACAGAGGGCTTCTACATCAACCTTGCTGCCCTTTCGATGATGTGTGAGTAGTTTACCACAGACCTACAGGTCCATAGCTAGCAGCTAGATGGCTTCTTCTCTCTCTTTGATCTTCAATACCATGTTCTCCTCGATATTCTTGGAGTTCTATCCGATGTAATCTTCTTTTGCGGTGTGTTTGTTGGGATCCGATGAATTGTGAGTTTATGATCAGATTATTCATGAGAAATATTTGAGTCTTCTCTGAACTCTTTTATGCATGATTGTTATAGCTTTGTATTTCTCTCCGATCTATCGATTTAGTCTGGCCTACTAGATTGATTTGTCTTGCAATGGGAGAGGTGCTTTGTGATGGGTTCAATCTTGCGGTGCTCAATCCCAGTGATAGAAGGGGACATGACACGTATATGTATTGTTTCCATTAAGGATAAAAAGATGGGGTTTAATCATATTGCTTAAGTTTACTTTGTCTACATCATGTCATCTTGCTTAAGGCGTTACTCTGTTTCATACTTAATACCCTAGATGCATGCTGGATAGCGGTCGATGGGTGGCGTAATAGTAGTAGATGCAGGCAGGAGTCGGTCTACTTGTCTCGGACGTGATGCCTATATACATGATCATTGCCATGAATCCGTCATAATTATTTGCTTTTATATCAATTGCCCAACAGTGATTTGTTTACCCACCGTATGCTATGTGTTCGAGAGAGAAGCCTCTAGTGAAAACTATGGCCCCGGTCTACTTTATCATATATTAAAAACCTAAAAATATCTTGCTGCAATTTATTTACTTTTATTTTTATTAGTAATTTAGTTTATCTATTTACCTCGATAAGATTTAATCCTTGTAAATAACCGCTAAGAGGATTGACAACCCTCTTATTTGCGTTGGGTGCAAGTGTTTGCTCTTGTGTGTAGGTGCGCTTAATGGAATTTTGCTTGGTTCTCCTACTGGATTGATAATCTTGGTTCTTAACTGAGAGAAATACTTATTTCTACTGTACTACATTATCCTCTCCTCTTCGGGGAAATACCAACGCAGACTACAAGTAGAACCACGATGTGCGCCCTCTGGTGCGTGATGTTGCGCTTGAGTGAAGCTAGCCCCAAGTAGGAGCCCTCGAT
The DNA here is from genome assembly GCA_039707655.1 of Elymus sibiricus. Lineage (NCBI taxonomy): Eukaryota > Viridiplantae > Streptophyta > Magnoliopsida > Poales > Poaceae > Elymus > Elymus sibiricus. The sequence continues at coordinate 88,918,439 of CM077676.1, forward strand.
TTGACTACGCAACCACTCCTCGTGGGCTGTTAGCAGCCTATCCTCCTGCGCCTTGTCAAACCGTAGCAGCACCTCACGGGAGAGGGCCAGCTTATGCATAATGTTGGCGACCGTGTGCGCACTCCAACTAGTCAACTTGTGGGTCGTGGCCTGGAGACGTAGCATGAGCCGCTAGAAGGGATCAGCATTGTCCACAGACTGCCAGGACGCCGGTACGATATGCTGGAACCCATAAAGGCACACCCAATAGTCCTCAAAGTTTAATCGGCGATGGCTAGGCATCCGTGGGGAGCAATCCAGGAGCAGGGGACTATGATCAGAGACCACCCAGGCGATGCATCGGAGATGGCAGTCGCTATGCCGCTCCTCTCAGCCCGTTGTGCACAGAACCCTGTCGAGGTAGAGAGTCGGGGGGGGGGCGCTACAGAAAAAACTTCCCTTTTGATTTTCAGATGTTGAACTGAACTTTGAAGTTTGCATTATAGCTAATACGGTATGTAGTTTATCCATGTATCTCAATGTGAACTGTTTAGATGTCTCTGAACTCGACCATACCATGTGTAACTCATGATTGTGTTAGCATGTATAAAAATATTCTTGATGGTTAAAGATAAGTATGTACGGACAACGATAATTCAATGTAATGATGTGGACCACCCGTTAGCTGAAAGACTCACTGACATCTTCTTTAATTGTAGGAATGCAAGTTAGTAATCTTAAGGATTTTTTTCTACTGGTACAGAAGGTAGGAAATGGTATAAGTGGGATATTACCATACGTGGTGTGGTCTCGCTTTCCTTCTGTAGATTATATATGTCTTCTTTGGTTATGAACAGTAAAAAAGGACACGAGTATAAAAATAAACCTAAACCAGGATTTTGTGGTGGGCCTTTATATAGAGTATACTGTAATGCAATTCTCTGTATTGTTAGATCTGTTACTAATTTTCCTCTTTAGTATGAAGTTTGTTATGTGAAAAAATCGGCCGTGATGTCTATTATGCCATGAGGTTTGTACTCACTGAATACTAAGAGGAATATATTATATGTTCACCTACTATCATGTTTTGGAACCTTTCTTCCAGCATAGGCGTGTTGTGTTGAAGGCTCACTCCCCATAAGGTACCATCCTTTCACCATTGTCATTCAACATCAGCGCATAGAAGTTGTGTTAGTAACTTGGCATGTCATTTGAAGGGGTCTATTGTTTGAGGTGTGAAATAATTGTCATATGTGTTCAATCGAATCCTTTGCCATCATATCATTTTTGTAATTATTATGCACAATATTATATTACGAGATCTTTTGGCAAGTTCTAGAATCTTCATAGATTAATTAAGCTTTGGATTTATGTTTTTATATTCTTTCTATCTCATTGTATTTTACTGTAGCTTACATACATATACCATACAACAACTATGACAATGTAATACTTTTTTTATACAACGACATCCAGTGTTGTCTCTTTCATAATATGGTATATATCACATAGATTGAAATAGCTTGTCAGATGGAAGGATAATATGATTGTCGTCAATATAATTTTGTGTTAACCTATTTCAAATTGCAGGCCACATTCATAATTTTATGAGCACCAAATGCTTCTATGAAAAAGTAGTTCAGACAAAATCTTATCTTAAGCTAAAATGATTTGCGCTGTCAAAGGTTTAGTTTTGAGTTAAGGTACACATTCCCAAAGGTAGCCAATATTTAGAGCTTGTCATTCTACAAATCACAAATTACGAATTTGATAGTCAAATATTTATTTTCTGGCTATCAACACCAAAATTTGACCATAATTATTAAGGTGTACTATTTGTCATATATGTTAGCAAGATTTCGACAACACAAAAACAGGACACATATAAACAAAACACACATGTGGAGGGTTCTCACTTTCCTTCTGTAGATTATATATGCCTTAACCTCTTCCATTGCTAACTCTTATATACGGCAGTCCATGTAAATTTAAATTTTATGTTTCATGCTTATATATACATAAATTTTTGTATGTTCCTACCATTTTATTGTCAAAATGGATGGGTGTGGCAACGCACGCCTTCATGATCTAGTCAAAGAGGAAAGTAGAGGAGGAAGGAGATGCAGAGCAACAGCAGGACGCAGATAGGGAAAATTCAGATGATAATGAATATTCAGAAGGAGTTGAAACTTATTCGGAATTTCGTGAGAGTGATTGTGAGGTAGGTGAAGATGATGATGACCTTTTGCTGCAAATGTTGATGAAGAGGAAGTTTACAAGAAAGAGAGCTCGAAGATAAAGTTTTACAAAGTTGAGTTAGCTCCTGATGCACTAGATAAAAATGGAGAGATGAGGAAGGGATAAGGCATGAGAGCTGAGGGGAATGAGAGAGGATACCACATATCTTCAGAAATAGAAATAGTTGAGATTTATGGAAGTTACGTGGGAGGGCAGGAGGTAGCATTCATGCATGATTTCTTGGCCATTTCTCTTCCTATATGTGCGAGCATACAGAGGAAGGAGAAGAGGCATTGCTTGGCTGGGGAATTGGCCAGTTTGACCAGGCCCATCAGGAAGCAAGAAAAATGAAGTGAGGGATTTGTTGGGCTACAACCCAGGGGAGAAAGAAAAATAAAAATACAAGAGAGAGATGAGCTTGGCCCATTCCATCGTCAAAAAAATAGGCGGGTTGCAGACAGGGAACAACGAGAAGAAATGTTGGACCAAGATATTCCTCCCACAACCTTACAGAAAAGGAAATAGATTTGTTTTGTCCATCATCTCCTCCTTAGCAATGTCTTGATGCCTTAATGGTTGGCTATTCGTCCTTGTGAACTGGCTGGTCATTTTTTTTTGGAATTATCACTTGCTGCTGCTATGGTTGCCTTGATCAGGAAATGGTGGATTTGCTTCTAAGGAGTTAACTCTCTCTCTAATATGACTAGGAACTAGTCTATTTAGTAGTTTCTCAGGGCTAGGCTCCTAAATTAAACATGGAGATACAAACATTCTTTTTTTAGTAGAGATGCAAATATTCAAATATTAACCAAATCCGTTTTCCTTTGAATTTTCCATTGCAAATTAGGAAGAAGTTGAAGATTTAGGAAACACAACATTCGCTTAGGGTTTTCTTATCTTTTGTAGTTATTCGTCAGTTATAGTATTTATTATTATGAAGCTTAATTATTCATTCCTGAAATGATTTATTATTTCTATGTTAATTGTAAATCATTTGTATTTTTTAAATTTCAAACAATTGACGTATAATTTGTATTGAATTCCAAGGATTATGTTCGGATTTCATGTTTAATCATATTTGAAATGGCAATGATGGAATCAAATCTATTTATTTTGGAATGTGCTCCAAAAGATAAATAATTGGAAAAAGTCATGGCAAAATTTCCAAGAACTTTGCTAATCACAATATAATTTTTATCTTAATACAATCCATTATTTAACTACAATATTTATTTATACTTTATTAATTTTCATTTTTTTAGCACGCAAAAAGCATAACATGTATCATTCCCCACATTATGAACTACACGCTGTCACAATAACTCATGCTATCCCGCAACCTAACTCCGACCCTGCCAACATTATTGCAGCTGCACTCAGAAGCTTTACCTAGATGATCATCTGCACGATATGCGTAAAATAAAAAAAGATCTACAAACGAATAGAATCTAGAACATACCTTGACATGCCCACATGTTGCAAGGCATACTAAGTTGAAATTTGCTAATAACTTGTACAACACTACAACACTTAAGACATGTAAAAGAAATTTGATGAGTGATGGTCTATGAAAGCAAGCTACATTACTAGTTGTTGGGGAACGTTGCATGGAAAACAAAAAATTTCTACGCACACGCAAGATCTATCCATGGAGATGCATAGCTACGAGAGGGGGAGTGTGTCTACGTACCCTCGTAGACCGTAAGCGGAAGCGTTAGAACAACGCGGTTGATGTCGTCAAACAACTTCACGATCCAACCGACCGAGCACCGAACGTACGGCACCTCCGCGTTCAGCACACGTTCAGCTCGGTGACGTCCTCGACTTCTTGATCCAGCAAGACGGCGAGGTACTGGATGAGTTCCGGTAGCACGACGGCGTGGTGACGGTGATGGTGATGCTATCTCTGCAGGGCTTCGCCCAAGTACTGCGAAAATATGACCGAGGGACGGAACTGTGGAGGGGGTCGCCGCACACGGCTAAGACAATGTTGTGGCTTTTGGGGCGCCCCCTCTCCTCTATTTATATATGTGTAGGGGCTTGGAGTAGAAGGAATAGTGCCACGTGAACAGTAACCGTGAATAGTAGACACGTGGACTTGGACTCCAAAGTCCAATCCTATTCCTACTAGGACTCTCCCTTTTTTCCTTCCCTAGCTGCGTGGGCTTTTGAGGACTTGGTGCGCCTGGCCCAATAAGGCCAGGGCGCCTCCCCTTAGCCCATGCCAGCCCTTTGGGACATGGTGGACCCACTTGTGGACTTCCGGACCCCTCTGGAATCCTCCGGAACCTTCTGGAAGCTTCCCGATACAATACCGAAAAAACTGCACCTTTTTCCGGAACCCAAAATATGACTTCCCATATATAAATATTTACCTCTCGACCATTCTGAGACTCCTCATGACGTCCGGGATCTCATCCGGGACTCCAAACAATATTCGGTTACCAATTCACATAACTCATATAACACTATATCGTCAACGAACGTTAAGCGTGCGGACCCTACGGGTTCGGGAATGATGTAGACATGACCAAGACGCCTCTCCGGTCAATAATCAATAGCGGAACCTGGATGCCCATATTGGTTCCTACATATTCCACAAAGATCTTATCGGTCGAACCGCAATGACAACATACGTAATTCCCTTTGTCCGTCGGTATGTTACTTGCCCGAGATTCGATCGTCGGTATCTCCATACCTAGTTCAATCTCGTTACCGGCAAGTCTCTTTACTCGTTCCGTAATACATCATCCCGTAACTAACTCCTTAGTCACTTTTCTTGCAAGCTTCTTATGATGTGCATTACCGAGAGGGCCCAGAGATACCTCTCCGAAACACGGAGTGACAAATCCCAGTCTCGATCCATGCCAACTCAACGGACACCTTCGGAGATACCTGTAGAGCATCTTTATGATCACCCAGTTATGTTGTGACATTTGATAGCACACAAGGTATTCCTCCGATATCCGGGAGTTGCATGATCTCATGGTCTGAGGAACATGTATTTGACATTCAAGAAAGCAGTAGCAATAAACAGAACGATCATATGCTAAGCTAACAGATGGGTCTTGTCCATCACATCATTCTCCTAATGATGTGATCCCGTTATCAAATGACAACTCATGTCTATGGTTAGGAGACCTTAACCATCTTTGATCAATGAGCTAGTCTAGTAGAGGCTCACTAGGGACACGGTATTTGTTTATGTATTCACACATGTATTTAAGTTTCCGGTCAATACAATTCTAGCATGAATAATAAACCTTTATCATGAACAAGGAAATATAAAATAATAACAACTTTATTATTGCCTCTAGGACATATTTCCATCAGTCTCCCACTTGCACTAGAGTCAATAATCTAGTTCACATCGCCATGTGATTAACACCCAAGAGTTCACTAGAGTCAATAATCTAGTTCACATCACCATGTGATTAACACTCAAAGAGTTCTAAGGTGTGATCATGTTTTGCTCGTGAGAGAGAATTTTAGTCAATGGGTCTGCAATATTCAGACCCATGTGTGCTTTGCAAATCCTTATGTCATACTGTAGATGCTGCTATCACGCTTTACTTGGAGCTATTCCAAATGACTGCTCCATTATACGTATCCGGTTTGCTACTCAGAGATATCCAGATTGGTGTCAAAGCTTGCATCGACGTAACCCTTTATGACGAACTCTTTATCACCTCCATAATCGAGAAACATTTCCTTAGTCCTTTAGTTACTAAGGATAATTTTGACCGCTGTCCAGTGATCCACTCCTGGATCACTCTTGTACCCCCTTTGCCAGACACGTGGCAAGGCACACATTAGGTCTGGTACACAGCATGGCATACATAATAGAACCTATGGCTGAGGCATAGGGAATGACTTTCATTTTCTCTATATCTTCTGCCGTGGTCGGGCATTGAGTCTGACTCAACTTCACACCTTGCAAGACAGGCAAGAACCGTTTCTTTGACTGATCCATTTTGAACTTCTTCAAAACTTTGTCAAGGTATGTGCTTTGTGAAAGTCCTATCAAGCGTCTTGATCTATCCCTATAGATCTTGATGCCCAATATATAAGCAGCTTCACCGAGGTCTTTCATTCAAGTATCCTTTTATGCCATCCAGAAATTCTATATCATTTCCAATCAACAATATGTCATCCACATATAATATTAGAAATGCTACAGAGCTCCCACTCACTTTCTTGTAAATACAGGCTTCACCGTAAGTCTATACAAAACCATATGCTTTGATCACCTCATCAAAGCGTATATTCCAACTCTGAGATGCTTGCACCAGTCCATAGATGGATCGCTGGAGCTTGCACACTTTGTTAGCACCCTTAGGATCGACAAAACCTTCTGGTTGCATCATATACAACTCTTCTTTGAGAAAACCATTAAGGAATGCAGTTTTGACATCCATTTGCCAGATTTCATAATCATAAAATGCGGCAATTGCTAACATGATTCGGACAGACTTAAGCATCGCTACGGGTGAGAAAGTCTCATCGTATTCAACCCCTTGAACTTGTCGAAAACCTTTCGCGACAAGTCGAGCTTTATAGACAGTGATATTACCATCAGCATCTGTCTTCCTCTTAAAAATCCATTTATTCTCAATGACTTGCCGATCATCGGGCAAGTCCACCAAAGTCCACACTTTGTTCTCATACATGGATCCTATCTCAGATTTCATGGCCTCAAGCCATTTGTCGGAATCCAGGCTTATCATAGCTTCTTCATAGTTCGTAGGTTCGCTGTTGTCTAACAACATAACTTCCAGAACAGGATTACCGTACCACTCTAGTGCGGAACGTACTCTGGTCGACCTACGAAGTTCAGTAGTAACTTGATCTGAAGTTTCATGATCTTTATCATTATCTTCCTCTCTTATTGGTGTAGGCATCACGGGAACGGTTTTCTCTGATGAGCTACTTTCCAATTCGAGAGAAGGTACAATTACCTCATCAAGTTCTACTTTCCTCCCACTCACTTCTTTCGAGAGAAACTCCTTCTCTAGAAAGGACCCATTCTTGGCAACAAAGACCTTGCCTTCGGATCTGTCGTAGAAGGTGTACCCAATTGTTTCTTTAGGGTATCCTATGAAGACGCACTTCTCCGCTTTGGGTTCGAGCTTATCAGGTTGAAGCTTTTTCACATAAGCATCGCATCTCCAAACTTTAAAAAATGACAGCTTAGGTTTCTTGCCAAACCACAGTTCATACGGTGTCGTCTCAACGGATTTAGACGGTGCCCTATTTAACGTGAATGCAGCTGTCTCTAATGCATAACCCCAAAACGATAGTGGCAAATCGGTAAGAGACATCATAGAACGCACCATATCCAATAAAGTACGGTTACGATGTTCAGACACACCATTACGCTGTGGTGTTCCAGGTGGCGTGAGTTGTGAAACAATTCCACATTTTCTTAAATGAAGGCCAAACTCGTAACTCAAATATTCGCCTCCGTGATCGGATCGTAGAAACTATATTTTCTTGTTACGATGATTCTCTACTTCACTCTGAAATTCTTTGAACTTTTCAAATGTTTCAGACTTGTGTTTCATCAAGTAGATATACCCATATCTACTCAAATCATCTGTGAAGGTTAGAAAATAACGATACCCGCCGCGTGCTTCAACATTCATCGGACCGCATACATCGGTATGTATTATGTCCAACAAATTAGTAGCTCGCTCCATTGTTCCGGAGAACGGAGTTTTAGTCATCTTGCCCATGAGGCATGGTTCGCAAGTATCAAATGATTCATAATCAAGAGATTCCAAAAGTCCATCCACATGGAGTTTCTTCATGCGCTTTACACCAATATGACCTAAACGGCAGTGCCACAAGTATGTTGCACTATCATTATCAACTTTGCATCTTTTGGCATCAATATTATGAATATGTGTATCACTACGATCGAGATTCAACAAGAATAGACCATTCACAAAAGGTGCGTGACCATAAAAGATGTTACTCATATAAATAGAACGACCATTATTCTCTGACTTAAATGAATAACCGTCTCGCAATAAACAAGATCCAGATATAATGTTCATGCTCAACGCTGGCACCAAATAACAATTATTGAGGTCTAAAACTAATCCCGAAGGTAGATGTAGAGGTAGCGTGCCGACGGCGATCACATCAACCTTGGAACCATTCCCGACGCGCATCGTCACCTCGTCCTTAGCCAATCTTTGCTTATTCCGTAGCTCATGTTTCGAGTTACAAATATGAGCAACCGAACCAGTATCAAATACCCAGGCGCTACTGGGAGCATTAGTGAGGAACACATCAATAACATGTATATCAAATATACCTTTGTTCACTTTGCCATCCTTCTTATCCGCCAAATACTTGGGGCAGTTCCGCTTCCAGTGACCAGTCCCTTTGCAGTAGAAGCACTCTGTTTCAGGCCTGGGTCCAGCTTTGGCTTTCTTCGTGGGAGCGGCAACTTGCTTGCCGTTCTTCTTGAAGTTCCCCTTCTTTCCCTTGTCCTTTTTCTTGAAACTAGTGGTCTTGTTAACCATCAACACTTGATGCTCCTTCTTGATTTCTACCTCCGCCGATTTCAGCATCGCGAAGAGCTCGGGAATTGTCTTCTCTATCCCTTGCATATTATAGTTCATCACGAAGCCTTTATAGCTTGGTGGCAGTGACTGAAGAACTCTGTCAATAACACTCTCAACCGGAAGATCAATTCCTAGCTGAGTCAAGTGGTTGTGGTACCCAGACATTCTGAGTATGTGTTCACTGACAGAACTGTTCTCCTCCATCTTACAGCTAAAGAACTTGTTGGAGACTTCATATCTCTCAACCCGGGCATTAGCTTGAAATATCAATTTCAGCTCTTGGAACATCTCATATGCTCCGTGGCGTTCAAAACGCTTTTGCAGTCCCGGTTCTAAGCCGTAGAGCATGGCACACTGAACTATCGAGTAGTCATCAGATCGAGCCTGCCAGGCGTTCACAACGTCTGCAGCAGCTCCTGCAGCAGGTCCATCACCTAGCGGTGCATCAAGGACATAATTCTTCTGTGCAGCAATGAGGATAATCCTCAAGTTACGGACTCAGTCCGTGTAGTTGCTACCATCATCTTTCAACTTAGCTTTCTCTAGGAACGCATTAAAATTCAACGGAACAGTAGCACGGGCCATTTATCTACAACATAGATATGCAAAGAAACTATCAAGACTAAGTTCATGATAAATTAAGTTCAATTAATCAAATTACTAATGAACTCCCACTTAAATTAACATCCCTCAAGTTAACTAAGTGTTACATGATCCAAATCAACTAGCCCATGTCCGATCATCACGTGAGATGGGATAGTCATCAATGGTGAACATCTCCATGTTGATCATATCTACTATATGACTCATGTTCGACCTTTTGGTCTCCAGTGTTCCGAGACCATGTCTGTACATGCTAGGCTCGTCAAGTTTAACCCAAGTATTCTGCTTTGTGTAAAACTGGCTTACACCCGTTGTATGTGAACGTAGAATCTATCACACCCGATCATCACGAGGTGCTTCGAAACGACGAACTTTAGCAACGATGCATACTCGGGGAGAACACTTTTATCTTGAAATTTAGTGAAGGGATCATCTTATAATGCTACCGTCGTTCTAAGCAAAATAAGATGCATAAAGGATAAACATCACATGCAATCAAAATATGTGACATGATATGGCCATCATCATCTTGTGCTTTTGATCTCCATCTCCAAACTCTCGTCATGATCTCCATCGTCACCGGCTCGACTCCTTGATCTCCATCGTTGCGTCGTGGTCGTCTCGCCAACTATTGCTTCTACAACTATTGCTAACGCATAGCGATAAAGTAAAGCAATTACATGGCGCTTGCATTTCATACAATAAAGAGACAACCATAAGGCTCCTGCCGGTTGCCGATAAATTAAAAAACATGATCATCTCATACAATAACGTATATCACATCATGTCTTGACCATATCACATCACAGCATACCCTGCAAAAACAAGTTAGACGTCCTCTACTTTGTTGTTGCAAGTTTTACGTGGCTGCTACGGGCTTCTAGCAAGAACCGTTCTTACCTACGGCACAAAACCACAACGGTGATTTATCAAGTTTGCTGTTTTAACCTTCAACAAGGACCGGCCGCAGTCAAATTTGATTCAACTAAAGTAGGAGAAACAGACACCCGCCAGCCACCTTTATGCAAAACAAGTTGCATGTCTGTCGGTGGAACCGGTCTCATGTACGTGGACATGTAAGGTTGGTCTGGGCTGCTTCATCTTACAATACCGCCGAATCAAAATAAGACGTTGGTGGTAAGCAGTATGACAATCACCGCCCACAACTCTTTGTGTTCTACTCGTGCATATCATCTACGCATAGACCTGGCTCATGATGCCACTGTTGGGGAACGTTGCATGGAAAACAAAAAATTTCTACGCACACACAAGATCTATCCATGGAGATGCATAGCTACGAGAGGGGGAGTGTTTCTACCTACCCTCGTAGACCGTAAGCGGAAGCGTTAGAACAACGCGGTTGATGTCGTCGAACAACTTCACGATCCAACCGACCGAGCACCGAACGTACGGCACCTCCGCGTTCAGCACACGTTCAGCTCGGTGACGTCCTCGACTTCTTGATCTAGCAAGACGGCGAGGTAGTGGATGAGTTCCGGTAGCACGACGGCGTGGTGACGGTGATGGTGATGCTATCTCCGCAGGGCTTCGCCCAAGTACTGCGAAAATATGACTGGGGGACGGAACTGTGGAGGGGGGCGCCGCACACGGCTAAGACAATGTTGTGGCTTTTGGGGCGCCCCCTCTCCTCTATTTATATATGTGTAGGGGCTTGGAGTAGAAGGAATAGTGACATGTGAACAGTAACCATGAATAGTACACACGTGGACTTGGACTCCAAAGTCCAATCCTATTCCTACTAGGACTCTCCCTTTTTTCCTTCCCTAGCTGCGTGGGCTTTTGAGGACTTGGTGCGCCTAGCCCAATAAGGCCAGGGCGCCTCCCCTTAGCCCATGCCAGCCCTTTGGGACGTGGTGGACCCACTTGTGGACTTCCGGACCCCTCCGGAATCCTCCGGAACCTTCTGGAAGCTTCCCGGTACAATACCGAAAAACCTGCACCTTTTTCCGGAACCCAAAATATGACTTCCCATATATAAATCTTTACCTCTCGACCATTCCGAGACTTCTCGTGACGTCCGGGATCTCATCCGGGACTGCGAACAATATTCGGTTACCAATTCACACAACTCATATAACACTATATCGTCAACGAACGTTAAGCGTGCGGACCCTACGGGTTCGGGAATGATGTAGACATGACCGAGACGCCTCTCCGGTCAATAATCAATAGCGGAACCTGGATGTCCATATTGGTTCCTACATATTCCACGAAGATCTTATCGGTCGAACCGCAATGACAACATACGTAATTCCCTTTGTCCGTCGGTATGTTACTTGCCCGAGATTCGATCGTCGGTATCTCCATACCTAGTTCAATCTCGTTACCGGCAAGTCTCTTTACTCGTTCCGTAATACATCATCCCGTAACTAACTCCTTAGTCACTTTGCTTGCAAGCTTCTTATGATGTGCATTACCGAAAGGGCCTAGAGATACCTCTCCGAAACACTGAGTGACAAATCCCAGTCTCGATCCATGCCAACTCAACGGACACCTTCGAAGATACATGTAGAGCATCTTTATGATCACCCAGTTACGTTGTGACGTTTGATAGCACACAAGGTATTCCTCCGATATCCGGGAGTTGCATGATCTCATGGTCTGAGGAACATGTATTTGACATTCAAGAAAGCAGTAGCAATAAACAGAACGATCATATGCTAAGCTAACAGATGGGTCTTGTCCATCACATCATTCTCCTAATGATGTGATCCCGTTATCAAATGACAACTCATGTCTATGGTTAGGAAACCTTAACCATCTTTGATCAACGAGCTAATCTAGTAGAGGCTCACTAGGGACACGGTATTTGTTTATGTATTCACACATGTATTTAAGTTTCCGGTCAATACAATTCTAGCATGAATAATAAACCTTTATCATGAACAAGGAAATATAAAATAATAACAACTTTATTATTGCCTCTAGGGCATATTTCCATCACTAGTGTCATATATCTTAACAGGCCACGCAAGATTGTATACTTTGTTTCGTGCAAGCCATGCTTATCTGGTTTACACGTAACAACATGTAGAACATTACAAAGTTGATGTGTGCTAATAACTTCTAGAACACTACAACACTTGACATGTAAAGGGAATTTGATGAGTCAGGGCCTACCAAAGCAAGTTATAGTACTAGTCTCATCTATCTTAACAGGCCAAACAAGATTACAAACCAAGTTATGTGCAAGCTATGCTTATCTAGTTTACACGTAACAACTTGCAGAACATTACAAACTTAGTTTCAGAAAATTAGGCAATCTAGATCAGTGTTGGAGTTGGAAAGTGAATAAGATGAGTCATGCGTGTTATGATACCATTTTGGTGGTTAAATAATAGTGCGACAACAAGGAACTTAATTGACCAGTTGAAGAACACACTTGTATGTAGTGCCACCAAACACAACATACCAAATTATGATTTTGGAAAGCATCCAAGGACTTTTCAGCCAAGTAAATGCAAATAGTGAAAGAGATCATCCCATGGAAGCTATAAATAGGCCTGTAGCATGATGAACATCCTTCCTCATCCATCATTCTCTTAACTAGAGCACATCATTCAATCCAAGCGGGAAGTGGACAATACAAATCCACCATGAAGACTTTTCTCATCCTTGCCCTCTTTGCTATCGTGGTGACCACTGCCACAACCGCACTTAGAGGTCCAGTGGTAGAATTGCAGCCGAAAAATCCATCTCTGTAGCAACCACAAGAACAATCTCAATTGACACAACAACAATTCCAAGGAAGCAACAACCATTTCCACCACAACAGCCATATCCGTAGCCGCAACTGTTTCCTCCACAATAGCCATATCCGCAGTCGCAACCATTTCCTCCACAACAACCATATCACCATTTCTGCCAAAACAACCATATCCGCAGCGGCAACCATTTCCACCACAACAACCATATCCACAACCGCAACAATAGTATCCGCAGTCACAACAACCAATTTCGCAGCAACAAGCACAACAAATCCTTCAACCATTTCTGCAACAACAGCTGATTCCGTGCAGGTATGTCGTCTTGCAACAACACAATATAGCGCAAGCATGGTCTCAAGTATTGCAACAAAGTAGTTACCAGCAGTTGCAACAACAATGTTGTAAGTAGCTGTGGCAGATCCCTGAGTAGTCACGGTGCCAAGCCATCCATAGTGTCGTCCACGCTATTATTCTGCATCAACAACAACAACAGTACCCGTCGGGCTAGGGCTCCATCCAACAGCCTCAGCAACAATACCCGTCAGTCCAGGGCTCCTTCGAGCAATCACAGCCAAACCCATAGGGCCAGGGCTCTATCCAGCCTCAACAACTACCCCAGTTCGAGAAGATAAGGAGGTTAACATTGCAGACGCTACCAACATCGTGCAATGTGTACGTCCCGCCATACTGCCCCACCACCTCCGTGCCATTTGGCAGCACCTGTGTCAACTTAGAAGAGAAGAACTCTAGTACTAGATATATGGAACACCGTTGCATAGTCGATGGTTTGGTTGTTGTAGTGGTGAAAAATAAAGTGCCATGCACTATCATGTGTCAACCCGAACTATACTAGTTCAAACTTGGGAATAAAAGACAAACATAGTTCTTGTCTGCATATGATTATTTTGTTTGAGTTCCATTCATTTGCCTGTTCTCAAGTTCACTCATAAACATATATTATGTGTTAAGTAGATATTTACGTTGCATTAATCTAAACATAATAAAATGGGACAATTGCATTTTTATCCCTAGTTGGTTCCTACCCACGGGTTTTGCCCTTACTTTTCGAGCTTGCTCAGTTTTGCCCTTACTTTTTTCGTCGAGGTCCCTCGAATGCCCTTTGACCGTTTGACCAATACTTTGAAAATTCATAACAAATTCATATGAATTCGGAAAAATGCAAATAAGATATCAAAATGTTCAGATAAACATTACCTTTATGTGCATATCATTTGCATTCAGGACAAAAGCACCGTTTAAACTACCCGAGGTTATTAATGTTATTAACATTATTAAAAATAAAAAGGTATAAACAATACTTTTTTCATGAATAAAAATTACATGCAAATGTAGGTGATGTTTTCTGAACATCTTGATATCTTATTTGCATTTTTCTAAGTTCGTATCAACTTGTTATGATGTTCAGAAAACATCACCTACATTTGCATGTAATTTTTATTCATAAAAAAGTATTGTTTATACCTTTTTATTTTTAATAATGTTAATAACATTAATAACCTCGGGTAGTTTAAACGGTGCTTTTGTCCTGAACGCAAATGATATGCACATAAAGGTAATGTTTATCTGAACATTTTGATATCTTATTTACATTTTTCTGAGTTCATATGAATTTGTTATGAATTTTCAAAGTATTGGTCAAACGGTCAAAGGGCATTCGAGGGACCTCGACGGAAAAGGTAAGGGCAAAACTGAGCAAGCTCGAAAAGTAAGGGCAAAACCGTGGGTAGGAACCAACTAGGGATAAAAATGTAATTGTCCCTAATAAAATGACTGTGAAACTTGGATTAAATTGAAGTATTTTTTTCGGACTCTTAGATTGAAGTATTATTAATGTAGTAAGGACTATCCACATTGAATTTTTAACTGCAGGCATTCTTAAATTGACCTTCTTGCACTTTTTTGGTTCCAGATAGTATATTATGTCGATTCTATAAATAAGCCTCAAGACATATATATATCTTTATTATTTATTTATGAAGGTAGTAACTGCATCTAGGCCTGCACTAGCACAACCTTGTGTAGCACCTACTGCACCATCATAGTTGATTTTGATCCACCCAGGATTCCTTTCATTTTGTAGTGATCTCCACATCCTAGGCTTGCCGTTGATTAATTATTTCCAGAGAAGCAATCAATTCATCTATCAAGTGCATTGATTTTTGTGGTACTTCTCTTCATCATGAGTATATTCATTGCGGCCACTCCAAATTGCCCACATATTCGGAGCAGTAATAGCGCTCTTCTTGCATCAAGGAAAGATGGAGCCAAGATATATCTTGATTATTTTTCCGGGTGCAACCTCGATAGTTTTATGTTAAAATATTCACAAGCAGAATCCGAGAATAAACTAGGATGATCACATGTGATAAGGGCATATAGTAAAATTTCCTCCCCATGCCACACGTAGGGCGCACACACATCCCCATCACATGCATCTTTAGTTATGCATATGAAGGTAGTCATGCAAGCCGCTCGCGTCGGCGCACATGGGAAGCAGCGAAAGTAGAGCTTGGTTCAGATGCGAGAACCCACGTCCGCGCATGCTGTAGAGTTGCCAGTAGACGGTGGCAAAGTCAGCCTTGATCATGGGCCAACAGGCGTGTAGGAATTCGGCGGTGAAGCCGTTGGGCCCCGAAGTAATGCGTGCCGGCAGCCGCTTGACAGCGTTCCAGATCTCGTCCTCGTCTAAGGGCGCATCTAGCTCAAAAAGTTCCACAGAAGGGGTAATCAGCTGCAAGAGGTCAAGCGTGCAGTCGTGGTCGATCTCAGTGCCCAGGGGATCGTCGAAGTGCGTGAAGGCAGCGAAGGTCATGTCGGCGTGCTCAGTGAGTGTTTGGCCGTCGACAGTGAGGCTGTGCACCCGACTCTTCTGGCGGCAATATGAACATTGCTGATGGAAGAAAGATGTGTTTGCTTCTCCGTCCTTGAGCGAGGCGATGTGCGCCCTCTGCTGCGTAATGTCGTGCTCGAGCGAAGGTCGCCCCAAGTAGGAGCCCTCGATTTGCCTGCGCAACCACTCCTCGTGGGCTGATAGCAGCCTGTCCTCCTGCGCCTTGTCAAACCGTAGCAGCAGCTCACGGGAGAGGGCCAGCTTGTGCCTAATGTCGGCGACCGTGTGCGCACTCCAACTAGTCAACTTACGGGTCGTGGCCTGGAGACGTAGCATGATCCGTCGGAAGGGACCAGCGTCGTCCACAGACTGCCAGGCCGTCGCGACGATATGCTGGAACCCATCAAGGCGCACCCAATAGTCCTCAAAGTTAAATTGGCGATGGCTAGGCATCCGTGGGGAGCAATCCAGGAGTAGGGGACTATGATAATAGACCACCCAGGCGAGCCATCAGAGATGGCAGTCGCTATGCCGCTCCTCTCAGTCCGCTGTGCACAGAACCCTGTCGAGGTAGACCAGAGTCGAGGGGGGAGCGCTACAGAATAAACTTCCCTCTTCATTTTCAGATGTTGAACTGAACTTTGAATTTTGCATTATTGCTAATCCGGTATGTAGTTTATCCATGTATCTCAATGTGAATTGTTTATATGTCTCTGAACTCGACCATACCATGTGTAAATCATGATTCTGTTAGCATGTATAAAAATATTCTTGATGATTAAAGATTAGTATGTAGGCACAACGATAATTCAATGTAATGATGTGGACCATCCGTTAGGTTAAAGACTCACTGACATCTTCTTTAATTGTAGGAATGCAAGTTAGCAATCTTAAGGATTTTATTCTACTGGTACTGAAGGTAGGAAACGGTATAAGTGGATATTACCTTACGTGGAGTGGTCTCGTTTTCCTTCTGTTGATTATATATGTCTTCTTTGGTTATGAACAAAAAAAGGACACGAGTATAAAAATAAACCTAAACCAGGATTTTGTGGTGGGCCTTTATATAGAGTATACTGTAATGCAATTCTCTGTATTGTCAGATCTGTTACTGAGATATGCAAATATGTGGAAACTAACTTTCGTCTCTAGCTAGCATGAGTTTGTTCATAGAAAAAATCGGTTGTGATGTCTATTGTGCTATGAGGTTTGTATTCACTGAATTCTAAGAGGAAGGTATTATATGTTCACCTACTATCATATTTTGGAACCTTTCTTCCTGCATAGGCGTGTTGTGTTGAAGGCTCACTTCCCCATAAGGTACCATCCTTTCATCGTTGTCATTCAACATCAGCGCATAGAAGTTGTGTTAGTAACTTGGCATGTCATTTGAAGTGGTCTATTGTTTGAGGTGTGAAATAATTGTCATATGTGCTCAATCGAATCCTTTGCCATCATATCATTTTTGTAATCATTATGGACAATATTTTGTTATGAGATCTTTTGGCAAGTTCTAGAATCTTCATAGATTAATTAAGCTTTGGATTTATGTTTTATATTCTTTCTATCTCATTGTATTTTACTGTAGCTTACATATACATATACCATAGAACAACTATATGACAATGTAATCCTTTTTTTATACAATGGCATCCAGTATTGTCTCTTTCATAATATGATATATATCACATAGATTGAAATAGCTTGTCAGATGGAAGGATAATATGATTGCCGTCAATATAATTTTCTGTTGACCTATTTCAAATTGCTGGCCACATTCATAATTTTATGAGCACCAAATGCTTCTATGAAAAAGTAGTTGAGACAAAATCCTATCTTAAGCTAAAATTATTTGCGCAGTCAAAGGTTTAGTTTTGAGTTAAGGTACACTTTCCTATAGCTAGCCAATATTTAGACCTTTTGCTGCAAATGTTGATGAAGAGGAAGTTGACAAGAAAGAGAGCTCGAAGATAAATATTTATGAAGCTGAGTTAGCTCCTGATGCACTAGATGAGAAATGGAGAGATGAGGAAGGGAGAAGGCAGGAAAACTGAGGGGAATGAGAGAGGATACCACATATCTTCAGAACTGGAAATAGTTGAGATTTATGGGAGTTGAGGGGGAGGGCAGGAGGCAGCATTCATGCGTGGTTGCTTGGCCATTTCTCTTCCTGTATGTGCGAGCATACAGAGGAAGGAGAAGAGACATTGCTTGGCTGAGGAATTGGCTAGTTCGACCAGGCCCATCTGGTAGCAGGAAAAAAATGAAGTGATGGATTTGTTGGGCTGCAGCCCAGGCGAGAGAGAAATAAAAATAAAAATACAAGAGAGAGATGAGCTTGGCCCATTCGACTGACAAAAAAATAGGCGGGCTGCACACAGGGAACAAAGAGAAGAGATGCTGTCCCAGGATATTCGTCCCACAACATTACAGAAAAGGAAATATATTTGTTTTGTCCATCATCTCCTCCTTAGCATTGTTTTGATGCCTTAAAGGTTGGCTATTTGTCCTTGTGAATTGGCTGGTCATTTTTTTGGAACTGTCCCTTGCTGCTGCTACGGTTGCCTTGATTAGGATATGGTGGATTTGCTTCTAAGGAGTTAACTCTCTCTCTAATATGACTAGGAAACAGTCTAGTTAGTAGTTTCTCAGGGCTAGGGTCCTAAGTTAAACATGGAGATACAAACATTCTTTTTTAAGTAGAGATGCAAACATTCTAATATTAGCCAAATCCTTTTTCCTTTGAATTTTACATTGCAAGTTAGGAAGAAGTTGAAGATCTAGGAAACACAAGACTCGCTTAAGGTTTTCTTATCTTTTGTAGTTATTCATCAATTATAGTATTTATTATAATGAAGCTTAATTATTCATTCCTGAAATGATTTATTCTTTCTAAGTTAGTTGTAAATCATTTGTATTTTTTAAATTTCAAACAATTGACATGTAATTTGTATTGTATTCTAAGGATTATGTTCAGATTTCACGTTCAAATATATTTGAAATTGCAACGATGGAATCAAGTCTATTTATTTTTGAATGTGCTCCAAAAGATAAATAATGGGAAGAACTCATGGCAAATTTTCTAAGAACTTTGCTAATCACAATATAATTTTAATCTTAATGAAATACATTATTTAACTACTATATTTATTTATACTTTATTAATTTTCAGTTTTTAGCACGCAAAAAGCATAACATGTATCGTTCCCCACATTATGAACTACACGTTGTCATAAGAACTCATGCTACCCCACAACCTCCCTCCAACCCTGCCAACATTACTGCAGTTGCACTCAGAAGCCTTCCCTAAATAATCATCTACACAATTTGCGTAAAATAAGGTAAGATCTACAAACAAATAGAATCTAGAACAAACCTTGGCATAACCACATGTTGCAAGCCATACTAAGTTGAAATTTGCTAATAACTTGTACAACACTACAACACTTAAGACTGGTAAAAGGAATTTGAGTGAACCTAGGGTTTAAGCAGTTGCATATAATTAATGTTAATACCGAGAGATATTGAATTGTAAGGTTATGAGACGTGATCTCCCGATTCGGGGGTCCCTCCTCGCCTTATATAGGGAGACGAGGCTAGGCTTACAAGGAATGTGAGTCAGTTAAATCTAGTAGTCCTAGGTGGTTGCAAATAGGTCTGCCATATATGGTAGAATGCGTGTCTTGTACCCCCAAGTTGATTAGGTGCCCATGTATAAGGGATGGACTTCGAGTCGCTGACCTAGCCCATCCTGTGGTGACTGGGCCGAGTTTGTCGTTGACTACACCCCATAGTCATGTCATCGTTATTTGCATTGCTTGAGTCACTAACTCCTTGTTTGCATTGGTCAACTCATCAATACCGTCTCTCATTGTTGCCACCTCTCCATCTCTCTTGAACATCTCCTTCGCTCTCTTCCTCTCGTCGTGTCGACCTTTCTTAACCCCAGAGTATGACTCATAGGCCTCCTCTATTGTCGCCATCATCATCATCGTCATCTTGAACCTCCAGAGCAAGGTACATGACCTCAATTTCTTTAGAGGAGCCTCCTCATTCCTCATCTTGGCCATTTGCTTGTACTTTCTCTTGAGCTATCTTCTCCTACAACCTACAAATGCCATACGGTTTCATGCTCAAACATAGGTGCAACAATGTGTTGAAGATGTTGTTGACAAATATGACAAGAGTGTTCGCATATTCATTAATGGTGGCACCACTTGGAATCGTTGTGACGCCCCCGACTCAATCGTGCACTAATCGTACACGCAAATGCGCACGATCAAGCCCAGAGACTCACGGAAAGATATCACAACACAACTCTAGACACAAAATAAAATAATACAAGCTTTATATTACAAGCCAGGGGCCACGAAGGCTCGAATACATAAGCTTGAACACATAGTCAGCGGAAGCAACAATATCTGAGTACAGACATAACTAAACAAGTTTGCCTTAAGAAGGCTGAGCAAAACAACGACATCTAGATCGAAAAGGCGCAGGCCTCCTGCCTGGGAGCCTCCGAAACTACTCCTGGTCGTCGGTCTCCACATAGTAGTAGGCTCCGTCGGGGTAGTAGTAGTCATCGGCGAAATCAGCTGTCTCCGGGGCTCCGTCATCTGATCGCAGCAATCGGGTATGGGGGAAAAAAGTAGCAAAGCAACCGTGAGTACTCATCCAAAGTACTCGCAAGACTTACATCAGAACTATTCTAAGTATGCATCAGTATCAAAGGGAAGGGGCTGTATCTGTGGACTATACTGCAGAAATGCCAGAATAGAGGGGTAAGGCCTAGTCTATCGAAGACTAGCATCTTCCAGCATCTTGCAGCAACAGAAGATAGTAGAGTAACATATAATATAGTAACAAGTATATATTAGCAACGCCCAGAGATCCTTCCTCGACTCCCTGTGAGAAAGTGATCCCGGAGCCATCATATCAGTTTAGTGTCACAAGTATCCAGTTCTAGTTGTAGTAGATCGGGATACTCTCTGAGCGTCTGTTACCGTGGACTCGGCTATTCGAATAGATATACTTCCCTGCAGGGGTGCACCAACTTACCCAACACGCTCGATTAACTCTGGTCGGACACACTTTTCCCGGTCATGCCCGGCCTCGGCTGATCAAGACGTCGTAGTTCTACCTAGGCTCAGCAGAGAGGTCAGCACGCCGGTCTACATCCTAAGCACTCAGGGGTCTTGGGCCCATCGCCCTTTGCACTCCTGCGCGTTGCGCGACTGGCCGGGGACCAGACCCACCCCCTTAATACAAGCGCAGGTGGTTACCGTCCACCCCAACAATCAGGCCGCATCTCTGAACTGTGACATCTGGAGAGCTTTCGGGAGAATCGTACGACGCCGAGTGCCCATACTTATTCCCGCGTGGTGGTCAGTGCGTAAAAGGCCAGAGGCCTACTCAGATCACATATCCAAACCCATTAGTGTGTTGGGAGCTCGCGGTGACGATCAGTGATCCTGTCGCCCCGTCTCACGGACTTACGGCAAGGGTCAGGCCCATCCCTCTCCTGGGGCCGTCTGCCTGCCCGGCCGTGCCGCGTAATTATCTCGCGGGTACCCCTCGGGGTCGACCCGACTTCAACAAGGGACTGAGGTAAAAACATGATAACCGTGTGTCTATAACATCAAGGGGGAAATCCGAGGAATCACCCTCAATGGATTCCTACTCGATGTAACCGTCAAGGTGAACTTGGAGAAATCACCCTCGATGGGTTCACACTTGAGGGGATGCACAACAGAGGCATCATCGGAGGTGGTGAAAGAGGAATCACCCTCAGTAACCCACAACCGACTAGCTACGCTACAGATATATCATCAGGAGTGAGGTAGGAGGTATCACCCTCGGCACTCGATAGTAGCTCTGCACAGTCGTACAACTAAGGGGGGTGTGCGGTGATGTGTCGGTCTCTGCACGGCGATCACAATGATCGAGTCATCGGTAGTAAAGCATGACAACACGGACAAGGGTGTAGGGCCACTGATGGATCACTAACCAGCCTATACTAAGCATATAGGACAACAGGTAAAGTATCAACAACAGGTTACAAAATCAGATATGCATCAGAATAGGAGCAATCAAATACAGTAGTAAAATCTAATGCAAGCATGGAGAGAAAGAATGGGCGATATAGGAATGATCAAGGGGGTTTTGCTTGCCTGGAAGCTCTGCTGAAAGGGGCTGGACATCAGGGGCGTAGTCGTACTCGGGAGCAGCGTCAGTCTCGGAGTCTACCGGAGAGAAGAGGGGGAAGAAACAATAAATACAAAGCAAACAAATGCAGCACAATGCATGACATGGCAGTATGTTGTGCTAGGGGTGACCTAACGCGGTGCTACACATTACAGACGGAGCGGGAAAATATCTGGAAATATTTTCCCGGCTTTAGGCAATTATCGGACAGACGATCCGGAGGGGAAGGTTCCATGTTTGCAGTGTTAGAGGCAGGTGACAGCTACATGGAGGGCACCAACGGATTCGTCTCATTTTTCTGAACGTTTTTCATATATAAATTATTTTCATCCGAGTTACGGTTGAATTTATATGAATTTTCAAAGTTTTAAAAGATTTTCTGGATTTTCTAGGATTTACTTAATTTCGAAATTAAATGGATAAATTGCTATGGGTACACAGAGAGTGTACCCAGCCTTGTGCACGTGTGGCTGACAGTGGGGTCTAGTTGACTGCCCAGTCAGCAGTCAACTGGAACCATTGACTGGTCAAAGTGAACAATGAAGGTGGATCCCACATGTCATAGACTTAGGCATTCTTAATTTATTTTAAAATTTTAATTTAACAGCGGGCCCCATGTGTCATAGACTATTTAGTGGGGTGGGGGGGGGGGTTAGCACTAACGGGGGTTAGCCCCTAATCTAATCAGGCCGAGCCCATAGGTCAGTGGCACAAGCCGGCTTTGGCCATGCCTATGCACGCGCACAGGCACACACAGCGAGCGCCGGCGGGCGCAGAGGCCACGCACGGGCAGCCTGCAGCGGGGCGCCGCGGAGTGTGGCTCGGGCGCGGCCAGGGGCCGGCTTGGGCGCGCGGGCACGGGACAGCAGCAGCAGTGGTGGCGGCAGCAGTAGCAGGCGAGCAACAGTAGCAGGCGAGTAGCGCAGCAGCAACAGCGGCGACAGGCAGCAGAGCAGCAGCAGCCAGCGGGCGGGTGGCAGGCAAGAGCGGCTGCAGGGCAGCGAGCGCGTGGGCGGCCGCAGCCGACAGGAGCAGCTGGAGCAGGCGCGCGCGGAAGCAGAGCTTCGGCGGCCATGGCGAGCTCGGGAGGCGGCGGCTTACGGCGATGGATCGAAGGGGAAAATGAGGGGAATCGACAGAGGAGCTCACCGCGGAGCTCGTGGACGAGGTTCGGGAGCGCGGGGGTGGACGGACACGACGAACTCGACGACGAGATGCGGCGGCCGTGGGCGAAGACGATGGCGATGGCGAGCGTACGAGGCCTCCTAGCTCGAGCCCTTCGGCGAGGGTCAAGGAGACGACGATGGAGGAGCTTCTGGACGTATCCTCGGGCGCCGGGGAGGTCGGTGGCCGCGACGTCGGCGATGGCCATGGCGGCTGCAGCTTCGGGTGGCGACGAACGCCGCAACGGCGATGCGAGGGGAACGAATGGCGAGGCGAGGGTTTGTCCTTGGGCTCGGGGGCTCGTTGGATGGTCGACACGGCGACATCGGCGGTCACGGCGACTGGATGTGCACCACGCTCTCCTGTGAACAGGAGGAAGGAGAAGGCACGGCTGGGCTGGGCTGCGGTGCACTGTGGCCACTAGGGCCCAGTTGCACAGTAGCTTTAGGCCTTTTTCTTTTTCTTTTCCTGTTTCTTTAAAACAGACATTGTTTGCATTTTATTAAGCCATCAAATGACTTTGCAAAAATGTGGAGCTTGGCCACTTAAATATATTGCAATATTTGGCACTGTCACAAAAAGTTTGGGAAATGTTTGAAGTTGTTTGAATTTTTCATAAATGGAAAAGTATTTAAATATGCTGATTTGGCATTGTTTTAATTGCTATAGCCCATTTAAGCAAATAGGTGATGTTGTTTTCCTTAACAAATAATTGTTATGGAATATTTGCTAAATGATGGACTATTTTGCAGACATGTTTGTGCAACTTTAAATTTCACTTGCAATTTGAATTGATTTCAGTGGTGGAATTTGAAATGAGATATGAATCCAAAGATGATCAAGCATGCTAAACAGTGACTCGGCATATTGATGAGGAATCACTGTAGCATATTACATGGGGGTGTTACAGTCGTGTTCCTCACTGCTTGGTCCAAACATCTCGCTCACCGGCTGCAACTCTCAAGGATTGTACCCCAACGCCAACGGCTTGTGAGAGATTTTTCTGCCCAATTGGACGGGCACTTCACGTGATTGGTACTGTTCCACGATCCACCTTTGACACTTTGAACTAGTTTGATCATTCCCAGAGACTGCATCATGCGAGACATCTTCCCATGTCAAAACCAAAGCAATGTCTTCTTCATTGGTCTAGTTTGCTTGCCTCCATGATTTCTTCGTCGACGCTTGGGAAGCACATAATTCCTCTCATGCCGCTTCTCTCCCCCCACTTCATTTAGTCGCACGTTAGGGGAGAGGCGTGAATTTTGTGGAGGTGAAACCTTGCCTCATAGTACGCCGCACAATACATGCAACCTAAACCCACTTAGTGACTGTCATTTGTGACCGTAATTTGGGTACGTTGAAATCGAGCAACCCAGGTGAGAAGTTAGGGTAACCAATGTGTGTTTTTTTACCCGGGGTAACCAATGTGTTAAGCGGGCGTGTGGAGCCCTTTTTCTTTCACTAGTCAGCGAGCACGTGCAACGCACGTATTATCATATAAACAATAACAATAAAATGAGTGCAAATATAATAATGTACTAACATAAGAGAGGCCATAGAGATGTTTAACAATGTTGTAGTGCAAAATATTGTTACTCAAACGATGTTTGTCATCATTCATGAGTGAACCGACTATGTTCGAGAGATATTTTTTTTAAAAAGTCTATCCCGGTTTTCCTTACCAAATCCTGCACAAGCTAGTCCAGGCAGGTTCTTTTGGTCTTCTTTTATCGTATCGTAAGCTGAGTAGACGGGGAAGCGATCTGGATGCAAGAGAATTTGTCAAATCCGGGGTGAAAACAGAATTTACTACAAGATGCTCAAAAGGCAATTAGATTTAGGCCCTAGTTTCCTCCCATATTTTTTATCATCAGGCTGGGAAACTTTGCCAGGTGCTTTCAGTAATTCTTTTTCTTATTCAAAAGAAAAAGGAAAACCATGAAATGGAGGAAGTACCAATGAATAACAGTTCATACTATAAGGATTTAGTGCAAACTGTTATATCTTAGAATACAGAAACTTTAGGTGTCTACAAATTAATGTGTTTTTTAACAAAATATAACGTGAGCTATTGGTCATACGTGAGCATTCTTCACAATCCTCCAAAGAATGGCGCCAAAGTGATCAGCACACCGGCGATGTACGACATCCCAGACAAGATCACGGTGATGGTCAGGTAGTACATGAGGGTCTTGAAGTATGTCATGGGTCTTCTATGGACATGCACCTTCCCGAGCTCTAGAAGAGAGATGCAGGCAAGCGAAGCACCGGCGATGTTCACCATCTTGTTCTGCCTGTCGTTGCTCTCGCGGAACGACAACCCGTAGAGCACTGGTGGAAGTAGCTCGGACCCCATGTATGAGAGCTGCAGCTAGTAGTGCCCGACCCGCTCATTGTCCTCGTTCATGTCTCCGATGTCTTTCAGATCAGCTATCTGTTATTCACAAGGAAATGATAGGTTAGTTTTTGGAGTTTTGAGTGTGAGTTCTGCAATAGTCACTAAAAATATTTTTAAAATTCAGCCAGTAAAGAAGTTCATTACATTGTGAAAATTAAGGAAGTCCACCAATAAGGTTGGCAATGCCCAAGATGAAAGTAATTGACATGTTTTGGTGCCGCTTGATGCTGCTGTTGAAACAACAGAGATTGGTGACTGACTCCACTAAGCCTCCATACACTATGGCTTTCAGTATATCCCAATCATCCCTGTGCTGTCTATGAGCAGACGGATTCACATCTTCAAAGACTGACAACACTACATATGTTGCTCAAGGAATCTGAGAATTTGGCATATCGCCCCTTCCGATGATACCTGGTATAGGGGAAAAAACATGGTGATCAGAAACACAAGAGAGATTTTGATGGCATAAAAAAGGGAGGCAGCAAGTTTCACAGAATTGTTTGCTCTCGGAGATTTCTTTGTTCACTACATGCGTGTCAAACTTATCTTGATTACTTAATGATGATGGGCAGTGTGGAACTGTGGAATTATAAATCTAAAAGGAAAATGTAACATGAAGGTGAGGCGTCATATATCTTTTTTTGATCTCAGGTGTTAGTGTCGGATCTAAGATTTTACATTAGTGTGGGGCAATTAGATTTTTTTTAAACCACAAATGTAACATGCCAATTTACATGTATATAATTTACCAAAAAGCTGTAGAATTAGATTCATAACTACCAGAAGTAGCATAAATTAAATAATCAAGTCTGAAATTCACATATATGAATATTACTATGAGAATCTCATCTCATTATATCATCACCATCATCTATCTTAGAGAAAAGACTATCATCTCCATTCTATTCCTTAACTTATGATTCAGAAAATGTATTCCCTGAAAAAAAAAAGATTCAGAAAATGTATTGCAGAAATTAATCTTCCATGACGTTGCCACATGTAAAATCGAATCAATTCATATATTTGTTGATCTGTAATGAATAGGTGCCACAGTCCAAAATCCAAAATTATAAGTAGAGATAGACGCAAAGCTAGCACCTGACGAGCTGCCCATCGGCCGGTTCCAGTTACCCTGATTGCGTATGGAATCTTGGCCGCCTGCTGTTGTGCCTTGCTGCGCCGGTACAACCAGTTGCTGGCCTTCCGCTGTTGTCCTCCGCGGCGCGCCCTGCCTAGCCCTACTGTCGCCGCAAGTCCACGGCCGGTTCGCTTCCAATGCACCAATGCGATCAGCGACTGGGAGAAACCTGTGTACGTAAAACACAAGGTTACAGGAATTAGTATACCCAGAACCCAATTAACCGAATCAATGGGGAAACACCATTACTAATAAAAAGATTGGGGACAGCACGATGCAAAGAGATTGTTCTTCAATCCCATCTCCCACATTAAGTAGTTGATGCCTTTCTATCTCTGAATTTAAGTAGGCTTAATTCTCCCTTTATCTGAAAATTGCTGCATTCAATTCCATCTCCCACACATTACAATATGTATAATGGATCCTTCTCAAAAAATCGCTGAACTAAAAAATGTTGATTGAAGAGAGGAAGCATAAGTGTATTACCGCCGGGTCCGTGATGAACACACTGTTGTTCCCGTCCTTACGCCGGCCGCTTCTGGACTTCATCCTCATCTTGGTCTGGTGCGAGCGTCGGGCGTGGGAGATTTCGTACGGGTGACGCGGGCGGAGGGTCGACTTCATGGGAGAGGCTCCTACGGGCGTGGTGGGTTGTGCAGGCGGGCCAGGCGAGCTGCAAGAAAGAGGGGCGGCAGGGCCGAAAGCGAGGGGCGGTGAGGAGGTTAGTCGCGAGTTTGTGGGCGGGCCGGTCATGGCCGGTAGCGAGGGACGGCGTGCGGGGCGGAGGGGCATGCAAGGGGTGGCGATGTGGGCACCAAAGAAGGCGGCGACGAGGAGAGGAGGCAGTGGGGCACCGGGAATGCAAGGCCGGGGAGGTGAGGCTCCGAGCAAGGAGAGGAGAGGAGGGAGGTTGGGGATTGAGCGCTCCTGTGCATGCGAACGTGCAAGGAGGAAGTGGTGCGCGGCGCGGGATAAGTTTTGCGCTAAACACAGTTCAGACGCATTGAGACGTACGTGAGATCGGGCTAGCAGTTTTTCTCAGAAAAGAGGCGAAGAGTTTAGGAGTGGCAAGGTGGGTAATTAAAGTGTAAAACGTGTTTAATATGTTGGGAGTGATTTAGACCATCAGATCGTATGATTTGATGGATGAGATGATTTGGTTCTCCGCCCTCTCGTGCTTTTTATATAAGGGTAGTAGATAGATGAAACACGTGAAATGCAGCTTTCTGTCATGTGCGTTCTACATGTGCTGGATATCTCAGGATCGGCTCTGTAAGATGTTGCTTTATTTATAAAGCGGGATGAAAGCCTGTTTCGAGAGAATGCAGCTTTCTATCTCTACAATACGCCGTGTAGAGCCAAAAAGCGCCCGTGCGCTGCAAAAACTGAAACATAGTTAAGTGTTGTAACCAGTGTATGAGTGATCGAAAACTAATACTCCCTCCGTTCCAGAATACAAGGTGCACACGTTTTTCGAGATATGACTTAGACCAATGATAGTCCCTAACTTCAGCAAGAAGAACCATGTCTTCATCATCTCTTCTTTCACCACAACATGTGGTAGCATACCTCCTTTCAATTATACAGCTGGAGAAATGTGCAAAAATTGCAATACGCCATGCAATCAAATATGCTCTCCCCTCTCAATTTTACACACTCTGCTTCACGCTGCATACGACGAAACTAACCAGCAGATATCTCTTTTGCCTGCTAACGCGCTCTCATCACGTTCAAATACGCAGAAATTTTGCATTGCAACCAATGGTTGGATGGTGGTGGTACTACCCCAACCCTACCAAGAATCAAATCTTAGGCTTGACGCTTTGTTGTCTCATTAATGTGATGTTCCCTCGATAGAGGAAAAAAGGAATTATGCACACTTTCACTTTCCCATGAATCCTACTAAGTTGAACTCTCTTATAACAATTCTGGAATTTGCATACAAAAACTCCAAAAATATTTTCACTCGTAACTAAATCCAACAGTCCAGATACCACAAAGAATGGAAGTTCTAGAAACATGAGGATGTTTTGCGCAAATACTAAATACTGTGCCTCCGTTCCTAAATATAAGATGTTTTGGCAGTTTAAATTGAACCAAAGGGATGTATTATATTTAGGAATCTTATATTTAGAAACAGAGGGTGTAGTAAATAGGATAACAAACGCTCATTGCAGCTTTTGGAACATGAGATAATATTAACAGAGCTTTTGGAGCATGAGAGATATTAGCACTGAACACAAAATTCCAAACACAGCTAGCAGACTGAGCATTTCATTCTTCATTTTACCTACCTCCACCGCTTGTCCAAGTAGTTGAGATATTTCGACATACAAATCCAGCATGTTTCTGGAACCTTGTCATGGGAATGGTTCACCAAGGCTAGAAATACATCAAGAATGAATCTTTGAGATTCAGGTTTCAGGGCGGCACGGATTAGCATTGCGGTCCAGGCATTTGGGGCCAAACTGATTGCTTGACGGAATGATTGAACACCATTAATCAACCTTCTGATCATTCTACTTCTCTACAAGTTCATAAGAAGAAACCTTCAGTACATACACACTTAGGCACTATAGCATGTAACACAGTGCTGATATGAAATGCCACTAAAGACCAACTCATGTAGCTCATAGAATCATCATCCTCTTTTTTTCTCTCTCTGATTAAACAGACCAACTGTTTTGGGGGATTTGGGAAACAGACACCTAACGCAATTCTGGGATGATTCCGAGGGATGCAATGCTGATGCAGCAGCCGTGCATCTAGTACTGGAGTGTAAATTTGTGAAAAAAAGTTAAGCAGTATGACCAGTTTCATGCAATCTAAAATGGGTGTTTTCAGCACGGAGTACACTGATGTAAGCGATTAGAAATGAGAAATCGTGACAAGCATTGACTAACCTCTGGATTTAGCTCGCCTGTAGTTCCCTCTTCCTCAAATATACCTGGAAATGTTGCTTCTTGTAAGAATGCATCAGAAGCCTTCACAATGTCCTGGATAAGGAAAACACGAACCCTCCAGCCTTTCCTCGATAAAATGAAATGAAAAAGGTCTTCTGTAGCTGCAACAACGGAATGCATATCGAATGATCTCCAGTCAGAACTGCTACCAGTATTTTCGTCTCCAGGTTTGTTTGAAGATTCTGATGACTGTTGAGATATAGCTGCAACCTGCATATTGAAGGATAGTAGGGATGAAACGTAGTAACAAAAGCTAGATACAAAAAGAACACCAAGGGTCAGCTGCCACATAAATTCATGACAATAATAGCAAATCAACACTATGATACATTTCTATTAGTCCCATGTCAGTGATGTATGATGACCGCCACTAAAAACTGTACAAACTGTTACAGCACTGGATGCATTCAAATCCTTTTGGGTCTTACCATAATAGCTATTCCCATTTCTAGGTGAACAAGGGTAGCAAGGGATAACTTATTCATGCTCATGAAGAGAAGGGGGGCAAAAATCAGAACTAGAGCCATGATGCTGCAGCCATCACAGACATGACAATATTCCAAGTTATAAAATATTAAGAGTGCATTGCAAACAGTTGCAACAAGTCAGGAAACAGGAACCAAAACAACTAAGAACTACATACCAGCCGCTCCAGTCGATTCCATCTGATGGATCCATCATCACATATCAGAAGCTCCCTCAATATTTTCCTCATATCAGGGCTGGGGTCTGCAAGGAGCCTCCCAATGACAAATGGGTAAGCGCTCTCAATAACTTTGAAATCAGGATCCAGTGCTTTTGCAGTCCCTTCTAAAGAACCCAGTGCTCTTATCACCAGTGCATAATCAGGAGGAAGAGAGAAATTAAAATCATACATGACGTCGTACAGATGGTTCATTAACCCCTGTAAGAGAAGCATATAATGACTTAGAATGTACCAACTCATCCAGGTTAGGAAACTATGAATAGAAGGGGCAAATGAAGGCAGCAGCAATACACAACACTGGAGAATGTGACAGAGACCCCAGTGACCCAACAGTGTACGTTAGAACCATGAGCTCAGTTAATTACTTACACAATGTTGGAACCTCAAGAGTGCAGAGAGAAGAAACTATCATTGCTCCATTAAATTTTTTTTCATCATGTCTACTACACTTTTCGAGATGCATCAGAAAATTGTCATTCTAAACATATCGCCTAAAGCATGCACGTCTTCATATTATTTTACCTGTTTATTATGTTCAGTTAAGGGCTATATAGTACATGTGCACTCTTAGGTCTCAACAATGATTAAGATGTATGTATCCATTGATTTCGATGTTGCACGAGAATACAAATTATCGTAACAGAACATATACTGGAAAGAAGAACATTAACTAACCTGAAAATCATTTGATTGTCTCCTTCCATCACCAAAGGCAACCCTCAATGCAGTTGCAACTGCGTGTAGATCTGTTCCCTCAGGGACAAATCCCAGTGAATGGAAGTCGTTCGCCAAGCCCAATGAGTCACGATTAACATAGTGCACAAGCTGAAACAAGTGAACTCAGTTCCCGTTAAGTTCTATTTCGTATTTGAATAAAGTAACACGAATGAAACCAACAAAAGGCATATAAACTCGTAATAGAACATGTTGTGCGTTTTTTCAAAGCACTCGTACCTGCTTATATGGTAGTGCACATGTACTAAAACACACTAAGATATTTATATTATAATTTGATCCATGTCACATAACTAGCTTAAATTTTTTGCGTGCATGAGTACAGACACATTGCATTGCTTCTCAGTTCTATACTACTTGGCAGATATAGAACTCTTAATTTTTACTAACTTACATTTCATGTAAATTTCATACATATGATAATTGTGAAAAGATAAGAACGTCTAGTCGACTATCTCTTGGCAAAGCTCCAGACTCGACTTCCTACTAGACATGATTTAGCATAGGAAACAAGGTTACCAATGTTAAACCAATCCCAAAAATATACTCATAGTAAACTCTTCTCCAATCTTTGAAAACCATAAACTAAAAGCCTAAACCCAATAGGTTTGAAATATAATAAAACGGAAAACAGGAGAACAGGTTTAGCTACATATTATCTATGTTTGAAATATATCTAGTTTTACCATTAATAAGAATGACAAGATGCTCCAGGTGAATTCAGAAAAAACAAACAAGCAACAAACATACTTGGACGTAAAAAGATGAAGGTTACCATCTGTATGAGTCCCACTCGATAGTGTCTTGGAATATCACCCATCATACCAAAGTCAAAATATGCAAGAGACCCGTCTTCAGTTGCCACCAGATTACCTGGATGGGGATCAGCATGGAAAAACCCATCTTCAAGAAGCTGTCTCAACGAGCAATAGAGACCCTATAAAGTTAGCACAAAAAATGAGTTGCATACAAAATAAGAACACGAACCCAATGAAACTAACCAGACGATTTGCAAAGATAATGAATAAGTATGATGAAAACGGTGAAATACCCATACAGAAGATAGTTCAAGTTTGGCAGCTAACCAAAATACTGTACAAATAATCCAATTATTTACAATCTAACACGAATCGTAAAAGGAAAGGAACCTAGTCAACACAATATCGATAGTACCTATGTGGCTATGTCTGTACATCCGGTCAAAAGAAATGTTGGTACACAATTCTGGTTAAGGACCACTGTAAGTTTACCTCATCAATCATCTTTTTCCTGTTAAGATTGGCTTTGCTGATGCGCTCAGCATCGGTTAGCTTGATCCCGTCAATCCATTCCAGTGCTAGTATAGATCTACATGTATAAGTCCAGTAGACCTTTGGGACCTTGATACTTGTCCTGCCTTCACCACCTGAATCTGACAAGAAAACAAAGATGATGGCTTCACATAGAGTTGCATATGTCAATTAATGCAGATGGAGTTAGCAGCTGAAAAGATGTTTGATGTTGAGAAATCTGATCATTTACTATGTCCTGCTCTATTACCTGCATAACAACTCAGATAACCTGTTCACCAGCTTAAGTACTCAATTCAATACCTACTTCTTATAGTTAGGGTACCGGTACCTTCTAGGTTTGCTAACTGCTAGCTGACATAGTAGCTGATGCCTAATTCATTCTGTTGTAGTCCTCATGCCAATGATATGTACATAGAGGACATTACTGACAATCCTGAATTGAATAGATAAGATGTCAAACTCACCTTGAGAATATAGGATCGCAAATCTTTCAGCATTCTTTCCTTCTAAAACATAATCAATCTCATCAAACATGTGTCTAACCTGTTGAAACAAAAGGTGCACTCCAAATTAACTATAATGTACCGCATATCAAAGTCTAAGACCCACCCAACTGGACTCAAACCCAGGTTGGCTCATCCTCTCCAAAAAGAAATGCCAAAGTGCCTAACCAAAGGATTCGAATAAATACAACTTTCTTGCTGCCCAGCTGCCCATGTCATTCCCTTGATAACATTTACAGGACACATATATGATATACTTATAGTTTGTGATTTAGAAGGCAATACAGAAAGCATCACAATAATAAACTACCCAAGATAAGTCACTTGGATGTGAAGTACCACAAAGAGAACCATGACAAGTTGCTAAAACACATGAGGCCATCATGCATGCTTAAGGGAGAAAAAATCGTAATATAATCCTAAAAGTTCTACAGTTAGGCAGTTCCTAGTATGATATACAGATAATCCAAAGACAATCCACCATAAATGTGTGCTGAGAAAAAACCATATGTGAATTTTATCCGACACATTGAAGTGGCAGAATTCAAAGCGAGAAATACTATAAAACACTGTGAACTTTATACAACACATTGAAGTGGACAGAATCCATAGCGAGACAAACACTATAAAACACTATATTTAATATGTATGAAAGTAATCTGAAAAAAACAACTTGGACAAAATTATATTAATCAGGGAAGATAAGAATGAAGAAAATATAAGGGCCAAGGGTCAAGATCAGAGCTAAAAAGATGTGAAAACTCACAATTTCATTAACAGCTACCAATAAATCTTTGCGGGCCTTAGCAAATCGTTTTAGCTGTCCTCCAATCAT
The DNA here is from genome assembly GCA_039707655.1 of Elymus sibiricus. Taxonomy (NCBI): domain Eukaryota; kingdom Viridiplantae; phylum Streptophyta; class Magnoliopsida; order Poales; family Poaceae; genus Elymus; species Elymus sibiricus. Next base: position 88,952,357 of record CM077676.1, read on the forward strand.
ATTGAATAGAAGTGCATCTAGGGTCAGCAAGGGTGCCATTCCAGGCCTCTGAACTTTGATTGCGACAAGCTCTCCAGAGTGTAGATGAGCTGCATGACTTGAAATATCAAAGGGATGCATTTCAATTTGGAGAACTCAGGTCTGAAATATATGCTAAAGGAAGCAAAATAAAATAAATGAGAACAAAGATGATCATACGAAAATAGCCAAATCCTAATCAGATACAACTAACCTTTGTATACTTGCCCCAGTGATGCTGCTGCAATTGGCTCTGGGCTGATATCAGCAAATAGATCAGACATTCGAGAGCCCAGTTCAGACTCGATGGTCCTGATTGCATTACGAGTAGGAAATGGTGGTATTTGATCCTAATGAAATTATTGTCAGCAAGCACAGTGAAATAAAATCATCAATAAATAAAAGAAAGAAGAATAAAATATAGTACTCCCTCCGATCCATATTAATTGTCGCAGCTTTAGTACAACTTTCTTTACAAAGTTGTACTAAAGCTGCGACAATTAATATGGATCGGAGGGAGTACAACAAGTTCTCAGCTTTCAGATTCCGAATTTAGTGCTGTTAATTACAGAAAATCTCATTGGGCTATTGCCATTTTAGGATCAAAACTTTTCAGTGACCATATACTGATGCCTTGATTCCAGAACCTTATCTCCATCTCTAATCCCTGACCTTGTCATTCCAGTGCAAAAAGATAATATCCTTAAATGCTTGGCATAGAAAGCCATATCACTACAATAGTGTTGGTTGTCGATCAAGTAAGTGAAACTATGTAATACACGATGAGATGATACCTGCAGCTTCGAGAGCTCTTGACAATATGCGCTGGGCAATATATCAGGGCGCGTGCTCAATGCCTGTCCAAGCTGCATGGTGTGGAAGGATAAGGAAAGGATTACATTATGAACTCCCAACCGTGGCCAGGGAAAAGGATTACATTGTAAATCTCAAAAGTCCACCACTATACCAAATCCATATGAGCACTTTAAATGTTGATGTAACTAAACCATTGTTGTGCTAATTGCATAGGTTCTGGTAGTCATGGTAATAAATTTCACATTTTAGACCCTTTTTCAGTATTCACAATATGAAAAAGGTAAACAGCAGTAATATAACACAAGAAGTTATGCCACATTGTAGAGATGTCCCATTCTTTATCATTTTCTACAGACATTGTTCTGGCCTACCTTGATGTAAAAAGGCCCCAAGCGTATCAAGGTCTCCCGGAACTGAAATGGGGAAAATGACAACCACACAAGACACTCAGTTCCTCCACAAATAGAACAAGTAGGTAACAGGAAGGAAGGAAGGCAGGACAAAGAAAAATACCTTCTCGGCTCGTTTATACACGTCGCTGAGCAATAAATGCCAAACAGTAAGCTTCAGAACATGATAAGAGATAGTTGCTGCCCTGTACAGTGCAAGGAACGGACCAAAACCACGGTCAGCAAAGAGTGTATGGGAACTTGATCCCAAGATTCTTCTAAACTGTGTTTCCAGCAACTCCTTTCTGATCTTTGCATACTCTGATGATGGCCTCCCACCATGCACACTTGTGAATGCACTTGAGTAGCTGCAAAACAGGAAATAACTGTCTTAAGAATCATGTCTCTAGAGTCCAGTCAAACAACACTAGAACTATTTAAACTTCGGTTGGAGTGAAACCGTTAATTTTCCCCCTTAAACTAGCTATTTTTTTGTTCAGGTGGCAACTCCACTTACCGCCCAATGGAATAAATAAGTTAGCATTGAAGTATCCGAATTGATTTAACTGGACTTGAGAATCTCTAGTGAGGTTAAGAAAGCCTGGGGAGAACAAAGCTTATCGTCGGAGTGATGATCAAGCTGGATACAGTCATTTTGGAGATTCGCATGCACATCATTCAGTTATGTAAAAAAAAAAAGTACAGCATTGCAGTTACACATAATTGAGCGATGGACACCACAGAGTATAACTGGTACAGCTCTACATGCGTATCAATCAATTTCTAACTATATGTGCGGGCAAAAAACGGTAGAAGTGACAAAGGGGGTTACTGTGTTTACACCGTTTGTCTCAATTTGGCAGTTACGAATAAGGAACACAAGCGTATTCCTCTATGTCTAGGTACATTACGACGCATATTGCATCTTCGGCGCTGACAAATAGGGCGGGGGTTCCCGCGGGTGCATCCAAATTCCAAATGGGGGAAAAATATATGCGATTATTACCTCCGAACAGATGGCGCGGCGGTGAGGGGTCGCAGGGAGAGGTCGGCGGCGGCGGCGGACTGGAGGGGGCGGAGGAGGAGGGGGCCGTGGAGGTGGCGGCGGCGGCCGAGGTCGGCGCCGCGGGAGAGGAGGAGGAGCCGCGAGGTGGGGCCCGCCATGGCCGGGATCTCATCAGCTACATGCAGCTCCGGCTTCCCACCGAGCAGAGAAGAGAGAGAGAGAGATGTTGGGTTTGGGAAAGAAAAGGGGGGAGGGGAGCGTTGCTTGGGAAAGAGGAGGGAGGAGACGGCGCCACGTGACCGGACCGCAGGGGCGTGCTGGCGCTCGCTTCTTTCCTTGCTCGGTGCTGGGCCGCTAGACTCTCGCAGCCCGGCTAGGAAAACGGGCCAATCTTATTTGCCGCCCTCGCCCCTTTGGGCCAGACGACGATCGGGTTTCACTGTTTCTACTCTTTTTCTGTTTCTTTTTCTTTTATTTTTTTTACTTTTTTATTTGTCTGTTATTATTATTTTTCTTTGTTTTCTTATTCCCTCTTTTTTGGGTATTAAACTATACACAGTGCGCATTACACAAATGCTCATCATATATAAAGAAAATGTTCACGGTATATTACAAAAAAGTTCACCATGCATTATAAAAATGTTCATCGTATATTAAGATTTTTTCAACGAATACTACGAATTTTCTCTGTGTATTTAAATATTTTTTTCCGCATATATGACACAAATTTTCAATGTGTATTCGAAAATTGTTCAACATACATTACACAAATATTCAAGGCATATTCGAAGTTTGCTCAACATAATTTCAAAAATGTTCGATGCGTATTTGAAAAATGTTCAGCATATATATTCATATCTTCAAAATGTTCGAAATAAAAACCGAGCAAAAAAGCAGGGTGCTACAGTGAATGATGCTATAGTATCGGTTTGCTACAGTGCTACCTCTATTCTGTGTAGAAAAAAATAAAATAAACGATTGGGGGCATAGTGGACCGGCCCAAGCGCCCTGGCTTTAGCGAAGCATAGTATTTTTTTACACACAGGAGCGGCGTATATGGACTCTCAGAAAAACTGGCGCATCTATGTGTCGCTCACACGGCTCAAAAAAAAAATGTGTCGCTCGCAGCGACTCGTATACGAGTGTTGTCTACAGAGAGCCGGTAGTGAGCCGATCTAGTACACATGTGGTCTCGTCATGCTGACGCCACGCGTGTGTTTTTCCTTTTCTATTTGGTTATTTATCAGTTTGGGCATTATTTGTGTCACACTGTTTAATGTTGTCACTAGAAATTTTAATTACTCAAAATGTCATCTTTTCATTAAGCGTGTGCTCGAAAAGCCCATCGACACCGTTAGCACCGGTCAAAGGCCATTGACCGAGGTGAAGTGAGCAGAATAACTCTGGACCCCACTTGTCAGTGTTCCCTCTACAACTCACAGTAACATATGGATCCTAATTTTCAACACCAGATAATTAAATTAGAAGCAAAAATAGCTTCGCACGCCGGTGATCGAATCCCCGTGTATCGTTATTTTTCTTCAAACTTAATTCCATGTGTGTGGACAACTAGGACCCATGAGTTGTAGGGAAACGCTAACAAGTGGGGTCCAACATTATTTTCATCACTTCACCCTGATCAATTTTGTTTTTACCGAACAGTAACGGTGCCGAGTGGCATTTCTTAGCATACGCTTAACGAAAAGATGACATTTTTGAATAGTAGAAACTTCTAGTGACAAAATTAAGTAGTGTGACACAGCTAGTGACAGAACTGGTAAAAACTCATTTTACTTTGTTTACACTTTGAAAAATACTAATACACATATTATGTAAATAAAAATTAGTTTCTTTTTTTAAAGAGTTCAACCCACATTTTAAAAATCAAAATGCACTGCTAGAAAAATGTACGCTCAACTTTTAAAAATTGTTTATGCCATTAAAAATATATGTGACATTAATACGCTTTTTTCAAAAAAATTGTAATTAAAAAATCGTATAATTAAAAAATGTACATTACATTTTTTTAAACAGTTCAGAAATTTCAAACAACATGTTGTGAATTTTTTTGAAACATGTTTATCCAATGAATGAAAATGTTCAGAAAATTTAAAAATAATGTTTTGTATCATACAAAAATATGCTTTGACGTGTATTCAGATAAAGTTCAAAACATGTATTTGAAAAAAAAAGGAAATTGTGTATTTCAAAATGTTAAACGTATATCAGAAAATATTTAAGGTGCATACAAAATATGTGTAATGTGTATTTGTGAAAAATAAAAAAACCAAAGAAACTTTTAAACATCCGAAGAAAGAAAAAAAGAAAACCAAAGAAAAAGAAATCAAGAGAAAACTGGAAGAAAAACAAAGGAAAACACGAGAAAAACCGATGCTACAACAGTAAAAAAACGCCTAGAAAAAAAAAATTGCGTTCGTCTACAATGTTGGGCTGACCCAATAGCCACCACGGATTCCTAGTAGGAATCAGTATAAGCGACGCATAGCTCTAGCATAGAAAAACTGAGAAAACTCTTATACGCCACGGCTATGTCTTGCATGTACCGATTCCTGTTACGAATCGCCTATGGGCAAGTGAATTGGGCTCGCCCATTAGCGCAGTCACTTGCGCCGCTCGTGTGTAGCTGTAGGTTCGCTTGCTCTGCTTCGTTTTTTTTCCCCCCTTTTTGGGTTTTTCATCGGGTTTCTTTTTTTTTCGTTATACTTTTTTTTCTTTGGTTTTTTCTTTCTTCATTATACTTTTGGTTTTCTTTTGTTTCTTTCTTGGTTTTATTCATATTATTTGGTTTTTTTTCTTTTCTTTTTATTTCTTTGGTGTTAATAGGTTTTCTTTTTTTGAAACATGACTAGTTTTTCTCAGTACAAAATGTACATTTTAATGGCACATGTAAAATATTTTTTATACACTTTGGACATTTTTCAAATACATTATGTACATTTACAAATAATATATGTTTTTAACACTGTTTGGCATACATGGAAAAAAAATTAAATACATGTTGTACATATTACTAATGATAATAAACATTTTCTAACTACACAGCATTTTGAAAATTGTTTAAACATTTTTAGAACTCTATACACTTTGCCAAATACATGTCACGAACATTTTTGGTATGAAATGTTTTTTTACATTACGCAAACATATTTATTACACTGTATACATTTCTTGTGAAAATTTCGCAAGCAAATTTTTGAAACTCGTGAACATTTTTTTAAATATAACGTACATTGTTTCAAATGTACAAAACATTTTTTACGTGAGCTTTTTTATACATTGTATAAACATCTTTTAAAAATGTCGCGTACATTGTTTCAAACATGTGACATTTTTGGGATGTCATTAACATGTTTCGTACACATGATTAACATTTTCTATACATGTTTAGCATTTTTCAGAAGCATGAACAACGATTTTCCAAATTTATATATTTGCATTATTTCGAGATATAATAAATAGTAAAAAACTAAAATAATAATATGAAGAAAAAATGGAAGGAAAAAAGAAAAAAGAAACATGAGCGACGTCACCATTACATGGCCAGATGGTTATTGGGGTGGCCTAGCAACGGATCCTGTAGGCAATCCCGTGCTAGGAATCGCACCGGGCGGCACATAGCCGCACTCACTCTTACCTCCCACCTGGTCCTGGTACTTTCCACTTTTTTCATTCATATATATTTGTTTTTGGATGGTTTTTTACTTGGGCTTTGTTTAGTTTTTTATTGTCACATTTTTTTCTTGTTTTTCTTAAAATAATTCATGAACTTTAAAAAATATGAACGTGAACATTTTGTGCATCTTTCTTTCACCTGCCCCATTTGCACTTTGTCTGGCGATTTTACTACGGTTGTTTTTTCAACCATTTATTCATTTTTTCCCTGTTATTATTTTGGATAATTTTATTTTCAAATTTTGAGTTTTCAAACAATTCTTCAGGAATTTTAAAAATATTTGAAAAATAAAAATGTTAATGATTATGAAAACAAATCATGAATTTAAAATGTCACAAATTTTGGAAAGTTTACTAATTTTAAAAAAGTACACAACTGAATGTTTTTCATGAGTTTTAAGAAAATATTAAATCAGTTCCAAAAATTATTGTTCGTACTTATTTTCCCCAAATAATGTTTAGGTTTCTGAGTGAATAATTATTAGAAGTAACAATAAAATCCTGTTTATGAGAAATAGATAATAGAGATAGGGAAAACCCTAAAAGAAAAAGGAAAGGAAAATCAAAAAAATAACAACCAAAAACCACAAGAAAATTGGAAAACCAAAACAAAAAATACGAAACCAAAAAACCATAGGGCCAATGGATTGGTCCGTGGGCGATTAAATCTGAGGATATCTCGCAGTGGGAGGCATCATCATGACTTCATCATGACTCCACGACTGAATCTTTTTCATCACTCGTCCTCTTACGCACTAGCTAGTTGACACATCACAAGTAGTTTCATCCCAGACTCACTGTCCTCTGTGCATGGCATAGCCGTTCGACATTGACATAACCGTTGAGTGTCAGATCTCGAGGCCCGGAGTGAAAATGTTGAGTCTGAACTTCACTAGCAGTGTCGGTTGACGCTCCCTTGTTGAACAACACTGATACCCCCTCCGATCCAAATTAATTAACGCAAATTTTAAATTGCGTCAATTAATTTGGATCGGAGGGTGTACTACAATTTGTTTCAATGTATGGAAACAAATTTCGTTGTATCTGTAGAGTATCTTTAGTTGGCTCTCTAATCAGGATAGAATGAACGCTGCGTATCTGGTGTCATTGATTCGATCGCCAAAACATTTTGCATAGGAAGTACTAATATATGCCTCCCACCAAAAGAAAGGTAGGATGAGATACATTCCCCATTTACCATCACATCTAACGAATATACTTGATTTTCCTTTCCATATTTACCATAGACAGATTCCATGTCATCCATTCATGTTGTGTATATATACTGATGCCGTATGACATGATATGACCAAACAAAGACACCCGTGAAATCAAAAAGTAGGAGCACGCCGTCGTCAGTCAGTCGACCGAGCAAGGCGATGGCAACCAACTGCCTTCGTGTTTTCCTAGTTTACCTGGATGGGGATCAGCATGGAAAAACCCATCTTCAAGAAGCTGTCTCAACGAGCAATAGAGACCCTATAAAATTAGCACAAAAAATGAGTTGCATACAAAATAAGAACACGAACCCAATGAAACTAACCAGACGATTTGCAAAGATAATGAATAAGTATGATGAAAACGGTGAAATACCCATACAAAAGATAGTTCAAGTTTGGCAGCTAACCAAAATACTGTACAAATAATCCAATTATTTACAATCTAACACGAATCGTAAAAGGAAAGGAACCTAGTCAACACAATATCGATAGTACCTATGTGGCTATGTCTGTACATCCGGTCAAAAGAAATGTTGGTACACAATTCTGGTTAAGGACCACTGTAAGTTTACCTCATCAATCATCTTTTTCCTGTTAAGATTGGCTTTGCTGATGCGCTCAGCATCGGTTAGCTTGATCCCGTCAATCCATTCCAGTGCTAGTATAGATCTACATGTATAAGTCCAGTAGACCTTTGGGACCTTGATACTTGTCCTGCCTTCACCACCTGAATCTGACAAGAAAACAAAGATGATGGCTTCACATAGAGTTGCATATGTCAATTAATGCAGATGGAGTTAGCAGCTGAAAAGATGTTTGATGTTGAGAAATCTGATCATTTACTATGTCCTGCTCTATTACCTGCATAACAACTCAGATAACCTGTTCACCAGCTTAAGTACTCAATTCAATACCTACTTCTTATAGTTAGGGTACCGGTACCTTCTAGGTTTGCTAACTGCTAGCTGACATAGTAGCTGATGCCTAATTCATTCTGTTGTAGTCCTCATGCCAATGATATGTACATAGAGGACATTACTGACAATCCTGAATTGAATAGATAAGATGTCAAACTCACCTTGAGAATATAGGATCGCAAATCTTTCAGCATTCTTTCCTTCTAAAACATAATCAATCTCATCAAACATGTGTCTAACCTGTTGAAACAAAAGGTGCACTCCAAATTAACTATAATGTACCGCATATCAAAGTCTAAGACCCACCCAACTGGACTCAAACCCAGGTTGGCTCATCCTCTCCAAAAAGAAATGCCAAAGTGCCTGACCAAAGGATTCGAATAAATACAACTTTCTTGCTGCCCAGCTGCCCATGTCATTCCCTTGATAACATTTACAGGACACATATATGATATACTTATAGTTTGTGATTTAGAAGGCAATACAGAAAGCATCACAATAATAAACTACCCAAGATAAGTCACTTGGATGTGAAGTACCACAAAGAGAACCATGACAAGTTGCTAAAACACATGAGGCCATCATGCATGCTTAAGGGAGAAAAAATCGTAATATAATCCTAAAAGTTCTACAGTTAGGCAGTTCCTAGTATGATATACAGATAATCCAAAGACAATCCACCATAAATGTGTGCTGAGAAAAAACCATATGTGAATTTTATCCGACACATTGAAGTGGCAGAATTCAAAGCGAGAAATACTATAAAACACTGTGAACTTTATACAACACATTGAAGTGGACAGAATCCATAGCGAGACAAACACTATAAAACACTATATTTAATATGTATGAAAGTAATCTGAAAAAAACAACTTGGACAAAATTATATTAATCAGGGAAGATAAGAATGAAGAAAATATAAGGGCCAAGGGTCAAGATCAGAGCTAAAAAGATGTGAAAACTCACAATTTCATTAACAGCTACCAATAAATCTTTGCGGGCCTTAGCAAATCGTTTTAGCTGTCCTCCAATCATATTGAATAGAAGTGCATCTAGGGTCAGCAAGGGTGCCATTCCAGGCCTCTGAACTTTGATTGCGACAAGCTCTCCAGAGTGTAGATGAGCTGCATGACTTGAAATATCAAAGGGATGCATTTCAATTTGGAGAACTCAGGTCTGAAATATATGCTAAAGGAAGCAAAATAAAATAAATGAGAACAAAGATGATCATACGAAAATAGCCAAATCCTAATCAGATACAACTAACCTTTGTATACTTGCCCCAGTGATGCTGCTGCAATTGGCTCTGGGCTGATATCAGCAAATAGATCAGACATTCGAGAGCCCAGTTCAGACTCGATGGTCCTGATTGCATTACGAGTAGGAAATGGTGGTATTTGATCCTAATGAAATTATTGTCAGCAAGCACAGTGAAATAAAATCATCAATAAATAAAAGAAAGAAGAATAAAATATAGTACTCCCTCCGATCCATATTAATTGTCGCAGCTTTAGTACAACTTTCTTTACAAAGTTGTACTAAAGCTGCGACAATTAATATGGATCGGAGGGAGTACAACAAGTTCTCAGCTTTCAGATTCCGAATTTAGTGCTGTTAATTACAGAAAATCTCATTGGGCTATTACCATTTTAGGATCAAAACTTTTCAGTGACCATATACTGATGCCTTGATTCCAGAACCTTATCTCCATCTCTAATCCCTGACCTTGTCATTCCAGTGCAAAAAGATAATATCCTTAAATGCTTGGCATAGAAAGCCATATCACTACAATAGTGTTGGTTGTCGATCAAGTAAGTGAAACTATGTAATACACGATGAGATGATACCTGCAGCTTCGAGAGCTCTTGACAATATGCGCTGGGCAATATATCAGGGCGCGTGCTCAATGCCTGTCCAAGCTGCATGGTGTGGAAGGATAAGGAAAGGATTACATTATGAACTCCCAACCGTGGCCAGGGAAAAGGATTACATTGTAAATCTCAAAAGTCCACCACTATACCAAATCCATATGAGCACTTTAAATGTTGATGTAACTAAACCATTGTTGTGCTAATTGCATAGGTTCTGGTAGTCATGGTAATAAATTTCACATTTTAGACCCTTTTTCAGTATTCACAATATGAAAAAGGTAAACAGCAGTAATATAACACAAGAAGTTATGCCACATTGTAGAGATGTCCCATTCTTTATCATTTTCTACAGACATTGTTCTGGCCTACCTTGATGTAAAAAGGCCCCAAGCGTATCAAGGTCTCCCGGAACTGAAATGGGGAAAATGACAACCACACAAGACACTCAGTTCCTCCACAAATAGAACAAGTAGGTAACAGGAAGGAAGGAAGGCAGGACAAAGAAAAATACCTTCTCGGCTCGTTTATACACGTCGCTGAGCAATAAATGCCAAACAGTAAGCTTCAGAACATGATAAGAGATAGTTGCTGCCCTGTACAGTGCAAGGAACGGACCAAAACCACGGTCAGCAAAGAGTGTATGGGAACTTGATCCCAAGATTCTTCTAAACTGTGTTTCCAGCAACTCCTTTCTGATCTTTGCATACTCTGATGATGGCCTCCCACCATGCACACTTGTGAATGCACTTGAGTAGCTGCAAAACAGGAAATAACTGTCTTAAGAATCATGTCTCTAGAGTCCAGTCAAACAACACTAGAACTATTTAAACTTTGGTTGGAGTGAAACCGTTAATTTTCCCCCTTAAACTAGCTATTTTTTTGTTCAGGTGGCAACTCCACTTACCGCCCAATGGAATAAATAAGTTAGCATTGAAGTATCCGAATTGATTTAACTGGACTTGAGAATCTCTAGTGAGGTTAAGAAAGCCTGGGGAGAACAAAGCTTATCGTCGGAGTGATGATCAAGCTGGATACAGTCATTTTGGAGATTCGCATGCACATCATTCAGTTATGTAAAAAAAAAAAAAGTACAGCATTGCAGTTACACATAATTGAGCGATGGACACCACAGAGTATAACTGGTACAGCTCTACATGCGTATCAATCAATTTCTAACTATATGTGCGGGCAAAAAACGGTAGAAGTGACAAAGGGGGTTACTGTGTTTACACCGTTTGTCTCAATTTGGCAGTTACGAATAAGGAACACAAGCGTATTCCTCTATGTCTAGGTACATTACGACGCATATTGCATCTTCGGCGCTGACAAATAGGGCGGGGGTTCCCGCGGGTGCATCCAAATTCCAAATGGGGGAAAAATATATGCGATTATTACCTCCGAACAGATGGCGCGGCGGTGAGGGGTCGCAGGGAGAGGTCGGCGGCGGCGGCGGACTGGAGGGGGCGGAGGAGGAGGGGGCCGTGGAGGTGGCGGCGGCGGCCGAGGTCGGCGCCGCGGGAGAGGAGGAGGAGCCGCGAGGTGGGGCCCGCCATGGCCGGGATCTCATCAGCTACATGCAGCTCCGGCTTCCCACCGAGCAGAGAAGAGAGAGAGAGAGATGTTGGGTTTGGGAAAGAAAAGGGGGGAGGGGAGCGTTGCTTGGGAAAGAGGAGGGAGGAGACGGCGCCACGTGACCGGACCGCAGGGGCGTGCTGGCGCTCGCTTCTTTCCTTGCTCGGTGCTGGGCCGCTAGACTCTCGCAGCCCGGCTAGGAAAACGGGCCAATCTTATTTGCCGCCCTCGCCCCTTTGGGCCAGACGACGATCGGGTTTCACTGTTTCTACTCTTTTTCTGTTTCTTTTTCTTTTATTTTTTTTACTTTTTTATTTGTCTGTTATTATTATTTTTCTTTGTTTTCTTATTCCCTCTTTTTTGGGTATTAAACTATACACAGTGCGCATTACACAAATGCTCATCATATATAAAGAAAATGTTCACGGTATATTACAAAAAAGTTCACCATGCATTATAAAAATGTTCATCGTATATTAAGATTTTTTCAACGAATACTACGAATTTTCTCTGTGTATTTAAATATTTTTTTCCGCATATATGACACAAATTTTCAATGTGTATTCGAAAATTGTTCAACATACATTACACAAATATTCAAGGCATATTCGAAGTTTGCTCAACATAATTTCAAAAATGTTCGATGCGTATTTGAAAAATGTTCAGCATATATATTCATATCTTCAAAATGTTCGAAATAAAAACCGAGCAAAAAAGCAGGGTGCTACAGTGAATGATGCTATAGTATCGGTTTGCTACAGTGCTACCTCTATTCTGTGTAGAAAAAAATAAAATAAACGATTGGGGGCATAGTGGACCGGCCCAAGCGCCCTGGCTTTAGCGAAGCATAGTATTTTTTTACACACAGGAGCGGCGTATATGGACTCTCAGAAAAACTGGCGCATCTATGTGTCGCTCACACGGCTCAAAAAAAAAATGTGTCGCTCGCAGCGACTCGTATACGAGTGTTGTCTACAGAGAGCCGGTAGTGAGCCGATCTAGTACACATGCGGTCTCGTCATGCTGACGCCACGCGTGTGTTTTTCCTTTTCTATTTGGTTATTTATCAGTTTGGGCATTATTTGTGTCACACTGTTTAATGTTGTCACTAGAAATTTTAATTACTCAAAATGTCATCTTTTCATTAAGCGTGTGCTCGAAAAGCCCATCGACACCGTTAGCACCGGTCAAAGGCCATTGACCGAGGTGAAGTGAGCAGAATAACTCTGGACCCCACTTGTCAGTGTTCCCTCTACAACTCACAGTAACATATGGATCCTAATTTTCAACACCAGATAATTAAATTAGAAGCAAAAATAGCTTCGCACGCCGGTGATCGAATCCCCGTGTATCGTTATTTTTCTTCAAACTTAATTCCATGTGTGTGGACAACTAGGACCCATGAGTTGTAGGGAAACGCTAACAAGTGGGGTCCAACATTATTTTCATCACTTCACCCTGATCAATTTTGTTTTTACCGAACAGTAACGGTGCCGAGTGGCATTTCTTAGCATACGCTTAACGAAAAGATGACATTTTTGAATAGTAGAAACTTCTAGTGACAAAATTAAGTAGTGTGACACAGCTAGTGACAGAACTGGTAAAAACTCATTTTACTTTGTTTACACTTTGAAAAATACTAATACACATATTATGTAAATAAAAATTAGTTTCTTTTTTTAAAGAGTTCATCCCACATTTTAAAAATCAAAATGCACTGCTAGAAAAATGTACGCTCAACTTTTAAAAATTGTTTATGCCATTAAAAATATATGTGACATTAATACGCTTTTTTCAAAAAAATTGTAATTAAAAAATCGTATAATTAAAAAATGTACATTACATTTTTTTAAACAGTTCAGAAATTTCAAACAACATGTTGTGAATTTTTTTGAAACATGTTTATCCAATGAATGAAAATGTTCAGAAAATTTAAAAATAATGTTTTGTATCATACAAAAATATGCTTTGACGTGTATTCAGATAAAGTTCAAAACATGTATTTGAAAAAAAAAGGAAATTGTGTATTTCAAAATGTTAAACGTATATCAGAAAATATTTAAGGTGCATACAAAATATGTGTAATGTGTATTTGTGAAAAATAAAAAAACCAAAGAAACTTTTAAACATCCGAAGAAAGAAAAAAAGAAAACCAAAGAAAAAGAAATCAAGAGAAAACTGGAAGAAAAACAAAGGAAAACACGAGAAAAACCGATGCTACAACAGTAAAAAAACGCCTAGAAAAAAAAATTTGCGTTCGTCTACAATGTTGGGCTGACCCAATAGCCACCACGGATTCCTAGTAGGAATCAGTATAAGCGACGCATAGCTCTAGCATAGAAAAACTGAGAAAACTCTTATACGCCACGGCTATGTCTTGCATGTACCGATTCCAGTTACGAATCGCCTATGGGCAAGTAAATTGGGCTCGCCCATTAGCGCAGTCACTTGCGCCGCTCGTGTGTAGCTGTAGGTTCGCTTGCTCTGCTTCGTTTTTTTTCCCCCCTTTTTGGGTTTTTCATCGGGTTTCTTTTTTTTTCGTTATACTTTTTTTTCTTTGGTTTTTTCTTTCTTCATTATACTTTTGGTTTTCTTTTGTTTCTTTCTTGGTTTTATTCATATTATTTGGTTTTTTTTCTTTTCTTTTTATTTCTTTGGTGTTAATAGGTTTTCTTTTTTTGAAACATGACTAGTTTTTCTCAGTACAAAATGTACATTTTAATGGCACATGTAAAATATTTTTTATACACTTTGGACATTTTTCAAATACATTATGTACATTTACAAATAATATATGTTTTTAACACTGTTTGGCATACATGGAAAAAAAATTAAATACATGTTGTACATATTACTAATGATAATAAACATTTTCTAACTACACAGCATTTTGAAAATTGTTTAAACATTTTTAGAACTCTATACACTTTGCCAAATACATGTCACGAACATTTTTGGTATGAAATGTTTTTTTACATTACGCAAACATATTTATTACACTGTATACATTTCTTGTGAAAATTTCGCAAGCAAATTTTTGAAACTCGTGAACATTTTTTTAAATATAACGTACATTGTTTCAAATGTACAAAACATTTTTTACGTGAGCTTTTTTATACATTGTATAAACATCTTTTAAAAATGTCGCGTACATTGTTTCAAACATGTGACATTTTTGGGATGTCATTAACATGTTTCGTACACATGATTAACATTTTCTATACATGTTTAGCATTTTTCAGAAGCATGAACAACGATTTTCCAAATTTATATATTTGCATTATTTCGAGATATAATAAATAGTAAAAAACTAAAATAATAATATGAAGAAAAAATGGAAGGAAAAAAGAAAAAAGAAACATGAGCGACGTCACCATTACATGGCCAGATGGTTATTGGGGTGGCCTAGCAACGGCTCCTGTAGGCAATCCCGTGCTAGGAATCGCACCGGGCGGCACATAGCCGCACTCACTCTTACCTCCCACCTGGTCCTGGTACTTTCCACTTTTTTCATTCATATATATTTGTTTTTGGATGGTTTTTTACTTGGGCTTTGTTTAGTTTTTTATTGTCACATTTTTTTCTTGTTTTTCTTAAAATAATTCATGAACTTTAAAAAATATGAACGTGAACATTTTGTGCATCTTTCTTTCACCTGCCCCATTTGCACTTTGTCTGGCGATTTTACTACGGTTGTTTTTTCAACCATTTATTCATTTTTTCCTTGTTATTATTTTGGATAATTTTATTTTCAAATTTTGAGTTTTCAAACAATTCTTCAGGAATTTTAAAAATGTTTGAAAAATAAAAATGTTAATGATTATGAAAACAAATCATGAATTTAAAATGTCACAAATTTTGGAAAGTTTACTAATTTTAAAAAAGTACACAACTGAATGTTTTTCATGAGTTTTAAGAAAATATTAAATCAGTTCCAAAAATTATTGTTCGTACTTATTTTCCCCAAATAATGTTTAGGTTTCTGAGTGAATAATTATTAGAAGTAACAATAAAATCCTGTTTATGAGAAATAGATAATAGAGATAGGGAAAACCCTAAAAGAAAAAGGAAAGGAAAATCAAAAAAATAACAACCAAAAACCACAAGAAAATTGGAAAACCAAAACAAAAAATACGAAACCAAAAAACCATAGGGCCAATGGATTGGTCCGTGGGCGATTAAATCTGAGGATATCTCGCAGTGGGAGGCATCATCATGACTTCATCATGACTCCACGACTGAATCTTTTTCATCACTCGTCCTCTTACGCACTAGCTAGTTGACACATCACAAGTAGTTTCATCCCAGACTCACTGTCCTCTGTGCATGGCATAGCCGTTCGACATTGACATAACTGTTGAGTGTCAGATCTCGAGGCCCGGAGTGAAAATGTTGAGTCTGAACTTCACTAGCAGTGTCGGTTGACGCTCCCTTGTTGAACAACACTGATACCCCCTCCGATCCAAATTAATTAACGCAAATTTTAAATTGCGTCAATTAATTTGGATCGGAGGGTGTACTACAATTTGTTTCAATGTATGGAAACAAATTTCGTTGTATCTGTAGAGTATCTTTAGTTGGCTCTCTAATCAGGATAGAATGAACGCTGCGTATCTGGTGTCATTGATTCGATCGCCAAAACATTTTGCATAGGAAGTACTAATATATGCCTCCCACCAAAAGAAAGGTAGGATGAGATACATTCCCCATTTACCATCACATCTAACGAATATACTTGATTTTCCTTTCCATATTTACCATAGACAGATTCCATGTCATCCATTCATGTTGTGTATATATACTGATGCCGTATGACATGATATGACCAAACAAAGACACCCGTGAAATCAAAAAGTAGGAGCACGCCGTCGTCAGTCAGTCGACCGAGCAAGGCGATGGCAACCAACTGCCTTCGTGTTTTCCTAGTTTACCTGGATGGGGATCAGCATGGAAAAACCCATCTTCAAGAAGCTGTCTCAACGAGCAATAGAGACCCTATAAAGTTAGCACAAAAAATGAGTTGCATACAAAATAAGAACACGAACCCAATGAAACTAACCAGACGATTTGCAAAGATAATGAATAAGTATGATGAAAACGGTGAAATACCCATACAGAAGATAGTTCAAGTTTGGCAGCTAACCAAAATACTGTACAAATAATCCAATTATTTACAATCTAACACGAATCGTAAAAGGAAAGGAACCTAGTCAACACAATATCGATAGTACCTATGTGGCTATGTCTGTACATCCGGTCAAAAGAAATGTTGGTACACAATTCTGGTTAAGGACCACTGTAAGTTTACCTCATCAATCATCTTTTTCCTGTTAAGATTGGCTTTGCTGATGCGCTCAGCATCGGTTAGCTTGATCCCGTCAATCCATTCCAGTGCTAGTATAGATCTACATGTATAAGTCCAGTAGACCTTTGGGACCTTGATACTTGTCCTGCCTTCACCACCTGAATCTGACAAGAAAACAAAGATGATGGCTTCACATAGAGTTGCATATGTCAATTAATGCAGATGGAGTTAGCAGCTGAAAAGATGTTTGATGTTGAGAAATCTGATCATTTACTATGTCCTGCTCTATTACCTGCATAACAACTCAGATAACCTGTTCACCAGCTTAAGTACTCAATTCAATACCTACTTCTTATAGTTAGGGTACCGGTACCTTCTAGGTTTGCTAACTGCTAGCTGACATAGTAGCTGATGCCTAATTCATTCTGTTGTAGTCCTCATGCCAATGATATGTACATAGAGGACATTACTGACAATCCTGAATTGAATAGATAAGATGTCAAACTCACCTTGAGAATATAGGATCGCAAATCTTTCAGCATTCTTTCCTTCTAAAACATAATCAATCTCATCAAACATGTGTCTAACCTGTTGAAACAAAAGGTGCACTCCAAATTAACTATAATGTACCGCATATCAAAGTCTAAGACCCACCCAACTGGACTCAAACCCAGGTTGGCTCATCCTCTCCAAAAAGAAATGCCAAAGTGCCTGACCAAAGGATTCGAATAAATACAACTTTCTTGCTGCCCAGCTGCCCATGTCATTCCCTTGATAACATTTACAGGACACATATATGATATACTTATAGTTTGTGATTTAGAAGGCAATACAGAAAGCATCACAATAATAAACTACCCAAGATAAGTCACTTGGATGTGAAGTACCACAAAGAGAACCATGACAAGTTGCTAAAACACATGAGGCCATCATGCATGCTTAAGGGAGAAAAAATCGTAATATAATCCTAAAAGTTCTACAGTTAGGCAGTTCCTAGTATGATATACAGATAATCCAAAGACAATCCACCATAAATGTGTGCTGAGAAAAAACCATATGTGAATTTTATCCGACACATTGAAGTGGCAGAATTCAAAGCGAGAAATACTATAAAACACTGTGAACTTTATACAACACATTGAAGTGGACAGAATCCATAGCGAGACAAACACTATAAAACACTATATTTAATATGTATGAAAGTAATCTGAAAAAAACAACTTGGACAAAATTATATTAATCAGGGAAGATAAGAATGAAGAAAATATAAGGGCCAAGGGTCAAGATCAGAGCTAAAAAGATGTGAAAACTCACAATTTCATTAACAGCTACCAATAAATCTTTGCGGGCCTTAGCAAATCGTTTTAGCTGTCCTCCAATCATATTGAATAGAAGTGCATCTAGGGTCAGCAAGGGTGCCATTCCAGGCCTCTGAACTTTGATTGCGACAAGCTCTCCAGAGTGTAGATGAGCTGCATGACTTGAAATATCAAAGGGATGCATTTCAATTTGGAGAACTCAGGTCTGAAATATATGCTAAAGGAAGCAAAATAAAATAAATGAGAACAAAGATGATCATACGAAAATAGCCAAATCCTAATCAGATACAACTAACCTTTGTATACTTGCCCCAGTGATGCTGCTGCAATTGGCTCTGGGCTGATATCAGCAAATAGATCAGACATTCGAGAGCCCAGTTCAGACTCGATGGTCCTGATTGCATTACGAGTAGGAAATGGTGGTATTTGATCCTAATGAAATTATTGTCAGCAAGCACAGTGAAATAAAATCATCAATAAATAAAAGAAAGAAGAATAAAATATAGTACTCCCTCCGATCCATATTAATTGTCGCAGCTTTAGTACAACTTTCTTTACAAAGTTGTACTAAAGCTGCGACAATTAATATGGATCGGAGGGAGTACAACAAGTTCTCAGCTTTCAGATTCCGAATTTAGTGCTGTTAATTACAGAAAATCTCATTGGGCTATTGCCATTTTAGGATCAAAACTTTTCAGTGACCATATACTGATGCCTTGATTCCAGAACCTTATCTCCATCTCTAATCCCTGACCTTGTCATTCCAGTGCAAAAAGATAATATCCTTAAATGCTTGGCATAGAAAGCCATATCACTACAATAGTGTTGGTTGTCGATCAAGTAAGTGAAACTATGTAATACACGATGAGATGATACCTGCAGCTTCGAGAGCTCTTGACAATATGCGCTGGGCAATATATCAGGGCGCGTGCTCAATGCCTGTCCAAGCTGCATGGTGTGGAAGGATAAGGAAAGGATTACATTATGAACTCCCAACCGTGGCCAGGGAAAAGGATTACATTGTAAATCTCAAAAGTCCACCACTATACCAAATCCATATGAGCACTTTAAATGTTGATGTAACTAAACCATTGTTGTGCTAATTGCATAGGTTCTGGTAGTCATGGTAATAAATTTCACATTTTAGACCCTTTTTCAGTATTCACAATATGAAAAAGGTAAACAGCAGTAATATAACACAAGAAGTTATGCCACATTGTAGAGATGTCCCATTCTTTATCATTTTCTACAGACATTGTTCTGGCCTACCTTGATGTAAAAAGGCCCCAAGCGTATCAAGGTCTCCCGGAACTGAAATGGGGAAAATGACAACCACACAAGACACTCAGTTCCTCCACAAATAGAACAAGTAGGTAACAGGAAGGAAGGAAGGCAGGACAAAGAAAAATACCTTCTCGGCTCGTTTATACACGTCGCTGAGCAATAAATGCCAAACAGTAAGCTTCAGAACATGATAAGAGATAGTTGCTGCCCTGTACAGTGCAAGGAACGGACCAAAACCACGGTCAGCAAAGAGTGTATGGGAACTTGATCCCAAGATTCTTCTAAACTGTGTTTCCAGCAACTCCTTTCTGATCTTTGCATACTCTGATGATGGCCTCCCACCATGCACACTTGTGAATGCACTTGAGTAGCTGCAAAACAGGAAATAACTGTCTTAAGAATCATGTCTCTAGAGTCCAGTCAAACAACACTAGAACTATTTAAACTTCGGTTGGAGTGAAACCGTTAATTTTCCCCCTTAAACTAGCTATTTTTTTGTTCAGGTGGCAACTCCACTTACCGCCCAATGGAATAAATAAGTTAGCATTGAAGTATCCGAATTGATTTAACTGGACTTGAGAATCTCTAGTGAGGTTAAGAAAGCCTGGGGAGAACAAAGCTTATCGTCGGAGTGATGATCAAGCTGGATACAGTCATTTTGGAGATTCGCATGCACATCATTCAGTTATGTAAAAAAAAAAAGTACAGCATTGCAGTTACACATAATTGAGCGATGGACACCACAGAGTATAACTGGTACAGCTCTACATGCGTATCAATCAATTTCTAACTATATGTGCGGGCAAAAAACGGTAGAAGTGACAAAGGGGGTTACTGTGTTTACACCGTTTGTCTCAATTTGGCAGTTACGAATAAGGAACACAAGCGTATTCCTCTATGTCTAGGTACATTACGACGCATATTGCATCTTCGGCGCTGACAAATAGGGCGGGGGTTCCCGCGGGTGCATCCAAATTCCAAATGGGGGAAAAATATATGCGATTATTACCTCCGAACAGATGGCGCGGCGGTGAGGGGTCGCAGGGAGAGGTCGGCGGCGGCGGCGGACTGGAGGGGGCGGAGGAGGAGGGGGCCGTGGAGGTGGCGGCGGCGGCCGAGGTCGGCGCCGCGGGAGAGGAGGAGGAGCCGCGAGGTGGGGCCCGCCATGGCCGGGATCTCATCAGCTACATGCAGCTCCGGCTTCCCACCGAGCAGAGAAGAGAGAGAGAGAGATGTTGGGTTTGGGAAAGAAAAGGGGGGAGGGGAGCGTTGCTTGGGAAAGAGGAGGGAGGAGACGGCGCCACGTGACCGGACCGCAGGGGCGTGCTGGCGCTCGCTTCTTTCCTTGCTCGGTGCTGGGCCGCTAGACTCTCGCAGCCCGGCTAGGAAAACGGGCCAATCTTATTTGCCGCCCTCGCCCCTTTGGGCCAGACGACGATCGGGTTTCACTGTTTCTACTCTTTTTCTGTTTCTTTTTCTTTTATTTTTTTTACTTTTTTATTTGTCTGTTATTATTATTTTTCTTTGTTTTCTTATTCCCTCTTTTTTGGGTATTAAACTATACACAGTGCGCATTACACAAATGCTCATCATATATAAAGAAAATGTTCACGGTATATTACAAAAAAGTTCACCATGCATTATAAAAATGTTCATCGTATATTAAGATTTTTTCAACGAATACTACGAATTTTCTCTGTGTATTTAAATATTTTTTTCCGCATATATGACACAAATTTTCAATGTGTATTCGAAAATTGTTCAACATACATTACACAAATATTCAAGGCATATTCGAAGTTTGCTCAACATAATTTCAAAAATGTTCGATGCGTATTTGAAAAATGTTCAGCATATATATTCATATCTTCAAAATGTTCGAAATAAAAACCGAGCAAAAAAGCAGGGTGCTACAGTGAATGATGCTATAGTATCGGTTTGCTACAGTGCTACCTCTATTCTGTGTAGAAAAAAATAAAATAAACGATTGGGGGCATAGTGGACCGGCCCAAGCGCCCTGGCTTTAGCGAAGCATAGTATTTTTTTACACACAGGAGCGGCGTATATGGACTCTCAGAAAAACTGGCGCATCTATGTGTCGCTCACACGGCTCAAAAAAAAAATGTGTCGCTCGCAGCGACTCGTATACGAGTGTTGTCTACAGAGAGCCGGTAGTGAGCCGATCTAGTACACATGTGGTCTCGTCATGCTGACGCCACGCGTGTGTTTTTCCTTTTCTATTTGGTTATTTATCAGTTTGGGCATTATTTGTGTCACACTGTTTAATGTTGTCACTAGAAATTTTAATTACTCAAAATGTCATCTTTTCATTAAGCGTGTGCTCGAAAAGCCCATCGACACCGTTAGCACCGGTCAAAGGCCATTGACCGAGGTGAAGTGAGCAGAATAACTCTGGACCCCACTTGTCAGTGTTCCCTCTACAACTCACAGTAACATATGGATCCTAATTTTCAACACCAGATAATTAAATTAGAAGCAAAAATAGCTTCGCACGCCGGTGATTGAATCCCCGTGTATCGTTATTTTTCTTCAAACTTAATTCCATGTGTGTGGACAACTAGGACCCATGAGTTGTAGGGAAACGCTAACAAGTGGGGTCCAACATTATTTTCATCACTTCACCCTGATCAATTTTGTTTTTACCGAACAGTAACGGTGCCGAGTGGCATTTCTTAGCATACGCTTAACGAAAAGATGACATTTTTGAATAGTAGAAACTTCTAGTGACAAAATTAAGTAGTGTGACACAGCTAGTGACAGAACTGGTAAAAACTCATTTTACTTTGTTTACACTTTGAAAAATACTAATACACATATTATGTAAATAAAAATTAGTTTCTTTTTTTAAAGAGTTCATCCCACATTTTAAAAATCAAAATGCACTGCTAGAAAAATGTACGCTCAACTTTTAAAAATTGTTTATGCCATTAAAAATATATGTGACATTAATACGCTTTTTTCAAAAAAATTGTAATTAAAAAATCGTATAATTAAAAAATGTACATTACATTTTTTTAAACAGTTCAGAAATTTCAAACAACATGTTGTGAATTTTTTTGAAACATGTTTATCCAATGAATGAAAATGTTCAGAAAATTTAAAAATAATGTTTTGTATCATACAAAAATATGCTTTGACGTGTATTCAGATAAAGTTCAAAACATGTATTTGAAAAAAAAAGGAAATTGTGTATTTCAAAATGTTAAACGTATATCAGAAAATATTTAAGGTGCATACAAAATATGTGTAATGTGTATTTGTGAAAAATAAAAAAACCAAAGAAACTTTTAAACATCCGAAGAAAGAAAAAAAGAAAACCAAGGAAAAAGAAATCAAGAGAAAACTGGAAGAAAAACAAAGGAAAACACGAGAAAAACCGATGCTACAACAGTAAAAAAACGCCTAGAAAAAAAAATTTGCGTTCGTCTACAATGTTGGGCTGACCCAATAGCCACCACGGATTCCTAGTAGGAATCAGTATAAGCGACGCATAGCTCTAGCATAGAAAAACTGAGAAAACTCTTATACGCCACGGCTATGTCTTGCATGTACCGATTCCTGTTACGAATCGCCTATGGGCAAGTGAATTGGGCTCGCCCATTAGCGCAGTCACTTGCGCCGCTCGTGTGTAGCTGTAGGTTCGCTTGCTCTGCTTCGTTTTTTTCCCCCCCTTTTTGGGTTTTTCATCGGGTTTCTTTTTTTTTCGTTATACTTTTTTTTCTTTGGTTTTTTCTTTCTTCATTATACTTTTGGTTTTCTTTTGTTTCTTTCTTGGTTTTATTCATATTATTTGGTTTTTTTTCTTTTCTTTTTATTTCTTTGGTGTTAATAGGTTTTCTTTTTTTGAAACATGACTAGTTTTTCTCAGTACAAAATGTACATTTTAATGGCACATGTAAAATATTTTTTATACACTTTGGACATTTTTCAAATACATTATGTACATTTACAAATAATATATGTTTTTAACACTGTTTGGCATACATGGAAAAAAAATTAAATACATGTTGTACATATTACTAATGATAATAAACATTTTCTAACTACACAGCATTTTGAAAATTGTTTAAACATTTTTAGAACTCTATACACTTTGCCAAATACATGTCACGAACATTTTTGGTATGAAATGTTTTTTTACATTACGCAAACATATTTATTACACTGTATACATTTCTTGTGAAAATTTCGCAAGCAAATTTTTGAAACTCGTGAACATTTTTTTAAATATAACGTACATTGTTTCAAATGTACAAAACATTTTTTACGTGAGCTTTTTTATACATTGTATAAACATCTTTTTAAAATGTCGCGTACATTGTTTCAAACATGTGACATTTTTGGGATGTCATTAACATGTTTCGTACACATGATTAACATTTTCTATACATGTTTAGCATTTTTCAGAAGCATGAACAACGATTTTCCAAATTTATATATTTGCATTATTTCGAGATATAATAAATAGTAAAAAACTAAAATAATAATATGAAGAAAAAATGGAAGGAAAAAAGAAAAAAGAAACATGAGCGACGTCACCATTACATGGCCAGATGGTTATTGGGGTGGCCTAGCAACGGCTCCTGTAGGCAATCCCGTGCTAGGAATCGCACCGGGCGGCACATAGCCGCACTCACTCTTACCTCCCACCTGGTCCTGGTACTTTCCACTTTTTTCATTCATATATATTTGTTTTTGGATGGTTTTTTACTTGGGCTTTGTTTAGTTTTTTATTGTCACATTTTTTTCTTGTTTTTCTTAAAATAATTCATGAACTTTAAAAAATATGAACGTGAACATTTTGTGCATCTTTCTTTCACCTGCCCCATTTGCACTTTGTCTGGCGATTTTACTACGGTTGTTTTTTCAACCATTTATTCATTTTTTCCTTGTTATTATTTTGGATAATTTTATTTTCAAATTTTGAGTTTTCAAACAATTCTTCAGGAATTTTAAAAATGTTTGAAAAATAAAAATGTTAATGATTATGAAAACAAATCATGAATTTAAAATGTCACAAATTTTGGAAAGTTTACTAATTTTAAAAAAGTACACAACTGAATGTTTTTCATGAGTTTTAAGAAAATATTAAATCAGTTCCAAAAATTATTGTTCGTACTTATTTTCCCCAAATAATGTTTAGGTTTCTGAGTGAATAATTATTAGAAGTAACAATAAAATCCTGTTTATGAGAAATAGATAATAGAGATAGGGAAAACCCTAAAAGAAAAAGGAAAGGAAAATCAAAAAAATAACAACCAAAAACCACAAGAAAATTGGAAAACCAAAACAAAAAATACGAAACCAAAAAACCATAGGGCCAATGGATTGGTCCGTGGGCGATTAAATCTGAGGATATCTCGCAGTGGGAGGCATCATCATGACTTCATCATGACTCCACGACTGAATCTTTTTCATCACTCGTCCTCTTACGCACTAGCTAGTTGACACATCACAAGTAGTTTCATCCCAGACTCACTGTCCTCTGTGCATGGCATAGCCGTTCGACATTGACATAACCGTTGAGTGTCAGATCTCGAGGCCCGGAGTGAAAATGTTGAGTCTGAACTTCACTAGCAGTGTCGGTTGACGCTCCCTTGTTGAACAACACTGATACCCCCTCCGATCCAAATTAATTAACGCAAATTTTAAATTGCGTCAATTAATTTGGATCGGAGGGTGTACTACAATTTGTTTCAATGTATGGAAACAAATTTCGTTGTATCTGTAGAGTATCTTTAGTTGGCTCTCTAATCAGGATAGAATGAACGCTGCGTATCTGGTGTCATTGATTCGATCGCCAAAACATTTTGCATAGGAAGTACTAATATATGCCTCCCACCAAAAGAAAGGTAGGATGAGATACATTCCCCATTTACCATCACATCTAACGAATATACTTGATTTTCCTTTCCATATTTACCATAGACAGATTCCATGTCATCCATTCATGTTGTGTATATATACTGATGCCGTATGACATGATATGACCAAACAAAGACACCCGTGAAATCAAAAAGTAGGAGCACGCCGTCGTCAGTCAGTCGACCGAGCAAGGCGATGGCAACCAACTGCCTTCGTGTTTTCCTAGTTTTCCTGGCCGTGCAGGTCTGCCTGCTGGTGACAATGATGGCGGCGTCGTCGACGGTCCAGGCCAGGCCCGAGCCCTCCACACCGTCGATCCGCTGCCTCAACAACCCCAGGTGTTGCATGCCCAACGAAGTCGCCATGGCATTCCCCAGCAAGCCTTGATCCATTGCTTCAGTCGACCTCCTCCCATAGCAGTAATAATCCAGCAAAGATCTATGCGCGGAATGTCAACACATGTCTCCATCGTGGCATGTATCCGCGTGGTTTGAATGAATTCTAGTGCTGTTGTATCTTCGTACCTTGCTGGTTACATAGCTAATAAAATGGGAGGAGCTTTCTATGATTCCAGCTGCTTTTGATTGTGCTGCCATGACATTCAGGATCAGTGCGTACTTTTATATGTTCACTCTGTATTTCTAGTTTCTATTATATTTTCGGCCTCTTTATTAGGAGTAAATGTGACAATTTCTAAGTGTTTCTGAGTTCATCAAGAAATAATTACTTCCAAATTAACCCAATTACACCTGAGTTTGCCTATAAAAATAATTATTACTGACTTCTAAAATATGAAATATCATATCATATATATATATATATATATATATATATATATATATATATATATATATATATATATATATATATATATTATTTATTAAACGTCACGTACTTTTTTCGAAACACGGAACATTTTTTGTTACATTTTTCTAATGATATCAGTTTTTTAACACTGGACAAACGAAGTAATTGTTTGTGGAACATAAGTATTTTTAGATTTTTTTTATCTGAACAAAAGTAAGAAAAAAAGGAAAGGAAATAAGAGAACTGAGCGGAGGAAAGAGGAAACCTGCTACTGGACCAGCCCACCAGGGGCGTTCCTTCAGGCGATGTGCCCTTCTACTTGGGCCCGGGGACTATATCTTGCGTCACGCGAGATGGAAGGATCTCTTGCGTGACGGGTGTACAGTAATGGCCGGTCCATTCACGCATATTTTTGGAAGAAATATGGGAAAAAAAGGGAGCAAGGGGGATCACTGAGCTAACATCAAATTCGTGTTAAACAAGCAGGGCGCCACCTACTAGAAGGAAAAGAGCCGGTTTTCTTTCTTGTTTTTTCATTTTTATTCGGTCTTCTCTATGTTTTATTTTCTTTTCTTTTCTTTTGTTTTTTGTTTGGTTTCCTACTTTCTTCTCCGTTTTTTTGTTTTTTTCTTTAGTTTTTATTTTGGTTTTTCTTTGTTTTTCATTGTTTTTATCATTTTTTCTTACTCATTTTATTTCTTTTTTCCTTTGGTGTTTTTCTTTCTTGGTTTTCAATGTTTTTTCTTTGTTTCTTTATCGATTTTCACTGTTTTTCTCATTCTTATTGCATTTGTTTCTTTGTTTTTATTTTTTATTTTCATTTTACTTTCGTTTATTTTTTTCTTTTCTGATTTTCATTTTTTTTCGTTTTCTTTTTTTCTTTTGGTTTTAATTCTACGTTTTTTTATATTTCAAGAACATTTTTCTAATACACGTTTAACATTTTGTGAATAAAAATTTATCATTTTTTAATACATGGTCATTATTTTATCTATACACTTTTTAATATTTTTGAAATGCTAGATTAACATTTTTAAAATATAATATTAACATATTTTTGAATGCATGGACAACATTTTTCCTATATACAGTGTTAAACTTATTCAAATGCTTGAATAACATTTTTTAAAATACAAGATTAACATTTTTTAATACATGGTCAATATTTTTTATATACACATTTAATATTTTTCAAAAGTTGGATTAACATTTTTAAAATGCAATATTAACATTTTTTCAATGGACGAACACATTTTTTCTATACACACTTAACATTTTTAAAATGCTTGATTAACATTTTTCAAATACTTGTTCAACATTTTTTAAAATTGTTGATTACATTTTTATATAAATGAAAACATCCATCATTTTTTTAATATATGGTCTACATTTTTTCTATACACATTTCACAATTTTCAAAAGCTTTATTAATATTTTTCAAATACTTGTGAACATTGTTTCAAATGCTTGATTAACATTTTTATATACATGGTCAACGTTTTTTCTATACACATCTAACATTTTCCAAATGCTTGATTAACATTTTTCAAATACTTGTTCAACATTTTTTCAAATGCTTGATTAATATTTTTTTAAATGCATGATCAAATCGTTTCATACACATTGTATTTTTTTGTATATACATTTTTCGTATACGTGATAAACTTTTGCTCTTAACATATTTAACATTTTTCAAATGCTTGGCCAACATTTTTCAAATATTTTACATAGATTGGTTTTTGTAATATATTTATTTAGAATGTTTGTAACTATAAACAAAAGTAAAAAAAAAAGCAAAAAACGAAAAAAATGTGAAAAAAAAACAAAACAAAAAAAGAGGTTGTGGCTCCCCTGTGCCTGGGCCAGCCCAACTCGTGCGACCCGTCAGTGACGGTTCACTACCTGGGCGCACTTATGCCTCGAATATAGTGACACGTAGGGCAGCCTCTCCTGGGCGACCGTGGTACTGGGCCGGCCACAGGGCACATCCACCTTTTTTCTGTGTTTTCACATTTTTTGTCATTCCTTTCTTTATTGTTTTTTTTTTACTTTTGTTTATACTTATAAATATTCTGAATATACATATTACAGAAACAATTTACATAAAATATTTGAAAAATATTAATCAAGCATTTGAGAAGGGTTAAATGTGTATATACAAAATGTTTCTCATGTATTAAAAAATTAATACAAAAACTATACGATGTGTATGAAAAAAGATGATAAAAGCTGTTAATCAAACCTTTTAAAAATGTTACGTAACACAGGAAACAACAAAACCACATAGCATTTATATGCCTACCTTATTACTCAGAGAAGAATCAAAGATCAATGGATGGTGCGGTTGCATTGGCCAACACGCCACCAACCCTGCAACAATAGATGTTCCTAGGGCAGCAAACCGGATTATACCGCACTAGTCTACCAGCTATGTCACATGGCATACAAAATATGCATCTACACTGCTACATATATTTGAAATCCAAATCTTGTTATGTACTTTAGCTCTCGGCTGGTTTGAAGTAAGTTGACTATGATTTGTACCATCCATAAGCACAATCATGTGCATATAATCAGTCCACCAGGGCAGATATAGTTACCCAGGGCTATGGCATAGGGCTTGGGTTTTTTCTTTTCAAAAAGTCTAGTGATCTGGATCCGACCCAAGCAATATTTCCCGTAATTTTTTTCTTGCAGTTATGTTGGCTGTAGATTTGATCTAGGAAAACGCTTGCTTTTGCCCGACTGATTTTTAGGAGAAAATCAGTCGCGTCTCGCGCGTGCCACGTGTTCCCGTGGGTCCCACACACGACCCATCGTACATCCTTATCTCCAGGGCAAGAACACAAGCTACCCATTTCTCTTTCTTCCCCAACATCGCGATCCCCTTTTCTCTCTGCTTTTTCTCTTCACGCACGCGTGCTCGCCTCCGCCATGAGGGATGCAGCTCAAGCTCCCTAGGCCGCTCACAAGCGGAGGCCGTTTTGCATTGCAGCGCTCGTCAGCAGCTGCGGGGTGCGACGCATCACTCGCAACGCTGCAGAGGCACCACTGCTTCGATGCAGCGCTTGTCGGCGGTTTGCCGGTGCCTCGCCGGCGCGCCGGAGCTGTGATGCAGCGGCCGCGATGCTGCATAGATTCGTGCTCCAATGCAGCGCGGCTGTTCATGCTGTGATGCAGCGCTCGTCGGTGCCGCCGGAGCTGCACGCCGACGCTGCCGGAGCTGTGATGCAGCGGGCGCAACGACGCCGACGTCGACGGAGCTGCAATGCAGCGGACGTGATGACGCCGACGTCGACGGAGCTCAATGAGGATCTTTATGTTTCTCTTCGCGGTGGCTCGAGACAACGCGACATAGAGTTGACCATGAGAGAACACCGGATTAGGTAGGTACACGCCAACAATCGGAATGGTCTGCCCTTGAGCCTTGTTAGTCGTCATAGCAAAGCTAAGCCTTACAGGAAATTGCTTCCTCTTGAACTTGAATGGAAACATGTCGTTGTCAGACGGGCATAGGGGTATTCGAGGAAGGAAGACCCTCCTACCCGCGTGTTGTCCAATCACGATTTCCGCGTCAATGGCGTTCCTCTCGAAACCTCGGACCACAAGCCTCGTCCCGTTACACAATCCATTAGACAGATCAATGTTCCTAAGAAGTATGACATGGCAGTTCAGCTTCAGTTTGAGTGCATGCGGAGGCAGACCGTTGGGAGTCAATCCGTTCAGGAACTCGGGAGCGTAGTAGCCATATGGGTCATCCTCTGCACTGTCAAAGCTATGGTAGATTACTTCTTCTCCCTGAAAACGCTCTATCATGCGTATGTTTATCTTGTCGACGTTATCGTTCGTCGTGGAGAGGATTGCGTGAGAAGTCATGTAATTCGGATAAGACATGTTGTCATCTAGACTCGGAAATACATGGTCAATCAACTTCTCCAGTTCGTCAACCTCTCCAGTAGACGGCACACAAATATCTTCAGGGAGTCGTATGTTGCCTTGATCGTCAGCTTCCTCGATGCCATTGCCTACCCTTAGCAAGTATTCCGCAAACCACGTATCATTATGAGCCCTCATGTTGGTGACGAGCCTTAGTTGGCGCATACCCTTCCAGAGATGAGAACTTCAGAGGATTGCATCGATTATCTGACCCCGGGACCCCCTCCTGATGACCGGAAGCACCTACCTGAAGTCCCCACCAAAAACAACAGTCTTTCCTCCAAAGGGTCGGTCCCGTCTTCCCATGATGTCGCGCATGCTGTTGTCCAGTGCCTCGACCGCCTGTCGCTTAGTCATGGTGGACTCGTCCCATAGTATCAATGAGGTCATCCTTAGTAGCTTGGCGGTCCCACTCTGCTTGGTGAAGCTGCATGAGGCACCATCATCGCAGCTCAACGGGATCTTGAACCTCGAGTGGGCAGTCCTGCCTCCAGGCATGATAGAAGCGCGCGACGCCAGACGTTGCGGTAGCGATAGCGATGTTGCCCTCGCTTCGAACCTTGGCGAGCAGCGCCCTATACAGGAAGGTCTTCCCTGTACCCCCCGGCCCATCAACAAAGAATACACCCCCATCACCGCGGTCAACTGCCGCGAGTATCTCGTCGTATGCAACCCTCTGCTCGAAGTTTAGCGATGATGCCAATTTAGTGTCGTTCACATCAAACTCGACCGTGGATTCCTCGATGACCTCTCTGGCCTCGCCCCCAGTTGGGTCGAACGTATCGTCGATGCTCGGAAGAGCGAAATCAACTATGTCTTTGCCCATGGACTGCAACATACCCCTAATGTCAAGCAACACCATTTGCTCCACCTCATTCGGGCACGTGTGTGATCGACGATAGTCATCAGACATAGGCTCGAAGTGCCTATCCCATAAACCACGCACGTCGCCTGGCTCACAATGCACCAAGATTGTTGCGAAGAGCCTCCTGAGCGAACATGGCATCGCCCACTGCTCTGCCTCAGTAAGACAACCGTCGAGCGTGTTGTCTGCCTCGATGAGTCCCAGCATCTCAGCAGCCTCTCGAAAGCTCTCACATAGCCTTCCGTCCACGGTGAGCAGGTCCTCGAAGGATATCTTGCCCGGAACATGGTTTAGCAACACACGCAGATAGTATCGCTCCCCCTCAGCAGGATTGGCAGACATGATTCGCCCTATTTGATAACGCTCCTCCCGCGACTTCCAATACTTCGGACCCTTCTGCCATGGGAAGCTTCCAGGAAAATCCTTGTACAATATATGCCTAGCCCATAGGTGGTCCTGGTTAGCCTTGAAATACTCTGTCAACATGGATTTGGAAGCATTCTCAGAGGCGACGACGTTGGTCAAGTCAGCTTGCTCATTGAATGCCACCCTGTGCATATTCGGGAGATGAAGAGGCGACTGTAGGATAGACGGGGAGTTGGCACATAGGGGGAAGCCAAATAACCTCCACATCGCCTCCAAAGGAGTAACCCATTGCGCGTCTATGTATCTTTTGATCTCATCAATGTTATGTTGGGGAACGTTGCATGGGAAACAAAAATTTTCCTACGCACACACAAGATCTATCCATGGTGATGAGCATCTACGAGAGGGAGAGTGAATCTACATACCCTTGTAGATCGCTAAGCGGAAGCGTTAATAAACGCGGTTGATGTAGTCGAACGTCTTCGCGATCCAAATCGCCGAGCGTCCCGCGATCCAATCACGATCCTTCCGATCTAGTGCCGAACGGACGGCACCTCCGCGTTCAACACACGTACGGCTTGATGACGCCTTCACCTCCTCGATCCAGCGAGCGATGATGAAGTAGTGGTTGAGTTCCAGCAGCACGACGGCGTGGTGATGGTGGTGAGGAACAATCTCTGCAGGGCTTCGCCAAGCGCTACGGAGATTATGACGGAGGAACTAGAGGGCTAGGGTTGCCGGCACACGGCTTGGGAAATCCTGATGTATCCCGTGTGCTAGCACTGCCCCTCTATTTATATGTTGAGCCTTGGGGTCTAAACTTGGAGTAAAAGCCTCCTCCGGGTCGGTTTTGCCCGCACAAGGTCGGTTTGGCCCGCAGGGAAAGAGTCCAACTCGGACCCCTGCCGAATCGTGCACAGCCGCACACAAGCGGTAGTACCGCTTCACACAAGCGGTAGTACCGCTTGGGCGGTAGTACCGCTTCACACAAGCGGTAGTACCGCTCGGGCGGTAGTACCGCTTCACACAAGCGGTAGTACCGCTCCGGCGGTAGTACCGCTTCACCAAGCGGTAGTACCGCTTACGCGGCAGCAAAACTACTTTTGCACTTTCCAATACCTTGTGGGTTTTATCCTTTTGGCTCATATAAAGTGTTGCTGCACCCGAACACTTCGGTAAACATCCGGAACCCCTTCCGGTGAACTCCGTAACCCTTCCGGAGATCAAAACACTATTATCACATATATCAATCTTTACCTCCGGACTATTCCGGAGATCCTCATCATGTCCGGGATCTTATCCGGGACTCCGAACAACTTTCGGTCACCAACATAATAACTCAATTATACTAATCGTCACCAAACGTTAAGTGTGTAGACCCTGCGGGTTCGAGAACTATGTAGACATGACCGAGACACCTCTACGGCCAATAACCAATAGCGGGACCTGGATGCCCATATTGGCTCCTACATATTCTACGAAGATCTTTATCGGTCGAACCTCTATGTCAAGGATTCAGTTAATCCCGTATGCTGTTCCCTTTGTTCTTCGGTATGTTACTTGCCCGAGATTCGATCGTCGGTATCACTATACCTAGTTCAATCTCGTTACCGGCAAGTCTCTTTACTCGTTCCGTAATACAAGATCTCGTGGCTAACACTTTTAGTCACATTGCTTGCAAGGCTCATTGTGATGTTGTATTACCGAGTGGGCCCTGAGATACCTCTCCGTCATACGGAGTAACAAATCCCAGTCTTGATCCATGCCAACCCAACAGACACCCTCGGAGATACCTGTAGAGCACCTTTATAGTCACCCAGTTACGTTGCGACGTTTGATACACACAAGGTATTCCTCCGGTGTTAGTGAGTTGCATGATCTCATGGTCAAAGGAACAGATACTTGACATGCAGAAAACAATAGCAATAAACTGACACGATCAAATGCTACGTTTACAGTTTGGGTCTTGTCCATCACATCATTCTCCTAATGATGTGATCCCGTTATCAAATGACATCTCATGTCCATGGCTAGGAAACCTTAACCATCTTTGATCAACAAGCCAGTCAACTAGAGGCTTACTAGGGACAAAGTGTTGTCTATGTACCCACACATGTATTTGAGTTTCCAATCAATACAATTATAGCATGGATAATAAACGATTATCATTAACAAGGAAATATAATAATAACCAATTTATTATTGCCTCTAGGGCATATTTCCAACAGTCTCCCACTTGCACTAGAGTCAATAATCTAGTTCACATCACTATGTGATTTACATTGTAATGAATCGAACACCCATGCAGTTCTGGTGTTGTTCATGTTTAGCCCTTGGAAGAGGTTTAGTCATCGGATCTGCAACATTTAGATCCGTGTGTACTTTGCAAATATTTACGTCGTCCTCCTTGATGTAATCGCGGATGGAATTGAAACGTCGCTTTATGTGTCTGGTCCTCTTGTGAAATCTTGGTTCCTTGGCAAGAGCAATGGCACCAGTATTATCACAAAACAGAGTCATTGGGTTAAGCGCACTAGGCACTATTCCAAGATCTGTCATGAACTCCTTCATCCAGACACCTTCCTTCGCCGCCTCCGAGGCAGCGATGTACTCCGCTTCGCATGTAGAATCAGCTACCACGCTTTGCTTGGAACTGCACCAGCTAACCGCACCCCCATTAAGAATAAATACGTATCCGGTTTGCGACTTAGAGTCATCCGGATCAGTGTCAAAGCTTGCATCGACGTAACCCTTTACGACGAGCTCTTGATCACCTCCATAAACGAGAAACATGTCCTTAGTCCTTTTCAGGTACTTCAGGATATTCTTGACCGCCGTCCAGTGTTCCATTCCTGGATCACTTTGAAACCTTCCGGCCATACTTATGGCAAGGCTGACATCGGGTCTTGTGCACAGCATTGCATACATGATAGAGCCTATGGCCGAAGCATAGGGGATGACACTCATCTTTTCTCTATCTTCTGCAGTCACTGGGCATTGAGTCTTACTCAACTTCACACCTTGCAAAACAGGCAAGAACCCCTTCTTGGACTGATCCATTTTGAACTTCTTCAAAATCTTATCAAGGTATGTGCTTTGTGAAAGTCCTATTAAGCGTCTTGATCTATCTCTATAGATCTTGATGCCTAATATGAAAGCAGCTTCTCCTAGGTCCTTCATTGAAAAACTCTTGTTCAAATATTCCTTTACGCTTTCCAGCATTTCTATATTGTTTCCAATCAGCAATATGTCATCCACATATAATATTAGAAACGCTATAGAGCTCCCACTCACTTTCTTGTAAATACAAGCTTCTCCGTAAACTTGTATAAACTCGAACGCTTTGATCACCTCATCAAAACGAAGATTCCAACTCCGAGATGCTTGCACCAGTCCATAAATGGATCGCTGGAGTTTGCAAACTTTGTCAGCATTCTCTGGATCGACAAAACCTTCTGGCTGCATCATATACAACTCTTCCTTAAGGTAACCGTTAAGGAACGCTGTTTTGACATCCATCTGCCAAATTTCATAATCGAAAAAGGCAGCTATTGCTAACATGATTCTGACGGACTTAAGCATCGCTACGGGTGAGAAGGTCTCATCGTAGTCAACTCCTTGAACTTGTGAAAAACCCTTTGCCACAAGTCGAGCTTTATAGACGGTGACATTACCGTCCGCGTCCGTCTTCCTCTTAAAGATCCATTTGTTCTGAATGGCCTTACGCCCTTCAGGTAATACTTCCAAAGTCCATACTTTGTTTTCATACATGGATCCCATCTCGGATTTCATGGCCTCTAACCACTTCTCGGAATCCGGGCCCATCATCGCTTCTCCATAGCTCGTAGGTTCATCGTTGTTTAACAACATGACCTCTAAGACAGGGTTGCCGTACCACTCAGGAGCAGTACGCGTCCTTGTCGACCTACGAGGTTCGATAGCAACTTGATCCAAAGCTTCATGATCATCATCATTAACTTCCTTTTCAGCTAATGTAGGCTCCACAGAAACAATTTTCTGCGCTGCGCTACTCTCAGGTTGAAGTAAAGGTTCAACAACCTCATCAAGTTCTATCTTCCTCCCACTCAATTCTTTCGAGAGAAACTCTTTCTCAAGAAATGTTCCGTTTTTAGCGACAAACACTTTGCCCTCGGATCTGAGGTAGAAGGTATACCCAATTGTCTCTTTTGGGTATCCTATGAAGACGCATTTCTCCGCTTTGGGTTCCAGCTTTTCAGGCTGAAGCTTTTTGACATAAGCATCACATCCCCAAACTTTAAGAAACGACAGCTTTGGCTTCTTGCCAAACCAAAGTTCATATGGCGTCGTCTCAACGGATTTCGATGGTGCCCTATTTAAAGTGAATGCAGCTGTCTCTAATGCATAACCCCAAAACGATAGTGGCAAATCGGCAAGAGACATCATAGATCGCACCATATCCAATAAGGTACGATTACGACGTTCGGACACACCATTACGCTGTGGTGTTCCAGGCGGTGTTAATTGTGAAACAATTCCACACTGTCTTAAGTGACTGCCAAACTCATAACTCAGATATTCTCCTCCTCGATCAGATCGTAGGAATTTAATCTTCTTGTTACGATGATTCTCAACTTCACTCTGAAATTGTTTGAACTTTTCAAATGTTTCAGACTTGTGTTTCATTAAGTAAATATACCCATATCTACTTAAGTCATCAGTGAAGGTGAGAAAGTAACGATAACCACCGCGCGCCTCAATGCTCATCGGACCGCACACATCAGTATGTATGATTTCCAATAAGTCACTTGCCCGTTCCATTATTCCAGAGAACGGCGTTTTAGTCATCTTGCCTATGAGGCATGGCTCACATGTGTCAAGTGATTCAAAATCAAGTGACTCCAAAAGTCCATCAGCATGGAGCTTCCTCATGCGTTTTACGCCAATATGACCTAAACGGCAGTGCCACAAGAAAGTGGTATTATCATTATCAATTCTACATCTTTTGGCATCAATGTTATGAACATGTGTATCATTACTATCGAGATTCAATAAGAATAAACCCCTCACATCGGGTGCATGACCATAAAAGATATTACTCATATAAATAGAACAACCATTATTCTCTGATTTAAATGAGTAACCGTCTCGCAATAAACAAGATCCAGATATAATGTTCATGCTTAACGCAAGCACCAAATAACACTTATTTAGGTTCATCACTAATCCCGATGGTAATCGAAGAGCAAGCGTGCCGACGGCGATCACATCAACCTTGGAACCATTTCCCACGCGCATCGTCACTTCGTCCTTTGCCAGCCTCCGTCTATTCCGCAGTTCCTGTTTTGAGTTGCAAATATGAGCAACCGCACCGGTATCAAATACCCAGGCACTACAACGAGAGTTGGTAAGGTACACATCAATAACATGTATATCATATATACCTTGTTTGTTGTTGGCCGCCTTCTTGTCAGCCAAATACTTGGGGCAATTCCGCTTCCAGTGTCCAGTTCCCTTGCAATGAAAACACACAGTTTCTGGTTTGGGTCCAGCCTTGGGTTTCTTCACGAGAGGAGCAACTGCTTTGCCACTCTGCTTGGAGTTACCCTTCTTACCCTTGCCATTTTTCTTGAAACTAGTGGTTTTATTGACCATCAACACTTGATGCTCCTTCTGAATTTCAGACTCAGCGGCTTTCAGCATCGCAAACAGCTCGGCTACTGACTTGTTCATCCCGTGCATGTTATAGTTCAACACGAAGCTCTTGTAGCTAGGTGGCAATGATTGAAGAACTCTGTCAGTGATAGCCTCTGGCGGAAGGGGCATCCCTAACTCAGCCAGACGGGTGGAGTACCCAGACATTCTGAGCACGTGATCACTGATAGACCCGTTCTCCTCCATCTTGCAAGCATAGAATTTATCGGAGATCTCATATCTCTCGATCCGGGCATTCTTCTGAAAGATAAACTTCAACTCCTGGAACATCTCATATGCTCCATGACGTTCAAAACGTCTTTGAAGTCCCGGTTCTAAGCCATACAACATTGCACATTGAACTATTGAGTAATCATCAGAACGAGCCTGCCAGGCGTTCACAACGTCTAGAGACTCAACTGGAGCGGGTGGATCACCAAGCGGTGCATCAAGGACATAAGCCTTCTGGGAAGCCGTAAGGATAATCCTTAGATTACGGGCCCAGTCCACAAAGTTACTTCCATCATCTTTCAACTTAGCTTTCTCTAGGAACGCATTAAAATTCAGGGGTGCTACTGCGCGAGCCATGATCTACAACATAAATATAGCAAAGACAACTTAGACTATTGTTCTTAGATAATGAGTTTAGTTAATCATATTTAAAAAACTCCCACTCAAATTGACATCCCTCCGATCATTCGAGTGTAACATGATCCAAATCCACCAACTCAAGTCCGATCATCACGTGAGTTGAGGTGGTTTCAATGGTGAACATCTTCATGTTGATCATATCTACTATATGACTCATGTTCGACCTTTCGGTCTCTTGTGTTCCGAGGCCATGTCTGTACATGCTAGGCTCGTCAAGTTTAACCCGAGTGTTCCGCACGTGCAACATGGCTTGCACCCGTTGTATGCGAACGTAGAGTCTATCACACCCGATCATCACGGCGTGTCTCGAAACGACGAACTTTCGCAACGGTGCACACTTGGGGAGAACACAATTTATCTTGAAATTTAAGTGAGGGATCACCTTATAATGCTACCGTCGTCCTAAGCAAAATAAGATGCATAAAAGGATTAACATCACATGCAAATCATAAGTGACATGATATGGCCATGAACTTGTGCTTTTGATCTCCATCTCCAAAGCACCGGCATGATCTCCATCGTCACCGGCATGACACCATGATCTCCATCATCTTGATCTCCATCAACGTGTCGCCATAAGGTTGTCGCGCCGACTGATGCTTCCACGACTATAGCTAACGTTTAGCGATAAAGTAAAGCATTACATAGCGCTTAATGATTGACACGCAGGTCATACAATAATTAAAGACAACTCTATGGCTCCTGCCAGTTGCCGTACTCATCGACATGCAAGTCGTGATATTCTATACAAAACATGATCATCTCATACATCACATATATCTCATCATGTAATTGGCCATATCACATCACAACATACCCTGCAAAAACAAGTTAGATGTCCTCTAATTGTTGTTGCAAATTTTACGTGGCTGCTACGGGTTTGCAAGAACCGTTCTTACCTACGCAAAACCACAACGTGGTGTAGTGATTGCTTTTTGATCTTCTAAAAGAACCCTCTTCATTGAACCGATTCAACTAAAGTGAGAGAGACAGACACCCGCCAGTCACCTTTATGCAACAAGTGCACGCAGCGGTAAAACCAGTCTCGCGTAAGCGTACGCGTAATGTCGGTCCGGGCCGCTTCATCTCACAATACCGCTGAATCAAGTATCAACTAGTAACGGCAAGCAATATGTATACACCCACGCCCACAACTCGTTTGTGTTCTACTCGAGATCTCATCTACGCATAGACCTGGCTCATGATGCCACTGTTGGGGAACGTTGCATGGGAAACAAAAATTTTCCTACGCACACACAAGATCTATCCATGGTGATGAGCATCTACGAGAGGGAGAGTGAATCTACATACCCTTGTAGATCGCTAAGCGGAAGCGTTAATAAACGCGGTTGATGTAGTCGAACGTCTTCGCGATCCAAATCGCCGAGCGTCCCGCGATCCAATCACGATCCTTCCGATCTAGTGCCGAACGGACGGCACCTCCGCGTTCAACACACGTACGGCTTGATGACGCCTTCACCTCCTCGATCCAGCGAGCGATGATGAAGTAGTGGTTGAGTTCCAGCAGCACGACGGCGTGGTGATGGTGGTGAGGAACAATCTCTGCAGGGCTTCGCCAAGCGCTACGGAGATTATGACGGAGGAACTAGAGGGCTAGGGTTGCCGGCACACGGCTTGGGAAATCCTGATGTATCCCGTGTGCTAGCACTGCCCCTCTATTTATATGTTGAGCCTTGGGGTCTAAACTTGGAGTAAAAGCCTCCTCCGGGTCGGTTTTGCCCGCACAAGGTCGGTTTGGCCCGCAGGGAAAGAGTCCAACTCGGACCCCTGCCGAATCGTGCACAGCCGCACACAAGCGGTAGTACCGCTTCACACAAGCGGTAGTACCGCTTGGGCGGTAGTACCGCTTCACACAAGCGGTAGTACCGCTCGGGCGGTAGTACCGCTTCACACAAGCGGTAGTACCGCTCCGGCGGTAGTACCGCTTACGCGGCAGCAAAACTACTTTTGCACTTTCCAATACCTTGTGGGTTTTATCCTTTTGGCTCATATAAAGTGTTGCTGCACCCGAACACTTCGGTAAACATCCGGAACCCCTTCCGGTGAACTCCGTAACCCTTCCGGAGATCAAAACACTATTATCACATATATCAATCTTTACCTCCGGACTATTCCGGAGATCCTCATCATGTCCGGGATCTTATCCGGGACTCCGAACAACTTTCGGTCACCAACATAATAACTCAATTATACTAATCGTCACCAAACGTTAAGTGTGTAGACCCTGCGGGTTCGAGAACTATGTAGACATGACCGAGACACCTCTACGGCCAATAACCAATAGCGGGACCTGGATGCCCATATTGGCTCCTACATATTCTACGAAGATCTTTATCGGTCGAACCTCTATGTCAAGGATTCAGTTAATCCCGTATGCTGTTCCCTTTGTTCTTCGGTATGTTACTTGCCCGAGATTCGATCGTCGGTATCACTATACCTAGTTCAATCTCGTTACCGGCAAGTCTCTTTACTCGTTCCGTAATACAAGATCTCGTGGCTAACACTTTTAGTCACATTGCTTGCAAGGCTCATTGTGATGTTGTATTACCGAGTGGGCCCTGAGATACCTCTCCGTCATACGGAGTAACAAATCCCAGTCTTGATCCATGCCAACCCAACAGACACCCTCGGAGATACCTGTAGAGCACCTTTATAGTCACCCAGTTACGTTGCGACGTTTGATACACACAAGGTATTCCTCCGGTGTTAGTGAGTTGCATGATCTCATGGTCAAAGGAACAGATACTTGACATGCAGAAAACAATAGCAATAAACTGACACGATCAAATGCTACGTTTACAGTTTGGGTCTTGTCCATCACATCATTCTCCTAATGATGTGATCCCGTTATCAAATGACATCTCATGTCCATGGCTAGGAAACCTTAACCATCTTTGATCAACAAGCCAGTCAACTAGAGGCTTACTAGGGACAAAGTGTTGTCTATGTACCCACACATGTATTTGAGTTTCCAATCAATACAATTATAGCATGGATAATAAACGATTATCATTAACAAGGAAATATAATAATAACCAATTTATTATTGCCTCTAGGGCATATTTCCAACATGTTACCATCGGCGTCGGGCTGGCCGATGCTGAAAGAAGCCCTATCATGGCCCTTGTATATGTACTTGTAAAGGTATTTGACGGCCTTTATGCTGGAGCAGACCTCAACGTTGATGTCGCAATTGAACATCCTCAGAAGGTAAGGGTTATAAGGCACAACCCATCTGTTGTCCATCATTTTACCCCGGACCTTAGCCCGACGACCATCATCTCTACGCCGATAAACTGGGTATGAGTCCTTGCCCTGTGCCGTGTTTTCATTGAACGGCCGTGGGTATCTGCACTTGCACTCGTTCTGCTGCATGCACACATTTTTGGGGTTGAGAGCACCGCATGGTCCGTGCATCATATGTTTGACCACCAAGGCGTAGAGTTCAGGATACTTCTGCTTGTCTGGGAGCTCGGCGGAAATGAGTCGGTCGTACTGCTCCGGAACGACAAGCTTATATGCAGAATCCATGATCAACAGAAAGTGTGCGTGGGGGAGGCCCCTCTTCTGGAACTCGACTACATATACATACGCGACAACAACACCCAGGATATGCTTCTTGAACAACATCTCTTTCATAGCCTCTAGCTTGTCATGGAACACACGAGCCACAAGATCAGGTCGGTCTTGCGATGTCTGACTAGGAAACAACTCATTCGATATCTCTTCCCAGTTAGGGTTGCAGGTCATGGTCAAGAAGATGTCAGGCTTCCCGTATGTATGGACAATTGCCATGGCATCCATATGCCTCCGCTTCATGTCGCGGTCGCCACCTGGGTACGTTCCAGGGAGCACTATCCTTACCCCAACAGCGCTTGCTCGCGTCTCCCCGGATGTGATCGCATCAACAACTCCTTTATATAGGTCGGCACGGATCTTTGTCCGGTTCTTCCTATACCATTTCAACCTACAACTCTCAATCTTGATGTACATGTCGACCCCCCCATTGTTGGAGCAATCGTGCTCCACAGAGTATGGGATTGAATAACGCAGGCCATGTCTGCAGCCTGTAACAGTAGTAGTCTCTTACGGAGACGCATAACCTGCTATTCCCCTCTGCAAATGGACGAGCAACACGAAAATTAGGATTCATATGAGAATTATACTATTTATCAGAACGACAGAATACGCATAAGGCCTACCTGCGTCCCCCTCATCAGCATGGCCCCCTCTTGGTTGTTGTACAACCTCCCAAGGGACATTATGTTTAGGTAGTTTCGGATGCCAACCGAGCTCCCCCCCTTGGATAGAAGAGGGGGTAAGACAGCGGATCGTATGAGCCATCAGTCGCATGTATACTGTGCCTCTGGTTGTCGTTGCCGCAAAGTGTAATTCTACGATCAAACCTCTTCGCTAGGTCTGTGCCCTCCACCCAGATTGCCGCGACCTCAGATGACACCGGTCTATTATATTTTCGTTGGTCTAGCCTCTGATCGGTGTTGAGGTCTATTCTGTAATCGTCGAGGTTGTCCTTATGCGCACCCAAACTCCTAAACTGTTGGGAGTAAGGGTTTTCCCTAAGTATGTCCACTAACTTTCTGACGACATTCTGGTCCAATTGCTTGGTGGCAGCCTTGCGATGGGTTAGGTCAGGGTCGTTGTCGTAGAAGTACAACTGGAGATGCTCTGGACGGGAGCTTGGCCCAAAGGAATGAACGTTGTGGTGGATGGTGACGTGCGCCCGGAACGTGTACACCCCAGATTTCATGTTTGTGTAGTTTTCATCGAGGCTGATGCCGAGGGTTGTGAAGGAGAAGTGGCCGTTGAAGAACCGTATGTTCTCCCGAAAATGCCTAGAGTCCGCATCCGAGCAGGACCAAAGCCTCATTAGCTCTGGGATGGGCTCTGGTTCCTTCATCTCGATCTGCCCATTGCGACAGCAGAATCCAGGGGTCTCGGACTCAAACTTCTTGGCCTTGCAGTGCTCGCAGTTCGCGGCGTGCTTAAGGATGTGCGTGCTGTCTGGGAGGTTCGAGTAGACATAGTCAAGAGGATCAATGTCGATAGAGGTATCCTCACTCAAGTCTCCTCCTTCGTCCTGATCTGTGTCATCAGCATCCGAGCCTGTAGGCAATGTTTCTAAATAGTGTGATACCCGGGATGTGCATTTTAAATTAAATGGTAAGAGTGTGGATCTTGCACAAGCGGGTGGACATACCTTCACCAGCAAACAGGTAATACTCATCGTCAAAGAGGTTGTCAGGGTTGGCATTATCATCCATGAGACGGCTAAGGTACGCGTCGATGTCGTCTGCCCCGGTGCCAAACAAATAAATGCCAAACCAATAAATAAGGGTTCAGTTTTAAGGGACACAAGAAGGAGGGTAAAGATGGGAGTGTTACCTTCAGTTCTGATTGCGTACTATGGCGTGCTAGATGAGGTTGACCCACCGTGTCCATCAAATCCGGTAGGTTGTCCCATTGAGCTCGTTCCCGGCATGGCGAAGGACCCCACGGGTGGGGTCTTCACCCTAGCTGCAAAGCTAGCATTACGACGATCTATCAGTGCCTTCCTTTCACCATGTGGTATGCTTTGCGTACCTCCCTTTTTCTTGCTGGTTTTATCTTGACGCATCTTCGCAGCCATACTTCCCTTGCAAGCTCGTTCTTGACTCCTACATTGAGCTCTGGACTCATGCCTCTACTCGTCAGCTACATTCTGTGCATTTGTTAGCGGATCACTATAATGATGGGTGCCATTTATCCGGTCACCCTGTATGGCATTATCTCCCAAGGTCCTGCTTAGATAGGCACCTGCACCCATCATTATCACCCATGGCACTGCTTAGTAAACAAATGTTCATTGCCTAAAGAAAGGAGGTGGAGTGAAGGTCAAAGCTTTACCATCCGTTTTGAAGGTGCTTGTGTCTGTGCGTGCTGACACAGCCATAGGAGAGCTATGTATTTGTCGATCATTGGTCCGATCCACTGAATCCATGAGGATGGCATTATCGTCAATGACATTGCAACGGTAGGCGTCTGCAGCGATGCGGAGGTATTAAATATTTGTTCAATGCTAAAGGACATAGTAAGTGGAGTAAATACAAGAGAAGACCGTCTGCTTTGAAGGTGTAGCCGGCCATGCTCGCTGAAGCTGAGGTACCTAGATCTGGACGAACCATTGCAATGGATTCAGCGCACGGGGTGTTTCGCATAGCCTTCTCGCGCTGTCTGCGCTGAGCACTCCTCTC
Source organism: Elymus sibiricus (assembly GCA_039707655.1). Taxonomy (NCBI): domain Eukaryota; kingdom Viridiplantae; phylum Streptophyta; class Magnoliopsida; order Poales; family Poaceae; genus Elymus; species Elymus sibiricus. The sequence continues at coordinate 88,996,223 of CM077676.1, forward strand.
AGACTTTAGCTCGGGTGTCAAGCTATCTCAGCGTTCTTTCCTATGCGTGCTTATGTGTTCCTTATTCAACTGGTAAGCTGATCGCCTCTGTTCGTTAATAAGGTCCCTTTGTTCTTGGGACACAACATGACCGGGGCTTGTTTAACCTTCTTTTTTCTTCCGGTACACTACCCGTCGTTTAGCGTTTATCTCATCCCTTTTTTCTTGTGATGGTACATAACCGGAACATCTTTCCTTTTCTTTTTTCGCCTTATAAGCTGCTCTTTTCCGTGCGTTTAGAATATCCCTTTTTTCATCTGCCGAGGTCCTTTTACGTTCTCCATCATCATGAACCATGTCAGCATTTGTTAGCGGAACATTGCTTTGCTGTGTGGCATTTATTACGTGATCATTGCAATCAATGAGGTCGCCCTGCACAGCATTATCACCCATGGTCCTGCTTAGGTATGCACCTGCACCCATCGTTATCACCCATGACACTGCTTAGTAATTAAATGTTCATTGCGTAAAGAAAGAAGGTGCACTGAAGATCAAAGACTTACCATCCGTTTCGAAGGTGCTTGTGTCTGTGCATGCGGACACAGCCGTGGGAGAGCTATTCACCGAATCCACGAGGTCCCTTTTTTCTACTGATGAGGTCCTGTTATGTTCTCCATCATGATGAACCGTATCAGCAGTACCTTGAACCGTACCTGATATGTTACGGTCATATATCGTGGCCTACGATGGTTCTTGTGTTCCAATCTTTACTGAAATGAGTAACCAGGCAATTCAAACCAGTGGAGAGCACCTCCAGACAATAGACATTAAGAATTACCCTTGAGGTTCTGCCGTGCGATTATACCTGGATTCCAGTTGGAGAGTCGATCAATAGTGGAGATGCTGCTAAGGGGGCGTCGGCTGGCATTTATCCCATCGATCTTTTCGTTTTCCTTGCTACGTCTGTGTTGCTTAGCAAGGTTTACCCTTTCCCAGCGAAATCCATACGGGGTAAGGTCGTGTGACGCTACCAATGTTAGAACCAATTAATAATAGTAGAAAAATCTCACCAAATATGTATGGCATTACGATAAATAATAACAAACTACTCCATACCTGACACTGGCATTGGAGTCATTCGGAAATGATGATCAACATTAGATATGTCACCAAGAGGGGCCCGGGTAGAGGTATCACCATCAGGGGTCGACACATATTTGGTGCCTCCTTATCTTCGAGAGGCATGGTTTGTCGTCGCTCAAAAATGAAATTAAACAAAACATTAGGTATTCCGGTTAGTTTACATATCTGCCTTCTTTTGATGACGAGTAGGAAATTGAATCCAAAAGAGAGCAACAACTATTATTTGTAACCACTATCCAGTAGAAACATAATGCATGTTAAATTGAAATCCAGCAGACTATATTATTTGATAACCACGCACAGTTGCTAGAATCTGTTTCCATCTCTCTCATCTGCCTCATGCTTCATTGGTTAGATCAATTTTTGGTTAATTTAATTTAGGTGTGTATTACTGGAATTGCACATATTACTCCCTACCTGACTCTTCCTTTGCTTTCTAGGCTTTCCAATTCCCATGTCAGGGAGTTTCATGTGGCACAACAAGAGATGGAAAAATACCAGGAAATTCCATCAGCGGATTCTGTTAAGTTAAATACCAGAAAAATGGCTTGCTAAGTTTGTTTGTTGTGGAATTTGTGCATAGGAAAACCTTCATTGGAATTGGAAACAGTTTATCTGTAGCAAGTTTTCCATTGGCCTGCCTCATGCTTCATTGGTTTGCAGGGGAGGTGAAGTGCCAATCAGGGAGGCAGCAGGCGGCAGGGGAGGTGAAGTGCAAATCTCTACTCCTAAGGTGGCAGGCACTTGCACTTACTGTGGTGTGGTGTGGCCGTCGCAGGGTTCGCCGATGGCCGTCGCAGGGTTCAGGCGCGCGTCTTCAACAGCGGCACGCAGTGCTGAAGCACAACTTTCCTCCCTTGTTTTGTATATGGAATTATTGAATAGATAGATAGATTGATCTCTACTAATCATACAAGATCAGTTTCCGCCCAAACAAGGGAGGAAAGTTGTGGACGTGATGAATATAGATTGATTAGATTAGAAGATAGATTAGGAAAGCGTGAAAACAAGTGAGGAAAGTTGTGGACGTGATGAATATAGATTGATTAGACTAGATAGTGTCGGGGGGATGACCCCCGGGTAGGCAAGCGGACCCGGAGCCCCTTTTCAAAAACATCGGGGCAGCCCATGCCCCTCCCCGCCAGCTGGCCAACCGGCCGACTTCCCAGCGCTAGCCGGCTAGGCCCGGCCCCGGGCCGGCTCCGGCTGTCCGCTAGCCGGCTGGCGATGGGTCGGCGGCCGTCCCATCGCGTCCGACGACAAGACAGCCCCCCACGACGGGAGAACATGCCTACAGTGCAATCCGTCTTGGGAGGGCGCGCCGACAAAGCTGCCAACCCTGTTGACCGGGACGGCCGGCGTCAGCACCTGCACGCCTCTACAGAGTGCGCACGCGCCGTCCACTCCGTGACGCTTGAGGCGACGGGCCACAGTGCCGAGCAGCCGGCGGGCCCACAGCCGGCTCCAGTCGCCGACGCCCGGGTCCCGGCGGGTGTAGTTTACCCATGTAACCCTGGGGGGTCGAGCTATAAGACCCCGCAGGAGGCCTCCATGCAGGGGGGTCGGCACCAGGTGGGATTCAGTAGCAACACACACACACACGGCCACAGGAAAGGCAGAGGAGAGAGCTAGCTCCTTCTTCCTCCTCCACCCAAACAGCTTCAGGAGCACCATTGTAACCATTGTGGCCTCTGAGCCTATCAACCCATTCGGCAGGACTAGGGGTGTTACCTCCTCGGAGGGCCCCGAACCTGGGTACGCCTTGTGTCTCCCGCACGCGCGTGCTAACCTCGCTTCCGGAACCCACCGGCGTCCTCATGCAGCCCCCCACTTTTAACCATCTCATGGCATCTGCCGTGATTTCACCACGACAGTTGGCGCCCACCATGGGGCTGCTCGCGGCGTCGACCGGAGTCAAGTTCCGGACGAGGCCCTTCACTAGCTCCGGCGAGCGCATCACGCACGGCTTGGTCCGCGCGCCTCGCGCAGCCAACTCGGATGGCTGCGACACTGCGCCTGGCGCGGACGCCGCCTGCCCCGCAGGCTGCCTCGTCGTCCCCTTTGGCGCGCTGCGCGTTTTTGTCGCGCTCGTCCCCGACGAGTACCCCAGCAAGGTACACAGCTTCGCCGACTCCCCCGTCCCCGTTGGCTGCGCCGTCTCCGACGACGTCGCAGCTCTCTGCTCCCGCACGGAGGTGCTGACCATCGGCACTAGCTCCGGATCCTCGCGCGGCAAGGAAAAGGCCATCACGGCTGCGGCCCCGGCACGGCGGGCCGACCCGCTCCGCGAGACGATCCGGAGCCTGCGAGCCCCCATCACGCCCGACGCCGACACGGCGGCCGCAGCGGCTCAGCTCAACGAGGACCGTCTGCTGGTCGAGGCCATGAAGCTCGCGGCGACGCGGCGCCGGCTGGAGTCCGCCCAGCGAGAGTACGACAGTGCCCACGGCTTCACGCCGGCCGCCGCTGAGCCCAGCCGGGTCGCGGAGGTGCGAATCCGTGGGGGCGCAATCGGCCGTGCGCTAGGCGCAGGCCGGCCCGTCTACGACACCCCTGTCAAGAACATGCGCGCGGCGCAGGTGGCCATGGCGGATCTCGAGTTCCTGGAGGGTGAGGAGCTGCTGCAGCAGCAGCAGCGCATCCGCGACCTCATCACCGCGACGAACGAGTAGCAGCAGCGTTTCGACCCGGCCCAGGCATCCGCCTCCGCCTCAGGAAAACCGGGAACCCGGAGAGGGCCCTTCGGGACACGCAGCAGGCGTCTTCCCCTGAAGGCAGCACCAGCCGATCTGGCCAGCGCCGGGCAAGCCGGAGCCGGCACAACCGAGTCGCGACGGCCGGCGACGGCATTGCCGACGAGACTGCCAGCAACGACCGGGTGCGGCAGCCGGAACTTCCTCCCCCGCAGCCTCGGCGACCCCGGCCGGCTTCCGCCGGCGCGGTGCCACGCGGCCCCGTCGCAAGCCGGCTGGGCCCCCGCGAGCCCTACGACGACGCTGACGCCCGCCACCGTATCGACCGGCTGGCGCGGTCCACGCTTCTCGAGGAGGAGAGCTCTGTCGGCCCGGCGTGCTTTGGCCCCCGCATTCGCGAGGAGCCCTTCCCCAAAGGCTTCTCGCTGCCCCGCGAATCCCCAAAGTACAGCGACGTCTCCAAGCCGGAGGACTGGCTGACTGACTACACCACGGTCGTCGGCATCGCCGGCGGCAACCGGCGCGTGGCGGTCCATTACGTCCCCCTCATGCTGCTTGGCTCGGCCCGGACATGGCTCAACAGCCTGAGGGCCGGCAGCGTCAACTCCTGGTTGGACTTCGAGGATGCATTCATACGCAACTTCACCAGCACGTACAAGCGACCGGGTTGGCCTCGCCAGCTATCCATGTGCGTTCAGAGCCCGGGCGAGCCTCTCCGCGATTTCCTCACGCGGTGGACCGAGCTGCGCAACTCCTGCGAAGGTGTCCACGAAGTGCAGGCCGTCCAGTACTTTGTCGATGGGTGCCGAGACGGCACCCTGCTCAAGCACCACCTAATGTGCGACGAGCCGGACACCCTGGCGGAGCTCATGGCGGTGGCAGACAAGTATGCCACGGCCGACTCCGCGATGCGTGTAAAGATCACCGTCGACGCAGACGGCAAGCCGGTCCCGGTCCAGCCGGCCACCCCAAAGCCGGCTGGCGAAACCAACCAGCGCCGGCAAGACAACAACAACAACAACAAGCGGAAGGCCGAACAGCCGGCTCCTCACTACGGCAACCAGCAAGTGGCCGCCGTGTCAGAGGAGCAGCCGGCCGAGCAAGGCGGCATCAGGCGACAGCGCACCGGCAAGACGGCATGGCAGCCCAAGTTCTCCTTCGAGCAGATGCTGGATGCCCCGTGCAAGCACCACAGCGGTGCGAAGCCTTCCACGCACACGCGCCGGAACTGCAGCATCACCCAGCGCCTGATGCGTGGCGATTTCCTGCCACCACCGCCCGGTCCCGACCCACAGCTACCGCCGCCTCCCCCGCCGCCTCCGTCAGCCGGTGCTCTCGCCAACAACCCCTATCCGCAGCAGGATGCGGCCTACGTCATCTTCACCAGCAAAGGCGACGACAAGCACAGCAAGCGCAAGTACCAGCATGAGGTAAACGCTGTCGTCCCCCCGGTCCCCCAGTACATGCACTGGTCCGACCGTCCCGTCAGCTGGACCCGAGAGGACCACCCGGCCGTGATGCCCACGCCGGGCGGCTACGCGCTCGTCCTCGACCCCACATTCGTCGCTGAGAAGCGCACCTGCCACTTTTCGCGGGTGCTGATCGACGGCGGCAGCAGCATCAACATCCTCTACCGCGACACCATGGTCAAGCTCGGCATCGAGGAGGGCCAGCTGCAGCCCACCCAGACGGTGTTCCACGGCATCGTGCCAGGCGCCTCGTGCTCCCCCATCGGCCGGGTGCGGCTGGACGTGCTGTTCGGCACCAGCGCCCATTTCCGCCGCGAGCCGATCTGGTTCGAGGTGGTCAACTTCGCCAGCCCCTACCACGCGCTTTTGGGCCGACCCGCCATGGCCAAGTTCATGGTGGTCCCCCACTACGCCTACCTCAAGATGAAGCTGCCGGGTCCCAAGGGCATCATCACCATCATCGGCGATTACAAGAAGTCCCTGGAGTGCGCCAAAGCCGGCTCCAAGCTGGCCGAGTCGCTGGTCATCGCCGAGGAGAGGCGCCAGCTCGACCGTCTTGTCGCGCTGGCTGGGGAGCAGCCGGTCATGCCGGCTCAGCTCAAGCAGCCGGCCGATGAGGGGTCCTTCAAGCCGGCCAAGGGCACAATGAAGGTTTCGCTCAACCCGTCTAACCCCAACTCCAACGAATACGTCGTCGTGGGCTCCGGCCTCGATAGCAAATAGGAAGGCGAGCTCGTCGACTTCCTCCGTGAGAATCGGGATATCTTTGCATGGTCCCCTAAAGACATGCCGGGTGTTCCGAGGAAGTTCGCCGAGCACAAACTCCACGTCCGGTCGGATGCCAAGCCGGTCCGGCAGCCGCTACGCCGCTTCTCCGAGGAGAAGCGAAGAACCATTGGCGAAGAGATCGCCCGGCTGCTCAAAGCCGGATTCATTATGGAAGTGTTCCACCCCGAGTGGCTGGCGAACCCGGTCCTCGTCCTGAAGAAGAACGGCACTTGGCGCATGTGTATCGACTACACAAGCCTGAACAAGGCCTGCCCCAAGGACCCGTTTGCCCTACCCCGGATCGACCAAGTCATCGACTCCACGGCCGGCTGCGAGCTTCTGTCCTTCCTGGACGCTTACTCCGGCTACCACCAGATCAAGCTAGACCCAGCGGATGCCCTCAAGACATCCTTCATCACCCCCTTCGGGGCATATTGCTACATCACCATGTCGTTCGGCTTGAAGGACGCCAACGCCACCTTCCAGCGCTGCATGCAAAAATGCCTCCTGCCTCAGATCGGCCGGAACGTGCATGTCTACATCGACGACATCGTGGTGAAGACCAAGCAGCACCTCACCCTCCTCGAGGATCTCAGGGAGACGTTTGCCAATCTGCGCCAATTCCAGATCAAGCTCAACCCGGAGAAGTGCGTTTTCGGCGTACCAGCCGGCCAACTCCTCAGTTTCCTCGTCTCGGAGCGCGGCATTGAGGCCAACCCGGAGAAGATCAAGGCCATCGATCGCATGCGCAAGCCGGCCCGGCTGCGCGATGTCCAGAAGTTCACCGGCTGCTTGGCCTCTCTCAGCCGGTTCGTCAGCCGGCTAGGGGAGAGGGCCCTGCCCCTATATCAACTAATGAAGAAGACGACGCCGTTCGAGTGGTCCGACCAGGCGGACGAAGCTTTCCGTGACCTAAAGCGCATGCTCTCCACCACGCCCGTCTTGGCCGCGCCGGCTGAGAAGGAGCCGCTCCTGATGTACATCGCGGCAACCACCCGCGTGGTCAGCGTGGTGCTGGTGGTAGAGCGCCCCGAGGAAGGCAAGGCACAGCCGGTCCAGCGCCCTGTGTACTACCTAAGCGAGGTCCTCTCCACCTCCAAGCAGAACTACCCACACTACCAGAAGATGTGCTACGGCGTCTACTTGGCCGCCAAGAAGATGAGGCAGTACTTCCAGGAGCACGCCATTACCGTGGTGAGCACGGCCCCCATCGGCGAGATCATGGGATGCCGAGACGCCTCTGGCCAGATCGCCAAATGGGCCATCGAGCTAGCCGGCCACACCATCCACTACGAGCCTCGCACCGCCATCAAATCGCAGGCGTTGGCCGACTTCCTCATCGATTGGGCGGAGACCCAGTACTTGCCGCCGGCTCCTGACGCAACGCACTGGCGCATGCACTTTGACGGCTCGAAGATGGCCTCCGGCTTGGGAGCCGGCATCGTGCTCTCCTCCCCCAAAGGCGACCGGCTGCCCTACGCGCTTCAAATACACTTCGCCGCCTCCAACAACGTCGCCGAGTACGAAGCCATCGTCCACGGCCTCCGGCTGGCCAAAGAAATCGGCATCCGGCGCATCCTCTGCTTCGGCGATTCCGACCTGGTGGTTCAGCAAGCCTCTGGCGAGTGGGACGCCAGGGACTCCAACATGGCTAGCTACCGCAACCTGGTCCAGCAGATGACCGGCAGCTTCGACGGCTGCGAGTTCCTCCACGTCCCCCGAAACAAGAACGAGGCGGCGGATACTCTAGCCAAGCTCGGCTCCAGCCGGCAAACAATCCCCACCGGCGTCTCCCTCGAGCACCTGCGCAAGCCGTCCATCAAGCCGTCTCCGGATTCGGAATCCATCTTCGTCCCGGCCGACCCAACAGTCCCCCGCTCCGACTCGGGGGCTGCCGGATCCGGCTTGCGAACAGCCGACCCGACCCTGGGAGCTGCCGTCTTGGACCCAACCCCGGGGGATGCCGCCTCCGGCTCGGGGACTGCCAGCGACATCCCGGGAACTGCCATCTCGATCCCGGACGCCACCACCACTCACCCAGCCTCAGGGGCTGCCGGATCCGGCTCGGGGGTTGCCGGCCCCAGCTCGCCGCCTCCCGACCCGGCCGAACCCGCGCAAGTGGCCGTCCTCACGGTGCTGGAGGCACCGTCTTGGGCCCGACCGATCCTCGCTTTCCTTACAAACGGCGAGCTCCCGGCGAACGAGGACGAGGCTCGGCAGGTGCAGCGCCGGGCCTCCGCCTATAGCATCATCAACCGCGAGCTCGTCAAGCGCAGCACAACCGGCGTCTTCCAGCAATGCGTCGAGACGGCCAGGGGCCTCGAGATCTTGCTCGATATCCACCAGGGCGAGTGCGGGCACCATGCCGCCTCCCGGTCTCTGGTGGCCAAAGCATTCCGTCACGGCTTCTACTGGTCAACGGCGCTGAAGGACGCCGAGGAGCTGGTCCTTAAGTGCAAGGGCTGCCAGCATTTCAAGGCCCAGAGCCACCAGCCGGCTGCGGCACTCCAAACCATCCCCATCGCGTGGCCCTTCGCCGTCTGGGGCCTCGACATGGTGGGACCGTTCAAAACCGCTCGGGGCGGCATGACACACCTTCTGGTGGCCGTCGACAAATTCACCAAGTGGATCGAGGCAAGGCCGATCAAGAAGCTCGACGGCCCCACGGCCGTCAAGTTCATCAAAGACATCGCTGTCCGTTACGGCATCCCCAACATCATCATCACCGACAAAGGCACCAACTTCGCCAAAGGCGCGCTGGCGCGCTACTGCTCCGTCTCCGGCATCCGGCTTGACCTGGCCTCCGTCGCACATCCTCAGTCCAACGGCCAAGCGGAGCGGGCAAACGGCCTCATCTTGGCCGGCATCAAACCGCGACTCGTCGAGCCCCTCATGCGATCACCCGACAGCTGGATCGACGAGCTGCCGGCCGTCCTATGGAGTCTTCGAACCACCCCCAACCGCTCAATCGGCTTCACCCCATTCTTCGTCGTCTACGGGGCCGAGGCGATCATCCCCACGGATATCGAGTTCGACTCACCTCGGGTCACCCTGTACACGGAAGTGGAAGCCGAAGCCGCACGCCAAGACGGCGTCGACCTGCTCGAAGAGGCGCGCCTGCTGGCCCTCAGCCGGTCGGCCATTTATCAACAGAACCTGCGCCACTACCACATCAAGAAGATCAAGCCCCTCGCTTTCCGTGAGGGCGACCTCGTGCTCCGGCTGATCCAGTGAACAGCCGGCCATCACAAGCTATCCTCCCCATGGGAGGGCCCCTTCATCATCAGCAAGGCCTTGCGCAACAACGCGTACTACCTCATCGACGCGCAAAAGCGAAGCAACCGCAAGAGAGACGCCTCCGGCAAAGAGACGGAACGCCCCTGGAACGCGGAGCTCCTCCGTCCGTTTTACAGTTGAACCATGTATGTATGTATTACTACCCCTTTTGAACTTAATGAAAGCAGCGGGTCCCCCGGGCGACACTCGGGGGCTACCTTTTCATCTCTATCGAGTTCTTGCGCACTTTACCGCATTGGCCTCCCTCCCACCGGGTCGGCTCGGGGGCTCGCCGTCTGGCCCGCGCCGCGTTCTCCTCAACCCGGTCAGTAACGTGCGCGCCGCTAAAAGGCCCCCTCTCCGCCATAAGCCACAGACCGGCTCCCGGCTGTTCAAGGCTGGCAAGAGCCAAAGGCTGCAAGCGTCCTCACGCGAAAAATGGCTAAGTACGAACGCACGGCTCGGCCAACCCGGCCTTCTCCCTCAACTCTCCGCTGCACACCCCGGCTGCGCTACAGCCGGCTTCGCCGCCTGCAGCCAGCCGACCCAGTGGGTGCTTCGCTTGCGCTCAAATCCTAAGGCCTAAGTACTAATCGCTCTCCCCCGAGCCCGGCTCCCCGTCCCAGCTACAGACCGGCTCCCAGCTGTCCAGCTGGCGGGGAGGAGGACGAAAGCGGGAGTGAGTAAGAAAACGGCTAAGGGAAAAGAACAAAGGCGAAACCGCCAGACGGCAAGCACAAGCATACAAGAGAAACATGTTTTCATATATACAGCCAGGCCCGCGGCCGGTGGTTCATTACAATTAATTCACACCCTCCAGTGGGTGTACTTGCCGACTAACAAAAGTTCCGAGTTCAAAAGAAACAGGAAAAATAATAGCCCTAAGCTGCGGCCTCGTCGGCATCACTCGGCGCCGGGTTATCCGTGGTGGCGGTGTCGTCTAGCTCACCAGCGTCGTCGTCCGCGTCGGCGCCCGTCTCGGCCGAGCTGCCCTCCGGGTCCTCGAGCTCCAGGCCGAAGTCATCGGCGGGAAGCTCCGTGCCGTCCGGTGCCCGCTCCGGCACGAACTCCCCATACGGGGCGAACGACGCAATGTCCCTAGCCCGCACGGCGATCGCCGTCGCCCGCTCCACCAAGTCCGCCTCCGCCCCAGCCCTCCGGGCGCGCAGCTGATCCAAGCGGATGGTCGGGTACCAAGACAGCACGACCCCGAGCGCCATGTCCGCGCCGGCTCGAGCTGCGGAGGCCCTCCATGCGTTGAGTCGCGCCGCGCCGGCCTCCAGCCAACGCGCCAGCCGGCTCACGCTGCTCGGCGCCACCGCACCCGGCCAGAGGGCGGCCACCATCGACAAACCGGCTTCGAATAGTCGGTTCATCCGGCGCTCCACCGCCTCCAAGCGAGCCTTGGCGGCCACGGTGATCTCCACCACCGACCAGGCGGCGTACTCCTCGATGGCGGCTCCCGCGGCCATCTGCTCCTGCCGGTGGGCATTCACCGCCGCCTCGGCCGACCCTTGGGTCTCGGGGAAGAACCCTGGAAGAGAAGGGGAAGAAAATTGACCAAGACGCCAAAGGACGGAAAACAGAAAGAAGCAAGAGACGCAAGTAAAAACGCTTACGTGTGAGGAGCTCGTCGATGTAGAGCGCGTCCTGCAGCGCCTCCCTCTCCCTCACCGCCAGCGCATTGGCGCTACGGTCGCGGTCCGCTTGAAGCTGAGCGACCTCCTCGGCGGCCTTCTTCGCCACCTCCTCCTGCCGCGCCGCCGCTTGACGGCGCTCCTCAGCTAGCCGGTCCAGCTCGGCCTTATGGGCGGCGGCGGCCTCGTCCCTCTCCCGGACTGCCCGGGCCGCCTCCTCCTGCAGCCGGTCGCGCTCCGCGGCTGCCTGGTCACGGAGCTGGCCGGTTTCCGCCAGCTGGCGCCGGAGCGCCTCCACCTCCCCCGGGTCAACTGCGGCGGCTGCGCATCCGGACCCGGATTCCGGTCAGAAGCCGGACGAGAAAGCAAAACAAGAAGCAAAGAAGATCCGATCCGGCTGCTGAGCAACCGGCCTGAATCTCGGGGGCTACACCCAGTGGGAGCGCTGGCGCGCCCCCACTGGAGGAATGCAAGAAAGAAGTTCGAAAAATACCTCTGGCCTGGCGAAGCTCCCCCTCCTTGGCCGCCAGCTGGTCCCTGACCGTGCGGTACCGGCCCAGGAGGCGGTTGTACGCCGTCACCCGCTGGTCGTAGATGGACTGCAAAGAAGCAAGTCAGCATGCGGATGCCTGAGAAGGCCCGACCCGCCTGCTACGCAGCCGGCCCGGGCCTCGGGGGCTACACCCAGTGGGTGCGCTGACGCGCCCCCACTGGAAAGTGACCAAGCCGGTCAAAAAGAGCAAAAAGGAAACAAAAAGCAAGAAAGCATGAAGGGCAAAAGAGCTCACCGCGAAGGTCTGCTCCAGCTGTCGCAGCCGGCCGCTCTTCGCCTGGGCGAAGCTCTGCCACTTGCTGTGGTGGTTGGCGATCTGCAGCCGCAGAGAGTCCACCGCCGCATCCAGCTCACTCCGGGGGGCGCCGCTCGTCGCCTCGCCGGAGCTCGCCGCCCAGGTCCGCTGCGGCTGAACCGCGGACCAGGCACTGGTCCCACTGCTGGCCGGCCTCAGTTCGAGGCTAAGCCCCGCGGCTCGCGGCTCCGCCGTCACCAGGGCGCGTGAGCTCCCCGGCGCGGTCTCCGTCCTTGGTGGCGGTGCTCCTCCTCCGCTCGGCGCGGCCTCCGGCTCGCGGTCCCCTCCGCCTCCGCCTCCGGCTCCATCGGCCGGGTCTACAGCCGGCAGCACCTCCTGGTCGGCCGTCGGGTCGGCCTCCGGCTCGTGGTCGCCGGATTCGCCGCGGCCGGCTACTTCCTCGGCGGCCGCACGGGCATCCACCTCTGCCCGGCGGGCCGAGTCATGCACTGCCTTGGAGCAATGCTCCGCGATCGGCGACGGCGGTAGCGACGACGCCGTCCACTCCGGCCACGCGGTTTCCTCCGCAACCCGCCGCCGTCTTGCCACGACCTCGGCCACGGCGGCGCTCCACGCCTTGGCTGAAGCCTCAGCCATCTCCTTCTTGGCCGCGTCCCGGGCCCTCCAGGCGTCCCGCTCGGTGTCCTCCAAGGCGGAGCCAGATTGGCGGGCCGCAAGCGCCTCTTCGGTGGTCTCCGCCACCTCGCGCTCCTCCATGCCGCTCTGGCCCCGTCGCCGGTCGGCCTCCTCCGCGGTTGCCGCTGCCGCAGCCGCCTCCGCCAGCTCGAGCGCACTCCTGGACGGTGCACGAGGGAGATGAAGAAGAATAAAAGAAAAGAAAAGAGAAGAGAACAACAGCAGCAGCGGAAAATATGGCAACGACTCAATTGCAAAAGAAAACTTACCCTATGACCACGGGAACCGCCCGCGTCGGGCCCACCGGCGGCGCCGTCCGGCGCGCCTTCTTGGCGGACCTCTTCAGGACGCCCGTCTGCGCCGCAGCAGGGCGCTTCGCAGCCGGCCGCGCCTCGACCGGCTGCTTCCCGTGCGGCCGGCTTGATCCCGCCGGCTCCCCGGCCTCCCTCCTTTGCCGCCCCCTGGGGGCGGCCCCGTCGCCCGCCTCCGCGTCCTGAGGAGCTGCATCGCCCGTCCCGTCCTCGTCATCTTCGTCGTCATCCGGCCATTCGCGCAAAGCATCCGGGATCAGAGACTTACCGGCTTGAGCGGAGCCGCCGGCTTCCGCGTCCGCGAGGTGCTCCTCGCCGCCTTTGGCTCCCGCGTTGCCGGCCTCCTCGTCCTCCGGGTCCGACTGATCCCGGTCCGGCTGCAGAACCATGGGACTCGGGCCGTCATGTACCAGCTGGCTCGGGAAGCGCTGCAGCCGGCCCAGGGGGTCAGGGCGCATGAGAAGGGCGGACATGGCAAAGAACAGAGACCAGACACTCACTGCTGGCGCCGGGTCATTCCAGCTGTACGGCTCCTTGCCGAACCGCCACTCCTTCACCTTGAGCCCGACAGTGGAGACGTCGTTGACGCGCACGGCGATCTCCTCCACCGTCAGCTCCTTCGTCGACAGCCGGCAGGGGTCGCGCCGGCCGCTCATATCGCAGATCCGGTGTGGCCGCCTCTGCAGCGGCAGCACCCGGCGACCGATGAAGGCGGCGATGAGGTCCACGGCGGTGAGCCCCTCACGGTCCGTCATCTCCTTGACCCGGCGGCAGATCCCCATGATCTCCGCGGACGGGCTCTTTGGGTTGTGCCCCCAGTTCAGCTTCTCGGCCGGGGGCACATCGACGAAGGGAGGGAGGTTGATGCGGTCGTTGGCCGGGTCCGCGTTCTTCACGTAGAAGAAGGATTTCTGCCACTTCTTGGCGGAGTCCTCGAGCGGCAGCTTCGGGAAGGGACCCGTCGTCCGGGTAACCGGCACGGCTGCCCCGCACTCGGACATGACGCCGGCGGAGGCGCCTTGCTGCTTGAGGTAGAACAGCCGGCACCATAGCTCCACGTACGGGAGGATGCCGACGTAGCCCTCGCACAGCGTTGCGAATCCGGCGAGCTGAAGAATGGCGTTCGACCCCAGATGGTGTGGCTGGAGACCGAAGTACGTGAGGAAGCGCCTGAAGAAGACACTCGCTGGAAGCCCGAGCCCGCGGAGGAAGTCGGTGTAGAACACCACCACTTCGCCGCTCCGCGGTTCCGGCGCCGTCTCCTCGCCGGGCGCGCGCGCCTCCACCTCCACCGCCGGCGGCAGCCGCCGCGTGCGGCGAAGATATTCAATGTCGTCATCGGTGACCACCGACCCCTCCCACGAGCCCTTCGGCGGCGCCATTGGCAAAAGCGGGAGAACCGCGGTCGAGGAAGAAAGAAAACAGTGGCGGTGGAGCAAGGAGGCAACGGCCGCGCGAGTGTCGCGGCGCGGTGCGGTGGCGTGCCTAGCGGACAGCGGCGCGCGGGCGACGGCGTACGGCGGTGGTGTGCACGAGAAGGAAGATGGGGAGGCAGAGGCGAAGCAAGGCAGAGGAACGAATGCCTCGGCCTCTCCCCCTCCCTTCCCATTTAAAGACCCCGGTCGAACGTGGGGGAGTGGGATCGTTTGCGCCCATGATCCCCACTCCCCCGCCATGCGCGGGCGCGTTAAAGACGTGCCTTAACTGCCTCGAGAATTCCAACAGGCGCGCGCGGCCGCAGTAAATCCCGCGCGCGGGCCGAGGCCACGGCCTGGTGGGACCCAGCCCGCCGCGACGTCTCGTCACGCGCGTGGCCTGGCAGGCCTCTTCGGCCGCTGGGTTGCACGTGGCGGGATTTCGTCTGGCGACCGGCGCGCTCCCCCGTACCGGCATGGCCAGCCAGCCGAACCAATCGTACTCCGGTGAAATCAAGTATCTCAACCCGGCTCCCAGAAGCCGGCGAGCGGCGACTTCGAGCCGGCACATCCTCGCCACGCAACCGCGCTCCTTCGGGGAGAGGGTAAGCTGCAAAGCCTCCCCCGCTTGGAGCCGGCGAGCCTTTACAGCTTCGGGGACTACTGTCGGGGGGATGACCCCCGGGTAGGCAAGCGGACTCGGAGCCCCTTTTCAAAAACATCGGGGCAGCCCATGCCCCTCCCCGCCGGCTGGCCAACCGGCCGACTTCCCAGCGCTAGCTGGCTAGGCCCGGCCCCGGGCCGGCTCCGGCTGTCCGCTAGCCGGCTGGCGATGGGTCGGCGGCCGTCCCATCGCGTCCGACGACAAGACAGCCCCCCATGACGGGAGAACATGGCTACAGTGCAATCCGTCTCAGGAGGGCGCGCCGGCAAAGCTGCCAACCCTGTTGACCGGGACGGCCGGCATCAGCACCTGCACGCCTCTGCAGAGCGCGCACGCGCCGTCCACTCCGTGACGCTCGAGGCGACGGGCCACAGTGTCGAGCAGCCGGCGGGCCCACAGCCGGCTCCAGTCGTCGACGCCCGGGTCCCGGCGCGTGTAGTTTACCCATGTAACCCTGGGGGGTCGAGCTATAAGACCCCCCAGGAAGCCTCCATGCAGGGGGGTCGGCACCAGGTGGGATTCAGTAGCAACACACGCATACACGTCCATAGGAAAGGCAGAGGAGAGAGCTAGCTCCTTCTTCCTCCTCCACCCAAACAGCTTCAGGAGCACCATTGTAACCATTGTGGCCTCTGAGCCTATCAACCCATTCGGCAGGACTAGGGGTGTTACCTCCCCGGAGGGCCCCGAACCTGGGTACGCCTTGTGTCTCCCGCACGCGCGTGCTAACCTCGCTTCCGGAACCCACCGGCGTCCTCACGCAGCCCCCCACTTTTAGCCATCTCATGGCATCTGCCGTGATTTCACCACGACAGATAGATTAGGAAAGTGTGGAAACAAGGGAGGAAAGTTGTGGACGTGATGAATATAGATTGATTAGATTAGATACATTAGGAAAGCGTGGCCAGGGATAGGAAAGCGTGGTCAGGGATTGATGGTTTTTCTGTGGTGTTATTCTCCCTGGTCATTTGCCCACCGGTTTTGTAGCGGAGATGAAAAAAATCGGTGGGGATGGCGTGGGCGAGGTATCGTTCGTTGGGGAGGGCTAACGAGACAAAACGACAACGGACTCTTCCCTTAGGAGTAGAGATTTTCGCCTTATAAGCTGCTCTTCTCCGCGCGTTTAGAATATCCCTTTTTTCATCTGCCGAGGTCCTTTTATGTTCTCCATCATCATGAACCGTGTCAGCATTTGTTAGCGGAACATTGCTTTGCTGTGTGGCATTTATTACGTGATCATTGCAATCAATGAGGTTGCCCTGCACAGCATTATCACCCATGGTGGGTCCTGCTTAGGTATGCACCTGCACCCATCGTTATCACCCATGACACTGCTTAGTAATTAAATGTTCATTGCGTAAAGAAAGAAGGTGCACTAAAGATCAAAGATTTACCATCCGTTTCGAAGGTGCTTGTGTCTGTGCATGCGGACACAGCCGTGGGAGAGCTATTCACCGAATCCACGAGGTCCCTTTTTTCTACTGATGACGTCCTGTTATGTTCTCTATCATGATGAACCATATCAACAGTACCTTGGACTATACCTGATATGTTACGGTCATATATCGTGGCCTGCGATGGTTCTTGTGTTCCAATCTTTACTGAAATGAGTAGCCAGGCAATTCAAACCAGTGGAGAGCACCTCCAGACAATAGACATTAAGAATTACCCTTGAGGTTCTGCCGTGCGATTATACCTGGATTCCAGTTGGAGAGTCGATCAATAGTGGAGATGCTGCTAAGAGGGCGTCGGCTGGCATTTATCGCATCGATCTTTTCGTTTTCCTTGCTACGTCTGTGTTGCTTAGCAAGGTTTACCCTTTCCCAGCGAGATCCAAACGGGGTAAGGTCGTGTGACGCCACCACTGTTAGAACCAATTAATAATAGTAGAAAAATCTCACCAAATATGTATGGCATTACGATAAATAATAACAAACTACTCCATACCTGACACTGGCATTGGAGTCATTCGGAAATGATGATCAACATTAGATATGTCACCAAGAGGTGCCCGAGTAGAGGTATCACCATCAGGGGGTCGACACATATTTGGTGCCTCCTTATCTTCGAGAGGCATGGTCTGTCGTCGCTCAAAAATGAAATTAAACAAAACATTAGGTATTCCGGTTAGTTTACATATCTGCCTTCTTTTGATGACGAGTAGGAAATTGAATCCAAAAGAGAGCAACAACTATTATTTGTAACCACTATCCAGTAGAAACATAATGCATGTTAAATTGAAATCCAGCAGACTATATTATTTCATAACCACGCACAGTTGCTAGAATCTGTTTCCATATCTCTCATCTGCCTCATGCTTCATTGGTTAGATCAATTTTTGGTTAATTTAATTTAGGTGTGTATTACTGGAATTGCACATATTACTCCCTACCTGACTCTTCCTTTGCTTTCTAGGCTTTCCAATTCCCATGTCAGGGAGTTTCATGTGGCACAACAAGAGATGGAAAAATACCAGGAAATTCCATCAGCGGATTCTGTTAAGTTAAATACCAGAAAAAATGGCTTGCTAAGTTTGTTTGTTGTGGAATTTGTGCATAGGAAAACCTTCATTGGAATTGGAAACAGTCTATCAGTAGCAAGTTTTCCATTGGCCTTGGCGGTCCTTCTTGAAGTTTCCAAGGAACTCCTGCAACTCCTTCTCTTCACGCGCCTTCTTGTACTCCTCATAAGCTTGATGATGCTCGGCCGATAACTCCTCCAGATTGGGCTTGATAATGTTATCGCCGTCAACTTCCGAGGGATTGGGAAGATTGGACATGATGGATCAAAGATCCCCAGCAGAGTCGCCAAAAAGTGTGTTGACACACGAACGCGTCACGCGTACCCTCGACGCCGAGGGTGATGCACCGCAGCTCACGTCGAAGGAGGTCCGTCCGGCAGCGCGATACGCAAGACAGCCGGCGGACGCTTTTGCAGACCCGAAGCCCCACACGCCTGGGAGGGACCCCGTCAGGGATTGCGGCGGCTATGGGCTGCCCTAGGTTGATTCGCTCGCCCCTAGAGCCTCTGTACTCGCAGCTCTCCAACACGAAGAACGAGAGAGAAAAACGATGGAGAGATAAAACGTATATGAAAAAGTAGTATATTGATTGTTCGATTGTGTGTTGTTCAATCGGCCGTCACCCCAACATATATAAGAGGCGGTTGGACTTCCCGTAGAAGCAAAGGATTCATCTAGGCTTTCCTTACAAGAAAATTACATCAATTCACGTCCTAGAGTCCTAGTTCTGGTCCCGCTCGGATTCAGCCCGAATCTGGTCCAATCTTCTGTCTTGCTCATTGCGTGGGCCGTGGAATCTGCACACGACCTCCGATGGAGATGGTCTAAACACGAATTTTGTGCGCTTCGACGAGGCCAATAATCCGTATGTTGATCACTTTTCCAAATAAGGCCATCTTGAATACTCCACGGGGTCATCTTTAATTTCGAGTCGGACTCGGTTATGTAGCTGACTGGACCGTCCGACTCTTGTAGCGTCTCTGCAGGTCGTATACTATGTCGGATGATGATGACTCCAAAAGCAAAGTTGACCGTTTCGACGTTACGAACAACTTTCATGTTGAACACTTTTTTATCTGAGGCCATCTAGATAATTATTTGAGCCCATCTTCAGCTTCTGGTCGGATTTGACAGTTTCCACCCCGGCAAGCTTTTCCCGGCAAGCTTTCCACCCTGGCAAGGTTTCCATCCCGGCAAGATTTCCCCGGCAAGCTTTCCACCCCGGCAAGCTTCACCCCGGCAAGGTTTCCATCCCGACAAGCTTTCACACCCCGGCAAGGTTTCCATCCCGGCAAGATTTCCCCGGCAAGGTTTCTATCCCGGCAAGCTTTCTGGCTGTACCTTGCGGGTCTTATTTGTGGCAGTAAACGACCTTGGATGAAAATGTTCCCAAAAGAAAAGTTGACCGTTTCGACGTTACGAACAACTTTCATGTTGAACGTTTTTCGATTAGAGGCTATCTTGAATGGCCAATTGCTCACGCATTGCATCAGACACTCGCCAAGACGTGTCTGGTCTCCCGCGTCTTATTTCGCCTCTTGACATGGCTGCATTCAGATAGCTCTAACTTTTGCATACGAACTCGGATTGAGACGATTTTTACATGAAAATCGACCGATTCGACGAGACGAAGACAATTCATGTAGAAAGTTTTCTCATATGAGATCATCTTGAGGGCGTAATCATCCGAATAGTGTTCTGGATACAAAATCCCAGTACTTCGAACACAACTTCGGCCTTAGAGATGAGATCGGATGGCTATGGCCCAAATATCAAAGTTTCTCCTTTTGACGATACGGAACTTTATCACTTTGAGCACTTTTCCATTTGAGGCCTTCTTAATTACGTTTTTGTCCATGCCAAAATCTGGTGTCAACACATGCCCCCCTGTTTTTCGGCAAAGCTTGCATGCCGAAAAATAATTTGCACCATGTTTGTTCTAAGGACGATGTCAACACTCCATCGGCCATCTATATTTCTAAGGGCGATAATCATATATCGGCCATTGCCTAACTAGGCTTCTTGCCACACACTCGGGTGGTACTTCTTCAGATATCTGCCATTGAGAGCTCGAGGTAATAATACTCCTTGCATGGATTCCACTAAATATGAATTTCCAGGAACTATCCTTGCAATCCTAAAAGGACCTTCCCAGTTTGGAGACCACTTCCCGAATTTTCTATATTTAGAACCAATCGGCAGAATCACTTTCCACACAAGATCGCCAACCTGAAAATTCTTCAACTTGACCTTTTCATTGTAAGCTCTTACTACCCTCAGCTTGTCCCTCTCTATGGCTTTTAATGAAACCAAATGTTTATCGGCAACCTCATCAATATTGTCCATCATCAACTTATAAAAGTCCACTGTCGATAAATCATTCTGTTTAGCTATTCTCAAAGCATTCAAATTCACCTCCACTGGTAAAACGGCCTCTTGACCATATACGAGCTCATATGGAGTTACCTTCGTCGCACCATGCCTTGAGATTCTATGTGCCCACAAAGGCTCGGACAATAATTCATGCCATCTTCTTGGATTATCCTCAATTTTCTTCTTGATGAGCTTGATCAAAATTTTATTGCTAGACTCAGCTTGCCCATTGGCTTGAGCATAATACGGGGAGGAATTGAGCAACTTTATCTTATATGATTCAGCAAATTCTCTAACTTGATGTGACATGAAAGATGAACCTTGATCCATAGTTAATGTTTGCGGAATGCCGAATCTATGAATAATGTGCTCACTTATGAATTGAATTACCTCCGTATGCGTCATATTCTTGAGAGGTATTGCTTCAGACCACTTAGTGAAATAATCAGTTGCCACCAACACGAACCGATGCCCCTTTGAAGAAGAAGGATGAATCTCTCCAATAAAGTCTAATCCCCAACCTCTAAAAGGCCACGGCTTGATAATAGGATGTAACATAGCAGCGGGAGCTAACTGAATATCACCAAACTTTTGACAAGCTTCACATCCTTTATAATACCTGAAGCAATCGTTGATCATCGCCGGCCAATAAAATCCAGCACGTCGTAATAACCACTTCATCTTGGGGGCCGACTGATGAGTGCCGCAAATTCCTTCATGAACCTCTCCCATAGCAATTCTCGCTTGGTCTTTGTCCAAACACTTCAAGAGAACATCTTCAACCGTTCGGCGATAAAGACCATCGTCCCTCACTGTATATTTGAAAGCCATGCGCCGAACAGCCCTGTCCACCCTTCCACTCGGATTGCACAAATAATCAATAATGGGCTCCCTCCAGTCATGATTTTCATCTGCACTAGATTTATTGTTAGTGACCGAATCAGTGGGCTCTGGTTCGGTCTCTCCTATGTTAGCAAGACAAGACATCGACTTTAGAGAGATATGAAACATGCCATGATCGACATGATAGCCGGATGCTTGTTGTGCCAACTCGTTTGCTCTCCAATTATCATGTCTAGATATATGAGCAATGCTAAAATGATCCAAAGTAGAAATTATATCTAGACATTTATCAAGATAAACATTAAGTGATTCGTCTAAACATTGAAAAACTTTGGATACTTGTTGTACTACTAATAACGAATCACCAAAAGCCTCAATATGTGTAGCACCTATAGCAAGCAACATCTCTAAGCTGAATAACAATGCTTCATATTCGGCTTGATTATTTGTGCAAAAATATTCTAAGCGGCATGAGGCTTCAAAAACAGCACCATGAGGAGATATATAAGCAATACCAACACCTTGGCCGTTGCTACAAACTGAACCATCAAAATATAATCTCCATGGTACTAACGAGACAAGGTTTATATCAATATCTTGCTTGTCATTAATCCGATGCTCAACGATAAAATTAGCAACAATTTGGCCTTTCATGGATTTTAGAGACTCATAAGCCAAATCATACTCAATTAAAGCATAAGCCCATTTACCAATTCTACCACTAAGAATTGGTCTATGCAACATGTATTTAATGACATCGGTTTGACAAGCTACTATGCAAGCACTTGGTACTAGATAATGTCTCAATTTTGTGCAAGCATAGTATAAGCATAGGCATAATTTTTCAATAAATGTATACCTTGTCTCGGCATCCAATAGGCGTCGGCTCAAATAAGTGATAGCATGCTCTTTTCCTTCGGTTTCTTGAGTCAAAACAGCTCCAATAACGCCTTCCTCGGCTGCAATGTAAAGTCTAAATCGCTCTCTATGCTTGGGCGCCTTCATCACCGGAGGAGTGCACAAATAATTCTTGATCATATCAAATGCTTCTTGCTGTTTTGCCCCCCAAGTAAAATCAACATCATTCTTCAACCGAAGTATAGGAGTGAATGCATCAACCTTCCCTGACAAGTTGGCTATGAACCTCCTTAAATAATTGACCTTGCCGAGGAATTTTTGCATATCTCTCTTGCATGTTGGAGCCTCCACTTTCTGTATAGCTTCTACCTTTTTGGGATCAATCTCTATGCCATCTTCATGAATAATGAAACCTAAAAACTTGCCAGCCGACACGCCAAATGCACACTTCAAAGGATTCATCTTCAGTCCATATTTCTTCATCCTTTCAAAAGCTAAACGCAAATTGGCTAAGTGAGATTCAAAAGCATCCGATTTGACAACAATATCATCAATATAGACTTCAAGTATAACGCCGAGTAAATCATGAAAAATCAAATTCATAGCCCTCTGATATGTGGCGCCAGCATTCTTCAATCCAAAAGTCATTACCGTCCACTCAAATAAACCAAGGAAACCGGGGCACCGAAAAACCGTTTTGGACATGTCCTCTTCGGCCATAAAAACCTGGTTGTACCCCGCATTGCCATCAAGAAAACTAATGACCTTATGTCCAGAGGCATCATTAATAAGCATGTCGGCTATAGGCATAGGATACTCATCTTTGGGTGTAGCTCTATTCAAATCTCTGAAATCAATGCACACCCTCAACTTGCCGGAGCCTTTCTTTTCCACTGGCACAATATTAGAAATCCACTCGGCATACCTGCAAGGTCTAATAAAATTAGCTTTAAGTAAACGACCAATCTCTTCCTTGATCCGGTCATATATTCTTGGATTAAACTTTCTAGCCGATTGTTTGTATGGTCTAAAACCGGTTTTTATAGGTAACCGATGCTCCACTAGCTCTCGGCTTAAACCTGGCATTTCATGATATTCCCATACAAAGCAACAAATATATTCTTTCAATAGCTCGATTAACTCGATTTTACAATCGGCTTTCAAATTCTTGTTTACAAATGTCGGCCTAGGAATTGATCCATCTCCAATATCTATTTCTTCCAATGGATCGGCCGACGTAAAACCTTGTCCAAGTTTATCCATATCATCTAACTCTTCTATAGACTCGTACATATCGTTCCCATTGGACCGATATTCTGCAAGCCGCTTTTGTAGCCACTCAGAGTTAGGATCCATTTAAATACATTATGTTTTGGAGCCGATTGCTACCAACCGGCTTTAGAGAAACGGGGACAAAACCGCTTTTGGTAGCGCTGAGAAAATCAAACTCTGACAAGTCCCGTCCCGTCAAGCAAGCAGCATTGGGGTGTTGCCAATCTACCGGTGCATCAGCCAAAGCAACGCAAGCCGAATTATCCGCATGAATGATCTCCACTTCATCATCAACCCACTGAATTAAAAACTGATGCATAGTGGATGGCACGCATTGGTTTGCATGGACCCAATCACGGCCTAGTATGACGTTGTAGTTACCTTGTACCTCGGCGACAAAGAATGCAGTAGCCAAAGTTTTGCTCCCAACTGTAAGCTCCACGTACATCACCCCTTTGGCTTCGGTTTTCTCTTTGCCTTCAAATCCATTGAGTACCATATTGGTCTTCATCAATCCTTCGTCGGGCAAACCCAATTTCTTGAAGACTGAATAAGGCATGAGATTCACTACAGCACCACCATCGACAAGCATTCGAGTAATCGGTGACCCGTTGATATGGCCTCTGAGGTACAACGGTTTCAAGTGCGTCACTGGTTCTTTTGGCTTCTCAAATATTGCATTCTTAGGACCAAAATCCAGCTGAGCCACCTCCCCTTCTTCATCTATAGCATGAAACTCAGCGGGTAAATAAAACACCATGTTGATATCCATTCCTTCATGTACTGGTGTAGGCTCACAATCTACCACGTCGCCCTCCTCCTCGGGTGTGTTCAGTGCCGGGCTTGCCGGTGTTGGGCTTGCCGGGCCTGCCGAGCTTGCCGGGTCTGCCGAGCTTGCCGGGTCTGGGTTTGCCCTCTTCATTGATTCTGAAATCTGTTCGGGCGAAACGGAATCAATAGGCGTTGTAGACGATGTAACAGCAGTAGCATCGTCCTTCCTTGGTGGTACAGGTGCTGATGTGATAGATGTAGAAACCACCGCACTTTGTGTTTGCTTAAGCACCCATACTTGTTCTGTAGGTACCATGGGCCGAACGTTATTGAACCACTCATCTCTTTGCTTCTCGGCCTCCTGTTCTGCCATCTCATGACTCCTTAACCTCTATAGTTTCCTCTTTTGTGTTTTTGTTAGCCCTGGAGGACACCACTTAGGCTGCATGTACTTTGGATCTTTGAACTTGGCTTTGCTTGTGCTAGCTTCATGATCATTAGCCGAGTGCTTTGGTGCGATAGCAAGTATCGGCTCAGTAGGGTTGTTCCGCACAGTCGGTTGTTGTATAGTGAATGTCTTAGTGCCCAAGATGAGTGAACCGGCATCAACTCTTTCTTTGCCCTTTCCAGACTCGACCACTGCACTTGGTGACTTGGCACGCCACACTTGCTTATTGATCCTTCCTTGATTATTCTGCATTGGCCGATTGACTCCTTTGTTCAAACGGCCTCGTGTGGGATAAGAAAACTTCTCACGTATAGGCCTCCTTGGTTCTGCCCATCCTGGATGAAAAGCATAAGGGGCCATTGGGGGCTGCCCCCATCCTCCATTAAATCCTCCCACGTGGTATGGTGCATAGGGAGGTGGCGCCATCCACAGTCCTGGTGCCCATGACCCATATGGCCTTGTGCGATGTTGCAGTTCTTGTCTTGGAGGTGATCTTGGGCGCTTCAAATATGATGATCGGTTAGAGCTAGAACCGTCCGCTTGATTAGCATACTTGGACAGCAACATATCAAAAGTTAACTTGATTTTCTTGCGCTGCACTTTGGCTTCATTCAGCTTCCACTTGCTAACTTCCGGACTCTTGGGCTTGACAAACTTAACACGGGTATTCTCTTGCTCTTGCGGTTTCCCCCCGAGTGTAGGATTCTTGACGGTGATCTTGATTATCTCCCCACCATCGGGTTGCTTGTCAAGCACCACTTGCCTTCCTAGGACCTTGTCGCCATCTTTGTTTTTCCTGGGCTCACCAATGACAACATTAGTTTTATTAGCAGATTCGGCCACCTCCGGCCGAATGAGTAACTTTTTTCCCTCCAAATCCAGAGTATTCATTGGGAAGGGCTTCTTATCAACTTGCATCTCAGAAAAGTTCAATCGTCCGTCATTAATGGCCGATTGTATCTGTCGTCGAAAAACATTGCAATCATTAGTAGCATGAGAAAAAGAATTATGATACTTGCAATAAGCACGCCGTTTCAGCTCTTCAAACGGCGGTAAAGTATGAGATATTCTAATAATCTTAGCTTGTAGCAAAGCATCAAATATTCTATCACATTTAGCAATGTTAAAAGTGAACTTCATCTCATCATCGCGATTCTTATGAATCGGCTTTAAATCATGACAAGTAAAAGGTTTGGCCTTCGAGGGCCAAACAAATTCAGCAGCATAAATATCACCCTCATCGTCCGAATGATCACTATCATATTCAACCATATTCATCTTAGGACGATCAGTTTTGTATCTATGCACTTCTTTGAGGTCCTTGCTTCGGCTTTCATGAGCCAAAGCCCTCTGTAAGACTTGGTTGATGCTTATAAATTCATAGCCTTCTAGCTTTTCTCTAATATGAGTTCTCAAACCATTGAGCACAAGATCAGCCAAGTCTCTCTCAGTTATCACTAAACTATAGCACCGGTTCTTTGTCTCTCTAAATCTCTTGACGTAATCGGAGACCGATTCATCATGCTTCTGCTTAACCGATGTAAGATGTGACAACTTAAGTTCATTATCGCCGCTATAAAAATGATCATGAAATTTTTGCTCTAGTTGTGACCAAACACGAATAGATCCATGCGGCAAAGAAGAAAACCATGAAAATGCAGTACCAGTTAATGACAAAGGAAATAAACGCACTTTCAATTCATTTATCGAGCCTGCTTCACCCAATTGTGCTAGGTATTGGCTAACATGCTCCCACGTGGTCTTCGTGCCTTCTCCATTAAACTTAACAAAATCTGGAATTTTATATCCTTGAGGGCACGGAATTGCATCAAAGTACTCAGGGTACGGCTTTTGATAAATCCGATTCCTAGGTAATTCAACACCAAAATTCTCTCGAAGCGTTTTAGCCATCTCCTCTCTAAAATTAGCTAAAGCATCTGTAGGGTAACGCAGCAGAAAACAAAAATTTTCCGACCTACGTACCAGCCCAGGATCACTATGGAGACTGCATACAAGGTTTGATCTGTTTCGTTACCGACTCGTAGCGCAGCGGAAGTAGAGTCGATGACGATCGGCGGTGCAGATCCCCGCAGCTAGGATTTACAACCTCCCAACCGCGAGGATGTATACCCTCATCCGCCCCCGGACAGCCCTCCGGGAGGCGGTCGGACAGTCCCTCGGACGGTGTCACGGATAGCCCTTCGGGAGGACCATCGAAACTCGGACAGTCACTCGGACAGCCCTTCGGGAGGACCATCGAAACTCGGACAGTCACTCGGACAGCCCTTCGGGAGGACCATCGAAACTCGGACAGTCACTCGGACAGCCCTTCGGGAGGCACTCTCAAACTAAGACCGAAACTACGATCTCTCTACAGAGTTGCACACATACGGTGTCATCTATCCGGCAGGGCTTCGCCGTCCAGAACTAGTTCCCACCGGAACCCAGACAGCCTTTCGGCTCTACGAAACTATTTCGCTGGGAGGGAGAGAGAAGCCAGAAATGTCATGGCATTTGTATGTGAGAAGGAGTGAGTGTGGAGGCAGCCCCTCCACCTCTATTTATAGGAAATCCAAGGGGTAGGGTTGCTTGGCCCCCAAGCCTTCTAGAAACCTTTTGGGAAAATATCCCAAAAGGTGACTTTTCCATAAATATCCCAAAAAGCACTTTCACTATTCACGACGACATTTTTCAGCGTCTGATCGAACTGAAAATATTCATGTGGGCTTAGAACATTTCCAGTACCCACCAAAATAATTTTCAACGTGAGCCGGAACAATTCCGGTTTAGTGATTTTCATCTGCGAAAAGCATCTAAAGCGGTTCCGGCAGCTCCGGAACATTTCCGGTTTGCATCCCGGAAAATTCCAGAAAGTTTCCAGAACGATTCTGGCACCCTCCAAGAATTATCAGGCATGTGCCGAAACCATTTTGACTTTATGGTGCACTCCGAAACAACTTTTCGGTTTTAGTGATTTTCATCTGTGAAAAGCAACTAAAGCGGTTCCGGCAGTCCGGAACATTTCCGGTTTTTGTCTCTGAAAAATCTCAGAAGTTACCGGAACAATTCTGGTACCTTCCAATAATTTCCAGGCATGTGCCGAAACCAATTTGACTTTATGGAATACCCTGAAACAACTTTTCAGTTTCACCGGAACTATTCCGATATCCTCTCCGGAACGTTTCCGTTTCGCCCGAAACTTTTTCGGTGATTTTCTCTCAGACTCCCCGTCTAGTATTCAGCAGATAGATGACCCTTAAGCGTGTGACCCTATAGGTTCGGTGAAGCATAGACATGACCCGGAACCCCTTCCGATCAATGATCAACATCGGAGCCGTGGACACCCATATTGACCCCTATACCCACACGAATGAATATTCGAGTGAACCTCCAGTTGCCGTGTGCTATTCCTGTTGCTTCGCGATATGTTACAAATACCCGAGGTGAGACATGTAGGCATCCCCGTGGATCAACAACTTGTCCACTATGCCAGTTACCTCGTTACCGGTATTGTTCTCTTTTCTCGTTCCCGTGTTCCGGCATCCCCGTGATCAAATCACAAAGTGTCTGGCCAGACGATGATGGATACCGTAACACCGAGAGGGCCCAGAGATATCTCTCCATCGTCGGAGGAGCAAATCCCAATCTTGAGCTATCAAGTTACTTGATATACTTTTCCATGAACCCGTAAGCCGCCGTAATAGCCACCCATTTACGGATGACGTTTAACAAACCCCAAAGTTCATGAAGCAAGCATGAAGAAACTCGATACTCTCATGGTCTAAGGAATCATGCAAACATTAACCATCTCTGTGTTATTAACCATTAACTAATGACGAATGTATCTCATAGCATAACATCAATTCGGGTCGATTCAACACAAGTGTTCTACCAACAATTGTGCCCTCAAAATTGCCGGCATAGTCATGCCCATGATCAGGAAAACAGGATCATCATGCAATACTTGAGCCAGTCATAGAGGCTTGACTAGGAATACTTTTTACCGTTTATTATCCCACACGTGCACATGAGTTTCCCTCCAAGCCTTATTTTATTTGCAGACTCGAGAATCATGGCAGTTATAGCATGGAACATAAACATAATTATGAACAGGGAGATAATCAATAACATTTATTATTGCCTCTAGGGCATATCTCCTACAGCATCGTCCATAGTAGACGATGGAGCTTGTGGCAATGGCATAGGAGGATTAGGGTTAGCAACTATGGGTGTAAATTGTGGCATGTTGGCCGAACCATAGTTCGGCGATGATCTAGCAATGTTTCCACCTATCGGTAAGGTTTGGTTCGGCGTTGCCACCGAACTCTGCATATTCATGAAAGGATTAAGCGGTGCAGCCACAATTTGATTGGTATGGGTGGGAAAATAATTCATCGGCATGGGAAGCGCCGATGAGATAGGCAAAGCTGAATTAGGGTTTCCCATACTAGCAGGCATATTAGGCATATTCTTCTGGGCATTAGTATTTTCTAAGAAAGCTTGATAGATCAGATTATTGCTATCAGAAATACGGCTCTCAATTTCAGCCCATTGCTCAGGAGAAAAGGTAGTACTTACAGAAGGTTTAACCTGATCGGTTTGAAGAGGAGGAAACTTGATTTCTCCAACCGGAGTGATATTGCCTTGGCGGTCCTTCTTGAAGTTTCCAAGGAACTCCTGCAACTCCTTCTCTTCACGCGCCTTCTTGTACTCCTCATAAGCTTGACGATGCTCGGCCGATAACTCCTCCAGATTGGGCTTGATAATGTTATCGGCGTCAACTTCCGAGGGATTGGGAAGATTGGACATGATGGATCAAAGATCCCCAGCAGAGTCGCCAAAAAGTGTGTTGACACACGAACGCGTCACGCGTACCCTCGACGCCGGGGGTGATGCACCGCAGCTCACGTCGAAGGAGGTCCGTCCGGCAGCGCGATACGCAAGACAGCCGGCGGACGCTTTTGCAGACCCGAAGCCCCGCACGCCCGGGAGGGACCCCGTCAGGGATTGCGGCGGCTATGGGCTGCCCTAGGTCGATTCGCTCTCCCCTAGAGCCTCTGTACTCGCAGCTCTCCAACACGAAGAACGAGAGAAAAAAATGATGGAGAGATAAAACGTAGATGAAAAAGTAGTATATTGATTGTTCGATTGTGTGTTGTTCAATCGGCTGTCACCCCCAACATATATAATAGGCGGCTGGACTTCCCGTACAAGCAAAGGATTCATCTAGGCTTTCCTTACAAGAAAATTACATCAATTCACGTCCTAGAGTCCTAGTTCTGGTCCCGCTCGGATTCAGCCCGAATCTGGTCCAATCTTCTGTCTTGCTCCTTGCGTGGACCGTGGAATCTGCACACGACCTCCGATGGAGATGGTCTAAACACGAATTTTGTGCGCTTCGACGAGGCCAATAATCTGTATGTTGATCACTTTTCCAAATAAGACCATCTTGAATACTCCACGGGGTCATCTTTAATTTCGAGTCGGACTCGGTTATGTAGCTGACTGGACCGTCCGACTCTTGTAGCGTCTCTGCAGGTCGTATACTATGTCGGATGATGATGACTCCAAAAGCAAAGTTGACCGTTTCGACGTTACGAACAACTTTCATGTTGAACACTTTTTTATCTGAGGCCATCTAGATAATTATTTGAGCCCATCTTCAGCTTCTGGTCGGATTTGACAGTTTCCACCCCGGCAAGCTTTTCCCGGCAAGCTTTCCACCCCGGCAAGCTTCACCCCGGCAAGGTTTCCATCCCGGCAAGGTTTCCCCGGCAAGCTTTCCACCCCGGCAAGCTTCACCCCGGCAAGGTTTCCATCCCGGCAAGCTTTCACACCCCGGCAAGGTTTCCATCCCGGCAAGATTTCCCCGGCAAGGTTTCTATCCCGGCAAGCTTTCTGGCTGTACCTTGCGGGTCTTATTTGTGGCAGTAAACGACCTTGGATGAAAATGTGCCCAAAAGCAAAGTTGACCGTTTCGACGTTACGAACAACTTTCATGTTGAACGTTTTTCGATTCGAGGCCATCTTGAATGGCCAATTGCTCACGCATTGCATCAGACACTCGCCAAGACGTGTCTGGTCTCCCGCGTCTTATTTCGCCTCTTGACATGGCTGCATTCAGATAGCTCTAACTTTTGCATATGAACTCGGATTGAGACGATTTTTATATGAAAATCAACCGATTCGACGAGACGAAGACAATTCATGTAGAAAGTTTTCTCATATGAGATCATCTTGAGGGCGTAATCAGCCTAATAGTGTTCTGGATACAAAATCCCAGTACTTCGAACACAACTTCGGCCTTAGAGATGAGATCGGATGGCTATGGCCCAAATATCAAAGTTTCTCCTTTTGACAATACGGAACTTTATCACTTTGAGCACTTTTCCATTTGAGGCCTTCTTAATTACGTTTTTGTCCATGCCAAAATCTGGTGTCAACACTAATCATACAAGATCAGTTTCCGCCCAAACAAGGGAGGAAAGTTGTGGACGTGATGAATATAGATTGATTAGATTAGAAGATAGATTAGGAAAGCGTGGAAACAAGTGAGGAAAGTTGTGGACGTGATAAATATAGATTGATTAGATTAGATAGATTAGGAAAGCGTGGAAACAAGGGAGGAAAGTTGTGGACGTGATGAATATAGATTGATTAGATTAGATAGATTAGGAAAGCGTGGCCAGGGATAGGAAAGCGTGGTCAGGGATTGATGGTTTTTCTGTGGTGTTATTCTCCCTGGTTATTTGCCCATCGGTTTTGCAGCGGAGATGAAAAAAATCGGTGGGGATGGCGTGGGGGAGGTATCGTTCGATGGGGAGGGCTAACGAGACGAAACGACAACGGACTCTTCCCTTAGGAGTAGAGATTATTTTTCAAATACACACGACTGAAACACATTAAGTACCTTCCACAGAATTGCCACAAGCACGATCATTATTTTTTCCTTTTGAGAAAAAGAGGCGAAAGGTTGCCCAATTTAACTAAGTAAGGGCATCTCCAACGCTGAACCGCAAATATCTCCAGTATATGTCCGTTTTTATGTTTGGACGTGGTCCGCACACATGATGCGGGAGGGCCATCCATTGTTAATCACAAAGTATTCGGTTGGGAGGAGAAAAAATAGATGGAAACCATGCATGTGGTGGGATATTTGTGGTTTAATGTCCTGTTGGGAGAAGAGAGAGGAGAGGGGGCCATGCATGTGCGGTTGGGAGGAGAGAGAGAAGACGGAGACCATACAAGTGATTGGTCAAGTGTATGTCCGGACTCCGGCAAAGCCCCCACGTTTGTCTCTTGGATA
The DNA here is from genome assembly GCA_039707655.1 of Elymus sibiricus. Taxonomy (NCBI): domain Eukaryota; kingdom Viridiplantae; phylum Streptophyta; class Magnoliopsida; order Poales; family Poaceae; genus Elymus; species Elymus sibiricus. The sequence goes on from CM077676.1 coordinate 89,027,454, forward strand.
CCGGAATCCGTACGTCCGGACTTCTAAGCGGACATATACAAGTCCCCGTTGGATGACAAAAGTGGTCCGGACACTATGGTCCGAACATATCTCTCGAAACAGGCTTTCGCCCCGCTTTATATATAAAACAAATACCGAACCAAGTACACGGCTGAACGATACAAGATGATGAGGTAGCCCTCAAACAATGCCGTTCCCAAGATAACCGGATCACGCAGAACTACGACTACGCTACTGAAAGAAAGCATAGGGAAAACTGAGTACAACGCCACACAAGGCCCTAAACACCTAAGCTCCACGACAACGCCCCCAGGAGGGAAAACGGCGCAGAGCGTCGCCGCTGCCGAGTCCGGAAGGGACAAGGGTCTTCACCCCAAACCCTGGCACGAAGAGGAGCACCACGACGACATCTTCAGGAAGATAGCGGCACCCGCAAACGGCGCCATCGTCGGCGACAAAGCGCAGAGCTTTCGCTCTGTAGCTCCCCCGTGCCACCACGAGGTCTTCAGGACTAGTGCAACGATTTCAGCACCCCAGGTCCGGATCGGGGCGTCGCCACTGCCAAAGACAGGAAGAGCGCCCGAGCCACCCACTGCTATCCTCCTACCGCCCACACGACCAAGAGGGAGACCCACCACCACCGACATGGTGCCCACCGGAGAGCCAACCATGCGGACCGCCTTCCGAAGCTGCCGCTCCGGCATCCACGTCCAAGCCACACCACCATCCGTCCACATCACGGAGAACCAACCTCGGAAGGAGGAAAGAAAGAGGACTCCATTCATTCCTAGCCCAGCATCAGTCACAGAATCTGGGTCGATGCCCCCACAGTAGGGGGTGTCCACACCTGCTTCCCCAGCCAGTCCCGAAGGACCGGGGGCACACAACCCCGTGACTACCGATGACCGCCGCCGATCCTGCTCGTGCGACGCCTCAACCGTGGTCACCGGCACTGATCTGCCCGGCGTATAACGATGACCTGACCACCACCAACCGACCACTGCATCCACGAGGAGAGAGACCTCATCGCCCGCGGACACCACCCGGATCGAGCCAACCAACACCTACCCGAAGTAGGAGCTCTGACCCGCCCAAGGCCCCACACTAATTCGCCCAAGCACGAGCCCCGAGTCCCGACCATCTCCACACCGCGAACAAGCCGCGCCGCTAGCCCAAACCTAGGAGAAGGGATGGACTACCACCACCCGCACCCCGCCGCCGAGCAGCAACCGCCGCCGCCAAGCCCTAGAAGCCGCCTCACCGGCCGGTGCACCCCTGCCCCAGGCGCCCCGCAGCCACGTAAATCCGCCGGACCGAGCCACCGAACAAGCAGCCGGAGCCACCACCATGTCGAACAGGAGCAGCAATGCCCGACCCATGCCACCCACGGCCCTCGCCGCCCGAGGCAGCCACCAGGCAAATCTGGCCGAAACCCTCTGCTGTGGAAGCTGCCTCCGCACGCGCCTCCATCAACACCCACGCCGCGTGAAGCATGGCCAGCCCGCCGGCGCCCACCAGCACCAGCTCGCCGCCACGTCGCGCCGCCCGACGTCCGCGCCGCGCCCCGGCTAGAGGAGGCCTTCCGCGCCGGCCTCCACTTGCGAGAGAACAAAGAAGGCCCCACCGCCGCCGGATCCGGTCGAGCTTTGCCCGTCCGAGCCCATGGCGACGGCGAGGGAGGGGGAAGGGGAGGCGGGGGACCGGCGGCGGCTAGCTAGGGTTCCCCCCGGTCGCGACGCGAGGAGGTTGGGGAAGGAGGGAGAGAAGCATAGTGTTCTGACAGCAGGACCTGATCCGGACATATAGTGAAGGTTTGAGGGTCCGCCTTAGAGATGCCCTAAAAAGAACACAAATGCAAAACCCGGCCGGAGCGGACAGATCGACCGGACGGCCGACCTCTACACCACTCACACACCCAAAGCCAACAAAAAAGATTACTCCCGGGCCATGACCAAAAGCAGTTCCAAAGCTCACCCTACGAGACGAGCACACCAAAAGAGGCGGTCACTTAATGAAAAGCAGGAACAAAAATGATCACTCTGCACTGTAGTCTGTACCCTGGTTGTCATACGGGCACAAACATGATCAACGCTTTTTCGAAAAGAAAATAACGTGGTACTGTCAATAGCAAACTCAGATTGAGCTGGGTGCCATTGTCTAGCTTGTCCACATGGGTGTGGTTATGGGTTTCAATCCAAACTCTGCATTGCGCATGCTCAGGCACAGCTCTATATAAACCTCACACATACAACTCGTCACAAATTTGAATTTAAAGAGAAAATTGTACATTCTTGGCATACGTTAGTAATTAGCAAAAATTAAGGGGATCCTTTTGAGAAATCAAGGTCAAACCCAAGAAAATGACGAGTACAAAATGCACTCATCAACATCCCTAAGCTTAAATGTTGATAATCCTTAAGCAAACATCAACCGTAAGGAACTAAGGGTTCAACCTGGAGGCAGAGCCAGAATTTTTATGAAGCCTGAGCAAGTCGAGCCTAAGGGCATCTTCAACACGGATCACCTATTGGACATCAGGCGGGGAGCTAGCCATCCAACCGTGGACACCAAATGTCCGTCCCATTTGAAACAGATCGAGCAATAAACACAGATGTGTTAACATTCAATTATTTATAACAAATCTCTAATCCATTCATCGTTTGATGAACAATTCCCCACGCCCTGACCTTAAATTTAATACTTAATCAGTTAGCAATCTCACCTAGTCAGAAAACAAACCAAGAGGGGAGGAGTAGACTGCCTGGTGGTCGAGGATGCAAGCCGCCAGCTTCACAGCCAGGCCAGCCACCGGCAGCGCGCCACGGCTGGTCGCCGGTCACCACTCACCCAGTCCCTGCGCTCGCCGCCTCGCCCACAACTGTCTGCAACTGCCTGCGTCGCGCAGCTTTGGAAAACAAAGAGACGGGGAGCTAGAACGATCGACCGATGATATTTCCTCTCATCTACAGAATTTGTTTCAGTCGTGAGTTAAGTGGATTGGGGAGCCCGTAAATGCTGGTTGCTGAAGATTGATCGATGGTATTATGTGGATCACACTTTTAGGTTAGCAATATATGGAAGACAATTATGCATAGGATGGATGCAGTGACAGAAATTATTGTACCCGAGTATAGGAGTTGATGCATATGTGATAAAGACGACCCATAGATCTTAATGCTATGATTGGGTCTTACCTTAATAAATTCTTAGTAGTTGCGGATGTTTGCTAAGGTTTCAATCATAAGTACATGTGGACAATGGATTTTATATCATGTTATCAAAAGCATCTCCCACATATAAAATTGCAACACATGATTATCGATCTAGTATCATAGCCAATTGCCTGCGGACAATTCCGCACCACCTACCGCCACTACCCCACACTCGCTCTCTTTTCTTTTATTGTACCTTTTTATTACAGCACCTAACTTGCATTTAGTTGTACTCAATTATCATGCATATCACATCTTTTATACCTGCAATCCATCTTTAGTTATTGAATCTTGATAAAGCAAATGTTCGGTGTACAAAAGATTGTAATATTGGCGGACAGAACCTGAGAGAACATGATTCCTACCCTTAGCTCCTATGGGATTCGCCACTGTATACTTACCACCTTCACTTTGGAAGTGGTGCCTGCACTTGGGGGTTATCAAGTTTTTTCTAGTGCCATTGCCGGGGAGCATAAAGCTATGGTGAATATTCTCGTGTGCATTTCTTTGCTTTATCACTAAGTAGCTTTATTACTGTTTTGCATTAGTTTCTATCTTTAGCTACGCATAGGAAACACATAATACGAAAAAAAGAGTTGTACTTACAAACAAAAGAGTTAAGGAACCTCCTACAATCCTCACTTCAAAAAATTACGCTCCTCATTATGTATGATTCAATTCAAGCATGTGCTCAAAACCCAACTAGCTTAGTTAGGGGAAAATTATTAGGAGAGAGCATGAAAACTTTGTGAAACACCGCTCGTCTCAAAAAGGGAAACACTTGTGAGATTTATTAAACCAGTTGAATTGGTATGTTAGATAATTGTGTGCTCAATATGATATAACTTTCGATTTAGGAAAAGTACTAAAAACTTTCCTTTCCAATCTCAGCACAATGATAATGACACCTTAACTTCTATTGTTAAGGATGAATATGATTATTATGATATAATAAATTGAAGTTTTTTTTTACTTTTAGGGGTGCTTATGAAGTTGCCTCTATGCTTGAAAATGTTGGAACTATAGTGTTCCTCTCAAATATGAGAATTATGCTATACTTGAGTATTTCTTTCAAAGTTTCAATAGTAATGCTTATAGTGCTAATGAAATCAAGAGAGTCTCAACTGCAAGAAAAAGTTTACTGGACGGATTCTAGTAAATAAAGTATTTTCTAATACAAGTTTTAATATTTTGTTGTACTGTTCTTTCAATTGGATTCGTCTGAACCAAAAAAAAAGGAAGCATGATTATTGAGCTCAAATAGATTGTACTTTTTTTAGGGATCAAATAGATGGTTATGAAATTGATCCATAACTACATGCATGTGAACAAATTGTTCCAGTCATAGGCAAGGTAAGCATCCAACTAAATCGGAGTTGCCATTCAGAGTACACTTGTACCCCGGTCCTCTTTCAAAAGAGTATTATGCAAGTTTTGCCTGCCTGGCATCAGGACAAATAGTGGTAGATCCAAGATTAGATCAAATCTACAGCCAACATAACTGCTAAAAAGAATTGCTTATTAGATGAAAAAGATTAGGAAGAGAGTGTAGAACAAAAGTAGGAAGAGCGGATTAGCAACCCAGACCCACGTTGTAATGAGAGTAACCCTTTAAATCATGCATTACTTTTACCCTCCATCCTTACCGGTGGATGAAAAATATGTTGCTAAAATACATGATGATTTGAACTCATTAGATGGAAGATCCCATTTTGATGACTTTGATGTTTGTTATATTGATGGCGATGATGCCCCTTTGATAGAAATACATGGAGATGAATTTTCTACTGTTATTTATGATGAAAATAAAATTTCTAATGTTGCACCCACACTTGGTAGTCATGTCATCGTTTTGAACTCTCCTTAGTACACCTTAGAGAAGAAGTTTGCTTTTATTAAGGATTATGTTGTTGGTTTGCATTTCTCTTGTGCTCATGATGATTCTAATGAGAATTATATGATTTAGTTTGCTGCTACTACTTGCAATTATTATCAGAGAGGAAAAGTTAATGGCCCTCTCTATGTCTCTAATACATTAAAATTGTAAAAAACTGTTTATACCATGCATTGACCTTTACTTTGTCTGAATGAATCTCTCTCGTATGAAATGCCAATGCATAGGAAGAGGGCCAAACTTTGTTGTTAGTGTTACATGATACTTTCTCCTCACTACTTACATCCAAATATTTTTAATTAAAATTAGATTTGATATACGTTTTTTATCCTGGTGGAATAATTAAATGAGTACTTTAAGCCTAGCTATATGGCTCAAAAGAAAGCACTGCCAGGGAGGCAACCCAGAAATTTTATTGTCATTTTCTTCTGGTGTTTCACCACTGAAATTTTCAAAAATAAAAATAAAAATAATGATGGGAACATAAAACTTTTTTAAAAAGGTGATTGGAAAGGTGTGCGTTGAAGAAGTGCGGTTTGACCTTGAACATTTTTGTTCATGCAAGGAAACAATGTAAATCTTTGTCGTGAAACCTTCTCATCAAAATAATTATTGCTTTGTATAAAAACACTATACCATAAAAATAAAGTGTCAATATTTACCTTTAGCATGTTTTAGGTTGCAAGTTAATGTCTTGCTGTGCTGAAATAGAAATTTTGCTGTTACTAGAAGCTATTGTAGCATGCATGCATGCATGCTTGGGAACCTCATCATTTATTTCTTTACTGTAAGGTCTCCATCGGATATGGCGGGATTCTGTCGGTGCTGGTCTTCGGTGGATCTGTTTGGATCCGGTGTTCGTTTGTCTTCATTTGGGTGTCTACAGGTTTGATCTTTCTGATCTACGACTTTTTTCACGGCGATGCTTGCTGCTATGGTGCGCTGGTCCTATCGGGCCTTGGCATGACGACTTCCCGACTGTCTACTACAACAAGGTTTGCCCAACTCCGACAAGGGAGGGGTGATTACGGCGGCACGCCTTCGGCTCGCTCCAGTGCTTGTAGTCGTCGCTATGTGGTCCATGGACTTGGTTGTAATTTTTATTACCTCTGGTGTTCTTTGTACTGCTAAGATTGAAAATGAATCGATTGGAAGTTTCTCGCGCAAAAAAGTTCATCATATACTTTATGTGATTGTACCGTGTCCGAACTATGGAAGTGCTACCCTTGATGAGTACTTTCCAAATATGCTTGATTTCCATTTATTAGCCTTCGACTCTGCACAAGATTGAATTTAATGAGAAAAATTGTACATTCTGGATATATTTTAGTAATTAGCAATAGTTAATGGGATACTTTTGAGCAATCCTTGAGAGTATCAAGGTTAAACCCAAGGAAATGACGAGTACAAAATGCACTCATCAGCATCCCCAGGCTTAAATGTTGATAATCCTTAAGCAAACAATAACCGTAAGGAACTAATGGTTGAACCCAGTGGTAGAGCCAGAATTTTTATGAAGCCTGGGCAAGTCGAGCCTAATGGCATCTTCAACGCGGATCACCTATTGGACATCACCATATATCCGCGAACACGTCCGGGCGTGTCAGCGGATAGCGGGCGGGGAGCTGGTCATCCAACCGTGGACACCAAACGTCCATCCCATTTGAAACATATCGAGCAATAAACACGGAGTGTTAACATTCAATTATCTATAACAAATCCCTAAACCATTCATCCTTCGATGAACAATTCCCATGTGTATTTGCTACATATTCTGGGATAACTGTTATGGAGTTAAAATGTATTGCCAATTCAACTTGTGTGATGTCCATTCAAAATTGTATGAATGTCATATTTCTAGTTGATTCTCTAAAATTCCCATTCCACCTATTCCATTCTCACAAAATTTTATTCACTTTGTATTTCTTATAAATTCATTTTCAGAAACTAATTGTTTAGATGCTATCTTATTTTATATAAAGAAATGCGTTCATGTTGGAAGAAAAGTTGAAGATCATCCAGTAGTAGCCATTTGAGAAACAAAGAATGGTGACGAGTCATGAAAATTGAAAGAACTTTTGGAGGGGCATATATTCATACTAATAAATGGATACACATTTACGTAACAATTATTTTATTTTCCTTGGACAATTCATAAGGTGCCAAATATTTCCCATGCTGCTTCATTAAAGTATATTTGGGTATTTCATGAAATATCATTAGAAGTTGGAGGACATAATTCTAGTTATAGGTAGAGAAGCTAGACATCAAGTGAAATATCTTTGAACCAAACGGAAAAACCTTATGTATGCACCAACATACTTCCTCCGTCCGTGAATAAGTGTACATCTAGCTTTTATCTTAAGTCAAAGTTTTAAAAATTTGACCAACTTTTTAGGAAAAAATAGCAGCATTTATGGCACTAAATTAGTATCACTAGATCTGCTTTGAAATGTACTTTGATAATATACCAATTTGATGTCATATATATTACTACTATTTTCTATAAAGTTGGTCAAAAATTTAAAACTTTGATTTAGAACAAAAGCTAGATGTACACTTATTCGCGGACGGAGGGAGTAGAGAATTAGGGGGGAAAGGATGATCTAGTCCACTGAAATTTTGTCCCGTTCTAAGGCTGTGTTTGGTTGAGCAGTGGATTCTGAAAAAGCTGCTATGCACTATGAGAAATTGTTGTGAATTTTCAGCTTTCAAAAAGCTGAAAGTTGTGTGGTTGAGGCAACTGAAACTGTAAATTTGGCAGTCAATTGTCTGTAATCCCCCTAGGGCCCGAGTGAATATGTTCATATGCTAATTGGCCATAAAGCGGAGATCTGTACATTAGTAGGCAATTGAGCGGACATTTTTTGAAGGAAAATAATGACAATGTGGACGATTCATAGCTAACAGAAAGGAAATTCAACGGCGTTGCTCTGTGCAGGTGACCAACATCACATGGCTTGGTTGCGTTGTTGTCGAGGATCTGGCAGGCGGTCGTCGCGTGAATCACCCTTGCTGTGCGACCCTTACCAGGCGTCTCTTCCAGGGCGACTACCGCCTAACATTGGTCTTGGTTGTGCAGAAGGCCATGAGTCGTCCCGGCGTATGTGGATCTGGGTGGTAGCGCCCATCTTTGGGTGGCAGTGGGCAATGCCATGCGGCTGCATCGACCCGGCTCGACAAAGGTGCCCGCTCTAGACCAAGAGTTTGGCGATTGAGCTTTGGTGCCGGTGACCCGCTCCATGGCACGTTTTTGCCTGCTACTCAGCGTCCCGACAGTGTTCTTCGGTGGGAACACATCCCACTACCTGCTAGCGCCACTTCTTTCTGTCATCGTTGTCGGCAACGGCAGGACTGTCCTTCTTGGGAGATGGTTCACTAGGTGGCTCTGTCAGGCATGCTCTTCGTTGGTGCATGGTTGTATGGAGTGTCGGGAGAGGCATGCGGCCTCCTCTGGTGGACACCACGGAGGTAATGCACAAAGTACTAGCTAGCTGGTGCACCTATGGAAGATCTGTTCGCAAGATGTTACTTGGAAGTTGGAAACCACTTCAAGTCCGGGGTGAAAACTCTTATTCCAGCCTTCATTGGTAGGACTCCGCAGCGACAAAATTGTGTCATTATCTTATTGAAGGCGTCATCTTCACGCTGATGTTCTGGTCTTATTGGCTGGTCTTGGCACCCGGGATGAAACCGAATTCTGTACGTATGTAGTTATAAATTTTAGTTAGGCAAACACAACACATGATTCATATGTAGTTATAAAATTTAGATCCAAATTCTGTTCACACATGAACGAGGAGAAAACCACAGTCTGTGCATCTCGGTAAAAAAAAACGCGTATGTGCATCTCCACTGGATTGAACTAGCACCACCCATCCCTACCGTGAGCTAGCTTCTACTACCTCCGTCCGGGTTTATTGGGCCTCTTCGTATTTTGGGCCAGACTTTGACCATCTATAGACTATTAAAATATAAAGTATATGCTATAAAAAATTATACTGTTGGATTTGTATTTGAAAGAGCTTTCCAACAATATAATTTTTGTGACATATAGTTTGCATTTTATTAGTTAAATTTATAGGTCAAACTTTAGCACAGAACAAGAGGGGGCCTTATAAACGGGACGGAGGGAGTAAGGGTTAGTAACCGCATGTTAGAGCTACATGATGCACCCCTGTACGTCTATTTATTAATCAATTTTGGCATTGATCCATACAGGCTGTGCTGCGTCACACTTGTCTCTACATGTACTAGCTAATAGTCATACTACTACAATGCTCAGGTCGGCAAATCTGGTGAAAAACACTAGAGATAAACTACTGCATAACGCGAACATAGAACACACATTGCATCTACAATGAGAAAACGAAACTGCCGGGTTCACGACAGTTCCCGGCCGATATGCAGACGACGCTGCAATCCAGCGGAGTACAAGTGCTCGTTAACTGGATCTGATGGTGGCCGCAGCGTGTCGGCCGTGAATCGGACGCATTTTTATCGTTCGCATAGCAGCGCTCATGAGAAAATAGTACAAATCTTGAACACGTAGCTTACAAGTAAGAATAAATATGGCCGCTACGTGGACCAGAGTTTTTTCTGAAAAGAAGAGTACGAGTTACTGTGAATGGCAAACTCACATTAAGATGGATGCGTACGCTGGTCTCCGTGAGAGCAGCTTGTTCACATGGGTGTAGTTATTGATTTTTATTTTTGACGGAAAGTAGTTATTGATTTCAAGAAAAGCTATGCACTGTGCATGTGCAGGCAGACCTATATATAAAGCCCACACACAAAGTTCCATGCATCATAGAAGAATCGTGCTTCCGTTTCAGCCGAATCCCAGTTGACAGTCACATAATCAGGCGTTAATGGCGGTGAGGTGCTTGCTGCTCTCTGCCGTCTTCCTCCTGGTAGCAACGGCATCCGGTGGGGAAGCGCGGTCGCCGGTGCCGGCGATCATGCTGTTCGGTGACTCGCTGGTCGACGTAGGTAACAATGACTACATCCACCACACCGTCATCAAGGCGAATTTTCCACCTTACGGCAGGGACTTCAAGGGCCATGTCCCCACGGGGAGATTCTGCAACGGCAAACTACTTAGCGATATCATAGGTAAAATGTACTTCAAGATCTCATATATTATTAATCTTATTAATGGTGAAAGGCAACCTCAAAACGTATTAGGACCTACAGTATATATTTAGACGGATGAAGTATGAAGGGTTGGACATTTACGGAGCATCATATCCTCACTGTTGTTAGATGCATACAGTACCTTTGAGTAATGATTCAACATTTTGTGGTTTGCAGGTGAAAAGCTAGGGTTTACTAGCTCTAGTCCTCCATATCTCAGCGTGCGTGCGTCAGGGCAGAACCTAGTGAAAGGAGCCAACTTCGCATCAGCTGGGTCGGGCTATTACGATCCCACGGCGCTTATGTATGTAAGTATCAAAGGAATGCAAAATCGTACCCATGGAAATTATAAGCTTGAGAGAAGAGTAGTGGCTGAACCCAGCTCGGTGCACCCACGCTACACCCACGCAAGAAAACATACCTAAACATTTCAAAAAAATCTGAAATATTGTGGGAATGATTATGAACAAATGTTATAGATGGTTGCAAAATTTGGTGGTCAAATGACATCCAATGAGCTCTGCACAAAAAAATTAAAATTACAAGTTGTGCTCAAATAGTGCACGTACAATTTGAGTACTTTTCAGTAATTTTGTTTTTTTTTTTGTACAGAACTCCTTGGATATCATTTTGACCACCAAACTTTGCAAGCATCTCTAACATTTGTTCATCATCATTTCTATAAAATTTCAGATTTTTTTGATATGGTTTGCTATGTTTTCTTGTATGGGTGTAGCGTGGGTGCACCGAGCTGGGGTGTAGAACAACCACTCTCTTCCCTTATAAGCTTTTGCTAACCTCGGGAGCAAACTTATGATGCAGAATGTCATCCCTTTGTCCCGACAACTGAAATATTTTAGGGAGTACCAAACTAAGCTGGCAGAAATGGCCGGGAATAGTCAGGCTCGGTCAATCATCACCGGTGCACTCTACGTTATCTGCTCTGCTTCAAATGATTTCGGCCTGAACTACTACATCAATCCATTGCTCTTCAAGACAATGACCGTGGACCAATTCTCTGACCTGATAGTCAGCATCCTCAGCGACACCGTGACAGTAAGGAACATTAATTTGTCGTGGTTTTATTTTGTTTACAGCAAATTTGTCATAGTTGGTGCTGCCCTCTAACCCTCTTGCTGGAAGCCTTCAGGTTATTCTGATCATGTCAATTTTTGTACTGTGTACTAATTGTAGCAACTTTACGGCATGGGAGCACGGCGTGTTGGTGTGTTTTCCTTGCCACCACCGGGTTGCTTTCCTGTTTCAATCACGGAGTTCGGTCATGGGAGGAGTGGGTGTGTTTCCAGGCTGAATCGCGATTCTCAGATGTACAACAAGAAGTTGAACATCGCCATCAATTCACTGTCTAGGCGACACCATGATCTCAAGATTGCGGTTCTCGACATCTACACGCCTCTGTACAACCTTGCAACCTCTGCTGGGTCTCAAGGTAGAAACTTATTCGTTGAAGTCAGAATTTATTCTTTTGCATCTGCATTGTACATGTGTTCCCGACTCAACTGAACTGTATGTTGATTCGGCATTAGGGTTTGTCGAGGCAAGGCGGTCATGCTGCGGAACAGGGACGGTAGAGACGACGGTGTTCCTCTGCAACCCTTTGTCGATTGGCACATGCCCGAATGCAACATCATACGTGTTCTGGGACTCTGCCCACTCGACAGAAGCGACAAACCAACTGGTCGTGAACTCATTTCTCGCCGGGGTTAACAACCTTGTTGCATAAATCCAGTAGATGGTAGGAACACACGCTTCATTGCTTCAGGCGTCAAGGAGATAACACCGGTTAATTGGTTGTGAAATTTTGTACCAATCTCAGGATGCGGCATCTTTTTTCATGAAGATATAGTAGCATGCATGGCATCCTCGGGATTTATTCTCTTTAGTGTGTAATTTTATTTTTCTTCTATATCTATTACAAGAACGGTTATCATGTACTTATTAAATTATTTTAAGGCTATTTATTATTTCAATAAAGAGAATATATCAATATCAAGATAATATCAATTACACTAGTCAAGACATCAAGGCTTGTTATTTTGGTATGTATGTGAAAGATGCGGTGCTCAAAAATAATATTACAAAGAAAGTATTACTCCCTCCGTCCGGGTTTATTAGGCCCAAGAGGGCCATAAGCATGCCTGTTTTTATAAGGCCTGCTTTGGAAACCTACATGCATGTAACCATCTTATTGGCTATAGCGGAAGACATTGTTGCTAGTTTCATGGCTGAATAATAAATACCCTGCATGCATGCTTTTCCATTGGCTGCATGTGAGAGCTGGCATGTGAGAGAGTGCATTGGGAGTGGATGAAAGGATTAATGTGAGCAAATTACTATGTACCTTGGTCCAAGAGAAGTGGTCTCCGGGCCCAATAACCCCTGACGGAGGGAGTAGTAAAATGATTGTTCATTATGGGTTTTATTAGGTGTACTCTATTTTCGCAAATTCGGGAGCTTATGTATATTCCTTTTCTGGTAAGTTTACCATGTATCGATGAACTAGCGGGATAGACAGTCTTTGAGGCCAGGGTAGTCACATAATGATAATAAATAAGAACTGAATAGAGATGTTCGATAAATTTTTTGAATAGAGATATTCGATACATTTATCCCATATAGTTTTTCGATTACATCCTGGACCCTAGCGAGGGAGTGTTTTGGCACACGTCATGAAACTTTGGCATTGTATAAACACCGTGCAGGATGTTTTAGTAATATGATTACCTTGGGGACATACTTCGTAGTCATAGGTGCTTCTGCAGCTGTTGGGGTCTTGCCTCCTTAGATGATGTAGTAAGTGCAGTAGTTCTCCACACCGTCGTATCTCCTAATGTGGCTGCGGGAGTCTTGAGCCTTACGCTTGATAGGGCTACTCGATGATGGGGCAGTTGTTGACGCTCTTGTTGTTGCTAGGGTGCTCCGGGGTGTTTAGCCTCGGTGTCGCCTTGTCCTCACAGGTGTCCTCGGCTTCCTCATATGCCTGTTCTGCTTCCAAAGCCCCCCAGCATAGCTCGGTGGTTTGTTCAAGATCCTCGATGGCTGGGTTGAGGTAACCGCTGTGATGTTGTTCTTGGTTGGATCCTCTTTCGGTTTTCTTTGCGAGAAAAATTTCCAATCTATTCATCAATCATGGCAGTACAGAAAACACTAGAGGTAATAAAATTACTATCAGATCCATGGACCACCTAGCGACGACTATAAGCACTGGAGCGAGCCGAAGGTGCGACACCGTCATCGCCCCTTCCTCACCGGAGCCGGGCAAACCTTGTTGTAGTACACAGTCGGGAAGTCGTCGTGCTAAGGCCTCAAAGGACCAGTGCACCAGAACAACCATCGCCGATGAATAGAGTTGTAGATCGGAAAGATCAAACCTGTAACCACACGAACGAAAACGAACCAAAACTGGATCCAAATAGATCCATCGAAGACCAGCACCGACCGAATCCCGCGAGATCTGACAGAGACACACCTCCACACATCCTCCGACGAAGCTATTCGCACCATCGGGACGGGGATAGGACGTGAGAGACATTATTCTTATTGAGGGACATTGCCACCGCCACAAAGCCCCAACCAAGATGTTGAACCTAACAAAAACGAGAACGGCCCCCCTCCCGCCAGCGGGGGGCCGAGATCCTCCGCACCTCCAGGGCCCAAAGGCCATCGGAGGTGGGGCGGATCGCCGGCGGCGCCGGCGGGAGAAGGAAGGAGATTTTTCTTGACGAGGAAGGACAACCTCTTGAGGACGTGCTCTAATTTCGACGGGATCCTCTTCAGTTGATGATGCTTCACTCCGTCCAAGGATGCTTCCAAGTTCCAATGAACCCGCATGTTCGATATTCCACAGCAGAGTGCTTTAAAATTGATGTGAATCCTTTCTTGGGCTGCAATGGCCATCTCTTGTTTGTAAAGCTTGCACTCCGGGATGTCATGGACTTGAGTGTGGTGTAGCCTATCTTGAAATCCCTTTCTTGTAATGGATCCGCCATATTTGTTGATTGTGTCGGTGCAGATGATGTTGGCGGTATCCCAAGGATGTTGTTTGCGTATTTTTAGCCACTTCGATTGTTGCGATCTCGAGTTCTCGACGGTGTGGCACTCCAACATGCTGACCCAACAAAGCGTCGAAATCAACAACAAAAATAGTGCGCTACAAGATTTGGCGCGGCCCTTCTCCATATGCTATACACGTTATAGCCTGCAGAAAATAGTATTTTGAATAAAAAATGTTTGATATTCCAAAAATGTCAAATATGAGGCATAATCTATTTGACTGGAAGCACAAACTCAGCCACCGCAGTGATGTTCTGCAGGTGCACATGGTTTAGTTTTAGTATTTTCGAAGTAAGAGTATCGATCCCACAGGGAGCACAAGAATTGGACTTTGTCTCTTGTAATGACTTAGATTATAGTGCCTCCAAGTTAGTTGCGATCCCAAGCAAAGTGGAAACGGAAGTTTGAAGTATTGAGTAATTTTTGCGAACACAGAAATAAAGAGCAAGAGTAAAATAAAAGAGCGTGAGATGTAAGTAACGATGGTGATCCATGTGATTGGATGGTGGTGATGCTTTTGCAATGTCTACCTCCTCGGAGGCATCATTTTTTGATCTGGGAATCGACAAGAGGAGCATGTGAAGACTGTGGTGATGGGGTAAGGGCTTCTCGCTGGAGGTTGGCGCTGAGGCAGGGCATTGCAGCCTTCGGTGTGCCCTAACTCATTGATGCCCCGATTTGGGTGGCTGAGGCATGGAGGCGTTGCGTGGCGCCAAGTAGTAACGATCCATAACGACGGATTGCATTGCAAAGGTGGTGCGTGGTGGCAGTGTCGATGATGTTGGTCGGTAGTGCGGATGACCGGGCCATGGATGCTCGACATAGTTGGGGCGGCTGATGTGGATATGATAGTGTGGCCGTGCCCAGATTTACCACCAAAATACACTTGTGTTTGTGGCGGGAGATTGCCGGAGCATCTCCAGTATGGGAATTTGGTGGTACCTCCTTCTCTCGCCACTTCTGATCCGTGATCTATGTCACACGTGCGTCGTCGGATGTTCTTGGCTCCGCAGACGGCTCTTGGCTGCTGATCTACTTGCATGGTGTGTGCACGTTTTGTTCGCATGGTTCTGCCCACGTCCGGATCATGTGCGCTTGCATCATCTTCGATGGGTTGGGTCAACAACTGTTCGGCGTGGCATCGTAGCTCTTTTCTCCCTTTTTATTTTTATTTTTTCATCTGTCTAGATATAGTTTCAGGTTGGTATAATTTTGCTCTCTGCCGGTGTGATCCTTCGTATATGTGTTCGTACTAATTGTGCATATCTTAACATGTAGTGGTTGGGTGTGTTCTCATTGTTTTCATATATATCCACGTGATGCTACATTTTTAGTCAATAGAAAACTCCCTTTTATTAAGTGGCTTTGGTGATTTCCTATGCATAGTGGAGCTACACAAGCATGATGGCAGTTATGCACTCTTTGGCATAAGTGCCTTTTTTTGATATATGAGGTGCTGGGTTTTTTATGTCATTGACACAAGTGCCTTTTCGTTGTATAGAAATGGTCTTTTCTCACTTCGCATTGTCTTTTTGGCACACGTGCATTTTCGTTGTATAGAAATGGTCTTTTCTCATTTTTCTCTGTCTTTTTGCTTGCCTGGCTGGTCCTACGTCACGAAAATAACTTTATTTTCGTTAGAGAGTTATTTTTCATGGTCCAAAATAATTAGAGATAAAAATTGAGACGCACGTAGCTGTCACCATGTGTAACGTGTAGAGAGTTATTTAGGTTATTAATAAAGTATATAGCTCTCACACACCTACGTAGAGGAGTCGTCTAGTATTTGGCACGAAAGCTGCCTAGCGTGCACTCCAGCAGAGCTAGTCCTTTCTTCGTACAAAAGTCATCCACAGTTAGGTAGACGTACGCCTCCTACTATTGATAGATGAATAGTTCAAGTGTTCAACCACCTCCATGTTTCGTTGTCGTCAGTTACGGGCTGCTTGAAAACAACAAATAAACGCCACTGTCGATGAAAGAATTAGCTCTTTTTTTTGCGGGAATGATGAAAGAATTTGTTAATCACACACGAGAATGCATGCACGGCTTCAGACTTATTGATGTATAGTGCCACTGAGAGTGCGCCAGACCGGTGTGGATCCCAGACCCGGTAATGCGGCTTGGTTGGGATCTTCGGCTTTAGATGTTGGGTTTTGGTGTGATGTTTGGGTATGCGGCTCAGACAATCTGCACCCATTCATCAAGTTGATAGGAATAGCGATGGTGGTCTTTTGCAGCTGCCGTGAGCCGCCGCGCGAGCCTGCGGCCGGCGACCTCAACCAATCCCCACCAACACTTCAGCTTTTCCCCTCGCCAGCGCCTCCTACCGTCCTTTCGTTCGGGTCGGCCTCTGTTGCGGCGGGGCAGATGCTTGACCTGAATCTGGGATCTGCTGCAGAGCCGGCGGTCTCCGCTATGGCGGTTCCGGTGGTGGAGCCCCCGAACTATGCTACGCAGCAAGTGGAGGTCACGGCTCCTCCCGAACCGGTGGCGGCCGCTCTGTCTCCCCGCCGCAGCCCCCGCATCCGCAGCGCCTATGATGGGGTGCGTATGGGCTCGGTGGAGCGTGCTTCTAAGAGGAAGGCAGCGGCGGCCGCTTCAAGCTCCAGAAGTGGCTCCTCCCATGGCCGTTCTGGCCCTTCTTCATCGCGGCGCAAGAAGGCCAAGGCGGCGGCGGTGGCTGGCCTTCTTGAGCTGCCGCTGATGGAGATTCCAACACCTCTGACTAGGGGGAAGCTCAAGCAGATTGCTCAGCACTGTGACTTCAATGCAACAACCATCCTCGATCAAGCCCGGGTGCGCGCTTCTGGTACCGCATCCACTGGAGCAGCAACTACTCCGACTGTCAGTAGTTCCTCTACCTCCTCTGCGCGCGTCTCCAACTCTCCTGATGTGTAGATCAAGTGCTCCTCGGCATCTGTCTCTGGTGCTTGCATCAGCTCCGTGTCCCTTTAAGCTAGGTTGCTTCGCCTTTCTCAGTTAGTATCTTAGTGTTTTTATGCAGTTTCAGAGTTGTAGTTTGCCTGCTGCCAAGTTTAGGTCGTTTCTGCTAGTTCCTTCGTCTGTCAGTCTGTATCGAGTCTGTTGTTCCTCATGTTTGGGTTCAATGAAATCTTTAGTTTGCATTCATCTGTGCATGCATCTGCATTTCTCTATCACTCTCCTGGGTTGTATGCTCTTTCTTATCTTATGAAGATGCTCAATTGGAATGTCCGTGGTCTTGGTGATGATGACAAATGCTCGCTGGTTCGTGATGTTATAACCTCTTGCCGCCCTAGTGTTGTGTGTTTGCAGGAGACAAAGCTGCACTCGTTCTCTCAGTTCAAGCTAAGAAGTTTCCTCTCTGCAAATCTGAATGATCATGCTGCTACACCTTCTGATGGTGCCTCAAGGGGTATTCTTGTCGCCTGGGATCCAAATGTGGTGCTTGGTCAGACTATAGCAACACATAAGTACCATGTCACCGTCACATTGTCAACAACAACAGCCAACAGCTCTTTTCTGCTCACTGCCGTATATGCTCCCTGCCTTAACAACGAGAGGCCCAATTTTTTTGAGTCTGTCAGTAATGCTGCTGTGCATGCAAATATTCCCTGGATTGTTATGGGTGATTTCAATATGTACAGGTTTGCGCATGAAAAATCTCGTGGCCACATCAACTGGAGAGTAATGGAATCTTTCAACTCTTGGATTAGGGATAATGGTCTGGATGACATTCATGTGGATAACAGGAGGTTCACCTGATCTAATAAGAGAAGTTCCCCTACGCTGGCTCGTTTGGATCGTGTGATGGTCAATGTTGATTGGAACTTGAATTTTTTGCAGACCACGGCTACCTCCGTGCCAGCTACTACTTCTGAACATGCTCCTATCCTGGTTCAGTTTTCTACTGAAACGCCTAGGAGCAGTTTGTTCCGGATGGAGAACCACTGGTTGGAAATGGAAGATACAAAGAAATTTATCATTGATAATTGGACAAGGGAACTTTGAACTCATCTGCATCTTTAATCAATTTCAAGATGAGAAGGGTTAGAGCTGCTCTTCGAGCTTGGAGTAGGAACAAATCAAGTCTCAAGGTTCTCATCGAAAACAATAAACATGTGGTGAGCTTCCTGAATGCTATTGAGGAGAGGCGCTCTCTCTCTGTCCTTGAAGTGGTTCTTCGGGAGGTTGCCTCTGCCAAAGCTGAGCAACTGATTCTCTGGCAAACTGCCTTATGGCGTCGTCGAGCCAAAGTGCGTTGGTGTGTTTCTGGTGATGAGAACTGTCAATTTTTTCATGCTGCTGCAAACTGTCAGGCTCGTCGAAATAGGGTCAAGGTTATTGTTCAGGATGGGGTTGAGCATTATCAGAACAGCCAGAAGTTGGCTTTGGCCACCAGTTACTTTACTGCTCTGTTGGGTCACCATGCCGTCTCTTTGCCTACAGTGCAGCTAAGTACCTAGTACACGCCTACGGACCTCTCCGAGCTCATGGCTGATTTTTCTTGGGCGGAGATTGTCAATGCCATTAATCAGGCACCAAATAATAGGAGCCCAGGTCCGGATGGGTTCACTAACGAGTTTTACAAGACCTTCAAGCACCTGCTCAAGGATGACATTCTCAGGGTCTTTGCTGATTTTCACTGCAACGGTGTTTCTTTGGAGGGCATTAACACAGCCTACATCACTTTGCTGCCAAAGAATGATACCCCGCTTGAGCTGCGCGATTTTAGGCCAATTTCTTTGGTTCACAGTATGCCTAAGCTGGCTTCTAAGGTTCTGACAAACAGGCTTCAATGCAGAATCCCTGAGTTAGTGCATCCTTTGCAGTCTGGTTTTTTGAGGGGTCGTTCGATCGTTGAGAATTTTGCTTGGGCTACTGAAATGGTACAGACTGCTCACAAAAGGAAGTTGCCTATTATTGCTTTAAAGCTGGACTTTCAAAAGGCTTTTGACAGTGTTAGTTGGAGTTGCCTATATCAGATCTTGGAAGTTAGGGGTTTCCCACGGTTGTGGATACAGTGGATCTCTTCCCTCTTATCCACAGGTCGTTCAAGAGTACCGATGAACGGTGAATTAGGCGACACCATCTTTGCTAAGAAGGGTTTCCGACAGGGGGACTCTTTGTCCCCATATCTTTTTATCCTGGTGGCTGATGTCCTCCAAAGGCTATGTTGCATGCACTTTCAGGCTGGTGATTTGTTGCACCCCCTTGGCTCAGACAGTTTGTTCCCCGTGCTGCAATACGCGGACGACACTTTGATTATCTTCCGAGGTGATCTCCAGCAAGCGCGTGTTGTCAAAAGCATTCTCACTGCTTTCAGATTTTTCTGGTCTGCAAATAAATTTCCACAAGAGTACTTTGGTCCCAGTCTCGGTGGAAGACGGTACTGCGTCGGAGATTGCTCGGTTGCTCGGTTGTCATGTCTCTTCGTTTACATGCACTTATCTTGGTCTACCCTTATCGTTGAACAAGATCACGCATGGCATGTTGCTACTGGTTATCCACAAGGTTGATCGAAGGTTATCGGGCTGGTTGGCTACTTTTCTTTCATGGGATGGCAGGCTCACTTTGGTCAATTCTGTGCTTGTCGGTATTCCTAGCTACTTCATGACTTGCTTCCCATGGCCCAAGGAGTCCATCAGCAAGCTGGATGGACTTTTGCGCGCTTTCTTCTGGCAGGGCAAGAACAAGGTTGCGGGCGGCCAATGTCTTGTTGCTTGGGACCGAATCACTCTCCCCCGTTATGCGGGTGGCTTGGGGGTCCGAGATTTGCTCGCACATAATCAGGCCATGTTGTGCAAATTTGTGGCCAAGGTTCTTCAGTTTTCCGATATACCTTGTTTCCAATGGTTGGCTTCACAATATTGCAAAAATAACCTGCCCCACGACAGCAGTAGCAGGGACACGACTCTCTGGAAGGGGCTCAAAGCCTGCATTCCCATGGTCATGTTTTCTTCTCGTTGCTCGGTTGGCTCTGGTGCTTTGGTCTCTTTCTGGCAAGATCAGTGGTTGGACGTTGGGAGGCTGATGCATTTGCTACCAGTTTTATACTCTTTCGCCAAGGACAAGTTTTGTTCAGTTCAATCACAGTTCTCCCAAGATGGTTGGGCCATACAGTTGCATCCAAACCTCTCTCGAACGACGGCACAAGAATTGCAAGTCTTGCATGGTCTCATTGCAAATGTAGTCTTGAATGATTCTGATGAGGACCAGCGGGTCTCTTCTCTCTATGGGAACAAGATCAGTACATGCTACTTCTACAGACTTCTTACCTTCAGGGGTATGAGATGTGCTTTTGATCAGTGGATTTGGGATGTGCTCATACCTAACAAACACAAAATCTTCCTTTGGTTAGTTTTTTGGGGGCGCTTAAATACCAAGGACAATATGTTCAAGAAGCACTGGTCTGCGATCGTTTCTCAAGCTGACTGTGATATCTGTCCGGCCGCCGAATTGATTGCTCATTTAATTCTGCATTGCCGGCCTGCAGATTCTCTCTGGGGCAAACTGCAGTTGTCCGCTTTGGCATGCGCTTCCTCTGACTTGCTGTCCTTCTTTCAGCAAGCTGCTCATCAACTTACCTTCAAGAGGAAGTGGAATGTTGTTTTCGCCGCTTGCGCTGTCACACTCTGGCATGCCCGGAACGATCGAGTTTTCAACAGTAAACAATGGACTGATTCGTATGACAGGTTTTATGCTGCGGACATGCTTCGGCTTTCGGTTCACAGAGCAACGCGGCAGCAAGACAAAGATGACCTGATGACTTGGGTGCACATTATTGATAGCTAATTAAGCTGTGAATTGATGTAATCGGCTTCCTGCTACCTCTTTTTCTTTTCCTTGGCCGTTTGTGACCCTGCACCTTGGTGCACTCCATATGATTCTTGTACTGGACCTTTTGGTCTTCAGGCTTCCGTATGTTTGAAATATATAAGGTAGAATCATCTCTACCTTTTATTTTCAAAAAAAAAAGGAATAGCGACAGATGTTACCGAGACAGTGGCTTCAGACTTATTGATGTATTACTTTGTAAGGTCTTGTGAATAATTAATAAAATTGTTGCATGCATCACCCTGATGTAGAGGCCCGGGGTCATCCTCCTTTTCGAAAAAAAATTGAGAATGCATGCATAGTAGGGAGAGTAAGTAGTTTCTAGCTGATTGGATCACTTGATTAGACAACAGATCGCAAGTAACGAGTATTCCCTCCGTTCCATAATGTAGTGCATATAGGTATTTTAAAAAGTCAAACCTCATAAATTTTGACCAGGCTTATGGAGAAAAACATTTACCTATAGAATTCCAAACATATATCATTAGTTTTCTCTATAAACTTGGTCAAAATTTGTAAATTTTGATTTATTTTTAAAAAAAAATCTATACGCACTACATTATGAGACGGAGGGAGTACTTGATATTACTTAGATATAAGTTGTCAGGACAGACGGACAGCTTCATAAAGAAGGACCCCATTAACCACTGAGCGCACCTGTCTATGTCTGCCAGCTCTTCTATTCTTGTTTGTGTAAAGACTATGACTAGGAGAGCTAGTGGGTTAAGAGCATCTACGGCCGGACGTAGCTAAATCAGCACCTTATACATCCGCGGACATGTCCGGACATATATGTGGACAGTGACCAATCACCTCTCAAATGCCGAGTCCACATCCGTGTACTTCATATTCGGCCCTTCAAATCTATGCTATCCATGCAACATGAACAAAACTACGTAGATTAGATCAATTAAACAAAGCAACAAACAGACATAGATCAACGAAATTGCATATTGGCATAAACATCATAGTTCACCGGACCAAAATAAACAGTCCATTGCCGAGGACACAGATCTAAACTAAAATAACTTGATAACTAAACAGAGGCGGAGAAGGGCAGAGAAAATCACCATTTCCTAGCCGGCTCCTTCCACTTGCGGGTGCGCCTGTACAACTCCGTGTAGGCGACGGCGGCGGGTGGGGTGTCGTCGTTGAAACTGGAGCCATGGAAGCCGTCAGAGAGGTTGAAGTCATCGTCGGTGGAGATGAAGCCGGCTATCCTCTAGACCGCGCGCTCCCGCGCATTCGCCAGTCGAGCGGCCTTCGCTTTGGTTGCTCATCTGCCGCCATCTCGCGCCCTAACTGCTCGATGGCGAGTCGGAGGGCTTTGGCGTTTTTGCGGCGGAGCCGCCACACGCCGGCCTCCGTTGTCCTGAGGGAGCGGCGGAGGACCGTCGTGAGCAGCTGGTCCTCCGGATCCACCGGCACGCACAGGGGCCCTCCGGGTGGACAGTGCCTCCCTCTCTTCTGCCGTCCCCCAGGCCTGCTGCTGCTCGCGCCATGCGGGCCCACGCCTCGGATTCGGGGTTCAACGCCGGCGCCGGTGCGGGCACGAGGACCTATCGGTGGCTGGGGACGCTATCCGAATCAGGCAGAGAAGGCGAACAGGGGCGTGGGGAGGGGGGGGGGGGGACAGGGAGGGGCGCGGAGGGCCCAGTGCTGCACGGACGCAATCTGTCGGCGACGTTGTCTGCAATGCGTCGCTAGGCGACGGGAGGCGGCGCGGAGCCGGAGCTTACGCCCCGTGACGGCGAGCTCCTCCATGTCGTGCAGCAGCGACTCCCAGTCATCATTGGCCCAGGATCCGCCGCCGTACACTGCGCTGCTGCCATCGCTAACATGGATCGGAAGGGGAGTGGACAGAGAAAGGAGGTGACAGGAAGAGGTGGTGTGAGGCTTTGACTGCGGTCTAGGGTTCATCTGGGTGGGGATTTTTGTGGGTTCCGGACAGGCCCGTCTGACCTGACAGACGCGTCCGGTTACGTCCGGTCCTCCTCATACCCACCTCATATTTGGGCTGGTTTTGAAAGGTACTGGTCAGCCCCGACGTCCGTGGCCGGTTTGGGGAGCCCGGCTGGGTCTTGGATTTGTGACCGGGCGCTGTCCACCCGGTCAGTTTGGGAAGCCCGATTGTAGATGCTCTAACAATGGGCGAGACAAAGCTGGTTTTTCAAGCGTCGGCGTCACAGCGAGCAGCGCACCGCAGTCGGAGTGGAATTCAGTTCGAACAAGTCAAGTTAGGTAGGCAAGTTCCTATGGCGATGAGGTGCTTGCTGCTCCTGGCTGTGTCCCTTGTGGCCGGAGCATGGAAACTTTCAGGGGAAGCCCGGCCACTGGTGCGGGCGGTCATGCTGTTCGGTGACTCGTTGCTTGACATAGGCAACAACGACTACATCCACACTGTCGCCAAGGCAAATTTCCCCCCATACGGTAGGGACTTTGAAGACCATGTCGCCACCGGGAGATTTTGCAACGGCAAGGTTCTCAGCGATTTCATAGGTTAGTCGGAGTCTTTTTTTTTCTTTTGGCGAATACACATGATGCGTATCATTCCATTGATAGAGGGGTAGAAGTTATAGGGTGGTGGCGATCCTCTGTCGCGTACGCTAGAAGGCGCTAGCAAGGACGCCGGTGAGCAGAGAGAGAAGGGGTTGCTCGGCCCCGAACAATCTTGTTAGATAGGTGCATCCCTCAAGTGTTGAACTCCTGATCTTGTGTTACGATTTTTGTGATTTGTTTCAGGTGAAACGCTGGGGTTTACAAGCTCCCCCGTTGCATATCTCAGCCCGGAGGCATCGGGGGAGAATCTTCTTAGTGGAGCTAACTTTGCATCTGCCCAATCCGGCTATTACGACCAAACGGCGCATATGTATGTAAGTATGTATATTACGGATTTGTTAATTCTCATCTAAATGATAGCTAGCTAGCCACACATTACTTTCATATGCCTTGATATTACATCTGCTTTTGACTTTCTGTTGATTCTCCATAGTTATCAACTCATCGGTCACACGAGGATGGATCACCTTTCTAAGGCAATAATATTTTTTCCACCATCATTGAGCGTAAAATGATGTCTAACTTGGACAAATTGTGTAACGCAGAACGTTGTCCCTTTGTCCCAACAATTAGAGCATTTCAAAGAGTACCAACATAAGCTGCCAGGCTCAGTCTATCATCTCAGACTCACTCTATATCATCAGTGCTGGTTCAAATGATTATCTCTTTAACTACTACATCAACCCTTTCATCTATAAGTCCACGGACCAGTTCTCTGACCTCCTTATCGGCATCTTCAACAACACGGTGGTGGTGAGCAACATCAAAGATGCAATTTGGGGCCATGTGATTATAATCATGAGATTCTCAAACCTTGAACTAACTGTAGGAACTTTACGGCATGGGAGCTCGGCGCATCGGTGTTTTCTCTTTGCCAAGTTTTGGTTGTGCTCCATTAACAATCATGGTGTTTGGTCATGGGGGAAACACGTGCGTAACGAGGCTCAACGACGACGCCAAGATCTTCAACAGAAAGTTAAGCACATCCGTCGACTTCAGGTCGAAGCTGTACAATGATCTCAAGATTGCAGTTCTCGATTTGTACACACCTGTGTACAGCCTGTTCACCTCTCCTGGCTCCCAAGGTAGGATTGTAGCAGTCTTTCAATAGACATCGAGAGTTTGCGTTCGATCCAGCTGATCAGCTATGTGTGGGTTTTGGCACCAGGGTTCACCGAGTCGAAGCGAGGATGCTGTGGGACAGGGACGGTGGAGGCTATGGTGTTTCTCTGCAATCCCATCTCAATCGGGACTTGTCCAAACGCAACAACGTACGTGTTCTGGGATTCTATTCACCCCACAGAAGCGGCAAACAAAGTGATCGCGGATTCCCTCGTTGACGGCATCAACCTGCTTGTTATGTGAATCATGTCGCTGGGACTAGCCATGCTGCAAGGGGTAAGGGACAGAGAGGCAAAACCTTCTCTACCTAATACTGCTGACCCCTTAGATAGTACTGTTGGTTTGTTCACTCTGGAAACACTATTTATATGCTTGATTCTAAGTGTGTCATACATGTCAGCTATGGAGCCTATCAGCCTAAAATGCTTTGTGTTAAATAGCTCGAAAGTTTTTTCACAGAAAAAAGGAAGTTATTGGTGCTAAGATCCCTTTTTTTAAGGAGAAGCGCCCCTTGTCCATTCATATCACCAACAAGTTATACCACATGTTTTCTGTGGAAGAGAGAAACCAAACCAAGGGAAATTACAGGGAAATATCGCAAGGAAAGAAAAAATTGCAAAAATCTGGGTCCCTGCATCCATCTGCACGGCCATCGTGGTCGAGGGGAGAGAGGCGGCCTCCAACTTGCCAACTCCAAAAAAGCGCGACGGCGGCCCATTCTGCGTTGCCGACCGCAGAACAGGCGTCACCGCGAACACATTATTTGAAGTGTATACTAGTAGTTGTATGAAACAAAAACCGAGTCGAATTAATCAACCTAGCTAGTGTCTTTACAGTTCCTACCGTAGCAAGATAATTTGTGTGTCAATCTAAACAAAATCTGCACATGTGTCAGTTTTCTTTCTTGGAGCACCGGCGTGTGAGCTGCATGCATGCGTCAATTTTCTTCGGTCAGCAGATGCTCCAGCTCGGCTTGACTATGAGCTGCATGCATGCTTCAATTATGGGTCGATTGGGTCATGTTCTGACAACTTTGACCGAAAACCGAACCGCCATAACGTACTGCAGAACCAAAGGGTCCCATCAATGGTTATTATGCCAAGTTTATCGCGGCCCGGTGCCGGTGCCGTTGCCATTGGCACTCCCGTCAATAAAGGGATCATGCTGCGTGTGAGCTGCATGCATGCGTCAATTTTGTGGACCCCTTGGTCTTCTTCGGCTTGACCGTGACCACGTATGGGTCCTCGGTCAGCAGATGCTCCAGCTCGGCGCTCACGAGTTCCCCATGTTGAGACGCTGGTGATCTGACCGACTTGGCGAAGGTGCGCCAGTCCTGTAATATGGTCAGTTGAGTTCAATTGCTCGGCTAGGGATGAGGAAGTGAAAGTCTGACCATAAAATAAAAGTGAAATAAAAGACCACCTAGGTCCTTCCCCTTGTAGAGGCTTCGGATCACCGAGACCTCGCTGTTCGGAACATACCTCCATAGAGGGGATGCTCGGACTTGGAGGGGCCGGCGGTGGAGCATGACATGGATCACGTCCACTAGAGTGACGCCCTCGCCAATGAGGAACTTCACCCATTCTTGGAGGGCCTCAACTTCCTCCATGTTCCCCCAGTCGAGGTTCTTGGCTGTCCAAGTGAAAGAACATGTGCTGCCCCCATGTTTGGTTTTGGTAATTGATGACAATCTCTATGGACTAATGGTTGCCTTGAGTTATATTTGAAGGGTTTGTCCATAGGCATTGCTTGAAGACCATTTGTTGGTTTCAAGGTTATTAGAAGAAGAATATGTGTTGACCAAGGTTATTCATGGAGTTATCCAAAGATTGGTCATGTTGATCAACACACAAAGCGTAGAAGATGTACCGAGTGGGATCAAGTGATCTCACGGTATGGTAAGCATTGTCCATTACGCTTTGTGTACTAACCCATGTTCTATGCGAGAGTTTTATGTGGGGTTAGGTATGTTTCCATGGGCTTGCGTCAAGAGGAAGATCTCATTCAACCCATGGAGGATGACATCAAGTGGTGATCGTCATCAACATTGCGGTGTGCAAGTTCAAGTGGAGCATCACGAAGAGATCACATGCTTGAAGCTTGCCGTCCATTGTGGTGACAATGGACTTGTGAAGATGTGCCAAAGAGTGGCTCACCCATAGTGGAGTATGGGGGAGCAATCAACTAGTCTTCATCGAGCCGGCGCAATCAAGAAAGGTGGTCCAACTTGAGGAGGTCAAGATCATCATCATCTAGCTCAAGTGGACTATGCGCAAGGCAAAGGTTTGCCCTTGATAGGTTTTCTATTTTACCGGTCTCATGGTGGTAGTTGGGAGACCGGGTTTTAGGATCGATAGCCGTACTATCAAGGGGGGCTCTCAAGTGAGTAGCTTTATCGTATCATTCGTAGAGAGCTCAAACCATTGCATCCTTGCATCATCTTTCTTGGTTTGTGTTTGGTGTTTCTCTTTGTGAGTCTTTGAGCTTTTGGTCATCTTCATGACAAGCTCGAGTTCATCGAAAACGGAGTTCATATATGCATCTTCTATGATGTTTTCGATGTTGGAGTTTATGCCGGTTCTTCATTCATAGAGGTTTCTCATCTCTATATGTTAGGCATATGTCGCTGTTTGGATAGTACTCGTTGTCTTCTATCCAACAAGCTTGAGTTTGCTCAATTCGGAGCTCATTTGCAGAAGTTATGGCAGTTCTGGTTTTATTTGTATCCTCTGTTTTCTGTGGATTTTCAGTAGCTTGCAAGCGGTAGTACCGCTGGTGCCCACGGTAGTACCGCTTATGCGGTAGTACCGCTGGTACTTCCGTGGCACTACCGCTTGGGGTTTCCCCGAGCGTGCAACTCTCTGTTGCCAGTTTGCCATTCACGGTAGTAGAGCGGTAGTAGCACGGTAGTACCGCTCTGGCGGTACTACCGCCCTTACTACCGCCGCCACTACCGCTTGCGGGGTTTCCTTCTGTGCACGTCTCTGTTGCCGTTTTCTGTTAAACGGTAGTAGTGCGGCTGTAGTGCGGTAGTACCGCTTGGTGCGGTACTTCCGCCCTGCACTACCGCTGCTCTACCGCTTGTGTTTCGCAGAGTGTGCAAGTTTCTGTTGCTCGTTTCGGTTTAGCGGTAGTACCGCTTGGGTGGACGGTAGTACCGCTTGGTGCGGCACTACCGCTCCAGTTCCTTGTTGTTGCCTGCTGCTGGCTGGAACTACCGCTTAAGTGGTAGTACCGCTCACAGGAGCGGTAGTACCGCTCGTATGCGTCCAGCACAGGTAACGGTTTGATTTGGGGTGGCCCTATAAAAGGGGTCTTCTTCCCCAACGGTTCTTTAATCCCCTTGCAGCTCTCTCTCCTCCATTGTTGATCTCTTAGAGCTTTGCTATCTCTCCAACCCTCCAATGATTCTTGCTCCTTCTTGAGGGAATAGAGAGAGGAGATCTAGATCCATCTTTCCACCAATCACTTTCTCCTCTATGTGAGGGAAACCTTGTGGATCTAGATCTTGGAGTTCTTGGTGTTCTCCTTGTTCTTCCTCTCACCTTCCTCCATAGCTTTTGTTGCTTTGGTGGGATTTGAGAGAGAGGGACTTGAGCACTTCGTGTGTTCTTGCCATTGCATTAGTTGCATCGGTTTGAGTTCTCCACAGTGATACGTGGAAGTGAGAAGTTGAGAAGCTTATTACTCTTGGGTGTTTGTGCACCCTAGAGCTTGTTCCTCTTGGGTGCCTTAGCGCCCTAGACGGCTTGGTGGTGCCTCGGAGCTCAATCATTGTGGTGTAAAGCTCCGGGCAAGCGTCGGGGTCTCCAATTAGGTTGTGGAGATCGCCCCGAGCAATTTGACGGGTTTCGGTGACCGCCCCCAAGGGTTGCCAAAGTGTACGGGTTCGGTGACCGCCCCCAAGGGTTGCCAAAGTGTACGGGTTCGGTGACCGCCCTCAAGGGTTGCCATTTGTACGGGTTCGGTGACCGCCCTCAAGGGTCCCTTAGTGGAATCACGGCACCTTGCATTGTGCGAGGGCGTGAGGAGAATACGGTGGCCCTAGTGGCATTGTTGGGGAGCATTGTGCCTCCACACCGCTCTAACGGAGATTAGCATCCGCAAGGGTGTGAACTTCGGGATACATCGTCGTCTCCGCGTGCCTCGGTTATCTCTTACCCGAGCCCTTTACTTATGCACTTTACTTTGTGATAGCCATATTGTTTCTTGTTATATATCTTGCTATCACTTAGTTGTTTATCTTGCTTAGCATAAGTTGATTGGTGCACATAGGTGAGCCTAGTCGATTTAGGTTTTGTGCTTGACAAATTAAACGCTAGTTTTATTCCGCATTTGTTCAAGCCTAAACCGTAATTATTTTAAAGCGCCTATTCACCCCCCCCCCCCCTCTAGGCGACATCCACGATCTTTCACCAAGAATGCAGCCTCTTCAGGGGGGTGGACGAGAAGGCAGGGACCCCCTCCCTGTCCCCCGATGGTACATCAGCCATGTAGAACCACTCCTCTTGCCATTGTTTCGCCATCTCGATGAGTTTGCCACGCATCCATTTGACGTTATGGAGCTTGCTGGTCATGGCTCCACCACACTCCGTGATCTGGCCACCATTGGACTGTTGTTTGACATAGAACAACTTGAGCCAAAGCCCAAAGTGGGGCTCAATGCGGAGGAATGCCTCGCAGAAAACGATGTAAGAGACGATGTGGAGGATGGAGTTGGGCGCAGATGGTGGAATTGAATGTCGTAGAAGTATATGAGGCCCTGAAGGAAGGGGTGGACTGGAAAACCTAGACCTCGTATGAGGTGGGAGATGAACACGACGGGCTTGTCCTCTCGAGGTTTTGGAACTCGGGATGCAGAGCGGATCTCGTCTCTGACGAGAGGTGAGCAGCATTTGACCTCGTCCTGGGACGGTAGGTAGCGGCTCGCCTGGAGCTCGACGATGTTGCAGGCGGTGACGGTGGAAGGGAGCCACAACCCCCTCTTGTTGGTTGCCTTCTCCTCGGCCTCCGCTACGGTGGCACCCTTGCCCTTGCCGACCATTGGGAATGGGAAGGATGTGGGGAAAGGATGGGGGGGCTTGGTCTGGGCTATGAACTCTGAGCGCTGGAGCTTGGAGATTTTGGGCGCAGGAAGCAGGAGGAAGGCGCGAGAATGGATTGGATTCATCCACCTCCCTTTATAAGCTAGTAAAACATACCAAAGGGCATGATGTCGCACGGTAATTTTGCCATTTCCCGACACGATGTGCACTATGTGCGCCTGTGAGTCAAGGGATTTTGTTAATAATACCACCGAAAATCCGGAGCATGATCCCTTTATTGACTGGACGTGCCAATGGCAACGGCCTCGGGCCACGATAAACTCAGCATAATGACCACTGATGGGACCCTTCGGTTCTGCAGTACGTGGTGGATGTTCGGTTTTTGGTCAAAGTTGTGAGAACACGACCCAATCGACCCACCGCGTCAGCACTACAAAACTTTGCCGTTAAATTACCTAGGCAGACATAGGATCTTCGGATCCGATAGCCATAAAAGAACTTCTCGGGGAGCCTGGTTGAAGCTCCTTGGACACACGAGGTATATCACTTCTCGGGTCAAGAGATAGTTACAATAAAGGAAGACGGCAAAAGGGGGAAGTGAAGCAGTTTGCAAGGACTTTGGATCCAAGAATGTCCTCGGACATGAAATCAACTTAGAAGCATCAAGTTTGTTGAAGTCGCCTACGAAGCCGAAGACCGAAGTTGAAGCCGCTCAGTGGAATTGATCATTTTCCTCGGCTTGAAGACCAGTTCAGGGGCTACTGACGGTGTTCTGGACTAGGGGGTGCTAAGCACGTCGGCCTACCAATCATGGGTCAGGCCGAGGACCTCCAGGCAACCGAAGAATGGGCCATGTTTGTCATGACCCACGGTGTACTCAAGATGGAATCCTCCGAAACTTGGCGCACACTCCAAGACATATTCAAATCATCGGCATGCTTATCCCTAGATGTAACCGGCCTACATGTAACCCTAGGTACCCCCCAGTGTCTATATAAGCCGAGGGGTTTTAGTCTGTAGGGGCAAGTTAGAGACATATGCATACGATCTTGAGGTAGATCATCTTGTACTTTGTACTCCATCCCAAATCAATACAATAGAAGCAGGACGTAGGGTTTTACCTCTTTGAGAGGGTCCGAACCTGGGTAAAACATCGTGTCCCTCTTTGTTAACGTATATTCTCTGTATATCCTACTTGCCGTATCTTTCCGATTGTAGATTGATACGATGAGGATTTTCCTTGGTTTCCAAGGCACTGTAACCTGGCATATATATATATATGAGCTGATCGCCCTATTGAGAGGCGTCTTCCCTCATAAACACTTTCCCGTTTATATGGTATCAGATTTTTCGATCTAGACGACGCTTCCGCCGCCGCCATGTCCTCCCCAGCGAACTCCTCTGCTGCCTCCGCCGCCCTGACATCCGGCGCCCTCTCCACCACTGTGGTTCCGGCAGCATCTCCGGCCTCCCTCGCCATCAACGTCGCCAGCGTGAAAACGCACGTCCCTGTCGTCCTCGACCTTCAGAAGTCAAACTTCTCCAAGTGGCGCATGCTGATCGGTGTCCTGCTAGGCAAGTACGAGCTCTCCAGCCACGTCTCCGTCAACACTCCGGCCGCCGATCGCACCGCTGAGTGGTCCCGCCTGGATTACGTCGTGCGCTCGTGGCTCTATGGCTCCATCAGCGACGACATCCTCGACATCATCATGGATCAGGACCAGACTGCGTACGAGGCCTACGCGCTCATCCGCAACCTCTTCCTCGACAATCAGCTTACTCGCGCCGTCTACCTCGAGGCGGAGTTCCGTGCCCTCGTCCAAGGCGACCTCACCGTCTCCGTGTACTGCCACCGACTCAAGTCCCTCTCGGATGCTCTTAG
Source organism: Elymus sibiricus (assembly GCA_039707655.1). Lineage (NCBI taxonomy): Eukaryota > Viridiplantae > Streptophyta > Magnoliopsida > Poales > Poaceae > Elymus > Elymus sibiricus. The sequence continues at coordinate 89,059,197 of CM077676.1, forward strand.
CGACGTTGGCCAGCCGGTGTCGGATCAGACGTTGGTCCTCAACTGCCTCCGCGGGCTGAATCCTCGCTTCTCCGACATCACGACGCTGGTGACCATGCAGGTTCCTGCTCCCACGTTCCTGCAGACCCGCTCTCTACTTCTCCTCCGTGAGAACCAGCTCGCCCAGCACCTCCCACCATCGTCCTCTTCCCAGATTGCCCTGTATGGCCACAACACCGCCGGGTCTGGCTCCAGTTCAGGCAACGGAGGTGGCAGTGGAGGTGGCCAGGGGCGCTGGCAAAAGAAGAAGAAGAAAGGAGGGGGCGGCAGTGCACCTGCCAGCCACTCACCCGTCTCACCTGGCCCGTGGATCTGCTTCAACCCCTACACCGGCCAGGCACAGCAGATGCAGGCAAACTGGCGCCCTGCTGGTGGCCCGAGTTTCCCTCCCGGCGGACCAGGCCTGCTTGGGCCCCGTCCCACCGGACCGCCGCCTCGCCAGCCAACTTGGGTCCCTCCGGGCCAGCAGGCCTACACGTCCCAGCTCGCCCCGCTCCACGGCCAGGCGTTCGGCTCCAACCCGCCACCCCCTGCGACTCAGTACGTACCACCCGGCTCCGGCTTCCCCAACAACGTCGCCCCCGCTTGGGACTGCTCTGCTCTTGTCGCAGCTCTGAACAGCGCCGTCGGTGCCTCCAACGCTGGCACAACCGCTTGGGTAATGGATTCTGGAGCAACCTCTCACATGGTCTCCGACCCTGGTATACTCTCCTTCCCCACTCGGCCTTCTTCTTCGTCTCATGTCACCGTTGGCAATGGTGTCTCTTTACCAATTTCTACAACCGGTCACACTACTCTCTCTACACCACAGCGCACGTTTCAGCTAAACAATGTCCTAGTTGTTCCTGACATCATTAAAAATCTTCTTTCTACTCGTCAATTCACTATTGATAATTTTTGTTCTGTGGAGTATGACCCTTTTGGTTTTTCCATCAAGGATCTTCATACACGGCGCGAGATCATACGCTGCAGTAGCCCCGGTCCACTCTATGAGGTCTCCTCCAGCACCAGCTCTCCATCACCACTCGGTCTCGTCGCCTCCACTACCTCCACCGAGCTGTGGCATCGCCGCTTAGGACATCCAGGCCGTGACGCTATGTCACATCTATCTAGGGATTTTTCTATTCCATGTAATAATGGTACTATGGTTTGTCATGCGTGCCAATTGGGCAAGCACGTTCGTCTACCTTTCACTAGGTCTCAAACTACTTGTGTTATTCCCTTTCAGTTAATCCATTGTGATCTATGGACCTCACCTGTCGCGAGCAATTCTGGTTTTAAATATTACCTTGTCATCGTCGATGATTTCTCTCATTTTATGTGGACATTTCCCCTTCGACGCAAATCCGATACATCTCATGTCCTCATTAACTTTGTCGCTTATGCCCATACTCAGTTCAACCTCCCGGTCGTTTCCTTACAAACCGACAACGGTACAGAGTTCGTCAACTCCACCCTAGTCGAGTTCCTTGCTCGACATGGCATTCACTTACGTATGTCTTGTCCCTACACTTCTCCTCAGAATGGCAAGGCCGAGCGCGCTTTGCGTACTCTCAACGACACAACTCGCACACTCCTGTTCCAAGCACACATGCCACCGTCCTACTGGGCGGAAGCACTCGGAGCAGCTACCTACCTACTTAACCGTCGTCCGTGCCAACCTATCGGGTTTCGCATTCCATACACCCTCCTCCACCGCAAGCCAGCCTCGTACTCCGATCTTCGAGTCTTTGGTTGCCTTTGCTACCCGAACCAGTCTGCCACAGCACCCCATAAGCTCGCGCCACGCTCCACGGCGTGTGTCTTTCTCGGCTACCCCTCCTCACATCGCGGCTATCGCTGCCTCGATCTCACCTCTCGCCGCATCTTCATCTCTCGTCACGTAGTGTTTGACGAGAATCAGTTCCCGTTTGCCAAAATCCCTTCCGATCAGCCAGCTGACTCGCTCGATTTCCTCATGGATCTTGCTTGCACTCAGCCCATACAACCCTTGTACGCATCACCCCAGCCTAGCTTGCATGCATCTCCCATACGCTCTCGCCCAGCGTCTCCTGCACCATCGGCCGGCACGTCCGCGCCTCCATCCCCGCCTCGCGCGCCGTCGTGTGTAGCCAGCCCACCTGGTTCCCCCTCCAGTACTACGACCTCACCACCACCGCCTCCACCCCCTCCTCCCTCTCGTACTCGCACACGTGCCGCAGCGGTTCCGGCCGTTAACACACACACTATGGTCACTCGTCTCAAGCATGGCATAGTTCAGCCAATAGATAAACTCAATCTCTCGGCTATCCACACTTCGGTGTCTCCCATTCCCAAATCATACCGGGGTGCTCTCCAGGATCCGCACTGGCGCGCTGCTATGCAAGACGAGTATGATGCTCTCATCCACAACCGCACGTGGTCTCTTGTTCCTCGTCCGGTTGGTGCTAATGTTGTTTCAGGGAAATGGATCTTCAAGCATAAATTTGGCTCTGACGGCGTGCTTGCCCGCTACAAGGCACGCTGGGTTGTTCGTGGGTTCTCTCAACAACCGGGAGTAGACTTTGATGAGACTTTCAGTCCGGTCGTCAAGCCTGCCATGATCCGGGTCGTCCTCAGCATTGCCGTCTCTTGTGCCTGGCCGATCCATCAACTCGACATCAAGAATGCCTTTCTCCATGGCAATCTCGACGAGGTGGTCTACTGTGAGCAACCACCTGGATTTCTCGATGCTGTTCATCCTCAACATGTGTGTCGGCTCCACAAGTCCCTCTACGGCCTCAAGCAGGCTCCTCGTGCCTGGTACCAGCGCTTCGCTCACTACGCGCATCGACTTGGGTTTGTTGCGTCCACTTGTGATGTCTCCTTGTTCGTTCTTCGCCGAGGTGACGAGCTGGCCTACCTTCTCTTATATGTGGACGACATCATCCTTACTGCCTCCAGCACCGGTCTGCTTCAGCACATCACCGCCCAGCTTCATCACGAGTTCTCTATGACGGACCTTGGGGACCTCTCATACTTCCTCGGTATTTCCGTCACTCGCTCGCCCTCAGGGATATTGTTGTCGCAGCGTCAGTATGCTATTGACCTTCTTCAGCGCGCTGGCATGATTGACTGCAACGACTGTGCTACACCCATCGACACTCGTTGCAAGCTCTCCGCCGACGATGGCCCTCTTCTTGATGATCCTACCGAGTACCGCAGCTTCGCTGGTGCCCTTCAGTACCTAACTCTGACGCGCCCTGACATTGCGCATGCTGTTCAGCAGGCTTGCCTCTACATGCATGCTCCGCGACAACCTCACCTCAATCTGGTCAAGCGGATCCTCCGGTATGTCAAGGGTACTCTGGACTTGGGACTTCGATTACACTCCACACCGGCCACCTCGCTTACGGCGTACTCGGATGCTGATTGGGCGGGTTGTCCTGACACTCGCCGTTCTACTTCCGGTTATTGTGTATATCTTGGTGATAATCTTGTGTCCTGGTCCTCCAAACGACAGGCCACAGTTTCTCGCTCTAGTGCTGAGGCCGAGTATCGTGCTGTAGCTCACGTCGTGGCTGAGTGTTGTTGGCTCCGACAACTTCTTCACGAGCTTCACCGTCCTCTCTGCTCTGCGACCGTCGTCTTCTGTGACAATGTTAGTGCTGTCTACATGGCGTGCAACCCGGTTCAGCATCGTCGTACGAAGCATATCGAGATTGACATCCATTTTGTTCGTGAAAAGGTGTCTCTCGGTCAGATTCGAGTTCTACATGTGCCATCCTCGCATCAGTTTGCTGACATTATGACGAAGGGCCTGCCGACCCAGCTGTTCTTCGACTTTCGGTACAGTCTTTGCGTTCGACCGCTCGACGCATTGACTGCGGGGGGATGTTAACGTATATTCTCTGTATATCCTACTTGCCGTATCTTTCCGATTGTAGATTGATACGATGAGGATTTTCCTTGGTTTCCAAGGCACTGTAACCTGGCATATATATATATATGAGCTGATCGCCCTATTGAGAGGCGTCTTCCCTCATAAACACTTTCCCGTTTATACTCTTTGTCCTGTTACCATCAAGCTAAGATCACCAACTCGGAACCCCCTACCCGAGATCCGCTAGATTTGACTTCGACAGGCGGCATCGCCGGTCTCCGCATTACGGATGCTGCGGGACGAGCAACAACACAAGTTGCAAATCCTCGAGCACCACTAGCTCACGGAGAGCCAGAACACCAGCAAGCAGGTGAACAAGCAGGCCGTTGCATTCATGGTCACGTAGAATTCGGGTCTCGTCAATGAGGGCACTCTACGAGTATGTGCGCAGTCCGCCGCGAGCGTTGGCAGCTCCATGTCAACGAGGTGGAGCACAACCGCATGTTCGAGAAGATCGCAGCGGAGACACACGCGGAGGCGGACGAGAACGCCGCCAACGTCGGTATCTCCGCGCCGGGCTGCAAGGACTATGAGACCGGATCGTCCACGTCGATCGTCGACCTCACCTCCTCCGCCGTCGTCCACGACCAGGCGGCAAACTCCGACGAAGAGTGGGAGGTTAGACACAGACCTTCCCACTTCCGGCGAAGAGCAAGATATGGAACACGGACGTGCCCATGACCGACAAAGAGTAGACTAGACTAATTACTTTTGCTATGTAAAAAAATATTATTAATGAAAATATCGTGTATGCTTTTATTTGGTGCATGCGGTTGGATGACCGGCTCCTCTATCAGTGTTCATGAACACGTTCAAATGCATCCACGGACATTTCATATGTATGTTTTGATGATTTGCGTTGGAGTTTCACTAAGCTTCATATATTGTCGTGCCTGTATCGAGGCCTTCTCTTATTTGTGAGGAGGTGAGTCCCTTTTCTTTTTTTTCGGGTGAGAGTCCCTTTTCAATCTCTTTGTTCTTTTTTTTTTTTTTTTTTTTTTTGCGCATGAATCTCGTTGTTCTTTGCAACGATAGTGAGATACCCTTTGACTTTCTAATCTCAAAGCAAACAGAACAAGCTTTATTTTGGAAGTAAGACAAACTAAAATGAAAAGTAAAAGCTAAATGATTAACTACGCCGATCCGAGCGAGCGAATGGTCTCAGCGGGTTCCACACACTCAACTTCCTCCCTGAACTTAATGATATCGTGTTATTGTGGGAATTACTTGCAATATATTTAAGATTTAATTACATGAACATGAATATTTAGATTAATAATAAAAAATAAAACTTAAAATACATGTATAATTCTAAAAAATAATTTGCTTCATCATTTACATCATTTCAAGTCGTTAGGCCCACTTCCCCTCCCGCTCCAATCTCCAACACATCGACACCGCAAGACTGAGGGGTTCGCCGCGCGCCGCTGCACCGGCGATGCTACAAGCGGCATCACAGGCCGGCTACCAAGGCATTGTTGCAGGTTAGGCAAGGCGGCGCTGCACAGGGCTACGATGACGGTTGCCGTGTACGATCAAAGCGTCAACCACAAAAATGAACAACAATGAGGGTTTAATTTCGTTTCTTGCCAATGATGTATCTTTTGATTACCAAATGAATGAATAAAGAGGGGGTTCCAAGCGTAAAAAAAATAAAATAAAATCAAAATAAAACTGAATCAAACCAAAATAAGAAAGTTACATAAAAATACGCAAAATAAAACCAAGGAAAAAAATTGAGAAGATAAATGTTTAAGAATCTATATTCACGATCAGATGGTGGATCACGGGGATGCCCCAGTGTCGTAACAGGCTTATTTGGGCGGGCACCCCTCTCGCATAATTTGGCGAGCCTGTACCACTACTCATTTCCCTTTGCTGCCTGAAGGATCATGCTATTACCAGGACGCACCCCTTCCCGTCTTTACAATTTGTCGCTGAAGCTGAACCCTCCCTCCTAGACAATTTTTTACAAGGCCGATGCTAAACATGCCACGGACAGACAGGCCTATACAAGTGGGCTCGTCATCCTAAATCGCACATTGGCCCATCGCGATTAGGCTTGCTTTGTGGATGTAATACGATCTGGTTAAACATTTTAAACAAAGGGGATGTAGCTCAAATGGTAGAGCGCCCGCTTTGCATGCGGGAGGCACGGGGTTCGATCCCCCGCATCTCCATATAGTTATCCTAATCTTTTTTAATGTCACCGTTATATTAATTTTCCTATCTGTTTTTTCATGTGACCGTTATATTAATTTTCCTATATATTTTATCATGTCACCATTAAGTTTCTTTTTCTACATCTTTTCATGACGCCTTAGAATCTCTCTTTTCCTCATCTATTTGGTTATATCCATCCATATCAGCATCAAGTCTTCTTTTTCTTAGTTATTAATGGCATCCTTGTTTTTCTCGTTTTCTTCTTTGAGAGTGATGTTCTCACCATTAGATTATTCTTTATCTATTTTGCCATGTCTTATGCCATCGTTAGGTTTATTTTTGGGCAGTGCTAGGCGCCGGCGCGCCGGCCCAAATTTGGGCCGGTCGCCCCCAGCCACCCGATACAACCGCGCATCTTCTTCCTTCCCCCCTCGTCTTCGATGTGGTCAACACGGGGAAATTTCATGGCGGCGTAACTCCCCCCCCCCCCTCCCGCGCGCAGCGTGCGTCCGTCCTCGCCTGTTTGACTCGCCCCTCGATGCTCGCCGCCGCTCAGCGTCGTCAAAAAACGCAAAAAAAGGCCGTTGACCCATAGCAGCTTTTCTGTTGCCTCCCCCCGCTCCCAGTTGCATCCATGGGTGCTCCTTCTTGGTGCCGGCCGGAAAACAACGGTCCTCGCCGGTGTTGCCGTCCCTCCAAATGCAACATTAATGCGGCCCAAGGCGTCGCTCGCCAGCCGAGCCGGTGGTAGCAAAAAACAAGACACTAGTTCCAGCAAAAAAAATAGATGGTGGTAACAAAAATTCTTTGTCCCAGCAAAACCCAAAAAACGGTAGTAACAAAAATGGCCGCTGGTTCCAGCAAAACACAAAACTGGTATTAGCAAAAATCGGGAGTGGTTCTAGGAAAAAAATTGATGCAGCAAAAAATCACGACGGCGATGGCACCACCATCCTCTCAATTGCAGCAAAATCGAACGAAGGTTCCAGCAAAAAAAGAAGCGGTTCCAGCAAAAAAATGATGTAGCAAAAAATTCATGGCGGCCATGGATGAAGCTTCTTAAGTGCACTGTTGTAGCATTCGCCCGACGATGGTGTCACCGGTTGCAGCTCTCGCGAACGTGGATGAAGCTTTTGCAGTGTACGGTTGTAGCATTCGTCAACCTATGTCGTAGGCGGTTGCAGTTCCCGTGTGAAAGGGTTGCAGCTCTGTGTAAAGTGGATGTAGCTTCTGCCGGATACGGTTGTAACAAACGACGACGACCGCGTCTCCGGCTGCAGCTCTGGTTCCAGCAAAAAACATCACCGGATGCAACATCTCCAACCGCCGATTCCAGCACATATGAGAGCTTGTTCTAGCACCCACATCCGACGGTTTCGGGGAAAATCCATGAACAAAAGCACCGGCTAAGCGACCGTGGTTTTACAGCGCGCTGGTCGCCGTTGCCAGCGCCGGTTGTCTCTCGCCGCACAACAAAACGGGCGTGGGGGTGGGAAGATTAGCTCGAGAGGGCGGCGGGGGGGGGGGGGGGGGGTGGCAGCAATCTTCGCTGGGTAGCTCATCTCCGGCAAGATGCTGCCGTGTTCTTGGCGAGGAGGTTGCGGTGGAGAAGAAGGTGCAGCGCGCTGGGTAGCTCATCTCCGGCGAGATCCTGCCGTGTTCTGGGCGACGAGGTTGCGGCGGAGAAGAAGGTGCAGTGCGAGGCGGGGCATAGCTAGGCGAGAAAATAAGGAAGAAAAAGAGGGCGAGCAGTTCGGTTGGGCATCCTACGTGTCGCAATCTGAATCGCTGGGGGCTGCACGCGACCGGCCGAAGCTTTGGCCGGCGCCCCGGCTCTAAACATTTTCCTTTTTTTTTCATCTATTATGTCCTACATTTTTCATGCCACCATTAAGTATCCTTTTTTCCTCGGTGCAAATAAAGTCTCATTTCCTAGTTATTGTTCTCATCGTCAATTTTCTCGTGCTTTTCCTCTTTGAGAGCTAATGTTTCCATGGTTGATGGCTCCAACAATTTTCCTTGGTATGTCCCACTGGCAAGCGCGATTCTTTATCTTCATCGTGACATCCTGCATTCATACATAGGGTTTGTAGAAAAGAATCCACTTACATAAGACTTTAAGTTATATTTTGTCTAACACCATCAACATACTCATAGCTCAGAGGAACTAACATCCAAACAAGTCACTCGAGAAGGCTCAACTTTGATTGCATTGACACGACTAAAGAAGGTATATTCTTCTCCAACCACCTCTATCTATTTTTTTTTCATATCTTTTCATGCCATCATTAAATTTGTTTTTTTTTATCTATTTTCTCTTATCTTTTAATGTCACCTTTAAGTCTCTTTTTGCATACCATTTCATGTCGCCCTTAGAGTCTATCTTTTTCTATCTGTTTTGTCATATCTACTCATGTCATCAAAGTCTTGTTATTCCTTGTTATTATTGTCATTGTTGTTTTTCTCGTTCTCTTTCTCTTTGAGAGCAGATGTTCTCACTATTAGGTATTTTTCTATCTATTTTGTCATATATTTTCATGCCACTGTGAAGTTTCTCTTTTCTTATATTTGTATGCCATCATTAAGTTATATTTTGTGTACCACCATCACCACTACTCATAGCCCGGAGAATCTAACGTCCAAACATGTCACTCCAGCACGCTCAACTTTGACTACATCGACACGAGTGAGAAAGTTATCTCATTCTCCAACCACCTCAAATGACTAGTGGTTTAATTTCTTATTGTTTTTTCATTTCGGCATAATTTATATGGAAGCTAACATTGCACTCAGTGTTGTATGTTTGTCATCTCTGATGATTGTTCATGCAATGAACGTCACAACTAGCATGGGATATCCCTTCCTAACTATTGGTGCTTCATGTGTAGCCCTTTTCGAATCGTGCTTTACTAGAGATGTTGGTGACATTATCACGTCACCAACTTGTGCTATGATCCATGGGGAAGGGCGCTTATATCTCATGGTGACAGATTATAGAGCAGTCTATCGATTGTTTATTTTTTGTCTACCCCATGCATTCCTGTTGTATACTCCATAAGCATGCTCCCGCTATCGCGGTGGACAACAGTTTGACCGTACCACTTCTCATGATGTTGTCAGTCGGTCAATTGCTACCCCATGGCTCGACTGTAACCTCCACATGACCCTGCATGAAGTGGACCTAGAATGGTTGCCACGACCGTGTTAGGGTTGCATCGTAACCATCCCTCACATGCTTCCTTTTAGACATCATGAGTGTTGCAACTTGAAGTGATAATAGCATGTTGCGGACGCCAAAAACTAAGGGCACTTACTAATTTTAGATTAGGTCGAGCTGATATATGCTCATGTAAAATAAGATCAGTCATCTCCTCTCATATCTTTGGGACAACCATGAACAACAATAGTATTCATGTAACAATAGTATTCATGAGTAGAGGAGTGGAGCAGTAGTTGCCTCGACAATGTTCTAGTGTAGTACTCCCCCCTTTTTTTGACTCCACTGCAAATCTAACTTCAGATTTTTAACCATGGCCAATCGAACTTTTTCCATGGCAAATTATGTTCTCCGAAGATGGCAAGTTTAGTTGGTGAGCATGGCAAATCCGTCTCAGTTCATTTTTCTGTCAGAAAATTGTAGTGCTTGCAAACCAAATCTGCCATCACCGCACCAATGTAAATTTCCATGTAAAACGTTAGATTTGCCATGCCTAAAAATCTTACGTCAGATTTCTAGTGTTTCCATTTCTTTTTACTTCATGTATTAGGTTTGTCTGAAGTCAAACTTCATAAAATTTGACCAAATTTGTATTAAATATTATCAATATTAGACAAATATAATAAAATATATTTCATGATGGATATAATATATTGATTTTGTATTGTGAATTTTAATAATCTTTCTATAAACTTTACAAGTGCACTACTTAAGACAAAAGTAATATGTGAAGTTTGCACCGTAGCTCCGAGTCAACTCGCCTAGGCCCCGTTCCGGTGGTGCTTCTAGCACCGTCGGTGGGCGTGTGGAGGTTCGATTCTTCTGATCTACGCTACTCTTCATCGGCGGCGGTTGCTGTTCTGTTGCGCTGGTCCTATGGGGCCTTAGCACGACGACTTCCCGACTGTCTACTACAACAAGTTTTGCCCGGCTCCGGCGAGGGAGGGGCGATGACAGCGGCGCGCCTTCGACTCGCTTCAGTGCTTGTAGTCGTTGCTAGGTGGTCTACGGATCTGGATGTAATTTTTATTATTTCTAATGTTCGTTGTACTACCATAATTGAAGATGAATAGATCGGAAGTTCTACCGGAAAAAAAATCGGATGCCAACTGGACTCCGATTGGCCCTGATCGTGTCCGACTCGGTTCATGTCTCCCCAGTCCCCACCGAGCCGTCTGTGAAATTAAGCACGGCATGTACCTGTGTCCGTGTTTGTTTGATAGCCATTACCTACTAGGATTAGAAATAATACCCGTGTAGGTTAGCTTATTATGTCCTAGCTACTATATATATCCATGTGTATGTGCTGTCTCTTGGCTACTAAAATCGATCAAGTCGATTAGTTAGCTTAGCTATATACGTTCCCGACCGTCGGCGAGATCAATCAGCGCTGTGCAACTCGCGAGATGTTAGACATCGATCAGTCAACAATAACGTCCCAACCCCGGAGCCCGTGCTCCGCGCCGAGGAAGCCCGCTAGGCTCGTCGCTCCGGACGACGACGCCAACAACGGCGACTTTCTCCCCGCGGACGAGCTGCAGGAGGTGTTTTTGCGGCTGCCATCAAAGCCCCTCGGCCGCCTCCGCACGGTCTGCCGGTCGTGGCGGTCCATGCTCTCCGACCCTCTCTTCGTCACCGCACACGCGTCCCGCTCCCGCGCCGACTCCATCTTCGCCGTCGCCGTCCACTACCCTGGTCTCGACCTAGTCGACATCAACCTCGTGGACGTGTCCACCGGCGCCGTGCTGAGGTGCATGGACGGGCTGGTCAGGCGTCGACTCTGCGTGGGCGGCGAGCTGCTCTGTTTCTTGGGACCTAGACCTGGTGACGGCGCAGTCGAGGTGCTCGACCCGGCCACAGGCGCCACCACCCACGTCCCCCAATCCGGCGACGCCACGGCGCCAGAGAATCACACTGACTGCACCGCCTCGGTGTACTTGGTCGGTCACGTGCCCGCCACGGGAGAGCACAAGGTGCTCCACATCACGGACGTCAAAGGCAAGCAGGCGTGCGAGGTCTTCACCATCGGCGCCGCCGGCCGCAACAGCAGCCACCAATGCCAGCGCTGGAGGCCAGCGCAGAGCCCTCCGATGCGCGTCGAACCAACGATCCCCCAGCGCAGAGCGGTTGTCAACGGCGTCGCCTACTTCCTGCCCTCCCACCTGAACGGGCGCTACCTGCCGGACTGCGACAACGTCGCCGCGTTCGACCTCGAGAAGGAGGAGTGGATGCCCACTCCCATCCGAGGCCCGCTGAGCAGCGAGCGTCCGGGCCACCGCGACCAACTCCTGCATTTCAGCCTGGCCGAGCTGAATGGCCGCCTCGTCATGGTCCATCACAACTACCAACGCAAAACCATCGACATGTACTCCCTCTCCCTGACGGAGGGGGTAGAGTGGTCGAGGGCGCTATCTCTGCATCTCGACTCGGTTCTCGACCGTACCCGTAAAGGAGAAACTGTGGCACAGCCATTGATGGAGCTCGACGACGGGAGGATCGTGCTCTTTGTACCAGGGACAGACCGCAGAGTCGTGCGGGTGTACGATCCAATAAAGGAGACTAGGACGGATGTGATGGAGATGCCTATGGGTCGTATTATTGCCGGGTTCTACAAAGGTAGCCTCCTTCCGTTTCGTAGTGTAGGTGAAGCCGGGTGTGTTTGTGGATGAACTTGTAGTCCAGTTTAGTTCTACTCCAATTTAGATGAAGCTTTAGTTTGACATTTGGTTAGTCCGCATCCAATTTATGTGAGGCCGCGTGTAACTTCTCCTAGTGAAATTCTCAAATCCGTTGTCAAGAACCAATAATCACGAGTAACATTTATTTTCTGTGGGTGTTTAATTTTTCAATGAGTTGCACACAAAAGGCAAAAAAGAAAACATAAAATATAAAAAGAAAAAGAAAGAGAACAAAAATAGAAAATGAAAAGAAACAAAAAAATCACAAAAGACGAACGCAAGAACGTGAAATCTGGACATAAACCGGAAAAACTGGCTCTTGTGGAAAGCTCATGAAAAAAAGGAAAAAATAAAGGAAAACCACGCAAACCGCTTAAGCTGCCACGCTATTGAGCCTTGGCCCATATCGGTGCCCATGGGTGATTGCCTTGCTATATATATTGGGTGAATCACTGTTTAAGGGTTACGCTTGCAAAGGTCACTTTCCCACCTTATCAGACGTTGAAAAGTAGCGCACTACATATGCGCCACCCGTTGCAACCTTGGAGTTTTTTTTTTCTTTTTTCGTAGATTATTTATTGAAAATATTTTATCTCTTGAACCGTGCGTCCAAATCTTCAACCGTTTTTACCCTTGGATTTTTCACGTCGAGATCTTCGAAAGTAGATCTTATAGGTTTTGTTGATTTTTTTTCCATAAAAAACCAGAAAAATTCAGATACTGGTAAAAAACAAAAAACAAAAAAAATACAAAACAAAGGAAAACGAAAAAAAAGGCAACAGAAAATAAACGAATAAAAAGCAGAAGAAAAAAAACCCGGACCCGGAAGCACAGTTGCAGGTTTTAGCCTTCTTTTCCCTTTTTCGAGAAGCAAAAACAATGTTTTTTCTCGGGAAGCACAGTTTCTCGCGAAAGCAAATATGTACTTACATGCGAAGCAAAATTGTGCTTCTCGTGAAAGTATAATGTTTTTTTCCCGGGAAGCACACTTGTGCTTCTCGCGAAAGCAAATCTGTACTTACATGCAAAGCAAATATGTGCTTCTCTTGGAAGCAGTTTTTTTTTCTTATTCCAGAAGCACAACTGTGTGCTTCCATGAGAAACATATATGTGCTTCTTGTGGCACTTTTTTTTGAAGAAGCATAGTTGTGCTTTTCGCGGAAGCAAATTTTTTTTTCGAAAAGCACAGATCGTGGAAATTTGCTTCTCGTGCAAGCATGAATTTCTTTTTTCTGGAGAAGCACAGTTGTGCTTCGCAATTTTTTTCTCCAAAATTAGGGAAACTAGACGAAAACCAAAAGTAAAAAAAAACTATCTAAATCCTGAAAACGCGTACAAAGAAAAAAAATCCAAACCGAGCACCCAGCACGAGATACATGGCGACGGCAGGGCGCACCATTTGGCGCACTACCAGGCCACAAAAGTGAGGGGTCTCCTTTGTGTGGCTGGTTTTTCCACCACATTTAAGCCCACACTGAATAATACTATAATCTCAGTAAAAATACTAATGTATTATGTGGTATAAAACCGAAGCCTAGGCAAAACAACAGTCCATCTAGCCATGTACACCGCATGCGCAAGTCTTGGATAACCGGGAGCAACTAATTAAGGATTACTCCCTCGGGATCCCCGCAAGGGTCACTTGGGGTGGGTTGACAGCATGCCATTTGACGCGCTCTGAGCCGCCGCCACGTGTCGCGCTCTGAGGGCTCCCTTTGATTTTTTTTTTCTGTATGCGTTTTCGGCTTTTAGATTATTATTTTTCGGTTTTTCGGTTTTCCCCTGGTTTTCCTTAGGATTTGGACCCCAAAAGATCAATTTTTTTGCGTGAAAAAACTTGTTTTTTTTTTCTTCCACGAGAGACACAGATTTTATTCTTGTGGAGGCACAAATTTGCTTCTGCGAGAGGCACGATCGTGCCTCTCGAAAAGGGAAAAAAACACGTCATCTTTTTTTTCCCTTCCGCGAGAGGCACATATCTACTTCTCGTGGAGGCACAGATTTGCTTTCGCGAGAGGCACGGCCGTGCCTCTCGGAAAAGGAAAAAAAATGTGTTTTCTTTTTTTTTCCTTCCGCGAGAGGCACAAATTTACTTCTCATGGAGGCACGGGTTTGCTTCCGCGAGAGGCACAGATTTAGTTCTCGTGGAGGCACGGATTTGCTTCCGCGAGAGGTACGGCCGTGCCTCTCGGAAAGAGAAAAAAAATATGTTTTTTTTTGCTTCCGTGAGAGGCACAGATTTACTTCTCGTGGAGGCATGGATTTGCTTGCGCGAGAGGCACGGTCGTGACTCTCGGAAAGGGAAAAACACTTTTTTTCCTTCCACGAGAGGCACAGATTTACTTCTCGTGGAGGCACGGATTTGCTTCTTCGAGAAGCACGGTCGTGCCTCTCGGAAGGAATAAAAACAATGTGCTCCCGGTTCAGGTTTTTTCGTCCGGTTTTTTCTAAAAGAGAAGTTCGTTGAAACCTATCAACATTGGATCTAATTTTGAAGATCTCGAAGCGAGGAATCCAATGGTGAAAACGGTTCAAGATTTGGACGCACGGTTTGAGAGATAAAACGTTTTGAATAAACGGTTCCATGAAAAACGAGAAAACTCCCAGGTTGCGACAAGCGGCACACATGTTGTGTGACACTTGTCGCAAACCTGGGTGTGGGAGTGATCTTTGCAAAGAGTACTTCGTAATTAGTGATTTCGTGGATAACCAAATGTAGGGATGACATCCATCTGCACGGCCATCGTGGTCGAGGGGAGAGAGGCGGCCTCCAACTTGCCAACTCCAAAAAAGCGCGACGGCGGCCCATTCTGCGTTGCCGACCGCAGAACAGGCGTCACCGCGAACACATTATTTGAAGTGTATACTAGTAGTTGTATGAAACAAAAACCGAGTCGAATTAATCAACCTAGCTAGTGTCTTTACAGTTCCTACCGTAGCAAGATAATTTGTGTGTCAATCTAAACAAAATCTGCACATGTGTCAGTTTTCTTTCTTGGAGCACCGGCGTGTGAGCTGCATGCATGCGTCAATTTTCTTCGGTCAGCAGATGCTCCAGCTCGGCTTGACTATGAGCTGCATGCATGCTTCAATTATGGGTCGATTGGGTCATGTTCTGACAACTTTGACCGAAAACCGAACCGCCATAACGTACTGCAGAACCAAAGGGTCCCATCAATGGTTATTATGCCAAGTTTATCGCGGCCCGGTGCCGGTGCCGTTGCCATTGGCACATCCCGTCAATAAAGGGATCATGCTGCGTGTGAGCTGCATGCATGCGTCAATTTTGTGGACCCCTTGGTCTTCTTCGGCTTGACCGTGACCACGTATGGGTCCTCGGTCAGCAGATGCTCCAGCTCGGCGCTCACGAGTTCCCCATGTTGAGACGCTGGTGATCTGACCGACTTGGCGAAGGTGCGCCAGTCCTGTAATATGGTCAGTTGAGTTCAATTGCTCGGCTAGGGATGAGGAAGTGAAAGTCTGACCATAAAATAAAAGTGAAATAAAAGACCACCTAGGTCCTTCCCCTTGTAGAGGCTTCGGATCACCGAGACCTCGCTGTTCGGAACATACCTCCATAGAGGGGATGCTCGGACTTGGAGGGGCCGGCGGTGGAGCATGACATGGATCACGTCCACTAGAGTGACGCCCTCGCCAATGAGGAACTTCACCCATTCTTGGAGGGCCTCAACTTCCTCCATGTTCCCCCAGTCGAGGTTCTTGGCTGTCCAAGTGAAAGAACATGTGCTGCCCCCATGTTTGGTTTTGGTAATTGATGACAATCTCTATGGACTAATGGTTGCCTTGAGTTATATTTGAAGGGTTTGTCCATAGGCATTGCTTGAAGACCATTTGTTGGTTTCAAGGTTATTAGAAGAAGAATATGTGTTGACCAAGGTTATTCATGGAGTTATCCAAAGATTGGTCATGTTGATCAACACACAAAGCGTAGAAGATGTACCGAGTGGGATCAAGTGATCTCACGGTATGGTAAGCATTGTCCATTACGCTTTGTGTACTAACCCATGTTCTATGCGAGAGTTTTATGTGGGGTTAGGTATGTTTCCATGGGCTTGCGTCAAGAGGAAGATCTCATTCAACCCATGGAGGATGACATCAAGTGGTGATCGTCATCAACATTGCGGTGTGCAAGTTCAAGTGGAGCATCACGAAGAGATCACATGCTTGAAGCTTGCCGTCCATTGTGGTGACAATGGACTTGTGAAGATGTGCCAAAGAGTGGCTCACCCATAGTGGAGTATGGGGGAGCAATCAACTAGTCTTCATCGAGCCGGCGCAATCAAGAAAGGTGGTCCAACTTGAGAAGGTCAAGATCATCATCATCTAGCTCAAGTGGACTATGCGCAAGGCAAAGGTTTGCCCTTGATAGGTTTTCTATTTTACCGGTCTCATGGTGGTAGTTGGGAGACCGGGTTTTAGGATCGATAGCCGTACTATCAAGGGGGGCTCTCAAGTGAGTAGCTTTATCGTATCATTCGTAGAGAGCTCAAACCATTGCATCCTTGCATCATCTTTCTTGGTTTGTGTTTGGTGTTTCTCTTTGTGAGTCTTTGAGCTTTTGGTCATCTTCATGACAAGCTCGAGTTCATCGAAAACGGAGTTCATATATGCATCTTCTATGATGTTTTCGATGTTGGAGTTTATGCCGGTTCTTCATTCATAGAGGTTTCTCATCTCTATATGTTAGGAATCCAATTTTGAAGATCTCGAAGCGAGGAATCCAATGGTGAAAACGGTTCAAGATTTGGACGCACGGTTTGAGAGATAAAACGTTTTGAATAAACGGTTCCATGAAAAACGAGAAAACTCCCAGGTTGCGACAAGCGGCACACATGCTGTGTGACACTTGTCGCAAACCTGGGTGTGGGAGTGATCTTTGCAAAGAGTACTTCGTAATTAGTGATTTCGTGGATAACCAAATGTAGGGATGACAATTTTCTTTTTCCTTTTTTTAGCGGTTTTTTGTTGGTTTTTATTATTTCCTTTTATTTCTAGACCAAGCAATGTCTAATTTTTATTTTATTTTGTACCTGTTTTTTTTTCTTTTTATGCATTCCTTTCTTATTTATTTTTCCACATTTTTCTTCTTATTTTTTTGTATAACTTTCTCATTCTTCTTCTTCGATATATATAACATGTATCACACATTCATGGACACATTTTTCAATCTACAAACTTTTTTCCAAATATATGAATCTTTTTCCAATATGTGATAAACATTTTTTTAATATATAATAAATATATGTGCACATGTAATGAAACTTTTTTTCAATACATGATGAACAATTTTTTGGGTGTTACATGATGAACACTTTCACATGCGCTGTGAACAAATACGGGATGCACATATTTCAGATAAGGGATGCATATTTTTAAATACACAATAAATATTTTTCAAAATACCATACAGATTTATACAAGCAACTAGCGTAAACATTTTTTAGTTTCTGTAGTTTCTTTATTTTGAATTTTTGAATTTTTTATTATTTTAAATCTTTCCCTAATAATAAAGCACGGATTGACTCCGTGGGTTCACCGTCGTTTTTTAGGTCTGGCCCACGCGGCCCTTTGTGTGCGTGTGTTTGAATTAGAAAAAACAGAGAAAAAAAGTGGTGGACGCTGGGATTCGATCCCTGGTCTACCAGATGTAAGCCAATGCAGCAAACCACTCGGGCTAGGCTCATGTGTGTGCTAACATAGGCGTCTGCCTGTTTAAGAATAGAGAACGAGGCGTACTCGGGCCGAGGCAATGAGCACGGGCGTGCTGGGCTGGGCCGACTGGTGCGGCCCACGGGACGGACAAGGGGAGCAGGCTGGAGGCTGTTTTTCTTATTTGTTTACTTATTAAATAGTCCCACCTTGCTATTTTACATAAATTTTTACCAGTTTATATACGTTCTTAGGTTGTCAAGCATCAAGGAGCTGCTTCGGAAATTAAGCAAAGAATATGGCATGAATAAGATTTGTCCTTAACGGAACAAATGAGGGAAATAAACATTAATTGCATGAGAAATAAAGAAGGAATGAGAAAGGAAAGAGAGAGGAACGAAATAGATGGTATGTGGTGCCCTGCCGGCAATAAAGGAGGAAGGAGAAAGGAAATAGACGGTAATTATGTGGGGCCGGACATTGCATGAGAAATAAAGAAGGAAGGAGAAAGGAAAGAGAGAGGAAGGGGAAATATACGGTAATTATTGTGTTGCGGGCGCCATATTAATTGCAGGAGTAATGAGAAATAAAGAAGGAAGGAAAAATAAAAGAGGTAATTACAGATTTTTGTGAAGGAGGTGCGGGAATCAATGGCAGGCGGCCCTCATTCATATCTTATGAATAAAAATGATGTGTATTTTTTATATAAATGCAGGTATAATATTATTTGTCCTCCCATTTCGTATGTCCATGGCGTTTCTTCATACGCTATTCTACCGATCGTCTGTCCTGGGCCACTTGGCCTCTGCCCCGTTCATCCGCGTAACATTCCATCAATGAAAAAAACAGTGCCCTCCCAAAAAATCAAACCCACCACCCCGTTTAGGAGATGAGGCAAAAATAGTTGGCCGTGACTGGAATCAAACTCGCAACCTCCACTGTTTTTGGTGTTGATCGTGTTACCCCGAAAAAAAGGTGTTGATCGTTTTAAACTAAAGTTGAATTTGGTGGTTGTTTGTGTCCTTCACGGACTGGTACTAAACTACTACGATGTAAAATCCGGATAACACAAGCACAAGGCGCAAGCATTAGATTGTGCAGATGTGGTTGGGATCTCGACCGTTCGCTGGTCTGTCCATGCAGGGATGCAATTCTTTATTGGTTTCAAGCTTAGGTGGAACGTTCGCCGTGTAGTGGACATCGTGACCGACAATGATTGTAGCTTGCGGGGTTTCCTTCTGTGCACGTCTCTGTTGCCGTTTTCTGTTAAACGGTAGTAGTGCGGCTGTAGTGCGGTAGTACCGCTTGGTGCGGTACTTCCGCCCTGCACTACCGCTGCTCTACCGCTTGTGTTTCGCAGAGTGTGCAAGTTTCTGTTGCTCGTTTCGGTTTAGCGGTAGTACCGCTTGGGTGGACGGTAGTACCGCTTGGTGCGGCACTACCGCTCCAGTTCCTTGTTGTTGCCTGCTGCTGGCTGGAACTACCGCTTAAGTGGTAGTACCGCTCACAGGAGCGGTAGTACCGCTCGTACGCGTCCAGCACAGGTAACGGTTTGATTTGGGGTGGCCCTATAAAAGGGGTCTTCTTCCCCAACGGTTCTTTAATCCCCTTGCAGCTCTCTCTCCTCCATTGTTGACCTCTTAGAGCTTTGCTATCTCTCCAACCCTCCAATGATTCTTGCTCCTTCTTGAGGGAATAGAGAGAGGAGATCTAGATCCATCTTTCCACCAATCACTTTCTCCTCTATGTGAGGGAAACCTTGTGGATCTAGATCTTGGAGTTCTTGGTGTTCTCCTTGTTCTTCCTCTCACCTTCCTCCATAGCTTTTGTTGCTTTGGTGGGATTTGAGAGAGAGGGACTTGAGCACTTCGTGTGTTCTTGCCATTGCATTAGTTGCATCGGTTTGAGTTCTCCACGGTGATACGTGGAAGTGAGAAGTTGAGAAGCTTATTACTCTTGGGTGTTTGTGCACCCTAGAGCTTGTTCCTCTTGGGTGCCTTAGCGCCCTAGACGGCTTGGTGGTGCCTCGGAGCTCAATCATTGTGGTGTAAAGCTCCGGGCAAGCGTCGGGGTCTCCAATTAGGTTGTGGAGATCGCCCCGAGCAATTTGACGGGTTTCGGTGACCGCCCCCAAGGGTTGCCAAAGTGTACGGGTTCGGTGACCGCCCCCAAGGGTTGCCAAAGTGTACGGGTTCGGTGACCGCCCTCAAGGGTTGCCATTTGTACGGGTTCGGTGACCGCCCTCAAGGGTCCCTTAGTGGAATCACGGCACCTTGCATTGTGCGAGGGCGTGAGGAGAATACGGTGGCCCTAGTGGCATTGTTGGGGAGCATTGTGCCTCCACACCGCTCTAACGGAGATTAGCATCCGCAAGGGTGTGAACTTCGGGATACATCGTCGTCTCCGCGTGCCTCGGTTATCTCTTACCCGAGCCCTTTACTTATGCACTTTACTTTGTGATAGCCATATTGTTTCTTGTTATATATCTTGCTATCACTTAGTTGTTTATCTTGCTTAGCATAAGTTGATTGGTGCACATAGGTGAGCCTAGTCGATTTAGGTTTTGTGCTTGACAAATTAAACGCTAGTTTTATTCCGCATTTGTTCAAGCCTAAACCGTAATTATTTTAAAGCGCCTATTCACCCCCCCCCCCTCTAGGCGACATCCACGATCTTTCACCAAGAATGCAGCCTCTTCAGGGGGGTGGACGAGAAGGCAGGGACCCCCTCCCTGTCCCCCGATGGTACATCAGCCATGTAGAACCACTCCTCTTGCCATTGTTTCGCCATCTCGATGAGTTTGCCACGCATCCATTTGACGTTATGGAGCTTGCTGGTCATGGCTCCACCACACTCCGTGATCTGGCCACCATTGGACTGTTGTTTGACATAGAACAACTTGAGCCAAAGCCCAAAGTGGGGCTCAATGCGGAGGAATGCCTCGTAGAAAACGATGTAAGAGACGATGTGGAGGATGGAGTTGGGCGCAGATGGTGGAATTGAATGTCGTAGAAGTATATGAGGCCCTGAAGGAAGGGGTGGACTGGAAAACCTAGACCTCGTATGAGGTGGGAGATGAACACGACGGGCTTGTCCTCTCGAGGTTTTGGAACTCGGGATGCAGAGCGGATCTCGTCTCTGACGAGAGGTGAGCAGCATTTGACCTCGTCCTGGGACGGTAGGTAGCGGCTCGCCTGGAGCTCGACGATGTTGCAGGCGGTGACGGTGGAAGGGAGCCACAACCCCCTCTTGTTGGTTGCCTTCTCCTCGGCCTCCGCTACGGTGGCACCCTTGCCCTTGCCGACCATTGGGAACGGGAAGGATGTGGGGAAAGGATGGGGGGGCTTGGTCTGGGCTATGAACTCTGAGCGCTGGAGCTTGGAGATTTTGGGCGCAGGAAGCAGGAGGAAGGCGCGAGAATGGATTGGATTCATCCACCTCCCTTTATAAGCTAGTAAAACATACCAAAGGGCATGATGTCGCACGGTAATTTTGCCATTTCCCGACACGATGTGCACTATGTGCGCCTGTGAGTCAAGGGATTTTGTTAATAATACCACCGAAAATCCGGAGCATGATCCCTTTATTGACTAGACGTGCCAATGGCAACGGCCTCGGGCCACGATAAACTCAGCATAATGACCACTGATGGGACCCTTCGGTTCTGCAGTACGTGGTGGATGTTCGGTTTTTGGTCAAAGTTGTGAGAACACGACCCAATCGACCCACCGCGTCAGCACTACAAAACTTTGCCGTTAAATTACCTAGGCGGACATAGGATCTTCGGATCCGATAGCCATAAAAGAACTTCTCGGGGAGCCTGGTTGAAGCTCCTTGGACACACGAGGTATATCACTTCTCGGGTCAAGAGATAGTTACAATAAAGGAAGACGGCAAAAGGGGGAAGTGAAGCAGTTTGCAAGGACTTTGGATCCAAGAATGTCCTCGGACATGAAATCAACTTAGAAGCATCAAGTTTGTTGAAGTCGCCTACGAAGCCGAAGACCGAAGTTGAAGCCGCTCAGTGGAATTGATCATTTTCCTCGGCTTGAAGACCAGTTCAGGGGCTACTGACGGTGTTCTGGACTAGGGGGTGCTAAGCACGTCGGCCTACCAATCATGGGTCGGGCCGAGGACCTCCAGGCAACCGAAGAATGGGCCATGTTTGTCATGACCCACGGTGTACTCAAGATGGAATCCTCCGAAACTTGGCGCACACTCCAAGACATATTCAAATCATCGGCATGCTTATCCCTAGATGTAACCGGCCTACATGTAACCCTAGGTACCCCCCAGTGTCTATATAAGCCGAGGGGTTTTAGTCTGTAGGGGCAAGTTAGAGACATATGCATACGATCTTGAGGTAGATCATCTTGTACTTTGTACTCCATCCCAAATCAATACAATAGAAGCAGGACGTAGGGTTTTACCTCTTTGAGAGGGTCCGAACCTGGGTAAAACATCGTGTCCCTCTTTGTTAACGTATATTCTCTGTATATCCTACTTGCCGTATCTTTCCGATTGTAGATTGATACGATGAGGATTTTCCTTGGTTTCCAAGGCACTGTAACCTGGCATATATATATATATATGAGCTGATCGCCCTATTGAGAGGCGTCTTCCCTCATAAACACTTTCCCGTTTATATGGTATCAGATTTTTCGATCTAGACGACGCTTCCGCCGCCGCCATGTCCTCCCCAGCGAACTCCTCTGCTGCCTCCGCCGCCCTGACATCCGGCGCCCTCTCCACCACTGTGGTTCCGGCAGCATCTCCGGCCTCCCTCGCCATCAACGTCGCCAGCGTGAAAACGCACGTCCCTGTCGTCCTCGACCTTCAGAAGTCAAACTTCTCCAAGTGGCGCATGCTGATCGGTGTCCTGCTAGGCAAGTACGAGCTCTCCAGCCACGTCTCCGTCAACACTCCGGCCGCCGATCGCACCGCTGAGTGGTCCCGCCTGGATTACGTCATGCGCTCGTGGCTCTATGGCTCCATCAGCGACGACATCCTCGACATCATCATGGATCAGGACCAGACTGCGTACAAGGCCTACGCGCTCATCCGCAACCTCTTCCTCGACAATCAGCTTACTCGCGCCGTCTACCTCGAGGCGGAGTTCCGTGCCCTCGTCCAAGGCGACCTCACCGTCTCTGCGTACTGCCACCGACTCAAGTCCCTCTCGGATGCTCTTAGCGACGTTGGCCAGCCGGTGTCGGATCAGACGTTGGTCCTCAACTGCCTCCGCGGGCTGAATCCTCGCTTCTCCGACATCACGACGCTGGTGACCATGCAGGTTCCTGCTCCCACGTTCCTGCAGACCCGCTCTCTACTTCTCCTCCGTGAGAACCAGCTCGCCCAGCACCTCCCACCATCGTCCTCTTCCCAGATTGCCCTGTATGGCCACAACACCGCCGGGTCTGGCTCCAGTTCAGGCAACGGAGGTGGCAGTGGAGGTGGCCAGGTACGCTGGCAAAAGAAGAAGAAGAAAGGAGGGGGCGGCAGTGCACCTGCCAGCCACTCACCCGTCTCACCTGGCCCGTGGATCTGCTTCAACCCCTACACCGGCCAGGCACAGCAGATGCAGGCAAACTGGCGCCCTGCTGGTGGCCCGAGTTTCCCTCCCGGCGGACCAGGCCTGCTTGGGCCCCGTCCCACCGGACCGCCGCCTCGCCAGCCAACTTGGGTCCCTCCGGGCCAGCAGGCCTACACGTCCCAGCTCGCCCCGCTCCACGGCCAGGCGTTCGGCTCCAACCCGCCACCCCCTGCGACTCAGTACGTACCACCCGGCTCCGGCTTCCCCAACAACGTCGCCCCCGCTTGGGACTGCTCTGCTCTTGTCGCAGCTCTGAACAGCGCCGTCGGTGCCTCCAACGCTGGCACAACCGCTTGGGTAATGGATTCTGGAGCAACCTCTCACATGGTCTCCGACCCTGGTATACTCTCCTTCCCCACTCGGCATTCTTCTTCGTCTCATGTCACCGTTGGCAATGGTGTCTCTTTACCAATTTCTACAACCGGTCACACTACTCTCTCTACACCACAGCGCACGTTTCAGCTAAACAATGTCCTAGTTGTTCCTGACATCATTAAAAATCTTCTTTCTACTCGTCAATTCACTATTGATAATTTTTGTTCTGTGGAGTATGACCCTTTTGGTTTTTCCATCAAGGATCTTCATACACGGCGCGAGATCATACGCTGCAGTAGCCCCGGTCCACTCTATGAGGTCTCCTCCAGCACCAGCTCTCCATCACCACTCGGTCTCGTCGCCTCCACTACCTCCACCGAGCTGTGGCATCGCCGCTTAGGACATCCAGGCCGTGACGCTATGTCACATCTATCTAGGGATTTTTCTATTCCATGTAATAATGGTACTATGGTTTGTCATGCGTGCCAATTGGGCAAGCACGTTCGTCTACCTTTCACTAGGTCTCAAACTACTTGTGTTATTCCCTTTCAGTTAATCCATTGTGATCTATGGACCTCACCTGTCGCGAGCAATTCTGGTTTTAAATATTACCTTGTCATCGTCGATGATTTCTCTCATTTTATGTGGACATTTCCCCTTCGACGCAAATCCGATACATCTGATGTCCTCATTAACTTTGTCGCTTATGCCCATACTCAGTTCAACCTCCCGGTCGTTTCCTTACAAACCGACAACGGTACAGAGTTCGTCAACTCCACCCTAGTCGAGTTCCTTGCTCGACATGGCATTCACTTACGTATGTCTTGTCCCTACACTTCTCCTCAGAATGGCAAGGCCGAGCGCGCTTTGCGTACTCTCAACGACATAACTCGCACACTCCTGTTCCAAGCACACATGCCACCGTCCTACTGGGCGAAAGCACTCGGAGCAGCTACCTACCTACTTAACCGTCGTCCGTGCCAACCTATCGGGTTTCGCATTCCATACACCCTCCTCCACCGCAAGCCAGCCTCGTACTCCGATCTTCGAGTCTTTGGTTGCCTTTGCTACCCGAACCAGTCTGCCACAGCACCCCATAAGCTCGCGCCACGCTCCACGGCGTGTGTCTTTCTCGGCTACCCCTCCTCACATCGCGGCTATCGCTGCCTCGATCTCACCTCTCGCCGCATCATCATCTCTCGTCACGTAGTGTTTGACGAGAATCAGTTCCCGTTTGCCAAAATCCCTTCCGATCAGCCAGCTGACTCGCTCGATTTCCTCATGGATCTTGCTTGCACTCAGCCCATACAACCCTTGTACGCATCACCCCAGCCTAGCTTGCATGCATCTCCCATACGCTCTCGCCCAGCGTCTCCTGCACCATCGGCCGGCACGTCCGCGCCTCCATCCCCGCCTCGCGCGCCGTCGTGTGTAGCCAGCCCACCTGGTTCCCCCTCCAGTACTACGACCTCACCACCACCGCCTCCACCCCCTCCTCCCTCTCGTACTCGCACACGTGCCGCAGCGGTTCCGGCCGTTAACACACACACTATGGTCACTCGTCTCAAGCATGGCATAGTTCAGCCAATAGATAAACTCAATCTCTCGGCTATCCACACTTCGGTGTCTCCCATTCCCAAATCATACCGGGGTGCTCTCCAGGATCCGCACTGGCGCGCTGCTATGCAAGACGAGTATGATGCTCTCATCCACAACCGCACGTGGTCTCTTGTTCCTCGTCCGGTTGGTGCTAATGTTGTTTCAGGGAAATGGATCTTCAAGCATAAATTTGGCTCTGACGGCGTGCTTGCCCGCTACAAGGCACGCTGGGTTGTTCGTGGGTTCTCTCAACAACCGGGAGTAGACTTTGATGAGACTTTCAGTCCGGTCGTCAAGCCTGCCATGATCCGGGTCGTCCTCAGCATTGCCGTCTCTTGTGCCTGGCCGATCCATCAACTCGACGTCAAGAATGCCTTTCTCCATGGCAATCTCGACGAGGTGGTCTACTGTGAGCAACCAC
The DNA here is from genome assembly GCA_039707655.1 of Elymus sibiricus. Taxonomy (NCBI): domain Eukaryota; kingdom Viridiplantae; phylum Streptophyta; class Magnoliopsida; order Poales; family Poaceae; genus Elymus; species Elymus sibiricus. Next base: position 89,084,793 of record CM077676.1, read on the forward strand.
CTGGATTTCTCGATGCTGTTCATCCTCAACATGTGTGTCGGCTCCACAAGTCCCTCTACGGCCTCAAGCAGGCTCCTCGTGCCTGGTACCAGCGCTTCGCTCACTACGCGCATCGACTTGGGTTTGTTGCGTCCACTTGTGATGTCTCCTTGTTCGTTCTTCGCCGAGGTGACGAGCTGGCCTACCTTCTCTTATATGTGGACGACATCATCCTTACTGCCTCCAGCACCGGTCTGCTTCAGCACATCACCGCCCAGCTTCATCACGAGTTCTCTATGACGGACCTTGGGGACCTCTCATACTTCCTCGGTATTTCCGTCACTCGCTCGCCCTCAGGGATATTGTTGTCGCAGCGTCAGTATGCTATTGACCTTCTTCAGCGCGCTGGCATGATTGACTGCAACGACTGTGCTACACCCATCGACACTCGTTGCAAGCTCTCCGCCGACGATGGCCCTCTTCTTGATGATCCTACCGAGTACCGCAGCTTCGCTGGTGCCCTTCAGTACCTAACTCTGACGCGCCCTGACATTGCGCATGCTGTTCAGCAGGCTTGCCTCTACATGCATGCTCCGCGACAACCTCACCTCAATCTGGTCAAGCGGATCCTCCGGTATGTCAAGGGTACTCTGGACTTGGGACTTCGATTACACTCCACACCGGCCACCTCGCTTACGGCGTACTCGGATGCTGATTGGGCGGGTTGTCCTGACACTCGCCGTTCTACTTCCGGTTATTGTGTATATCTTGGTGATAATCTTGTGTCCTGGTCCTCCAAACGACAGGCCACAGTTTCTCGCTCTAGTGCTGAGGCCGAGTATCGTGCTGTAGCTCACGTCGTGGCTGAGTGTTGTTGGCTCCGACAACTTCTTCACGAGCTTCACCGTCCTCTCTGCTCTGCGACCGTCGTCTTCTGTGACAATGTTAGTGCTGTCTACATGGCGTGCAACCCGGTTCAGCATCGTCGTACGAAGCATATCGAGATTGACATCCATTTTGTTCGTGAAAAGGTGTCTCTCGGTCAGATTCGAGTTCTACATGTGCCATCCTCGCATCAGTTTGCTGACATTATGACGAAGGGCCTGCCGACCCAGCTGTTCTTCGACTTTCGGTACAGTCTTTGCGTTCGACCGCTCGACGCATTGACTGCGGGGGGATGTTAACGTATATTCTCTGTATATCCTACTTGCCGTATCTTTCCGATTGTAGATTGATACGATGAGGATTTTCCTTGGTTTCCAAGGCACTGTAACCTGGCATATATATATATATGAGCTGATCGCCCTATTGAGAGGCGTCTTCCCTCATAAACACTTTCCCGTTTATACTCTTTGTCCTGTTACCATCAAGCTAAGATCACCAACTCGGAACCCCCTACCCGAGATCCGCTAGATTTGACTTCGACAGGCGGCATCGCCGGTCTCCGCATTACGGATGCTGCGGGACGAGCAACAACACAAGTTGCAAATCCTCGAGCACCACTAGCTCACGGAGAGCCAGAACACCAGCAAGCAGGTGAACAAGCAGGCCGTTGCATTCATGGTCACGTAGAATTCGGGTCTCGTCAATGAGGGCACTCTACGAGTATGTGCGCAGTCCGCCGCGAGCGTTGGCAGCTCCATGTCAACGAGGTGGAGCACAACCGCATGTTCGAGAAGATCGCAGCGGAGACGCACGCGGAGGCGGACGAGAACGCCGCCAACGTCGGTATCTCCGCGCCGGGCTGCAAGGACTATGAGACCGGATCGTCCACGTCGATCGTCGACCTCACCTCCTCCGCCGTCGTCCACGACCAGGCGGCAAACTCCGACGAAGAGTGGGAGGTTAGACACAGACCTTCCCACTTCCGGCGAAGAGCAAGATATGGAACACGGACGTGCCCATGACCGACAAAGAGTAGACTAGACTAATTACTTTTGCTATGTAAAAAAATATTATTAATGAAAATATCGTGTATGCTTTTATTTGGTGCATGCGGTTGGATGACCGGCTCCTCTATCAGTGTTCATGAACACGTTCAAACGTATGTTTTGATGATTTGCGTTGGAGTTTCACTAAGCTTCATATATTGTCGTGCCTGTATCGAGGCCTTCTCTTATTTGTGAGGAGGTGAGTCCCTTTTCTTTTTTTTCGGGTGAGAGTCCCTTTTCAATCTCTTTGTTCTTTTTTTTTTTTTTTTTTTTTTGCGCATGAATCTCGTTGTTCTTTGCAACGATAGTGAGATACCCTTTGACTTTCTAATCTCAAAGCAAACAGAACAAGCTTTATTTTGGAAGTAAGACAAACTAAAATGAAAAGTAAAAGCTAAATGATTAACTACGCCGATCCGAGCGAGCGAATGGTCTCAGCGGGTTCCACACACTCAACTTCCTCCCTGAACTTAATGATATCGTGTTATTGTGGGAATTACTTGCAATATATTTAAGATTTAATTACATGAACATGAATATTTAGATTAATAATAAAAAATAAAACTTAAAATACATGTATAATTCTAAAAAATAATTTGCTTCATCATTTACATCATTTCAAGTCGTTAGCCCCACTTCCCCTCCCGCTCCAATCTCCAACACATCGACACCGCAAGACTGAGGGGTTCGCCGCGCGCCGCTGCACCGGCGATGCTACAAGCGGCATCACAGGCCGGCTACCAAGGCATTGTTGCAGGTTAGGCAAGGCGGCGCTGCACAGGGCTACGATGACGGTTGCCGTGTACGATCAAAGCGTCAACCACAAAAATGAACAACAATGAGGGTTTAATTTCGTTTCTTGCCAATGATGTATCTTTTGATTACCAAATGAATGAATAAAGAGGGGGTTCCAAGCGTAAAAAAAATAAAATAAAATCAAAATAAAACTGAATCAAACCAAAATAAGAAAGTTACATAAAAATACGCAAAATAAAACCAAGGAAAAAAATTGAGAAGATAAATGTTTAAGAATCTATATTCACGATCAGATGGTGGATCACGGGGATGCCCCAGTGTCGTAACAGGCTTATTTGGGCGGGCACCCCTCTCGCATAATTTGGCGAGCCTGTACCACTACTCATTTCCCTTTGCTGCCTGAAGGATCATGCTATTACCAGGACGCACCCCTTCCCGTCTTTACAATTTGTCGCTGAAGCTGAACCCTCCCTCCTAGACAATTTTTTACAAGGCCGATGCTAAACATGCCACGGACAGACAGGCCTATACAAGTGGGCTCGTCATCCTAAATCGCACATTGGCCCATCGCGATTAGGCTTGCTTTGTGGAAGTAATACGATCTGGTTAAACATTTTAAACAAAGGGGATGTAGCTCAAATGGTAGAGCGCCCGCTTTGCATGCGGGAGGCACGGGGTTCGATCCCCTGCATCTCCATATAGTTATCCTAATCTTTTTTAATGTCACCGTTATATTAATTTTCCTATCTGTTTTTTCATGTGACCGTTATATTAATTTTCCTATATATTTTATCATGTCACCATTAAGTTTCTTTTTCTACATCTTTTCATGACGCCTTAGAATCTCTCTTTTCCTCATCTATTTGGTTATATCCATCCATGTCAGCATCAAGTCTTCTTTTTCTTAGTTATTAATGGCATCCTTGTTTTTCTCGTTTTCTTCTTTGAGAGTGATGTTCTCACCATTAGATTATTCTTTATCTATTTTGCCATGTCTTATGCCATCGTTAGGTTTATTTTTGGGCAGTGCTAGGCGCCGGCGCGCCGGCCCAAATTTGGGCCGGTCGGCCCCCAGCCACCCGATACAACCGCGCATCTTCTTCCTTCCCCCCTCGTCTTCGATGTGGTCAACACGGGGAAATTTCATGTGACCGTTATATTAATTTTCCTATATATTTTATCATGTCACCATTAAGTTTCTTTTTCTACATCTTTTCATGACGCCTTAGAATCTCTCTTTTCCTCATCTATTTGGTTATATCCATCCATGTCAGCATCAAGTCTTCTTTTTCTTAGTTATTAATGGCATCCTTGTTTTTCTCGTTTTCTTCTTTGAGAGTGATGTTCTCACCATTAGATTATTCTTTATCTATTTTGCCATGTCTTATGCCATCGTTAGGTTTATTTTTGGGCAGTGCTAGGCGCCGGCGCGCCGGCCCAAATTTGGGCCCGTCGGCCCCCAGCCACCCGATACAACCGCGCATCTTCTTCCTTCCCCCCTCGTCTTCGATGTGGTCAACACGGGGAAATTTCATGGCGGCGTAACTCCCCCCCCCCCCCCCCCTCCCGCGCGCAGCGTGCGTCCGTCCTCGCCTGTTTGACTCGCCCCTCGATGCTCGCCGCCGCTCAGCGTCGTCAAAAAACGCAAAAAAAGGCCGTTGACCCATAGCAGCTTTTCTGTTGCCTCCCCCCGCTCCCAGTTGCATCCATGGGTGCTCCTTCTTGGTGCCGGCCGGAAAACAACGGTCCTCGCCGGTGTTGCCGTCCCTCCAAATGCAACATTAATGCGGCCCAAGGCGTCGCTCGCCAGCCGAGCCGGTGGTAGCAAAAAACAAGACACTAGTTCCAGCAAAAAAAATAGATGGTGGTAACAAAAATTCTTTGTCCCAGCAAAACCCAAAAAACGGTAGTAACAAAAATGGCCGCTGGTTCCAGCAAAACACAAAACTGGTAGTAGCAAAAATCGGGAGTGGTTCTAGGAAAAAAATTGATGCAGCAAAAAATCACGGCGGCGATGGCACCACCATCCTCTCAATTGCAGCAAAATCGAACGAAGGTTCCAGCAAAAAAAGAAGCGGTTCCAGCAAAAAAATGATGTAGCAAAAAATTCATGGCGGCCATGGATGAAGCTTCTTAAGTGCACTGTTGTAGCATTCGCCCGACGATGGTGTCACCGGTTGCAGCTCTCGCGAACGTGGATGAAGCTTTTGCAGTGTACGGTTGTAGCATTCGTCAACCTATGTCGTAGGCGGTTGCAGTTCCCGTGTGAAAGGGTTGCAGCTCTGTGTAAAGTGGATGTAGCTTCTGCCGGATACGGTTGTAACAAACGACGACGACCGCGTCTCCGGCTGCAGCTTTGGTTCCAGCAAAAAACATCACCGGATGCAACATCTCCAACCGCCGATTCCAGCACATATGAGAGCTTGTTCTAGCACCCACATCCGACGGTTTCGGGGAAAATCCATGGCCAAAAGCACCGGCTAAGCGACCGTGGTTTTACAGCGCGCTGGTCGCCGTTGCCAGCGCCGGTTGTCTCTCGCCGCACAACAAAACGGGCGTGGGGGTGGGAAGATTAGCTCGAGAGGGCGGCGGGGGGGGGGGGGGGGGTGGCAGCAATCTTCGCTGGGTAGCTCATCTCCGGCAAGATGCTGCCGTGTTCTGGGCGAGGAGGTTGCGGTGGAGAAGAAGGTGCAGCGCGCTGGGTAGCTCATCTCCGGCGAGATCCTGCCGTGTTCTGGGCGACGAGGTTGCGGCGGAGAAGAAGGTGCAGTGCGAGGCGGGGCATAGCTAGGCGAGAAAATAAGGAAGAAAAAGAGGGCGAGCAGTTCGGTTGGGCATCCTACGTGTCGCAATCTGAATCGCTGGGGGCTGCACGCGACCGGCCGAAGCTTTGGCCGGCGCCCCGGCTCTAAACGTTTTCCTTTTTTTTTCATCTATTATGTCCTACATTTTTCATGCCACCATTAAGTATCCTTTTTTCCTCGGTGCAAATAAAGTCTCATTTCCTAGTTATTGTTCTCATCGTCAATTTTCTCGTGCTTTTCCTCTTTGAGAGCTAATGTTTCCATGGTTGATGGCTCCAACAATTTTCCTTGGTATGTCCCACTGGCAAGCGCGATTCTTTATCTTCATCGTGACATCCTGCATTCATACATAGGGTTTGTAGAAAAGAATCCACTTACATAAGACTTTAAGTTATATTTTGTCTAACACCATCAACATACTCATAGCTCAGAGGAACTAACATCCAAACAAGTCACTCGAGAAGGCTCAACTTTGATTGCATTGACACGACTAAAGAAGGTATATTCTTCTCCAACCACCTCTATCTATTTTTTTTCATATCTTTTCATGCCATCATTAAATTTGTTTTTTTTTATCTATTTTCTCTTATCTTTTAATGTCACCTTTAAGTCTCTTTTTGCATACCATTTCATGTCGCCCTTAGAGTCTATCTTTTTCTATCTGTTTTGTCATATCTACTCATGTCATCATTAAGTCTTGTTATTCCTTGTTATTATTGTCATTGTTGTTTTTCTCGTTCTCTTTCTCTTTGAGAGCAGATGTTCTCACTATTAGGTATTTTTCTATCTATTTTGTCATATATTTTCATGCCACTGTGAAGTTTCTCTTTTCTTATATTTGTATGCCATCATTAAGTTATATTTTGTGTACCACCATCACCACTACTCATAGCCCGGAGAATCTAACGTCCAAACATGTCACTCCAGCACGCTCAACTTTGACTACATCGACACGAGTGAGAAAGTTATCTCATTCTCCAACCACCTCAAATGACTAGTGGTTTAATTTCTTATTGTTTTTTCATTTCGGCATAATTTATATGGAAGCTAACATTGCACTCAGTGTTGTATGTTTGTCATCTCTGATGATTGTTCATGCAATGAACGTCACAACTAGCATGGGATATCCCTTCCTAACTATTGGTGCTTCATGTGTAGCCCTTTTCGAATCGTGCTTTACTAGAGATGTTGGTGACATTATCACGTCACCAACTTGTGCTATGATCCATGGGGAAGGGCGCTTATATCTCATGGTGACAGATTATAGAGCAGTCTATCGATTGTTTATTTTTTGTCTACCCCATGCATTCCTGTTGTATACTCCATAAGCATGCTCCCGCTATCGCGGTGGACAACAGTTTGACCGTACCACTTCTCATGATGTTGTCAGTCGGTCAATTGCTACCCCATGGCTCGACTGTAACCTCCACATGACCCTGCATGAAGTGGACCTAGAATGGTTGCCACGACCGTGTTAGGGTTGCATCGTAACCATCCCTCACATGCTTCCTTTTAGACATCATGAGTGTTGCAACTTGAAGTGATAATAGCATGTTGCGGACGCCAAAAACTAAGGGCACTTACTAATTTTAGATTAGGTCGAGCTGATATATGCTCATGTAAAATAAGATCAGTCATCTCCTCTCATATCTTTGGGACAACCATGAACAACAATAGTATTCATGTAACAATAGTATTCATGAGTAGAGGAGTGGAGCAGTAGTTGCCTCGACAATGTTCTAGTGTAGTACTCCCCCCTTTTTTTGACTCCACTGCAAATCTAACTTCAGATTTTTAACCATGGCCAATCGAACTTTTTCCATGGCAAATTATGTTCTCCGAAGATGGCAAGTTTAGTTGGTGAGCATGGCAAATCCGTCTCAGTTCATTTTTCTGTCAGAAAATTGTAGTGCTTGCAAACCAAATCTGCCATCACCGCACCAATGTAAATTTCCATGTAAAACGTTAGATTTGCCATGCCTAAAAATCTTACGTCAGATTTCTAGTGTTTCCATTTCTTTTTACTTCATGTATTAGGTTTGTCTGAAGTCAAACTTCATAAAATTTGACCAAATTTGTATTAAATATTATCAATATTAGACAAATATAATAAAATATATTTCATGATGGATATAATATATTGATTTTGTATTGTGAATTTTAATAATCTTTCTATAAACTTTACAAGTGCACTACTTAAGACAAAAGTAATATGTGAAGTTTGCACCGTAGCTCCGAGTCAACTCGCCTAGGCCCCGTTCCGGTGGTGCTTCTAGCACCGTCGGTGGGCGTGTGGAGGTTCGATTCTTCTGATCTACGCTACTCTTCATCGGCGGCGGTTGCTGTTCTGTTGCGCTGGTCCTATGGGGCCTTAGCACGACGACTTCCCGACTGTCTACTACAACAAGTTTTGCCCGGCTCCGGCGAGGGAGGGGCGATGACAGCGGCGCGCCTTCGACTCGCTTCAGTGCTTGTAGTCGTTGCTAGGTGGTCTACGGATCTGGATGTAATTTTTATTATTTCTAATGTTCGTTGTACTACCATAATTGAAGATGAATAGATCGGAAGTTCTACCGGAAAAAAAATCGGATGCCAACTGGACTCCGATTGGCCCTGATCGTGTCCGACTCGGTTCATGTCTCCCCAGTCCCCACCGAGCCGTCTGTGAAATTAAGCACGGCATGTACCTGTGTCCGTGTTTGTTTGATAGCCATTACCTACTAGGATTAGAAATAATACCCGTGTAGGTTAGCTTATTATGTCCTAGCTACTATATATATCCATGTGTATGTGCTGTCTCTTGGCTACTAAAATCGATCAAGTCGATTAGTTAGCTTAGCTATACGTTCCCGACCGTCGGCGAGATCAATCAGCGCTGTGCAACTCGCGAGATGTTAGACATCGATCAGTCAACAATAACGTCCCAACCCCGGAGCCCGTGCTCCGCGCCGAGGAAGCCCGCTAGGCTCGTCGCTCCGGACGACGACGCCAACAACGGCGACTTTCTCCCCGCGGACGAGCTGCAGGAGGTGTTTTTGCGGCTGCCATCAAAGCCCCTCGGCCGCCTCCGCACGGTCTGCCGGTCGTGGCGGTCCATGCTCTCCGACCCTCTCTTCGTCACCGCACACGCGTCCCGCTCCCGCGCCGACTCCATCTTCGCCGTCGCCGTCCACTACCCTGGTCTCGACCTAGTCGACATCAACCTCGTGGACGTGTCCACCGGCGCCGTGCTGAGGTGCATGGACGGGCTGGTCAGGCGTCGACTCTGCGTGGGCGGCGAGCTGCTCTGTTTCTTGGGACCTAGACCTGGTGACGGCGCAGTCGAGGTGCTCGACCCGGCCACAGGCGCCACCACCCACGTCCCCCAATCCGGCGACGCCACGGCGCCAGAGAATCACACTGACTGCACCGCCTCGGTGTACTTGGTCGGTCACGTGCCCGCCACGGGAGAGCACAAGGTGCTCCACATCACGGACGTCAAAGGCAAGCAGGCGTGCGAGGTCTTCACCATCGGCGCCGCCGGCCGCAACAGCAGCCACCAATGCCAGCGCTGGAGGCCAGCGCAGAGCCCTCCGATGCGCGTCGAACCAACGATCCCCCAGCGCAGAGCGGTTGTCAACGGCGTCGCCTACTTCCTGCCCTCCCACCTGAACGGGCGCTACCTGCCGGACTGCGACAACGTCGCCGCGTTCGACCTCGAGAAGGAGGAGTGGATGCCCACTCCCATCCGAGGCCCGCTGAGCAGCGAGCGTCCGGGCCACCGCGACCAACTCCTGCATTTCAGCCTGGCCGAGCTGAATGGCCGCCTCGTCATGGTCCATCACAACTACCAACGCAAAACCATCGACATGTACTCCCTCTCCCTGACGGAGGGGGTAGAGTGGTCGAGGGCGCTATCTCTGCATCTCGACTCGGTTCTCGACCGTACCCGTAAAGGAGAAACTGTGGCACAGCCATTGATGGAGCTCGACGACGGGAGGATCGTGCTCTTTGTACCAGGGACAGACCGCAGAGTCGTGCGGGTGTACGATCCAATAAAGGAGACTAGGACGGATGTGATGGAGATGCCTATGGGTCGTATTATTGCCGGGTTCTACAAAGGTAGCCTCCTTCCGTTTCGTAGTGTAGGTGAAGCCGGGTGTGTTTGTGGATGAACTTGTAGTCCAGTTTAGTTCTACTCCAATTTAGATGAAGCTTTAGTTTGACATTTGGTTAGTCCGCATCCAATTTATGTGAGGCCGCGTGTAACTTCTCCTAGTGAAATTCTCAAATCCGTTGTCAAGAACCAATAATCACGAGTAACATTTATTTTCTGTGGGTGTTTAATTTTTCAATGAGTTGCACACAAAAGGCAAAAAAGAAAACATAAAATATAAAAAGAAAAAGAAAGAGAACAAAAATAGAAAATGAAAAGAAACAAAAAAATCACAAAAGACGAACGCAAGAACGTGAAATCTGGACATAAACCGGAAAAACTGGCTCTTGTGGAAAGCTCATGAAAAAAAGGAAAAAATAAAGGAAAACCACGCAAACCGCTTAAGCTGCCACGCTATTGAGCCTTGGCCCATATCGGTGCCCATGGGTGATTGCCTTGCTATATATATTGGGTGAATCACTGTTTAAGGGTTACGCTTGCAAAGGTCACTTTCCCACCTTATCAGACGTTGAAAAGTAGCGCACTACATATGCGCCACCCGTTGCAACCTTGGAGTTTTTTTTTTCTTTTTTCGTAGATTATTTATTGAAAATATTTTATCTCTTGAACCGTGCGTCCAAATCTTCAACCGTTTTTACCCTTGGATTTTTCACGTCGAGATCTTCGAAAGTAGATCTTATAGGTTTTGTTGATTTTTTTTCCATAAAAAACCAGAAAAATTCAGATACTGGTAAAAAACAAAAAACAAAAAAAATACAAAACAAAGGAAAACGAAAAAAAAGGCAACAGAAAATAAACGAATAAAAAGCAGAAGAAAAAAAACCCGGACCCGGAAGCACAGTTGCAGGTTTTAGCCTTCTTTTCCCTTTTTCGAGAAGCAAAAACAATGTTTTTTCTCGGGAAGCACAGTTTCTCGCGAAAGCAAATATGTACTTACATGCGAAGCAAAATTGTGCTTCTCGTGAAAGTATAATGTTTTTTTCCCGGGAAGCACACTTGTGCTTCTCGCGAAAGCAAATCTGTACTTACATGCAAAGCAAATATGTGCTTCTCTTGGAAGCAGTTTTTTTTTCTTATTCCAGAAGCACAACTGTGTGCTTCCATGAGAAACATATATGTGCTTCTTGTGGCACTTTTTTTTGAAGAAGCATAGTTGTGCTTTTCGCGGAAGCAAATTTTTTTTTCGAAAAGCACAGATCGTGGAAATTTGCTTCTCGTGCAAGCATGAATTTCTTTTTTCTGGAGAAGCACAGTTGTGCTTCGCAATTTTTTTCTCCAAAATTAGGGAAACTAGACGAAAACCAAAAGTAAAAAAAAACTATCTAAATCCTGAAAACGCGTACAAAGAAAAAAAATCCAAACCGAGCACCCAGCACGAGATACATGGCGACGGCAGGGCGCACCATTTGGCGCACTACCAGGCCACAAAAGTGAGGGGTCTCCTTTGTGTGGCTGGTTTTTCCACCACATTTAAGCCCACACTGAATAATACTATAATCTCAGTAAAAATACTAATGTATTATGTGGTATAAAACCGAAGCCTAGGCAAAACAACAGTCCATCTAGCCATGTACACCGCATGCGCAAGTCTTGGATAACCGGGAGCAACTAATTAAGGATTACTCCCTCGGGATCCCCGCAAGGGTCACTTGGGGTGGGTTGACAGCATGCCATTTGACGCGCTCTGAGCCGCCGCCACGTGTCGCGCTCTGAGGGCTCCCTTTGATTTTTTTTTTCTGTATGCGTTTTCGGCTTTTAGATTATTATTTTTCGGTTTTTCGGTTTTCCCCTGGTTTTCCTTAGGATTTGGACCCCAAAAGATCAATTTTTTTGCGTGAAAAAACTTGTTTTTTTTTTCTTCCACGAGAGACACAGATTTTATTCTTGTGGAGGCACAAATTTGCTTCTGCGAGAGGCACGATCGTGCCTCTCGAAAAGGGAAAAAAACACGTCATCTTTTTTTTCCCTTCCGCGAGAGGCACATATCTACTTCTCGTGGAGGCACAGATTTGCTTTCGCGAGAGGCACGGCCGTGCCTCTCGGAAAAGGAAAAAAAATGTGTTTTCTTTTTTTTTCCTTCCGCGAGAGGCACAAATTTACTTCTCATGGAGGCACGGGTTTGCTTCCGCGAGAGGCACAGATTTAGTTCTCGTGGAGGCACGGATTTGCTTCCGCGAGAGGTACGGCCGTGCCTCTCGGAAAGAGAAAAAAAATATGTTTTTTTTTGCTTCCGTGAGAGGCACAGATTTACTTCTCGTGGAGGCATGGATTTGCTTGCGCGAGAGGCACGGTCGTGACTCTCGGAAAGGGAAAAACACTTTTTTTCCTTCCACGAGAGGCACAGATTTACTTCTCGTGGAGGCACGGATTTGCTTCTTCGAGAAGCACGGTCGTGCCTCTCGGAAGGAATAAAAACAATGTGCTCCCGGTTCAGGTTTTTTCGTCCGGTTTTTTCTAAAAGAGAAGTTCGTTGAAACCTATCAACATTGGATCTAATTTTGAAGATCTCGAAGCGAGGAATCCAATGGTGAAAACGGTTCAAGATTTGGACGCACGGTTTGAGAGATAAAACGTTTTGAATAAACGGTTCCATGAAAAACGAGAAAACTCCCAGGTTGCGACAAGCGGCACACATGTTGTGTGACACTTGTCGCAAACCTGGGTGTGGGAGTGATCTTTGCAAAGAGTACTTCGTAATTAGTGATTTCGTGGATAACCAAATGTAGGGATGACATCCATCTGCACGGCCATCGTGGTCGAGGGGAGAGAGGCGGCCTCCAACTTGCCAACTCCAAAAAAGCGCGACGGCGGCCCATTCTGCGTTGCCGACCGCAGAACAGGCGTCACCGCGAACACATTATTTGAAGTGTATACTAGTAGTTGTATGAAACAAAAACCGAGTCGAATTAATCAACCTAGCTAGTGTCTTTACAGTTCCTACCGTAGCAAGATAATTTGTGTGTCAATCTAAACAAAATCTGCACATGTGTCAGTTTTCTTTCTTGGAGCACCGGCGTGTGAGCTGCATGCATGCGTCAATTTTCTTCGGTCAGCAGATGCTCCAGCTCGGCTTGACTATGAGCTGCATGCATGCTTCAATTATGGGTCGATTGGGTCATGTTCTGACAACTTTGACCGAAAACCGAACCGCCATAACGTACTGCAGAACCAAAGGGTCCCATCAATGGTTATTATGCCAAGTTTATCGCGGCCCGGTGCCGGTGCCGTTGCCATTGGCACATCCCGTCAATAAAGGGATCATGCTGCGTGTGAGCTGCATGCATGCGTCAATTTTGTGGACCCCTTGGTCTTCTTCGGCTTGACCGTGACCACGTATGGGTCCTCGGTCAGCAGATGCTCCAGCTCGGCGCTCACGAGTTCCCCATGTTGAGACGCTGGTGATCTGACCGACTTGGCGAAGGTGCGCCAGTCCTGTAATATGGTCAGTTGAGTTCAATTGCTCGGCTAGGGATGAGGAAGTGAAAGTCTGACCATAAAATAAAAGTGAAATAAAAGACCACCTAGGTCCTTCCCCTTGTAGAGGCTTCGGATCACCGAGACCTCGCTGTTCGGAACATACCTCCATAGAGGGGATGCTCGGACTTGGAGGGGCCGGCGGTGGAGCATGACATGGATCACGTCCACTAGAGTGACGCCCTCGCCAATGAGGAACTTCACCCATTCTTGGAGGGCCTCAACTTCCTCCATGTTCCCCCAGTCGAGGTTCTTGGCTGTCCAAGTGAAAGAACATGTGCTGCCCCCATGTTTGGTTTTGGTAATTGATGACAATCTCTATGGACTAATGGTTGCCTTGAGTTATATTTGAAGGGTTTGTCCATAGGCATTGCTTGAAGACCATTTGTTGGTTTCAAGGTTATTAGAAGAAGAATATGTGTTGACCAAGGTTATTCATGGAGTTATCCAAAGATTGGTCATGTTGATCAACACACAAAGCGTAGAAGATGTACCGAGTGGGATCAAGTGATCTCACGGTATGGTAAGCATTGTCCATTACGCTTTGTGTACTAACCCATGTTCTATGCGAGAGTTTTATGTGGGGTTAGGTATGTTTCCATGGGCTTGCGTCAAGAGGAAGATCTCATTCAACCCATGGAGGATGACATCAAGTGGTGATCGTCATCAACATTGCGGTGTGCAAGTTCAAGTGGAGCATCACGAAGAGATCACATGCTTGAAGCTTGCCGTCCATTGTGGTGACAATGGACTTGTGAAGATGTGCCAAAGAGTGGCTCACCCATAGTGGAGTATGGGGGAGCAATCAACTAGTCTTCATCGAGCCGGCGCAATCAAGAAAGGTGGTCCAACTTGAGGAGGTCAAGATCATCATCATCTAGCTCAAGTGGACTATGCGCAAGGCAAAGGTTTGCCCTTGATAGGTTTTCTATTTTACCGGTCTCATGGTGGTAGTTGGGAGACCGGGTTTTAGGATCGATAGCCGTACTATCAAGGGGGGCTCTCAAGTGAGTAGCTTTATCGTATCATTCGTAGAGAGCTCAAACCATTGCATCCTTGCATCATCTTTCTTGGTTTGTGTTTGGTGTTTCTCTTTGTGAGTCTTTGAGCTTTTGGTCATCTTCATGACAAGCTCGAGTTCATCGAAAACGGAGTTCATATATGCATCTTCTATGATGTTTTCGATGTTGGAGTTTATGCCGGTTCTTCATTCATAGAGGTTTCTCATCTCTATATGTTAGGAATCCAATTTTGAAGATCTCGAAGCGAGGAATCCAATGGTGAAAACGGTTCAAGATTTGGACGCACGGTTTGAGAGATAAAACGTTTTGAATAAATGGTTCCATGAAAAACGAGAAAACTCCCAGGTTGCGACAAGCGGCACACATGCTGTGTGACACTTGTCGCAAACCTGGGTGTGGGAGTGATCTTTGCAAAGAGTACTTCGTAATTAGTGATTTCGTGGATAACCAAATGTAGGGATGACAATTTTCTTTTTCCTTTTTTTAGCGGTTTTTTGTTGGTTTTTATTATTTCCTTTTATTTCTAGACCAAGCAATGTCTAATTTTTATTTTATTTTGTACCTGTTTTTTTTTTCTTTTTATGCATTCCTTTCTTATTTATTTTTCCACATTTTTCTTCTTATTTTTTTGTATAACTTTCTCATTCTTCTTCTTCGATATATATAACATGTATCACACATTCATGGACACATTTTTCAATCTACAAACTTTTTTCCAAATATATGAATCTTTTTCCAATATGTGATAAACATTTTTTTAATATATAATAAATATATGTGCACATGTAATGAAACTTTTTTTCAATACATGATGAACAATTTTTTGGGTGTTACATGATGAACACTTTCACATGCGCTGTGAACAAATACGGGATGCACATATTTCAGATAAGGGATGCATATTTTTAAATACACAATAAATATTTTTCAAAATACCATACAGATTTATACAAGCAACTAGCGTAAACATTTTTTAGTTTCTGTAGTTTCTTTATTTTGAATTTTTGAATTTTTTATTATTTTAAATCTTTCCCTAATAATAAAGCACGGATTGACTCCGTGGGTTCACCGTCGTTTTTTAGGTCTGGCCCACGCGGCCCTTTGTGTGCGTGTGTTTGAATTAGAAAAAACAGAGAAAAAAAGTGGTGGACGCTGGGATTCGATCCCTGGTCTACCAGATGTAAGCCAATGCAGCAAACCACTCGGGCTAGGCTCATGTGTGTGCTAACATAGGCGTCTGCCTGTTTAAGAATAGAGAACGAGGCGTACTCGGGCCGAGGCAATGAGCACGGGCGTGCTGGGCTGGGCCGACTGGTGCGGCCCACGGGACGGACAAGGGGAGCAGGCTGGAGGCTGTTTTTCTTATTTGTTTACTTATTAAATAGTCCCACCTTGCTATTTTACATAAATTTTTACCAGTTTATATACGTTCTTAGGTTGTCAAGCATCAAGGAGCTGCTTCGGAAATTAAGCAAAGAATATGGCATGAATAAGATTTGTCCTTAACGGAACAAATGAGGGAAATAAACATTAATTGCATGAGAAATAAAGAAGGAATGAGAAAGGAAAGAGAGAGGAACGAAATAGATGGTATGTGGTGCCCTGCCGGCAATAAAGGAGGAAGGAGAAAGGAAATAGACGGTAATTATGTGGGGCCGGACATTGCATGAGAAATAAAGAAGGAAGGAGAAAGGAAAGAGAGAGGAAGGGGAAATATACGGTAATTATTGTGTTGCGGGCGCCATATTAATTGCAGGAGTAATGAGAAATAAAGAAGGAAGGAAAAATAAAAGAGGTAATTACAGATTTTTGTGAAGGAGGTGCGGGAATCAATGGCAGGCGGCCCTCATTCATATCTTATGAATAAAAATGATGTGTATTTTTTATATAAATGCAGGTATAATATTATTTGTCCTCCCATTTCGTATGTCCATGGCGTTTCTTCATACGCTATTCTACCGATCGTCTGTCCTGGGCCACTTGGCCTCTGCCCCGTTCATCCGCGTAACATTCCATCAATGAAAAAAACAGTGCCCTCCCAAAAAATCAAACCCACCACCCCGTTTAGGAGATGAGGCAAAAATAGTTGGCCGTGACTGGAATCAAACTCGCAACCTCCACTGTTTTTGGTGTTGATCGTGTTACCCCGAAAAAAAGGTGTTGATCGTTTTAAACTAAAGTTGAATTTGGTGGTTGTTTGTGTCCTTCACGGACTGGTACTAAACTACTATGATGTAAAATCCGGATAACACAAGCACAAGGCGCAAGCATTAGATTGTGCAGATGTGGTTGGGATCTCGACCGTTCGCTGGTCTGTCCATGCAGGGATGCAATTCTTTATTGGTTTCAAGCTTAGGTGGAACGTTCGCCGTGTAGTGGACATCGTGACCGACAATGATGACAAAGAAAAGAAGTGGCAACAGGGATGGGGCGCTAAGGGTGATAATTTGTTTCTTCCGTTGCAACGCACGGGCACTTTTGCTAGTGTACTATATAAAATAAAAAAAATTCCGAATTGGGTGGCGGTCCACTGACGCTGGGGTGCGCGTTAGCCCTCCTATCTCACGCCATACGCGCCATAAGCACGGGATAGGAGGTCTCGGTCGTCGTGGGAGGCCGAAATCACAACGTCGCCCCAAAATCTTGTCGCCGCCACGCCAGTGCGCCGCCGGCCCGCCGCCGCCTCCTCGTCCCACGTGATGGAGATGCCTCGGGGTCGTATTATTGTTGGGTTCCACAAAGGTAGCCTCCTTCCGTTTCGTGGGGTAGGTGAAGCCGGGTGTGTTTGTGGATGAACTTGTACTCCAGCTTGATTATAGTACTTCAGTTTAGATGAAGCTTTATTTTGACACTTGGTTCGTCCGCATCCAATTTAAGTGAGGCCGTGTGTAACTTCTCCTAGTGAAATTCTTAAATCCGTTGTCAAGAATCAATAATCATGCGTAAATGCTTTTTGGGTGTTTAATTTTTTTTTGGGAAAAGATTAGAATCAACCGGCCAACCACTTGGAGAGTTCCGCCCCACGCTCAGCCGTTAGATACGAGTTTAATTAGACGACGCACAACCTCTAATCAGCCGGTCAGGACCTCCACCACTGGACGCGTGCCTCTGCCACCTTGACATTTTTTCTGCAACATCATCTGTGTTGCCGAAGTCTTTTCGCAACAACACCCATGTTGCAAAAAAGTTAAGACGAAAATAATTTCTGCAACATCATTTGTGTTGCAGAAGTCCATCCGCAACAACACTCATGTTGCAGCAGTGGTCTTTCCGCAATAACACTCATGTTGCAGCAGTGGTCTTTCCGCAATGACACTCATGTTTCGAAAAAGTTAAGAAGAAAAGTAAAAATTCTGCAACCGAACCTCGGTTGCAAATGTTTCTGCAACAAGAGGTCTGTTGCAAAGGGTTATGCAACACTCGCTTTGTTGCAATGGTGAGGAAGGAGCCAGGCCGCTGGATGGCCCCGGATCAAACAACTGTGGAGGCGGCGGATCTTTTAAAAAGATCTACCGGCTAACGCGTAGTGTCGCCCTTAATTTTTCAATGAGTTGCACACAAAAAGCAAAAAGGAAAACACAAAAAAAAGATCAAAAATAGAAAATGAAAATAAAAGAAAATAAACAAAAACCACACAAGACGAACGCAAGAACGTGAAAACTGGACATAAACCGCAACAACTGGGACATAAAAGAAATATATGAATCTTTTTCCAATATGTGATGGACATTTTTTTAACCCATACTACCTCTCTTCCGGTTTAGAGGGCGCATCTTAAAATTTCAGTTTTTCCGTTTTATAAGTCTCATTTTTACTACTTCCCATCATATGTTCAGATTCCAAGATACATTAAATCTCTGCATGCAAGAATTAAGATAAAACTCACCAATGCATGTAAAGCTTCTTGGTCATTTATTGGCCACGCAAGCATGCATTGCAAATAATGCATTGGTAAACACAATTTTTTTGAGAAAAACGAGTGCATTAATTCAGTACTTTTGCAAACTACAAAGTGTATTCCATCACTTACCATCTACCTTGTTTGGTGAGATTTTTGAATTGAGCCCTATAAATCGGAAGGCAAGGAGTAATAAGAATTTGTATATACATGTAATGAACAATTTTTTTAACACATGATGAACACATTTTTTTAATACATGGAAGCACAATTGTCCATGAATATATGAATCTTTTTTCCAAATATATTAATCTTTTTCCAATATGTGATAAACATTTTTAAATACATAATAAATATTTGTGTACATATAATGAATTTTTTTTGCAATACATGATGAACACTTTCACATGCGCTGTAAACATTTTAAATACGGGATGCACATATTTGAGATAAGGGATGCATATTTTTAAATACACAATACATATTTTTCAAAATGCCATACAGATTTATACAAGCAACTAGCGTAAACATTTTTTAGTTTCTGTAATATAAGTTTCCTTATTTTTGAATTTTTATTCTTTTAAATGTACTATACAAAATAAAAAATTCCGAATTGGGTCAAGGTCCACTGACGCTGGGGTGCGCGTTAGACCTCCTATCTCGCGCCATACGCGCGGAATAGGAGGTCTCGGTCGTCGTGGGAGGCCGGAATCACATCGTCCGCGCCCCCAATCTTGTCGCCGCCACGCCAGTTCGCGGCGGCCGCCGCCGCCTCCTTCTCCTCCCGACGCTTGTTAGCTCCCGACCCGAGTCCTCTTTCGGCGCGCTTCGTGTCCAGCTTAGCTCCTCCGCCGGCAATGGCAGCCGAGCGGCCGTCGGGGAAGAAGAATCCGCCGCCGGAGAAGAAGGCCCCGCTCCCGAAGGTAGTCACGCTCAACAAGGCCCTCAAACTGGTGAGCTTCGCATCCCCCGACCCCTCGGTTCCTCCTCCTCCTGTCACCCTTCTCTGTTCATGCTTCCTCCTGTCTAAGATGTGTTCGATGTAAATCCTCTGTGCTAACTGCTAAGTCTAGTTGTATGCATATTGTACATAGAACTGCAGTGATCGCTGTTATTTCTATTTAGGTGATTGCTATGTCCATAGAACTGCGGTGCTCGCTGTTATTTCTATTTAGGTGATTGCTATGTCCATAGAACTGCAGTGCTCGCTGTTATTTCTATTTAGGTGATTCCTATGTCTCCCACGGTGCCGCGCCGAGAAGCTCTGCGGGCATGGCCATGGTGCCGCATTGGTATTCGTTAATGTAATTGCTGAGTGCTCGTTAGTGTAATCGTTGAGTGCTTGATAGGATTGTGTCATACTCACCCATTTCATATGTCATTCTCAGGCCCAGACATGGGTGGACAAAATGAGCGCGCTGGAGCCGGATGAGCTGAATGATAAGGATTTTGAGGGTCGGCCATCAGGGTATAAAGTTAATGTATCCTTCTTTGTTACTAGCATTTATGGGTGATTGGTTTATGTGACTGGTCAATTTGGTTGTAGGCTTGGCCTTGGTGCTAGAGTGGCGCCAAACACGAAGCGGGCAGCTCCCACTGATCCAGTGGAGAGGAGGTTGCTCGGAAAGCTGAATGCGCAGAAGAGGAAGTCAGCGGAGGAGGAGAAAATAAATACTCAGGAGGTGAATGAGGCGAGCGATGATCATAGCGGTGAGCCTCAAGGTAGAACCAGTGCTTGTAGCAAGAAGAGGGAATTGCCTTCAGTTACTTCAATGCCATTAGGGAAGAAGACCAAGTGACAGTTTGTATGCAGGAACCATCTGAATATTCAATCACCGCCTGATGTTTAGTAAGATTTTTACAATCTCCTAGGTGATTCTGTTACCATGTACTGCTTACACCCTACAGTGTGTATTTGCTAAATGTAAGGGCATAGCTTAGCTAGATATTTTTAATGCTTATTGGCAACTCAATTTGAGAAGTTCCAGTATTGTCTGTCTGAAGTTGAATAGAGCCTGATCTTCCATTTGATTCCCTGAAATTTCTGCTCCATCTAGTCCAACTTCATGTCAGACTTGCTCTTACTTACACGGTATATCTTAGAATTTTATTTCTGTTGACAAAATTTGTTTAGATGTTGCCTTACTGTGTAGGGGAAAGAAGTGAACCCTTATTTCCCAAGACCAAATGTTTAAAGGTGCATCCAGTACATTCAGTTAATCCTTTGTTGTTATGACTGTTTGAGGAATAGAGTTTTTAAGGTGTTTCTTAAAGTTGGTTTCCTGCTACCATATCTCATTTCCCAAAAGGGGAACCCATGTGGAAGCGAAGGATGAATGGATCCTTCAAAGTAGTCACCTCCGACAGGTTAGTATTTTCCAAACCATCTTGATGCAGTATGGTGGCTGGGGTGTAGAGGATGCTAGAGAACCAATACGAGTACAGCAGACGGCCCTCTTAAGGCTAGCAGTGCAAGGTTTCTGAATGTTTTGAGTTTTGACATAATATTTGAGTGTCAGGCTTCAAGTCAACGAATGAACCCATGCTGCTGCGTCGCGCAACACCAACCCTGTAAGTATCAAAAGTTCCGAATACATACTTTTTGAAGTATGCCATGATGTTATATTTTCTTGTCCATTTAGTAAGGTGCCCAACATCCTGGTTTCTCTGTACTGTTCTATTAATGCATTTAATTTTTTTGGGGGTTATTCACACTCAAAAGAGCTGGAAGTTGAATGACTTCTCCAGATGGAAGTAGCCAGACAAACTAGATTCAGTGAGTAGTGAGAAGACCATATGAATTTATTGCAAAAATCTTAGGTGCAGGCCTACATAGATAAAATAGGGGAACAGGGAAGGATATGTCTAGTCTGGGAAATTGTGGGAACTTAGTCAGATCCTTATTTGAAGTAGTGCTTCTTTTCCTGGTAACAATCTTCCATTCTGATCAACAAACCATGTCCTAGCACGAGAGGATGCTGATATTACTCGAAGTCGCTGCCATGGCCAGCAGGCGTATCTTATTCTTCTTCGAGCACTCTCTCGCCCTTTTCTTGCATGTGTATCTTCTTGATCTATCTGCCTTGTCAACTCTTCTATTCTCTGTTGTAACCCAGCAGATCTACTATCAGCAAGCTTAAGGCATGCATCTGCAGCAGCTTGTGCCGCCATTGCACTGGCGGCTAATTTCACTTTTAGCTGTATCTTGCTGTTTGCAGCATCTAAGTCTGCTTTGACCCTTCTCAGTTCTTCCCTGAGCAAGATGACCTGAAAATGCACCTCGTTAGAACATGTACAGCTCCTCTGATGAATGACTAAATGAGATTATGGTATTATGCACTCTGAAAAGTATTACCAGAGATGTTTTCCTGTTGTTACTGCAAACTCAAGGATTTGAAACTTGCGATTTTTCACTTTCTAAGTAATAAAAGTTGGGCATGTTTATCCCTTTGAATTTTGCGTTCTAATTACTTTGAAGAGAAATCATATCAATTCTGGAATGACTTTTATCAGTCTGAGATGCACATTTTGTGGCCACAAGAGGTCCAATTTATTACCTCCTGGTTTAGCTCTTTAATGGCAGCTTTTCCAGCTTCTACCTCCAACGCACATGCCTCTCTCCATCGTGCAGCTTCCTGTTCAACTTCTTTTACCCCGACATTGAGCTCTTCCACCTTAGGTATGAGAAAGAGACTTCAGATCCTTCACAATTACAGGACTAGCAAATAAAAGAAACTACATAAATAAAATAATAGATATGCTTATACACTCTGACGTAGGAAAATTTCTCTTTTTCTCAAATCATGTATGTGCGACTCATGTTTGATTATCTTCTGAGCCTGTTCAGCAGCAATGAGATGAAAATGATCACAGTCTGACCTGTTGGAGCAGTTTGATATTATCGGTTAGCACAGATTACAGACCGGATCTCTAGTGGTCCATCAAAAGAATTTATCTTAGATATCTTTGGTCGATGACGACTTAGTGTACCTGGACTCATCTAAGGCCTGTCTCAGATCATTGATCTCATGATGCAGGTTTTTCAGTGTCTTTCCAACAATTGAAGCCTGAAAGGAAATAACTTGGAGGAGATTATTAGCAGAAAAGTTTTCCAATGGACAATGATTTCAGTTGACAAATAATTAACATAACATGGCTGATGGTTTCTAGTTGCATTGCATGAAAAATCATAGAATAGAGATTGCATGATAATTGCTTCTAGGCATGCAAATTGGTACCCTCCGACCATAACTAGTTCAATCAAATGAACTGAAAATTCCAAAAGACCTCTTTTCTAGAATTGTTAGTGCATTTATTTGAACTAGCTAGGGTCAGAGGGTACCCTAATACCCATCAATTTGCATCCCTAATTGCTTCACAAATAACAACTTCATATTGTATCGGATTATTATCTAAACAACAGAACTGTGGCAGCTACCAAGGAGTGATGTGGAAATACTTACCAGACTGTCAACCTCCTGTTTACTTTCTCTTCCATTAGATGCTGCACTGGCACTGGAGCTGCTCAAGTCATCTTCTGATTCTCCACTAATCACCTCCATGATGAAGCCAAAGCCAACCTTCTGCAATCCCTTCTCAGCAATCTGCAGGATTGAACTTCTTCTCTGATCGCCATCGCCCTTCAACACACGAAGGCTATTCTCCGCCGCCTTCTTCTCGGTTACAGCAACTTCCAACATGCTCCTAATATCCTGGTTCTCCTTCTTTAAGCTTGATATCATACTCTCCATCCTGCACTTCCCCTTCCTTTCCTTGTCCCTGCACTCTGAGATCCTGATCTCCACCTCCTTAGCCAGATCATGAATGTTATGAGCTTCCAATTGCAGGGATCCCAGCCCGTCCTTGGGATCAAAATTCGATTGGTCAGAAATACTTTCCGCTTTCTCCTCGGAAGCTCTGTCCAGGATATTCTCCAACATCTCATGCGCCGAGTGGAGCGAGACAACAATCTTCTGCACGGCAAACTTAGTTTGGTGATCCATGGCTGGTATCTGCAGATACTTGGTGCAAGAGAAGAGAAGGGATAGTTTTTCTGGAAGGGAAGCAGTACATAGCTGACAGTCAAGGGAAACCTTGAAGGGTAGTTGGCTGCTCCACTGGCCTGTGTTTCTTCCTTGGCACATGTTCAGGTTTGGTTGCCTTGTGCCATGCTCTATGTCGCAAAACTCGTTGTTTTTTGTTTTTTTTGCTTCTCTGTACTTTCTGAATTCGCGCAGATTTAACTCTTTTTTCTAACAGCAGAAATGTAGCTATCTAGTTTCCCCGGGCATGCAAGTTCCCAAACATTTTGGAAGATATTTCATATTTCCTACTACCTCTGTGAAACAAAAAAACGTCCTATGTTTTGTTACAAAGGGAGTACCATGCTTTGCAACCGTGGCAGTGTTGTAAACTGTATTGTCTGGTTTTGGTATCGATGTTGGATTGCATACAGGAAGCTGAGTCGAGGCGATCTTAATTATAATCCTGCTCTACTTTGAGTAAGAAATGTTCGCGACAGCATTTCCTCGTAGATGCCTTCAACAGAATCGTCAAACAAATTTTGGTAAGGGTCATATTCGTCCAGAACTAATTATGCTCCCCAACTTGCTCTCATGTGATGATTATGTAGCAAAACAAACCGCCGAAGATAATATTGGCGACACATTTTTTCCGTCGATTAATTAGTTATGGTTTTGCCTCCCTCTCGTTGTTCCTTTGAATGATTATGTGTGATGATTATCTAGGAAAATGAATTGTCAAAGAGAAATTTGGTAAGATGTATGTGCTCGCCAACTCCCTGTGGTTTCTTGTAATGATTAGGCCTGACGGTTATCTAACAAATTAAATTTCCGTATATGTCCTAAAGTTGGAAGCGACGTATAGAATGCTACTTGGACGACATACGGATGAATATAGACGTATTTTAGAGTGTAGATTCACTCAATGTAGTCTATATTGGAATATCTAAAAAGACTTATATTTAGGAACGGAGGGAATACTAAGTTGTACTGAATCAGCGACACTTATTTTGGGATGGAGGGAGTACTTGTGAACGGACAAATACTAGTAATTTGTTGAGAGGATTTGCTGTTGCAGTAGTATTCTCCTTTTGTTTTTCAGCATGTGACAGCCAATCTGTCGGCCCATCTTTGTGCGATACATGCCTCGGATGAACTCAGCACCACCATTCTTGACTGATTGTCCTAGCAGCTCTTTTGTTGAATAAAGCTCCTTTATTTTATTTTTTTGCGGGGGAATAAAGCTCGTTTATTATCTGAAGAACAAAAATAGGATTAAGCATATCAATGTAGATTTTCTTCGTGTCACATTTTTCAGCGGTTCACGGTTGAGTGTCATTAACTGAGGAGGGCTACATTTGCAACTGGAGTCTTGAGGTCTTGAGTTACGGCCAACTGCAAGCTTCATGTCTGACACCCTCCAAGGAAAATAATGCACGGGAGATCTAGACCTCTGTCTATCTGGCAATAACTGCAAGGCTAAAAAATATTCAAAAGTTTGTGGTACATGTTTCGTGTCAATTCATAGTCGCATTCAATACTTGCAAGTAGTCCAGTGGAGAGAATTGGTCATTCAATACTTTACTAGTCCTCCTCGTATTTTGGATCATATTTTGATTATAAATTTAACTAATTAAATATGAGCTACATGCAGAAATAATATCATTGGAAACGACATTCAAATACGAATCAAACAATATATTTTTGTCGACATGCATTAGCATTTTGCTAAATATTTGGTCAAACTTTGGCCCAAAATACGATGAAGACAAATAAACCCAGACAGAGGTAGTATTTCGCAGAGAAAAAGTGTTCAGATATCTGAGGTTAATTAGTGCTTCCTTCGTCCGGGTTTATCAGACCCCCTCATATTTAAGGTCAAATTTGACTATAAATTTGAACTAATAAAGTATAAACTATATATCACAAAAGTAATATAGTTGGAATCCTTTTTCAAAAACAAAATTCAATGATATATTTTTATTAGCATATAAATCATATTTTGTTAGTCAAATTGATGGTCAATTTTTTACCCAAAATACAAGGAAGCCTATAATAAACCTGAACGAGGAAGAGGTTCTTTTATTTGCGAGCAATTGAAAAGGTTCATTCGACGGGTACTTTTCTTTTTTGGAAAAAGGTCATGAATTTTGTAGGAGATGTTTATGAGTGTTCTTATGTTTTTCAGTGTGCATTCGAATTTTGTAAACGTAGTTTCTGAATATTTCAACGTGAAGGAAGCAAGTAGCCTGTGTAACTAAAGTTGGGTGGTGTCAAGTACATTCGACAGTTGGGACTTGGGAGTCAAGAGTGAGATGGTACGTGTATTTATACGTGCGTCACGTGGCACAGCTCGGCCGCATGCATCACACTCCGACGTTGGACAGTGGTCTTAATTAAATTGGCAGCAAGCTAGCCAGTAGCCAGCTCCATGCATGCATGCATACGGGGCAGGAAGAAATAATAAACAAGGGAGCACCTATTTAATATAGGTGTCTGAAATTTTTTTAGCGGTAGTCATCTTTTGAAACGTCCTATCAACATCCAACGGCCATATGACGCCCAGCTCTGTTCTTCTTCATCCTTTCTCTTCTTCCTCCCGTGTGCCGCCGACCTGCCCCGCCTTATCCGTCTGCCTCGGCGGCTAGCGTTATCACGCGCCCTCTCGCCGCCCCGGTCTCCCCTCAACCTCCTCCCACCGCTGTGCTTGCTGCCGCTGTGATCATCCCTCTAAGCCCCCCGATCTGCAGCAACACCATCGAGCTCTATCTTTAGCCTCGTCGCAAAATTGACTGACGCATGCAAAATTTACAAGCACCTAAGATTTAACAAACGCGAATAAATAAATCTTTACCTGACAATATGAATTGAATAGCCAAAGTTTTGGGACAGGATCTAACAATAACAGCAGCCATAACGCCAACTGCAAGCTAGCTAGCTCCACGCATGGACCTCTGACCCCCTCTAGGTTGGAAAAATAATAATTTGAATATCTGTCCGGACTGAGGCCTACATGATCTAGACTTGAAATTTTAGCAAAAATCATGCGGTATTATTTAATTTTCAATAAATTTGCAAAAGTATACATACATGTATGTAGAGAATGGACACAGGGTATATGTGTTTATATAAAATTTAAAACATAAACAAAAGCATTTGTGAATGTGCAAAAGTCACAAGAACAAGTTACGTAACTTGTATTGTAAGCCACGTTTAAGTTTTAAATTTTACATGAGCACATGTGTATCCACATTCCGTTTCCTGTATTTTTGTTTTGAACAAAAAACATACCAGCGCAGCAATAGAGATACGAACTTTTCCACTTCCACTTATGTCTGGCTCTATATATACGATGCCATCGGTTCAGTGTTGGCCACGCACGGTGCACGTACGGCAATCTAAGGCCATGTCGTCGTCCAGGAGCAGCTCACCGGCGATGCAACGGAGGCTTGTGCTGGTGGCACTGCCTCTGCTCCTCTCCTGCGGCGTCCACGCGCAGGTGGTGCCGGCAGTGATATCGTTCGGCGACTCGACCATCGACGTCGGCAACAACAACTACCTCCCCGGCGCCGTCTTCAAGGCCAACTACGCGCCGTACGGGGAGAACTTCCGGCGCCACAGGGCCACCGGCAGGTTCTCCGACGGCAAGATCGTCACCGACATCACCGGTACGTCGTGGCATGCACACACTCATGGACATATATCCGTGCACCTGGTCACCCTTAGTGTGTAACGTGTTTGTGTGTGGTTTGTGCAGCTGAAACGCTCGGCTTCGAGGGCTACGCGCTGCCGTACCTGAGCCCGCTGGCGTCGGGGAAGAACCTCCTCACCGGCGCCAACTTCGGCTCCGCCGCGTCCAGCTACTCCGACGACACGGCGGCCATGTATGTAAGTACAACGACTATATCTTCAGACAAGCTGCAGCTTGATTTGGACCCTACACCACATGGACTGATGGACATGCATAATGGAGTAAGTGTGAAGTGAGAAAAGCATCACATGCTGCATATTTATCTGTAGGATGCAATCACGTTGTCGCAGCAGCTCAAGTACTACAAGGAGTACAGGTCCAAGCTGGCGGCGGTGGCCGGGCGGCGGCAGGCGCGCACCATCCTCGCCGAGGCGCTGTACGTCGTCAGCACCGGCACCGGCGACTTCATCCAGAACTACTACCACAACGCCTCCCTGTCCGCCCGCTACGACGTCGACCGCTACTGCGACCTCCTCGTCGGCATCTTCTCCGGCTTCGCCGACGTCAGTACTCCGACTCACCGGCATCATAGCATCTCTCTCTGCACGTACGTGACCTTGTGGCTGTGGACATATGACAGGAGCTGTACAGGCTGGGGGCACGGCGGATCGGCGTGACAACGATGCCGCCGCTGGGGTGCCTGCCGGCGACGATCAGGCTGTACGGCAAGGGCCGCAGCGGCAGCGGGTGCCTGCCGAGGCTCAACCGCGACGCGGAGATCTTCAACCGGAAGCTGAACGCCACCGTGGGGGCGCTGGTGAGGCGGCACGCGGGCCTCAAGGTGGCCGTCTTCGACGTCTACACGCCGCTCCGGGACCTCTCCGAGAGGCCCGCGGCGCAGGGCTTCGCGGAGGCGAGGAGGACGTGCTGCCGGACGGGGAACGCCGGGACGAGGGTATACCTCTGCGACCCGGCGACGGCGGCCGGGATGTGCCGGAACGCCAGCAGCTACGTGTACTTCGACGGCGTGCACCCGTCGGAGGCGGCCAACCTGGTCGTCGCCGAGTCCCTGGTGTCGGCGGGCATCGAGTTGCTCACCTAGTAAGCGTGAGGCGACAAGGGCGTACGTACGTACGTGCAGCTGCTGCAGATCGACAAACTTATCTGCCAACTAGTGTATGTGTATCCGTGAGTGTAGCAATTAATGCTTCCAATATGTTTCCTACAAAGTGTGAGCCCTTGTTGCTAGCTATATATGTAATTTGTTGAAAAGCATAATTTGTGGAAAAATGTATGTTAATTTATTTTTCAACTAAAGTGAAGCTCTCGCTTTCAGCTATATACTACTCCCTCCGTTCACAAATATAAGATGTTTTCGATGTTTCAATATGTACGTATGAACTGAAATGAGTGAACAAACACACTAAGATGCGTCTATATACATCCGAATCAGAAAAAAGTTAGAATATTTTATAATAGTGAGCGGAGGGAATAGCTTTTTGACAGTGAACAAATTGTTTAGCTCTTGCATGGTTGTCTTCTGCTTCTTAGGGAAAAACTAGTATGCGATTTTGAATTCTGAAAGCATATATACTGTATCCAGTAAAATTCAACATGTCCATGTACTGTCTGTGAGAATACAAAGGCTTTCTCCAACTCTAAAACCCTTCACTTTCACCTGCTTGAGAAGGGTTTTATGCCACGCTATAATGTTTGGACCAAGCACGGAGAAAGAGGGGTTATGATGGAAGACAACGAAGAAGAAGAGGATGATGACAACTACCCGCCCCCTGAATACGGTGATGCTGCAATGGGGGAAGCTGAAGATCAAGAGGAACCAGACGATGTGCCCGATGATGATCTTCGCCGGGTCATTGTTGATGCACAGAGAGAATGCGAAAGTGAAAGGGAGAAGTTGAAGTTCGATCGCATGTTAGAGGATCACAAAAAAGGGTTGTACCAAAATTGCGAAGATGACAACAGAAAGCTCGGTACCACACTGGAATTGCTGCAATGGAAGGCAGACAATGGTGTATCTGACAAGGGATTTAGTTCGCTACTTAAAATAATGAAGAAGAAGCTTCCAAAGGATAACGAATTGCCCGACAGTACGTACGAAGCAAAGAAGGTTCTATGCCCTCTAGGATTGGAGGTGCAGAAGATACATGCATGCCCTAATGACTGCATCCTCTACCGCGGTGCGTACGAGGATTTGAACGCATGCCCGGTATGCGGTGCATTGCGGTATAAGATTAGAAGAGATGACCCTGGTGATGTTGAGGGCCAGAGCACCGGGAAGAGGGTTCCTGCCAAGGTGATGTGGTATGCTCCTATAATACCACGGTTGAAACGTCTGTTCAGAAACAAAAAGCATGCCGAGTTGATGCAATGGCACATAAAAGACCGTAAGAAAGACGGGAAGTTGAGAGCACCCGCTGACGGGTCGCAGTGGAGAAAGATCGAGAGAAAGTGGAGCGACTTTACAGGTGACCCGAGGAACGTATGGTTTGGTTTAAGTGCAGATGGCGTTAATCCTTTTGGGGAGCAGAGCAGCAAGCATAGCACATGGCCTGTGACTCTATGTATGTATAACCTTCCTCCTTGGTTGTGCATGAAGCGGAAGTTCATTATGATGCCAGTGCTCATCCAAGGCCCTAAGCAACCCGGCAATGACATTGATGTGTACCTAAGGCCATTAGTTGATGAACTTTTACAGCTATGGAATGGAAGAGGTGTACGTGTGTGGGATGAGAACGAACAGGAGGAATTTAACCTACATGCGTTGCTGTTTGTAACCATCAACGATTGGCCTGCTCTCAGTAACCTTTCAGGACAGACAAACAAGGGATACCACGCATGCACACACTGTTTAGATGACACCGACAGTATATATTTGGACAAATGCAGGAAGAATGTGTACCTGGGGCATCGTCGATTTCTTCCGACCAACCATCAATGTCGAAAGAAAGGAAAGCATTTCAAAGGTGAGGCAGATCACCAGAAGAAGCCTGCCCTCCGTACTGGTGATCACATACGTGATATGGTCAATGATTTACAAGTAATCTTTGGAAAGGGTCCTGGCGGACTATCTGTTCCGACTGACGATGCGGGACGCGCACCCATGTGGAAGAAGAAATCTATATTTTGGGACCTACCCTATTGAAAAGACCTAGAGGTCCGCTCTGCAATCGACGTGATGCACGTGACGAAGAATATTTGCGTGAACCTGCTAGGCTTCTTGGGAGTGTATGGGAAGACAAAAGATACACCGGAGGCACGGGAGGAACAGCAACGTGTGCATGAAAAAGACGGCATGCATCCAAAGCAGTATGAAGGTCCTGCCAGCTACGCTCTTACCAAAGAAGAGAAGTAAATCTTCTTTGAATGCCTGCTCAGTATGAAGGTCCCGTCTGGCTTCTCGTCGAATATAAAGGGAATAATAAATATGGCAGAGAAAAAGTTCCAGAACCTAAAGTCTCATGACTGCCACGTGATTATGACGCAACTGCTTCCGGTTGCATTGAGGGGGCTTCTACCGGAAAACGTTCGATTAGCCATTGTGAAGCTATGTGCATTCCTCAATGCAATCTCTCAGAAGGTGATCGATCCAGAAATCCTGCCAAGGTTAAGGAGTGATTTGGTGCAATGTCTTGTTAGTTTCGAGCTGGTGTTCCCACCGTCCTTCTTCAATATCATGACGCACGTCCTAGTTCATCTAGTCGACGAGATTGTCGTTCTGGGCCCTGTATTTCTACACAATATGTTCCCCTTTGAGAGGTTCATGGGAGTCTTAAAGAAATATGTTCGTAACCGCGCTAGGCCAGAAGGAAGCATCTCCATGGGCCATCAAACAGAGGATGTCATTGGGTTTTGTGTTGACTTCATTCCTGACCTTAAGAAGATTGGTCTCCCTCAATCGCGGTATGAGGGGAGACTGACTGGAAAAGGCACGCTAGGAGCGGACTCAATAATATGTAGGGACGGGCATTCTTGGTCTCAATCACACTACACAGTTCTACAGAATTCTACCTTGGTGACCCGGTATGTCGATGAACACAAGAATATTCTGCGCTCCAAACACCCGGAGCAGTGTGACGACTAGATTACATATGAACACATCAGGACTTTCGGCAGTTGGTTGCAAACACCTCTCATGGGTGACAACACTGTTTCTGATGAGTTGTACTCGTTGGCCAGGGGACCATCTTCGACTGTATTGACTTACAAAGGGTACGAGATAAATGGGAATACATTTTACACGATCGCCCAAGATCAAAAGAGCACCAACCAAAACAGCGGTGTTCGCTTTGATGCAACAACCAATAGGGGAAAGGGCACATATTATGGTTACATAGTGGACATATGGGAACTTGACTATGGACATGATTTCAAGGTCCCTTTGTTTCAGTGCAAATTGGTCAATCTGTCAGGAGGCGGGGTACAGGAAGACCCACAGTACGGAATGACAACAGTGGATCTGAACAATCTTGGGTACACAGACGAACCATTCGTCCTAACCAATGATGTGGCGCAAGTTTTCTATGTGAAGGACATGTCTACCAAACCAAGAAAAAGAAAAGATAAGGAAGCGAATACATCATACGATGAGCCAAAGCGCCACATAGTTCTTTCAGGAAAAAAAGACATCGTGGGATTGGAGGGCAAGACAGACATGTCCGAAGATTATGAAAAGTTTCATGAAATTCCTCCCTTCAAAGTCAAGGCTGACCCAAGCACCCTGTTAAACGATGAAGATTATCCATGGTTACGGCGCAATAAGCAAAGGACACAAGCGAAGAAAAAGTGAAGACTTTCTCTCCACAACTATATCATTGCAGTTACATGTGAAGAAATGAAATGCCTTTTGTAACAGATGAGTTCATTTGTAGTGCTTTTCAATTTCAGGGTCATTTAGCTCAAAAAATCAGTAAATGCATGCAAAATACCAAATGAAGTCAGAAAGGGTTGAAAATTGATGATGTGGCTTTGAATGGTGCATTTTGAACACACAAAAAGTCTGGAGTTCAAATAAGTTCAAAAAAATGAAATCCCTTTGTAACAGATGAGTTTTCGTCCGAAACCCTGATACTTCGAAAGAGATTGTCCATTTTGTACACGAAGTGCATCCAGTTTTTGCCGTAACCCTCTTAACTTTTTAGCACATGCTATGTGGGTGAAATGATGATACCATGCCAACTTTCAACCTTTTCAGAGTTCATTTGTAGTGCTTTTCAATTTCAGGGTCATTTAGCTCAAAAAAATCAGTAAATGCATGAAAAATACCAAATGAAGTAAGAAAGGGTTGAAAATTGATGATGTGGCTTTGAATGGTGCATTTTGAACACACAAAAAGTCTGGAGTTCAAATAAGTTCAAAAAAAATGAAATCCCTTTGTAACAGATGAGTTTTCGTCCGAAACCCTGATACTTCGAAAGAGATTGTCCATTTTGTACACGAAGTGCATCCAGTTTTCAATAATTATATAAATAATAAAAAATAATAGCAAAAAGAATGAACTAAAAATAATTAATTAAAATATTTTTGAAACTAAAATTATATAAAATTTATGCAACTAAAATTATCAAAGTATTTTTTTTTCAAAACATTAATAGCAAAAAGAATTTTCATAAAGAATTTTTTTGTTAGAAACTTTAATAGCAAACTAAAATAACAAAATCTGTTTTTGATTAAAACGGACATTTAAAATAACCTAAAAATTACCAAATTGAATATAATGATAAAACACAATAATATTAAATAGCAGGAAAAGAATCACTCGAAAATCTATTTTTATAGTAAAGTTATTCACAAACTCGTGATTCACACAAATTTAAAAGAATTCAAATTTAAACTATTCAAATTTGAAAACTAATGGCACTAACAGAAAGTTTATAATTTTTGTGACCTAACAGCAAAAAGAATTAAAAAAAATAAAACAAAAAAGAAAAGAAATAAATAATGCAAAAAACAAAACAAAAAAACTGCAAAAAAATTAAAAAAAAAGTGCCGCCTACTGGGCCACCACGGCCTGAATGCGACTAGAAACCCAACCAGCCAGTTGGGCCAGGATTCAGGGTGGTTAGGCCCGTAAGCCTGCTTTAGAGAGGAGCTCGAAGGCTCTGGCGCACCGCGCCTTATAAACAGGTGCGGCACTCTCTCAAGTAGCGAGGTGGGACTAAACTCCCACCACGCCGCTGTGCAAGGCCATTGGTCCCGGTTGGTGGCACGAACCGGGACCAAAGGTAGGCACCAACCGGGACCAATGCCTACCTTTGGTCCCGGTTGGTGCTCTGCTTCCCGCCCTTTGGGCTGCTGAAAAGAGACCTTTGGTCCCGGTTGGTGGCACCAACCGGGACTAAAGGGGTGCATTAGTCCCGGTTGGTGCCACCAACCGGGACCAATGCTGTGTGTATATAAGCAGCACTTGTGAAAAATTTCATTTTCATCTCGCAGTTCCCCCCGACGACGCCGACCTCCTCGACGCCGCCAGGCTGCCCCGACGCCGTCGCCGTCGCCCGTGACCCTGCCCCGCCCCCGAGCCCACGCCGACGCCGTCCGCCGCCCACGCCGTCGCCGTCCGCCGCCCCCGAGCGCGCCCCTGCGCCCCGGCCCGCCCCCACCGTCACCGTCGTCGCCGGCTCCCTCGTGCGCCGCCCCCGCCGTCGCCGGCTCCCTCGCGCGTCGCCCTCGCCAGCCGACGCCGTCCGCCGCCCCCGAGCGCGCCCGGCCACGCCCCTGCCCCGGCCCGCCCCCACCGTCACCGTCGCCGACGCCCTCGCCGCCCCCGCCGTCGCCCTCGCCGGCGGCCCCCGCTGTGAGCCGCCGCCGCCCCGCCCCGGCTCTGTTAATTCATATCATTTTTTTGTTCATTTTTTATATGATGAATTTTTTGTTCATATATATGTAATGTATATATGTATGTGGCTATATGTATGTATGGATGTTCATATATGTATTAATTTTTTTGTTCATATATGTATTTTTTTTTCATAGCATTTTTTTTCCATGTATATATGTATGTGGCTATGTATGTATAGATGGATAGCATTTTTTTCCATGTATGTATGTCGTTGTCGATATACCCCCTCCCCGATAACTTCGACATGAGGGGGGGTCGATATACCCCCTCCCCGATAACATTTTTTTTCTAAGTTACTAAGGTAAAATGTTCACCCCCCTCTCGATATACCGGGCGACCAACTCTCGAGGCCACCCAAACCCTAGAAAAAAACGTTGTCGATATACCCCCTCTCCGATAACATTTTTTTTCTAAGTT
The DNA here is from genome assembly GCA_039707655.1 of Elymus sibiricus. NCBI lineage: Eukaryota > Viridiplantae > Streptophyta > Magnoliopsida > Poales > Poaceae > Elymus > Elymus sibiricus. The sequence continues at coordinate 89,118,801 of CM077676.1, forward strand.
ACTAAGGTAAAATGTTCACCCCCCTCTCGATATACCGGGCGACCAACTCTCGAGGCCACCCAAACCCTAGAAAAAAAGCGTTGTCGATATACCCCCTCCCCGATAACATTTTTTTCTAAGTTACTAAGGTAAAATGTTCACCCCCCTCTCGATATACCGGGCGACCAACTCTCGAGGCCACCCAAACCCTAGAAAAAAAGCGTTGTCGATCTCCTACCCCCTCCCGCCCCTACCCGACAATCTCTCGAGGCCACCCAAACCACTAGAAGAAAACTCCGGTAACTTCGACATGAGGGGGGACGTCGATCAACCCCCTCTCGCCCGAACAAGTCTATGTATCATTTGTTAATTAAATCCCTTAAAGGTTAAGAGAATCCCTTGTTTGACATTCATGAGAGAGGCGGTCCGGACGTCGGACATTCATGTTGTATATTAATTGCCATGTTGTAATATTTGCAGAAACTATGGCTCAAAGAGACTTGGAACAAGAACAGTTGTTGGGGGACATAATCCTCGGCGGACGTGATGTCTTGTCGTTTCTCAACGACACCGATGGTCTGGAAGGAGAGGATGACGGCTCCGGTGATCGAACAATGAAGGAGGAAGGACATGATCATGATGGCTCCGGTGACCGAATGCCGGAGGAAGAAGGAGACCATGATGACGGCTCCGGTGACCGAACGGAGAAGGGAGCTGTTGCAAAGTCCGGCGAGGTATATATATTAATTAAGCCTGTGCTGACTAGCTAATTGATGCATTAATTGTTTTGGTATGTACATATATTAACTCTTCTTTCTTCTTTTATAGCCCTCCGGATCGAGCCAAACTTCGGTAACGAGACGAGGCCCGAAGAAGAGGTTGCGCAAGGATGAAAGGTTCACGATCACAGCACTCGCGGACGATGGCCATCCGATTGAACCCAAGCGGACCAAGGACGCATTTTCTGCTCAGTGCGGAGTTATTGTTAGGGACAACATCCCGATCAGCATCAAGCAATGGAATAAGCCTAAGGACGACGCCCCTGAAGGTGATTATGTCACCGATAGACAGAAAGATGGTCTTTGGACCGCACTAAAGGCAAATTTCACCCTACCGCCAGAGGAGGATCCGAATAAGCCAGTTATAGAGCCACTGGTCAAGGCGTGTGCTCTTAAGAAGATGGCAGATCTATTCAGGAGGTGGAAGAAGGAGTTGAAATCAAAGTTTGTCGACAAAGGGAAGACTCCAGAATTCACCGGCCGATTTGAGAAGATAAGAGATCACTGGCCCGCATTTGTGGCCTACAAGACATCGGACAAGAGTAAGAAAATGTCAGAGACAAACAAGAACAACGCTGCAAAGAAGCAGTATCACCATCACACGGGGTCAGGTGGCTACCTCAAAGCCCGGCCGTTGTGGGACAAAGCTGAGAATGACCTGATTGCTAAAGGGGTCGTACCACAGACATTGAACTGGCCAGACCGTTCAAGGACTTGGTTCTTCGGGGTTGGGGGAACTTTGGACCCTGAAACAGGGAAGTGCCGTTGGACGGACGAGCAACTTGCAATACCCGTCACGAAGCTTCAGAAGTATATCACCGCAGCGCAGGAAGGGACGTTCATTCCCGAAAGAGAGAAGGACGAGCTGACTGAGGCCCTAGGGAATGCTGAGCACCCTGGACGAACACGAGGCACACCAGGCTCCGTTCCGTGGAAGGTTGGGTTTCCCGACGCAGGCGGTTACAGAAGCCGGGAGAGAAAGAGGAAAGAGGAGCTGAGCGACATGCAGAAGCTCAATGCAAGACTACAAAAGCTAGAGGAAGCTGAGAGCCAGCGAGCTACCGGCCAACCATCTCAGCGGCACGAAGCTACCCCAGAAGCTCAGCGGAGAAGCAGCATCGCTTCCACGGAGCCCGTTCAGCCTGACTTCACGTCTCCTAGCTACCCCGTGGATACTATCACGGAGGCTCAACATTGCGAGCTTATGACGAAATGCCGGAACCTCACTTTCAAGGCGGCTGTCGGCTCTGTTGCACCTCCTCAACCCAACGAAACTTTTCACTGCCGTCCGATTTCACATGGCTATGCTGTTGTGATGGTGGATGAAGTAATGAAGGGATTTGAGGAGCTTGAGCTTGACCACTCTACAGGTGAAGGGGAGAATCGGCTGGTTCATGCTCTGAGGAGTACATGTCTATGGCAGAAGGAGTACATCAAGCTTCCAAACTGGACGCCTCCGCCTCCTCCTCCTCCTCCGGCGAGTCAGGGCACTCCGCCTCCTCCTCCTCCTCCCCCGGCGAGTGATCAGGGCACTCCGCCTCCTTCTCCGGCTCCTCCGACGCGTCAGGGCACTCCGCCTCCTCCTTCGCCTACTCCGGCGCGTCGGAGCAGTCCGCCTCCTCCTCAGCCTCGTCGGCAACGGCGGAAGACAGACGCCGCCGCTCCGGCTCCTCCGGCGCGTCAGATTTCTCCGCCTCGTCAGCAACGACGGAAGAGAGACGCCGCCGCTCCGGCGGCTAGCAGTACAAGCAGAGGCGGGAGCCAATTCAGATATGGTCCATCTCTCAAGCCTCTGGAAAAGTTACCATATGAGAGGACCGAGCAGGAAAACGAGGACATATGTCGTGCCCAACTGAGGGGCCATTTTGCAAAGAAAACTCCACCTCCGAAGGAGAAGGTAGATCCGGTGAAAGTGAAGCGCACTATCAATGCCCTGAAGCGACCACCACCGCCTCCGCCGGATTCCAACTATGACCGCATAATTACTAAGACACATGCTGAAGCGCAGCAGTCGGGAAGTACTTCCAGTGCTGCAAGAGCGAAAAAACGAAGAGTGGGAAAACAATTCCCCAGCTCGGCAAACAGGAGAAGCAATCGTTCCCCCCGCTCAAGGTGTCTAGCGATATCGCTAATCATCCGGTGCTACTGCCCGGTACCACTCTTGATGATTACCTGCCCGATGATGTACAGTTTGAAACGGCTGAGGTAGTAGACGTCTTTAGATACGAGCACGGGAAGCCTCTCGTCAAACCTGATCATCCTCATCTAACAACGATGATGCAAAAATTGCATGACTGGTACATGGAAACCTGCAGGAAGTCTGGGAAAGACAGTTTGTTAGTCGGAATTAAAAAAGAGCATGACTTCCCTAGAGTCGACCTGCTGCCTGTTGAATTTGTGGAGTTATTTCAATTATACAATCAAAAGGCCCTCGACAAACAACTCATGACTTGCTACTGTCTGTAAGTATTACTTCTATAATTAAGTCTCTAGCTCAGCTCGTTCATTGCATGTATATATAATTATCCTCACTATATTATGCAGATTAAAGATGGTCGAATGCAAAAAAACAGGAATCTTCGACGTTGGGTTCATTAGCCCAAATACCGTAAATGAATGGTCGGTACGAAAGGCGGCTGAAGATACCGAGAACAACTTGCTACAAACGTTCCTTACACATCAAAACAAAAGGGAAATACTCTTTCCTTACAACTTCAAGTGAGTGTTACTGTCTTCTGCATATTCGGTTCCGCTTACTCGTGGTTAAGTAATGTAATTGATGAGTTATGCGTGCGCAGCTTCCACTATATTCTGCTATCCATTAACCTTGACGGGGCATTAGTAACTGTCTTAGACTCGCTCCGTAAAGATCCCAAGTATTATGCGGACATGACTGCAATGCTCCAGAAGTAAGTTCAATCAATACCGGGACCATATCGGCAACTTTCGTTCATTTCCTGATATCAAGTAATCATTTTCTTTGCCTGCCAGGGTTTGGAAAACGTTCACCGCTAAGGTTCCGGGTCTAAAGAAGGAGCTGCGATTTACACACCCCAAAGTAAGTAATACTAGCTAGTTCCGCGCATCTCTCATTGATTCTAGTTTCATCAATACCATTATCATGCTTGCTTATCAGTTTGATTGAACTCTATTCTCGTAAAGTGCTTGTTGCAGGCACCCAACACTCATTTATGTGGATACTACGTATGCGAATTCATTCGCTACTATACCTCTGAACGGGCCTCCTCCGAGAAACAATTTGAAGTACGTAAACAATATTCACAATTTTATTTTATATATTACCATCAATTGTGTTGAGTTTCATTCATATATATGTATTGACCCCCTTCTTTAAATTAGATCTGGCAGATGCGGGATGAACTCCTACCACATGATCGCATACGAGCAATTCAAGAGGAATTGGCGGGATTCTTTCTTGACCACGTCATACCTGAACACGGAGAATACCATGTGAAATTGAAATGGTTTGTAAGGGATGTTATATATTGTACATATGTAGCAGCGTCGGATAGATATACGAAAACTTGTTGTTCGACCAAGCACGAAGAAAGAGATGTCACTTCTCTCTATATATGTTCATGACGATCTTGTGTAATTAATGGTTTCCTTTATTTGCTTACTAGCTAGCGTCGAGTTCTCTCTATATGTGTAGTAGCTAGCGTCGACCAAGCACGGAAAAAGAGAGGTCACTTCTCTCTATTAGCTCGCTAACACAATATGAAACCCCTAAATTAACCCTCCAAAACCCCAAACCCCCCCCCCCCCCCTTCCAAAAAAAAAAAAAACCCAGCGACTGCGAGCTGCTGACGCGTGGCCGCCTTTTGGTCCCGGTTGGTGTTACCAACCGGGACTAAAGGTCCTCCCTCCCCCGCCCCAGGCAGCGCCACGTGGAGGGCCTTTGGTCCCGGTTCGTAAGCAAACCGGGACTAAAGGTTTTGGGTATTAGTCCCGACCCTTTAGTCCCGGTTCCAGAACCGGGACAAATGGCCCTCTGGAACCGGGACAAATGGCCCTTTTTCTACTAGTGATAGCCACCCGTCCAGCTTGTTGCATCGCTATGCAGGTAGGTTCCAGGGCGTCTTCAGTGGTGCTATTGTGTGTTAATGATACCCTAATTACCTACCTGCAAGGCTGTACCACACTAACTGACTAAAACAAGATGAACTTGGAGTAGAATTTATTAGATTGGCTACACACAAGCATGACATTTTAGACGTACTTTTGGTAAAAGAAATTAAAACTTTGACAATAACTTTTCAAAAATGCTTCGATCAAACAGGAAAAAATTAATGTTTGTTTTCGACCAGTCAATCCATAAAAATAAAAATAACAGTTTCATTGGGTTTGAGAAATAGTTTTGCAATATAAATAGATGTGTAAGATGTCGGTGTCTTTTTCTTAAGACTGCCCAAAGCAAGTACATGTTTGAATGGCCGTCATCCATGTGTCGACGTCACTAATTAATACGGGTGAACCTTAACCATGGGATATACAGTACAGTTAATGGTTCCTAGTCTTCCGGACACGATCGATGTGATGCAGCAGCTGTCCAGATATGAACGGTTACAAGTGGCACCGGTCGCTGCGTACATTAATGTGCAACTTGTGCAGCCAGGCACTCCTCCACAAACATATTTGGCACTGCGGTTGCAGATGCATTTTTCCTTAACAAGCAGCCACTATAGTTGTGATTTTGATGTATTACTGAATGGCATTTCGGCCACATAATATGTGCAACTTGATCAGAAAGGCTACTATTCTAAAAATTGATATATATCCGAGTGTTGACTAACAATAAAAGATCACCTAACCCGAAAAAGCAGATGAGCTAGGCTTTCGAAGCATGCAAGTACGAGCTACATAATAACCCCAGTTGTGCGACATTTATTTAGATAAAAAGAGCAGTTAGATCTTAAACTGAGCAAAGCCCCCAAAGTTAATGAACTGTACTTTCCAACAAATGTAAAGTAGAGGAGGATACAAACTTTTGAAATTTTGTATTCTCTCTGCATACATATATAAAAGTATTTACGAAAAACTATGCCCTACAAAATAAACATATTATTATATTTTTGTCCATCATAAGTTTTTCTACTTTACATATGTAACAAGAGAAGCATACTTAAAAAAGTTCTTCAGTGTGGTCACAAGCTCTACTAAATAGGCTGTGCAAACATATCAATGTCTTAGTTGACCATATCCAATTGCCGAGTAACAAAGTTGAAATATATAATTAAGAGGAAACATTAACTCAAGAAAACTAAATTCAGAAATAAATTACCTGGAACTGCTGCATGGCACAAATAGCACTAACAAACCAAATCAAACTGTGATTCCATTTTTTGCGTCTGATATAATATATGAAGTTTCCTTAAAAAAATTTGACTTTGTCATTCTTCTCGGTGGTCTGCAATCTGCACAGCAAAGAAAATGATAAAGTTTATCTACGAGGTTACAAATTGCTTTATAGGACCATTAAAAAAGGCAGGCGAGAAGATAAGAGTAAAATAGGAATGTATATTGAGGTCATTTCTATTACAAAAGCAGTTTGATCACCCAAGCAGCTCAAAGCTGCAATAATGCAACTCCAAATGTTTGCACTGAACTGGTACAGTGAAGTAGTTAGTGCCCATCAAGAATAGTTGGCTCAGTAACAGCAGTGCAGCAGCAAGAGAAGCAAAGTAACATGTGCATGTCATGTAAAATATACATCAGTGCCTCAGTCTAGATAGAAATATCAAATATCTCCTGCAGACGGGTAGGAAATTGATAGTAACTGATGATAGCTTTACTAAACATAAACTGGTGACTACAACCATTTAATTTCTATAATTCAAAGACAAGAATCTATATTTAGCCGACAGAAGAAATGAACTGGAAACATCCAGAATGGAGTCGACAGCTAAATTTGCACATGAATGCAGTATTACTACTTTGCCTGGCCCGATTTATGTTTCTCAGATGCTACTTTACCCTATCAGGACCTGACAGATGTTACTTTACAATATCTAAACCTGACAGATGCTACTTTACAACATTATCTACACGGGTAGAATTGATCAGAATTGCTTGTACAGTTGCACTGCTTGAATAGCTAGGACTTGCGGTACAGAATTCTGATAAGACTGACCAAGAGCTGAATGGATATGCTTTAACTCAATAGTTCACGTCCAGCAGTATAGTCACCAAAACGAGACCAGGAACCCATCAGGACACATTCACAGTTACAATACAATCCCTGATAAGTGCTATGAAGGAAGCAGAAATTTTGCGTTCATTTGAAGGATAACGTCTTTGAATGCCTCACAAACATCAAAACTCTGCCCTTCCTTAATCCAGTTTAACAATCTGTCACGAAGATCGATTACAAAATCTTTATCATGACCCGCCTCATTCAGCAATAAATTTACACACTTCAGCAGGTATGGGCCTGTCTTGGTTCTGAGTTGACTGACAAAATGACAACATGTATCTTCACATTCAAAGATCACTGCGGACATATCCTCAATAATGCCAAGCCAGCCAAAGATGAGATGTGCACCACTTAAAGCCCATCTTTCAGTAAAACCTCCACGACTAGATGAAAAAACATCATTACCAGCCTGATCTTTCCTTTTTGTCTGCACTTCCTTTGACTCCAGAAACAGACCAGTGCTTGTGTAGTGCAGAAGCACGTTACAGTCTTGCTCACTAATACAAGCAGAGGACACAAGCAACACTCCTAAAGGAACCCGTAAATGCAGAAAATTAGGGCATGAGAGAGGGACGTCTAATTGTTCTGCACCTTGCACTTGACTGACAGCAGTTATACGACAAAACTTCACACAGCGATCATCAAAATCTTTAATAAGGGAACTGGCAGGGTTGGTTGACGCATGAAGTTTCTCTGTGTCCCCAAATGTGGGTACTCGCAGTCTCCTCCGGTGATTTACTGTACTACTATGGTGTGGATTACTTGGGCGCTTTTTGTTGTTCCTGGCCCAAGAATGTGATAACTCCACCATATTGTTAGCTAACATCTGGCATTCATCTCCATTAGAAGGGCATAACACCCATGAAAGGTAAAATGCTGCCCTCTGAGCAAGACTGATATCACTTATTGATTCAGCAGTTTTCTCCTCAGATAATACTTCTGATAAATAACCTTGTGAACCTTCCTGGTGAAATAGTAGAGCAGTGGCAAAACTGAACCAGCTAGGGAAGTTAGTAATTGTCAACCTGCAGCACCACAGAGTAGGAGCAATTAGCTTTGAGTTGAACAGCATGCTAAATATCTGGATATTATTGTTTGCATGTTAATAAGCATACCAAGCAGAACTGTATTTGAATTTGACCAATCCCTTTGATGGTTGTTTCTTGCCAAAGTGTGACCCTTTTGATGGTTGTTTCTTGCCAAAGTGTGACCCTTTTGATGGTTGTGATTGTATGTTTTTCCATGAAGAGTTAACGCTGTTTGTTTTACCCAAGAAAACCATAGCTTCTATGTAAGAAACAAGATCCAAAAATCGTCTGCATGATATGGGTCCAGTTAGTATGGCAAGTAAATCCATTTGTTGGCTTGGGAAATAAGCATGTGTAAAAGGAAATTTCTGTCCTAGTTCCATGGATATTCCCCATCCCATAGGCTCGAGAAGAATATCTAATACTGATGATACCACTGCTGTGCAAAGTCCTAGCACAGAACCGATACCCCTGCAAACAGAAATGATATACACAAAATAAGGAAAAATTGTAAAAGAGATCTCCACAAACAAGAAACCAAAAATGTATAATGCATTCAGACAACATGCAGAACCGTGTGGATCCGTGATAGTGCTGTGGGTATACCATTTAGAACAGGAGGAAGGAATGCTACAAAAGATTAAACAATTAACTCTCTGGTTAATAAATTTTCCATTTACAGAAGATTAAATAACTAACTGTTGATAAATTTTAAAATGATACAAAACATGAATCTGTTAATTCAGTTTCGAAGTAGTTTAAATCCAAGCTTTGAAGAGTTCACTTGGCCATGCACATTACCCTATTTTCTACTAATAATGAACTTCAACTTTGCTAGTTGCAGGCTCAAGACATAACACCTTTAATTGTACTGTGTGCAAGTTTAATTACAAGTGTGAAAATGCTTCGAGATGCCAACTGACATAAACACAACAAACTCAGTCACAAACAAAAAATAGAGAAGCTAGTACAAATATTATGAGGTTGAACTTACGTCGCAAGAAACCATATATGGAATAATGACCGCATCTCCAAGAACGCTGGTGGGGAGCAAACTAAGCATGTTACAATCACACGCCATGCTTCCTGATCATGTAATTCTTTTCTCAGACAAAGCAAAGGCCTTGTAATTACTTCTCGTAGCATCTCTGAAAGATCATGTTTCAGAATTGATGGGTCGTAATGCCACAAAAGGGCCCTGCCACACTCAAACGAAAAATGCAAAACAAATCAGTAAAATATGTAAAAGAATGGCAGGATTTTTTTTCTCAAATCAGGCAATAGGATAAATGATCACCTAATGTAAGCACAGATAAGGTAAAAAAGTGCCAATAACTCAACATTGTACTACTCACAAAACAGTACAATTTTTTTATATAAGAGAGGGTTAAGATCGATGTACACTTCTGGGATTCCAGTTGCACTTTAGCATATATTGCCTTATTGTTCTATATCATGTTCGCAGCCAAAACATTACTAGAAGACAGCTCAACGCAGACGAATATCATACAACATCCTTAAATCTAATGCTAGTACTATGTTGGTCCATGTATAACTGTCCCAAGCATACCTCGGCGGGATTGAGCCATCATTGGGAAGCACTTGATAAGATGGATGGGTTGTTACATCCAGAGAAATGGTACCCATCTCGCAACTGTTTTCTCCATCTTCTCTGTAATATGGCAAAGGAAAGATACACTGGTAACGAGGGGATAACAGGGCTGTTTTCACAGCAGCATGCAACAGATCATAGGAATGCCCCGCAACTGCACAAAAGAAAGTCACAATACATGAACATCAACACAAACAAGTACTCCCTCCGTTCACAAATATAAGATGTTTTGGGTATTTCAACATGGACTACATACGGACTGAAATGAGTGAACAAACGCACCAAAACGTGTCTATATACAACCGATTCAGAAAAAAGTTAGAACATCCTATATTTGTGAATGGAGGGAGTAACATATTGTTAACCTACAGCCTGAGGATGAGGAAGTGAGGGGGCAAACACAAAAGTTCATGAAGTGAGCACTGAATTGCAAGCCGCCAAGATCTGAATAACTAATAATACCGCAGCCTACTAAAGTTCGTTTGAAAGTGGCAGCATTGCAATCTACTGCATGCTATCCGGGGAGAACAAAGGAAGGGGAGAAATCTCACCATCACGCTCCCCCAATTTCTCGACGAGGGCGGCGCAAGAGCGGACCAGCTCGCGGCAGTCCCCGGGCGAGACGGAGCTCCCGACGCAGAGCATCTCGGCGCGGTCGTCGGTCCGGGTCACTCGGCACGAGGCCGAGTCGGAGAGCGCGGAGACGGCGGTGCGGACGAGGCAGTCCAGGCGAGCCCTATCCACCTGCAATGCCAACGCACATCAGCAGTTCAGCACCAACCAAGGCTCGCATGACGGAGGGAGGTTAGGGGGGATTGTTTACCTCCTGTGGGTCGAAGCACATGAGGGAGAGCGCGGCGTCGAGCACCCTGGTTCCGGAGGAGGCGGGGGCGGCGGCGCGGGGGTTGAGGGCCGCCGCGAGGGAGGAGACGGAGGCGGAGAGTGAGTCGCCGGCCGCGGAGGAGGGGCCTGCACTGCCGCCAGGAGGGCGGGAGAGGAGGGAAGCTACCTCGGCGAGCAGGTGGGTGAGGTCGTCTAGGGGAGAAGGAGGAGGCGCCATTTTCCGGGGCGGGAATTGGGGGATGGGGGATTGCTGCTGTGACGGCGACGGCGACTGCGTGCGAGGAGGCGAGAACCGAAGTCGGGGAAGAGCGAACCGCCCAATTGGGCTTTTGTGCTTCAGTTCAGCTGGAAATGGGCTTGAATTCGAAAATCTGTATGTCCTCGTGACCTGGTGTATTTTTTTTTATGTACGATACAATCACATGTGCTCGCATACACTCACACTCAACCCTATAAATGCACGCATACACACTTTATCCATGCGAGCACCTCATAGATATTGAGCCGACACCTCTCGAATATAGTCGTATCGCTCTTTCTTCCTTTCGAAGGAAGAGGCGATCTAGCCAGCGCCGCCCTGTCAGGGAGTTTTCCCGCCGCCGTCCTCCGGCGGCTCCCCTCCGCCGACGACCTCGGTCGTCGGTGGTGAGGGGGGTCGCCGGATCCGCGCGTGTGGATAGTTTTTAGGCCAAAATAGATTAGTTTTTAGGCTGTTCATCGTCTTGCTTCGGCGGCGGCGATGGCGGCGCTAAATAAAATTTCTTCGGATCCTACTTCGATCAGGCGATTGGTCCTATGGATGGAGATGGATTTGGAATCCAGTCTGTTCAAGCAAGGATGGTGTGGCGGCGGCGGCATCCTCGTGGTGGACCTGTGTCCTCGAGCTCCGCCGTTGCGACGGCGTTTGCTCCAGCGCCGGCGCGGAGCTTGGGAGGTAGTCCAGGAGCGGATGCAGATTGTGGTCTGCATCGGCGGCATCTGGAAGATGGTGGATCGTGTGCTGGGTTTGTGGTACGTGGATGGCAGGTATGGTTTCCTCTTCCGACGTCTCAGTCTTATGGGGGTGCCAGATTTGGAGTTCGATGGCGTGTCCGGAGTGTTGCCCCGGTCTGATTCGTTCAACGGTAAGGGTTTCACCTTTGGCGAGCCACCTTGGAGGTCCGTAAAGCTGCATATCAGCGATGGAGCCGCGTCGAGCTCGGGTGTGGAGGTGATCCGTCATTTTTGCCTTTGGTGGCTGCTATGGTGGTGCCAGAGGCAGGTGACGGGCGTTGGTGTCAAGCTCAGAGGTTTCTTCGGTCTTGTTTGTAATTTTACTTCTTGGCTGTTGCTCCTTTGTGCAAAGGCTAGCGTTCTGCTATTTGTTCAGTTTTGCCAGGTCGGTATGTACGTGGCTTGTACTATGATCCTTATGATATAAATGAGACACGTATTACCATACAAAAAAAAGATATTGAGCCGACACAATATCTTTAGATTGGACTTGAACCACCGGTTGGCTGGTTTCACCACAGGGATTCTAACCATCTAAGTTATGACGCTCGCTCGTGACCTATTCTCCACCCCCTCATCTATGACTCCTGCGCGCACTCCCCGTTGGCAAGAACCTAGAGCTGGGAGATCCGTTGCCGCCGCCTTGTCCAGAGGACCCAGGCCTCCGGAGTTCATCTCCACCATCAGGACATCCCAGGCGCCAGTCCAAGGGAACCGCTGCTGCATCACACTCAGCTCGTCTCCCCAGTGCCGTTCCGCACCTCCTCGCGCCTCCTCCACAAACCCTACTCACTACAGTACCGGGGCCTCCCAAACCCAGGCCAAGGGCACATCGGCTTCCTCGACCGAGAATCCATCTGCACCGTCGTTCCCTACACCACCTAAAGAAGGCACTCGTCATGTTGTAACCTGCTCATCCTCTTGAACCCTACGACTGGGTTTTTTTTAGGGAAAAATTTCCGATCTATTCATCATCTGTTAAGGTTGTACAAAGAACACCAGACTAAAAATTACATCCAGGTCCGTAGACAACCTAGCGACGACTACAAGCACTAGAGCAAGCCGAAAGCGCACGGCTGTCATCGCCCCTCCCTCACTGGAGTCGGGAAGTCGTCGTGCTAAGGCCCTACAGGACCAACACACTAGAACAGTAACCGCCGCCAATGAAGAGAAGCGTAGATCGGAAGGATCCAACCTGTAGACATACGAACACGAACACAAACGAACGAAGACCGGATCCACGTGGATCCACCGAAGACAAACGCTGACCGAATCCCGCGAGATCCGTCAAAAACAAACCTCCACATGCCCTCCGACGACTCTAGAAGCACCGCCGTGACGGGGGCTGGGCTGGGAGAACCTTATTTCATCTTCAAAGAGCCGTCGCCGCCTCACCTCTCTCAGCAGGACACAAACCCTAACAAAACTAAAAAAACATCCAAAAACGAAGACCCCCTCCCCCGCCGGCAAGGGCCGGGATCCACCGCTCCTCCATGGCCCTATGGCTATAGAGACAAGGTAGACCGACGGTGGCGCCGACGGGAGGCACAGGAAACCCTAGTCGTTGGGTGTCTTCCGCACGAGCGAAGGGGTACATCGGCTAGATTTACCATACGACTGGTTTTTGTATGACTTGAAGCAGAGTTGATTTTTTGTTAATTGCTCGTAGCAAAAATATTATTGACGTTGCGTTTTTGTTAGATAAGTTAGATGGGTGTGCGGTCTTGTAGCGGAAAATATATTTGTATGCGTACTTCCAAGAATGATTTCTGCAAGAAGGTTGTGATAATATCATGGTCAGCTGGAATAATTAAATGGAAAAGTATCTGGGAAACAAGCTTCAAGTTGTGTAGAAGGACCAAATGAGCATACTAGTGTCTCGTGCTTTTAGTTAACTAGACGATGCCCCGTGCGTTGCTGCGGAAACCTTGTTAAAAATATATGAATAAGTAATGGAGGACTAAAATTAATGCAAAATATATATATAATGTCTTACATGACTTAATTCCTCCGAAAAGAAGTCATGCATGAGGTGGCATGTTTTGCATGAAGAGATTAATGGAAAAGGTAACTTATGACTGCATGCGTGATGTGGCATTGTTGCATGGAGAGAAAAATTAAAGATTGGGTTTTAGCTATTTAAGAATAGAGGATTAATCACTATAGAACCATATGTCCAGGTTGTATACTCTAAAGACTCGTATAAGTAGGATCTGTGGAATTAAATAAAGCATACTATTGGAGTGAGCGTTTTGGTGACGGGGCTCCATGGAGCCCGATTTAAAAAAAATCAAAATTTAAACTTTTTGGTTTCAAAAGAAATCTGAAAAAATAGGCAAGTATACAAGGATGAAATGTATATATGTGTAAAAATCCAGGGTGAAATACCTTGAAATGCGACCTGTGCAAAAAAGACAAATTCATGAACTTTGAGAATGAATAGTATCATGTGCTAAAAAGATTTAGATTTTTTTTTTGCACAACCCTCATTTTAACATATTTCGTCTTAAAAATTTACACACATGTACATTATGCTTCCATGTATATGAGTATTTTTGTTCATAATTTTTAAAAACGTAGAAATATGAATTTTGAAAATTGCAAATGGAGGCCTCCATGGAGCTCGGCCTCCAAAAGCAATTTCCGCTACTATTGATACTAGTAGCTGTCTGTTTCAGGTCAGGAGTATCCAGGAAGAACTGAGAGCATGATTAATAGTATAGCCAGCTGCTGACTATATGAAACTGCCATGTCATCTATAGCCACTCATACAATAGTTTAGGCTATAAGGTTGGCTATTATATTAGTACTATTTTTTCTATCTTCTCTCTTTCTCTTTCTTCACATTTATTGTATTTGTCTAGGAATACGCGTACAGCTAGTCTCTTGCATGAGAGCTCACTTCTTTTACTTTTTCACATCTCTCTTCTCCACATAGGCAAAAGTGTCATGTAAGCGGGCTATAAGCCCACTATCATACTTGCTCTAATAGGTTCATTCGTGGACTTGGACAATGAGGCTCCGTGTTTGTTTATTCCTGTGAAAGAAAGTGGGAAGTGTCCAATGTCTTTCTTCGGGATTAATGAGTTAGTTGCTTTCCATGCATCATCCAGGCTTGAAAGGCCAATAGTCAGTTAATAATTCGTTCCCAAATATATTAGTGAATGGTACCTAGGAAGTAAATAAAAATAAATTATGGTTGATGGCTGGAAGAAAGATTAGGTCGTTGCTCTACCAACATACTCATGTAGTACTATCTCACTATTCTTATGTAGCTTTATTTGTTTGTCTCTTGTCTGTAGCAGTTGCACCTGTGACAATGGGTGTATTAGGTTCCTGGTGAGTAAGCATAGCAACAAGACATGAACTTTGTAGGTGGTGCTAACCAAGGTCTTAATCTTGTGGCTTTGTAAGTTGTGGTAGTGTAGCAAGACATGAATTTTGTATTCAGACATAAACTCAGTTTTGCTGATCTGGGTGAATTATAGCTTATAGTATAGAAGAAATATATATGGCTTTACAATCATGCCAATTAATAAATTAATTAGGATGGAGTTTAGAAGCTTCACATTTTATAACTACTTTAGTAAGTTTGCTTACATGCTTCACATGATATTTGCAGGAGAACAAACCCACAAGTTCAAACCAAGATTTGCATTCAAGTTCAAGTCTCTTCGTTGGATTAAAAGATTTATTTTTGAGGCAATTACATTAGTGGTGGTTGAACTTGTCATGAATGTGCACTTTAGTGCCTGCACTTGCAAAATACATCGAATTGGTTCCTAAACTTGGCAGTCGTGTTCAAATACGGTGCATTTGTCGTCCGTTGTAAATATTATGTAAATTGTAGTAATAGTAATAAAAATAAAGTTAGAATATTCTTGTCATATAATAATATGCATACAAAAATAACTTACTTTTAAAACATGTTAATGTAATTTTAAAAAATATTCACATGTTATTTAAAAAATCATGCAATGCAAATAATATTGATGAATTTAAAAAATGTATGTATAATTTTAAAAAGTGTTCATTTGAGGATCAATAGTCTTGGGGCACACTAGGCTATTAATTATTTTTTCACACAGATTTTTCCATTTAATTGTTTTCAAGAACCAAGTTGATAGATTGATCCAAGAACCAAGTGAGGCTAATTTTGTGGGATCTTCAAAATTAATCAAGTTTTTTTGGGGTGGAGGGCTAGCAACACAAGGGGGTGGAAACACATGTCAAATCCATGCCAACCATGATCTGCGATACCATCTAATGCAAGGTTCCCGATCTTTACGATTCGACTAGCTGTATGAGGATGAACACGAGGGAAACAAGTGTTAGACGAAGGAAAAAAACTCAAATAAAGCAAGATAAAGATAACTAGAATAGCTTGAATGGCTCGAATCCAATAAAGCACACCCAAATATGTAGCCTTGAATCTTGAAAACCAAACCCACTCAACTCTTAATGAAACTAAAATCTCTTATGGATGGTCCACCGATCCAATAGAACCCAATGAAGAGAAGATTGGCAAGAAAAGGTCATGATGTCACTCTAACTAGATCCACTAGGGGATAGGTCTTGGGCACCCCACAAGGGGAGGATCTTGACTCCACATAAGGAGCGGAAAGAGCAATGCTCAATTATCTTGATTAAATTCTAGTCTAACCCTAGATCTGAGGAGGGGAAGAGGTATATGCAGTCTAAGGTGGAAAAGGGCATAAGGGGTAAGGTACAAGGGTTTTGCCCATCTTCACACATAGGTGGACCTCGAAAGGGGGTAAGTGGAAAAGTCCTCAGGCGTGACTGCAAACAGTTTGCGGTTTGTCCGCGTGCGTACTGGAGGTGGCGCAAACATGTCCATGTTTTTCCACGAGCGGAATGGAGGTGGCACGAATAGTCCGTGCTTTGTTCGCGGTTTGTTCGCGCTGCATGCAGTGACTCTTCCGTCCTTTTTTCTTGGGCTTATCTTCTCCTTCCTCGGTTTCGGCCTCCGCCGTCACCTGTAGTGGTTCTTGTGGATACCTGAGTACACATATGTATCCACTTGAGTTACCAAGCCATTCATACATGGTGCAAAGTCACACGTGTTCAGGAATAGAGTCACCTCGGCTCGTAGAGCTTTAGCTTGGGCTCTCGTCATGGGGCCAATGGACGTCGTCGAAGTAGTCGGTGGCGTAGTTGGACTTGAGGAGGTGATGTCCGAGGGCCACACAGGTATCACATCATGACCTTGACTTAGATCCATATGAATTTTTTTGTAATCAACTTCTCAAGATCTTGATCCTTCGTAGCTTAACATATAAGCTAGAGCATGCTTCATTTGAGTTCCACATAAGAACTCCATCTTCTACACTTTCTTCTGTTTCAACCATGAAACCAACACATGGTCTTCAAGTATTGCCTATGAAAAAACCCTTTAAATATAAATCAATAAAAACACTAGTTCATAAAAAATATCATTAATTATCAAAACCACATGTGGGGCTCCATGCACTTTCCCGATCACAGTCGCACAAAGCGCCAACTTTCCTATGCATGAGATGGTCCTCCTCAAGCTCAAAATGCATGCCCAGTCCACTGTGGTCAAACGTACATGCACTATAAGAAATATGGCAACTTGCGACCATCAATATTGGTCACTGAATGGTCGTTGTTTTTCACTTGTGACCTTTTTGTGACCAAAAACAGTTGGTCAAAAGCTGGCCGTCTTTAATGAAACTTAACGACCTTCTTTGTGATATGGTCGTTGAAGGTTACGACCAAAATAAAAGGTCGTAGATTCTACGACCAATTGTTTTGGTCACTGGTTGTCTGCCCAGGCCATGTCGGATCCAACGTGGCAAGCTGATGTGGCAAAATTGCGACCAATTGAATTGGTCGTTGATAAGAATCGGCCCGGTCCAATTTGGTGTCTATATGGGCCTAAGCCCATTAATTCAGCCCATTTAATTTATTTTTTTCCCTGTGCTTTGATTAGCTAAATGGGCCTGGCCCAACAATTTGGCCTTTTATTTTCTGAGATGCAGCCTTTTACAGCCTATTTTTTTTTGGGCCTCAACCTTTTTAGAATCTGAAATTTATATTGCTCTTTTTAGAAACGAGTCCAACATAGTTTGGGCCATGGCCTTTTTAGAGCCCAAGTATTTGGTGCAATATAAATTCTGGACGTGGCCCTTTTACAATCCAATAGTGCTTGGGCCAAGCCCTCTTTTATTTACAGCCAATATTCTCAAATCAGTAATAGTAACAGTACTTCTTTCCCACGTTCAGTAATAACACAAGTATAGAAAACTTTATCTCACACGTTGCCAGCACATAACTTTATCTCATAACATTATACAAAACAACACATATCAATAACTTATCTCCCATGTTCACACGTACATAACTTTATCTCACACAACATTATACAGAACTGTATCTTCCAGGTTCAAAGCACATAATCTCACAGGTTCCCCGCAACAAAAGAAGATCACCATCATCTCCTAATCAATAAATGATGCAAATAACCTGCACATTCAAAAAGAAAAAACAATATGTCAAAGAGAGACAAGCAAAAAATAGTCACTTGCATCAAGTAGACCTGATGTACAAATAGTAATCAAACTAGCATCTACTTTGCCCGAGAGATAGCATCAAGCAGTTTTGTTGCCATTCATGCAGGATTAGTGCTCACATGCATCTTTCATATTTCGAAATGCTAACCAGATGACTAATTGGCTGGCAAAACGCTAGTGAAGGCATAGACAGAAACAAAGGTAACATGCATCAACATCAAAAAATACTAAGCAGTGACCCTAGATCATATATACAGTAGCATCACTAATCAAGTCGCCCATGTATTCTAGAAATCAAGAATCAAAGGGACTTCCGCTTGTTTCGAATATCTTACCTCTATTGTTCACAGATCAGTAGAGAAATGGTCGAGCAGTGAGCGCTATGCCTCACGGACTTGGCAGTACACAATAGATTTCAGGATGGAGCACCGATAGAATACCTCTATCTGGAAAAGAACAATAAGGAGCTATACAGTTTAAGTAAGCATCCTTGGCTGTACAAATATGTGGTGAGAATGATATGGATCTATTTAGAATTTCTGTTGAGAAACAGTAACTTGATGTAAAGTCGCTTGAAGGTACATAGTTAGCATTTAATATTTATTTCTTACGATCTTTAATTCATCACATGATAAGGAGTGCACCAAATACTCATATAAAAGGTTGTATCAGAACTAAGAAAGTGTTATTTGGACCTCTTTTGGCTATGTAACAATCTCCTAATCCTACAGTTGACATTTGTGCATTCATTTCTTCACTAGTTTTAGCAATCAAAGATGAGATGTAATACAAGTTTGATATTGGGTTATGACAGAACTTACCATAGTTGAAACGGCTTGCAGGGCTGCTGCACACATCGAAGTTGTTCTCTCGTCCTCTCCTGCTTCTTGGCTAGTTCACATAGTCTTGGGACCAGCACTTCTAGATTGGATCATAAGTGTAGTAGCACAGCAGCGTCGCTGCCGTATACACAGCCGCTGGCCAATCCATCTAGGCGGGTCGAGATCACCAGCACCAGACCACCAGAGCGAGAAGCTTCAGCAAGGAGGCGCAGGCTCCACCCTTGCGTCCGGTGGCACCTGCAGGGAGGGAGAGAGACTGAGAAGCAAGCAAATAGAACACTGAAGTTCAGGGCAACCAAGCTCATGCTAGGGATCAACAACAGTAACCCATAGGGCACATAAGCAAGCAAATGGCACAATGAAAATGAAAAATGGGTAGAAGAATTATGGTACAAGGTTAATTAGACCATGAAAAATATCAGTCGCCTTCTTAAGCACCTGAACTCAGATACAATCTTGGAGCTCGGCTCTCTGTCAGCTCAATAACAAACTAGTTCACTTCCTTTAATCTATGTAATAAGACAAGGACATGACTAGGTTATAGAATTTGCAGAATCTACATGAAACCATCTCAGAAGCATATGAATTTAGGCCATGTTGAAGTGGAAGTACACATTATCAATGCGCATTTCTCGGTTTGATTTGTATAGTCAACAGAAGTGCTTTGGACTGTCACATGTCATATCTGATAAACTTACACAATCATGCACCAATCCACTGGTTGTGCACAGAATCACAAATGCCAGAGCATATAATTTCATGCTAGGGGTGCACAACACTAAACTATAGGCTATCAACAAAATTATAGGAGGGAAGAATAAGGGGTAGCGATGACCTGATATGGCCTCGATCCAGGAAGGCCGCTGTCGAGCTTCGGCAAGTCGGGGAGATGTCCATGTTTCCGTACCCTGGTCGTGGTTGCGGTCGGCCACGGGTACCCACCAGGAGGTCCTGTTGATATCTGTAAAGCATTGTAGAGCTTCAAAGATAGGACCCATATGTGAAATGTATAGATCATCAGGTAGCAGTGCATACAAAATCTCTGTGTGTATAAGATGACCATACAAAATATTGCAAAGAAAGCACTCATCTTACTGTCATTTGCCAATCGTTGCTATAAAGCTCATGGTTCAGATGAAAACAAATTCAGAGCCAAATATCTCAAGATTCCAGTGTTCCTAATGCTGGCTAGCTGCTGCTCTAACTAGCTTCGACTATACTACAATACATTAACACAGATACACAGCAATATGGTAATCTGGCAAAACAAGTGTCCAGTATCGCTGCAAGAGAGCGTGTGTACTATACAGCCTGTCATATTTGTTCTTCATACAAGAGACTGAACCAACATCCAAAATCGTATTTAATCATGCCTAAAATATTTGTTCTTCATGCAAGAGAGCGTGTGTACTATTTCAGTCAGAGTTGAACCAAAATCGTATTTAATCATGCCTAAAATACATCCAGATCCAGATTCACATCGCGCACCAAATTAATATAGGAAGCAGGGGAGGAGGTCGCCGTACCAAATCCATCACCTTGACGGATAGGGGAAGAGCAGAAGCAGAGGAGGGAGGTCCATGGCGTCCCTCCAGATCCAGAACAACACAGCACGCCTTTCTCTCGCACCACAACCTTCCTCTTCTGCGACCAAACCATCCATCCTTGCATCAGAGGAGACCAGCCCATCCACCCATGAGAGAATCACACAAGTCAGGCAAGGGAATGGAAGGAAGAAGAGGAAATCCAAGGAAGAGAGGGGGTGCTGACCTTGATGGCGTCGGCTGCTTGACCTTGAGGAGCACTTGAGCAGGCAGAGGAAAACCATGGCGTCGGGGCTCGATCTGGCCCATGGCGTGGTGGATCTGCAAGGTAGAGGAGACGAGATGAGGAGGAGGGAGAGGGTCATTGCGAATCAGAGGAAAGTTGGGGAGGGATGAACCAGAAACCCTAGCCTCCTCTGCTGCTGCCTGGTTGTGCCATGTCGATGACGCGGGCTGAGAGACAGAGGTGAGGTGGGGGCGGCGGATCCCATCGAAGAAGAGTGGAGAGGCCGCTGGCGACGCCCGCCCGAAACCCTAGCGCCGGCTGGGTCATGGTGGATCTCCCTCCCTCGTGTTCTTCTCTCACTTCTAGTGAGGGGAGGTGAGGGGGCGAGAGGAGGAGGACGCGGGGGGAGACCATGGACGGCGGCGAGCTCCACTGGAGGGAGGTGGCGGCGGCGATCTGGAAGAGAGGGGAGGTGGCGGCGGTGATCTGGAAGGGAGGGGAGGAGGCGAGCTCTCGCTCTCTCTCTCTGCATCGGGCGAGACAGAGAGGTTCGAGGGGTTCGCGGTGGGTTTTCGTTTTCTTTTTTCTTCTAAGTTTTTTCTGTAGATAAATGGATGGATGGATGGATGGGTGTGGGATGAAGAGATAGATGGATGGATGTATGCCATGTCATCGATCCATGGCACAAACCCTTCCACCAATGAGAATTAAGCTTATGTAATTGTGTTTTTTTTCTCTTATAGGTTTTCCACCAACGTGAAGAGCCTATCAAATATTTGTTGCAAAATGTTATCGCTCCATTTTTCAAAAATATTAGACCACATTTTATGTACAAATAATCAAATGGTTGTGTGTCAAAAGCTTTCCATCCACATCTCCTCAAATTGACAAATTTCCGCCGATTCAGCAGGAAGCGAGTCAAATTTGAACTACAGCTGCCTCATAGTTTGCTCTTTATTTTTTTCAAAAATCATTTTTAGGTACAAAAGTATCTATTTAATCAGAGATAGTCCAAAAGTTTTGCAAGATTCAACCCCTAGCTACGAACGGTCATGCCCGTCGTTTTGACCGCATTTTCAAACGGGCATAAGAAATACAAAAAAAATCAAAAAAATTGAAAACCTTCGCATTGTGTCATTATATGTGACCTAATTTCCAGGAAAAATAACAAATTTGGACTACGGCAAATTTCTTAAAAAAATGTTCTCAGAAACGAGCTATCATGTATGAAGATCCATGGCTTTCAAGGCAAATGGCCAATGTTATGACATCATTCATGGCATAGTTTGTTCAAATGACATCATATTTTGCACAAGTTTGCATCTTGGAATGACAAACAATGTTTCCTAAGAAAGTTTTCATTTTATTTGCACGAAAATTTCATTTTCCATTTTTCAAGTGCCCAAAATGAGTTTTTTTGTGAAGAACCTACCAAATATTTGTTGCAAATTTGGACCAAATCAATTTTGTAAAATACTAGGCCATATTTAATGTACAACTGACGAAATGGTTGGGTGTCAAATTCTTTTGATCCACCTCTCGTGAAAAAGACAAATTTTCGTCGATTCAGTAGGAAGCGGGTCAAATTTGAACTACAGCTGCCTCATAGTTTGCTCTTTATTTTTTCCAAAAAACATTTCTAAGTACATAAATATCTATTTAATCAGAGAAACTCCAAAAGTTTTGCAAAATTCAACCACTAGCTACGAACGGTCATGCCCGTTGTTTTGACTGCATTTTGAAACGGGCATAAGAAATTCAAAAAAAATCAAAAAAATTGAAAACCTTCGCATTGTGTCATTATATGTGACCTAGTTTCCAGAAAAAATAACAAACTTGGACTATGGCAAATGTCTTTAAAAAGCGTTCTCAGAAACGAGCTATCATGAATGAAGATCCATGGCTTCCAAGGCAAATGGTCAATGTTATGGCAACATTCATGGCATAGTTTGTTCAAATGATCTCTTATTGTGCACAAGGGTGCATATTGGAATGAAAAACAATGTTGCCTAAGGAAGTTTTCACTTTCTTTGCACGAAAAATTCATTTTCCATTTTTTGAGTGCCCAAAATGGATTTTTTTTGTGAAGAACCTAGCAAATATTTGTTGCAAAATTGGACCAAATCAATTTTCTAAAATATTAGGCCATATTTAATGTACAATTTACCAAATGGTTGGGTGTCAAAAGCTTTTGATCCACCTTTCGTGAAAAAGACAAATTTCCGCCGATTCCGTAGGAGGAGGGTCAAATTTGAACTACAGCTGCCTCATAGTTTGCTCTTTATTTTTTCCAAAAATCATTTTTAGGTACATAAGTATCTATTTAATAAGAGAAATTCCAAAAGTTTTGCAAGATTCAACCCTTAGCTACGAACGCTCATGCCCGTCATTTTGACCGCATTTTGAAACGGGCATATGAAATTCAAAAAAATTCAAAAAAATTGAAAACCTTCGCATTGTGTCATTATATGTGACCTAGTTTTCAGGAAAAATAACAAACTTGGACTACATCAAATGTCTTAAAAAAGTGTTCTCAGAAATGAGCTATCATGTGTGAAGATTCATGACTTTCAAGCCAAATGATCAATCTTATGGCCACATTCATGGCATAGTTTGTTCAAATGATCTCATATTGTGCACAAGGGTGCATCTTGGAATGGCAAACAATGTTGCCTAAGGAAGTTTTCATTTTCTTTGGACGAAAATTTCATTTTCCATTTTTCGAGTGCCCAAAATGAGTTTTTTTGTGAAGGACCTACCATATATTTATTGCAAAATTGGACCAAATTAATTTTCTAAAATATTAGGTCATATTTAATGTACAATTGACCAAATGGTTGCGTGTCAAAAGCTTTTATCCACCTCTCGTGAAAAAGACAAATTTCCGCCGATTCAGTAGGAAGCGGGTCAAATTTGAACTGCAGCTGCCTTATAGTTTGCTCTTTATTTTTTCCAAAAATCATTTCTAGGTACATAAGTATCTATTTAATCAGAGATACATGGTGTGGTGGCGAGACGTCGAGGTTTGGACGGTGGCCGAGGGCCCCAACTCCAGAGCGCGTAAACTGGCATGCCAGCCGCGTGGTCACCGCGTGACCATGGCATTGCCACGCGTTCTGGGCAGCCTAGGCATGTCTGGTGAGTTGGGCACTCCCCCGATAGGTGTTAGGAAGAAGAATACAACAGAAGAATCTCACGAGGAGACTGAACTAAGCTCAAACATGAATTAGCAGCCAAGTGTTTGATTAGCGGTGGGGGAAATGCACATGGCCAATGGACTTGAGTTTTGGCTGAGGATGACCATCTACTAAGGAGACTGTCTTGGCAAATTTGCAGCTCAAATGGAGGAGTCTAGGTGGCACTTGCTTTGCAAAGTACCACACTGGACAGAAATATGGATGTTTAAGCTGGGCTCAAATGAACGAATGGATTGAGCTGAAATTTGGTGGAGGGAAGTTATATAGGTAGGAACATGCCCTGGTAAAGTTTCAGCAACAATTAAGCAATATAAAATATAGTTGCTTCACAAACTGAAAATGTGACCAGAATAAAAGATTGGATGATGACCTCACATGGATTGCTGGATAGAGCTCAAATTTTATGGAGAGTGATGATTTGAGCATATGGAAGATTTGGAAAAATCTCAAATAATTTGGATAATTCTAGCTAGTACTTCCTTCACAAAGCTTCTCTCTAGATAGAAACTTTGGAAATTTTCTGAGGAAGATTTACTATGCAAATGGATCTGAATATTGTCATGTGGCAATGATTTGGATATGGAAGAGTGCCTAAAAAGTTTGAGGGCAATAGGAGTGGTCTAGATAGCACTTGCTTTGCAATGTGCCAATCTGGCCAGAAAATAGAAATTGAAGCTGGGCTCACATAGATGATTCGATTGAGCTGCAATTTGGATGAGGATGATAATTTTGGCATATGAACGCACTGTAAAAATTTCATACCATTTGGATAAATAAAAATGGTACTTCCTTCACAATGCTCTCCACTGAACAGAAAATTGGGGAAAATATTGAGGGAAATTGGCTAACTTAAATGAGCTAAAATTTTGTGGAGGGAAGTTATATAGGTAGTAACATGCCCTGGTAAAGTTTCATCAATAATTAAGCAATATAAAATATAATTGCTTCACAAACTGAAAATATGACCAGAATAAAAGATTGGATGATGAGCTCACATGGATTGCTGGATAGAGCTCAAATTTTATGGAGAGTGATTATTTGAGCATATGGAAGATTTGGAAAAATCTCAAATTATTTGGATAATCCTAGCTAGTACTTCCTTCACAAAGCTTCTCTCTGGATAGAAACTTTGGAAATTTTCTGAGGAAGATTTACTATGCAAATGGAGCTGAATATTGTCATGTGGAAATGATTTGGATATGGAAGAGTGCCCAAAAAGTTTGAGGGCAATAGGAGTGGTGTAGATAGCACTTGCTTTGCAATGTGCCAATCTGGCCAGAAAATAGAAATTGAAGCTGGGCTCACATAGATGATTCGATTGAGCTGCAATTTGGATGAGGATGATAATTTGGGCATATGAACGTACTGTAAAAATTTCATACCATTTGGATAAATAAAAATGGTACTTCCTTCACAATGCTCTCCACTGAACAGAAAATTGGGAAAAATATTGAGGGAAATTGGCTAAATTAAATGAGCTAAAATTTGGTGGAGGGAGGTTCTATGGGCAGGGTCATGTCCTGGTAAATTTGCAGCAATTATAAAGTAATATAAAATATAGTTGCTTCCCAAACTGAAAATATTACTAGAAACAAAGATTGGATGGTGAGCTCACATGGATTGTTAGATGGGGCTCAAATTTTGTGGAGAGCTATGATTTGGACATATAGAAGATGTGGCAAAAATTCAACTCATTAGGATATGCCTAGCTAGTACTTCCTTCACAAAGCTTCTAGCTAAACAGAAACTTTGGAAATTTGCTGAGGAAGATTTACTAGGCAAATGGAGCTGAATTTTGTCATGAGGTAATGATTTGGATAGGAAATAGTGCCCAAAAATTTTGAGGGCAATCAAGAAAATAGAAATAGCACTTCCTTCACAAAGTGTTGTTCTGAACAGAATATGAAAATGAATATTCCTGAATTATTTTTGAACTAGGCAAGGAAGGTTTTTGACATATTTGAGGAAGATATGATCCAAAGAATTTATGAGAATTTTTTGGGAATTTTGGGAATGACAGAAATGTAGGCTGCTTCACAACCTAGGGCAAAAATTGACACATGGACATGACACATAGGCAAAACTGACGAGGTGGCGCCTAGTCATAGCAATGCACCATAATTTATGAGGCTATGACCATCTATATTGGTCGTGATCAGCTAAAAATAAAGCAGCGGACCAGTGTTGTCTGCTTTACGACCATTTCGTGTAAGGAAATTACAACCTTTTTGACCAAAATGGTCGTTATGGTTTAGGGTTTGGAGCCCCCCGAACAGCTTACGACCATTTCTTCCAGGGTCACTGACAGAAGGTCACAAGTTGACATATTTCTTGTAGTGATGCCTGAAGATCTCCTTCAAGTTCTTTGGACCTTTCAAGATTGCAGAGTGTGTGAGTGTAATCGCTTACAGGTTGGAGTTGCCACCAGACGGCCATTGCACCGGCCTTCCATGTGTCATAGATCAAGCCGTTCACCGCTAAGCTATAGACGAGTCTTCTCTGAGCTGCGGCCACCCGATGGCCTTACGATGGTGTCTCTGTTCCCCGCCTATATCCCGGACGACTGCCTCATAAAAAAAGGGTAACAACGACGTGGTGCAAATCCGGGTACAATTGTGGTCTCTACCGCATGACTCCGCGATGTGGGAGGACTATGAAGTGCTACACTATTGCTTTTTATTGGCGCTAATCCGGGAGGGATAATCGTTTCAAGGAGGAGAGGATGTCACACTTGTACCTACAATTGATAATGTTCTCGCGAATTAGAAGGAAGGCGAGTGGGACCCGCGTGTAAGGGAGAGGAAGGTGTTGACGTGTGTGTGTGTGGCCTCAATCACTGATGCGTAGATGATATAACCCAGCCAACGTACTGAACGAGTGATGAGAAAGTAAAATCTTGCTTCCCATAGTGGATATTTCTAACTCGCGAGCTCCAGTGGTCTCTCTATTTAAAAAAATTCAAAATAAATAAATCATATTTTCATGTTTTTAAAAATCTAGAAAAAAAAATCTTGCATGTAGTCACCGACGTATCCACAAATGCGCAAAATCTCAATTTGAAATACTTTATATTCAAAGCTACACAAAAATGACAGACGTGTGGATTTGAGTATACACGCTCTCAAATCTCCAAAATATACAAATTTTGTCTTGTTTTTGTAGCCCATAATAAAAGAATTTCACATTGTGATATTTCATATTTGTAGCATGCATCATTGAATCCATCCACAGAGTTTTCAAAAACTTGTAAAATGTGGTTATTTTTTTTTTAATAACGGGGTCACTAGACTTAGAGCTCAAGGAGTCAAAAGTAACTTTTCGACCTTCCCATCCCTTATCTCACCCACCTGCTTTAAAAAAAAAAACTTCTCTGCTTCTTACCTCCTCCTCAAGTAAGTTCCCGAACTGGGCCTTCGTCCAGAACCGCACTCCACGGCCCCTTCACATACTACCCCGAGCCCGAACACTTGCACCGCTTTCTCCTTCCGCTTGCTTCGCGCCGCGGAGCCGCGGAGGAAGAGTCGCGGGCGCGGCGCGACTCCTGCCGCTGCCGGCACCAGCGAGCATCGGCGGCGGCTGCTGCGTCCTAGGTTAGTCCCGTCTCGCTCGCGCCCTCCCCCCGCTTCCTCCTCCCTCGCTCGCTAACATCTCACCGTGTCGCTCGGGCGCGCGCAGGCAGGCGCGGATGCACCCATTCCGTCCTCCGCTCCGGCGACGTTGAAGAGGTCGACGGCGTGCGCTTCACTCACCACCCGCTTCTCCTCCGCCGCCCCGCCCGCGTGGGTAAGTGCATCATCCTCTCCTCCCCCTCTTGCCTCCTCCCTCGGTCGCGACGCGCGTACGCCCACCAACGGAGCACGGCTGGCAGATGGATGATCGATTTTGGGTCCGTTTTCCACGGATTTCGGTTCGGTTAGATCATTCGATGCTTTTTACATAGTTGAATGAGCGATTGCTGCTGGATATGGTCCTGGATGATTTCACTGTCTATCTCGCTGTATCGGTGTGTGCCTGTCTGTTGTGTTTGTTCTTCTGCTTCAGTTCCAGACCTCCGTGCTGTCTGTCCCTAGTGTTTGTGGTAGTGTCTTAAGGTTCTGGGTCAAGTCTGTCGAGTCCTTGAGGTTTGCTGGTCTGCTGTTGTGTGCCCTGTATGCCTGCTTAGTCTGAATCAAGTTCATCCGCTCGTTTGGTCTTTGGTGTCACTCTGGTTTCCCCACGCCTGAACATAACTGCATTTTGCTGAACTGAAACGTGCGAGATTTGAACAATCCTGCTCGGCGTGTGGTCGTCCAGGACATTGTCTACCAGCAGCGAGCAACAATTGTGTGTGTGCAAGAATCCAAGCTTGCTTGTGTGGAGAATGCGTTGATTGTGGAGGCCTTTGGTCCCCAGTTTGCGGACAATTTCTGCTTCCTCCCTGCGGATGGCACCCGCGGCTAGCTTGTACACCCGCCGCATTTTTTCCTCAAAAAAAGTTCTAAAACCTGATGTATTGCTTGATGGAATGCCTGAATCTGTACTCTGTCGATTATTTGCCTAACTGTTTTATCTAGTTGTTTTCATGTACTGCTGCTGTATGTTTGAATGCTCCTTTGATGCTATATGCCAGTGAGAAGATGATGGGCGCCGCGAGGAAGATGGCGACGGTGGTCGTCTTTGGGATGCTAATCACCACTGTCTCTGCAGGAAGAGTGAGTATGCTCTCCTCTCCAACATCCGCTGAGCACGTTGGACGCTCCTCACTTGCCTCGATCACCACTTCGTCAAGCACACCAAAAGACTCTACAGTTCGTATTGGTACGTCTTTCCTTTCCACCAAGCTTTCTGTATATGCTTAAGACATTCCGTACTTTTGTACAAGCTAGGAGATTATCACAGGAGTGTCATCTCGCTGTGACCAACGAGTGCCCTGCACACCCACTGAGACCTAGTATAAGCTTACTTCTCCTAACTAAACTACGGCTAATTTTCATTGCACCTAGTCAGTCATGATCTGAGTAATCCGCCAGCGCTCTCGGTCTTCCGAAAGTTTTAATTGAGTTGAAATAGAACGTGCACACATGTATACACTTGGCAGGATAACATGTATAATAGTTGCACTCAACTCTATGCATATCTAACTTCAAAACCATTGTAATGAAGACTGCACACAACTGAGGTGTAAGATCGTACATTGGTGCATCACTGATTATCATTCCTCCTGTTTGATATTTACAGCTGCCTGTGGATGGAAATTTCTGAAGTGTTGTGATATTTGGGAACTCCACTAGGACCTGAGTTTCTCATGTTAGTTTGCATTGCAGCAAGTGTGGGAATGTTAGTTGTACATTCCCGGCAATGTTTGCGATGGGTGTTTAAGATTAGATCAATTTTCTCAAGAAAAAATTGGTTACATTGCATTCTATTTCTACAGCGCTGGTCTAGTTCATATACGGCGGCCATATCGCACATGGATGCATGTGTTTGTCGCCTTGCGTGTCTTCTGAAATCAATTGTAGTTCATTGCTGAGTAGATTCTTCTTCACCATACTGAATTACTAACTCTGTCAAGTTATAGGCTGTGTTGGTGCCTCAACAGATTCCTCTCGTATTTCATCTATTTTACTTGTTCTAGTTGTTTTTATATTCAGTTGCTTCAAGACGTCTGTTCACACTCTTAGCTAGACCTGCCAACATTAATTCTCGTCCCTTTGATGCTATTTACTACTGTGGATGGAAATCTTGTCACTGATTGGAATTTGCTTGCAGATCCTGTGATTGGCTGCACGCCAAAGAAGGTGGCAAGAGACTTGGTCATCTATTGCCGCCAGCCTGTCAATGCTCCGATGCCAATTGAGGCTTGCTGCGCGGTCGCTGTCGGCACCGTTGGAAGGCCCTCCTGCTACTGCTTGGTCAAGGAGGAGGCTGCATTCGGGATGTCGCCGCTGTTCAACATTAGCAACATGGTGCAGCTGCTGGCCAGATGTGGCGCGTCAACTTACTTAAACAAGTCTCTCAATAACCCGTGCGATCAGTCATACGATGAGAAAGAAAGAGCTGAGTGTGCATCGCGTCAGATGACACCCAAGACAGGCACTTGCAAGACCGCCAAGGTGTCAGCTTATGTTGCCTGGGTACTGGTCACTGTCTTGGCTGGGTTCTTGGCTTGGATGATATTTTGGCAACCAGCACCGGCTACACAAGTTGTTTATCTCCCAGAGATTCAGATGGTGAGGCCTAGAGAAATTCGCAATGAAGACCAGGGACCGAGAACTTCTGATGCAAGGGCTGGAGCCAGTGGCAATGAGTCATCTGATACAACGTCTGAAGACAGTGAAGATGACGTTTCGCATACAAGTGAGAACCTGATCCTGGATGGGAAGAGGAACCGCAATGCGAACCCGAGATTCGTCGGAGATCAATGGGTGAACAAGTGAATGATGAGACAAAATAGATTACTTGAGTATGCTGATTGTTCGCTGTCGAGGGAGAAATTTTTGTCTTGGTACTCATTGTATGATCGGTTCTGGAGCAACTATAACACAACCGCACTAGCTGTGCTTCTAGGAATACCAGCGATACCGTTTTGTTATACACATGGTCTTGGAATATTGCTGTAGCGTAAGATTCTTCCCCTGTTGAAATAACACAGCGCTTACGCGTCATATTGCATTCAGGTGGGGATTTGTGATTCTCTGTTGCTCACGCGCTGGATGAGCTTGGATGTACGTACTGTTTTTAACTTTTTATTAAAAACAGGGTTGGTGTGAGGCATGAACAGGCAAGAGCTGTAACATTGATAGTGCAGGTAAAATCAACTCGATCCATATTGAAATATCCTTGCTATACATACAGAGTTAACAAGAAACCGCTGCACCAACAAAGTATCCTGTCTAAACACAGATCAAGTGCACACTCAACAAACACTCTTGTTTTACACTACACAGCAGGTACATGCATCCTCACTAGTGCTGAGTATATAGGCAATTTTTTGATTAATTTAATCCAAGAATAAATCATAAGCATGACGTAAACAGTGCTAAACACATACTGGTATTTGACCATATTAGCCCGCACTAGACAGATTGTAGAAATATCTACGCAGATCACTAGTACGGCTAAAACAGTAATGAACAGGAGAGGGATAAACGAGTTATACCCTCCGGTTGGCCAGTTGGCCGTAGCAGCAGCAGTGGCGGCGACCTCCTCGGTCGCCTTTTGGTCAGCAGCAGCCTTCTCCTTCTCGGCGGCGGCTCTCTCGGCGTCGGTGGACATGATGACGATGCAGCGGACGTGGACGAAGTAGACGAACGGAGGCGAGCAGTCGCGTAGTCGCTCCCCAAAAACCTAATCGCCCCTCTCCCGTACAGGATCCGGAGAGGCGGGGTTTCGGAGGCCTGCTCTCCCGTCGACCATGTACGCGGCGAACGGGATGGGATCACCGGCGGCAGCAGCAGCAATGGAACGGCAGTGGGCGTGAAGGCAGATATGCGATCTGTTTCGCGTGACGGCTAGGGTTGGCAGCGCCTCACATATATAGGCACGGCCGCGTGGAGAGACATGGGCTGAACCCACGTCCAAGTCGGTAACAACACACGATCTGACGTTTCAGATCGTGGCCCCATCTGTCAAGGACTCTCCGTTCCTGACCGGCAAAAAGAAGCGCATAGGTGCGAGCTCGGCTCGGCTCAATCCCGCAACCCACGACGCGTCGTGGCGAGGCGGGCGGCGGAGGAGGAGCGCGCGGGAACCACTTCTGTTCTCAAGCTCCAATAGCATGTGGAAGAGAATCCCTTATAAGGAGGTCCAACTCCTTCTCCACTAGCGGTATGGGACTAAACTTCCCACCACCTAGTGCCATATAATCCCACATGGGCCCTTAGAGATTTTTCTGAAATTGTTATATGGGCCCTAGGCCCACCTCATATTTCAACAATCCCCCACCTGATCTCAAGGGCCCATTTTGTCCTTTGTTCCAAACACTGTTTTGATATACCAATATTTTAGTGGAGACCGATTAAGGTTGAACTCCACCTAGACCAAGTAGCTACACTTCTTCACAACTGAACAATGGACTATGCATTGAATTGTCAGTTTGGCGTAAATAAGTTTCACCACATGTCTTACTAGTACTAGGCTGCTGAAGGCTGACCCCTCGGGTGAAGCATATTAGTCACACTCCTGGCCTATTCATGAGCTTGCTAGAGATCACCCCAATCTCATAGACTGTGACCAGCAGTCGGGCTCATATAGGTGTGTTCCTCCAAAGATCGCTCTGTAGGATAGCATCTTGCTTATACTTATAAGCCTTGGGACACATTAAGACAGTAGTCAACCTACCATACAGTTTCCGACAGTATTGCATCTCCAACGGAGTGGATTAGTAAAGTTACTCTCCTCAGTTCACCACTGGCTTGTTTTCCCAAGTCCTACTTCACGGGATCTCCGATCACATAGGTTGGGTTACTACCATGGCAACTCATGTGGGTCTCATACCCATCTCCCTCGATGCATTATCTATCACAACACGTGATAGCCCTTTAGTAAAGGGATCTGCCAGATTCTTAGCCGTTTGGATATAATCCAACGCTATCACTTCGGAGCTTCTTAACTTTCTGACAGCTTTTAATCTCATTCTTATGTGTTTGTTGGACTTCATGTTGTCCTTTGAACTCTTCACCTTGACAATAACGGTTTGATTGTCACAGTTCATAAGGATGGCCGGAACCGGCTTCTTAACCACTGGCAAGTCCATCAAGAGATCTTGAAGCCATTCCGCTTCGTCACCAGATGTGTCTAATGCTGTAAATTCTGCTTCCATTGTCGATCTCGTTAAGATCGTTTGCTTGCAAGACTTCCAGAAAACAACACCACCTCCAAGAGTAAACATATACCCAGTTGTGGCCTTCATCTCATCAGCATCAGAGATCCAATTCGCATCACTATACCCTTCAAGTACCGACGGGTATCTGGTATAGTGAAGTCCATAGTTCATAGTACCTTTTAGATAGCGCATAACTCTTTCAATAGCATGCCAATGTACATCACCCGGTTTGGAAACAAACCGGCTCAGTTTGCTAACAGCAAACGCGATGTCAGGCCTCGTTGCGCTCGCTAGATACATGAGTGAACCAACAATTTGAGAGTATCTCAATTGATCTTTAGCCGTGCCTTCGAACTTTCGAATCAGCACACTAGGATCATATGGTGTTTGAGATGGTTTACAGTCCGAATATCCAAAACGACTCAACACCTTCTCAACATAATGGGATTGCAGAAGTGTAATCCCACCCTCATCATCTCTCAATAGCTTGATGTTCAAGATAACATCAGCCACTTCAAGGTCCTTCATCTCAAAGTTCTGAGATACAAAGGACTTAACCTCTTCAATCAATTTGAGGCTAGTTTCAAATATCAGTATGTCATCAACATACAAGCACAGTATAACTCCTTCGCCCCCACCATAGCGATAGTATACACATTTGTCAGCCTCATTAACAACGAAGCCAACAGATGTCAACGTTTCATTAAATTTGTCATGCCATTGCTTAGGTGCTTGTCTCAGGCCATATAAAGATTTCACCAACTTACACACCTTTCCTTCCTGACCATCTATCATAAAGCCATCAGGCTGTTGCATGTAGATTTCCTCCTTTAGCTCCCCGTTCAGGAAAGCCGTCTTAACATCCATCTGGTGGATGAGAAGACCATGCGAGGCCGCCAACGAGAGTAATACTTGAATTGTGGTCAGTCTGGCCACCGGTGAATAAGTGTCGAAGAAATCTTCTTCTTCTTTCTGGGCATAGCCCTTAGCCACAAGCCTAGCCTTGTACTTTTCAATCGTACCGTCGGGCCTAAGCTTCTTCTTGAACACCCACTTACATCCCAATGGTTTGCAACCATAGGGACGTTCAGTAATCTCCCAAGTCCCGTTAGCCATGATGGAATCCATCTCGCTACGGACCGCATCCTTCCAGTAGTCAGCTTCTGGAGACGCATATGCTTCTGAAATAGAAGTGGGAGTATCATTCACGAGGTATATAAGGAAATCATCACCAAAGGTCTTTACAGTCCTTTGTCTCTTGCCCCTACCAAGGGTTTCCTCATCATCCTCTTCAGGATTTTCATCATGTGTTTGTTCATAATATTCCATTGGAATGGCAGGTTCAGGAGTCTCCTCAGTTTCCTGTCTAGAAGTGCTTTGCATATCTCTCATAGGAAAAATATCCTCAAAGAATGTAGCATCCTTAGACTCCATAATTGTACCGACCTTCACGTCAGGCACCTCAGATTTCACTACTAGAAATCTATAGCCAACGCTATTCATAGCATAGCCCAAATTAACACAGTCCACGGTCTTTGGCCCAAGCTTACGCTTTTTGGGGACCGGCACAATGACTTTCGCCAAACAGCCCCAAGTACGCAAGTACGAGAGTGTTGTCCTTCTCTTCGTCCATTTCTCATAGGGAGTGATCTCATTATCCTTTGTCGGAATTTTATTCAGGACATGACATGATGTCATTATAGCCTCCCCCCACCATGCCTTGGATAAACCCGACGTATCTAACATGGCGTTAACCAAATCAGTTAGAGTACGGTTTTTCCGCTCGGCAACCCCGTTTGACTGGGGTGAGTAGGGAGGCGTCCTCTCGTGAATAATACCGTGTTCCGCACAGAAGGTATCAAACTCTTTCGAGAAGTACTCTCCACCATGATCTGACCGGACTCGTTTAATTTTCTTTTCAAGTTGATTCTCAACTTCTGCCTTATAGATTTTAAAGTAGTGTAGAGCCTCATCTTTAGTGTTTAACAGATACACATAGCAATATTTGGTGGAATCATCTATCAATGTCATGAAATATTTCTTTCCACCTTTAGTCAACACACCATTCATCTCACAAAGATCAGAATGTATGAGTTCTAGTGGTGCCAAGTGTCTCTCCTCCGCAGCCTTGTGAGGCTTGCGAGGTTGCTTAGATTGCACACACGAATGGCACTTAGAACCTTTGGCTAGAGTGAAACTCGGGATTAAATTCAATTTTGCTAGCTACATTATAACACCGAAACTAATGTGACAAAGACGTGAATGCCAAACTTCAGATTCATTAACACTCGAATGAATATTGTTCACAACTGTATTACAAAAATCAGCAAGAGAAAGGCGGACATTCCTCCGCATTCATAACCCTTTCCAACAAATAGTCCATATTTCGTAACAACTACTTTATTAGACTCGAAGACCAACTTAAACCCTTCTCTACATATAAGGGAGCCACTAACGAGGTTCTTCTTGATGGCGGGGACATGCTGCACGTTCTTCAGCTTCACGATCCTTCCCGAAGTAAACTTCAGATCGACCGTGCCAACACCATGAACAGAAGCACTTGCGCCATTCCCCATCAATACGGACCCGTGACCTGTGGCCTGGTAAGAAGAAAACAATGAAATGTCAGCACACACATGAACACCTGCACATGTGTCCACCCACCAATCGTGCCCTCATCATAATGTTTCAGAGTGGTAGCAAAGTTCCTCCAGGAATTAGGGAGCTTAGCGAGTATACAACCCGCGACAAATTTGCCCGGTAAATCGCACTTCAGAAGCTCAAACTCCTTAGTGATGCATATTATCTCATGAGCCTGTTCCAATACAGAACGGTTCTTGACCATTTTGTAATCGTGGAACTGCTCTATAACATACATCTCGCTCCCAGCATCGGTGGCCCCGAATTTAGATTCGAGCGCCTCCCACAAGTTTTTGGCAACCCGCACATGTAAATATGCGTCAACCAGCTCCAGCTTATCTCCGATCACGCTTAGAACTGCTCCGAGAAATACGACGGTGCCTTCCCTGAACGCCTTCTCCTGTTTAGGAGTGATCGTTCCTGTGGGAGTCGCACCGGCGACCCAGAACACGTTCATAGCCGTGAGCCATAAGGTGGTTTTAGTCTGCCAACGCTTAAAGTATGTACCGGTAAACTTATCCGGTTTCAGTGCAGCAGCAAAACCATGATTCGAAAAATTCCTACACAAATTAGGTTTTTGGATTGCTGAGTATATAGGCAATTTTTTGATTAATTTAATCCAAGAATAAATCATGAGCATGACGTAAACAGTGCTAAACACATACTGGTATTTGACCATATTAGCGCGCACTAGACAGATTGTAGAAACATCTACGCAGATCACTAGTACGGCTAAAACGGTAATGAACAGGAGAGGGATAAATGAGTTATACCCTCCGGTTGGCCAGTTGGCCGTAGCAGCAGCAGTGGCGGCGGCCTCCTCGTCCGCCTTCTGGTCAGCAGCAGACTTCTCCTTCTCGGTGGTTGTGACGCCCCCGACTTAATCGTGCACTAATCATACACGCAAACGTGCACGATCAAGCACAGGGATTCACGGGAAGATATCACAACACAACTCTAAACACAAATTAAAACATAAAGGTCTCATATTACAAACCAGGGGTCACAAGGACCCGAATACATAAGTCATACACACAAATGATATCTGAGTACAGACATAGTTAGTTAAGTTTGCCTTAAGAAGGCTAGCCCAAACAACGACAACGATCGAAAAGACACAGGCCTCCTGCCTGGGAGCCTCCTAACTACTCCTGGATCCAGTAGTAAGTGCCGTCGGGACCCTCCTGGTAGTAAGCTCCTATGGTGGCATCTGGCTCCTGAGCTCCATCGTCTGATGTATCATCAAATGGATATGGGGAAAAGAATAGCAGAGCAACCGTGAGTACTCATCCAAAGTACTCGCAAGACTGACATCAGAACTATACTAATTATGCATTGGTATCAAATTGAGAGGCTGTATCTGTGGACTATATAGCAGAAATGCCAGAATAGAGAGAGAAGTCCTAGCCTATCGAAGACTAGCATCTTCAAGATCTTGCAGCATAAGAAGAGTGCAGATTAGCATATTATTAATTCACAAGCATGTGGAAGCAAAGCCCAGAGATCCTTCCTCGACTCCCTGCGAGAAAGCGATCCCGGAACTTACAATTAATTATCAGGTATCCAGTTCAAGTAATATTAGATCGGGATACAACACTGAGCGTCATGTTACCATGGACACGGCTATTCGAATAGATAACTTCCCTGCAGGGGTGCACTACTGTTACCCAGCACGCTCGATTACATCTGGCCGGACACACTTGCTGGGTAATGCCCGGCCTCGAGTAATCGACACAACGAAGTCCCATCTAGGCTCAGCAGAGAGGTCAACACGTCGGTCTACATCCTAAGTGCGAAGAGATCTTGGGCCCATCACCCTTTGCACTCCTGCACGTTGCGAGACTGGCCGGGGCCCAGGCGCGACACTGTATACACAAGTGACGTATCCAGCCCACCCCAACATTCAGCCCGCACTGCTGAACTGTGACATCTAAAGAGCTTTTGGGAGAAACAACGAAGTGGAGGGTCCCATAAACCATTATCCCACGTGGTGGTAATGCGTATAGGGCCAACGACCCACTCAGATCAAATACCCAAATCCGTTAGGCGTATTTAGTAACTCGCAAAGTCGATCAGACTACCTGTCGCCCCGACTTGGTAACACACGGATATCGATCAGGGTGGTCTCCGCCTGTCCTGTCGTTCCGCCACGATAATCTCTCGCGGGTGCCCTCCTGGCAAACCCGACTTCATAATTCCCCGCGGGTACCCCTCCGGGTCGACCCGCCTGCGACAAAGGTCAAAGTAACTGTGTGTCCAATATATCGAGAAGGAACCCGAGGAATCACCCTCGATGGTTTTCCACTCGAGGAGTTGCACGACGAAAGCTTTATCGGAGATGATGAAAGAGGAATCACCCTCGGCACCAGTACTAAAGCGGGGCAACTACAGCAAGGGAGAGAGGCCACAGGTGGTTTTCCATCCAACCTATACTAAGCAATTTGGGATAACAGGTATGTATCAATAGCAGTTACAAGGACATGCTATGCATCAGTATAGGATAAAGCAAAGCAGTAGCAATTTTCTAATGCAAGCAGGAGGGAGAAAGAATAGGAGATATCGGCATGCGTCAAGGGGGGTTGCTTGCCTGGAAGCTCTGCTGAGAGAGGCTGGTCATCAGTAGGCTGCTCGTCGGTCTCCTGAGCTGCGTCGGCGTCGGTCTCGGCGTCTATCGGGAGAGAAAGGAGGGGGGAAGAAACAATAAATTCACGACAAAAATGCAATCACTATGCATGACATGCCTAAATGCTATGCAGAGGTGTTTTACTGCCTAACTAAATGATTTAGTTAATTTAGGAATTTATTTGGATTTATTTTATTAAAGTTGAGCACTATTCATTTATCGAAATCAGTCAAAATGTTCCATGTTCACCTAGCTAGGAGTGTTGGGCAGGCATTTTGATTACATATTCAGAATCTTCATATTTTTCTGATCATTTTTCATATATAAATTATTTTCATCTGACTTACGGTTTAATTTATATGATTTTTCAAAGTTTTAAATATTTTCTAGAATTAATTTAATTATTTAATTCCGAATTATCCAGAATAGTAAAAGGTGATGTCATCATTGCGTAGTAGTGACGTCAGCGGTCAACAGGGGGCTGACCGGAGTCAAACCTGACCTGTGGGTCCAGTGGGTCCCACTGGTTAGCCTCACAGTAGTTAATTAGGGTTTAAATTAACCTAATCAGATTATATTAGGGGTGGGGCCTACTGGTCAGTGTCTAATTAACGTTTTAATTTATTTAATTAATTAATTAACAGATTATCTATTTAATTAAATCGTTTAATCACGCGGGACCCACATGTCATCCACTGTGGGTGCCACATCAGCGAGTTGACCAGGTCAACAGGTCAATGGGACCCACCCGTCAGCGACACAGGGGGTCCCACACGTCAGCCCACATCGGCGCCGGCCGGAGACTCGCCGGAATCACGCCGGCGAGCTCGTTCGCGGCGGCGCGGCTTCGGGCATCGTCGGAAATCGCGCACAAGGCGCCGTTTTGGTCACGGTTGGGCGCATCGAACGGCAAGACGACGGCGCGTCGATTGGCGGTGGTCTCGCGGGCTGCGGTGGCCGGAAACAAGCGGTACGACGTCGCCGGCGGCGAACTTCTCGGGCGAGCAACGGGGACGGCGTTCCGGCGCGCAAATGAGCGAGAGAAGAGGCTAGGCGGGTGCTACGCAGTGCGGCGAGTTCGTCGGGCACGAGCCCGTGACCAAATGGTCATCGGAGCCTCGCCGGCGACGAGCTCCGCGGAGGCGAGCTCGGGCACGGTGGAATCGGTGGCTGCGGATCGCTTTCGAGCGCGTTAAGTGGCTGGGCGGAAGCAGCAGCTCGCCAGAAGCACGCTGGCGCTGCTGGTTCGAGCGGGGGAGCTCGGTGGCGAGCGCTACGACGGCAATGGCGGACGGCGGAGCTCGGCTTCGCGGGCGAGCTAGCTACGGCGAAGCACGCGGCGCGAGGAGGGAAATGGAGGGAGGGAGGAGCTCACCAAGCGGCTTAGAAAAGCCCTTGACGGCTTTGGAGCAGCAGAGGAGCTCGGGGACGACGGAGATCGCCGTCGTCCGAAGGTTGAAGATGGCGTCGCCGGGATCGTTGTGGTGGCGTAGAGCTCGGGCCCGGGGTAGGAGAGGACGTAGCGGACGATGGCCTTCGATCCGGCGCGGCGGCGAGGCAATGCGGTGGCGGAGGGCGCGGGATCGAGCGTGGGTCGGCGGCGATGTCTCGGGCGAGGTGGGGATCGAGAGAGAGAGAGGCGCGCGGGGGCGAATGGGTAGCTAGGGTTTCGCGGGAGGGGACGAGGAGCTCGGGGCTGCCCTTAACCACGACGGGGAGCCGTCGGATGGACGACAGCGGCCGCATCCGCGCTCGGGCGCGCGCGCATGCTGACAGCGCGACGGAGGAGGAGGACGACCTCGCTGGCGGGCTGGGCCGGCACTGTGCACTCGAGGCCCGGCGCGCCAGTGAGTTGTTTCCGTTTTTCTTTTTCTTTTTCTGATTTCCTTTAAACATTTCTGTTCTGCAAATGTTAGACCACTAATTGACTTTTATAAATTGTGTGATTTAGCTCAAATATTACAGTGCAATATTAGATACCACCAAAAATTGGTTAGACTAAAATATAATTTCATTTGCAAACTTTATTAAATCAAATGGCATTAAGAGTTGCTGTTAGCTACTGTTTTAGCTTGTTGGAGTTATTTAGACATTTTTAGTGATGTTGTTTTCCTGAACACAATTGGTTATGAATTATTTGCTATTTAATGAACATTTTTATTTCAAATTTGGACAACTTTTATTTTCTACTTTAAATTTGAATTGCAACTTGAATTGGAATTTGAAATGAGCTATGATGCAATGATGATCAAGCACTGTTTAATCCTGCTGACATGGCATTATCAAAAGTGATCACTGTGGCTAATTACATGGGGTGTTACAGTGGCGGCTCTCTTGGCGTCAGTGGACTTGACGATGCAGCGGACGTGGACGAAGTAGACGAACGGAGGCGAGCAGTCGCGCAGTCGCTCCCAAAAACCTAATCGCCCTGTGTACGCGGCGGACGGGATGGGATCACCGGTGGCGGCAGCAGCAATGGAACGACAGTGGGCGTGAAGGCAGATATACGATCTGTTTCGCGTGACGGCTAGGGTTGGCAGCGCCTCACATATATAGGCGCGGCCGCGTGGAGAGACGTAGTTGTGAGCTCGGCTCGGCTCAATCCCGCAACCCGCGGCGCGGCGCGGCGGGCGGCGGAGGAGGAGCGCGCGGGAACCACTTCTCTTCTCAAACTCTAATAGCATGTGGAAGAGAATCCCTTATAAGGAGATCCAATTCCTTCTCCACTAGCGGTATGGGACTAAACTTCCCTCCACCTAGTGTCATATAATCCCACATGAGCCCTTAGAGATTATTCTGAAATTGTTATATGGGCCCTAGGCCCACCTCATATTTCAACAACTAGGACTCCAAAACTCTTATCCTCCTTCCTATTCGCCAGGTCTTGGGAGGGCTTGAGCAAAACGTCGTCAATCCTTTTTGTTGCGATCAGAATCTGCAAGAAACGTAGTACAGTGTACCAGGATAATGTTATAACTTCACAACTATGATTAGCACACAGAAACATCAGTAGCACTAGCACCCATGTTTTTGTGACTTTCTTTACTCCAAACGTTGGTAAACACTGTCAACTAAGGAAGGATAAGCATATCAGTGTGAAAGGCGACTAATATAGGAATAAAACTTTAGTTAACGACTCTTTTATCAAGGTTTTGGAGAAAAAGTACTACTAATCACAGAATTTTTTTTGACAAAAGAAGCAACTTATATCCAAGAATGAATCTCAACCTAAATTTCCAATAACATCCTTGGGCAGCTTCTTTCAAATTACAATCTTGTTCATTTGGATGCAAATTACAATCTTGAGCACTGAAAGTAGCCATTTTGCACACCTGTGTAAAAATCAATTCAGTCAGGCCTTACTTTCTTTTTCTCGAGAAAACACAACTGTGCCGATGCATACAAGGCCCTGAAAGGGCTACCTGCAAACTTAGATAATTGCAGTCTTAGATGCTAGTGAGCTCAAACATGCTGACATCTACAGGTGGAAGTACTAAAAAATAATTCCATGCCAAATTTTAAATTTGAAAGTATTTTGAAGACTACCGTGCTTGTTATACCTTTGACTAACAAGCTTGCTGAAATAAAATGAGGGCGGGATGCATCTTCATCTCTTTTCTACAGAATAACACGATGCACATGTAAAGTGTAGTACTGTACCCCGCAAAAAAAAGAAGTGTAGTACTGTAGATAGTCTATGAACCAAGGGGAAAATGAAGGTAAGCAATTACTATAAGTCTATAAATAATCAGTGACCCAGTGTGTTTTGAAGGAAAGTGCTAAGACACATAGGCCTCGTGATTTGTATTTTCTTTCGATTCACAAATTTATCTTAGGTCATCAAACGGGCCGAGGATACAGATACTATGTATGTACATTACAGTTGTCCGCTCAGCCAAGGCATTTTGCTTAACCTCAGAACTGAAGCAAAACGGGGAACAAATTAATATGCCTATTCATTTAGAAATGTTTGTTTACACCAGATCACTTAGCAAGAGTTGACACTAAGATCGTTTTTATAGGAAACACTAAGGGATCAAGATAGAGTACTATCAGGGTACTCCCTCCGTCCCATAATGTCAAAAATGATATTATATTATGAGACGGAGGAAGTAGTATTTTTTATTTTCCCATAATTTTCTGGAGGCAATCCCTACTATGGAGTTCCACTCTGCTGGAAGTACAACTCATGCATGCCAGCAAGGTAAATATAGTGCTTTCAGGTAGTAAGGTGAACTTCACCAATCATGACCATGAAATACTTTACATGATCACACACCATCAGACAACAATTTTAATGTACAAAAAAAAAAGATTCATGAGAGTTAGAAACGCCACCATTCAGCACTCTTTGTAGATACATACACACGTTGACAAATAGAACAAGACAGTGACACGTCAAATGTATTGTACTCACTTACAGGACCAAATATTACAAGACCCTAGCCCACCCGAGGCCCCCGAGTCGCTCCCGCGGGCAACTCCGGGCGGCAACCCTAGCGCCGCCGCCCCCAGCTCCTCGCCTCGGCCTCCCCTTCCTCGCCGCCGCCGGTGGAGTCGCCGGCCAAAGGCCGCGTGGCGTAGGCGGCGGCGGGGCGTCTCGTCCCGCGCGCAGGTGGCGGGCGTCGCGGGGCGCCCTTTCCTGTCCGTCGGCGTCGGGCCTCCCCTGCTCCGGCTCCCTTCCCCCCGACGTCATGGTGGCCCGCCAGAGTGGCCTCCTCTCCCCCTTCCCCCTCCTGCGACGGCTTATGGGGCTCCGGGGCGTCGGGGTGCTCTGGCGGCGGATCTGGGTGTCTTTGCCCAGATCCGGTTGGTGGTGGCGGTTGGTCGCGGCGGGGACGGCCGGCGGCCCTGCTAAGGTGGTGGTGTTGCCGATGGTGGCTATGCTGCTCCGGTGGGGTGATGGGGCTCCCGGTGGTGTTGGCCAGGGCGTGGAGGCGCAAGATCTGTGGTGAGGGTGGCCGCGGCAGCGGTGGTGGTGCGGTGGTGGCGGTCTAGCGGAGCGTGCCGGCCGGATCTGAAGCAGTTTTTCCGGCGGGCGGCGCGGGTTGGGGTACCGGCCCGGCGTGGCTGCTACTCCGGCTGTGGGCGGCGGCGGCGAGGTGGTTCGGCTCTCTCAGTGTGGAGGCTTCCATTCGCCGAGCCGGCATCACGGCAGCTCGGCGGGCCGGCTACGGCGGCGGCTGGCTTTCCGGCGTCGGCTCGTTTGTAGGCGACCCATTTCGACCTTAGGTCCCTCTCCTCGTCGTCTGGTCGCTATCTTCGTCGAAGGGTTGGCCCTCCCTCGGCTGCGGTCCATCGCCATCTCGCGCTCGGCAGCAGGACCGAACTCGTCTCGCGCCCGGTAGCAGGACCGACCTCGTCTCGCGCCCGGCAGCAGGACCGAGCCCGTCTCGTGCCCGGTGCCGCAGGACGGGTCGATGGAGGCCAGTTTTGGCCGGCCTATTGGGTTTCGGCGCTGGGGGCCGCCCAAGGGTGCGAAAGGTGGTTCCTTTCCACCCGTATCTTTGGTTGGGGTAGTGGTGGGTCTCGGGTGAGGGGGTGTCAAGGTCTTGGATGCCGGGGCGGCGGCCCTGGTGGTGGTTCCGCGGGGCTCTTGGGCAAAGCCCGTATCTCGGTGCTGCCTGGTGGCCATGGCCGTGTGGGCGGCGTGGTCGCCGGGTTGTGGCGTTCGGTGGTGGTGAGTGTTGGCCGGGGTGAAAACCTGATCTATCTTCGGACGGACCAGCAGCGGCGAAGCTCGTTCCCTTCTTGAAGGCGTCGTCGCGGCTCTCATTGCCCGTCGTGTTGCTCCAGGGGAAACTCTGATCCTCGGGTCGGACGGTGGCGGCGCTCTAGTGTCGTAACCTTCCTGAAGGCGCCGCCTTGGAGCACACGGTTCGTCGTATGCGGCTTCATCTCTTCGCGGTGGCGTGTTCACGGTTGAGGACTCCGGTTGCTCTTGTAGTACTAGGGGTGATGTTGCTGCGCTCAGCGCCTATGTATCCTGCCTTAGGTGTGTGTGTGTGTTGTGGTGGCGTGCGTTTGTACCGAGTCTGTGGATGGTCGTTGCTTTATATATAAAGCGGGTCGAAAGCCTTTTTCGGTAAAATATTACAAGAAGATAAGGTGCCGAAGGTAGACAGAATACCACTTCTGAATTAAGCATGAAATTAAAAGAAAAATCATCCCTGGGGAGTAGAGATGAAAAACTAACAGAAGAGACATGCCTATAGATATATTATATCTGGCCTCATATGTGAACTATATATGTAACTCCAATGGTGTTTCCTCCTTTTTTGTTTCAGTTTTCAGCTCTTGCTCTAGCTTGTAAACTGTTCCCGCGCCATCTTGGAGCTTTCTTCTAATACAAATGACACACATTTAGCTGTGTGTTCGAGAAAAAAAATGGAGGCAATATTGCAGGATGTACTGTTGACAAGCTAGAGAAAATAAATTAGTTCTTCGCCAAAATCTTACCCTAACTTCTTTTCTTTCTAAGACCTTTCTCAGATGCGCACACACCACGTTTAGAGAAAAGTTAAAAATAACAATCCGGAAGCACTGGATAAATATAATTCAGAAATAAGAATGGTGAAATAAGACAGCATTTGCACTTAGCTAAATGTTTTTTATCACGCAGGTCTTCAATGCCATTGGAAACTAAATGTACACTTTCCACTTAGGTAAAACAATTTTATGCCACATAAAAATGACATTTCAGGGTTCGCTAACCTATATGAAAAGGCCAATTCATAATGGGAGCACCTAGAACTCAGCTAGCTGAGATTTATCCATGGTCTCAATCACATGGCATCATCATATATATAGGCTAGACCTTTTTCTTCTCCCCACGATTTGCACCATGTCATGTTGTTTTTTGGGCTTGGTCTTTTGTTTCTCTGTAGCTCGTGCTAGAGCATACATACGAGTCCATAAGAGAAGCACATACGTCTTAGTGGGCTGGCCTGTACAACATATTTTTAGTTGCCATAACACAGTTTTGGAGTGTTTTTTTTTTGCGGGGTTTTGGAGTGTTTTCTTCATTGTCTTAAAAACAATGTTTTCTTCGTTGTTTTTCAGTTTTTAATCAGTTCTGCAGTAATCGCCAGC
Organism: Elymus sibiricus; assembly: GCA_039707655.1. Lineage (NCBI taxonomy): Eukaryota > Viridiplantae > Streptophyta > Magnoliopsida > Poales > Poaceae > Elymus > Elymus sibiricus. Next base: position 89,163,770 of record CM077676.1, read on the forward strand.
ATGATGCCTCTGGCGCACAGGATCGATCCCGGTTTTGTCCCATGCATTATTTATTTATTTATATATTAAAAATCTATCAAATTGTTTTAAAAATGATGGAGTTTGCAGTTTGTCTGTAGGGAATTGGTCGCTACTTCTTTGCCTGGGCTGACCGGCTCCTTTTGTTGTTGGATTGGGATAGATTTTCATTAGCTATGTACACAAACAAACAAAAAAAAAACACTATCTAGATGGGCTTGTCATCACATGAAAAAAGAAGATGCATTTAGAAAACTGACAGTTGCGACCTGACTTGCCCCTCTTTTAATACTTGCAGTTGCGACCCCACTTGAATACTTGCCATTGCGACCCGACCTTGAAAACTTACAGTTGCGACTCGACTTTGAAAACTTACAGTTGCGACCCGACCTTGAAAACTTGCAGTTGCGACCCGACCATGAAAACTTGCAGTTGCGACCCGACCTTGAAATACTTGCAGTTGCGACCCGACCTTGAAATACTTGCGGTTGCGACCCAACTTTGAAAACTTACAGTTACGACCCGACCTTGAAAACTTGCGGTTGTGACCCGGCCTTGAAAACTTGCGGTTGCGACCCGACTTCGAAAACTTGAGGTTGCGACCCTACCTTGAAAACTTGCGGTTGCGACCCGACCTTGAAAACTTGCGGTTGCCACCCGACTTCGAAAACTTGAGGTTGCGACCCTACTTTGGATACTTGCGGCTGCGACTACATCTAAAACCTTGCAGTTGCAACCTGACTTTGAAAACTTGCAATTGCGATCCCACATGAAAACTTGTAGTTGCAACCCCGGCTTGAAAACATTCAGTTGCGACCCGACTTCGAAAACTTGCAGTTGCGACTCGACTTTGAAAACTTGCAGTTGCGACCCTACTTTGAATACTTGCGGTTGCGACCACATCTAAAACCTTGCAGTTGCGACCCGACTTTGAAAAGTTGCAGTTGCGACCCCACATGAAAACTTATAGTTGCAACCCCGGCTTGAAAACATTCAGTTGCGACCCAACTTGAAAACTTGCAGTTGCGACTAGATTTGAGAACTTGCATTTACAACCCCGACTTAAAAGCCTGTAAGTCGCGGCCACATTTGAAAAACGGTTGTTCGCGATCAGTTTTTGGAAACCTCGCGGTTGCGACTCCATCTAAAAACTAACACTTGCAACCCGGCTTGATGGATTGCAATTACGACCCAATTTGAAAAACTTGTAGTCGTGACCAGACTTAAAAACTTTGGTCACACAAAGTTTTTGACTGAAAAACTCATGGAAAAAGCTTTACTACCGAAAAGGAGGCATGGGCTTTGATTTCATTAGAATAAAAACAAAATATGACACAAAAAAGATTAAATAAAAATGAGGAATAAAAATAAAAATAAATTGAAACATGAAAATAGGAAACAAAAAATATAGAAAATGAAAAAATGGAAGAGAAAAGTAAAAAAAAATAGTGAAATCCCTAAACAATCAATTTTTCAATCTATGGTAACAAATGAATATTAAGCTAAAAAACAAAATGAATACACGAAATTAGAAAAGGGAGAAGAGTGGAATAATGTTCTACTACATACAGTGAAATAAGAAAAAAAAACAATTAATCATGCGAGAAAAAAAATGAAAGAGAGTCGTTACAAAGAGCTGACCCCTAGAAGCTACGGTCAACAAATGACAATAACCTGATTCAAAAACGAAAACAAGTGACAATAGCATGCAAGGAAGAATGCAAACAGCTAGCAACGATTTGCATCCTTCGAGCATATCCTCTTTCTCTTATTCGGCTGGGTAAAAAACAAAACCAAATAGCCCAGCTCCGTAAACAAAAAACAAAAAAGCCAGTGCTCATGCACATGGGCTACGCCCTGTACAAGACTAGAGCCGCGCCGCTCGGACAGAAAGGCAGAAACGACTACAATCTGATGTTACGCTAAGAAAAAAGACTACAATATGATGCGTGACGATCAGAAGGTCAGAAACGTGACTGAGACCATAATTAAAACTCAGCTAGCTGAGTTTCAGCAAAACCGTAATTAAATTCAGCATCTTTACTTGGAAATTGACCAGTATGTTCGCTACTCCCTTTGTTCGCTACATCATTAAAAAAAATGGCTGGCTTGCACAGCTTACAAAGAATGTTAACCTGGAACGCAGGTATCCCAAAAAAAGGTTTAAACAAAACAGTGAGACGTCAATTTACAAATAACGTATAGAAGTACATTTTTTTAGAGTAAAAAATGTATAGAAGTATACTATAGAAGTACATTTAAAAAGACAAAGAGAAGTTTGGCATTAATGACAAGCCAAATACGCGTACAACTTTGCATGCATCATTTGCTTCCCGGCAAGTCCATCGTCCAACACGGTGTGTAAGCAAAGGAAATATCCACATCAGAATAGTCATGCTTCATTATTCCCAAGTATCGAACATTTGAGCTATTTAAGTAATAAGCAAATGTTGCACTTCTATAATCATTATGAAAAAGGGCAATTTCTTTGTAAGGATGGAATCCCAGACACCAAAAAAGATGAGCTGGAGCGCCAGGGCTGCCCTTTTTCGGCCAGTCCACAGTGGTAACAACATTTTCATCATCGGAATCCCATTCAAAATCATCTTTGGATAGTGCCTCGTTGTATTCATTTGCAACTTCAAGGTTGACGTCTTTCTCCAACAACGTTTCCTTCTGATGAAGCGACTGTGAGATCCATGGTCCACTGTCAAGTTTACAAGGATATGTTCTCCAGGCTGTCTCAAAGCAGATTTCATTATTTAAAACCCAGTCTATCGCGCCACGTGATTCAGAAAGAAGCCAAATCTTAAATGTGCATCGGCCATCGATATCCTGTACACAATAGACCCCTTCCTTTGATTTTCCTAAACGAAATAGTGTTCCTTTGCCTCCTTTTGGCAGCTCGATTACTTGGTAATTATCATTCCATAATTTTATTCTGCACAAAAGCAAATGAACTTTAAAGGTTAATTACCAAATACTTATATACCAGTAAGAATAATGATCTTCACGTACGTGTGTAATTGTGAGTAGTAGTACCTCATAACAAAATCACCGTTTTCATGCCTTAAAGGGACATAGAGTGAGCCCTGCCAGTGAGCGGTGTAGTACAATTCCCCATCAGATTTCCAATGCGATTTCATGTCGGCCATTGTTCCTGCAGCATCTCCTTCTCGTCTAAATGACCTTTCCCTCCAACAATTTGTCACTGAGGAGAAAACATGCATGACATACAGCGAAGGTGGCCACTCCGTACTGCACGCCACGTCGGCTGGTACATCAAGGGGGATACGGGGGATGTAAAACACCTCGTAATGTGGCGAGACGGTAGGGTCATAGACGAGGTAGCGGTTGCTGTAGCAACGTCCGCAGGTCGTCTCCCGCCGGAAGCACGCACACGGCAGCGGGGGCAAGGACGCCCACTGCCGCGTGGCAGGGTTGGCCACCTTGTCGGTTAGAATCAAGAGGAGGCCGTTGCAGTAGTCCGTGATCTCACCGGTGACCTCCGCATAGCCTGGACGGTTGTCGAGGTAGTCGAGCCTGCTGGTGATGTAGCGCGTCGTGGAGCGGCGCGCGAAGAGCTTCGGGGCATCGATCTTGTCTATGTTGTAGATGACAGCGTCGAGCGAGAGCGGGAGCAGGTGGGCTCGCAGCAGACGGTAGTGGTCGACGGTGGCGCGCCACGCCTTGCAGACAATGTGGGAGACGGCGAGGGAGCGCGGCGGTAATTGGCGGAGTATGTCCTCCAGCAGGTCGGTGTGCTCCATGTCCATGTCCACCCCACCGTCGGTTTGTGAGGAGATCAGATCGTGGAACACTGGAAGAAGACGATCGAGTAGGGCGGTCTTGTTAGAAAGGCGGCTTATTGATGGCAGAATCGATCGACCCCTAGTATATATTGGTAAGTACATCGATCAAGCTAGGTAGGACTCTACGTACACATCCGACTCGTAGGCGGCCAAATCTTTTCCATCTTAATCATCCGTACACTATTATGTCGTTTCAATTTCGTGTAGTATTTTTATTTTCCTCAAAACAGAGCTGTAATCCGTTTCCGATATGTCAACTTCGCTTCGTCAGGCGAACCAACCTGTGATTGGATGATTATTAGAATAACAGTGATATTTCCAGCCTACTAGGGTTCAAATCATGGTGCTCGCATTATTCCTGGATTTATTTTAGGATTTCCGGCGATGCGCGTTCAGTGGGAGAAGACGTTTCCGTCGACTACGAGGCGCCTGTGGTGACTTCGTCAATCTCAAGATGATATACCGGCTCAGTCTCTTGGAGGTGCTCATAAGGATAAGGTATGTAAAAAAAAAGCCCTTCGCTTCCGCGCTGCACCAGTTTTTTTTTCTCCCTGTTGACAAAGTCGAGTGCTCGTATAGAGCAATGTCAGTTTTTTTTCCTTTATCGATAAGCCAGAACCCAGAAGCAGCGAGAAAAACCTAGGATGAACCGGTACTTATGTAGCCAGAATGTTTTTTTTTGTGCAAGTCAAGATGTCATATTTTTCAACATGTTTTGAAAATGCACAAATATAGCATGAGTAACATCTATGAACTATTTCGCATTATTTCTACTTGATCTTAAAATGAAGACCTGTAGTAGACCAAGGAAGAGCACGATCCAAATAATATAACCATGACATACCTGGCAGTTCCAAATCAAATCATAGCGCAAACCGCAAACGAGAAGTTGAACTAATCTACGCTCTTTCAAGTTTTCCATCACAAGGTGCCTGGTCATACATGTGAGATCATCGGTTCCTGCACACCAAAGGTTGCAACCACACCAAAATGATGTATCAAATTACCAGACAAGTATTCTTTACACAGCACAAAAAACCCAACACAAGAAAAGATGCAAATCGATAAAACTCGCACTCCCATGCGGACTTTTTTCAACTTCTTACATCGGACTTCCACATTCTAATCACGCAAAATAGCAAACCGTTGTCACGAGGAGCCTTTTTTTACTGCGCGCTAGGCGTCATCCGACTGCAGCGGACTAAACAACATCCGCCTTTTCAACCGTCAGATGTGAAACGGCTGACCATCTGATCTCCGCACGTCCCGCACTGCAGCGTCCTCTCGCGGCCATGGTACGCCCGTCCCTACTGCAGAACTGCTCCAAGCAAGCAAATCATCGACCGACATTCGCATGGCTCCGCCGGCCACCGCTGCTGCAACCCCCCTCGTCGCAGCAGTCGTCGGCCCGTCGTTGCTGCAGCCGACTTCGCCGCCAGTCATCGCTGCTGCATCCGGCTCGTCGCCGACCACCACCGCAACTCCATCGTCGCAACACCGACGCTCCCTCGCCGTACCCGCCGCTGACCTCTCAGCATCGGATGCTTCCGGCGAGCGGACTCGTAGCATACAGGAGTCTCCGGCGCACCCGCCGGCGAGCGGCCTCGCAGCATCCGGGAGTCTCCGGCGCTCCCGCCAGCGAGCAGACTTGTAGCCGGAGTGCCGGAGTGCCGGACCGCCGTCGAGATGCTGTCGTCGGAGTTGAAAGCACGTCGTCGTAGCATCCACTCGCAGCAACGCCTCACCACGTCATCGTCGGACCGTTGCAGCAACCTCCAGTGGATTTGCAGTAGTGGTGGCGCTGCCTGCCTCTTTGCGACGCCAGTCACAACACCGACGACTGCCGCCCCTCGCAGCTACGCGTCATTGCAGCAGCGACACCGTCGGTTGTAGCATGGCGTCGCAGCACCGGCGGTCGCGGCCCCCGGCGCCTCATAGCATGTCAATGCAGCTCCGCGCCGCCGCACCGGTGCTCGCCGGCTCGCTGCATCGGCTAGCAGCACTGACGCTTCCGCCTCGCAGCAGTGGAACTCGCTGGTTCGCGGCATCGGAGCACGTCCACTCGCAGCACCGGCCCCTCGCCCGGGTCGCACCATCGGAGGCGTCCCGCTCGTGCGAGTTGAAGCTGCTTGCAGCCATGCCCGCGCCGCCTCACCGGACCTCCTCGCTGCGCGCTGAAAGCCGTCCCGCGCGACGTCGAGAGGAACGAGTGCAGTTGCTTGGAGTTTGGAGATAAGGTTGGGATGTTGGACGAAGTGGACGGGCTCCACGGGGGCACGTGTCGTGCGAGGGAGTAGGCTGCCAAGGCGAGAGTTTACTTTTTACTTGCCCTCTCCTTTCAATTGGGAATGAATGATCGAGCTGCGTCTGATGAGCACCTCTAACTAAGGGCACCTCAGACATTTACTTACTGGCCCTAGGAACTGTAGAAAGCCCGGCGTAGGCAGGGGTGAAGAATTTTCATCTGCTTTCGAAGAAGGCAGATGTTCGAGGAATGCCGTACCTAGCCGATCCCCTAAAATGTATAAGATATAAGAGAGAATACATTTTTTACTCCGACCCGCACCGAAGGAGTAAATATACTCCACCGAAACAGGCTGGAGTAAAATTTCTGCTGCTCCCCGGATCCCCCACCACCCGCTGCCTGCTGCCGCTGGCGCGCGCGACCAACCGCTGCCGCCGCTGCTCTGTCGCCCTCGCCGCCGCTGTTCCGTCGCCCTCTGCCTCAGTCTATGCGTGCCTGCCGGATGGCCACCCAGCAGCCGCCCCCGCCGGTGTGCCGCTGCAAGAGCTGTCCAGATCGGGAGCTTCGAGGGAGGCCGAGATTCGTGGTGGAAGCGGAACACGCGGTCCCGTCCGCGTAGATCGGGTTCATGCTCTTCCTGAAGCCTGGCGGCTCCGTTGCACCGGCGTTGGGCATCGTCGGGCTTGGCAGCGTCGTCAGGTATGTGCGGGCGCGGGCGTGGATGCTCCTGAACCTTACGTGCTCCATGCCGCTCAACAGCGCCCGTCACTCCGTGGCGCACTACACAAGCTGCTCAAATTAGGTTTTTTCGATAAAGGGCGATTTTATTATCTTAAAATGTAGCATCAAGCGGATACAAAAGCATTATGAATAACACCCGGCCTCTGCATAATTAGGATGCACACAGCCAAATCCAGAAGTCTGACAAAAATTCATGAAATAAAAACTGACAAATCGGCAATAGTAGAGTCATATAGATCGACACTATGCCTCTGTCGAAGCGGGTGGTGGACCGATCCGTAGGTTATACTGCCATCCATGTTGGGAAAAACCTCCGTACCCACCTGCTCCAATCGCGTACACACCGCCATAAACAGCGGTTGGTACTCCGGCCATTGTAGCATAGACCATGTACGTAGCGAGTGCGTACACCGGAATAACCTGCAGAGGAGAAGCATTTTTGTTATTAAAAACCAAATCATTTCTACATAGCCAAATCGACCAAATTAAGGCATACGCTCCCACCCTTATTAGCGTTTTGAAACTATTTGGAATACCGTCCAACCAATGACCAAATATATTGGCAACACTTGTGGGTGGATACAAATTTGACGCTATTTGGATGACTGACCATGTAGAACGTGCAAACTTGCATTGGAAAAAGAGGTGTTTGATTGTCTCGTCATGAGCATAAAAGCAACACTTCTTACTCACTGGACAATTGCGCCGTGCAAGGTTGTCTTTGGTTAGCACAACTCCCCTGCGAAGATACCACATAAAGATTTTAACTTTTAGTAGAATCTTTGACTTCCAAAATTTCTTATTATTACTCACCGGTACCTCAGAATGCGTAAGCGCACGGTACATAGAGTCTGCTGTGAAAGACCCGATGTTGTGAGGTTCCAGTGAAACACATCCCGGCCTTCTGTCAGGTTAATCGTATCCAGTCGGGATAAAAGATTATGCCATGACATAAGTCGGGGACCAATCAAATCCCGCCTGAACGAAATATTTGGCGGGGAAGAACTAAGCACCTGTGTAATAGTATTACTCTTCTCGTGAGCAATGGTGTACAAGGCTGAGTATTGTTCTCGGAGACTGGCATTGCCTAGCCATATGTCTTCCCAGAAACGAACCTCCGACCCATCTTTTATCGCGAAAGACCCAAAGCGAAAGAGACGTTTCTTTGCCGCCATTAGGCCAGCCCAAAAGTACGAGTCACCAGGTTTCCAATAGGCCTGAGACACCACCTTTTGGCCTAGATACTTGTTGCGCAGCATGGTTTGCCAAACACCATCCTCAGTAAGAAGTGTGAACAACCATTTACTAAGTAGGGCCTCATTCTTGACCTGCAGGTCATGAATTCCAAGGCCACCTTGGTCTTTCGGCCTACAAACCACGCTCCATTTGGCTAGCCTGTATTTTTTCCTTTCACCGTCACCTTGCCAAAAGAATCTGGATCTAAAATAGTCCAGTCTTTGCAGGATCCCTTTTGGGAGTTGGAAGAAAGAAAGCATATAGATAACCATGTTTGTGAGGACAGAGTTAATCAAAACCAGTCGTCCTCTCACTGAGACCAACTTGCCTTTCCAACTGCTCAATCGTTTCTCTAGACGCTCCTCAACATGCTTCCACTCTGCAATGGTGAGACGCCGATAGTGAATTGGTATTCCCAGATATTTTATCGGGAATTGCCCATGTGCGCAACCAAACAGGCCAGCATAATCGGCAGCCGCCTGAACGGCTTCTCCAAAGCAAGAAAGTTCGCTTTTATGGTAGTTAATTTTGAGACCCGACATTTGCTCAAACGCTGAAAGCAAGAGTTTCAGGTTTCGAGCCTTGTCCAGGTCATGTTCCATAAAAAGAATTGTGTCGTCAGCATATTGCAGAATAGAGAGGCCACCATCCACAAGGTGTGGCACTAGTCCTGCAATCTGGCTGTCCTGCTTGGTGCGTTCAATCAGAATAGCCAACATGTCAGTAACAATGTTAAATAACATTGAGGACATGGGGTCACCCTGTCGTAGTCCTTTTTTTGTCTGAAAGTAATGACCTACATCATCATTGACTTTGATGGCCACACTACCTCCAGTTACAAAATTTTGGATCCACTAACACCATTTATCGGAGAAACCTTTCATCCTTAAGGCCTGTTGGAGAAAAGACCACTTGACCTTGTCATATGTTTTTTCAAAGTCAATTTTGAATACCACTCCACTCATGTTTTTTCGGTGCATCTCGTGGACGGTCTCATGCAGGATTACTACACCATCTAGTATATTCCTTCCTTGCATGAAGACCGTTTGAGATGGCCGGACAAGATGGTCAGCTATCGAGTTTAACCTATTCGTAGCCACTTTGGTGAAAATCTTGAAGCTGACATTAAGGAGGCATATGGGTCTAAACTGCTGGATCCGTTTGGCCTTCTTAATTTTCGGCAACAAAACAATCTCGCCAAAATTTAGCCTGAATAAGTCAAGTCAATCGGCATGAAGACACTTAAACAACTCCAAAAGGTCGGTCTTGATGATATCCTAGAAATTCTGATAGAATTCTGCGAGGAAACCATCAGCAGTGGCAGCGCCACGGTAGGGGCGAGCATGGTCGTCCGCCCCGGGTAGCCGAAACACGTATACAAAAAAATACGGTTCGTTTAATACATGGGCCAAACGTTTTGCAGCGGAGACACAAAAGCCCAGTACGATGGCCTAATACTAGTCAGCACGGCCACACAATCTTCGTACAGGCATCCAGAAAATCCCCCAAATCGAGCCAGGCACAGGCGAGACCGCGAGAGTAACCTAGTCGTCGCCCGCTCGCCGCCACAGAGCTCTGCCTCGCCGGGCCGCCGGCTCGTCGCCGAAGAGCTCTGCCTCGCCGGGCCGCCGGCTCGTCGCCGAAGAGCTCTGCCTCGCCGGGCCTCCGGACGCGGGCACCTGATCCACATCCTCCGTCCGCCGTCCACCGGTCCGCGTATGGGCGAACGGACAGAAGCAGCGGTGCCGGGCGTGGCCTGTGTCAGAGGAGGCGGCGGCAGTGGATCGAGCTCATGCAAACGCGCACCTGCTGTTTGCAAAATCAGCAAGCGCAGCCAGCAGGTACACAGATAATCGAATCCATTCTTTTCTACTGAATCTCAAGCTCCCTTTCCTTCGATTTCTAGCCAATTATTGAACATGGTCAGTACTTGATATGGTGATTTTGTAATGTAGGGGATTTATAAAAAGATGAAGCCAATTGCTGCTTATTTTGGAACTCCACCATCTAATGAACAAGCTCATGTTCCTGGCCCTGAACCTGATCCAATGATTTTACCCACTGAAGCCTCAGATGCAAACATTGTAGAAGATTCAGTTTGTGAACCTGAAGTGTATAACACTTTGCAAACTTCTATTCTAGGATTTAGTCCAACTCACATTGAACATGATCCAGGACTCCGGAAACAAATTGGAGATTATGCTACTCCAGAAATCAGAGATGCAGTGAGGAGGGAGTATTTGAAGAAAGGTCCATTTCAGCCATATGGGCATGATTTTCCTCACAACCCTACGGATAAAAGGGTATTCAGAGAGGAGTGGTTTGATGAGTTTGATTGGCTAGAGTACAGTGTAAAAGAAAACAAAGCATATTGTTTTCACTGCTATCTCTTCAAGCAGCCAGTAAGCCATGTAAAGTTTGGGGGCAATGTCTTCAATCAGGATGGGTATAAAAATTGGAAGAAAGCGATGGAATATTTCAGGCTTCATGTAGGTTCGACGAAGAGTGCTCACAACAATGCAAGAAGACATTATACAGATTTCAAGAACCAGAAACAAAGTGTGGCATATGCAATGACTACTCAAACTGAGAGGTCGCATCTTGAATACCAAGACCGTTTGATGGCTATTATGGGTGTAGTGAGGTATCTTCTTAGGCAAGGACTTGCCTTCCGTGGCCACGATGAGTCAAAGACTTCAAGAAACAAGGGTAATTTTCGTGAGTTGTTGGATTGGTATGCTGAAAGATGCAAAGCTGCAGCTGATGTACTCAATGATAATGCTCCTGGGAATCATCAAATGACTTGTCATGATATCCAGAAGCAAATGGTACAAGCTTGTGCAGAAAAGACCACTGAAGTAATCATGAATGAGCTTGGGCATAGCCATTTCTCTCTACTTGTCGATGAGTCTCGTGATGCATCCATTAGAGAACAAATGGCTGTCATTATCAGGTTTTTGAACATAAAGGGAGATATTTTGGAAAGGTTACTTGCTGTGAAGCATGTAGTGAACACCACATCCGCTTCTCTCAAAAGATCCTTGGATGAAGTGTTTGCTACCCATGGATTATCCATGTCTAGATTGAGAGGGCAAGGTTATGATGGAGCCTCAAATATGCGTGGGCAACTAAATGGCTTAAAAAACTGGTGCTAGATGAAAATCCTCATGCGTTTTATGTTCATTGTTTTGCCCATCAACTTCAATTAGTGGTTGTGGCTGTTGTGAAGGGTATCCTTGCTGTTAGTGATTTCTTTGGATATGCAAATATGATTGTAACCATGGTTAGTATATTTTATAACTCATTGAATATTTTAAGTGATGACTTGTACTTTAAAATGATCTCTTGCTGACTTGTACTTTACAATGCTTTGATTTGTAGGTTAGTGCTTCTTGTAAAAGAAAAGATGCATTACTACAGAAGCATCATGAAAAGATTGTGTGGCAATTAGAAAATGGGGAGATTCTTAAAGGAAGAGGCAAACATCAAGAGACAACTTTAGCAAGGGCTGGTGATACGCGATGGGGATCTCACCATAGGACATTGATTCGGCTTTATCAAATGTGGGATTCGGTGATTCAAGTGCTACATGCTATTTCTCATGATGGGGAGGATGCAGATGATAGAGGTAAAGCATCAGGTTTGATGAAATCTATGGAGGTCTTTGAATTTGTTCTCATCTTACATTTGATGCTTAAAGTGCTTGGTTTGACTAATGACTTGTCACAAGCATTGCAACAGAAGGATCAGAACATAGTAAGTGCAATGAACATGATTGTGTCTGTGAAAAGTTTATTGCAACAGCTAAGGGATGACGGATGGGAGGCACTTTTGGCGGCTGCCACTTCATTTTGTATTAAAAGGGAGATACCAGTGCCTAGTATGGATGAGAATATACCAGCAAGGGGTTACCCAAGGAGTTCCCGCAAAATGGTTAGTTGCTTCCATCACTACAAAGTTGAAATATTCAATGAGGTGCTTGACAGAAACATAGCTGAGATGAATAACCGGTTCAATGAAACTTCAACAATGTTATTGATATGCATAGCTAGTCTAGATCCTAGAGACTCATTTAGCAGATTTAATCATGAGAACCTACTTGAGCTTGCATCTATGTACTCAGTCGACTTCGATCCAGAAGAACAATATCATTTGGATGGTCAGCTCAAGATATACATTGATATGATGAAGAGGTCTCATGTTTTTTGCAGTTGTGACAGTCTTGCTAATCTTGCTCTCAAGTTGGTTGAAACTAAGGAACATTTACAATTTCCTTTGGTTTACCGGCTCATCAAACTTGCTTTGACTTTGCCAGTAGCGACGGCATCTGTTGAAAGAGTTTTCTCAGCCATGAATATCATTAAGACAGATTTGAGAAATAAGATATCGGATGATTGGTTGAATGATATGATGGTATGCTATGTAGAGCGAGATATATTTGCTGGAATTGATGACAAGAAGATCATAGAACATTTTCACAGCTTGAGAGACCGTAGAGGCCATCTACCAAACCCTCCTCGTATACTTACGACTTAGGGTAAATACTTTTGTTATCTATTGTTTCAAACTATTCGCTTACTTGTTCCAAGACATATATTCATATGCAGCTTGTTCACCTGTTGTAGGTATCTATTAGTCATGGAGTCGGACATTTTGGGCCATGGAATGAATGATTCAAGCAGCAGGAGTCCATGTTAGTAGTTATGTGTGACGTTTATGTTATATTTTGTGTTTTTTGGTGGTTACAACCTAGTTCTCGAGAATCTTAAACTGATCTGAATCATTGGCTATGTAATTTTTCAAGTGCATCTAGCTTCATATTTGAACTTTATGAGATCTGGTTCAGCGGGCTTGCATTTGTCAATCAAAAATTTTATACCTTAAATGTTTCGCCCCGGGTAAGTTCAATTCCTGGATCCGCCACTGACCATCAGGGCTTGGAGCTTTGTTGTGTTCCATTTAGAACACCGCCGCTCTCACCTCCTCTTCTAAGAAAGGTGCCGTGAGGATATCGTTCTCTTCCGCCGTGACTTGTATCGACCATTGGTGATCAATTGGAAGTATCTTGTATTACTATCTCCCATTAGGATGAAGTCAGCTTTGGACCTCTGGTAGTATTTGATCTCCTATTCGTGCAATAGACGGGCAACCTTCTCATTAGATTGATTTTTCAATTCAATCTCTTGTTGAGATAAGGTCCGGGTCTCTGCAATTTTGTCGAGGTCATCAATGATGGTACAGAGGCGCTGCTTTTTTTTTGTACAATCCGTTGATGTGTTTCGCCCATCCAGAGAGGTGTTGCCTCATGACCCTTATTCTATAACTTGTGGTTGGGGCGCACCCATGGCGCACCGCCTGAGCGGAAGCTCAGCGGTGCCAGGTGGGACGCGCCCTTTATCTTTCCTATTTTATAGGAATATACCAATGTACGTATCAATTTCTGTCTGGCTAGGCGGTGCCAGGTAGGGCACGCCCATCCAACAGCCTTTTTGGTCAGCTTTACAATCCAGATCACATTTCATTGAAAAATTGTTGCTTCAGTTCAATACCACTAACACATCGGTGCATTTCACCTGATCCGTAATACAAGGTCTACCTTTGTAAAAAAAAACTATAACGACGTTGTGAGCTTGACACACTCCGCCGACGCAAAGGGCAACACGTTCCTGTCGAGGTCTGGTCCCGGCCATCGCGTCTCAGTTAACACGCGGCAACTCCCAGCCGGTGCCGTCCAGGTGGAGCGTTGGCGACTCCCAGCCGGCACCGTACAGGTGGAGTGTCAGCGACGGCATGGGCGTGGCCCACCGCCCACGCTGCTTCCAGAACGGTGTCGTCGCTGCCAGTGCGAAGTAGAGGTCCAGCGCCACGCCGACCTCCACTTGATCCAGATCAGTTCAACAGATAGTAGGTTGTACCTCCTCTTTGATGGGCTCCAAGCCCTTATTGATGTGCCAATGCCAGCCTGAGAAGGCTGGGAGCTCTGCATCAATGGGTGATACAATTATACTAACAGAAATATGTAAATGAGTGTAAAATCAACAAGTGTTTGATTTTAAATTCAAATTTAAAAGCAAATTCCTAGGGTGTCACCGGCAGCAAAACCTACATCCCAAAAAGCAAACCCTGTGTCACCACCGGCAAGACTGCTGAACAAACAATATTGTGATTTTAATGAAAAATTGAAAACCAGAACCTGCATTCCTAACAAACCGGTATGACTATTCCTAGGTTCGTAGGGAGGACGTGCAAAACACATACAACATCACCCTAACTAACCTCGCACAGCCTACTTAATTAATCTTTGGTAGCCTATGTAGATCTTGTAAACCTAAGCAGCAGTTATTAGTAACAAAATAGGAGGATTAAGATGCCATACCGTTAACAGAAAAGCCTGCAGTTTTGCAATGCAACTTCCCCAGTGATTGTCAAAGCATATGATAAAATGATCTGGTCAAAGCATATGATAAAATGATTTGTGAAGATCTACTTCAAGACTTCAACCCTGCAAGCAAAATGAAGGAACATGAGTTTGCTCTCCAAAGCATTGAAATTTCGGAAGCATTTTCGAGGCACCTAGATGATCTAAAGAAATGCTGGTTACCTCTGTTGTGTCATCCATTGTATCTACTAAAGGAAATGAGACGACCTTCTCCTCTGTAATTGTTGTATAATAAAGTCATGCCTTAATTGGAATCTTAGAGAGATCCATGAGCTAAATACAAACCGAGAGCATATTGGACACGTAACTTCCAAACATTCAGAAGTGCCTACACAACCAAGATTAAAGTTCCAAATGCTGGACAATGCATCAACTCTCCATGGACGCGACTATATAACTTGTTTCTGGTAAAAAAAAAAGGGCTAATATATTGCCATTCTGTTCCTTCTTATTTATCAGAATGCAGTAGGAGTTTTAAGCTCTCAAACTGTTTGCCGGTTAAAATAAAAAAGGATAAACAGCAGCATGTATTATATAACGTATTGCTACTTAGATGTCTGTAAGTATGCATTATATACCAAAACAAAAGTAATTTTATGCGTATACTATTGAATCAGTATCGGCATGAGTTCAAATTATAAGTAAAGATGGGATGTTGTGTCTGCATCCATACATGTGCCGCACCATCTTAATATCCATGCCTAAAGGAGAAAATTTTGTAAGGTTCTTGAAAACAGAACCATCATTGGGTGGGCGTATAGGAATCTTAATGGAGAAAAGAAAACTGAGTTTAGTAATAAAGAAAAAGAAATTTATTCATGCAGTAAAGAGCATTAAGTAACCAACGGATCACCTCCAAAGAATGAATGAAAACAAAAGTATACATTTGGGAAATCTCAAATTTAGGCCAGGTTCTAATTTAGAAGTTCAGTACCCTACAATCACACGTTGAGTTCTCTCCTCCCCTTGGGACAAATCCAATTCATTTTCTTATCGAACAACAAGCAACCCAACAAGCAACCAAGGCGCTGCAACGGTACCAAAGTATCATCCGTGGAGCCTGTATCAGAGGTAGTAGTAGGATCCTATAGAATTTTGTTCTTTGTCTTTTGTATAGTGTAGTTTGTTTATTCGCAGCCTATAGTTGGTCGGGTCTCTTCTGAACATGATGACAAGTTGATGCCACAAGACAATGTTGAACAAATAAAAGAATGCCAATAGTGTAGATTGCCAGAATATAGATACACTTATCTTAGAAGTGCATTATGGGTGTAAAAAACAGGACAATAGCTGGTTCGATTAAATACAGATATGCAGTTTGCTAGCGCAATGGTGCCTCAGTGCTTCATGCATTTACCAGGAATTGTGTCTATGCAGGAAAAAAACACCAAATTCCATTTTTGACTAAAATAATTCCTTTTTTCGTTTCCATGCTTGAGCACTCCCTTAGTAACACCTCTCTGCTTTTTGGCCAGACTTTTCACGCCTGTCTTTGCAGGAAAACTCATTTCAGAATATCACCAAAACTGTTATCCAGGAGATATACAAGTTTTTGCAACTCTGACCGAATCAACTTGAATCTCATTGATCATTCGTGGAGGTTGAACTTGGATAACTCGGGATCATAGAATATTAAGATTATGTTTTCTTGTACTGAACAGTCAAAACCTTTTCTATAGATTTATGAATATATGCAGTACAAGAGTACTGCTTCCCGTAAATGAAAAACCTTTTTTTGTAGTGTTTGGACTTTGGAATGCAGTAATCAAGTATGGTAGAGTTGATTCGTTTTCTAAACCATTGTTGTGGCTTAAATATAGAAAAACGGAGCTTCACTGGCAGGTGGTGATACACTGATCGTGGTTTGAGTTTGTTCACCTTAGCTTCATTTTACCTAATTCAACATGTTGCAGTATATAACCAAAAAATCATACCCCATCCACGATCAGTGTATCACCAACATATTGAATTACGC
Source organism: Elymus sibiricus (assembly GCA_039707655.1). NCBI lineage: Eukaryota > Viridiplantae > Streptophyta > Magnoliopsida > Poales > Poaceae > Elymus > Elymus sibiricus. The sequence goes on from CM077676.1 coordinate 89,180,236, forward strand.
TCTGTTTGGATGTCTGTATTGAAGGGCTCCGTATTGAATTGGTTGCAATACCAATTCAGCAAGGAAACTGAAATGGGAATGAATACGAATTCGCTTGTTTGGTTGTTCACCGAATTGGCTCAAGGAATCTCACAGAGGTTTCAATACCAAATCTTGTTTGGATGCCAAACTATGGAATTGTATATTTACATAAGTATGAAGATTATGCTTTGTTCTTTATGGCTCAATGTTTTTATACAATCTAGAATATAACTAAATGATTATATAGCAATAAAAATGACAAAAAATATACAGTCTGTTGCTTATGCTTTGCTCTTCGTGCAAAATGAAATTTGCACAACAAATTGGAGTAAAAGCTATCATGTATTGTTTACTTCACAAATCACAAGTTTCATATCATCAATACATTTTTTTGGAATCACAATACAGCTAGCTAGTGAATGAGGAGAAATTCAGAGGAAGAAGCAAACTCGATCTGAACCATCCACCGTCTGCCTTGGCTACAACGAACTGAAAGTATTGCTTCCTAGTGAATGGGGAGAAGTTCAGAGGATGAAGCAGACCCCGCAGAGGGGCTGGAGCTGAGTCCGCGTGCCGTGCGCCACCCGCTCAACCTGCCATCAGGAGCGTCTCCGCCCGCGCCGACGGATGCGGACGCCGGCTGATGGTGCGGATCTGAATTTCCGCCCGCGCGCTAGCTCTGGGCCGCCGCCGCCGCCTCCACCCGCTGCGGTCGCCGCCACCGCCACCAGCCACTCCGCGATGTCGCGGTCGCCGCCACCGCTGGAAGGAACGGCCGAGAAGGTCGGCCACGGCTCTATGGAGAGGATCCAAATGCCACCGCCGCGAGGAACGCCGCGGTTGCTGCTACGTTGCCGGGATGCGGGAGTAGCCATGCGCAGAGGAGCATGACGCGGTGCCGCTGGAGCTTCTTCGCTCCGCCTCTGTTTTCTTTTTCTGGTCGCGGGGGGAAGAGAGGGGTTGAAGCGGTACGTTTTGCGGGTGAGGGCAAATCCAGCGAAATCGGAGCCGGAGGGGTCTGTATTGTGGGAGGGGAGCCCGCGTGCGAGCGAATACGGTGCTGTATTCAGTCCCATTTCCATTTGCTGTTTCAGTGCGCATCCAAACAGCTGAATTGGCAGTGCGGGAATACCAAATCCAATTCGAGGCTGCAATACAGACATCCAAACGCAGTGTTAGGTATTTCAACGTACTGCACTCTGTTGAGTAGCTCCTTAAAACTTCTCTTTTGAGTAGTTCCTTATCAGTATCAAAACATGTAAGCAAAATAATTGCTTCCAGGACAACTTTAGCGCCTTTTCCTCTTTTCAGAATCTATATTTGAGCTACCCCATCCACACATTCAACAATTTTTTGAGTCATGACTATGTATTGGCTTACGACCCCTTCCATGCCTGCACTCTGCAGTGACGGTAGAATGTGCCTTTTGTTGTTGTGCTTTCTTAATGCGAGACGCCAGGATCTATGAATTGTGAAGCTGAAATTTGCAAATAGTGATCAATTTTTTTTTAGTTTTTTCCTATATTTCTTATGTGCTCGTTCGCAGTATATAAATTTATTCCAATCATAGAACACTAAAACAGTACTATCTGGGGCTTTCTGATCCATCACCACAAATGAAGAACAGAGAAACAGGGAGCACGAGAACCAAAAATTGAGACGCTAAATGAGAGGGATAGGGCTCACAGAGAGGGTCTTCTCATTGCCGCATCATCGGCATCCGCTCGAGCCACATCTCGCCGGAGTCACCCACGCCTTACTCTTCGATCGCCCCGACCTCCTCCCGTGGTTGCCGTCAGCACTAAACACGAACAGAAGATTCAGCTAGTGATACTCTAGATCTAACAGTAGGTGCAGCATACAAGTGAACCTACATCCATGCTTGACAGATCAAACGATTTCGTACCTCCTGCCAACAGTACCGAGCATCACAAGAACTGCTTTAACTTGGACTAATGATAACCTTGTATATCATGTATGGAAGAAGAGTGAAGCAGATAAGGATTTCATGACTGTGTAGCATTGGCAAGTCCCTTGTCCATGACTTCATCAATAACCGCTTCATAGGTGCGCAATCCTCTGAAGTGTACTTCCATCCTACATCATCACCAACAGAACATCACTTCAAGCAACAAAAATAACGACAATGTACCCGGATTCAGAATAATCACCTGCGCTTGACCTTCCACATCCCCAGATTCTGACAAGATTATGTTTGTATTTACTTTTCTATTCTACCTGGTTCTTTACTGAGATGGCTGTTAAAATAAATGGACAGTTCATTTATCGTGTAATCCTTGCCTTATTATTGAAGATTAAATTCAGTAAAGAGAGTAAATACTAAATAGGCAACCGTAAAATTTACTTTGTTAGATTATGCTCAAAAAATAAGAAAACCTACTAAGAAAGTAATAGATACAGATCATGTCACATGAAAAACTGTAACTACATTCAAACATACCTTTACAAAAGCAGCTATTGTTGCAGATGGCACTCGTTCATTTCGGCTAGCCCCTTCTCAAACCGGTAGTTTCCATCTTGTGCCTGCTACTGGAGCCATCACAATGGCTTGAGGTCGATCAAGTGCTGATTCAGCTTAGGGCCACAGCCAGCAAATTCCCATCGACCCGTTCACATGCCAGCCAAACAAAGGATGGAATTTGTTAGTGCCTGGGCAAACATGATGGAGAATCATATTACCTGGATAAACAGCACCTAAACTGGCAGCGCGGTCTTCCACTCGCATGTGCTACGGATCTCACCGTTGTCGAAGAAGACAGCAACAGCACTGACCGGCGGAGGCGCTGGTCGCAGCATGGCGAGGAAACCAGCAGCAGGCATTTCGTCCGGATCGCTCCGCCGCTTCCCGTGTCGACGCATCAACATTGGATTGTAGACTTGATAGCGAAATCAGTGATTGCAAGAGCATTATCCAGCCGATCTTTTTATATATCTAGAACATGAGCTTAGTTACAATCGTCCATCAAGAACAATTTCATATCTGCATTCAGTCATGCAAACAAATAGCATCCTATAATTTAATGAATGAAGGAAAACAAGACGAAGTAAATTTGAAACCGGTATTAAAATGACATATCTAACATCACCCATAAAAGGACCTTCTCTAGCCCCATGATGCATCCATATCTGAGTACCACCGGAGCTCTAACATTTGAATGCAAAAAAAATCCAAAGACCAGACCACTAAATAGCTCTCATATTTGAGCTAAATATATGTTTTTCTTTCATTATAACAATTAGTACTCTACGAATTTACAGAAGTCGAAGCAGTACAAATAAAAGTAAAATCACGGTTATAATGGCACCTCACCATCCATATATCATTAGCTGTATAGTCCTAGTGCAAAATTTACAACATTAACTTTCTGGATCAGAGAATGAAGAACACTCTCAGGATTCTCAAATTACTAATATGGTATGAATTGTTTCCTAGGGATTAGTACAGAAACACATTAGATTTAGGGGAAACAGCTGAAAAGTGACTACTTCTCTTCTAATATGTGTGATAATTTGAACTCCTGGAACTCAAGAGACTGACCATTTTTAAACAAGTCTAAGAAAATAAACTAACAGTGTTGCATTAGACTCAAAAAATGAAACCATTTGATTGAGTGGTGCTCCTTGTATCAGCAGCACTTACACCTGCTAATAATCAGCTTAGGAATCATCCAAAGGAATCAATAATGTCAGGCACCTTATATTTAGATAAGTATTCACGCATCTCAGTGGGGATAGAGCACGAACCAGTGGGAGTATGGCATGCCTAGTGTTCCCAGCGTACTGCAAAAAGAAGGGATTCGAAAGAGAGAGAGAGGCCGGACCTGCAGGTCGCCGTTGAGGTCCTGTCGGGGCAAACGCCGTCAAGGTCCGGTCCCAGACACAGTGGGTGTTGAGGAGGCGGAGCTCGGCCTGCCACCGATGAACAACGGCCGGGGATGGGGTGGCGGAGCTCGAACCAGCACCGTGGTGGCCAATCTTTTCCGTTTTGCGTGACGAAGAGGATGGGCTGGAGGAGGCGGATCTGGGCTGGCCTCCGCCGCACGCGACCGGGGATGGAGTCGCCTGCCACATTTAGGGCCCCCCGTTGGGCACCCTCCTCGGATGCGGCGGCGTTGAGGAGCCCTCCGCAGCAGCGGCGACGCAGGGGTGCTCAGCGGCGATGCCTGCCACAACGAGAAGAGGAAGGGGCGGAGCGCAGGCAGGGGGTCGGAGGAGGTGGAGCCCGGGGCGGGAGAAGGAGAGGGCACGAGCGCGGGGGAGAGGCGAGGCGGCGGCAGCAACCCTAGGAATCCATCCGGGGAGAGATTTTTGAGTCGCGTGGGGGCTTGCTCCTGGACAAAGCGAACGCTTGAGTCTAGCAGAGAAGGAAGCAATTGGAAATCGTTTTTGTCTCCTAACTAGTCTGACACACTAGTAGAAAACAGACCTTTCGTCCGCCCCTTTAGTCCCGGTTTGATTACGGCCCGGAACTAATGTGATCATTAGTCTCGGTTCCAACGGCTAGGAGCGGTCGGGGGCACGGGCATCATTAGTCCCGGTTCATTTTCCCCACGAGCCCCTATAGTCCCGGTTTGTATCACAAACCGGGACTAGAGGTGGACCTTTAGTCCCGGTTTGTATAACCAACCGGGACTAAAGACGTCCTTATATAAACCCTTCGTCCAGCCCGAGCCCATTCTCTCTGTTTTTCACTTTCTCTCCTCTGTTCTTTCCCTTGCTCGAGCTCATCCTCCATTTTTGCCAAAGATTTGTCAAGATTTGAAGGCACCCCATCTATCCAAGTGTTCACAAAGGTTAGCAACTTTGTCCTTTCATCTCTCATTGCTAGATTAGCTCGTGCAATGCTCTATAAGTATAGTGATTTGTGGGTTTTAGTTTGGGAGTAATTATGTGGGAGTTTATTTCATTTATATGCAATTTGAGCTCAAATTAACTTCTTAGTTTGCATATGTGTAGGTGTGGTTTACTTAGTGCCTTTCCGTCCCCGTCCTAACCACCATCGACCGCCCACACCGTCCCGTCGCCGGCACCACCTTGGTGAGCCTCTTGTTCTTATCCTTTTTATAAAAAAAAATCTTATTTGTATGATTTAGATAGTTACTTGTATAATTTTCTTACTTGTATGATTGTTTGTTATACATAGTGCCATGACTTTGATATCCGTCCCCGTCGGCCCTCGTCCGGTTTATGATTCGGATGTGGTATATTCTCTTTTATAACTATTTGTTGCATTTCGTGTTTATGACAATTATGCCCATCAAGTTGACATAGATATTTTTATCTAGGAGGTATGTGAACCAGAAATTGCAACCGACCCTCTTGTCGAGAAGTTAAATTTAGTTGAAAAAGAAAACGAGTATTTGAAAGAAAAATTGAAAAGAATTGAAGAAGAGAAGATGAAATTGGAGTTGTATGTTGCCGGTGTCGTCGATGATCACAAGATCAAGATGGATGCAATGCGCTTGAAGATTAGAAAGATTAGAAAATATGCCGTTAATAAAGAGGCTTGGTATCATTATGCTGTTGGATCAATTATTACCTTAGTTGCGATTTTGATCGCATTTGTTCTTGCATTTAAATGCTTTAGCTAGATACTTTTATGTTGTTTTATGAGAATAAGTGTGTATGAACTTTATGTATGAACTTGTATTAATTTGGTCTTTTCGGTGTTGTGTAATGAAGATGAGTCGGCAATGGATGTACGATGACTGACGCTCTCCCCAGTTCATTAATGGCGTGCATAGTTTTCTACGTGCGGTTGAGGCAAACAAGCGGAATGGTTTTATGTGTTGTCCATGTGGTGTCTGTAAGAATGATAGGAATTACTCTAGCTCAAAAGTCATTCACGTCCACCTGTTTACATCCGGTTTCATGTCCGGCTATAACTGTTGGACCAAGCACGGAGAAAGAGGGGTTATAATGGAAGAGAATGAAGAAGAAGAGGATGATGACAACTATCCTGAGTTCCCTGAATACGATGGTACTACAATGGGGGAAGAGAATGAAGAAGAAGAAGCTGAAGAAGAGGCATCAGATGAGCCCGCTGATGATCTTGGTCGGGCCATTGCTGATGCAAAGAGAAACTGCGAAAGTGAAAAGAAGAAGTTGAAGTTGCAGCGCATGTTAGAGGATCACAAAAAATTGTTGTACCCAAATTGCGAAGATGACAAGAAAAAGCTAGGTACCACACTGGAATTGCTGCAATGGAAGGCAGAGAATGGTGTATCTGACAATGGATTTGAAAAGTTGCTGAAAATGTTAAAGAAGATGCTTCCAAAGGACAACGAATTGCCCGACAGTACGTACGAAGCAAAGAAGGCTGTCTAACCTCTAGGATTAGAGGTGCAGAAGATACATGCATGCCCTAATGACTGCATCCTCTACCGCGGTGAGGAGTACGAGAATTTGAATGCATGCCCGGTATGCGGTGCATTGCGCTATAAGATCAGCCACGATGACCCTGGTGATGATGTTGAGGGCGAGCGCCCCAGGAAGAGGATTCCTGCCAAGGTGATGTGGTATGCTCCTATAATACCACGGTTGAAACATTTGTTCCAAAACAAAGAGCATGCCAAGTTGTTGCGATGGCACAAAGAAGACCGTAAGAAAGACGGGAAGTTGAGAGTACCCGCTGACGGGTCGCAGTGGAGAAAAATTGAGAGAAAGTGGCCGGAGTTTGCAGGTGACGCAAGGAACTTATGGTTTGGTATAAGTGCAGATGGCATTAATCCTTTTGGGAGCAAAGCAGCAATCATAGCACCTGGCCTGTGATTCTATGTATCTATAACCTTCCTCCTTGGTTGTGCATGAAGCGGAAGTTCATTATGATGCCAGTGCTCATCCAAGGCCCCAAGCAACCCGGCAACGACATTGATGTGTACCTAAGGCCATTAGTTGAAGAACTTTTACAGTTGTGGGACATAAAAGGTGTACGTGTGTGGGATGAGCACAAACAGCAGGAATTTGACCTACGAGCGTTGCTGTTTGTAACCATCAATGATTGGCCTGCTCTTAGTAACCTTTCAGGACAGACAAACAAGGGATACCACGCATGCACGCACTGTTTAGATGATACCCAAAGTATATATTTGGATAAATGTAAGAAGAATGTGTACCTGGGACATCGTCGATTTCTTCCGATCACGCATCTCTTAAGAAAGAAAGGCAAGCATTTCAAAGGTGAGGCAGATCACCGGAAGAAGCCTCGCCACCGTACTGGTGATGATATACTTGATATGGTCAAGGATTTAAAAGTAATCTTTGGAAAGGGTCCTGGCGGACAATCTGTTCCGAATGACGCTGACGGACACGCACCCATGTGGAAGAAGAAATCTATATTTTGGGACCTACCCTATTGGAAAGACCTAGAGGTCCGCTCTGCAATCGACGTGATGCACGTGACGAAGAATCTTTGCGTGAACCTGCTAGGCTTCTTGGGCGTGTATGGGAAGACAAAAGATACACCGGAGGCACGGGAGGACCAGCAACGTATGCACGGAAAAGACGGCATGCATCCAAAGCAGTATCAAGGTCCTGCCAGCTACGCTCTTACCAAAGAAGAGAAGGAAATCTTCTTTGAATGCCTGCTCAGTATGAAGGTCCCGTCTGACTTCTCGTCGAATATAAAGGGAATAATAAATATGGCAGAGAAAAAGTTCCAGAACCTAAAGTCTCATGACTGCCACGTGATTATGACACAATTGCTTCCGGTTGCATTGAGGGGGCTTCTACCGGACAACGTTCGATTGGCCATTGTGAAGCTATGTGCATTCCTCAATGCAATCTCTCAGAAGGTAATCGATCCAGAAATCCTACCAAGGTTACAGAATGATTTGGTGCAATGTCTTGTCAGTTTTGAGTTGGTGTTCCCACCATCCTTCTTCAATATCATGACGCACGTCCTAGTTCACCTAGTCGACGAGATTGCCATTCTGGGTCCTGTATTTCTACACAATATGTTCCCCTTTGAGAGGTTCATGGGAGTCTTAAAGAAATATGTTCATAACCGTGCTAGGCCAGAAGGAAGCATCTCCAAGGGCCATGAAACAGAGGAGGTCATTGAGTTTTGTGTTGACTTTATTCCTGACATTAAGCCGATTGGTGTTCCCGAATCGCGGCATGAGGGCAGACTGGGTGGAAAAGGCACGCTAGGAAAGGATTCAGTAATATGTATGGATGGGCATTCTTGGGCGCAAGCACACTACACAGTTCTACAAAATTCCAGCTTGGTGGCTCCGTATATCGAGGAACACCTGGATAGTGTACGCTCCAAGAACCCGGAGCAGTCTGAGCCCTGGATCAAACGTACACACATGGCGTCATTCGGCGGTTGGTTGCTGATGACCCACAAGTATAGGGGATCAATCGTAGTCCTTTCGATAAGTAAGAGTGTCGAACCCAACGAGGAGCAGAAGGAAATGACAAGCGGTTTTCAGCAAGGTGTTTTCTACAAGCACTGAAATTATAGGTAACAGGTAGTTTGATAGCAAGATAATTTGTAACAAATGACAAGTAACAATAGTAACAAAGAGTGCAGCAAGGTAGCCCAATTCTTTTTATAGCAAAGGACAGGCCGGAACGATCTCTTATAATAAGTAAAGCGTTCTCGAGGACACATGGGAATTTCATCTAGTCACTTTCATCATGTTTGTTTGATTCGCGTTCGCTACTTTGATAATTTGATATGTGGGTGGACCGGTGCTTGGGTGCTGCCCTTACTTGGACAAACCTCCCACTTATGATTACCCTCTCTCGCAAGCATCTGCAACTACGAAAGAAGAATTAAGATTACTCTAACCATAGCATTAAACGTGTGGATCCAAATCAGCCCCTTACGGAATAGCGCATAAACTAGGGTTTAAGCTTCTGTCACTCTAGCAACCCATCATCTAATTACTACTCCACAATGCATTCCCTTAGACCCAAATATGGTGAAGTGTCATGTAGTCGACGTTCACATGACACCACTAAAGGAATCACAACATACACATCATCAAAATATCGAACGAATACCAAATTCACATGATTACTTATGACAAGACTTCTCCCATGTCCTCAAGAACAAAAGTAACTACTCACACATCATCAACATGTTCATGTCCAGTAGGGTATTGAATTGCATAATAGATCTGAACATATAATCTTCCACCAAGTAAACCAACAAGCATCAACTACAAGATGTAATCAACACTACTAGCAACCCACAGGTACCAATCTGAGGTTTTGAGACAAAGATTGAATACAAGAGATGAACTAGGGTTTGAGATGAGATGGTGCTGGTGAAGATGTTGATGAAGATTAGTCCTCCCACGATGAGAGGATCGCTGGTGGTGTCGATGGCGACGATTTCCCCCTCCCGAAGGGAAGTATCCCGGGCAGAATCTCTCCGCTGGAGAGCAAAAATGCTCCTGCCCAAGTTTCGCCTCGAGACGGTGGCGCACCGTCCCGAAAGTTTTCTCTATATTTTTTTAGGTCAAATGCACTTATATACCAGAAAATGGGAGCCAGAAGTGGGCCAGGGGCCCCACGAGCCACCAAGGCGCGCCTGGGGGGGTGGCGCGCCCTGGTGCCTCGTGGGCACCTGGGTGGCCCCCTCTGGTACTTTTTTCTTCCAATATTTTTTATATATTCCAAAATAATTCTCCATAAAATTTCATCTCATTTGAAGTTGTGCAGAATAGGTATCTTGATAGAGCTTTTTCAGGTCCAGAATTCCAGCTGCCGGTATTCTCCCTCTTTGTGTGAATCTTGAATATTAAGAGAGAAAAGGCATTAGAATAGCTCCACAAAGTATTATATTGATTAAAAACACTATAAATAACAGTAGTAAAACATGATGCAAAATGGACGTATCAACTCCCCCAAGCTTAGACCTCGCTTGTCCTCAAGCGAAAGCCGATATCGATAATCATGTCCACATGTTTAGAGAGAGAGGTGTCGATAAAAACAAAATACGTACATAGAAGCATCATGATCATTATTATAACAGCAATATTTATTATCATAGCAGCAATATTTATTATCATAAACTTCTTATGAGCAAGTAACAATTCACCACACCAATAGAGTATAAGGCATAAACTTTCTTGAAAACTAACAAACTATGTTCTTAGTCAATAATGCAATTACAATTCATCATATTTTCTGGAAGGGTCACATGTAGGAGCTATTTAGCAAGTCCACATACTCAACCATCATTTAGTCTTCCATGATTGCTAACACTCACGACATATATATGGAGCAAAAGTTTCAGCCAGACACATAGAAAGATAGGGGCTTATAGTTCTGCGTCCCAACTTGTTCACCTCAAGGGTGATGTAAACAATAATAACTCATGATCACTCATATCCAACTGGATATATGTGCCTAGATCTTTCCCCACCACATAATGCTTGCAAAAGAGAAAAATAAAAAGGACATAGAGGAGAACACTATTGACTCTTGCATAAAAAAGTAAATACATAAAAGTAAAGGATAGGCCCTTCGCAGAGGGAAGCAGAGGTTGTCATGCGCTTTTTGTTTTTGGATGCAAGAGCTCTTAATGCAAAGGAACATCACGTTATATTGCCCCTTGTGATAGCAACCTTTATTATGCAGTCCGTCGCTTTTATTTCTTTACCATCACAAGCTCGTACAACGCTTATTTCCCTTACAATAAAAGTTTAGACATATTTAGAGGCAATTTTTATTGCTTTTTGCACCGATGACAACTTACTTGAAGGATATTCTTCAATCCATAGGTAGATATAGTGGACTCTCATGTCATGAAACTGGGTTTAAGGGTTTTGGATGCACAAGTAGTATTTCTACTTAGTGCGAATTTTTGGCTAGCAAAGATATTGGGCAAGCACCACATGTTGGAGGATCTATAACAATATAACTTCTATGTGAATATGAACAAACATAACTCATTACGTTGTCTTCCTTGTCCAACGTCAACAATTTGACATAAAATATTTAATGGGGGCTCACAATCATAAAAGATGTCCAAGATAGTATATTTGCATGTGAATCTTCTCTTCCCTTATTAATTCTTTCATGAATTGCATCATTGACTAATACTATGTTTGTTATCCTCCAATAAATTTTACCACTTATACTTTTCTTTATGTGATGTCATTACTTTCCATAAAATTAGCATATGATCTTTCTCGTTGGTTTTATTTCTATGATTGAAACATGAAAGTAAAGAAACACAAGCTCAAACTACACTTTATTATATAGCTCTCTCAACTCGATTACATAGATGGATGGATCACGAAACTAACACTCGAAAATAGATAATGCTAAACTTTTATTCAACTAGATCACGAAATAACTAAGGATCGAACTAAAAGTAGGTAAAGATAATAAAAATGATGGTGATACGATACCGGGGCACCTCCCCCAAGCTTGGCACAAGCCAAGGGGAGTGCCCATACCCATGTGCTCAAGTGTCCTTCTCCGGTGATGGTGGTGGTGATGTAGTGATGGGCTTGTCCTCCGGCTTCCATGGCATAGGTGCCCCATCATATGAAGATGAACGAGTCTCCGGAGTCCTGAAATTTACAGCTAAGCTCATACCTTTGAATCTTGCCTCATATTCAAAGTTCTGATTTTGGAGATCATAGATTTGGCCTTGGAGGTAATCAATTCGTTCATTGAGCTTGAAGATGATGTCCCCAATTGATCGGTCATCCACCTTGCGATCACGGGTGAACTCCGTGATCATGGAGTGGTTGGCATTGAGTCCACGTTCCACCATCCCTTGGCACTTGAAAATCTCCTGCTCCACCGCCTCAAGCCTGGATTCCACGCTCCCGGTCTTCTTGGGTCCTTGAACATCCCGGATGTGAAGCACCCCCTCACGCATCTCAATGGCTTGAGGGTGTTGCATCACCTCCGGAAGGTAGGGATTGATGACCTTCTCGTAGAACTTGTCTTTGGGAGAGCTTGATGAAGTCATAGCGATCTAGATCTGCCAAAAAAATAGCACGAAACAAGAACAGAGGAGATTTCTGCGATACTGTGGTTAAAACGTCTGGATGTCTATATATAGATTTTTTATCTTGCAAAACAAGTAATCCAGAAGAAAAACGGAGTCGGGAAGGCACACGTGGGGCCCACGAGCCACCAGGGCGCGCCTGGGGGGGTGGCGTGCCCTGGTGCCTCGTGGGCACCAGGTGGGTCCCCCCGGCTGTTTCTTATTTTTGTATTTTTTTAAATATTCCAATACTGAACGAGTCTCCGGAGTGGCGCGCTTGGGGGAGTGGCGCGCCCTGGTGCCTCGTGGGCACCTGGGTGGCCCCCTCTGGTACTTTTTGCTTCCAATATTTTTTATATATTCCAAAATAATTCTCCAGAAAATTTCATCTCATTTGAAGTTGTGCAGAATAGGTATCTTGACAGAGCTTTTTCAGGTCCAGAATTTCAGCTGCCGGTATTCTCCCTCTTTGTGTGAATCTTGCATATTAAGAGAGAAAAGGCATTAGAATAGCTCCACAAAGTATTATATTGATTAAAAACACTATAAATAACAGTAGTAAAACTTGATGCAAAATGGACGTATCAGTTGCAAACACGTCTCATGCATGACGACACTGTTGGAGATGAGCTGTACTTGCTGGCCAAGTCACCATCTTCGACTATATCGACTTTCAAAGGGTACGAGATAAATGGTAATACATTTTACACGATCGCCCAAGATAAAAAGAGCACCAACCAAAACAGTGGTGTCCGCTTTGATGCAGCAAACACCAATAGGCCAAAGGACACATATTATGGTTACATAGAGGAGATATGGGAACTTGACTATGGACGTGATTTGAAGGTCCCTTTGTTTCGGTGCAAATGGGTCAATCTGACTGGAGGCGGGGTAAAGGAAGACCCGCGGTACAGAATGACAACAGTGGATCTCAACAATCTTGGGTACACAGACAAACCATTCGTCCTAGCCAATGATGTGGCGCAGGTTTTCTATGTGAAGGACATGTCTACCAAGCCGAGAAAAAGAAAAGATAAGGAAGCGAATACATCATACGATGAGCCAAAGCGCCACATAGTTCTTTCAGGGAAAAGAAACATCGTGGGAGTGGAGGACAAGACAGACATGTCAGAAGATTATGAAAAGTTTCATGAAATTGCTCCCTTCACAGTGAAGACTGACCCAAGCATCCTGTTAAATGATGAAGATTGTCCATGGTTACGGCGCAAAGGGACACACGCGAAGAAAAAGTTTTATACCCCAAGATCCCACTCTGGGATGTGACCGGCTTCACCGTCATCACTTTCTTCTCTAGTGAGTTTCCGGACTTATCTGGAAAGTCCCACTACGGACAAACTGGAGGGAATCTTTGTAATAGTTAGGGTATATATGTGTTTTGGCATTTGAAACGCGAAGGAACGCTATCTTTCATGCATTTATTGATTTTTTTGAGCTAAATGACCCTGAAATTGAAAAGCACTACAAATGAACTCTGAAAAGGTTGAAACTTGGCATGGTATCATCGATTTACCCACATAGCATGTGCTAAAAAGTTGAGAGGGTTACGGCAAAAACTGGATGCACTTCGTGTACAAACTGGACAATCTCTTTCGAAGTATCAGGGTTTCGGACGAAAACTCATTTGTTACAAAGGCATTTTATTTTTATAAACTTATTTTAACTCCAGACTTTCAACATGCACCATTCAAAGCCACGTCATCAATTTTCAACCCTTTCTGACTTCATTTGCTATTTTTCATGCATTTATTGATTTTTTTGAGCTAAATGACCCTGAAATTGAAAAGCACTACAAATGAACATTGAAAAGGTTGAAACTTGGCATGGTATCATCATTTTACCCACATAGCATGTGCTAAAAAGTTGAGAGGGTTACGGCAAAAACTGGATGCACTTCGTGTACAAACTGGACAATCTCTTTCGAAGTATCAGGGTTTCGGACGAAAACTCATCTGTTACAAAGGCATTTCATTTTTTTAAACTTATTTTAACTCCAGACTTTTTGTGCATTGAACATGCACCATTCAAAGCCACATCATCAATTTTCAACCCTTTCTGACTTCATTCGCTATTTTTCATGCATTTAATGATTTTTTTTGAGCTATAAAACTAAAAGAGCTAAACATAATCTGTTTTTGATTAAAACACCTATTTAAAATAAGCTAAAAATTACCAAATTGAACATACTGATAAAACACACTAATATTAAACAGCAGGAAAAAGAATCACTCAAAAATCTATTTTTAAAGTAAAGTTATTCACAAACTAGTGATTCACACAAATTTCAAAGAATTCAAATTTAAACTATTCAAATTTGAAAACTACTGGCGCTAACAGAAAGTTTATAAAGATTCACTCAAAAACTCTAAATATTTGGCTGTAAGTAGAAACAAAATAAAAAAATAATGCAAAAAACAAAAAAAACTGGAAAAGACCTTTAGTCCCGGTTGGAGCCACCAACCGGGACTAAAAAATTGACATAACATATGCAAAAAATAAAAAAAATGCCCGCCTACTAGTCCACCACGGCCTGCATACGACTAGAAACCCAACTATATATGGGCCAGGATGCAGGCCCGCAGGGCAAGCAGGCCCCACAGGGCAGAGAGGAACGTTAGGCATGTACTGCCTGCTTTAGAGAGGAGCTCGGGACGGATATCGCAGCGGGGCTTATAAACAGGTGCGAGTGCCTCTCGCTTGGCGAGGTGGGACTAAACTTCCACCACGCTAGGACCAACCCTTTAGTCCCGGTTGGAGCCACCAATCGGGACTAAAGGCCCCCCTTTAGTCCCTGTGCGAGCCACCAACCGGGACTAAAGGCCTTGGCTTCCCGCCGCTCGGCCTGGTGAAATTCACCTTTAGTCCCGGTTGGTGGCTCGCACCGGGGCTAAAGGGGGGCCTTTAGTCCCGATTGGAGCCACCAACCGGGACTAAAGGTCTCTGTATATAAGCAGCACTTTGCAAAATTTCCAAACTCATCTAGTTTCCCCCGACGGCGCCGAAGACCACGACGCCGCCAGGCCGCCGGACCTCGACATCGCCGTTCGGCCGCTCTGCTCCCAAGCGCCGCCCGAGCCCATGCCGACGCCGCCACGCTACCCGCCGCCGCCGCTCCTCCGCGCGCGCCCGCCTCGCGATCGACGACCGCTCCTCCACTAGCCGCCGCAGCCCGAGCCCGCGCCGGCGCCGCTCCTCCCCGCCTCCGGCGTCCTCCTCCGTCTCCGGCGCCGCTCCTCCGTCTCCTGCGTCCTCCCCACCTCCCTCCGCCCCGACGATCCCGGCCGGTGAGCCTCCCTCCTTAATTTTGTTCATCTTTTTTTTCATAGATTGTTTTTTTTTCACTAGATGTTGTAGATGCTTAGTATATGTATGTATGTATACAATGTATGTATGTATGTAGATGAACGGTGAAATTTGCATAGATTGTTTTTTTTCACTAGCTAGTTTTTTCTTTCTTTCTGTTTTTTAGTTTTTTATACTTTTAATGTTGTATCATGTATAGTATAGAAAAAATTTGCATAGAAAAAAGTTGACCATGTATTAAAAATATTTTAATGTTGTATCTTAAAAATATTGATGAAAAACATGTTAATATCTTATTTGGAAAATGTTAATATCTTAATGTTGTATTTGCAAAAGTTTGTCATGTATTTGCAAAATCAAGTGAACAAGAATTACAAAAATCATAATCAAGCATTTAAAAAATGTTAAATTTGCATAGAAACATTTTTGGCGTCGACAATGCCCGGCCCGCATCCTCGTCGTCGACTCGGTGGCGACAACCTGCTTGAGAGGCGCCATGTCCGGGACTGGGCTCCGCCGGGCTGGCATTGGGAGGTGCTACCTTCCGGGGCGCGAAGCTTGGTGAGGAACCGGGCTCCCATCGTCGACCCATAGCTTCTTTGGTGGCGGTCGTGTGGGCCACTATCGGTGCGGAGGCAGCCGGCCCCCGAGGAGGTGGTACGTCGCCGTGTTAGGGAGGAGGACGAGCACGTCCGTCGCTACATGGTTGCGTTGGACGTCAGGTTCTCCAATACCTGGCAGGTTCTTCAGGAATCTCACCCGAGCTATGATCCTGTGATGGTTCCTTCTCTTTGGGTGTCCACCGCCCGCGCCTCAGGAACCGCGAGTCAACTGGATTATTCGATAGTATTCGATCTGTATTAGCTAGTGATGTTATATGATAATATTCGAGATGTATTAGTGATAATACTCGAGATGTATTCGAGATTATATTCGATAATATTCGATGATGCATTAACTGGATTATTCGAGATGTATTAGTGATAATATTCGAGATTATATTCGATAATATTCGATGATGCATTAACTGGATTATTCGAGATGTATTAGTGATATTATTCAAGATGCATTCTAATTTGAATACTAAATTGTTTTATCTTTCTTCTGGATTAGTTAAGCTATGGACGCTAGCGGCAGAGACGACCATGATCAAGAGCATATCATGTTCGACATGATCCGAAACCCAGAGGGTGAACCTGAAGATGACGGCTCACAATATCTGAACAATTCCTTTGAGGGAATATTTGAGGAAGAACCAACAGACGAAGGCCACACAAACAATGATGGCGAAGGAAATGATCTTCAATTAACAAAGACCGGCGAGGTATATATAAGGCCTCTGGTGATCATTACATGTATTAATTGATTTATATATATATATATATATATATATATATATATATATATATATATATATATATATTAACGATTCTTTCTTCTTTTAGCCCTCCGGATCGAGCAAATCTTCTACAAGCAGGGCAGTACGAGGCCCGGCCAAAAAGTTGCAGGCTGGCATAAAGTACAACATTGATGAGATCAAACCAAATGGCGAACCGCTTGCTCCTAAAAAGAATGTGGACAAATTTACTCGTCAGTGCAGAGTTATTGTCAGGGACCAAATCCCGATCTCCGTTCAAGAATGGAATAAGCCAAAGGGAGATCGAGGAGTTAGTTTTGTCGACGAAACAGCAAAAGATCTGCTTTGGGAAACGCTCATGTCACATTTCACCCTACCAGAGCATTTAACAGATGCAGAACGGGAGAAAGTCAAGAAGTGTGCTCTTAAGAAGATGGCCACACAGTTCCAGACTTTGAAGAAAAGCTTATGGGCCTGCTACGTCGAAGCAGGAAAGCAGACTCCAAAATTCATTGGAGCACTGGAGAAGGCAAAAGATCACTGGGACTTATTTGTGGAGTTCAAGGAATCGGAAGCAGCTAAGGAACGGTCGATGAAAAACAAGATCAATGCTGAGAAGAAACAGTTTCACCATGTTCTGGGGCCAGGTGGCTACAAGACTGGTCGGCCTAAGTGGGATGAATCTGAGGAAAAGATGATTGCTGCAGGGGTCACTCCAAAAACATTGGGTTGGCCTGACAGGTGCAGGACTTGGTTTTATGCGCATGGGGGAAAGTTGGACCCAAAGACAGGGGAGATTATGGTGCAGGCAAGTCTTAAAGAAGCCTCGGACGCTTTACTTGGTGCAATAGAAGCGGCTCGAACGGGGGCGTTCCAGCCCGAGAGAGAGAACGACGAGCTTACACGCGCCCTCGGGAATCCTGAACACCCGGGACGAACACGAGGCAAAGCCGTTGTTCCGTGGGTTGAGGGGTTTGCGGAGTGGAACGTCAGTTACAGAAGCCGTGCGAGAAAGAAGAAGCAGGAGGAAGACAAGAAGAAGCAGGATGCAGACCGGCTTCAACAGGTAGAATCAAAGCACGCGGAGTTGGAACGCGCTTTCATGCAGCAGCAGGAGCAGATCGACACACTTAGCCTGGAAAGGGCGTCTCAGCGGCAGCAGCAAGCAGATCCAGCATTGGATAGCACCGTCCCATCTATGCTGAAAAGCAGCGTGGGTTCCACGGGGGTCCCGGCCGATGATGCACTGCTGGCTCGCTACCCCGTGGATGATATCGAAGAGACGACAAGTTGTGAGCTACACATGAAAGTGAAGAACATATCCATGAAGGTGGCGGACAGCTATACTTTACCAAATCCCCCTGAAGCAACCTTCCACGGCAATCCGATTCCACCTGGCTATGCTCGTGTCGGGGTGGATGAAGTTCTGTCGGCATATGACTCACTACAGCTTGACTTTCCTAGAGGTCAAGGGGAGCAGACACTGGGAGAAGCCATACGTGGTATCATTGTATGGAGAAAGGATTGCATCGTCTTTCCAAACTCGACACCAAGGGCACCGACTCCTCCTCCAAGTCCGCCGCGTCAGCCGACTCCAACCCACCTCGAGACGGAGCGCAGCGCGAGTCCGCCACCATATCGATCTCCGCCGCGTCATCCGAATCCACCCCACCTCGAGAAGGAGCCCAACGCGAGTATGCGATATCGATCTCCGCCGCGTCAGCCAACTACAAAGCGGAAGGGAGCACCAAAGAAGAAACCCGAGCCTCCTGCCAAAAAGAAGTTGGCTTACGAGATGACTGAGGACGAAACCAAAGCCCAAGTGGCTTCCGAAGTGCAGGCCCATTTTGCACCGAAACCGCCCCCGCCGCCAAAGGAGAAAATACCAGAGAAAGTCGTACAACACTTTGTGGATCTTGCTAAACCGACTGTGGAGAAAAGGCGATCAGACTATGAACGCTCTATTAGCCAGTCATATCATCAACAAAAAAATCAGCAGTCGAGCCTTACAGGTAGTAATAAAAGCGGGAAAATTGTTCCTCAGCTCGGAGAACAGGAAGTGCAATTGACCCCCCCCCCCCCCCCGCTCAAGGTGAGTACCGATAAGGCGGTAACCGACGCTGATAGAGAGAAGGCTAGAGAGATGGGTGTCAATGTTGAACAACTCCTAGGCATCAAGGAATTCCCCATGATGGATCCGAAGGAACTAGCATGGAAATATGTCCCCGGGAACCCTCTGGTCAGGCCTGACGAGGAGAAGCTTCTATCAACGCAAATGCGCAGATTGCATGACTGGTACCTGAGAGAAATAAAGGCCGGGCGAGAGAGCCTCATGGTGAAAGTCAAGCCAGAGCATTACTTCCATGGAAAAGATGTGTGGATTGAATTTCCCAAAAAAATTCAGTTATTCAATCAAGACGCACTCGACAAATCTCTCGTCAGTTGCTATTGTCTGTAAGTGATTTCTTTCTGTAATTTAAGTCTCTAGCTCAGCTCGTTCATTGCCTGTAGTTATCCTCACTATATTCTTTTCTGTGGTATTATGTAGAATGAAGATTTTTGAAATGAACAGAGACGGAGTCTATGGCATTGGGTTCATTGACCCAAATACCGTTAATGAAAAAATGATACAAGACTACCCCAAAGACACAGAGAATAGCTTGCTAATGTTTTTTAAGGAACTAAATACCAGACCATAAATACTTTTTCCTTACAACTTCAGGTGAGTGTTACTGTCTTGTACTACAAATTCTATTTTTGCTTACTCGATGTTAAGTGTAGTTGATGAGTTATGCATGCCCGCTTATACAAACGTGTGCGCAGATTCCACTGGATCCTGCTAATCATTAGAGTTGACGAGGGAACTGTTGAAGTACTGGACTCACTAGGTAAAGACTCTGAAGAATACAGAAGCCTGTTTTGGATGCTCGACAGGTAATTTCAATCATTATCGCACTATGTCGGCCTCTTTAGTTCATTTCCTGATATCAAGTAATTAATAACTCCTTTATTCATTTTCTTTGCCGGGCGGGGTTTGGAAAAAGTTCATCAAAGAGGTTGTCGGTCAATGGAAACCACAGCTGAAATGGCGACGGTCCAAGGTAATTAAGTAGTACTAGCTACGTCCGCGCATCTCTTTAATTCTAATTTCAATACCATTATCATGCTTGATTATTATCTGATTGAATTCTATTCTCGTAAAGTGTATGAGGCAGGAAAAGGGGACTAATATATGTGCATACATCGTTTGCGAGAAAATTCGCTTTATGACCGAAAGGAGCAGAGATGCAAGACATCTTTGGATACGTAAACACTATTCACATTTTTTTTATCATGATCTAATATATATACACACAACTAATATATTCATATTGATCTCCTTCTTTAAAGATGGTGGAGATGCGGGATAGGCTCCTACCAAAGGACCGCATACGAGCACTTCAAGAGGAAATGGCGGGATTTTTGCTTCAGCAGGTCATATCTCCCGATGGAGAATACCATTTCACCTAATGCCTGCATGTAATGATCTGCAAATTGTAGGAGAAATTGTATATACCAAATTGTATATATATATGTGTATGCATGGTCGTATGAGAAATTCTATGATATATGATTGGTTCTACGAGAAATTCTATTATATATGCATAACGTGTACAGTATGTAGTAGCGTAAAATATGTTTGAAATGAAAAAAAATTAAATGGAAAATACAAAATGAAAAGGAAAAATAAACAATAAACCCTAAACCCCTAAACCCATAAACCTTTAGTCCCGGTTGGTGTCACCAACCGGGACTAAAGGTCCCCAGCCCCCGCGGCCATGTGGCAGGGATTTTGTCCCGGTTGGTGTCACCAACCGGGACTAAAGGTCTCCAGCCCCCGGCGCGCGTTGCCGGCCACGTGGCAGGGATTTAGTCCCGGGTCGTGGCCAACCGGGAATAAAGGGTGGGGGCCTTTAGTCCCGATTTGTTAGTCCCGGTTGGTGAACCGGGACTAAAGGCCCTTCCCAACCGGGACTAAAGGCCGTTTCTCCACTAGTACGTGGACATGCCCAGCTAGCGCCATTCTACATACCCTTACTGGGTTTGATTCCATCTCTGAATCGGTGTACGACCAACGGTGGGCCTCTCCCAAACGTTCTTGATTATGTCTACAAAACCTTCCTGATGCGGCCATGCCAATTCAAATTTGAAAGGGCGACGGGCAGAATGGCTCGTAGAATTAGAATCAAGAATGATTGGCGCATGATCCGATAATGCCTCGATTCGCTCTAGGGCTCGCACGGTTACCATAGGAAATTTTAGCTCCCAGTCGGTATCCATGAGTACCCTATCGAGCTTCTCGTACGTCGGCACAGAACGGTTATTAGCCCAAGTGAACTGCCGCCCCGACATACAGGTCTCCCAAAAATCCAAACTTTCAATGACAGCATTGAATAGGAAAGCCAATGAGTGTCGAAGCGGTCATTATTTTTTTCTTCTTGGTACCTAAGGATATTAAAATCCTCTCCAATAAGCATTGGGTACGGGTTATCCTTAGCCAGGTACACCAGTTCACGGAGGAAAGCAGATTTATGCTCATATTGGGCAGCCGCATAGACTGCGACCAGACTCCATGTAAAATTATCAGCCCTGTTTCATAGGTGAAATTTGATATGAAATTCACCGGTCGAAAAAGCCAACAAGTCCATGGCAGTGGTCTGTATCCCAAGAAGGATTCCTCCAGACCTTCCACGAGCTGGTAGACTATGCCATGTGTAGTCGAAACCACCTGATAGGTGATCGAGGACGTGCGGGCAGAAGTCACATTTACTAGCCTCGGAAATTGCCACAAAATCCAATTCGTATTCTCGCACACAATCACCGACGTGTTTATGTTTAGCCAAGTCTGAGAGACCTCTGCTTTTCCAAAACATGCCTCTCATGTGAAAACTCGAATTGGTGTGGAACTTTTCGCCTTCTTGGGCAGTTTTTGTTTCTTTTTAGAGGAGTGCGATTTTGATTTCCGCGAAGACGCTGTGAAGTCACAAAACATTGACCCAGGTCTTGCATCATCTAAACCCACCTCGGTAACCTCACCAACCAAGTGGGAGATTAGCGGACCATCATATTTGGCATCCGCTTCATCAGCGTCCTCAATTTCGGGGTTCGGTAGGGCGTTATTACACTTCGGAGAAACCTTTAAACGGTCAATCTCCATGTGTTTAAGTGCCCCAACCGACAGATTAATTTCATTATCGTTCTTTCCCATAGATACACCAACATTCTTTAAGCTACTAGTAATACGAGTATCTGAAAAAGAAAGAAAAGATTGAGCGGACGAGGTACCTGGCGTGGGGTCCAAATTCCTCAAGGCCTGGCGACGCATCGTCTTCGCAAGGGAGTGATCATTAGTCGCAGAGGAACCATCAGCAGCGAGGGAGTGACGGTTACTACGTCGAAGGGGCGTGGTCAGGCCTCCGGACATAGTACCCATCGGCGTCGACATAGTAGCTGTTGGCGGAGACTTTAACGAGGGCGGGGGTGTCCGTACAGTTCCAGCAGTCGGAGAAGAGGAACGTGCTGCTGAGCCCAGTGGAACCACGGTGACAGCCGCACGAGCCGGTGACGCGGCTAGTGGCGTCGTCGAGGAATCCGGCCTGCAAACCGGAGCAGGATGAACCGAGTGCGCAGCTGGTGGCGCAACGGGACCCACGGCCAGCTCTAGCCGCGCCGAAGCTGGGGCAGAAGCATGCGCTGTGGCTGCATGCAGCGTCGGGGCAGCAGCATCTGGCTGCTTGAGCGCCAGGCTCGCGTGGGCAGCTGGGTCACTCTCCGCGACTGCTGCATGGCGCATGCAGCCAAGAGCCATAGTCCGGCCCTCCACAGCCGCTGCCTGCATGGCACACGCAGTCGTGGGCCGCGTCTGACCCAGTTCATGCGCGTGAGCAGCAGCAGCTACGGGCAGTCCCGTTGCTGCCATATTCACGTCCGTCCGGCCAGCCAAAAAGCTCGGATCCGCTGCATGTATTGATCTCTGCACGGACTGCATGGGAACCGCCGAACTAGTTTGAGCATCCGACGTGGTATTTTCTCCAACAGCTTGGACATTTTTGACCTCTTGCTAGCATCTCTGTCAGGCATATCATTATCCCGGTTAGCGCCGTCCTCGAGGCCATCATCATGGTTTTCCCAAATTCGTGGGATAAAGTCAACATCCGGGACGTAGTCCTCCTCCTCTAGAACAAACTGAAGTGAATAGCCATTAAATTTAACACAAACATCCGAGGAGACCGAAGCATCAACAGACCCATCTTTTTTGGAGAAAATATTCAAAGAATGTATGGCCACCTAAATTCGCACAATACCATGCCGGCGCAAAGAAACTAAATCAACATCTTGCATGGCTCCTATAACTGATCCAACCGCCCACAAACCGAGGAAATTGAGGAGAGGTGGTGGAACGCCAGTGACGTGAACCCATACAGGCTGCAAAGGAAGAACGGATGAGACCTCCTCAGCTATCCATTCACTGAATGCAACCTTCACGTCATGTGATTTGACATTGTACTCAAAAGCTGCCACACGTTTCAAAATCTCGAGGGACGAGAAACAAACTAGGAAAGCATTGTCTTCATGCGGCACGGCATCCCACTTCCAAGATGACTGGACCGAGGCGATCTTAGCGACCTCTACCTCCACCTCAGCAACGCACAAAGAACCACCAGAGATCGTGACCAGAGCAGTCGGCAGTGTTGGTGGTGCTAGATGTTCCTTGAAAAGCGAGTCAGGTAGCTGCACAAACATAGCGTTTACAAGACCGCATCCACCGAGCGACGCAATGGGCCTTGGTTGCTTGAGCACAGGACATCGGTGCATAGGGTGCTTGTAATTGTCGCAAATATGACAATAGTGTATCACAGTGCAGTCCTTGGAGAGATGATCATCTGAACGACATTTGAAGCACCAAAGGCCGCTTTTCTTTCCTTTTGGACCATGTCCAGCTCCAGCTGCGTCCGTCAAGGCCGCAACCACCGAAGCAATGTTGGTAGCCTCAGGAGTCAGCGTTGCAGGGGCGGCGCCGATAACCGGTGGAGGCGGGAACAGCGGCGGAGGTCGCGCAGACGGAGGGATGGCATCGGAAGCACCGGCGGTAGCGGCATCATGGCGTCCCCCTTTGCGCTTGTATTTGTTGCGGCGGGCAGGAGCCGCAGGCGCTGGTTGATTGGTGGCCCCGAAGACGGCAGGCGCCGACGGCGGTGCTGCATCCCGTGGGACGGATGGTGCGATGTACGCCGGTGGTATGCCAAAGCGAAGCGGACCGGCGGCAGCCCCAAAACCGGCTGAGATCATCGGGTTCGTCCTTGCTGTCCCGGCCGGCGTGGGTCCCTTGGTAGCATTGTAGTTTCGGCCAGCCATTATCGGCGACGACGGCTGGCGCAGGATGGCAGCGTAGGAACGAGGCGGCGCGACCAGGGACGACGTGCAACTGAGCGATGGGGATCGCATGCTAAGGCGACATGAGCCTTGAAGCAGGTGCCCGATGCTCAAGCCGGCGTCGCCGCCCTTGCTACTCACCTGCATCGGCGCCGGTGAGGTGATGAGGAGGCCGCATACGGGTGAGAGCAGCGGCGGCACTGGCCACGCACTGGAGCAAGCAGCAGTGGCGCCGGCCGTGCTCACCGTCCATCCCGACCTCACGCCGCCTTTCCCCCGGCTCTCAACGGTGGCAGACCGGAGAGGGAGTGGCCGCCGGCGTCCACCACCGGACCGATGGGAGAGGAAGGTCACGGAGGACCCGATTGCTTTTCTTTTCAGAGGTCTTTTTGCAAATCACAAATGTATCAGGGTGTAATTGGCTTTTTTCTTTGCCACGTCACCATGTCCAGCGGGACCCACCTGTCATAATCAGGCTTAAAACATGCGAACCGGGCGACTAGTGTTTTTTTGCAAAAAATTAGCTTCAGAATTAGTGGTTTTCGGCACAAAATTGTAGAATTGTGGTTTCTGCAACCCTAGCCTTCAATGTTGATGTTTTCTGCAATTCACTCGAAGACGACGATGGCGACTTGGAATCCCGACGTTCCCAGACGCGCGATTCCTTGGTGGGAAATCCCACGTCCTCCCAGAATTCCTGGACGATTTCCGCCTTTGATTTCTTCCGGCGAGCAACCGTCGACCAGGGATCCCTGCACCCGTCTTGATCTTCGCACGAGAGCACGGCGTTGACCGATTGAACCGGCACCGATGTTTCCCCAAACTGACCAGCTTCGTCTTCGTCAATTTGCTCGTCAGCTAGGATGTTGAATCTTGATCCGGAGCTCGGAGACCCCACTGCCCGGGAAAGATCACCCGGAGCCATGGTAAGCCGCCGTCTCTCTGGGAAGACACGGCCACCGACGCGCACGACACAATCCAGTATCACCATCTCAGTTCCGCTCTGAATCCTCTCCCCTGCCCGTAGATGTCGACCTTCCTCGATCTTGCCGTCGCCATTCCGTAGAAAGCAGAAATCAGGCCGATCTAGGAAGAGCGAGCCGGGCTGCCAGTCTGTCCTGCCGTCGAGGAAGGCCGAGGAGAAAGTCGCCGCCCAGCACAGCGGCGGCGGCGGATCGGGCGACCTCACCATTCTTAACAGCTGACTGACAGTTAGGCTCGTTGATGAGGAGGGCCAAAGTAGGCGATCGTCCAGGGCCCCGAAATTTTGGGGCCATATATATATATATATATATATATATATACAGCCCGTCTATTCTGCCAATATTGGCAAAATAGTTATTCTGCCCACATCCGAACTGCACGCTCAACGCGAGGGCACTGCACTTTCTGAAGCAAAGGTACTGCAATACAAACACTAGTGAACTTCTCGTCGAAAAAAACTTCACGTGGTGTTTTTTCGGTACTGTTTTCGATCCAATTTTTAAACCGTTTGTCGGAACGAGGCATGTAATATACCGTTGGAAAGCTATGGATTAGGCGCAACTTCGCCATATAGAATTTTTTTCGAGATTCGTCACGGTTTAAGAGCAGTTTCAAAAATGGTGCGGCGCACGACGAGTGGCAGCGAGCGTATTTTCGCGATTTCTTCTAAACCGCTCGTCGGAATTAAGCAAATGATACGCCGTTGGAAAGATATCGTCGAGGCGCAACTTTTTCATATATATTACATTTTCTAATTTGTTACGGTTTAATAGCAGTTTCAAATTTACTAAATCGCGGAATTCCGTTTTTCAATTTTTTTGCAATTTTCGGTACTGTTTTCGCTCCAGTTTTTTAAGCGCTTGTCGAAACGAGGCGTGTGATATGCCGTTGGAAAGCTACAGACGAGGCGCAACTTTCATATGTAGAATTGTTTTTGAAATTCCTTACGGTTTTAAATTAATTTTGAAAATGGTGCGGCGGATGACGAGTGGCAGCGGCCCTTTTTTCGTGAAATTTTTACAAACCGTTGGTCGGAATGATTCAAATGATACGCCATTGGAAAGATATCGACGAAACGCAACTTTTTCATGTAGAACATCCTCTCTAATTACTTACGGTTTAGGAGCAATTTTGATTTTACCGAAATGCGGACACTCTGTTTTTCACGAGACCAAAATCGACGAGTGAACCGCATCAGACAGAAAACCGCACTGCTTCAGACTAAAAGCCGCACTACATCAGACTGGCAAGCGGACTGCATGACTTCTTTTGTCGGACGTAAACTTTCCCAGACGATTTTTTATTGTCTTTTTTTCAACATTTTTTATGAACGAGAGTGGACGGCAGAGACGAGGGCAAGTGAACCGCGACATATATCGAAGTGAACCGCATTACTATCTTGTTGTTTCGCTAAATTTTCGCACTTTCATGTCGGGCGCAAGTGAACAGCATCACTCTCAAAAGTGAACCACATCTGAGGACCAAAAGCACTATAAGTGTTGATGTAGTCGACTGAATTTTAAGACACACGAAACAAATTGCACTTCATACAGAGGGGTAATGAGCTGCTACACAAATGGAGTGAACTACATTTTTTTGTCTCTCTTCAAACAAATTTATTCAAGACATTGGTACTACACTGCAGATGGGAGACTAGCGAACTGCACCAAAACACACCCGAGTTTTTGACAGCACACCTGCAGCACTGCACTGCAAATCTGACATGAAATTAAACTCTTAACCGCAATGCTATCCTAGCCAAACTGCAGTAAGGTAGTCCCACGCGCCGTACTTCACCAAAACACACCCGATTTTTTTGAGGTGGCTGAACCGCAGGACTGCGCCAGCCGAACTCCACAGCACTAGTTCCTTCTGAAATGATCTATATTCTGAACCTTACTGCTTTTCTCTGCAGCTGCACTGTGCACTAGTTCCTTCTGAAATGATCTATATTCTGAAGAGCATGTGCAGCTTCTCATAGCAAGCAGCAGCCTCAAGTCTGAAGCTGCAAACAAGAAAGTTGCAGTCTGAACTCTCTGAAATGATCTACAGCAGCCTCAAATACATAAATATCTCTCAAGTATGGCTACATCAGAGAGTTCCAAGAACACTCTACGGCTCAAATGCCCATTCATTGCTCAAACTATACACATACCAGTGCTCATATATCCCAGAGTTTATTTATGATGCCAAAGCTCATAGGACAGCAGCTTTCTATTCTAGCAGCCATCGGACATGAAAATTAAGCCCACTGAACTCCATGCAGCAGATTCAAGTGATCATCTAGAGGCGTAAAAAATCTGAGCCCCTGCAAGCTCCACTCCTACATCAAACTTTAGGCTAGCCAAGTGTTCTTTCTCTTTAGTTACTAAAACCTCAGTATATATGTATATATCTTGAGAAAATCTACCTGTTCATTATTCAAACCAACCTTGATCATCGACAGGCAGGCAGACAACTTATTTCAGAGTTGGTTTATGATGCATGCCACAGCTTGGTTGCAGTTTGAAACAATCAAAAGGCAAAATACCCTCGAGCATCCGACCGCGAGCATCGCGCCACCGCACTGCAAGCACCCTCGCCGGTGGACTGCACACCCAGCCGCACCGCAGTGACGACCCAGGCGAACTGCAGTGTTGCGCCCAAACGAAATCTGTAAAGGCAACACAAATATTCCTGAACTTCAACCATTACGTAGCCGCACCGCAACTTCTGATGTTGGGGAAGAAGGGAACCACCACGCCATCATCGCCGGTGTCGCGCCACACCCTGGTTCCCCACAAGGCGAGCCCGTCCTCGCCTCAGACGCAGCAGCAGGAGAAGGTGCGGCGCGGCCAGCGCCATGAATCTCACGGTGAACTGCAAAACAAAATTTAGCGAGCTTCAAAAAAAAAAAAATCAAATGAACTGCAATCATGGGGGAAAACACGAAAAGGGAGCCAAGGCGCGACCGCTTGCCAGTGGCCTGGATCTAGCGGATCTGGGGATTAGGGAGATGATGCTGCGGACTGCACGACTGCGGTCGCCGGACTACAAGGAAGGCTGCAAAGGGGACGCAGGGGATGAGATCCGCCCCGGCCTGTCCGTGGCGCGCCGCACCGGCCGGTGGCTGCAGCCGCGGAGGAAGTGGTCGAGGCTACCCAGATCCGGCGGCGGGCGGTGCTGGGAGGCCGAGGCCACTCGATTCTGGGGGAGGGGTGGTCGATGGCAGGATATGCGGCCGTCGGCGTTCATGCTCGGAGGCGCGACGCCACCGACTGTGGTGAGCAGGACTCGACTGGATCCCGCCTGGATGCGGTGACCCCCGAGGCAGGACGTGAGCGTGCTGGGGGAGGGGCGTCAGGGAGCTTCAGGTCGCTGGAGGTGGCGTTCTGGGGAGGCAAGGGGAGGAGCTGCGGCGGCGGGCGGTGGCTGGGAGGGGGAGGCAAGGGGAGGAGCTGCGGCGGCGGGCGGTGGCTGGGAGGGGGAGGTGGTGCGGCCGTGGCTGGGAGGGGTAGGTGGTGCGGCGTGGTTTGAGGAGCAGAGAAGAGGGGAGTGGGGAGGGGGACGATAGGATTAGGTTGGGGTGGTTTTTTTTCTTCGGTGCAGTTCTGTCGTGGTTAGTTTGTAGCTACTAGTGCGGGTCGTAGGTGTTGGCAGAATAAGGTTAGGTGTTGGTAGGTATATCTTTATCTTTACCTAATAATAATAAAGCGGCTATCGAACTTCTTACCACCTGATTTTCATCCGTTTTGGTACGTCGTCGCGTCCGTTCGCTAATCTGGTTCCCCGTGTTGCAGCCCCGTATGTAAACGGGCCAAAAAATTTCCTATGGCCCACTAAAAAAGTTTGACCTCACCACACGTGACCTCCCCTTCCTTACGGAGGCAGAAAACAGACGAGGCCGAGCCAAAAATATTTGCCAGTGCTGCAAATCGAACTCCCAACCTCATGTAACTACTACGCTACCAACTGAGCTAGCAGACTATTTCAAATAGTCCCACCTCGCCTTCCTTTATTCAGTCCTCCTAATTTATATAGGATTTCAATCGACGTTGCAACGTGCAGCAAGAGAAATAAGGAAAGGCTTTGAGAAGGAATTGAGAGCGGATATTATGGAAAAGCAGTCCACGCCGAATTAAAGGATTTGAGAAGGAAATTGAATTGATTGATAAAGGATAATAATAAGGAAAGCAATGCAGGCCTGACTCAACGTGACAAGAAATAAGGAAGCTAATTGAAAAGGAATTAATTGAAAAGGAATTGAGAAGAGGATCCAGGCTAAAAAAGCTAATTGAAAAGGAATTTGTCACAGCAGGAGGACGAGGTTGGGACGAGGAAGGGGACGGCACGGGCCGGCGAGCTCACAACGGGAGGACGAGGTTGAGACGGGGCAGAGCCGCAGAGGACCCCGAGTCGTGGTCGGCCAGCGTTCTCATTGCTGGAGCTGCAGCCCATTCCGGGATAAAGGATGGCATCGAGGGCCTCACACGCTCCATCACCGGATCCTCTTAGAGCCGGAGCTGGCCAAAGTGAGCGAGGAGAGATAATACTACAGGAGAGGATACAAAGGTATATGTGGATGTGAGCGAGGAGAGATAATACTACGGGAGAGGATAAGAAGGAATATGCGGTGTACATGTCGGTTGATTCAACAGGTGGGGTTCGTGTTTTTTGACTGTACTTTGTCCCAGCTATTTTGATGTGGCATTCCAACTCTTGTATTCCAAACAACAAGTTTCAATTTTTCCGTCCTATATGTTTTACACATGGTTTCCTTTCTTCTTTCTATATTTTCTATCTATTCATGCGTTTTAAGGCGATTTACGTGAGTATTATTGTATTAGTGTAAAGATTAGCATGTAAGATAAGATAGAAGGCATGCTTTTCCGACCGAGCAGCATCACCATTGATCCGTGCTCCGGTTTGCCACCATGGACTGACATGGGATTCGGCCGGTTGAAAGTTCTTGCCGGTGTGATGTGTTTTCGGAGAAAACAAGGTGATGGAGAATCGATGAATTGGAGGTCTATTGAGAACAGTTCACTTGAGAAAACAAGGTGATCTCAGGGTCCCAAAACTCGCCAGCTCTGTAACCATAAAACATATATCAGTTTTCAGACCACCACTTAATTTTGAAGGGTTATTTCATCAAACAAGATAGATACGCGAGCTTTTTCCAAACTTTGCGCATTTGACATAGGTTACTGTTATTGTTAAATTGGAATAGTGAGTATTTGTTTTTTTTATTAGGAAAATGAAAAGGAAGTGCATTCATGTAGGATCTATCCCCGTGGTAGTGACAACCTTTTCTATTTACTCACAAGTGGATTTTGGACATTTTGTGGATCAAACCTGCCCAAAAGTGAATTCACTCATATTTAAAATGTATTCAAGCATTTTTTAGAAGCAGCGTGATTTAAAAAGTGTTCACGCCTTTTTAAAATAATATTTATGCATTTCAAAAGTCATATACAATTTAAAAGAGAGGAGAAATGTGTATGAACCAGGTGCAGTGTGTTGCTCGCCGAAGGTGGTCCTCACATCCAAATCGACGAGATTGGTTTCAAAAGTTTTAAACGTTCTCTTGCGTTGACGTGGTTCAACGACAAGTTTGTTGTGCGGTGACCGAGATCATTGCCTTGGGATTGATCACATTCGGATGCATTATGATCAACGGAACATCATGACTACTCTCGGTTAAGGTGGGCGAAGGAGGATAAGCGGCAACATGCTGAGACACGGTATTGAAATAGAGGACGTGGAAGTGCATAAGGCTCCCGATCCGTGCTTATCAGACTAGAGGAATGTGATATTTTTCTTTCTCCCGTTGCAACGCACGGGCATGTTTACTAGTATATATATATATATATATATATATATATATATATATATATATATATATATATATATATATATATATATATATATATATATATATATATATATATATATATATATATATATATATATATATATATATATATAAGCACGGATTGACTCCGTGGGTTCACCGTCACAATACGCTTCTTTCCGTGAGTTTACGCCTTCAGTTTGAATTATTTAAAAGTCCCTTCCGAGGTGGTACTAAATATTTTTTTGCGTCCATCCGCTAGAGACTCGGATTGACTCCGTGGGTTCACCGTCACAATACGCTTCTTTCCGTGAATTTACGCCTTCAGTTTGAATTATTTAAAAGTCCCTTCCAAGGTGGTACTAAATATTTTTTTGCGTCCATCCGCTAGAGACTTTTTTCTTCCATAAAAAAGGGTATGTACGTCGTCTGGGCCGAATTTTTGGCATGGGCCACGAGCTGGCCTTTCCTAGAATAAAGAAAAAAAGGCATGCATGCAGGTGTCTCGAACTCACGACCTCCTCTCTAGCCCTTAAGGCGACCGCCAACTGAGCTAGCTATTTGCTGTGATAAAAGTGAGGGTTCATTTTATAAGTTATAAAGTGGCACATCGTTTTTTTTTCTTCTAAAAAGAGGGCCTGTACGTCGTCCGGGCCGAATTTTTGGCATGGGCCGCGAGCTAGCCTTGCAAGTGAATCGAAATCACAACCTCATCTGCATCTGCAGCCGTTAAGGAGACCGCCAGCTGAGCTAGCTAATTGTAGTGCTAAACATGAGGGTTTATTTTTGAAGCAATAGCCCCACATTGTTTTTCTACTAAAAAACCAACCAACTTATATACATCCACCAGCTGAAAATCAATAAGCGAGGAATAACACATTGGGGTTGACACATACATCAAGTACAAAGAAAAAGGAGGCTAACCAGAGGGAAAGCGCACATACGTGCATGCACAATCAACCAAAGAAAGCCAAGAGGAGCATCGTGATGGACGGCGGTCTGCTGGGGGCGCAAGGAAGAATGGGCCGCCGCCGAAGATGGCCGTGCCCATGCGGTCTGGCCAGTCATAGATGATTCAGAGCCCTGCTCCTTCATAGCGACATTATCCAAGATACAGGCTGACACACTCACCCAGCTCGTGCACAAGAACTACGTATACTGCCTTGCTGGGCTCACGCCAAGAGAGAGAGAGAGAAGAAGAGAGATGATAAAGAAGACGAGGGATGCCACGTAGGCCCAAGTTGTTAGTGAGAGCAATGAATGATCCCGACCGGGATTGTGCTGGCAAACAGGTCTAGGGTTGGTTTAGGGTTGAAAACGACAGGGATTATAAAGGACAGGGTACAAACTTCAGGAATTTAGAGGTGAGGGATTTACGACGAGCTCTACAACCCCAAGGATTAAATTAGACTTCACTCAAAGGAAAGTGAGTCACACTTAAAAATAGCGAAAAAAGGAAGGCTAATGCGTAATTATTAAATACCATCCAACGGAAAGCAAACACAACTCGGTGTCCAAAGTCATTATTTTGATTCTCTAAGAGGAAAAGTAAGTGTGATATTGGAGCAATTTTTGCAACTCGGTGTGCCCATGGCGGTATTTTCACATATTTCTCTTTTAAGGTACGGGGGCCAGCGTGAATATATTTTGAAAGAGGGAAATCACATATCGTATCTTAAAGAGCACTGCAATTAACCCTTTCAGAGTCCAAAATAATTTTTTGGATCTTGTAAGAGAAAAGGCAAGCAAGACATTTTACTACGCCGAGGTGTGCCCACGTATTACTAGGACCAACACATCATATACAAGGTTTACAGAGAAACTATAAAAAATAAAGATTCCTTTAACATAATGGAAATAAGTTAATTTCCGCTCGGGCAGTGCGAAAAAAGCAAGCGTTGCCAGAAGGCATGGGTACAGCTTCTTGACCTTAACAATTCATGATCTGTACGATCACCCGTAGGTAGGCATGGGCATCCTGAAAAACCCTACCATCAATCAATCCATTGTTCCACACTAATTTTTTAATCTCCCGTTGCAACGCACGGGCATGTGTGCTAGTATATATATATATATATATATATATATATATATATATATATATATATATATATATATATATATATATATATATATATATATGAATAGTCAGAGCCTCTGCTTCATGGTTTCTAAAGAAATAGCAGTCCTGAGCCTCTTTACAAGTTGGGCATTCTCACTACGAACATCTGCTAAAGCGAGTTCATTCGGATCAAAGGAAAAGCAAGCTTCGATGAGCAGTCAGATAGCGAAACTAACCTCCCAGGGTGCGCTTCTCTTGAGCAAGGTGCTTCTCTTGTGCTTCTCAGCTTGGTATTTTCAGGAGTAGACATAATTGCAACACAAGCAGAAAAAGCAATAAAAATATTTTTGGTATTTTTAGCAAGCAAAGATGCAAGCAAATAAAAAGGTGAAAGGCAAGAAAAATAAAACAAATGAAAAGGAAGTTTGTCTGAAGGCACCTGATTTGGTAGATGTAGACTCCCCGACAACGGCACCAGAAATTCTTCTGATACTCCCGTAGGAGGTGTTGGATTTCCCCAAAGTGGAAGGGGGATGTAGCACACCAACAAATGTATTTCGCTCAGTTAAGAACCAAGATTTAATTGAACTAGTAGGAGTCTCCAAGCTAACAAGATAAAGAACACCTGCACACACAGAGAGAAACTAGATGCTTGCTCCCAACTTAGCAAGGGGGTTATCAATCGCCTTGTCTTACCAGTAACAAGATTAAATGTAACTTGATAGATAGTGGTATAGTAAAATGACAAATAACAAAAGAAAGTAAAAGAGCAAATTTTGTAGCAATAAGTACTAATGGAGAATGGATCCATGGGCCATAGATTCACTAGTGGCATCTCTCTCGAAAGCAGGTAGTGGCATGATAGACAAATTACTGTTGGGCAATTGACAGAAAAATAGCAAATTTATACTATGATCATTCATGGCATAATCTCATATATGCATTACATCTGTGATAAGTAGACTGTAATCCAACTGCATCTACTACTATTACCCCACCCCGAAGCCGCTATCCAGCATCCATCTCAAGGTATTAAGTTTATTAGAAACAGAGCAACGCAATAAGCAAGATGACATAATGTAGACAGAAAGAAATCTAGCAATAAGATTGAACCCCGTCGTTTTATCCTTAGTGGCAACCATACAAATACGTGTCTTGTCCCCGTTCTGTCCCTGAAATATAGATCACCATAAGATTGAACCCATTACAAAGCACCTCTCCCATTGAAGATATAGATCAATCAAACCTGCCCAAAGTAGATGGATAGATCGGAGATAAATGTAAAGCTATTTAATTATGCAGCAAATAAGCTTAAAAATATTCAATGATATTCAATGAACAATATGATCATAAATCCACAATTCATCGGATCTCAACAAACACACCACAGGAATTACATAAATAGTTGTCAGAGGAGAACATGGTATTGAAGATCCAAGAGAGAGAGAGAGAGAGAGAGAGAGAGAGAGAGAGAGAAATCCATCTAACTACCATGGACCTGTTATTCCTGAAGGAACCACTCACACATCATCATGGAGGCAACAAGGTTGATGAAGAAGCCTCCAGTGAAGGCTTCCCCCTCCAGCAGAGCTCCAGAATAGGGCTCCAGATGGAATCGCCGTGGAACAGAGACTTGCAGTGGCAATATTCCTTTTTTGATCGTGGTACGAGGGGTTTCGTGACCCGTAGTATTTATAGGCGGAAGAATTAGGTCAAGACGTGGCTTAGGGGCCCCACATGGACAAGTGGCGCGGCCACCCCTGTCCTCACCATTTGTCCATGTGGCTGGCTCGTGGGTCCCCTAGATGTCTCCTGAAGCTTCTAGGGTCCTTCTTGGTCCAGAAAAAATCATCAAAAATTGGCATTATTTGGACCTTCCTAGATATGGATTTCCTGTGAAATAAAAAACAAGAAGAAAACAGGAACTTGCACTAGGCACTAAACTAACAATTTAGTCAAAAAAATATAAAATGATAATAAAAATATTTAGAAATGATAATATAATAGCATTAAAAAATAAAAAATTATATATACGTTTGAGACGTATGAGTTCCTTCGTGTTAGTGCCATCCGTGTGAAGCAGGTCACACTAGGAGTTGGGTATTGGATATTTAATCATCTCATCAAAACTATATATATTTATTAGGACACAATGCAAGTTTTGGTGGGATTCCTACCCTCCGAAGACCCCGGAGCGGTATGGCGCCCCCATTTATAACCGTGCACTAATCATACACGCATCATGCACGATCAAAACGGTGACCCACGTTAATATCACAACACAACTCTACGACACAAATTTAAACATAAATCTTTATATGACAAGCCAGGTTCATGAGGACCCATAATACATCAATCAACAAAGAACATAAGTCTGGGTACAGACGAGTTAAACAAGTTTTGCCTTAAGAAGGCTGAGCAAAACAACGACACTAGATCAAAAAGGCGCATGCCTCCTGCCTGAGACCTCTGAACTACTCGTCGACGTCGGTCTCCACGTAGTAAGCACCATCGGGATAACCTGCATCTGAGGTGCTACCAGCTGTTGCAGCAACCGGGTTGAATGAAAAGAGTAGCAAAGCAACGGTGAGTACTCATCCAAAGTACTCGCAGGACTTACATCAAAACTATGCTAGATATGCATCGGTATCAAAGGAATGAGGTCATATCTTTCGACTAAACTGCAGAAATGCCAGGATAAAGGGGGAGAAGCTCAACTTAACGAAGACTAAAAACATCTTGCAGAAGAGAGGAGCGTATATGGAATCAACTTGTACATACATATAGCAACAATCTACCTAGAGATCCTTTCCTCGTCTCCCTGAGAGAAAGCGATCACCGGGTATTCCTATCTGTTATCTGTGTGTATTTTATCAAGTATCCGGT
The DNA here is from genome assembly GCA_039707655.1 of Elymus sibiricus. Taxonomy (NCBI): domain Eukaryota; kingdom Viridiplantae; phylum Streptophyta; class Magnoliopsida; order Poales; family Poaceae; genus Elymus; species Elymus sibiricus. The sequence continues at coordinate 89,216,096 of CM077676.1, forward strand.
TTTAGTTGGAAGAGGTTGGGATACAACTCCAAATTGTCCTGTTACCGTGGACATGGCTATTCGAATAGTTTAACTTACCTGCAGGGGTGCACCACATTTCCCGATACGCTCGATTACCTCTGGCCAGACACACTTTCCTGGGTAATGTCCGGCCTCGGACAATCGACATGCCGAAGTCCTACCTAGGCTCTCTAGAGAGGTCAACACGCCGGTCTACATCATAATTATGAAGGGGTCATTGGCCAATCACCCTAAGCACTCCTGCACTTTATGTGACTTGCCGGGGACCAAGCCCACCTCTGCATCATCAGTAGGCAGTACTACGCTCACCCCAACAATCAGCCCGCATCTCTGAAATATGACATCTGACAGAGCTTTCGGGAGGAACTGACGATGCTGAGGGGCCCATAACCATTATCCCGTGTGGCGGTTAGTGCGTGTATGCCAGTGGCAATCTCAGATCAACTACCCAAATCTCGTTAAGCGTGTTGTTATTAAATAACCGCGGACTCCGACCAGGGCCCAGGACCACCTCTCTCTGGATGGTCTCTTCCTGCCTTGTCGTTCCGCCACAGTGAATCACTCGCGGGTGCTCTCTGAGCCGACCGACTTTAGCATAACATGTATAGTGTAATTGTATAAGTATATCCGTGATCATCGCCCAAAGGGATCATGGTCCGATAGTATAGCATGGCAAACGGACAAGGGTATAAGGCCACTGATGGGACTCTAGCATACCTATACTAAGCATAGTAGGATAGCAGGTATTGTATCAACAACAATTAACAAAAATAGGCTATGCATCAGAATAGGGTCTACCGATAAGACACCAACTGAACCGACTCTCTAATGCAAGTAGTAGGGAGAAGGAATGGGCGATATCAAAATGATCAAGGGGGTTTGCTTGCATGTAAGCTTTGTTGAGAAGGACGGGTCGTCGACGGCGTAGTTGTACTCAGGGTCAACGACAGTCTTAGGGTCTACCGAAAAGAAAGTAGAGGAGGGGGAAACAAATAAACAACGGGCAGACAAATGCAACACAGATGCATGTCATGGCAATATGTGTTGATAATGTGCTCTAATGCATTACTACTTATTTTAAAATAAGAGGGAAAATATTTAGGAATATATTCCCAGCTCCAGATATTATTCGGTTAATTGATCCTCATGCAAAATGGCATGGTTCATTATGTTAGAATGGTTTGTAATGCATGCAAATGGCATATTCAGATTCGTTACATTTTTCTGATCAACTTTCATATATAAATTATTTTCATCTGAGTTATATATTATTTTATATGAATTTCCAAAGTTTATTTGATTTTCTGAAATTATTAATAATTTGAAATTAATTGGATAAATGCTAATGCACCCAGAAAGTGCACCCAACAGAGTGCTACAGAGGCTGACAAGTGAGGCCATTGAGCTGAGTCAACAGCCAGCAGTCAACAGATTGACTGGTCAAACCTGACCAGTGGGTCCAACTGGTTAGTGAGACAGTGAATGAAAGAGGTTTTATTTAAACTAGTTAATTAGCTTGGGCCCACCTGTCATACACTATAACTAAACTAATTTAGTTAATTAGATTAATTATCTAGGTGGGGCCTAGTGTCAGTGGGGGTTATTTATTCTAATTAGTGTTTAAGCTAATTAAATGACCGCCTGGACCCATGCTTCAGTGACCCAGGGGCCAGTGCAGTTAGTGGCTAACCGGCCTGGGTCCACCTGTTCGTGACTCAGCCGGAGCTCGGCCGGAGCGGTGCGCACCGGCGGCGAGGTCAGGCGCGGCGGAGGTGGTCGGAAAATGGTCTCCGGCGACCAAATTGCATGTTGTTTGTTGTGTTCAAAAGCTGGTGCTCGCGCACGTTCAGCGGAGCCAACGACAGCGGTTAGGGAGACCTAAATCGACGGCGGCGACGAGCTTGGCGGCGGCCGAAGCTCGGGGTTGGACGGTTTCGACACTACGGGGCACAGGAGGAGGATCTGGTGGTTGCCACAAGTTCCTGGGAGAACACTGAGCACGGTGTGGTGCTCGGACACGACGGATAGTGGCTCTAGTCGGGGTGGCGCCATTGCCGGCGGCAACGAGCTCTCGGGTGCTAGGAGCAACGAATCGAACAACAAGGAGAGAGGAAAGATGGGGGGCTCACTGCGGGGGCACAAGAGGGCCCGACGAGAGCTTAGGAGCAGCAGGGGCGCCTAAATCGAAGACGAATGCCGGCAGTACCCGAGGATGAGGGCGACGGCAATCCGGCGCTGCAGGGGCTTTGCGGTTGATCCCGTCCACATAGTCGACGTAGTCAACGACGGCGAAGCAGCTGGACACGGTCTGAGGCGCCGGGGAGCTCGGTGGGCGCGAGGGCGACGAAGGCCATGGCGACGGCGGTTCGGGTGCTTGCCGCGGGAAGGAGAAAACGACGCAGAGAGGGGAAAGTGGTGAGCTAGGGTTCATCGACGGGCACCAGGAGATCTTATGGAGCGCCGGGGCCTTTGGATGGCTGCCCCATGGCAGATCCAAGCCATGGAAGCCGCACGGGCCTCCTGTGCTTCTGGTGAACAGAGGTAGGGGATGACCCGGCTGGTGGGCTGGGCTGCACTGTGCACTTGTGGCCCAAGTACACAGTTTTTCTCTATTTTGCATTTTATTTTATAACCAATTAATTTTTGTTGAACATGAAATTTGGCACATAAATACTAGGCTATATATTGAAGTAGGCCACAAAGTTTCATGTGGTTTAGAAATATATGAATACTTGTTTATTTTGAAATGGCCCAATTAAAATGTTGTTGGTCTGTTTAAATGATGTTAGGGGCATTTTGGTAATTTAGGTGATGTTGTTTCCCTTAACATTACCACTTAATGATTATTTGCAATATCACCAACATTTTTGTTTCAGTATTTGGAGAAATAATATTTTTACTTGCAATTTAAATTTGAAAATGACTCTGGTTTTGATCAAGTGTCAATTAAGCTTAGCAAAACATGATGACATGTCATCATTAGGGTGAGATCATTGTAGCTTAATTACAGGGGTGTTACAAGCGGTCTAATCCTGACCTGTTTGACCGGCTAATCTACCCCTTTGACCGGCGTCGAACGACATTTGACCAATATACTTTCCACTTGGTTGTGCTAGGTTAGGCCATAGGAACATTGGAAAACCAAATTTGAGCCCAACTTATCACAAGATTCCCTCCGGGTTACTCGTGGTGTCAGTTTCCCCCTCTAAGTGTCGAACGTTCCTTCGGTGTTAGTGTCGTCTATGAAGCGGGTCACACTCGGGAGCTGGGTATTGGATATTTAAAAATCCCACCACAACTATATACATTTACTCGGACAAAATGCAAGTTTTGATGGAATTCCTACCCTCCGAAGACCCCGGAGCAGCCTAACCCTGACCCATTTGACCGGGTAATCTACCCCTTTGACCGATGTCGAACGACATTTGAGCAATGTACTTTCCACTTGTTTTTTCTAGGTTAGGCCATAGGAACTTTAGAAAACCAAGTTGGAGCCCAACTTATCACAAGATTCCCTCTGGGTTACCCGTGGTGGTAGTTTCCCCCTCTAAGTGTCGAACGTTCCTTCGGTCTTAGTACCGTCCGTGAAGCTGGTCACACCCGGGAGCTGGGTATTGGATATTTAACATACCACCACAACTATATACATTTAGTAGGACACAATGCAATTTTTGGTGGGATTCCTACCCTCCGAAGACCCTAGAGCGGCCTAACCCTCACCTGTTTAACTGGTTAATCTACCCCTTTGACCGGCGTCGACATTTGACCAATGTATGTTTCCACTTGGTTGTGCTAGGTTAGGCCATAGGTACATGGAAAACAAAGTTTGAGCCCAATTTATCACAAGATTCCCTCCGGGTTACCCATGGTGGCAGTTTCCTACTCTAAGTGCTGATGTTAGTGTCGTCCATGAAGCGGGCCACACTCGGTAGCTAGGGTATTGGCTATTTCAACATCCAACCACGCTTGTATACATATGTTAGGACACAATGCAAGTTTGGTAGGATCCCGAACCTCCGAAGACCGCACAACAACCTAACCCTGACCCGTTTGACCGGCGTCATCTAGCCCTTTGACCGGCATTGAACGACATTTCACTAATAGACTTTTCTACTTGGTTGTGTAGGGTTAGGCCATAGGAATGGAAAACCAAGTTTGAGCCCATGTTATCACAAGATTCCCTCCGGTTGACCCGAAGTGGGAGTTTCCCGCTCTAAGTGCAGAACATTCCGAAGTGGAAGCGCTTGTGTGTGAAAGTGCTCACACTCGGCACATGTGTATTGGATATTTTCACCCCAAACCACACTTACGCACATATGCGAGGGCCACAAGAAAGTTTGGAATGGATTACAACGCTCCGAAGCCTTGATTTGGGCGACACCCTAGCCCGTGGGCCCCGCGTGCTCTACCCCTTTGACCGTTTTCAGAAGGAGGGTGACCGATGGAATTTTCCTCTTGGTTATGTTGGGGCAAGTCATAGACACATGGAAAAACATATTCGGGCCCAAGATTCAAACATATTCCATCCGGTTTACCCGTGGTGGCAGTTTCCCCCTCTAAGTGACGAACCTCCGTGAGTGGCAACCCATGTGTAAAAGCATTATTTCTGTAATCCTTGAAACTTTCTGATGCAAATAAATAATTTGTCTCATTTGGCCAAGGAATTAAAAATATACAAAAAGTCAAAATAAGAGGGGGGTTTCTGCAAATTTGAAGCAAACTTGATTTTAGTTTGCTCAAATTTGAAAACATAGTATACCAACAGAATCCTTTCAAGATTCCGATCTAAAAACATATAAAATTGGTCAAAATCAATGCAAGTATGAATTACTTATGATTTTGACAAAAGTGCATGAGGTTGCATTTTTAACATATTCAAAAATATAAACAAAGTGTATATTCATAATGACTGAAAAATTCTACCTCAAATTGATATATAATTTGTATATGGTTAAGTTTAGATAAGTTATATTTGAATTAATAAAAGTCAAATTTCCAAAGATTTTTAAAAAACACAAAAGGATTTTAAATGAAAAATAATAGAGAAAAAACCTTTGCCGACGGCCGCCATTAGGGCCGTCAGCATATATATAACGGCGTCAGCGTAGCTCTAGTTATGCAGTCAGCATCGATAAAAAGTCGTCGGTATATCTTTTGCCGTCGGGAAATACGTCGATTCCCGTAGTGTTGCAAATACGGACAAGCTCTGCCAGAAACTTTTATTTTCGCGCATCTTGGGCCGCCCCGTACACCGGGACTAAAGACCACTCAAGACGATCCAATTTAGAACAAAGATGAAATTTGACACAATGATCACCATTTAATACATTTTTAACTGAAAGAGTCGTCATATTTATACCCACGAGAATACTACCTGACCTCCCTTGTGGTGGCAAACCAACCTGTGGTTGGATGGTTACGAGGACAGTGGTATCCCCAGCCCATCAGAGTACAAATCCTAAATTTGACATTGATGCTTGCATTATTCCTGGATTTATTTTAGGCTTCCGGCGATGTCCGTTCAGTGGGAGGAGACGTTCTCGTCGACTGCGAGGCATCGATGGTGACTTTGTAAAATCTCAAGATCCTATGTCGGCTCAGTCTCTTGGAGATGCTCATAGGGGTAAGGTGTGCGTACGTGTGTTCATAGGGGTGACTGTATACTTGTGTATGTGAGCGACGTCGATTGTACTGTATTAAAAAAACCTCCTTTGTGGTGGTAGGCAGTACCAATCAAAGTCTAACCCTCCAGATAAAAATTTCAAAAGAAGCCAAAAGATTAGACCTTCCAGTTTCACTAATGGCAGAGAAATCTAACTTAAAGTCTCTGATCGTCTCGTGAACAAACACATATTTTGCCGTGTTTCTAAAACCGTCGGTATTCCAAAGGGCGATGCTACGCGTCGGCCAGCGAATCTTTTAAAAAGATCCGCCGCCTCGACAGCTATTTGATCCGGCGTCATCCCGCGGCTAGCCTTTTTCTCATCATTGCAACAAAGTCAGTGTTGCAGAAACCTTTGCAACGAACCTTATGTTGCAGAAACATTTACAACAGAGGTTCTGTTGCATATTTTATTTCTTCTTAACATTTTTGCAACATGAGTGTTGTTGCGACACAGATGATGTTGCAAAATTATTTTTTCCGTCTTAACTTTTTCGCAACATGAGCGTTGTTGCAGAAGGACTTCTGCAACACAAACGATGTTGCAGAAAAATTGCCAAGGTGGCAGAGGCACACATCCAGTGGAGGAGGTCCTGGCTGGCCAGTCAAGGAGGAGAGGAGACTGAGGGAGGGAAGAAGGAGCCAAGGGGCAGTGGAGGTCCCCAGCAACGGCGGACGGCTGGGCTCGCTGGCGTTCATGCTTGGCTGTGAACGCAAGGAGAAAGAGAGGTGGAGAAGAAAGGGAGCGGGGTGCGGTGGCGGAGGTGGAGCTCGCCGGTGGCGGTGCTCCGGCGACCATCCGGACGATGCGGCGGGGGCGTGGAATGATTTGGGCGAGGTGGTGTCGTGGCTCCCGATCCAATCGGGATGGAAGACTCGGGGGTTCTGCAACATCTAGGGTGTTGCAATCAGGAGTTTTGCAACACCTACTGTGTTGCACTAAGATGTACGCTGTGCGTCGTACGATCGAACTCGGATCTGACGGCTACATGGGCGGCGGAACTCTACACGTGATCGGCCACCTGATTCTAATCATTTTCCTATTCCAAAACCTCCTCTTATTGTTTTCAAAACTGACATTTGTTTTTTTATCCTGATACTACGTGTTTTTGAAATGGGGGATTATCCCGGCCTCTGCATCAATCGATGCACACAGCGTTATTTATTGCAGAATTCAAGCGTTAAAGGTTTACAACTGAGTTCTCTTGTGCTAGTATTTTGTTAACCCGAGAGGATCTCATGCCGGTGTCGCCAGAGCAGCTCATGCCAGTCCCGCCTCTCTTTCTCAGATCACATGTTTCTGGTATGCATCAAGTCCTTGTGCCAGCGTTGGATCAAGTCGTCCCATGCATGAAGCATCTACCGTTCATGACATATTGCCCTGCCCTTCCATGAAGCATGAACACTACCTCCTGCTGCTGTGTGTGTATCCACTGCTTTGCCGCCGGCTCCCCTGCCCTGCCGCTGTCATGGTTGGACACAAGTAGCCAGGTAGGGAGCTGATCATATTTGGACGCTGATTACTTGCATTTGTTAATCTCAGGCCATGTTGGAGAGGAGGCCACAGCTGTGGAAACAGAAGCATCGTGGGAAGGCGTTCATGGCACTGATTTTCTTCCCGGTGGTCGTGCTCCTCAGCGGCAGTAGCCGAACGATGTCAGGCCTATCGACATCAGCGCTTATCCCTCCGGTGGAGCGTAACTTGCCGGTACGGCACCGGCCGATCATCGTCCAACGGGGCAATGTAAGTCTTTTCATTCTGCTCGACCGTGCTTTAGTTTGGAGTTTGGTAAGATAATCATAATTAGACTTCGACCTATGATCTTATGGTACAAAAAGAGTTGTTGGGTTTGCCAAACAGAATATCCTTTTATTAGGAATACGTCGTGAAGAGTGAACTAGATTATCCTCTTTCTATGGTAGGTCCAAAATACCAGTTTCTTTTGTAGAATGATAACCAAATTGGCAAAGTTTTCGTTTTCTTAGGTTGTATCTACTGTTGAGACCTATCGAAATCCTCTTGAATGTGATTGAATTTATAAAATCATCACACATAGCGAATACGCCTAATCATAAATTTTGTACCTCTTCTTTATGTCTCCAGAAGCTCCTTCAACATATCAACCCGATGGACAAGGAAGAGCTGGACATGGGAAGGAATGGCACGGCCCAATGGAGCAAAAGCAGAGTCCAGACCGTTGCCGATGTGGTCCGCTCAGATGTTGACAGGGGTAAAGCTTCTCTCTGTCTGAGCCCTCCTCCTTGATTCATGGATATTTTCCCTAATTTCTTCTTCAAAACCAGGTGACAAAGACGTGCAAATGAAGAATATCCTGGAGTCGAAGCCCATGGCCTTACAATTCCCTAGGTAATCGTTGCATCCAATCGAAATGTGTTGTTTTGCCCTTCTATGAGTGAAAAATAGATGTGTGTAACCTGTTTTTCGTTCCTTCTATGCAGTTCTGCTACAAAGCAGGGTATACCGGAGTTCTTCAAGGATGAATCTCTTGAGAGACCCAAGTTTGCTTCTCTCACAACGCCAGGATCCATGGACAGGAACAACTCAGGGCCTATTGCTGTTATCTTGCGACATATGATGGGCCAAAATGTGACATATGCTGTTCTTAATCACACGGATTATTTTGAGTTCATTCCATTGGAGGAATTCAACTCGGGGAGCAGTGACCATGTTAATTACTCAGAGACAGAGCCGAATGTGCTTATTGAAGTTCTAATAACTACCTTTGCAGGTACATTCTTTCTCTTAGAATTCTGATCCTTAGATTAATGGTAGAGTTTCACCCTGTGTCCTCCTTTAGGGCCTGTTCGGTTCAAGGGGTTTTAACGGGGATTGACAGGGATTGTGGGGGATTAAATCCCCTACAAGCCAAATTCCCCTCCAATCCTCTCCAAACCCCTCGGGAGGAGGTTGAACCGAACAAGGCCTTAGCTGTTGTCAACTGAGTCAGAAGTACCTAGTGGCTAGTAGTTCTCCAGTTATATTACTTCAACTGAAATACAAGTATGTTAGTCATGTACCTGCAAGCTGGTGGAGCTGTTATAGAGCACAAGAACCCAAAGACACATTGACGTGCATACATCAATGTTCTGTATATTAAGCGGCACAACCAATTAAACCGCTTTCATAAATTTATTTAGCTAGTACTCCCTCCGACAGAGCGAGTACATATCTGTAACAAGCAACGTCGGACATACTTTCACGGGTAAATAGTACTCCCTCTGTTCCACAATATAAGCCGTTTTACCAAGCTAAACTAGCTTGCTAAAATGCCTTATATTGTGGAACAGAGGAAGTAGCATTTGGTGTACAGAATTAGTCACTATCTCTGAAACTACAAGCCCTTTTTGGCTATGTTGCTGTAGGCCTATACTTGTTCGTTTTATTGCACTATGCATTCTGATTGTTTTTTAGAGCATTTTTATGGTACCCTATACTATTAGGGAAAGAGAGCAGTATAGATCTAATCTCACCGTTGATTTCTTAAGGGTAGTTTAGACCCTAATTAATTAATTATCACATAACTCTTCGTTTGTATCTAGAATCTTTCATCGCTGTCGAGAGGAAACGCCGCCGCCGGGCAACCTCACATCCCGCCGTCGCCCCAAGCAACCAAGCTCCACCTCAAGTCCTCAACCCCGATGCGCCGTAACCCATATTGCACCCCAACCAGCCGTCCAACTGCCCTCATCCGCTCTCGCTGCTGTCGCTGCCGCTGCGTTAGTTCGCTCCCTCCATCTAGCTCTCGCCATGCCTTGTGGACCTTCAGGGTCGCACACCCATGACCTTCCGGCAGGCCCTGAACGGCTGAACGTCCGCTGCCTTGTTATGGATTAGAAGTTCAGTGATCCATGCTTGGCTGTGCGTAGTCTGATCTTAGAAACTGAGTGACGTTAAAACTTTCTTCAGATGCTAACTGCAGCTGCTAGGGAATAACCGAGCCATCACTGAAATTGCCAACAACTTGAACTAATACACAATTAAAACATGAATTTGCATTGGATAGGGTCAACTCTACGAAGATGAACATAAAACCATCCGTGACATTGAGCGCCTGTCGCCTACGTCCTGCTGCCTGGGAGCCATGACGGGGATGACGTATTTCTGTATGGCCTTCTAGTCGACGGCGGCAAGCTCGTCGGTGGTGTCTAATGGTTTCGCCACCACCGCCATGAACCAGGCCAGGCCACGATGAGCAGCCTAAGCCAGTGCCTCACATACGAGTATACGACCTGTCGAGCGCCTGGTCCACGAGCTGGCCGAGGAAGGGATGGAAGATGGGCCCGCGGAGGAAGAGGATGCATGCGCGGCTACGGAACCAGATGAAAGCGAGAACGGGTGGGTCGCCTCAATCCGTTTGACAAGCTGAAAATTAATCTTCCCAAATTACCCTCAAATCACATATACCGCTCGCGTTGAACAGTGCATGCTGTACTGCTAACTCAATTCGAGTAGTATACATCTCTTTGGGACGTTGGATCTTCAGAAGTGGACGGTCAGTATTCATTACAGGGTACCGTAAAAGAGCTCGTTTTTTAAGAACAAGAAAGATCATTGAATCCTTTCTATATGTATGTATGCAGCTGGGATAATTATGTGGTTGATATCTACAACGATGAACATCAAGCCGGTGATCTCTAGATGCTTGGGCAAGGATGTACGCATTCTGATTGCTGTTGCTGTTGTGCTCGCGTCTTCCACGCATGTGCGGTCTGCTCCTGAAGATATTCCACCTGTCGAGGCCAGAGTTTTCGGTGAAGGAGGGGATTCATACGAGCCATTTCTCAATGTTATGCACACGTTGCTAGAAGCAAACACAGAACCTGATGAATACGGCCACTATTTTCTTCCTCAAGAGAAGCAGCCAGGACCACCAGCTTGGTGGATCAGTGTCGAGGTGAAAGGTGAAGATATTGGACGCAGTGCCCTCCTGTATTTCAGATCAGATACAATATACCTCGTTGGATTTATGAATGGATATGGAACGCTATACTGCACGGATGATGCAAAAGATATGTTTCCACAGGGCTGCACCCCGTTGGGTTTCACAGGCAAATATCATGATCTCACAGGTCGAGAAGACAGAAAGGTTGATCTTAGTCTATTTCTGCAAAAAGTGCTTTTAGGAAGGATAGCGGCCCAATATGCAGCAGATATTCTTGTGGAGTACGGGGTTACCATAAAGGAGCCGGAACTTGCTAAGAGAGCCTTGCTTGTCTACACTCTTATGATCCCAGAGGCGCTACGATTTAAGCCCATCGGGAATCAAATCAAGCAAAGTTGGTCACAGCCAATGACCCTAACACCGGAGCAATCCAACATGGTCTTTGGGTGGCAGGATATGTCTATATTATTGTGTCGTGGGGACGATACAAACGAGGAAAATCCAAAATGGACTAGAGGGAACGAAAGGCTCAAGAAAGCTAACATAAAAAATCGACAGGATATTATCAATACACTGGATTTTGTGAAATACGAGAAACAGTGCAAGAAATTCAGGAAGGAGAAGAAGAAAATTCCATAGTATTCTCGGTTCGTCGATTTCCTAATGGAGTAAGATAAATTACTCGCTTGATTACCTGTTTGTTCATTGTGGTATGTGTTTGACCTGTTAGATATACTCTCATATTATATATTTTTCAGCAAACTTGGCATTGTAATAAGGAACCTCTTTGATATACTGATGGATACTATGAATGCTTTCTTATTTACAATGTGAAACTTGTTAGTTTGATGAATTCCTCGGATGTACTATGTTGGAATTAACCACGAGGTAGTGGTCTCGTGTCCGGCTTGTACACGTTGACAGTCACCTAATAGTAGTAAGATTAGATGTCCTAACCATAGGTTAGCTTGTCGTAGTCCTAACTATTATATATAGCTAGTTATACCGACGTATGTCAGAATTTGTGACGCGGTCCGCGCCAGCTTGATGAAGTGAAGGCGCGGCGATGCCGGTACGCCCACCCCACTCAAACCACGGGGAGAAAATGTTGTCTTGGTGACGATTTGGCCTTCGCGATGCCGAACTCTTTTAGAGCCGACCTGAAAGAAGATCTCAAATTGGCCCTTGATTAATTATTGTCTTTTTTATGGATATGGTTGTTACCATTTCAACTTAATTAAACTTCAGCATGAATCAGTCACCAGTATTACGAGTCACTGACATGGTGGAACCTTCAAGTAACGGGAGCAACCGAAAAAAAAGTCAGCGAGAATCGATCACCAGTATTATGAGTCACTGACATGGTGGAACCACCGGCTAGACCTGCACCACGCAACCTTCAGGTAACGGGGCAACCCAAAAAAAGTCGGCTAGAAGTGGTCACAAGTGTTATGAGTCATGGTGGAACCACCGGCTAGACCTGCATTGCGCAACCTTCAAGTAACGGGAGCAACCAACAAAAAAGTCGGCTAGAAGCGATCACGAGTATTACGAGTCACTGACATGGTGGAACCACCGGCACTAGTGCAGAATCGGCCTATAGTGCCGGTTCGTAAGGGCCTTTAGTCCCGGTTCAGGAACCGGCACTAAAGGGTGGGGACTAAAGGCCCCCCCCCCTTTAGTCCCGGTTCAACACGGCCCGGGGCTAAAGGCCCACCACGTGGCACGAGCCGGCGCCGGGGGCTGGGGGACCTTTAGTCCCGGTTGGTAACACCAACCGGGACTAAAAGTATTTCATTTAATTCTGGGTTTATGAATTATGGTTTATTTTTCCTTTTAATTTTGTGTTTTTCATTTAATTCTTTTTCATTTCAAACATATTTTACGCTACTACATACTGTACACGTTATGCATATATATATAAATAGAATTTCTCATACGACCATTCACATACACACATATATATACAATTTGGTATATACAATTTCTCCTACAATTTGCGGATCATTACATGCAGGCATTACAGCTTGTAATGGTATTCTCCTTTGGGATCTATGACCTGGTCGAGCAAAAATCCCGCTATTTTCTCTTGAATTGCTCGTATACGATCCGTTGGTAGGAGCTTGCCCCGCATCTCCGACAGCTTTAAAGAAGGAGATCAAGATGAATATATTAGTTGTGTGTATATATATTAGATCATGATAAAAAAATTGTGGATAGTGTTCTGGCAAACGTACCCAAAGTTGTCTTTCAGATTTTTCCATTTCGAACGTCATCATGCGAATGGTCTCGCAAACGTAGTATGCGCATAAATTATTCCCCGGCGCTTGGCTCAGCCACTTTACGAAAATAAAATTCAATCAGATAATAATTAATCAAGCATGATAATGGTATTGAAACTAGAATTAATCAAGCTAGCTAGTACTCCCTCCGTCCGAAAAAGCTTGTCCCAAACTTGTGCCTCAAATGGATGTATCTAGCATGGTGCTAGATACATCCATTTGAGAGACAAGCTTTTTCGGACGGAGGGAGTACTACTTAATTACCTTGGGTCGCACCCATTTCAGCTGTTGTTTCCATTCGCCGTTGACCTCTTTGATGAACTTTTGCCAAGCCCTGCCCGCCGGCAAAGAAAATGAATAAAGGAGTTATTAATTAGTTGATATCAGGAAATGAACTAAAGAGGCCGACATAGTGCGATAATGATTGAAATTACCTGTCGACCATCCCCTTCACGATTTCGTAGTCGGATGGGTCTTTATATAGTGAGTCCAGTACTTGAACTTTTCCCTTGTCAACTTCAATGATTAACAAGATCCAGTGGAAACTGCATGCGCACATGTTTGTATAATTAAGCGGGCATGTGCATAACTCATCAACTACACTTATTAACATCTAGTAAGCAAAAATAGAATTTGTAGTACAAGATATAGTAACACTCACCCGAAGTTGTAAGGAAGTAGTATTTCTGGTTGGGTGTTTAGTCGCTTCAAAAACTCTAGAAAGCTGATCTCTGTGTTGTTTCTCGACCATTCAATTGACCATGTCTTTTGATTAATCGTATTTGGGTCAATGAACCCAATGCCATAGCGTCTAGCTTTTTTCATTTCATACATCTTCATTCTGCATAATACCACAGAAAAGAATATAGTGAGGATAATTACAGGTAATGAACGAGCACAGCTAGCTAGAGACTTAAATTACAGAAAGAAATCACTTACAGACAATAGCAACTGACGATAGATTTGTCGAGTGCGTCTTGATTGAATAACTAAAACAACTCTTCAAACTCAACCCACAAATCTTTTGCATGGAAGTAATGCTCTTCCTTGACTTTCACCATGAGGGACTCTCGATCGGTCTTTGCTGCTTCTATCATGTACCACTTATGCAAATTGTACATTCTCGTTGGTAGAAGCGGGACCTGCTCAGGCTTGACCAGAGGTTGGCCGCGGATATATTTCCATCTTAGTTCCTCCTCTTTAAACACAGGGAGTTCCTCGGTGCCTAGGAGTTGTTCAACAGTGAGACTGGCCTCTTTAGACTGCCTTTTATGATCTCATGCCTGGAGCTATATGGGGAAGCATTGATAGAATGTTGGATGATAAAGCAATCGAGAACAAGGTATGCGACTATAGATCAAATGTGATTTTTTTTCTTAATTTATTTCCTTATGAGTTTCTGTGTGACTAACAACCTGAAGTTGTTTCCTGCGCTTGAACTTAAATCACTTACAGAAACGGAAAAGGGAACGGAGCCATTTATCTCAAGATATTACTCTTTGTTGTACACCTACAAGGCTACAACTACTCTGAAGCGAGAAGTTGATGTTATGGTTTCAAGGGATCAAGCTCTATGTAGTGTTACTCTGTCTATAGTTCTTATATGAAGTGCATGAAACCCGATGGGAACAAGCTCCTAGGATTGTTTGAGTTGTTACTCCTTTAGACCCATTCCTTTTCATTGTGTTCTTTGGAGATGCTTGTGAGGATTTTTTGCCATGAGTTGCTTCTGAGTTTATTGTGAATTCATAGAGTGGTTATTAATATTTCACAGAAATATCGTTCTCATACTTGAAAGCTGACCTTGCCTCTGACTTTTGATCCCTATTTCCGAAAAAAGAAAACAGCTCTAGAATGCTCTAGATTTTCTTCGGTGCAGCAAAGCGCGCTAAACACTTCTAGTTAAAGATGAGTCCATAGTTGTTTCACTCGTTTCGTATGTAGCCATTAATGTTAAAACATCATCGCAGTTATTTTTTTGTCTAATCTCTGCCCCGTCCACCATCACATGCAATTAATTAGTTAGACAATTAAGCATGTGAAATAGCCATGTATTAATTTATGAAAACTATCATCGATCGTTAGACGGGAGGATCACGTTAATTATAGAGAGTATCATTCTTTGGACCAGAGGATCATTTTAATTATGAAAAGTAGTATCAAGCATTGGACGGGAGGATCAAGTTTATTATGGAAAATATAATTGAGTGTTGCACGAAAGGATCCTATTATTATTATTAAAGGGGTCAGGGTCGAACCATGGTTTGGCTTCGTTCGGCACCATTTGAGGTCTTAGATATTGTCTTACGGGATTGTAATCCCTAATTATGAGTAGTAAAAGAGTTATTTCGCAACAAAAAAGGGGGTACATCGCCTTCACCTTCCATCTGATTTTTTTCTCCCACGTTTTCCATCCCTTTGGTTTCTGTTGGTTTTTTTTTTGGTTTTTGGCAACCCCAACTGATGGCTCACAAAATAAAACCAACATAAATATATTAATTTGAAATAATCTAAATCAAATTGATACTTTCTCAAAACCTCATCCTGCATTAACTCAATCAAATCAAATCAATCTTACCAAAATCTCAACTAAATCAAAACTTTTCTTGCCATTTAAATGTTATCAAAACTGATGTAAGGTATATGTCTACAAGATGGATGTTGAACCAATAGAGTACACGACTGTTGCTACACACGGGCAATTTGCTAGTATAATATGAAATGGAGGATTGTTTCTCCTCGTTCGTCATTAGAATTGGCCCTAGAGTTGATGAAAATTACCCACCATGCCACCCGTAAACACGGTCCCACGTACACTTGGGCTCCTTGAACAACACCCTCTCGAGCCACATCGTTGTATTGGGGCCTCGACCCACCAACACGTGTGTGACCTCTCCTCCTCACTTCGCTTTCTCCTCCCTGCCAATATGACAACACCCAACCCAGCTCTTCCCATAGCTGGCCCGCTCTCTCCCTCCTCCTGGCCAACATATGCAGATAACTTCTACTTGGTCTACCACATAAGCAATGCCGACGAGCACTGTCCGAAATTTTTGAGGTTCCTCAATGATGCAAGCGTCAAATTCGTTAGTGTTACCATTGAAAACGACAAGAGGGTCATAGGACGGCCAAGCCTGCATGCGGCCGACCATTTCGACCTGTAGAAAAAAGTCAACGCGCCCTCCGTCCGACCTTCACTCCTAACCCTGACAGGAGACATGATTCATCACTCGTACCATGAGCAGGAGAAACCTCAGTTTTCGTTTCTTCGAGTGTGGGAGCGAAAGAAAATAGACGAATATCACATCAAGTAGACATCATTAGATGCGTATATTTGTTTCCATGTCTATAAGCGGTGGATAGAGCGCCAGCGCCGAGAACCCAAGACATGCGAAGATTCATTGAGGAGAAGGAAGAGGGGCGAAGACGAAGACGGCGGCGACAATGAGTGAGGTGGCGACGTGTCATTTCCCATACCGCTTTTCAGCATTAGTTGAATCATTTAATATTTCTTAGGGTTCATCATGTAATTAGTTGGTACAACTCGTATGTTCAAGTTTGTCATGCTATTCGTGTCGTACTACTTAAAGAATGTTTATTATGAATTATCTAAAAAATGATTGGAGAGTTGTATGGTGGTGGATTGAGGGAGTGCCCCACCGGGTGCTGCGTTTATAGGCTAGCGCGTGCCCCATTAAGGAGGCAATTGCAGAGGCGGCAGGTGGCCCACTGGAGTCGGTCAAAGGGCGAGTCTCCCGACGGCGTGGGAGATCTCTCAGCTTTAAAAGCTCATCGTTTCGCATGAGGAAGAAGGTGAAATTTCCCTCCCGCGCTGGATCCTGGGGTACGAAACATTCATTGGATGTTTACGCTGACTAATCATACATATTTTCAAACGGCAAACATATTTAATTTTTGGACTAGTGGAATAGTAACTATGACGATAATAAATACCACAAACCATGATACACCATCATATGTTATTCCGAGGTGCGAAATATTAATTTCATAGCAACAAAGCCTAGTTTCTGTACACCAAATGTTACCTCGCAGGAGATGAACGATGCTGGTAGGCTGACCCGACCTCATCCGCGCATGTTCAGGATTTCTAAAAAAAATCGTGTTTCAAATATTTTGTTTAGAATTTCAAAAAATGTT
The DNA here is from genome assembly GCA_039707655.1 of Elymus sibiricus. Taxonomy (NCBI): domain Eukaryota; kingdom Viridiplantae; phylum Streptophyta; class Magnoliopsida; order Poales; family Poaceae; genus Elymus; species Elymus sibiricus. The sequence continues at coordinate 89,233,123 of CM077676.1, forward strand.
CCCTTTTAAAAATTGATCATAAATTCAAAAAATGTTCATAATTGAAAAAAATAACTCATTTTCTTAATTTTTTCGTAAATTCAAAAAATATTCAGAATTTTTCAGAAAATGACCGCATCTTCAAAAAAGGTTTGTGTTTTGAAAAAAGTTCAAAATCCAAAATTTGTTCACGGTTTTATTTTTTCCGTTTTTTGAAAAATGTTGGAATTTTTAGAAAAAGGTTCACTTTTTCAAAAAAATCATGTTTTTTAAATGTTCACACTTTAAAAAATATATTTTCCCCATGTTTTTCAATAATGAATATAAAAGGAAAAAAGATCACTACAGTAGTCGATTGGCCACAATAGCGAGGTCGCTAAGGCCGACTATTCGCCACAAAACGCGGCACATAGGAGCGGGAGCCCCTATAGGGCGCCTTCAGCGCCGGTTTGAGGCACTGGCGCCTACGCGCGCGCGAAGTGGGCCGGCCCAGGTCGCCTCGTTCGCTAGTCCGGCACGTCGCCTCTTCGCTCGTCCCGCAGGTCGCTCGTTCGCTCCATCGCGGTTGACCGGTCAACCGTTGGCTTTTGAAAAATAAAGAAAAAAATCCAAAAAAAAGGAAAAATCGTGAATTCAAAAATGTTCACGAATTTTTAATAAAAGTTCACAAACACCTAAAATAGTTCACGAATTGTAGAAAAAGTTCATCGAACTTGAAAAAAGTTCATCAATTTGAAAAAAAGTTCATTGAATTTGAAGAAAAATTCACTGATTTTGAAAAAAGTTCATCGGTTTTGAAAAAATTCACCAACTTTGAAAAAAGTTCATCGAATTTGAAAAAAGTTCACCGAATTTGAAAAATAGTTCACCAAAATTGAAAAAGTTCACCGGTTTTTTTTAAACACCGATTTTGAAAAAAAATCATCGAATTAGAAAAATGTTCATCAAATTTGAAAAGAAGTTCATCGAATTTTAAAAATAAATCTCAGCTAGCTGAGTTCTAGGTGCTCCCATTTAATTAAGGACTCTGAAATATGCCGAACGTTATAATTATAAGGTTAGATTATCGAATTATTCTTCATGCATGTAACGGTCGTGCGAGCGGATATCTTCGATTTATTTTTTATTTTGCATGTAAAGCAGCTCTACTAATTTGCATGTGATGTCTCCAACCGAATTTAACTGTGTCCATGCATATAAAAACAAAAGAGTGACATCAGCAAAGATTTCATCAAAATTAAAATTTTAAAATGTTTTGTAGCTCAAAGTGTCGGTCCGATTGAAAAATCATTTTCACATAAAAGATTCGTCGCGATGAGACCTTCGAAACTAGATCCCATGTTGATATGTTCCGACGACTTTTTTTTCGAGTCAAAAGTTACCAAGCCCAGACTAAGTAAGTTATCAGGTACATAAGTTACCATCTTGTTTATATAGAAATTCCGAGGCATAAAAATGGTCCTCCAACCTTCTCCCTACGTGCAAATGAATTAGAGGGCAGAAAAGCTGATGTCATTCTAGATTCCCTCTATTTGAAAATTTAAAATATTTTATAGCTCAAACCGTCAGTCCGAGCGAAAAATCGTTTTCACATAAAAAAAATCCGTCGCAACGAGAGCTTCGAAACTAGATCCGATGTTGGATGTTCCAACGACTTTTTTGCGGTCAGAAAGTAACCACGCTAACCAGTATCCTAAAAAGGCAAGTTCAGAACTAAATTACCTGCTAACCAATCAGAATGATTTTTCCAGTCTGGCAAGGACACAAAAAAAATTAGCACTAACAAACCAAAATTGAACTGTTCTTCCATTTGTTAGGTCTGACATATCATATGGTGTTTCCTTGAAAACATTTTGACATTTTTTTCTTGTTCCCCATGGTCTGCAATCTATACACAACAAAGAAAATAATGAAGTTTAGCTATGGGCCAGCTTTGTTGAACGGTAAAAGCTAGCGATAAAAAAATGTATACTTGAGAATCGTCATACATGTTCTCCAAAAGCAGTTTGACCACACAAGCAGCTCAAAGCTGCAATATTGCAGCACCAGGTGTGGCTCTGGTAGAGTGGAGTAGTTAGTGCACATGAAAAATGTGTAGTTCATGCACATGAAAAAATGAAAAATAGTTTGCCCGGTAACAGCGGTGCAGCAGCAACAGAAACAAAAGATAAGCATGTGCATGTCATATTAATGAATATATATTTGGATAGTAGTAGCATTATTAACGTTTGTGCGGATGAACATCAGCCAAGAGATACAGGGTAGTCAATTGTCTTCCAATTGAGGGCTTGAGGCTAGCCCATTATCACTGGTTCCTGGTTACCTGAGCACCATGCAGCAGCTGTACAGGTGTGAACAGTTACTGGTACCAATCTCTGCATAGATTGATAAGAACAAGGCACTCTTCCACAAATATTTACTCCTTCCGTCCGGGTTTATTAGGCATAAGAGCATCATAAGCATGGCCGTCTTTATAAGGCATTGCTTTAGAAACCTACATGCATGCATGCATTTCATTGGTTGTAGGGGGAGGCATTGTTGCTAGTCTCATGGCTGAATAATAAATACACTGCATGCATGCTTTTTCATTAGCTGCATGTGACAGTTGGCATGTGAGAGGGTGCATTGAGAGTGAGATGAAAGGATTAATGTGAGCAAATTAATATGTGCCTTGGTCAAAGAGAAGTGGTCTCCGGGTCCAATAAACCTGGACGGAGGGAGTAACACTTTGTGATTCCTAACGCATTTTTTGTGAATAACCCCATAGCTCTAGACATCTCCATTCACTTATATTGCCTAGTTGCTCGCGATTGTGATTCTATTAAATGGCATTCTGATCCCATAATTGTGACCGGCTTGGTATGTGTGATTTGGTCAAAAGAGGCAACTATTCAAAAAAAGAGCAGTAACCAATAAATGATTAACTAACCCTAGAAAAATAAATTAACCAGGATTTTCGAAGAATGCAAGCACGAACTGCATAATCGTCAAACCCAGATGTTATTTGAAAGAGAGCAATAGAGAATTGGATGGAAGAATCAGCTAGATCTTAAAGTGAGCAAAGCGGTTACGGGTCGAGATATGGTTGACTTGTCGTGTCGCCCTGGGGAGGGACGCAAGGATCGAAGGAAGGCTGGCGATGGCATTACGGTTGACTTGTCGTGTCGCCCTGGGAAGGGACGCAAGGATCGAAGTATGATCCATTTCTTCACGGGGTTAGAGTTATCTAGCATTTTCTATAGCGTGACCCTAGTGCATGTGAACGGGTCGAGATAAAGTTCACTAAGGTCTCGACCTTCATTGGCATTTTTCAATGAGCCGAAAAGTTACATGCACACAGCCAAATAGTTGTGGTTTGTATCTCCTCATCTCTAAAGCACAATGCAGGCCATCAAACAACATGCATAATCTGATCACTAATGCAATGCACGCAACCAAACTACATATAGAAACATGATTTTTAGTCTATATTTGCTCAGTTAGGCTTAGGCCATGTTGAGTCACACATGCAAAGGGGGCGCAGACAACTAAACACGTCCTTAGGCATTTTTGTGCTGGCAGCACATGCCAGTCAGTCAACAGTAGCACACAGGGTTTTTTTTTTTTTTGAGGGTTGAGCCGAAGTGTACACTGAAACATTTGTCGAGGGCTGTTCCAAAATGAAATTGGCTTCAATCCAAGCAGTATCCAAAAGTCACGGGCACGACCAATAAATTGGTAAGGCCAGCGTTGGTATCCATCCAAAAGCAAACAGACCCCTGCGTGAATGCATGCTGCGGTGCAGCGATAGGGTGGACAGGACGCGGGCCAGCTCAGATCCCTAGTGCATGTGAATGACCGGGATAATGCTCGGCCTCCATTGCCATTTTTCTGTGAAGCTCCCTCTGAAAAAAGTTCCTCGTAGCATTTCTCGGAAGCAGCCACGAGTTTGATCCACACACGGGTGGAAAATCCAAGCTACTACATAGACGGCAACCAACGAAATGGCACCGGCATTAATTAGCTGTGCAATCTACATCTACTACATAGACCGACGGGCTCCCGCCTGAGCAACCCGCACCACAAGAACGAGCTAATGGAGATCGAGCTCTGGCTGACATGGGCGACGCTCGCGGTCGTCTCGGTCTCGCTCCTCTACCTCCTGGCCAGCCCCACACGCCGTGCCGGCACGGGGGCCGGGTGGATTCCGCCGGGCCCCACGCCGCTCCCGGTCGTCGGCAACCTGCTCTGCCTCCGCCGCGGCAACCTCCACCACACCCTCGCGCGCCTCGCGCGCGCCCACGGCCCCGTCATGACGCTCAAGCTCGGCCTCACCACCGCCGTGGTCGTGTCCTCGCGCGACGGGGCCCGGGAGGCGTTCACCAGGCACGACCGGCGCCTGGCCGCGCGAGCCATCCCGGACGCCACGCGCGCGTTCGGCTTCGCCGACCGGTCCATGGTGTGGCTGCCCAGCTCCGACCCGCTGTGGAAGAGCCTGCGCGGCATCGCGGCCGCCCACGCCTTCTCCCCGCGCGCCCTTGCCGCGGCGCGCGGCGTTCGTGAGCGCAAGGTGCGCGACATGCTGAGCTACTTCCGCGGCCGCGCCGGGAGCGAGGTGGACGTCGGCCAGGCCTTGTACGCTGGCGTGCTCAACCTCGTGTCGAGCGCGCTCTGCTCCGTCGACGTGGTCGACATGGGCGCCGCCGAGTCTGGGCAGGGCGTGCGGGAGCTCGTCGAGGACCTCATCGCGGTGATCGCCAAGCCCAACATCTCCGACCTCGTCCCTTTCCTCCGACGGCTCGACTTGCAAGGGTGGCGCCGCTGGTCGGCGATACGGATCGAGAAAATCTTCCGCATATTGGACGGCATAATCGACCGTCGTATGGCATTGGCAGCTGCCGCTGCCAACACCTCCACGGAGGAGAAGCACGGTGACTTCCTGGACGTGCTCCTCGAGCTCTTCTCCACGGGCAAGATCGCCCGCGACAGCCTGACGGCCATACTGTTCGACCTCTTCACAGCCGGGAGCGACACCATGGCGCTCACCATCGAGTGGGCAATGGCCGAGCTGCTCCGGAACCCAGGCGTCATGGCAAAGGTCCGCGCGGAGATAGACGACGCTCTCGGCGGCAAGGAGACCATCGGCGAGACCGACGCGGCGGGCCTGCCGTACCTCCAGGCCGTGGTGAAGGAGGCCATGCGGCTGCACCCGGTGGCACCGATACTGCTGCCCCACCGGGCCGTGGAGGAAGGCGTGGAGGTTAGCGGCTACTTCGTGCCCAAGGGGTCAACGGTCATCTTCAACGCATGGGCGATAATGCGGGACCCGGCGGCGTGGGAGAGGCCCGACGAGTTCGCGCCGGAGAGGTTCCTCCGCGTGGCGGACCAGGTGGTGGACTCCCGGGGCAAGGCGTTCGAGTTCATCCCGTTCGGGTCCGGCCGGAGGCTGTGCCCCGGCGTGCCGATGGCGGAGCGCGTCGTGCCGTTCATCCTGGCCTCGCTGCTGCACGCTTTCGAGTGGCGGCTGCCGGACGGCGTGTCGGCCGAGGAGCTGGACGTGAGCGAGAGGTTCACCACCGCCAACGTGATGGCTGTCCCGCTCAAGGCCGTGCCCGTCGTGGTCACCTAATTAATGGACGTCACAGCATGAAAGTACACGTCACAGTCTTTCTTGATGCTACGCCTACATAGAGGAAGTTACGTGTTTCACGTAATTACCAACGTGGATGATCATGATTGGAGAAGGGGGAGAAAGGGGCCTCACCCACGCCTGAAATTCAAGGGGGCTGAGAAGTACTCCCTCCGTCTCAAAAATATAAAGTTAGTACAAAGTTGAAGGCGGCTGCTACCCATCATCCGGATGATGGCAGCGAATAGTAAGCCGCCTCGCTGGCCGTTGGATTACACGTTTGCCAGCCGCATGATTAGTCGCCTAGTTTTTTCGATCGCGTGAGTCGTGAGTCCCGTGAGGTGCGTTCACGCCTACGTTCACACCTCACGTGGGCATCGCAACTAGCTTACTGGCTACGTTGGCTAACTATAGATCCCGGCTAGTTTGTTCGCTAGGTCCTGACAGGTTCTTCCAGTGGACTAGCTAGTTCGCTGGCTAGGTTGGCTAACAAGTACTACTAGTAGTACTATGTGTTAGCTAGGTTGCTGGCTAGCTTACTTTTACATTATTGCAGCAAACTCAAGAGTAGCCATGTATAAAACACATGCAACAACAACAAAAAAGTCTGCATATAGAGACAAAATCTATCTCCACTGCAAGAAATACATTGAGAAATGAACGCAACACATACAACATGAAAAGACAATGGATTAATCTAGTCTTACAACCAGAATATATATGATTGTTGTGGCATCGCTAGGCGTGAGCTGCGGTCCACGGAAGAAAAAAAGCCCGCACTACACGGGAATTCCCACTACACGTCGGCCGACTGATCTTTTGCAAAGATTGGCCGGGTCACGAGTCGTTGGATCAACATGATTGAGCGGCCCAACGTAGCGACTCTCCTTGCAGCACGACGCATGTTGCGACACAACTTGTAACATGACACATGTTGCGAAGACCTTTGCAACATGGGGTAAATAGAACCCCCACGACCGCCTCTTCGCAGCAAGCACGACCGACCACAGTTGCGATCGGTGTTGCGTTGCTCCTTCGCAACATCTCCTCTGTTGCGCTCATAATTATTTAACATCATCGATGTTGCAATGTGGCATCACTATGCCATCGCAACGTCACCCTTGTTGTGCTCATCATTTGCAACATCATCAATGTTGCAGTCATTGTGACATGGCATCACTGTCGTTGCAGCAACATCGCCGCCATCACAACACCACGCCATCGCAACGTCGCCTCTGTTGCGCTCGTCTTTATGCAACTGCGGTGCTGCGGTGAGGGTCATCCTTGGGAGAAGCCACGCCGGTCATTGGAGCCCCTCTATTCGTCCCGAGCAAGATGTAGACGCAACACCTCCACTCCACCGAGCGCCTACCTCCTCGCAGCAACTGCAACTCTAGTTGCAACGGAGCGTTCTAGTAGTACCAAGTAGTTTCATGCTAGCCGCACGCATGTCGAGCTGTGGAGCAAACACATGCTCCTCTGCACACATGTTGCGCTCATGTTGCAATCACTCTCTTGATTTAGTTGGTCTGCAACACAGCTCGTGTTTCACTCGGCTGTCTTGCAACACGGCCCACATTGCAAAGCACGTGTGTGTGTGTGTGTGTGTGTGTGTGTGTGTGTGTGTGTGTGTCTGTGTGGGTGTGTGTGTTGGAGGGTTGTTGTGCGCCACATGATCAAAGACTGACCAAAACGGCCGCGGAGGTGGTTAACGCGCGTCCAGTTATTAACCGATTGAGAGTTTCCTAAAAATAAAATCATCAAGAACAACACAGTCCGTCGCAGCATGTCGCCCCCGTGTGTTAGCAGAAAAATACACACAAGTTTGCAATTTTTTCCCCAAAAAAACATGTTTTGACGGCTAATAGTGGTCTCTTCTTTTTCAGCCTTGTCTTATATATTGAGTTAATGGCTGGTGTCATTTGATGTTCTGCAGTAACCGGAAAGGAGGGAGTATTTGGTGTCATTTGAGGTGGTACTAGTACTATCACAGGAGAAAAGTACTTTGCAGCACGCACCATAGTTTGCATTAGGATCATACAAGCATCCCAAAAGTATGCAGTCAAACTCAGTAAAATAAAATGGCCAGTGCTACAAATCAACCGGCTGATGCCAGGAAGATTTAAGCCGCCTTGCTGGCTGTTTGATCAGCCCCACCACACCGTCGGATCTCTCCTGTCAGCTGGTTTGAATGGTCAACGCCCACACAATCTCTTCCTCACATCGCACAACAGCCCCCTTCTCTCCTTCGATCTTGCAGCACCCGCAACTAGCCGCCGAGCACTGCATCGGAGCCCAGGTAGCCAGCGGCGATGCTTCACTGCAGCGACAACATCGGTGCGGCAGCGCTCCATCGCAGCACCGACGCCGCCGGCGATGCTCCATTGAAACACAGGACGCTCCGATGATGCTTCAGTGCAACCCCGGCGGCCACCGGCGAAGCTCCATTGCAGCAGTGGTGGCCCCCCGCGAAGCTCATTGCAGCATTGGACGGCTCTCGACGGAGCTTCATTGCAACACCGGTTGCCCCCTGGCGAAGCTCCATCGGCGGCGACACTTCATTGCAACCCCAGCGGAGCTTCAACGATCCGGCGGTGCTTCATTGCATCTCCAGCGGTCCCGGCGATGTCCCACTGCAGCGATGTGGCCTGGCGGAGCTCCATGGTAGCATCGGCGACTCGCGGCGGTGTTGCCGGCTCACACGCCCTTCCAGCAGTGATGGCGTCGTGGTTGGAGTTGCCTTTGTAGCACCCTGGCAGCGGCACCCCTCCCCCTCTTTTCAGCACCGGCAGCGCTGCACCGACAAAAAGCTCGGCCGGTGACGCTCGGCAACACGGACCTCATCAACGGCCGTAGTGTTGAGCACGCCGACGCCTCGCAGTATCAATCGACACCGGTGATGTCAGCCGTATGCTTCACTGCAGCGCCACCGCCGGCGCAGCGGTGCTCCATCGCAGCACCCCGACGGCCGCCGCATGCTTCATTGTAGCGCCATCGCAGCACCCCGACAACCGCCGCAGGCTTCACTGCAGTGCCACCACCGACACGGCGGTGCTCCATCGCAGCACCTAGACGACCGCCGCAAGCTTCACTACAGCGCCACCACCGACGCGGCGGTGCTCCATCGCAGCTCTGGCTGCCCGTCATAGCTCCTCTGCAGGTGGCTTCACTGCAGCAGTCCCCTCTGCAGCAGTGAGATCCACGAGCATCGGTGGGACGGCGAGACGCGAGCTGTCGGAGCGGAGAAGCGCTGGGTGCGAGATCCACGAGCAAAGGGAGGTATGGGATGAAGCAGAGAATAAAAAACATGTGGCTCTCGTGTGAAAAGATAAGGAGAAGTGGAGAGCGGTGCGTGGGGCCAGCGTGACGCGTGTCGAGCGGAGGGAGCGGTTTACGCGAGCAAGAAATCATCCGGCTGGAAACAAACGTTTCCCAAATAAAAAACAAGAAATAGGTGGGAGTGGAGGTCAGATGGGAGAGAGAGAGAGCAGCGGTTGGGTGCGGCCGCGTGCAGATGTCCACATGCAGAGTAACACTGGGGTGCACGCGTTCTAAACAGCAGCAGTCCCATGTGGACACGTGGTTGGCTACGAAGGCGGCGGATCTGTGCGAGTAATCAACCGGCTTAAAACAAACGTTTTCCAAAGTTAAATCACTTATTTTGGGACGAAGAGAGTATTTAGGAAGTTCACGTAAAACCTTTCGTAACTTTATGTGGATATAGTATTATCGATCTTTCTTCATCAAGATTTCGTGATGGGATTACTCGTCTGTCTTAAGTACATGTCAACATAACATTTTATCTTATTCTTATCTTGTGGGATAAGATTATCATTAGTAGTTTTTTGTGGTTTAAATTTTCCAACTATCCATGCAGCATGCTGCCATGCACTTTAGCTACATTTCAGTCAGCTGACTTTTTACTTTAGGGTCAGTCGATTTTCTGGTTGTTGGATGTTGCTTTTAGATTTGTGCTGTTTTTGTTTTTTCTGTTTTGCAGTTGGGCCTGGTGGAATCGACTGAATGTTGTTTTGGGTTAGTCGAAACTGCTCTTGGGGTCGTTATTCCTCGCGGGCGCCCATTTTCTTTCGCCCGTTAACAGGCTGGCAGCCCAGACCGGCGGGGGATGCCGAGCGTCGACTCTGCTTTCTTATCTCCTCGCTTCTCGCAACCTGTCAGCCACTTTCCCCTCGCCGCTTCAGTCTCTGCTCTCCCTCCGTGTCCTCTGCTCTTCCTCCCTAGAGCTAGGGTTCGTCGAGTTCATCCTCTGTTGTCTCTTCATCTTAGCTTATGTTAGATCTGCTCTGGTTTCTGAACAGTCTAAGGTGCTTCTTTTTTATGTTTATCTTGCTGTTGTGTTTTCAGGATTTCCATCTCGAAGATTTCCGTTCTTCAGAGATCTGCTGTTGCTGCATCTGCTCTTTCCCAGGTATTTTTCTTTTTCTTGAATCTTCTTTTTGTAATGTATTTTGTTGCTAGTAAGAGTAGTATGGTTTGGGTTTGTTGTAGTGTGTTTCTCTGTTCTTCAGATTTGCTCCAATGTTTGCTAGGTTAGGTTCTTTTGTTTTTGTGGTAGAACGAGTAGATGGTTAGGGTTCTTGTTTATCATGACCGGGTCATGGTTTTTGTATTCTTCAGATTTGCCCTATTTTTTGTCTGGTTAGGGTTTATTCAGATTAGTGTGTTTAGGGTTCTTGGTCTATCATGCTTCGATTAGGCTGTTTTTGTAGTGTTTAGATTCGCTCTAATCTTTGACTGGTTAGGTCCTCTTCAGATTTGCTCTAATTTGTGTTTTTTAAGGGTTATTTGGTTTATCTTTTGCTTTGTATGTCTTGAAAGGTCAAATCTTTTGTGTGTATATTGCTAATCTAATGCTATTTCCTAGGTTGTGCGATATTAGGTTTTTAACTATCCTTATTTCTTAGCTTTTTAGTATGCTGATGCTTTGTAGTTTTGGTTTCTGTATTTAAAGATATGTATGCCGTTAAATTCCCTTTTTATATTTGCTTTAGGCTGCTTCAGTAATTTAGGTAGACTTTTTAGGTTTATAGTTTTATCTGCTTTAGTACTGTGTGTGCAAATTTAATATAACAGATATACAGTTAAGTGTATGCCTAATGATGTATTAGTACTATTTTCAAGTTCTTTAGTGTTGTATTAGTACTGTTTTCAAGTTCTTTAGTGGTGCATTGAGATTGTTATGTTCATAACAAATGCCTCTGATTTTTTTATAGTTAAGTGATAATGCCTAGTGATGCATGAGTTGAGTATTCAAGCTTTTTAGTGATGTATGTTTTGTTTCTTGAATTTTTGCAGTAATAGCATGCTGATGTGCTATTATAAGATCTGAATTTTTTGTTTATCTGCATGATATAATTCCACTTTTTGCTATTGAGCAATGTATGCAAGTTTAGTTTCATGATTATGCAATTTCTCTAGTTATAATCATGAATTATAGGAAGTTTCTTCACTTTTTTGAAGATTTATGCATGTAGTAGGAATTAATTATTGATTTTTCTTTTTCATGTCCATTATAGTCTGTACTATAATTAAAATGTTTTTTAATGTTTTATAGTTACTCTAGGTTGTTCAATTTTTCTTATCCCCTGTTGGCAAATTAGATAAATTTTCCTTTTTATTTAAGCTTTTTGTTTTTTTGCTGTGTAGCTATGGTTTGCCCCGTATGTCGTTGTCCAGGTGCTCCGTTCCCCCCATTTGTGGCCCCTGAAGTAGTCCCTGAAGTGTTTGATGTTGTGCTTGATGAGGATTGCTTCAGGCGGATGGTAAGTTGTATTAATCATTTCTTTATAGCTTTATTTTTTTGTAGATATCAAGGCTATTATGAAACTTGTGTATTTTAGGGGTTGTTCCAATCTCATGTCTAGTTTGTTTTTTGTTTCTAGTTGTATTAATCAATTCTTTTTTATAGGTTGACTTTTTTGCATGATCTAAAATAGTTGATATTGATCAATTCATGCATTTTTGAGTTATAATGATGAATGTAATGAGGTTCTTTCCATTCCATATAGCTTGAATTGTTTTGTAGATATAAATGTATCTGCTTCCAATAAGAACACAAAAAATTCATGTATGTATCACTATGGCTAATATAAAAGTTGCATTTGAAAAATGTGTGCAAGTTTAGTATTTTGAGAATGCAATTTTTTATTCTTATAATCTTTTGAATTTATGAGTTATGTTTTTGATGTGCTTATAGCTGTACTTATACTACAATCTTTGATGTGTTTTTGATGTGCTTATAATTCTTTTTATGTTTCTAGTTTTTTCCCTGCATTGATTTCTTCTTTGTTTTTACCAGTATATCCCCTGCAACGTGAGAGGTTTCCTAGCTGATTACATTGAGGAGCAGAGGAATGCTACCAGTATGCTGTAGTACAAGAGGGTTGAGCCTGCTCTGCTCACTTTTGAGAGCAGGACTTACCATGCCGTGCTTAAGCATGGAGCACATTACTCCAAGTTCTGTGGTAGTGCTTGGTTTGAATTCACTCATGACTACGCTCTTCGTGCTGGAGATCATGTGGTGTTCACTTTGGATCACAATGTTTTTGATTTGAATGTAGATACTTACCGCGCTGGAGAAAGGCTGCTTCCCATGCCTTGTGTTGGTAAGTTTATTGCTTTTTTTCTTAATGTTTTTATTTTTATCTGTTGCTACTTTTGGTTTTGTGTTGATTCTTTTTATAGGTTTGTAATACTATTTGCTTTCTTTATTTTGTAGTTTTTGAAAAACTGTCTGACATAAAGTACCAGCTTGTTTGCTCTGCTATACTCCCTTGGGGCTTGGAGTTCAACTATCATGACAACATGTTTTTTGTGCGGTCTCTTTTTCGCACAAATTTCCTGCAATGTCGGCCGTATGTTCATGTCATGACTACTACCAACACAACCAAGTATATCATGGTTAGCAAGCTCTAAATCTTTAATTTTGTTATTATCTGACAATTTCATGCGTTTTAATCACTTTTGTCTTATAGTTTACTTGTTCAGTGTTTTCCTTGTCATAAATTATCAAATTTGTAGGCAAGTAAACTTTTATCTGTATAAATTAGAGCTATAAACACAATACAATCAAGTTTTAGTTTTGGGTGTTTTTTGCTGAATTTACTTGATTCATTTATCTTCATATTGTACTGAATTTTTCATAGGTCATATTATCATATCTTTTTTTGTTTAATACCTATGTGCATTTGTATTCTGTATGAACCATGTCTCTGTATATTATCTAAATATAGCAGTAATGTCTTAATTTTTTTTGCAGTAATTCATTTGTGTGCAAGTTTCATGCAAGTCTAGTATAATTAAGAGTATATCTAATTCTTTTTCCTTCTTTTTAACTTTTTTCTAGAAAATCCCCAAGTCTGTTGTTTCTACATTGAAGCCCTTTCTTGATGTGCCAATGAGTGCCAAAGTCATGTTTGAAGCTCTGAAAGAGGGTCTGCATGTCATCACGCCATCATCATACACTCTGTGTAAGCAAGATGGGAGGATGATCCTTGAGATGGTTTCTTTCAATGAGTTTATTTCAGCAGCTTCTTTTGTCAAGGACAATGTCGTCCTCATAACTTTCAAGGAGCAGAATGACCGTCCAGTTTCAATCGTCTTCCAGCAACTTATGTAGGATGCAAGCGCCAGTGCAGCTTATGTAGAACCGATTTTGCGAGTGACAGCAGTTTGGGGATCTTTATGCAAGTGCCAGTGTTGGAGTTTTTGCTAGATATTATGAGCACTTTCTATGCTAGTTATATGTAATTATGTCAAATTCATGTTCAGTAATGTCCGGAACTTACTAACTTACGTTATGGTATGATCTATGTTTAATGTCTTGAGTTTTATGCCAGATGTTGACTTCAATCCTGAGTTTGTGTTCTTAGTTTTACTTACAATTATTATGCATGCATTTTGTTGTTTCTTATTTGTCGCTTTATAAATTATTTTATCTTTGTTATTTTTGGGTGGTCAACTTTATTTTTGAATGATCTTTTGTTATAGATCAATTCAAATGTTGATTCAATGCCACCCTACAATGTTTTTTGATATATTAATTTTTATAGTATAAGAGTTCTTTTCTATATTTTTTTTTGTTTTTGATTGGTCAACTGTTGTTGTTGATTGATCATTTTGGCTGCTCAAGTTCTTCTATTATTAAAGTTTTATTAATTTGTTTTAAAAAATTTGCAATATGGAAAAGGGAAAATATTTCATATAGATTATTTTTTTCAAAGACGCATGTGTTTATGCTGCATCTGTATCCAAGCGTTATTTTAAATTCCCCTCTACTCCCGTCCCTCTATTCTTTCCTTTTGAAATGTGCCCCTTTCATTGACCTGCTTTGAGATTCGTACTTTATTATCTTATTAAGTCGAGTGCATTCTTTTTTTGTTGAACAAGTCGTGCCTTATCTGCATGCTGACGTCACAGCAATTTCAAAATCCCCTGCCCTTTCTTTCCTTGTCTGTGATTCAGGGCAGTTCCTCCTCTTCCCCGACCGCTTCCCCCTCTACCCCGAGTGCTCGCTCCTCTACCCCCAGAGCTTCCTCATCTTACCCATCAAGACCACCGTCTCTGGGAGTCCTCGTCTCGCAGTTCGCGATCTGGTCAGATCCAGATACAACGACGCTTGTTGTGCGGCTTCCCCAGGTTCGTTTTGCTACTGATTTTCTTCCCGAGATGGACTGCTCGCCTGTTTTTTTTCCGAAACCCTAGGAATTGTTGTGATCCGTTGCAAATTAGTCTCATGTACTCATGAATTGACATCGCTTTAGGTACTTCTGTAACCGTGAGCTAGTGATTTCAGGGTTCATCCCCGCAGCTGCCTTTTGTTCAGGCGATATTACACCCTAGATGCATGAAAATCGTCACCTGAATGCTGTTTTTATCTGTGATTTTAGCCATTTGTGATTGAGTTATTTTTTTATGCTATGAACCACTGATTTTTAGGGTTCATTTGAATTAGTTTGCTTCTGTTTAATGAAGCATGATAGCTAGGTAAATGCAGTGTTGTGACCTATATTTTTGTTGTAGATGCAATTTAAATGAGTTAGCTGATTGTGGATTGGAGAGTTAGCATGAGTTAGCTGATTTGTGTTCAGCCAGTATTAGAGATAAACTGTGTTCACCTAAATACATTGTGTGTATTGCATTTTCATGCTCTTCATTGTAGTTTTCACGCAGTCATCCAGTGACTTTCGAAGGGTTGATTCCTTCAACTAGGTCATTTTCACGTTATCCATGTTTTCATAAGTTGTTGCAGTTCGTGTTTTCGTCCAATTTGTTTTATAGTACAGTTCAAGTTCGAGGTGCAGACATTTTTGATAGTTTTATTGATGATGTCTATAGTTTTATTTTATTTATACATTACCTCATTTTGATTCTGTTGCAGTTTTAAATCCATTAAGTTTGTATCAGCATGTAACACTTGTTGATGCATTTTTTTTATTAGAACTTGTTGTTCCTTGGAGTACACACAGCCAGATCCATGTTCTTCTAAGGTTCCTACTCCCCGTCGCCCCAGTCTGCCAGTTCTCCTTGTAAGTTTTGTTTTGATTGCACTGCTTTTCCTATGATTAATTCGTTTCATGCGTGTTTTCGAATCCCTAGGAATTGAAGAGATATGTTTTGAAATTGTACACCCGTATTAATGAATTCTGCACCTTCAAGGTACTATGCACCGCTAGAACAATTGATTTGTTGGTTGTTTACCGGTAGATTCGTTTTGTCTCGTTATTCTCCCGTGTTCCAGTGATGAATTTGTTGTTCATGTTTTGCAAACCATAGGAATTTAGATGTGATGTGATCGGGTTTGTACTTGTGTTGGCCAGAAACTTGTTGATTTTAGGGATTCATTCTTCAGAATGGCCTGTCTTCAGATGCAGTTAGACCCTATATGAGTAATTTGTGATCTGGATGCATAATTTACGTGCTTGTACACATTAGAACAAACGTTTTTATGTTTTGATTGCTGCACTTGCGTTGTCTACATGTCTTTATGGGCTTATCCAGTGGCCTTGTCTACAACTCCATATAGAAATAACTTGTTGTCTCATGTGTGTTTGTGTATTTGATTTTCGATTTTTGTTTGTATGTGTTCTTGACTCGAATCTTTGTTCCTTTTGACAAGTTGTCTCCATGAAAATATATGTAAATGATGCCTTTGTTTCATAATTGTTGCAGTTCATGTATTTGCAGCAATTTCTTTCATGAGACAGTTCAAGTTCAAGCTAATTTTTAATTTTTTGGCCATTTATATTGATGATGCCAACATTTACATTTAGATTAGTTCGCTCGATACTTCTTTCAGGTTCAGAGATTATTTTGAACATCTTGGTGTCTATTTTTTTTCCAGATAATGGCGAGTGATATTAATGATTTGGACGATAGCGAAGATCTGTACCACGATGATGATTTAGATGGATCATTTGTTTATGAAAGTGAATTCCAAGATGGGCGTACTCAGTTGCTAAATGTACCATTCTGTGACTTAAAACTCTCATTTTCTAGTATATTATTCTCCTGTTTTTCAAGTTTTTAATTAGGCCATTTGCATTTCTGTCCCTAACTTGAACCACCTACTCATATATGCCCCTAATTTCGAAGCCTGCTCAAATTTGCCCCTCTGCCGTTATGTGCACTTATAGAAATGCCCTTCTGTGCTGTTACCGTCCGGTCAAAGGGCTTTGACCGTCCTGAAAAAAATAGCAAAAAAAATCTAAAAAATCTAAAATTTTGTGAGATCGAAGATACTCATGTGCGCAAGGTGCGTGCAAATTTTCGTGCTGTTTGGACATTCCAGGAGCTCGTGGCGAGGAAAAACAGTAAATCTGTACGATTGTGAACAGTAAATTTGAAATAAAATAGCAAGAAAATTCAAAAAAATATGATTTTTTTTGGCATCAAAGAGGCTTGGGTGCACAACGTGCTTGCAAGTTTTTGTGATCAAATGACATGCGAGGAGCTCTAGCAAAAAAAAAAATAGTCATTTTTTTCGAAAGTTTTTTCCCGAGCCAAATTTTGTTTTTTTCTCCACGAGCTCCTACAATGTCCAAACACAACAAAAATTTGCACGCACCTTGCGGACCCGAGCCTCTTTGATGCCAAAAATTTTCATATTTTTTTGAATTTTCTTGCTATTTTTTTGAATTTACTGTTCATAGGCATACATATTTACTGTTTTTCCATTGCCACGAGCTCCTGGAATGTCCAAACAGCACAAAAATTTGCACGCAGCTTGCGAACCTGAGTATCTTTGATCCCACAAAATTTCAGATTTTTTAGATTTCTTTTGCTATTTTTTTCAGGACGGTCAAAGCCCTTTGACCTGACGGTAACTACACAGAAGGGCATTTCTATAAGTGCACATAACGACAGAGGGGCAAATTTGAGCAGGCTTCGAAATTAGGGGCAATTATGAGTAATGGGTTCCAGTTAGGGACACAGATGTAAAAGACCCTTTTTAATTTGTTCATGTTTACCCAGGTTGGTGGTGGAGATCCTCAGTTTGACGTAGAAAATTTTCTGAACAATCTACGCTATTTGGTACACTTTCTCCTCTGTTCTGTTGATTTTCCATAATTCTTGATTGCTTTTTACCTTTGTCAAGCTAATAATCTTGCATCAATATTTTTAATTTTCAACGCAGTTTTACTCATCTAATGGGAATGGCCAATCGTCTCAGAATACTTGCGTAAGTGTTATTTCCCAGTTTTATTTTTTTAGTAGTTTTATTCGAATTTTATTTGAATATGAATGTATTGCCTTGTGTAAGAAATTCATTTTTAATCACCTTGTTCTTCAGAATTATGTCACTGCCTGCAGCACCAACACTTGCATGTTCGTTCTGCATGTCACTGGTGTAGCTTATAATGATATAGGACATTTTTTGTTACATCTTTGTTGTGCAATTCAACTGAAAATTGATGTTAATTTATTTATAAATTAGGTTTGGTTGTTCATTTTTTAAAACTATTTTTTCACTTTTGCCAATGATGTTCCATTGTTTATTCATTTATTTTGTTCTCAGCATGCCCCACTTCCTCTAAAGAAAGCAACTAGCAGGTGTAATCATGGATATTTTTACTGATCTTCTTAAGAAAATCCCTCCGAGAAGAAAAGACGTTGTTACAGACTATGGCTTCGCGTTTCTTCTTGATTTTGAGTGTACGTGTGTTCCTAGAGGATTTGCCCATTGGATTGCAGGCAGAGTGAATCCTCCTACTGGTGATATAGTTCTGGATGGCAAGGTCATTCCTATGAGTCCAGAATCCTTTCACCTTCTGTTTGGACTTCCATTAGGTGGCAGGAAAGTCTTATTCGACACTGACATAACAAAAGCTGCTTTTCTGAATCTCATTGGTGAACCTACATTGCCTTCAATCAAGTGGTTTGGGTCAAAAATGCTTAAGCCTGAGCTCTCTGACATTGAATTCATGAGGTGTTTTCTTGTAGTCGCCTTTGCAACGGTTTTGTGTCCTAACTCAAACATCTACCCCAGCACGAAATATCTAGGAATTCTTATTGATCCTGCGGAAGCTAGGCACTACGATTTGTCAAAATTTGTCTTCGATTGGTTAATGGCATACATAAGGAAGTATCAGAAAGAGGCCAAAAAACCCACAAAAGAAGATGGATTCACTACTTTGGGCGGTTGCATTTATGGCCTCGGTGTAAGTTCAGTCACTTGCATTTTGCCTGTATTACTTCATGTCCATTTTTGTTTCAACACGTTTGCCTGCTTGAAGATTTAGAAATTTTGCCTTGCCTTTGTGTATATCTTCAGTGTTACTACTTGGACTTTCTGGACTTTGGTTTACGTCGAGTGCCTCCTGGTCTCCCTAGAGTTAAGGCATGGAAGAATTCATTAGTGAAAGAGTTTGCTAATCTGGATTGCAAAGGTCCAAGGGATTATGGCCTGCGTCCTGTAAGTTTTCAATCTTTTCTAAAATTATATCAATATCTCATGATGATGATTTTTTTGTTATGTTGATGGTTTTTCTTCAATGTGATTTTAGGTTAAGAACATTTCTGAAACTGTTTATTCAATGGGATGTGTTGGGTGTTGTGATGTGCATCAAGATTCTTCCCATGAAAGTATGAAGTTTAGATCAGCTCTTGACAAGACTATTGGTGGCTTACTTCCTAGCTCGGTATTGCTCTTGTTTAATTCTTTTTTTATTCTTATTCTTACTTTCTTCTTGTATGCAGGTTTTAAATCATGTCTCTGTAATTTTTGTAGGTGAAAGACCAGTTATCTTTGTTAGCTCGACGTTTCCGTCAAACTGCTGATGAGAAAGCTATTGATGGTGCTCAGAACATGCTCCTAGATTCCTTGAATTGTATTGTTCTTGCTACTGAGACAGGTTATGAAGCGAATGATTCTGATACAAATTCTAGACGAGATCCAAATAATAATCTAGCTAACAGTGAAAACTCTGCGCAGAAAAGTGCTGGTATTTTCTTTGTTTCGATTCAATTTCTGTTATCCATTGTAAATCCTTTTGCTGTTTTGTCTTATAGTGTAATTTTATTTATGTTTTTCCTGCAGAAATGAATGGAAATTCTCTAATTATTCATGGGTCTCCAATTGTTAATCGCTCTCCAAAAGCATGTAATGCAAATGTAGATTTGCATGATACTGTAGGTGTGTTTTCTAGTGCTATTTTCATTTTCTTTTTGTAGTATTATATCCTTTAATTCCTTCTGCACTTTTTCATTTCTTAAGGTTCAGCTTCGGCTAGGAAAAGGAGACTTCCTTCAGTTACAAATGAAGATGATATTTTCTGTTCAAATCCTAAAGCTAATAAAATCCCAAGAGTTGAGTCTTTTCATCAAAATTTGCCTGTAAGTTTATTTTTGACTTTTTTAGTTCATTTCAGGAATTCAATTTCTTTCTGCAATTTTTTTCATTAATTTTTAATTAGGTTGATTTTTTTACTGAAATCGTCTTCAATTTTCTGTAGGAACAAGGAAGGAAGTTAGACTTCAATAATGTTGAGAAACAACTTGAGTCTGTTTCTGAACTGATGAAAAAGCTTATTCCTCCTAAGTCTATGTCTGTCACTGAATCTGCTGATAAGTGCAAAAGCATGAGTTTCAACCATCTTGTTAATACAAATGGTCCAGTTGGAAACAATTCAAAAGTATCACAGGAGACGTTGAACAAGTTTATGAGTATTAAGAAGAAGTCATTTTCTCCTGAGAAACTTCGCTTGAAATCAAGTATAGTTGTTACTTTTCATGTTTGTGTTAGTGCATGTATTTTTTTAATTGATAGTTGTGTGAGTTTTGTATGTTTGACTGTGATGTCTTATCATTTTTTTAGGTCAAGATGTTGTCAATTCATCTAAAAAAAGTCTTCATGAACAAACTGTGCTGTCCAGTCAAGGTCAATTCCAATTGCGTGATCAGGTGTGTTGCATTTGCACGGTCATGCTAGTCTTTTGTGCTACTGAATTGGAGAGTATCAAACTGTTGTTGGTTTCCATATTTGTTGCTCATACATAGTGTTGCAATTTCTTATATCAGTTATGTGCAATTTTTGACTTCAATCAAATAATTAATAGTTAAAAATGTCAAACCTTAAGTGGGTGGTTGTTAAAGTCAAGCTTCCTACTGTAAAATTGCACACAATTTCTTATGTACTGTATCTACTTTTTTATCAATCTTTCATGCAAGTGTAAGTACTGGTTATGTTTGTTGTAACAGGGTTCACAATATCAAACTCCAATTCATATGAAAACATTGCTTTTCACTCCTGTGTCTTCTCCTTCAACATTCCATGGAGTTACTCAGGTTTACATTTTTGATATCTTGTTTTATATTCATATTTTAATTTCCTCCCATTTTCTTTCTTCAGCATGTATATTGGTTTAATGTTTTTTTGCTTGTATGTTGCAGAATTCTGATTGTATTCCGAGGTCCGGGTCAAGGGCAAGACCCGGGTTCCACAATGAGGTTCTAGGTGAAACATCACAACCATCTATTCCTGTCACAAAGGTTTCATATTCTTTTCTCATCCTTTTTTTTTCGCATCAGATATATTATCTAGTATTTTATTGTTCCGTTTGTTCACTTCGACATCAGTAGTAATTTGTTGTTTCGCTTGTTGTTGTCAGATTGATTTGGAATCTGCTAGATGGAATAGCCCTGTGAACTCTCCTGATGTCGAAATCATATCTAAAATGAAGAAACGTGATAGATCCAACAATTTCAAAAGTAATTCTGATAACATTTTCATTGAGAAGATCAATAATCCTGGTGCTAGCAATTCAGGAAGAGAAGTGAACAGATATGGTCCAAAAAGGATAGTAAATCCTAGTAGGTACAATGCTTCTCCTTATGTGAACGAGAAATCTACAAGATATCCAGTAACAACTAGAATGATACATTTGCATGATGCTATTGTCAAGCTGTCACTTGATGAAAATTTCAAATAGTAAGTTTGCCCTTGATTATGCATTTTCAACTCTTTTTCCGTTTTCAGATATTGTATCTTTCTTGTTTAAAATGTTGTTTTTCACTCACAACTTTTGTATTTTGTTCCTTTTCGTGTGTAGTAAAACATGCATTGACTATGGCAAGGTTACACTGACATTTTTTTTCATTCGGGATTTCTTTTGCAAATAAAGGTCTTGTCGACACATACACTATCAATGCTTGGTGTCAAAAATTGTCATTGGATAACAAACCAAAGGACTCAAAAGTTCATCATTTTTTTCATCTTATATCCGTGAGTACCTTCATATTTATTGTTTTGTTTTATGTTTTTATTAATTGTTGATGTATTAGGTTATGCATATGCACTTGTATGTGTTACTGAGTGTAATGTTTTTTATTACAGGAACACGTACTGAATATGGACTCTTATGATACTCAGGAGTTGTATGATCAAAAGTCAAAAATGGTTCAAAGATGTTTTCAGCTTGCACGTGGCGCTAGAGCCATCCATACATGTGATGAGGTCAGTCTACAATTATAGTGTTCAATGAGGAACTGTATGACATCAATGTTGTGCAAATTTTTGTATATGTTGCTAATGTTATCTTGTGTTTAGATATTTTTTATCATGCTTATTCTTATGTTTATTCATTGGTTCATGCCCTAATTTTAGCATACCTACTAGTAATGCTTTGATGTTTTTTATTCAAGTTATGGCCATGTTTATCTTTTTTTGCTTATGCATTCTTTGTGCAATTTATGCTTTTCACTCTTGTAAACCCATCTCTTCCGTTTGTGCAAGCTTTGATTATACAAAATGCGTACACAAATTAGTTGTTAATTACCTTTTGTCGTCATTAATGGTTGATTGGGTAATAATGATATAATGTTTTCTTTTTATTTTTTCTGTCGTTAATACTGCGCAACTTTTGAATCTATATTGTGCACTTTTGTATTCGTTATTTTCATTGATTTTTCATTTATATCTTCTGTTTGGTACTTTGCAGGTCCACTTACCAACTCTAGTTAGGAGGCATTGGTTTGATTTTGTTGTTCTCTTTCAGCATGAAATGTTTGTTATACTAGATTCAGCTTATGATGAACAGAGTGATTTTCACAAGCATGTGTTGAACATTCTGGTAAATGTTTGAAATTATTTGAATTTCTATCTTGATGCGCATTCAAAGTTCATTTAAATTTGGTTTTATTCATGTCTTTTTCATGTAATTTCGCAGATTCCAAATTTCAAAAGAGTTTGGAACATGTATGGATCGAAACAAATCCTAAACTGGAGGTCATGGAGTGTGCAATTTATTGATGTACCTAAGAAAAGAAATGAGTAAGCTTGAGTAGTTTTGGCTGACTTATTTTGCTATTTCTTTTTTCTGTTGTGTCTTGATTTTATCAAGTAAATTAGTAAGACTATGAAGTTTGAGCCTTATTCGTTGTTATTTTTTTAGGTTTGATTGTGGTATCCATACATCATTATATTTGAAGCATTGGAAGCCTAGAGTGAAGATGCAAGATTTTATCAAGGATGAAGATATTACTAATTAGAATAAGATTAGCGAATGAAATGTTGTTCAGTGATCATAATATTCTTAGTGATCAGAAGAATCTTGTTCTAGATTACTAGTAGTGCTAATGAGTAAGTAATCTTAATTTTTTGAAACGATTATGTTCTTGATTTGTTCATTTTCTTGAAATGTTTTTGGGTGATTCATACAGATTTTTCTTAATGCAGATTGGGAATGAAGCTATCAAACCATGATCAGGCATTTTGAAGTTGACATCAAGTTGATTCAACTATGTGATGGGCATGAGTTGTGTGCAAAGGCTTTATTGATTCAACTTTTGAGTTCCTAATTTGTATCAGTCTGCATGATGCTAGTTCTTCAGAGTGATGGCATGGGTTGTATGCATAGACTTTGTATTTTTGAATGATGACATGTGTAAACTGCGATGTTCTTATGTTTAGATGCTATGACCTGATGTCATATATCCAGATGCTATTATTTGTCGGGTGTCAATGTTTGCCCAATGTTGATATGGTTGAGTATTATTGTTTTTACTATGATCATCTCTCTATTTCTTGTGATCTCCTTCTTTTTCTCATTTTCTGGATCATGTTGCGTTGTTTGATTTTCTACTCCATGTAGATCAAACAACAGTAACTTTTCTATGATCCTAAATATAGATTTTTTAGTTTGATCAAACAACAGTAAGTTTTGTTTGATCATAAATCTACATCAAACAACAGTAACTTTTGGTTGTGCTCTCTTTGAATTGTTGCAACAGGAAAAAATGTGCGTCATTTTCTTTTATTGTTTGATTTTTCATTACTGAATTTTAAAAATTGTAGTGAGAGACAAAAAAATTCTTGTCTTTTTTTCCCTATATGATTTGCACTGTTTTATTGCTATAGATTTCTGTGTGCGAGTTTATTTTGCCCTTTCATGCAATTTTTTTGTTGTATTAATGAATATATTAGCTTATGTATATGCAATTTCACAAGAATGCCACATGCTTTTCTCAGTTGCACATGCTCTTCCCAACTGTATGTTTGAATGCCACGTGTTTGATGGGGAGTTATCCAGCTAACCCCACTACCAATGAACCGCACGAACCCCACTACCATTTACTCTCCACTCCGCCCCTTCTCTCCCTCTGTATATATTTCCCATCTCTATCTGTTCAGCCCTCTGCGCTCACTTCTTTTCTTCTCTTCTGCCCTCTGTTATCTCCCTTGTCCCCTCCGCGCATCATTATATCATATCCTTCTGTTTGAAGGTACGGGTGAAAGGTCGAAGGACTGCTATTTATTATAAACTACAAAATGAACTTTTAGTTGGTTGAACATGCAAGGATTTGTTATAGAATCCTTGCATGATAAATTTCATCATGCTTTATTATAGAATCTGTTTCTGGTTGACATGAAAAAAGCCCAATCATTTCCTACACTTTCGCACTACTTTTTCTTGCCCTTAGATAATGTATGCAAGTTTACTTGGTTGAATGTGCAATTCTTAATTAACTGCATATAGGTTTTCTTTATCATGTTTTTTCATATACTTCTTTTGTTTGAATAAATTTATCATGCTTCCAAAAGAAATTTAGAATAACTTAGCACTAGCATTTACATTTTCTTATCTTTTTTAATGATTAATTTCCATGACTTGTTATTCTCATTTTTTAGATGGTTGCTGCTCATGGTTCCAAGGATTTGAAGGATACTAGTGCTTCAAAGAAGAAAGTAGGTGTTTTGCTTAGTCTCTTTATTTTTTTTATTACATGTTGATGTGCAATTTTAGTTATCTCAACATGCAAGTTTTGTTGCATTTTTAGGTAGCTTTTATCATGCATTTTTTAAGAATCGGTCTCATGTACTAAAATGGTTTCTTATACAATTGTTATATTCTTGCACTTAGATTCCACTTAGATAATGTATGCAAGTTTAGTTGTTTTAGCATGCTATTTATAGATAGACATTTTATTCAGTCATTGTGTGTTTTTTTATAGATAAACTTGCATGCTATTGAGAAAGTTTTAGATTACTTGATTTCATTTACCTTTGCACTATTTGTTGCACTCAGACAATGTATGCAAGTTTACTTGGCTGAATGTGCAATTCTTAATTAACTGCATATATGTTTTCTTTATCATGTTTTTTCATATACTTCTTTTGTTTGAATAAATTTATGGTGAAAATGTTGATGATGAAGGAGATGAACTTGCTGTTTTTAAGTCTGACTATGACTGCTGTGGTGGTGGTTTCCCTGGTGGATCTGGTGGTGATGGTGCTGGTGCAAGTGTTTCAGCTGCTTGAGCAATAGTAGTAGTGGATGGATGTAGTTGTCGTAGAAAATATAGTGGTAGTCCAATAAGTTCATGCAGGCTGCGATATTCACTTGTGTTTACTGATTAGTTGCTTTTGTCTCGTATAGACTTAGTCATCGAACAAGTGCCTACTTAGTATGCTAGGCTAATGTTTTGCTTTTGATTTGTGATTTGCACATGATGTGGTGATATCAGTATTGTACTATCAATATTTTTTAATATCAGTGATGTTTGTGTTTGAAAAAAATTTATGTTCAAGTTGTTGTTTTTACATTTACCTTCTAAATTCAGTGGTGTTAAAAAAGAGAAAATTTATTTTTATTGTACAAATGGTTTATTCTGAGGATTGGAAAATTTTATGAAGCTTATGACCAGCATGCAAAAAACCAAATGTTTATGATATGACGAGAATAATTAAACAACAATTTCTGCAGTATTTAAATTACATCTGAAACATAATTGCATACAAAAATTATGGAATTGCAACAAAGCTAGCAAAATGACATTATTCATCCACATTTTTGTGTAAAATGCTCCTCTTCTTCTTCTACTTTTGCATTATCCTGCTGCTCTTGGTTTTGTCCTGTTTCTCTTCTTCTTCTTCTCTCCTTCTTGTTGATATTTGCATTACTGTCCTTTTCTTACTGAATCGTGACAAAAATAAAAGAAGATGCAATTAGATTAGATTTTGAATTTTTTTTGCCTTTTTCAATTAAATTTATTTCAAAGAATGTTTCTTCTAACCTCTCTTGTTAGATTTACTTGCCGTCTCCTCTTGTCTTTGCATTGACCTCCTTTCTACCTGAAATTTGAGAACATAACAAGTAATTGCAAGTGCTTTATTTAAAAAAAATTGTTTTTGCAGGTCTAACTCATTGATGAAGTTTCTTTTTTAGCTCTCTTAGGTTTTCCTGGTGTCTCTTCTTCTATTTGATTGCATCATGTTATTTTGTGACCTTGTTTGCCGCACCCAGAGCAAGTCATTTTTGGCTTGGCTATGATTTCCTCAACTAACCCCTTTTGCCCTCCTGTTTTCTTCATTCTACCCTTTGGTTTTGCGTACACTGGATCCTTTAGTGTGTTACCAGAGTTGCTGCCCAAACTCAAGACCTCTTCATTAATAGTTGTTACTTCAGAAGTAGCACATTTTGATTGCTCATATTCTGTCATGCAAGGTATGTCCAAAATTAATTTCTCTACCTTGCCTATCTGCTCATTCAGAACTTTCCTCCTTGCAGGGTTTTTTGATGCTTGAGAAGCTAACTCAATCAGCCTTCTTGAGAATGAGAAGAATGCCATCTGATCATCCAAATCTTCGAGGTTTGTGACTTCTTCGTCAACTTGAACTACTTTCTTTTCTTTAGGTCTCCATCTATCAATGAAATACTTATCTGCTAGTTCATCAATGTTCAATGTCTGTATTACTTTGAGTGCATGACAACATAGTATGCCATCCTTCTCAAATTTCCCACATATGCATGTGAAAGTTTCTTAGTCTATGTCTACCAACACCATGAATGTTCTGGGGTTATACTCAAACAGTGCTTGAGTTGGTGACTTGTACACCTCATACTTCTTGTTCTTTTCAACTTCCATCATATGAAACTTAGTTGAATTCATTAACTCTTGCTGAAATTTGTAGAAAATGCCTCTGTTATACAGTCTTGCTACCTGCTTTTCCAATGCCCAGTCACTCCACATAGTTGGAGAAGTTGTTCTTGTTAAAGAATAATTTTCTTTTCTTCTCTCTTCAATACTTTGTGATATTCTTTCATACTCTGTCATGAAAGCAATGACACTGTGACTTGACCCTACATTTGCTTTGAGTACATCATTGGTTCCTTCACTTCTTGTTGTTGTCTGGATGAATGGAAAGAATTGATTCTTAAAGTAGGCAGGTACAAATCTCTTCCTGTTTTTTCACATGATTCCAAAGTACTTGATATGCTATACGTTGTGCTGCTCGATCATTTGTGGCCATAGTTCCTCAAACTCTTGCACTGTTTGCGAGTTTAGGATTATGTCATGAAACTGAGCGTTCAAATGCTGGTTTCTTCCAAATGTTCTTCTTGCTTTGTTCTGAGCTTTCGTTAGAATGTGGAATAAACAGTTCCTATGCTTGCAATTAGGAAAGCACTTAGGGACTGCCTTTTTCATAGCTGAATCCTGATCTGTTATCACAGTTTTTGGAGCTTTTCCTCCCATGCACTTTAGAAAAGTGTTGAATAGCCACTCAAAAGTTTCCTTTTTCTCATCTTGTATGAAACCACATGCAAAGAGGCAGTTGTCTCCATGGCCGTTTACTCCCACAAATGGAGCAAACTTTAGATTATATTTGTTTGTTTTGTAAGTAGTGTCGAAACTGAGCAGATCACCATAGTGTTGATAGTTCCTCATCCCAGTGCCATCTGCCCAAAATATGTGCATCACATTCTTCTTTGGGTCCGTTTTGAATGAGTAGAAGAATAATGGATCTTCTGATTTTTTCTGTTCAAAAAATGAAACCACTTGCATCATGTCATTCAGACCATACTCTCTCCTCATTTTGGTTCCCATGTTGCTAATCTGTTTTGCTGTGTAAGGCAATGAAGATAGTCCTTTTCCTCGAAAGAAT
This sequence comes from Elymus sibiricus, assembly GCA_039707655.1. Classification (NCBI taxonomy): domain Eukaryota; kingdom Viridiplantae; phylum Streptophyta; class Magnoliopsida; order Poales; family Poaceae; genus Elymus; species Elymus sibiricus. Next base: position 89,260,611 of record CM077676.1, read on the forward strand.
GCCATGATTGCCATGATCTTTCTGGTTGGTATGTTTACTCTTTTGCAAGTCCTGATCAAGTCTTTCTCTTGATCAGTGATAAATTTGTTTGACCTTAGGAATCTCACTTCACCAGGTGGATGTAGTTCATGATTATGCTCAATGATTAGCCTTGTCACCACCCATTGTGCACTCTCAAATTTCCAGATAGCAACCATTTGAGCCTGACAGCCTGTTTTAACTGTGTAGTTTCTTCTTCTGTCAGTCGTATTCTCAAGTTCAGTAGGTGCATTCGTATCACTTTTGTACTTCCTCCTTTTAGCTCCTGCTGCTGTTGGTTTTGTTCTGTTTCTAGGTTTACCAGACCTGTTGCATTTCATGGTAAACCTTGTCATTTTGTTGTTGTCAGCATCTTTCTTTTGGCAGTGATAATTTGCAGCTTTCTGTATAGGAAATCCTGTGATAGCTGCATATTCATTGTAGAATCGATGTGCATGTACATCAGTTTCAAATGTCATGTGGAGTGTTGGCATATGATTCCTCTCATCTTCTTGGCTTAGTTTCCTTGCCTTTTCTATGCTCTCATTCTGCAGGAAAAATTCTATATCTTGCTGAGATAACTTATCTTCATCTTTGCTCTCTTTGTTCTTTTTTTCTGATATCTTATGATTGCCTGACACATCTGTGCTCTCATCATGTTGGTCATGGTCGGACTCTGCCAATTCATCACTTTTATCAAGTTCATGATTCTTTTTTACCCTTTCTCCATGATGATGTTGCTCTGTTTCAAACTCTGATTCTTCACTACCACTCGTGTCATCTGTATCTGTTGTTTCTGCATAATCAGGTCCTTGTAATGCTTCCTCGTTGCATTGTGCAATTAATTCTTTTTCATTTATCAATATATCTTGCTCTGTAACTGAATCAAAATTGTTCCAACTCTGCTCTATTTGGTATAATTCTGATTCACCATGATCTGCACCCAACTGATCACAGCTTATTGTATTCTATTCTAGGTAATCTTCCTCCGCATCAGTTTCATTTGGATCACTGCTGCATTCAGAAGTATACTCATCTGCTTCATCTTTAATTTCAACTTCATCTTCGTCTTCATCTTCAAGTTCATCTTCTTCTTCTACTTCAGGGATTGAATATTGCTTCGACTGGAAATTTTGCTGCAAATTGTTGCTTGTTATTTGTTCTCCCATGAGATGCTGCTCCTGCAAGTTAATTTATTTTTAGTTAATGTAGTAAGGAACTTCATTCATAACTCTAAATATAGGTAATTAGTATCAGCCCATACCTCTGCATTTATGCCTGCTTGCAAGAGTGAAGTGAAACTTGTTATAGGGATTGCCATGTTGTCACTTTGAAGATGACTCATCACAGTCATTTGTTGCATGAGTTCTGTATAAGACTGTGTGGCTCCTTGTGGTGCTAGCAGCCCATTAAACATTTCGCAACTTTGCTTTCCAAAGTGAACTTCAATTAATTCCTGCAAAACATAAATCACCTCAAGTTTTTTAGGTTCATGCAAACTGTCCATAAAATTATTTAAATGAGTTGCTGATCTAGTTCTATATTGCACCTCTTCACTTAATTCTTTTTGTCTTGTTGTGCAGTGTTGACCTTCTTGTCCCCCATAGCTATGTGCAAGCAGTGCTTCCTGGCAATGAAGTTTCATTGAGAGGTTAGTTTTTTTGGCTCTTTGTTTTCATCATAATTTCTAGAGAATATAAACTAACCTCATATGTTGCATTTATCGAATTTATCCCCAACTGCATATGTTCATTCCCTTGATTTGAATTTTTGAGCACCTGCAAAAATTATAATTAAGTATTTTTTACGTTTTCCGTGTTTTCAATATGTCAGATTGGAAAGCAAAAAAGTGTAATAGTAAAACATTTTTACAAAGTTGTGTTTACCTTGTTGTCTTGTTGTCTATCTGTATTCTTATACTGTCGTTGCTCTTGAACACTTGCTGCAATTATTCTAGCCTGAAAATGCCAAATCAGTTTCTAATCATGAACTTGTTCCTTAGTTATTGAAAATAAGTGCTACTTTTGCTTGCTTGAAGATGCAAGTCTATATACTCCATGTTGCTGCTGAACTACAAGTGCAAGTTTTGTTCTACATACGTACAACTGTAGTTGTACATGATGAAAATTTAAAAGTATGAATTATTTTTGTCTGTTACTATGTTTCCATGCTAGTAGCGCTTGTTTTTATATGCTACTTCTGAACAACGAATGCTAGTATTTTTCTCTGACTATGCAACCACATGCTGAGAATGGATTTTCAGATTCACCTCTGAAAATTTAGTTCCTATATGGATTTTCTAAAATTCTGCTTCTAGGGAGGTGTTCTGCTTGTAATTGTACTTTAACAATTTCCAGCACAACCTGTTTTCTAGAATGGTGTGGTTTTTTCTCTGCAAGTATGCATGCATGCTAGTCCCATAGTACTACAGTTGTAGCATGTTGCTATTTGGCAACAAGTGCAAGTCTAGTTATATGGATGTGCAAATTTAATTTCTATGTTTTTTTTTAAATCTGCATTTATGGTGGTGTTCTGCCATTGACTGTAGTTTAACAAACTGTAGTACCAGCAGGGGGAACATGTTATGCTTATGTTTTTTTGTAAATATGCATGCATGCTTGTTCTATAGTTTTTTTTTTATGTTGTGCAAGCTTAGCCCTCTGATTTATGCAAATTTATTTCATTCATGCAGTAGGTCTATTTATGAATTCTGCCTTTAGGGAGGTGTTCTGCCTTTACCTGTAGTACAAATTCAGACATGAAAATTAATGACATGAAAAATATACTATGATATTGAAGCTGTACATCACACATCATGACACAGGGATGATGTGGTTTCATTCTCTGAAAGTTCTGTAGTGGATTAATCAAAATGGCTGGACGTCACTAATATTGCAGGAAAATAAAATGACAACGCAGAAAAAATGGTGAGTACCAGGGGGAACAAATCATCATTTACCTTGGACTCAACACTAGCACCTTGTTCTGCAGGTTCCTTCCTTTTTCCTTTTGTTTTTCCTTTAGATATATTTGAGGTTTGGATTGGATCTGAAACTTCATCCATTTTTGTGCTGGTTCCTTCCTTCATCAATTTTGGGGGATCGGAGGAGAAGGAGGTAGGAAGGAAGAAATGGGAGGAAGAAGATCTATGGAGACATCACAAGTACAGGAGCGCATCTGATCTTTCTTGTTCCATCCATGGCGGCGGCTGTGTTGCTGATCGGGAAAGAAGAAGGAAGGAAGAGCACCCTAGCGATCTGTGGGTGAGCTGGGTCCAGTTGTTTTGAGTGTTGTGGGTTTGGTTTCTTAGCGGGTTCAGGCCCGTTTCAGTTTCGGGCTGGACAAAAGGCAGAAGGCTCCAACAGAAGTTTTTCCACCGGTGGATCTGTTTTCTGCTTTCTGGGCTGATCGACTGACCCTAATTTTGGGTCAGTCAGTTTTCTGCTTTCTTCTTTTGTTTTCTTCTTTCCAAGTAACCGACTGACCACATTGTAGGTTCAGTCGATTGACCTGTAGCCGCTCCCGCCGCCATGCACTACTGGAATCACCGAGTTTGCCCGGTTCCTAGAAAACTCGGCGAAGTCTAAAATCAACATAGAAAGACTTTGCCGAGTTCAAAACTCGACAAAAGGGACTCGGCTGGACAGGACTCAGCAATGTTTTCTTTGCCGTGTGTTTTTTTCACGCGAAGTCGGCAAAAATCTTTACCGAGTGCAAAATATAAGGAACTCGGCAAAATACTTATGCAGGCAGAACGGCTCGAACGGCATCCGTGGCACGTGTCGTCGAACCTTTGCCTAGTTTTTGAATTAGACAAAGGGCAAGGCTTTGCCGAGTTTTTCAACCCAGCAAACATATTTAGCTGAATTAAAAAAAATACTTGCAGGTATTCTTGTGTGTCTATGTGCCGGTCAGCCCGGTCTTGCGGGTATTCTGTATGTACATATGTGTATCGAGTATTCGGTTGTGTACATCTAGACCACATAGAAACACTAGTACTGTGATTCAATCATGCTTCGGATATAATCGATGAAAACAAAATGAGAAAGAAAAAGCTTAGACAGAAGCAGTACGTACATGCTACTAGTATTACACATCTAGTGAATCAATTTGTTAGCTAGCTTTGCACTGCCGGACAGAAGCGCCCAGCTCGAGCACGTTTCTGCGAGATAATTGCACGTATGATCCTGAAAGTTGCCGGCGAGGTCCAACTCGGTCCTCGAAGTTGAGAAGTGATCTAATACGGTCCTGATACACGGAAATACGTCCTCACTACGGTCCTGAATCTTGGACAGCCAGTCCTGGCTCTACACGTTGCCTACGTCTAGCGTATCAGCCCGTATGCCACGTCAGCACGGGCCCGCCCGTCAGCATGGGGCCCAGCAGTCAGCGCGGAGCCCACCCGTCAGTGCGCGGAGCGGTGCTAGTGGATAACACGCTTAGCCGTTTCGTCGGGGGAAAAAAATCCCCAATTCCCCACCCACGAACCCTAGCTTCTCTTGCGGCGGCGATGGGCGGCGCGAGCGTGACCTCCACCTTTTCCCTCGACGTGGAGAGCGAAGACGGCGGTGGCGCTACGGCGGCGGTCGCCACCGGTGATGGATCCGGGCGCAGTTTGCTGGAGAGGGCTTATCCACAGGAGGTTTGGCGTCGGGGTGAGCCGTGTCTCCGTCCGGAGAGGAGCCGTATCCTGCTGGCCCGAACTCCATCGATGGATGCATTGGAGGCTCGGTACAGCAAGCTTGTTCTTCTGGCCATGGCGGTTGGAGACGGCGAGGAGGCTGTGACCCCGGCCGCCATCGAGGCGCGCTGTGGTGTGCTGCAGTCGGAGGTGAGCATCGAGGTAGCCTGCCCCTCGCATGACCTATGGCTGTTTTTCTCAACGGAGGAGAAGTGGACGGTGGTGCTGCACTCGTCGATGAAGCTCAAGTGCTGCCGCCGGTGGATTCAGTTTCAGCGCTGGGTCAGAGAGATTCGCGCCACTCCGGATGCGCTGGAGTACAAGACTAAGTTAAGTTTCGAAGGGCTCCTAGATCAGGCATGGTCGACGCATTCAGTGTCAGATGTTCTCAAGGATTTAGGAGGCGAACTGATAGAGATCATGCCACCGAAGAACCGGCGCGAGCTTGAGGTAATGGCCTGGCTCCGTGACCCGTCCAAAGTGGGCAAAGTGGTGGACGTGGAGATACCCGAGCCTAAGCTTGCGCTGTGTACAGATCCTCCTCCACAATCACTTGAAGAGTTTGTCGCGCGTGAAATGGTGTTGTCGTATGGGCCGTCGTCGCCGAGGAAGAAGAAGACGCTTGTGTATCCTGTCATCTGTCACATGAAGGAGGTGACTGACCGTGTTCCTCTGCTCGCTGAAGACCTGCCGGATGCATGGCTTCCCGGCGAAGGGGAGGACCTGGCACGCACGCACAAATTCACCACTGTGCTTGGCAAAGTCGACGGCAATGCCGATTGAGCTATCTACCTATCTATCTAGCTATCTATCTAAGTTTCTGTACTAGTTTATGTATGGAGTTTGTGAACTTGGTCAGTCGACTGTGTCTTTGAGTTAGCTATTATGTGAACTTGGTCAGTCTACTCTTTTGTGAATCTGTTATGTAATGTGATGAGATTATATGCATGAGATGATGTCCTGCTATGTTGAAATGTGATGAACATTGATGTGATCAAATGCAGCTAACTGTGTTGAAGTGATGTAATGAAATGTGCTGCATATGTATCTGTTTAATATGTTGAAATGTGATCTAGTCAAACAATTACTGTAGCATTTCAGACAAATGCAGCTAACTGAACTAGAAACAGTGGACTGAAGATCAAATAGCATATATTTTGAAAATGACAGCAAACATAACATGTTAATAAAACAGTGGACTGAAGATCATAATGTGTTCACAAATGACACTAGTGCAAACCACATAATCATAAAGTATATAACAAGTCTAAGTAGCAGTGCACATAACATATTACAAAAGCTATTCAGTGCATGATCTGGAGCATGATCATGAACAGAACATGTTCATTAACATGTTCTACATCTGATCATAAGCAGAACACAAAATGAAACCATCACTTTTCCTACATTTTCACACACCACTGAGTTCATCAAACATGTTTACTTTCCTAGGTTTTTTAAATCCTCTCATGTTTTGACTAGAGCTTGCTCCAGTTCTCTTCAGTGTTGCTTTTTTGGACTGACACCACTGATCTGGCTTGTTCTGCCTCCCTCTTATCTTTCTCTAGCAATTCTGCATGCACTCTTCCAGCTTCTTGCTGAACAGTCTGCTGCTCCCAAGCTCCCTGCCTTGCTGCCTCTTGAGTCTGCAGAAATGATTACTGCCTCTCAATCTCATCTGCTTGATTTATAAGAAACAATGCCTCCTCTTCATCAAATCTAGTTTTGCATAATCTTTTTTTTCTCTTCAGCTATCCTTTGTCTCTCTTCTGCCTTAATTCTTTTTGCCTCTTCAGTTTGTTTTTTCCTTAACTCCATAGCTTCTCTTCTGGTTGCTGTCTCCTATTCCTTGCCCTTCTTCCTTTCTTTTTCTGAAGTGGTGGTGGTATGATTTTTCTGCCATTCATCTTAGCCCACTCAGTCACATCATTACATGGCATGATAATGTGCTCATATGCCTTGCAATAAGTTTCAATAGAGTAACAAGAATTCACCCTTGATTCTGGTGGTATTTTGTCAAATCTAAGAGCAGAGACTCCATGAGAACATGGGATACCTGACAAATCCCATCTTTTGCAGCTACACTTCTCCATTCTTGTGTCCACACTGAAGTCCATACCTCTATCATTTACTACAAACAACCCTTTTACAACTGGTGCAGCATGACAAGTTCTTGCAAATTCAATATTCTTATCCAATTTCTTTCTTATGTTTGGACAAATAGTACCATGCCACTTCAAGACCTCTTGTTGTTTTCCATAATTCCTTCCCATGTTCTGGCCCTTGATCCTCTGGCACATGCTTATGATTGGCATCTCCCTGGCCTCCAGGACGTACCTGTTGAACACCTCACAATTGTTATTGAGCAGCACATCACACTTTGGGAAATCATTTTGATAAGCCATGACCCATGTTTTAGGATCCAACTCATCTAGGCAATCATGGGCCTTTTTGCTGAGAACTAACATTTGGTTCATATTTTCCCTAAACCTTCCCTCTGTAGTACTTCTAGCACATTTCCATAGCTGGTTTTTTAAGGCCTCTCCCTTGAAATTCTTGTTGAAATTCTGCCATAGATGCCTCACACAGAATCTGTGGGGTGAAAGAGGGAACAATTCCTTCATTGCTTTAGTTAAACCCTACAAAAACAGTGACATTTCACACATTATAAACTATCTAAGCATTCACATAAATTCTGATACATAATGAAATAAGCAAAAAATGCAAAGGATTTACTTTTTGCTTGTCAGACATGATGGTCCAGAGCTCTGTGCTATCTATGCCAAGATCTTGCTTCAATGCAGTCAAGAACCATCTCCAGGCTTTTGTATCTTCACTTTGCACTACTGCATGAGCCACATGAAATATGCAATCATTAGGATCCATTCCTACTGCACTTAAAAGTACACCTCCATATTGTGTCTTCAAGTGGCAGCCATCTAGGAAAATAATGAGCCTACAAGCAGATAAGAACCCCCTTTTGCATGCATCAAATGAGAAGTTACATTTTTTAAATTGCCCCTCATCTGAATGTTCAACAAAGAAAGTGCTACTAGCATTAGATCTCCTCAGCTCATTTGCATAGTCCCACAACAAGTTGTATTGTGCAATCTCATCACCATATATAATATCATATGCAATCTTCCTAGCTCTCCCTAACTTGCCCCTTTTAATTGTCATATTCCAATCTTCTTGCACAAAACCTGCTAAGGCCTTCAATGAAATCTTCTCACATGCCCTAATCTTGTCAACATATTTGTGAGCAATGTACCTAGCTGTAAAGGCTGTAACTTGCCACTTCTTCTCACAAGTATGCTCACCATTGAATGTCTTCACCATTATTGAATTTGTCCTATTATCCCAAGATGCATAGAGATACCAAGGGCATCCTTTCTCACACTTTGCACCAAGCCTTATTTTGTCATTCTTTGGGAATGTGATGTTCACTCTCTCTTTGCAACTGTACTCTCTAACTGCTTTCCTCAAGAGCTCCACTGAAGAGAACAATTGGCCTGCATGGAACTTGGGCTCATGCATATCTGCAGCTGTAAATGATTTGAAATTGAATTTCATTTCATCTTCATCTGAATCTGGAGCATCCAATTCCTCATCTTCAGAGTTGCATTCCTCCACCACCTTCTTCCCTTTCTTGTCTTGCAACGGGTGTAGCTGCTCCTGCAACAAATCCTCATCCCCATCCTCCAAGTCATAATCACTGTCAATAATTTCAGGAATATAATCACTGTCAGAGGAATATGAATCTACATATGGTTCTTCCTCCTCTTCTATTTTCTGTCCTCTTGGTCTCAGTCTTACAAAGAACTGGTCATGACTCTGAATTTCATGACTTTCATCCACAACACTACAAGATGTATTACTTTCATTTACATCTCTACTACCATTTCCACTGCTTGGCCTCTTCTTTGGACTGAAAACAATAGGAATTTGTGCTACTGGATTAGCCACAACATCATCCAATTCAGCTCCTCCTCCTAAAATATGGCTGTCTAAATGATCGAGGTATATCATTTGAAAATGGTGCCCTCGATAGATCATTATATACTTAGTATCTATGTCAGCATCATTCGACAAAAGCCTTGCACCACCTTCATTAAGCTGACAACCAGGGGGAAACCAATACATATCAATTCTGCCTACCTTTTCATAACCCAAGTGCTCAACTAATTCTTCAAACAATTTGTAATATGCCCTCTCCACATGACAGTAATCATAGCAAACCTTCTGGCCATCCAAATAGCACCTATTCTGCCCACTGCCAAAGAAAAATCCTCCATGGATCACCTCAACAGTGAACATCCCACTCTTCTTCGCTGCAAAAAAATCACTAAAAATTCAAGCTTTGAACCGTACATTACCAAAACCCTAGCAGAATTCCCCCCTAATTGCAGCAAATGGACTAACACAAATGACAAAATATGTGCAGACGACCTAATCGAAACAAAGAACCACATTTTGGCCCAAAACCGTTCCTAAGTTGTTCGGCGGCGAATCATACCGTAGGTCGGAGCCGCCTCGCCGTCGGGCCGCCGTCGAGGGCCCTCCATCGCCGCAGAACTCCGTCCTACGGCTTGCGGCTCCATCGCAGTCGCTTCCTCCGCCGCAGGAACTACCATCGGACAGCCGCCGGGTCATCGATCGTCCGTCGTTGTGCCCTCTGACAGTACTCTCCTCTCTCCTCTGTTTTTAGTTAGGGAAGAAAGGAGAAGGGGAACGATCAAGAAGAGGAGGAGACGGGGGGAGACACGGGGGCCAACGCAAAATTACCACCGCTCCGCGCACTGACGGGTGGGCTCCGCGCTAACTGCTGGGCCTCGTGCTGACGGGCGAGCCCCGTGCTGACGTGGTATACGGGCTGATACGCTAGACGTAGGCAACGTGTAGAGCCAGGACTGGTTGTCCAAGATTCAGGACCGTAGTGAGGACGTATTTCCATGTATCAGGACCGTATTAGATCACTTCTCAACTTCGAGGACCGAGTTGGACCTCGCCGGCAACTTTCAGGATGATATGTGCAATTATCTCCGTTTCTGCCGCTGTTGAGCTGCGCGTGCTGCCCCGCTGCAGCGCTGCTAGATGCTTCAGCCGCTGCTGCTAGCTCTGCTGCCGCTGCCGTCTGTTGTAGCCGCTGCCGGCTGTCGCTGGTTGGAGTAAATTGCTAAAACCATCACATTTGTGGCTAGGGTACTCCAAAACTACCGCTTTTGCCAAAAATTACAAAAGACCATCGTTTCTGCATCAAATGAATAACAGATTGCACTAATTTAGAATTGAGCCGCATCTAACAACGGAACTGACTGATATGGCCCACACGTTAGAGTGATATGGCAGGTATACATGGACTATGCGCTGATGTGGACAGGGAGCCCACCTGTCAGCTCCCTCTCACCCAAATTCACGCTACAGCGCACCCACGCCCACCGGCAAGCGTGCCTTGTAGCGCCGCCACCCTGCACCATCACCGCCGCCACCCCGAGCCATCCCTTCCCCTGAGGTGCGCCGCCGCCACCTGCTCCGTCGGTCGGGCGACGCTACCCCTCCATCCGCCCTACCCCGACGAGCTCCGCCCCCTCCTTTGCGCGCAGCAAGCCGGTCCCCTCTCACCAGGCCGCCCCCTCCTCTGCGCGCGGCGAGCCGGTCCCCTCTCACCAGGCCGCCCCTCCTCTGCGCGCGGCGACACCAGAGCCTGCATCCAAATCGAAGAACTCGCCGCTAGGTCGGGGCGCATCTCAAGCTAGTCGGTGGCTGCCCGTCGGAGGCGAGCGGGGCACGGCGAAGTGAAGCCACAAAGGAGGAGGTGCTCACCGGGACGGGGCGCTGTGAGGCAGGCCTGTCGGCGGCTGAATAGTGTGCGGATGCGTGGCGACGGGCGGCGGCACTGCGAGGCAGGCTTGCCGGTGGCCGACTAGGGCACAGGCACGCTGGGCGCGAGGGGCAGCCGATGCGGGCGCGGGCACGGCGAAATCCGGCGACGCCAGCCAGCGCGGAGGGGTGGTGCCAGCGGCGGGAATGGACCGGTGGTGAGGGAGAGTGTGGGGAGGAAGAAGGAGAGAGAGGAGATAAGATGTGTGACTGACAGGGGGGCCCACGTCCACCTCAGCAGGTCAAACATCGACTAGGACTAGTCTTCGCCACATCAACCCGGACAGACAGGTCCCACCCGTCAGTTTTGTTGCTAGTCGCGGCTGGAAACAAGTTTAGTGCAATTTCTTATTCACTTGGCACAGAAACGGTGGTCTTTTGTTATTTTTGGCAAAAGCGGTAGTTTTGGAGTACCCTAGCCACATATGTGGTGGTTTTGAGCAATTTACTCTCGCTGGTTGCTAGCTCAGTTGCTTGTTGCCGCGGCGACGGGCGGGGTGGAGTGAAGAGAGAGAGAGAGAGAGGATCCCCGTAAAAAAAAGAGAGAGAAGACAGTGTTTTTTTTAGATGGAGAAGACAATGTTTTTTTTGAGATAGAGAAGACAGTGTTGGTAGCCATGGAAAAGAGAACGAGGGGATGAAAAAGAGAGGCAAGAAGCAATGGCAGCAACGGATGAGAAGATAATGGGATAAGAGAGAGGGGGGGAGGAGAGAAGCCATCGGCCGTTTGATCTTGGAGCGATGAATGGTACAGATTGATGTCACCACATCGATCCGTGCCACTTCCTCTCAACCAATGGAAAGAAAGCACACCCATGAAAGTTTGTCTTTTACTGTTCAAAAAATCGGCCGATTCAACGATTTATCATTCGAGTTATCGCTACTCAAGGGTGAAGCATAAGATTATGCCATATCATCACTATTAATCGTTTGGACTGATTTATCACTCTGGCAAGACATTTACCAGGAATCTACCGATAAATCGGGCATATTTCTAGCACTATGTGTCTTGTACTGTTGTTCGTTAGCAATTTATTTTTGGTTGTGACTGTCAGAGAATCAGAGAACCTAGGATTTTAGTGTTGAGAAGGATTCAAAAGTAAGGAATCACGATAACACTTATGTCCAATATTGTTTTTGTATTGTGTATAGTATATTTTAGTGTCTGGAACCTGGGATTTGCAAAAAAATGACCGATTAATAGTCGACCGATAAAATCAATTAATCGGCCAATTTCCGATTAATCCCTAAAACTCAGTTGACCGAGACGCCAACGATAAGCGATATCCCGTGAAACCTTTCACAATTTTTACCACATGATTTAGGTGTGATATAATGATACCATATCAAGTTTCATATTTTACAGACTTCATTTGTATTTTTTGGAATTTATAAACAAATAAACTCCATGTTTTCGGTCAAATCTTGGCACCCACATTTTTGAAATTTCATTATTTTTCTTGTATAAGGCCTAAAAATATATTCAAGAACGTAAGTATGATTTTCAACCACAATTTGCCCATTTTTTCATGCACTTGCAGTTCAAATTTGAATTTCATTCGTTAAATATCTATAAATGTACTTAATGGCTTAAATATAGCAAACGAACCCCAAAAGATGCCAAATTTTGACATGAATTATGTAATGTTGTCTCTTAAGTGTAGAAAAATTTCAATGCCAACGAGTAAAGCAACGGTTGCTTTGCCTTGAAACTAGACCCTTTCCCTCTCGAAACAACTGATGTCATAAATTTTCCGAAACCTTCTCAATTTTTAACCACGCACTACATGGATCATATGATGACAACATGCCAAGTTTCATACTTTTGGGGGTTCGTTTGCATTTTTTGTTATTAAAAGGCCAAAACACTCATGTTCGGGGTCAAGTCTTGGCACCCTCATGTTTGCAATTCCTTCCCTTTTCTTATAGAAGTCCTGAACATAGACCCAAGAACACATATATGATTTTTCAAACCAGTTTTCGAAACCTTTTCAACCATTTACTGTTCAAATTTGAATTATATCCATTAAATGTCTAGAAATGCACTTGATGGCTTAAATATAGATAACGGACTCCGAAGATTCCAATTATTTACATGGATCATGTAATGGTGTATCTTGAGTGAAGAATTTTTTTAATGCCAACGGATGAAGCATCGGTCTCTTCGCCTTCAAACTAGACCTGTTCCCTCCAGAAATATGTTTGTTCCTCGGAGATGGTTCGATTTCCAAACAACCTATGTCATAACTTTTATGAAACCTTCTCAATTTTTTACCATGCACTACAGGGATTATATGATGACACCATGCCAACTTTCATGCTTTTCGAAGTTCGTTTGCATTTTTCGTAATTAAAAAAAACTTAAGTTCGGTGTGAAGCCTTGGCACTCTCATATTTGGAATTATTTTCCTTTTCTAATATAAGTCCTAAACATAGACTCAAGAACACATATATGAGGGTTTTTTTCGCAAAATTTTTTCAAATTTCTTTTTTGCCAAAAGCTAAGAAACACCGGTGGAAAACCGAAAACCCAAAAAAACCATCTAAAGAGCCAAAAACGCGTGCGAAAAAAAAATCCGAAGGGAGCGCCCAGAGCGCGACACGTGACGGCGGTCCTGATAACCCACAAGTATAGGGGATCGCAACAGTTTTCGAGGGTAGAGTATTCAACCCAAATTTATTGATTCGACACAAGGGGAGCCAAAGAATATTTGCAAGTATTAGCAGTTGAGTTGTCAATTCAACCACACCTGAGACTAAATATCTGCAATAGAGTGATCAGTAGCACAGTAGTATGATAGTTTGATAGCAGTAACAATAATAGTAACGGTAACAGTAACGGTAGCAGCAATGGTAGTAACTTAGCAAGGACAATATGTGAAGAACTCGTAGGCATTGGATCGGTAATTATGTTGGATAACATTCATCATGTAACAGTCATAACCTAGGGTGACACAGAACTAGCTCCAATTAATCAATGTATTGTAGGCATGTATTCCGTATATAGTCATACGTGCTTGCGATAAGAACTTGCATGACATCTTTTGTCCTACCCTCCCGTGGCAGCGGGGTCCATAAGGAAACTAAGGGATATTAAGGCCTCCTTTTAATAGAGAACCGGAACAAAGCATTAACACATAGTGAATACATGAACTCCTCAAACTATGGCAATCACCGGAAAGAATCCCAATTATTGTCACCTTGGGGTATGCGGATCATAACACATAGCAGGTGCGTATAACTTGCAAGATCGGATCAAGAACACAAATATATTCATGAAAACATAAAGGGTTCAGATCTGGAATCATGGCACTCGGGCCCTAGTGACAAGCATTAAGCATAGCAAAGTCATAGCAACATCAATCTCAGAACATAGTGGATACTAGGGATCAAGCCCTAACAAAACTAACTCGATTACATGATAAATCTCATCCAACTCATCACCGTCCAACAAGCCTACGAAGGAATTACTCACTCCCGACGGTGAGCATCATGAAATTGGTGATGAAGGATGGTTGATGATGACGATGTCGGAAGATCCCCCTCTCCGGAGCCCCAAACGGACTCCAGATATGGCCTCCCGATGAAGAACAGGAGGTGGCGGCGGCTCCGTATCGTGAAACGCAATAAAACTTCCTCCCCATTTTTTTCTCTGGAATTGTGAATTTATAGCGTTGGAATTAGGTCAGACGGAGCCACGTGGGCCCCACGAGGTACCAGGGCGTGCCTGGGGGGGTGGCGCGCCCTGGTGCCTAGTGGGCACTGGGTGGCCCCCCTCCAGTGGGTCTTGGTTCCAATATTTTTTATTTATTCCATAAAAAATCTCTAAAAAGTTTCATCCAAATCCAAGAACTTTTATTTCTACACAAAAAACAACACCATGGCAATTCTGCTGAATTCAGTCCGGGTTAGTTCCATTCAAATCATGCAAATTAGGGGCCAAAACAAGAGCAAAAGTGTTTGGAAAAGTAGATACGACGGAGACGTATCAACTCCCCCAAGCTTAACTCATTGCTTGTCCTTAAGCAATTCAGTTGACAAACTAAAAGTGATGAAGAAAAACTTTTACAAACTATTTTGTTCTTGTATCTATATATATGCTTGAATAGCACCCAAGTTTTCAGCAAAGATTATAACTAACCATGCAAATGATAACTCTTAGAAATTATTTTCACTCATATCAATGGCATAATCAACTAGCGAGCAATAATAAGATATATCAAATGCCAACACTTTGTCAAAACAATTATGATATAATATGACAACATGGTATCTCGCTAGCCCTTTCTGAGACCGCAAAACATAAATGCAGAGCACCTCCAAAGTTCAAGGAGCGACTAAACATTGTAATTCATGGTAGAAGAGATCCAGTCATGATGCACACAACATTAACTACTCACAATGCATGAGAATGACAATAGTGCTCTCAGGACTGGTGCTTGTTTGAGAAGGTGATGACTTAACAATAAAAGTAAAATAACATAAAAGTAAATAGATAGGCCCTTCGCAGAGGGAAGCATGGATTTGAAGAGGTGCCAGAGCTCAAAGCTTAAATCAGAGATAGATATAATTTTGGGAGGTATGCCTTTCCTGTCAACATCACGACCGAGAGTTTTCAATATCTTCCATGCTAAACACATTAGCGGCGGTTCCCAAGCGATAAAGTAATGTTTACTCCCCCTCCACCAACAATCACAAGCCATGGCTAGCCGAATCCTCGGGTGCCCTCCATACCAACAACTTTCCGGGGGAGTTTGTTTATTATTTTGCAATTTTAATAGTGGGACTGGGCATCCCGATTACCAGCCCCTCTCGTGCAAGGACAAGTGAATAAACACTCATCATGAGAATAACCCGCTTAGCATGGAAAATACTGACCGCCCCTTGTCGCTCCATGAGCAGTACGGGCACACAAAAACAGATGTTCATTTGAATATTTAGAGGTGGCACATGCAAATTTACTTAGAACGGCAGAGTAATACCGCATATAGGTAGATATAGTGGACTCATCTGGAATAACTTTGGTTTAAGTGTTTTTATGCACAAGAAGCATTCCCGCTTAGTACAGGTGAAGGCTAGCAAATAGGTTGAGAAGCGACCAGCTAAAGAGCGAAAACGGTCATAATCATGCATTATGAATAATCAACATTGAATACTAGCATGAGTAGGATATAAGCACCATGAACATAAATATCATGAAGGCTATGTTGGTTTTGAATTAACTACATGTGTGAACATGTGCCAAGTCAAGCCACTCAAAACATTCAGAGGAGGATACCATATCATCATACTACATCATGAACATTTTAATGCATGTTGACACTCAAGATAAATCATTATCCACTCCTAGCTACTTAAGCATGGCATGAGCAATTATAATCTCTAATTGTCATCATAAACATGTTTAATCATAATATGCTGAATCATGGATACTGAGTTAAACAAATTTACAAGAACAAAGAACAAGTTGAGTTCATACCCGCTTTTCCTTGCCACAGTCACTTCGTCAAATCATCGTCATTATTGCCTTTCACTTGCACGACCGAATGATATGAAAATGAAAATAGTGCAAGTGTGCCGTGGACTAAGCTGGAATCTGCAAGCATTTTATTCAAAGGAGAAGACAAGGTAAAATGGGCTCTTTGTTAGATCAACAATAAAGCATATGAGAGCCACTCAACATTTTCATCGTGGTCTTCTCCTTACAATGGCTCAACAAAAGAAAAGAATTTCAGGGAAACACACTGAAATATTTTTGGAGTTTTTAGTTTCTCTATAGAAAACGAAATAAATAGGAAAACGAAAAACGAGAAAACTATTTACACGGGAAAGCTCCCAACAAGTAAAAAAAGAAACGGGAAATCTTTTTGGGTTTTCTTTTACTACTACGAAACTACGACTAATTAAACTAGAAAGAAAAACCGAAAAGAAGCGAGAAATGTTTTTGGATTTTCTCAAGTTTTTCGAACACACTAAGAGAAGGTAAGAAAATAAAACTAGCATGGATTATATAATGAAAAAGTATGAACACCGACAACTGAAATGAAATGTGTGAGCATGAATGTAATGTCGGTGAGAAATACGTATTCCCCCAAGCTTAGGCTTTTGCCTAGCTTGGTCTACGGCCATGGCTGTCCTGGATAGTAATCGAAATGATAGGTCGTAGAGGCGTTCTGAGCCGCCTCCTCAGCCAGACGAGCAGCCTCGACAGCCGCATTGTACTCGTGCACCTCACTCTCATGAAGAAAATATCTCTATTTGTTTTGAAAATCAAATAGAGCAGGAGCAGGCAAAACAACATACACAGACTAATATTTATTAAAAACTAAGTTATATTCATAACCCTGTGCGTTACGTTTTAAAAACCTATGTTCTCGCATTGTTTCAAAATTCAAATATTTATAAGGCAAGAGGGGATCATTGAATTTGGGCGACACCCCTAGCTTTGCAGCTAAGCGGGAGGCATAAACTCCTCCATACAAATCACCATTACCCGCATTACGCTGCAGCCTACGTGCAACAATAGCCCCAAGATTATAAAGCTTGCTACCAGTCAAAGCTGTATGAATAAGACTCAGATCAGGGGCGCAAAGTGCACTACAATCTTGCTTACCAACAACACATTTACCATTAAAAAGCGCAAAATACCGAATAGCGGGAAAGTGAATGCTAATTATTCTAGCCTGCGTGATTCCCGTATCCTCACCATTGCAAAGGCTATTAAGAAACAACTCATAATCAGATCTTGGTGGTTCATCTATCGAACCCCAATATGGAATTTTGCATGCATCACAGAATTCTTCTAGAGACATATTATAGGATTTGTCATAAAGGTGAAATAAAACTCTAGAAGTGCGCGGGTGATAATGACAGTTTTGAGTAAAGGAATGAGTGAGGTTGTAATGCTATGGTGGCTTATCTGTGATAAAGGCGGAGAGCTCAGCATTGTGAATATATTGGTCAAATCCGTCCTTGATGCATGCACCTAGCATGATTTCGTTGCATGGCCATCGACATGATTTTGCTTCGGCACCTCGCACCGAACTTGCCCTTGGTTCCTCATATGATTGGCGTGCCGAGCTTTCACTTGATGACGCTTCCGAGGACCTCCTCCTCGAAGAACTTCTCCGAAAGATATTCATATTCCTAAGAACAATTTCTGAAAATTTTTGGGCCACAAAATGATATCAATAAAACTTCACAAGATTGATAGCAACTACTCATATGGATGTCTAGAGGCTATATCAAGCATTCAAACTACTTGGAACTCAAATAATTCAACATGCAAGCTCATTTTCAGTAGCACCAAGAGCAGCTAATCATGCAAAATATAATCCACTAGAGCAAAAACTAATTAGAGAAATGGAGGAGTTACATACCAAGGAGCAATCTCCCAAAACAGTTTCGGAAACGGAGATCCGAGCAAAGAGATCGAAAATTTCAGTTTTGTGAGCAAGAACACGAGAGAGAGAGAGAGATACCAGGAATTTTTGCTAGAGGTAAGAGACGAAGTGAGCTGAAGGAATAAGTGAGGGGGTCCCTGTGGGGCCCACGAGGTAACTGGGCGCGCCAGGGGGGTGGCGCGCCCTGGTGCCTCGTGGGCACCAGGGGCACCCCCTGGTATGTTTCGAGTGCCAAAAATTCTTAAATATTATATAAAAATTCATATCGAAATTTTATTGCATTCTGAGCACTTTTATTTCTGGGCACTTTTTTATTGCACGGATAAATCAGAAAACAGGATAATCATGGCATTTTATTGCATTTGACTAAAAATAACAGAAAACAAAAAGTAGGTACAGAAGGTTGTGCTTACTAAATTCATCGACCTCATGCCCCTAAAAAATAATCCATTAATAAGGTTGATCAGGTCTTATTAACAAACCATTTCCGAGTAACATGAAACCGAAGAACTTTCGTATAACACTAAGTTACCTCAACGGGGATATGCATCTCCCCGATAATAAGAGTTTCATATTTCCTTTTAACAGTAGGAAGAGGGAGTTGAAAATTTCCAATAGTAATTGTCGGAGTCTTTTCAATAATATGAATACCATTTACTTGAAATTGTTTCTTCGGAAAGTGCACCGTATGTTCATTACAATTGATAAGAAAAGTGACCTTGCTTTTGTTGCAATCAATAACAGCCCCTGCAGTATTCAAGAAGGGTCTACCGAGGATAATCGACATGTTGTCATCCTCGGGCATATCAAGTATAACAAAGTCTGTTAGAATAGTAACATTTGCAACTACAATGGGCACTTCCTCACAAACACCGATAGATATTTCAGTGGGAGTGAGTTTATTCAAATTAAGTCTTTTATATAAAGAGAAAGGCATAACACTAACACCGGCTCCTAAATCACACAAAGCAGTTTTGACATAATTTCTTTTAATGGAGCATGGTATAGTTGGTATTCCTGGATCTCCTAGTTTCTTAGGCACTCCATCCTTAAAAGAATAATTTGCAAGCATGGTGGAAATTTCAGCCTCAGGTATCTTTCTTTTATTTGTGACAATGTCTTTCATGTATTTAGCATAAGGAGGCATTTTTATAATATCAGTCAAACGAGTGCGCAAAAAGACTGGCCTAAGCATTTCAGCAAAGCGTTCAAATTCTTCCTCATCCTTTTTCTTAGATGGTTTAGAAGGAAAGGGCATGGGCTTTTGAACCCATGGTTCTCTTTCTTTACCATGTTTTCTAGCAACGAAGTCCCTTTTATCATAACGTTTATTTTTAAAAGGTGGGTTATCAAGATCAACAGCATGTTCTATTTCAACATCATTATCTGGTTCTTTATCATTATCTGGTTGGATATCCACATGAGCATCATCATTATTATTATTATCATCAGGTGGTTGTTCATTACCAGATTGTGTTTCAGCATCAGAAATAGAAACATCATTACTATCTTCTAAGGGTTTTTCTACCTCAGGTTCGCTAGAAGTATGCAAAGTCCTATCATTTTTCTTTTTCTTTTTCTTTTTAGATGGACTAGGTGCATCAACATTAATTCTTTGGGAATCCTGTTCAATTCTTTTTGGGTGACCTTCAGGATAAATTGGCTCCTGAGTCATTCTACCCCCTCTAGTCATTACTCTAACAGCATGATCATTCATATTGTTATTCATTTCATTGAGCAATTCACTTTGAGATTTAGCAACTTGTTCTAGTTGAGTTTGAACCATAGATGCATGTTTACTCACACCTTTAACATCATTAGCAATTCTAAATAACAATTCACTCAAGCGATCAATCATGTAGGCATTTCATTTTAATTATTTCATAACATTTGCATTGAAGTGATCTTGCTTAATAATATAATTGTCAAATTCATACAAGCATTGACTAGGAGGTTTGTTGTAAGGAATATCACCTTCATCAAATTTTATAAGAGAATTTACCTCTACTACCTGTGGCGGTATGTCGAGACCATGTATTTCTTCAATAGGTGGTAGATTCTTAACATCTTCAGCTTTAATGCCTTTTTCCTTCATACACTTCTTTGCTTCTTGCATATCTTCAGGACTGAGATGTAAAATACCCCTCTTCTTCGGAGTGGGTTTGGGCGGTGGTTCAGGAAGTGTCCAATCATTATCATTCTTCAATATATTATTCAATAATTCTTCAGCTTGATCAATAGTCGTTTCCTTGAAAACACAACTCGCACAACTATCTAGGTAGTCCCTAAAAGCATCGGTTAGTCCATTGTAGAAGATATCAAGTATTTCATTTTTCTTAAGAGGATGATCAGGCAAAGCATTAAGTAATTGGAGAAGCCTCCCCCAAGCTTGAGGGAGATTCTCTTCTTCAATTTGCACAAAGTTAAATATTTCTTGTAAGGCAGCTTGTTTCTTATGAGCGGGAAAATATTTTTCAGAGAAGTAATAAATCATATCCTGTGGGCTACGCACACATCCAGGAGCAAGAGTATTATACCATTCCTTAGCATCACCCTTTAATGAGAAAGGAAACAATTTAAGAATATAGTAATAGCGAATTTTTTTCCTCATAAGCAAATAGGGTGGCTATGTCATTTAATTTAGTAAGATGTGCCACAACGGTTTCAGTTTCATAACTATGGAAAGGATCAGATTCAACCAAAGTAATTAACTCAGGATTGACAGAGAATTTATAATCCTTATCAGTAACAAATATGGGAGAGGTAGCAAACTTAGGATCATATTTCATTCTCTCCCTCATAGATTTTTCTTTCATATCAGCAAGCAACTTTATAACTTCATGTCTATCATTACAAGCAAGAATAGCTCTAGCTGTCTCCCGATCAAAGGAGTGTTCATCAGGTGTTTCAACTCTAGTAGGGGAGCTAGGAATAATAGGTGAATCATAATTCTCAAGAGATTCAACATTTTCAATTTCTTTAGCTTTAGCAATTTGTTCAGTAAGAAATTCACCAAGTGGCACAACATTATCAAGCATGGTACTAGCATCATCATGAGTATCATTCATAGCAGAAGTGGTATCATCAATAACTTGCGACATATCAGAATTAATAGCATGTGATGGTGTTGCAAGTTTACTCAAAACAGAGGGTGAATCAAGTGCAGAGCTAGATGGCAGTTCCTTACCTCCCCTCGTCTTTGAGGGAACGATCTTGGTCTTAGCGTCTTTCAGATTCTTCATAGTGATCAACAGATATAAATCCCAAGTGACTTAGCAAATAAAGCTATGCTCCCCGACAACGGCGCTAGAAAAAGGTCTTGATAACCCACAAGTATAGGGGATCGCAATAGTTTTCGAGGGTAGAGTATTCAACCCAAATTTATTGATTCGACACAAGGGGAGCCAAAGAATATTTGCAAGTATTAGCAGTTGAGTTGTCAATTCAACCACACCTGAGACTAAATATCTGCAGCAGAGTGATCAGTAGCACAGTAGTATGATAGTTTGATAGCAGTAGCAATAATAGTAACGGTAACAGTAACGGTAGCAGCAATAGTAGTAACTTAGCAAGGACAATATGTGAAGAACTCGTAGGCATTGGATCGGTGATTATGTTGGATAACATTCATCATGTAACAGTCATAACCTAGGGCGACACAAAAATAGCTCCAATTCATCAATGTAATGTAGGCATGTATTCCGTATATAGTCATACGTGCTTGCGATAAGAACTTGCATGACATCTTTTGTCCTACCCTCCCGTGGCAGCGGGGTCCATAAGGAAACTAAGGGATATTAAGGCCTCCTTTTAATAGAGAACCGGAACAAAGCATTAACACATAGTGAATACATGAACTCCTCAAACTATGGCAATCACCGGAAAGAATCCCAAATATTGTCACCTTGGGGTATGCGGATCATAACACATAGCAGGTGCGTATAACTTGCAAGATCGGATCAAGAACACAAATATATTCATGAAAACATAAAGGGTTCAGATTTGGAATCATGGCACTTGGGCCCTAGTGACAAGCATTAAGCATAGCAAAGTCATAGCAACATCAATCTCAGAACATAGTGGATACTAGGGATCAAGCCCTAACAAAACTAACTCGATTACATGATAAATCTCATCCAACTCATCACCGTCCAGCAAGCCTACGAAGGAATTACTCACTCCCGACGGTGAGCATCATGAAATTAGTGATGAAGGATGGTTGATGATGACGATGCCGGAAGATCCCCCTCTCCGGAGCCCCAAACGGACTCCAGATATGGCCTCCCGATGAAGAATAGGAGGCGGCGGCGGCTCCGTATCGTGAAACGCAATAAAACTTCCTCCCCATTTTTTTCTCTGGAATTGTGAATTTATAGCGTTGGAATTAGGTCAGACGGAGAGCCACGTGGGCCCCACGAGGTACCAGGGCGTGCCTGGGGGGTGGCGCGCCTTGGTGCCTCGTGGGCACTGGGTGGCCCCCCTCCAGTGGGTCTTGGTTCCAGTATTTTTTATTTATTCCATAAAAAATCTCTAAAAAGTTTCATCCAATTCCAAGAACTTTTATTTCTACACAAAAAACAACACCATGGCAATTCTGCTGAAAACAGCGTCAGTCCAGGTTAGTTCCATTCAAATCATGCAAATTAGGGGCCAAAACAAAAGCAAAAGTGTTTGGAAAAGTAGATACGACGGAGACGTAGGTCCCACCCCAAGTGACCCTTAGGGAGGCTCCCGAAGGAGCGCTCCTTCGTTAGTTGCTCCCTCTCTTCTTTCTTTGAGGATAGACGAAAAATCTCAGCATGCTTCTAGTTCTAGTCGTGGGTACCATTAATGAACTGCTCCGGATAATGTGTTAGTGGGCTTGGTTTATGCATAGATAATAAGTGTTGCCTGTTGCGAGCATTAGCAGGCCATCGCCTATGGGCTGGCCCAGTAAGCACTACTAAGCATTTCTGTGGGAGCAGTTTTAGGAAGGTTTCGGAAGTTTCTCCCCCGGTTTTGGGAAGTTTCTGGGTCGGTTTTTTAGTTCGTTTTCTGTTTGTATATATATTCTTTTCTGGTCTGAGTTTTCTATTTTTAATTTTCCTCTTTTATTTTCTTTTTAATTTTCAAAAATTTGATTTTTTTTCAAATTTGCGAATATTTTTTAGTTTATGAAAAAAATCATGAATTTCCATATTTTTTGCGAATATTTTCCAAATTCATGAACATTTTTTCAAGTTGTGAATTTTTAAAATTTGAAAACATATTTATATCCATGTACTTTTAGAATTCATGAATATTTTTCAAATTTGTGAACATTTTTTGAATTCACAAACATTGTTTCAAATTCGTAAACATTTTCTATAATTTATATTTTTTAAATTGAAATAAAAGCAGCTAAAATAAAAAAAAGTGAAAACAAGCACTCCCTTGCTCGCTGGGAGGCTCGTACATAGTGATCGATTTTTCACCCCTAGCGATAAAAAGCGGATGGGTCGACCCACTTGAAGTTGACGTGGGCCTCGCGCATACGATACATAGCAGCGCCTTTGTTTGTGGAGCAAACTATGAAAATGTAGAAAATGAATGGACTGCAAGTCTTATAGCCAGGGCCGAGCCTAATATACGGGAGCAAAAAAATTTCCAGGCCCTCACCTTACCCTTGGGTGCTTGAGGCCTAGCTTGGCCCCCTATACATTGGGATATCATGCTAACTCTCACATGAAACTTAGCCATTCTAAACGAAGACAAGAGGCTCACAGCTTGTTGTTTGCTCTGGATCTGGTGGGCGGAAAGGAATAAAGCAAACCGGGGAGAAAAACCAAGAACATCAGATGAGATAATTACCTCTGTCACAGTTCATGTTTTGGAATTCAAGAACATGCAGGTAAAGAAACTAACACCAAGTAATAAGATGCAGCTGTAATGGTCTCGACCGATGCATAATTTTTAAAAGATCAACACAGATGGGGCCTTTAGGGAACGATCGATTTGGGCTTTATAGTCAGGAATGATCGAGGAGTGGCAGTGGCAGCTGGACAAGGTCATCTTCAAGAAGTCGGAAGGGCTCTTCAAGCTGAAGCTCGAGCTCTTCTCCATGTGGTGCAAATCACCTCATCAATGGGGTGTAATCAGGTGATTCTCGAAATAGATTCGACAGTACTGAAGAAAGCTATTACATCAGGCGATTATGATCTAGCGCCGCTAGGTGTTCTATTTAGAGAAATAAAAGCCATGTTATGTATTAGTTTTGAAAACTTCAGAATATATGTTGTACCAAGATCATGTAATGATGTAGCTCATGAACTAGCTACGCTTGTCACTCTGTTAGGGGATGGCGATCGTGAGGTGTGGATTGGCCATCTACTGCAGTTTGCACTAAACCTGTGTGCTGGTGATATGCCCAGCACACCAGTTTAATGGAATACATCTGTGTTCCTTTCAAAAAATAAAGAAACTTAGCCATTCTAAAGAAAAAACTTAGATGATTCGTGTGCCAATTGGCACCTTTAGATCCTCAAATAGCAAAGTGGCTCGTTTAATTCACGTCTTTAATTCGTCTGTTATATTTTATGATTGAGTTTCTTATATGAAGTGATGGCCGCCTCGACCGCCAAGAAGAGGGGAGGTCTTTGTGGAGGCGCAGGGGAACTTCTATTAGAGCATCTCTAACTGGACCCTCCATTTTCTCGCTATATGTACAAGCTGATAACCCGGTCAGTGTCTGGGCATTTTTTTTGGGGGGGGGGGGGGGGAGTGAAAAAGCCTATCCAACCGGACCACCTACACTTTATCCTCATTGTCTGGGGTGTCAGCAAACCCTCAAATCCAGTTCATATGTGAGGAGAAAATGAGGGTGTCCGGGCGCGTCCTGGCAGTCCGTCACATTGGACGTGGCCCACCCGAACCATTATACCTCTTTCGTTATTCTTTTGACCGCTAAACCTCTGATCAAGTACGTCTGAGACGAACCAAACATGAAACACCTCCCCGGAAGCCACGAGTTCCACCTTCGCACATGTTTTGCGGTAGAGTAGAATAAGGGTGTGGCTAGGTCTCAGTCGACTGAGTCTCAGTCAAGTGACATAACACATAAAAAAGAAAAAAAAGGAAAAAATCGAAAAAATAAAATAAAAATTGCACGAACCTCCACGTAAGATCTCATGAGTATAACATTGATTGAGACTTGGTTAAGTCTTAGTCGGCTAAGATTTAGCAATCCCGGTAGAATAACCTCCTTTTTCCTCCAGAGCGAAAGGTGCTTCCTTTCCTTCCCTGACGAGTGAAAAAAGCATTACAAAATCAAAAGAGAAATGACAAACTATTGATGGGCAGCGATGCATGCCAACTTTGCTTAGCCGATTTGTTTTCCATAATCTCCCATGCTTGGGATGGAGAAACGAAGCCAATCATTCATGAGCAGAGCTGCAAGAAAACAAACACTGTATTAGCTTGAAAAACACCATGTGGCGAGCAGCCGCCTCGCGCCTTCCTCCTTTCCCGGCGGCCGTCGACTCCGGCAGCCGCCATGGCGGCGCGTACTGCCTGGAACCTCCGCCGTTTCTCACCGTTGACGCCGCAGCTGCGCCCGTCTGAGGCGGAGTTCACGCCGGCAGAGACTCAGCGAATGGTGCGGCTTGTTGGACTCGAGGTGCTCAAGAGGCAGCTGCGGGGCCGGGAGGACGAGGTGGTAAGCTACTCCGAGTTCCTGGACGCGTGCGTGGATGCCGGCGCGGCCCTGACGCGCGGCCAGGCGGAGGCGCTCGCGGGAGCGATGGACCAGGCAGGCAGCGTCGTGCTCTTCCGGGGAAAGGTCTACCTCCAGCCCGAGAAGGTGACGTTTACAGCATTTCCTAACATTCTTGTTCTTCGCTTTAGTGCCTAAACCTCAACTAGGTTTCTCGAACTCTTCTCTGGAATTTTTCCTGGTTTCTTTTCTAAAAGTTCAGCGTGCGAACCTGCCGCCACATTATCACCAAAACGTCTTCAAGATGTCAAACTAGACTCTGACATTTGAGAGGCAAGAATATGCATCAACAAAGAATTGTCAACTGGGATGCCGAGTGAGTAAAGCTGTAAAAGACATCCAAGTTCACGGGTGTATTCTAACTGAAATTAGGGGCCGTAAATTAAACTGGGGCATAAATTCAGGGTCGAAATGTGCACTTCTGTCATACACATTGGGTACAAACATAAAGAATTCAACATAGACTTTTGCAATATTTGATGGACCAAAATGGTCTTGCAATAGTTGAGCTACAAATTAGTAATTTTGTTATTGTCGACAATACCGTTAATCTCACCTCAGGTAGATGCATGAATCAAAGCGACTCGAGGACTAGATAGGATCTAAAGATGGCTTGATGATGACAACAAATCTTCTTGGTGGTCAAACTCCTCAGTGAAGCTACAGATTGAAGAACTTCTTAGTCTTTCATGTCTGTTGGTTGTGGATTTGATCTCCTCTCTGCCAAGGCCTCCGGATCCTTATATAGTCGATTTGTGTCATACACTATTCATTGCTGATACATTTACATTGGATATTGACCGTCTTTAGATCGTGGACCTGGTTAGAAGTGTCGTGCCGCCTGTACTCGAGATAAAGAACGACTCGAGAACAGAAGAGTTCGAGCTACTGAAGAAAAAGAAAGAAGAGATCGACAAGCAGGCGTGCAGGCAAGTGAGGCGAATCCTTTGGTCAGGCTTCTGGTTCGTGCAAGCCACGGTCGGCCTCTGCTTCCGCTTCACATTCTGGGAGTTCACGTGGGACGTTGTAGCGCCGATCACCTTCTTCGTGGCCAGCGCCCACCTGCTTTCCGGCTACGCCTATTTTCTCATCACCTCGCGCAACCTGTCATATCGAACCTACATGGAGAGGCTGTTTAAATTAAGGAGGAGAAAGCTTTGCGCGAAGCATGGTTTTGACATGGATAAGTACCTGGAAATGGAGAGGCACATGAGGTGCCCTCTGGGAGGTGATTATTCTCAAGGTAGTAAGCATCATTCATGACTATAGTCTATGCACCACCAGCAAATTTCTCAGTTGTTTGTTGGCTTTGTTTAACACAAATTTTATATCGATCGATCACCAGCCGCTACCAAAGCGATCTTCGGAGAAATCAACAGGCGGATGCAGGACAGGCAGGATGAGATGGTCGACCATGGTGAGCTCCTCGACGCGTTGACAGAGAGCGGCCTTGCGCCCACGGAGGCGGAGGCACTCGTGCGGAAGATGGATGAGATGAGCTTGGTGCTGCTCGTCCGGGGCAAGACCTACCTCAACCACAAGAAGGTGATATCACAAAATTGTTGGAGTCTCCATTTGCACCTCTCTTTAATAATACCTAAAAGCATGTGCCAAAACACTCAAAATTCTCTAAGATAGACTAATATTGCAGGGAAAAGGTATAAAAATCGGCATGATGAAAAATAATGTCATCAGATCTGTGGTAAAAAATGTCACCAGTATATATCACAACTTTATAACCTTGCACTAACATATTTCATATAACAGATCAGCAATCAAAGTCACATATTGAAAAGTTTGTTCAGATCACGTGCTGGCCAATAGTACCTGTTATCTATAAATTGCACGTTGGACCAAGTATCGTGCCTGCTTTTTCACTTTCCCATAGTTTACAAAAAACTGCTCACTTTGCACTAGTTCATAAAAAAATGGTGACTTTGCTGTAACATCCCCATGTATTAAGCTACAGTGATCCTCACCTAATTATGCCAAGTCATCCTTGCTTGCAATGTTTAATTATCATTGAATTCATATCTCATTTCAAATTCCAATTCAAATTGAAATTCAAATTGCAAGTGGAAATAAAAGTTGATCAAATCTGAGAACTAAATAGTTCACACTTTTGCAAATAATCCATAGGCAATTATAAAAATAAGATCAACATTAATTGGATTATTTAAATGACTCTAACTTCATGAAACAGTACCAAAACAGCAATTTCAATTGCCAATTCATTTAACAAAAATTCAAATGAAATCAATTGTCCACCAAACCTTTTTCTGACAGTGCTAAATATTGCATCCTAATTATGTGGCATAATCTCATATTTTACAAAAGTTATTTAGTGGTCTAATAATTTACAAAACAGAAAAGAATACATAAATCAAAAAAAGAAAAGGAAAAAATCCTAGCGCTACTGTGCCACTGGGCCTAAGTGGGCTACAGTGCGGCCCAGCCCACTACAGCCGGCCTTCCCCTACCTCCGCTGCGCCAGGAGAAGGCCGCCACCGAGGGCCACAGATGGATAAGAGGAGCCCCTGCTCTCTCTCCCTCTCCCCCGAAACCCTAGACGCATCAGAACCCCCTCTCGCTCTCTCTCTCTCTCTCTCTTTCAGTCCCGAGCTCTCCCGTACGCAACCGTCGCCGCCTCGCCGTCGTATGCGCAGCCAGGAGCCACCCCGCGCAGCTCCGACCTGTCTAGGAGGACCGCCGGCGTCGACTACTTCGTCTGCGGGCAACAGGACGAGCCGGGACGCCGTCGAGCCGCCGGATCGAGCCGATCCCCTCCACAGCATCCGCCGGTCGCCGCCGCTCAATTCGCCGCCTCGCTGCGCCCCCGGCCTCCCCGAGCACGTCGTCGAGCTCACTGTGAGCTCTCGGACCTTCCTGCCCTCCTCGTACTCCTCCCCGTGCCCCGCAGCCCCTTCTCCGTCGAGCTCCCGTAGCCGCCGTCACCGGCCGTTGTGGCCGCGGTCTCCCCCGACCATCCCAGCTGCTGCCGTTGGTGCCGGTCGACGCGAACGAGCCTCCACGTCTCGTAGGTGCTCGCGGCGCTCGATTTGGTCGCCTGTGCGACAAACCCGAGCAGCGCCGCCCTCTTTGTTGCTCGCCCGAGCAGCTCCGGCGCGCGTCGCCGTTTAAACCCCGGCGAGTCCCACCCGTCAGGGTCATTAGTGACTAACCTAGAGCCTAACCCCACTGACACGCGCGCCCCAGTACTGTAGCATTAGGATTAGTTTTAATCTAATAAATAATTAGTGTAGCCACTCACAGCTCGGCCCCACCATTTAATTAAATTAATTAGATTAATTAAAAACCTGTTTTATTAGATGTCTCTCTGACCAGTGGGACCCATTGGTCAGGTTTGACCAGTCAACAGTCAAACTGTTGACTGCTGACTGGGCCGCTGACTCAGCACTAGGCCCCACCAGTCAGCCTCTGCTGACTGGGCAGTTGACCCAGTCAACTGGGCCCACTGGTCAGTCACACAAGCACATCTGTGGGTACACTTTCTGTGTACCCATAGCAATTTATATTTAAATGATTTCGAATTAAATTAATTCCAGAAAATTCCAGAAATTCAATAAAACTTTGAAAAATCATATAAAATAAACCGTAACTCGGATGAAAATAATTTATATATGAAAAATGATCAGAAAAATATGAAGAATCCGAATATGTCATTTGCACAAATGTTAGAACCCTCTAAGTAGGTGAACATGGAACTTTTTGCCTGTTATCGATAGATGAATAGTGCATGACCTCAGATAAATAATTCCAAATAAATTCTTAAAACATCTAAAGCAGTTAGAGATGTAATATATCACCCCTGAATATTATTTAGGCATGTCATGCAT
Organism: Elymus sibiricus; assembly: GCA_039707655.1. NCBI lineage: Eukaryota > Viridiplantae > Streptophyta > Magnoliopsida > Poales > Poaceae > Elymus > Elymus sibiricus. The sequence continues at coordinate 89,290,179 of CM077676.1, forward strand.
AGTGATAGCATTTGTTTGCTATATATTTATCTGTTTCCTCCCCCTCTTCTCTTCGGTAGACCCCGAGACCGACGTTGCCCCGAGGACTATTACGTCACCAACGACCCTTCTTCCCCCCCCCCCCCCCCCCGCGTCAGCAGAGTTTCCAGGCAAGCAAAACCCCCTTGATCATCCAGATATCGCCTACTCTTTCTCTCTATTGCTTGCATTAGAATTGCTTCTGTTGTTGCTCCGATAGTTCCTATTCTGATGCATAGCCTGTTTTCGTCGCCTGCTATTGATACCTTACATGCTACCCTATGATGCTTAGTTAGGTATGATATGTTCATCAGCTGGCCCTTCACCCTTGTCCGTTTGCCATGCTTGTTATCGGGCCGAGATCACTCTGGGTGATGATCACGGAACTGCTTACATTACTACATTCATTTACCGTTACGGGGCTGAAGGGCTGGTGGTACCATCCAGTCAGAGATGGACCTGAGTCCCGACAGGTCCCGATGTTAAAGACGGGTCGGCTCCAAGAGCACCCGCGAGCCGTGTATTACCAAGTCGGAGCGACAGGAACCCTGTTCGTCTCTTCGAGTTACTAAATACGCCTAATGGATTTGTGTATTTGATCTTTAGTTGGCCGCTGGCCATATACACACTACCACCACGTGGGATAATGGTTATGGGACCCTCGGCGACGTATGTATCAGCCGAAAGCTCTGTCAGACGTCCAGTTCAGCATTGTGGCCGGGCCGGATCGTGCCATCCAAGCAGAGGTGGTGCTGGAATCCCCCTGCGCACAACGACCCGGAGTGCAAAGGGCGATGGGCCCAAGACCCCTGAGCACTTAGGATGTAGACCGGCGGGGACCTCTCTGTTGAGCCTAGGTAGGACTACGTCGTGTCGATCAGCCGAGGCCGGGCATGACCCGGAAAAGTGTGTCCGGCCAGAGTTAATCGAGCGTGTTGGGTAACAGTAGTGCACCCCTGCAGGGAAGTTATCTATTCGAATAGCCGTGTCCACGGTAACAGGACGCTCGGAGTTGTATCCTGATCTGCTACAACTACAAATGGTTACTGATACAATGATAAACTGTTATTACTGCTCTCGTGATCACTTTCTCGCAGGGTAGTCGAGGAAGGATCTCAGGGCATCACTAAAATATAATTGCTAGTATATGTTACTACACTCTACTCTCTTCTGATGCTGCAAGATTGCTTCAAGATGCTAGTCTTCGATAGGCTAGGCCTTTCCCCCTTCTGTTCTGGCATTTCTGCAGTTTAGTCCAAAGATATAACCCCATTCCTTTGATACCGATGCATACTTAGCATAGTTCTAATGTCAGTCTTGCGAGTACTTTGGATGAGTACTCACGGTTGCTTTGCTATCTCTTTTTCCCCATACCCGGTTGCTGCGATCAGACGACGGAGCCCAGGAGTAGATCCCCGGAGGCACCTACTACTACGTTGAGCCCGCCGACTAGGAGTAGTTCGGAGGCCCTAGGCAGGAGGCCTTCGCCTTTTCGATCAGTGTCGCTGTTATGCTTGCCTTCTTAAGGCACCCTTGTTTAACTTTGTGTCTGTACTCAGATACTTTTGTTTCCGCTGATACTTGTATGACTCGAGCTTATGTATTCGAGCCCTCGAGGCCCCTGACTTGTAATATAAAGCTTGTATTATTTTATTTTGTGTTTAGAGTTGTGTTGTGATATCTTCCCGTGAGTCCTTAGGCTTGATCGTGTGCATTTGCGTGTATGATTAGTGCACGGTCGGGCCGAGAGCGTCACATTTGCACCATGTAATTTACGGGTTATTGGATCTATCACTCAAAGATGATCCCGTGCCAACTTGTGTAACGAATATTTTGTATGATTTCAGATTCATTAACTTTGCTGTAGCGCCACATTTCAGGAGTGAAGTTTATGCCATGGCTTAAAAAATCCCAATAGCTGTTTCATACAAAATGAATAGTATTAATGAATTGTTCCATTTTCAGGTTGCGGACCTGATCAGAAGGTCCGTGCCGTTTGCGCTCGCCCCAGAGGATGACACGAGGAAAGAAGAGTTCAGACAACTCCAGGCGAAGATGCAAGAGATCAACGGCATGGCGTGCCACGCCATGCGGATCCTATGTCTTGGCTTCGCCTCATTCGTACTCCAGTTTGCCCTCTTGTTTCACCTTACGTACTGGGAGTTCTCTTGGCATATCATAGAGCCGCTCGCCTACTCTCTGGCCGGACTCCAGCTGATTTTTTGCTACGGCTATTTCCTGCGTACCGCGAGCAATCCGACGTTACAGGACTTTAAGCGGAGGCTGTTCTTGGCAAGGAGGAGAAAGCTATGTGCAAAGCTTAGTTTTGATATGGACAGGTACCTGAATTTGCAGAAACACTCTAGGGTTCCTCCTGAAGGTGATTATTGATCTCGAGGTCGTAAGCATTATGAGTTGTAACTTGTAATACCAGACCAGAAATGTCTCGGTTATTGCCTGACACTGATAGTGTCCTCTCTAGTTTTTTGAATGGCTACCTTTGGTTCCTTTAATTAACGGAAGAATTGCATTACTGTTTGCAACCAAAGGGATCCTGACATGAATCAGCAATCACCTACCAGATTAACCTTAGAGCCTTATCTGTACCAAATTCCCCAGGTAAAGAAGCATTGCTGCAAGCCACGAAAAAACAAACCCAGGGAACCAATCTCAATTGGATGGGGAAGTCGATGTACAAAGCAACTGGGTTCAAGTCTCTGCTGATGCGAGTTTAGATTTCTATTTATATTGCCGGTTTTTTTTTTTAAATTGCTCATACAAAAAGCTAGGTCCATGCTCCATGAACCAAAACTGTTGTTTGTTAGTATCAGTGTTACCAAAGTAAACTTTTGCCAGTATTGAAGGATGCCACACGGGGCAGTGGAAGGAAAAGGAATGAATCTGATAATTGCACAAAGTGCAAACATACCTTACTGGCTACTGACCTGGTAGTTTGGCCATGGTCTCTCTTCCAATTAATTTCTCAGACAAGCAAAGGACTTGTAATTGCTTCCAGTAGCATCGCTACAAGATCATGTTTCGGAATTGATGGATCAAGATGCCACAAAAGGGCCCTCCACACACAAACAGAGAACGCAAAGCAAATCAGTAAAATACTAAAATATGTAAAATTAAATGGCAGATTGGCAAGCAGATTTTTCTCAAGTCGGGCAACATCAGAAATCGCACCTAATATAAACACATGAAAAAATAACAGCATGTCAATAACTCAATATTTTACTACTCAAAAAACAGTATAAATCGTGTGAGAAGAGAGGGTTAACAAACGACAAATATATGCAGTAGGCCCAAATGATCAATGCACATTCCCGGGATTCCCGTTGCACCTTAGCATGTATTACCTCCGTCCCAAATTACTCCCTCCGTTCCTTTATATAAGGTGTATTTGTTTTTTGAAAAGTCAAACGAGGCCATGTTTGACCGAGTTTTCGGAAAAATATATCAATATCCACATTACAAAATGTATACCATTTGATCCATCATGAAATGTAGTTTCATATTTTATCTATTTGGTATTGTAGATGTCATTAGTTTATTCTATAATCTTGGTCAAACATTTAAATGGTTGACTTGCACGGAAAACAATACACCTTATATTCTGGAACGGAGGGAGTAGTTGTCTTAGATTTGTCTAGATACGGATGTACCTAATTTAGTGTTAGGTACATCTGTATCTAGATAAATCTAAGACAACTAACTCGGGACGGAGGGAGTATAAGATGATATGTTCTTTTACAAAACTTATCACAGGGGAAATAACATATTTTTAACCTTGCTCAGTGGCAAGAGTTCATGTACGGGGACGCCGCTGGGGTGCTATCTGCCTTTAATCCTGGAGAGGTCTCGCTTCTACCCAACAGCGGATGGTTAAGGGAAGGATCTTTCCCCCTTTAGCCATGATTTTTTTAGCCAATAGACAGACTGACAGAGGAAGTGAGGGGCAAACATAAATTTCTTGAGGTGAGCACTTACTTAACTGCAAACCGCGGAGAGTTAAATGACTAATGACAATGCCACACCATCTCTAAATCCATTTAGCACTGACTGCAATCGCCTCTAAACTAAGCACGCATAGCATTGCCGTCCGCAACCATTCATTCAATAAGAGGAAACAAAAACAGAGGGTTTATATTCAGAAAACAGAAACAGAGGAGGGGGATCTCACCATACGATCCCTCAATTTCTCGACGAGGGCGACACACGAGCGGACCAGCTCGCCGGGAAACGCAGGCCGGACGAAGCTTCGGACGCATAGCTTGTCGCCGCCGCCGCCGCCGCTGCGGTCGAGGTCATTTTTAGGGGGTGTGGGGCGGGAGGTATGGGGTCTGCCGCTGCGACGGCGACTCCGCGTGGGCCGGCGAGGTAGCGAAAAGCCGAGGTCTGACCGTCTGAGTGGGCTTTTGTGCTTCGGTTCAGCTGAAGATGGGCTTCGATTCACCAAGTTTCCGAAATCATATGAACGCTCTATATTCAAAATAAAATGATCAACTCGTGATTAAAAATTACTGGATACAAAAATAGTTATGTCTTTTCAAAGAGAGTTTTTTTGTTTATCAAAAATATGTATTCATGCATGCTCGATATATGTTCACGTACTTTAAGAAAAATTGTCATGCTTCGCAGGAAAGGGAAGGGGAAAAACAAAATAAACAAAATTTGGAAGATAACAAGAAAAAAAACACATAAGAGCAAAACGTGAAAAAAAATACTAGGAGAAAAAAGGCAAAAAGGAAAAGTACACATGGGTCAGTCCATGCAAGCGCGCTTTAATGAAATGGCCACCATTCTTCGCTTAAGGTAGATAATAGGATTTGCCTTCTTTTCGGGTTCTAGCTGAGCCTCCACGTCTTCGCAGCCGCCATCGGATCTTGCCATCGATGATCACTAGAGACAAGCTTGAAATGAATGATCATGTCGCCATGGCTGTTTTTTGGTCGTCGCCTTCCCCCCTTCCAGTGAATTATGTGCAAGCATAACCTCTTCCCCTGCAAAACTTCATACTAATCTTCCAGTCTCTCTACGCACACTAGTTTATACACATGCTTCCAACCGCTCTTAAATTTGGTGTACGCCCTGCCACTGCTCGAAAGGCCAACAATCAAGTTGGGCTCGAGCTCCAAAGCTAGGCCCAGAGGCCCAAAAAACCTTGAAATGGCTTATACTTAGTTTTTTTTTTACTTGTCTAAAAAAAACTTAGTTTTTTTTTACTGTGCTAGACACCAATATAAAATTTACTTCTATATCACCCATCGGCAGGAGCCATCAGCTCTCTCAAAAACACCAATTTACATATATATATCCTAAAGTTGATTAACAAAAAGGGAATTGTTTGGGACATGGAGTTTATGCTCGTGAGCTAAAATGCTTCCTCGTGAACAGTACAGTCAAAATAAAATAAAATTAAAATTGTTTTCTTTTCAACAAGTTTGACGAATTTTCTACATATGTCAAATTTTTGTGTGTGTTTTTCTAAATGTTCTAAAAAACAAAATAAATGCTCAAAAAGGCTATTTTTGAAAGCATTTAGAAGCATTGATTTTATTTGTGTAAAAAATTTAGAAAAAAATTGATATAAAAATTTGTAGGTATGTATACAATTCATCAATGTTTATTGCCAACTTTGTTTCAAATTTTTTTTGCTATATTTTACTTTTTTAATATTCATCGCGGGTGCAGTTGAACTCGCGAGCAGAAGGGCCCTTTCGTATCTTTACTCCTAATGTCTCACTTGGTAGGCTCGCCTCCACGGTTTTATTTCGTCTGGTTTATTTTCGTTTCACCTCCCACCACCATCTTCTCATGTTGGTTTTTTCACCCTCCCATTGAAAACTTTCCTAATCTTTTAAAACTTTCCTAATCACACGTTACAAACAGGTAGGAACCGATAGCACGTTACCATACAATAAAATCCAATTTTAGGGCAATCAATTTCAAATCCTAACTTTCCTACCCCATCTTTTCACTCACGACCACGCGTCCTGCAATCCCCACCCGGGCTCTTCTCCCTACTCCTCCTCACGATCGCCCGCCACGCTGCCGCACCCATGCCACGCCGCTCGGCGGCCGCAACCTTGCTGCTCCTTCTCTCCACGCGGCGCCGCTACCCCATGATCTCTACTAGCGCCACGGCGGTCGTGGCCTTCTCACGCATCGCCCCCTCCCCTCGAAATCTAGCCGCCATCGACGCCCTGTACAGCGCTCAAGGTCAGGGGCGCCGCGCCGTCCTTATAGCGTGGAGGGCGGCCGGTGGGAGCTCGACAAGGAAGAGGAGTCCAGCAGCGCGGGCGGCGTCGTGGTCGCCGGCTGCTGGGTGTTCACCGCCGCCATGACCGTCGTAGTCCTCGTCGGTGCCCACGAGTACTTTGGGCTCGTCCATGGCACTGCCATCGGCGGCGGCACCCCTCCGACGCGCTACGTGTCCCGCTTCTGCTCCGCCATCTGCGCTCTCATGCCCATCCTTACGCTGTAAGAAAGCCCCGCATTTGTTGTTTTTTCTGCTCCAGTGTACTAGAACTTTGCTGTGATTACTGTAATTTATGTGGTATTTAGTCACAATTTTTGGTATAAATGTGCTAGGTATGCTCGCCGTCGTTGTGAAGTGGTCATAGTGCGTACCTAGGTTCTTGAGAGGAGAGCCACCAGTATAAAATTGCCTTGGCTCACTCACTCTTTAATTTGGTTGGGAATTCTTGATTAGAAGGTAGCAATTAACTCAAATGTCGGCATTGGAACCTTCAGTCTGGAAGTTGTAGCTTTAGCTTGATGCAAATACTAACCATTCTGATCGCGGGGTCATTATACACGGTGAGAATCAGGCCTCATGGATTACTATTTCATCACTGAATTCCCCATCTTATCACTCAATTTCTTGAGTCAGAAGAACTTTAAGTATCAGTGCATTTTCGTATACTTTCGAGGTATCAGCTTACATATGTTGCTTGATTGCTTCAGCTCACTTCGTAGCATTTTTTACTAGATAAGAGCTTCAACACACTTTTTTCAGATGATCATAATAATTTACGCTATATGCTTTTCTTTGTGTGCACATGTAATGGGGGTGGGGAGGGGTTGCTCAAGAGGGAAGGACTGCTACATTTGGTTGTCAGTTCCTGTTAATATGGCTACAGCTTCGAGTTCTGATGTTTCTCCTATATATTTTTATAGGTACTATGGCCGCATGGATGTTCCCCTGACGTTATCGGCATTTATTATTGCAATATCTTTGGTATTGCAAAGAGGAAACCTCCGTTTCGCTCAGCTTACCTGGTGTTGAGCAACAACAATCCATCGATGATTGGTGAGATATACCATACCGTTTATATACTCTTCCTACTTCTTCAGTTGGAGTAACAAAGAAAGGTTGTTTTGCCTCGTGTTGCTATCAATAGAACTTTTCTTTATATTGTAAAAAAAGCAGCAGCACTGTTGCTAGCAATAGTCATGTACGTCCATCTCAAGTATGGTTCTTTCTTTCTTTACCCTTTGTAGCCTCTATGGTTTCTCAAGCATGTAACTATGTAACAATTTTCTGCTTAATACAAGTGAAATCAGCGTTTGTTGCTCTTCCTAAAAAATGTACGGTTCTTGACTGTCTAATTAACTAACACCTCAAGACCTCCCGGGTCTCCGCCGCTCAGGGGACTCCGGAGGTTCCACCGAACCCTAACCAAGCCCTCCCCAAGCCCGATTCCCCTGGCTGCTGTCGCCGCCTCCGGCGGTGGCGGCGCCCGTCTCGCCGAAGGCGGATGGCTGAGGAGGCACGCGGTTGCGGAGCATTTGTGCGGAGATCCAAGGACGAATGCGCGCGTGAGGTGGCCTGTGGAGTTGAAGACGAGGTGCGGCGGCGCTAGGAGAGGGCGGCGGACGTGGTCGGCCCCCGGCGGCGCGATCGGAGAAGGTGCTACCATTGTCCTTGGCCCGACCTGGGCCAATTTGTCGTGCCCGTTGTGCGCTGCAGACGGACGCTCGAGAGGTGGGGGCGCGGCCCTGTTTGTGTCCGAATTGGGACCAATGGGTGTTGGTCGTGTGCTCCTTCAGCGCTGGAAGACCAGCGTGTCAACGTCATTCGTCTTCTCCTCTGCAGCCGGCCGGTAGCGTGGGGGCTGCTGGCTCGGCCTGAATAAAGGTGGTTTGGCCCTGCAGTTCTTCGAGCACCAAGTCGGCGATCTGCTTCACGCTGGCCTCCTCGATCAAGACACAGACGAGTTCCGTTCTTCCTATCGGAGATGTCTGCTACTTGTGAGCTGCGTTGGGATTTCCCCGAAGAGGAGGGGATGATGCAGTACAGTAGAGATAAGTATTTCCCTCAGTTATGAAACCAAGGTTATCAATCCAGTAGGAGAATCACACAATAACTCGTTAGCAGTAGCTGAACACAAAACAACAAATCCTCGCACCCAACGCGAACAAGGGGTTGTCAATCCCTTGGCGGTTAATTGCAAGATTAAATTGTATGGTGATAGATAGATAGATCGAACAAAAATACAAAATAAAATAAATAAAGTAAAATTGCAGCAAGGTATTTTTAGGATTTTCAATATATGATAAAGGTAGACCCGGGGGCCATAGTTTTCACTAGAGGCTTCTCTCTTGAAAATAGCATACGGTGGGTGAAAAAATTACTGTTGGGCAATTGATAGAAAAGCAAATAATCATGACGATATCCAAGGCAATGATCATGTATATAGGCATCACGTTCGAGACAAGTAGACCGAAACGATTCTGCATCTACTACTATTACTCCACACATCGACTGCTATCCAGCATGCATCTAGAGTATTAAGTTCATAAAGTTTAGGAGAAGCCATCTTTTTGTGTGGATGAAGTTTTTAAGGTTTAGGAGAAGCCATGATATGAGAGGAATTAAGGAGACACAAGAGCTCAAGCTTGGGGATGCCCAAGGCATCCCAAGTTAATATTTCAAGAAGTCTCAAGCATCTAAGCTTGGGGATGCCCCGGTAGGCATCCCACCGCATCCCACATTTCTTCTTCAATAACTATCGGTCAGTTTTCGTTGAGCCTAAGTTTTTGCTTCTTCACATGATGTGTGCTATTCTTGGAGTGTCCTTTTATTTTTGTTTTGTTTGTTGTTTGAATAAAATACTTAAGATCTGATATCTTAAATGAGAGAGAGTCCTCACATAGCTACCTATTTACTTAACTACTCATTTGATCTTCACTTATATCTTTTTGGAGTAGTTTGTCATTTACTCTTGTGCTTCACTTATATCTTTTGAGCTAGACAGTTGCTCTAGTACTTCACTTATATCTTTTTGAGCACGGTGGTGATTATATTTTGAAGAAATACATACACTCTCATGCTTCACTTATATTATTTTGAGAGTTGACAATAGTAATGGTAATTTGCACAAGATATGAATTTGGTCCCAAAGTGATGAATATTCAAGAGGGATATAATAAAAACTTTCATATAGATAATTGGATATGATAAGTTTGATTCCTTGCAATAGTTTTGCGATATGGAGATGATAATATGTGAGTCATGTTAGTGAGTAATTATGGTTTAGTAAGAATATTGGTGTTAAGGTTTGTGATTCCCTATGCATGCACGTAAAGTCAATAGTTATGCAACGAAATTATATCCTACTTATGGTGCATTATTCAGTGTTAGTTATGTTCAATGCATGTTTATGACCGTTTTCGCTTTTTGGTTGGTTTCTTCTCAATCTATTTGCTAGCCTTCATTTGTACTAAGCGGGAATACTGCTTGTGCATCCAATTCCTTAAACCCAAAGTTGTGCCAAATGAGTCCACCATACCTACCTATATGCGGTATTTCCATGCCGTTCCAAGTAAATTTGCATGTGCCAACTCTAATTTTTCAAAATATTTTTTCCGTTTTGTGTGCCCATACCGCTCATGAAGCGGCAGGGGGTGGCCAATATTTTCCATGCTAGGTGTGTTATTCTCACGATGAGTGTTTATTCACTTGTCATTGCACGAGAGAGTGGTAGGTATTAGGGATGCCCAGTCCCGAAATGCAAAGAAAAAATTAATATGATGATAATAATAAATTCCTTGGAAAGTGTTGGTATGGAGGGCACCAGTGGATACGGCTAGCCATGGATTGTGAAAGAATGGTGGAAAGGAAATAAATTTTATTTTCTATTTGGGAACCGCCTATAATGTATCTAGCATGGAAGATATTGGGAATTCTCTGTCGTTTTCGTTGACAGGAAAAGCATGCCTCTCAAAATAATAATATCTCTCTATTTTAAACCTTGAGCTCTGGCACCTCTGCGAATCTCTGCTTCCCTCAGCGAAGGGCCTATCTACTTTACTTTTATGCAATTTTTATATTATTTTGAGTCTCCATCTTCTCTCATAAAGCACCAATTGGAGAGCACTATTGTCATACTTCTGCATTGGATGTAGCTAATATTGAGTGTGTTTCACGAACGGATCAATGATTGAGCATAATGGGCTAGGGATAACTTTCTTTAGCATTGATATTTTGAAAGACATGGTTGCTTGTTAGTATGCTTGAGTATTTATGTTTTCATGTCAAATTATAGACTATTGCTTTGAATCATTCAAGTCCAAGTGTCCATGCAATAAAAGAAAAGATTATATGATGATTATGATAGGTAGCATTCCACATCAAAATTTCTGTTGCTACTTTATCATGATGAGTTTTATGAGAAAGAGTTGCTGTTATGATGCTAGGAAAAGTGATTGGAATTATCATTGATCAAACTTATGCACTATGCTAGCATTCACACTTCATAAATTATTTCTTTTATCATTTACCTACTCGAGGACGAGTAGGAATTAAGCTTGGGGATGCTGATACGTCTCCAACGTATCTATAATTTATGAAGTATTCATGCTATGTTTATTATAGTTTTGTATGATTTTGGTGCACTTTTATATGGATTTTATATGATTTTTATGGACTAACATATTGACCTAGTGCCCAGTGCCAGTTGCAGTTTTCTGCTTGTTTTTGGTTTTCAAGAAAATCCATATCAAACGAAGTCCAAATGCAGCGAAACTTTTTGACGATTTTTTTGGACGAAAAGAGACCCCCGAAGCTTCGTGGAAGGACCAGAAGCCTTACGAGGTGCACACAAGCCACCACCGCGCGCCTGGGGGGGGGAGAGCGCCGTGGTACCTCGTGGGCCCATCTTAGCCCATCTTCGCATGATTCCAACGCCAAAAATTCCTATATAATCCAAAACCCCCAGAAATAACCCTAGAACTTCGACTCCGCCGCCGCAAGCCTCTGTACCTCCACGATCTCATCTACATCCCTTTTCCGGCACCCTGCCGGAGGGGAGAATCATCACCGGAGGCCATCTTCATCATCCCGGCGGTCTCCATGACGAGGAGGGAGTAGTTCACCCTCGAGGCTAGGGGTATGTACAAGTAGCTATGTGTTTGATCTCTCTCTTGGGTTCTTGATTTGGCACGATCTTGATGTACCGCGAGCTTTGTTAATATAGTTGGATCATATGGTGTTTCTCCCTCTCTATCTTGTTGTGATGAATTGAGTTTTTACCTTTGAGGTTTCACTATTATCGGATTGAATACTTTTATGGATTTGAGAACACTTGATGTATGTCTTGCATATGTATACCCGTGGTGACAATGGGGTTTTATATTGATTCACTTGATATATGTTTTGGCACTCAACTCGCGGATTCCCGAGGTGACATTGGGGTAATCTATGCATTGGGGTTGATGCACGTTTTCGTCCTACTTTATCCGGTAGAAATCTTGGGGCACTCTTTGAAGTTCTTTGTGTTGGATTGAATATTATGAATCTGAAGTTGTTTGATGCATATCGTATAATCAACTCACGGATACTTGTGGTGACATTGGAGTATCTAGGTGACATTAGAGTTTGTTGATGTGTATCATATGGTGTTATTTTAGTACGAACTCTAGGGCTGTTTGTGACACTTATAGGAATAGCTCAATAGATTTATCGGAAAGGATAACTTTGAGGTGGTTTCGTACCTTACAAACAATTTCATCTTATGTTCTCCGCTTGATAAGAACTTTGGAGTGATTCTTTATCGCACGTTGAGGGATTGTTATATGATTCAACTATGTTAGCACTGTTGAGAGATTGCACTAGTGAAAGTATGAACCCTAGGCCTTGTTTTCAAGCATTGCAATACCGTTTGTGCTCACTTTTGTTACTTGCTACCTTGCTGTTTTTTTATTTTCAGATTATAAAAACTTATATCTACTATCCATACTACACTTGTATCACCATCTCTTCGCCAAACTAGTGCACCTATACAATTTACCATTGTATTGGGTGTGTTGGGGACACAAGAGATTTCTTGTAGTTGGTTGCAGGGTTGTTGGAGAGATACCATCTTCATCCTACGCCTCCCACGGATTGATAAACCTTAGGTCATCCACTTGAGGGAAAATTGCTACTGTCCTACAAAACTCTGCGCTTGGAGGCCCAACACGAGTCTACAAGAATAAGTTGTGTAGTAGACATCAAGCTTTTTTATGGCACCGTTGCTGGGGAGGTGAGTGCTTGAAGGTTTATCTTTAGATCTTGCAATTGAATCTTTTAGTTTCTTGTTTTATCACTAGTTTGATTTATAAAATAAAACTACAAAAAAATGGAATTGAGGTTGCCTCATATTATTCATATTTATAATGTCTTTCTTGAAAATGATGGAGCGGAAAATTGTGCTCAATTGATAGAAGAAGAATTCAATAAAATGTTTAATGTGAGTCCTTTGAATGATGAGCATGATTGCAATGTTGTTAGTATGAATTCTATGAATATCCATGATGCTAATGATATGCAAACCAACAAGCTTGGGGATGCTATATTTGATGAAGATGATATATTTAGTCCCCCAAGTTTTGATGAGAAAATTTATTATGATGATAGAATGCCTCCTATTTTTGATGATTATATTGATAAAAGTGGATTTGGAGAGGTCACAACTTTATTTAATGATGATTCCACTATTTTGGAAGAGGTTTCAATTGATTATGACAACAAAGTTGCTATCTATGATGATTATTGTGATGACATGTATGCTATAAAGAATAATGATAACTATGAAACTTGTCATCATGATTTTAATTTTCAATTAGATTATGCCAATCAAGTATCTCATGATAGTTATTTCATTGAGTTTGCTCCCACTACTATTTATGAGAATAAATTTGCTTATGTGGAAGGAATATAAATTCTATGCTTGTGGATCATGAAAAGAATGCTTTATGTGATAGTTATATTGTTGAATTTGTTCATGATGCTACTGAAAATTATTATGAGAGAGGATCATATGCTTGTAGGTGTTGCAATAATATCAAGTTTCCTCTCTATGTGTTGAAAGTTTTGAAGTTATGCTTGTTTTGCCTTCCTATGCTAGTTGATTCTTACTCCCATAAACTATTTGCTCACAAAATCCCTATGCATAGGAAGTGGGTTAGGCTTAAATGTGCTAGTCATATGCTTCATGATGCTCTCTTTGTGTTTCAATTCTTTACTTTTATGCGAGCATCATTGAAATCATCATGCCTAGCTTAAAAGGCATTAAAGAAAAGCGCTTGTTGGGAGACAACCCAACATTTACCCCTATTGTTTTTTTGTGTTCACATGATTAAGCTACTGTATTAATCATGTTTTATATGTTTTCTTTCAATAATGTGCCAAGTAAAGCCTTTAAGATAGTGTGGATACTTGTTGATTTGATTCTGTGCAGAAACAGAAACTTTTGAGTCTAGTGCTGGAATTTCTATTCTGTACTGGAGCGTGAGAAAATTATTAAATTTTTACAAAGTATTGGGATACAAATTTTTTACGTTTTCCTAATTTTTCAGAATTTTTGGGGGTACAGAAGTATGGTTTTTAAATCGATCACTACATGCTATTCTGTTTTTGACAGATTCTGTTTTTGATGCATAGTTTACTTGTTTTAGTGTTTCCATAGCTTATATTGAGAAATATAAATTGTGAAAATGATATACTACAGTAGGCATTATGTGAGAACAATTATGAATCTTGTCTTGACAGTACCTAAGTGGATGATTTATTTTTATCGTACTAACCTATCTCACAAGTTCCGTTAAGTTTTGTGTGATTGAAGTTTTCAAGTTTTGGGTGAGATATCGATATGAGGAGAATAAGGAGTGGAAATACACTAATATTGGGGATTCCCAAGGCACCCCAAGGTAATATTCAAGGAATACCCAATCAACTAAGCTTGGGGATGCCCCGGAAGGCATCCCCTCTTTCGTCTTCAACATTATCGGTAACCTTACTTGGAGCTATATTTTTATTCGTCACATGATATGTGTTTTGCTTGGAGCGTCATATTATTTTGTTGATATTTGCTTGCTGTTATCAATAATCATGTTTTGTATCTTTTAGTTCAATAAAATGCCAATTATAGCCTTTACCATGCTCAGTTTGCAAGTTTATGTGTAGCTGTTTGAAAACATAAAGTTTTCTATTATGTTCAGAATATTCCTGAATAGTCAGAACATGATAAAAATCTAAAAATTTTACACAGTAAGCATGCATGAGCTATCTGCACGTGGTAATTTTTCAGAATTTTTCGAGTTAGGGAAGTATGAATTTTAAATCCCCCTTTATAGACTGTTCTGTTTTGGCAGATTTCGGTTATAGTTGCATTGTTTGCATATGTTGCTTGTTTAATGTTTCTATTTGTGGATAGGAGTATTAAATATGCAGAGGCATTTAGTATGCAATGTTTAATTATAATTTTAATGATTTGCTACAGTATAGAATGTTAAAGTTTTGAGTTAATTTATACTAACTTATCTCACGAGTTCTTATTGAGTTTTGTGTGGATGAAGTTTTTAAGGTTTAGGAGAAGCCATGATATGAGAGGAATTAAGGAGACACAAGAGCTCAAGCTTGGGGATGACCAAGGCATCCCAAGTTAATATTTCAAGAAGTCTCAAGCATCTAAGCTTGGGGATGCCTCGGTAGGCATCCCACCTTTCTTCTTCAATAACTATCTGTCAGTTTTCGTTGAGCCTAAGTTTTTGCTTCTTCACATGATGTGTGCTATTCTTGGAGTGTCCTTTTATTTTCGTTTTGTTTGTTGTTTGAAAAAAATACTTAAGATCTAAAATCTTAAATGAGAAAGAGTCCTCACATAGCTACCTATTTACTTAACCACTCATTTGATCTTCACTTATATCTTTTTGGAGTAGTTTGTCATTTACTCTTGTGCTTCACTTATATCTTTTGAGCTAGGCAGTTGCTCTAGTACTTCACTTATATCTTTTTGAGCATGGTGGTGATTATATTTTGAAGAAATACATACACTCTCATGCTTCACTTATATTATTTTGAAGTTGACAATAGTAATGGTAATTTGCACAAGATATGAATTTGGTCCCAAAGTGATGAATATTCAAGAGGGATGTAATAGAAACTTTCATATAGATCATTGGATATGATAAGTTTGATTCCTTGCAATAGTTTTGCGATATGGAGATGATAATATGTGAGTCATGTTAGTGAGTAATTATGGTTTAGTAAGAATATTGGTGTTAAGGTTTGTGATTCCCTATGCATGCACGTAAAGTCAATAGTTATGCAACGAAATTATATCCTACTTATGGTGCATTATTCAGTGTTAGTTATGTTCAATGCATGTTTATGACCGTTTTCGCTTTTTGGTTGGTTGCTTCTCAATCTATTTGCTAGCCTTCATTTGTACTAAGCGGGAATAATGCTTGTGCATCCAATTCCTTAAACCCAAAGTTGTGCCAAATGAGTCCACCATACCTACCTATATGCGGTATTTCCATGCCGTTCCAAGTAAATTTGCATGTGCCAACTCTAATTTTTCAAAATATTTTTTCTGTTTTGTGTGCCTGTACCGCTCATGAAGCGGCAGGGGGTGGCCAATATTTTCCATGCTAGGTGTGTTATTTTCACGATGAGTGTTTATTCACTTGTCATTGCACGAGAGAGTGGCATGTATTAGGGATGCCCAGTCCCGAAATGCAAAGAAAAAATTAATATGATGATAATAATAAATTCCATGGAAAGTGTTGGTATGGAGGGCACCAGTGGATACGGCTAGCCATGGATTGTGAAAGAATGGTGGAAAGGAAATAAATTTTATTTTCTGTTTGGGAACCGCCTATAATGTGTCTACCATGGAAAATATTGGGAATTTTTGGTCATTTTCGTTGACAGGAAAAGCATGCCTCTCAAAATAATTTTATCTCTCTATTTTAAACCTTGAGCTCTGGCACCTCTGCGAATCTCTGCTTCCCTCTGCGAAAGGCCTATCTACATTACTTTTATGCAATTTTTATTTTTATTTTGAGTCTCCATCTTCTCTTATAAAGCACCAATTGGAGAGCACTATTGTCATACTTGTGCATTGGATGTAGCTAATATTGAGTGTCTTTCATGAATGGATCAATGATTGAGCATAATGGGCTAGGGATAGCTTTCTTTTGCGTTGATATTTTGAAAGACATGGTTGCTTGTTAGTATGCTTGAGTATTTATGTCTTCATGTCAAATTATAGACTATTGCTTTGAATCATTCAAGTCCAAGTGTCCATGCAATAAAAGAAAATATTATATGATGATTATGATAGGTAGCATTCCACATCAAAATTTCTGTTGCTACTTTATCATGATGAGTTTTATGAGAAAGAGTTGCTGTTATGATGCTAGGAAAAGTGATTGGAATTATCATTGATCAAACTTATGCACTATGCTAGCATTCACACTTCATAAATTATTTCTTTTATCATTTACCTACTCGAGGACGAGCAGGAATTAAGCTTGGGGATGCTGATACGTCTCCAACGTATCTATAACTTATGAAGTATTCATGCTATGTTTATTATAGTTTTGTATGATTTTGGTTCACTTTTATATGGATTTTATATGATTTTTATGGACTAACATATTGACCTAGTGCCCAGTGCCACTTGCTATTTTCTGCTTGTTTTTGGTTTTCCAGAAAATCCATATCAAACGAAGTCCAAATGCAGCCAAACTTTTTGACGAATTTTTTTGGACCAAAAGAGACCCCCGAAGCTTCGTGGAAGGACCAGAAGCCTTACGAGGTGCACACAAGCCAGCACCGCGCTCCTGGGGGGGCCAAGAGCACCGTGGTACCTCGTGGGCCCATCTTAGCCCATCTTCGCGTGATTCCAACGCAAAAAATTCCTATATATTCCAAAACCCCCAGAAATAACCCTAGAACTTCGACTCCGCCGCCGCAAGGCTCTGTACCTCCATGATCTCATCTACAACCCTTTTCCGGCACCCTGCCGGAGGGGGGAATCATCACCGGAGGCCATCTTCATCATCCCGGTGGTCTCCATGACGAGGAGGGAGTAGTTCACCCTCGAGTCTAGGGGTATGTACAAGTAGCTATGTGTTTGATCTCTCTCTTGTGTTCTTGATTTGGCACGATCTTGATGTACCGCAAGCTTTGTTAATATAGTTGGATCATATGGTGTTTCTCCCTCTCTATCTTGTTGTGATGAATTGAGTTTTTACCTTTTAGGTTTCACTATTATCGGATTGAATACTTTTATGGATTTGAGAACACTTGATGTATGTCTTGCATATGAATACCCGTGGTGACAATGGGGTATTATATTGATTCACTTGATATATGTTTTGGCACTCAACTCGCGGATTCTCGAGGTGACATTGGGGTAATCTATGCATAGGGGTTGATGCACGTTTTCGTCCTACTTTCTCCGGTAGAAATCTTGGGGCACTCTTTGAAGTTCTTTGTGTTGGATTGAATATTATGAATCTGAAGTTGTTTGATGCATATCGTATAATCAACTCACGGATACTTGTGGTGACATTGGAGTATCTAGGTGACATTAGAGTTGGTTGATGTGTATCATATGGTGTTATTTTAGTACGAACTCTAGGGCTGTTTGTGACACTTATAGGAATTGCTCAATAGATTGATCAGAAAGGATAACTTTGAGGTGGTTTCGTACCCTACAAACAATTTCATCTTATGTTCTCCGCTTGATAAGAACTTTGGAGTGATTCTTTATTGCACGTTGAGGGATTGTTATATGATTCAACTATGTTAGCACTGTTGAGAGATTGTACTAGTGAAAGTATGAACCCTAGGCCTTGTTTTCAAGCATTGCAATACCGTTTGTGCTCATTTTTGTTACTTGCTACCTTGCTGTTTTTTTATTTTCAGATTATAAAAACTTATATCTACTATCCATACTACACTTGTATCACCATCTCTTCGTCGAACTAGTGCACGTATACAATTTACCATTGTATTGGGTGTGTTGGGGACACAAAAGATTTCTTGTATTTGGTTGCAGGGTTGTTTGAGAGATACCAATTTCATCCTACGTCTCCCACGGATTGATAAACCTTAGGTCATCCACTTAAGGGAAAATTGCTACTGTCCTACAAAACTCTGCGCTTGGAGGCCCAACACGAGTCTACAAGAATAAGTTGTGTAGTAGACATCAACAGGCTGCTACTTGTGAGCTGCATTGGTAATTCCCTGAAGAGGAAGGGAGATGCAGTACAGTAGAGATAAGTATTTCCCTCAGTTAAGAACCAAGGTTATCAATCCAGTAGGAGAACCAAGCAAAATTCCGTTAAAGCGCACCTGCACACACAAGAGCAAACACTTGCACCCAACGCGAATAAGAGGGTTGTCAATCCTCTTAGCGGTTATTTGCAAGGATTAAATCTTATCGAGGTAAATAGATAAACTAAACTACTAATTAAAATAAAGTAAATAAATTGCAGCAAGGTATTTTTAGGTTTTTTATATGATAAAGATAGACCCGGGGACCATAGTTTTCACTAGAGGCTTCTCTCTTGAGCACATAAGCATACGGTGGGTAAAGAAATTACTGTTGGGCAATTGATAGAAAAGCAAATAATTATGACGGATTCATGACAATGATCATGTATATTGGCATCACATCCGAGACAAGTAGACCGACTCCTGCCTGCATCTACTGCTATTACTCCACCCATCGACCGCTATCCAGCATGCATCTAGGGTATTAAGTATGAAACAGAGTAACGCCTTAAGCAAGATGACAAGATGTAGAGAAGCAGATTCAAGCAATATGAATAAACCCCATCTTTTTATCCTTAATGGCAACAATACAAATACGTGTCATGTCCCTTTCTGTCACTAGGATTGAGCACCGCAAGATTGAACCCATCACAAAGCACCTCTCCCATTGCAAGATAAATCAATCTAGTAGGCCAAACTAAACCGATAGATCGGAGATAAATACAAAACTATAACAATCATGCATAAAAGAGTTCAGAGAAGACTCAAATATTTCTCATGAATAATCTGATCATAAACTCACAATTCATCGGATCCCAACAAACACACTGCAAAAGAAGATTACATCGGAAAGAACTTCAAGAACATCGAGGAGAACATTGTATTGAAGATCAAAGAGAGAGAAGAAGCCATCTAGCTACTAGCTATGGACCCGTAGGTCTGTGGTAAACTACTCACACATCATCGGAAGGGCAGCAAGGTCGATGTAGAAGCCCTCCGTGATCGATTCCCCCTCCGGCAGAGTACCAGAAAAGGCCTCCAAATGGGATCGTGGAAGAACAGAGGCTTGTGGCGGCGGAAATGTTTTCTCTTTTGGCTCTCTGGGGGTTTTCCAATATTTGTGAATTTATAGAAGTGGAATTAGGTCAAAAGGAGTCACGTGGGCCCCACAAGGTACCACGACGCCCCCCCCGGGCGCTCCCTAGTGCCTTGTGAAGCCCCTGTGGGGCTTCTGGACTCCTCCCGAAGCTTCCTAGGTTTCTTTTGTCCAGAAAAAAATCTCCAAAAAGTTTCGTGGCATTTGAACTTCATTTGGTACTGTTTCTCTGAAAAGCCAAAAACAGGCAGAAAACAGCAACTGGTACTGGGCACTAAGTTAATAGGTTAGTTCCAAAAAATGATATATAATTACTTGTAAATGTATATAAAACATCCAAGATTGATACTATAACAGCATGGAACAATCAAAAATTATAGATACATTGGAGACGTATCATAGGCTTCCATTTTGGATGCTCTGATTTGATTTCATGTGTTTTTTTGTTACCAAATACACCCTTGAACTGCAAAAATTTCTTACATTTAGGAACAGAGTTAGTAGAAAATACTTGATGTTGGTATCCCAGAGTTTTACTTAATGGATATAAATAGAGACGATACTTATTGAGAATTTTATTTCACTAGTAGAAAACCTACCTTTGATCCGGAGCATTAGTCCCGGCCGGGTTTGGGCCCGGGACTAATGTGAGCATTAGTCCCGGTTCCAACGGCTAGGAGCGGATGGGGGCACGGCCCCCTTTAGTCCCGGTTCAAATGGGGCCTCTAGTCCCGGTTGGTGATACCAACCGGGACTAAAGGGGTTGCGGCAGGCTGGGGCCCCTGCGAGCCTCTTTAGTCCCGGTTGGTATCACCCACCGGGACTAAAGATAGACCTTTAGTCCCAGTTGGTATCACCAACCGGGACTAAAGATATCCCTATATAAAGCTGCTTCGTCCAACCCGAGTCCAAGCTTCTCCTTTCTCTCCTCTCTGTTTCGTTCCCCTAGCTCGAGCTCATCCTCCATTTTTGCCAAGATTGGAGGCACCCAATCTATCCAACGGTTCTAAAAGGTTAGCAACTTCATCCTTTCATCTCTCATTGCTAGTTTAGCTCGTTTCATGCTCTATAAGTATAGTGATTTGTGGGTTTTAGTTTGGGAGTAATTATGTGGGAGTTTATTTGATTTATATGCAATTTGAGCTAAAATTAACTTCTTAGTTTGCATATGTGCAGGTGTGGTTTACTTAGTGCCTTCCCGTCCCCGTCCTCACCGCCGTCGATCGCCCGCGCCATCCCGTCGCCGGCACCACCTTGGTGAGCCTCTTGTTCTTATTATTTTTGTAAAAAAAATCTTATTTGTATGATTTAGATAGTTACTTGTATAATTTTCTTACTTGTATGATTGTTTGTTATATATAGTGCCATGGTTTTGATATCCGTCCCCGTCGGCCCTTGTCCGGTTTGTGATTCGGATGTGGTATATTATCTTTTATAACTATTTGTTTCATTTCGTGTTTATGACAATTATGCCCATCAAGTTGACATAGATATTTTTATCTAGGGGGTATGTGAACCGGAAATTGCAACCGACCCTCTTGTCGAGAAGTTAAATTTAGTTGAAAAGGAAAACGATTATTTGAAAGAAAAATTGAAAAGAATTGAAGAAGAGAAGATGAAATTGGAGTTGTATGTTGCCGATGTCGTCGATGATCACAAGATCAAGATGGATGCAATGCGCTTGAAGATTAGAAAGATTAGAAAATATGCCATTAATAAAGAGGCTTGGTATCATTATGATGTTGTATCAATTATTACCTTAGTTGCGATTTTGATCGCATTTGTTGTTGCATTTAAATGCTTTAGCTAGATAGTTGTATGTTGTTTTATGAGAAGTATGTATGAACTTTATGTATGAACTTGTATTAATTTGGTCACTTCGATGTTGTGTAATGAAGATGAGCCGGCAATGGATGTACGATGACCGACGCTCTCCCGAGTTCATTAATGGCGTGCATAGTTTTCTGCGTGTGGCTGAGGCAAACAAGCGGAATGGTTTTATGTGTTGTCCATGTGGTGTCTGTAAGAATGATAGGGATTACTCTACCTCAAAAATCCTTCACAGCCACCTGCTTCAGTCTGGTTTCATGTCCGGCTATAACTGTTGGACCAAGCACGGAGAAAGAGGGGTTATAATGGAAGACAATGAAGAAGAAGAGGATGATGACAACTATCCTAGGTTCCTTGAATACGATGGTACTACAATGGGGGAAGCTGAAGAAGAGGCATCAGATGAGCTCGCTGATGATCTTGGTCGGGCCATTGCTGATGCAAAGAGAAACTGCGAAAGTGAAAAGGAGAGGTTGAAGTTGGAGCGCATTTTAGAGGATCACAAAAAATTATTGTACCCAAATTGCGAAGATGACAAGAAAAAGATGGGTACCACACTGGAAATTGCTGCAATGGAAGGCAGAGAATGGTGTATCTGACAAGGGATTTGAAAAGTTGCTGAAACTGATAAAGAAGACGCTTCCAAAGGATAACGAATTGCCCGACAGTACGTACGAAGCAAAGAAGGTTGTCTGCCCTCTAGGATTAGAGGTGCAGAAGATACATGCATGCCCTAATGACTGCATCCTCTACCGCGGTGAGGAGTACGATAATTTGAATGCATGCCCAGTATGCGGTGCATTGCACTATAAGATCAGTCGCGATGACCCTGGTGATGTTGAGGGCGAGCGCCCCAGGAAGAGGGTTCCTGCCAAGGTGATGTGGTATGCTCCTATAATACCACGGTTGAAACGTTTGTTCCAAAACAAAGAGCATGCCAAGTTATTGCGATGGCACAAAGAAGACCGTAAGAAAGACGGGATGTTGAGAGTACCCGTTGATGGGTCGCAGTGGAGAAAAATCGAGAGAAAGTGGCCGGAGTTTGCAGATGATGCAAGGAACTTATGGTTTGGTATAAGTACAGATGGCATGAATCCTTTTGGGGAGCAGAGCAGCAGTCATAGCACCTGGCCTGTGACTCTATGTATCTATAACCTTCCTCCTTGGTTGTGCATGAAGCGGAAGTTCATTATGATGCCAGTGCTCATCCAAGGCCCTAAGCAACCCGGCAACGACATTGATGTGTACCTAAGGCCATTAGTTGAAGAACTTTTATAGTTGTGGGATATAAAACGTGTACGTGTGTGGGATGAGCACAAACAGCAGGAATTTGACCTACGAGCGTTGCTGTTTGTAACCATCAATGATTGGCCTGCTCTTAGTAACCTTTTAGGATAGACAAACAAGGGATACAATGCATGCACGCACTGTTTAGATGAGACTGAAAGTATATATTTGGATAAATGTAAGAAGAATGTGTACCTGGGACATCGTCGATTTCTTCCGATCAGGCATCTCTTAAGAAATAAAGGCAAGCATTTCAAAGGTGAGGCAGATCACCGGAAGAAGCCTGGCCACTGTACTGGTGATGATATATTTGATATGGTCAAGGATTTAAAAGTAATCTTTGGAAAGGGTCCTGGCGGACAATCTGTTCCGAATGACGCTAATGGACACGCACCCATGTGGAAGAAGAAATCTATATTTTGGGAGCTACCCTATTGGAAAGTCCTAGAGGTCCGCTCTGCAATCGACATGATGCACGTGACGAAGAATCTTTGCGTGAACCTGCTAGGCTTCTTGGGCGTGTATGGGAAGACAAAAGATACACCGGAGGCACGGGAGGACCAGCAACGTTTGAACGAAAAAGACGGCATGCAACCAAAGCAGTATCAAGGTCCTGCCAGCTACGCTCTTACCAAAGAAGAGAAGGAAATCTTTTTTGAATGCCTGAGCAGTATGAAGGTCCCGTCTGGCTTCTCGTAGAATATAAAGGGAATAATAAATATGGCAGAGAAAAAATTCCAAAACCAAAAGTCTCATGACTGCCACGTGATTATGACGCAATTACTTCCGGTTGCATTGAGGGGGCTTCTACCGGAAAATGTTCGATTAGCCATTGTGAAGCTATGTGCATTCCTCAATGTAATTTCTCAGAAGGTAATCGACCCAGAAATCCTACCAAGGTTATAGAATGATTTGGTCCAATGTCTTGTCAATTTCGATTTGGTGTTCCCACCATCCTTCTTCAATATTATGACGCACGTCCTAGTTCACCTAGTCGAAGAGATTACCATTCTGGGTCCTGTATTTCTACACAATATGTTCCCCTTTGAGAGGTTCATGGGAGTCTTAAAGAAATATGTTCATAACCGTGCTAGGCCAGAAGGAAGCATCTCCAAGGGCCATGAAACAGAGGAGGTTATTGAGTTTTGTGTTGACTTTATTCCTGACCTTAAGCCGATTGGTGTTCCTCAATCGCGGCATGAGGGGAGACTGAGTGGAAAAGGCACGCTAGGAAAGAATTCAGTAATAAGTATGGACGGGCATTCTTTCACTCAAGCACACTACACAGTTCTACAAAATTCCACCTTGGTGGCTCCGTATATCGAGGAACACATGGATATTGTACGCTCCAAGAACCCGGAGCAGTCTGACCCCTGGATTAAACGTACACACATGGCGACTTTCGGCGGTTGGTTGCAAACACATCTCATGAATAACACCACAGTTGGAGATGAGCTGTACTTGTTGGCCAAGTCACCATCTTTGACTATATTGACTTTCAAAGGGTACGAGATAAATGGGAATACATTTTACACAATCGCCCAAGATAAAAAGAACACAAACCAAAACAGTGGTGTCCGCTTTGATGCAACAAACAACAATAGGAAAAATGACACATATTATGGTTACATAGAGGAGATATGGGAACTTGACTATGGACGTTCTTTTAAGGTCCCTTTGTTTCGGTGCAAATGGGTCAATCTGACAGGAGGCGGGGTAAAGGTAGACCCGCAGTACGGAATGACAACAGTGGATCTCAACAATCTTGGGTACACAAACGAACCATTCGTCCTAGCCAATGATGTGGCGCAGGTTTTCTATGTGAAGGACATGTCTACCAAACCGAGAAAAAGAAAAGATAAGGAAGCGAATACATCATACGATGAGCCAAAGCGCCACATAGTTCTTTCAGGGAAAAGAAACATCGTGGGAGTGGAGGACAAGACAGACATGTCAGAAGATTATGAAAAGTTTGATGAAATTCCTCCCTTCACAGTGAAGACTGACCCAAGCATCCTGTTAAATGATGAAGATTCTCCATGGTTACGGCGCAATCATAAGCAAGGGACACACGGGAAGAAAAAGTTTTATACCCCAAGATCCCACTTTGGGATGTGACCGGCTTCACCGTCATCACTTTCTCTCTAGTGAGTTTCCGGACTTATAGCGGGAAAGTCCCACTTCGGACAAACCGGAGGGAATCTTTGTAAGAGTTAGGGTATATATGTGTTTTGGGTGTTCCTAGGTGGACTCCGGAGCGTCGGAATCCAACCAAAAAGCTAGGGCATTTTGTCATTTGAAACATGATTTTTTAATAATTATTTATTAAGTTATGAATTTTCAATTATTCCTATCCTTTTAGTATTTTAATTATAGTGGTTGTACAGAGAGGTAAAGTGAGGGTTTTCACCCCTCAATTATTGAGCTATGGAAGAGAGAGTTACTGGAGGTAGAATATGACTAGGGTGAGCTCTGGTAAAAATTTGAGCTATTTAAAATATCCTAAAAATTCCCAAATTGAACATACTGATAAAACGAACTAATATTGAACAGCAGGAAAAAAATCACTCAAAAATCTATTTTTAAACTAAAGTTATTCACAAACTAGTGATTCACACAAATTTCAAAGAATTCAAATTTAAACTATTCAAATTTGAAAACTACTGGCACTAACAGAAAGTTTATAATTTTTGTGACCTAAAGCAAAAAGATTCACTCAAAAACTCTAAATATTCTAAGAGTTATTCAAAATCTAAAAACAGAAAAGAAAAGAAAACAGAAAAAGCCTTTAGTCCCGGTTGCAACCACCAGCCGGGACTAAAGGTTCCTTCTCCCGCGCGGAATTTGGGCCGCCGAAAAGGACCTTTAGTCCCGGTTCGTGGTTGGAGCCGGGACTAAAGGTTGGCCTTTAGTCCCGGTTCGTGGCTGGAGCCGGGACTAAAGGACCTTTAGTCCCGGTTCGTGGCTGGAGCCGGGACTAAAGGTCGCAGCTATATAACTGGTGTCCCGGTGCCAGCCACCGCCCGGGAGAAGGAAACAGAACCATGCCGCTATGCCGCTCGTCTTCAACCTCTGACCGCTGAGATCGCCTCCGCCGCCAGGCTGCCGGACCCCCCCGTCATCAGACCGCCCCGCCGTCGCCGCTCCGTCGTCTCGATTCGGCCTCCTCCCCAACGGCTCCCTCAAGCCTCGTCGCCCCTCTTCCCTCCAACGCCGGTGAGGCCCGGCCTCCTCTCCCCTTGTCCCCGTCGTGCCCCGTCGCCGCCACCGAGCTCACTCCGCCGCCTACACCCATCCCCGAGCCACGCCACCACCACCAACATCGCCGCCTCACTCGTCCGCATCATCTGGATCCCTCGCCGATGCCGGAGACCCACCGGAGCCGCCGCCCGCATCGAGCCCGAACGCCACCCTCGCCGGAGACCTCGCCGGACCTTCCCCTCCTCCGTTAGATCTTAGGTGAACGGTCTAGATTAGACCGAGTTTTTTCTTATTATCACCGAATCATTTTCTTTTAGAGTGCGGTCGTCCGCCCGATTAGAACTATCATGCACACCAGCAGCCAACCACAGAGCGCCACGTAGCCCATTAGCCGATAGGCAGATTTTATTTTTTTTCAGTTCTGTTTTCTTTTTCAGATTTGATTCTGTTTTTAGAAATGGAATATCTTTTAGAGTTTTTAGTGTTTTTGATTGATTCTTTTTTGTATTAGATTCAAAATTTTGTCTAGTTTCTATAGATGCAAAGTTTGAACATGTTTGAATTTTTTTATTTGAGTTTGAATAAATTTGCTTAAATCACTAAATAGCCAATACCTCTTAAATAAAAATAGGTTTTAAAGTTTTTCTTTTTGCTCCTGTTTTGTTATAGTTTTGTTTAACTAGAAAACTTAGGAAAATAATTTTTAGAGTAATTTTATTTCTGTTAACAGTAGTTTTAAAACAGAACTAGAATTTGCATGACTAGTGATAAAAATAATTGTTTTATTTTTATTTGAAAGTTTTTCTTTTTGCCACTAAATTATTTTAGTAAGACTTTCTGTTAAGTTGTAAAACTAATATTTTTCTAAGTAATTAAAATTTATTTAGATATATTAGTGATATGACTTAGTTTCTTATTAACTTTAGCATTAGAATAGCTTTTTAATTATTTATTTTTGCTAGTAAATAATTTAGTTAATTACTTTATGTTAAGTTAGTTGTTTTAAAATTTCTTTTCTGTTAAGACTTTAATTAGGACAGAAAGTTAATTGTATGGTGTAGTTTAGCACTATAGTTTTCCTTTGTGTGATTTGGTGTTTTCTTTGGTTTTTGTCTTGGTTTTCTTTGATTGTTTTATTGATTGTTTTATTATTAGTTTTACTTGCTGTTATGATTATTAGGATGAATTCCTCATTGTGTGTAAATTATTTGATTCGTTATACCATCCGGAGTGCGAAGCTTGTTATTACGAGTCTTTGGAGTTTCAAGCTCACCAGGAAGGCAAGTCACTTTGATCATTGTTTTACCTATGTTTTATTTGCATTAGTTACCACCTTTCCACCATGCATGCTAGTAGGTTACATTGTTACATTATTTTCTTCATATTTAGAGTTTGATAATAGATTTAAAGTGATTCTTTTTGTGTAGAAAACTTTAGGTAAAATACTAAATTGTTTTATCTTTCTTCTGGATTAGTTAAGCTATGGACGATAGCGACAGAGATCATGAAGAGGATATCATCTTCGACATGATACGCTCCTCCCAAAACCAAGAGAATGAACCAGATGACGGCTCACAATTTCTGAATGACTCCGGTGAGGGACTTGAGGAAGAACCAAGAGACAAAGGGCAAACAAACAATGATGGCGAAGAAAATGCTAGACAATTAACAAATTCTGGTGAGGTATATATATATTAGGCCTCTGGTGATCATTAGATGTATTAATTGATTTGTATATATATATTAACGAATCTTTCTTCTTTTAGCCCTCTGGATCGAGCAAATCTTCTAGAAGGGTACGACGCCGGGCCAAAAAGTTGGGCGATGGCATAAAGTTCAACATCGATGAAGTCGCAGAAGATGGCGAACCGATTGCTCCTGAACAGAATGCCCATACATTTATAAATCAATGCGGAGTTATTGTTAGGGACAACATCCCGATCACCGTTCGAGAATGGAATAAGCCAAAGGAAGATCGAGGAGTTAGTTATGTCGACGAAAGATCGAAAAATTTGCTTTGGGATACGCTCATGTCACATTTCAACCTACCAGAGGGTCTCACAGATGCCAAACGGTTGAAAGTCAAGCAGTGGGCTCTTAAGAAGATGGCCACACAATTCCAGAGCTAGAAGAAAAGATTATGGAGCGACTACATCAAGGCAAAAAAGAAGACTCCAGAATTCACTGGAGCACTAGAGAAGATAAAAGATCACTGGGACACATTTGTGGAGTACAAGGAATCGGATGAAGCTCTGGAAAGGTCGAGAAAAAACAAGATAAATGCTGAGAAAAAAGAGTATCACCATGTTCTGGGGACAGGTGGCTACAAGAGAGCCGTGCCTAACTGGGAAGCAGCTGAGGCCAAGATGCTTGCTGAAGGGGTCATTCCAGCTACAGCGGATTGGCCCCAGAGGTCCAAGAATTGGTTTTATGCGCATGGGGGAAAGTTGGACCCAGCGACTAGGGAGATTATTGAAAAGGCAGATCTTAAAACAGCCTCGGACGCTTTACTTGAAGCAATAGAAGATGCTCGAAAGGGGTTGTTCCAGCCCGAGAGAGAGAACAACGAGCTTACACGCACCCTCGGGAATCCTGAACACGGAGGACGAACACAAGGCAAAGGCATTGTTCCGTGGGTTCAGGGGTTTTCGGAGTGGAACGACACTTATAGAAGCCGTCAGAGAAAAAAGAAGCAGGATGCAGACCGGCTTCAGAAGGTAGAAACAAAGAACGCGGAGTTGGAACGCATGTTAATGCGGCAGCAGGAGCAGATCGACACAATTAGCCAGCAAAGGACGTCTCCACGGCAGGAGCAAGCAGATCCTAGTACCGTCCCATCTATGCGGAAAAGCAGCGTGGGTTCCACGGGGGAACGGGGCGATGATGCACTGCTGGCTCGCTACCCCGTGGATGATATCAAAGAGAGGACAAATTGTGAGCTACACCAGAAAATGAAGAACATATCCATGAAGGTGGCGGTTGGCTTTGCTTTACCGAATGCACCAGAAGCAACCATCCATGGCAATCCGATTCCAGTTGGCTATGCTCGTGTCGGGGTGGATGAAGTTCTGCCGGGATATGACTCACTAGAGCTTGACATTCCTGGAGGTGAAGGGGAGCAGGCACTGGGAGAAGTCATACATGGTGTCATTGTATGGAGAAAGGAATGCATCGTGTTTCCAAACTCGGCGCCAAGGCCACCGACTCCTCCGAGTAGCAATACACCTCTAAGTCCACCCCACCTCGAGAGGGAGCCCAGCGCGAGTCCATATCGATCTCCGCCGCGTCAGCCGACTCCACCCCCTGTTTTCCAGCAGGGCCAAAAGCGGAAGACAGCTGCAAAGAAGAAAGCCAACGACGAGCCTCCTGCCAAAAATAAGTTAGCTTACGATATGACTGATGAGGAAACCAGAGCGGTCGTGCTTTCCGAAGTGAAGTCCCATTTTGCACCGAAACCGCCCCCGCCGCCAAAGGAGATAATACCTACGAAAACCGTAGAGCACTTTGTGGATTTCTTAAGCGACCCCCGGCACATGTGGAGAATAGGCCATCAGACTATGAACGCTCTATTAGGAAGTCATATCATGAACAAATGCAGCAGTCGAGACGTACAAGTAGTAATAAAAGCGGGAAAACAGTTCCCCAACTCGAAGAACAGGCAATGCAATCGATCCCCCTGCTCAAGGTGATTACCGATAAGGTAACCGACGCTGCTAGAGACATGGGTATCAGTGTTGATCAACTCCTAGGCACCGAGGAATTCCCCCTGGCTGAATTAGCATGGAAATATGTCCCCGGGAACCCTCTGGTCAGACCTGAGCAGCTCCTGCATCTATCAACAAAAATGCGAAGATTGCATGAGTGGTACATGAAAGAAGTAAAGAACGGGCGAGAGATGCTCATTGTGAAAGTCAAGGAAGAGCATTACTTCCATGAAAACGAGATGATGATTGAGTTTCCAGAAATTTTTCAGTTGTACAATCAAGACGCACTCGACAAATCTATTGTCAGTTGCTATTGTCTGTAAGTGATTTCTTTCTGTAATTTAAGTCTCTAGCTCAGCTCGTTCATTGCCTGTAATTATCCTCACTATATTCTTTTGTACGCTATTATGCAGAATGAAGATTCTCGAATGCAAAAGGGGTCGAATCTATGGCATTGGGTTCGTTGACCCATATATCATTTATGAAAAAATGATACAAGACCACCCCCGAGACTCAGAGGAAAACTTGCTAAGATTTATGAAGGCACAAAATACCAGAACAGACATACTTTTTCCTTACAACTTCAAGTGAGTGTTACTGTCTTGTACTACAAATTCTATTTTGCTTACTCGATGTTAAGTGTAGTTGATGAGTTATGCATGCCTGCTTATATAAACGTGCGCAGGTTCCACTGGATCCTGCTAATCATTAAAGTTGATGCTGGAACTGTTGAAGCCCTGGACTCACTAGGTAAAGACCCTCGAGAATACACCAGCGTGTTTTGGATGCTCGACAGGTAATTTCAATCATTATCGCACTATATCGGCCTCTTTCGTTCGATCATTTCCTGATATCAAGTAATTAATAACTCCTTTATTCATTTTCTTTGCCGGGCAGGGTTTGGAAACGGTTCATCAAAGAGGTTGTCGGTGAATGGAAACCGGAGCTGCGTTGGCGACGACCCAAGGTAATTAAGTAGTACTAGCTAGGTCCGCGCATCTCTTTAATTCTAGTTTCAATACCATTATCATGCTTGATTATATTTGATTGAATTCTATTCTCACAAAGTGCATGAGGCAGAAACAGGGGACTAATTTATGTGCATACTACGTTTGCGAGAACATTCGCATGATTACCGAATGTCGCAGAGATGCAAGACAACTTCAGGTACGTAAACACTATTCACATTTTTTTATGATGATCTAATATATATACACATAACTAATATATTCATATTGATCTCCTTCTTTAAAGATGGCAGAGATGCGGGAGAAGCTCCTACCAGAGAACCGCATACGAGCAATTCAAGAGGAAATTGCGGGATTTTTGCTTATGGAGGTCATATCTGAAAGCAGAGAATACCATTGCCACTAATGCCTGTAGGAGATATGCCCTAGAGGCAATAACAAATGTTATTATTTATCTCCATGTTCATAATTATATTTATGTTCCATGCTATAACTGCTATGGTTCTCGAGTCTGCAATAACCACGAGGCTCGGAGGAAGACTCATATGCACGTGTGGAATAATAAACGGTAAAAAGTATTCCTAGTCTGGCCTCTAAGACTAGCTCAAGTGTTGCATGATGGTTCTGTTTTCCTGATCATGGGCATGACTATGCCGACAACTTTGAGGGCACAATGTTAGTAGAACACTTGTGTTGAATCGACCCGAATTGATGTTATGCTATGAGATTCATTCATCACAAGTTAATGGTTAATAACACAGAGAAGTTAATGTTTGCATAATTCCTTAGACCATGAGAGTGTCGAGTTTCTTCATGCTTGCTTCATGAACTTTGGGGTTTGTTAAACGTCATCCGTAAATGGGTGGCTATTACGGCGGCTTACGGGTTCATGGAAAAGTATGTTAAGTAACTTGATAGCTCAAGATTGGGATTTGCTCCTACGACGATGGAGAGATATCTCTGGGCCCTCTCGGTGTTACGGTATCCATCATGGTCTGGCCAGACACAAGTGTGATTTGATCACAGGGATGCCGGAACACAGAAACGAGAAAAGAGAACAAAGCCGGTAACGAGGTAACTGGCATTGTGGACAAGTGTTGATCCACGGGGATGCCGATGTTTCTCACCTCGGGTATTTGTAACATATCGCGAAGCAACGGGAATAGCACACGGCAACTGGAGGTTCACTCGAATATTCATTCGTGTGGGTATAGGGGTCAATATGGGTGTCCACGGCTCCGATGTTGATCATTGATCGGAAAGAGTTCCGGTCATGTCTATACTTCACCGAACCTATAGGGTCACACGCTTAAGGGTCATCTATCTGCTGAATACTAGACGGGGAGTCTGAGAGAAAATCACCGAAAACGTTTCGGACGAAACGGAAACGTTCCCGAGAGGACACCGGAATAGTTCCGGTGAAACTGAAAAGTTGTTTCAGGGTATTCCATTAAGTCAAATTGGTTCCGGCACACGCCTGGAAATTCTTGGAGGATGCCAGAAGTGTTCTGGAAACTTCTGGGAATTTTCCGGGATAAAAACCGGAAATGTTCCGGAGCAGCCGGAACCTCTTTGGTTGCTTTTCTCTGAAGAAACATTGTTCCGAAATTGTTTTGGAATGCGTTCAAAATTATTTTAGTGGGTACTGGAATTGTTCTAGGCACACAGAAATAATTTGGGATTTAACGAACGCAGAAAAATGTCTTCGTGAATAGTGAAAGTGTTTTTTGGATATTTTTTGGAAAGCACCTTTTGGGATATTTTTTCAAAAGGCTTCTAGAAAGCTTGGGGGATAAGAAACCCCCTTTGGGGGCCCCCCAAGAGAGGTTGGCCGGCCACATGAGGGGTTCCTTCATGGGGCCCCACTTGCTCCATTACTTCCCTTTATGCCCTTTTGGAAAGTTTTCTTTCATGGGCATTTTGGGTTTTTGGAAGTGCCCATCCTACCCCTTGCTTTTCCTATAAATAGATGTGGAGGGGCTGCCTCCACACTCATCCCTTCTCACATACAAGTGCCATGACATTTCTGGCTTCTCTCTCCCTCCCAGCGAAATAGTTTCGTAGAGCCGAAAGGCTATCTGGGTTCCGGTGGGAACTAGTTCTGGACGGCGAAGCCCTGCCGGATAGATGACACCGTATGTGTGCAACTCTGTAGAGAGATCGTAGTTTCGGTCTTAGTTCGAGAGTGCCTCCCGAAGGGCTGTCCGAGGGATCGTCCGTGTTTCGAGGGTCCTCCCGAAGGGCTGTCCGAGGATCCGTCCGGTGGGACTATCCGAGGGACTGTCCCGATGCCTCCCGGAGGGCTGCCCGGAGATCCGTCCGGTGAGCTGACGTGGGAGTACATCCTCACGGTTGGGAGGTTGTAAATCCTAGCTGCGGGGATCTGCACCGCCGATCGTCATTGACTCTACTTCCGCTGCGCTACGAGTCGGTAACGAAAAAGATCAAACCTTGTATGCAGTCTCCATAGTGGTCCTGGGCTGGTGCGTAGGTCGGAAATTTTTTGTTTTCTGCTGCATTCCCCAACGGTGGCATCATGAGCCGTGCTATTCGTAGATGCAGGTTACGATCTAGAATACATGAGATGTATGGGTGTTGCACAATATAATTTGTAGTAGATGAGTTCTACTGCTGATAATTATTTGTGCGCGTAGCAGATGAAATCTGTTACCCGATGTTCTTGTTGCTTCCCTGGAATTTGCATATTTCTGATCTTGATAATAGCATGGTGGAGTTTCAAAGTTCTGGCAATCCGCGATCCTGATTGATCAACGAAGTGCTAACAGTTCTTTGAATTCCACCATAGTTAGAAAGAAAGATGAAATTTCGCAGACGAAACGGCAATGCAGATATGATCTGCACGGGGGTCATGCGTATGATGAAGTTTAGTATGGGGCTCGAGATTTTATTATCTCGTGTTTCATACACCCCGCGATGTTAATCTAGCGACTTGAATAATCATACTTGATGATAATACGTAGGTAGCTTCGGTTTGTTTCGAAACCTTAGTAGCCACGTAAATTGAAAATTTGCATAAACCGATTAGAGGCGTCTAACTTGGTTTTGCAGGATGGTTTGCATGTGCATATGATGTGGTATAGCAGTGCTCATATTAATTTGATTATGTATGAGATGAATATATGATGTAAATTAACATGACCTGCGTGTCATGATTCGGCATGATGGCTGAAGCCATATGATTGTCACTTTAATGACCTGCGTGTCAACCTTTTGTAATGCACTTATTTTATTAGCTATAAAGATAGCAATATTATCTGGTGCAACGACAAGGTGGTGGCAATCTTCGCGAAGGTGAACACCGACGCGAATGCTGAAGACGAAGAAATACAAGACTTCTCCGTCAGAAAGGGCTATACCATATCAT
This sequence comes from Elymus sibiricus, assembly GCA_039707655.1. Lineage (NCBI taxonomy): Eukaryota > Viridiplantae > Streptophyta > Magnoliopsida > Poales > Poaceae > Elymus > Elymus sibiricus. The sequence continues at coordinate 89,324,230 of CM077676.1, forward strand.
GCTATTATGAATTGCCTGAGATGTTTATCCCTTTGATGCACCCTTCTTGATTGCGCGGTAGTCGCTTTTATTAGGGTGATCTCTCACAAAAATATCAAGTAGTTAGTGTTCACCCAAGTATAGCACCGTCACGGCACCTATCTTTTCGGGGTGCGTCGTGTCACACGGGTACGAACGATTAGAGAAGTGTGAGGCGGGTGAGTTGAGACCTCGCAGCGAGATCACTTGGTTGTCTTGACGTTCAGGCATGACCGTCATGAGCTCGGAACACACGCATCGAAAGATGAACAAGAATCACATAGAGATGTGATTGGCAAGTTGGCCTACCGTTTGAGATTTTCGTCATCAGTGGTGTTACACCAATGGCGAATAATTGAAATGCGGGTCTTGTATCACTCACAATCAATTATGAGAGATATTGATTTGAGTGGGAGCGCACTATAGAATTAACTTGTTTAAATTCTTAGTGCAATTAATTATGAACTTTGTCTAAAGTGAAATTTGCATAATAGTTGTAGAATAATGGCTCACGTTTCCACCTTCCCTATTAAAATTGAATAATCTGTTAAATATCTGGTTAAAACTTTACGGTTGGTAACGTAATGTGAGGATTGTCCTCAAAAGTGCCGAGAAGGATTTTGTCCTATCGCATGCTTTTGGTATTCTCCCGCTAATGCTATGGATAATGTGACTCTCGTCCTTCGATCCAAAAGCTAGAATTCCGTTACGGTCAAGTGCAATATGTTTGCTTCCATGAGACCCGGACTTCAAAAGTTTAGGGATAGCTATGTGATATTCATGGAACTGAAAATCATTTTCAGACACAAACAAAGGCTAAAAGATATGGGATATCCAAAGCAATGTTTGTTTTGCAAACTATTAGTAAAAGTGTTTACTATGCATTTGACCAATAACAGAGGGATCCAGTAGAACGCCTCTCATATGATGAAGGTGAATAAAACAACAACTTAAAGGATATGTCCGAAGGGTGTTAGTATGACTTACATACCTAGGAAGTCCGGGGCTAACGCCACTCTTAAGTTGGATGCTTCTTCTGAGAGTAGGAGAAATACTAAAAGTTAAACTGTTAGAAGTATAAAGGCAAAAAGAGAGAAGACTGGAATATCCAGCTCATGTATGAAAGTCATACAAGTTATTGATGTATAGAAGGCTGGTCAAAGAAATAGTTCTTGGGAATTATGATTAAACATGTTAATCACTAATTCTTGGGTATTGTGAGTTAATCACAGAGATACCCGCTCAATTGCTTTCCGTTACAATTCGATGCAAGAACTACTACGGCCTAAAAGACTGGCCGGAGTGAGGTTCAGATACGCGCTGTGAACTTAGTAAAAGTTACTATACATTCCATCGGTGTATTACCCATGTATTTATTTTCATAATTCATTTAGAGTTTTACACACTCTAGCCCATTGCATAAGGTATCTTGCAAGAAGGTTGTTCATAAGAGAACTTTTGATGTTCGATGTTATGAATAACTTAAGGGCCATACTTTCATTATGAATGAGATGTATGTTATGAATATTGATAATAATACATTACCTCTGTATTTACTTTCATAAATCATTTTAGAGTTTTATACACTCTAGCCCATTTGCATAATGTTTGTTGCAAGAGTGTTGTTCATGAAAGAACAATTGTTGTTCGGAATCATGAATAACATAAGGGCCATACTTCCATCGTGGATGGGATGTATGTTATGAATATTGATGGTAATATGATACATCCATAACACTGATGCTAAATGTCGCATGACTAAGAGAATACCACACATGTGTGGCACTGCATTTGGTCACATTGGAGAAACCCGCATGGAGAAATTCCATAATGATGGATTTTGAAGTCGTTTGATTATGAATCATCTGACACTTGCAACTTCCCTCCGAAAAGTGAAGTGACTGAAATACCGTTCACAGGCCATAAGGAACGAGCAATGAACTTATCGGTGATCATACATTTTGATGTATGTAGTCCGATAAAGGTTATTGCTAGCAGTGGATTTGTCTATCTTCAAAAATGACTCAAGTAGATATATGGATATTTACTTGATGAGACGTAAGTCTGGATCTTTTGAAATCATTCGAAAGGTTTTCAAAAATGAAGTAGAAATTATTGTAACAAGAAAATTATGTTTCTGCAATTGGATTGTGGAAAGGAATATCTGAGTTACAAGTTTAGCGAATGTCTGATGAGTTGTGAAAAGGAGTTTCATAACTTACACCTCCCGGAACACCAGTGTGAGTGGAATGTCTGTGGAGATGTATTCAAACCATTTATGACATGGTAAGATCAAAGATGACATAAATCAATTTGCCATTATCCCTTTTTAAAGTAATGCTTTAGAGACTGCGGTTTTTACACTGAAAAGAGTACCATCAGGTCTGTTGAAATGACACCATGGTATGGTACGCCCAACCATGCTACATCTTTTCTTAAACATTTGGAATATGGGGCTTGTGTAAAAGGTTACAAACCTATTCCAAATCAGACAAGAGCTACTTTGTAGGTTATCCCTAGATGTTGGGAATTCCTCCACCACTATACCGAGGCAAAAGGTTTGCCACCGAGAACGGTATACTTTTAAAGAGAATAGTTCTTGCAAAAAAGTGAGTGGGAGAATAGTGTAACTCGACGAGATAAACAGTATCTTCGTCATCAGATCATAGGAAAGGAACCTTGGAAGTAATTCCAGAGTTTCCTACTGCGACTGATACGGAAGTCTCTACAATAAAATGTATGGACTTCGGTCGAACTTGCAGCTGAACCACGTAGGCAAAACTCGTGCAAACCTCTCAGGTGCGCAAGCGAGATATTGTTGTTAGACAAAAGTATACCTACGATACACAAGGAAGCGTTGATGGGCCCTGACTCCGGAATTGGCTAAATGCCAATATAATCCGAGATAGTTTCCATAAATGATTCAAGATTATATCTTGATAAACCCTTCGGAAGACTTAGAATCTAACGAACATTAATGGAACTATAAACTGATTTGGATAAAATGTTTTATCCATAAAGCTCGACTTGTTGCAATAACAAGTTCAAGGAGTTGACTACGATGAGGTTCTCTCACCGTAGCGATGCTTAAAGTCAGATCGGGTTAAACTAGCAATTAATACATATTTCAATGTTGAGATATGATACATGGATGCCAAAAGGTTTTCCATATGATGGAAATGCAACCTAGGACTTGTATGTGGTATAGTCTGAAGTATTTTGTCAATCCAGAGGATGCTAGTAAGTATGCAAACTTCAGAGTTCCAGCAATGGACAGAAGAGAGCAAAATGGAGTTGGAATCTTCGTTTTTTATGAAATAGTCAAAGGAGTTTGATTTGGTCAATGGATAACAAAGATGCTTGTGGTTTCAAGAAAGTAAGTGGGAGCATAATAATATTTCTAAAAACTTTGTGTGCTTGACACACTGTTGATTGGAAATAATATAAATTTCTTGACACGAATTAGGACTTCATTGAAAATAGTTTTTCGATAAAGTGCTTGGGCTAAATAGCCTTGACATTAGGCATATTTATCTACGAGATAGAATTGCCTAATAGGCTAAAGCCAAAAAAAATACATATTGACAAGATGCTAAAACATTTTAGCATTAAAACGCCAAGGAGTGATTCTTGCCGAAGTCACATGGAAAGGGTTTTGCAAGACTCAGTGTCTCAAAACACTGATGAGCGAAATACATGATGGAGATTCCACACACTTTCGTGTTTGGATTAATCATGTATTCCATGGTATGTAAAACAACCAGATATGTCCAATACTCCAAAGCTGTTGCGAGTATAGATACCAAAGTGATCAAAGTACTGATCATGGGACAACAGTGAAAAATGTCATGAGGACTAAAGTAGGACTGATGACATGTTTTCTCGCAAGCAGAGATTATGAAGTGCTCGTTGTAAGTAATTACATCGATACAGTCTTCATCAATGCTCCATGCGATTTTTGATTTAAGTTAAGGGTTTTGTGTAATACACAATATGGTGGCACGGTGTTTGGAAATCGTTCCAAACAGGTTACTGTGGCGAATTCTATAACAAAGGCTAAGTATGTTGCCGCTTTCAAAGCGACATAGAAGATGTTGAATCGTACAGTTCGTTCATGAACTTAGTATAATTCCAAGATGGCTTTGGTCAATGGAACACTATTGAAGATAGTTGCACCATAGCTCAGTATGAGGAATCAAGGTTTGACCAGTGATTCACATATATACGAAGCCAAGTCCACGCAACATATGAATTTTGTGAAAGCGTGAAAACGCGAGGATATGCAAAAGATACACACGGAACTGAAGTTGTCAGATCCGTTGGACATCAGGCTATACCACATGCGAAGCATTTTTTACACCGGTATGCCATAGGTGTAATATGCATTAGCATTGACTAGATTATTGACTCTAGTGCAAGTGGAAGTCTGTAGGAGATATGCCCAAGAGGCAATAACAAATGTTATTATTTATCTCCATGTTCATAATTATGTTTATGTTCCATGCTATAACTGCAATGGTTCTCGAGTCTGCAATAACCACGAGGCTCGGAGGAAGACTCATATGCACGTGTGGAATAATAAACGGTAAAAAGTATTCCTAGTCTGGCCTCTAAGACTAGCTCAAGTGTTGCATGATGGTTCTGTTTTCCTGATCATGGGCATGACTATGCCGGCAACTTTGAGGTCACAATGTTAGTAGAACACTTGTGTTGAATCGACCCGAATTGATGTTATGCTATGAGATTCATTCGTCACAAGTTAATGGTTAATAACACAGAGAAGTTAATGTTTGCATAATTCCTTAGACCATGAGAGTGTCGAGTTTCTTCATGCTTGCTTCATGAACTTTGGGGTTTGTTAAACGTCATCCGTAAATGGGTGGCTATTACGGCGGCTTACGGGTTCATGGAAAAGTATGTTAAGTAACTTGATAGCTCAAGATTGGGATTTGCTCCTCCGACGATGGAGAGATATCTCTGGGCCCTCTCGGTGTTACGGTATCCATCATCGTCTGGCCAGACACAAGTGTGATTTGATCACAGGGATGCCGGAACACAGAAACGAGAAAAGAGAACAAAGCCGGTAACGAGGTAACTGGCATTGTGGACAAGTGTTGATCCACGGGGATGCCGATGTTTCTCACCTTGGGTATTTGTAACATATCGCGAAGCAACAGGAATAGCACACGGCAACTGGAGGTTCACTCGAATATTCATTCGTGTGGGTATAGGGGTCAATATGGGTGTCCACGGCTCCGATGTTGATCATTGATCGGAAAGAGTTCCGGTCATGTCTATACTTCACCGAACCTATAGGGTCACACGCTTAAGGGTCATCTATCTGCTGAATACTAGACGGGGAGTCTGAGAGAAAATCACCGAAAAAGTTTCAGACGAAACGGAAACGTTCCGGAGAGGACACCGGAATAGTTCCGGTGAAACTGAAAAGTTGTTTCAGGGTATTCCATTAAGTCAAATTGGTTCCGGCACACGCCTGGAAATTCTTGGAGGATGCCAGAAGTGTTCTGGAAACTTCTGGGAATTTTCCGGGATAAAAACCGGAAATGTTCCGGAGCAGCCGGAACCGCTTTGGTTGCTTTTCGCTGAAGAAACATTGTTCCGAAATTGTTTCAGAATGCGTTCAAAATTATTTTAGTGGGTACTGGAATTGTTCTAGGCACACAGAAATAATTTGGGATTTAACGGACGCAGAAAAATGTCTTCATGAATAGTGAAAGTGCTTTTTGGATATTTTTTGGAAAGCACCTTTTGGGATATTTTTCCAAAAGGCTTCTAGAAGGCTTGGGGGCTAAGAAACCCCATTTGGGGGGGCCCCCAAGAGAGGTTGGCCGGCCACATGAGGGGTTCCTTCATGGGGCCCGACTTGCTCCATTACTTCCCTTTATGCCCTTGTGGAAAGTTTTCTTTCATGGGCATTTTGGGTTTTTGGAAGTGCCCATCCTACCACTTGCTTTTCCTATAAATAGAGGTGGAGGGGCTGCCTCCACACTCATCCCTTCTCACATACAAGTGCCATGACATTTCTGGCTTCTCTCTCCCTCCCAGCGAAATAGTTTCGTAGAGCCGAAAGGCTGTCTGGGTTCCGGTGGGAACTAGTTCTGGACGGCGAAGCCCTGCCGGATAGATGACACCGTATGTGTGCAACTCTATAGAGATATCGTAGTTTCGGTCTTAGTTCGAGAGTGCCTCCCGAAGGGCTGTCCGAGTGATCGTCCGAGTTTCGAGGGTCCTCCCGAAGGGCTGTCCGAGGATCCGTCAGGTGGGACTATCCGAGGGACTGTCCCGATGCCTCCCGGAGGGCTGCCCGGAGATCCGTCCGGTGAGCTGACGTGGGAGTACATCCTCGCGGTTGGGAGGTTGTAAATCCTAGCTGCGGGTATCTGCACCTCCGATCGTCATCGACTCTACTTCCGCTGCGCTACGAGTCGGTAACGAAAAAGATCAAACCTTGTATGCAGTCTCCATAGTGGTCCTGGGCTGGTGCGTAGGTCGGAAATTTTTTGTTTTCTGCTGCGTTCCCCAACAATGCCTACATGTAATGATCTCCAAATTGTAGGAGAAATTGTATATACCAAATTGTATATATATATATATATATATATGTATGGTCGTACGATAAATTATATGATATATGTATGGTTGTATGAGAAATTATATTATATATGCATAACGTGTACAGTATGTAGTAGCGTAAACTATGTTTGAAATGAAAAAGAATTGAATGGAAAACACAAAATGAAAAGAAAAAATAAACCATAAACCCTAAACCCCAACACAAAATCCTTAGTCCCGGTTGGTTCACCAACCGGGACTAAAGGTCCTCCAGCCCCCGGCGCTAGCTCGCGGCCACGTGGAGGGGCCTTAGTACACCAACCGGGACTAAAGGTCCGCCAGCCCCCGGCGCGCGCTCGCGGCCACGTGGAGGGACTTTAGTCCCGGGTCGTGGCCAACCGGGACTAAAGGGTGGGGGCCTTTAGTCCCGATTTAGTTGTCCCGGTTGGCGACCCGGGACTAAAGGCCGTTGCCAACCGGGACTAAAGCCCCGTTTTCCACTAGTGTTTGTAGTGTGTGCCAGTGCCCTCATACTTTTCACATGAAACCTTGAAGAAACCAGAATGAAGGCTATGCAGATGGCAGTGGCGGCAGAAAGAAGATAATGTGGACTGTGGAAGGGAACGAAGGAGAGGGAAGCAACATCGTGAACTATGCCTATAGCGTGACATTGCACTGCGGTGCAGCCCTTGGTTAGATCCTAGAGAAAGAGTATGACTTTGGGTTCTGGCAGAAGCTAGCAACTGTAATGGACATGTTTATGTCGAGATCAGCCTTCAGTACTACTAACATATATGGATGCTTAATTGTCGAGGCAAGTCATTGATGTACTACAACCAGTCAACCAATCAACCATGTCATGCTAGCTTCTCATTCACTTCTTAAATCACTCACTACTCCCCTAAAGTGCTAATCAATGAGAATATGGCGTTGTTTGCTTCAGAGAGCATGAGAAAATCATCAGGTGAAGCTAGATAAAAGGAAGTGTCACGTGAGGACCTGAGCTGAAGATGCAGACAGACACCGGTTAGCCACATTAGCATCTACCCCTACCGTTGTGTATGTAGATGTGCTTATCTCTTGTTCACCTCACGTGGGAGGACGCTCCATGGCCCCAACCTGCTGCAGGAGCCGAGAGGAGACTGCGGGCGAGAGGAAATGTTGTCGAAGAGAGAGGTCTGAGGTCGGCAAGATTAAACAGTGGGCGTCCTCCGGTTTGAAAGAAGAGGGCTCTGGCGAAAAATGTCCCGCTACGGCGGGAAACCGAGCGGGAAGGGGAGGGCCCGGTAGGTAAAGGGATGAGTGCGTCGTGGAGTGGGGTTTTTGTGGGACCTCCTGAGATAACATGGTGGATATTTCGGACAAACACGTCTCTTTCTCACATATGGGCTGGATTGGTGGAGCCCGGACTGTCCAGGTTAGATTTTGGGGAGCCCGTTGGGCGCCCGTTTGATGTCCGAACATGGCCGGATGTATGAAGGAGAAACGGTTAATCATTTGTTTGATTCATTTCTATGCATTGTTGCCCGTAGCAACGCACGGGCACTCTACTAGTTGTTTATTGTATTTCAGATCGGGCTTGGTATTGTCTGACTAGGCTTTTTTTGCGAAAACTACGCAATGCAGTTGAACAATATTTTTTTACCACGGTACATGCGTAGACACTCATATATACAAAACACACATCATCGAGAGGTCTGAAACAAATCTAGAAAAATGCGAGCACCGATGTCAAGTCTAGGACTTGAAGCCTAGTGGGCTGTCTTCCTAACCATCCAACCATAGGTTGGTTCGTCTGACTAAGCTTTGTTGAGCCCTGCTTGGGGGTATGACCAGGTATAAATCTACCCACTTCCAAAGCAAGAACAAAGAAAGAAAAAAAGGAACAGTCATTTCAGCAGACCTGTCTGCCTAGGTGATGCTCGGAAAGAAACTGTCGGTGCACGGGACTGAACGACGACGATCGCCCGGACTCCACTCGTCGGCGTACGTCGGTAGATTGCACACGACAATGACGCTACGCAAAGGCGTGCATGCAGTCCATATCATATGATTAGCAAATAACAAGACAACAAATTAAGACTCAACGTCGGTCCATCCATTGGCTGCTGGACGGAGAGCGACGTTCCTACTCCCGCTGCGTCCGCTGCGACTCACCGATCTGGTCACTCATCAAAGCTGCCGTTTCAGCGTAGGCGTCATGCATAGCTGTTGGAGCTGCAGGTTGAGCCAAGCTCTCAATCCACACGCTGTGGAAGGGGCCTCCTCAACTGTCCAACTTAATTAGCATGCATGCATCAGAGTGTATTATAAGATCCGTGTCCCTATGTATTATTTTGTTCATCACGAGAGCGTATGTGGCGAGAAGCTCTCCGGAGCTGCACCGAATTGTTAGCTCGATCGATCGGATGAACACCTAACTCCTGCGGTTGGGCACATAAACTAATCCGCACGACCAGAAGAAAATGAAATGAGCAGGTTAGACACGAGGAGGAGCTCAGTTTGTTTATCGCCATCAGAGGCGACTAGATTATCTTGTCTCTTAATCTGCCCTAACAATTATTATCTACTACTCTGACTGTAAGATAAAAGTCTTTGCATTGCATCAAGCAGAAAGGGCTAGCTAGCAAATGAATTTCACAATCACTTGGCCTTGCATGCACAATGCTGAACAGGACTTTACTGGTCAGAAAGAAAATGAACAGGTGCGACACGAGGAGCTCAGTTTGTGTACCGCCATCAGAGGTGATCAGATTCTCCACCCAAGGGCATCTCCATCTCCATCTCCATCAGAGGCGATGAGACCACTTCGCGGGTCTTATCGCCGCCGTCACTCATGGAGACGACAGATGAAGGACGCGGTCGCCCGAAGGGAACAATAAGGACTTGGACCACGGACGTCGCCGTAGTCTAGGTTTTGGTCTGGTCCCTTTCTTTTTATAAAAACTGTCCGAAATGTAATGAAGGTGCCGGTTTGCATGTAATTCGTCCGGTTTGTTGAAACCCGGCTTGAAATGTACGCGGATAGCTTTGGATGGCCACCTTCCGCATCCGTGTCCGCGGACTGGTCCCCCTGTCCGCGGACGGATGCGGTGTCCGGTTTGCGGGTCAGAATTGAAGATAACAACAACATATTTATTCCCTTCACTGCACAATAAAAATAATTGCATTGCATGGAGCACAAGAGACTACAGATGCATCTTACCCTTATACCCTTGTAGTGATCAGGAATTCAAGGGTACCAACTTTGCAGTCCGTTTCGCCTTAGACAAGTCGGTTGGCCTTGCACAATGCTGAACAGAGCTTTTGTTGGGAAGAAGAGTACGTACGTGGCCCTTTAATGGGAATGTAGGTAGGGTCTCTCATATTGTTGCAACAGCAGCTAGCATATGTTGGGATGCGAGTGATCCTTCTTTTTGACCACATGTCCATTCCATTTACATATTCCCGGTGACAGTAACGGTTTAACGACTGCCGCCGATCCTTCTAGGGTTCTTCCTTTTTGGCTCGAATGTATGCCTTTTGATTTTCACTTTAGTCCACATGGTAATGATGCGTGCACCAACTACCCTACGGCTACAGCCTACAGCATATGTGGATTATTGTCGTTACCTACGGTGACTATTTTTTTCTGCAACAAGTGACATTTCACCCGACCAGCGGCTACTATTTGATATGACTGTAGCTCTGGTGCGTTTGAAATCAACCAGTAGCAGTTGTTGATGAGGCATGGCCGGCCATGCCAACTAAGAAAGCACCCTACTTCATTAAGCATCACCTGATTGGAATCGGGACCAAATCTCCTCTGATTGACACAAGTGCGTGCGTAAAAGTTCTCCGACTAGCTAGTCTTCGGTAGATTTCAGAATTTGATCAGAAGAGTGTGGACCGGCAGCGAAGATTGCCCTTTTTGTGGCAGGGGTTAGTCGATTGATGATCTCTTCATGCAATGTTCTATTTTCAGGATGCTTTGGAATATTTTTTGAAATGTGCTTTCAACATGATGGATGTGCCTGAGAACATTCAGGATTTGTTTGATACTTGGATCATCTCTTCATGCAAGGTTACGGAGCAAGTTCATCGCTACTGAGCCCGGCCAATGAATGTCGGAACAATAGTTTTCACTCCGAATTTGAAATGATGCTCAGATCACCATGTCGACAGCTCAAGCTTTTGCTTTCCTCCCAGTTTCCTTCCCTTCACCCTGTAAGCGGCGGCTCGGCCAAACTCTTCCCCTCCAGGCTCCATCGGTGAGCTTGTGGATTCAACTATCGTCTACCTGCTGCTCCCGCGGGCAGTGGAGTGGAGGAGAATCCCGGTACTTCGGTCGGACTAGTGGTTTAGGTTGGGTTTTTTACTCCTCGCAGTGACGACACTCGGACAGATGACGATGCTTTTTCTTCGAATTGGTCTTCTGGGATCCAACCCTTCTCGAGTTTGTTCGTCTAGATGGAGTCGATGGAGCTCCGACGTAGACTCCTGTCGTCTCCTTGGGGCCGCAAGGTTAGGATTTCTCACCACACGGGTGTCAGGTGTTTCGAATCGATTCAAGGGTTCAATGACAAACAACTTCGACTCCAGCACGCTAGTTCTTGGAAGCACGTGGACGAAGACTTATAGACTGTCATCGACAAGGCCAAACCGACTCTCATAGGGGAGCACCAACATCGGCACGTCGGCGGCTTGTTCTAACAACGATAGTCGTCGTTCGGTAGTTTAGGCACCTCGGTGTGATTTTTATTGTGTTTCGAGTGCTTTGTACTTCTATGAACTTTGATAATATAATTGGGTCTTTTTCACAGAAGAAAAAAAAAGAAATTAGTGTGATTGAAACACATGATGCAGTTGAAGCACGCTATATGGTTAAAACATGCAAAACAGTGGACTTAAAACACGCGGAAAATCCTCTATAACACTAAGCTCCCTAGTTTTAAAGAGCCCACATTCAATTAAGGTCTCCAATTAGAATTGGGTCACCCGATTTTGACCGGGTCAACAATTTCTCAAAGCTCTCTCATTCAATTCTTTTATACTATACACTATGCTTCCTAATTTTTAAGGCCTCACAATTAATTGAGGTATTCAATTTAGAATTGGGTCAATCGATTTTGACCGGGTCAACACTTTCTCAAGCTCTCCCATCCAATTCTTTTAATTCACTATGTTCCCTAATTTTGAAGCTCTTTCACTTAATTGAGGTATTCAATTTTGGATTTGGTGTATGATTTTGACTGGGCCAATGATTTTTCAAATTAATCAGCAGCAACCGACCTATAAAAACACATCAATCCTGCGCACCCGCCCACCACCTGAAAAAAAGAAGCGCCACCATGTAATATCGTAGCATCAATATAGTAGTACATGTGACCACCGACACCGAAATTTCTCCATATAAATATAGGTTGGTTAGCGGATAACTCAGAATCACAACACGAAAGATCCACCAAATCACCGCCATGATAAATAAAAATAAAACACACTCTATCATCTCCACCACCAGCCAAACTAAATATTACATCAGTCCAAAATATAAGGGGTATTAGTTTTGTAGAAAGTCAAATTTCTTCAACTTTGACCAAGTTCAGAGCAAAAATATGGACATCCACAATATTAAACAAAAAAGTATGAAAATTCATTTCATGATGAATTTGAAAATACCGATTTGATATATTTCTCTACAAATTTTATTGAAGTTAAAAGGTTTGACTTTTTAAAAAAAGTAATACAACATGTATTTTGAAACAAAGTGATTATTTTCTGAAGAAACCCAACACCAACGGCGCAGCAAAGCGCGCCCAACCCTTCTAGTATGAATGAAACGCACACAACATTTACTAGATTGTTATTACGGGGTAAAATACTTGCACTACTTAGCAAAACGGCCAAGGACAAATGTGCATAGCTCTGCGCCAGACCGACGAACAAAGACACGAGACATGATCTGCTGCCAATGATGCTTTAGAACACATAAAAAAATGAAGTCAAAAACACGATGAAATTGAGAAGTTGTAGTTGAAACATGTTGGAGTATACACGGAAACATGCAGTTAGTTCAAACATGTTCGAGTATACGCGAAAATGTGCAGTTAAAACCCCCCCTCGTCTTACGAAAGGAAGCGCTCCGGTGATTAGGGTTCCCGCCTCTCGTCGGTGGTGCCACTGGTCTGCCTCGTCTCATGTGGTCTTAGAGCCATGGAGGCGCAGTGGACCCTGACCCTACTTGTCGGCAGGAGGGATCGTGCTCCGTTCTTAGAATTATTTTATGTTTCGAAGGTTTGTGTCCTGCTCAGAAAGGCGAGGCGGCGACGGCTCCCTAGAGATGGAATAAAGTTTTCCCCGTCTAGCCCTCGTCCTGGCGGTGCACCTAGCATTGTTGGATGGTATGTGTCTCCGACGGATCTTGTGGGATCCGGTCAGTGTTTGACTTTTGTAGATCTGGATCGATCCATTTTTCGTTCGTCTGTGTTCGTGTGTCTCAGATTGAATCCTTTCGATTCACACCTCTTTTCATCGGTGGCAGTTGTTGTTTTGGTGTGTTGGTCCTATGGGGTCTCAGTATGACGACTGCCCGACTGTCTTCTGTAACAAGGTTTGCCTCGCTCCAGTGAGATAGGGGTTTTGACGGTGACACGTTTTCAGCTCGCTCATGTGCTTGTAATCGTCGCTAGGTGGTCTACAGACCTGAATATAAATTTGTTACATTTGATTTTTTTTGTACTGCCATGATAATTGACGAATAGATCAAAAGTTTTTCTCGGAAAAAAAAAACACGTGAAAAAAATACAGTTGAAATGCATGATTCTTTTTTTCGTGAATACGCTAGATGTTGTGCTCAGACCCGAGGGGGTAGACAGTATAATCAATTGCACAATCTAGTATTACTTTTGTTTCAAAATACTTGTCGTGATTTTAGTTTAAACTTGAACCAAGACCACGACAAATGTTGTGAAGCGGAGGGAGTAGATTATTGTGCCTTTCGAAGCACTTTCACGTGTGAACCACGTAAAACGTGCACCACGTTTTGCAACGCTAGAACAAATTGGTGCATGTTCTAAAAAAACAAGTTGGTAGATACTATTTATTTGATGACTCCACGCCATACCGACAAACAACGTACATTAGACACGAGACATTTTTTTTTTGCGAGGTTTAAAGAGAGTTTTATTCCATGATGATAGGGTTACAATCTCGAGACACCAAGTCCACACAACACGGAGGACATGAGTTCAACCATACCGCAGTACAAGCCTCGGTACGGCTATAATGAGCCAGTTGATGTGCTACCCTATTTTGATCTCTACTAATTTTAAGTGGAACAAACTCCCTATCAACCATAAGAGTTTTAATCTCAGCATCTAAGTGACCATAGGCCGATTTAGACAATGTGTTTCCCTCGATAATGGCTAGGGCATTTGAAGAATCTGACTGGACAATGACGTGCTTGTCCGAGTGCTGCATGGCCAGCGCCATACCTTGCATCAACGCATGGATCTCCGCTTCCAAGGCGTCGTTACAATTGAAAATATATCTGTAGGCCGCGAAGATGAGTGTGCCATTCTCCCTCCGAAGTACCATCCCAGCGGACGCACACCCGTCCTTAGCCGAGAAGGATCCATCCACAGAAAGTGCCACCCATCCTGCCGGCGGTGGAGGCCACAATTTAGGGGGAATCTGGTTCGATTTCTTCATATGAATTTGGCTGTGCATATCATCCACCATCTTCCCTTTTATAATCTCCTCCATGCTATATTTCTTGACAAGATTCAAAGATCTATAATAGCTGTCCAGGTAATCAACTGTCGCCTGCACTGAGCACTCACCCCTCCCGTGCGTACTGTCATTGCGTAGCTGCCAAATCCGCCAAATAGTCATGATCACGAGGTCTCTTACCTGTTCTGAACATTTTGCCAAAAGCTGCAACACCCAATCCCTGCCTGTGTCCAGTAGCATAGAATCATCAGGTAAAGGCCACACTGTACGTACTCCTTCCCATACTCGCCGAGCATGCATGCATGCAATCAGCGCATGAAAACTGCTCTCTTGCTCAACACCACACCTTGGGCACGTACTAATCCCTGGGATATGGCGCTTACACTTGGCCAGGTTAGTGGCCAATGACCCTGTTGCCGTACGCCACGCCATGATCGGCTGCCAATGATGCTTTGAAGCTAGTCCAACGCATCGGCGTCCCAGCCTTCGGGGCCAAGTGATTTTGCGCTTTCCCGGATTTGCGCGCGTATGGTCCGTTCTGGCGTCGGTACATAAGTACTGCTCTAGTGCTAGGCTAGCCATCCTTGCAGCAGCCACGAAGCCCAAAGCTTGGTTACTCGATGGATCGATCGATCATCGCGTGGCTGTGGCTGTGGCTGGACTCCCAACCACAACTTATTTTTTCATGGTATAAAGAACAAAGTATAAATCACGTAAAAACCAACATGACAAAACTAAAAAAACAACAGAACGTCTCTGAGCTTGACACCAACGTCCGTCACCGGCCTCCAGACTCGCCGCACCGACACGCCTGCCTCTGCTTGTACTGTACACGTACGCGTACCCGTATGACGCATGCACAACAACCGCCAGTAGGCCGATTTGACGCCGCACCGGTCCGATCATACTCGCCGCTTACCACGACGGCGCACGTCACTGTACACTAGTTACTTGCCAAGTAACCGCACGCGTGGCGGCTTCGCCATTCGCACGCACGCACGCACGGCCGGCGCACCGACGAACGGGACGATACGTCAAGGGAGGGAGGGGAGAGCGCCCGCCATTGCGTCGGCCAGCGAGCCAACGGCACCGGACAGCCGAGCGCGGCCCCCGCGCGCGCTGCACCCCGGCCCCGCCGCACCCACCGCTCCAACGGCACGCTCCGGGCCAGCGCCCCCCCTGCTCGGCGGGAATGCGACGCGGAGCAGAGGCCCTATTTATACCTCGCGCCACGCCGTGCCACTTCCATCACCAGCAACCTGCGCTTCCTTCTCGTCTGTCGTCTCCCACACTCACACTCTCCGACTCGAACTCACACAAACCGGCAGGCAGAGAAAGTTGGCAATGGCGCCACCACGGGTTGCTACCGTCCTCCTCTGCGCCGCGCTGCTCTGCCTCCTCTCGGCGACGCACTCCCTCGCGCAGTCGCCCGCCCCGGCCAGCAACGCCCCGCCTAAGTCGCCCAACGCGACACCGGCCCCCACGGCGGCCGCGGCCACGCCCACCGCCACCCCCGCCCCGCCTGCCGCCGACGCGTCCGCACCGCCCACTACTACCCCGTCTGCCCCCGCGCCCAAGTCTTCGCAGGCCACCCCCGCGCCCACTACCACTCCCGCCACACCGGCGCCGGTGAAGGCCCCGGCCGCCCCCGCGCCCACTACCACTCCCGCCACACCGGCGCCGGTGAAGGCCCCGGCCGCCCCCGCGCCGACCAACACTCCCGCCACACAGGCACCGATCAAGGCCCCGGCCACCCCCGCGCCGACCGCCACTCCCACCACGCCAGCACCAGTCAAGGCCCCGGTCACCCCCGCGCCGACCACCACTCCCGCCACACAGGCACCGGTGAAGGCCCCGGCCGCTCCCGCGCCGACCACCACCCCCGCCGCACCAGCGCCAGTCGTCAAGGCCCCGGCCACCCCTGCTCCAGCGGCCGCGCCGCCCACCACTCCAATTGCCACCACCGCGCCGGTCAAGGCCCCAGCCACCCCTGCGCCCGTGGCCGCGCCGATCACCGCTCCCGTCACTCCCGCCCCTGTCACTGCACCGGCCGCGGCTCCTCCCACCCCCGCACCCAAGCCCAAGGCCAAGGCCCCCGCGGCCGCGCCGCCCGCCAAGGCAACCGCACCTGCTCCCGCGGCACTGCCACCCACCGTCGAAGTGCCCGCGGCCGCTTCGCCAACGCTCGTCCCCGAGGTGCCTGCCGCCGCGCCGGCCCCGTTGACCAAGCCCACCGACGCCCCCGCGCCGGCGCCCGCCAAGAAGAAGCGCTCGTCCAAGGACAAGAAGAAGACGAAGGCGCCAGCGCCCGCCCCGGTCGCCGCGGCCCCCGTGAAAGCCAAGGCCGTGGCGCCCACCACCGCCGAGGCCGCCGCGGCTCCCGGGCCCAGCGGTGACTCCACCGCCGCCGACACCGCGGTACGTACTACGCTCGCTAACTTGCTAACCGTTGGTGCCATGGCGGTTGGCGCATCTTGTCAACCGTAGTTAGTGAGAAACAAACAAGATTAGGAGTACGTGCAGATGGATCTGATCGCTGGATTTGGGGTCCAATCCATCCACACTCCATTAAGCAAATTCATGAGGCTGACACCCAGACGGCATGGTCATGGCGGCCAGTGTGTCGGCGTGCACGGTCGGATCAGCCCGACATGCACATGCTCCCGACTGGCCGGTACCCACGAGCTAATTAACGTGCCTGACACTAGTTGAGGCATTAACTTGCCTGACATGAGAATTTAATCAAATCACACCGTTGACACCAGCATGGAGGACTGTCCTGTCCATGCTGCGTGGACCATGCACATTATTGTTTAGTTCATCGTCGGCTCGCAGTTTTGCAACCAAGCTAACGTATGCATTGTTGTCCATGGTTGTTTTGCAGAGCGCCCCGGGGAGGAGCAACGGGATGACGGCGGCCGTGATCGTGGCGGCGCTCGGCGCGGCGGCGATGCTCGCCTAGATCGACGGTCCCCGTCGGGCCGTGATGATGCGCCGGCCATGTCGCCCTTTTTCTCTTTTCGTTTTGTGTAATTATTTACGAGGGTTGATGGGTTCGGGTCCTTTTCCTTCCTGTGTGCAGTAGAGCTCACATTGTCGGGATTCTTTTGCTTTGCTTCGTGATGAGAGAGAGAGAGGTCAGAGTGTCACAGATGATACGTACGAGACAGGAGACAGATGAGAGGGGAGGGGACGCTGCCTGTGTATTATTGTTAATTTTATTCATATTTATACCACTGTTACGTTTTCATTGCTGTCACTGCTACAATTGTGCAAGACGAAGTGTTACACACAAACATTATTTTGGCTGGCCATGGCATATGGCATCTTTTGGGTTTTCATCTTTTGCTGTTGATTGGGAAAGTAAAGGGAAAGCTGGGCTGATGCCTTCTGCCATGATTAGACACGGCCGACCATCAACTAACCTCGAACTTCGGGGACTAACCACTTAACTGAAAACTTTGATCAAATGAGAATTAACGTGGTTCATTTTGTAAAAAAAATGAATTTATAGATTAGATAGTGACACTACCCGACCACAAATTATAATAACTCTCATGTCAAATAAATAAATTATAACAACTCTTTTTTTGACATTATTGTCAAAAAATAAAACCATAACAACTCTCAGCTAGCTAATTGTCAGTGTTAGCTTAGCTTGCCTGACCACAATAACCACCGTCAAGACGAGCCGACGAAATCCCCTAAAAAAAGACGAGCCGACGAAATGGGGCTGTCACAACAACAAATTATGCCAATCGTTTTCATTGTGCCGATCCGCGTGCATGACAAGGAATTCTTACCACACACTGACGGCAGCGATCGACGATTCTCCTGATTGGTGTTCCAGATTCGTTACGTCGTGCATGGTTTTGTTTGGTCACTCATCGAATGGTACGACAGGATCCATCTGGTGTGTCGCTTCCCTACGGAACAACATCGACGAATATCGTCCCACATCCTCAGATCTTTCTTTCACTAACTATCAATAGCACACGCAAGCACTTGATAAGTTGGATCACTAGATGCCGCGCCATCTTTACATATATCTAGCACAGACAGCATTGCCGTCGGCAACCATCGAACTCCGTCTCTACGGAGCACCCGACGCATAGCATATCGCCGCTACGCTGAGTCGAAGCACATGACAGAGATCTGCACCGACGATGAAAGAAGCGGGAAGTTGACTCGGCGGTCGTGGAGGAGGCGACATTTTTTGTTTTGCAAGTCAGGGAAGAGAGTGCCCAAGTGGGTGCTTGAATTCAGCTGGAAATGTGCTCGACTCGAAATCCAATTAAAGCATGTTCTTACTGGTTGTAGCCCCCAGGTCCACACAGAAGGAGCTCCTCCTATTCATCCCGTTGAGCGATGAATAATCACTATAACACAGAGGAGACCACATATAGCCTGCCCAAATAGCTTCACATTTATTATTTCAACATTTTCCAAATTTGAATATCGTGAAAGTAAATGTATGTCAGTTCACCTGAATAAATGTTCGCCCCGTGTTACAAAATGTTTAGATGCTTTTGAAAGAAGTTCATGTATTTTTGAAAAATGTCCACATATTTAGAAAAAATAATGTGGATATGCTTTTAATAAAGTTTATGTATTTTGGAAATATGTCCATAATTTTGGGAAAACAATCTTCATGTTTTTTAGAAGTTTGTGATTTAAAAAAATATTTATTCGTAAAAAAATATTCATGCACGAATCAATTTATGCTCATACGCATTCTAAAGATGTTGATGTATTTTCCCCCAAAGAGAAACTAGAAAAATAAAGTAAATAAGGAAAAAAGAAAGAAAAGTAAATAAAAAGAAAGAAATGGATGAGAAAACATAGAAAAACGCAGAAGAGAAAAAAATGGCCAAATTAGGCAAGCCGATATAGCGTCTATTCTAGGCAATGTGCGTAGAATAGGAAGCCCCGGTGGACCTCATGATTCCGTATGGTGTATCAATGGCCAAGGGACGGTCTCGGATGCTGGGGCGGCGGTCATAGTGGTGGGAGTCGGGGTGTTTGGCGGAGCAAGTGACTCAGGCACTGTCTGGTGACCATTGTCGTGTGGGTGACTTCCTGGCCAGGGTGTGACGTTCGGTGGCGGTGGTGTGGTAGATCGTGCCACAATTAGATGACGGTGAGTGTTGGCCAGGGCAAAAACCCATCCCGACTTGTCAGGCCGGTGGGAACAGCGTCGTCATGGTTACTCATTGTTCGTCGTGATGGTTTAGGGTTTCCATTGACACGCCACCTATGTGATCAAAGTATTGCATACGGAGAAATGCAATACTTTGCATGTCAAATTCAATACTTTGCATGGCTCCATATGCAATACTAATACTTTGCATGCCAAATTCAATACTCTGCATGTCTCCGTATGCCATGTCAGCAAAATACGAGTAGGAGTAGAATATGTGGCTTGTTTTACAAGGTGTAAACTGAAGTATTTTTCTTTGCCAAAACCGGCAAACAGGGCATGCACTCTACCATTGCAAATGTTAATTTGAGAAAAAAAAAAAGGGGCAAAACTCACGCATTAGATACGCTACCTAGCACAAGGCCAAAAGCACTTTATGTCTGTGACTGAGACAACACATGCAAGCACAAAGTCAATGCACGCCATAGGAGTACCCCTATATCGAAGTTGCACACAATATCACTAATTGTCATCGCCTATTGCGCCTGCAATCTAGAAATTTCGACTTCAACGCAACTAAGCTTCAATACTGAACCCACAACAAGTAGCACCGCTATCACGCCGGCCAAACCATTTCTGACGGGCACCATCAAGGCAACAAGGAAGCTCTAAACATTGCGAAAGACCGTCCTCGTCGCCACGCAAGTCGCCAAACCACGGGTGTAAACTGACTTAATTTTTTTGCCATGGGCAAAACGACATTGTACATTGTGCATGACTAAAACTCTGCCATCAGAAAACAAGATGAATATAACCAGAGCCGCAGTTTCGCATGATGACTGCTAGCTCGAATCCCATGGGGCCATCCCGAATGTGAGGTGATTAGAGATGTGCTTATAAAAATAAACCAGTTTGTCCTTCAACAACAATGCTTATCTCTATGGCAAGGTGCCTAATAAAGTGCCGCTCTACAAATAAACACTGATGCTTAAGAAAAAAACCAAACACCTTCTTATACAACTTGCATCTCTACATAGCAAACTAGAAATTGCAAGGCTCGTCAGCGTTGAAAGTTGAAAGTCTTCCGTTTTTGCTCAAAGTCGATTGCCGCCAAAGATGCCAAATCCACCCGAGTCGTGGAGTTCAAATCCAAGTTTATAAAGTGAGCTGAGCCAAAAAGAAGCTTTCTCGAGAGGATGGTCTGCTAGATCCAATGGAAAAAAGGAACACTACGATATCTTAGCTGCTAGAACAGAGTCTTACTTGGGATTTAACGAACAAAAGCAGCTGCCGGCTTGAGGGAGACAAGGAGGCCGGGGCTAGAAATCTGAGGCGGTTGCTCCGGCCGGCCCTTGGACGGCGTCGCCTTCAACCTTGCGAGCTTGAGAGACGGAGGAGACCCGGAGACTGAGCAAGTCAACAAGGAGATCTGTGACACTGGGAGATCTGTGTGCTTGTGCGCGCGGGGAGGCTCAGGCCCGAAGGTAGAAGGTAAGAACTGGGCCTGTTGGAGTTGGTACGGGGAAGCTATTTAGGCCCAAGAACCAAAGAAGAAGAAAAGAACACATGCCACATCTTACACGAGAATACGAGATACGGCCCATAATTAGATTTTTATATAATATTCCTTTTTCTCTCTCGGTTAACCAACAAAATTATCAGTTAAGGGGTTATTTAAAAAAATCACTAGTTAAGGGTACCCCTTGCAAAGATCACTCTCACCTTCTCTTGTGGTGACAAGTAGCGCATTGCATGTGCGACAATTGTCACAACATGGGAGTTCTGCGCTTTATAGATTCGTTATTTAAATGTTTTATCTTTTGAATCATGCGCCCAAATCATGAATCGTTTTTACCATTGGGTTTTATCTCTAAATAGGCTTTTTTCCGGAAAAAGGGACAAAACCAGAAATAAAAAAAGGGAAACCAAGAAAAAAAACAGGAACCAAAAAAATGAAAACCGAAAACAAAAAGAAATCGGGGAAGCACAATTGTGCTTTTCACTGTTCGGGAAGCTCAGGTGTACATCACGCGGAATGCCAACTGTGCTTCACCATCAAACACACATGTGCTTTTCACTTTATAGGAAGCACAACTGGCCATCAAGCATAGCTGCACCATTTCACTTTCGGGAAGCACAACTGCGATTCACGCAGAAGCACAGCTGTTCTTCATCGTGAATCACACATGTGCTTTTCACACGAAACAGGTCCCCCCCCCCCCCCCCCCCCCCCCGAGAAATCCTAGAAAAAACCAAACAAAATTCAAAAACATGGAAAAAAACTAAAAACACGTGCAATTTTCTTTTTTTAAATGCTTCCACGAGTGCGCCCAACACACAACACGTACGCTGGGATGCTTCCCATGCTGCCCGCTGGGAATCCCCCTGAACGTTAGTTAATTGCTCTCTTAAACGAGTCATCTAGGCACATCTATAGCTTGCTTGTTGCTTGCCTCGTTTATTGGGCCGGCCCATGAACAACGCTCATCAACTAACACGCTTGTTGCTTGTCTATTGCCTCGCCTAGCTGCGAGACAATCTCATTGCCTTCTTGTAAAATTTTGTCCCCTTAGTTACCACAGTCAACTTACACATTAAAAATCTAGCTTGTCTGCAATTCAAAAATTGTTTGCGAATTATAAAATATTTTCTTAAATATTCAAATAAATGTTTGCCATTTAAAAATTTGTTCATGTCATTTAAAGAACACCATTCAAAGAATGTTTATCACATAAAAAAACGTTCAAATATTTACAAAATTATTCACGAAAATATTAAAAATATTCATGAAATCTAAAACATTTTATCAAGCCATTTTTGAAAAAAAAACCATGACATAAAAAAGGTCACCGTGTAATAATCTTTTTCTCACAACATACTTACAAAATGTTAACAACATATTTTAAAATATTTCAACAATTATTAAAAAGTGTTCAATGTGCATTCCAAAAATGTACAGCGTATATCTGGAAATGTTTAACATGCTTAAACAAATATTCAACGTATATCTGAAAACTTTTTATAATGTGTACTAAAACAATGTTCATTGTGTGTTAGAAAAATATTTAAGGTGTATTAAAAAATGTTCATAGTGTATTAAAAAATTAATTTTTAAAAGAAGAAACAAAAATTAAGAAAATATAAAACGCACAAATGAAAAAAATGATAAAGAAAAACACAAAAAAGATATTAAAAAATGAACAAAACCTTCCCAAAATCATGTGAATAGTTCCCAAAACCGCACCAAACAGTGTCCGCTTCCTCGCTAGTGGGCCACGGCCCGTATAGTATCGCCAGAGGCGAGCGCTAAGAAAGGAACCCACGAAATCCACGAAATCACTAGTTAAGGGTTACCCCTTGCAAAGGTCACTCCCACCTTCTCAGGGGCTGACAAATGGTGCACTGCATGTGTGATACTTGTTGCAACCAGAGAGTTTTTCCTTTTTCATAGATTCATTTTTTCAAGTTGTTTTATCTCCTAAACAGTGTGTCCCAATCCCGAAGTGTTTTCACCATTGGATTTCTCGCGTCGAGATCTTCGAAACTAGATCCCATATGTTTCGACGAACTTTTTTTTCAGAAAAAACCTGAAAAAAAATTAGAAACCGAAAAAAAACATGAAGCAAATATGTGCCTCCACGAGAAGCAAATGAAGCATAATTTTTTCCCTCGCAGAAGCAAATGTATGCTTTCGTGAGAAGCAAATTTCATGGAAGCACAGATTTATTGTTTCCACCCAAAAACATCATAATTTTTTTCTCCAAAACATAGGAAAAACCATATGAAATTGAAAAGAAAAAAAAACACATTTAAAACTTGAAAACTGTTAGGGCAAATTTCTCTCTGATGGTTTTGGTGATTGATGACAATGCTTTAGCGGACTAACCGTGTGCCTTGAGCATTTCAGATTTCATTAGGTGGCACGAGACGGTTTATTCCCCTCGGTGATAAAGAGCGAAGACGGTTTTTCTCCGACGATTTCTTTTTGGTGGATTTGAGTCGTAGGGAACCAGTACTATTAAGAGGGGGTCCGCATTGGAAGGTATGGGTGGAATCAACACATACACAAACCATATGCACCCACAAAGCCTTCCCGCAACATGGAGCATTCTTTCTATCTGCCTTTGGGCCATTTGAATTCACCCAAGCGGTAGTACCGCTTGGGACTGCGGTAGTACCGCTTGACACGGTACTACCGGATCTTCTACCGTGAATTCTACTGGCATCTTTTTTCGCTAAGCGGTAGTAAAGCGGTAGTAGAGCGGTAGTACCGCTTGACACGGTACTACCGCCCCTACTACCGTTGCACTACCGTATTTTCTTCTGGTATTATTTTTCCCTAAGCGGTAGTGGGGCGGTAGTAGAGCGGTAGTACCGCTTGCTGCGGTACTGCCGCTCCAGTACTACCCTGCTACCTCTGTTTCCTCTGTCCTGCGATTTCTTAAGCGGTAGTACCGCTGCGATGAGCGGTAGTACCGCTTGGAGCGGTTCTACCGCTCCTGTTTTCTGTTACTCGCACGGGACAACGGGAACTACCGCACAAGCGGTAGTACCGCTCCTAGGAGCGGTAGTACCGCTTGAGTGCGGGCTGGGGGAAGATAACGGTTGGATTTGTCCCACCTATAAATAGTGGGTCTTCTTCCCCAAGTTGACTTACCTCTTTTCTTCCTATGCTCCATTGTTGCTCCAAAGCTCAAAAGTGCCCGATCTCTCTCCCTAGCCAATAGACCTTGGTGATTTGCTAGGGTTTGGAGGAGAGGGCCCCGATCTACACTTCCACCAAGAGATATTTGATTCCCCCCACTAATCCCTTGCGGATCTTGTTACTCTTGGGTGTTTGAGCACCCTAGACGGTTGAGGTCACCTCGGAGCCACATTCCATTGTGGTGAAGCTCCGTGGTTGTGTTGGGAGCCTCCAATTAAGTTGTGGAGATTGCCCCAACCTTGTTTGTAAAGGTTCGGTTGCCGCCTTCAAGGGCACCACTAGTGGAATCACGGCACCTCGCATTGTGTGAGGGCGTGAGGAGAATACGGTGGCCTTAGTGGCTTCTTGGGGAGCATTGTGCCTCCACACCGCTCCAACGGAGACGTACTTCCTCTCAAAGGGAAGGAACTTCGGTAACACACCCTCGTCTTCACCGGCTCCACTTGTGGTTATCTCTTACCTTTACATTGTGCTTGATATACTTGTATTGTATCCTTTGCTTGCTTGTGTTGTAATTGTTAGCATCATATAGGTTGCTCACCTAGTTGCATATCTAGACAACCTATTTTGTTGCTAACCCTAATTTGTTAAAGAAAAGCTAAAAATTGGTAGTTGCCTATTCACCCCCCCCCCCTCTAGTCAACCATATCGATCCTTTCAAAAACGCATAAACAAAAAACGAAATCCAGAGGGAGCGCCCAACACGTGACATGTGGTGGCGGCTGGACCTAGACGCACCACTTGGCGTGCTCGTAGGCCACCAAAAGTGACCTCTGAAGGTCCCCGCAAGGGTTAACCTCTAGTTAGTTGCTCTCGGGAACCCAATAAGCAATTTGTAGCATTTCCGGACTCATCCTATGCGCACCACATGGGCCAGGCCATTTTTTATTTTGCATATTCGGTTGTCCTTGTCTTATTTTTGGATTTCCTATGGTTTTTGTTTTGATTTTATTTCAGGCTTTCGTGATTTTAAGTTTTTATATATTCATTTTCCTTCATTTTAATTTCTATTTTCTTAATGCGTACGCATGGACATTTTTGGAATTTTTTATGTAAATACTATATGAACATATATTAAAGAAAATTTTCAAGTAATTTTAAATGTGTTCACAAATTTAGTAATTTTTCATCCATTAAGAAAGTATTCTTGTAACTACAAAAAGTTTTCATGCATTTTAAGAAAAACATTTTGTAATTTTAAAAGAGTTCACACCTTTTACAAAAAAAATATTCATGTAATTCTAAAACCTTGTCAAATATTTTAAAATGTTCTATAAAAAGTGTTCAGGCCTTTGAAAAAAATCATGTAATTTTAAAAAGTGTTTGTGTATTTAGAAAAAAATATTTGTGTACTTTTTAAGTCAGGTGTTTTTTAAAAAATGTTCTTGTGTTTATTGAAAAAGGTAGTATATGCATCTCTAAAAGAAAGAACATGAAATAATTTCCGTGATTAAATGTATAATGAAACTGTTGAAACAACCCAAGTCACAGGTATCAACCATTAGACATGCCCAAACCCAAACCACCATTTCCGATGACATCGCCACTATTGCATTATAACATTCCAACTTCAACCAAGAACCATCGATTTATTAAGAGGAGTAGCATCAGCCCAAAAATAAGTTGGAGTGTTGCACCCGGCTTATGCCTCTCGGCTTATATCAGACCGTCTTATACGGTGTAAGCCGAGCATACCAGGTTAGCTAGTAATTCATCATGCGCACCCTAGTCCTTTACCACTCCGAGACTCAATATTTTCGTTTAGGGAATTTGTTGATCTTAAATATTCCTTTAACATGAATTGGTTCATCTGGTAGCAAAGAATAGAGATATATATTGAGCTAAAGTATGATAGCGATAAATCTGACAATAATACTGTTTTCTTTTTTGCCAGCAGGAGCTTTAACGGCAAGCAAAACATTGTATGCAATGTCTATACCAGTACCCATATGAGCAACACCATTGTTAGAAACCCGAAGACTGTCTATAAGGAGGGAAGCGATTTGATATAATTAGAAAGTTTAGAGGGCAAAGTGATATGAAAACTATTTAATGGTACAATTGAAGTGTCCTCGACAAATAGTTGGGAGGAGTTAAGTAGACCTTTTTCTTATATAATCAAATAAAAAAAATCAAAACAGTTCAGCGGCAGGTTGGCAGTTCAAAACAAGTGAGCAGCAGCAGAAACATCATACGCCTTCCGGAGTTCAGGTTAGTCCATCTTGAGAACAGGCCGTTTCGGATTCAACTCAAGCTGGGAGCGCAAGTTTCGCACGAAGTCGCCCTTGTAGTTGCCACCCTCAAGCAGAACTTCCTTGAGGCTTCCCAGAAATGCTAGCCCAGAAAACCAAACACCGGGGGCTTCTTCAAACTGATCACCATTTTCTTCCGAAACGACTTCTTCCCTGGGCTGATCGTAATACTGCAGCAGCTCAAGCTTAGGGGCTGCTCCCTTGTCAAAACACACAGATTTGAGCTTACCTGGGGAACTCAGCTCCAGCACCATTAGGGTCTGGAATGCGCCCTGCTGGAAATGAAGATGGACCTCTTCACCCTCGAACGACTCTTTCCGTAGACGCAGGATGGCTAGGTTCGGTAGACTCCCAAGGATCTGTATGGCGGCATCATGTTTCTCTATCCTGGAACTCCGCAGCTTGAGCTTGGCCAGATTTTTTAGCCCACCGTTGATCCATGCCGGCAATTTGACCAGGTTGCCATACAGCTTCAGACTCCCTAGGTTTTCCGGAGGTGAGGAGAGGCCATCCAAGCAGCCAGATAAACCCGGCTTACCCTCCGACTGCACCAGCAGCGTCTCTAGGCTGCTGAGGTTATCCAATGCTGAACATAGCTCTCCGCCGTTGCTCTCGTCCACGCCAGTCACTCCCAGCTTGCGCAGCCCGGTGAGACTAGCTACCTCTCGCAGGGTGGCCTTCCTCCTCGAGACGTTCACGACACCCAGTGTCTGCAAAGCTTTAAACCTGTGGATCCCTCTGGGCATCTCAACACCGCGTGAGCACCGGCGTGTTGCCAGCATCGGCAGAAAGGAGCAGCAGCACGCAGTGCAGACGTCGCGCCTGTTTGTGTCCCCGTCAATGCCCATGCAACCCTTCAGGAGGTGTGGCGTGCAGCATGCCACGCAGAACCCCACCGAGGAGCAGGTCAGGATGCATAGCTTGTTCCTTGTCAGCTTCAGGACCTCATTTGGATACTCTTGATAGACATATTCAGCGTTGCTCCCGACGCCCCTGGCATGAACGTGCTGTAGCTTCCTGAGCTTGATGATGTTCTTTGGCAGCTTGATTACGTTTGTGCCTGTGACATCTAGTGTTTGGAGCTGCCTCAGGTTACCCAAAGAACCTGGCAGGTGATAAATTCCATGACATCCTCTCAGGGAAAGGTATCTCAGGTGGAAAAGCTTCCCAATGTGCTCAAGATGATGATCAACCAGACCTGAAGTGCTTTCCAAGTCCAGCACCCGAAGCAACCTCATCTTGTCAGAAATGAAGAATGGCCTCCACTTCCCAAAAATTGTTATGGATCTGACTCGAGACAAGTCAATTGTACTCTCAAATTCACTCTCATCTCCTTTCCAGTTATTGCTTACAGAGAGGTGACGTATTGTGCCCTGGCTGTTTAAGGTACAACCTTCCTCCAATCTGAAAACAAGATTTTCCTCCATTGACTTTGAGATGCCAATTTCACGAATAACATCATGGAGTTGGCAAGAGTCAACCACTTTTCTACTATGGCTTGAACTCCGGGATGGCAGGATCATGCTCCTGCTTATGAGGTCCATGAAGTAGCTTTCTGCTATTTCAGAGGAAGATTTGCCGCGCACCGGTCTCGAGTAGCCCTCGGCGATCCAACGCCGCACCAAACGTGTTAGACTAATCTTGTAGCCTTCAGGAAATATTGCCAGATACAAGAAACAAGCCTTGAGATGATAGGGTAAACCATCATAGCTTTTGAGAAGCACTGTTCTTATGGTGTCAAGCTCTGTATTCATCTCCAACTCACTACTAAGATTCTCATTCAGTTTTCTCCACTCCATGACAGTTTTTGGTTGGTTTGCCAAGAAGCCACCTATGGTGACTATTGCAATAGGAAGACCACTGCACTTTTTCAAGATTTGTTCTGCTTGTTCAACCAACTCAGGGTACTGCAGATGCAAACATTCATTTTCCTTGAATACCTGAAATTTGTACACACAAAATCCTTATCACCAAAATACAAATCTATCTATTATATTATTCAACCAAAAAGAAAAGAAGCAACTACCTTCATCCAATTTGGCTAGGATATCTACACTAATTTTTAGGGGTGCACATCTGATCATGCAGCAATTCATAGTATATACAACACTGGTTAGGTGGATAAGACAGAGTAAAGTCTTATCCTGTGGATAATATATATGAAATTGGAAGCTGAAAATAAGATAAAAATTAGCAATTTGGTTTCCATAACACTACAGAATGTCCAAAATGGCTAGATTTTGAACTAAAAGGTATGTAAATAATAGCATGTGATCTATGAAATGAAATTCAAACAAAAAAACTGAAATGTGGAACACAAATAAGTTTATATGAAAATTAGCTCTGGTTGATGGATAAAATTCAAACAAAAATTAACTGTAAAAGTCGAGAAAATGAAAGCAATTTGATTTCTATTCGAACAGAAATTAACCGTGACGGAGGACCAGTAAGCAACATGCTTTAGATACATGAAAAACATGCATTGGCTTGACAGTTACTCCTACTAGGCATGAGTAGAACATAAATGAGTTGAATGAATCTATAGCCACTGGCGGGGTTCATAAAGATTTTGGCAGCAGTAGGCGAGAATAATGAATGAGTATAATGTGTACAAGGGCATGCATGAGGATGTGATATATGTGGGAGGGAGAGTACTTAAGGAGGCAAAAGAATGTTGTACTGCAACAATAAGGATGTCGTGGCTAGAACACTAAGGTTGTGAGCAATACATCATGCCGAGTTAAAATGTCATTTCCGTTGTGCAGAAGAATACATATACTGATATACACTATCAGAAGGGTCAAGCTACGACAAAAGCGAGTGAGAGTAAATGTTTTAGCAATCTTTGCATGAAATAAATTAGAAAGTTTTGTAGGTTAGGATAAACAGTACCATGGTTAATGTAAATTTCAAATGAAACAAATGGAGAATTATCATGACTTCTTTAAGTACCTTTTTTGTGAAGACGACAAGTGCATGCTTCTTAGTAAGACCTTTGAACTTGTACACATTTTCTACTTTCTTTGAACAATGATTGGCAATATTCTCTTCTCTTGTGGTGATTATGATTCGACTAGCATTTTCTGTACAAGGTAAACTTTTCATTATCATGTCCAATTCAGTGGTAGATGACAAGTCGTCGAGAACAATCAACCACCTCTTTTCTTCCAAAAGACTTCCCAGCTCAGCCTCCAGCTCTTCAACCGACCACGGCAATGTTTTCTTCACTCTGCCCAATGAACAGACCGTGCCATTCTCTTCAGAAGTTTCTGTCACCACTAGCTGCATAATTAAACTCCTAAGGAACTGCACTTGATTGAAAGGCCTCATGATTGTGACGCAAGCACGTTTCTTAAATGTGCCACTGAGTTCTTGGCTTTCACAGATATCTTTGACTAGAGCAGTTTTCCCGATACCACCCATTCCCCACACAGAGATAACCTGAACTTCTTGCTTCACTGGATCCACAATTAGTTGGAGGATGTCATTTTTTTCTGTCACCCTCCCAACAACTTCAGATTCCTTCAGAAGAGCCGTCCTCGACAGGATGCGACTGAGGCTCCTCATGACCGCATTCTGTCCAGTGGTGGCATCTTTAGCTTGATCACCAGCTGGTATCTCACTTGTGGGCACCAAAGAGTTTGTTCTATTAGTAGTAACAATGGCTTGACTCTGGCTCCATTGAATCTGATCCACCTTGAGGGCTCTAAACACAAGCAAGCAAAAACATTAGGTATTGTACATTGTTTCATTACCAGTACTTTATCTCGCAATCGATATGAGAGTATGTAACTAAGGTCATTTGGCCAATCAATTACTAGTTGTCGCTCAAACGGATGTATCTAGCACTGAAATACATCTAGATACATCTATTTCAGTGACAATTAATATCGATTGGAGAGAGTATAATAATTTAAAGTAGAAGATATTATGTGGCCTTTAGAGCAAAATTAAGCATGTCACGTTGTCACATGAATGAGTTTGATGTTTTTTTAGCATAGAATATATATTACCTTGTGGTAGAAAACATAGAGAGTTTGATCATCGGATAATTGCTTGAGCTCTGAAACTCGATATTTCCGGCCGACACATAAGCTTGCAACTTCAACTTGTTGTGTAGCCACAATGATCCGGTTCCCATTACTGCTGACAGGAAAGTAAGTTCTAATCCAGTCCCAATCTTCAATGCTACACAGGTTGTTAAGAACAATCAGGTAACTCTTCTTATTCACATACTCAGTGAACTTGTCTACCAGATCTTTTTGCTTCATCATCAGCATCTTCTTGAGAACTTCAGCCCCTGTAGTGCTTGCACTTTCTGGACAACTTTGTCCCTCAGCTGCTGACTCTGGGATAGAAGAATATCCATAGAACTGCCTCATAATGCTTTGCATATGATCGGGTCGAAAGGATGCGTAAGATTAACCCAGGCACGGCATTCAAACTTATCCGAATCATCATACACCTTCCTTATCACGGACACCTGCCCAAGAACACCACATGTTCCCCACACCGCGATCACTCTAAGATCCTTCCCCTGCTCCTTGCTGATGAGTTGGGCAAGATCTACCCTGGGCTTCATTGCTCGCCTCACTTCATCAACGCCATACATTATAGCACTGGCCTTGCTGCCTGCAACATACTGCTCGGTGGCGGTGGCCACGGACTTTGAGCCAGCGGCAGGGCCCAGGGCCCCTGATGAGGTGGTAGCGCAGGTTCCTCTGGCTGACATCCTCGACCTTGGCTCGGAGGTCCTTCATCTGCACAGCCACATGGCGCCGGTCAAGCAGCGTCCTCAGGATGTGCCACCAATAGGACGGCTTCTCGAGGCGAACGGCGAAGTCCTGGAGGCAGTCCTCCACATCGTAGCCTAGGTCGCGGACCTGCTTCACCCAGGTCTTGACCACCTTGTTGTCGTCTCGGTCATCGTGAGCAACCATCAGGAACGACTGCATCATCTCAAGCTCGTCCCTGATGAAGGCCTGGTCGCGCTGCACTCCCAGCTGCAGCGCCACCTCCTCTGCAACCAGTGGCGAATCCAGAAAGAAAATTGAGGGTGGGCTCAAAGTTAACGTAAAAAACCGAAACGTTCGTTCGAAGCAAAACAACATCATATCCTAATCCATTTGTACAAATGTGCCCAAACTTTCTCAGAATACTACTGGAAACACGTAGTATTTACTGAATTTTTTGGAGGTTTTTTGAAAAATATTAAATTTTGAACTAATGTTGAATCTGCCTAGCTAAATAGCCATTATCTCCTAGTACATTTCTCCAAACGTGCTCAAACTTTCCCAGAATACTAATCAATATATGTAGTATTTACTGTATTTTTTAGACTTTTTGAAAAATTATTAAATTTTGAACTAATTTTTGAATCTGAATAGCTAAATAGCCATTATCTCCTAGTTCATTTGTCCAAACCACTCAAAATTTCTCAAAATTTCCCATTATCTCCCAGATTCATTTGGGGGTTTAGGAGGAGGGATTGTGCTCACAATGCTCTGGCCTTGGCCGGCGCCAACGACGCCGACGCCTGCGGGTGCCGGACACCTACTTGGAGGCGTCTTCGTTCGAGGACCTACGACCTCTTCTCTCACACTAAATCAATTAATGGTTTTTCTCTTTATTTTTAAATCTGTAAATAAATTGTAATTGAGACTAAATCAATTAATAGTTCATGAACTAGCAAATAAACTGTAATTGATTGATACTAATTAAACTGATTAAAGAAAGCAATAGAAGCAAATTGTGGGAATGAAACATTGGCCCTCGAAGGCTCTAAAAGCCGATGCGCTGGATGCACTGCCGGGTCACTTCGGAGCGGGGTGGTTGTACGAGCCGATTCGTAGCTTTTCTTGCTGCCTCGAACGAGAACAGAGAAATGACTAGCAGAACTGCAGAAGCACGTCTGTTCGCTGGCCTCTGGGACTAGTTGGGCTGGGACGAATGAATCATACTAGTAGTAAAAAAAAACGTTTCTCTGGAGGGCAGGCTTCAGCCTGTTGAAGCCTGCCCATTGGACTCGCCACTGTCTGCAACGGCAGATTGGGCATAGCTAACAGCTCCGTTCACCACGGACTTGCCCACGCTCAGCACCGTCGCCTCCATTGCTCCAACTCCCCTCTCCTGTTCACTCCTATTGATGTTGTGTGGAGCTGAGATAAAAATGCTAAACTGGTAAAAAAGCTCAGTGTGGATCGAATGCAGTAGCTGTGTGCGGATGTATTCACAGGAGCAGATAGGCAACGACTAGTAGTACACAGAAGAGGGGTTGTTGGGAACAATAAATTTATCAAGTCCTTGCAGCGTGAAGACCATATGAAATAAATTACGCACAGGAGGGGTTGTTGGGAACAGTAAATTTCTCATCAAGCCGTTGCAGCTTGAAGACCATATGAAATAAATTACGCACGTGAGGGGTTGTTGGGACCTGACCCAAGCATGCGAGCTCATTTGCCAATGAACCGTCCTTGTGAGACTTTGATTAGCTAGTGAGAACATGACAGACTGAGGATGTCTCAGCAGTCCTATCTGCACGGGCACACTATTTCAGTAAGAGAGTAAAGACAGTTGCATGTTGTATATTAGGGCTGGCCGGCTGGAGTACTTTGTTTAGATACTTCATTGCTAAGACTATTACTGGTTGCATATTGGAGCTAATCCCATCATAAGTAACAACTGGAGCCTCTAATGGTGATTCTACTTGTTTCCAGTTTTTGGTATTACTATTACCAAACTAGTCAAGAAAGAA
This sequence comes from Elymus sibiricus, assembly GCA_039707655.1. Classification (NCBI taxonomy): domain Eukaryota; kingdom Viridiplantae; phylum Streptophyta; class Magnoliopsida; order Poales; family Poaceae; genus Elymus; species Elymus sibiricus. The sequence goes on from CM077676.1 coordinate 89,357,382, forward strand.
ACTGTTCTACTCTCCTCTTTCTTGTCAGTTTTCAGTTTTTACATCACCACAAATAATTAAGTATCCTACCTCCAAAAATATTATCCAAGCTTTGCAGAGTTCACTTGGCCATGCTCACAAACCAGTTTTATAGAATAAACTTCAACTTTGTTGGTTTCTGGCTCGAGGCATGACGCCTTTGAACTGTAATTTGTGCACTTTCATTCAAAAGTGTAAAAATGGCAGGTGAAGCCAACTGACATAAACACAACAAACCCAGTTTCACCAAAAAAATAATATAAAGCAGCTAGTACCAAGTATTATAAGGTGTGAACTTACGTTGCAAGAAACCAGATATTGAATAGTGATCCTATATCCAAGATGTAAGTGGGGAGCAAACCAAGCGTATTAAAATCATATATACGCCATGCTAGCCGACCATGTAACTCCTTCCATATAAAACAAGGGTCTTGTAATTGCTTCCCGTAGCATCACTCAAAGATCATGTTTTAGAATTGATGGATCAAGATGCCACAAAGGGCCCTACCACACGTAAACAGAAAATGGAAAGCAAATCAGTCAAATATGTAAAAGGAATGGCAGGCAGATATTTCTCAAGTAAGGCAACAAGAACTCAGTCTCCTAATGTAAGCACAGAACGGGATAACAGAGTGCCATTAACTCAATATTGCACTACTCAGAAAACAGTATATATGTTTGATAAAAAAAGGTTAACAAAAGAAAATATATACAGTAGGCCTAAAGATCAATGTACACTTCCGAGATTCCCGTTGCACATTATCATGTACTCAGATAAAACATCAAGGGTATGGGCCTCATTCGGCAATAATTTTTCACACTTCGATGCATGTAGTAAATAATCAATTTCTCATCAAGCCCTAGCAGCTTGAAGACCGTAAAGCAAGAACAAGGATCAATGCATATGAAACAAATTACGCACATGAGGGGTTGTTGGGACCTGACCCAAGCATGCGAGCTCATTTGCCGATGAACCGTCCTTGTATTTGAAAAATAAGTCGGCTGACAAAATGATGACATGCATCTTCAGATTCAAAGATCACTACAAAAAATATCGTCAATAATGTCAGAACTGAAGTGTATGTGTGGATTGTACCTCTGAGTCTATCCACTTGTTGACTTCCCGCGTCACGCATGAGAGGGGGTGTTGAAGTGTATATGTGAATTATCTAGCCATTTCCATTAGTTCGGACTTTCCGTTGCGTTGGCTAGTGCATGAAGCTTAACAAGAACCAGACCAGTGCTTGTGTAGTGCCTTAGCATGTTAGTCCTGCTCACCGATACAACTAGAGGACACAACCAACACTCCTCAAGGAATCCGTAAATGCAGAAAATTAGGGCACGAGAGAGGGACATCCGATAGTTCTTCATCTTGTACTTGACCAATTCAGTTATTAAATTCTTCAATAAGGAAAGTGACAGAGTTGGTTAACACATGAAGTTTCTCCGTATTCCCAATGTGGGTATTCGCAGTTTCCTCCTGTAATGTACAGTACTAGTATGGTATGCATAACTGGGATGTCTTTTATTGTTCCTGCCAACGAATGTGATAAGTCCACCATATTGTTAGCTAGCATCTGGCATTCATCTACAGTAGAAGGGCATCAGACCCACGAAAGGTAAAATGTGCCCTCTAAGCAAGACTCGTATCACTTATTGATTCAGCAGTTTTCTACTCAGATAATATTTCTGATAATAACCTCATCCTCATTAACTTCCCTGATGAGAAAGTACAGAAGTAGCAAAACTTAACCAGAAAGGGAAATTTGTAACCTGTAGCACCACAGAGCAGGAGCAATTAACTTTGAGTTGGACAGAATGCTAAGAAAAACCAGATTTTATTGTTTGCGTATTAATAAGCATACCAAGCAGAACTATATTTGAATTTTACCAATCCTTTTGATGGTTGTTTTCGACCAAAGTGTGACCCTTTGATGGTTGTGATTGTGTGGTTTTCCATGAAGATTTACCGATTCTTAATTTTCTGAGACAAACCAGAACTTGTATGTCAGAAACAATATCCGAATTTCTTCTGCATGGTATGGGTCCAGTTATTATGGCAACTAGTTAGCTTGGAAAATAAGCATGGTGTAAATGGAAATTTCAGTCCCAGTTCCATGGATATTCCCCATCCCATAAGCTCGAGAAGAACACATAATACTGATGATAACGGTGCCATGCAAAGTCCTAGCACAGAACCCATAACCCTGCATACATAAATGATATACCTGAGAAAAAATTATAAAGTGATCTCCTCAACAACACCCAGAATGTATAATGCACTGAAACAATATGCAGAACCCTGCGCATCCATATCAGTGTTGTGGGGAATGCTACAAAAGATTAACTTATTAAGTCTCTGATTAATAAAGCTTCCGCTTACAGAAGAAGTTGTAATTTCAAAATAATACACCTATTAATTGAGTTTTCAGGCTTTTTGAATCCAAGCCTTGCAGAATTAACTTGCCAATTACCCTGTGTTTCTAAAATGAACTTCAACTTTGCTGGTTTCAGGCTCAAGGCAAAACACCTTTCATTGTACTTTGACACTTATTGCAAGCGTAAAATAGAGCGGCTTGTACAGGACCACTTCTACGACAAATTATAAAATAGAGCGGCTTGTACCAAGTATATAAAATAGAGCGGCTTGTACCAAGTATTATGAGGCGCGTTCTTAGTTCTTACGTCGCAAGCAAACAGATCTTGAATAATGATCACATCTCCAAGGATGCAGGTGGGGAGCAAGTATATAAAAGAGTCACAAATTATAAAATAGAGCGGCTTGTACCAAGTATTATGAGGCGCGTTCTTAGTTCCTACGTCGCAAGCAAACAGATCTTGAATAATGATCACATCTCCAAGGACGCAGGTGGGGAGCAAACTAAGCATATGACAATCACACGCCATGCTACCCAATTATGTAATTATTTTCTTGACAAACAAGGGCCTTGTAATTACTTCCCTAGCATCGCTGAAGTCATGTTTTAGATTTGATGGATCAAGGTGCCATAAAAATCACATACCACACACAAAACAAACTGCAAAGCAAATCAGTAAAATATGCACAAAAAATGGCAGGCAGACTTTTCTCAAGTCAGGCAACAAGGAGAATCATTACCTAATGCAAGCACAAATAAGGGTAGGTAACAGAGTGCCAACAACTCAATATTTTACTAGTCACAAAACAGTAAAAACATTTTGAGAAGAGTGGGTTAACACACGAAAATACATATACAGTAGGCCCGAGACGAAAAGATCAATGTAACACTTTCGGGCTTCTCGTAGCGCATTAACATGTACTATTGCCTTATTTTCCCATATCATGTCCGCAGCCAAAACATTACCAGAATCTAGAAGACAGCACAACACTGACGAATATTGCACTACATCCTTAAATTTCATTAACAATAAATTCATGAATGCTAGTACTACTTTGGCCTATGTATAACTGTCCCAAAGCTGTCCCAAAGCATACCTGCATGTGTATGAGCCATCACTGGGAATCACTTGATAAGAAAGATATGCTGTTACATTACATCCAGAGCAACTGTACCCATTTCATATATGGTCTCTCCATCTTCTCTGTAATATGGCAAGGAAAGAGGCACACTGATAACGAGGGGATAACAGAGCCGTTTCTGCGACACGGATCATACGAATGCCCCGCAACTGCCCACTGCACAAGAAAAAAAAATCAGAAAACATCAACACTAACGCAGGAAAAATAGCATACTGTTAGCCCACAGACTGGTAAACAAAATTTCGAGGCAAGCACTGAACTGCAGAGAGTTGAACAGGAGTAATACCGCCGCACCACATTTGTCGTGGGAAACGAACACCTATGGGATCAAGGCGATCCCTTTACGGTTCGGCAAGGGGAGAGGATTACACAAAGAGCAGAACTAACGAACAGCACACGGGGATTTACCCAGGTTCGGGCCGCACGGATGCGTAAAACCCTACTCCTGCTTTGATTGTATTATTGTGGATGTTCTTGGCCAAGTTCTGGGAGCTACAGTACTCGGTAGCTGCGCATGCAGAATGGGCCCTCGGAAGTGCAATCTCCCAGAAGTGCCATCCCCCCAAAAAAATCCTTCCATCCTGTGCGCCTCGGGCCTCCTTTTATATGAGTCAAAGGGGCTACCACAGTGGCGTACGAGATAAGGCATGAGGTGGAAAGTAGCTACAGTGTTATCATACCTAACCCTGACGGCTTAGGACAAGCTCATTAAATGCACCGTGAGGTGTCCGTCGAGGTGTCCCTCAGCGTCTTGGGCTTGGAAAAGCTTTACAGGGGATGGGCAAAAGCAGCCATCCCATCAGCACCGCTTAAGCATCTCGTGGCCAGCATCGCACCACGTCACCATGAGGACAAGCCCTAAACGACAAGGCTGGCCGCTGCACTGGAGCGATAGCGCTGCACTATGCAGAGCCTTACCGGGGCTGAATCCTTGCCGGGCCCGGGGCTTGCCGGGACCGAATCCTTGCCGGGCCCGGGGCTTGCCGGGATCGGGTCTTGCCGGGTGCGAGGCCTTGCCGGCAAGGGTCTTGCCAGGCCTCCGCAACCCTTTGGCCTTCTGTCTTCTGGTCTGTCTGATCGTTGGCTTGAACGCCTTCTTGGCATCTTAGTCTTGTGATTACTCCTAGCTATTCCCCGGCAAGGCTTGCCGCGGTACGGCTACAACTGCCCGTGCACAAGTAAGGGGTACTAAAAAGACCCATACTTTAGTACACCGACAGGAGCCCCCGGGCCTAGGCCATACACGGGTGCCAGGCCTGTTGGGCTAGGCCCAAAACAGTGCACGGGCACGCGTGGCAGGGAATAACTGCTCGCAATCATTATCTCTTTTACCACGCCCCTCCACTACGCAAATTAATCGCGCGAAGTGGGAGACGTGGGCGGAAACCCCGCTGCAAAAGCGGGCGGTAAAAAGCCTGCCTCGCGCCTTCCCCATAAAAAGGGAATCGCAGAGGGCACTGCTCATTTACCCCCTCCGCCCTTCCAATCTCAATCTCAGAGCCGTCGCCATCGTCTTCTTCCTCGCGCCCAAAGCAGAGCTTTTCTCCCTCCACCGCGCTCTCGACGTCTTCAGCGCCCACCTCCATAGCCACCATGCCGCCCAAGCCGAGCAAGGGCAAGGCGGCGGAAGCGGCCGCCGCGGAGAGCAGGTTGGCGAAGATGCGGAAGGAACGCGCTGTCTTCCCCTTGACGCTTGATGCGGAGACCTTGAAGAAGAGGTACCAGTTCGCATGGGCGACTGAGACCACGGCGCATCCAGCCACCAGAGTGAGTGTAGCTTCTCGTAAGGCAGAGCCAGGAGATTATCCTTTCTTTGCCGATTACTTCTGGTGCGGCCTCTGCCCTCCGTACTCGGATTTCTTCGTAGACCTCATGCTCACCTACGGCTTCCAGCTGCTAGATTTCACGCCGAATGTCGTGACTTGCATGTCCGTCTTCGCGCACCTTTGCGAGAATTTTGTTGGGGTCATCCCGAGCACTGCACTTTTCCGGCACTATTTCTACCCCCGCATCCAAAAGGGCGACGCCCTCTCCGGCAGCATCACTTGGATTCCGAGGACGGCAACCAAGGAGACGTACCCAGAGGGGCTCTACCGCGAGAGATGGGATGAGTGGCGCGTGGTGCTGGGTCTGGGAAAAGGAGCCCAAACCGTTCTGCGAGGTGCGGAAGCAGAAGGTGGTCCGCGGCAAGGATTGGAGCGCCGCGGACCCTGACGACAGCAAGCTCACCATCGCCATCACCAGGATACTGCGCCTCAAGGCTGCCGGGTTGAAGGTGGAGATGATTGCTTCAAATTTCCTTCGCCGGCGCATCGCCCCACTGCAGAACAAGGGGCGCCCTGCCTGGGAGTACATGAATGCTGCCGACGTCATGAGGGTGTGGCCTGGGCTGGATAATGATCTGACAGCCATAGGGCACGCAGCCCTCTGCCAACAGCTGTTCAAATCTGGAGCAGTGGGAGACTTGCCGGCAGGCGTCGTCCCACTATGCAACAACTCGTCGCTGACCTCCATCATCGCCATGATGCCGGTGCTCAATGCCCATAGCATCGACGAGAGGTGGATCAAGCCGTCCGCGGAGCAGGCGCTGGCGTTCTTTGACAACTTGACGGAGAAGGCCATCCACGAGGAGAACCTTGTCCGCGCCACCACGGAGGAGGAGCTCGCCTACATCGCCAGCAGGGCGGAAGAGGCGAACCTTGCCGAAGAAGCCGGCAGCGCTGAGTCCAGCGAAGGCGAGGACTTGCTGCGGGAAGATCTTGCCGGGTGAGGTCAGGCTGCCGGGGAGCCGAGCGGAGCCGCTGCCGGGAGCTCTTCTGCCAGAGGCGCCGCCGAAGAGGAAGAAGAGGAGGAGGAAGAGCCCCCAGCTCTTCAACACAGGAAGAGGCGCGTCCTCCGGAAGAACGCCACTGGCGCTCCAGCCCGCCAACCTTCCTCAAGCAGCGAGGATTCCGGCAAAGGGGCGGCCGGCGAGGCCGCACCGCAACCTGCCGCTGCCAAGCGGCCCAGGACCACTCCTCCTCCTCCTCCGTCAGGAACTGCGGCGGGGGTCGGCTTCGACCTCTCCGCCATCAGCTCCGAGGAAGAAGAAGAAGAGTAAGAGTCCCGCCACAGCTTTGATTCTTATCCTTCTAGTTTTGCTTGATTAACTTGCTCTGTTTTTGCCTCCTCAGGGATACGGAGACTCTGGCACAGAGGATGGCGAAGAGGGCCAAGACCTCAACAAGCGTCGAGCCGCCGGCAAGCACCTCGGGCGCGCCGGAAACGGTTCTCGTCAGCTCGGAGTCAAGCCCAGAACGCAACCCTCGATGCAGTCCTCGACGCAGCCCCCGGCGCAGCCCCCAGCGTGAGTCTTCTACTCACTACCCACTTGCGCGTGCCGGGGTGTGCATCTTCTCTGTTGACATCTCCGGGCGTGCAGGAGCGGAGCAACAGCGAGAAGCAACAGCGGGAGCTGCCTCTGCCATGCCACCTCCGTCGACCACACCGCCCAGGGAGGAACCTTCGAGCGAGCCCTACCGCGACGGAGGGGAGGGGTCGGCAAGAGCAGGCTCCGGCAACCCCTTCCCTGACGCAGGTAAAGTTACTTGCTTCAAAGAACTTGTCGCTTTGGTTTTTCTTCTTTTTGTCTTCTTGAACTTCCTTCTCAGCTTCATCTTAATCAACTCCTTGGCTTTCAATCTTCTTCTGACAGAGCTCATGGACACTGACATTGTCATTGAAGAGACTGCCAAGGATGCCGCCACTGAAGCCGACAAGGTTGCTGCCGAAGAGGCCGCCAAGCATGCCGCCGCCGAGGCCGCCAAAGCTGCTGCCGCTGAGGCTGCTGCCGTCGAGGCCGCCAAGGCCGCTGCTGCTGAGGCCGCCAAGGCCACTGCCGCTGAGGCCGCCAAGGCCGTGCAAGAGGAGGCCGCCAAGATGCCCGCCGAGGGAGCCGGTGAGGAGACCCGCGGCCATACTGACGGCGTTTCCGCCGCAGGAGCGCCAGGCGCTTCTACTGCCGCGGGGCCCTCAACTGCCGAAGACCAACCCTCGTCATCCCAGGCCCCTTCCTCAAGCCAATACATCAGGGCCGGCAAAAATGTTGTCAGCATGCCGGGGTCGGCAAACATCGAAGAGCTGGTTGAAGGAGAACATCTTGACGGGGAAATCACCGTCGCCGCTGCCAGCGAGCTCAAGGAGGAGCAGCTACTTCAAGCCATGAATGACAACTATCAGAAGCTCCAAACGCTCTACAGTGCCCGGAAGGAGAAACTGGACTCCCGGGCAGCACTCGTCGAGGCCGCGGAAGGAGACTTCCAACAACGCGTCACGGAGACACAGGCTTGGTATGGCGAGGCCCTCCAAGAGCTGAATGTTTATCGGGAGCAGCTGGCGGAAGAGCAGAACGTCCTCCTGCTGAAGCAATCATACATCGAGAAAGCGCAGGAGGAGGCCGCCCGGCAAGCCGCCGCGGCAGAAGCCCTCTTGACGCAGCGCCGCATTAGCCTTGACGCCCAATAAGAGGACCTTGCCACGCGCGAGGCGGCGCTTGCCGCCAAGCTTCGCAACAAGGATGAAGAGCTCGAAAGTTTTGTCGCACGGCGGGTCTAGGAGCTTGAGCAGAAACACTTGAAGACGCTCAGAGCTCTAACTGAAGACCACGCCGGCAAGCTCAAAGAGGCCCTCGACGCTGCCGGAGCTGCGGAGACCGCCAAGAACTTGCTGGAGGAGAAGACGAAGCAGCTGGAGGCCGCTCTCGAGGACCACGGCAAGAAGGTCTCAGCACTCGAGGCCGAGAGAGACAAGGCTCTCCACAGCCTGATGGAGACGCAGTCTGCCGCATCCGAGAAGGTCCAGCAGCTTTCCTCCGCCAAGGACTCCATTGAAGATCTGAAGCTGAAGCTATCCACGCTGGAGGAGTCTCTTGAGGCCGCCCGAGTTTGCGAGAGGACTCTTATCAAAGACCTCCACGACGAACAGGAGCTGCTCAAGAACGCCGCCGCCACCCACAACGAGTACACTTCTAGCGTGAAGCTCTGGACTACCAGGCTGGCGGACGTCGCCGAGAAGCTTGGCGCGGAGCTGGAGGCCATGGACTTGCCGGGCTTCGGATACTCTGTCGACGACAACGTATCCTCAAGCGCCAGGCTAACCATGTTCTTCGACAAGCTCGTCGACGCCCTCAAGCTACTCCAGGCGAACCAGACAAGCAAGCTGGCCGACGAATCCCGGAAACTCTGCCAGCTCGTCCTTCGCAAGGTGTTGATGAAGGTGGCGTACAGGAACCCTGGCGTCGACCTCTCCAAAGCCTCGAAGAGCTTGCCGAAGGACGCGGACGTCAAGGCTCTCGAAGAGCTTGTCGCGCCCATCGTCGATCGGGTGAGCCAGGTGAAGAGGGTCGAGGGCGATCGCCGGGATTAGCTGTAGCCGCCTCATGTCTTCTTTGTCTTGCCGCCAGCATTCCATGTAAAAGACAATTCGTCTTATGTCAGAAACGTGGCAAGCACTGGATGTAATATAATTTGCTCTATTTGAATTAAGGCATGCTATTCCCTTTGTTCAATTTCTTTCTGTATAGCATATACCCTACGCTTTGCTGGGAACTTGCCGGAGCATAACCCCGTCGCGAGCGCTGGATTCGGGTCGTCAGCAGCTTGCGGGCGGTGCTGCTCACGGCAAGAAATCTTGACGCTTTCAGCGCGGCCACCTAGACTGTTGAGCGGACTCGAAACAGAGTAAGGGCGCAGCCGATCACGACAAGATTCCATCGCGTGCAGGTTTTCCATACAAAGCCAAAATCGTTCAAGGGAATACAGCCTTACAAAAATCAAAATCTGCTTAAGGGGTTTAGCAACTTAGCTCTGCTTTTCGTCGCTATTTTCTTCTGGCAAGGCGCCAACCTTGAACGTCGTCTGGTATCCATACCACCATTCTCCTTCCCCCCCCCCCCCCCGGCAAACTTGCGCGCGAGGGAATCTTCTGTCTCTTGAGAAAAAGAAAGAAGAGAAAATAAAAGTATGGAATCTTGACGGTTCGTTAGCTCTTACCGGGATCGAGTGCAATACACATCTCAGATAATACATGCATATAGAATGACATGAAATCAACAAGAAATGTAAAGCACACAGATCTTATAAAATATGCCTGCTCTGTACAAAGGATTACATGCCAGCGGCAACACTTGTACAGAATGGCGTTGCCGGGACCTTGCCGGAGCGTTACGCTGCCGCGAGCGCTGGATTCGGGTCGTCAGCAGCCTGCTGGCCGTATCGCTATCACAGCAAGAAACCCGAACAACTGCGCCTTACGGGTAGAACTTGCGAAGGTGCTCGATATTCCAGGAGTTGCTCACTGGCAAGCCCTCTTCGGTCTCCAGGCGGACAGCGCCAGGCCTGGTGACTCGCACTACCCGGTAAGGGCCTTCCCACTTCGGCGTCAACTTGTTGGAATTCTTGGCCGACTGAACGCGCCGAAGAACAAGGTCGCCTTCCTCAAGACTCCGGGCGTGAACCTTGCGGCTATGGTAGCGGCGCAAAGCTTGCTGGTAGCGAGCGGCTCACACAGCAGCCCGAAGACGGTTCTCCTCAAGGAGCAGCGCGTCATCTTGCCGCAGCTGCTCTTGCTCAAGCTCATCATAAGCGAGCACTCGAGGTGACCCGTATATGAGTTCCGTGGGGAGAACTGCTTCCGCTCCGTAAACCAGAGCGAAGGGTGTCTGGCCGGTGGCTCGATTTGGCGTCGTCCTGATCGACCAAAGAACCGCCGGCAGCTCATCAATCCAGCGTCTTCCATGCTTGTGTAGCTTGTCGAAAGTTCTGGTCCGGAGACCACGCAACACTTCAGCGTTCGCCCTTTCCGCTTGGGCATTGCTTCTCGGGTGAGCAACAGAGGCAAAACAAATCTTGCCGCCAAGGTCTTGGACGTACTGCATGAAGGTGCGACTAGTGAACTGCGTACCGTTGTCGGTGATGATCCTGTTCGGCACACCAAAACGGCACACAATCCCCTTGAAGAACTTGACTGCTGACTGTGCTGTCACCCTCCTCACTGCTTCCACTTCTGGCCACTTCGTGAACTTGTCGATAGCAACGTACAAGTACTCGAAGCCCCCGGCAGCGCGGGGGAAAGGACCTAGTATGTCGAGCCCCCAGACCGAGAAGGGCCAGGAGAGAGGGATCGTCTGGAGAGCTTGAGCTGGCTGATGAAGTTGCTTCGAATGAAACTGGCACGCTTCACACTTGGTTACTAGTGCCGTTGCATCCTGGAGGGCAGTAGGCCAGAAGAATCCTTGTCGGAATGCCTTGCCGACAAGGGCTCTTGAGCCTATGTGGGATCCACATATGCCCCCATGAATCTCTGCCAACAGCTCTAGTCCATCCTCCCGAGGAATGCACTTCAATTTCACACCGTTGGGTCTCTTTCTGTACAGGACGTCGTCGATGAACTGGTACATACTTGACTGACGGGCTACTTTCTCAGCTTCTTCCTGCTCCTCAGGGAGTTCTCCTGTCTGAAGGAAATGGACTATTTGCTGTGCCCATGCCGGAGCCTGTGGCTCGACAACAAGGACTAAAGGCGACTCTTCAGCTGCGGGAGCATTTGCTTTTACGGCAAGAACCTGAGGTTCTTGGCGGAGCAGCTGCTCACCGGCAACTGGTATTTCTTCGGCAGCAGGGGTGCTTGCTTCGGTGGCAAGTGCGCGAAGCCACTGCTCACCGGCAACTAGTATTTCTTCGGTAGCAGGGGCGCTTGCTTCGGCGGCAAGAACCTGAGGTTCTGCGCGAAGCCGCTGCTCACCGGCAACCGTGTCGTTCCCGGCAAGATTCTTGCTGGGGGCTTCGGGAAGCCCTGCCGGGAAGTACTCGCCGGTACTTAACTTTCTTCTCTTATCAGGCCTTGTCGATGGCGACACGGATGGTTGAGTCAAGCGGAGCACAAAAGTCCCTGGTTCCACAGGTAGCTTGAGTGCGGCACGCTTCGACAGGTCGTCGGCAATGCTGTTCTCTGATCGAGGAACATGCTCTGTCTGAAGACCGTCAAAGCGCTCCTCCAGCTTCCTCACTTCATCGACGTACGCTTCCATCAACGGGCTCTGATAATCTTTGTTGACCTGCCTCACGACGAGCTGGGAGTCACCTCTGACGATGAGCTTCTTGATCCCAAGGTCTGCCGCGATCCTGAGACCGGCAAGCAGTCCTTCATACTCTGCCGTGTTGTTGGTAGATCTCTCCCGGGGAAAATGCATCTGGATGACGTACTTGAGGTGCTCTCCGGTGGGTGCGACAAGCAGCACGCCGGCACCGGCGCCTTGCAGCGAAAAGGCTCCATCAAAGTACATGATCCATTCGCGATCTGTTTCCTCGCCGGGAATCGCTGATTCTTGAACTTCGTCGTCTGGCGTTGGGGTCCATTCTGCAATGAACTCTGCCAAGGCTCTGCTCTGGATAGTTGAAGAACTTTCAAACTTGAGACCAAAGCATGACAGCTCCAACGCCCACTCCACAATCCTGCCGGTTGCTTCTGGGTTCCGGAGAATCCGTTGCAGCGGAAAGCGAGTGACGACGGTGATCTGATGTGCTTGGAAGTAATGGCGCAGCTTCCTCGAGGCCATGAGAAGGCCGAAGAGCAACTTCTGCACACCAGAATATCTCGACCTAGCCCCCTGCAACAGGGAGCTGACGAAATAGACTGGGCGCTGCACCATCTTCTTCTTCTGCACTGCTTGACTTGACTGCGCGGATCTTTCTTTGTCGGCACCAGACTCTGCCGGGACTGGCCTCGGCAAGTCGCTTGGAGGGCCTGCCGTTGCCACTGCATCCTCCTCTGCTTCTCTCTCTGCCACCAGCGCAGCATTAACCACTTGATTCGTTGCCGCTAGATATAGCAGCAACGGCTCTTGTGGCCTAGGAGCGACTAGTACTGGCGGAGAGGAGAGGTACTTCTTCAAATCCTGCAGTGCCGCCTCCGCTTCTGGAGTCCATTTCATTGGACCTGCCTTCTTCAAAATTTTGAAAAACGGCAGGGCGCGCTCAGCAGACTTTGAGATGAACCTACTCAGAGCAGCGACGCAGCCGGCAAGGCGGCGCACATCCTTGACTCGTCTTGGCGCTTCAATCTGCTCAATTGCTTTGATCTTGTCGGGATTGGCTTCAATTCCACGCTGAGATACAAAGAAACCGAGAAGCTTGCCGGATGGGACGCCAAACACGCACTTCTCTGGATTGAGCTTCAAATTGATCCTGCGCAGATTTGCAAAAGTCTCCTCCAGATCTTGAATGAGCGTTGCTTTGTCCTTGGTTTTGACCACTATGTCATCCATGTAAGCTTCCATATTTCTATGCAGCTGGGCCCCGAAACCAATCTGGACAGCTCTTGCGAAGGTCGAACCAGCACTTTTCAACCCGAAAGGCATACGCAAGAAGCAGTATGTGCCACATGGGGTGATAAATGCGGTCTTCTCTTCGTCTTCTTTCGCCATGAAGATCTGGTGATAGCCTGAGTATGCGTCAAGGAATGACAGCAGATCGCAGCCGGCAGTGGAATCCACAATCTGGTCGATGCGTGGCAAGGGAAAGGGATCTTTTGGACAGGCTTTATTGATATCCGTAAAGTCAATACATAGCCTCCATTTACCATTCGCCTTGCGCACAACAACTGGATTGGCCAACCATGTAGGATGGAGGACTCCTCTAACCAGGCCTGCCGCCTCAAGCTTCTTAATCTCTTCTGCAATAAATTCTTGCCGCTCCAAAGCTTGCTTCCGCACCTTCTGTTTGACGGGCCGCGCGTGAGGACAGGCAGCTAGGTGGTGCTCAATTACCTCCCTGGGAACACCGGGGATGTCAGATGGTTGCCATGCAAACACATCGACATTCGCCCGTAGGAAGGCAACGAGCGCGCTTTCCTATTTGTCATCAAGGGTGGAACTTATGGTGAAAGTCCCTCCCGTCCCGTCCTCCTTGGCGGGCACCTTCTTGGTCTTAGGTGGAGCAGCCTTGGATTTCTTGGTCTGGCCGGCAGAGCTTTCCGGTGCATCCTCGACGGTAGCGCAGCACTCCGGAGAGGCGCGCTTGCCGGAGTTTGTCCCAGAGGTCTTGCCGGGCTTCTTCTTCTTGCCGGGCTCTTGAGCGGCAGGAGCATGCGCCTTGGCGGCGGACCCTGCAACTGCTTCCCGGTAAAGCTTGTCGGTGCAAATGAGCGCGTCTTTCTTGTCGGAGTGGATAGTGATGACGCTCATTGGACCGGGCATCTTCAAGACATTGTAGGCGTAGTGCGAGGCCGCCATGAACTTAGCCAGCGCTGGGCGGCCAAGGATTCCATTGTACGGCAACGGAATCTTGGCGACGTCGAAGACGACCTTCTCCGTCCTGAAGTTCAGCTCGCTGCCGAATGTTACCGGCAGCGTGATTTTGCCCTTCGGCTGGTTCCTTCCCGGATTGATCCCTTGGAAAGAGCCCGTTTCCTCGAGATCTTCGTCGGGAATTTGCAGCCTCTTGATCACATCGGGCGAGATCAGGTTCAGGCCGGCCCCACCGTCAACTAACATTTTCGTCACCCGGAGGTTGCGGATCGTTGGTGAAACCAACAACGGCAAACACCCGACCGCCGTTGTGCGATCAGGGTGATCCTCGGCGTAAAAAATGATAGGCGTGTGGGACCACTTCAGTGGTTTCCGGGCATCGAGGGATGGCTCTGCCGCATTAATCTCGCGCGCCCACTGCTTGAGCTGGCGGTGAGAGGAATGCAACGAAGCGCCCCCGTCGACGCACATGGCCTCTGTAGCCTTCTGGAATTCGTGTTCGCTGGACTCGTCGCCCTCTGCATCATCATCATCTCCTTGCTCTTTGGCGCGGCCCCGGGCAGGCTTCTCTTGCTGCTGCCTGGGCTTGCCGCGGCGACCTCCTCGACCGCGCTTCCTGCCAGACCCTCCGGCACCATCTTGGGCTCTCTCCTTGTCGCGCCTTTCGTACTCGGCGCGCTGCTTCTCGGCAAGTTCCTCAACTTGCCGGCAGTCTTGGAGATCATGGCCCTTGGTACGGTGGATCTTGCAGTACTGCTTGCCGGACCCTTCCGGCTTGTCGGCAGCCGCCAAGGCCTGACACGCCGCACACCCGGCAACCTCCTTGCCGGGGTCGTTGGTCTTGGCCTTCTTGGTGGTGCCGGTGTTGCCGGAACCTTCAACGGCAAGCACGGCCTTGCCTTTGCGCTTCCTGTTCTTCCGCCGCCCCTTCCTTGCCGGGGCAGGAGCGTCTTCGCTATCGGAGTCGACTCCAGCGCCAGCGTTCTCGCCGGGGAGCCTCCTTCCTTCTTCTGCCCGAGCACACTTGTCGGCCAAAGTGTAGAGCTCGGCGACATCCCTGACTTTGTTCATCGCCAGCTCCTCCCGCATCTTACGATTGCGCACATTCTGATGAAAGGCGCTGATGACGGCGGTGGGATGAACATCAGGAATGTTGTGCTGGATGCGGCTGAACCTCTGGATATACTTGCGCAAGGTTTCGCCCTCCTTCTAGGGAATGATGTGCAGATCACTCTCCTGGCCAGGAGCTTGATGGCCGCCGGTGAAGGCGCCAACAAACTGGTGGCACAGGTCGGTCCAAGAAGAGATGGAATTCTCGGGCAGGTGCATCAACCACGATCTCACGTTGGGCTTCAGCACCAACGGAAAGTAGTTGGCCAGTACCTTATCGTCACGAGCCCCGGTAGCCTGCACCGCGATGGTGCAGATGCTCAAGAACTCGGACGGATGAGTCTTGTCATCGTACTTCTCCGGTACTTCCGGCTTGAAGGAGCGGGAGCTGGGCCAATGGACTTGCCGCAGCTCACGAGTAAACGCTGGGCAACCCACCTCGTAAGGTAGGCAGCCAGGGTACCCCGGCGCGGGCTCGTCAACAGCGGTCCCAGCGCGCTTGTCGGACTGACGACGCGCTTCCCTTCGGCGCTCGATGGTGGTTCGAGCGTCCTCCTTCTTCCGTTCCCGAAGAACGTGACGTTGATCGCGGCGAACCCGCGGATCAGACGACGCCGTGGAATCATCCTCACGGGCGCTGGTCCGTCGAGTTAACGACCGCTCTTGATGCAGTGGAGGGGAACGCAACGTAGTCGTTCCAGCTCCGGTCTTCTCTCCATCGCCACGCACCAGCCTAGACGACTGCAGCCGCGAGGGTTCACCCTGCTGCGGTCTGCCGTTGTCAGCCAGGCTGAGGAGGCTCTGGATAGTGGCTCGCCACTCGTCTAGCTTCTCCGTGGCGGGAGGGAAGTCTAGGAGTAGCTGAGCTCGCGCCAACGCCTCTGCTGGCGTAGGCGGCGGCGACAGGTGCGAAGAACATGAGGTGCTCAAACTCCTAACAGGGTTAGAAGGAGCACCATCACGACTCTGCACCCGCGCGCGGCTTCCACCAGCGCGCTGGCGTGGATCTTGGCCCTGCACACCCTGGGAGTGATGCGCAGGGGTCTTCCCATGCGGACGCCTAGAACCACCAACGTCTTGAGGCCGCACGTCACGCGCGTCCTGAGAAGGTCGCGGTGCATGCGCCGGCGTATTCGTCCTGGAAGGCGCCGCTCCATCCTTGGAAGTCGCTGCACCACCCGCAGGTTGCGCAGCTCCATCCTTGGACCTGTTGCTCATCCGGCTCGGATCGCCGGAACGCCGTGGAAGCTCGGAGCCTCCATCTCCCCCACCCGCGTCTACCCCGTCGCCTGTGCGCGCAGCATCAGGCACGACGGATGCAGATGGACCAACCGCCATGAAACCCTTCTTCTTGGGAGCCATGGTGGTGAAGATGATCGAAGATCTGACGCGCTGATCGCTAGATCAGGTTCGCACAACCTCGATCCCCCTACCTGGCGCGCCAAAGATGTTGTGGGAAACGAACACCTATGGGATCAAGGAGATCCCTTTACGGTTTGGCAAGGGGAGAGGATTGCACAAAGAGCAGAACTAACGAACAGCACACGGGGATTTACCCAGGTTCGGGCCGCACGGATGCATAAAACCCTACTCCTGCTTTGATTGTATTAATGTGGATGTTCTTGGCCAAGTTCTGGGAGCTACAGTACTCGGTAGCTGCACATGCAGAATGGGCCCTCGGAAGTGCAATCTCCCAGAAGTGCCATCCCCCCAAAAAAATCCTTCCATCCTGTGCGCCTCGGGCCTCCTTTTATATGAGTCAAAGGGGCTACCACAGTGGCGTACGAGATAAGGCATGAGGTGGAAAGTAGCTACAGTGTTATCATACCTAACCCTGACGGCTTAGGACAAGCTCATTAAATGCACCGTGAGGTGTCCGTCGAGGTGTCCCTCAGCGTCTTGGGCTTGGAAAAGCTTTACAGGAGATGGGCAAAAGCAGCCATCCCATCAGCACCGCTTAAGCATCTCGTGGCCAGCATCGCACCACGTCACCATGAGGACAAGCCCTAAACGACAAGGCTGGCCGCTGCACTGGAGCGATAGCGCTGCACTGTGCAGAGCCTTGCCGGGGCTGAATCCTTGCCGGGCCCGGGGCTTGCCGGGACCAAATCCTTGCCGGGCCCAGGGCTTGCCGGGCCCGGGGCTTGCCGGGATCGGGTCTTGCCGGGTGCGAGGCCTTGCCGGCAAGGGTCTTGCCGGGCCTCCGCAACCCTTTGGCCTTCTGTCTTCTGGTCTGTCTGATCGTTGGCTTGAACGCCTTCTTGGCATCTTAGTCTTGTGATTACTCCTAGCTATTCCCCGGCAAGGCTTGCCGCGGTACGGCTACAACTGCCCGTGCACAAGTAAGGGGTACTAAAAAGACCCATACTTTAGTACACCGACAACATTTGATTTCGTTTAGCATTGACATGGCATGGCCTTGCCTGACAACTAAGCGGCCTAACTGCATCCAATTCGGAGAGAACACGGCCCCCCAATTTCTAGATGAGGGCGGGCACACGAGCTAGCAAGCTCGCGGCGAAGGCGGAGCTCCCGACGCATAGCGTATCGGCGCCGCCTGCGGTCGGTCGAAGCACACGAGGGAGATCGCGGCATCGAGGACCCTGGAGGCGGAGGCGGCAGCGCTGGGGTTGAGGGATGAGGCCCGGGATGAGGTGGAGGTAGAGAGTGGGTCGCCGGTGGGGGAGAAGGGGTGGAGAGGCGGGAGGCTACCACGGGGAGCAGGTGGGTGGGGTCGTCTAGGGGAGGAGGCACCATTGTTGGGGGGCGGGAGATGTGGGGGTTTGCCGCCGCGACGGCGACGGCGACGGCGAGTTTTTTTTTTTGAGCGTTCGTAAGTTTGGGAGGAGACAGGTGGGCTTCTGTGCTTTCGCTGGGAATGGGCTGATATGAGAATCTGGGCAGTGAGCAAACGCGGGCCAAAATCACTAATTTAAAAGTACTCCTTTAGATCACTCCCCCCTTTTTAGGTTGCGACAAGTGACGCACACTCCCACCTTTTCAGGTTGGGACAAGTGACGCACACTCCCACCTTTTCAGGTTGCAACAAGTGACGCACATGCCACTTGTCGCAACCTGAAAGTTTTTCCTTATTCAAAACGTTTTATCTCTTAAACCGTACGCCCAAATCTCAAACTATTTTCACCGTTGTATTCCTCGCGTCGAGGTCTTCACAACTAGATCCCATGTTGATAGGTTTTGGCGAAAAAAAAAAATTCATTAAAAAACCAGACGAAAAAATCAAACCAGAAGCACGTTTTTTTCCCTTTTCGAAAGAGGCATGGCCGTGCCTGTCGCGAAAGCAAAACCATGCCTCTTGCGGAAGCAAAACCGTGCCTCTCGCGGAAGAAAAAAAACAGAAAACACGTTTTTTTTTTACGTTTCCGAGAGGCACGGCCATGCCTCTCGCGGAAGCAAAACCGTGCTTCTCGCGGAAGAAAAAAAATAGAAAACACGTTTTTTTTTTCGTTTCCGAGAGGCACGGCCGTGTCTCTCGCGAAAGCAAAACCGTGCCTCTCGCGGAAGCAAAACCGTGCCTCTCGCGGAAGAAGACAAAAAACAGAAAACGCGCTTTTTTCGTTTTCGAGAGGCACGGCCGTGCCTCTCGCGAAAGTAAGACCGTGCCTCTCACGAAAGAAAAAAAATGCGGTTTTTTTTTTCCGTTTCCGAGAGGAACGGTCGTGCCTCTCACGAAAGCAAGACCGTGCCTCTCGCGGAAGCAAAACCGTGCCTCTCGCGGGAGCAAAAAAAACACGTTTTTTGGTTCAAAAGCTAAGGAAGACCGGTGGAAAAACAAAAAGCCAAAAAAAACCGAAAAAAACGTTTAAAAAGCCGAAAATGCGTGCGGAAAAATAAAAAACCAAAATCCGGAGGGAGCGCCCAGAGCGCGACACTTGGCAAGCTCTCAGCCCACCCCAAGTGATCTTTGGGGAGGCTCCGAAGGAGTGCTCCTTAGTTAGTTGCTCACACTATGGGCTGGCCCAGTGAGGGGGCGCAAGCGCCTGTTTATTTTTTTCATTCTATTTTCCTTTTTTTTCATTCCTTTTTGATTTTTCCTTTTTTAACGATTTGAAAATGTTTTTGAATTCGAAAAATGTTCTTAAATTTTAATAAAAAAATTCAAAAAATATTTATTAATACATTTTTTTGTGAATTCATGAAAATGTTAATGATTTTGAAAAAAATCATGAATATAGAAAATATTCACGAATCCAAAAAATGTTCACGAATACAAAAAAAATGATGACATGGCCTTGTACAACATGGGCGTGTCTGTATCTCGCTTATAGCGAGGCAGACGCTCGCATCGCCTCAAGGGAGATTCTAGTGGGGTCAGGCGTATGTTTATGTTTAGAAATAGAAATCGGCAGAGGGAGGCGTCTTGCAAGATTATACTGTACTTCGGAAGAGTCTACAGAGCTATACGTTGATTACATGCCGAGCACCCAACCAATTGACATGCTCCAATAGTGAACTCTTAAATTGAGCTGTGCTAGTGAGAGTATCCAGAAACATATATAAGACTAATGAAAATATGCGAAAGCAACATGAATCAGTTCAAGTATTACTCTAGTGCTACGGGCAACGGCTAATAACAGACTAGAGGAATAAATAGTTGGAAGGGAAAATTTAATTAAAGTCTGATGCATCAGGCAGAATTATAAAAATCAGCACTGACATAAGTGACTCTGCACATAGTTGCCATCACAAAGCTAATCTTCGGTTCAATTGTCAAAGCGATAGAAAATAAACGGTGTAGATTTGACGATATATTGCTAATATATCTCAGCTGTGGAGATTTAATGGGTGACCATGCTTTTCGCTGCTTGTGATTTAATATAGCAAGTCATCGAGTGAGGATTGGCTGAGCGTGTTTTTGCTGCTTGTGATGGTGTACTCCCTAAATTATTAGCTCTTATTGTTGCCTGTCGGGCGCTAAGGAATTATCTATTTTTACAGTTTATTAATAAAAGACTTCTAATAATTTAAAGAATAGATTCGTCTGTAAATAGATGATTTGGCGCATTATCTATTTTGCGGGACAAGTAAAAGAGAGTCTAAGCCATGAATATTTCTACACGATGTGCAATTATTCCTCAAGAAATTTAATATATAGAGAACAATAAGCTTGAACTAGAGCGAACCATTGGTTTCTATTTTGCGAGACAAGAAAGAAAGAGTCAAAGCCATGAATCATTGCAAGATTTGTATTCATTCATGAGGAAATTCAAAATATAGAGAACAATAGGTTCAAACCAGAGCAAACCATTGGTTTCTATTTTATGACACAAGAAAGAAAGATTCAACGCCATGGATCGCTACAAGATATGCAACCGTTCCTTAGGAAATTCAAAATATAGAAAACAATAGGCTCGGACTAGAGCAAATCTTGGGTATCATCTCCGAGCCTATGTTTTTGTCTTTCGTCGATCGCAGATCGCTGGTGATATACACAATCATATACTCCTACTTCACGTGCAGAACGACGCCGGCTCGCTGCTGCTTCAGGAGATATGCTTTCAATAGCGTGGTCGTCACTGACGAGTGCCTCAAGCCGACCGCCTTGGGCACCGCCGGGCCCCGCCGTCGCCGACGGCCGCCGCCGTTTTGCTGGTTGAACGACCTCATCAAGGCACGACCGCACGAGCAGGTCCTCCTGGTACTACGTGTGTCGAGGAAGAGCCGTGCAGGCGCATGGTGAGGTCGTTCAACCGGCAAAAACGCCGGCTCCTCGTCGGGAAGCTCATCGTCATGTTCTTCTTCTTCATCCTCGCCGACGATGTACCGGAAGATGTCTCCGCTCATGGCATGGCAGCAGAGCAGAGACCGGCCTCGGACCTGGAGCATGTCAACAATCAGGTTACTAAGGGAAGACAGACGACCGCACAACAACAACAGACAGGCAGAGGCAGACTTTGCTGAAAGATAAAGATCAGACAGACGTACTTACTGTGCGAGGCGAGGTGAGGCGACGAGGAGCTCCTCGTTGTTGAGCTTGAGCAGAGCTCTGCTCCACGAGGAAGGACCTGTGTTGTGTTGGGGAAGAAAGAAGGTGCGGGAGAGGAGCGCAATATAAAGAGGAGACCGGTCGAGTGGGAGGACGGGGAATGCGATTCCGCGGCGACATGGACGGTGCTGCGGTGCGTGATCTCCATCCACTCCTTTCTCCGGTTCCATTCCACGTACGGCGGCAATCAGTGAGCGCAGGGAATGCTCCCTCTCTCTCGGCGCCCCCAGTCCGCTCCTTTCTCCGATTCGATTCCCACTCGGTAGGCATGTGCATGTGCACGCTCAGAGATCAAAGCTTGGGCTAGTTAGTACTCCCTCCGTACAGAGGGAGAGTAGCTAGCCAGGTCTGGTGTGGACGTACGTGGATGAGCAGGCAAGCTTAACTCGATCGGGATTTGGTTCTAGCTTCAGATTTCGCACTTCAGGGACCCCACGTACAAACACTGCATGCACTTTCGCACTTCAGTTCAGTCACACCATCTTACTAATCCACGCAGACTGAAGGAATTTTTTTATTTTGAAAAAGGAGACAAGAATACACAAGTACAAAAAATATTTGTGGAAATGATACTGAGAATACTCGTGGGATAATGGCAGCGTTGTAGATGCAAGCGGATGCAGTGTCAAAGAAAGAAATCATTCTCGAATGCAGACGATACAAGCAAGTTACCAGCATGGTCCATGAACGGTACTAGCTTGCAAGAAGCTTGTGGCCGGCAGCACACTTTCATTCATCGGAATCTCTGAGGACAGCCACAAGCATGCATGAAGAACAAAGTCATATATCAAGAACATGGAAAGAACAAGCAATGATGCCGCGGCATAGGGCTGGACCTTTCCCAGAGATGGCCACCGTTGAGGGATGGATCCGGCGCCAGGAGGGCCACGGAACCATCCTTGCCTCCCGTCAGGTGGCGCACCGGGGAGCGCGTCCTTGCACGGCCGAGGCAGGACGGGGCGGTGGCGGCCGTGTGTGGCCGGCCTAGGGGTGGGCCTCGGACCTGGGGACCGTCCAGGGGTGGGGAAGGAGGTGCCTTCCCGCCCGTTTCTTTGCCGGTCATGGCTGCAAGCTTTGGTTGGGGATGGTGTCGGGGCGGCGGCCCTGGAGGTGGGAGGCGTGGGCTCATGGGCGGAGCTCACGGGTCGGGTGCGAGCTGGTTGCCATGGCCGTGCGGGCGGTGTGGTGGTCAGGGTGCGACAACCGGAGTGGTGTGTGCGGCGGCCCTAGCTTGATGTGCCTCGCCTCGGTGGCTTTGAGGACTTGTCTGAGTGAAAACCTGCTTTGGCTCTGCCAAGCCGATGGCGGCGTCGCCTATGGGTGTCGTCTCCTTCTTGAAGGCGTTGTCGCGGCTCCTCTACATGCTCCGGTCGCTCCAAGGGAAACCTTGATCTCGGGATCGGGCGGTGGCGATACTCTTGTGTCGTGCCCTTCATGAAGGCGCCGCCTTGGAGTGTTCGACTCGTCGTGCACAGCTTCCTCTCTTCGCGGTGACTCGTTCACGGTTGAGGTCTCCGGAGACTCCAAGTGGTGCCCTCTTTGCCTACATGTAGTTGCTTGGAGTGGATGGGGTGATCTAGCTGTTCTTATACACCATTGTATCTTGCCTTGAGTGGGAGGGGAACTTTTGGTCTATGGGTGTATCTACACCCTATATGGGAAAAAAATTAGTAATTCAACAAAAAGTCAAAAAATTCTAAAAATATTTTTGAAATAAACTTGACCTTCCATTGTACTTGTGAGAAAAATTCCACAAAAAGAAAACCCCCCTTTGACTTCTTTTCAAAAAAGACAATTTTTTTGCCAAAATAGGGTGAATAGTGACCTATAATAGCAAATAAATTTTGTCTTTTTTGCTCTGATGAAGTCAACGTTGGTTTTTTGTTCGTGAAAATTTATATACTAGTGCAAAAGTAAGTCAAGTTTATTCTAAAAATACTTCTGAACTATTTTGACTTTTTGTTTAATTACTAATTTTTTTTCCCATATAGGGTGTATCTACAACCAGGAACCAAAGTGTATTTCCCGCCTTGAGTGTGTGTGTGTTGTGGGGGTGAGTTGTATGGTGATCGTTGCTTTATATATAAAACGAGGCGCGAGCCTTTTTCGGTAATTAATGGGTGCCGCTGATTGTCGGCCATGGATGACCACACGATGAATACGCTAGATTTTCTCCACCACCCACGCCGAGGGAACTTATAAATGCAAGGGATTGGAGCAGGCGTTTTGGCTCCCGGGGAGCATTTGCTCCCGGATGAACAGTAACCCCAAAACAAATACTAAATGTTTTCAAAAAATTCTGAATTTTTGTGTAGATGATCGTGTTAGTGTGCCAAGCATGCGTGACAAATTTCATGCGAAACGGAACTGCGGTTTTTCGTCGGTGAAAAAAACAAAATTGGGGTGACATTTGGTGTTCAATTTGGTTTTTTTTTTTTTTTTGCACAGGCCAAAATGCTTAACCTTTTTGCCTAAAAATTTGCAGATAGCATTTGGGTGTGACTAAAAGCACATAGAATTTTTTTTGAGATTTTTTTGACATATCAAAATTTATTTTCGCGTGCAGGAGCATATGCACCCGGGAGCCGAATTGGTTTTCCAAGCTTCGTGAAGCAATACCTAGAGGAACACATACCGTCAGAAGGTGTGCTGCTAATAGAAGCACACCAATCGATTCAGATATTTTCACCCGGTGTCGAATTAACTGCAAGAAATACAAGCATAGATGTATGGGACTATATATGTGATTGCAATTGACAAGTATAGATGGAGGCTTTGCATTGCCTGCCCAGGCTGCAGTTAATTTACATCTGTACCACTTCCAAAGCCAGCAGCAAAAGGTTGACTTAACTGACAACTTGAGCCTGAACCGCCCAGGTTCCCATTCTACTTAGCAAAAAAACCTACAGTCCCTGGAACAATAAGTTCCTACCATAGATCATAAACAAGAACACATTGCCGCACAAATGAACCATAGAAAAACTATCAGACGAGGCCGACCACCAGATCAAACTGATAAAATCCAAATGCCACGTCTCCAATAGGGGCGCAATATCCAAACAGCAGGTATGTTGAAGAACTCCATTATTGGCATTTGGCTGCCTAGAGAAGACAGTTAATTGGACAAGTCAGATGCCTCAAATACATAAAGATGCCATGTGGTCTTGTTGTCAGCTACTGCAACTGAAACATAACAAGGACAAATAACATGACATTAAAATCCAATTTCAAGAACTATAATGTACGCAAACAAGAATGAATGAATAAATTAATAAACACCAGTTAACCTGTTCATATCCATGTATATAAGCTTGCACATGTAGTATCTTCACTGGAAAAATACTTGGAACTAAAGTGAATACATGGGCCAGTCCTTTGCTGCCTTTAAACATATTATTGTAGCCTTATCTAATTTCGAGCAACCATGAAGTACTATAGGGATCCATTGTCCTTCGTCCTCAAAATGGGCAAGATCAGCAACATGAAACTCAACCATCTTGACATTCATTCCTTGAATTAGCAAATGTTGAAGTTTGTCAAGTTGGTGTGATATGCTTAAATTAGTCCTTCTGAGTACTGTAAACCCACATATACCTGGGTGTGGTTTTATAGAAACAACAACGAGAACACAAGGACTACACACAAGAGCTGCCTTGAACACCCAAGGCCTCAAGAGGAAAGTGATGAACTTCTTCGGATAGCGAATAATTTTTCTTCAGGTCAGAAGCTATGATCTTTGCTTCCGATGAAGCGGCAAAGCCAATCCACCTGTCAAGATGATCGAAGTCCTCTTTGTGCAAGCCACACCTGATGCAGAAGCTATCGATCCCTATGCCACTATGCCATTAAGTAATCCAATTTACAGCCTCAGTGAACTTAGCTCGTTTTATTTTGAGAAAATCATCAGTGTCTAAATCCAGATCACTGGGGCCATAAAAACACAGGTTACAGCGAAATGTCTAGAGCATTTTCCAACTTCTCGAAACAATACTTGTCCTCACAGCCTCTTTAAGAGGAAGCAGTGACATCACAACAGGTTGAATCTCCCATGACAAGGGTCAAGGAAGGGCCTGAATTTTTAGTCGGGTTGAATTTTAATCGAAGCTCCCTGCCCCATAAAACACCCTTTTTTTTTGCCCCAGAGGTTCAGATCCGTGGAGAACACCACAGGAATCACATCAAGGACTAATTTTCACGCACTGGTTGGATCCTTAGGGTAACAGTGAAATGCTTAAGTAAATACTTTTTTTTGCCCTGCTGTGATTCAAGGAGAAGAAAGAGAAAAGAGGGACTGGCGGAATGGCAGCTACCCCAGGCGAGGAAGGTTCTCCATCCGTAAGGACGACTCGTCGCCGACTCCGTGGTGGTGCTCTGCTCCGCCGCCTCATCGTCGAAGTGGTGGCCTGCAGGGAGGAAGCAACGGCGAGTTAAGGGGGGGAAGGGATCCGCAATCGATCGATCTACTCAGGAATGTCTATACTGCTGCTTACTTGCTTCGGTAGAGTACGAGGGGGTGGAGGAGGAGCGGCTACTTCGTCGTCATCTTCTCCTGCTCCGGCCATTGCTGGCTGCTGGAAGATCGGCGGAGCTCCGGCCATGGCCCCTGGAGGCTGGAGCGATTTCTCCGTGATAGGAAAACAGAGGAGAAGAAATGCGATGAGAGAGAGACGGCTGTTCTTGGATGGGCTGGGCTGGGCTCATTCTCCAGCCAGCTTCATGGGCCGAGACCCACGAGCTCTTCTTGTGTCTCTGGCCGACGCTGGCGCTGCAGCGTTGCTTGCCATACATTAGTCCCACCTCGGAAGTTTACGGACCGCGGAACCAGTTTATAAGGCGAGGCGCGGCAGCTTGTATGACCACTTTACTTGAACAGGATCTGTTCTATATTATCAGAAATAATCTGCAATATTTTTTGAGTTTCTTTGACCCCATAATCTATTTCTTACAGTTTAGTTCACAATACTATTAGTGGCAGTAAAACCAGTCAAATGGTTCACCAATCACCAATGCTTCTTCTATTAGACTTGGGCTGTCTGACAGGCTTCAAAAATTGTTTTTCCGTACTCTAATGCAACCCTTTTTTGAGGAATAGGGCATAGCCCCGGCTCCATTTGCATTGCAAAAGAAACCAAATGTTTACATGACAGACTCCAGACTACAGACTCAAAGGTAAAACGCTAGTTCAAAGAGGTAAAAAGGTCTAGGAACGCCACAAAGGCAGCAGATCTAGCTATTACAGCACAAAACGCAAGCAGAACATTCAAGCTCAAGCTAGTGCTAGATCTCCATTACAGAATTTAACTCTCCCTCCTAACATACAAAGATCTAAAGGGGAAGACGGCCAACACTCCTCAGCCTGGATCTGGCCACATCAATGGCGGAGGTGTTTTCATCAGAATCTCCAGCTTTTGCACCATTGCTTGAAGGTGTTCTTTAGCACGATCTAAGGACAGCGGTTCCCACATAGCAGCGTACGAGGCAGTTTTGTGCCACAGAACCTGCATGCCAGACCACTTAGCGCGGTTGAAAACTAAATCATTTCTGGTATTCCAGATGGCCCAGAGGCCAGCTGCATGTATAATGTTAATAGCAGCCATTTTATATCCTCCAGTCCAACAGTCAGAGAAGGATAGCATATTAGCTATACCTCTATAGCCAGATATACTGGATATGACTCTCCAGAATTCAACAGCAATGTCACAACCAAAAAACAAATGATGACAAGATTCAGCTTCTGTGCAAAATGGACAAGTGGTGTCAGGGATACTTTGTCTCTTGCTCAAATTATCCCTAGTCAAAATCTTGTTGTTAACCATCAACCAAAGAAAAATATGAATTCTAGCAGGTATATTGATGGACCACACTGCAGGGGTATTTTTAGGAAGTACCCCCCTAAAATTGACAACTTTGTAGAAAGATTTAGCAGTGTATACTCCACTGGAGTTCAGATTCCAGACTAGGGAGTCTTCTACATCAGTGTACATGATAGAATTAACAATCTCCAGCAGTTCAAACCAGAGAGATAGGAGCTCATCTATAAAACATCTTCTGAAAGTAATTTTCAGGTTAGATCCATCCCACACTCTATTTACAGTAATATCATGCTCATTGGCAAGTATATAAAGGTCCCAATACAGAGTTGCCAGGGGGGAAGAACCAAACCAATGATCCTCCCAAAATCTCACTCTGTTCCCATTACCAATGTTCCATGAATACCCAAACTTAGCTGCTTGGGCAGCCCAAAGAACCCCTTTCCAAAAGGGAGAGGCCCCCAAAGTGGGGCAAGTGAAGATGTTAGGGGCTTGGGTGTTGTACTTAGCATCAATGATGCTTTTCCAGATCTTACCTTCATCCCTATGGTATCTACTAACCCAAGAAGCTAATAGGCATAGGTTCATATCAGAGAGGCCAGTTATGCCCAAACCTCTATACTCCTTCAAGGACAGAGCCCCCCAGTTAGCCAAGTGATACTTATGATGACCATCATAGTCATCCCAAAAACAATGGGCTAACTGAGAGTTGATGAGCTTAATAGCCCATTTAGGGAATTTAATGTAGCTCATTAAATAAGAGGGAATGCTGGCCAGGCAAGCTTGCACTAAAATCAGCCTCTTACCAAAGGACAAGAGCCTACCCCTCCACCCAGCAGCTCTCTTAATGACTTTATCAACCATAGGTTGAAGGTCCTCTCTTCTAAGCTTATTAAAATGAAGAGGGGCTCCAAGGTACTTAATGGGGAAAGCACTCAACTTACAGCCCAATATTTGGGCAAATTTAACAGCATTATCTCTATCTATATTGATAGGGACCAAATCACACTTATGAAAGTTGATCCTCATACCAGATAGTTGTTCAAAGCAAGAAATCAACCATTTAAGGTTTCTAGCATGCTCCAGATTATTATCAAGGAACAACAAAGTATCATCAGCATATTGCATGCTTATGACACCAGCAGGGTTAGAGGGGGAAACACACCAGCAATCATTTGCTGATTAGCAGCTCTAACCAGTATTCTAGTGAATACATCAGCAACAAGATTAAAAAGTAATGGGGAAGTAGGGTCACCCTGTCTCACACCCTTGCCTGCTATAAAAAAATTCACTATTGGTGTCATTTATCCTGACCCCAACAAAGCCATTATGGAGTAAGGTTTCTAATTTATGCATCCACTTGGGACCAAACCCTCTCCTTCTAAGCATGTCCAAAAGGAATTCTCTATTAACCATATCATAGGCTTTCTCATAATCTAATTTGAAACAAAAACCAGAAAGGTGATTGCTAGCCACAGCATGAATCACTTCATGGGCAACTACAGTACTTTCCAAAATAAACCTCCCTTTTATAAAGGCAGTCTGATTAGGGGAAATTAAGTCATTACACGCTGGACCAAATTTATTAGCAGCACACTTGGCAAAGATCTTGAAACTACAGTTGATCATAGCCAGAGGCCTAAATCTGTCTAAGGAAACAACATTAGGTTCTTTAGGAACTAAGGTCAGCAGGGAGAAATTGAGCCTATAAAGGTCCAGCTCACCCTTCTCCCAGTCCCTAAATAGTGCAAACAGGTCACTCTTAATGAGATCCCAGAAATGCTGGTAAAACAAAAAAGTGAATCCACCAGGTCCAGGGGCACCCTCAGCATAAGAGCCAAAAAACTGCATTTTTGATTTCTCTTCTGAAAAAGGTTTTTCCAGAATATCAATATGCTCTGCAGTAGCCAGACTGGACTGATCCCAAAAATCATCTAATGGATTCAAGTTAATAGCAGGGGAATAACCAAACAAGCTCTTATAGTATTTAACTGCACTAGCAATAATACCTTCAGTACTCTCTACTGGGCCATCGTCAGTTTCCAGCACAGCAATGTGTTTCTTCCTCCTCTTCTGGGTAGCCAATGCTTTGAAATAATCAGAGTTAAGATCACCTTCCATGATGTCTCTCTCTCTTGCCCTCTGCGTGGCTTTAATTTCCTCCTTCTTCCATATATCATTTAGCTCACCTGCAATTTCTTTAACTCTAGCTTTAGAAACAGGAGAAAGAGGTTGAGATTCAGCAAGAATATCTAAACAATTATACTCAGCAACCAAGGATTGTTTAACCTTATTCTGTGAGGCTTCATAGTTGAAGCTCCACCCCTTAGTAGCTTTTCTAGTATTCCTAATCTTAAACTGCCAAATATCTATAGCAGTGGTGAAATGGCAGCCAGTGTTCCAAGCTTTGTGAACTACCTCATCAAAGCCAGGCACCTCCAACCACCATTTCTCAAATCTGAAAGCTTTATTCCGAGGAATGGGAATAGCCTCAGTATTCAAAATAAGAGGAGTGTGATCACTCCCAATTCTGGGTAGGGCTTTAGCCTGACAAGCAGGAAAGAGTCTTTCCCAGTCAGTAGAAACAAAGACCCTATCAAGAGCAGCCATGACTAGGTTATCTTGATTATTGGCCCAAGTAAATTTTCTACCAGCATTTTTAATCTCAATGAGACCAAATTTATTAACCCAGTCATTGAAAAGATCTGCCCAATGTTGATTAATTAAACCTGTGTTTTTCTCCTCAGCAGTTCTAATGAGATTAAAATCACCCCCTATTATGGTGAGACCAGCCCAACTAGATAGAAGGTTGTGCAACTCATTTATAAAGTCTAGCTTCCAATTATCATAAGAAGATCCATAAACATATATTAGCCTCCAAACAGAGTTATTACTCTTGCTTTTCAGCAAACAAGAAATACCACAAGTAATAGTATCAAATAAGTCTCCTTTGACTCCCACCTAGATGCCACCAGCTGTGTTTTTGGCAGGGAGCCAGTGCCACTCAAAACCATATCTAGAGTCAATAGCCTCTAGTTGAGGGATAGTGAACTCAGTTTTCTTGGTTTCAGACAGACAAATGAAATCAAGGCAATGAGCTCTAATGAGTTCTTGCACTTTAGTGATTTTGTGGGACCCATTTAGGCCCCTAACATTCCAAAATAAACCTATCATTGGAATCTAGAAAGTAATTTAGCTTGACACTTTTTAGACCTCTGGCTGGTAACCTCGATCCAAGGGGAGGTACCACCAGTGTCCTCATCCATATTTGGATCAGGCCTCTGGTCCATGTAAGTGTCAAAAGTAGAACTAGAAATAGAAGAAGGATCTAAAGTAGAGTAGTCCTCCTGTAGGGGAACGCGGCAGAAAACAAAAAAATTCCGACCTACGCACCAGCCCAGAACCACTATGGAGACTGCATACAAGGTTTGATCTTTTCGTTATTGACTCGTAGCGCAGCGGAAGTAGAGTCGATGACGATCGGCGGTGCAGATCCCCGTAGCTAGGATTTACAACCTCCCAACCGCGAGGATGTACTCCCTCGACTTCCCCTCAGACAGCCCTCCGGGAGGCGGTCAGACAGTCCCTCGGACGGTGTCGCGGACAGCCCTTCGGGAGGACCCTCAAAACTCGGACGGTCACTCGGACAGCCCTTCGGGAGGTACTCACGAACAGCCCCTCGGGCAAAAGGATCGAACCTACGACCTCTCTATGGGGTTGCACACATACGGTGTCATCTATCCGGCAAGGCTTCGCCGTCCAGAACTAGTTCCTACCGGAACCCAGACAGCCTTTCGGCTCTACGAAACTATTTCGCGGGGAGGGAGAGAAGAAGCCAGATCATTGCAATGGCATATGTATGTGAGAAAGAGTGAGTCTTTAGGCAGCCCCCTCCACCCCTATTTATAGGCCAAGCCCAAGGGTGGCTTCTCCAAGAAGCCAAGGGGAAAAATACCAAAAGGCCCTCAAGGTGGCTTCTCCAAGAAGCCACCCAAAAAGCACTTTCACTATTCACGGAAACATTTTTCCGCGACCGTTAAACCTGAAAATATTTCTGTGGGTCTTAGAATAATTCCAGTACTCACTGAAATGATTTTGGACGTGTTCCGAAACAATTCCGGATTAGTGATTTTCATCTGCGAAAAGCAACCAAACCGGTTCCAGCAGCTCCGGAACATTTCCGGTTTTTATCCCAGAAAAATCCTAGAAGTTTCCAGAACAATTCTGGCACCCTCCAAGAATTTCCAGACGTGTGCCGAAACCAATTTAACTCAATGGTATACCCTGAAACAACTTTTCAGTTTTACCGAAACTATTCCGGTGCTCTCTCCGGAACGTTTCCGTTGTCTCCGAAACTTTTTCGGTGACTTTCTTTCAGACTCCCTGTCTAGTATTCAGCAGATAGATGACCCTTAAGCATGTGACCCTATAGGTTCGGTGAAGTATATACATGACCCGGAACACTTTCCGATTAATGATCAACATCGGAGCCATGGACACCCATATTGACCCCTATACCCACACGAATAAATATTCGAGTGAACCTCCAGTTGCCGTGTGCTATTCCTGTTTCTTCGCGATATGTTACAAACACCCGAGGTGAGATTTATCGGCATCCCCGTGGATCAACAACTTGTCCACTATGCCAGTTACCTCGATACCGGTTTTGTTCTCTTTTCTTGTCCCCGTGTTCCGGCATCCCTGTGATCAAATCACATTGTGTCTGGCCAGACGATGGTGGATACCGTAACACCGAGAGGGCCCAGAGATATCTCTCCATCTTCGGAGGAGCAAATCCCAATCTTGAGCTATCAAGTTACTTGACATACTTTCCCATGAACCCGTAAGCCGCCGTAATAGCCACCCAGTTACGGATGACGTTTAACAAACCCCAAAGTTCATGAATCAAGCATGAAGAAACTCGATACTCTCATGGTCTAAGGATTTATGCAAATGTAAACTTTCTCTGTGTTATTGACCATTAACTTGTGACGAATGTATCTCATAGCATAACATCAATTCGGGTCGATTCAACCACAAGTGTTCTACTAACATTGTGCCCTCAAAGTTGCCGGCATAGTCATGCCCATGATCAGGAAAACAGAACCATCATGCAACACTTGAGCTAGTCTTAGAGGCCAGACTAGGAATACATTTTACCGTTTAATATTCCACACGTGCATATGAGTCTTCCTCCGAGCCTCGTGGTTATTGTAGACTCGAGAACCATAGCAGTTATAGCACAAAATATAAACTTAATTACGAACATGGGGATAAATAATAACATTTATTATTGCCTCTAGGGCATATCTCCAACAGACTCCCACTTGCACTAGAGTCAATAATCTAGTCAATGCTAAAAACACTTTACACCTATGGCATACCGGTGTAAAATATGCTTCGCTTGTGGTATAGCCTGATGTCCAACGGATCTGACAACTTCAGTTCCGTGTGGATCTTTACATCTCCTCGCGTTTTCACGCTTTCACAAAATTCATATTTTGTGTGGACTTGGCTTTGTATATATGTGAATCACAGGTCAAACCTTGATTCCTCAGACTGAGCTATGGAGCAACTATCTGCAATAGTGTCCCATTGACCAAAGCCTTCTTGGAACCATACTAAGTTCATGAATGAACTATACGATTCAACATCTTCTTTGTCGCTTCTAAAGCGCCAACATACTCAACCTTTGTTATAGAAATCGCCACAGTAACTTGTTTGGAACAATTTCCAACTACTGTGCCACCATATCGTGTATTACACAAAACCCTTAACTTAAATCGAAAATCGCATGGAGCATTGAAGACTGTATCGATGTAATTACTTACAACGAGCACTTCATAATCTCTGCTTGCGAGAAAACATGTCATCAGTGCTACTTTAGTACTTAATGACATTTTTCACTGTTGTCCCGTGATCAGTACTTTGATCACTTTGGTATCTATACTCGCAACAGCTTTGGGACTATCGGACATATCTGGTTGTTTTACATACCATGAAATACATGATTAATCCAAACACAAGAGTGTGTGGAATCTCCATCATGTATTTTGCTCATCAGTGTTTTGGGACACCGAGTCTTGCAAAAACCCTTTCCATGTGACTTCGGCAAGAATCACTCCTTGGCATTTTAATGCTAAACTGTTTTAGCATCTTGTCAATATGTATTTTTGGCTTTAGCTCTATCAGGCAATTTTATCTCGTAGTTAATTATGCCTAATACCGAGGCTACCTAGCCTAAGCACTTCATCGAAAACTATTTTCAACGAAGTCCTAATTCGTGTCAAGAAATTTATATTATTTCCAATCAACAATGTGTCAAGCACACAAGGTTTTTAGAAATATTATTATGCTCCCACTTACTTTCTTGAAACCACAAGCATCTTCGTAATCCATTGATGAAATCAAACTCTTTTGACTATTTCATCAAAAACGAAGATTCCAACTCCATTTTGCTCTCTTCTGCCCATTGCTGGAACTCTAAAGTTTGCATACTTACTAGCATCCTCTGGATTGACAAAATACCTTGGACTGTATCACATGCAAGTCCTAGGTTTTATTTTCATCTCATGGAAATCCTTTTGGCATCCATGTAACATATCTCATGATTGAAATATGTATCAAATGCTAGTTTAACCCGAATCGACTTTAAGCATTGCTACGGAGAGACAATCTCGCCGTAGTTAATTCCTTGAATTTGTTATAAGCAACAAGTCGAGCTTTATGGATAAAACATTTTTATCTGTATCAATTTATAGTTCCATTAATGTTCGTTAGACTCTAAGTCTTCCGAAGGGTTTATCAAGATATAATCTTGAATCATTTATATGGAAACTATCTCGGATTATATTGGCATTTAGCCAATTCCGGAGTCAGGGCCCATCAATGCTTCCTTGTGTATCGTAGGTATACTGTTGTCTAACAACAATATCTCGTTTGCGCACCTGAGAGGTTTGCACGAGTTTTGCCTACGTGGTTCAGTTGCAAGTTCGACCGAAGTCCATACATCACATGTAGAGGCTTCCGTATCAGTCGCAGTAGGAAACTCTAGAATTACTTCCAAGGTTTCTTTTCTTTGAACTGATGACGAAGATACTGTTATCTCGTCGAGTTGCACTGTCCTCCAACTCACCTTTTTGTAAGAACCATTTTCTACAAAATCATACCGTTCTTTGTGGCAAACCTTTTTGCCTCGGTATAGTGAGGGAGGAATACCCAACAATTTGGAATAGGTTTGTAAATACTTTACACAAGCCCCATATTCCAAATGTTAAGAAAAGACATAATATGGTTGGGGTTACGATACCATGGCGTCATTTCAACAGATCTGATGGTGCTCTTTTCAGTGTAAAAGCCGCAGTCTCTAAAGCATTACTTTTAAAAGGGATAATGTCAAATTGATTTATGTCATCTTTGATCTTACCATGTCATAAATGGTTTGATTACATCTTCACGGATATTCCACTCACAGTGGTGCTCCGTGAGGTGTAAGTTATGAAACTCTTTTCACAACTCATCAGACATTCGCTAAACTTGTAACTCAAATATTCCTTTCCGCAATCAAATTGCAGAAACATAATTTTCTTGTTACAATAATTTCTACTTCATATTGAAAACCTTTTGAATGATTTCAAAAGATCCAGACTTATGTCTCATCAAGCAAATATCCATATATCTACTTGAGTCATTTTTGAAGATAGACAAATCCACTGCTAGCAATAACCTTTATCGGACTATATATATGAAAATGTATGATCACCAATAAGTTCGTTGCTCGTTCCTTATGGCATGTGAACGGTATTTCAGTCACTTCACTTTTCGGAGGAAAGTTGCAAGTGTCAGATGATTCATAATCAAATGACTTAAAAAATCCATCATCATGGAATTTCTCCATGCGGGTTTCTCCAATGTGACCAAATGCAGTGCCACACTTATGTGGTATTCTTTTAGTCTTGCGACATTGAGCATCAGTGTTATGGATGTATCATATTACCATCAATATTCATAACATACATCTCATCCTTGATGGAAGCATGGCCCTTATGTTATTCATAATACCGAACAACAATTGTTCTTTTATGAACAACCCTCTTGCAACAACCATTATGCAATGGGCTAGAGTGTATAAAACTCTAAAATGAATTATGAAAGTAAACACAGAGGTAATATATTATTATCTATATTCATAACATACATCTCATTCATAATGAAAGTATGGCCCTTATGTTATTCATAACACCGAACATCAAAAGTTCTCTTATGAACAACCTTCTTGCAAGATACTTTATGCAATGGGCTAGAGTGTATGAAACTCCAAATGAATTATGAAAATAAATACAGACGGTAATACACCGATGGAAGGTATAGTAACATTTACTATGTTCCCAGCGCGTATCTAAACCTCATTCCCGGCAAGTCCTTTGGGCCGTAGTAGTTCTTGCATCGAGTCGCAACAGAATGCAATCGAGCGGGTATCTCTGTGATCAACTCACAATACCCAAGAATTAGTGATTAACATGTTTAATCATAATTCCCAAGAATTATATCTTTGACCAGCCTTTTATACATCATTAACTTGTATGACATTCATACATGAGCTGGATATTCCAGTCTTCTCTCTTTGTGCCTTTATACTTCTAACATTTTAATTTTTAGTATTTCTCCTACTCTCAGAAGAAGCACCCAACTTAAGAGTGGCGTTAGCCCCGGACTTCCTAGGTGTGTAAGTCACACTAACACCCTTTGGACATTTCCTTTCTCTTTAAGTTGTTTGTTTTATTCACCTTTCATCATATGACAGGCGTTCTTCTGGATCCCTCTCTTATCAGTCAAATGCATAGTAAACACTTTACTAATAATTTGCGAAACAAACATTGCTTCGGATATCCCATATCTTCTAGCCTTTGTTTGTATCTGAAAATAATTTTCAGTTCCATGAATATCACATAGCTATCCCAAACTTTTGAAGTTCGGGTCTCATGGAAGCAAACATTTTGCGCTTGACCGTAACGGAATTCTAGCTTTTGGATCGAAGGACGAGAGTCACATTATCCATAGCATTAGTGGGAGGATACCAAAAGCATGCGATAGGACAAAGTCCTTCTCAGCACTTTTGAGGACAATCCTCACATTACGTTACCAACCGTAAAGTTTTAACCAGATATATAACAGCTATTCAATTTTAATAGGGAAGGTGGAAACGCGAGCCATTATTCTACAACTATTATGCAAATCACACTTAGATAGTGTTCATAATTAATTGCACTGAGAATTAAACAAGTTAATTCTAAAGTGCGCTCCCACTCAAATCTATATCTCTCATAATTGATTGTGAGTGATGCAAGATCCGCATTTCCATTCAACGCCATTGTTCGAGATGAACACTGATGGCGCCAACTTCAATCGGTAGGCAAACTTGCCGATCACTTCTCTATGTGACTCTTGTTCATCTTTCGATGCGTGTGTTCCGAGCTCAGGATGATCCTGCCATGAAC
The DNA here is from genome assembly GCA_039707655.1 of Elymus sibiricus. NCBI lineage: Eukaryota > Viridiplantae > Streptophyta > Magnoliopsida > Poales > Poaceae > Elymus > Elymus sibiricus. The sequence continues at coordinate 89,393,626 of CM077676.1, forward strand.
ATCAAGACAACCAAGTGATCTCGCTGCGAGGTCTGACCTCACCCGCCTTACACCCGTACAATCGTTCGTACCCATGTAGATCATGGCGCACCCCTAAAGGAAAGATGCTATGATGGTGCTACACTTGGGAGAACACTAACTACTTGATATTTTAAGTGAGAGATCACCCTAATAAAAGGCGACTACCGCGCAATCAAAAAGGGTGCATCATAAGGGATAAACATCTCAGGCAATTCATAATAGCATGATATGGTATAGCCCTTTCTGACGGAGAAATCTTTTATTTCTTCATCTTCGGCATTCGCGTCGGTGTTCACCTTCGCAAAGATTGCCACCACCTTGTCGATGCACCAGATAATATTGCTATCTCTATAGCTAATAAAATAAGTGCATTACTTAAGGTTGACACACAGGTCATTAAAGTGACAATCATATGGCTCCAGCCATCATGCCGAATCATGACACGCAGGTCATGTTAATTTACATTATATAGTCATCTCATACATAATGAATTTATTATGAGCACTGTTATACCACATCACATGCACATCCTGCAAAACCAAGTTAGACGCCTCTAATCGGTTTATGCAAAATTTCATTTTACGTGGCTTCTCAGGTTTCGAAACAAACCGAAGCTACCAACGTTCATCATCAAGTATGATTATTCAAGTCGCTAGATTAACTTTGCGGGGTGTGTGAAACACGAGATAATAAAATCTCAAGCCCCATACTGAACTTCGTCATACGCATGACCCCTGAAAGATCGTGGATGTCGCCTAGAGGGGGGGTGAATAGGCGCTTTAAAATAATTATGGTTTAGGCTTGAACAAATGCGGAATAAAACTAGCGTTTAATTTGACAAGCACAAAACCTAAATCGACTAGGCTCACCTATGTGCACCAACAACTTATGTTAAGCAAGATATACAACTATGTGATAGCAAGATATATAACAAGAAACAATATGGCTATCACAAAGTAAAGTGCATAAGTAAAGGGCTCGGGTAAGAGATAACCGAGGCACGCGGAGACGACGATGTATCCCGAAGTTCACACCCTTGCGGATGCTAATCTCCGTTTGGAGCGGTGTGGAGGCACAATGCTCCCCAAGAAGCCACTAGGGCCACCGTAATCTCCTCACGCCCTCGCACAATGCAAGATGCCGTGATTCCACTAAGGGACCCTTGAGGGCGGTCACCGAACCCGTACAAATGGCAACCCTTGGGGGCGGTCACCGAACCCGTACACTTTGGCAACCCTTGGGGCGGTCACCGGTACCCGTAAAATTGCTCGGGGCGATCTCCATAACCTAATTGGAGACCCCGACGCTTGCCCGGAGCTTTACACCACAATGATTGAGCTCCGAGGCACCATCAACCGTCTAGGGCGCCCAAGCACCCAAGAGGAACAAGCTCAAGGGTACCAAGTACCCAAGAGTAACAAGCTCTAGGGTGCTCAAACACCCAAGAGTAATAAGCTTCTCAACTTTTTCACCACCACGAATCACCGTGGAGAACTCAAACCGATGCAACTAATGCAATGGCAAGAACACACCAAGTGCTCAAGTCCCTCTCCCTCAAATCCCACCAAAGCAACAAAAGCTATGGAGGAAAGTGAGAGGAAGAACAAGGAGAACACCAAGAACTCCAAGACCTAGATCCACAAGGTTCCCCTCACATAGAGGAGAAAGTGATTGGTGGAAAGGTGGATCTAGATCTCCTCTCTCTTTTCCCTTAAGACTAGCAAGAATCATTGGAGGGATTTAGAGTTAGGCAAGCTCAAGAAGGTCAGCAATGGGGGGCAAACACGAGCTCAAGAGATAAGAACCATTGGGGAAGAAGACCCCCTTAAATAGCCCCCACAAAATCGAACCGTTACCTGTGCAGGACGCGCTCAAGCGGTACTACCGCTTAGAGCGGTAGTTCCAGCCGCGAGAACGAAAGAACTGGAGCGGTAGTGCCACTCGAAGCGGTACTACCGTCCATCCAAGCGGTACTACCGCTAAAGCAAATTGAGCAACCGAACCTTGCACGCAGCCTCAAACTTGAGCGGTACTTGAGGTGGTAGTAGCGAGCGGAAGTACCGCTTAAGCAAGCGGTACTACCTCTCTACTACCGCTCATTAAAAACAGGCAGAGACACCCAAACGAAAACGATCATAACTTGAGCATCCGAACTCCGTTTTCGATGATCTTGGGCTTGTTTTGAAGCTAACAACAAGCACTAAATATTCATGCAGAGAAACACCAAAAAATAACAAAGGAGGATAAAGCCAAATTGGGAAAGGTTAGACCTCTCAAAAAAAAGAATAACCGGCAAAACCTCCAATATCAAAAATGCAATAAGTTTTTCATACGGAATCCGTTTTTGATGAACTTGAGCTTGTATTGAAGATCATAACAAGCTCTAAAACTCCACATAGAGAAAATTCAAATAAGAACCAATAAAGATGATGCGAAGGATGCAATGGTTTGAGCTCTCTACGAATGATACGATCAAGCTACTCACTCGAGAGCCCCCCTTGATAGTACGGCTATCGATCCTATAACCCGGTCTCCCAACTAACATCATGAGACCGGTAAGATAGAAAACCTATCAAGGACAAACCTTTGCCTTGCGCATAATCCACTTGAGCTAGATGATGACGATCTTGACCTCCTCAAGTTGGACCACCTTTCTTGATTGCGCCGGCTCGATGAAGACTAGTTGATTGCTCCCCCATACTCCACTATGGGTGAGCCACTCTTCGACACATCTTCACAAGTCCATTGTCACCACAATGGACGGCAAGCTTCAAGCAGTGATCTCTTTGTGATGCTCCACTTGAACTTGCACACCGCAATCTTGATGATGATCACCACTTGATGTCATCCTCCATGGGTTGAATGAGATCTTCCTCTTGACGCAAGCCCATGGAAACCCACATAGAACTCTCGCATAGAACATGGGTTAGTACACAAAGCATAATGGACAATGCTTACCATACCGTGAGATCACTTGATCCCACTCGGTACATCTTCTACGCTTTGTGTGTTGATCAACTTGAATCACTCTTCATATTTAGTCTTGATCAACCTTGAATCTTTCCAACTATCTTCATTAGGATGATGTCTTGAAGGTAAACATGAATGTTCACACAATCTTCTTCTTCAAGACATGCTTGCAATAGGCTCAACACTCACATGACCAATCTTTGGATAAATCCTTGAATAGAACCTTGGTCAACACATATTCTTCTTCTAATAACCTTGAAACCAACAAATGGTCTTCAAGCAATGCCTATGGACAAACCCTTCAAATATAACTCAAGGCAACCATTAGTCCATAGAGATTGTCATCAATTACCAAAACCAAACATGGGGGCAGCACATGTTCTTTCAATCTCCCCCATTTTGGTAATTGATGACAATCACTTTCAAGAGAGTTTATATAAGGAATTAAGCATCACCATGCAAAGCAACAACTAATAATGCAAGAGCATGTGATGCAAATGCTTAGGAACAAAACCAAAGCATGAAGAAATAACTCTCTAAACTTCTCCACAAAACTCTCTAAACTTCTCCCCCATTGGCATCGATTGCCAAAATGGGCGAAAGCTTAGAAGGCCAACATAATATGTGTTCCTCCATAAATTGTGTATTTCTCAAAATATGAGTGGAATACAATACACATATCCAAGGATTGATAGTTGGAGGAAGACAAACTATATTGAGGATCCAAAGATTGCAAAAAGGATGATATGGCACAAAGACATACCAAAGAGTGAAGCAAGCAATCGAAAGATACCAATTGGACCAATCAATCAAATGATCCGACGAGACACACGAATAAAAGATATTATGAAATGAGCAAAGGAGTGTTCTAAAGAACATAGAGAAGCTCCCCATGATTTGTGCAATATTTAGTTTTGTATTTGGATACAACGTGCACAAAATAGGATCATCACTCCCCCAAAATCAATAGAAACTCACAACAAGTGCAAGTGAGTATATAGGAAACTAAGCCTAGCACTTGCAACAAACACATGGTTGAGCAACATGAAAGAGAGGCAACTTAGGAATAGGCTCAACCAAAACGATGTGTGTGAGTCATGGCAAAGCACTTGAGAAGACTAATATAAGGATGAGCATTAAGCATCAACGTAGTCTTGAATAAACGAGATACAAGGTGCAAGACACGTCCTTCCCACACACAACAAGCAAGTGGGTTCACAGGCTCACTAAAAAGCAAAATAACAACAAAGCTTGTGATAACCCATGGCGAAGATAGAGAATGATAGCTTTGTCAAGAGGAGGGATACCAATTGACATGGCGAAAGCCTCGTCAAGACAAGCATGAGGAAAACAATCTTTACCACAAAAGAGTGCAACAAGATGCAAGGATATAAGATCCACACTCACGACAAACGATTTCACGGAGCCACCAAAGAAATAATACAAGAAAGACAAGGTGGTCATGAAAGAAAGGATATCATCTAGAGATGTAATTTCTCTCAAGTGTATAAGGTTCTAGGTAGGTAAAAATCATGATGATATCAATCCACAAAGAAGGATATACACACGAAATAGTTACAACATGAAGGAACAAGATATCCAAAAGGAAGTCATAAATATACCAATAAGATCTTTGCTTGAAAGCATAGCACATGGCTTAATATTGTCTTATTGTATATCAATGAACTCCAACTACACAAACATCAAAGACATCACAACTCGTACCAAGATATCATTGTTGGGATGCTTTGAGAAAGGAAGCAAGTATCACAAGAACGAATCAAGAAATTCATGCCATGATGCAACCTACACAAGGTTGAATGCAAGAAATGTATGCATGAAGTTGATACTTGTTACCGAGATAGCATTGGAATGATGTAGTAGATACCAATTGAATGTAGTAGATTGTAGTTCATTGATCATCCTAGCTTGACTCCAATAAGCACATGGCGACAACACCTTCCTTGTGAATGAGACAAGCCTCCAATGCATCTCCAATGTTCCTAGAACAACATTCACGAACAAAATGGTTCCCAAACTCATTGGGTCCCAAGAGTTAGTGAAACAACAATACATAGGACAAACTCCACAAAAATATGTGCATATAGATATGAAATTGAATTTCATGCACATCTTAGCCAATAAGAGACTTGATGGAGTTTCCCCCATATATTGGGTCAAAGAAAGAAAGCATGTCACAGGAAATACATAAAGTAAATATGCATGCACAAGACTTTCAAGGACCAAAGGGAGATACAATTTGGACAAAACACCAAGTAAACCAAGAATGCAACCAAAAGATTAACACGACATAAGGTTGTCCAAATTATATCAAAGAACCAACTCAACTCATGATTTAAGACAATTAGAGATCAACACATGAGAAGAGATGCCAATTGAAACCAAACCAAATCAACACATGATTTGATAAGATACCAATTGAAAAGATACCAAGTGAAAATAAGATACCAAAAGAAGAAATAATCACTTGAAGGATACCAAATAAAAGATACAACAAGGAATGAGATACCAAAGAAACACAACAATTGAAAGATATCAAATAAAGAGATATCAAATAAAGAGATATCAAACTCCCAGAAGAGAGCAAGGTTCCAACAAAACAAACCAAACCCTCTACAAATTTCATGATGGCACAAAGCACCAAAAGGAAAAAGTTTGCCTTCCAACAGCCCGGACAAGATAGGGATTAAATACCAATTGAAAAGATCATAAAGAAAATAGTGTTCTAAAGAAAATAGGACAGCTCCCCCAAGATTTATGCATTATTTAGGATTTTGCATTTGAATACAAAATGCACAAGATGGGATCACTACTTTCACTATATCTATAGAAACACTAAACATGTTCAAGACAATCAAAAGATCCACAAGAGGCAACGAAGATAACAGGAGTAAAACACACCACAAATCCTTGGCAATAAATACGGCAACTAAAACCAAAAGCCAATGTAAAGATGATCAACAATTTCTACCACATACTAGAATACCAATTGTCAAGAGACAAGAAGTATTTGGAATTACTTCCCGGTGGTAGATTGCAAAGGTATCCAAGATCATCTTCACACCAAACAACATAAGCATGTGACAGAAGATAAGAATTAAGCACAATGCTTAGATAGAGATTCTTGATAGCTTCAAGTAGGCAAACAATCATGCAAGCAATGATTAGAATAATTTGAAGCAAACGGTTCCCAAATAGGATATAAAAGTACATATTGGAGGAAAGCCGTACCAAGAAAAATCTCACACAAACAAGATCCAAAAGATGAGCAATAATAGCATTTAAGCAAATTGGAACTTGTTTGAGCAACCATGCCACATAGGAACAAGATAATCTATAATATCAACTCTAAGTGGCACAACCTCAATTGTACACATTTTCTAGGCTTGTAATATACACATAGCATATTACTCCCCCATAATGTGATAATCCATATTTAACAAGTGGCAAACAAAAACCAACTAGAGATGATTAATGGACACTTTAGAATTTGAATTTCTCATGAATAAGACATACCACATAGAGACTAGATAATCTTGCAATATCAATACTAAGTGGTATTCCTCATGTTCACTCATTTTAGGATTGTGAAGTGCCCAAGGCACATCACTCCCCCAAAATGGGATGATCCATTAATCTCTCACAAGAGCCAACTAAGAAACAAACAAGATGCGAAAAGGCTCAACACAAGACTCACACATACATGATGTGCAAACCAATCATACACATACTTGATTACTCAAGATAAGCAAATCAGAAGCACAACATATACAAACACATGCAAGGTACAAAACCAAAACATGCAAAGGGGCAAGTAACTTTCAATGTAAACAATTTAAGGACAAGTTACCGCAAGGAGGCACATTGGATATAAGATAGAAACTTGAAAATCCAATGACTTGGCTTGAGACAATATGAATGATGAAGTCCCCTTAATTCTTCATAATATAGCCAAGTCTCCAATGCCCTCCAACACCACCTATTGATCAAGTTTGAGCTTGTTGGTCCCCAACCAAGTTGGGTCCTAAGAGGTTAGTCACAATAGGCTTGGCTACCCAAATGGTTCTTTTCTTGACACCATTTTGAGTACCAACACACTTGGCAAACACATTGCCAACCTTATCCTTCCCAAGAGAATAGATATCATCAATAATAATTGGGTTGGATAAGTTACCATTCGTGCATGAAGAAGCAAAGTGACCTTTATCACGACATAAGTAGCAACGTCTACTCTTCACTTTGTTCTCACTTGATTTCTCAACTTGAGAAGAATTAACTTGAGTCTTCTTGGGAAGAGGCCTTTCTTCAACTTGTGGTTGAGCATGAGATTGAACTTGTGGCCACTTCCCTTGTTGCTTGTCACTATGATGCTTCTTCTTCAATGGGCAAGATCTAACATGATGCCCTTCAATCTTGCACTTGAAGCAAACAATCTTGGCCGAATTCTTGACTTGTTCTTGGCCCTTCTTCTTGTTGATCTTTGGACTTTTTCTTCTTATTGGAGTTGAATCCAAGTCCACCTTTGTCATTGGGGAATTTTTGCACACTCAAAATATTGTTGAGTGTGGACTTCCCTTCATGACACTTTTGCAAGTCAATCTTCAAGGAAGTGACTTGGGCCTTAAGCTCTTTGATTTCCTCTACATGGTTAGTATCAACACAAGTACTAGAGGAAGTATAAGCATCATTGTTAGAGCAACAAGGCAAGGAAAGTAATTCATCACAAGATGTAGCAACATTATGAGTAGAAGAATTACAAGGACTAGCACATGGCACAATAATATTTTGAGTAGAGGTAGTGCTTATGTCCACATGAGGCTCACTAGATGTTACCTTCGAGATACTAGCCTCATGAGCCATCTTTAGCACATTATGGGATACTAGAAGATCATCATGAGAGCTTGTGAGCTTTACATGACTTTCTTCCAATTTCCCATAATTGCTAGATAGCAACTCAAGTTGAGCCCTTAGCTCAACATTCTCCTTCAAAATGGATGCTTCACAAGAAATAGAGTTAGTAGCACAAGCATCATCATTAACAACAAGAGGAGAAGGCAACTTGGCAAGCTCTTTAGCATATGAATCTTGAAGTTGAGCATGAGACTTGGTGAGTTCAATGAGCGAACTCTTAACGACCCTTGAGCCATTTTCGAGGTGCTCAAAGTCCTCAAGGAGTTTAGCATGTGCAACTTCAAGCTTGTCATTTTTAGTTCTAAAATCATTAGCCACCTCAAGAGCTTTATCATGGGATTCCTTTACTTTAGATAATTCTAGAGCAAAGGTCTCCTCAAGAGATTCATTGGTGGTTTTTTCATGTTCAAGAGCTTGAGATAGATCCGCGATCTCATCGGCGTAATCACGCTCAAGACCTTCCATTTTCTCAATGGTGGCCTCATGCTCCTCGAGATGAGATTCCAACTCCTCAATATATTTCTTGCCCTCAATGGCAATAGACATGATTTCCATGAAGTTGGAACGAGCAAGTTTATTCCTATGAAGAATTTTACAAATCATTTCTCCCTTAATTTTTAAGGAAGCAACATTATCATTATCTTCATCATTATCCTCATCATCATTAGCATCAACATCATCATCAAGAGACATATTGGGGTTCAAAGGAGGAGATACCTTTGAAGCCTTAGCCATAAGGCAAAAGGCAATAGATGATTATGTAGGATCCCTTGAGGCACCATTCAAGACCACATCTTGTTCCATGGAGTGTTGAGTTTCCTCTACATTGTTAGCACAACAACTAGAGGAAATACATGCATTTTTATCATGGCAACAAGACATAGCAAGCATATCATCATGACATTTAGTCAAGCAATTTCTACATGATATGCAAGGACTATCAACACAAGCATGTGAAGCATTTAGAGTGCTTGAAGTGTTAAAGTCCAAAGATGGAGCATTGCAATAAGATAGTGATGAAGGATCATCAATAATGAGCCCACTATCATCATTGCAATGACCAACACTACTCACCATATCATTACCTTGTGGCAAACCACATGTAGGTGAAGTAGAAGAAGTTGAGAAGACAACACGACCGGAGGTGGAGGGAGAACAATCATCCCCACAAATCTTGGACACACCATATTTGTCTTGAAGCTTTGTCCACAACTCATGAGCATCCCGAAACGGCATGAATTGAAATATAACTACATTGCTCAAAGCATCGAAAAGCACATTAGAAGCTTGAGCATTGAGATAAGAGTTTTTCTCATCCTCTATAGATAATCTTTGAGAATCCTTTGGAGGAGAAAAACCCATATCTACAATTCGCTCTAAACATGGGTCAATGGCCCGGAAATGATTAAGCATGCGAATTATCCAAACATAATAATTTGTGCCATCGAAACTAAGAGTGTCAAAGAATCCTAATCCCCTAGTCGACATCTTTACTCTCTAGGCGGTGAAGCCTAATAATGAGAGACGAGGCTCTGATACCAATTGAAAGATCGTGGATGTCGCCTAGAGGGGGGGGGTGAATAGGCGCTTTAAAATAATTATGGTTTAGGCTTGAACAAATGCGGAATAAAACTAGCGTTTAATTTGACAAGCACAAAACCTAAATCGACTAGGCTCACCTATGTGCACCAACAACTTATGTTAAGCAAGATATACAACTATGTGATAGCAAGATATATAACAAGAAACAATATGGCTATCACAAAGTAAAGTGCATAAGTAAAGGGCTCGGGTAAGAGATAACCGAGGCACGCGGAGACGACGATGTATCCCGAAGTTCACACCCTTGCGGATGCTAATCTCCGTTTGGAGCGGTGTGGAGGCACAATGCTCCCCAAGAAGCCACTAGGGCCACCGTCATCTCCTCACGCCCTCGCACAATGCAAGATGCCGTGATTCCACTAAGGGACCCTTGAGGGCGGTCACCGAACCCGTACAAATGGCAACCCTTGGGGGCGGTCACCGAACCCGTACACTTTGGCAACCCTTGGGGGCGGTCACCGGTACCCGTCAAATTGCTCGGGGCGATCTCCACAACCTAATTGGAGACCCCGACGCTTGCCCGGAGCTTTACACCACAATGATTGAGCTCCGAGGCACCACCAACCGTCTAGGGCGCCCAAGCACCCAAAAGGAACAAGCTCAAGGGTACCAAGTACCCAAGAGTAACAAGCTCTAGGGTGCTCAAACACCCAAGAGTAATAAGCTTCTCAACTTTTTCACCACCACGAATCACCGTGGAGAACTCAAACCGATGCAACTAATGCAATGGCAAGAACACACCAAGTGCTCAAGTCCCTCTCCCTCAAATCCCACCAAAGAAACAAAAGCTATGGAGGAAAGTGAGAAGAAGAACAAGGAGAACACCAAGAACTCCAAGACCTAGATCCACAAGGTTCCCCTCACATAGAGGAGAAAGTGATTGGTGGAAAGGTGGATCTAGATCTCCTCTCTCTTTTCCCTCAAGAACTAGCAAGAATCATTGGAGGGATTTAGAGTTAGGCAAGCTCAAGAAGGTCAACAATGGGGGGCAAACACGAGCTCAAGAGATAAGAACCATTGGGGAAGAAGACCCCCTTAAATAGCCCCCACAAAATCGAACCGTTACCTGTGCAGGACGCGCTCAAGCGGTACTACCGCTCTGGGGAGCGGTACTACCGCTTAGAGCGGTAGTTCTAGCCGCGAGAACGAAAGAACTGGAGCGGTAGTGCCACTCGAAGCGGTACTACCGTCCATCCAAGCGGTACTACCGCTAAAGCAAATTGAGCAACCGAACCTTGCACGCAGCCTCAAACTTGAGCGGTACTTGAGGTGGTAGTAGCGAGCGGAAGTACCGCTTAAGCAAGCGGTACTACCTCTCTACTACCGCTCATTAAAAACAGGCAGAGACACCCAAACGAAAACGATCATAACTTGAGCATCCGAACTCCGTTTTCGATGATCTTGGGCTTGTTTTGAAGCTAACAACAAGCACTAAATCTTCATGCAGAGAAACACCAAAAAATAACAAAGGAGGATAAAGCCAAATTGGGAAAGGTTAGACCTCTCAAAAAAAGAATAACCGGCAAAACCTCCAATATCAAAAACGCAATAAGTTTTTCATACGGAATCCGTTTTTGATGAACTTGAGCTTGTATTGAAGATCATGACAAGCTCTAAAACTCCACATAGAGAAAAGCCAAATAAGAACCAATAAAGATGATGCGAAGGATGCAATGGTTTGAGCTCTCTACGAATGATACGATCAAGCTACTCACTCGAGAGCCCCCCTTGATAGTACGGCTATCGATCCTATAACCCGGTCTCCCAACTAACATCATGAGACCGGTAAGATAGAAAACCTATCAAGGACAAACCTTTGCCTTGCGCATAATCCACTTGAGCTAGATGATGACGATCTTGACCTCCTCAAGTTGGACCACCTTTCTTGATTGCGCCGGCTCGATGAAGACTAGTTGATTGCTCCCCCATACTCCACTATGGGTGAGCCACTCTTCGGCACATCTTCACAAGTCCATTGTCACCACAATGGACGGCAAGCTTCAAGCAGTGATCTCTTCGTGATGCTCCACTTGAACTTGCACACCGCAATCTTGATGACGATCACCACTTGATGTCATCCTCCATGGGTTGAATGAGATCTTCCTCTTGACGCAAGCCCATGGAAACCCACATAGAACTCTCGCATAGAACATGGGTTAGTACACAAAGCATAATGGACAATGCTTACCATACCGTGAGATCACTTGATCCCACTCGGTACATCTTCTACGCTTTGTGTGTTGATCAACTTGAATCACTCTTCATATTTAGTCTTGATCAACCTTGAATCTTTCCAACTCTCTTCATTAGGATGATGTCTTGAAGGTAAACATGAATGTTCACACAATCTTCTTCTTCAAGACATGCTTGCAATAGGCTCAACACTCACATGACCAATCTTTGGATAAATCCTTGAATAGAACCATGGTCAACACATATTCTTCTTCTAATAACCTTGAAACCAACAAATGGTCTTCAAGCAATGCCTATGGACAAACCCTTCAAATATAACTCAAGGCAACCATTAGTCCATAGAGATTGTCATCAATTACCAAAACCAAACATGGGGGCAGCACATGTTCTTTCAACCCCCATGTAGATCATATCTGCATTGCCCTTTTGTCTACGAAATTTCATCTTTCTTTTTAACTATGGTGGAATTCAACAAACTATTAGCACTTCGTTGATCAATCAGGATCGCGGATTGCCAGAACTTTGAAACTCCACCATGCTGTTATCAAGATCAGAAATATGCAAATTCCAGGGAAGCAACAAGAACATTGGGTAACAGATTTCATCTGCTACCAGCACAAATAATTTTCAGTAATAGAACTCATCTACTACAAATTATATTGTGCAACACCCATACATCTCTATGTATTCTAGATCGTAACCTGCATCTACACATAGCACGGCTCATGATGCCACTGTAGGGGAACGCAGCAGAAAACAAAAAATTTCCGACCTACGCACCAGCCCAGAACCACTATGGAGACTGCATACAAGGTTTGATCTTTTCATTACCGACTCGTAGCATAGCGGTAGTAGAGTCGATGACGATCGGCAGTGCAGATCCCCGCAGCTAGGATTTACAACCTCCCAACCGCGAGGATGTACTCCCTCGACTGCCCCTCGGACAGCCCTCCGGGAGGCGGTCGGACAGTCCCTCGGACGGTGTCGCGGACAGCCCTTCGGGAGGACCCTCAAAACTCGGACGGTCACTCGGACAGCCCTTCGGGAGGCACTCACGAACAGCCCTTGGGCAAAAGGATTGAACCTACGACCTGTCTATGGGGTTGCACACATACGGTGTCATCTATCCGGCAGGGCATCGCCGTCCAGAACTAGTTCCCACCGGAACCCAGACAGCCTTTCGGCTCTACGAAACTATTTTGCGGGGAGGGAGAGAAGAAGCCAGATCATTGCAATGGCATGTGTATGTGAGAAAGAGTGAGTCTTTAGGCAGCCCCCTCCACCCCTATTTATAGGCCAAGCCCAAGGGTGGCTTCTCCAAGAAGCCAAGGGGAAAAATACCAAAAGGCCCTCAAGGTGGCTTCTCCAAGAAGCCTCCCAAAAAGCACTTTCACTATTCACGGAAACATTTTTCCGCGACCGTTAAATCTGAAAATAGTTCTATGGGTCTTAGAATAATTCCAGTACCCACTAAAATGATTTTGGACGCGTTCCGAAACAATTCCGGATTAGTGATTTTCATCTGCGAAAAGCAACCAAACCGGTTCCGGCAGCTCCGGAACATTTCTGGCACCCTCCAAGAATTTCCAGATGTGTGACGAAACCAATTTGACTCAATGGTATACCCTGAAACAACTTTTTAGTTTTATCGAAACTATTCCGGTGCTCTCTCCGGAACGTTTCCGTTGTCTCCGAAACTTTTCCGATGACTTTCTCTTAGACTCCCTGTCTAGTATTCAGCAGATAGATGACCCGTAAGCGTGTGACCCTATAGGTTCGGTGAAGTATAGACATGACCCGGAACACTTTCCGATCAATGATCAACATCGGAGCCGTGGACACCCATATTGACCCCTATACCCACATGAATAAATATTCGAGTGAACCTCCAGTTGCCGTGTGCTATTCCTGTTGCTTCGCGATATGTTACAAACACCCGAGGTGAGATTTATTGGCCTCCCCGTGGATCAACAACATGTCCACTATGCTAGTTACCTCGTTACCGGTTTTGTTCTGTTTTCTCGTTCCCGTGTTCCGGCATCCCTATGATCAAATCACATTGTGTCTGGCCAGACGATGGTGGATACCGTAACACCGAGAGGGCCCAGCGATATCTCTCCATCGTCGGAGGAGCAAATCCCAATCTTGAGCTATCAAGTTACTTGACATACTTTGCCATGAACCCGTAAGCCGCCGTAATAGCCACCCAGTTACGGATGACGTTTAATAAACCCCAAAGTTCATGAATCAAGCATGAAGAAATCGATACTCTCATGGTCTAAGGATTTATGCAAACGTAAACTTTCTTTGTGTTATTGACCATTAACTTGTGACGAATGTATCTCATAGCATAACATCAATTTGGGTCGATTCAACCACAAGTGTTCTACTAACATTATGCCCTCAAAGTTGCCGGCATAGTCATGCCCATGATCAGGAAAACAGAACCATCATGCAACACTTGAGCTAGTATTAGAGGCCAAACTAGGAATACATTTTACCGTTTAATATTCCACACGTGCATATGAGTCTTCCTCCGAGCCTCGTGGTTATTGTAGACTCGAGAACCATAGCAGTTATAGCACGGAATATAAACTTAATTACGAACATGGGGATAAATAATAACATTTATTATTGCCTCTAGGGCATATCTCCTACACCTCCTTGGTGACATCAATGTCATCAGGTAGAAAAATATCAGGATTATCCTGTTTAATTTTTCCTAACCTTTCTATTTCAAGTTTCTTAATAACTTCAATATTATGAGTAACTTGAGTAGCATTTTTGCCCAGAGAAATGCCAACTTTGCTAGCATTAGTGGCAAGAATGTCATTATCAAGGCAGGCAAAAGAATTTTGGAAGGCCTTAGATTTGTTACCTTTGGGGATTTCCAAATTCTGCACCTGCTTGATTTCTTCGGCTTTGACCAAAGAAGGTTTGCCATCCCTCTTAATCCTGTTGCTCATCCTAGTGGAAATAACAGGGCCCCATTTACCACCACCAGCTCTATTGCCCTTAGTGGTGGGAACTGGGCAAGGAATCAGAGCCTCCTGGGAAGTAGCAGAACATTCATTGAGAGTAGCCCCTTTGTTCACAGCAGCATCAAACTCTGGAAGCAGGATAGTACCCAAATTCTCCATAGGAGTTCTTTTGACAGCTTGGAGATAGCTTTTGGTCAAGGGAGCATCTTGGATCTTGAGGAAAATAGATCTCTCCAGAGGGTTGGTATTTTCCATAGCATTTTTAGAGGATGCCACAGAAAAAGCAGAGGTGTAAGTTCTGTTTCTAGAACCCCCAGGAGCAGAGGCAGGTCTAGGTCTGGGGCTGGGGTTGGAGTTCTTCCTGCTAGTGTCCAGATCATGTTCCATCTCCTCTCCCAACAGGTCATCATTGCTATCATCATCCCCACCCCCCTGTTTCTTGCTACTGTCATCTTCATCATCCTTAGGATCATAATGGTCAGATGGGTTATCAGATATCACAGGGGCATCCTCTTCTACTTTAAAAGTAAGAAGAAAAAGTTCATGTTGGATCTCAAACAGTCTGTCTCTAGGGATCAGGGCAGGGTCTCTGACAGCAACTTGAACTCTCACAACCTCATAAAAGCTTATGAAGATAACATGCCAATCTACATTGGTGATAACACCCAGAGTAGTAGTGATCTGAGCTATCACTGACCAAGAACACCAAACAGGAGGCAGACCAACAATATCAACCCAAACCTCAGTCAGATAATCATAAGCAGGCAAATCACCATGCCAATTCTTAAAGGAAATAGTGACCCCTTCTTCTTGAGGTTGATGGAGTCATAAGCTACTAAATCAGTAATTTTCTTGTTGGGTGGGAATTTGACAAGGTATTGGTGCTCATTATAAGATCTGATTTGCCAAGGCCAATTAGTCTTCCACATACTAGTGAAGCAGGCACCTAGCTCCTCAGCAGAAATCTCACCCTCTTCAATGACAATTAGGCCAACATTGCCAAAATTGAGCCAATCAATGTTGCTTTTTTTTCTCCAGCTTCAATATGAAAGAACCCTAGCACATTCCCAGCACTGCCCCAGAATTGAGCAGCAGGGTAAGGTTTGTACCAAAGAGGACAAGCATCCATGTGGTGGCCAGGGATGGAACAAATGAAACAATTGTTTGGGATTTGACACATTCCCACAAAGTGGTCTGGGAGGCCACAGTTGTAGCAGATAGCCCCAATATACTTAGGGTCAACATTGAATGAGTCAGACTCTGGGGAAGGCAAAGATTTGTTGGGTATCAGAAGGACCATCATCAGCATTCAGAGCTTGTTTACCAGCAGCATTCTTTTGCTTCTTCTTGTTCTTACTAGAGCCAGTTAGCCCACTGCCAGAAATAGTCCCTCCACCACTAGCAGCAGGCTGGGGGAAACCCTGAGAGTATGGCATAGGAGCACATTGAGGGGGGGCAAGGTAAGGAAACTGGAACTGGTGGAATTGATTTTGTGGCCACGAGTTGACATGGAATTGTTGATATCCAGGAGCAGGAAAGCCAGGGAACATCTGCCCGGATTGAGGATACATCATATGAGAGCTCGAGGACACAGGAATAAATAGGAGGCTTTGCATAAATGGATATAGGGGGAGCTTGCTGCAGGGGATGCTGAGCCAGAGGGGGTCGAATAGGGGGGGCTGCGGGAGGGGTAGGGGCGGCTTGTTGCTGGACAGGGGGGCGGATTCCTTCGTTGCACCCCTGATGACCCACAAGTATAGGGGATCAATCGTAGTCCTTTCGATAAGTAAGAGTGTCGAACCCAACGAGGAGCAGAAGGAAATGACAAGCGGTTTTCAGCAAGGTATTTTATGCAAGCACTGAAATTATCGGTAGCAAGTAGTTTGATAGCAAGATAATTTGTAACAAGTGACAAGTAGCAATAGTAACTAAGGTGCAGTAGGGTAGCCCAATCCTTTTTGTAGCAAAGTACAGGCCGGAAAGATCTCTTATAATAAGCAAAGCCTTCTCGAGGACACATGGGAATTTCATCTAGTCACGTTCATCATGTTGGTTTGATTCGCGTTCGCTACTTTGATAATTTGATATGTGGGTGGACCGGTGCTTGGGTGCTGCTCTTACTTGAACAAGCCTCCCACTTATGATTACCCCCTCTCACAAGCATCCGCAACTACGAAAGAACAATTAAGATAACTCTAACCATAGCATTAAACATATGGATCCAAATCAGCCCCTTACGGAATAGCACATAAACTAGGGTTTAAGCTTCTGTCACTCTAGCAACCCATAATCTAATTACTACTCCACAATGCATTCCCTTAGGCCCAAAGATGGTGAAGTGTCATGTAGTCGATGTTCACATGACACCACTAAGAGAATCAACAACATACATATCATCAAAATATCGAACGAATACCAAGTTCACATGATTACTTATGACAAGACTTCTCCCATGTCCTCAAGAACAAAAGTAACTACTCACAAATCATATTCATGTCCAAAATCAAAGGGGTATTAAATAGCATATTGGATCTGAATATATAATCTTCCACCAAATAAACCAACTAGCATCAACTACAAGATGTAATCAACACTACTAGCAACCCACATGTACCAATCTGAGGTTTTGAGACAAAGATTGAATATAAGAGATGAACTAGGGTTTGAGATGAGATGGTGCTGTTGAAGATGTTGATGAAGATTGGTCCTCCCACGATGAGAGGATCGTTGGTGATGTCGATGGCTTAGATTTCCCCCTCCCGGAGGGAAGTATCCCCGGCGGAATCGCTCCGCTGGAGAGCAAAAGTGCTCCTGCCCAAGTTCCGCCTCGAGACGGCGGCGCTCCGTCCCAAAAGTCTCCTCCTTATTTTTTCTAGGGCAAATGGGCTTATATACCAGAAAATGGGCACCGAAGGCTGGCCAGGGGCCCCATGAGCCACCAGGGCACGCCTAGGGGGGCGGGTGGCGCGCCCTAGTGCCTCGTGGGCACCTGGGTGGCCCCCTCTGGTACTTATTTCTTCCAATATTTTTTTATTTATTCCAAAATAAATCTCCGTGAAATTTCAGCTCATTTGGAGATGTGCAGAAAAGGTATCTCTGACATAGCTTTTTCAGGTCCAGAATTCCGGCTGCCGACAATCTCCCTCCTTATGTGAATCTTGCATATTAAGAGAGAAAAGGCATTAGAATTGCTCCACAAAGTGTTATATTGATTAAAAACACTATAAATAATAGTAGGAAAACATGATGCAAAATGGACGTATCAACTCCCAGAAGCTTAGACCTCGCTTGTCCTCAAGCGAAAGCCGATATCGATAATCATGTCCACATGTTTAGAGAGAGAGGTGTCGATAAAAACAAAATACGGACATAGTAGCATCATGATCATTATTATAACAGAAATATTCATTATCATAAAACTTCTCATGAGCAAGTAACAATTCTTCACAATAACGAAGATAAGACATAAACTTTCTCGCAAAGTAACAAACTATGTTCTCGGTCAACAATGCAATTGCAATTCATCATATTTTCAGGAAGGGTCTCATGTAGGAGCTTTTTAGCAAGTCCACATACTCAACCATCATTTAGTCTTCTATGATTGCTAACACTCACAACATATATATGGAGCAAAAGGCTTCAGCCAGACACATAGAAAGATAGGGGCTTATAATTTCGCCTCCCAACTTATTCACCTCAAGGGTAATGTCAACAATAATAACTCATGATCACTCATATCCAACTGGATATATATGCCTAGATCTTCCCCACCACATAATGCTTGCAAAAGAGAAAAATAAAAAGGAATAGAGGAGAACACTATTGACTCTTGCATAAAAAGTAAATACATAAAAGTAAAAGATAGGCCCTTCGCAGAGGGAAGCAGAGGTTGTCATGCGCTTTTTGTTGTTGGATGCACAAGCTCTTAATGCTAAGGAACGCCACTTTATATTGCCCCTTGTGATAGCAACCTTTATTATGCAGTCCATCGCTTTTATTTCTTTACCATCACAAGTTCGTACAAAACTTATTTTCCCTTACAATAAAAGTTCATACATATTTAGAGGCAATTTTTATTGCTTTTCGCACCGATGACAACTTACTTGAAGGATCTTATTCAATCCATAGGTAGATATAGTGGACTCTCATGACATGAAACTGGGTTTAAGGGTTTTGGATGCACAAGTAGTATCTCTACTTGGTGCGGATTTTTGGCTAGCAAAGATATTGGGCAAGCACCACATGTTGGTGGATCTTTGACAATATAACTTCTATGTGAACATAAGCAAACATGATTCATTACATTGTCTTCCTTGTCCAACGTCAACAATTTGACATAAAATACTCAATGGGGGCTCACAATCATAAAAGATGTCCAAGATAGTGTATTTGCATGTGAGTCTTCTCTTCCCTTTTTAATTTTTTCATGAATTGCATCATTGACCAATGCTATGTTTGTTAACTTTCAATAAATTTTATCACTTATACTTTTCTTTATGTAATGTCATTACTTTCCATAAGATTAGCATATGATCTTTTTCACTATTTTCATTGCTAGAATTGAAACATAAAAGTAAAGAAGCAAAAACTCAAACTACTCTTTATTATATAACTCTCAACTCAATTACATAGATAGATAGATCACGAAACTAGCACTCGAAAATAGATCATACTAAACTTTTATTCAACTAAATCACGAAATAACTAAGGATCGAACTAAAAATAGGTAAAGATAATAAAAGTGATGGTGATACGATACCTGGGCACCTCCCCCAAGCTTGGCACAAGCCAAGGGGAGTGCCCATACCCATGTACTCAAGTTTCCTTCTTCGGTGATGGTAGTGGTGATGAAGTGGTGGGCTTGTCCTTCAGTTTCCGCTTGAGAACATAGTATTCTTCCTTCAACTTGCTAATTTCTTGCTCAAGCTCCACTATCTTCTCACACAATACATTCTTGTTTTCTTGTAGAAGACAGAAAGGGATAAATTGGATCTTAGATTTGTTTACTGTGTTTGGGAGGCTCGACATCTTGAACTCCACATGCATATCTCCTGGTTGAGGTAGAGGGCCATCTTCTTCATCCGAGCTCGCGTCTTCCATTCCCTTCATGTTGGCATCTCGCTCCTCCTCCGCGGACCATCCATAGGGGTCTATATCCCCATAGATCCTTGGATTTGAAATGTAGTGTGATACGAAGCTCTCTCCATCTGAGTCTTGAGATGACATACTTTCGGATCTGTCAGAAAATTAGCACGAAACAAGAACAGAGGAGATTTCTGTGATACGGTGGTCAAAATGTCCAAGAGTATATATAAAGAATTTTTATCTTGCAAAACAAGTATTCCAGAAGAAAACGGAGTCGGGAAGGCTCACGAGGGGCCCATGAGCCACCAGGGTACGCCTGGGGGGAGTTGCGCGCCCTGGTGCCTCATGTGCACCTCGTGGGTCCCCTCGGCTGTTTCTTATTTTTGTATTTTTTCTAATATTCCAAAACTGACAGAAAATATGTTTATGGAATTTTTGGAGTCGGATTACTTACCGTATCACGTACCTCTTCCTTTTCAGGGTTCTTGAGTGTTCTGGAAGGTCTCTCTTATGTATTCCTCCAGTGTCATTGTTTCAGTAATATTAGTTTCAACATTAATGGGAGTACCTAAAATATAATGCTTAATTCTTTGCCCATTCACCACTCTCGGATTAGTGTCTTCGGAGTTGTTTATTTTGATGGCTCCGGAGCGATAAACTTCTTCGATGATATACGGTCCTTCCCATTTAGAGAGAAGTTTTCCTGCAAAAAATCTCAAACAAGAATTGTACAATAGAACTTTCTCACCCACTTTAAACTTCCGTTTTTGAATTCTTTTATCATGCCATCTTTTAACTTTTTCTTTAAACAATTTGGCATTTTCATAAGCTTGGGTTCTCCATTCATCTAGTGAGCTAATATCAAATAACCTCTTTTCACCGGCAAGTTTAAAATCATAATTGAGTTCTTTAATTGCCCAATATGCTTTATGTTCTAACTCAAGAAGTAAATGACATGCTTTTCCATAAACCATTTTATAAGGAGACATACCCATAGGATTTTTATAAGCAGTTCTATAAGCCCATAATGCATCGTCAAGTTTCTTAGACCAATTCTTTCTAGATCTATTGACGGTTTTTTGCAAAATTAACTTTATTTCTCTATTTCTCAATTCAACTTGACCACTAGATTGAGGGTGATAGGGAGATGCAATTCTATGGTTGACATCATATTTAGCAAGCAGTTTACGGAATGCACCATGAATAAAATGTGAACCACCATCAGTCATTAAATATCTAGGGACTCCGAACCTCGGGAAAAGAACTTCTTTAAGCATTTTAATGGAAGTGTTATGATCAGCACTACTAGTTGGAATAGCTTCTACCCACTTAGTAATGTAATCAACAACAACTAAAATATGAGTATACCCATTGGATTTAGGAAAAGGTCCCATATAATCAAATCCCCAAACATCAAATGGTTCAATAGCAAGTGAATAATTCATAGGCATTTCTTGATGTCTACTAATATTACCAGTTCTTTGACATTCATCACAAGATAAGACAAACTTACGAGCATCCTTGAAAAGAGTAGGCCAATAAAAACCAGATTGTAATACCTTGTGTGCAGTTTTGTCTCCCGCATGGTGTCCTCCGTAAGCCCCGGAATGACACTTCCGTAGGATTTGTTCATGTTCATGCTCAGGTATACAACGTCTAATAATACCATCTACTCCTTCTTTATAAAGATGTGGGTCAACCCAGAAGTAATGTCTTAAATCAAAGAAGAACTTTTTCTTTTGTTGGTATGTGAAACTAGGTGGTATAAATTTAGCAACAATATAATTAGCATAGTCTGCATATCAAGGATTATTATGAGAAGCATTTATGACAGCTAATTGTTCATCAGGAAAATCATCATTAATAGGAAGTGGGTCATCAAGAACATTTTCCATTCTAGACAAATTATCTGCTACGGGATTCTCAGCTCCCTTTCTATCAATAATATGCAAGTCAAATTCTTGTAGCAATAGAACCCTCCTAATGAGATTAGGTTTAGCATCTTTCTTTTCCATAAGATATTTAATAGCAGCATGATCGGTGTGAACAGTTACTTTAGAATCAACTATGTAAGATCTGAATTTATCACATGCAAACACAACTGCTAGAAATTCTTTCTCGGTAGTAGCATAATTTCTTTGAGAACTGTATAGAGTTTTCCTAGCATAATGGATAACATTTAATTTCTTATCAACTCTCTGTCCTAGAACAGCACCAACAGCATAATCACTAGCATCACACATAATTTCAAAAGGCAAGTTCCAATCAGGTGGTTGAACAATAGGTGCAGTGGTTAAGGCTTTCTTAAGTGTTTCAAAGGCTTCTACACAATCATCATAAAAAAACAAATGGGACATCTTTTTGCAAAAGATTAGTAAGAGGCCCAGAAATTTTAGAGAAGTCTTTTATAAACCTTCTATAGAAACCAGCATGACCTAGGAAACTTCTTATACCTTTAATATCTTTAGGACAAGGCATTTTCTCAATTGCATCAACCTTAGTGTTATCAACTGCAAAACTCGATCAAGGTTGCTTAAGCAGTCATCTCTGCAAAACTCGATCAAGGTTGCTTAAGCAGTCATCAAAAGAAGTTCCATAAACGAAAAAATCATCCATGAAAACCTCAACAATCTTTTCACAAAAGTTAGAGAATATAGCAGTCATACATCTTTGAAAGGTAGCAGGTGCATTGCATAAACCAAAAGGCATACGTCTATAAGCATAAGTTCCAAAAGGACAAGTAAAGGTGGTTTTCTCTTGGTCGGCTTGTGATACAGGTATTTGAGAGAAACCAGAATATCCATCAAGAAAGCAAAAGTGTGTATGCTTGGACAATCTTTCTAACATTTGATCAATAAAAGGTAGGGGGTAATGATCTTTTCTAGTGGCTTTGTTTAATTTTCTAAAATCAATTACCATCCTATAACCAGTTACAATTCTTTGTGGATGAGTTCATTTTTATCATTAGGAACTACAGTAATGCCTCCTTTCTTAGGGACACAATGAACGGGACTTACCCATCTACTATCAGCTATGGGATAGATTATACCTGCTTCTAGAAGCTTTAATATTTCAGTTCTTACCACCTCTTTCATCTTAGGATTTAATCGTCATTGGTGGTCGACAACTGGTTTAGCATCAGGCTCCATATTAATTTTGTGCTGACATAGAGTGGGGCTAATGCCCTTAAGATCATCAAGAGTATATCCAATAGCAGCGCGGTGCTTCCTCAGATTTTTAGTAATCTCTTTTCTTCATGCTCTGAAAGGTTAGCACTAATAATAAGCATATTTCAATGTATCAGGTAATTGCTTCAATTCAAATACAGGGTCACCCTTAGGTGGAGGATGTAGGGGAACGCAGCA
Source organism: Elymus sibiricus (assembly GCA_039707655.1). NCBI lineage: Eukaryota > Viridiplantae > Streptophyta > Magnoliopsida > Poales > Poaceae > Elymus > Elymus sibiricus. The sequence goes on from CM077676.1 coordinate 89,416,775, forward strand.
AAAAACAAAAAAATTCTGACCTATGCACCAACCCAGGACCACTATGGAGACTGCATACAAGGTTTGATCTTTTCGGTACCGACTCGTAGCGCAGCGGAAGTAGAGTCGATGACGATCGGCGGTGCAGATCCCCGCAGCTAGGATTTTACAACCTCCCAACCGCAAGGATGTTCTCCCTCGTCTGCCCCTAAGACAGCCCTCCGGGAGGCAGTCGGACAGTCCCTCGGACGGTGTCAGGGACAGCCCTTCGGGAGGACGCTTGAAACTCGGACGGTCACTCGGACAGCCCTTTGGGAGGACCCTCGAAACTCGGATGGTCACTCGGACAGCCCTCCGGGAGGTACTCTCGAACTAAGACCGAAACTACGATCTCTCTACAGAGTTGCACACATACGGTGCATCTATCCGGCAGGGCTTCGCCGTCCAGAACTAGTTCCCACCGGAACCCAGACAGCCTTTCGGCTCTACGAAACTCTTTTCGTGGGACGGAGAGAGAGAGAGAGCCAGCCAAAGCATGGCATGTGTATGAGAGCAAGGGATCAATGTGGAGAGCACCTCTCCACCTCTATTTATAGGAAAGCCAAGGGGTAGGATTGGCACAAAAAAATACAAAAGTACCCCCACTTTATGTCACACATAAAGAGAATAAAAGGCAAAAAAGAATGGCATGTGGAGCTCCATGGAGGAGCTCCACCTTGGCCGGCCACCCCATGGGGGCCCCCCCAAAGGGGGTTCCTTAGTCCCTAAGTCTTCTAGAAGCCTTTTGGGAAAAAATCCCAAAAGGTGGCTTTCCAAAAAATTAACCATAAAGTGATTTTCACTATTCACGGAACCAATTTTCCGCCACCGTTAAATCCGAAAATATTTTTGTGGGTCTTAGAATAATTCCAGTACCCACACAAATAATTTTGGACGTGTTACGAAACAATTCCGGATTAGTGATTTTCATCTGCGAAAAGTAACCAAACCGGTTCCGGCAGCTCCGGAACATTTCCGGTTTTTATCCTTGAAAAATCCCAGAAGTTTCCAGAACAATTCTGGCACCCTCCAAGAATTTACAGGCGTGTGCCGAAACCAATTTGACTTAATGGCATACCCCGAAACAAATTTTCAATTTTACCGAAACTATTCCGGTGTTCTCTCCGGAACGTTTCCGTTGTCTCCGAAACTTTTCTGGTGACTTTCTCTCAGACTCCCTGTCTAGAATTCAGCAGATAGATGACCCTTAAGCATGTGACCCTATAGGTTCGGTGAAGTATAGACATGACCTGGAACACTTTCCGATCAATGATCAACATCGGAGCCGTGGACACCCATATTGACCCCTATACCCACACGAATGAATATTCGAGTGAACCTCCAGTTGCCGTGTGCTATTCCTGTTGCTTCGCGATATGTTACAAATACCCGAGGTGAGAATCATCGGCATCCCCATGGATCAACACTTGTCCACAATGCCAGTTACCTCGTTACCGGTTTTTTTCTCTTTTCTCGTTCCCGTGTTCCGGCATCCCTGTGATCAAATCACAATGTGTCTGGCCAGACGATGGTGGATACCATAACACCGAGAGGGCCCAGAGATATCTCTCCATCGTCGGAGGAGCAAATCCCAATCTTGAGCTATCAAGTCCCTTGACACACTTTTCCATGAACCCGTAAGCCGCCGTAATAGCCACCCATTTATGGATGACGTTTAACAAACCCCAAAGTTCATGAAGCAAGCATGAAGAAACTCGATACCCTCATGGTCTAAGGAATTATGCAAGCATTAAGTTTCTCGGTGCTATTAACCATTAACTTGTGACGAATGTATCTCATAGCATAACATCAATTCGGGTCGATTCAACACAAGTGTTCTCCTAACATTGTGCCCTCAAAGTTGCCGGCATAGTCATGCCTATGATCAGGAAAATAGAACCATCATGCAACACTTGAGCTAGTCTTAGAGGCCAGACTAGGAATACATTTTACCGTTTATTATTCCACACGTGCATATGAGTCTTCCTCCGAGCCTCGTGGTTATTGTAGATTCGAGAACCATAGCAGTTATAGCATGGAACATAAACATAATTACAAACATGGAGATAAATAATAACATTTATTATTGTCTCTAGGGCATATCTCCTACAGACTCCCACTTGCACTAGAGTCAATAATATAGTCAATGCTGATGCACTTTACACCTATGGCATACCGGTGTAAAACATGCTTCGCTTGTGGTATAGTCTGATGTCCAATGGATCTAACAACTTCAGTTCCATGTGTATCTCTGCATATCCTCGCGTTTTCACGCTTTCACAAAATTCATATTTTGTGTGGACTTGGCTTCATATATATGTGAATCACTGGTCAAACCTTGATTCCTCAGACTGAGCTATGGAGCAACTACCTTCAATAGTGTTCCATTGACCAAAGCCATCTTGGAACCATAGTAAGTTCATGAAGGAACTGTACGATTCAACATCTTCTATGTCGCTTTGAAAGCGGCAACATACTTAGCCTTAGTTATAGAATTTTCCACAGTAACCTGTTTGGAACGATTTCCAAACACCGTGCCACCATATCGTGTATTACACAAAACCCTTAACTTAAATCGAAAATCGCATGGAGTATTGATGAAGACTGTATCGATGCAATTACTTACAACGAGCACTTCATAATCTCTTCTTGCGAGAAAACATGTCATCAGTGCTACTCCAGTACTCAATGACATTTTTCACTGTTGTCCCATGATCAGTACTTTGATCACTTTGGTATCTATACTCGCAACTCCTTGGGAGTACTGGACATATCTGGTTGTTTTACATACCATGGAATACATGATTATTCCAAACACGAAAGTGTGTGGAATCTCCATCATGTATTTTGCTCATCAGTGTTTTGGGACACCGAGTCTTGCAAAAACCCTTTCCCTGTGACTTCGGCAAGAATCATTCCTTGGCGTTTTAATGCTAAACTGTTTTAGCATCTTGTCAATATGTATTTTTGGCTTTAGCCTATTAGGTAATTCTATCTCGTAGATAAATATGCCTAATGTCAAGGCTATCTAGCCCAAGCACTTCATCGAAAAACTATTTTCAATGAAGTCCTAATTCGTGTCAAGAAATTTATATTATTTCCAATCAACAATGTGTCAAGCACACAAGGTTTTAAGAAATATTATTATGCTCCCACTTACTTTCTTGTAACCACAAGCATCTTCGATACCCATTTATGAAATCAAATCTTTTGACTATTTCATCAAAAACGAAGATTCCAACTCCATTTTACTCTCTTCTGTCCATTGCTGGAACTCTGAAGTTTGCATACTTACTAGCATCCTCAGGATTGACAAAATACCTTCGACTGTACCACATGCAAGTCCTAGGTTGCATTTCCATCACATGGAAATCCTTTTGGCATCCATGTATCATACCTCAAGATTGAAATATGTATTGATATCTAGTTTAACCCGATCTGACTTTAAGCATCGCTATGGTGAGACAACCTCATCGTAGTCAACTCCTTGAACTTGTTATTGCAACAAGTCGAGCTTTATGGATAAACCATTTTATCCACATCAGTTTATAGTTCCATTAATGTTCGTTAGACTCTAAGTCTTCCAAAGGGTTTATCAAGATATAATCTTGAATCATTTATGGAAACTATCTCGGATTATATTGGTATTTAGCCAATTCCGGAGTCAGGGCCCATCAACGCTTCCTTGTGTATCATAGGTATACTATTGTCTAATAAAAATATCTCGCTTGCGCACCTGAGAGGTTTGCATGAGTTTTGCCTACGTGGTTCAGTTGCAAGTTCGACCGAAGTCCATACATCTCATGTAGAGGCTTCCGTATCAGTCGCAGTAGGAAACTCTGGAATTACTTCCAAGGTTTCTTTCCTTTGATCTGATGACGAAGATACTGTTATCTCGTCGAGTTGCACTGTTCTCCCACTCACCTTTTTGCAAGAACCATTCTCTTTAAAAGCATACCGTTCTTGGTGGCAAACCTTTTTGCCTTGGTATAGTGGTGGAGGAATTCCCAATTACTTGGGATAACCTACAAAGTAGTACTTGTCTGATTTGGAATAGGTTTGTAAATATTTTACACAAGCCCCATATTCCAAATGTTAAGAAAAGACAAAGCATGGTTGGGCGTACCATACCATGGCGTCATTTCAACAGACCTGATGGTGCTCTTTTCAGTGTAAAAGTCGTAGTCTCTAAAGCATTACTTTTAAAAGGGATAATGGCAAATTGATTTATGTCATCTTTGATCTTACCATGTCATAAATGGTTACACCTCACGGATATTCCACTCAAAGTGGTGCTCCGTGAGGTGTAAGTTATGAAACTCTTTTCACAACTCATCAGACATTCGCTAAACTTGTAACTCAAATATTCCTTTCGGCAATCTAGTTTGCAGAAACATATTTTTCTTGTTACAATAATTTCTACTTCATTTTTGAAAACCTTATGAATGATTTCAAAAGATCCAGACTTACGTCTCATCAAGTAAATATCCATATATCTACTTGAGTCATTTCTGAAGATAGATAAATCCACTGCTAGCAACAACATTTATCGGACTACATACATCAAAATGTATGATCACCAATAAGTTCGTTGCCCGTTCCTTATGGCCTGTGAACGGTATTTCAGTCACTTCACTTTTCGGAGGAAAGTTGCAAGTGTCAGATGATTCACAATCAAACGACTTCAAAATCCATGCGGGTTTCTCCAATGTGACCAAATGCAGTGCCACACATGTGTGGTATTCTCTTAGTCTTGCGACATTTAGCGTCAGTGTTATGGATGTATCATATTACCATCAATATTCATAACATACATCCCATCCACGATGGAAGTATGGCCCTTATGTTATTCATAACACTGAACAACAATTGTTCTTTTATGAACAACCCTTTTGCAACAAACATTATGCAATGGGCTAGAGTGTGTAAAACTCTAAAATGAATTATGAAAGTAAATATGGAGGTAATATATTATTATCAATATTCATAACATACATCCCATCCATGATGGAAGCATGGCCCTTATGTTATTCATAACACCGAACATCAAAAGTTCTCTTATTGTGACGCCCCTGCTCGACCGTGCACTAATCATACACGCAAACGTACACGCTCGAGATCAGAGACTCACGGGAAGATATCACAACACAACTCTAAACTCAAATTTAAACATAAATCTTCATATTACAAACCAGGGGTCACGAGGACCCGAATACATAAGTCATACACACAAATAATATCTGGGTACAGACATAGTTAGTTAAGTTTGCCTTAAGAAGGCTAGCACAAATAGAGACACTGATCAAAAAGGCGAAGGCCTCCTGCCTAGGGCCTCCGAACTACTCCTGGTCGGCTGGCTCAACCCAGTAGTACGTGCCTCCGGGACACTCCTGGTAGTAGTCTCCTGCGGTGACGTCTGGCTCCGGGACTCCAACGTCTGATTTCAGCAAGCGGGTATGGGGAAAAAGATAGCAAAGCAACCGTGAGTACTCATCCAAAGTACTCACAAGACTGACATCAGATCTATACTAATTATACATCGGTATCAAAGGAATGGGGCTATATCTTTGGACTAAACTGCAGAAATGCCAGAAAAGAGGGGGAGAGGCCTAGCCTATCGAAGACTAGCATCTTGAAGCAATCTTGCAGCATCAGAAAAGAGTAGAACAAGATAGTATATAATCAATCATATTATAGTAATGCCCTGAGATACTTCCTCGACTACCCTGTGAGAAAGTGATCCCGAGAGCAGTAGTATCAGTTTATCATTGTGTCAGTATACATTTGTAGTTGTAGCAAATCAGGATACAACTCCGAGCGTCCTGTTACCGTGGACACAGTTATTCGAATAGATAACTTCCCTGCAGGGGTGCACTACTGTTACCCAACACGCTCGATCACATCTGGCCGGACACACTTGCTGGGTAATACCCGGCCTCGGGTGATCGACACGACGCAGTCCTACCTAGGCTCAGCAGAGAGGTCAGCATGCCGGTCTAAATCCTAAGTGCGAAGGGGTCTTGGGCCGTCGCCCTTTGCACTCCTGCATGTTGCGAGACTGGTCGGGGCCCAGGCGCGACACTGTATACACAGTGACATAACCAGCCCACCCTAGCAATCAGCCCGCATCTCTGAGTTGTGACGTCTGAAGGGTTTTCGGCTGATACATATGATGTAGAGGGCCCATTAAACCATTATCCCATGTGCTGGTAGTGCGTATAAGGCCAGCGGCCTACTCAGATCAAATACCCAAATCCGTTAGGCGTGTTTAGTAACTCGCAGAGACGAACAGGATCCCTGTCGCTCCGACTTGATATCACACGGCTCGCGGGTGCTCTTGGAGCCGACTCGTATTTAATATTATTCCCTCACGGGACCCTTGGGGCCAGCCCGACTTTAACAGTTTAAAGTATTGCAATATGTAAACATTTCCGTGATCATCCCCAGAGTGATCATGGCCCGATATCAAGCATGGCAAACGGACAAGGGTGAAGGGCCCACCGATGAATCAATAGCATAGCTAACTAAGCATCATGGGACAACATGTAGGTATAAACATCAGGCGACAAAATCAGGCTATGCATCAGAATAGGAGCTATCGGAATAACAATGGAAGCAATTCTAATGCAAGCATAAGAGAGAAGGACTGGGCGATATCTGGATGATCAAGGGGGTTTTGCTTGCCTAGAAGCTCTGCTGAGAGGGGCTGGTCATCGGAAGGCTGCTCGTCTGGAGCGTAGTCGTACTCAGCTGCGTCAGCGGCGGTCTCGGCGTCTATCGGGAGAGAAGGAGGGGGGAAGAAACAATAAATTCAGGGCAACAATGCAACAACGATGCATGACATGCCTAAATGATATGCAGAGGTGATATAGTGCCCATCTAAATGTTTTAGATAATTTAGGAATTTATCTGGAATTATTTTATCAGGGTTATGCACTATTCATTTATCGAAATCGAGCAAAAAGTTCCATGTTCATCTAGATAGGAGTGATGGTCAAGCATTTTGACCACCTATTCGGATTCTTCATATTTTTCTGATCATTTTTCATATATAAATTATTTTCATCCGAGTTACAGTTTAATTTCTATGATTTTTCAAAGTTTTAATCATTTTCTGGAATTCTAGAATTATTTAATTCGAATTATCCGAAACAGTGTTAGATGATGTCATCATGACATCAGGGTGTCATCAGCGGTCAAACCCGGCTGAGCCAGGTCAAACCTGACAGGTGGGGCCCATCTGTCATAGACTAGACTAACTAAACAGTAGATTAAACTAATTAATGAGTGGGACCCACTGTCAGTGACTGATTATTTTAACTAATTAACTAACAGATTAATTAACATTTTTATTTATTTAAAAATGTTTAAACGGGGGTGGGACCCGCGTGTCAGTGACTGTGGCAGCCACGTCAGCACGTTGACCACAGTCAACAAGGTCAACGGGGCCCAGGAACCCACTGGTCAGTGACTCTGGGTGGGCCCCAGGTCGGCCACGTCAGCGGCCACCGGCGTTTAGCCACCGGCGACGCGCAAACGCGGCGGCGCACACAGGAACCCGCCGGAAAATGCGCACAGGGGGTCTTTTTGCGCGGGGTTTGGCGCGCTCGAACGTGCGCTCGCCCGCGCATCGTTTGGCGGCGGTGGTTTGGCCGAAAACGGCCAGAGACGGCGACGGTGAGCGGCGGAGGCGGTGACGTGTTCGGGTGGTTCGCAGAATCGGCTAAATGGCGCACAACAGCTCGAATGGATGGGCTAGGCGTACTCTACGTGACGCGGCGAGCTCGTTGGACACGGTCCCGAGACCGTGTGGTCGCCGGAGACACGCCGGCGACGAGGTAAGCGGCGACGAGCTCGGGCAAAGCGGCAACGATGGCTACGGCGGCGGGATCGCACGGGAGAGAGAGGGGAAAGAAGAACGGGCTCACCGTGAACCTGCAGGTGAGCTAGGTGGGCGCGGGGAAGGCTCGACGGTGACGAAATCGTCGGCGAGGCGACGGCGGTCGTAGGATGAAGAGGAGCTCGGGGAGGTCGCTGCGGTGGCTCCCGGCTTCGGTTCGTTAGCGCGGACGAAGTAGGCGACGACGGTGAGCGCGATGGGCACGTCGGAGAGGTGAACGGGGCTCGAATGCCGCGCTAGGTCTCGGCCATGGCGACGGCAACGTGCGGCTTGTCGCGGGGAGGGAGAATGCGAGCGAGAGAGGGAGATCTAGGGGTAGCTAGGGTTTCGGGGAAGGGGAAGACGACCCGGGGTGGTCTTATCCACTCGGGGGAACCACGGCATGGCCGACAGCGCAGCCATCGGCGTTCGGGCGCGCCATGGCTTCGGCCTGGCGGGAGGAAGGAGAAGGCCGAGGTGGGCCGGGCCGATTTGCACTGTGCTACTCAAGCCCAGTGCGCCAGTATGCTTTTACCATTTTTCTTTTTCATTTTCTGTTTTCTGTTTTCACTTCTGTTTTGTAAATTGTTAGGCCACCATTTGAGTTTTGTAAAATATGTAACTTAGCTCAATAATTACAATGCAATATTAGATACTACCAGAAATTGATTTGGAGATAATATGATTTCGTTTGAAATTTTATTAAAATAAAATGGGATTAAATACTGTTGTTTGGTACTGTTTTAGGATGTTAGACTCTTCTAGGCAATTTAGGTGATGTTGTTTTTCTTAACATAATTAGTTATGGATTATTTGCTATTTAATGAACATTTTAGTTTCCAAATTGGAACAACTTTTATTTTCACTTTAAGTTTGAATTTCAATTTGAATTGGAATTTGAAATGAGATATGATTCCAATGATGATTAGGCACTGTTATGCATGGTGACTTGGCATGATTAAGAGGTGATCACTGTAGCTTAATTACAAGGGGTGTTACAATTCTCCTCCTCTAAAAGAAATTCTCGTCCCGAGAATTAAGAGGTAGGCTGAAAGAGAGCGGGGTATTCTTCACGAAGACGATCTCCGCGTTCCCAAGTGGCTTCATCTTCAGAATGATTCGACCACTGGACCTTAAGGAACTTGATTGCCTTCTGACGGGTTCGACGTTCAGCTTGATCAAGAATACAGATTGGATACTCTTGATAAGAAAGATCATCTCGCAATTCAAGTATTTCATGATCCACTGCTCGGATAGGATCCTTGAAGTAGCGACGGAGTTGTGACACATGAAAGACATCATGCACTTGAGAAAGGTTTGGCGGCAATTCCAATTGATAGGCCACTTCTCCTCGCCGGGCGAGAATACGGAACAGGCCAATGTAGCGAGGAGCTAACTTGCCCTTGATCCCAAATCGATGGGTGCCCTTCATCGGAGTGACACGAAGGTAAGCTTGTTCGCCCGGTTGATAGACCATTACCTGGTGTTTTCGATCATAGTTGCTCTTCTGACGAGACTGAGCAGCTTTCAAATGATCACGGACAATGCGGACTTGTTCTTCAGCTTGTTGAATAATGTTCGGACCAATGAGTGACCATTCTCCAGTTTCTGACCAATTTAGAGGGGTTCGACACTTACGTCCATAGAGAACTTCAAATGGTGCCATCTTCAAACTAGCCTGGTAGCTATTGTTGTATGAGAATTCAGCATATGGGAGAGATTCCTCCCATTTCTTACCGAATGAGATGACACAAGCTCGAAGCATATCTTCAAGCACTTGATTGACTCTTTCAACTTGTCCCTGGGACTGGGGGTGAAAAGCGGTGCTGAAAGACAGATGAGTTCCCATAGCTTCTTGGAAACTGTTCCAAAATCTCGAGGTAAAGAGACTGCCACGATCTGAACTGATCTCCAACGGAATACCGTGGAGTGACACGATTCTGGAAACATACAAGTCTGCTAACTGACTAGCAGTGATTGTCTCCTTGACTGGCAGAAAGTGAGCAACCTTTGAGAATCGGTCAATGACGACAAAAATAGCATCATGACCCTTCTGCAATCTGGGAAAACCAGTAATGAAATCCATTTTGACCTTGTCCCATTCCCATTCAGGAATAGTAAGTGGTTGCAGAGTTCCAGCAGGCCTTTGATGTTCTGCCTTGATGCGACGGCAAACGTCACACTCAGCAACATAACGAGCAATGTCACGCTTCATATCGGGCCACCAGTACCGTTGGCGAATGTCTTGGTACATCTTGGTGCTACCGGGGTGAATTGCCAAAGGGGTATCATGTGCTTCTTTCATGACATCCGAACGAGAGTCCAGATTATGCTTTCTGGGGACCACTAGGCGGCCTTTGAAGAACAAGACACCATCATCATCAACATGGAAGAACGAAGAATTTCCCTTGGAGAGGTATTTCTTAATCTTCTCGACTTCAGAGTCATATTTCTGCTTCGTCTTAATGTTGCACTCGAGTTCCGGTTCAACAACCAGGGTACTGAGATAACCCTGAGGAACAATGTGAAGGTTCAACTTGCGAAGTTCTTCATAAAGAAGGGGTTGTGCTTGCTGAACCGTGAGGTTGTTGCAATATGACTTGCGACTCAAAGCATCGGCCATTACATTAGCCTTGCCAGGGGTATAAGGAATATCCATGTCGTAGTCGGCTATTGTCTCGAGCCACCTTTGTTGACGAAGATTCAAATCTGGTTGAGTATACAGATACTTCAGACTTTGGTGGTCCGTGTATATCTCGCAACGATTACCGAGAAGGTAATGTCGCCACAGCTTCAGAGCATAGATAACTGCTGCTAACTCGAGATCATGTGTGGGATACTTATCTTCGTGAGGACGCAACTGATGAGAGCCATAAGCAATCACTTTGCGCTCTTGCATTAGGACACAGCCTAATCCTTGACGGGATGCGTCGCAATATATCACAAAGTCCTTGCGAGTATCTGGGGGTGCTAGCACTGGGGCAGATGTCAACTTATCTTTAAGTGTCTGGAAACTTTCTTGGCACTTTTTCGTCCACTCAAACTTCTTTCCTTTGTGGAGCAAATCAGTCAGTGGCTTAGCAATCTTGGAGAAGTTCTCGACGAAACGGCGGCAATAGCTAGCGAGACCGAGAAAACTTCGGACTTGCTTAACATTCTTCGGGGGAGTCCAGTCAAGAATAGTCTGAACTCGTTCTGGGTTAACGGCAATGCCATCTTTGGAAATCACATGACCAAGATAAGTCACCTCAGATAACCAGAATTCACACTTGGAAAACTTGGCATAAAGCTGGTGTTCTCGAAGTTTCTCCAATACAAGCCGAAGATGTTCAGCGTGTTCTTCTTCATTCTTGGAAAATATAAGGATATCATCCAAATAAACCACGACGAATTTGTTGAGGTAGTCCATGAAGATATAGTTCATCAATCGAGAGAAGGTTGCTGGAGCATTAGTTAATCCGAAGGACATGACGGTGCACTCGTATGATCCATAACGAGTGACGAAAGCGGTCTTCGGAATATCCTCTTTACGAACTCGAATCTGATGATAACCCAACCTTAAGTTGAGTTTAGAGAACACAGAGGATCCATCAAGCTGATCATAAAGATCGTTGATCCGGGGAAGTGGATATTTGTTCTGGATTGTTGCTTGGTTTATAGGCCGATAGTCCTGGACCAATCGGTTCGTTCCATCTTTCTTCTTAACAAAGAGAGAAGGTGCTCCCCAAGCAGAAGAACTGGGGCGGATGAAACCCTTTTTAAGTGACTTGTCGATTTCCTCCTTAAGTTCAAGGAGTTCATGCGGCGGCATCTTGTATGGGCGCTTGGTAATAGGAGTGGTGCCTGGTTTCAAGTCGATGACGAATTCAATGGCTCTATCAGGGGATATTCCGGGAAGTTCTTCCGGAAAGACGTCCGGAAAATCGCGAACGACTGGAACGTTCTCAACTCCCTCAAGAGGTGAGGCGTTCAAAGCATTCAGAGCATAAATCCGATCTTCGGCATTCCGGGTAATTCGGGCGGTGTAGTTCACAATCGCGTCGGAGGGGTGAAGGAGTTGGACGACTTTGGTGGCACAATTGATCAAAGCAATGTGAGCTTTTAACCAATCCATTCCCAGAATGAGGTCTATGGTGGAAGACTTTAGAACAATGGGGGAGGCAAGGAATTCCAATCCTTTAATTTTGACGGTGACGTTAGGTGCGATCATGTCAGCATGACAATGGCCACCGGGAATTTTAACGACTAGTGGAGTATGCATCCTTTCATATTGTATGCCATGCTTGAATGCAAATGTTCCAAAGACAAATGAATGTGATGCTCCTGAATCAAATAAAACAGAAGCGGGTACTGAGTTAACGAGAAGGGTACCCATCACAGTTTCAGGTTGATCCTGAACTTCTTCAATGTCAACGTGGTAAGCCTGTCCACGTCCATAAGCAGAAGACCCAGTATTATAGTTGCGGGTCTGGTTGTTGCCACGGCCATTGCCACGGCCAGCATGAGGAAGTGTCAACTGATTCTGATTCTGGCGGCAGTCCTTGGCAAGATGACCTGGGCGGCAGCACTTGAAACACAGACCATCTTCAGGACGAAGAGGAGCAGCACGTGGTGGAGCAGCTTGAGCTCTTGGCTGCCTCGGTGGTGGAGGAGGCAGACGGGCTGCAGCATAGGAAGGCCTAAGCGTAGGGGCAGTTAGACGATACATGTTGTTTGGAATCCAGATCTTATGCCTTTGTCCTGAGCTCGAAGATGAGCCAATGTCACGATTGCGCTTGATTGATTCCCTATGTTCCATCTGAGCGGTCTCAACCTGGATAGCCTTGTTCACCAGAGTGGCGAAGTCGGCGAAGTCATGAACAGCAAGTGCAAGCTTGAGGTCTGGGTGGAGTCCGTCGCGGAATTTCTCCTGTCTGCGTGCATCTGTGGCAATGTCTTCTTCAGCATAGCGGGACAGGTTAAGGAATTCCCGCTGATAAGCTTCGACGGTCTTACTGCCCTGAGTGAGGTTGCGAAACTCCCTTTTCTTCCGGTCCATGATTCCCTGAGGAATGTAGCGGGCGCGGAAAGCAGTCTGAAACTCGATCCAAGTAACGACTGTCCCAGCAGGTAGTGAACTCCTGTGGGTGTGCCACCATTGAGCAGCAGCACCCTTCAAGAAGTAGGATGCGAAAGTGACAAGGTTGGCGGGGGCGACATTGGCAGACTCCATCTCGTAGGTGATGTCGCGAAGCCAGTCATCGGCATCCAGTGGCTGTTCAGAGTTGCGAAAAATAGTAGGGTTGAGACGCACAAACTCCTGCAGAGTTATTGCGGCGGGTTGCTGGTCCTGAGCATTCTGATTCTGGTGTGGGAACTGTGCCATGATCCCAACCATAAACTGGCGGTTCAGCTCGAATTGCTGCATCATAGCTGCCATATAGTCTGGCGGTGGTGGCTGCTCGGGAGCACGGCCACGACCACGACCACCTGGCCTAACCATCCTGCTAAAGATTTAACAGGGGGTAGTTTAGTAAAAACAACTGCAAGTGTTTAGAGACAAACATGATGTAACACGACAATGAATAAGTAGTGCAATAGATACATAACAGTAGTCAATTAAGACATACAGATCCATACACAGAGTCGGTTACACGCAGACAGCATAAGTTCGGAAAATTAAACAGCTAGACATACTAGGCGGCGCGCAGGCACACGGTGAGGAATACAACAACGAGACATAGCAAAGGCTACAATAACGTCGGGGAAAACCACTGAAACCAGGTAACTGCAGGTGCGGACGATGAGTGTCCATGGCAGGAAGGTCCTGCGCTCCGTGAGCACTCTGATGCAAAACCCAATCTCGAACTGGAAGAAGAGGTCCACGTGCGGGTGTGTGACCTCCAACAGCAGGCCAATCAATACCTGAAGGCATCTGAGTCCTGCGCGGGTAAAGAATGTACTCCGGATGTATCCCTGCACAAACAGCTGGCAGCAACTGTGTCATAGCATCGTAGAGATGTGCTCGAGTGGCAAACAACTCGACGGCAAGAGCCCGGGCAGTGCGATCGAGAGCCTGAGTGCACTGAATCAAAACCTACGGGTCGTATCGACGTCGCTCGTAAGGGGCACAGACAACTATGTAGTATCCGGTATCATCTCCAGCAGGGGCATACGGGATGTATCGGAACTCGGAGTCATCCAAGCGACTATGCTCGCCACGAAGACGTGCGACAGCAGAATGGGCAGCGTCATGGACTGCCATATCAATCGTCACGCCGATACCGTGAAAAGTGTGCAACTCAATGACGGAGTTGTTTCGCTGATCAAAGATACGAACATCGACATGATACTGCTCCTGGTTGAACTCGCGGAAATCCTCGTAAACCATGTACTCGGGGTACCAACGGTAGCCCAATCGGGTCAGGAGGGTGATCAGGATGGCTGGAAAACCAGTCGCATCACGAGCCCAAGTCCGAAGTACAAGCTGCGTCGCAGGGCGCGGCGGAAACAAGCGATCCATCTGAAACAGAGGAAATTCAAGATTGTCAAATGACAGTGAGTGAATTCTTGCATCGTGCATTCAAGGAAGTAATTTGCAGATAATCAAAGCTCCGGGTGGACGTGATCACGAGAACCTAGAGTCAGAGTTAGTAAAATTTTAACCCGAATAGAAGAGAGAGTAGAATCCCAGAGTATAGAAGAGGAATAAAAGATCCTAATACCACCCATTGGAGACGTGGGCCCGTAAGCCACACAGTCATGTTAGTAAAATATAGTTTTTGAAAGACTAGACTCAACTTCGACCAAGGAATCGGAAGGGGGCTTCCTATAGGCAGTCAGCTCTGATACCAGCTTGTGACGCCCCTGCTCGACCGTGCACTAATCATACACGCAAACATACACGCTCGAGATCAGAGACTCACGGGAAGATATCACAACACAACTCTAAACTCAAATTTAAACATAAATCTTCATATTACAAACCAGGGGTCACGAGGACCCGAATACATAAGTCATACACACAAATAATATCTGGGTACAGACATAGTTAGTCAAGTTTGCCTTAAGAAGGCTAGCGCAAACATCGACACTGATTGAAAAGGCGAAGGCCTCCTGCCTAGGGCCTCCGAACTACTCCTGGTCGGCTGGCTCAACCCAGTAGTACGTGCCTCCGGGACTCTCCTGGTAGTAGTCTCCTGCGATGACGTCTGGCTCCGGGACTCCAACGTCTTGTTTCAGCAAGCGGGTATGGGGAAAAAGATAGCAAAGCAACCGTGAGTACTCATCCAAAGTACTCGCAAGACTGACATCAGATCTATACTAATTATGCATCGGTGTCAAAGGAATGGGGCTATATCTTTGGACTAAACTGCAGAAATGCCAGAACAGAGGGGGAGAGGCCTAGCCTATCAAAGACTAGCATCTTGAAGCAATCTTGCAGCATCAGAAGAGAGTAGAACTAGATAGTATATAATCAATCATATTATAGTAATGCCCTGAGATACTTCCTCGACTACCCTGCGAGAAAGTGATCCCGAGAGCAGTAGTATCAGTTTATCATTGTGTCAGTATACATTTGTAGTTGTAGCAGATCAGGATACAACTCCGAGCGTCCTGTTACCGTGGACACGGCTATTCTAATAGATAACTTCCCTGCAGGGGTGCACTACTGTTACCCAACACGCTCGATCACATCTGGCCGGACACACTTGCTGGGTAATACCCAGCCTCGGGTGATCGACACGACGCAGTCCTACCTAGGCTCAGCAGAGAGGTCAGCACGCCGGTCTAAATCCTAAGTGTGAAGGGGTCTTGGGCCGTCGCCCTTTGCACTCCTGCACGTTGCGAGACTGCCCGTGCCCAGGCGCGACACTGTATACACAGTGACGTAACCAGCCCACCCCAGCAATCAGCCCGCATCTCTGAGCTATGACGTCTGAAGGGCTTTCGGCTGATACATACGACGTAGAGGGCCCCATTAAACCATTATCCCACATGGTGGTAGTGCGTATAAGGCCAGCGGCCTACTCAGATCAAATACCCAAATCCGTTAGGCGTGTTTAGTAACTCGCAGAGACGAACAGGATCCCTGTCGCTCCGACTTGATATCACACGGCTCGCGGGTGCTCTTGGAGCCGACCCGTCTTTAATATTATTCCCTCGCGGGCACCCTTGGGGCCAGCCCGACTTTAACAGTTTAAAGTATTGCAATATGTAAACATTTCCATGATCATCCCCAGAGTGATCACAGCCCGATATCAAGCATGGCAAACGGACAAGGGTGAAGGGCCACCGATGAAACAATAGCATAGCTAACTAAGCATCATGGGACAACAGGTAGGTATAAACATCAGGCGACAAAATCAGGCTATGCATCAGAATAGGAGCTATCGGAATAACAACGGAAGCAATTCTAATGCAAGCATAAGAGAGAAGGAGTGGGCGATATCTGGATGATCAAGGGGATTTTGCTTCCCTGGAAGCTCTGCTGAGAGGGGCTGGTCGTCGGAAGGCTGCTCGTCTGGAGCGTAGTCGTACTCAGCTGCGTCAGCGGCGGTCTCGGCGAAGAAACAATAAATTCACGGCAACAATGCAACAACGATGCATGACATGCCTAAATGATATGCAGAGGTGATATAGTGCCCATCTAAATGTTTTAGATAATTTAGGAATTTATCTGGAATTATTTTATCAGGGTTATGCACTATTCATTTATCGAAATCGGGCAAAAAGTTCCATGTTCATCTAGATAGGAGTGATGGTCAAGCATTTTGACCACTAAACGTGCATATAGCACTTAATTATATTTTGGTGTGATGACAATGTGGTTAGAGGAACTAATATCGGTTGCTATAGTTTATCTCGGGATATTGGTTCCATGAAGATTATTATGGAGTTGTGTGACCCCCCCCCCCAAGTCAAAAGATCAAAGGCGTGGTTTACCGGCGACTCGAAGGTTTTTCGTTTTGGTTCGATTTGAGTCGTAGGAAAAACCGCACTGTCAAGAGGGGTCATCGTGGAATTAGTGTCGTGTGGGAATGCCTCCAAAACTTATACACCAGCCCTCCTACTTCTCCACCAAGTTCCCACTTATTGTGTACTTTGCCGAGGTGTCCTGTGAGTTTCATCAGAAACCTTCTGGACACCCCATGTGCACGGGGTCTCTGACCCCCGTGCGCACGGGGTGGTCAGAAAGTTTCTGGGCACTCCGTGCGCACGGGGTACCTCGAAACTCTTTGGACACCCCGTGCGCACGGGGTCCTGGACCCCCGTGCACACGGGGTGGTTGGAAAGTTTCTGGACACCCCATGCGCACGGGGTCTCTGACCCCCGTGCGCACGGGGTACCTCGAAACTCTCTGGACACCCCGTGCGCATGGGGTCCTGGACCCCCGTGCACACGGGGTGGATGGAAAGCCTCTGGACACCCCGTGCGCACGGAGCTGACTTAGCCCGTGCGCACGGGGTCCAACGGGCAGAAATCCCCTCCCGGCCAAGAACACTATAAAAGCCCCCTTCTTCCACCTCCAACCCTTAACCCTAATGTCTTGTTGAGCTCCTCCATTGCTACACCTCATTTTGCTCAATACTCTCAATCCTTCCACCCAAACTTGTTGAAACTTTGGGGATTGGGAGAGCAAGACCCGATCTACACTTTGACCAAACCAAATCGCGTTCCCCGCAATATTCATCCACCATGACTTGTTACTCTTGGAGCTTGGGCTCCTAGGCGGTTAGAGGTTCCTCCGGAAGCTTCCTTGCGTGTGGTGTGCTCCGGAGAAGTTTGTAAAGGTGTGGTGCTTGCCTTCAAGACCAACCCCGAGTGATTCGAGGCTCATCCGTTGGGGGTGACTCAATAGAGATTACGGTGAACCTTCGGTGGCATTCCGCAAGCTTTGGCTCCAGCACCGCTCTAAATGGAGAGTAGCTCTTCCCCAAGGAAGAGTGAACTTCGGGATAAATTCCGCGTCATCGTCTCACTTGTGGTTAATCCTTTCCCGCACTTTACTTTGCCTTGTATGCTTGTTGGCTTGCTAATTAGATTGTTGCCTAGCATATTTAGCTTGGAGCTTGCTTGTCATATAGGTTGTGTTCACCTAGTTGCATATCTAGTGAACCCTATTTATCCGCTAAACCTTAAAATTGACAAGAAAGATTAAAATTTGTAGTCTCCTATTCACCCCCCCTCTAGTTGACCGTATCGATCCTTTCAATTGGTATCAGAGCCTCGTGCTCTAATATAAGGTTTTACAACCTTAGAGGATATGGCCGATCTAGGGAATGAGGGTGGTGACCCAACTCTTGCGGTGGATGGTCAAAACCTACCCCCCACCGTGGCCGACGCACTTGTTGCTCCGGTCATTGCTCCCGTCGCCCCCATTAACCCGGGTGCCCCCTTAACCGCGGCCGACATTCTTTCAATGTTTGCGGACCTCAAAACCGCGATGTTGAAAGAAGTTCGTGCTTCGGTTAAGGAGGAAATTGATGCTCGCTTAAAGCCCTCGACATCCGCCTCAAACTCATTTGATCCAAATGCGGTTCACGATGCGGATGACTCGAGAGAACCCCTTGCATCCCCGGCTCGCACTCAAGTTCCCAAGTACAATGCCGTGGAACCCTTTTACTCACCCCAACCTTTGCAGCACCCTCGCATTAATCCTGTTGGGCCTCCGCCCCCTTTGAAAGCTAACGCGTTTGCTAAGTGGAAGCTAGATATGGAGTCTCACATTCACAGTGCATCTACACAACTATGGTGGATTGTGGTCAATGGTTTCAACCCCAAGGATCCCATGAATCTCACTCCAAGAGAAGCGGTTGATGATCAACTCAATGCTACCGCTCACAACATGTTGCGCACCGCGGTGACCGATGACTATAGTGACTCCATTGCTCTACTCAAGACCGCCAAGGAAATTTGGGATTGCCTTGAAGAGGCCCTCGAAGGTGATGAAGCAATTCGAAGATCTCGGTTGGCTTTGCTCAAGCAAGAAGTCAACCTATTTGTGAGAAATGAGGGTGAGACCGCAGAAGAAGTGTACCGAAGGCTAAAGTCCCTTGTGCTCAATTTGAGAACCTTTGGGTGCACTTGGGCAAATGATGATTTCATTAAGGACAAGTTCATTGGTGCTATGGTTCTCACGGAACATACCATGGTGATGATGATACATCAACGCCCGGACTATCACAAGTTGACCACGGCACAAGTTGTATCCACTTTCTCAACTCATGTTCTTTTGGAGACCAAGTCCAAGAAGACCTTTGCCATTGCTCAAGCCACCAAGAACTCAAATCTTGCGTTGAAGGCCAAGAAAGTTGTTGCTCAACCCTCAAGGGATGAAGAAGTTGTTGAAGAAACTTGTGATGAAGATGTTGACACCTCATGCCTGGCAAATGACTTTGCGGAAGACTTGGCTCTTTTGGTCAAGAAATATTCCGGGACCATGGCAAACAAAGGGAAGAATCTTCAAGGAAGATCGTTTGGACGAAGAAAATGCTATAATTGTGATAGCCCAAGACATTTTGTGCATGACTGTCCTTATGAGAGACGTGAAGACAAGTCCGAGAAGCTTGTGCTCAAGAAGAAGAGGTTCACCAAGTTCATCAAGAGGAAAGATGACAAGGCTCTTGTTCATGAGGAGTACATGTCCGGAGATGAAGATGACGGTGATGATGATCATGTGGGCACGTCCGCTATTGCCGTGCATGCCACTACCTCCTCCTCCACCACCGGCCTCTTCGACTCCCCCAACGAGGACAAGCGTTTCACTCATCGTTGCCTCATGGCCAAAGAGGTAAAAACAAAGTCCATATATCCAAAACCCTCCATCCACACTTCCAATGTCTCATGTGAGATAGTGGAGGATGAGTGTGATGATGGTGTGGATAATGATGAGGAATCCTTGACGGCTTTCATGAAAACTCTTCATGGTGAAGCTCGTGCTCGTTTTAGTGATCTTCTTAAGTCACTTGCCGAACGCGATGACTTTATTGAGAATGTTGAAACCCTCCTCATAGAGGAAAAAGAGAGAGTCGAACTCCTCGAGCACGAACTACATGAAGAGAGTGTCATGAGAGCATCACTTGAGGAAGCCTTGTCTTCTCATCAAATTGACTTTGTTAAAACCAATGATGCTTTGCAACTTGCTCTTGAGAACAAAGATGCCCTTAAAGTAAGGGTTGAAAAGCTTCTAGTTGATCACACGAGACTTGTTGAGGAACATGAGCTCCTTGTGACTAGTTCCAAGGTTGTCAAAGGTGACCTCATTACCCTCACCGAGTCTTATGCTCAACTTAAAGCTACAACCATTAAGGCTCTTACTTCCGTCCCTCATATTGATTTAAATGATGAATCTTGTACAGCTAACTTTGCTCATGATTGCACCTCTCTCCAAGAGGAGAATAAGAAGTTGAAAGCCCAAATTGAGAAAGGACTTGTGTCGTGCATTCAAGGGGAGAAAAACCTCAATGACCTCTTGAGCAACCAAAAGGAGTGTGTTGCCAAGGAGGGAATTGGGTTTGACCCCTCTTCCAAGAAAAAGAAGAACAACAAGAAGATGATCAGTCCTACTCCTACTCCTCAACAAAAGGTAGTATTTGTGCACGAAGGACACAAGGAGAAGGAGAAGGAAAAAGGGTTTGTTGGGAATGGCAAGGTCACTAGGGACAAGGCCATTCCCAAGGATTTTGCCGGCAAGAACAACCCATCCTATGTCCTCATGAGAGGAGATGATGGTTATACCTTTGCTAAATTTGTTGGCACTAACTATGATGATTATGCTTGGACTATTTGGGTACCTAGGACCCTTGTTGCTAACTCTCTAGGACCCATTGCAAAATGGGTACCTAAAATCAAAGCTTGATTCATGTAGGACTATACCTCCGGTGGAACACAATGGGTGATCGATAGTGGATACACCAATCATATGACCGGAGAGAGGGAGATGCTTGTGGAGTTCGTTGATTCGCTCAAGGCTTCTTCAAACATCTCCTTTGGTGATAATAGCAAGGGCAAGGTATTGGGGTTGGGAAGGTGGTAATCTCTAGTGATTCTTCACTTACGAATGTCATGCTTGTTCAATCTCTTCACTACAATTTACTTTCTACGATTCAATTGGCACGTGCCGGTTATGATTCTCATTTCAGTGAATTTCATGTAACCATCTTTAAGAGGAGCAATCTCAAAGTGGTCTTTGTTGGGCATGTTGAAGACAACCTTTACGTGGTTGATTTCTCAAAAGAGAAAACTTATCTTGCAACATGTCTAATGGCCAAGGCCGATGTGGGGTGGCTATGGCACCGACGGCTAGCCCACGTTGGCATGAGAAACTTACAAGCTCTCTTAAAGGGGGAGCACATCCTTGGACTAACCAATGTGTCTTTTGCCAAAGATCATCCTTGTAGTGCTTGTATTGCAGGAAAACTTCATGAAAAAGCTCATAAGGTGATGACTATCATTACCATTTTGAGGCCTCTCGAGCTCATTCACTTGGATCTCTTTGGGCCTCCATCTTATGATAGTTTGGGAGGGAGGAGGTATTGCCTTGTCATTGTCGATGACTATACAAGATATACATGGGTGTTCTTCCTCAAGACTAAAGACGAAACACAAGACACCTTCATCAACTTTGCCAAATAAGCTCAACATCAACATAATTGTGAGATCAAGGCAACTCGAAGTGACAACGGCACCGAGTTCAAAAATTACACGATGGACGAGTTCTTGAGCGATGAGGGGATCAAGCATCAATATGCCGCACCATACACTCCCGAACAAAATGGTGTTGCGGAAAGGAAGAATCGGACTCTCATTGAGATGGCAAGGACCATGCTTGACGAGTACAAGTCTCCATACAAGCTTTGGGCCGAAGCCATCAACACCGCATGCCATGCTACAAACCGGCTTTATCTTCGTAAGCTCAAGAACAAGACTCCCTATGAACTCCTAATCGGGAGAAAGCCTAACGTCAAATACTTTCGAGTATTCGGTTGTAAGTGTTTCATTCTAAACAAGAAATCCCGTTTAGCTAAGTTTGCGCCTAAAACTTATGAGGGCATATTTGTTGGATATGCATCAAACTCTCATGCTTACCGTGTTCTCAACAAATCCACCGGATGCATTGAGGAAACGGTAAATGTGGAGTTTGATGAAGATAACGGTTCCCGTGCGGAGTAAATTGTTCCTAGTGTTGTAGGTGATGAGGCTCCTTCTCAAGCTATAAGGACTATGGGGATAGGCCCCATTCGTCCACAAGAAACACCCCAAGTCCAAGTAGAAGAAGAAGGAGTAAGAGCCCCTCTTGTGGAGTCTCCACAAGGGAAGTCATCACCGCCACCACAAGGTCAAGATGCTATGGGAGATCATGAACCTATACAAGAACAAGATCATGTCCCTCATGTTCCCGAGCAAGATCAATGGCAAGCTCAACCAATCGGTGAAGAACCAATCCTTGAGGCCCATGATCAAGCTCAAGTTCATGATCAAGATCAAGATCAAACCCAACCTCAAGCGTCTTCTCCATCATCACATTCTAGTGAACGAGAGCATGAGGTTGTGAAGAGAAGGGTGTCCCCAAGGCTAAAGCATTCTCAAGGCCAAGCTTCTTCCACAAGTTCAAAGCCAAGTGAAGAAGAGCTTACACTCAAAGAGCAAAAAACGGCTGCCAAGCTAAAGCATCTTCAACATCTCACCGACAACATTTATGGAAGCATCAACAAGGGGGTAACTACTCGTAGACGTTTGGCAAACTTTTGTGAACATCACTCGTTTGTCTCTTGTGTTGAGCCCCTTAAGGTTGAAGATGCCATTGACGACCCGGATTGGGTAAATGCCATGCATGAAGAACTCAACAACTTCACCCGCAACAAAGTATGGACTCTTGTGAAGAGACCCAAAGAACATCATAATGTCATTGGAACAAAATGGATCTTTAAGAACAAACAAGATGAGCATGGACAAGTCACTAGAAACAAGGCAAGGTTAGTGGCACAAGGGTTCACCCAAGTTGAAGGTTTGGACTTCGATGAAACTTTTGCCCCCGTTGCCCGTCTTGAGTCCATTCGTATCTTGCTTGCATATGCTTCACATCATGATTTTAAATTGTATCAAATGGATGTGAAGAGTGCATTTCTTAATGGTCCTCTTAAGGAGTTGGTGTATGTCAAGCAACCTACCGGTTTCGAAGATCCCGATCACCCCTCTCACGTTTATGAACTCTATAAGGCGCTCTACGGACTTAAACAAGCACCTCGTGCTTGGTATGATCACCTTACGGTGTTCCTAAACGAGAAGGGGTTCCAGATCGGGTTAATAGATTCCACTCTCTTCACGAAGAGGGTAAAAGGAGAATTGTTTGTGTGCCAAATATATGTTGATGATATTATTTTTGGTTCCACTAACCATGCTATTAACGTTGAGTTTGAGAATCTTATGACCAAGGAATTTGCTATGAGCATGATGGGAGAGTTGAAGTTCTTCCTCTGATTTCAAGTGAAGCAATTGAGAGGAGGAACCTTCATCAACCAAGCACTTTATATTCAAGATATGCTCAAGAGGTTCAAAATGCTAGATGTCAAGCCCATGAAGACGCCCATGCCCACCAATGGCCAACTTAATCTTGATCCCAATGGTAAAGATGTGGATCAAAAGGTATATCGCTCCATGATCGGTTCTTTGCTTTACCTTTGTGCATCTAGGCCAGATATTATGTTGAGTGTGTGTATGTGTGCAAGATTTCAATCTGCTCCCAAGGAGAGCCATTTTTCGGCAGTGAAAAGAATCCTTTGATACTTGGTTCATACCCCAAACTTGGGCCTTTGGTATCCCAAAGGAGCTACTTTCAAGTTATTGGGTTACTCGGATTCAGATTGGGCAGGAGATAAGGTAGACCGCAAGTCCACTTCAGGCTCATGTCAATTCCTAGGGAGGTCATTGGTAAGTTGGTCTTCAAAGAAGCAGAATTGTGTGTCTCTTTCAACCGCCGAAGCCGAGTACATTGCCGCCAGAAGTTGTTGTGCACAATTATTATGGATGAGGCAAACTTTGATGGATTATGGTGTCAAATGTGACAAAGTGCCTCTATTTTGTGACAATGAAAGTGCAATCAAGATCGCCGACAATCCAGTGCAACATAGCCGAACCAAGCATATTGAGATTCGTCATCACTTCATTCAGGATCATGTGGCCAAGGGAGACATTGATCTATTCCACGTCAACACCGAGAAGCAACTTGCCGACATTTTCACCAAGCCACTTGATGAAGCAAGATTCCGCGAGTTAAGGCATGAGCTAAATATCATGGATATAAGTAACTTGGTTTGAGGTCCTTGCATACTCACACATGCTCAACTTATATCTTGTTTAGGTGTAGGCACCCATGTAGGGGGAGCTAGCTCAACTCATGAGCTATCTTATCCTACCAGTGCATAAATTGAACAAAATCTTTCACATTAGCCATTTCTAGATGGCACTTGTGCTTCAAAGATGAGTATTGGTCTTGGGCCCAAGGTTCATATCTTCGCGGTGCCATACCAAACAAACTCAAACATGGTGGCTTCGGCCACCGCCCTCCTTTGGAGGTTGGATCCTTTTTCGTTTTTTGTGTGTGTTTTCTTTGGTTTCTTCTTCTCCTTGTGTTCGTTTTCGTGGTGTTTGTGTTTTTCGGTTCTCTTCTTGTGCAAGTGCTACACATACACCTTTCTAGTAGTGTTGGATCTCTCTCTCGCGCGACGGACTCAGAAGTGAGACGGAAATGCATTTTGAGCTCTGGTAAGGATTTACATCCAGCCAGGACTTAGGATAAACCTCTCTGTCAAAATCCTCTGGTCACCCCGTGCCCACGGACATGTACCGTGTGCACGGGGACCCCGTGTCCACGGGCCTTGTACCGTGCGCACGGGACCCCCGTGTCCACGGGCCTTTTGACCCCGTGCGCACGGGGTCTGCGGTTTCTGGCCCTGAAGAGGTAGGACGTGGGGGGGTTTGGGTTCATTCCCACCCAGTCACCCCCTCCACGCCCTAGGTCGCCTCCAGGCTGCCGCCGTCGCCTCCTCGTCGCCCGGTGCTCCTCCGTGCGCCGTGGGACTTCGCTGCTCCATGGAGATCTCCCGGGATGGGTTCCTCCTCTGGTATCCCCCTCCCCTTTTCTTCCTTCTCTCCATGGATGCATGTTGTAGGTTCTAGGGTTTCTTGTTCTATTAGTATAGGTTTCCTTTTTCCCATGGGGTAGTCGAGAAACAGCTGCGCATATCTGTGAAGGTTCCCCTGCCGCACCCACTCCCGGATCTCGATCTGGAAGTGGCTGCCGCTGGGCGAACCCCGTGTCCACGGGGTGTTTGCCCCCCGTGCGCACGGGGACCCCGTGTCCACGGTGTTCTGACCCCCGTGCGCACGGGGTACACAGAGAGGCCAGTTTTGTTCTCTCCTCTGTCTCCATTCCTTGCCAGCTTCTCGAGCACTTGTACTCATTTGTGTCTCTTGTGTTTGTTGTGTTTTTGTTGCTGTTGTGTTTCAGACTCCGCTGACAAGAGGTCCGAGCTCCGTCGCAAGCACAGTAAGGCAGGTGAAGATCACTTGGTTCTTGCTATTCGTCAGCCATCAGATGGGAGAGGCCAGAGTTCCATGACTGCTAATCGTGCTCGTCGTTCTGCGTCGAAGAGGCCGGTGATCGAAGCCTCTGATGATTCCGAGGATGAGTATGATTCTCAGGAGGATGCTCACTATGAGGTTGGGCCAGCAGATGCATCTGATGATGATGATGATGATGATGATGATGAGGGGGGAGATGAGAGCCCTGAGGAACGTGTTCTCCCAGGAGGTCGCAATGTCAAGAATCTTCCTCTCTCTCAGTGGACCAAGCCAGAACTTTGGGCTCGCATGCAGAATTTCCCCTATGTGCCTCAAACCAGTACAGGAATTGACCCAAGATTCAAGAATGATTTTCAGCACCGTGTGTTCTCTGAGCTGATCATGACCAAGAAGACCAAGTTTGCCCCCCACAAGCAAATCAATGTGGAGTCTCTTCGGGACAATGCTCATATCTATCCCGGTGTGTATGATGCTCTTGGGAGACTTGGCTTGATTCCCTTCGTCACCTTTCATCATCCGTTCAATGACGATCTTGTGATGCAGTTCTTTGCCACCGTGTACTTTCACAATGATGAGGCTCGCACTATGACTTGGATGTCGGGCACATATGAGTGTGAGGCCTCCATGGATAAATTCTCTTCCATTATTCCTTATCAGTTCTTTGCTGAGGAGCATGCTGATTATGGTCGTGCCCGTGAGACTAGAAGAGACAAGGATGAAATTGCATTTTCTTACAAGCCAGAGAAGGCTTTCACCACAGGTTCTATCAAACACTTGAAGCCTACCTATGATAATATGCGCCACATCCTTAGGTACACCCTTAATCCTAAGGCCGGAGATTCCCACAATCTGAGGAGCTCCATGTTGGACATCTTTGTCTACATTCGTGACAGGAAGAAAGTGGATGTTCTGGACTTCATGTTCTATGAGATCAGGCAGTGTGTTCAGGAGAACAAGTCGTGCATATATGCTCCGTTCATCCAGGAATTGATTGAGTCTGTCTGCCCCGCCAAGTTCATTGCCAAGTATCGTACCTCCTTTCCGAAGCGTGATGCCAACTGGCTTTCGGCTGCTCCTCCACCTTATGTCCCCCCCAAGAAGGGGCGCAACCCCAGGCCTGAGGATCGTGCTACCTACTCTGAGGGCTGCTCATCCCAGGCACGGCTTCCGCGTGGCAAAGGGAAGCCAGTTTCTGCTAAGGCCAGTTTCACCAGAGAGGAGAAGAAGTCTCTTCTGAAGACCGTAAGCAACATGTTCAAGATGTGTCAGTCCATTCAGCGCCGTCAGGTCAAGGAGATCAACAAGGACAAGCTGGTGAGGCGTCAGAAGAAGGCTGAGCGTGCTGCTGCTAGTGAGGAGGTTGGCCCAGGGTCCGAGGACAACGACAGTGTGGCCACAGCTCGTTCCTTTCCCATGGAGGGGTGGCACTTTGATGATGATGATGATGCATCGAGCGCGCCTCCTCTTGTCTAGGGTCTCGTTAGCATCGCCTTTTCCCTTTTTGTTGTCTTGATGACAAAGGGGGGTATGTGTTCTATTAGGAGCGTTTGCATTTGGTTTCAGTTGGGTTGAGATCTCAAGGCCTCGTTTTATTTGGTGGTGTTTATTTGGCTTGAGATACTCTTATTTCCTTTCGTGGTGTGGTCGTGAGCTACCTAGTCTATGTGAGAGACTATCTACTTTATGGAGTTTATATATGCTTCATTTATATATGCTTGTTGATCTATCTTGTGGAGTTTGTTCTAGTTTCTTTATGTTATAGTCTCTCTCTCTTTGTCTGCTCACCACACTTGCATGTGATCTAGGCACCGTGTAGGTTATTTCTGTTGATCACATGCCTTGACAATATTGATCTAGGGGGAGCCTCGTGTGTGTGCTTGATGCATAGTCAAGCATCTCCTTTTGTCCTTGCACACATATAGGGGGAGCTCTCGTGATCAACTATTGTCTCATGGCTATTCACTTTGTTATATCGTTGTTGCCATGTCCTAACCATGTTGTCATCAATGCACCAAAAAGGGGGAGATTGAAAGTGCATATGGCACTTAATTATATTTTGGTGTGATGACAATGTGGTTAGAGGAACTAATATCGGTTGTTATAGTTTATCTCAGGATAATGGTTCCATGAAGATTATTATGGAGTTGTATGACCCCCCCCCCCCAAGTCAAAAGATCAAAGGCGTGGTTTACCGGCGACTCAAAGGTTTTTCGTTTTGGTTCGATTTGAGTCGTAGGAAAAACCGCACTATCAAGAGGGGTCATCGTGGAATTAGTGTCGTGTGGGAATGCCTCCAAAACTTATACACCAGCCCTCCTACTTCTCCACCAAGTTCCCACTTATTGTGTACTTTGCCGAGGTGTCCTGTGAGTTTCATCAGAAACCTTCTGGACACCCCGTGTGCACGGGGTCTCTGACCCCCGTGCGCATGGGGTGGTCAGAAAGTTTCTGGGCACTCCGTGCGCACGGGGTCTCTGACCCCCGTGCACACGGGGTACCTCGAAACTCTCTGGACACCCCGTGCGCACGGGGTCCTGGACCCCCGTGCACACGGGGTGGTTGGAAAGTTTCTGGACACCCCATGCGCACGGGGTCTCTGACCCCCGTGCGCACGGGGTACCTCGAAACTCTCTGGACAGCCCGTGCGCACGAGGTCCTGGACCCCTGTGCACACGGTGATGGAAAGCCTCTGGACACCCCGTGCGCACGTGGCTGACTTAGCCCGTGCGCACGGGGTCCAACGGGCAGAAATCCCCTCCCAGCCAAGAACACTATAAAAGCCCCCTTCTTCCACCTCCAACCCTTAACCCTAATGTCTTGTTGAGCTCCTCCATTGCTACACCTCATTTTGCTCAATACTCTCAATCCTTCCACCCAAACTTGTTGAAACTTTGGGGATTGGGAGAGCAAGACCCGATCTACACTTTGACCAAACCAAATCACGTTCCCCGCAATATTCATCCACCATGACTTGTTACTCTTGGAGCTTGGGCTCCTAGGCGGTTAGAGGTTCCTCCGGAAGCTTCCTTGCTTGTGGTGTGCTCCGGAGAAGTTTGTAAAGGTGTGGTGGTCGCCTTCAAGACCAACCCCGAGTGATTCGAGGCTCATCCGTTGGGGGTGACTCGATAGAGATTACAGTGAGCCTTCGGTGGCGTTCCGCAAGCTTTGGCTCCGGCACCGCTCTAAACGGAGAGTAGCTCTTCCCCAAGGAAGAGTGAACTTCGGGATAAATTCCGCATCATCGTCTCACTTGTGGTTAATCCTTTCCCGCACTTTACTTTGCCTTGTATGCTTGTTGGCTTGCTAATTAGATTGTTGCCTAGCATATTTAGCTTGGAGCTTGCTTGTCATATAGGTTGTGTTCACCTAGTTGCATATCTAGTGAACCCTATTTATCCGCTAAACCTCAAAATTGACAAGAAAGATTAAAATTTGTAGTCTCCTATTCACACCCCCCCCCCTCTAGTCGACCGTATCGATCATTTCAACCACCTATTCGGATTCTTCATATATTTTTGATCATTTTTCATATATAAATTATTTTCATCCGAGTTACGGTTTAATTTCTATGATTTTTCAAAGTTTTAATCATTTTCTGGAATTCTGGAATTATTTAATTCGAATTATCCGAAACAGTGTTAGATGACGTCATCATGACGTCAGGGTGTCGTCAGCGTTCAAACCCGGCTGAGCCAGGTCAAACCTGATAGGTGGGGCCCATCTGTCATAGACTAGACTAACTAAACAGTAGATTAAACTAATTAATTTAACTAATTAACCAGTGGGAACCACTGTCAGTGACTGATTATTTTAACTAATTAACTAACAGATTAACTAACAGATTAATTAACATTTTAATTAGCATTTTTATTTATTTAAAAACATTTAAACGGGGGTGGGACCCACGTGTCAGTGACTGTGGCAGCCACGTCAGCGCGTTGACCACAGTCAACGTGCTCAACGGGGCCCAGGGACCCACTGGTCAGTGACTCTGGGTGGGCCCCAGGCCGGCCACGTCGGCGGCCACCGGCGTTTAGCCGCCGGCGACGCGCAAACGCGGCGGCGCGCACGGGAACCCGCCGGAAAACGCGCATAGGGGGTCTTTTTGCGTGGGGTTTGGCGCGTTCGAACGTGCACTTGCCCGTGCGTCGTTTGGCGGCGATGGTTTGGCCGGAGACGGCGACGGCGAGCGGCGGAGGCGGTGACATGTTCGGGTGGTTCGCGGAATCGGCTAAACGGCACGCAACAGCTCGAATGGATCGGCTAGGCGTACTCTACGCGACGTGGCGAGCTCGTTGGACACGGTCCCGAGACCGTGTGGTCGCTGGAGACACGCCGGCGACGAGGTAAGCGGCGATGAGCTCGGGCAAAGCGGCAATGATGGCTACGGCGGCGGGATCGCATGGGAGAGAGAGGGGAAAGAAGCGCGGGCTCACCGTGAACCTGCAGGTGAGCTAGGTGGGCGCGGGGAAGGCTCGACGGCGACGAAATCGACGGCGAGGCGACGGTGGCCGTAGGATGAAGAGGAGCTCGGGGAGGTCACTGTGGTGGCTCCCGGCTTCGGTTCGTTGGCGAGGACGAAGTAGGCGACGACGGTGAGCGCGATGGGCACGTCGGAGAGGCGAACGGGGCTCGGTTGCCGCGCTAGGTCTCGGCCATGGTGACGGCGACGTGCGGCTTGTCGCGGGGAGGGAGAATGCGAGCGAGAGAGGGAGATCTAGGGGTAGCTAGGGTTTCGGGGAAGGGGAAGACAACCCGGGTGGTCTTATCCACTCGGGGGAACCACGGGATGGCCAACAACGCGGCCATCGGCGTTCGGGCGCACCATGGCTTCGGCCTGGCGGGAGGAAGGAGAAGGCCGAGGTGGGCCGGGCCGATTTGCACTGTGCTACTCAAACCCAGTGCGCCAGTAAGCTTTTAACGTTTTTCTTTTTCATTTTCTGTTTTCTGTTTTCACTTCTGTTTTGTAAATTGTTAGGCCACCATTTGAGTTTTGTAAAATATGTAACTTAGCTCAATAATTACAATGCAATATTAGCTACTACCAGAAATTGATTTGGAGATAATATGATTTCATTTGAAATTTTATTAAAATAAAATGGGATTAAATACTGCTGTTTGGTACTGTTTTAGGATGTTAGACTCATCTAGGCAATTTAGGTGATGTTGTTTTTCTTAACATAATTAGTTATGGATTATTTGCTATTTAATGAACATTTTAGTTTCCAAATTGGAACAACTTTTATTTTCACTTTAAGTTTGAATTTCAATTTGAATTGGAATTTGAAATGAGATATGATTCCAATGATGATTAGGCACTGTTATGCATGGTGACTTGGCATGATTAAGAGGTGATCACTGTAGCTTAATTACATGGGCTGTTACACTTATGAACAACCTTCTTGCAAGATACTTTATGCAATGGGCTAGAGTGTATAAAAACTCTAAAATGAATTATGAAAATAAATACATAGGTAATGTACTGAGTATAACAACTTTTACTATGTTCTCAGCGCATATCTAAACCTCACTCCGGCAAGTCTTTTAGGCCGTAGTAGTTCTTACATCGAGTTGCAGCAGAATGCAATCGAGCGGGTATCTTTGTGATCAACTCACAATACCCAAGAATTAGTGACTAACAATTAAATCACAATTCCCAAGAACTATTTCTTTGACCAGCCTTATATACATCAATAACTTGTATGACTTTCATACATGAGCTGGACATTCCAGTCTTCTCTCTTTTGCCTTTATACTTCTAACAGTTTAACTCTCAGTATTTCTCCTACTCTCAGAAGAAACACTCAACTTAAGAGTGGCGTTAGCCCCGGACTTCCTAGGTGTGTAAGTCACACTAACACCCTTTGGACATTTCCTTTCTCTTTAAGTTGTTATTTTATTCACCTTTCATCATATGACAGGCGTTCTTCTGGATCCCTCTTGTATTAGTTAAATGCATAGTACACACTTTTACTAATAGTATGCAAAACAAACATTGCTTTGGATATCTGTCGGGGGGATGACCCCCGGGTAGGCAAGCGAACCCGGAGCCCCTTTTCAAAAATATCGGGGCAGCCCATGCCTCACCCCGCCGGCTGGCCATCCGGCCGGCTTCCCAGCGCAAGCCGGCTAGGCCCGGCCCCGGGCCGGGTCCGGCTATCCGATAACCGGCTGACGATGGGTAAGCGGGCGTCCCATCGCTCCCCATGACAAGACGGCCCCCCACGACGGGAGAACATGGCTACAGCGCAAACCGTCTCGGGAAGGCGCGCCGGCAAAGCTGCCAACCCTGCTGACCGGGACGGCCGGCGTCAGCACCAGCGCGCCACTGCAGCCCCCCACGACGCCATCCACTCCGTGACGCTCGAGGCGACGGGCCACAGTGCCGAGCAGCCGGCGGGCCCCGCAGCCGGCGGGCCCACAACCAGCTCCAGACGTCGACGTCCGGGTACCGGCGTGAGTAATTTTACCCATGTAACCCTGGGGGATCGGGCTATAAGACCCCCCAGGAGGCACCATGCCGAGGGTCAGCTTCTTCTTCGTTCAGCTCCAGGCATGGTCGGCACCTAGTAGCAACACACGCTCACAGGAGAGGCCGAGGGAGAGCGAGCTCCTTCTTCCTCCTCCTCCCAAACAGCTCTAGGGGCACCATTGTAACCATTGTGGCCTCTGAGCCTATCAACCCAATCGGCAGGATTAGGGGTGTTACCTCCCCGGAGGGCCCTGAACCTGGGTACGCCTTGTGTCTCCCGCACACGCGTGCCAACCTCGCTTCCGGAACCCACCGGCGTCCTCACACAGCCCCCCACTTTTAGCCATCTCATGGCATCTGCCGTGATTTCACCACGACAGTTGGCGCCCACCGTGGGGCTGCTCGCGGCGTCGGCCAGAGTCAAGTTCTGGACGAGGCCCTTCACCAGCTCCGGCGAGCGCATCACGCACGGATTGGTCCGCGCGCCTCGCACGGCCAACCCGGCCGGCTGCGACGCTGCGCCGGGCGCGGACGCCGCCTGCCCCACAGGCTGCCTCGTCGTCCCTTTCGGCGCGCTGCGCGTCTTCATCGCGCTCATCCCCGACGAGTACCCCAGCAAGGTACACAGCTTCGCCGACCCCCCCCCCCCCGTCCCCGTTGGCTGCGCCATCTCCGACGACGTCGCGACCCTCTGCGCCCGCGCGGAGGTGCTAACCATCGGCGCTAGCTCCGGCTCCTCGCGCAGCAAGGAGAAGGCCGCCGGGGCTGCCGCTGCCGCGGCTGCAGCCCCGCCACGCCGAGTCGACCCGCTCCGCGAGACGATCCGGAGCCTACAAGCCGCCATCATGCCCGACGCCGACACGGCGGCCGCAACGGCTTAGCTCAACGAGGACCGTGAGCATCTGTTGGTCGAGGCCACGACGTTCACGGCAACGCGGCGCCGGCTGGAGTCCGCCTAGCGAGAGTACGACAGCGTCCACGGCTTCACGCCGGCAGCCGCCGAGCCCGGCCGGGTCGCGAAGGTGCGAATCCGTGGGGGCGCAATCGGCCGTGCGCCAGGCGCAGGCCGGCCCATCTATGACACCCCCATCAAGAACATGCGCGCGGCGCAGGCGGCCATGGCGGATCTCGAGTTCCTGGAGGGCGAGGAGCTGTTGTAGCAGCAGCAGCGCATCCGCGACCTCATCACCGCGGCGAACGAGCAGCAGAGGCGTTTCGACCCGGCCCAGCCATCCGCCTCCGCTTCGGGAAACACCGCGAACCCGGAGAGGGCCCTTCGGGACACGCAGTAGGCGTCTTCCCCTGCCGGCTCGACGAGTCACGGCTCTGGCCGGCGCCGGGCAAGCCGGAGCCGGCACAACCGCGTCGCGACGGCTCGCGACGGCGTTGCCAATGAGACTGCCGGTGACGACCGGGTCCAGCAGCCGGAACTTCCTCCCCCGCCGCCTCAACGACCCCGGCCGGCTTCCGCCGGCCCGGTGCCACGCGGCCCCGTAGTGAGCCGGCTGGGCCCCCGCGAGCCCTACGATGAAACCGACGCCCGCCACCGCATCGACCAGCTGGCGCGGTCCACGCTTCTCAAGGAGGAGAGCTCCGTTGGCCCCGCGTGTTTCGGACCCCGCATCTGCGAAGAGCCCTTCCCCACAGGGTTCACGCTGGCCCACGACACCCCCAAGTACAGCGGCATCACCAAGCCGGAAGACTGGCTAACTGACTACACCACGGCCGTCAGCATCGCCGGCGGCAACCAGCGCGTGGCGGTCCGCTACGTCCCCCTCATGCTGCTCGGCTCGGCCCGGACATGGCTTAACAGCCTGAGGGCCGGCAGCGTCAACTCCTGGTTGGACTTCGAGGATGCATTCGTACGCAACTTCACCAGCACGTACAAGCGACCGGGTCGGCCTCGCCAGCTCTCCATGTGCGTTCAGGGCCCGGGCGAGCCTCTCCGTGACTTCCTCACGCGGTGGACCAAGCTGCGCAACTCCTGCGAAGGGGTCCACGAAGTGCAAGCCGTCCAGTACTTCGTCGACGGGTGCCGAGACGGCACCCTGCTCAAGCACCGCCTGATGTGCGACGAGCCGGACACCCTGGCGGAGCTCATGGCGGTGGCGGACAAGTACGCCACGGCCGACTCCGCAATGCGCGTAAAAATCACCATCGACGCAGACGGCAAGCCGGTCCCGGTCCAGCCGGCCACCCCAAAACTGGCCGGTGAGACCAACCAGTGCCGGCAAGACAACAACAACAAGCGGAAGGCCGAGCAGCTGACTCCTCGTTACAACAACCAGCAAGTGGCCGCCGTGGCGGAGGAGCAGCCGGCCGAGCAAGGTGGCGTCAAGCGCCAGCGCACTGGCAAGACGGCCTGGCAGCCCAAGTTCTCCTTTGAGCAGATGCTGGACGCCCCATGCAAGCACCACAGCGGAGCGAAGCCTTCCACGCACACGCTCCGGAACTGCAGCTTCACCCAGCCCCTGATGCATGGCGATTTCCCACCACCACCGCCCGGTCCAGACCAGCAGCTCCCGCCGCCTCCCCCGCCACCTCCGGCAGCCGGCGCCCTCGCCAACAACCCCTACCCTCAGCAGGACGCGGCCTACGTTGTCTTCCCCAGCGAGGGCAACGACAAGCACAGCAAGCGCAAGTACCAGCACGAGGTAAACGCCGTCGTCCCCCCGGTCCCCCAGTACATGCACTGATCCGACCGTCCCGTCAATTGGACCCGGGAGGACCACCCGGCCGTGATCGAAGAGAGCCGGCTGCAGCCCACCCAGACGATGTTCCACGGCATCGTGCCAGGCGCCTCGTGCTCACCCATCGGCCGGGTGCGGCTGGACGTGCTGTTCGGCACCAGCGCCCACTTCCGCCGCGAGCCGATCTGGTTCGAGGTGGTCAACCTCGCCAGCCCCTACCATGCGCTTTTGGGCCGGCCCGCCATGGCCATGTTCATGGCGGTTCCCCACTACGCATACCTCAAGATGAAGCTGCCGGGTCCCAAGGGCATCATCACCATCACCGGCGACTACAAGAAGTCCCTGGAGTGCGCCAAAGCCGACTCTAAGCTGGCCGAGTCGGTGGTCATCGCCGAGGAGAGGCACCAGCTCGACCATCTTGTCACGCTAGCTGGCGAGCAGCCGGTCATGCCGGCTCAGCTCAAGCAGCCGGCCGATGAGGGGTCCTTCAAGCCGGCCAAGGGCACAAGGAAGGTATCGCTCGACCCGTCCAACCCCAACTCCAGCGAGTACGTCGTCGTGGGCTCCGGCCTCGACAGCAAATAGGAAGGCGAGCTCGTCGACTTCCTCCGTGAGAATCGGGATATCTTCGCATGGTCCCCTAAAGACATGCCGGGTGTTCTGAGGAAGTACGCCGAGCACAAACTCCACGTCCGGCCGGATGCCAAGCCGGTCCGGCAGCCGCTACACCGCTTCTCTGAGGAGAAGCGAAGAACCATTGGCGAAGAGATCGCCCGGCTACTCAAAGCCGGGTTCATCATGGAAGTGTTCCACCCCGAGTGGCTAGCCAACCCGGTCCTCGTCCTGAAGAAGAATGGCACTTGGCGCATGTGTATCAACTACACCAGCCTGAACAAGGCCTGCCCCAAGGACCCGTTTGCCCTACCCCGGATTGACCAAGTCATCGACTCCACAGCCGGCTGCGAGCTCTTGTCCTTCCTGGACGCTTACTCCGGCTACCACCAGATCAAGCTGGACCAGGCGGATGCCCTCAAGACGTCCTTCATCACCCCCTTCGGGGCGTATTGCTACATCACCATGTCGTTCGGCTTGAAGAACGCCGTAGCCACCTTCCAGCGCTGCATGCAAAAATGCCTCCTACCTCAGATTGGCCGGAACGTGCACGTCTACGTCGACGACATCGTATTGAAGACCAAGCAGCACCTCACCCTCCTCGAGGATCTCAGGAAGACGTTTGCCAATCTGCGCCAGTTCCAGATCAAGCTCAACTCGGAGAAATGCATCATCGGCATGCTGGCTGGCCAACTCCTTGGTTTCCTCGTCTCGGAACGCGGCATTGAGGCTAATCCGGAGAAGATCAAGGCGATCGACCGCATGCGCAAGCCGGCTCGGCTGCGCGATGTCCAGAAGTTCACCGGCTGCTTGGCCTCTCTCAGCCGGTTGGTCAGCCGGCTGGGGGAGAGGGCCCTGCCCCTTTATCAGCTGATGAAGAAGACAACGCCGTTTGAGTGGTCCGACCAGGTGGACGAAGCTTTCCGCGACCTCAAGCGCATGCTCTCCACCACACCCATCTTGGTCGCGCCGGTTGAGAAGGAGCCGCTCCTGATGTACATCGCGGCGACCACCCGCGTGGTCAGCGTGGTGCTGGTGGTAGAGCGCCCCGAGGAAGGCAAGGCACAGCCGGTCCAGTGCCCTGTGTACTACCTCAGCGAGGTCTTCTCCACCTACAAGCAAAACTACCCCCACTACCAGAAGATGTGCTATGGCGTGTACTTGGCCACCAAGAAGCTCAGGCAGTACTTCCAGGAGCACGCCATCACCGTGGTGAGCACGGCCCCCATCGGCGAGATCATGGGATGCCGGGATGCCTCTGGACGGATTGCCAAGTGGGCCATCAAGCTAGCCGGCCACACCATCCTCTACGAGCCTCGTACCGCCATCAAATCGCAGGCGTTGGCCGACTTCCTCGTCGATTGGGCGGAGACCCAGTACTTGCCACCGGCTCCTGACGCGACGCACTGGCGCATGCACTTTGACAGCTCGAAGATGGCCTCTGGCTTGGGAGCCGGCATCGTGCTCTCCTCCCCCAAGGGCGACCGGCTGCGCTATGCGCTTCAAATCCACTTCGCCGCCTCCAACAACGTCGCCGAGTATGAAGCCATCGTCCACGGCCTCCGGCTGGCCAAAGAAATCGGCATCCGGTGCATCCTCTGCTTCGGCGACTCCGACCTGGTGGTCCAGCAAGCCTCTGGCGAGTGGGACACCAGGGACTCCAACATGGCCAGCTACCGCAACCTGGTCCAGCAGATGACCGGCAGCTTTGACGGCTGCGAGTTCCTCCACGTCCCCCGAAACGAGAACGAGGCGGCGGATACTCTAGCCAAGCTTGGCTCCAGCCAGCAAGCAATCCCAACCGGCGTCTCCCTCGAGCACCTGCGCAAGCCGTCCATCAAGCCGTCTCCGGATTCGGAATCCATCGTCGTCCCGGCTGACCCAACAGTCCTTCCCTCCATCTCGGGGGCTGCCGGATCCGGCTCGGGGACTGCCAACGCCACCTCGGGGGCTGCCATCCTGATCCCGGGCGCCGCCGCCTCTCACCCAGCCCCGGGGGCTGCCGGCTCTGGTTCGGGGGCTGCCGGCTCCAGCTCGCCGCCTCCCGACCGGCCGAACCCGCGCAAGTGGCCGTCCTCACGGTGCTGGAGGCGCCGTCTTGGGCCCAACCGATCCTCGCTTTCCTGGCAAACGGCGAGCTCCCGGCGAACGAGGTCGAGGCTCGGCAGGTGCAGTGCCGGGCTTCCGCTTACAGCATCATCAACCGCGAGCTCGTCAAGCGCAACACAACCGGCATCTTCCAGCGATGCGTCGAGACGGCCAAGGGCCTCGAGATCTTGCTCGATATCCACCAGGGCGAGTGCGGGAACCACGCCACCTCCCGGTCTCTGGTGGCCAAAGCATTCCGCCACGGCTTCTACTGGCCAACTGCGTTGAAGGATGCCGAGGAGCTGGTCCTCAAGTGCAAGGGCTGCCAGCACTTCAAGGCCCAGAGCCACCAGCCGACTGCGGCACTCCAAACCATCCCCATTGCGTGGCCCTTTGCCGTCTGGGGCCTCGACATACAAG
The DNA here is from genome assembly GCA_039707655.1 of Elymus sibiricus. NCBI lineage: Eukaryota > Viridiplantae > Streptophyta > Magnoliopsida > Poales > Poaceae > Elymus > Elymus sibiricus. The sequence continues at coordinate 89,454,519 of CM077676.1, forward strand.
AGACAAACATGCATTCATATATACAGCAAGGCCCGCGGCCAGTAGTTCATTACATTAAACTCACACCCCCAGTGGGTGGATCTGCCAGCTAACAAAAGTTTCCAGTTTGAAAGAAAGAAAGACAGGAAAAATAAAAGCCCTAAGCTGCGGCCTCGTCGGCATCACTCGGCGCCGGGTTCTCCGTAGTGGCGGTGTCGTCCAACTCGCCGGCGTCGTCGTCCGCGTCGGCGCCCGTCTCGGCTGAGCTGTCCTCCGAGTCCTCGAGCTCCAGGCCGAAGTCATCGGCGGGAAGCACCGCGCCGTCCGGCGACCGCTCCGGCACGAACTCCCCGTACGGGGTGACCGACTTAATGTCGCTAGCCCGCACGGCGATCGACGTCGCCCGCTCCGCCAAGTCCGCCTCCGCCCCAGCCCTCCGGGCGCGCAGCTGGTCCAAGCGGATGGTCGGGTACCAAGACAGCACGACCCCGAGCGCCATGTCCGCGCCGGCTCGAGCCGCGGAGGCCCTCCACGCGTTGAGCCATCCCGCGCCAGCCTCCAGCCAACGCGCCAGCCGGCTCACGCTGCTCGGCGCCACCGCACCCGGCCAGAGGGCGGCCACCATCGACAAACCGGCTTTGAAAAGCCGGTTCATCCGGCGCTCCACCGCCTCCAAGCGAGCCTTGGCAGCCACGGTGATCTCCGCCACCGACCAGGCGGCGTACTCCTCGACGGCGGCCCTCGCCGCCATCTGCTCCTGCCGGTGGGCGTTCACCGCTGCCTCGGCCGACCCTTGTGTCTCGGGGAAGAACCCTGGAAGAGAAGGGGAAGAAGATTGACCAAGACGCCAAAGGGCGGAAAACAGAAAGAAGCAAAAGACACAGGCGAAAACGCTTACGCGTGAGGAGCTCGTCGATGTAGAGCGCATCCTGCAGCGCCTCCCGCTCCCTCGCGGCCAGCGCGTTGGCGCTGCGGTCGCGGTCCGTCTTGAGCTGGGCGACCTCCTCGGCGGCCTTCTTCGCCGCCTCCTCCTGCCGCGCCGCCGCTTGACGGCGCTCCCCGGCGAGCCGGACCAGCTCGGCCTTATGGGCGGCGGCGGCCTCGTCCCTCTCCCGGACTGCCCGGGCCGCCTCCTCCCGCAGTCGGTCTCGCTCCGCGGCCACCTGGTCACGGAGCTGGCCTGCTTCCGCCAGCCGGAGCCGGAGCCCCTCCATCTCCGCCGGGTCAACGGCGGCGGCTGCGCATCCGGATCCGGATTCAGGTAAGAAGCCGGACGAGAAAGCAAAACAAGAAGCAAAAAAGATCCGACCCAGCTGCTGCGCAACCGGCCCGGATCTCGGGGGCTACACCTAGTGGGAGCGCTGGCGCGCCCCCACTGGAAGAACGCAAGAGAGAAGCTCGATAAAATACCTCTATCCTGGCGAAGCTCCCCCTCCTTGGCCGCCAGCTGATCCCTGGCCGCGCGGTACCGGCCCAGGAGGCGGTTGTACGCCGCCACCCGCTGGTCGTAGATGAACTGCAAAGAAGAAAAAGTCAGCACACGGACGCCTGAGAAGGCTCGACCCGCCTGCTGCGCAGCCGACCCGGGCCTCGGGGGCTACACCCAGTGGGTGCACTGACGCGCCCCCACTGGAAAGCGACCAAGCCGGTCAAGAACAGCAAAGAGGAAACGGAAAGCGAGGAAGCATGAAGGGCAGGAGAGCTCACCGCGAAGTTCTACTCCAGCTGTTGCAGCAGGCCGCTCTCCGCCTGGGCGAAGCTCTGCCACTGGCTGTGGTGGTTGGCGATCTCCAGCCGCAGAGCGTCCACCGCCGCGTCCAGCTCGCTCCGAGGGGCGCCGCTTGTCGCCTCGCCGGAGCTCGCCGCCCAGGCCCGCTGCGGCTGAGCCGTCGACCCGGCGCTGGTCCCGCTGCCGGCTGGCCTTAGCTCGAGGTTGCGCCCCGCGACACGCGGCTCCGCCGTCACCAGGGCGCGAGAGCTCCGTGGCGCGGTCTCCGTCCTTGGCGGCGGCGTGCCTCCTCCGCCTGGCGCGGTCTCCGGCTCGCAGTCCCCTCCGCCTCCGGCCCCATCGGCCAGGTCGACAGCCGGCGGCACCTCCTGGTCGGCCGTCGGGTCGGCCTCCGGCTCGTGGTCGCCGGATTCGTCACGACCGGCTGCTTCCTCGGCGGCCGCATGGGCATCCGCCTCCGCCCGGCGGGCCGGGTCGTGCACCGCTTTGGAGCGGTGCTCCGCAACCGGCGACGACGGTGGCGACGACGCCGTCCACTCCGGCTACGCGGCTTCCTCCGCGAACCGCCGCCGTCTCGCCATGACCTCGGCCACGGCGACGCTCCACGCCTTGGTCGACGCCTCGGCCATCTCCTTCTCGGCCTCGGCCCGGGCCCTCCAGGCGTCCCGTTGGGCGTCCTCCAAGGCGGAGCTGGCTTGGCGGGCCGCGAGCACCTCTTCGGTGGTCTCCGCCGCCTCGTGCTCCACCGCGCCGCTCCGGCCCTGCCACCGGTTGGCCTCCTCCGCGGCTGCCGCTGCCGCGGCCGCCTCCGCCAGCTCGAGCGCGTTCCTGGGCGGCGTGCGAGAGAGATGAAGAAGAAGAAAAGAAAAGAGAGAACAACAATAACAGCGGCAAATAAGGCAACAATTCAACCGCAAGAGAAACTTACCCTATGACCACGGGAACCGCTCGCGTCGGACCCGCCGGCGGCGCCATCCGGCGCGCCTTCTTGGCGGAACTCTTCAGAGCGCCCGTCTGCGCTGCAGCGGGGCGCTTCGCAGCCGGCCGCGCCTCGACCGGCTGCTTCCCGTGCGGCCGGCTTGGGCCCGCCGGCTCCCCGGTCGCCCTCCTCTGCCGCCCCCTGGGGGCGGCCCCGTCGCCCGCCTCCGGGCCCTGAGGAGCTGCATCGCCCGTCCCGTCCTCATCACCTTCGTCGTCATCCGGCCACTCGCGCAAAACATCCGGGATCAGAGACTTACCGGCTTGAGCGGAGCCGCCGGCTTCCACGCCCGCGGGGCGCTCCTCGCCGCCTTCGGCTCCCGCGTTGCCGGCCTCCTCGTCCTCCGGGTCCGATTCGTCCCGGTCCGGCTGCAGAACCATGGGACTCGGACCATCATGCACCAGCTGGCTCAGGAAGCACTGCAGCCGGCCCAGGGCGTCAGGGCGCATGAGAAGGGCAGACGCGGCGAAGAACAAAGACCAGAGACTTACCGCTGGCGCCGGGGCATCCCGGCTGTACGGCTCCTTGCCGAACCGCCACTCCTTCACCTTGACCCTGGCGGCAGACACGTCGTTGACGCGCACGGCGATCTCCTCCGCCGTTAGCTCCTTCGTCGACAACCTATTAACTTAGTGCCCAGTGCCAGTTGCTGTTTTCTGCCCTGTTTTTGTTTTACAGAAAATCAATACCAAACGAAGTCCAAATGCCACGAAACTTTTTGGAGATTTTTTTCTGGACAAGATAAACACTAGAAGCTTCGGGAGAAGACCAGGCGCCATAGGAGGTGGCCATGAGCCACCAGGGCTCGCCTGGGGGGGGCAGGCGCGCCCTGGTGCCTCGTGGATCCACCTCAGCTCCGTTTGACCTAATTCCACCACTATAAAATCAGGGAAAATCAGAAACCCTCAGGGGAGTCCACGAAATAATTTTTCCGCCACCGCAAGTTTCTGTTCCAGAGAGATCCCATCTGGAGGCCTTCTCCGGTACTCCGCCGGAGGGGGAATCGATCACGGAGGGGCTCTAGATCAACCTTGTTGCCCTTCCGATGATATGTGAGTAGTTTACCACAGACCTTCGGGTCCATAGTTAGTAGCTAGATGGCTTCTTCTCTCTTTTTGATTTTCAATACAATGTTCTCCTCGATGTTCTTGCAGTTCTATCCGATGTAATCACTTTTTGCGGTGTGTTTGTTGGGATCCGATGAATTGTGAGTTTATGATCAGATTATCCATGAATACTATTTGAGTCCTTGCTGCACTCTTTTATGCATGATTATTATAGCTTCGTATTTCTTCTCCGATCTATTGATTTGGTTTGGCCAACTAGATTGATTTATCTTGCCATGGGAAGAGGTGCTTTGTAATGGGTTTGATCTTGCGGTGCTCAATCCTAGTGACAGAAAGGGACATGACACGTATGTATCATTGCTATTAAGGGTAAAAAGATGGGGTTTATTCATGGTGAGTTTATCTTGTCTACATCATGTCATCGTTCTTAAGGCGTTACTCCATTCTTTATGGACTTAATACACTAGATACATGCTGGATAGCGGTCGATGTGTGGAGTAATAGTAGTAGATGCAGGCAGGAGTCGGTCTACTTGTCTCGGATGTGATGCCTATATACATGATCATTGCCTTGGATATCGTTATGATTATTTGCTTTTCTATCAATTACCCAACAGTAATTTGTCTACCCACCGTATGCTATTTTCTCGAGAGAAGCCTCTAGTGAAAACTATGGCCCCCGGGTCTATCTAAATCATATTACTAAAACCCTAAAAATATTGCTGCCATTTTCTTTTATTTATTTTATTTTGTATTTTTGTTTCAATCTATATATCTATCATATACAATTTAATCTTGCAATTGACCGCTGAGGGATTGACAACCCCTCGTTTGCGTTGGGTGCAAGGATTTGTTGTTTGTGTGCAGGTGCTGCTAACGAGGTGTTGCGTGATTCTCCTACTGGTTCGATAACCTTGGTTTCATAACTGAGGGAAATACTTATCTCTACTGTGCTGCATCATCCCTTCCTCTTCGGGGAAAATACCAACGCAAGCTACAAGTAGCAGGAAGAATTTCTGGCGCCGTTGCCGGGGAGACATCATCAACATCTATCAAGTACCTTTGCATAAACTCTCATCTCCTTGCATTTATTTTATTTGCCATTTGCCTCTCGTTTTCATCTCCCCCACTTCTAAAACGTTTTTACAAAAATACAAAAATATTTTCCGTTTGCCTATTTCTTGTTTGCTTTTTGCATGCTTTATCATTATGTCTAGTTCTTCGCTCATTACTATTACCCCTGAAAATGAAGTACTTAATTTTAAACAAAGGGGACGAGAGAATTTAAAAGATGCTTGGTATAGGATTTGTGATGCTCATAATAGATCAACTCGTAAGCAATCCTCTACCATCCTTCTTCGCAATTTTTATGTGGGCATTACTACTTGGTATAGATTTGTGCTTGATACTATTACTGGAGGGAATTTCTTGATGTGTCCCCCTACGGATGCTTTTAATGCTATGGGAAATTTAGTGGGATCACCACCTATTACTATTAATGAAACAACTTTGACCTTGGAACATGCTATGCAAAGGTTAGATGCTATTGAAAATAAAATGCCCACCGTCGAGCATATTGAAAATCTAGATAAAAAGATTCATAACCATGTTACTCAAGTTGGATCAAAAGTAGGGATTGCTCTTAAGATGCTAAAAGAGAAAGAACCAACAATTAATGAAAGGGTGGAACAAAGTCCCGCTAGGATCGATAAGTTGGAGGAAATTATTAATAAATTAGGTGCCTCTTTTTCTTTCGATAAACTATTGAAAAACCTACTCTTAGCAAGAATTGCAAGTTTATGTATGTCCCTAAAACCAATGGTGCTACTTCTAGTAAGGGAAATGAGGATCTTAAAACGATTAGCGTGCACCCCGATTTCGTCGGTATAATTAAGGAACCTATTCACAAAGGTGAAATTCTTGATTTTGTGCCTAGAAATGTTATGGTGAGAAACACCTATGTTAAATCTATTAGAAAAAATGGATGTGTGATTGAGGAATTGGAAACCAAAGATGACAATACTTGAAACTATGCATTATGCCTAGCTAGGGGCATAAAACAATAGCGCTTGTTGGGAGGCAACCCAATGAATAAAATATATTTTTTCTATTATTGTGTGTTTTCACAATTATGCTACTGGTATGATTGTGTTTTTGTGTTTTTAATTAGTGTTTGTGCCAAGTAAAGCCTTTAGGATGATTTGGAAGATAATATAATTGATGCTGTTTGGAAAATAGAAAGTTTTCCGTCCAGTGCCCGAATTTTGTTTCTGTACTGGAGCGTCAGAAAAATCTGAAATTTTTACACAGTATTGGTATATGAATTTCCCACGTTGTCCTAAGTTTTCAGAATTTTTTGAGTTACAGAAGTATGGCTTTTAAACAGATTGCAACAGACTGTTCTGTTTTTGACAGATTCTGTTTTTGATGCACTACTTGCTTTGTTTTGATGAATCTATGGATTGTATCGGGGGGTATAAGCCATGGTGAAGTTATAGTACAGTAGGTATAATGCAAAATAAAATATGAATGGGTTTGCAACAGTACTTAAAGTAGTGATTTATTTTGTTATACTAACGGATCTCACGAAGGTTTTGTTGAGTTTTGTGTGATTGAAGCTTTCAAGTTTTGGGTGAGATCACGATGGATGAAGGAATAAGGAGTAGTAAGAGCCTAAGATTGGGGATGCCCGAGGCACCCCAAGGTAATATTCTAGGAAGACTCAACCGTCTAAGCTTGGGGATGCCCCGGAAGGCATCCCCTCTTTCTTCTACCAACCATCGGTAATTTTACTTGGAGCTATATTTTTATTCGTCACATGATATGTGTTTTGCTTGGAGCGTCTTGTATAATATGAGTCTTTGCTTTGTTTTCTTTTTAGTTTGTCACAATTATCCTTACTGAACACACCTATTTTGAGAGAGCCACACGTTTATCATCATTTGTTAGAATACTCTATGTGCTTCACTTAAATTTTTTGAGCTAGGCAATTGCTCTAGTGCTTCACTTAAATCTTTTTGAGCACGGTGGTGGCTATATTTTGAAGAAATAAACTCTCATGCTTCACTTATATTATTTTTAGAGTTGATTAAAATTTTGAAGAAATAAACTCTCATGCTTCACTTATATTATTTTGAGAGTTGATTGAAATTTTGAAGAAATGAATTCTCATGCTTCACTTATATTATTTTGAGAATTGATAAGATTGAAATTTTGAAGAAATATTTGCACTCTCATGCTTCACTTAAATATTTTTGAGAGTTGATAATAGTAATGGTAATTTGCACGAGATATGAATTTAGTCCCAAAGTGATGAATATTCAAGAGGGATATAACAAAAACTTTCATATAGATCATTGGATATGATAAGTGTGATTCCTTGCAATAGTTTTGCGATATGGAAATGATAATATGTGAGTCATGTTAGTGAGTAATTGTGATTTAGTAAGAATATTCGTGTTAAGGTTTGTGATTCCCTATGCATGCACATTAAGTCAATAGTTATGCAAAGAAATTATATCCTACTTATGGTGCATTATTCGGTGTTAGTTATGTTCAATGCATGTTTATGACCGTTTTCGCTTTTTGGTTGGTTGCTTCTCAATCTATTTGCTAGCCTTCATTTGTACTAAGCGGAAATACTGCTTGTGCATCCAAAATCTTTAAACCCAAGTTGTGCCAAATGAGTCCACTATACCTACCTATATGTGGTATTTCAATGCCGTTCTAAGTAAATTTGCGTGTGCCAACTCTAATTTTCAAAATAATTTTCCATTTTGTGTGCCCGTACCGCTCATGAAGCGGCAGGGGGTGGCCATTATTTTCCATGCTAGGTGTGTTATTCTCACGATGAGTGTTTATTCACTTGTCATTGCACAAGAGAATGGTTGGTAATAGGGATGCCCAGTCCCACAATGAAATCAAAAATTAATAACAACAAAATTCCTTAGAAAGTGTTGGTATGGAGGGCACCCGTGGATATGGCTAGCCATGGATTGTGAAAGAAATGGTGGAAAGGAAATAAACTTTACTTTCTGTTTGGGAACCGCCTATGATGTGTCTAGCATGGAAAATAATGGGAATTCTCGGTCGTTTTCGTTGATAGGAAAAGCATGCCTCTCAAAATATTTTTATCTCTTTAATTTCAGCCTTGAGCTCTGCCACATTTGACAAATCTCTGCTTCCCTCTGCGAAGGGCCTTTCTATTTACTTTTATGCAATTTTTATTTTTACTTGAGTCTCCATCTCCTCTTATAAAGCACCAACTAGAGAGCACTATTGGCATACTTGTGCATTGGATCTAGCTAATATTTGAGTGTGTTTCATGAATGGATCAATGATTGAGCATAATGGGCTAGGGATAACTTTCTTTAGCGTTGATATTTTGAAAGACATGGTTGCTTGTTAGCATGCTTGAGTATTTATATCTTCATGTCAAATTATATACTATTGTTTTGAATCATTCAAGTCCAATGTCCATGCTATAAAATAAAAGAATATGTGATGAATATGATAGGCAGCATTCCACATCAAAAATTCTGTTTTTATCATTTACCTACTCGAGGACGAGCAGGAATTAAGCTTGGGGATGCTGATACGTCTCCAACGTATCTATAATTTTTGATTGTTCCATGCTGTTATATTATCAATCTTGAATGTTTTTATATGCATTTAAGACAATTATATATCATTTTTGGAGACTAACCTATTAACTTAGTGCCCAGTGCCAGTTGCTGTTTTCTGCCCTGTTTTTGTTTTACAGAAAATCAATACCAAACGAAGTCCAAATGCCACGAAACTTTTTGGAGATTTTTTTCTGGACAAGATAAATACTAGAAGCTTCGGGAGAAGACCAGATGCCAGAGGAGGTGGCCACGAGCCACCAGGGCATGCCTGGGGGAGCAGGCGCGCCCTGGTGCCTCGTGGGCCCACCTCAGCTCCGTTTGACCTAATTCCACCACTATAAATTCAGGAAAAATCCGAAACCCTCAGGGGAGTCCACGAAATACTTTTCCTGCCGCCGCAAGTTTCTATTCCAGAGAGATCCCATCTGGAGGCCTTCTCCGGTACTCCGCCGGAGGGGGAATCGATCACGGAGGGGCTCTACATCAACCTTGCTGCCCTTCCGATGATGCGTGAGTAGTTTACCACAGACCTTCGGGTCCATAGTTAGTAGCTAGATAGCTTCTTCTCTCTTTTTGATCTTCAATACAATGTTCTCCTCGATGTTCTTGGAGTTCTATCCGATGTAATCACTTTTTGTGGTGTGTTTGTTGGGATCCGATGAATTGTGAGTTTATGATCAGATTATCCATGAATATTATTTGAGTCTTTGCTGCAGTCTTTTATGCATGATTATTATAGCTTCGTATTTCTTCTCCGATCTATTGATTTGGTTTGGCCAACTAGATTGATTTATCTTGCCATGGGAAGAGGTGCTTTGTAATGGGTTCGATCTTGCGGTGCTCAATCCCAGTGACAGAAAGGGACATGACACGTATGTATCGTTGCTATTAAGGGTAAAAAGATGGGGTTTATTCATGCGTGAGTTTATCTTGTCTACATCACGTCATCGTTCTTAAGGCGTTACTCCGTTCTTTATGGACTTAATACACTAGATGCATGCTGGATAGCGGTCGATGTGTGGAGTAATAGTAGTAGATGCAGGCAGGAGTCAGTCTACTTGTCTCGGACGTGATGCCTATATACATGATCATTGCCTTGGATATCATCATGATTATTTGCTTTTCTATCAATTGCCCAACAGTAATTTGTCTACCCACCGTATGCTATTTTCTCGAGAGAAGCCTCTAGTGAAAACTATGGCCCCCGGGTCTATCTAAATCATATTACTAAAACCCTAAAAATATTGCTGCCATTTTATTTTATTTATTTTATTTTGTATTTTTTTTTCTATCTATCTATCTATTATATACAATTTAATCTTGCAATTGACCGCTGAGGGATTGACAACCCCTCGTTTGCGTTGGGTGCAAGGATTTGTTGTTTGTGTGCAGGTGCTGCTAACGAGGTGTTGCGTGATTCTCCTACTGGTTCGATAACCTTGGTTTGATAACTGAGGGAAATACTTATCTCTACTGTGCTGCATCATCCCTTCCTCTTCGGGGAAAATACCAACGCAAGCTACAAGTAGCAGCATTAACAGTGTTCAAGAAAGGTCTACCAAATATAATGGGACAAAAATCATCTTGTGGAGAACCGAGGACTAGAAAATCAGTAGGGTATTTTATTTTTCCACACAAGACTTCAACATCTCTAACGATCCCAAGCGGTGTAATGGTATCTCTGTTTGCAAGCTTAATAGTGACATCAATGTCCTCTATTTCAATAGGTGCAATATCATTCATAATTTCTTGATATAAGGTAAACGGAATAGTACGAACACTAGCACCCAAATCACATAAGCCATGATAACAATGATCTCCTATTTTAACAGAGACAACAGGCATGCCTACTACAGGTCTGTTTTTATCTTTAGGATCTGGTTTAGCGATTCTAGCTGCTTCATCATAGAAGTAAATAAGATGCCCATCTATATTATCAACCAAGAGATCTTTAACCATAGCAACATTATGTTCAACTTTAATTTGTTCAGAGGGTCTAGGTGTTCTAATATTACTTTTGTTAACCACAGTTGAAACTTTAGTATGTTCCTTAATCCTAACAGGAAAAGGTGGTTTCTCAATATAAGTAGTAGGCACAACTGGATCAACATGGTAAACAATTGTTTCTTCTTTAACACTAACGGGTTCCTCAATCTTTTCTTTAATAGGGGGATGATATTTGAACCACTTCTCCTTAGGGAGATCAACATAAGTAGCAAATGATTCACAAAAGGAAGCTACTATCTCAGAGTCAAGTCCATATTTAGTGCTAAACTTATGAAAAGCATCGGTATCCATAAAATATTTAACACAATCGAACTCAAGTATTATACCTGACTCATTACCTTTGTTGAGTTCCCAATATTCAGAGTTGCATTTAATTCTTTCCAGAAGATCCCATCTGAATTCAATAGTTTTCTTCATAAAGGAGCCAGTCGAAGAAGAATCGAGCATGGTTTGATCATCATGAGAAAGCCAAGCATAAAAAATTTGTAAGATAATTTCTCTTGAGAGCTCATGATTGGGGCATGTGTACATCATGTACTTAAGCCTCCCCCAAGCTTGAGCGATGTTTTCTCCTTCACGAGGCCAAAGATTATATATATAATTCCGATCACGATGAACCAAATGCATAGGATAACATTTCTGGTGGAATTCCAGTTTCAATCGGTTCCAGTCCCATGTATCAGTATCATCACATAGCCTATACCATGTCAATGCCTTTCCCTCCAAAGATAAAGGGAATACTTTCTTCTTAACTCCATCTCTGGATAAACCTGCAAACTTAAACAATCCACAAATTTCATCAACATAGATCAAGTGCATATCAGGATGTATTGTTCCATCTCCTGCATAAGGATTAGCTAGCAGTTTCTTTATCATACCCGAAGGAATCTCATAACAAATATTTTCATTAGGTTCAGTAGGTTGAGGAGCAACTATTTGTGCTTCCGGTCGAGGTGAAGATACCCCGAACAAGCCCCTCAAAGGATTACTTTCCATAGTGACAAGTGACAGTAAATTTCAGCACGTAATATAAATGTTTCCTTACCAAATTCCACTCACCAAAGGCGCTTCACTCCCCGGCAACGGCGCTAGAAAATAGTCTTGATGACCCACAAGTATAGGGGATCAATTGTAGTCCTTTCGATAAGTAAGAGTGTCGAACCCAACGAGGAGCAGAAGGAAATGACAAGCGGTTTTCAGCAAGGTATTTTCTGCAAGCACTGAAATTATCGGTAGCAAGTAGTTTGATAGGAAGATAATTTGTAACAAGTGACAAGTAGCAATAGTAACTAAGGTGCAACAAGGTAGCCCAATCCTTTTTGTAGCAAAGGACAGGCTGGAAAGATCTCTTATAATAAGAAAAGCGTTCTCGAGGACACATGGGAATTTCATCTAGTCACTTTCATCATGTTGGTTTGATTCGCGTTCGCTACTTTGATAATTTGATATGTGGGTGGACCGGTGCTTGGGTGCTGCTCTTACTTGAACAAGCCTCCCACTTATGATTACCCTCTCTCGCAAGCATCCGCAACTACGAAAGAAGAATTAAGATAACTCTAACCATAGCATTAAACATATGGATCCAAATCAGCCCCTTACGGAATAGCGCATAAACTAGGGTTTAAGCTTCTGTCACTCTAGCAACCCATCATCTAATTACTACTCCACAATGCATTCCCTTAGGCCCAAAGATGGTGAAGTGTCATGTAGTCGACGTTCACATGACACCACTAAGAGACTCGACAACATACATATCATCAAAATATCGAACGAATATCAAGTTCACATTATTACTTATGACAAGACTTCTCCCATGTCCTCAAGAACAAAAGTAACTACTCACAAATCATATTCATGTCCAAGATTAGAGGGGTATTAAATAGCATATTGGATCTGAACATATAATCTTCCACCAAATAAACCAACTAGCATCAACTACAAGATGTAATCAACGCTACTAGCAACCCACTGGTACCAATCTGAGGTTTTGAGACAAAGATTGAATACAAGAGATGAACTAGGGTTTGAGATGAGATGATGTTGTTGAATATGTTGATGAAGATTGGTCCTCCCACGATGAGAGGATCGTTGGTGATGTCGATGGCTTCGATTTTCCCATCCCGGAGGGAAGTATCCCCGGCGGAATCGCTCCGCCGGAGAGCAAAAGTGCTCCTGCCCAAGTTCCGCCTCAAGACGGTGGCGCTCCGTCCCAAAAGTCTTCTCCTTATTTTTTCTAGGGCGAATGGGCTTATATACCAGAAAATGGGCACCGAAGGTTGGCCAGGGGCCCCACGAGCCACCAGGGCGCGCCTGGGGGGGCGGCGCGCCCTGGTGCCTCGTGGGCACCTGGGTGGCCCCCTCTGGTACTTCTTTCTTCCAATACTTTTTATTTATTCCAAAATAAATCTCCGTGAAATTTCAGCTCATTTGGAGATGTGCAGAATGGGTATCTCTGACATAGCTTTTTCAGGTCCAGAATTCCGGCTGCCGGCAATCTCCCTCCTTATGTGAATCTTGCATATTAAGAGAGAAAAGGCATTAGAATTGCTACACAAAGTGTTATATTGATTAAAAACACTATAAATAACAATAGGAAAATGTGGCACCCCGGCTCAGAGAGACCGGAACACCCCGTATTCCAGCCCAGAGATCAAGTCTTCTAGAATACGGCACTGCTTGGCATAGAACAAATCAGCCCTTTATTGCAAATAACACGGGTACAAGGGTCCGATATTACAAAGGTTACAGGGGCACGGTGACACTTCGCCTGCTAAGGTAGTTCTATGCTAGCAGCGAAACATCTCGAAACGGAATAAATTCTAGCAGCGAAACAACGGCGACGGTGATGAACTCCACTCCGCAGGGACTCTGGCTGGGACGCATCCTAGAGCGCAACCTCGGGATCCTCGACAAACAAGCAATCACGGCATGACCTGCAATCTGGCATGACACGCCAGGTGAGTACTTTGAATGTAATCGCAAGCTCACAGCAACCAAAGTAATCAAGACATACAACAGCATGGCATTTAGAGGTTAATTATCCATGATGAACATGATACTACTAGAACAACATGAACATGGCAACAACATGAGCATGGCATGTACATATAATTCATGATATGAACAAGATGATACTAGCACTAGCATGCACGGGGATCGACATTTAAGGTCTCATGGACCAACTTACTCCGCTCGGAGGTTATTTCGTAACCACAAACTTACCATCGTGATCATCACTCGATCACCTCAGGATCAACCAAGCTCGGTATCAACTATACCATCGTGATCATCACATGACCACACGGAGCTTGATCTCTACCTGTGATCATCGCATGACCACATAAAGATCAACCAACTTCTTTTCTCATCGAACCAGGGTTGTTTATTATTCAGATTATTATTTCTATTGACCCACAGTGTGACCTACTACGAACTGTGTCCATGACCGAGGACGCGGCTATCGATAGATTATACACTCTGCAGAGGTTAGTACACTGTACCCACACTACGGAACTCATGGCCTCGTGCTCCCATTCGGGTGGACCAACGACGTTCCGACAAAACCAGTCTATTGCATGACACTCTCCCGGCCACTCCGACAAACTCCCCTTTGGGCTATGTCCTGGGTGACCCCGATGCCAACTCGTGACATCCGCCACCTATGTGGCCGCCACCGTCATGGCCAAACCAAAATTGTCCCAAACGGGGACCTGAGCTCAATACCAAAACCGGGTACACAAGGCTTATGGCCACCTACCTGATCAGTGTAGCGCGCGCACATAACCTTCCCTAGTAGGAGGCACCGGCGAGAGGCATGACAATAGACCGCATTAGGGCCTCCCCATCCAGGCAAGTGTGGTTGCACTGGTGAGCTCGATTCGGTGGCACCATGACTCAGCCAACAGATTTGTTCAAGTTCGATTAGTGTCAGGTTTAACTTGAATGGTGATGAGCTGAGTCATAACAACATACTGAAATAACAATGCATATGAGCATGATATCAGTGTAACCATGGGTGGGCAACATAACCATTTAACAACATAGCATCAAAATGATAACTCATTTATTCTACGGGATGCAAATGAGCATGACATAATGACAATCATGAATATAACAAGTATTTTCATAATAAACCCTAACTATTCAAATGAGCATATCGTTATCACTAGCATCGAAAAATAAATCCGAGAACTAACATGATAATAATAATACTAGCAAATAACCATTTAACTTACTAGGTGCAAATGAGCAAGGCATAAGAACGAGCATGGATTCACAAGCATATAATATTCACAAAATAATTAAATGAGCAAACATTTATTTAAATATTCAAGTGAAAACCATGGCTACTGCAATGCCATCATGCAAGTGGCTGTTGTGGCTTGCCTGGGGATGAAGGATTCACCGGGGAGAAGTGCGGAGACACTCGCGGAAAAATCACCGGAAAAGTTTCCTTCTCGGCGGAGCTGTTTTAGGGGCAAGGGTAAAATGGTCATTTTCACAGTGTGACAACCTCATGAAAATGATACCATCGGAACGGGCTCGACGAACTGAGATCGTGGGCTTTGGAATCACCTGAATCGGAGTTACGGTTGCCGAGTTACGGCCGTTCGTTCGTTAGGCAGAAAAAGAATAAAAATCTGCCCACTTCTGCCCTTAACGGACGAACGTCCACTAATTAACAGTTTCGGCGTCGGCGGCTGAAACAGAAAGCGCATTTTCAGAGAATACGCTTTCGCTGCGGGAAAACGTATTCTGATCTAAAGCCGCGCGAAAGTACGCCTTCACAAAGCGAAAACGTATTTTCACGAAAGGCGCCTCCACTTAAGTCAGCTAGGCCCGGCCTTGGAGCCACTTACAGGCGGGGCCCGCATTGACTCTTCCTCTCTCTCCTGTCCTCTTCTTCTTCCCCGCGATGGGCAAAGGGCAGAGGTGAGGCCGGCCGCCCCGACGGCGAGCCCCGGCGACTCTGGCCACCGTTGCCGGCGTTCCAGGTGCCGGCGAGCTCAGGAAGGAGAGGCGCGTTGGGGAGGCCACACCACGGGGTCCCATTCCACCGGAGGAGAGCGGGGCTTCATCCGCGGCGGGCGGCTGTAACGGCGGCGAAGGGCAGCACCGCACGGCCGTGAAGAAGAGGGGCTGGGGCTTTGGAATCGATCGGGGTGGCTAGGAGAGGACCCAGGTGAGGTCAGGAGGGAGAGAGGAGCATGGCATTGCGCCAATTTGAGAGGGGCAGAGTGGCGGCCATGGCGGCAGTGGCGGGCGGGGAGGGGCTCCGGTGCTCGTTTGACTGGTCGGGGAGGGCTAGAGGAGAGTGGGGGAGAGGTTGGTGAGGTCGGGGGTGCTCGGGGTGGGCTTATATAGCCGCGGCGCCGATGCCTTCGCTGGATGCCGCCACGGCACTCGGGGGGATGCACTGACGCGTCCGCGTACGCGTGCGCATGCGGACTGGCTCGGACGGCAATGGGAGAGGGGTAGTGGGGCGCCAGAGGAGGGCAGACGCGGGCGGTGCGGTGTCCGGTCGGCCACTCGGCCACTGTGCTCACGCGGGCAAGGTCGCTGTGGCGCGAGGAGGGCGAAGGAGGAGGGGGCCAGGGCTCCGAGGACGGCAAGTGGCTGCGGCAGAGTGGCTAGACATGCTTGGACGCGCGGGAACGACGAGAAGAGGAGTGCCCGAAGAAAAACGCCATGCAGAGCGCGACAATGGCTTCCCAGACGCGTGGTCACCGCGTGCACAGGCACACGCGGTGCGCTCTAGCCAGTAAAACCATGTCTGGCGTGAGGTTCATGCATCCTGCGACCCTCCTGATGTGATGGATCAACAAAAGGAGCTGTGGGTTGATGGGATTCATCAGAGAAAGTTTACTGTTACCAACTTAGGCATGAAATAGTGATCATATTAGAGTGGATAAGAATTAACCAGGATGTCACAGAGGCTTAGGGTAGGAAGGACTAAGATCCTGTGGATTTTGAAAAGATTTGGACTAATATTTAATATAGTTGCTTCACAACCACATATTTTGGTCCAGAAACTAGATCAGGAAGTAGCACTCACATGGTTGCTTGTGTTGAGCTGAAAATTGGTGGAGTATGATAATTTGGGCATATGAAGGTATCATAAAAATTTCATACCAATTGGATGAATAAAAATGGTACTTCCTTCACAATGCTCCACACTGGATAGAAACTTGGGGGAATTTTACAGAGAAAATGGCTTGGCAAAATGATGTGAATTTTTTTATGCTCAAATTATATAGGGACATTTAGGTCCTGGATTAATTTCAGAATTTTTGAAGCAATATAAAATATAGTTGCTTCACAAACTGAAATTGTGACCAGAAACCAAGATTTGAAGTTGTGCTCACATAGATTGTTGGATGGATATGAAATTTGGTGGAGAGCAATGATTTGACCACATGAATGATCTACCAAAATTTCACCTCATTTGGATAAGCCTAGCTAGTACTTCCTTCACAAAGCTTCTCTCTAGACAGAAACATTGGAAATTTTCTGAGGAAGATTTACTAGGCAAATGAAGTTGAATTTTGGCATGTGGCAATGATTTGGATATGAGAGAGTGCCCAAAAATTTTGAGGGCAATCAAGAAAATATAAATGGCACTTCCTTCACAAAGTGCCATTCTGGACAGAATGGAAAATGAATATTCCAGAATTATTTTTGAACTAGGCAAGGATGGGTTTTCGCATATTGGTGGGAGATATGATCCAAAGAATTTATGAGAATTTTTTGGGAATTTTTGGAATGGCAGAAATATAGGTTGCTTCACAACCTAGGGCAAACAGGGTTATCCCTTTAATAGAAAAAGGAATATTTCCAAGAAATAAATATTGCGGTTAGGCTAGGATGGAAATGACATGGCCTTGGGATAGATTTGAGAATGACAAGCCACTTGGAAGTGGCAGGAGAGAAGATCTTCCCAGGTTTCAAGACCACATAGCCACGGAAAAAGAACTCCAAATAAAAATTCGAAGAAATCCAAAAGAAAAAGAAAGGGCCAAAAATCGGGGTGTTACAGAAAACATGATGCAAAATGAACGTATCAGCCCCCGCCCTCCAGAGTTCCTCCCTCCACGCGCACCCAGCCCAGCACCAGCACCGGCCATCTTACGAACGACAGCGGCGAAGGTCGACCTTCCCTCATGTCTTGACAAAAAATCAACAGAGAAACTAAAATTATTTGGCTTCACTAGGCGATCAGCAGCACCGGCAGGAAAGCAATCTTCAGCAGAGAAACTACCACTCTCGAATTTGTCTCTCCTCACCCAGACCAAGGTGGAAGGGGGAGGACGACGGGGGCGACGACGAACCCTAGCAGCCCCAGGATCGGATCCACGTTTGGTAGGATGAGTAGGTTGGGGTAAAGGCTTATCATCAAACTCCACAGAGGCTGACGATAGGGGCCTACATGCCCCTCACCGTGCCTACTGTTCACCGGGGCCCTCGGATACCTAGTCCCACCCACGTCGTTGACCAAGCGCCTCGGCGGCAGAGCAGCGAACGGCGGCGGTGAAGGCGATCGCCGGCGGACAGACAGAACTGGATTAATCATCTGGACAGTCGTCGAGGCGGCCTCCATTAGCGCGGCGCTCTTCTGAAAGGTCTCCATCTTCTCCGTTGGATCCGCGATGTTGAGGTCGCCTCCTCCTCGGCCCATGACAGAATCAGGGCAGGGGAGATGGGCTGCCCCATCGCGAAAATGCGGGCGCGCTCCAGCTCCGTGGTATTCGCCATTGCTCGCAGCGCCAGATTCATCTTCGCCATTGCCAGCGCGTGCGCCGCCTGCTCTGCAGCCCTCGCGGCTCGATCTGCCGCACGTTCCCGACGCGCCACCTCCGCCAGCAGACGACGAATCTCCTGATCCGCCGCTGCTCCGCCATCCGCATCCATCTGAAGATCTCAGGATCTCCACCGCGGATTCGGACTCTGCCCCGTAGTGTCGCGGCGGGGAATCCCGGATAGCAACCGCCAATCCCGAGCCCAGGCACGGCGAGGGGATTCTGCGGAGCGGGAATCGAGACCACTTAGGGGAAGGCTCGTCGGCGTTGAGCCGCAGTAGAGGGTCAGCGCGGGGGGCGACCGCAGAGGGGAGAGCGGGGTCGAGCTTGGTCATTCCCAATGTTGTTCCATCGACATATACATAGATCGATTGATAGGGAAAACGTCGTGTCATCCAGCTAATGCAACCCTTTTCTTCTTACCTACAGAGTCACCTTCAAGAATAATCTGCAGTTTCATTTTCAAACTTCTTTAACCACGTAATCTAATTACAGAAACTCGTTCTGAAGCACCTACAAATAATCTACAGTTATATTTTTAATTTCTTTATTTATCCACACAATGTGATTCATTTTTTAGCTTCTTCAACCACAGAATCACCTTCTATTTGTAATCATACAGCTGAAATTATGTATCATGCAGTTCATGATATAGCAACGGGAGTCACTAGAGCCAGGCAAATGGTTCACCAGTGCTCCTTCTATATATCAGAGACTTAATATGTGTATTGAGTGCCCCAGAACAACAAACCACGTCGAGTTTAACCAATCTCATTGACAGCATTACCTCTTTGCACGACAGGCTCTCAAGAACCCAGCCAACTAGCTTACAGCACCCACCATCATCAGTATCACTCCCTCTGTACGCTAATACTCCCTCCGTCCCATGATATAAGAGCGTTTTTGACACTAGCGCTCAATCGATGCCAAACTTTGAGCATTCACCAGCCAAGTTCTTTCCGCAGTTAGCGGTAGCTTCAGCGGCACCTGACGGGGACAAACAATAACCTCTTGTAAGTTACAAAAAAAAAGATAGCATGGTCATAGCACACACTACACAGATGGGGACAACCAAAGGATCGGCTTACTCGCTCACGGTGAAGGGGCACCTAAGACGGTGATCGCCTTACCGAAGCGCTCCGAGGTAAGCTGTGCCCATCTGCAGACCTCCGGGACAGCACGCTCCACGCCATGATCATGGATGGGAAACATACCGGCCGCGACCCTTGGCTGTATTTCCATGTGCTCAAGGACACAGGCATTCTGCAAGATACAGCACCCCTGCTTGACCTGAGCAATGTAGCACCGAAGGCCGCTCATGTAGACCGTCCTGAGATGATCATGGTGACGCATGTGGGAGCCTTCCTCCTCCACCTCATCGCTCCCACCGCCGTCTAGGTTCCATTTCAAAGTTTGCGATCAGTCGGTCCAAATATTCCAAGTACCCGTCAATTCAGATATTTTGACCTGGTGTCAAATTAACTGCAAGAAATACAAGTATAGATGTATTGGTGAGACTGATTGCAATTGACAAAATAAGAGATGGATGGGGTAAGGGAGTTAGATGGTGAAAACACCCGTATAGAGGTCAGGTGGATGTGGAATTTGATTAGTCGCATTTAACTCACAGGATTTGCACTACCTGCCCAGGCTGCAATGAGGGTTCTCAGGATGTGATCTAGATCTGTTCTACTGCCAAACCCAGCAAGCAAAAGATTGAATAATGAACCGACAAGTTGAGCCTGAACCGTTCAAGTTCCCATTTCAGCTGGCAGAAAATCCTACAGTTTGTGGAACAATAAGTTCCTACTATAGGTAGATCAAGCTCATAAACGAGAACACATTGCCGCAATCAGACAACACACAAACAAATCATAGAAAAACTAATAGGCTCGAACTAGAGCAAATCTTGGGTGTCTATTTTGCTAGACCAGAAAGAAAGAGTCAACGACATGAATCCTTGCAAGATATGCGGCCATTCCTCAGGAAATTCATCAAAATATAGAAAACAATAGGCTCGAACTAGAGCAAATCGTGGGTGTCATCTCGGAGGCTGTTTTCGTCTTCCGTATACACAATCATATGCTTCATGTGCAGAACCAAATCCGCATTCTTGAAAATAGGAGCCGGGGCGAGCGCCGCTTCGCCATCACGGCCAATTGCTACGCCGCAGGCCCGCGCGACACCGTGGAGAGGTACCGTCCATTCCACGCCCTCGAGGTGAAGGGCAAGGCGTGCTGTGCTGACTATGGGGTCGCAGCCGCTGACGCCGGCTGACCACTGCTAGAGAAGATAACCTTCAAGCGCATGGTCGTCGTTTTTTTTAGACCATCCAGGACTAGCCGTTGGAGGCATATTTTTATAGAAGAAATCTCTAAGTACCGCGCGCCAGCCAAGTCTCGAACGTGCGTGGGCTAACTGCACTCCTTGAGGGCCTAGCCAATAGGGTGGCACCCTCTTCTGAAGAACATGATGGTCACTGACGAGTGCCTAAAGGTGACCTCTTCACGACGTGCGTGCGTGCGAGTTGCGAGGGACGCGATATAAAGAGGAGGCGAGTGGGAGGGGAATGTGATTCCGACGGCATGGGCGGTGTACGCGCCCGTGATCTCCACTCCTTTCTCCGGTTCCATTCGACGTACGGCGGCAATACTTTCTCACTCTCTCATCTCCTCCACTCCTTTCAGCAGCCATATGCGTGCGTTCAGGCATCAAAAGCTGAAAGCTAGTCACAACTAGATTTGGTTCTGGTTTCAGACCTTGGGGAAAAGGACGAGAGATAAACTGAAAAGAGGAGGAAGAAAGAGTCGCATTGGGTGGTGGGTGTGTGGGGATGGATGTAGCTTCAACACCATGCAAAAAGAGGGTCTAGTTCAGAGACCCCCACGCAGGCAGAAGCACTGACATTTTGTGTTTCAGTCAGTGCGAATCCAGATGGACCGAAGCAAATTTAAAGGGAGATTAGACAACAGAAACTTGTGAAAATAGTACTACTATGAGAATTTTCATGGGATGATGGCAGCACTGTACGGATGTAAGTACAAGCAAGATACCAGCATGGTCCATACTCGTGCGGCACTGGCACCACACTTTTATCATTGGATAAATAAATCTCTGAGGGCAGTACAATAGACATTCAGACAGATATACACAACAGGCGGTAAAAGATGATTCTTGAAATCACGTACTATCAGGATTAGGTGTGCTGCTAATACAAGTAACCAACAGATTCAGATATTTTGCCCTGGTGTCAAATTGACTGCAAGAATAGATGTACGGGTGGGATTGCAACTGAAAATCAAAGGGAGATGAATGAGGGGAGGGAGTTAGATGGTGGCAAAAACACCCATATAGAGGTCAGATGGATGTGGAATTTAATTAGTCACATTTAACTCACAGGCTTTCTTACCCGCCCAGGCTGCAGTGAGGGTTCCCATGATGTGATTTACATCTGTACTACTTCCAAACCCAGCAGCAAAAGGTTGAATGAACCGACAAGCTGAGCCTGAACAGTTCAAGTTCCTATTTCAGTTGGCAAAAAATACTGCAGTTCTTGGAACAATAAGTTCCTACCATAGATCAATCAAGCTCATAAGCAACCACTGGTGCAATCAGAGAATACACACACAAATCCTAGAGAAACTATCGGAGAAGGAGGCTGACTACTAGATCAACTATATGGGGAATCTACAACAGCAACAAGGAAGTATCAGAAGGACACTGCCTATTAAGAGTGATTACTGGAACGCGGCCATACCTGCAGATTCGCAGAGGCGTGCCTCTCAAGAATGCCGGCGGCATACCAAGGGCCAACGCTGCCATTTGCTCCACTAATGCCATGGAGGCATCGGAGGCTCGGGGCAGGGGCAGTGCTGCTAGACATGGAGTAAGTGGCACAGCAGAAGCAGCTCCACATTTGCCGGTGATGGCAGTGAAGCCTTGACGGGTTGATGTCGTGTTGTAATGTTGATCTGTTGGATATGAGAGATGGGTGCAAAATGGCGAGGTATTAAAGGAGGCAAATGGCCCTGTTGTGCTTCTGAATCAAACACCTGTGCATAAGAGCTGTCCAGAAATGAATGTTGAGTATTTTTTTATGACATGGCTGGATGAGAGGTTTGCAGAAGTAGTTAGTGGGAGACAGCCTTTCAGTAATAATAGATGATTAGAAACAGAACATGCTGTCCAACTAAAATGGCAGTCTACAACACAATATGACGCAAAAACAACCAGGCTCTCCACATACACTTCTGGATCCTCCATCAATTGTTTTTGAAATTGTAGTAATCATGCTCATCCTGGAGTTATCTCTCTAAGAATTTTTGATATCCAACCTCGCTTGTCATTTAGGCCAGCAAAATGGACCATGAAATCTCCATCTGAATAAACCCCTGCACAATCAACATGCAATGAGCAACTATGTGCAGATCATAATGGCAATGTATGAAGTGACAATGCGAATTTGGTGAGAATTTGGAAAACAATCATGATTCAAGCACCAAAAAAACATGCAGCATGGATAGTTTTCTAAAAAGAATCCAAGAGAGGTATTTAATTCATCAAACAGAGCTTTAAAATTCAATTTCAAATTTATTTGTGTTATGATAAATAAAAAGGAGAAAACTGTTGTTAGTGGTGACTTTTGTCGAACAGATGTTTGATTAACTAATGTCCACCTTCTAAATTCATCCAAGCCTAATTTTTCATATTTTCATGAAATGGATACTTGCACCAGATATGTGCCATACATAACAGGCAAAACTTCTTCTGAACAAAGGGAGTCTTTACTTGTGTGAATGGCTTATTTCAGTTAAGAACTAATATTTGATTATAAATTAGTGAAGCAGTGGCCAACAGGAATAAGGTGACCAAGAACAACCCAGTGTCTGGTTGGTTATAAACAACTGACATGTTACATATGATAGTTTTCTGAATTGGCAGAGAACAGTACATGTCATCTTTCTTGGTCATGAGTAACAGACTCCTGATTTAATTCAGATTCTGTTTCTTTAGAGTGGGAACAATCATGTATTCAGAAACATTACACTTCAACCACATATATCATGTGCTTAATTCTAAATACCAGTGCACCGTTTAGCTTAGTATGGACTGATATTCAATCACAAAAGGCACATTTAGCACTTCAATTTGCACCTGCTATGTTAACTTTTGGCAAACCCAAGAAGTAATATGAGCATAGTAGATAATGCAATAAATCTGAAGAACTCTTAGGAGATCCAGTCTTCATTACCAATCGAGTGCTTCTTTCACTTTCGAATGTAAATAACTGCAGCATCTATGGAATGAATAGTGAATAAGCATATCAGGAAACCTTTCCATGTAGTGGACGGATGGAAGATCAGGCGGTGAACTGATTTCCATGTAGCAACCCAAGGGTATGAGTTGAAGAGGCACTGCATTTTTGCTATACGGACGTGTGCTTGTGTTTCTTCAGGTGACAAGTGACTCACGATATGCTTCAGTGCTGCATTATCACCACTTTTTGTGGAACCAAATTGTACAAATGATGTATGGTTCCACCATGTATCCAAAAGTCTCTCACTCCATTTCGACCTCCTTATGAAGAACAGTCCTACATGAGGAGCATAGTTAATATTTGATGGATGAGACGTCCATATCTTATTTTGTGCTTGAACCTCCTGTCTATAAGATTGTGAAGTACAGTAACGAAATAACAAGAAAAGCAAAATGAATTATTATGGATGTATCTTTCCAAGTGTGCTTCCCTAGGACAGTAGTAGGTACAATGTGAATCTCGGTGCGTATTCTCTATCTCGGTTTGCTCTAGCCCATAGGTATGGATCAGCCTCATTGTACAAATATGCCATACAAAACTATCATATGCATATTCTGAAGATACAGCAGTAGGTGAGCAGACATTCGTGTTAATGAGCGTGAATCACAAAAATTGCCATTGCTTTGGCTATCAAATGATTTGGACAAACATAAAGTAAAAAATGAACAATGTGCAAGTTTCGCCTACCGGCATTAACCCCATTGATATCCTCTGTCAGAACGAGATCAGGCGATGCATCAAAATCATTATGCCCAATCACCGAGAACAAAATCTCCTCCTTCAACACAAGTAATCAGGAGAAACAAAATTATATTAACTCATATTAACAAAATCTCCTCCTTCAACACTAGTAATCAGGAGAAACACAAGTAATCATTATGTCTCTTAGAATGTTTCTAGTCCCACTGGTGGGTAGGAGTGCACTAGATGAGAGACTAGTACGAGGAAATTACTCATATTAACATATCTTAGGCCGTACAGAGTAAGAGTAATTTATGCCTAATTTTTCGTAATTTACTCCCATGTCCCAGAGTAATATATAAGAAACTGAATGGTTCCCCTAGTTCTGGCATGCATGCTTCCACTTCCACAATACTAGCATAGCTTTATACATTCCTGGAGTATGCTCAGTGGTTAAATTTCACTACATTCATGATTTCCATCCTTGATAACCGATATACTCCCTCTGTTCCTAAATATAAGTCTTTGTAGAGATTCCACTATGGACTACATACGGAGCAAAATGAGTGAATCTACACTCTAAAATGCATCTATATAAATCCGTATGTGGTCCATAGTGGAATCTCTACAAAGACTTATATTTAGGAACGGAGGGAGTAGTAACAGAATGTCAATGAAACTTTTTACCTTAATAATGTTGAGAAAGCCTTTCCAAAGCGCATTTTGGATACTAGAATGGAAGGAATATGTTTCACCATGGAAAAGCTTTACAGCTGGCTATCTGCACATGTTTGCATAACAATTATAATAATTACTTTATTATAGAATCTACTCCCTCTGTTGAACTAAAACCACGACAAGAATTATGGAACGGAGGGAGCACATGATAAAAACAGAGGTAAGAAATGGCCGTGAGAACTTACAGTTTGGTGGTCAGAAATAGTCAGGGGTCAATTGAGTTACTCAACAGTATAACAGTTTCTCCACATGACAAAATCTGACCAAACCTATGTACTGCATAACAAATCAGAATGGCCCTTATTTTTCTGCCCATTAATTTCTTTTTTAAGACAATAGGAATTCATCTCGTTCTTGGGCCATCGAATGAACTGAATGTATCACAGCAGGTCGTTGAAGAAACTATGTACAGCATGATTGCACAAAGATGAGATTTAAATATATGAAATGCTGTCTGCTGCTAAGTTTTCGTTTCTATCTACAGCCATACTCATGTCAAGTCAGAGGAACATAACCTTCCAGTTTTAAATGGGTAAAAATGTTCTTCAATGCTGCATAAATATCTTCTGAATGAACATGTGAAACATCTGCCGCCAAAAACTCATGACATTTTCCATCCACCTCAATAGAACTACAGCCAGGGTTCTTCTTTACCCCTTTATCTCTCATCAACATCCTCAGCATCTTTACTTGATCCCATTTACTTTTACTTGCATATATTTGGCACATAAGTACATAGATTCCACTGTCCGATGGATTGAGTTTTACTAGCTTATCTGCAGCACATTCACCAATCTCTACATTGCCATGCACTCTGCATGCATTCAAAAGAGCACCCCAACCGGCCTCACCAGCTTCCATTGGCATACCCTTTGCAACTTCAAGTGCCTCTTCAAGAAGTCCACTTTTACCCAAAAGATCGATCATGCATGCATAGTGTTCTGCTTTGGGTTCAATCTGATAGCCCATTTTCATTTCTTTAAAATACCGACGCCCTTCTGAAACCAACCCACTATGACTGCATGAAGAAAGTAGCCCAAGGAATGTGATCTCATCAGGCACAATACCTGTTCCTTTCAACTGCTCAAAGAGATGAAGGACTTCTTCAGACTGGCCGTGCACAGCATGGGCCATGACCATTGAATTCCAACTCACTACATTTCTCTCTCCCATTTCAGCAAATAATCTTGATGCTGCATCCAAATCTCCACATTTCGCATACATATCAATGAATGAATTACCTAAATTCACGGTAAGTACAGTCTTACCACTGACAATGTAGTTATCATATATCCACCTACCAAGATCCAGACAACCCAACTGAGCACACGCCGGAAGCACACTCACAAGGGTAGCATTAATCGGCTCAACACTTTCTTCAATCATCTTTTTAAACAACCTCACTGCTTCCTCAGGCTGGTTTGCCTGTGAGTAAGCAGCGATCATGCAACTCCAAGAAACTGCATTCCTCCTAGGCATATCCTCAAACAGTTGAGCTGCACTCTCCAAGTGACCGCACTTGGCATAAACGTTAACCATGGTCGTCCAGGAGTACACGTCCTTGACAGCCATGCCGTCGAAAACCTCCCTGGCAGAGGGCACGCACCCGAATTTCCCAAACATGTCGATCAGTGTGTTCGCCAAGCTAACACTTCGACCTACACCACCCTCTGCAACATACCGATGCACCCTCCTTCCTAGCGCTAGCAATCCCATCTGCCCGATCGCCGATAGCGCCGCAACCAGCGTCACCTCATTCGGCTGCTGGCCCCCCGCCGCCACCATCCTGCAGAACACGCGCCACGCATCGTCAGCCAGCCCCCTCCGCGCGTACCCGTCCACCATAGTCGTCCAGGAAACGACGTCCCTCTCGGACATTTCATCAAACACCCTCTGCGCATGCGCCAACGACCCGTGGTCCGCGTAGAAGTGGACCAGCGCGTTCCCGACGAGCACACTCTGGCCAACGAACCCCCACTTGAGGGCGACGCAGTGGAAGCCCTCCCCGCCGGACGAAGGCCCGTGCTCGGAGGACGCGGCGGCGGCCTTGAGCGCGAAGACGAGCGTGCGCGCGTCGGCGGGGAGGGCGTCGCGGACGACGCGGCGGAAGAGCGCGAGGGCGCGGCGCGGGAGGCGGGCGCGGAGGAAGGCGCGCATCATGGTGGCGAGCATGTAGGCGTTGGGGCCGGGGGCGGGGGCGCGGGCGAGGATCGCGGCGGCGTGGTCGACGCGGGGCGGCGTGGACAGGGCGCAGAAGGCAAGGAGGCGGGACGCGGGGAATCGGCCCGCGGCGAGGCCGGAGACGGTGAGGAGCGCGTGCAGCTGGAGGAAGCGGGGGAAGGAGGCGCAGGACTCGAGGAGGGCGAGCAGCGGGTGGGTCACCACCAGGTTGCGGTTGGTGTTCCACGCCGGCCGGGGCGGCGGCGGCGCCCCTGTGCCCGGGGAAGGCAGAGGAGGCCGCGCAAGCGAGACGTGATGGCGCATCACAGCTTCGCGGGAGCCCGAGATTTCTATGGGTTCGCCGGCGGGGGCAGAAGAGGCCGCCGCCGGAGCTACCTCGGCAGGGCGGTGGGTGAGGTTGAGCAGGGGAGGGGAGGAGGCGCCATTTTGGGGAGCGGTACAACGGCGGGAGTCGCCGCGACCTCCTTGCGAGGGGAGACGGTTATGGGCTTCAATTCCAATTCTAGCTCAGCTGGAAATGGGCTTGTGTGCTTGAGTGCTTCAATTCAGCTGGAATTCCAATTTACCCTAAAAAAATAAAAGCTGGAATTCCACTTGATTCTCAAAAAAAAAAACTGCAATTCCAATTCGTCTTCAATTCTAGCTCAGTTCTTTTTTTTCAGCTAGAAATGGGCTTCAATTCCAATCTAGCTCCAAACAGCATTCTCCCCTCCTTGTATTTTAAGTGATTACCAACTCTTTTTTTGCGAAGTGATTACCAACTTGCTGCTATGCCCAAAAGAAATCACTTCTTGTTGCTGCAGTAGCTCTTAAATAATCACGGTACATGCTGTTTTTCTCAACAGCAACAAAAAACATGATATTGTAGTCGTATTTGGTTTGTGTAACAGATTATATAACACACTGGCCTTGTCTCAGCATTACCTTCAGGATGAAAAAGGAAAAATCATTGTGTAACAGGAGCGGAGCACAGCGTCACACCATTGCGCGAGCCCTGGATAGGCACCACCATCACCAAAAAGCAAAACAGATGACACATACAGGATACAGCTTGCAAGCAATGCTGGAAGGAAGCTTTTGCTTAGAACCAGCTGCTCAGGAATTTATCGCTGCAAGTGTTTAGACACAGCACATAGCCACAGATACAAACATCGGTCGGGAGCAAATGCTGAAAGATGCATGTGCTTACTAGAACCGTTTACTGAGGAATTAGCACTGGCACGGTCCTGCAATTTGGTGCCTGACACTACAGTTTCAGGGCACTTCAGCACTGATAATGCATCATGGCAGCAAATCATCAACAGGAAACAAAATTCGGCACATCATAGTTCTTATACCCCCGAGTTACAAAAACACATGTATCTTGGGAGTTACTCCGGTAAAAAAATTATTCATTATGATTGTGGTCTCCTCTCGAAGGCCACAATTAGCTTCTGCAGCTCTTCAGCACTGATAAACTGCTGATTGCTGGTCTACACACTATGGAGAAGCATTTTAGAACACTGCTTCTCCACCAAATCCGTGGCACGTATCATTTTGCCCCCGGCTTTTGGTTATCGTTACCCGCGTCTTTTCCGGATACGGCGGCCGTCGCTGCGGCTGTCATGGCTGCAGCCGCCGCGCCAACCTTCACGCCGCCTGCAGCTTTCATCGCCCCGGCGATCTTTGCGAATGCAGCTACCCCGCCTACTAGGGCAGCACGCAGGGCTACCATTGGCCTGATCTCCATGGTATGTTCCTGGAGCAGTTGATGCAGAAATAAGCATTTTCAGCACAGTTAAACGCGGCCAGCTTGAACTTGTAATAGAACATTTTGAGGAAGAAAGATGTGACTGTATTTTTCAATCTTTTTACACAGGTAAAAGAACAGAAATGATCGTATAGTCTACATGGTGTACACTTTCAGTTACAATGCCATTTCTCTGTATAGCATTTATGGTTTTAGCATAGAAAAGGTACACATGGCCTCTTAAAACACCTACAGATCCTTTGAATGGCTAAATGAACTCACAACATAACCAGAGATGCAGAGCTAACCAAACCACTGCCTAAACAGAATTATCTCATTTTTAGCCTAAAGATTATGTCTGAGCCTCATGTGGACTTGTGGTGTATACTCCAGTGGGATAAACAGTTATGTCAAACGCACCAAACACCCACTTAGATTGACTACAACTCTGCTACCACAACATCATGCAGATAAAACTTAACAAAAATACATTCTCGACAGGATAGTGCCACAACTTCTAAATACATCATTCTCACAGGTGCATCGAATCATTCAGATACCAATCTCAGTAGAACTGGCCCGTCTAACTAGCCATGGGTGGATCTGGATGCTACGCCGGCCGTGCACCGGCGCACCCAGAAATTGTGGGGGTCAAGTGGGGTTCGACCAATCACTGGATGAGGACAAGCACATACCTCGAAACCCAAAGACTGCGGCAGGGGCGGAGACGGCGGGAACGCGATGTGACGATGAGGGCAACCGGGAGCGGCGATGGGCGCGAGTACGAGGGGGGTGGGAGGGGGGGGGGGGGGGGGGGGTGAAGGGTCGGCGGTGGCTGGCGCTAAGGCACGGTGGGGCGGCGGCTGTAGGGGAGGCGGCGGCTGTAGGGGAGGCGGCGGCAGATCAGAGGAGATCTTTGGGCCGGCCGGGTCGGGAGGTCAGCAGGAAAGGTGCGGGGAGAAGACGATGCTTGTGTGTGGATGGGGAGTTGATCTTTGCCGGATCTTCAGAAGGGCTCGTTGGCATATGCTTCCGCATGTAAAAATAAATTTATAATTATTTTTAAAACGGGAAAAAGGTTTATATGTATATGTTGTTTTAATGGGTATATGTGAGATTTCATAAAATGAAAAAAAAAATGTTGTGCCTTTTGCTAAAAATTAAGTTTAGTGATGTTCTTTTTAGAGCATTGAAATTTGTATTTCTTTGCTCCGGATGCACATTTGACTCTTTTTGCAAGAAAACTTAGAGAACATGCGCGGATACAATCTGAATGTTTTATCCCATTAGCTTCTCGGTATAAAATGGGAATGCATGTGTGCTTGTTGTGGATGGGTGCTTGAGTTGTCCTAGTCATTTGTTCCATGTGTGGCCTGCTTTGAGATCCGGAGAAGTAAAAATGTGACCAGTCTTTCATACATTTATGCGGTAAGAAAAATTGAGTCTCTGACAAGACACGGCCTAAAGTGTTCTATAAAGACTTCAATGTTGTGTTTGTTTTCGAGAAAATCTTAGTTTGTAAAATAGCATCGTCAAAATAAATAGTATACATGTGTACTCCTCCTCCAGTCCCCGCATGTCATGGCACGCTCTATGGCAACATCGTGTCAAGCTACACTAACTCGAGGTCACGTGAATTTGACTTCATATGGCAAGTCATGTGTTGTCAAAGCTTTAGGAACTGTTTCAGCGTCCAATACCATGCCTTCCATTTTTGTAGCTGTTGTTGGTGGTCAATTGTCTCCACAATTAATGCATTCACCTAATTTATTAATCGGTTCCAAGTATGTTCCCTATGTTCTTGTCATTTTGAGTTGTCCACCTATACATCATTTTGTAATGCGGCTGTTTATGATTTCTACTGCTACGAGTACATCATGTTGCTGTGATATATTTTTCAAAAAAATAAATTTTGTTATGATATAGAATGTGATATTACCTTTTTGTCAAGATGGACACTGCTACTTGCTTGAAACATAGCGAAACAAAACAATGATCACATTCATCCTTTGTCAACATAACTTATAAAAACCATCTTCAAACATTTGGGGCACGTAGCGACTTCAAGGCCCAAACCAACAATCAAACACTCATCCCTCGGGCATAGTGGATCGCACAAATCAACCTAATTTACATAAGATGTGATCAATATGATGGCATCTTACTTGTAGGAAGATGTACAAATTTGAGGGAAGTTGCTCCATTTGTGGCATCATACAAAGTTTACAATATCTTAGGTGAACTGAAGCCATCATTACAACACAAATTGCAAATTTAGATACATTATAATTGAGCACTTTCCCTGCCCTCTCAGGCCATTAGCCTTCCTGACCGCCCGATCGTCAGTTTCAGTAGTTTTGGTCGTCCGATTAGCTCGAAATCCCGCGCCTGCTTGCTTCGATCGCCACACCTAGTGCTAACCTATTGGGCCACTGATCCCGTAACAATTTCGGAAGGCTGACATGAAATTGGGCCTAACAGGCTTTAGTCCAACCGGGGGAAAATATAGCACGGGAAGGCGAGGCGATGGTTCAGGCACGACAACCTCCTCATTTACCCCTTCCTCTTCTTAAACCTCCATGCCCACGATCTCCAGATCAGGGTTGTGTCTGCTGCCACCACTTCTCCGCCGCATCGAATCGCCAGACCCTGCAATCCCCTCTTGGCCTGGGAGATGAATCTCCTCCTCCTGGCCCTCACCCCCGTTCTTGTGGGTAGAGACGCCGCCTCGTCCTTCCCTCCCCGGTCCCTGTCCAACCATGTTCGCGCCGCCTCCTATCCGCCTAGCTGCTGTCGTCCATCCTCTTCTCTCCTCCTTCTGTCCTGGTGGCCTGATGTGGCACAATTGCTTGATGAATAATGAATCAAACTCCACCCCATGATCTCCTGGAGAGAAACGCAGGAAACTGAGGTACTGCTATGCTGCATGACATTCCTTCTCCCCAACGGATCTCCTCCTGCGTCATGTCACGACGGTTGTTGTGCAGGTATTGACTTCAATTTCTATATTTTAGATATCACAACAGGGTAAATTTTCACCATGGAGATGACTAAGCATGGTTTATCTCTGTTCTGCAATATTCTTCAGTGCATAATTGTGCAGGTATTGACTTCAATTTCTATATTTTAGATATCACAACAGGGTAAATTTTCATCATGGAGATGACTAAGCATGGTTTCTCTCTGTTGTGCACTATTCTTCACTGCATAATACTGCACCTGACAAGCAGAATTGAGGGGACTAGAATGCTGCAAGAACCTTTTCTACACCGGCTAACACACATCAGCAAGGATCCACTCTCTCGGTATTACATATCCATTGCCCCGGCCATATCAAATCTTGCAAGGTAGGTTATATCGATGAATACTATTAAAAACATTTCTTCATACATTAC
Source organism: Elymus sibiricus (assembly GCA_039707655.1). NCBI lineage: Eukaryota > Viridiplantae > Streptophyta > Magnoliopsida > Poales > Poaceae > Elymus > Elymus sibiricus. The sequence continues at coordinate 89,486,741 of CM077676.1, forward strand.
GAACAATGTGATTTATTTCTAGTTGCATAACATATCTTTGTGGTCTAAACTCTGGAATATGCTTGCAACAATCGAATCGAAGGAATACTTACTGATGTTGACAGCATTTCCGTAAACTGCAGTCTTTTTTTATCATTACTACCACCAATGTTTTTCAGATGTACGTTTTAATTATTTTTCTCGTTCTCCCATTTACAATGCAAAGAAGTTACAGATTTCTATCGTCCAGAAGTAAATCCTTCACTGATTATTATATATTGCTTTTTGGCTTTAGAAAAAGTAAAGCATAATAATATATAAATACTTCTCAATATTTGTGACCAAATAGAAATGTAAACATTAGAATTGATAGTGTGTCAATTACCTCTTTGTACATAAAAAATTAACTTACACTGTTTAGTAGTGACCGATTGCCATACATGTGTTATTTCAGTCTATTTTTATCATTTCCATTGATTATGTTGTCTCCATGTATGCACAAAGAATTCTATCTCTCTATGAAGAAAATTTCAAAATACACGGGCGCAGCAACGCGCGCCATCAATGATCTAGTAGTTATATATTTTCTTGCAAGATCCGGTTAAAGGGTAGGACGTCAAATTTGAAACCCTAGTCAGTAAGAGCAAAGACGACTCCAACGTTGTGCATCAAAACAGACACACCCAATGCCCGCTGGCACGTAGTCATCAAATCCGGACAACGAGAGTGAGCCAGGAGTGAGCGAGGTGAACCTAGAGGAAAAAACACATGTGTTGTGAGGACATGTAGTCCAACTGACAGTAGGTCAACTGGATTGTCCGGATTCGCTCAAATCTTCCCTGGGTTTGCTTCTAGCTTAGGGGATTTTTGTGGTCCATAATGGTCCCAGGACATTTGATGTCTCTCATTGGATGGCAAAAAGTGTATGGACATTGGCAGACATTTTGATGAACAGCATTTGAGTTTTCTTTTTTAGGGCTTTGGGGATTTTTGTGGTCCAGATCGGTCCGAAGACATTTGATGTCTCTCATTAGACGGTAAAAAGTGTCCGGACATTGACGGGCATTTTGGTGAACAGTGTTGGATTTTTTTTCCCGGGCAACAGCGTTGGAGTTGCCTTAAGGCCTTGTACAATGCAGGGTGCTTAAGGGAGGTGCTTAGAGAAATAAACCAGGCTTTCTTCAAGCACCGGTGCTTATTTGTACAGGGTAGACGCTTAATTAGGCATCTCTCCTGTAAAAATAGGCACCGGTGCTTCAGAAAAATTCGATTTATTTTTCTAAGCACCTCCCTAAGCACCTAGCATTGTACAAGGCCTAAGCATAGCGGAGTGTTAGCTCTAATGTTTTGCAAATAAGTCCAGAATTCCGCACGAATTCCCGAACTCTATCTGCGGCCCGTCTTCTACCTGCAGACACACCGGGGGTGCAAAACGCAAAACGCACCCACCTCCCCCTTCTTATACCCCGAGGCTAGGGTTTTAGTGGCTCTCTCCCCGCCTCCTCGCCCGCCCAACTCCCGCTCTCCCTAGGGCTTCCCTCTCCCCCCCGCTCGGCGGCGCGGCGGCGAAGTCCAACCAGGCCCCACCGGAGCTCCGACCATGGGCGGCGAGAAGGAGAACATCGACCTCTCCGACCTCAACAGCTCCCTCCCCGCCGCCGCCGCCGGTAACCCCCGCTTCCCCTGAGTCGCCCCCTCCCCCTTCCCCCTTCCCCCTTGCCGTTCCGCCCCCCTAATCGATCCGCCCTCCGGCGTGCTTTTTCCCTGCAGCCCTCAGCGCCGAGGACCGCGTCGGCCTCGTCAATGCCCTAAAGGTACGGTTACTCGCTATTCGGCCCAGAGGCGTGCCCATATCCCGTTCGATTCCGGCGCGCTTGGTCGTTTTGCCTGTGGGCTGTGATGGTTGGTGTCGTGTTTTGGTTCCAGTTACCGCGGTTGCTCATTTGTCCGATCTGATTTGACTGCAGGACAAGCTGCAGAGCTTGGCGGGGCTACACGCGGACGTGCTCGAGTCGCTCTCGCCCAATGTCAGGACGCGCGTTGAGTTTCTGAGGGGCATTCAGGTTGAGAAGGATTCCCCCTGCCTTAAATTTTAACATTCCTGTTGCGATTGGTTTGCTGATGCTCCTGTGCGGGAGTACTTCATATGGTGAAGTGCTGATCTGGAATGAATATAGTGGTTTTATTTGTAGTAGGTGCAATTGATTTGTAAGGACTAGATTCCTTTGTTCTGTTATGCTAGCTAATTCGTTTTTAGTCCAATAGTTTTAATTTCTGTACTCCCTTTTAGGGGATCATGATTACTCATTGATTGGTTGTGTTGATCAGTTAAGTTCTGATATGGAAACGAAACTATTCGGTTCCTTGCCATTTGCTTACAAGGATGGATGTTATTCTCTGGCAGAAGAAATACGTTGCTTTGTAGATTAGGCCTACTTGTGTGTTGATGAGTGAGGCAAGAAATACGTTGCTTTGTAGATTAGGCCTACTTGTGTGTTGATGAGTGAGGCAAGGAATGTGAATGCTAAGTCATTAAGACGGAAAACACAGAATAAGCCAGGACACAAATTATGAACTGAAAATGTACTTTTGGAGTTCAATACTGAATAGAGACATTATGTCCTATTCCGCTGCCATGAGTATCTACTTTCAGGATGTTGTGTTGCCTACAGCCTAGAATTAGCTCCATGGAACTATTCATTTGACCCAAACAACATTCTGAATTTGCCATTCAAATCTCAGTGCTGAGTGAAAGAACCTAATGCAGTGTTTTGCCTCGTGGTAATAGGGACCCAAGCTTTTGTATTTTCTATTAGGCTTGCTGTGAGTTTGTTTTATGTTTGCAGGTATTTTATATGAACCTAATGCATTTTTTGTTGCTAGCATGTATAACGACATTGGTTGGACCAACTTTAGACAAGCTACATCATTTGTATTGTTCCCATTTCCTAGCGTTTTTGTGTGTGCAGTCAACCCTATTGCTTCCAGTTTGTCCTGTATCATATCAATTATCCATGGTGAATCTTTGAAAAGGTCCATTTCTATGCATATTTGTTGGATCAGAGTAGATCAATGTCTTGAGTAAATTTCCTATTTCATTGTATGATATTTGGTTGCCCCAGAGAACTAACATTTATCCGTGTAATACTTCAGAGCCAACATGATGAGATTGAGGCGAAGTTTTTTGAGGAACGGGCTGCCCTTGAAGCCAAGTACCAGAAGCTGTATGAACCATTGTATGCTAAGGTACGCTTACTCCATGTTTATAACGTTTCAGGTGAATATATGAAAAGATACAACTTCTGTCCATTTCCTTAGGTGCAAATTGTTCCCTTGTTTTGCGTTGTTTCAGAGGTATGACATTGTAAATGGAGTTGTGGAGGTTGATGGTGTTGCTAAAGAACCTACCAGTGAAAATGCTGCCGAGGGGGGAGATTCAGATGGTATGAAATCAAAGCTTGCACTTCCTCTTAGAGATCACCATTCTGATGTGCTGTTAACCACTTTTTCAGCTAAAGGAGTCCCAGATTTTTGGCTCACTGCTTTGAAAACAAATGAAGTGCTGACTGAGGAGGTAATTCATAGTGTGCTGTATTTGTAGGTGTTCTTTTAGCTCCCTTAATGCATTTCTGACTGTATACTTGCTTAATTCTAGATCCAAGAGCGTGATGAGCCTGTTTTGAAATATCTAAAGGATATCAAGTGGTCTAGAATTGATGACCCTAAGGGTTTCAAGCTTGAGTTTTTCTTTGATACAAATCCTTTCTTCAAGAACTCTGTCCTAACAAAAACCTATCGTATGGTTGATGAAGATGACCCAATTTTGGAGAAAGCAATCGGGTTGGTATTTCTTTACCTATTAGTTGTTGTTTTCATGTATAGGGTTCTCATGTTCCATTGTAAATGACTGTATGTGCATCCATTATTAGCCTCACACATCATGTGTACTGCAGGACTGAAATTGAGTGGTATCCTGGGAAAAATGTGACACAGAAGATTCTAAAGAAGAAACCCAAGAAAGGTTCAAAGAACACCAAGCCTATTACTAAAACTGAAGAGTGCGAGAGCTTCTTCAACTTTTTCAGCCCCCCGCAAGTACCTGATGATGATGAGGACATTGATGAAGAAGCCGTATGTTCAAGATTTATTGCTTAATTCACAGAGAGCACACTTGCTTTGTTCACAATTCATACTAAACTTTTTCTTTCAATCTGTGATGTAGGCTGATGAGCTTCAGGGTCAAATGGAGCATGATTATGACATTGGGTAAGTGCTGCTGTTCATCATCTGCTGCATTTTTATAATGGGAACCAGAGATCATCGCCCTTAATATAATTTCATATCTGCACATTGAGCTGTATATTTTGTCTAGCATAGCGCCCCTCTTGCTGATTTTGTGCTGCTGTTGGAATTTGACTTCTAGGTCTACCATAAGGGATAAGATCATCCCTCATGCTGTTTCTTGGTTTACTGGCGAGGCTGTGCAAGCTGAGGATTTCGATGATATGGAAGATGGTGACGAGGATGACGATGATGAGGATGATGATGATGAAGAAGATGATGAGGATGAGGACGAGGATGAAGATGAGGATGAAGACGAGGAAGAGCTAAGCAAGCCAACAAAGAAGGTAATGTTAGCTTGCAGCCATAGAAGTACCTATTTCTGCTCTCTGCAACATTACTGTGTTCAACTGGCCTTGCTAACGCATTTCTTTTGTATTTGACTGAGCAGGTGGCGGGCAAACCGAAGGTACAAACTCTACACTAATAATCTCAAACACTTGCCTGGTTCCAGTTTAGCAATGATATCATCTTACAATGCACGGTACATCGTCCACCAGGGACCTGCAAAGGGTGGTGCGCAAGGGAACGCCGAGCAACCGGAGTGCAAGCAGCAGTAGAACTTTGTGGATGCAGTTGCAGTATTTTCCACTGAACTGCCCTGGAGGAGGTTTATGTTGGTTGTGTTGTGCACGGGTGAGACGTTTTGGTGTGGATATTACCGTAGGCATGGTTTTGTATCAGGTGGCGTGGTGATTGTGCTGGTGTGGTTTGTTTGGGACGGTCATGTTAGCGTATTCTTATTATGGTCTCTAGCTATATGCAGTCGAAGGACACCCTAAGATTGTGTAATTATATTTCGAACTCTTCTAATAGAGCCTTTTAGTATTATATTTATGCCATTACCTCGTGTTTATTGTGATGCTAAGTTGACGATCTACATGGCTGGGGTGTTCTACATTATACAGAATGTTCAGTCAGAGATAAGCACTTTGATCGTGTAAGTTCATACTTTAGTCTCCAAGGAGTTTTTTTTTTTTTTGTGATGGATTTCACATTGAAGTTGATGCAGAGCACTTCCATAACTTATTTGGCCTTGCGTACCTAAACAGCAGTAGCCAATTTCACTCTTATTAACATGAAACAGAGATTAACGATAAAATTTGAGCAAATTGCCTCTTCACGGCCAAGCAACACGGCTTCTTTGTTAGCACGGCATTACTGGTGTACTGCCAGATTTACATTGCAGGCGTAAAGTAATCCAGCTATTTCGCGAGCTGCGCCGTTTGCCTCTCGTCAGCAGGTTAGTACTGTAGGAGTGTAGGACGCACTTAGAAAACCGCCTTCTCGTTAGCACTCTCAAGCGTCAAACCGTCCATTTTGGTAGCCCCTACTGCGCGGCCAGAACGGCCGCCCGAAGATGTGCGCTGAAGCAGTCAGCAACATGCCAGCATGGGCACTTCAACCTGCTCTACAGGGGCGGCGCCACCGTAGGGGCTGGTATGGTTGGCCGCCCCGGGTGGCTCAAATGTGCTCACCTAGTTTCAGAAACACACAAGCAGCAGGTTTTTTTGACAGCACACACAAGCAGCAGGTTCAGACACGAGCAGGCACTGCACACGAGCATCAGGCAACGAACAAAAGAAGAAAACGTTTCGCTTTCGATGGGCCAATACTTAACTGAAAGAAAGGCCCATTTATAGCCCAAGCGAGCTAGCTTATCCATTCCTGTTGGCTCGACCTTAGCACGCAGTCACTGAAAAATCCCCAATTCCAGCGGAGCCGTCGCGGCCGCCGTCACACAGCGCCTCGTCCTCGCGACCTTGCCGGGAACCAGACGAATGGAATGACAACAAGAAGCAGTCCCGGGTGTAGCCTGCATGGGAGGCAGCGGCGGCGCGGCATCGAGTTCGCGCAAACGGGTAGTCGCAGTTCGCAAGGGCAGCAAGCGAAATGAGCAGGTACTAATCCATTTTCTTCTGATATGGCCTTCAATTTCTGGTCAATAATGGAACTTGATGATGTCGTAAACTTGTAATGTAGGGGATCTTTAAGAAAATGAATCCAATTGCTGCTTATTTTGGAACTGCCCAAATCAGTACTGAACCAATTGTTGCGTCTAATGAAGTCTCTGATGCAAACATTATACAAGCTCATGCTCATGTTCTTGAACCTGAAGTATCTAATGAAGGATTTGATGCAAACATTTTACATGCTCCTGGTCCTGAACTTGAAGTGTCTAATAAGGGCTCTAATGCTAACACTTTGCAAGCTCCTCTTCAAGGATTTAGTCGAGCTGACATTGAAACTGATCCCGGACTCGGGAAACAAATTGGAGATTATACTACCCCAGAAATTAGAGATGCAGTGAGGAGGGAGTATTTAAAGAATGGTCCATGTCAGCCATTTGGGCATGATTTTCCTTTGGGTTGAAACTAAGGAACATTTACATTTTCCTTTGGTTTACCGGCTCATCAAACTTGCTTTGACATTGCCGGTAGCGACGGCATCGGTTGAAAGAGTTTTCTCAGTCATGAATATCATAAAAACAGATTTGAGAAATAAGATAGCTGATGATTGGTTGAATGATATGATGATATGCTATGTTGAGCGAGATATATTTGTAGGAATTGATGACAAGAAGATTATAGTACATTTTCATGGCTCGAGGGACCGTAGAGGCCATCTACCACAACCTCCCCGTATGATTACAACTTAGGGTAAATACTTTTCTTATCTATTGTTTCAAACTATTAGCATACTTGTGCAAGATAGATATATTGATATGCAGTTTGTGCACTGGTTGTAGGTGCCAATCAGTCTCGGATATTTTGGGCCAGAGAATGAATGATTCAAGCAGCTGGAGTCCATGTTAGTAGTCCTCGTCCACCATGTTGTATTTTGTGTTTTTTGGTGCTTACATCATCTAGTTGTTGAGAATCTAGAACTACTTTGGATCATTAGCTGGTTTTTAGAGTGCATGTAGCTTCATATTTCTTAAGTTATCTTTTATTTCCTCAGTTCGTATTCTTCATGCCTGTATGATTGTATGATTGCATGTTCTTCACTCTTATGTATCCTGTTCGCATGTACTCTATTTCTGTGATGACTTAGTTTCCTTTGCGTTTCTATTTCTTCACTCTGTTCTTCGTCAAATTCTTCAGAGTTTGACGAATTTCTAATAATCTCCCATTCACCCCCCCCCTCTAGGAGATAACATGCGCTTTCAATTGGTATCAGAGTAAGGTGCTCCCTTGTTTTGTGTGATTTTGGTTTAACCACCTGGAGTTTTAGTTATATCGACCGCAGGTATGATCAAGGTCTCCACTGCGTGCCCCATCTTCGATGGCACAGACTATCCCTACTGGAAGAACAAGATGCGAATGCATCTTGAGGCTATTGACAATGATCTCTGGTTCGTCGTCGAGAACGGCATCCCCACCATTTCACCGAATATCAATGCTGCTGACGTGAAGAGATTCAAGCAACTGGACTTTCAAGCGAAGAACATCATTTGTTGTCATCTCAACAAAGGACGGTATGGCAGACTGAGTGCACTGGAAACCTCGAAGCTTATCTGGGACCGACTTTCAAAAGTGAATGAGGGTGTTTCCACTCAACGTGACTCCCGAGTTGATGTTCTGCGCAATCTCTTCAATCGCTTCAAAAGACTCGACAATGAAAATGTGCAGCAAACCTTTGACCGCCTCACTGATATCTCCAATGAGCTTCAGGCTCTTGGTGCTGCTGACATCACCGATCATGAGGTGGTGAAGAAATTACTGAGGTCTCTGGATAGTTCCTTCGACACTTTGGCACTGATGATTCAAGAGCGCCCAGATTACAAGTCACTGGATCCTGCTGACATTCTTGAAAGGCTCAACACACATGAATTTCAGCAAGCAGAGAAGAGAGATATGTGTGGACCCAGCTATGGTCGCCCTCGCGCTCTGAAGGCTAAAGCGAAAGCCAAGACTATTTCTTCATCTGAAGAAGAAGAAGAGGAATATGAGAGCAGTTCTGACGGTGCTGAGGAAATTGGCAGAGAACTGGCTATGCTGGTGAAGAAGTTCTAGAAGTTTTCCAAGAAGAACAGATTTGGAAAATCTTCAAAGTATGACTCGAAGAACACTGGAGAAGCATCTGCGCGAGACTACAACAAAAGAACCTGTCACAAATGCAAGAAGCCAGGCCACTACATCGCCGACTGCCCTCTTTGGCAGAAGAAGAAGAAGAAGAGCAGGGATGATGATGAGTCTGATGGGAAGAAAAAGAAGTCATCAAAGTCTTCATCAAAGTCCTCAAAGTCTTCATCAACGTCCTCATCTCACAAGAAATCTAGTTCTAGCAAAGCTCATGCATTCCTTGGGAAGGAAATGGATTCTGAAGAAGAATCTGATGATCAGCAAGCTGAGAAATCTGAGGAGGAGTCAGACACTGGTGTGGCAAGTCTTGCACTCACTACTGAGTACATCAGCAAGTCCATCTTCAACACTGAGGATAATGGTATCTCCACCAACAATGATGACTGTGTTGATGACTACGCTCCCACCTATTGCTTCATGCCTCGAGGTGCAAAGGTAACCTCACGAGAAGCTTACTTTGAAACCTCCAGTGATGATGACTCTGAGTGTGAATCTAAACCAAGCTATAAGAAACTTGCTAAAATTGCAACTGAACAGCAACATGCCATGGAAAAGATTCAAAAACTGCTAGACAAAAGCGATGGCCTGTTGGACGAGGAAATGGATCGTAGTCAAGCCCTATCTGAGGATCTCAGAAGGCTTAAGTCTCAATATGACGAACTTGAAAGTCGTCATGTGTCCCTCTCAGCTGAACATGAGAAGCTGTCCTATGAATTTCTTCAAAGGAAGCAAGATCTCGAGAAGCTGAGAGCGTCTCATGATGACCTTCAAAAAGAAAACGATTCACTCCTCGCTCAACAGATCAGTACCGCTCAGGAAGAATTTGTTGCACCATGCTTAAAATGCCTTGAACGTGATAATGCTAATTCTCCAACTGAATGTTCAAATGCTTCTGTACTTGCAATTGCTTCAACTGCTACGGTGGCCACTAACCCCTCATCTGAGGAAGCCACCAGTGATACTGATGAGAATGCAGGGCTGAAGGAATTGTATGTCACTGGCATGTACAAAAGCCTCAAAGGGCATCAAACCCTGTGTGACGTGCTCAAAAAGCAAATTCTTCACAGGAACCCTAGGAAAGAGGGTATTGCCTTTGAGAGAAAGCTCAACGCCGATGGTTCGTACTGGAAGCCTGAGCAGTATCCCAAAACCACCTGGGTTGCTGCAAAGGGACCTCCAGTAGACCCATCTACTTTATCTGGCTATACTTGTGATTCTTCAGATGAGTCATTTGACTCCAACTATAAACTGTTCAAGAATCAGAATGGTGAGGTCTTTGCCAGATTCATTGGTACTAACTGCAGGAACGGTCCACCTGTGAAGAAAATCTGGGTTCCTAAAAGCCTTCTGGAAAATCTTCAGGTGAATGTCATCATGACACCACCAATGAAGAAGAAACTTCCCAGGGCAAATTCTTCACAGGGATCAAAGTCGTCAAATGGACGCAGACCCACTTATGGCCGCATTAATGCCTCTGTTTCGCAGGGAAACAGACAGCGGGTTGATGAATATGAGCATTATTCTTCGAACCATTATGTTCACAAATCTTCGAGGAATTTCTCTGCTTATTCATTAAATTACTATAACCCTCCTGTGAAGAGAAATGCATATTCTTTAATGCCTAAGTTCTCCATCAATGCACTTCGTCACATTGCTTCTCAGCCACCCATTCAGATGTGGGTGGTTAAGAAGAAGAACTAATCTCTTCTGTAGGGTCAGGTCTTCAGACAACTAAATGTCTGATGAATTTGCTGAAGATCTGACAAAATGCCTGTTGAGATGCAGGCTAATCATGTTGGAATGAATGCTTCATTTCACACATCCCTTATGCTGCTAGATATTATTCATTGATGAAATTGTCTGACGAAATTGAGCATTATCATATTCTTCACTTTGAAGCATATGAATTTGTAAGGCAGACTAATGCTTCTGCAGGATGATACACCTTCAGCCACTGAATGGGTCTTGGACAGTGGCTGCACGAATCATATGACTGGAGATAGGAATCTCCTCACTGATGCTCCCCTTACTCCGTCTCATCTGAAGCATATCACATACGCTGACAAAAGAAAAAGCAAGGTATTGGGTCTAGGTAAGGTTGCCATTTCAAAGGATCGACACATGGAAAAGGTGATGCTTGTCGAGTCCCTTGGATTCAACCTCATGTCTGTCTCAATGCTTTGTGATCTTGATATGATTGTCATCTTTGGCAAATATAGATGCGTTGTGATGTTGGAATCTGACAAATCCAAAGTCTTCGAAGGCTTTAGGAGAGGTGACTTGTATATTGTAGATTTCTCTACAGGTCCTCAGCCTGCAACGTGTCTAATGGCAAAAGCTTCGGAATGCTGACTATGGCATCGACGACTTGGACATGCTGGAATGAGGAATTTGAGCACTCTCGTCAAGAAGAAGCATATCATTGGCGTCAAGGGTGTCAAATTCGTCAAGGATCACCTCTGTGGCGCTTGTGAGTCTGGAAAGATGACCAGAGCCAAGCACCAGGCGAAGACAATCATGACCACTACTCGTCCTTTTGAATTGCTTCATATGGATTTGTTTGGTCCTACGAATTATGCCACACTAACCAATGCAGCATCTCTCTACGGATTTGTCATTGTTGATGACTACTCTCGCTACACCTGGGTGCACATCATTACCTACAAGACTGAAGTTCAGAATGTCTTCAGACGATTCTCCAATCGGGCCATGACGAATTGTGGTCTCAAGATCAAGCACATCAGGAGTGACAATGGCACTGAGTTCAAGAACACAGGCCTCGATGATTATCTTGATGAACTTGGTATTACTCATGAGCTCTCTGCTCCCTACACTCCTCAGTAGAATGGAGTCGTGGAGCGCAAGAACAGGACCCTCATCGAGATGGCGCGTACTATGCTTGATGAATACAAGACACCTCGTCACTTCTGCCTGAGGCAATTGACACTGCATGCCACATCATCAACCGGGTATATCTTCACAAATTCCTCAAGAAGACCTCATATGAACTCCTCACTGACAAGAAACCCAATGTGAGTTATTTCAAAGTCTTCGGTGCTAAATGCTGGATTAGAGATCCTCATCATAATTCTAAATTTGCACCGAAAGCACATGAAGGTTTTATGCTTGGTTACGGAAAGGACTCGCACACCTACAGAGTCTTCAACTCCTTCCACCACAAGGTTGTTGAAACTGTAGATGTGCGGTTCGATGAAACTAACGGCTCGCAAAGAGAGCACCTGCCTCCTGTGCTAGATGAAATGCCTCCTGAGGAATCTATCAAGCTAATTGGCACTGGTGAAATTGTGCACCGTGAAGAAATAGCTGCTGATGAAGAAGTGGTCATTCCTCGTCGTGAAGAAAATGAACATCCTGATGAAAATGATGCTGAGGATTCTGCACGGCAACAACAACAACAACAACAAGGCCCTCGTCCAGCACATCCACGAGTGGCAAATGAAGTGCAGATTGAGAAGATCCTCGACAACATCAATGCACCTGGTCCCCTCACTCGCTCAAGAGCTTCACATTTAGCTAACTTTTGTGGGAATTACGCGTTTGTCTCTATTTCAGAGCCCACCAAAGTTGATGAAGCCTTTCTGGAACCTGAATGGATTCAAGCGATGCAAGATGAATTGCGTCAATTCGAGCTCAACAATATGTGGGAGCTTGTCAAGCGTCCTGATCCACACATGCACAATATCATCGGCACTAAGTGGATCTACCGCAACAAACAAGACAAAAAATAGCCAAGTGGTGAGGAATAAGGCCCGTCTTGTAGCTCAAGGCTACACACAGGTTGAGGGTATTGATTGCGATGAAACATTTGCACCTGTTGCTAGGCTTGAAGCCATTCGAATATTGCTTGCATATGCTAACCATCATGATATCCTCTTATATCAAATGGATGTGAAAAGTGCATTCCTCAATGGTAAGCTTGAGGAGGAAGTATATGTTGCTCAACCACCAGGTTTTGAGGACCCAAAGCATCTTGACAAAGTCTTCAGACTTAACAAGGCTCTCTATGGCCTCAAGCAGGCCCCTAGGGCTTGGTATGATACACTGAAGGAATTCCTGAAGAAAAAGGGGTTCAAGCCCGGTTCACTTGACCCTACTCCTTTTACTAAATCTTATGATGGTGAACTGTTCATATGCCAAATATATGTTGATGATATTATCTTTGGTTGCACTAACAAGAAATACAGTGACGAATTTGCTCATATGATGCAAGAAGAATATCAGATGTCTATGATGGGGGAGTTGAAATTCTTCCTCGGGCTTCAAATTCGTCAACAACCCAATGGCATCTTCATATCTCAGGAGAAATACCTCAGAGACTGCCTGAAGAAATTCGGAATGCAAGATTGCAAAGGCCTCAAGATACCAATGCCAACAAATGGCCAACTCAACACTGACGAAAATGGTAAAGATTTCGATCAGAAGGTATATCGCTCCATCATTGGTTCGTTGCCTTACCTATGTGCATCTAGGCCAGATATTATGCTTAGCGTTTGCATGTGTGCCCGCTTTCAAGCGTCACCGAAGGAATCACACCACCAGGTTGTGAAACGAATTCTTCGATATTTGGCTCACACCCCAACGCTTGGATTATGGTATCCCAAGGGCTCATCACTTGATCTTGCTTGATATTCCGATTCTGATTATGCTGGTGATCGTGTGGATCGCAAGTCGACATCAGGCACATGCCATTTCCTCGGACGATCTCTTGTATGTTGGTCTTCGAAGAAGCAGAACTGCGTTTCACTTTCCACTGCCGAGGCTGAGTACATTGCTGCTGGCGCCTGCTGCTCTCAGTTACTATGGATGAAGCAAACCCTCAAGGACTATGGCGTCAACGTGAAGAAAGTGCCAATCTTCTGCGACAATGAGAGCGCCATCAAGATCTCCCACAACCCAGTGCAACACTCAAGGACGAAGCATATTGAGATTCATCATCATTTTCTTCGTGATCATGTGCTGAAGGGAGACATCGCCATCGACCACGTGAAGACTGAAGACCAGCTTGCAGATATCTTCACAAAGCCCTGGGATGAGAGAAGGTTTTGCATGTTGCGGTGTGAGCTAAACATCTTGGAATCTTCGAATGTCCTTTGAAAAGGACACACATCCTAACGCTTATGCATTCTTGATGACTTTGATGCACAACACACGAAGTAACGTTTTTCTTCAATCAATGAAGATTAACCCTCTAAGTGTGAAGAAATTAATGAAGAACTTGATTCTCAGAACCCTACGACAATTGTACGCGGTGTCTGAAATCATCATAGTTCTTATACGGTGGGTAACGCCACCACCTCTTTTTGACGCTCTTCAAATTTGAGTTTTTCGTCATTTGCAATTTGGTCAAATTCTTCACTGCTTTTAGTTCTTTACCTATATATATATATATATATATATATATATAGAGAGAGAGAGAGAGAGAGTTTTTCATGTCCTCAACAGCATCCACATATAGCTAATTCTTCAATCGTGTTTTTCGTCATCTATGTGGATGTGGTCGGACCCGCTCCCCTCTGTGCTAAGCTCAACCCACTCTGTTCACAATCTCTTCATATGCGTTCTACTTGACACTGTTCAAAGTCTTCACTGTGTCCTTGACAGCTGAAGAAATTGCGAACACTTTTTGAAAATATTCTAATCAATTTTTGGCGGTTGCCACAGTAACTTCATCCCGCGCTTCGCACGCGTGGATTGAGATGAAAATGCATGTGTGACGCGTGTCACTCAGATGCGAATCGCCAGGGGCTTATCCGAACAAAAAATTTGGGCCACTCAGTTTTTACCGCGCCTATATAAAGGCTTGACCCCGTCAACCTCAACTCCTTTCACTCTCGCGCCCCTGTCGCTCTCAAACCCTAGCGCCGCCGCTAGATCTCATCGTCGCCGGAGAGGAAGAGCTTCACTGCCTCGACTTCTTCGCCGTCGTACTCGCGCCGGCCACGGATTTCTTCACCTCCGCCGCCGCCGTAGTCGTCTTTCGTCGCCAAGTTAGGGCACGGAAGATCTGAACTGATGATTTCCTTCGCCTCATCGTCCAGTTCGTCGAGTTCATCCTTGGGGTAAATAAAATTTATTTTTACCGCCCGAGTTTGATATTTTTACTGCCACAAAATCTTCAAGTGCTGTTTTTATCATTCTTCCAATTCTTCAGCACTTCCTTCTGACCAGTCTTGAGTAATTCATCTAAGTTACACTTAACAACTAGATTCCTCAATTGTGCAATTGTTTCAATCTGTATAACTCTGGAACCTTTGTCAAGAACACTTAGTGAAATGCGTCAAGACGATAAGGGTCAATTTCTTCACCTGGTTGATTTTAAAAATTATTTGAGAACGCATGTGACTCTTCCCTATTTCCTCGCAACTATACTCTATTCACAGGTACAATGTCTGCAGACGAATCACTAGGTTCTCATCAAATTAATTCATTTGCAGCATTGCTTGAGGAAAATCTGCAAACATCTTCAGAGTCCTCAAAAGTTCAAAAACCTCAGCTGAAGAAAATGGCTGATGGGAAAAGGCTTTAGAAGGGAGGCAAGCGGAAAGAGGAACATACAACTTTTGAGATTCCTGATGATCTTTATGATGGATATTGCACTCCAGATGAGGAAACTCGTGCAAAGGAAACAAAGGAGCAGCACAAAACGCGTATGCAAAAGGTCAAGAGATACTGGACATACCAGTGGAGGGATTACAATTTCGTCACCACCAAGTACATGAAGGATTTTGCTGTGAAGCCACCGTGCAACAGGCCACCACTTGCTGAAGGCCAAACTGCTCATCCTACCAGCATCCGAAGGGGTAAAGAATTCCCCAAAGAATGGGCAAAGCAACAAGCTAAGTTGCAGAAACAGGCCAAAAAGGTCGTTGATGAATTCAACAAGGCTGCAAAGGCCTCAGCTGAAGCAGATGCTAGTGGCAGTGCCAGTGCTCTGAAGAAGGCAATGCAAAAGAAGCCTGCTACCAAGCCAAAGCCGACTGCCCCAAAGCCCTCAGTGGCCCAGCCAGCTGCTTCAAAGGCTTCAGCACCTAAGATCTCAAAATCTTCAGTGCCTCCTCCTGCTACAAGTTCTTCAATGGCAGCAGCAAAAGCTTCAACACCGGTCATGCTCGCATCTTGCCAGCGCACTGAGGGCTTTTCAACAGCCCCTATAGCTGCATCAAGTGCCTCAGCTTGTGGTCAACCATCGTCTTCACTGCCCAAGCTGAAGAAAAAGGTCACTGCTGGCCGTGGCACCAGGCCAAGTCCCAAGAGTAAGGCCGTTGTGCCTCGGGCTGACGAACACGGGCTGGCTGACGAAGATGAGCTTGCTGAGTTCCTCGGAAGAAAGCAAGAGCAAGCTGCTATTGCAAAGAATTCTTCAGTATCACTACTGCTGGACCCCAAGAAGCTTCTGGACTTCATTGATATCTGGTGCACCAAGCCAGATACGCCTCTTGACGAATTGAATCTGCCCCCTGGTCCAGGTCATGTGCTTTCTGCCTTCATTTTAAATGAGAAGCATAAAATTGCTCAAGCAAAACTGGTGAGGAAACAGCAGCTGCAAAAAGAGAAGGAGCTGCGGAAGAACATGCTCTCTATTTCCCCTCAGCAGCTCGTGTCTTTGCAATTAGAAATTCAACAGCTGTCTGAAGAATTTCAACGCCAGTCAAGTCACAGCTGTGGAGTGCGCGATAGATTCATCCAAGCCACCACCAAAGTGGTCAATGAGCACAACCAGTGTGAGGCTGCCAAGTTTGGCATGGTGCCTCCCACCAGTTCTTTAGCTCCATCGCCTACAGCTTAGTCCAGTGAGACTGCCAGGGCAACCGAGGTTGCGCCTGAAGAATATGACAGGGCAACTGAAGAAGTTGTTCCTGAAGAAATAGCCAGGGCGACTGCATCAGTCGTGCCTGAAGAAATTGAACCATCAAGTTCCTCAGCAGCGGCACCACCAGCAACATCACCTGTGAAGCATATCACCCTTCCTTCTGCATCAGAAGTGAAGCGGACCAAGGTTGCTGAGAAGGAAGCAAAGAAGAGAAAAGCTTCAGCCCCACCAACCAACACAGCAACTGTGAAGAAAGTGAAGACGACTCCAATGTCTTCAAATGTTCCGATTGATGCCATACCTATCTCATCAGCGCCCCCTACTCCTGCCAATGAAAATCTTCAGATTGTTCCGTATGGGGTGGAATATGAAATTCCTCAGGCTGATGCAGATGACACTGAAACCCACTCTGCTGCTACCACAGAGCAGGTGGATGAAGAAATCGAAGTTGAAGAAGATGCTTCGCTTCACCAAGCTATGTCTCGGAAGCCCTCACAGGTTCCATTGACTGAAGAACATGCCACTGCTTCATCTGGAAGTAGTGAGGAAACAGAAGAGGATGTGGATATTGATGGTGCTACAACCCCTCCGATCATTGACGAATTTTGGGAAGCCTTCCATCCAAATTCGCCTCTCACCACACCTCTGACGCAAGTGCCACAGTCTCCCGCCGTCACTGAAGAAATTCATACGGGCTCTGAGGAAAGACAACCATCACCAGTTCAAACCATTGATGAAGAAATACCAGCTGCACCAGCTGATGAAACTGCTCAAGATGAGCCCACTGTTGATGTCGTCAATGCATCCCCTCCTCGTGAAGACTCAATTCCTTCAGCAGACACCGATACTGTTCCCACTGCTACTGCTGAAGAAATTGCCAAGTCCCTTGCTGTCACAGATCCAAATGATTCCACTGGGCCCCCACGACCAGTGTTTGATGTACGCAAGAAGATGCACAACCTTCACCCTGTTCCAGTGATGCCTAAGATTGGCAGAACCCTCAGGCGGCCTCAGTTCGATAATGCCAAATTCTTCAAAGAGAAGAATTTCTTCATAGGTGAGTCCCCTTATGACTCAGCCAAGATCAAGCGCCTGCGATTCTGGACAAGGACGCAGATGAACTTCTATGCTGCACTGCTATTCGACAAGAACAAAGTATTTCCGCATCGCCATATTCCTCATGTGGATATGGAGTCTTTACCGTGCTTTCAGCCTGTTTTGACTGTTCTTCACGATGCTGGATTACTCAGCTTCTGCTCTGACGTTTGCGACTGGAATGAAGAACTCATCCTTCAGTTCTATGCCACAGTGCACTTCTCTGGCGATGCTGACGACATTGCTACATGGGCTCTGGACTGGATGAGTGAAGACACTCACTACAAAGCTCCAATTGAAGAACTTCTTCGAGCTCTCCCAGTTGAACCACCCCATGAAGAAGCAAGGAAAATATATGAAGAACCTGAACTGCCAAACCACCTGATGCAAGTGCTGATGAAGCCAATCGCTGAAGGAGAAGCTCCAAGGACAACCTTCCTAGTGAAGGATTTGCTATATGTGCCAAGGACCGTTTTTCGCATTCTGTCCAAAACCCTCAGTCCCATAAAGGGTCACAACTCCAATACTAAAGAAGTTGTGGGAATTATGAAGAATCTGCTGTTCCACATCATTCATGGTACTCCCATTAATATCCACGACTTCTTCCTAAGGACATTGGTCACAGTGGCACAGTCGCCTTTTGATCTGAAGTCATATGCTCCGTGGATCATGAGATTCGTCAGATCCCGATCTGCTATTCACTACAAGGCTGACAGTCAGAATCATTTGAGCTATTTGCCTGAAGTTGAAATTCTTCAGAGCACCATCTCCTCAGTTCCTGGCAAGGGCAAGGCTGCAGTAGATGAAGGAATTCGTCCCCTTGATGGACAATTTCGTCAACCAATCTCCAGCTCCAATGCTGATGAATCTGCTAGCCAGGATACCACTGCAAAAGCTTCAAGGCCAGCTTCTTCACTTGAAGCACCACGTGTCATGACGGACCGTGAGCTGCTCATAAGCCTTCATCAGAAAGTGGACAGAAATCACAGATGGGTTAAGTGTCAGTTTGCTGCTGTACAAGCCAACATGACTGTGACACATAACTCAGTCCGCAAAAACCGCTATTATCTTCATGAGATATTTGACAGATCATGGGCCATCCTCTCGTACCTCAAGACAGATGAAGAACTTGCTGATTTGGACTTCCAGATGAACTTTGACTGGGCAGATCCGCCAAGAAAGAAGTTCAAGAACACCAAAGTTCCTCCTCTTATGCCAAGTTCAGAGTCTTCATCGCGCAGGACTGATGAAAATGAAGCCGTTCAAGACACTGCGACTGGTCCATCTGCTTCATGCGACCCCAACAATGCTGGCGCTCCCTAGTCTTCACCGCGATGATTTTCTTCAGGGGCGTTAGTCCTCACCTTGTTTCCTTTTGGTCATTTGATGACAAAGGGGGAGAAGTGTGAGTTAGTCTTCAAGCGGGTCGATATATGGGCTGTTTTTGCTTAAGTTGCAACTCTTGGACTTTGTTGGATTTGCTCTTTGACGAGTTGTAACTTTAATAACTGTTGGTTATCTGACTCTTTTGCAATGTTTTATATGCGTGCTATGATCTTAAATATATCTGCTCATGCATGCACAATTTCGTCAGACACCAATTTTCATCATGCATTCATATTCTTCAAATATCTTATGATCATGCATGATTGGATTCCAAGATATAGGGGGAGATCTCCGCAATTTCAACCTGCCATGTGCATTTGCAATCCAAAGCAAATTCCTCATATGCACATCTTCAGGGGGAGTTCCTCAATATCTTGTAATCAATTTCTTCAAACTCTATACTTACACTTCAATTATTTTTACTCCCATTGAAAGCCTAACCAATTTGTCATCAATCACCAAAAAGGGGAAGATTGTAAGTGCATCAAGTGCCCCCTTAGTGGTTTTGGAGTATTGAAGACAAATAGGTTGAGGAACTAATGTGTTTGTGAGTATACACAGGAGACAGAGTCCCTGAAGATTTGGTTTAACACATGGAAGACGACCCCTAAAAATAGATTTCTTCAAGTGAAGAATTTGATGATGAAATTGGTACGGCCTTTGAAGAAATTGATGTGAAGACTTTGAAGCTTGAAGACTTTGGTTTTCGTAGTTTCTTTTCTTCTTATTTGAGTCATAGGAAAAACCGTACTGTTAAAGGGGGTCTAGGTGAAACATATTTCACATTTCCAAAGTGATGCTCAAACTTACTGAAACCCATACACAAGCCGCTTCGAGTGAAGCCTTTGGAAATCTCCAGTACAGCTGACGCATTTGCTAGCGACAGTGACGAAGTTCATCTGGTCGCTGACGAATTTGGTCAGGCTGAGGAGTTAGGAGTTCGCCAGTGCGAGCTGCCTATCGTGAGGAAATTGAGTGCCCTGACGAATTGAGAGTACAATTTTCAGACCGTTGTTGCGTCGCGTGCCAGCTGTCGAGTGGATCTTTATCCTGACAACGGTCGAATCAGACAAGGGCATTTATGACAATTCATGTCGGGTTGCCCCCTGGCTATAAATAGCCCCCCCCCCAACCACTTGTTGGTTAGCTGCTCCGAGAGAACTTGACACTTGTCATTTGAGAGCAACCCATCCTCTGACGACTTTGTGAGAACCCAAGTGAGGAAAAACCCAACCAGAGCCGAAGTGATTGAGCATCACTGAAGAGATTGATCTGTGTGATCTGACGCTTGTTACCTTTGAGAACTGTCATTCCTCCAGACGGTTAGGCGTCATGTTCTGAGCACCCAAGAGTAATTGTGGAGTGCCGGTGAACAAGTCTGTGAAGGTTTTGGAAGTCTACCTTGAAGACTTACCATGAGTGATTGGGCGAGGTCTAAGTGACCTTAGCTCAAGAGGAATACGGTGAGGACTAAGTGTTCTCTGAGTTGCGACTCAACCGCCTCAACCAGACGTACAGTTTATGCAGCAACTGGAACTGGTCTACCAAATTCCATTGTCTTCACCGAGACAACATGGTTTCAAATTCCTCACCCTTCCTTACTTTATTCCGCTACTGAAGAATTTGTGATCTGTCCTCTGACGAATTTGAACTGAAGTATTTGATCATGTTATCTTTTATTTTCTCAGTTCGTATTCTTCATGCTTGTATGATTGTATGATCGCATGTTCTTCATTCTTATGTATCATGTTCGCTTGTACTCTGTTTCTGTGATGACTTAGTTTCCTTTGCGTTTCTATTTCTTCACTCTGTTCTTCGTCAAATTCTTCAGAGTTTGACGAATTTCTAATAATCTGCCATTCACCCCCCCCCTCTGGGAGATAACCTGCGCTTTCACATTCTTTATGATTGTTTTATTCACAAGGATCACATATTGACCTGATATAGTGATAGTTGCCCAAGCATAAGAAAAGACGTGTTAAATTGTGTGGCATTGTCCTTACAATTCAACATATGATGCCTAGTACCACAACCCTAATTTTGCATGGTTATCCTCCTCAACACCATGGATAGCATGAAACTACGCATATCCATGATGCACTGAAGTAGCAGCTTCAACTCTACCCTAAAACTGGTTGTTCACGTGACCAAAAAGGTGAAATTGAGTTAAAATGCATTATCCCCAAATGCCACTAACGGATAGGGAGGGGAATATTGCTTACGGGAGGATGGTGTCTACCAGCGAGAAGGATAACCATGGGAATATTGCTATGGCATCCGTCGACAACTCCTCCCCACTGTGTGCATGTGTCTGCTCCTACACATTAGCCGGTTCCATCTCGTCAAAAAAAAATGACCTGGATTTTGCCGCATAATAGAAGTCACATGGATTTGCTACATTTGGCGCGGCAAGTGACATCCATGCATAGCTTCAGTGTGGCGATGTAACGCCAGGTTTAGAGATTTTCTTGGGGAAACGCCAGGTTTAGAGATTGATACAACAGCAAGAGAGCCTTCGCCGCCGGGTCCCACAAACCCGTTGGCGCGCGCATTCATCAATGGCCGAGATCACATCACACAGGGGGGGAGGTCGTGGCCCGCCTGTAGAGCCAGTGGCGGATCCAGGAATTCAAGTTACCAGGGGCGAAAAATTAACTTAAGAATTACAAAGGCACGTACACTCTGAAAATCAACATAACTTAAGAAATAAAGGACAGATCACAAATTCGTCAAAGGACAGATCACAAATTCTTCAGCAGCGGAATAAAGTAAGGGAGGGTGAGGAATTTGAAACCAGGTTGGCTCGGTGAAGACAATGGAATTTGGTAGACCAGTTCCAGTTGCTGCATCAACTGTACGTCTGGTTGAGGCGGCTGAGTCGCAACTCAGAGAACACTTAGTCATCACCGTATTCCTCTTGAGCTAAGGTCACTT
Organism: Elymus sibiricus; assembly: GCA_039707655.1. Taxonomy (NCBI): domain Eukaryota; kingdom Viridiplantae; phylum Streptophyta; class Magnoliopsida; order Poales; family Poaceae; genus Elymus; species Elymus sibiricus. The sequence goes on from CM077676.1 coordinate 89,508,392, forward strand.
AGACCTCGCCCAATCACTCGTGGTAAGTCTTCAAGGTAGACTTTCAAAACCTTCACAGACTTGTTCATCGGCACTCCACAATTACTCTTGGGTGCTCAGAACATGACGCCTAACCGTCTGGAGGAATGACAGTCCTCAAAGGTAACAAGCGTCGGATTACACAGATCAATCTCTTCAGTGATGCTCAATCACTTAGGCTCTGGTTGGGTTTTTCCTTACTTGGGTTCTCACAAAATCATCAGAGGATGGGTTGCTCTCAAATGACAAGTGTCAAGTTCTCTCGGAGCAGCCAACCAACAAGTGGTTGGGGGGGGGGGGGGGGGGCTATTTATAGTCAGGGGCAACCCGACATGAATTGTCATAAATGCCCTTGTCTGATTCGACCGTTGTCAGGATAAGGATCCACTCGACAGCTGGCACGCGGCGCAACAACGGTCTGAAAATTGTACTCTCAATTTGTCAGGGCACTCACTTTCCTCACGATAGGCAGCTCGCACCGGCGAACTCCTAACTCCTCAGCCTGACCAAATTCGTCAGCGACCAGATGAACTTCGTCACTGTCGCTAGCAAATGCGTCAGCTGTACTGGAGATTTCCAAAGGCTTCACTCGAAGCGGCTTGTGTATGGGTTTCAGTAAGTTTGAGCATCACTTTGGAAATGTGAAATATGTTTCATCTAGACCCCCTTTAAGAGTATGGTTTTTCCTATGACTCAAATAAGAAGAAAAGAAACTACGAAAACCAAAGTCTTCAAGCTTCAAAGTCTTCACATCAATTTATTCAAAGGCCGTACCAATTTCATCATCAAATTCTTCACTTGAAGAAATCTATTTTTAGGGGTCGTCTTCCATGTGTTAAACCAAATCTTCAGGGACTCTGTCTCCTGTGTATACTCACAAACACATTAGTTCCTCAACCTATTTGTCTTCAATACTCCAAAACCACTAAGGGGGCACTTGCTGCACTTACAGAATGTATTCTATAACAAGAGATAGGTTAGATTGGGGACGACATTTGTTTACTTCCATAACTATGTTCTGGCGTGAACTCCTTTTTTTAAAGAAATTCAAAATAAAATATGGTTCCTTTCAAAATGTACATGTTTGTGTCCTTTTTTTTTGTGGGATACATGTTTTTGTCTTTTAAATGTGTGACAAGTTTTACTAATAAAATATATATACCCTGCCCCGAGTAAAAAATAAATTTCCATGCCCAGGTAGGACATGGACGTTAGGGTTTCTCGTTGTGCGTGTGCGACGACGAGTTATGGTGTCAGTCACTTCAGATCGATTCACGGGTTTAACGACGATGATTGCGGCTCTAGGCCGCTGATACTTAAGGGCACGTGCACGAAGACTTCCCGACTTTCATCGGCAAGGTCAGGCTGGCTCCGGTAGGGGAGTGGCGAGTCGGTGGCTCATTCTGGCAGTAGTATTGGTCGTTTGGTGGTTTAAGTATCTCGATACAATTTTTTTTTGTTTGGATGATTTGTCCTTCTGATGAACTTTTATAAGAGATCCGGATGCTTTTTTCGAAGAAAAAAAAGAGAGATATGTTTTTTAGACAAAGTTTTTTTTTTGCTAATAATTTTTTAGACAAAGTTGAAAGTGATTTTTTTGAGGTAGGAATTTGACGCAACGCAAAGCCTGACTGCTAGTCTACGGCCCAGCAAGGAAAAAGGGGCCGGGCTTATGGTCGCGGCCGCCGGTCCAACCAATCGTGCCATTCGTGCTGCGGCGGAGTCGGCTACTCGGCGGCGCAGACGAGAGCGAGCGAGGGATCTAGCGATGGCGGCGGCGGCGCTGCGGGGGATCGGCGCGAAGCTGTCGGCGAACCCGGAGAAGGTGACGAGCGCGCTGCTGCTGGGCTCGTTCGTGGCGCTGGCGTTTCGGTCGTCGGAGCAGCAGGGCGAGATCGACGAGCTGGAGGCCCGCAAGTCCTCCCTCCGCGCCGCCAACTCCGACATGTCCTCCACCATGTGGGCCTGGAGGGAGGAGCTCTTCAAGCTCGCCGCCATGCCCTCCCCGCCCATCACAGCCGCCCGCCTCCGCCACATCTACGGCGAGGAGGACCTCGCCATCCCCGCGCCCAAGCTGTCAGGTATGCACCTCGCTGCTTTCCCGCAACACTGCCGTAGTGATATACCGATTCTCCCTGCCGTAGCTACAGATTTGTCATTTCTTAGAAAAAAAAAAACTTCAGATTTATCACTACATTTATGGGGGCTGATGCTAGTCTGAACCTGAAGTCAAAGCTGAAGCCATGCTTTAGCTTGTACTCCCTCCGTTCCTAAATACTCCTATAAATCTTTTTAGAGATTCCAATATAGACTACATGCGGAGCAAAATGAGTGAACTTACACACTAAAACACGTCTATATACATCCGTATGTAGTCCGTATTGAAATCTCTAAAAAGGCTTATATTTAGGAATGGAGGAAGTAGATCGCTAATCAGCCAATGCTTTGTTCATGTTGATTCTGAAGCATGTTAAACCTGCGTTAATCCGTATACTGGATAGTGTATTTACAGAGATTGTGGCATCGCACTCCACATTTGGAGGTGCTGTGTGGTAGGCATCAAAATGGGTTTGAGTATTGGAGGTGACGTGTTCATTTTAGGGGTTCAGGGCAGGCGGATAACAAATCAATGATGTACTGGAACTGTAACTGTGTAGAGTTTTCTTTGTTCATGTTATTATTTGGCTGGAATTTCATGTTGGTTGGACATCATAGTCCTCCGAGGCTTCATTTTCCATCATAAAACAGTAGTAGCTCGAAATGCTAGAAGAGATGCTTCACTGTATGCAATGCGTAGGTTATGTACTAATATGCAAAATGGACTTTTTGAACCTATATTTTCGGGCCGATTCGTTGTTCGTCATGTATCCCATTATATTGTCTCCAAGTTTGCATGTCTTTGTTTAGTCTGATGATAGACAAAGCAAAAGGGTAGGATCACAGGATTTACCTATTGATTTTTGGCATCAGTTGTGGATATTGTTGGACTCACTGTTGAAATTGAGCTGATCCCAAGGCATGGCATAATTTGCATATAAGGCCATGTGTGCTCTTCACTTGGTGGTACCGTAGCCATGAGCATTTGCCTTCCTTCTTGAACTGTTGGATCATATTTGGCTGACAACCCCAAGGCATCACAGCACACATCGATGCACATTGCTCACAGCAAAAGAACCGGGAGCACAAACAGTGCGCTGTGTAGTTTTTGTCGAGCAATTCTACATACTGTAAAGTTATTGTTTTTTTTGGAGACAACTGTAAATTTACTGATGCACCATGGCTGGACATAACATTTGCCTTTTCAATCTGCAGGCCCGGATGCCGAGGAGGAGCCTGTTCCCCTAAAAATATCATGAACTCTTCCCCAATGCTTGTTGTCAAATTGCAGAACTGGTTCAGAGTAGCTTTGCACCGAGTTGCAAACAGGATTTCCATCGACCTAACATAAAGAAGCTTGCCTCCTTGTGGCGCTGTTTTATGCAGCTAATGAACAGCGCTGAGGTAGTCTTGTGTAGAACCTCAGATGTTGTTGTCCTTGCACTTATATATTTCCTACCTGAATATTCTTCACACACAAACAATTATGAGATGTATAGCTCTCGTTTGAGCTCGGATAGGGCTTTGGTTGCTCTCGTCTCTTTTTCTGTTCTGTTCTGTTCTGTTTGGTTTCTTGCGGGCTCAGCAGTGGACACAGAAAACGAACCAGAGCTCAGAGGTCCTGAAGAAACGGAAAATATTTGCTGGGCTAACTCAGTTGGATGCTGATAATGTTAGCTTTTTCTCACGCTAGTTGGATCTCTTGGTACAGTGAATGGCACGTTGCAGTGCCCTGTGGTGTTGCCATAGTTTGCTCCACTTGCTTGCTTGGCAGGGGAGGCATTCTCTTCTTCAAAGTAGGAAACGAACCATAAAAAACGGGAAAACGTTTCACGCCAGCGCGCCGGCCGAAGCTTCGGCCGGTCGCATGGCGCGCGTTCGATCGCGACCGATCCAGCGGCCCACGTACCTCCCGCACGCGCCCCTTGTGGGCCCTGCAAATTGCGCCACACCTTCTTCCTTATCCTTTCGTTCAGTCAAAGCCACACATCGTCATCTCTTCCCTCAAATCAGAACAGCCTTGCGCTGCACCGGCGAACGGCCGTCTCCACCCGGCCCCGCACTGCTCCGGCGAACGGCCGTCTCCACCCGCCCCCGCGCAGCTCCGGCGAGCACGCCCTCCTCCTGCGTGGTCGTGCAAGGCAACCCAGTTGCTTACGCCCGCGGCTTGGAGGTGTTACAACCACGGCGGCGAGTGCTACCACCCACGGCGACCGTGCTACAAAGGCGGCGAGCGGGGGGCGAGTGCATGCTGCAACGATGCCTACGGCGAGCTGCAAACCGGCGCGACTAGATGCTACGAGCGGCGAGGTGGAGCTCAGCGACGAGCTTCAACCGGAGGTGACCGATGCTACAACCAACGTGGATTTTAGCTGGAACCGGCCGGCAAAAAAGCTGCATCCAGCATGGATTTTTGCTGGAACCAGCAACGAGGCGTGTTCCGAGCGGCGACGGGCATAATGTTGAAAGCTTCAACCGGCATGGAAAAAGGCTTCAACTGCCATGAAAAAAAGCTTCAACCATGAAAAAATCATAAGCAGGTGTGGAAAAAGCTTCAACCGTGCAAAAAATCTTCGACTTGCGCGGCAAAAGCTTCAACCGGTGTGTAAAAAAGCTTCAACCATGGGAAAAAGCTTCAATGGAGGTGGAAAAACAGTTTCAACCATGGAAAAAATCTTACGAGCGGTGCGGAAAAAAGCTTCAACCGGTGTGTGAAAAAGCTTCAACCGTTGAATGAGGAAGCTTCAACCATGGAAAAGCTTCAATGGGCGTGGAAGAAAACCTTCAAACGTGGAAAAGGTTTCAACCGGGAAGGAAAAAGCTTCAACCGGCAAGGAAAAAAGCTTCTACCAGGGGCCGGCATGATGACGATGTGCGAGCGGCAACACCGGGAGCTGCGGCCGACGGCATGGCGGTGCTGCGACGGGCATGCTATGACGGCGGCGGTTAATTGCTGCAACGACGAAGGGATCGGGCGTCCTACGACGACGGCGTTACTACGGACGAGGGCGGGGTGCTGCGATGAGGTCTTTCGCTGGAACCAGTGAGCACGGGTGCGAGGACGACGACTGGCTGCGGGGCCGGCGACCGGCAGCGAGGACGGCCGGCGACAAGCGGCGAGGACGGCCAGCGAGAGGCGGCGACGGGAGAACATTTGCGGCCGGTGAGATGGAAGTGATTGACGAGATGCAGAAGGATCCTTTTCGTACGAGTGCATTGGCGAAGACGACAACGCATCGGACGGTTCCCATCGAGCAAATCGGATGGCTGCGGGCCCGCCGGCGCAGAGTAGTGCCCTAAAAAACGCCACCCAGGACAGTTGACATATTTTGACCATTGATTGAATGCAGCCCGATGGGGTATTTTTTAGCATTTGGATCTTTAATTTCAGTCTTGTTTTGTGTGGATCTTAAATATATATATATATATATATATATATTGGAGAAGTGGGGTATCGATCCCCATACCTCTCGCATGCTAAGCGAGCGCTCTACCATCTGAGCTTCATCCCCTTCGTGGTAGGAAATGTTAATCTACGTTATGTTAATGAACAGCTCACTAAGGAGCGGCACCAGGGAAAACGGTGACGAACTGAAGCTTGCATGCTCCTGGGCGCTGATTAAAAAGCTACACAACTCGGGATATCTATTCCTGCTTTTGTAGGATTATGTCTTTTGGTCTTTTGTGAGCTGTGTTGGTCTTCTGCTCCTGCGTGAGCATGTGTCCTGGCCTGAGGTTTGCCTTTAAAACTGTGTGGTCTTGTGCTAGAATGTTAGTTGTTGCCAGTTCCTACGGTGTCACTGGGTTTTCGCCCCATGGTGAGCTGCTCGATGACGAGTGCTTACCGTGGGTTTCCCAGTGATGCTTTGAACTCGCTTTCCCCTTTCTAGGTTTCCTTTTTGCATACAGACTGATGTATTTCCGTTATGTGAGTAATGGAAAGGGGTTATGCCCGGTTCAAAAAAAAAACTTGCCCCTTAGGTAATAAGAGCTCCGGTCTCCCGAATGCGGCCAGCTCCTCCTCCAACCGCTCCGATGTGCTCTTTCTCTACTCAGACATCCTCCTCCAACCGCTCCAAATTCTCCTTCGGGGATGATGACTTGTTTCTAGATGCCACCGCCCTGTCCGATGCAGATTGCCCAATCGTTTCTTCTTACCACTTGGTCCTGACCTTCTTTGCTACGAAGACCATCCCATAGAAAGGGTCATCTACGGCATTGAAAGATCATTAGGGCATTCAGAGTTAGTCCTATTTACCGAATCCAAGGTGGTGAGTTCCCCAGCAAGCTGCCCCACATCTCCATAAAGATGATTGCGGGCAATATAATGTCGAGGAAGTAAGTTGTAGTTATCTTCATAGACTTGTTCCGTTTGGGCCCCATGGTTGGTATCAAATGTCGACGATTAATCCAGCAGCGATCTCATGATCAATATGTAGTCATGTCTGAAATTAGAGAGAGGTGATGCCCCAAGGGGAATTAGTTAGCGATGAAGGTGACACATTGGTTTTACGTAGGTTCAGCCGCCGAATTGATAGAGACCTGCATTGTGCATAACTAGGAAAAGCCTTGTTTTAAACCGGTTGATTTCGCTCACCGATCCGCCGCCTTCGCAGCCAACCACGTGACCACGTGACCACGTGGAGGGACTGCTATTGTTTTCCCGCGCACACACTGGCGCTATGTTTTAGCTTGGCGCTGCGAGGCCCGCTGCTGCTGCAAACTGGACACGCAATGCTACAACTCCGGCCGCTGCTATTTTTTTAGCGGGCGCTATGCTTCGGCCGGCTGGCGCGTGGTTCACGCCATTTAGCTGCAACCATCGTTTGCAACATGACTCATGTTGCACTCGTCATTTGCAACATGACCCATGTTGCGCTCAGGAGGTTTGTAAATGGGTGAGTGTTGCAAACATTCATCGCCACACACCATCAACAATGGTGCGGCTGTCACAACATGTCCCATGTTGTAGTCACAAATCTCCCAAGTTGCGGCCATCCCCACACAACATCACTCATGTTGCAATCGCAATATCGCCAACATTGCGGCCGTCGCAACATGTCCCCATGTTGCAGTCACAACATCTCCAAAGTTGCAGCCATCACCACACAACATTGCCCATGCTGCAGTCGCAACATCGCCAACATTGCGGCCGTCGCAACATGTCCCACGTTGCAGTCACAACATATCCCAAGTTGCAGCCGTCCCGCACAACATTACCCATGTTGCAGTCGCAACATCGCCAACAATGCGATTTTCGCAACATGTCCCACGTTGCAGTCGCAACATCTCCCAAGTTGCACCCGTCGCCGCACAACATCGCCCGCGTTGTAGCCCCAACACATCAGTGGCCTTGTTGCTGCGGGGTGGTGTTGTGAATCAGGGCGGCCTCGTATTTCATAGCAGCATGGGCGCCCTTGCAGGAGGACGCCGTCCTCGGGTGCCGTCTTGGAGCATCATCTGCCACCCCCAGTGACGCCTTGCAGCACCTGGTGCCCCCTTGTAGCACCCGATAAAGCTACAAGACCGGTGATGTTGTGGTCGAACACTTAAACGTTTCAAGGTGGTCGTGTGACACTGCAAGGTCAGTCGCCCACCGCTGATGTTTTTGTTGCCGCAAAGCTGTACCATCATGCTACAAAGCCAACCGTGACGTTGCAAAACTTGTTGCCACTACCAATAATAATCGTTTCCCAACATTTTTTTATTGTTAAAATCGTTAAAAATGTTTCATTTAAAATTTTAGTATTTTTTCTCTAACGGTGTACCATATTTTTTTCCTTCTAAATATCAAACTATTTTTAATGCTGTGTGTGCGTACTTTAGTTGCAATAGCCAGTAGATTTTACTACAAATCTACACTATTTTTTTTCTTCTGATTCTCATCTCTTTTCAAAATGCAACTCGGCAACAAAGTGCGCCGTGGAAAAGAGCTGATGTAGATGCGCAGGCCATAGGGCACAACCACACACAGATAGGCTATGTAGCGTGACCCTGCATGCATGTTCTGCTTTCCTGATCATATCCTGCTCATGTACGATATGTGTGCCCACGTGATGCGTCAGCTGTCAGACCCATGTGATGGCAAATCAGACGGCTGGTTGCGTCGTAGATCGACGGCTAGCAAGCCAGATGATATTTCGGTATTATCATCCGGTTGATGGGTAGCAGCGCCCGCATAACTAAGTTATTAACCGATGTAAGATTAGAATGATCTAGAATTGCTGAGCTGTCTTACATGGCTCTTTTCTCTGGATCACATAGCACCTCTAGTGTCTTGATGGAATAGACTTTGGATCCATGATTAAATCTCCATGTACAGTCGAAGGAGTCGCAAGGTTGAAGGAAGATTAAGAACACAATAGTTTTAAACTCCCCTCTTGGCTACAAACCCCACTAGTATCACAAAAATAGTTGATGCATTGATGAAGATCATGGGCAGTCTAAGATATTACATACTCGGGAATAATTAAAATAAATGTAATTTGTACAAAATTTTTATACTTATATTTTTTGTGATGCTACACTCTTAACGAGTACAGCTTAGTTGCTCACATAACATTGTTGCTAAATATCATTGTGAGGAAATCGTTAACTGGTAGCTGCTCGGTTGGTTGGCGAGTAGGGGATTAATAGGCTACTCGGCAAGTTAATCGGCCATTTAATCAATTAATCAGACGATTTATCAGTTTATCGGCTACTCGATGACCCTACGAGTAGGGATTAATTGGCAAGTTAACTGGTTAATAGGATGAATTCTTGAACAAGGCTAAATATTAGTTATATTGTGCTTTGTTATGCATTTGTAATGTAATACATGTTTTGTGCGAAGTAGAAGTTTTATTTCGTAATAAAAATGCTCCTTGAACTATTTTCGACAATCGCATCAATTATATAGTGCATATGTTGTTGTGTGTGATAGTGTATACATTAATATTATTAAATGTCATAGTAGAGATCCCTCGAGCGTATGCTTAAACAAATATCTTAATAACAATCTCTAGTGTATGATTAGGTAATCAAATTTACGGAAACTTTGACATTGATTCTTGGTATTTTCGTGGTCAAATGTGTCTTAAAAATTATGATGTGTTCAATATTATTTTAACATCGTATGCATGCTATGTATTTTGTGTATGCATGTGTTCAATATTATCCTATTTCGACTAGGTACTTGGACTCACCGAGAGTGGCCATGATAGATTCTATAAACTCATACATGAATAAATAATGGAATTCAGTTAACCTATATTTTAGTATCATCTATAGAACGCTCACCAGAGAGAGATTACCATCCCAAATAAACTTGCCACCACCCATCTTGTTTCTACATGATACACACTATTGGTTTGTGATGTGGACTTTCTACTACAAATTGATCCTTTTTTTAATATTCAGTAGTATCTCGAGCTCAATGGATAATAGTTTTTTTTAATATTCAATAGTATCTCGAGCTCAACGGATAATAACAACTAGTATTAGAACTACATTACAACCAAATCAATTTCCCCATAATTTATTGTATCCTTCTCAATGTAGAGATGATCGGTACCGAATCTGGCTTCTAGAGGACCTGACAACCAAAATCCTCATATGAGCAAACACCCCACTGCCACATTAGGCCACGGAAAACTCATCATATGATATATAATCCTCTATAACACTATGCTCCCTAGTTTTTAAGGCCTCACAATTAATCGAGGTCTTCAAATTGAAATTGGGTCACCCAATTTTGACATGGTCAATAATTTCTCAAGGTGTTCTCTAATTAAATATTTTCATTCACTATGTCCCAAATTTCGAAGCTCTCCCATTCAATTGAGGCCTCACAATCAATTGGGGTCTTCAATTTGAAATTGGGTCACTCGATTTTGATCAGGTCAACAATTTCTCAAGGAGCTCTCTCATTAATTTATTTAATTCACTATGCTCCTTTATTTTAAAGCTCCCCATTCAATTGAGCTATTCAATTTTGAATTTGGTTCACAATTTTGACAGGGTTAATGTTTTTTCATGTCAATCAGCAACAACCGGCATATAAAAACATATCAATCCCACGCACCCTCTCACCACCTAGAACAAAGAAGTGTCAGCATGTGATACGGTAGCACCAATATAGTACATGCAAACACAGACGCAGAAAATTTACCCACATAAGTATGGGTTGATTAGCATATCACATCCAATCACACCGCGGAAGGTCGAGCAAAACACCGTATTATAAATAAAAAGAAAACACACTCCATCGTATCCCCACTTACCAAACCAAATAGCCCCTCGGTTCTAAAATATATGGTGTATTAGTTTTTTTGAAAGTCAAATTTCTTTAACTTTGACAAAGTTCGAAGCCAAAATATAGACATCCACAATAGTAAATAAATAAAATATGAAAATTCATGTCATGATTAATCTAATGATACCGATTTGATGTTATGTATATTGATATATTTCTCTATAAATTTGTTCAAACTTAAAGAGGTTTGACTTTTCAAAAAACTAATACTACACCTTATATTTTGAAAGAGGAAGTACAAGAATTATGAAAAGCCAACAACATCAACGGCGCAGCAAAGCGCACCCAACCCTTATAGTAAGGAGATGATTCTCACTAACCTATTGACTCTCAGTATACAAATATGTCACCTCAATATGAAACCATGCATAAGAAAAGATCCACGTCAACATGCAAATGGGGAAAAGCTTTCTATTATATTATGCTATTTATATTCAGTAATGTTTTTACAAGTGCATATACAATATTCAAATACAACAAATCCTACATAAATAACTAGGTAATCTCCACTAATCTATTGTTTCTTAACATGCGAAGTTGCCACCTTGAATATGCAACCATGCATGAAAAAATGCACTATCAAATGAAATACAATACATCATTTACATTTTCATCTTCAGCTATCATATTATTAAGCCGACCATCTGTGTTTCATGATGAGACTAAGCCTCACTAAAATTAACTACATCAAATTCTTAAAGAAACGTGCAGGGTATCATCTAGTCACGATTGTGCTTAAGATCAAGTACGAAATCTTCTGAATGGTACACATGGCGGAATTCGGTGGAGCATGGAGTGAAGAGAATATCCAACGGCCTCTTCTCAAAAAAAAAAAAAAAAGAAGAAGAGAATATCCAACGGCCAATGCTCCGACCACCAAAATTCAAATTTACTCGTGGGCTGCCTAACTGTAATGGTACAGAAGAGAAACCTAAGCTAGCTATGAAATTTGGAAAATAATAATAAATGTTTTAAAATTCAAGAGATCAGAATCCAATTGTCTTCACGCTCACTGCCATCCATCTGCACGGGTCCTCCTTATCCACGGCTGTCTGCCAACGCAGCATGCCATCAGATGAGACGAGCACGAGACTCCCGTGGAGAAACACTCTGGAGATCGATATCCGATCGAGCTTCCGTGCGGGAGTGTTCCTCCGGCAGTATACAGAGAGGCATCGCACGCTCTGACACAGACTGCTCACTCCACTCGGACCCCACCAGCCCATCCATCATCTTCGTCTGCCGGAGATGCTCGGTCGACTGGCCGCGCGGCGGCCCCGTCCAGGCAGCACCCGCGCCGCCGTCGCCTACCACTCCTCGGCGGCAGCCTCCTCCTCGGTCCTGCCCGACGCGCTCGACCGGAGCTCCGACGCCTACGCCCGCAACGCCGCCGCCGTCCGCGGCCTCCTCTCCGACCTGCGCTCCCGCGTCTCCCAGGTGCGTGCCGCCGGTCTCTTTACCCTTCCTTGACCCGTCCCCTTCCTCTCCTGACGAAGCGGAAGGCGCGGAGCGTTTCCCCTGCTGCAGGTGCTGGGCGGCGGAGGCGCGGGGGCGGTGAAGCGGAACGAGGGGCGGGGGAAGCTGCTCCCCAGGGACCGCATCGACCGCCTGCTCGACCCGGGGGCCTCCTTCCTCGAGCTCTCTCAGGTCAGCCATCAGTGTCAGTGACGCCCCTTCTTCTTCCGGTGATCAGTTTATCAAGCGACCTTGTGAAGGAAATTGTACAATGTTGCTCTGCTTCTCCTTCCGGTGATACAATTTTGATTTCTGCCAAGATGAAGTACGAAATACATCCGCCCTTGAAATTGGAATAATACTAGATCATTGCCATTTTAATTTCCGAGAAATTTTTCACCTTGCAGCTCTCAAATATATAGTTTCTTAGTTACCATTTTCATTTGTGAAAAAATGGGACCGAGTTTTTCACCCGCGGCTTTCAAAAATGCATACGCGTTTCACTAATTTTTAGAGTGATATTGTATTATTATTTTCTCGAACACGCGCCCCTATTTTATGGATGGAATGGTAATGTGCATATTCTAAGGATGGCAGCCTATCCTGATTTTTTAAATACCTTCCTAATTAAATAGATTAGCATGGGTTTCACGTATGCACTAACTAGCACATCCGAAAAGACACTGCATGCAAGTTTCAGTACCATATGCGTTTCTGTGAAATAATTGACCGGTACACCATTCCCTTCCAACCAATATCGGTATCCTGCAGCCAACTGCCCCTAACTATTCAGACATGTCAATATCTGGTAGGATGGCTCAGAATAGAAACAAATGATTTCATAGTTGTCCATCTTGTTGTATGAGCTGCTGATGGTACTTTTCACAATAAAGCTTGCAGGATCTGATGTTTATGAGGAAGCATTACCATCAGGGGGAATAATTACTGGCATAGGACCTGTTCATGGACGACTATGTATGTTCGTGGCCAATGACCCAACTACAAAGGGGGGTACATACTATCCTATCACTGTCAAAAAGCATCTGCGGGCGCAGGAAATAGCTTCTGAATGTAAATTGCCCTGCATATATCTTGTTGACAGTGGAGGTGCCAATCTCCCCAAGCAGGCAGAAGTTTTCCCTGACCGTGATAATTTTGGTCGAATATTCTACAATCAAGCTAAGATGTCTGCAGATGGTATTCCTCAGATTGCAGTAGTTTTAGGTTCTTGTACTGCTGGCGGGGCTTATATTCCTGCAATGGCTGATGAAAGTATAATAGTTAAGGGAAATGGAACAATATTTCTAGCTGGTCCACCCCTTGTAAAGGTTAGTATTTTCTGCCCACAATCTTGACAAATATCTAAATTACATGTCCAAGTCTAAATGGCCAATTCTGCAGGCTGCTACAGGGGAGGAGATATCTGCTGAGGACCTTGGTGGAGCATCAGTGCATTGTAAAATATCAGGAGTCTCTGATCATTTTGCACAAGGTATATTTTAACATAAAAAATTGCTGTATAATACGACTCGATTACTGCTCTTTTAGATATAACGAATGGAGGATCGTCTGCTTAATTTCTTAAAAGATGCATTTCAGCAAGCTTTTAGTGTAAAAGTTCTGCTTCTTTCTGTTATTATTTCTTTTTCCATGTTCTACATCCACGGTGGTACACGTCCAGCTTGGCGGTTCCAAAAAAAGAAGTATTAACAAGTACCTTATCAGATGTCGTCTCTGAGCATTCTATGGAGATTGGAGAGTACTGTTTGTTTCTGCCCTGATATATTTGATCATGCGAATAGTTTCCAGACCCTTGTTTGTTTCTTCCCTGATATATTTGATCATGCAAATAGTTTCCAGACCCTGATACTTTGCATTTTATTGTCACTCATTGGATGTTTCTATCTTAAACCATAGATGACCCTCTTATGTATCATTTTTTTTCTAGACATATTAGTTGGATGTTGTTGCGACATCTTAGACATCTTTTGCACTGTAAATTGCAATAGATGAACGCCATGGTCTTGCGCTGGGAAGGAACATTGTGAAGAACCTCCATTTGGCCGCTAAAGAAACAAGTATACACAATTCTGCTTGTGATTACCAAGAACCATTGTATGATGTACAGGAACTTCGCTCAATTGCACCAGCTGATACGAAGCAATCTTTTGATATTCGCTCAATAATAGCTCGTATAGTCGATGGAAGTGAATTTGATGAATTCAAAAAATTGTACGGAACAGTAAGGATTTCTCTTATGCTTGATTATCCTTTGCATTCTGTATTGTGCGTTGTGCAACTCAAATCTGTTTCATCTGCATTTACGCAGACACTAGTGACTGGTTTTGCAAGGATATGCGGGCAGCCAGTTGGAATTATTGGAAACAATGGCATTTTATTTACCGAGTCGGCACTAAAGGGTACCCACTTCATTGAGTTGTGTGCTCAACGCAATATTCCTTTGATATTCCTTCAAAATATTTCTGGATTCATGGTATGGCATCATCTTTACTTTTCAGTTCATTCTTTCATTTCAATTCATGTTCAAAATATTGTCCTTTCCCGCCTCCTATTCATCTACAAAACTCTGTATTTCCGTCATTTCAATGGAAAGTGGTTTAGCCCGGTTCAAAAAAAAAGTTTTAATTCATGGTCATAAATAAAGTGACCTAATTGAGATCGCGAACGCCCCTCACCTCACAAGTTGGCTTTTGACGGTGAAAAGACCCTTTATGACCCAACAGTTGTTATGAAAGCATGGTTCCAACTACAACAACAAAAAGCATGGTTCCAGCATATCTGGCATGATGGAGTCTAGTGTTTGAAGGCCTAATGGACCGTGGGTGCCTGAGGGACCATCTATGTATTTTGAAGGGACCATCCATGTATTTTGAAGGGGCATGTCAGCCACATACTGTGGCGGCTACACACAGTTTGTGATGTCAACTAACATCAGAACTGAAAACACTCATAATTTTTTGTATTCATCACATAACTCATACAATCATCAAGAGTTTGGTTGGTTGACATCACAAGGTCATAAGTCTAGCACTGCCACTGCACAGAGACCGCCCATCTACAGTAAAGGGGCAGATTGGGGCACAAATGAGTGAAGGGGCAGATTGTTGGAATAGTCTGACATTGGTTGTACAAGGGAAAGACCCCTAAGAACTCTAACCTCACAAGCTAGCTTCTGGGGATGAGAAAATCTTTTACAGTCCAACAATATGAACTGCATACATACTAAATAGTTGGTCAGGGATACTAAAGTTTGAACATAATAGTTGGTTTTATTTTGGAGTACGAGCCTTCTAACCTTTTGCAGTGACAATGCTTAATAGGTTGGGTCGAAATCTGAAGCAAGTGGAATTGCGAAAGCTGGAGCAAAAATGGTTATGGCAGTTTCCTGTTCAAAGGTCAGACATTTCTACTGTTTCCCATTCTTGGTCTTAGTAAACTAGCGGCCTAGTCTTGCTTTCTTCCGCATTTACACAGCATGTCACATGACATAGCGTGAGTAGAGCAGAGTAGCACTTTTGTCTATTTGTTTTCTGTTCTTTTTTCTCTCTTCCGCCTTTTGGTTTTTCGTATGTTCTCGTTGGGTTTCATATCTAGCCTACCCCAACTTGCTTGGGACAAAATGCTATTATGGAATATATAGCTAGTCCTGTATTTTTATCTACATCTAAAATTCTATAAAATTATATGAATAGCATGACCCTATATATCTATATTTCTGTACAGGTTCCTAAAATTACCATAATTGTCGGTGGAAGTTTTGGTGCTGGGAATTATGGAATGTGTGGACGTGCATACAGCCCGAATTTTTTGTTCATGTGGCCAACTGCTAGGATATCTGTTATGGGTGGTATTCAGGTAAGACTTTGGACATGTCATTGGCTACAAATTGTCTTACTATTTTACTAGTATCATTACCTGGTGAAGGATGTCACAAATGTAACTCTTGGTATCAATTCCCTTGAAGCCTAGGGACATAGGTTATTAGGCAGCATTAGTAGTCCAAAATGTAAAGAATCTCATGTGTTACTCAGCTGCAAATAAAAGTAGCCAGCATGCTACACTTTGTTGTAGAAACATTGTGCACGGTTGTTAGAAACTTTTTCGTGAGGCACAACCAGGCAAAACAAAAGCAGAACGGCGGAATACCACTATGAGAGCAAAGCATGCTTTCAGTCCATCAAAAGGTTATTTAGTTTTTTGTGTCTCCTTGGCATGTGCACTGGACATTAAGAGGGAAACTGCGGTGGCATATATCGATCATGTTCTTGTACATGTGAACATCTTTGCACTGGTTTCTTATGGATATTTTAAGCCTCAAACAAGAGCCAAGCTACCACTGGTCTTAACATATCTTTCTCCTGAACCTTTCAGGCAGCTGGTGTTCTTGCTCAAATAGAGAAGAACAACAGGAAAAGGCAAGGAGTGGAGGTATAGTGCATCATTAATTTGATTCAGTAAACATAAGACAAATACTGGTAGATGATGAGGCTTTTTTTGTTATGCAGTGGACCAAGGATGATAAAGAAGCCTTCAAAGCCAAAGTCGTCGAGGCTTATGACAAGGAAGGAAGCCCGTATTACTCGACCGCTAGGCTTTGGGACGATGGGATCATAGATCCCGCAGATACCAGACGGGTTCTAAGCCTTTGCCTCTCTGCTTCGGCCAAGCCGGCTCCAGTAGACACGAAATATGGCGTGTTTCGAATGTAAATCATGCATGTATAGTGCACATCCCTGTAAAATAAACTCGCTTCGATGCTTCCAATATATGGATTGAAATGAGGCGCTTATTCAAAGCTTGTTTCTCCGGGGAAATTTCGCCAGCCCTGCTGTATTGATTTTGTCCATGTTCTTTTCTAGTTCTTGGAAGGGGCTAAAAGGCGTCTTGCTCAAAAACGAACTTCACATTGTGTTGTGTGAAAAGAAACCAACGCTTGTAGATGTTGGTTACCATGTGTGCACTAGAAAATTTCATTGAAACTCCAAGTGTCCATTTTTCCACATTGTATAAGTTACCATCCTTGTGTTGATTTCACATGACGTGTATGTGCATTTTCTCGTCCAAACTCCAAGTGTGCATTTTTCCACATTTTTTTTGCAAGTGTCCATAGTTTTTTTTTTTTTGAGAACTCCGCTCTTCGGATTTTATTCATTCAGCGGTAGCATATCCGAGTGCATAGCGCGGCTCAGAAAACCAGGGATTACATTAGAGTATGTAGCAACATTCTCTACAACTAAAGCTTCCTTAGCACAAATATGAGCGACTGAATTCACTAGACGACTAGCATAACGAAGCTCAAACCCCTGAAAGTAAAACAGCTCCTCCTGCATCTCTTTGAAGATGTGGTATCACTTCGATTTGCCCTTTAGTCTTCCCTCCCACAACTGGATTGCATTGAGGCAATCTGTCTCCACTATCACATGCTGATAGTTCTTCTCCCTAGCAAGCAGAATTGCATCTCTACATGCCAACATCTCCAGAGTTAGAGGATCAGTGACCCCTTGATAACCAGTGCACCTTGTCACCAACAGTAAGCCCTCGCTATTTCTGGCCACCACCCCGGTGCCGCCTTTTCTACTGGACGCGTCGACAGCACCGTCCACATTGATCTTGACAGAAAATCTAGATAAGTCAATGTAATCGAGAACCACCTAGATTGAGTGTTTAATTCATAAGACGCTAGTACAAATATGAGTATTTGAGGCGTTAAAAATCTCTATCCACCTGAGGCTGGTTTCGTCGAGAAGCTGCCTCCTAGATGAGTAATCCGTAGCGAATATAAACCCTCGGAAACCAAACCCTCGCACCATCCCTTCTCCACTCCCCCTCTCTCTCCCACGTTGCAGCCACTGTATTTCTCCACCATTAGCTAGTTGTTAAATGGGTGTGGCGGGGTTCCCCATCAGTCGACTATGAGGGCATGACTGGCGGCGCGTATGCTAGCACCGCCCGAGGAGAGAGGGCTTCTCCTCGGGCTGCCATGAATGTCGGGTCGTGGCCCCCTATGGTGCTGTTATGTCGGAACACTCCTCCTGCCCCGCCACCATCGTCCCCGTAAGGGGCGAGGGTGAGGGTTTTGGTGCAGGCTCTGCCGCTACCACCGCTGACCCCAAGAAGAAGGGCCTTGCCAGGCCGCCATAACCACACTGAGGAAGTGAGGTGGAGCAACCCATTACGCTGGGTATGCGACCCCTCACCAGAGGATCTTGCGAGAGGCGAGAAAGCCATGACCATGTCAATAGAAGTTGTCTCTTGATAGAGGTCAAGAAGATACATCTGCAGCATCGACGCAATGCAGAGTCATTGTTGTCAAGACTCTTCTATCAACTGGCACAATTGGTCGATAGAATCCAATTTCTTTTGTTTGCTCAATACATTTTCTTAGATTTTAGAACATTCTTGCATATGTTCCTTGTAGACATTTGAAAATATATGAATGTATTATGAAATGCAATGCACCTATGAGATGAATTTGGATGTGTATATCATAGATCATGAATGTGTGGTGGATGTTTGCTATGAATTTGTCATGAAATTGGATTTGGAATGCAAGGCTGGTTGCAAAACAAAAGTTAAAATTTAGCCCTGAAAAGATCAATATAGGTGATTCTGAAGAAGAAATTGCTTTCCGGCGCGTGGGAGGCGGTTATGCAGAAAACCGTATGTAATACTTAAGCATTGGCGTTGTTTCCCCTATAAACCGCTTTGCTAGGTAAAGTATTTCAGCAGTTTTTGAACCACCTCTAATACTAAAAGTATTTCACTGTTACTCTATTATGTACCAGTAGCAACGCAATGTCCAAAACACACGCAATGTGTTTAAATACAAGTGCTTCAATATCGTAGTTAGTAGTTGACACCCCAATGCTAACAGAGCAATGTAGGTGCTTAAATTAGGGCGCATTTGGTTGGCCTCCACACTTGGCCACACTTTTGTGCCACAAGTGTGGCATGCCATAGTTTTTGTGGTGGTCAAATTAGTCGCCACACTTATGTCAAAAGTTGACTAGCAACCGAGTCTATAACCCATAGGGTATGTGAGTTAAAAGTGTGGCATGCCACAACTATGGCTGCAACCAAACATTTGGCACAGTTTGCCTAGCACAAAACTGTGATAAAGTGTGGATGGCAACCAAACATCTCAGGGCAGCTTATGAAAGTGTGGATGGCAACCAAACACGCCCTAAGTTTGCCTAGCACAAAACTGCAACCAAACTATGGTTGTTGGGGTGTTCTCTCCTTGTGTAGGCTAAGATGCTATTTGGGCTTAGCTCGTTGGGGTTTTCTTTCGTTCATCTTAACAGCAGCACATTTGCATACAAAAATTGACAGCACATATATATATAAGAAATGCCAGGACATATGTAACATCAACATCATCTAAACAAGCACAAAGTTGTCATCGTCAAGATCATCTAAACAAGATCATAGCCAAAAGTTGTCAAGTTCATCATCATCATCTAAACAAGATCATAGAGCCCAGGACACAACTCATCTCATACAAGCGTAACATGAACAAGTAAGAAAAAGCATAATAACATGATCTTTTAACAAGATCACCTAAGGACCAACACGACCATCCGAAGCATCGGAAGCACCACCGTCGTAGGCGCCGCCAGCAGAAGCACCAGGCGCAGCACCGCCGAGGTAGAGCGGAGCGTGTGGGCTCTGTATAGCAGAAGTACCAGCACCGCCACGAACGGATGATCCGCCGGTTATGTTTGAGAAGATATGGTAAGGGGAAATATGATAGTGCTGAATCTGGGAATAACTACTGGTTGAATGGTCTGACGATGTACTAACCGGAGTCCAACTGCGTGTTGCCACAAATTGTTCAAACGAAAGCATAATCGGTCGTGGTCCAAGAGGTGGTGGTGGTGGTTCCATATCAGGAACCGTGCCGCTTCTCATAGCCGCAAACATAGCCTGGAAGTTAGTTGACCAAGGAAACACAAAGATCAGAAGAAATGAAAGTGCAATATTGACGTTGGTTCTAAGTGGGCAAAACTAACCGGAATCACCCTACGGTTGTAGTCCGATTCTGCTTGAACTCTCAGGTCGTACTGGGTGAGCTCCTCACGAAGAGCCTCCACATAGTCGACATAGGCCTACAATATGACATGACATGATGGAACTCGTCAAACATAGCAATGCGGGAAATAAAGTGAAAAAAGGAAGATAAGAGGGAAAATGCTTACAGCGTGCTGCACGGCTAGGCTGGGCTGTGGACGGGCCTTGCTCGAGGTCTGGTTGGTAGCTCGGAGCCGTGTGTAGGAGACAGAAGGAGTGATCACGCCATCCAGAACCGGGTAGCGGCCATGCCACTTCGGTTGAATGGCCACCACCGCCATCTCGTCGGTCTCCGACTGTATGCACTCATCAACGGTCGACCCAGGATTGAACTGCTGAAACGAGTGCGTGTAGTCTGTCAGGTGCTGCTCGGCCTAGCCGTAGTACTCGCCCTCGCCCTCCTGGCGGTTACTCCACACGTGGGCAAGCTTCCACGCCTCGATGTGTGAGACCGGCCGATTCAACTTTTCCTCCTGCATAGAAGAAGAATAAGAACAGAAGTTAGTCATACATAAGAACATGAAGGTAAATAGAAGAAGAATAATGTTTCATGTATATAGATATACCTGGAGTTTCTTGTAGCGCCAGTGGTTCCGGTTTCCTTGACGGTGTGTTCCGTCGGTTCCTCGATTAGCCTGGTTTTTTCTGCTCTTGGCAGCAAACTCTGCATCCTCCCCGAGCCACTTATCCACCAAACTCTCCCATCCATCACGCTTTCCGTAGCACCAAGGAACAACCTACATAATGGAAGCATGGCATGTCAACACGAAACAATGAAATTTACCGCAAACGTCGCATTCTGAAGTATGGGATACTTACGTCCAAGTACTGCTGCCTGGTCAAGGTAAGCTTCTCCTTCTTCACCTCCTTCTTGGTCATCTTCTGGCCCAGAGCGTTGTGATAGTAGTGCGAGATGGCCACCCAACGCACCTCGTACTGCATCTGACGGGCCTTCTTCCTCGCAGCCTTCACGAAGACCACGTCCGCAGTCGCCTTGTCCTCCTCACGAACTCTATACAATTCCTACAATCATCCATAAAACCAGAATGAAACATGACATGAGTTAAGTGATTTCGATGATAAACTATAAACGGAACTGAAAACTCGTGCTTCTGAAGAGAACATACCCAAAAATTTTGGGTCACGGCCTTAGCGGCCGTCCCGTACCCCGAAAGGCTGGCAGCTTCGTAGTGCTCCCAACTCGTGGCCAAAACCCGAAGCTCCAAGTTCTCCCTTGGCTGCGGGTTGTACAGCCCCGGCCAAAATTTCTTCAACAATACAGTGATAATGCCGTTTGGAAGACGGCCGGGTCCAACAACTTTCCAGTTGCTGCAAAAGAATCAAAATATTAGCATGTACAATCAAAATAGTAGTATGTGTTCAAAATATGATTAAGAGCCACTTACTCTGTCCCCATAGGCTCAAGGAGCCACTTCTGCTCCTCGGTAGTAAGAGGGGGAGGTAGTCACGCAATACCACGCAGCCACCCCTTCTTACCATCCCCCTCCCCGCCACAACCCTCCTCGCCACCACCACCCTCCTCCTCAACATCCTCCTCCTCATCCTCCTCAACCTCCTCCTCAACCTCCCCCTGAACCTCCTCCTCCTCCTTGAACTCCCTCTCATCGCAAAACTCCTCCTCGGACTCAGAGGGTCCCTCACTATAGGAGGGCCTCGAAGACGACCCCACTATGTTGGCCACGGAGCACAGTTTCTTGCTCCGACCCCGTACTCTAGGGGCTCCCCCCCACCCCCTCCTCCTCTAGGTGCTCTTCCCCCGACCCCTCTACCTCCCTGTGAGGTGTCATCCTCAAGTAGTCGGGTGGGAAGATTACGGGGTCGTCCAGTGCGAGTAAAAGTTCCAACGACTTTGCGTAGAAAACCCGTTCCGTCGGCCTTGCCTTTGCCCTTGCCCATGCTTAGCAAACCTGCATTGAAAAGAGAATAAACGATTAGTATATTAATAAGGAAGAAACAAAAGAAGAAAGAACATTAATAAGCATATTAATAAGGAAGCATAGTAATAAGCATACTAATATGAAAGAAACAAAAAATGAAAGAAGAAAGCATATTAATAAGGAAGCATAGTAATAAGCATATTAGTAAGAAAGAAGAAATAAGGGACATAAAACATACCAAAAATGAGAATTAAAAAATCAGACAGTCTTGAATCAAAGAGGCAATAGTGCATCTGCTAGAACCCATACGAATCATCACTGATGTAATCGATTCCTCGACCGGTCTCATCATCACTATCAACCATATCATCTTCGTTGTCTGACGGAGGTGGCGGCTCTTCCTCGTCGTCAGCGTCTTCATTTAACTTTTCAAGCATGGTTACGTCTTTTATATTCACAATGGCCTCACCATCATTCCCATCATCATCGTCTGGGTCCACATCAATATCACCCGAGTCGTCATCGTCATTGTTTCGGATCACATCATTAGGTTGCTCTTGATAGAACTCTCCCTCGTATGTCATGGGGTTTATGTTGTAGTAATCGTCATCGTTCGGGTCTGGCAGCTTACCATGTGGCGACACCTTGAACACAACTTCCCAACCCTTTAGGTACTCTTTCTGGCATGGGTAGGGCAGATAATAAACTTGTGTGGCTTGGGTAGCCGCAATAAATAGATCGGTTCCGGCATAGACGGTTGATGGTTTAACTTCGACTAAACCAAGGGAAGGCGTATGTCTCAACCCCTGATATGGGTCGAACCATCGGCATTTGAACACAGCGAGACTTAGGGTTTCGCGGCCACGGTTGAATGTAAGCTCGTATATTTTTCCTACCCTTCTGTAGTACTCAACTGCATTTTGTCCTGGGGTGTACACTCCAGTATTTATAGTTTTGGGATCAGGCCGACTGCTCTGGTGGTCCTCTGTATGGAAGCGATAGCCATTCACATCATATTTTTCACATATCATGACCGGACTGTTAAAACCCATGGAAACCCATCTCAATTCGTCATCCATAATTGTGTTCGGATCGTTTACCTACAAGTTTAATGTGCAACAGTTCCGTTAACTACTAAATGTTCAACTAGGTAATAGGGGAATGTGAAAAATTACTTTCTCCATGAACCAAGCAACAAATTTTTTCTTTCCAGGGGCACCCTATCGGAGAAGAGTAAGTGCCTCCTCGCCAGTAGGAGGGATCATTCCCGTCCACTCTTCAAGCACGAATTGACTAAAAGAAGAAAAGCGGTATTAGACCGACAGTAAGTGAACATAACAAATTGACTAAAAGAACGGTGCAGCGGTATTACCTCATCCACTCATCCTCAACTTCCTTGATGTTGTGCAAGACATAGAACATGATGTCCTCCCACTCTTGTTCTGGCATGTTATAAGGCTTTGAGCCCCCAGCCCTGCCACCTTGCCCGCTGAATAGAGGGATCTTAGGTTTATACTTGGGCTCTTCTGTATTGTATCGAGACACCTTATTATGCAGAGTGGGAACGTGGTCCGGATAGTACGTTGTCCTGAGGTCTGACACCTCCTATAGGATAACTGCCTCAGCTATGGAAGCTTTAATCTTAGCTTTGTTTCCACATTTGTATCGGAGATGCTTGTTCTGTCTCTCTCGGCCGTACTGCCAACGATTCTGCACAGGGGCCCCCAACAATACCTCGTTCGCGAGGTGCAAAATGAGATGTGTCATTGGAGTAAAAAAGCCTGGCAGAAATATCTTATCTAGCTTGCATATCAACTCCGGTGCCTTCTTATGCAATTGTTTTATCATCTCGAGACATACTTCTTTAGCACAGAGCGTGCGGAAGAAATGGCTTAGCTCCACAAGCACTCGCCAGACACGCTCAGGGACATAGCCTCGAACCATCACCGGCATTATCCGCTCAATCCATACATGATAGTCATGACTCTTGAGCCCGGTCACTTTCCCGTTGAAAGATTGACTCCCTTACTTATATTCGATGCATAACCATTAGTGAACTTCACGATGTGTTTGAGCCACTTCAATACCTCCATCTTTGCTGGCTTTTTAAGGACGAAGTCAGCATCTGGCTTGAACCAAGTTCTTCGACCTCCTGTGGGAGGCCGCATGTTTAGACGTGGTCTATCACAAATTTTCTGTTGATCAGCTCTAGCATTAACATTATCCTTTGTCTTATCAGGAATGTTAAGGATCGTGCGAAAAAGGGACTCTGCGACATTCTTCTCGGTGTGCATCACATCGATGTTATAAGGAAGTTTGAGGTCCTTGAAATAGGGAAGCTTCGTGAAGGGAGTAATGTGAGTCAAGTTGTGCGTCTCACCATATCCCTCAAAACCTTTGCCTTTGCCTTCGCCTTTAGGCTTGAGAGCTTTTAGCTGAGCAAGAACATCTGCCCCCGAAAACTTTGGAATCTCGTTTACTTCATGGACAACTCGGCCTTTCGTGAAGTTCTTCGTGTCTTCCCTGTCTGGATGGTCTGGAGGGAGGAACTGTCGATGCAGGTCAAAGGCTACGTACTTGCCACCCTTCTGCAGCCAAATGAAACATAGAGCCTGCATGCACACTGGGCATGGCATCTTCCCACTTGTACACCATCCGCAGAATAGGGCATAGCCGGGAAAGTCATGCATGCAGTACTGCAACCAAACTTTCATCAAGAAATTTCTCTGCAGATGTCGGTCGTATGTCAATCTCAGGAAGTACCAAGAATGGTGCAAATCATCCACCAGCGGCTGCATAAACACACCCAATTTCTTCCCCGGGTATTCATGCCCCGGAATGATGAGCGACAAGAACATGGTCTTGCGTTGCATTAGGGCACCAGGGGGAGATTGAGCGGAATAACAAACACGGGCCAGCAGCTGTATGGATTAGACGACATACCATATGGATTGAACCCATCACCTGATATGGCAATTCTGACATTCCCAGCCTCGGCTGCTTCCTCGGGGTATTCTTCATCGAATGACTTCCATGCTTCACCCTCCGATGGATGTACGATCATTTTTTGATTGTACCTTTTCCCTTCCTTGTGCCACTTCATCATTTTGGCAGACTCATCGGTGAGGAATAGGCGCTGCAGTCTTTCTATGAAATGGAGATACCGAAGAACCTTTGCGGTGATGTCTAGCTGCTTCTTTTGACCATCCTCATCGACCACCTCAAGATACCGAGAGGAACCGCACTCCCTACAGTACTTGTCATTCGCATACTCGTGCCTAAACAAAAGGCAATTCTTTGGACAAACATGTATTTTCTCATAATCCATAGAGAGCGCCTTCATGAGTTTCTTCGTTGCGTACATGCTATTCGGCAGTTCATGACCCTCAGGGAGGCTGTTAGCCCATACTCCCAGAAATGCTTCGAAGCAAGCTCGGCTATAGCCGTACTTGGCCTTGACCGCCATCAGTTGCGAGATGGCATCCAGTTGAGAGAGTTTGGCACCCTCATAAAGAGGTTTCTTTGACGAGGCCAAGATTTCCAGGAAGGCCTTTGCGGTTTCCTCCGGCTCCTTGGTGCATTCTCTGAAGGTTTCGCATGTGCCGTCTCTGCAGCAAAGACATCATCTAGCATGTCTCTAACCCCATCGTCCTCATAACCACCGATGCGTTGTCGCATCACCTCCTCTCTACCACGGTCCCGCTCGGCATAGTTTATCGGCATGCTAAAGTCTGGCATATATCCCCACGCGCGAAGGTGAGTACTCATCTCGGACAGACCTCTACGGATACGTCTGCCACATTTTGCACAGGGGCATTCTGGGACAATTCTCATTGGAGACGGAATATCTCCTTCAAAAACACATCGGTTTTGGCAACCCACTCGGATGTTACTCGATTCCGACGGATAAACCCACTGTACATCCACTGATTATCTGCCATCCTCTGCTTTATTGGGAGGCACACAACAAAATTAAAGATTCATTTAAATTAATAACATCAAATTTTTATTTGCTACTGGGTTGATGAGAAACGGCATTTAATCCACCTACATCTCTAATAGGTAAAGATGGGTCCTAATCCCACCCGAGGATGTGTAGATTGAGTACGTTCTCCATGCTCTACCCCGTTCTGAGACAAAATTTCGGTAGCACCTCCCCGTTGTTCTCCAGATACACGTTTCGGCAAAAAGCCGAGAGAATGTGCATCCGGAGAACAACGGGGAGGCGCCGCTGAAATCCTGTCTCAGAACGGGGTAGAGCATGGAGAACGTACCCAATCTACACATCCTCGGGCTGTCCGTGGATAACGCTGGACAATCCGAAAGAGTTATGGTGATAAATATGCAATTGAATGCATATTTATCGATGCAACACTTTCGGACGAGAGACGCCTAGGTTACGCGACTTGACGTGAAAATAAAATCTAGTGACATGAAAAAAAACAGAGGAGGATATGAATTTGTAGCTCACCCTCGGATGTAGAGGATGTAGTCGATCAGCGGAGGGATGATCGGGGACCAACAGCTCCGACGTCGACAATCACTCCACGGAGACGCAACACCAAAAATCCTGTAAATTCCACCGACTTAAAAATTTAGACCATCACATCTCGTATAGCATTGATCATTCAAAGTGTTAAAAAATCATAGTGATAATGACATCTAGTGAACAATTTAGGTCATCATGATACTTTTTTTAGCAAACCTACAAAAACTTCTCTCTCAAGTAGGAAAAAATCATAATTTCTCTCACAAATGCCAAGTTTTTCATCATATATGTATGCATCTATCTACAAACCTACAATGTATGTATGTATCTTTCTACAAACCAACAAAAACTACAAATGTA
The DNA here is from genome assembly GCA_039707655.1 of Elymus sibiricus. Classification (NCBI taxonomy): domain Eukaryota; kingdom Viridiplantae; phylum Streptophyta; class Magnoliopsida; order Poales; family Poaceae; genus Elymus; species Elymus sibiricus. Next base: position 89,535,093 of record CM077676.1, read on the forward strand.
CTAAAACTACAAATCCTATTTATCAATCTAGAAGTCTAACTAGCTATCTATCTATCTATCTATCTATGTAACTATCTAACTAACTAGCTATCTATCTAACAGCTAACAGCAGCAGCAAAGCAGCGGCACAACAAGCAGCAAAGCAGCGACACAACAGCGGTAGTGGCAGCAGCACAGCAGCGGCACACTAGGGGAGCGGCGGGGGGAGCTCACCGACGGGGCACAGTGGGGCTGGTTGGCGAGCGGGGGAAGGGACAGGCCGGCGCGACGTCGAGGGAGTCGAGGGCGAGGGCGCGCGGCCTCGTTGAAGACGGCGCGGTGTCGACGCCGGCGCACGGGGGCGGGCCGGCCCGGGGCAGAGCAGAGGCGGGACGGCGCGGGGCGGGACGGGACGGCGCGGCGCGGGGCGGGACAGAGCGGCGACGGGATGGCGCGGCGCGCCGCGCGGCAGAGTGGCGGCGGGTTTGGAATCGAATGGGGATAGGGAATGAGTGGAGGGAGTTGGCCGCGAGTGGATAAGGCCGGTCTATGCCGACGGCTTTGCCGTCGGCATAGATAAGTCTGCCACGTGTACACCTATGCCGACGGCCGTCGGCATAGTTATTTTTCAATTTTGTGTTATTTCATATTTTTATTATTTAACATGCACCTTCATTTTTAAAAGAACATCTCCTAGCACCTTCTTCTTCTTCTGGTGGAGTCACATCAAGTATGGTTCAGGACGTATAGTGCGGCAGTCCCCCACATCGAGCAAACGGGGGGAGTCATGTTACTGCATGCGCTCCAACCTGGTCTGGCATGCCGGCATGACCTACCACGACACAGAACAAGAGGAAAACCCCCCGGTCAAACCCCTCTGGCACACGGTCAAAGCCGTAGACCGCGCGGGCCCACGGATGGCCGCGGCGTCGAAAACCACCCCGGGGAGGGCCCGGAGACCTCACCGGCCTGCGTGGGGCCCGGATATATCAACATAAGGGCGGCCAGATGTTTAAATACCCAGTGCACAACGTTGATGTGGCACCTCCCTCACAAACCGGACAGTCACGCGGGAAGGTTCATGACGTATAGTGCGGCAGTCCCCCACATCGAGCAGACGGGGGGAGTCATGTTATTGCATGCGCTCCAACCTGGTGTGGCACGCCGGCATGACCTGCCGTGACACAGAACAAGAGGAAAACCCCCCGGTCAAACCCCTCTGGCACCCGGTCAAAGCCGTAGACCGCGCGGGCTGTTTCCCCCCTCCAAGTGCCGGCGGCAGCGCAGTCCGTGAAGGGGGTCCCACTCCGGAGCCGCGTGCGGGGTGTTTGCACCTGCCACCACACTTCCAGAAATGTATGAGGGCCCAGCGCAAGATTTGGTGGCATAGCTACCCCCCGAAGGCCCCCGGCCACACTAGTAGACATGCGAAGAACAATCCGCACAGAGGGAGTTTTTTAGATACTTCTTCATCTCAAAAATTCTTGAAAAAATACCACACATCCTGTATCACATGTGCCAGCACCGTGTAAAAAATTCATGATTTTATCACCCTCCGGGTGTTCAGGAATATTCAAGCAGCACCGAAACCTGCAGGACGTCACTTCGGTGCCATCGCCGTCCGTGAGGAGGCCCACACTACGGAAAAGCGTATTGACTCTTCAGACATGCCACCACACCTTAAGACATGTATGAGGCCCCGACGCGATGATCTGGTGGCATTGCTACCCCCCAAGTTTCCCGGCCTGCCTAACCCTGGCCCCGTTGACCCGGAGATCTACCCCTTTGACTTTCGCCGGACGGCCTTTGACCGATGGAATTCTGCACCTGGTTCCCATAGGCCAGCCCATGGGAACACTTCAGAACAAGGTCTGGGCCAAACCAACCACAAGATTCCCTCCGTGTCGGCCCGACGCGTTTGTTTCCCCCCTCCAAGTGCCGGCGGCAGCGCAGTCCGTGAAGGGGGTCACAGTCCGATGCCGCGTGCGGGGTGTTTGCACCTGCCACCACACTTCCAGAAATGTATGAGGGCCCAACGCAAGATTTGGTGGCATAGCTACCCCCTGAAGGCCCCCGGCCACACTAGTAGACATGCGAAGAACAATCCGCACAGAGGGAATTTTTCAGATACTTCTTCGTCTCAAAAAATCTAGAAAAAATACCACACATCCTTTATCACATGTGCCAGGACCGTGTAAAAAATGCATGATTTTATTACCCTCCGGGTGTTCAGGAATATTCAAGCAGCACCGAAACCTGCAGGACGTCACTTCGGTGCCATCGCCGTCCGTGAGGGGGCCCACACTACGGAGACGCGTATTGACTCTTCAGAGATGCCACCACACCTTAAGACATGTATGAGGCCCCGGCGCAATGATCTGGTGGCATTGCTACCCCCCAAGGCCCCCGGCTTGCCTAACCCTGGCCCCGTTGACCCGGAGATCTACCCCTTTGACTTTCGCCGGACGGCCTTTGACCGATGGACTTCTGCACCTGGTTCCCATAGGCCAGCCCATGGGAACACTTCAGAACAAGGTCTGGGCCAAACCAACCACAAGATTACCTCCGTGTCGGCCCGACGCGGCTGTTTCCCCCCTCCAAGTGCCGGTGGCAGCGCAGTCCGTGAAGGGGGTCACACTCCGGAGCCGCGTGCGGGGTGTTTGCACCTGCCACCACACTTCCAGACATGTATGAGGGCCCAGCGCAAGATTTGGTGGCATAGCTACCCCCCGAAGGCCCCCGGCCACACTAGTAGACATGCGAAGAACAATCCGCACAGAGGGAATTTTTCAGATACTTCTTCATTTCAAAAAATCTTGACAAAATACCACACATCATGTATCACATGTGCCAGCACCGTGTAAAAAATTCATGATTTTATCACCCTCCATGTGTTCAGGAATATTCAAGCAGCACCGAAACCTACATGATGTCACTTCGGTGCCATCGCCGTCCATGAGGGGGCCCACACTACGGAGACGCGTATTGACTCTTCAGACATGCCACCACACCTTAAGACATGTATGAGGCCCTGACGCGATGATCTGGTGGCATTGCTACCCCCGAGGCCCCGGCCTGCCTAACCCTAGCCCCGTTGACCCGGAGATCTACCCCTTTGACTTTCGCCGGACGGCCTTTGACCGATGGACTTCTTCACCTGATTTCCATAGGCCAGCCCATGGGAACACTTCAGAACAAGGTCTGGGCCAAACCAACCACAAGATTCCCTCTGTGTCGGCTCGACGCGGCTGTTTTCCCCCTCCAAGTGCCGGCGGCAGCGCAGTCCGTGAAGGGGGTCATACGCCGGAGCCGCGTGCGGGGTGTTTGCACCTGCCACCACACTTCCAGACATGTATGAGGGCCCAGCGCAAGATTTGGTGGCATAGCTACCCCCCCCCCCCCCCGAAGGCCCCCGGCCACACTAGTAGACATGCGAAGAACAATCCGCACAGAGGGAATTTTTCAGATACTTCTTCATCTCAAAAAATCTAGAAAAAATACCACACATCCTGTATCACATGTGCCAGCACCGTGTAAAAAATTCATGATTTTATCACCCTCCGGGCGTTCAGGAATATTCAAGCAGCACCGAAACCTGCAGGACGTTACTTCGGTGCCATCGCTGTCCGTGAGGGGGCCCACACTACGGAGACGCGTATTGACTCTTCAGACATGCCACCACACCTTAAGACATGTATGAGGCCCCGGCGCGATGATCTGGTGGCATTGCTATCCCCCAAGGCCCCCGGCCTGCCTGACCCTGGCCCCGTTGACCCGGAGATCTACCCCTTTGATTTTCGTCGGACGGCCTTTGACCGATGGACTTCTGCACCTGGTTCCCATAGGCCAGCCCATGGGAACACTTCAGAACAAGGTCTGGGCCAAACCAACCACAAGGTTCCCTCCGTGTCGGCCCGACGCGGCTATTTCCCCCCTCCAAGTGACGGCGGCAGCGCAGTCCGTGAAGGGGGTCACACTCCGGAGCCGCGTGCGGGGTGTTTGCACCTGCCACCACACTTACAAACATGTATGAGGGCCCAGCGCAAGATTTGGTGGCATAGCTACCCCCCGAAGGCCCCCGGCCACACTAGTAGACATGCGAAGAACAATCCGCACAGAGGGAATTTTTCAGATACTTCTTCATCTAAAAAAATCTAGAAAAAATACCACACATCCTGTATCACATGTGCCAGCACCGTGTAAAAAATTCATGATTTTATCACCCTCCGGGTGTTCAGGAATATTCAAGCAGCATCGAAACCTGCAGGACGTCACTTCGGTGCCATCGCCGTCCGTGAGGGGGCCCACACTACGGAGACGCGTATTGACTCTTCAGACATGCCACCACACCTTAAGACATGTATGAGGCCCCGACGCGATGATCTGGTGGCATTGCTACCCCCCAAGGCCCCCGGCCTGCCTAACCCTGGCCCCGTTGACCCGGAGATCTACCCCTTTGACTTTCGCCGGACGGCCTTTGACCGATGGACTTCTTCACCTGGTTCTCATCGGCCAGCCCATGGGAACACTTCAGAACAAGGTCTGGGCCAAACCAACCACGAAATCCACTTCGTTTGGCCAAGGAATTAAAACTATACAAAAAGTCAAAACAAAAGGCTGTTTTCTGTATGAAGCAAACATGATTTATTTTGTTCAAATTCGAAAACATAGTATAGCAACAGAATCCTTTGAAGATTCTGATAAGAAACCATATATAATTTTCCAAAATCGATGCAACTATCAATTACTTGTGATTTTAAAAAAGTGTAAGGGCCTATATGCAAAAGTACATGAGGTCACATTTCTAACATACCCAAAAAACAAAACAAACTAGATATTCGTAATCTATGAAAAATTCTACCCCATATCGATATATAATTTGTGTACGTTTAAGTTTAGATAAGTCAGATTTAAATTATCCAAAATTAAAAAAATGACTAAAAATAATAAAAAAAGATATAATATATGCCGACGGCCTCCGTCAGGGCCGTCGGCATAGAATTGTCGGCGTTAGTGGGCCGTCCGAGTTAGGATTGGCAGGCCCAACTATATGCCGACGGCCTCACTATGCCGACGGCCTAGATATGCCGACGGCAGCCCTCGGCATAATCTGAGCTATGCCGACGGCCTTTCTGTGCCTACGGCTTGGGCCGGGCCGTCGGCATATCCCCAACTATGCCGACGGCCCCGACTAAAGGCCGTCGGCATAGGCCCTGATTCCGGTAGTGTTTGACGTCTTGAGTCAAAAGTACGCAATTTTCAAGAAAAAAATTAGCAATTAATTACAGCGAGTTTGCTCATGCTACAGCTTGTGACTCATGAATTAATCATTTATTTTAAGGTGCTTGTAGTACAAATACTCCTCACGCAAAAAGACACGTTCTTGATTAAACTAACAGCCATGGGTCGGAGCTGGGGCGCGCAGCCACCGAAGCTCCAAAAAAACAAATGGCAATTTGACAACTTGCAGGGCAGATTCATCAGCCGTCGCTGCGCTAGCTGCCCTGTCTCTCCTCCCGCGAGAAGAGCATCCATCCATGGCGCCGGGGGCGGAGGAGGCGGAGGGGGCTGGCAGGAGAGGGGTCCCTTCCCTGCTCACCGACGGCGGAGCCGGGCAGGAGGAGCACATCGCCTCCGACGTCACCCAGGCAAACCTCTTCCTCCTCTGGGAGCAGATTCTCAGAGATTGAGTTGCATTGGGATTTTGGGGAGGCTCATGTGGAGCAGTTGATTTGCTTCAGCTGATAGGGTGGACGCCGCTGATCGAGCTGAAGCGGATCGCCGGGAAGGAGGGGGTGGGTGCCCGCATCGTCGGCAAGATCGAGGCCTACCAGCCCCTCTGCTCCGTCAAGGACCGCAGCGCTCTGAGGTACTGCTAACTCGTTTTGATTAGGCTCGTTTCTTTTAACAAATCTTGGGATGGGATTAGATTGGAGAGCTAGTTTTGTTAGTGCCAGTTGAACTGAACCCCTAGCCTTCAGTAAGCCACCCTTTCTACTGTTTGGTTGTATGGACTTAACTACAGTTGCGTTAGTTCATCTGTTTTTGTATGGTTGTTGGGACTATTGGTAGGAGTAAGAAGACTTTTTTTTTTGACAAGAAATTGGTAACTTCAGCTTCTGGTCAGGTACATAATCTTGCTGTTGTCAGAAACACCAAAGCATATGGTAAGTACAGGAATTATGAACTTATGATGTGTCTGCTTCTTTATGTATCCTTCAGGATGATAGAAGACGCCGAAGAGAGAGGGCTGATTTCACCTGGTGTCACGACTCTAGTCGAGCCGACAAGTGGTAATTTGGGGCTAGGACTGGTGCTCATTGCTTTGAGCAAAGGGTACAGGTTCGTCGCCGTGATGCCGGCCCAGTACTCTCTGGATAAGCAGATCTTGTTGAGATACATGGGTGCTGAGTTGTTCATAACCGGTAAGATTAACATAGATAGCATCTTAATTGATTCCTATCTCATAAGAAGAAGAAAAACAAAGAAGCTTACTTGCTTGCTTGCTTAGTTCTGATTGTCCTTGTGTAGCGTTTTTACAATGGCCAATTACTATGATTTGTATTGCTGACTTGCTCCATTTGGTGTGACTAAATTGGCAGATCCAGCACTTGGGTTTCCGGGGCAAGTTCAAAAGGTCGAACAGCTCAAGAAAGAATTGCCCAATGTACATGTTCTTGATCAGTTCTCGAATCCAGCAAACCCCGAGGCACACATTCGATGGACTGGTATCGTCTCAAAATGACTTGACACATGATGTTCATAAGGAAGGACACCTATTTTGCAAGTTAGTAGCTTTTAAAGACGTGCCCGATTTTCAGGACCCGAGATTTGGAAGGACACTGCTGGAAAGGTGGATATATTTGTTGCAGGTTCAGGCTCAGGAGGCACGGTATCTGGTGTTGGGAAGTATTTGAAGATGCAAAATCCAAATGTAAAGATCATCTGTGTGGAACCTGCAGAGAGTCCAGTTATTTCAGGTAAAATCATCAACAAAGGACTACTTGTCTCATGTCCCTTGCAAATCATCAGTAATGGCTATTAGGACCAGATAAATATTTTGTAATGTTTCTATGCTTCAAAGAATTAAACTACCAGAACATTGTGAAAATGATATTCACTGTAGAGAATGTGCAAAATGATTTTGCATCTAATATTTGCTACAAAATGAAGTACTCCCTTCACAGTTGTAAACTCTGCTTGCTGTTTACTTGTCAGTCCATTAGCTTCACTCACCATCCTTTTCTTGTAGAAAATATTTCACTTGTCAACACTAAAGCATAGTATTCATTTGTTACGCAGCAGATAAGTGTCAATAAATCATGCTTCATCCTTGCAGAAAAAAAATATCATGCTTCATATCTACATGATTGAAACCTGTGGTGGCCGGTCCAGATAATTATATGGCTTCACATATGCTTCAGATTGTGTGGTGCCAGTTATGAAGATCACCCGAACAGCATCAAAATAGTACTTTCTGTGACACTGACACTGACACTTGCCTTGCTTGTTGTCATTGTTCAGGTGGGGAGCGAGGCAAACATAAAATCCAGGGAATAGGACCGGGATTCGTGCCTGAAATCTTGGACAGCTCGGCCATCGAGGAGGTGCTTACCGTGACCACCGAGGAAGCAATGGTGAACGCAAGGAGGTTGGCAATGGAAGAGGGCCTACTTGTGGGCATATCTTCGGGGGGAAACTTGGCGGCTTGCTTGAAGGTGCTTACATCACCGAGAACTAGTCTCGGGCAAACTTTGTTTGAGTTATCTTAAGATTTCTCTTCCTGATCACTAGTAACCCTTCGAAATCAAAATATATTTTCAGGTGGCGGCGAAAGAAGAGAACAAGGGGAAGATGATTGTGACCATTTTCCCGAGCGGGGGCGAGAGATACATGAACTCTGACCTCTTTGCAACTGTAAGGGAGGAGTGTATTGCCATGACCTTTTGACCACACATGCTACAAATTCAGAAGAGTTGTATGTAAAAGGTAGATGCAGCTGGTTACTGTATTGTGTCGCACGACGACCTTGCTGCGGAGTTCATCTACAAGGGATCATGAATCATTGTTGGTCATCGAATGAATGTTCATGAATGCATTACCAGATCATCTGATGCCACGACGGCAACAAACAGAACATCTATGTTCTGAATTTAGTGTGCCAGTTGGTTTTGGGTGTACGGAGAAAAATGGTCTTTAGTTTTCTCTTTGAAAACTTGAAGATATATTGTTTCTGGCCTGTGGCCTTTGCATGATAGATGCGCACATCCAATTTTGTTACATCGTCATAGACCAGGATAACAAGTTGAACATCGTCACAGAAAATTTGAGCAGCACGATAGGAAGAGGCACGCCATAGCAAGTGAAGACAAATGTCGGGACAATGGGGTCACACCTCAGGTTGTGCAATTTTGGCTTCAGAAATGTTTAGCTTCTAGGCAATTGGCAATACGTACTTTTGCAATGCTTTAGGCACATATTTTTGTAAGAATACGTGCAATTTCAGACAATGGTAACCCTCAGGTGTGAGGGATCATTGTAGCACAATGTGGAAGTATTGAATGTCGAACCTTTGGGAGCCATTTGTATTAGGTAAAGCATCATATTATCTCTAGTTTTTTTAACACATATTATCTCTAGTTATATATGTCACTTGTATTATGCATATTTAATGTCTATTTTATTAGGACTCGAGTTGATATGTGTTTATATAACTTCGACGTTTAATAAAGTTGAAAGACAATAGTAATAAGGAGTTGGAAATAAATCACAAGATGCTTATTTTTTTCGAAAAGAAGGATAACCCCCGGCCTCTGTAGCGAGTGATGCACACAGCCATATATTGTTATTATTCAAAATCCAGCAGCCGAACAACATTGATTCGGAAAGAAAAAATCCCGAGGCCGCATGCCTTGCGACAATAACTCCACCATACAGTCACTAACCCTATGATAAAAGAAAAAATAAAATGAAAAAAATATATAACTCATACGCTAAGCCTTCAAGAAGGAATCACCGCACGTGCGCCGATGATGACGAGTCCAACCCAAGGTCGATCTCAGGATTTTCATCCCCAAAGCCAAGCTTTGATCCACCACCTTCAGCAAGGGTACGACGCAGGCGCGCTTCGACATAGCCTGATCAGAGATCTAGTGTTTCCACCGGCGGAGTGCGCATGCTTGTCATTGAAGTCGCTTGTACCATCAACACTTGTCCGGCTATTGACACCTTGCTAGCTGGATACCGTAGGGGGAGAAACCAGAAGAAAAAGACGTCACATACCGCCTCGCCTCCAATCACTATCGCACCACCTCTGATGTAGCAGCAACAAGCAAAACATGACACCTCGGCCAGAGCCACCATGCAGCACCTGCTGACAGCAGGCATGACTTGACGTCTCCCCATGAGACGTCATGCGCAGACTTCACCTACCGGCGACAGGCATGACATGACACCTCCGGAAGAGACGCACGTGTCGCCTGCCGAGCCCTGTCGAACCCGATGTGTTGGTGGAGGGGCGTCCCATACCGCCACCAGCCTCATAGAAGCCGTCACCACCGCAAGACCTAGCCACCGCATCATCCACATGACCACGGAGGCCGCCGCCGTCGAAGAAGCCGGGCCGCCGCCCCATCACCCAACTCTCGTGGCGCCATCAGACGACACCGTAGCGAGCAAGAGCATGGCCAGAACGCCGCCGCCAGACCGGTTGCAGGCTACTGTGCTGCCATGCAACAATATCCGCCAACAGCCACCATCTCCCCGTCGCAAGTCGCTGCAGATCCCGCTCTAAAGGCCCGACGGCATGACCGCCGCGACCTCAGCACCTCCGCCACTGGTCCCTCCAGCTGGTGCACGCTCCAGAAACGATGCCCTCAAGAGGGACTACGACGCAGAAGAACCGCCATTGCTTGATCCTGACAAGGTCTGGGGTTTCCCCCCGGAGTTGCCTCGGTGGTCCGCCTAGCGAGTCGCACCGTCTAGTCCTCCACGGTGCCACAGCTGCGCCACTGAGGTCGCTCACCGGCGCCACGCCACACACCGCCGCACCGTCGTGGACCAGATCGAGGCCGAGCCACCGCGTGCATGGGCACCCCACGATACCCGCGCAACATGCGAGAGGGAGGAGAACCCCTGCTGCCGTCGTCGGTTCCACGGGCTTCACCCGGCAACGTCCTCCGACGGCGACGGAGGGGAGGGGGCCCGGCGGCGCTGGCGACTAGGGCTTGGAGATCCTCCCGTGTCGCTCGCGGGGGAGGCGATGCGGGGGCGCAAATACTTATGTAATAAAGTTCTATGCAATATGGTAACTAAACTAAATAAAAATGGATGATATTCAGTGGGAACATGTGTTTTACCAAATTGACTATTTTGTAAGAAAGTGGCCGTTTTTCTTATGGTTTGTAGGCAATAAACAATATGCATCTAAATGCTCTACATGTATGATTTCTCACCAATCTCACCTCAAGATGCGTGTGGGTAGACAAGACATTAAGTAAGACTTTGTGATCCCTCCATAAGTGAAACTCTCGTTTATTTCTATGGTGGGCCTAAGCTTAATATGTTGCAATCCAATTATTCACATGCATCTTATGGTTAAATTCTCAACAGTCAATCCAACTATCTATTGGAAATAATTAAGATAAAACACAACCAAAGAGTTAACGCTCTAGGGCCCCATACTCTCCTATGCCATGAATCCAGAGTTGAGTGATTTGGTTTCTCTCAGTCCTGCTTTCCCTCCATCATTCATCTTGACACATTGCAAACCCTATAGTGTTCTCCTAATGGGCGCCTAAACTCATACAAAAACCACTAAGGATTGCACAAAACTTAAGAAACAAGTGCAACCAATCTTCATACCATTTCACCAACGCCATATAACAAGTTATTACTCAAATATTAATGTAATATGAAATAAATTATTGGATAGTAATTCATAGCACAAAACATCATTTTTGCCAATGAATTACATAGGTTTTGCAATGAGAGGACACCATTGAATGAAGGGCGGATATGGTGATGGACATGCCACCGCCACAAGTGGGGTAAGGGTTCACCTCCTAATTCCTTGGCCTTCTCTCCTTGCAAGGAGGGGTGTTTCCTCTCTAGTTTGCGTGTCTATGGATGTTGGAAGGCAAGACCTAGTGTGTCCTAAACATATAAAAAAAATTGAAGCTTTCATACCACTATCTTATCAAATTATATTATTTTTATATTTATTTATAATAGCCTACTAATAAATTTCCATATGGGAAGATTTCAATGTTTTATGTTTTTGGTTTTAGGAAACTTCCCGAGCTCAGAAAAATATGAAAAATAATCATGCATCAATATTTATTCGGACCACGGGGACTCGCAAGAGGAGACAACTTTACTTTTCAGCACTTAACTTTAATTTACTTGCAACTTCATTTCCCATACCTACACCTGTCTTTCTTAGATTCTATTTGAAGTAAATGCTAAGTGCATAGAAAGTTGTGTCAGTGACACGTATAGTTAGAGAGAATAGGAAGCCTACCTTTAGCTCCTACCAGGTGTTCGCACACGAACACGTCACCGTGTACCTCCAACGCCGAGGGTGATGCACCGCAGCTCACGTCGAAGGAGACCCATCCGGAAGCGCGGTACGCAAGCAATCCGGCGGGCGCTTTTGAGGACCCGAAACCCCACACGCCCGGGAGGGACTCCGTCAGGGCGCGCGGCGGCTATGGGCTGCCCTAGGTCGACCTGATCGCCCCTAGGGCCTCGTGGATCGCTGCCCTCCAACGCGAAGAACGAACGAAGAACGAGAGAGAAGAAGAACAAGGGAGAAGGTAAAAGATGATAGATTGATTTGTAGATTGTGTGTTGTTCAATCGGCTGTCACCCCCAACATATATAAGAGGCAGCTGGACTTCCCGTACAAGTAAAGGATTCATCTAGGCTTTCCTTACAAGAAAATTACATCAATTAACGTCCTAGAGTCCTAGTTTTAGTCTAACTCGGATTTAGTCTGAATCTGGCCCAAACTTCTGTCTTGTTTCTTGCGCGGGCCGTGGAATTCGCATATGACCTCCGATTGAGATGATCAAAATACCAAATTTGTCCGCCTCGACGAGACGAACAACTCTTCTGTTTATTACTTATCCAAATAAGGCCATCTTCAATACCCTACGGGACCATCTTTAACTTCCGAGTCTTGTAGCAACTTTACACACTGTATACTATCTCAGATGATAATGACTTCAAAAGCAAAGTTGACCGTTTCAACGATACGCACAACTTCTGTGTAGAACACTTTTCCATCCGTGGCCATCTAGATAATCTTTTGAGCCCATCTTCAGCTTCTGTTTGGATTTTCACTCAAACCGGCAAGCCTTTCAAAACCGGCAAGCACTCAAAACCGGCAAGCTCTCAAAACTGGCAAGCACTCAAAACCGGCAAGCATTCAAAACTGGCAAGCTCTCAAAACCGGCAAGCACTCAAAACCGGCAAGCTCTCAAAACCGGCAAGCATTCAAAACCGGCAAGCTTTTTCGCCGGCAAGCTTCATTCAGCCGGCAAAGGCCGAATAACTCACGCGACCCATCAGACACCACCTAGGTGGGTGTCTGGTCCCTCGCGTCACTTTTCCACTCAGGACCGGTCCGCGGAGTGTTGCCTCTAAATTTTGCATACGAACTCGGATTGGGACGATTTTTATATCAAAATCGACCGTTTCGACGAGACGAAGACAATTCATATAGAAATTTTTCTCATATTAGGCCGTCTTGAGGGCGTAACTGGCCGAACAGTACTCTGAGTGCCAAAATCTTAGTACTTCAAGCATAGTTTTGGCCTTTTAGATGAGATCGGATGATGATGACCCAAAAATCAAAGTTTCACATTTTGACGATACAGAACTTTCACACGTTGAGAACTTTTTCATTTGAAGTCATCTTAAATATGTTTTCTGTTGTGCCAAAAAAGTGGTGTTAACACATGCCCCCCTGTTTTTTGGCAAAGCTTGTGTGCCGAAAAATAACTTGCACATAGCTTGTTCTAAGGACGATGTCAACACTCCATCGGCCATTTTGCATGTTCTTAGGACGATAAGTATATATCGGCCACCTTTACTCTTAGGGCGATAATTGTGTATCGGCCATTTAGATTAGCAACAAAAGTGTAGCTAATCTAAAGTATGATGGTTTGGTAATACCCTTTCATGATGTAAGAAATTATATTGCATCCATGGATTAAAATAAGCCCATGGAGGGTAACCAATCATACTTGATGACGAATTCCATGGCATAGGCATGAATGGCATAGTTGAAGAATATGGATATTGTTTGAACCAAAGATTTTGATGCGCAAACCTTCGGCTTGGTTGTTCGGAGCTTTCAATCTTCTCTTTCTTCACCTTTGCCGCACTTTTTGCAATGGAAGCTTGCGTATTATTCTTGTTGATAGCACTTCCTTTGGGAACCCATGCCATGTTCCTCTTTTCAAGTTCTTGTGCACTAAGCTTTTGCAACTTCTTCTTTTGCCAATACGATCAGCCGAGTGGGCACCCTGGCTGTGATTTTGTTTGAACTAATGACAATTCTTGTTTTACCTTGTGCACTTTCAACTTCTTTTCTTCAGATTTGGCACTTTGATTCTCAACAATTGATTGCTTCATCTCATTGCCTTTTGTAGCCAATGTCAACACTTTAATTGGCTCTTTATCCTTTAATATCAAATCTGAATTGGCACTCTTGCGACCATCTTTTTTAACTCGATATACTTGTTTGACCACCTCTTTCTTCTTTCTTGATCTCCGAACCGATTCTTTTTTATTGAAACGGTCTTGAACATATGACTGCTCACTGAACGTTGATCTTCTTGGAGCTGCATAATAATGGTGAGATGGTTTATAATAGGATGGAGAATGTGCCCTTGTGTCATGCCTGTCCCATGATGGATACAGATTTACGTGAGCATAGGGAGGCATCCACGGCATTGGCATTGGCATTGGCGGCCCAAAATAAGGATATGAATATGTTGCATTGAAATTCTCACTTTGCCAATACCGATCCTCAGATTTGCGCCTAGGGGGTGATCTTGATGCTTTTGAATTACTTGGCCGATAAGCACTTTTCTCTTCACTCTTCTTTTGATATTTTTCCAAAAGCTGCGCGAAAGTGACTTTCGGCTTTTTTCCTTTGTGCTCACCTCGACCTTTGCTTTCTTTGGTTGTGCTTGCATCAACCTTTGGATTTTCTTGTTGCTCCGCAGTACTTAGCGTCTTCATTGCAACTTTGATGGAATTTTCGCCCTCAAGAATATTATCATTGTGCTCTTGAACAACTTTTTTACTTGAAAGCTTGATCCCAATATCCGCAGTTTTTACATTCTCATCTTTAAATGAATCGTCTTGAAGTAGCCGATTCAAAAACTTTTTGCCCTCAAGGCCAATCGGAATAGACTGGTCATCCCTTGGTGTTTCAACAAATCTCAATCGTCCTTTATGAATGGCCGATTTAACTATTTGACAAAACATGTCACAGTCCTCAAAATTATGACCGAACGAATCATGTAACTTACAATACATTCGCCCTTGGATTGATGGTTTGACATGATGATCAAGAATTCTTATATAATTACTTTTCAACAACAAATCAAAGATTTGATCACACATGTTTGAATCGAAGGTATACTTTTTGTTTTCTAGCCGATCTTGGTGTGAGAACGGCTTTGGAACTAAGCACATGAATGGTTCAGATTTGGAATCTCCCCATTCGGCTATGCATTGTGTTTTGCACCCTATTTCCGATGTCTTTGGATAAGATATTATACTAGCTAGCATCGGTTTTCTCAACAGAATTTAACCTTGGCTTTAAATTTCTGAAATGAAAATAGTTAGAACACATATGTCTCAATTGAGACCAAGTGTAAGCCAAGTAAGAAACAAGCAAAGCTACCCACTTAGATATGAACTTTAAATAAAGCAATGGGAAAAGCTTTGGCTGCAATAATAAGTCACTATCGGTCTCTTTGAATGGTACAATGTGTTAACCGATATGCTTTGTAACAATTTTATTGCTAACAAGTAAATTATCCTTCATCATTGGTCTTTCAAAATTACTTATAAGATTTTTCCTAATAGATGCATCAACAATAAAGTTGTGACCAAATCTGAAAATAGGTAAATCACTTGTTAGACATACCTCTTCATACATGCTGGGAGAGCATGATGGTTGTATCACTTCAATAATACTTTGCTCCACTTTTGAATGACTCTCCAATGCCTTGGCATCCTCTTTTTCTTCAATAGATTCGGTACACATACTATTTGATTCGGCTTTTTCAATAACCTAATTTTCTTTGTTACCTGAATCTATACTTTTTCCTTTTTGAATTTGCAAGGTTTCTCGCTCTTGTCTAATTTTAGCCCACATCTCAGCTTGGCGAGCTTTAAACTTTTTCATCTCGATTTCCATCCACTCCTCCTGAGATTGCCCCCCAATACTCTGACACTCTTTCGGCGATGAGGTGCTGAAACTTTGCAATTGTTTAGGGGGTACAGTGGATGGTTCAACACTGGGCGACTGCATCATTTGCACAACTCTAGCTTTTACAGCACCAAAATCATGAGGCTTCCCGCCTTCTATTAGTTCCTAGCGAATAGAGTTGCACAAATCCCAAGAGAATGTAAGCTTGTTCTCAATTACCCAGTCTGGATATGGTTTCCCCCCAATGCTTTTAGACTCTTACGGTAATGAGATGTTGCCGAAATTCTGTAATTGTGTAGGGGGGACATGATATGCCACGGTAGTAGGTGAAGGCATTTGTGCTCCTACAGAAGTTTCACTTATTCGGCCATGACCGTGAAGGTGCGGAGCCGAATTATGGACATCAACAGTTGCGTATGGTGCCAAAAATTAGTAGCATGATGTGTAGCATATGATGTTTGAGGGTAATTGGTCGAATAACTAGTAGTAGCATGGCCAATTCCCCTATCCACCGGCATGTTTGGATTAAACATACTGCAGGTTATTTGCCGATGAATAAAAAGGTGAAACACTTTGTTGCATGTTATTGAAAGTTCCTACATGGGGTGTTTCAACTTGATTAACCGAACTCATCATGTTGTTCATCGGCATATAGATTTGTGGGGTTGCCGATGCATGGGAGTTGGGATACACATGTTGCATGTTGCTAAAATTATATGAAGTTGAAGCATGAAGATTATTCTGAATCAGCTGTTGCACATAATTAGATGCATGATTGATAAAACTAGGGCTAGCCGATACATTATGCTCATTAAACGATCTAGCAACAACATATGCATTATTTGCATCTACATAAGTGACTTGGGTATTCATATTACCTTTGTAGATTGCAAACCCTAGATGACGATCTCTTTGTAGCAAGAACGTGTTGGAGACCGTTTAAAGCTTGTCCCCAGCGGAGTCGCAAAAAAATGTGTTCGCACACGAACACGTCACCGTGTACCTCCAACGCCGAGGGTGATGCACCGCAGCTCACGTCGAAGGAGACCCGTCCGGAAGCGCGGTACGCAAGCAATCCGGCGGGCGCTTTTGAGGACCCAAAACCCCACACGCCCGGGAGGGACCCCGTCAGGGCGCGCGGCGGCTATGGGCTGCCCTAGGTCGACCTGATCGCCCCTAGGGCCTCGTGGATCGCTGCCCTCCAACGCGAAGAACGAACGAAGAACGAGAGAGAAGAAGAACAAGGAAGAAGGTAAAAGTAAAGGTAAAAGATGATAGATTGATTTGTCGATTGTGTGTTGTTCAATCGGCCGTCACCCCCAACATATATAAGAGGCGACTGGACTTCCCGTACAAGTAAAGGATTCATCTAGGCTTTCCTTACAAGAAAATTACATCAATTCACGTCCTAGACTCCTGGTTTTAGTCTAACTCGGATTTAGTCTAAATCTGGCCCAAACTTCTGTCTTGTTCCTTGTGCGGGCCGTGGAATTTGCATATGACCTCCGATTGAGATGATCAAAATACCAAATTTGTGCGCCTCGACAAGACGAACAACTCTTCTATTGATCACTTTTCCAAATAAGGCCATCATCTTCAATACCCTACGGTTCCATCTTTAACTTCCAGTCGGTCTCGGTCATGCAGTTTTCTGGATTGTCCGAGTCTTATAGCAACTTTACAGGCTGTATACTATCTCAGATGATTATGACTTCAAAAGTAAAGTTGACCATTTCGACGATACGAACAACTTCCGTATAGAACACTTTTCCATCCGAGGTCATCTAGATAATCTTTTGAGCCCATCTTCTGCTTCTGTTTGGATTTTCACTCAAACCGGCAAGCCTTTCAAAACCGGCAAGCACTCAAAACCGGCAAATATTCGAAACTGGCAAGCACTCAAAACCGGCAAGCACTCAACCGACAAGCACTCAAAACCGGCAAGCTCTCAAAACCGGCAAGCACTCAAAACCGGCAAGCATTCGAAACTGGCAAGCTTTCAAAACCGGCAAGCTTTTTCGCCGGCAAGCTTCATTCAGCCGGCAAAGGCCTAATAACTCACGCGACCCATCAGACACCACCTAGGTGGGTGTCTGGTCTCTCGCGTCACTTTTCCACTCAGGACCGGTCCGGGGAGTGTTGCCTATAACTTTTGCATACGAACTCGGATTGGGACGATTTTTATATCAAAATCGCCATTTCGACGAGACGAAGACAATTCATATAGAAATTTTTCTCATATTAGGCTGTCTTGAGGGCGTAACTGGCCAAACAGTACTCTGGGTGCCAAAATCTTAGTACTTGAAGCATAGTTTCGGCCTTTTAGATGAGATCGGATGATGATGACCCAAACATCAAAGTTTCACATTTTGACGATACAGAATTTTCACACGTTGAGAACTTTTTCATTTGAAGTCGTCTTAAATATGTTTTCTGCTGTGCCAAAAACTGGTGTCAACACCAGGTATCAACACTCGACACTTCCAAATCCCTAAATTAGAAAGTGCTTCAATAACTCCTTGCACTATGGGTTGTGAAGAGCCCCCCCCCCCTCCCATATTAGATCGTAACTTTTGAAGGAGCCCTCTCAGTTCTGTTTTCTAGACCCCCTACACATTTGTATTGATTCCCGGAAATTCGGAACTCCAAAGAATCCAAAAAAATGTAGGTGATGCATACAAAGGTGACAAGGTCCTATAAAGGGCACTTTTGGATACAGAGGGCACATGCAAGCCCCCCCCCCCCCCCCACCCCTCCCGCACTCCCCTTTTGTGTGCCTTAATGATCCTTCGTAAAAGTTCTCCATGAAATTGATTGGATTTTTCTCTTTTGCAAAAAAATACCTAGACCCACAAATATTACAAAAGAACATTGCCTTATCACATTTTCTTAGTAGGTTAGTTCTCCAAAAAAAATTGATTAAATAATAGGAAATATCCAATTAAAGTGCAAAGGGAATAGATACATGTGTGACATATCTTGCATCAAAATTTTCAAAATACCCTATTGCACAAATACAATTATGTACAACTTTAGACTTGAAATACCCCCAACGACCCAATTGCACATTTCCAAATACAAAATTGCACAAAAAATACATGTGGCGTGGTATGTGAAATGTAATGTAGCCATTATGTAGAGTCCAACATTAATAAAGTTGCATGAACAGTGGGTCCTTCTGTTTTCTAGCAACATGGGTCATCACCTACCTGCCCCAAGGTGCAAAAATGTTAAGTGGAAAATTAAATGGACAATTGTTGTACTATGAATATTGTTGTGAAAACAATCAACCAAGAATAGAGCACAACACGGTATAAGAATTTTGAAACCATTTTAATGAAATTAGAAAGAAGAGATGCACATTATAAGCACTTCTTACTGCAACATCATATACATAGAAAATCAGGAAGAATTGGGCATATTTTGTGCTTCGGATAAGCAACGCGCAATTGCAGTTTTTTCTCCTTGAAACTAAAATATATGCCTCATCTTATTTCATCTTTGTTATATAGAACTCTGACGCATGCACCCACAAAATCCCTATAGCCAAAAAATCTTTGTTAGTGCAGAACTCTGAAGCATGCACCACAAATTTCAGCAGCGGTAGCGCTACCCCACCCCACAGTCAGTGGTCGGGAAACCGTCAACGGCTCTAATTTCCTCCTATACTGAGCTACGGGAAGAACGACATCGAAAATGAACCGAGAGATAGAGAGGGGGGAGAGAGAGAGAGAGAGAGAGAGAGAGAGAGAGAGACCTGGGGTCGAGCATAAACACTGCCTCCTCGACGCAAGAACGATGATGACTGGGACACAGACAAAGAGGGGGTGCAGATTCAGCGCAAGATCGACGGAACGTGGGAGACAAAGGGTGGAGTTAGCAGCAGAGAAAGGACGTCGTTGACCACGCCATGGTTGGCATAGATGGCAACGGCACCGCTCCTCCTGCGCCGGCAAGCCCTCCTCCTACCGGTGCCTTTCGTGAAGAGGTGGAGCCCATCGGGTGTGGGAGCGGGGAACGGGAGGAAGGATGGGAGGAGGGCTATGGGGAAAGGAGGATGTGCGGCCTTGTGCGTGACGATGTGGTGGCCGGGAGGGTGCAAGTGCGGGATGACGCGGTTATGGTTTCTAATACGCAGCGCTCCTCACACCCATGTCCATGAAAAGAACCAGCGAGGCCGAAAACCCACTGCCTGGCGGGTCGGCCAACGAAGGGACATACCCAGTTTCAGCAAGAGGAAGTGGAGCACGTCCAATACCATTGGGAAGACACCACCATCGACGAAAGACACGGGTGCATGCAATAGTTAGGGGGCGTGATCCGATGGCCATGACACATTCGGAGCTCAGATCAACGGCCACGAGTGCGAAATCACTGAGAAGAGCCCTTGCTGAGGCAACTCTTTCTCTTTTAGATAGGAAATTTAAACTAAATAGAATTATACTAAAGAATTATACTTTTTTGCTTACTTTTATTAAAATAATTTCATGGCTATTTTTTTGTTTACTTAGTTTGCATATTTTGCAGTGTTTTTTGTTACATTGTTTGAAATGTATGTAAATCATAAAAGATGCACTTATGTTGTGCTAAATTTAAATTGTCTTATGTTAAAGAAATGGGTTACATTATCCTTCCGAGACATTGTCCCTTAACAAGATATTTACGGAGAATCCGCATAATGCAAAAAAGTTGAGATAAATAAATAAAAGATGGTGTGACTTTGAGGATTAATTTTGACACGCTCATGAATATAGTGGATGTGTATATTTGAGTGTGTATGTGTGTTCTTCTCTATGTATTAGTATCCTTAAAAAGTGTACTATGGTTTCTAGTGTATGATTAGGAAAGTACATTAATAGAAACATCTAGAATACAAGTTTCTTATGAGGAGCTTGTCATCGATTGTTAGCATGGTTCTTTAACAGGTTTTCCTGCCGTCATATATGTCTTACATTTACAGTGGATTAAGTATTCGGCTGACAATATGTGGTTGAATTATACTTGTATTAAAGTATCATCACTTACAACAAACACCGGTGAATATAAAAATATTGTGGATTCTTCAACTATTGCATACATATGATTTGATATACTTGTCGGAATGCACTTTGTCTCATATAGTGTGTACAAGTGCTCTGATGATTTACTCAAATAAAAATCATCTTAAGTACCTACACAAAATTAAACATATTAATCTAGTTAAGAGGGCCTTCGTAAAGGATCGCGTATAATTGACAAGAGGGGGTTAATAGAAGATTTAACCACTTTCTTAGTGGGGTTTGCAAATGTAACTAGATAAAATACTAGTTGCCTAATAGCTCCCTACAAATGCAATTTTACAAATGGGAACTTCAAGAAAAGTAGATTGCACAAGTAGAAAGAGTGAAGGGGACTGCAAACACAAGGATGTAGTTCCTGGAGTACAGATAGTTCGCACGACGTCTTCATTTAGAGAGGTTCGAATACCAATTTGTAAGATCACCAAGGTCTTGGCCACCAAGGCCAGTTGTATCTCCTTGAGATGCATGCACTATTCCTATGATTGGTAGGTAGTGCTTCACATTCAGCTTCATTAGCAATACCAATTAACAATGAAACATTAATATAGATAAACCCTTGAGGCCATGTACTTGCATACAAGCTTAATTAGCTTGGAAGAGACCATAGAGTAACAACACTAGAAAACAACAATGAAGAAGTAGACCCATTCAACATGTATAACCATAGAAACGCGACTTCCCGGTCAGGTTGTACCGACCATGGGATTTCCCGTCCTAAGACCATGATCAATAACTGTAGGATCTCAGACATATGTTCGATGAAGCTCAACTTCATCTTCACAGGCAGACTAGGCTGGCTACAGATCCTGAGGACCTCCCTCGGCGGGACGTGCCTAGGTCTCCGGCCGCTCCAATTGGCGGGTGTATGGCTAGAGTTGCTCCAAAATAAATACCTTCACTCCAAAAATTTGTCTTAACTGACGTACTAACCCTTTTGGAAGGGTTTGATGAGAGTGAAGCCCACGTTCTTTACTAAAAGCATTTTGAAGGTCGGGGATGGTCGTACCATGAGATTCTTGGAGGATACCTGGCTAGGAGACACACCCATGGCCTTATAGTACCAAAACCTTTGTAATATCGTGCAACGGAAAGAGATTTCTGTTAGTGCGACATTAGGGACAAATCGATTGTGCGATGCCTAGCAGTTACTGAAATCAATTTTTTTTTTAGAAACACGTTACAAATGCAAACTCTCAAAAACAGACACGTACACTCACCCCTATGAACGCACATACATACACCCTACCCCTATGAACACCTTCGATAGATTGAGCCGGCAAATCTTATGATTGACGAGATCACCAAACACACCTCGCACTCCACGGGAATTGCATCTACCACTGAATACACATAAAGAGAATGCCTAAATACAAGAAAATGCAAACACTCATGCCAAATCTAGAACTTGAATCTGGAGGACTGGTTCCACCACAATGAACCTAACCTTTTGAGCGACGCTCACTTCGCTGAAACCACTTTCTTAAGCACCTAGGTGTGACGCCGGTTTAAAATAGGAGCACTTTGATCCATGGGAAGCAGCAAATAAACACTCTCTCCAAACACCCGACGAATGTAAAATGGCAAAGAAGGAAGGAAAAAACAGGTTTTTCATTCAAGCATTTGTCTTGAGCACCTTCATTATACATGCTCTGAGACAGTGGCGAATCCACCAGGGAGGCTTCGATAGGCTCGAGCCTACCCTCCAAATTCGCGAAATATTTTTTTAGTACTAGTCTGCACAATGTTTGTTAGGCCCAGCCTAAAGCAAATAGGCCAACAGCCAGCCCATCTAAGAGAAATCGTGACTACCCATCCAGGAATCCATCGACCGCACACGCACGAGCAGGAGCACCAAACCTAGCCGCCTCCCAGCCTCCCCGCCAGACGACACCTCCCCGTCGGACGCCGCCTCCCCTCCAGGCGCAGCCATCAACCGAGTCATCGATCCGTCACCGTCTCGCCGAAGGAGCAGAGCTCGGCCTGCCGGGGAGCTCGTCGCCCAGGGCCCTCTGCGGCTCGCCGGATCCGTCGTCGCCCGTCTTCTGCAGCTCGCCGGATCCGCCGTCGCTCAGGCCTCAGGGTCTTCTGCAGCTCGCCGGATTTGCCGTCGCCCATCCAAGAGGAGGCACTGTCTTTGACTAATTTATTCTGTCTAATTCGTTAGTTCAGTGGTCAACAGTACTACAGTAGCTAGTTTACTTAGTTAATAGTCAGTACTCATTAGCTATTTTAGTTCTGGACTTCTAGGCAATAGCTAGTTTAGTTATAGTTATAATTAATCCATGAACTAATTTCTATCTTTGTTTCAAAATATGATGGAAAAGATAATGGCTATTTTACTAAACAAATACAAAATTTGGTTCAAAATATGATATTTTTCAAAAAATCCAAAAAATAGCACATATTTCCAGTAGTAATCTAGGACAGTTTGAGCCTTTTTGGACGAATGAATTTGAAAATAATGTCTATACCGTCGCTACACAGATTCAAATTTTTCTCGACGTAAACTTTGAGCCCACCCTTCATTTTCTTTCTAGATTCGCCACAGCTCTGAGATTGCGACCCCGTACCTGTCGCAAAGCTTGACACTGTGGACAGAAAACCTCTCGTTCTCCAGTGAACAGTTCACCGGATAGGGTTGGGTTGGTACGCAGATGCAAGGTGTGCGAAATGGCGGCAAAAAAGGACACATTCTTGATCCTTAAATTAACAGCCATGGGGTCGGAGCGGACCGGAGACTGGGCTGCGCAGCTACCAAAGCTCCAAAAACAAATACTCCTCCTTGATCCTTGAGTAGCAATTTGGCGATTTGCAGGAGCGATTCATCATCAGTCGTCGCTGCGCTGGCTAGCTGCCCTGTCTCCTCCTCCCGCGAGAAGCCAAGAAGCAGGGGAGCGCCGGCCGTCGGGCGGCAGCAGCAGCAGCAGCTTCATCCATGGCGACGGGGGAGGGGGCGGAGGGGACTGGCAGGAGAGGGGTCCCTTCCCTGCTCGCCGACGGCGGGACCGGGCAGGAGGAGCACATCGCCTCCGACGTCACCCAGGCAAGCCTCGACCTCTTCCCCTGCATATCGACTCTGAAGTCTGAACTGAGATTGAGGTGGGTTGGGATTTGGGAGAGGCTCATGTGGAGCGATTGATTTTCTTCAGCTGATAGGGTGGACGCCGCTGATCGAGCTGAAGCGGATCGCCGGGAAGGAGGGGGTGGGTGCCCGCATCGTCGGCAAGATCGAGGCCTACCAGCCCCTCTGCTCCGTCAAGGACCGCAGCGCTCTGAGGTACGGTTAACTCGTTCTAACCAGGCTCGTTTACTTCTACAAATCTTGGGATGGGATTAGGTTGGAGAGCTAGTTTTGTTGGTGCTAGTTGAGAAGTGAGGTGGATGACACCGTTGGCTTCAGCTACAAACCCCAACCTTCAGCAAACCACCATTTTTTCTGAAGGTCAACGGGGGCAAAGGCAGCCCACCGGAACTAAATCTCCACTTAGGCCTTCTGTAAACTAGCATTTCTATTGTTTGGCTGTAGGGATTAGTGGTGCTAAATTTCAACAAGGTAGTACTCCAATTTCAAGTGTATCTTCTTGCACTTCCCAGAATTGATTTTGCATGTGCTGGGAAATTATGAGCTTATTCTTCATGTTTTTTCTTCAGGATGATCGAAGATGCTGAAGAGAAAGGGCTGATTTCACCTGGTGTGACAACTCTAGTTGAGCCGACCAGCGGTAATTTGGGCCTAGGATTGGTTCTGATTGCTCTTAGCAAAGGCTACAGGTTCGTCGCGGTGATGCCGGGCCAATACTCGCTTGATAAACAGATCTTGTTGAGATACATGGGTGCTGAGTTGTTCATAACTGGTGAGATAGACAGATAGCATCAGCATAGTTGCTTCCTGGCTCAAGGAAACACAAATGTTTGCTTGCTTGATTAGGTCTGATTTTCCTTGCAATCGCTGTGATTTGTATTTGTAACCTTGTTTCTTTTGTGTAACCACATGACAGATCCAACACTTGGGTTTCCAGGAATAGTCGACAAGGTCGAACAGCTCAAGAAAGAATTACCGAACGTACACGTTCTTGATCAGTTCTCAAATCCAGCAAATCCTGATGCACACATCAGATGGACTGGTTCTGTCTCAAGATGACTTGACCTATGATATTCAGAAGAAAGGGGTACTTTCTTATTGATCTGTCTTAGCAAGTTAGTTCTTAAAAAGATGTATGCCATTTTCAGGACCTGAGATTTGGAAGGATACTGCTGGCAAGGTGGACATATTCGTTGCTGGTTCAGGCTCAGGAGGTACAGTATCTGGTGTTGGAAAATATCTGAAGATGCAAAACCCAAATGTGAAGATCATTTGTGTGGAACCTGCAGAGAGTCCAATTATTTCAGGTAAAAAAATAAAATCTGATGTTGAACTCAAAACTGATGGAGTACTTTTCTTAGTGCAGTTGGAAATCATCAGTAATGGCTAATTAAGGTTAGATAAATATTTTGTAGTGCTTCTATACTTCACAGAAATAAAGTACCACACTTTTAATTGAGATGATATTTACTGTAGAGAATCTGCAAAATGATTTTGCATCTAATATTTTACAGAATATCCTAAAAAAAAAAATTGTTACAGAATGGAGTACTTATCTTAGTGCAGTTGTAACTCTGCTTGCTGTTTACTCCCTCCGTCCCATAATATAAGAGCGTTTTTGACAGTGGCGGAGCTTGGGCCAAATTCCTGGAGGGGCGATGGGCTGGGTGGGGCGGCCAGAACACGTTTTGGGCCGATTTCCACTGATTATATGGGCTATATGGTAAGGGATACTAAAAAAAAATCTAGTGGGCTGGGGGGGCGGTGGCCCAGGTTGGCCCTCACAGAGCTCCGCCACTGGTTTTTGACACTACACTAGTGTCAAAAACGCTCTTATATTATGGGACGGAGGGAGTAGTTGTCAGTCCATTAGTTCCACTTGTCGTCTTTTTTTTTTGTTTGAGAAAATGTTTCACTTGTCATCTCGAAAGGATGCTTTCATTTGTTAGGCAGCAAATAAGTGTCAATGTGTCATGCTCTCATCGTATCTTCATGATTGATTGAAACCTGCAGTCCAGATAATTCTATGGCTACACGATTGCTTCAGATTGTGTGGTACCACTGCTTCAGATTGCTTCATTAGTGACAGTGACACTCTGTTGACTCACGTGTTGGTATTGTTCAGGTGGGGAATCAGGAAAACATAAAATCCAGGGAATAGGACCAGGATTCTTACCTGAGATCTTGGACACCTCGGTCATTGATGAAACGGTCACCGTGACCACCGAGGACGCAATGGTGAATGCAAGGAGGTTGGCAATGGAAGAAGGCCTGCTTGTGGGCATATCTTCTGGGGCAAACTTGGCAGCTTGCTTGAAGGTTCACATCTCATATCTGATTCGACCTTTTTTTGTATTAATGGAAAATGGGGAAACCTGGTTTGAGTTTTTGTTTGCATTTAAGAAGAAAGAAATTGGCTATTAACTTTGTTTTCAGTTATGTTATACGTTCCTTCTTTGATACTGAGTATTTACTAACTCTTCCGAGTCAAATGTATCTTCAGGTTGCAGCGAGAGAGGAGAACAAGGGGAAGATGATTGTGACCATGTTCCCGAGCGGGGGCGAGAGATACATGAACTCGGACCTCTTTGCAGCTGTAAGAGAGGAGTGTATTGCCATGACCTTTTGATCTCACATTTTATGAATACAAAAGAGTTGTATGTGAAGGGTATATGTCGTCGGTTACCTTAATGTGTTGCACTGGACGACATTCATATGGAGTTTAACTACAAGGGATCATGAATTGTTATTAGTCATTGAACGAGCGCCCGTTAATGTGTTACCAGATAATCTCATGCCACAACGACACTAATAAAGAACGTCTATTTTTCAATAAAGGGCGCTTTTATTAAGTCGTAATGTAGCATGAAGGGGATACAAAGCATGATGAGCATACAACCGGTCTTTGCATGACTAGGATATATAAAGCCAACACAAACTCACACACAAGAATGAAATAAAAAAACAGCAACAACAAAGTCATATTGGACTGAAAGCATGCCTAAGGCGAGAGGGTGAAGGGCCTATCCAAAGACTACGCCACTGCCCATGTGGGGTAAAAAAATCTACAACGTGATTTGTTAGCATGATTTGGTGCTGCAATATTATGAATTGTTGGTGCAATATTTGCCCCCTTGTATTTTGGAGATTGTTGACAGAAACAGGCATTGACTGATTTGTTTGCTAGTGCACACAGAGAGAAATAGTCCATGCAGTGCCGAAGAAAATGTTGTCTCCGGTGTCAAGTTCGAAGAACTTCACCGAAGAATATCTGCACAGCAGAGAAAAATGAGCTACATCCAAAGAAGTCTTGTAGACGAGAAGAATGATGTGAAGGAGTTAACCCCTCGAAAATTTATTGCTGACGCGAAGCAATTGGTTCGGTGATTCTGTCCGAAGAAAATTGACTGCAGCGATGGAAGACGAAGACGAAGTGAAGACGTAGCATTCTTTTCGTTGTTCTTCTTTCATTCATTTGAGTCATACACTACTAGGAAAACACATACTAGTGGCGCACCAGTTTTGCCTACTAATGGCGCACTACTGGTGCGCCACTAGTACCACGCCATTAGAATTAAATTCTAATGGCGCACCCCTGGTGCGCCATTAGTATCTGGTGTACTAATGGCGCACCAGGGGTGCGCCATTAGAATTGCCCCCCGTGCGCCATTACAATGCCTCCCAGGGCGCCATATGTACCCATGGGCTATGGCATACTAATGGCGCACTACGCTCTGATGCGCCATTAGTGTAGTTTTTTTAGTGCGCCATTAGTTTCCTTGTGGTGCGCCACTAGTATTAATATTAGGGATTTATTTTTTTTTCTTTTCTGATATTTTCACAGGATACAAAATATATCGAATACAAATAGATTTATCGAATACAATCACACAACAACAGCAGATTTATCGAATACAATAGAAGATTAGTCTCCGAATACAATTCATCATATTAGTCTCCGAATTTAAAATACCGAACAAAGTTAGAACATTACAAGTCTCGAAACCGCGAGTAGCGAGTTTGTCTTCACATTACAACCATATCAATCATCTAAACTACCATCACATAGAAGAGAGCTGCGGTTATCACGATGAGCATCATCGCGATGAAACTGATCTTCATCCGGTTCCTCCTCCGCTCCCTCCTCTCTCCCGCTAGATAGCGCGCGTATCGAGCTTCCGCCTCCGCCCTAGTGTCGTACCCTTTGTAACTGTTACCGCTGAAACGGTGAACCTGTCTCCGACACTCCTCCCAGTCGTCGTAGACTCCGGGAACCCTACCCTTGTACACGACATACGTCGGCATCTCTATGCACTAGCCAAACAAAACGTTAGTACCAACAATACATAAGCAATATATAAGTATGCAACAAAAGGATCGGAAGAGAAAAGCAAGACATTAATAGCATCGATCACATCTAAGTTGAACGACTGTCCAAACCAAAGAGACATACAAGTTCATTAAAGTTTAATTACAACATGAGCCAATCGATGTTTCAGAACTAGACATAGCATGACTCAAGGGGCCGGAACGTGGATGAAGCCGCCGTCATACGTGGGGGTCATGAAATTGCGGGCGTTGTCATCCTGCATTTGTAGCGTTGTGTCTATCTCACTGTTGGACGGTTGATTTTTGAAGTTGAACTGCCCGCAGGAATGAAGGACATCTTGATGGATGATTTCCGCAAACTCCGACTGGATGCGAAAGAATTCTTCTCTAATGTTCGCGTCCTGGATTGCCGACAAGCTCGCGGCCCAATCTTTGAGATTATCTGGTAGCAGAAGGTGATTATGGTCCCGTACGATCGCCCGCATGTGATGGAGGGCGTAGTAGGCATCCTTCTGACCGCCAGTCGGCTGCTTGACGCAGCAGAACGTCGTATTGTGGGCGAACACGTGCTTGCCGTACTTACGAACTTTCCTGGTGAAGGTGCCTCCAGATTTGGCGTAGCCGGGGAGAACATCATCAAGAACTTTCTTGACATTTGTGTAGTCTTTCTTCGACTGACGGTCCGAGTCGAAGTACGTCGCCATGGAATATTTAGGGCTTAAGAGGATGAGTGTGCAATGTGTGTCACTGCACAAAACACGGAATGTTAAAAAAAAACGATCGAAATCTAAGAAATCATATGTTACGGGGCGGTTGAGGGGACGACTTACTCGGGAAAGTAAGGCACGATGAAGTTATCCTTATCTGGGTTTGCCAGAATGACGCCTTCGAGGTAAGAACTCGCGACTTGCCGGTCCCCAGCGCTGCGCAAGATCTTGGCACGCATGTAGAAGGGGTCGACTATCACGATGTCCGGGGTCTTGTCTCTAATGATCCGCATCTCCATACTCAGCGAAAATAGCCGAACGAAGGTGTAGTGCAGCGGATGAAGGTTGAACATAGCGAAGATGTCATCAAACCGCAGGACGATCGTACCCCCGATGGAGTTATCCATAAAGCCCTTGCCCTCTGGCACCTTGGCCACGAAAACCGGGTATGCCACATCATTCTCTCTGAGACGCCGCTTCTCCAAAGAAAGAACACTGTCATGCAGACTCCGCATAGCACCGGTTGCAGCATTGAGCATATTAGTCGGTAGCATCGGCCTACCCGCCACATGCACCCTCCTCGAGATATCCTTAGGTGAAGGTGGCCCGTCCTGAGCACGGATCGTACTCGGTGCCGGCTGGCTCGCACCCTTGTTACTCTTTCTTTTCCGTCCCTTCTTCTGCTGTAATGGGATCGAGTTCTGCTCACAGACCGCCTTCTTGAGTGTGTTGGGGCTGATAATATTTCGCACCTCGGCTATCTGAGGCTCGGTGAAGTCGGCAGCTGGAGGCGTCTCCTGAGAACCGAATGCCAGACGACGCCTGTTGCAATTGGGTTTCTCCGCGGTACCAGCTAGATCGCGATCGTCTTTTGTAGGGTTGGGTTCTTGAGAAGAAGGCCCCATGAATTCGTCATTGTACCCATGTTCGGCAAAGTACTCATTGACTTGGGCAAACGTACCGTCGTCGTTGTCGTCGTCGTCCGGATCCTGTGCCATATGCATGTTCGGATCCTGTGCCATAGGGATGTCCGGCATGTCCGGTAGCGTTGCGGCGGTCTTGCCATGGCTTGGCGCCGGCACGACTGGCGGTGTTGTCTTTGGGGTGGTGTCCCCCGCCCCCAAACGAATCTGGCTCTTCGGCCAAAGCAGGGGCCAGCTTAGGCAGGCGCTGAGGGTCATCACATCATCTTCGTCGGCCCCGGCGGGTCGAATCGGAGGTAACAACTCGTCGCAGCCTGGCAGCACCCGAACCAGTTGAACCCTACACACGGTGGGTGGAATCGGATTACCGTGAAACACGGGGTTGCCCGGTTGAACGATTCTGCCCTTGGCGACATCGACCAACTCGTCGTTCACGAAGTGCAGGAGAGTGCACGGAACGTCGGCGGCGCCCTGCGAAAACATGTAGGGCGTCAGGGATGCCCAGTCAAAGGCAAGGAGATGAAGTCCTCGGCCGAGAGGCTTAATTAGTTACCGTGATGATGGCGTCGAGCTCGGCTAATGTCGAGGCACCGCCAACGGCGGGCGTGCAATTGACGGAGGGGCCGCTTGCTGCAGAGGTGCCGGCCGGCGTACACCCGGGTGCATTAAGCTCCAATGCCTGTGCCGGCGTCGGAGACACCAATGCCGCCTCCGCCGGAGACACCAATGGCGCCGCCTGCGCGTTGTGCGAGTTGCTGGCCGTGAAGCTGGGAATCGGGGGCGGCCCCTGTTGGCCGCCCGCAATCCACGTCGTCAGCCCATGAATCAAGGTAGGCATAATGCCGGTGAGCGTCGATCCCAGTTGTTGTTGCACTTGCTCTTGGACAATCTCCGGAATCCGCGCCACTTGTGCCTTGAGTTCTTGAACCTCGCGCGACTGGCTTTCCGAGCTGGTCTTTCTCTCCTTTCGCCCACCAGCGTTATAGTATGACGACCATTTTGTGGACAAGCCTTTGCCGGCCACACGACCAGCTGACGACGGCTTACTGAGCTTATCCTTGTTTTTCATTACGTTCAACGCCCTATTTAGAGTGCTGTCCCAAGGGGTGCTCTGAGTCGACCCCGCGCTACTGCTTTCAGACGCCTGCGGAAGGAATGTGAACCATTTAGAAATTTGGCTTCATTAATTAGAATGCAACCATATGGAGCTAATTACGCGGGGGTGTATTCCTTACCAGAACAACCTCAAGGGCCCTGGTCTTCGGATCCGTGGTAAGCTCCTTTGTTACCGGGTCCTCCTTGTACCGGGCCCTGACATAGTTCCTGGTCTGCTTGTCACGGTATTTCTCGAAGCGGGGCGGTAGGCCTTGCTCGGCACGCTCCGCGTCCTCCTTGTCCCATATAGGCTCCGCCACTCTGTAACCGCCGGGACCGAGTTTGTGTTCCCCTAAGTTCAACTCCCGCATTTCTTTCCCCCACTGACTTGATTCGGAGGTTGCGGGGCTCTCGCACTTGATCTTGAACTCCTTGTAGTCATCTTCGCTGATCGAAGGATTTTTCGCCTTGATCTTCTCATAACTATCACCTTTGTCAATCATTCTCTTCACCGCGCTTCTCCAAGTAGACAGGGCCGTGCTCATCCTCGTGAGGGCGGCATTGTTCACTTTATTCCCTGAGAGGCGTGTGTTTTCAAATTCAGCGGGGAACTTGTATCGTTCGTGCAGCTTCGTGAAGAGGAGGTTGCGCATATTCCCTCGGTCCTTATGCCTTAGGTTCTCGGTGTTGATCGAGACGGTGCTCCGGAGAATGCACCCGAGCTGAACCGAGTACCCCTTGACTATTTCTTTGGGCGCCGTTGGATACCCGTCGGAGTCCACTTCAGTAAATTCCTCCTTGACGGTGCGGAGCGCGTTCGGGCGCCGGACCTTCCGTTGCCTCTTCGGTTGGATACCCGTCGGAGTCCACTTCACTAAAAGCCAAGGTTTTATCATTTAGGGTTTGTCCATATCATCGACACCGAGGAACAAGATCATGGCCTAATCACTTGGCTCTATTGCCACCTATGGTTTAATGCAGCAAGAATGGCGGGGCAGTTGATCCTACTTAATTAAGTACTAAGATACCCCGGCCCATGCATTAGTCGCAAGTACCCCATATGTCCTATTTTTAGCAAAGTCATGCTAAAATTCACGGAAAATTTCAGCATGACCTTTGCTGAAAATAGGACATATGGAGTACCCGAATTTGCCGGAACGGAAGTTAATCGACATTCCGGAAAACTCAAGGGCCTCTCGGGGTACCTACAAAATCATCACGACACGATGGTCGGAGACAAAACCCAGCAGCAGCAGCAGAACAGAGCTGCTCCTATATAGAGCAGCAGCAGCAGCAGAACAGCAGCAGCAGAACATGGAACAGCAACACTAGACTGAACTGAAGATAGCAAATTAAGTAACAGAATCACAGTAACGAATCATTGGATATTTCCAGGAAAGAACTAAATCACAGTAACGAATGATCCCCTAGTATCAGCGAGTATTGACATGTGCAGCAATAAATCAGAGCCAACACTAAACAATGGTTAACAGTACAGTCATTGTCATTGAACCACATTAAGTTAACAGAATAAACAGAATAAAGCAGGGGAGGAGGGGGAGATTTGACCTTGAGCAGTGGGAGGCGAGATTAGGGGAGGCCAGGGGACGGGGACGGGGACGGGGACGGGGACGGGGACGGGGCTCGGCCTCCTCCTGCTGGTGGTCTCCGGCGGGCCTCCTCCTCCTGGTGGTCGCGGGCGGGCGCTGCCGGACGGGAGATGTCAGACAGGGGAGAAGGCGGAGGGGAGAGAAAGGAGGGGAGGGGGGAGGGAGGCGGAGGAGGAGGGGGAGAGGGGGAGCTCACCCTCGACGTGTGGTGGCGGCGGACTCGACGGCGACGACAGGCGATGGCGCGGCGCGGGAGAGAGGGGGGGGGAGAGGCCTGGGCTCCGGTGGCGGCGAGAGGGAAGTGGATCGGGGGGACGAACTGGCGAGGGAGGGGGGAAGTGGATCGGGGGACTGTAGCTATAGGGGAGGCTTTCTAATGGCGCACCCCCTGGCGGTGCGCCATTAGAATGTTTTCTAATGGGTTCGAATCCTGGTGGCCCCATTTTTTTCAATCTTTTTTAAATTTTTTTTTTTGATGTATATATGTCTATTAGTTGCACTAGTCCGGTCTTTAAATATTTTTTTACCTTTTTCTGTGTTTTTTCTTTACTGTTTTTGTCAATCTTTTTAAAAAAAATGTTTTTGATGAATATGAATATGAAACAGTAATAAATATTCAATATTCAATATCGAGATGGAGGGGGATCGAGATCGAGTGTCCTCATGAATATTCAATATTTTTTCATGAATTCAAAAAGTGCCCATGAAATTTAAAAATATTCATGATAGTTCAAAAAGTGCCCATGAAATACAATCGAGAAATGAAGGCTACAATTTAAATACAATCGATCTTAGCTAGCTATCTGTTCACAATCTTCTTGCCCTTCTTTTTCGCAAATGGAGTTCTTCTGTGGAACGGACGTCCTTTAGGTAGGGTGGTCCTGCTTCTTCTTGTGGTGTATGCTGCTACTTCATCGTCGTCGTCATGTTCCATCTTCGGGTCGCCGTACTTGTCGAAGTCTTGCTCATTGGCGACTCCATCCATTCCGATGATCTTCCTTTTGCCTCTCCTCACGACAACACGACTGGGCTTTGACGGGTCGGTAATGAAGAAGCATTGGTCCACTTGGGAAGCCAGTACCCATGGCTCATTTTTCGCGGTGACGTTTGCGCCCGCGGTCTTGGATTTGGCTTCGGGTATAACCATGGTGGTGAAATACCGGTTTTCTTTTAGGACGCTCTTGGCCCATCTGACACGGAACATCGGGACCTTCTCTCCAGCGTAGCTCAGCTCCCAGATCTCCTCGATCCTTCCGTAGTATCTGAACTTGTCGTTACCGGTGTAGGATTCCATCGTTACCCCGGAGTTCTGATAACCATCGCTCTTCATGTCCTTGTCCTCGGTGTAGAATGTGTAGCCGTTGATATCGTACGCCTCATAGGTCATCAGGTTGTGCTCGGCGCCCTGTGACAAGGCGAATATGAGTTGTTCTTCCGCAGGAGAATCCTCATGTAAAGGGTACGACAGAAGCTTCTGCTTGAACCAACGCGTGAAACATGAGTTGTGCTCTTTGATTATATCTCCGTCCGTCCTCTGTTGGCCTCGGTCATTGTACGTCTTCTCAATAAAGGTTTTGTGCTCTACCACCCAAGGATCGACCACGTCTATGTGTTGTAGCGCGACTAGGTTTGCTCTTTCAAAGTCGGCGAGTCGACCCTCGAAGTCGACATGCATTTCGCGGCGACCCTCGCGGTGACCCCATCCAGCGAGCCTGCCGAGGTGCCTGTTGACGGGAAGACCAACGGGGTTCTCGATGCCTAGATAATTCGTGCAGTAGGAGATGCACTCTTCGGTCAGAAAGCCCCTGGCTATGCTTCCCTCTGGACGTGACATGTTACGAACGTATCCTTTGATGACACCATTCATCCTTTCGAACGGCATCATGCTGTGCAGGAACGTCGGCCCGAGTTGGATGATATCCTCCACGATATGGACCAGCAGATGCACCATAACATCGAAGAATGCGGGCGGGAAGTACATCTCAAGCTCGCATAGTATCACCACGATCTCTTCCTGTAGCCTTCTGAGTTGCCTCACGCCAACCGACTTCCGAGAGATGACGTCGAAAAAGTTGCATAGGCCAAATAGCGTCTCACGGACGTGCGCGTCCATGATCCCACGGATTGCAACTGGAAGTATCTGCGTCATCAGCACGTGACAGTCGTGAGACTTCATCCCGCTGAACTTCTGCTTCGCTGGGTCTAGGTATCTGCTAATCTTCCCCGCGTAACCGTAAGGAAGTTTTACTCCTACGAGGCAGGTGAAAAACTGCTCGATCTCCTCCTGACTTAGAGTGAAGCACGCGGGAGGGTAGTCATTTCCGGTCTTCTTGGCCTTTTTGCCTTTGCGACGACTTTCCGTGTCCTGCTTCGCCTCATCATCATCATCATCATCATCATCATCATCAGCGTGAAGCTCCTGCCTGATGCCCATTGATTTCAAGTCTGCCCTTGCTTTCGGCCCATCTTTGGTCCTCTCTGGCATGTTGAGCAGGGTACCAAGCAGACTCTCGCACACGTTCTTCGTGATATGCATGACATCAAGGCTGTGAGGCACACGGTGGATCTTCCAGTACGGCAAGTCCCAGAAAACAGACCTCGTTTTCCATACCTTCAGCAGCGGCTCTGGCGCCTTTCGCTTCTTTCCCGGCTCTAGCGCCTTTTGCTTCTTTCCCGGCAGTGGGCAATCTTTCCAATTTTTCAACAGCTCGTCTATTTCCTCGCCGCTCCTCGTACGCGGGCGTCTTCGGGGTTCGGTTTCACCATCGAACAGATCCTTGCGTTTCCTCCACGGGTCATCGTCGCGAAGCCACCTTCGATGTCCCATGAACACGGTTTTCGAAGACCCGGGGTCTCTAACTAGCTGGCGATACGTTGTGTCATCCATGCACCTGACGCATCCAGAAAATCCGTGGACCACCTGCCCCGCGAGATATCCGTAACCGAGATAGTCGTGCACCGTCGTGAGCAGTGCGGCTCTCATAGGGAAATATTTTTTCTCTGCGGCGTCCCATGTTTTGGCTGGCGTTTTCCACAGCGTGTCTAGCTCCTCTTTCAGCAGCCCCAGATACAGATTGATGTCGTTCCCTGGTTGTTTCGGCCCTTCAATTAGCATACTCATGTGAATGTACTTCCTCTTCATGCACAACCAGGGGGGAAGGTTGTACATCCACACAAACACAGGCCAGGTGCTATGTGTGCTTCTCTGGCTGCCAAACGGATTGACTCCATCGGTGCTCGCGCCCAGCACGATGTTCCTTGGATCGTTCCCAAATTCTGGGTCTTCGAAGTTCAACGCTTGCCACTGGCTCGCATCCTTAGGGTGACTCAGCATCTTGTCTTTTTTATTTATCTCCGGATCATTTCCGTCATCTTCTCGCTTCTTCTCCTCCCTATCCGCGTGCCAACGCAGGAGCTTTGCTACCTTAGGGTCCGCGAAATACCGCTGCAGACGAGGAGTGATCGGAAAGTACCACACCACTTTTCGAGGAGCTTTCTTCCTCTTCTTGTATCGAGTGACGCCGCACACCGGACATATGGTAGACTCTGCGTGCTCGTCCCGATAAATGACGCAATTGTTCATGCACACATGGTATTTCACGTGCGGTAAATCCAGAGGACACACGATTTTCTTCGCCTCCTCGAAACTGGTCGGGCACTTGTTCCCCTTGGGAAGACGTTCGTGCCAGAATGACATGTTCTCGTCGAAGCATGCGTCGGTCATTTTGTGTTTTACCTTCATCTCCAGAGCCATGAGCGTTACTTTCAGGCGGGTATCCTCGGGCCTGCATCCTTCATACAATGGAGTAACCGCGTCTATCTCCAGTTGATCCAGCTTGGCTTTCTCTCGGGCGGCAGCTCTTGCGTTATCCGTCTGCTTGAGAAGCAGCTCTTGAATATGAGGGTCATGCACCCAGCCTCCATCGTCGTCTGCTCCGGCATCTTCATCTAGATCATGATCATGCCCTTCGTCTTGATCTTCCTCATCATCATGTCCGGCATCTTCTACATGATGACTGTGTGCAGCATCACCGTCGTGATCATGTCCTGGAGATTCTTCGTCTTCTCGCCCGCCCTCGCCGCGGTGGTTGTCTTGCTGCCGATCCTCATTTCTTGCCCGGCCATGGACGACTTCATAGTCATCTTCATCACCTTGCCACCGATAGCCATCCATGAAACCACGCAAGAGCAGGTGGTCCCGCACCTGCCCGGAATCCGGGTCCGCAATAAGGCTCTTCAGCTTGCATCTTCGACACGGACATCTTATCTCCGTCTCGTTCTTTTGAAGCATCTCGGCCTTCGCGGAGCTCAAAAACCTATTCACGATGCCTTCGGTCATCGTGCGGACCATGGTCGCCTGCGGGGTAGAGCAAAACGATATTTTAGAACCAAGAAAAAATTTGGCATGACTTTCCCTAAAAATAGGACCAAAAAGAATGCATAGTGCCAAAATTCTCGCCGAAACGGAAATGAATCAACATGTCGGCAGAATATTGGCAACTATCGCATTTCAAATACCGGTACCTGCAAACACAAACATATATGCAACACCACAAACATATGCAACACCACAAACATACATAGATCTAGCTAGGCCATAAAAAGTGTATGTGCACGGTTGTTGGAGCTCGAGGGAGAAAAAATGTAGATCTACAACATAAAGATAGCTTTCCCCTTACTTACCTATCAAAAAAAGCTAATTTAACCACTTAATTTTGATGAATCTATGGTGCAAATGAGGTGAGGAGGAGGAGGCAGCCGACACAAGCTTGGAGGAGGAGGTGGAGAGAATGAAGTGGGGAAAGTGAGTGGGTAGGTGAGGCTGTCCAAAATATCTAGCTGGTCCCAGCTTACTAATGGCGCACCCCTATCTGGTGCGCCATTAGTAACCCTGGTTACTAATGGCGCACCAGCTAGGGGTGCGCCATTAGTAGTTTTGCAAAAATAAAAAAAAAATAAAAAAAATAGTAGTGGCGCACTGTGTTGGAGGTGCGCCATTACTACTCAAAATAGTAATGGCGCACTCTAACGTGGTGCGCCATTAGAATTTTTGGAAAAAAAAAATTGTTACTAATGGCGCACCGTGAGCCTGGTGCGCCATTAGTATCTACCACTCTAATGGCGCACTGGCTCATGGTGCGCCATTACTATATAGTAGTGGCGCACCAGGAGTCTGGTGCGCCATTAGAGCCCATTCCATCTATAGCCCTTTTCCTAGTAGTGATAGGATCTCCGTACTATTAAGAAGGGTATAGGTTCTCGAAGCTTAGATCCGCTGTGATGCTTAGCCCAAACCTATGCGAGACTAAGAGAAATCTCTTTATGCTTCGAATGTTTACCTGCCAGCAGAAGACGTTGTTCTTCGGTGCTGCAGGAGATATCTTTCGAACTGAGGAGTTAGCATTACTTGCTCCGCAAGTAATGTTACCGTTGTGCTCAATTTCCGACCGTTGGACTCGTGTCGTTCGCCCGTTGGCTGCTCTACATGTCCAATTTGGTCTTTTCCCTTCAGGGAAGGCTGCGGCTATAAATAGCCACCCCGCTCCAACGTTGCCCGTTGGCTGCTCCGCTTAAGATTTCTGAGAAGATTGATTGAGCATCCCCTCTCCGAGTGATTTGAGTTTAAGATCCACCGAGAGAAAAATCAAGAACCTAAACTTAAACAGTGGTTGAGCATCACAGTAGTTCTGAGTTAGAGTTCTTGCACCTATTACTCTTGAGAGCTGCGCACTCTCTAGACGGATAGGTGTCAGCTCGAGTGTCGAAGAGTAATTGTCTTCACCGAGCAAGATCTTCAGCAACCAAGAGTCATTGTGGTTTGCGAAGAAGCCTGTTGAAGGTTTGGAGATCGCCGACAAGTATCTACCATGAGTGAAATCAACTGGAGTCTGATCAGCTCCGAGTTGAAGGAGAATAGGGCGAAGAGAGTTTATCTTCTGTGTTAAATCACAACCCCTCCAACCAGACGTAGTCCTTTGGCAGAAGGGCGAACTGGTCTACCAAATTCATCTGTCGCCATCGAGCACCACTGGTTCATTCTATTTTACTGCATTTCCTTCAGCAGTTTACTTTCATGCTCTGTGTCGATAGTTTATCTGATCAATCATAGTTCGTTACTTATCTTTCGCATTCTCATCACTCATTTCGGTCGTCTCCGTTTAATTTATTTTCGTACTTCTGCATGTCAGCGTGATTTCATTCTATACCGAATCCATTCACCTTGTTACCATTTCCCGTGCATTTCCATCACAGTTCATATCTAGTTCTCCCTCGTGCTATTGCATCTGTTCATATATCGCATTACCATCATACCTGTCAAACCTGTGATATTCTTCGTTCGAACAATTACTGCTACCTACATCGATAGATTTGTTCCTTTTCAGCGTGCTTGCTTAAGTGCTTGTCTACCGATCCTTATTTCCGCTGCTGTGTTTGGGATCATTTCAAAACATTCGCAAGAATTTTTGAATCTCCCATTCACCCCCCCTCTGGTCGATATACTCTCGGTCCTAACAATTGGTATCAAAGCGGGTACTCCCTGTCTCTGTTTATTAAAGGTCTAACAACCTTGGAGTTTTGAGTATGTCGTTTGCAGGTAGATCCTTGCACTCTGAAAGGTTTCCTATCTTCGATGGAAATGATTATGTCTACTGGAAAGAGCGAATGAAAATCAGACTTCAAGCCATCAACATTGAACTTTGGCAGATTGTGGAAAATGGATACACTGTTCAGCACCCTGATGCTCCTACTTCCGATGATAAAGCTAGAATGCGATTGAATGCTCATGCAAAAGATATCATCTGTGACAGTATCTCGAAAGACATTTTCACTCGGTTCCGAAAGCTTGACACTGCCAAGCAACTCTGGGATGCCATCAAGGATGTTCATGAAGAATTCATTGCCAGAACAGATCAACACCCAGATATGCTTCGAGCCATGTTTGCTGGTTTCAGGAGTCTTCGTAAGGAAAGTGCTATGGAACTCACCGATCGGTTGACAAATATTGTTGAAAGACTTCATCAACGAGGAGTAACAGATATCACCGATAGAGATGTGGTCAATAAGCTGCTGAGTGCTCTTGATGCAACCTTCGATCCAATCGTGGCTGAAATCAAGCAAAGACCAGACTATGAAGAACTTCACTACGTCGAGGTCATGACGCCGTTGTCTATTCACGAAGAAAAGATGGAACTTGAAAATGGGCATCAAAAATCTTCTTCGGAAAAGCGAAGGGGAAATTCTTTCACACTATGGCAGTTCACAAGAAGAAGATGTCGAGAATCAACACTCTATCACACGAGAAGTCGAAATGCTCACAGAAAGACTTGGTGATCTCAGAAGACAAAATCTGTGTCTCACAAATGATGACGAAGTTGACTTGCCTGAATCTTCAAGAAGATTACCTCCGAAAGAAATAAAGTGCTTCAAGTGCAAACAATTCGGTCACTACATCGCAGACTGTCCTTGCTGGAAGCAAGATGAAAAACCTAGCAACAGATGGATTTATCTTCACTGCTCTGGATTCACTCGAGTGGATCATCACACTAAGCTCTCGAAGACAAATGAATCTGTCGCATCTTCTTCAACGAGAGCATTCACTGACGTGCAAACCAGAGTGGCCATTGAATCTAATATGAAGAGAATATCGCAGCTGACTAGAGTGTGTGCTGAAATGAATATGGAATCTGAAGATGAAACATCCGAATCCGAATCAGAAGACGAAGAGCTTTACAGAAGACAAGGAAGAGGCAATGCATTCGTCGCTTATGAATCATCCGAGAAGTCTCTCGAATTAGACACGGATGATAATGCTTCAAGTGATGATGAACCAATCGCACTCTGTCTCATGGCAAAAACCTCAAAGGATCAGGTATCACCAAAGCACCAAAAATCTATGACTGAATATTCCTCTGAATACATTGCATGTGCTAAACTTGTTAAGATTGCAAAATCTCAACAAGATGAGCTTGAGAAACTTGAGATGAATCTCAGGAAAACCGAAGGATTACTGGTCGAAGAGATGGAGAAGAATCAAGAGTTGACTGAAAAGCATGATGCTTTTTCTTCAACGATTGATGATCTTTCCAAACGATATGATTCTCTTGCAGTCGACTATGAGAGTCTATCAGATGAACTCCTTAGCAGGAATCAAGAACTCGAGTCACTGAAAGAGTCTTATAACGTGCTTGCGAAAGAAAAAGCTTCTCTCTTCGCCGAGCAATCTAACAACCTTCCTGATGATTTTGTGCCTCCTTGCTCAAAATGCCTAGAACGTAGCAATGCTGATTCATATGCTGAAACGTCCAATGTTGTCATCGAGAATATTGCAACCACTACGATTGATACTTCTAACCCCTCTTTCGAGGAATTTGTTGCTATCTGATGAAAATTGCAGGCTAAAGAACTTGCTTGAGACAGGAATGCTAAAGAGCCTCAAAGGGCATCAAACACTCTGTGATGTGCTCAAGAAGTCAATACTGCACAAAAATCCCCGAAAGGAAGGATTGGGTTTCGAAAGGAAACTCAACGTTGATGGAACCTACTGGACTCCCGAGCAATATCCTCGAACGAGTTGGGTTCTTGCTAAAAGCAAAACTCTCGAACCTACACTCCTGTCTGGATATGACACTCCCATTCCTGTTATTTCTGACGAGTCTAATGACTCAAACTACAAATTCTTCAAACAATAGAATGGTAAGGTTTTCACTCGGTATGTTGGGACTAACTGCAGGTCTGGTTCACCCAAGAAGCAAATCTGGGTGAAGAAGTGCATCATTGGAAATTTATCGGTCACTGCTAACCTGAATATGCAGAGTAATTCCCTACGAGGAAATGATAATCACTCGCAGATTGGCGCTGCAACTTCCTCGAATGAATATCGATTAAACATTCGACAAAAGGAGTACATGCGTATCTCCTCGAATCATTATGCTCATGTCTCTGGGAACAATTTCAATGCTTACTCATATGATTACTCTCGAAATGCACAGGTGAACCACAGAAATCAACGAAGGAACGTCCCTGCTCAGTCAAGACAAATGAGGTATACGCCACCCACACAAGTGTGGGTTGCGAGAAAGAACTAACTCTTCTTGCAGGAACTCTCTCTCAGGGATTCCATTCGATTATCTTTAGCCCTGAGATCTATCTTGTTGGTGCTGGTTCTTTGTGTTTATTAGTTCTCAGTTTGTTGTGTGTCTTCGAGTTGCCGTGTTTGTGTTTCGTCCGATGAACAACTCACTCATAGCTCCTTGTTTGGTGTTTCTTCTCATCTGGCTGAGTGTTTTGTTTCGGACCCTTTTATCCTTCTATTCTTTCTCATCCAAATCTATGATGTCCGTCGTGAGCATGCAATTTGATCTGAAGAAGATCTCTCTCCGACGTCCTTGGTCGCGAAAGAAATCAACTTCAAACTTTTATCCATTTTTGGCGATCAGCCCTTCAAACCCTTCGACCTGCCGCTCTCTTCCCGAGTTTCTCGCAGAAAACGGTTGCCACGTGCCCATGATCTCCACGATCGTGATCGTGTCCGTCGAATGCGGAACGTCCCGCAACTGTGGGCCGTAGATTTCGGAGAGGAGGTTCAGCTCTCCAGCTATAAATATCCCTCACCGCGTCACGTCTTCTTCCTCGGTTCCTCAATCCCTCCTCAACCTCCACCCGAGCCCGTGCTCGAAGCAACTCTAGCGAGAAGCTCCGCCGCGCCACTCCGGTGGAATCTCGTCGCAGCTGATCACGCCGGTGCGGTAATCTTCCTCCCGCATTGCCGTAGTCGATCTAAGTTGCCAAGTTAGGGCGCTTGGATCTGGAACTGCTCCTCTCCAACTCTCTGTTCTTAGGGCAGTTCTTACCGATGCTATTTACTTCGATTTATTTCACTGCGGTAGATCTTTAGGAATCACTAGGTTTTAACTTGTACGGTTTGTAGACCTTCCTCGTACTGGTTTTCTTCATCTAGGGTTCATGAGTAATTATCCGAAAGATTAGATAGCTGTCAACCTGCCTAGAATTTTTCTGTGGCTTGCTTGTAAAATCTATCGATGATATCTTTCTGTTTTACCATGAGTTCCTTGTTGGACTCCCTCAAAATCATTTTCGTTCAAAATCTTTATGTGCATGCTTATGACCCTACCCTTTTTTCCCTCGCATCTATTCTATTTCACAGGTTGGTCATGTCACAGAGTTCGCAAGAGCATTCAGATTCTGAAGAAAATCTGCCTCAGTTTCCGTCAAGGTCTGAACGAATGAGAATGACTGGAGGTGGAAAATCTTCGAAGCCACCCAAGGCCCCGAAGAAGAAACACGAGTCTGAACCCGAAGAAGATTATGAGGAAATTCCCTCTACTAACAGTCAGCTCGAGGATGAATTGGTCACAGACGCCCTAACCATCTTCTCTGATGGAAATCCTAAAAAGGGCGGTCGCAGCAGAGAAAAGAACACCACTGCAGAGATGTCTGATCCTGGTAGTTACAGAACCCCACCAGAGGGTGAATCAACGACAGATCGCAACAACAGGCTTCAAAGAATTCGCCACCACTGGGCAGGCAAATGGTACAGATATGAAAATGTTCGCGAAAAGTACCAGATTCTGTTTGCTTTCACACCACCGTGGAATGACTGCATTGCTGAAAATTGCATTGGCCCCGATGATGAAAAAGTCAGATCACCACAGCCCTTAGACGCTCACCCCGACTCTCTCAAAACTATTGCGGATTTTCCCGAGGAAGTGGCTAAGAGGGCAAAGGCCAAAGCCAAGCGTGAAGCTAGAGAAGCGAAGAAAAACCAAGT
Source organism: Elymus sibiricus (assembly GCA_039707655.1). Lineage (NCBI taxonomy): Eukaryota > Viridiplantae > Streptophyta > Magnoliopsida > Poales > Poaceae > Elymus > Elymus sibiricus. The sequence continues at coordinate 89,578,121 of CM077676.1, forward strand.
TGAAGCGAAAAACGTCGCGCTGACCCAGCAAGACATACAGAAGAAGAAGAAGGAACGTGCATCAGCTTCTAAGGAAAGGAAATCTAGGAAATCAGTTTCCCCTCGTGCACCACGAAAGAAAACTCTCGCCAAGAGAATCAAGAAAGCAGCTCCTGACTCGTCTGATGAGTCATCCAGAGAAGATACCCCTGATGAAATTCCACTGTATGATCGTCTTGCTATTCTCAACAAACCATCCAAGAGCCCCTCTCCAGTGAAAGCTTTACCCTCTCCGAGGAAATCACCCAGGCATGCACCCATTCCGTCCACTGACAAACCTTCGGGTTCTGCAGCTCCGAGAACTTTGACTAGCACTGCAGCGAAGAGAAAGCTGCAGTCTGAGGAAAAAGCTGATGTGGCTGCTAAGAAGACCAGGGTCACTGTTCCTGCTCCCACAGAGGAACAGAAGTATGATTTCAATTTCATGATCGATGTGATTGACAGTGCTGCATATGATGCAAAAGCTGATGATGTAAGTGGTCTGGGACTGCCTGATGATGTTACCGAAATGGTGACGAAGCATTTCAGCGAGCTAAGGAAAATCTCCAAGAAGCTGAATAAAGCTGTCAAAGATAAGCAAGCTGTCGAGAAAATGAGAAATGAGGCTGAAAGGATCGATATGGTTGACTAGAGAGGGGGGTGAATAGGCAACTACCAATTTTTAGCTTTTCTTAACAAATTAGGGTTAGCAACAAAATAGGTTGTCTAGATGTGCAACTAGGTGAGCAACCTATATGATGCTAACAACAACAACAACAACACAAGCAAGCAAAGGATATAACTCAAGTAAAGCAAGCACAAAGTAAAGGTAAGAAGTAACCACAAGTGGAGCCGGTGAAGACGAGGATGTGTTTCCGAAGTTCCTTCCCTTTGAGAGGAAGTACGTCTCCGTTGGAGCGGTGTGGAGGCACAATGCTCCCCAAGAAGCCACTAGGGCCACCGTATTCTCCTCACGCCCTCACACAATGCGAGGTGCCATGATTCCACTAGTGGTGCCCTTGAAGGCGGCGACCAAACCTTGACAAACAAGGTTGGGGCAATCTCCACAACTTAATTGGAGGCTCCCAACACCACCACGGAGCTTCACCACAATGGAATGTGGCTCCGAGGTGACCTCAACCGTCTAGGGTGCTCAAACACCCAAGAGTAACAAGATCTGCAAGGGATTAGTGGGGGGAATCAAATTTCTCTTGGTGGAAGTGTAGATCTAGGCCTTCTCAACCAATCCCCAAAGAATCAACAAGTTTGATTGGCTAGGGAGAGAGATCGGGCGAGTTTGAGCTTAGGAGCAACAATGGAGCTTGGGGGAGGAAGAGGTAAGTCAACTTGGGGGAAGAAGACCCCCTTATATAGGGGGGGAAAGATCCAACCGTTATGCACCTTCTGCCCGTGCACAAGTGGTAGTACCGCTCTGATGAGCGGTACTTCCGCTGGCATGGTAGTTCAACCAGTAGCGTACAACCGAGCACGCCAGGGAGGCGGTAGTGCCGCCGGAGCGGTACTACCGCTCCCACCAGCTGTACTACCGCTTGGTGTTGAGCAACTGGTAGAAGTAGCGGAAGTAGAGGAGGGCAGCGCGGTAGTGCCGCACAGAGCGGTACTACCGCTACTTACTGCCGCTCTACTACCGCCCGAAGGGCAGAGCAATCCAGAAGACAAAAATAAGCGGTACTCCCTGCGGTAGTGCAACAGCGGTAGTTCCGCTGGAGCGGTACTACCGCTCCGCAGGGCGGTACTTCCGCTTAGTACATAGAAGTCCAGTGAACCAGCAGTAGTGGAGTGGTGGTTAAGGGCCGTAGTACCGCGGGAGCGGTACTACCGCGCATAACTACCGCTCTACTACCGCTCAGTTACAGAACCCTAAAATAAGTGGAAGTCCTAGTAGCACTAAACTGTGGTAGTACCGTTGGAGCGGTACTACCGTGCAGATGAGCGGTACTACCGCTTATGTGCTTCAAGAAGGCTCAAGCACAAGGAAGGGCAAGCTCCAAAGACGGGAAAGAAAGAGGGTGCAAGGAAAGTGTGTACGTGTTGATTCCACCCAAACCTTTCCGACGCGGACCCCCTCTTGATAGTACGGTGTTCCTACGACTCAAATCCACCGAAAAAGAAACGCAAGAAAAACACCGTCTTCATAATAGCTCCGAGGGGCACGAATCGTCATGTGCCATATGGTTGATAATCTGAAATGCTCAATGCACACGATTAGTCTGCAAAAGTATTGTCATCAATCACCAAAACCACTAAGTGAGAAATATGCCCTAACAATCTCCCCCTTTTTGGTGGATTGATGACAACACGGGATTTGTACAAAGATAGAACAAGATAATATGCAAACCCAACATCTACAAAATATAGATGGGCTCCCCCTAGATGTGTGCACTAATTAAGTTTGCCTTTGGAATGCAAAGTACACACACTAGGATCCACACTCCCCCTATATTTTATAGACCGGCAACACTTGCATCAACTACATAAGAGAGATAAACATGGATGCAAGGGAATAGCATGTGAGCATAAAGATAGGGCACAAGATAAATAACATCTCACCAGCTAAAAGGTACTAGACAGGAAGATAAAGATAAGGTAGCATATGTCTCACACCATATGATAGGTACTAAGGCAAGATTCCACACACAAACTAAAGCAAGCCAAGCGAGAAAGAGTTCACGAGAGAGCGAAAACAACAACAAAGAAGACACACTCGTGACTCGGCAAATCCCTAAACTCTCTCCCCCTTTGGCATCGAGACACCAAACGGGCAAAGAGTACTAAACAAGTTCAAGGTGATGAAGAACTCCAGATCATCAGAACTCCTCGTGCTCATCCGAGCCCTCGTGCTCCTCAGACTCCTCTGCTGCTGCGTCCTGATGCTCCACCTCTGAGTCTGACCACTTGCAGTGCTACGAGATCCACTCCTCCTCATCTGTGACACGCTCCTCAGAGCCACTAGCGATCTCCTGACCCAGAGCCCTCATCATGGTCTTATGACATGTGCGGGCAGCCTTCTCGGCCACATGAGCTCTATACTGACCCTTGGCCTCAATGCAAAAGAGCTTCTTCATCTGTGACTTGAGCTTGGAAGCCCAAGAAGGGACCTTCTGAGAAGAAGGAACAAACTCATAGTCAGGCTCTGTCTCATCATCCGAGTCTGTGGGGGCAATCTCCTCATCAGGGGCAGCAGGTGCGGTCCCCCAGTTCTCCTTTTGGCGCAAGCTCAGAACCCCATGAGAAACCATATGCTCAGTGGGAAGAGCCTCCCCTGGAAACTCAGCAACCCATGTCTTCTCAATCAACGTAAACAGATAAGGGCCATAGATGGGCACCTTCTGGTCAAGCACGGCAGAACGAAGCTCACGCCACATGATGTGAGAGATATCCAAAGTAGATGTCTTGCCCTTCTCCTTGATGCAAAGCAATAGAAGATCCACCAAATAGGAGTGTACCTGATCCAGGTTCCCAATGCGAGGGCACAGAGTGTTGCGAAAGATACGGTGCATGATGTCCAAGAACGGAATGAGCTCCGTGCGAGTGATCCCCCTAAGAGAAGTCACAGACCTGGAGTAACGGATAAGCTTCGACTTGTGTGTAGGAGTGGTCTCCTTGTGAGGCCGGAGACCAACGGGGTTATCTTCCCCCTCATCAGCAATGCCCAAACAGTCCATGAAGTTCTTCCAATCAACCTTCAATCTTCTCCCACCAGTCATCCATGACATAGATCTCTCCTCATTTGCATGAAAGTGAACAGTGGCATAGAATTGAGCCACTATCTCAGCATCATAGTCCTTGTTGAATGCGATGAAAGGGATAAGGCCCCACTGGTGACAAAGAGCAAGAGCTTCTCCAAAATAAGTTAGGTCCTTCTCCATGTGAGTGATGTCGATAGACTTGACTGCAACATACAAGTTCTTATTGGCCTTCAGAATATCCAAATAGATAAGAGATTGCTCCTTGGTCCAGAAGGGACGACCAACAATAGCCTCGTCCTAAGGACGGCGATACGGGTTGCGCACATGGAAAGCAACAAATTCCTTGGCAGTCATCTCATCTGGAGGAGTGCTCTTCTCCTTCTCCTTCTCCTTCTTCTTGCTGACGTTGTCTTCACATTCTGCTTTGGAGGGGCACTGGAACTGGCTGCTGCATCTTCAGAGGTGCGATAGCGCTTGGATCCACCGTGACGATCCAGGTTCTTGCGACGAGCCTGATGAGCGGAGCTACCATCACCTGGAACCCACAAACACAGAGCAAGGGAAAAGAAGGTGTAAAGCTATTGCATAAGCCAAGAGATAAAAAATGAATATAGAAGTAAGTGCGAAAATTCAGAAAAACTACATCACAGCGGTAGTACCGGGCACAAGAGCGGTAGTACCGCTAGACACAAGCAGTAGTACCGCTCTAAGCAGTAGTACCGTCCGCGTCCCAGCGGTAGTACCGCCCACCCGACGGAAAAACTTCCGCGGATGGATCCGGTAGTACCGGTGACGTAGAATTGCAAAATTTTGGCAAAGACTACTATACCCCTATCTAGCAGTCATTCCACATCCTACTCATGCCTAGATTTAGCCAAAAATCTACGAATACCACATGCATTGCCCTAGAACCAAGATTCAAAAAGTAGAACCGTAGGAGAGAAAGACGAGGGCAATACCGGTATCCATGGCAAGAGGAGAGGGTGGGGATCGATCCCACTGGTCAGAAATGGAGAAGACGGCACGGATTCGGAGGGTCGGAGCCGGCCTCCGGAGCAGTTCCTGGTCGCCTGAGAGAGAGAACACGAGAGGAGGGGAAGTTAGAACTCCCCGTGCCCACCACTTAACCCCCTTGCGGGTCCTCGAAGCGATAGTACCGCTGGAGCAAGCGGTAGTACCGTGCGAGCGGTAGTACCGGTTACCTCCAGCGGTAGTACCGCCCCAGTGCTTCGACAGGAGGTCGGCACACTGCACTCAGAGGTAGTACCGTAGGACTGCGCGGTAGTACCGCCTGAGCGGTAGTACCGTGCCTTCCCGCGGTAGTATTGCTTGCTGCCAGAAGAACTGCTAGGATCAAATTGAGAGAGGGGCTTATGCAATTATAAGAGGTTTGAGAGAGAGGGAAGGCTTGGGTTGGAGACAAGAAAACACAGCAAATGGAAAGGAGTACTCCAAGGTCAAAAAGCAACAAAACCACAAGCACACATGGAGTAATCCAACACCCAAAAAAGCCTAAGGCACGAAAGCACAACTCAAACCAAACGAAGCAAAACCTCTCAAGGAGAGGGCGGTGACCGAGGTCACCTATGTTTGAGTCAATTGGTATGGCACCGCGATGATTTTAACCTTGGGCCCATGACCAAAACTCATCTTTGAAGCACAATTACCATAAAAAATGGCTAATGTGAAAGACTTGATCTATTTATGCATAATGGGGGGAGGGAGAGTTCATTGAGAGAACAACACTCCCCCTATGTCCATGCCTACATCTAGAACAAGATAATCATGATGAATGCGGTGGGGTGTGACGATATTCAAGACACGTTGCTCGAATCAATGATATTTAGCTCATGCCTTAACTCGCGAAATCTTGCTTCATCCAATGGCTTCGTGAAAATATCCGCTAGTTGCTCTTGAGTTCCAACATGAATAGTATCAATCTCTCCACACTTGACGTGATCCCGGATAAAATGATGACGAATCTCAATGTGCTTCGTCTTGCTATGTTGCACCGGATTGTAGGAGATCTTGATTGCACTTTCATTGTCACAGAAAAGAGGCACTTTGTCACACGTGACACCGTAATCCTTTAAAGTTTGCCTCATCCATAGCAACTGAGCACAACAACTTGCGGCGGCTACATACTCGGCCTCGGTGGTGGAGAGAGACACACAATTTTGCTTCTTCGAAGACCAACTCACCAAAGAGCGACCAAGGAATTGGCACCCTCCGGAAGTTGACTTCCTATCCACACGGTCTCCCGCCCAATCCGAGTCCGAATATCCCATGAGATCAAAGCTTGCTCCTTTGGGGTACCATAAGCCAAAGTTTGGGGTATGAGCCAAATATCGAAAGATTCACTTGACCGCCACAAAGTGACTTTCCTTAGGCGTGGCTTGAAATCGTGCACACATTCCCACACTCAACATGATATCCGGCCTAGATGCACAAAGGTAAAGCAAGGATCCAATCATGGAACAGTATACCTTTTGATCCACCGCTTTACCATTGGGATCAATGTCGAGTTGGCACTTGGTAGGCATTGGAGTCTTGGCCGGTTTGACATCTTCTAGCTTGAATCTCTTGAGCATGTCTTGGGTATATTTGGCTTGGTTGATGAAGGTTCCTTCTCTTCTTTGCTTGACTTCGAACCCAAGAAAGAACTTCAACTCTCCCATCATAGACATCTCAAACTTCTCAGTCATGAGTGCGGCAAACTCATCATTGAAAGCTTTGTTAGGAGAACCAAAGATAATATCATCAACATATAGTTGGCATATGAACAAATCCCCTTTAACCCTCTTAGTAAAAAGAGTGGGATCGATTTTCCCAATTTCAAACCCACGGTCTTGCAACAACTCGGTAAGGTGCTCATACCACGCACGTGGGGCTTGTTTAAGGCCATAGAGTGCCTTATCGAGTTTGTATACATGATTGGGGAACTTGGGATCCTCGAACCCCGGGGGTTGTTTGACATATACCAACTCATTAAGGGGACCATTAAGAAATGCACTCTTCACATCCATCTGTTGCAACTTAAAATCATGATGAGATGCATATGCAAGCAACATACGAATAGACTCAAGACGAGCAACGGGAGCAAAGGTTTCACCGTAGTCGATACCCTCAACTTGGGAGTAGCCTTGTGCCACCAATCTTGCCTTGTTTTGAGTGACAACGCCGTTCGTATCTTGCTTGTTCTTAAAGATCCATTTGGTTCCAATGACATTATGATTCTCCGTTGGCCTTGGCACCAATGTCCACACTTTGTTGCGCTCGAAGTTGTTGAGTTCATCATGCATGGCTTCAAGCCAATCCGTGTCCTCGAGCGTCTCATGTACCTTTTGGGGTTCAACATAAGAAACAAACGCGTGATGCTCGCAAAAGTTTGTTAATTGTCTACGAGTGGTTACCCCCTTCTTTAAGCTTCCATAGACATTCTCCAAGACATGTTGTTGATGCTTGAGTTTGGAAGCAATCTTGGCGGCACGACGCTCCAATAGTTCCTCCGAGGTCACTTGAGGAGGATCATCTTGAGCATCTTGAGCGTCATCTTGAGCTTGCTCTTGATCTTGAGCTTGCACTTGATCTTGAGCTTGCTCGGTGTCGTGATCTTGATCTTGGGCATCATTTGGTGCATCACCATCTTCTTGAGGTTGATCTTGCCCTTGATCTTGATCACTTGGTTGAGGGCCTTCGGTTTGTTCTTCGAAAGCGTGTGGGTCAATGGTTGGTGATGGCTCCACTTGCGTAGAGCATTGTCCTTCTCCTTCGGCCACAAGGGGTTCCTCAATGGGGAGTATTTGACCAATCCCCATTCTTCTTATGGCTTGGGGAGGAATTTCATCACCAACATCACAAAGACCACTTTGCTCCACTTGGGAGCCATTATTTTCATCAAACTCTACGTTACAAGTCTCCTCAATGAGTCCGTTGGACTTGTTGAGGACGCGGTAAGCATGAGAGTTTGTAGCATAACCAACAAATATGCCCTCTTGAGCTCTAGATTCGAATTTAGACAAATGAGTACCTTTCTTGAGAATGAAACACTTACATCTGAACACCCAGAAGTACTTGAGGTTGGGCTTGTTACCGGTAAGTATCTCGTATGGAGTCTTGTTCAAGCCTTTGCGGAGGTAGAGCCGATTGGATGCATGACATGCGGTGTTGATGGCTTCGGCCCAAAAGTTGTACGGAGACTTGAATTCTGCCATCATGGTCCTTGCTGCGTCCATCAACGTCCGGTTCTTCCTCTCCGCTACACCATTTTGTTGAGGGGTATATGGTGCGGAATATTGATGCTTGATCCCCTCATCACTAAGAAACTCATCCAAGGTGTAGTTCTTGAACTCGGTACCGTTGTCACTTCTAATCATCAATATCTTTGCCTCATGTTGACGTTGAGCCTCATTGGCAAAGTCGATGACGGTTTGTTGGGTCTCACTCTTCCTCTTGAAGAAATATACCCAAGTGTATCTTGAATAGTCATCCACAATCACCAAGCAATACTTTCTTCCCCCAAGACTATCAAAGGATGGAGGTCCAAAGAGATCTATGTGAAGGAGCTCCAAGGGCCTCTTCGAGTAGATGATAGTCATGGGTCGGTGAGCCGTCTCATGTAGCTTTCCTTCGATACAAGCACTGCAAGCACGATCTTTGGCAAAGCTCACATTTGTTAGTCCACGAACGTGATCCCCTTTGAGGAGACTTTGCAAAGATCTCATATTGACATGGGCTAGTCGGCGATGCCAAAGCCACCCCACATCAACTTTAGCCATTAGGCAAGTCGCGGTCTTAGTGGGTCGCTCCGAGAAGTTAACCACATAGAGACCGTTCTCGACATGCCCAACAAAAGCTACTTTAAGAGTCTTGCTCCACAAAAGAGCCACGGTATCAAGGTCAAAGAATGTGGCAAAGCCCATAAGTGCAAGTTGACGAACGGAAAGTAAATTGTATGCAAGGGTCTCAACAAGCATGACTTTCTCAATTGATAAATCATGAGAAATCACAACCTTGCCAAGACCCAATACCTTAGATGTTGAGGCATCACCGAATTGAACATGGGTGGGCATAGATGAGCTTGGTTGCATGTCCACCACCAAATGCTTGCTCCCGGTCATATGATTTGTTGCTCCACTATCAAGCAACCATGATCCTCCACCGGAAGCAAACTCCTACAAGAGATCAATGCTTGGTTTTAGGTACCCATTCTCGAATGGGTCCTTTGATGTTAGTAACAAGGGCCTTAGGAACCCAAATAGACCATTCAATGTACTCATAGTAAGAACCAACAAATTTGGCATAAACATGCCCATCACTAGCACGGCACAAAACATAAGAATGGTTAAAGTCGCCGGCTTTGTTCGATGGAGTAGTTTTGCCCTTCTTGGCATTTCCACCCACCACCTTGTCCTTCTTTTCATTATGAGCACCCTCTCCCTTTTTGACAAATACCTCTTTGAGAGGGAGAGGTTTCTTGGTCTTGTTGTTCTTCTTCTTCTTTGACTTGGGTGCAAACCCGAGCCCTTCCTTTGCCACAACCTCCTTTTGATTGCTCAAGAGATCATTGAGGTTCTTCTCACCTTGTATGCAAGTCACAAGTCCTTTCTCAAGTTGCTCTTTTAACTTGGCATTCTCCTCCACAAGATGCTCATGCTCACAACAAGGGTTAGTAGCATTGGCATTATCAATTAAAACAAAAGGAGGACAAGTGACTATTTCCTTAGTGAGCTTTGCTTGGAGTTGATCATGAGACTCCTTGAGAGTAGCATGTGCACCTTTCAAGGCCTTGTGAGCCTTGTCAAGTAGCTCAAACTCCTCTTTAAGTCTAGCATGGCCAACCCCAAGCTCAGCATTCTCGGATTTAAGCATACGAGCAAGAACTTGAGCATGATCATGATCTTTCTTTAGTTGAGCAAGATCAACGTTTTGCGACTCCTCAAGAGCTGAACGAAGACCTCGCTCTTCCTCAAGAGCAATGGAAAGATTCGCAATCTCATCGGCATAGTCACGACTATGGCCTTCCAAGTTAGTGATGTTCTCCTCGTGAGACTCAATGATATCATTGGCCTCACCAAGTTGTTCCAAGAGAGCAACAAAGTGCTTCTTGGTCTCACCTTTGACCTTACCCAAGAACTTGTCAAACTCATTCTCATCCACCTTTACCATCTCACTATCATCCACACAATCTAACAAAGAAGGTGTAGTAGTGGTAGTGGTTTTGATGTTGGAGGTTACCTTGTTGATACCTTTGGCCATGAGGCACTTGGCGATGAGGTTGTCATTGGGGGCGCCGAAGAGAGACACCTTGGTTGGGGAAGAGGTGGCAATAGCCACGGTTGTCGTTGCCATTCCTTCACCACTTGTATCTTCATCATCATCGTCAGAGATGTACTCTTCTTGCATCACCAAGCCCTTTTGAGGTATCTTCTTGGTGAAGTTGTTCTTGTTTGGGAAGGACTTGGCCTTGTCTTTGCGGATGAGCTTGCCACCATTGTCCTCCCTCTTCTCATACGGACAATCCGCCACAAAGTGACTCACATTGCCACAATTGTAGCAAGTCCTTACTCGTTGCTTGCCCTTTGAGATGTTCTTGGAGAAGTTGGACCTTGTGTTTCTCTTGTTGCCCCAAAATTGCCTTGACGCAAGAGCCATGTGCTCATGGTAAGCATATTTGGTGTCTTCGGGGCTGTAGGAGATATGCCCTAGAGGCAATAATAAGTGTTATTATTTATCTCCATGTTTGTAGTTAAGTTTATATTCCGTGCTATAACTGCTATGGTTCCCGAGTCTGCAATAACCACAAGGCTCGGAGGAAGACTCATATGCACATGTGGAATAATAAACGGTAAAAAGTATTCCTAGTCTGGCCTCTAAGACTAGCTCAAGTGTTGCATGATGGTTCTGTTTTCCTGATCATGGGCATGACTATGCCGACAACTTTGAGGGCACAATGTTAGGAGAACACTTGTCTTGAATCGACCCGAATTGATGTTATGCTATGAGATTCATTCGTCACAAGTTAATGGTTAATAACACAGAAAAAGTTAATGTTTGCATAATTCCTTAGACCATGAGAGTGTCGAGTTTCTTCATGCTTGCTTCATGAACTTTGGGGTTTGTTAAACGTCATCCGTAACTGGGTGGCTATTACGGCGGCTTACGGGTTCATGGGAAAGTATGTCAAGGGACTTGATAGCTCAAGATTGGGATTTGCTCCTCCGATGATGGAGAGATATCTCTGGGCCCTCTCGGTGTTACGTTATCCACCATTGTCTGGCAAGACACATTGTGATTTGATCACAGGGATGCCGGAACATGGGAACGAGAAAAGAGAACAAAACCGGTAATGAGGTAACTGGCATTGTGGACAAGTGTTGATCCACGGGGATGCCGATGATTCTCACCTCGGGTATTTGTAACATATCGTGAAGCAACAGGAATAGCACACGGCAACTGAAGGTTCACTCGAATATTCATTTGTGTGGGTATATGGGTCAATATGGGTATCCACGGCTCCGATGTTGATCATTGATCGGAAAGTGTTCTGGGTCATGTCTATACTTCACCGAACCTATAGGGTCACACGCTTAAGGGTCATCTATCTGCTGAATACTAGACAGGGAGTCTGAGAGAAAGTCACCGAAAAAGTTTCGGAGACAACGGAAACGTTACGGAGAGAACACCGGAATAGTTTCGGTAAAACTGAAAAGTTGTTTTGGGGTATGCCATTAAGTCAAATTGGTTTCGGCACACGCCTGGAAATTCTTGGAGGGTGCCAGAATTATTCTGGAAACTTCTAGGATTTTTTCGGGATAAAAACCGGAAAAGTTCCGGAGCTGCCGGAACCGGTTTGGTTGCTTTTCGCAGATGAAAATCACTAATCCGGAATTGTTTCGGAACGCGTCCAAAATCATTTTAGTGGGTACTAGAATTATTCTAAGACCCACAGAAATATTTTCGGTTTAACGGTCGCGGAAAAATGTTTCCATGAATAGTGAAAGTGCTTTTTGGGTGGCTTCTTGGAGAAGCCACCTTGAGGGCCTTTTGGTATTTTTTCCCTTGGCTTCTTGGAGAAGCCACCCTTGGGCTTGGCCTATAAATAGGGGTGGAGGGGGCTGCCTAAAGGATCATCCCTTGCTCTCATACACATGCCATGACATTTCCGGCTTCTCTCTCCCTCCCAGCGAAATAGTTTCGTAGAGCCGAAAGGCTGTCTGGGTTCCGGTGGGAACTAGTTCTGGACGGCGAAGCCCTGCCGGATAGATGACACCGTATGTGTGAAACTCTGTAGAGAGATCGTAGTTTCAGTCTTAGTTCGAGAGTGCCTCCCGAAGGGCTGTCCGAGTGACCGTCCGATTTTCGAGGGTCCTCCTGAAGGGCTGTCCGAGTTACTGTCCGTGAGGCCTCCCGAAGGGCTGTCCAAGGATCCGTCCAGTGGGACTATCCGAAGGACTGTCCAGAGGCCTCCCGGAGGGCTGTCCGAGGATCCGTCCGGTGGGACTATCCGAGGGACCGTCCAGAGACCTCCCGAAGGGCTGTCCGAGGATCCGTCCGGTGGGACTATCCGAGGGACTGTTGTGAGAACCTGGAATTAACTTCCAGACCCTCCTGTGTATATTTGTCAACCCCAGGATCATTGTTGACAACACAGCGAAATGGTATCATTGCACAATACATATAAGTATTAAAAGTTTAATAAATATTTCGTCAAGGCATACATAGGGAAATGTCTCATGACATTTTACATTCAGAAAACAGCGGAAAGTAAAATGCGTAGCGACTCCATCTCAGCCACAGGCAGTCGATGTAGTCCACGTGACCTCACTCCTACGGATCGCCATAGTAGTCGTAGTCGGCGCCCTCATCTTCATAGATCTCTGTTGTTCAACAAAATTATTGCCATGAGTACATTACGTACTCAACATGCCTCCCTCAGGGAAGGACCTAATAGCTACATGTGGCTTCAAAGGAAGGCTGTATGGCTCATTTGCATAAAAGCTAATTTTGTTTGAAATAACTTAGTACTTGGATAATAGCAGTTTTAGATGAAAACATGTTTTATCCCCAGAATAGCTTTCAACAAAGTGATTATCCTCGATCAACTCACGCTCTTCATAGGTTCCAAGAATAGGGGCAAAGAGGGGATAAGCAAGACAGGTCCTGTATGTCTAGAAAGATTCATGTGCCGTCCATGACCGTGGACACGGCTATTCGAATAGTTTTACACTCTGCAGAGGTTGTACACTTTACCCACACGACACAATCCCGACTTGTTGCCACCAGTGGCCGCTGGCATAGTACACCATTTGGTATACCGGCAGGGAGATTGTGACGAGGTCTTTCATTAGACCACACTTACTGTGCCAAGCCCACTAGGTTTCAACACGGAAGTAACCGCAGCTCACAGTCCGGGCCCCCCTTTTGTGCCGAGGATACTCCTCGCAAGGCAGCTATCCCATCTGCGGTACGGCGATGACGACAATAAGGGTGAACTAACTAATCAACCAAGCCAGTGCCCATATAGCATGTGGCTGTACTGTTATCACAATCTTCAAATTCAAGACTTATTAGGCCTCATGCGGCACGGACGACTGATTGCCCCCTTCAACTTGTGAAGGGCAGCCAATCGCTCCTTCAATCCTTGATTCAGCTGTCGCCCGCGCCAGTATTCAGATGGTTAGTTTCACCCAGAGTAGAAGAGGATAGAGGAAATCAACAAGGGCCAACCGGCCTAGCTCAGCGAGCTCAACAATAAGTTTCAAGTGTCAATGACTCAAAGGTCATTCAATAAAGCACCTATAGGGTAATAAGCATGGCTAAGCATTTGTACTCTACCAGAATACTATATAATTCTACTCAGGTGTCAAGTGAATAGGCGACAAGCGGATCAAGGTAATGTGTCAATCGACACGCTAGCTACGAGATAAAATAGCATGCATATAGTAACCATAAAACACAATGCAATTTTGTAAAACATAGGATAAGTATGATCAAAGAAGGAGGCATGCCTTCGTTGCTGAGTCCTTCTTCGGTAACCTGTGTATGTCCAAGTCCAACATCGCCACTCCCTACTCGTCGTAACGATAGCAAATGAAAAACAAATAAATATCAAAGCAGAAGTAAACCCAAATAACATCCAAAACAAATTAAGGGTGGATGGATAGCAAGGTATTGATCAGATGGAGATTCCAAAAGGAGATAGCATGATTGGAAGGTAAGTAGAGGACTCAATGAATTTACAGGGTTTAGGTTGATGATGGATAATCAAGGCTCGCCAACAAGACTAACGTTTCGATACGAACTATGCTATTGACCACAAGTAGTTCCCACTACACATATCGGCCAACTAAACTACTATATAACAAATGCAATGGCATCAACACACATGAAATGGAACCATCCTATTTAACTACACAATCAGAAGATGGCATGATGAAGGTAAAAGTTAACCACAAATAAATATTTAGATAGAATCTAAATATTTATAATGGTCAATAGCAGTCAAACATGAACATCAACTATAATAATTCAAAAGCAAGTACCCTATAAGACAATCAAACCAACATACAAACCATACTAGTTAAGCAATGAAACATCATATACAACAACATGAGTTGAGTTGGACCTAGGTTCAGTTCGAAAGCAATACCAAACCATGTAGATACAATATTACAAATCAAAGCATATGACAACTAATATAAATAGATTAAACAATACATCCAATAAATAAACAACAAATGCCCAATACATGACATAGTAATAGAAGTTGATGTAACATTATACTACCACACGCAATAGATGGCATGATTAAAGGTAACAATGAACCACAAATAAATATTTAGATACTTCTAAATATTTATAACGGTTGACAAAAAGGAAAATTTAAACATCAACCATTACACCTATGAGCAATCATTTCTATAACAAAAGACAAACCAATGCTATGGTAAAAGCTAATTGAACAATTAAATCTAACTTGCATATCATACAAGGCATGTGAAAAGAATCATGAAAGTCTTAGCTAATACCACAAGCATCAAGCATACAAGTGGTCATTAGAAGATATTAAACTATGACATGCTCTTTGTTACAATAAACAACATTATCCAAATAATAACCAGCAACAAGGTTACCACCACATTCTTGTAATAACATAACTATTTGTGCATGCTAAGCTCATGAGGAAGGCACAACTCAACTAACGAATGGTAAACTATCCTAATCATGCGATGAACAAATGCAACAAGTATTAAACACTCAATAATACTAACATGTACAAGAGTAATCATCTATAAGATGCACACAAGGAACTAAGTACTTAGCTATATATAGCACATGGAGCATAACAAGACATCAAAGATCACTATCATGACATGGCGTATAGGCTTAGGTATACCACAAATGAAATAATAAGATAATCAATATATAATACTAAGCATGGAGATGATCATCACATGAGCTAGGTGCTATGGTACTAATGCAATACAACTTAGAACTACAACATAATTGAGTTGATAACAAATAACATAAATATCAAGCATGGCAATAGCACAACTGTGGGAGGCTAGTTATGACATATAAGTACATTGAGTATGCATACAAGCATCTAACCAAGTAATAATATATCATGGAATCAACAACATCAAGCAATGCACCATAGTAGCATGAATAACAGGGACACGATCATGACATGCATTTACTATCTAGTACAACCTACACTTGCAAACATACATGGATAAACAACTAGGCATCATACTAGACACGAATTGGTACACACATAAACACTGTGCAATCTAGTTATGCAATCACAACATGAATTCGACTTTGAACAAGTGCTAACTTGTCATGATGTAATGTTAATCAACCACAAATAAACACTTAGATAACTCTAAATGTTTGCAATGGTCAAACAAATAAGTATGTGAAACTACCATGTCACCTAGTAGCAAAAAGTATAAGAACTAGCTAAGCAATGCAATCCTAACATGCAACAAACATGGATTCACCTTGGGCTTAGCTCATCTCCAAAACAATACTAAAACAACACAGGCTCCATTCTCAGTATGATATAACATGCTCACGACGATGAGTATTGACAACAAGCATAAAGGACATAACAACATAAAGAATTCCAATTAACAAAGCAAACTTGAGCATGGCAGTCAACTATGCATAATTGCTACTATCATAGATAACTCAACATATAGAACAATTACTCAAAAGCAACGAGGTAAAATCCTATGCTCAAGGCATAAATTATATAACGCAATTCAAATCTAAACCATGTCATAAAGCAAATATCCGTATAATCTTGGATAACAATCATACCAAAAAAAAGAGAGGAATAACTAGGCAATAATATGTTATGCGGCAAGGAACTACGATAGATTTGTTTTGAAACAACAAGGCGCTTCACATGGCTTCAAGCATAAAAAAACTATTTTAAAACACACACAATAATTACCTAAATAATTATCATAGACGTGGCATGATTTTAAATCAATAAAATACACATGCAATAAGGATGAATTTGAATATATATATAAAGCATATATAAGATAACGCCATGCTAAACAAAATTAAGATAGTCAAAGACATGATGCACTTCATGATTTGATAAACAAAGCAAAGCCTAGAATAATCCTACGGAATTATAAACATGGCGAACGTTCACCAAATATTGCACGCATGCATAAGATAGGGCTACATGCTACACAAAAATCACATAACTATAATCGGTAAAATATATA
This sequence comes from Elymus sibiricus, assembly GCA_039707655.1. NCBI lineage: Eukaryota > Viridiplantae > Streptophyta > Magnoliopsida > Poales > Poaceae > Elymus > Elymus sibiricus. Next base: position 89,594,601 of record CM077676.1, read on the forward strand.
AATCAAGCAAGTCATCTGACACACCAAAAATTATGAGGCGAATACTATGCACTCCTAGGCATAGGCAGAGACATGAAAAAATAACATCTTAATGGAAAAGTTCATCTAACACAAAACGTATTTGGATTCAATACAAAAACGACTAACATTATATCTATTCTATCGATTCACAAGATAGAACCAACAATCTATTTCCACCACCGGATTACTATGGTCATAGGGACAATTTTGTCTATTGGGCTCGAAGTCATATGATGAACAAAACTAAAGAATCATGCCGATGCCATCGGATGGCCTCCGGTTCATGGACATGGCGTGCTTGGCGCGGCCAACAAGAGAAATAGGTCGAACTAGGATGTCTAGGAGATAGATTGAACATGGTTTAATGCACGCGCAAAAGGAATTGGGCAGAAACTCACCGAGCGCGACGAATCGATGCGACGAACTCGATGAACAGTGTTGACGGACATTTTAAAATTGTTCGCGTGTGGTCGTTGGAACGCGTTCCTTCTTCCCTGAATGGAATCATGGCGTGGAGGGGAACCTTTTGGCGCAAGGGTTCGTGCTGAGGTGGTCCGAATCACCGGGATCGAGCATCGGTGTCCATGGAGCACCATTCTTTGGAGAGAGTTTCTGGAGACAAAGAGGAAGAAAGAGGAAGGGAGAGGGCAAGGGTGTTACGGTACTGGAAGAGCAGGTAGAGGCGCACAATAAGATGCCTTCAGTTTTGGAAAGTGAAGAGATTTATGGGAATTGAGGAGATGGAGAATCATGGCTGTTGACGTTTCCTCTTCTGTAAACTGCCAACGTACACAGAAAAGGAAGGAGGGGAGGCGCTAGCTTGGCTGGGTGTTGGGCCAGTTCGGCCAAGCCCATAGAGAAAACAAAGAGGCAGAGGTTAGAGAGCAAGATAAAAAAAAAACAAGATGGGCTTGGTCCACTCGCGGGAGAAAATGAGATGGAGGGAAGAGAGAGATGTCCAGAGTTTGGGAAGAAAAGAATTAGATTTTCCTAAAAGAAAATCATAGAAGAAATGAATTAGATTTTTCTAAAAGAAAAATCTAGAAAAAGAATAGAAGATCAAACAATAATCAAAAGAAGTTCCAAAAATACAAATGCGCATAATTTAATATGCCAAAGAAGAGAAAATAATGCTCGACTACAAGAAAAGAAGTAAACTCAAATTTTAATTTAAGTTCGCAGTAGTTCAAATTAAATCCTCCAATTATAAAAACACATTTAAGCTTGTATTAACCAAATGAAACAAAAGAAATTTTCTGGCCCTACTTTTTGGAAGAAAAAAAATTCTTAAACATTCCGAACATCGGGATGTTACAACTGTCCAGAGGCCTCCCGAAGGGCTGTCAGGCGATCCGTCCGGTGAGCTGACGAGGGAGTATATCCTCACGGTTGGGAGGTTGTAAATCCTAGCTGCGGGGATCTGCACCGCCGATCGTCATCGACTCTACTTCCGCTGCGCTACGAGTCGGTAACGAAAAGAACAAACCTTGTATGCAGTCTCCATAGTGGTCCTGGACTGGTGCGTAGGTCGGAAATTTTTTGTTTTCTGCTGCGTTCCCCTACAGTGGCATCATGAGCTGTGCTATGCGTAGATGCAGGTTACGATCTAGAATACATAGAGATGTATGGGTGTTGCATAATATAATTTTGTAGTAGATGAGATCTATTGCTGAATTTTTTTTATGCGGGTAGCAGATGAAATCTGTTACCCGATGTTCTTGTTGCTTCCCTGGAATTTGCATATTTCTGATCTTGATAACAGCATGGTGGAATTTCAAAGTTCTGGCAATCCGCGATCCTGATTGATCAACGAAGTGCTAACAGTTCGTTGAATTCCACCATAGTTAGAGAGAAAGATGAAATTTCACAGACAAAAGGGCAATGCAGATATGATCTGCACGGGGGTCATGCGTATGACGAAGTTAAGTATGGGGCTCGAGATTTTATTATCTCGTGTTTCATACACCCTGTAAAGTTAATCTAGCGACTTGAATAATCATACTTGATGATGGACGTTGGTAGCTGCGGTTTGTTCGAAACCTTAGAAGCCACGTAAAATGAAATTTTGCATAAACCGATTAGAGGCGTCTAACTTGGTTTTGCAGGATGGTTTGCATGTGCATATGATGTGGTATAGTAGTGCTCATATTAATTTGATTATGTATGAGATGACTATATGATGTAAATTAACATGACTTGCATGTCATGATTCGGCATGATGGCTGGAGCCATATGATTGTCACTTTAATGACCTGCGTGTCAATCTTTTGTAATGCACTTATTTTATTAGCTATAGAGATGGCAATATTATCTGGTGCATCAACAAGGTGGTGGCAAACTTCGCGAAGGTGAACACCGACGCGAATGCCGAAGACGAAGAAATACAAGACTTCTCCGTCAGAAAGGGCTATACCATATCATGCTATTATGAATTGCCTGAGATGTTTATCCCTTATGATGCACCCTTCTTGATTGCGCGGTACTCGCTTTTTATTAGGGTGATCTCTCACAAAAATATCAAGTATTTAGTGTTCTCCCAAGTGTAGCACCGTCTCGGCACCTATCTCTTCGGGGTATCACATGGATGCATGGGTACGAACGATTAGAGAAGTGTGAGGCAGGTGAGTTGAGACCTCGCAGCGAGATCACTTGGTTGTTTTGACGTTCTGGCTTGATCGTCCTGAGCTCGGAACACGCCCATCGAAAGATGAACAAGAGTCACATAGAGATGTGATTGGCAAGTTGGCCTACCGATTGCAATTCTCGTCACTTGAGATGGATGCATCCTTGGCGTTGAATTGTAATATGGGTCTTGTATCACTCACAATGAATTATGAGAGATACTGTTTTGAGTGGGAGCGCACTTTAAATTAATTCTTTTAATTCTTAGTGCAATTAATTATGGACACTGTCTAAGTGTAATTTTGCATAATAGTTGTAGAATAATGGCTCGCGTTTCCACCTTCCCTGTTAAAATTGAATAAGCTGTTAAATATCTGGTTAAAACTTTACGGTTGGTAACGTAATGTGAGGATTGTCCTCAAGAGTGCCGAGAAGGACTTTGTCCTATCGCATGCTTTCAGTATTCTCCGGCTAATGCTATGGATAATGTGACTCTCGTCCTTCGATCCAAAAGCTAGAATTCCGCTACGGTCAAGTGCAATATGTTTGCTTCCATTAGACCCGGACTTCAAAAGTTTGGGATAGCTATGTGATATTCATGGAACTGAAAATCATTTTCAGACACAAACAAAGGCTAAAAGATATGGGATATCCAAAGCAATATTTGTTTTGCAAACTATTAGTAAAAGTGTTTACTATGCGTTTGACTAATAAACAAAGGGATCCAGAAGAACGCCTATCATGTGATGAAGGTGAATAAAACAAACAACTTAAAGAGAAAGGAAATGTCCAAAGGGTGTTAGTGTGACTTACACACCTAGGAAGTCCGGGGCTAACGCCACTCTTAAAGTTGGGTGCTTCTTCTGAGAGTAGGAGAAATACTAAAAGTTAAACTGTTAGAAGTATAAAGGCAAAAAGAGTGAAGACTGGAATATCCAGCTCATGTATGAATGTCATACGAGTTATAGATGTATGGAAGGCTGGTCAACGAAATAGTTCTTGGGAATTATTATTAAACATGTTAATCACTAATTCTTGGGTATTGTGAGTTGATCACAAAAGATACCCGCTCGATTGCATTCTGCTGCGACTCGATGCAAGGACTACTACGGCCTAAAAGACTTTCCGGAGTGAGATTTAGATATGCGTTGGGAACATAGTAAAAGTTGCTATACTCGGTACATTACCTATGTATTTATTTTCATAATTCATTTTAGAGTTTTTATACACTCTAGCCCATTGCATAAAGTATCTTGCAAGAAGGTTGTTCATAAGAGAACTTTTGATGTTCGGTGTTATGAATAACATAAGGGCCATGCTTCCATCATGGATGGGATGTATGTTATGAATATTGATAATAATATATTACCTCCGAATTTACTTTCATAATTCATTTTAGAGTTTTTACACACTCTAGCCCATTGCATAATGTTGCAAAAGGGTTGTTCATAAAAGAACAATTGTTGTTCACTGTTATGAATAACATAAGGGCCATGCTTCCATCGTGGATGGGATGTATGTTATGAATATTGATGGTAATATGATACATCCATAACACTGACGCTAAATGTCGCAAGACTAAAAGAATACCACACATGTGTGGCACTGCATTTGGTCACATTGGAGAAACCCGCATTGAGAAATTCCATAATGATGGATTTTGAAGTCGTTTGATTATAAATCATCTAACACTTGCAACTTTCCTCCGAAAAATGAAGTGACTGAAATACCATTCATAGGCCATAAGGAACGAGCAACAAACTTATTGGTGATCATACATTTTGATGTGTGTAGTCCAATAAATGTTGTTGTGGGCAGTGGATTTATCTATCTTCAGAAATGACTCAAGTGGATATATGGATATTTACTTGATGAGACGTAAGTCTGGATCTTTTGAAATCATTCATAAGGTTTTCAATATGAAGTAGAAATTATTGTAACAAGAAAAATATGTTTCTGTAATTTGATTGCGGAAAGGAATATTTGAGTTACAAGCTTAGCGAATGTCTGATGAGTTGTGAAAAAGGTTTCATAACTTACACCTCCCGGAACTCCACTATGAGTGGTACGTCCGTGAAGATGTATTCAGACCATTTGTGACATGGTAAGATCAAAGATGACATAAATCAATTTGCCATTATCCCTTTTAAAGGTAATGCTTTAGAGACTGCGGCTTTTACACTGAAAAGAGCACCATCAGGTCTGTTGAAATGACGCCATGGTATGGTACGCCCAACCATGCTTTGTCTTTTCTTAACATTTGGAATATGGGGCTTGTGTAAAATATTTACAAACCTATTCCAAATCAGACAGGTACTACTTTGTAGGTTATCCCAAGTAATTGGGAATTCCTCCACCACTATACCGAGGCAAAAAGGTTTGCCACCAAGAACGGTATGCTTTTAAAGAGAATGGTTCTTGCAAAAAGGTGAGTGGGAGAACAGTGCAACTCGACGAGATAACAATATCTTCGTCATCAGATCAAAGGAAAGAAACCTTGGAAGTAATTCTAGAGTTTCCTACTGCGACTGATACAGAAGCCTCTAAATGAGATGTATGGACTTCGGTCGAACTTGCAACTGAACCACGTAGGCAAAACTCGTGCAAACCTCTCAGGTGCGCAAGCGAGATATTGTTGTTAGACAACAGTATACCTACGATACACAAGGAAGCGTTGATGGGCCCTGACTCCGAAATTGGCTAAATGCCAATATAATTCGAGATAGTTTCCATAAATGATTCAAGATTATATCTTGATAAACCCTTCGGAAGACTTAGAGTCTAACGAACATTAATGGAACTATAAACTGATGTGGATAAAATATTTTATCCATAAAGCTCGACTTGTTGCAATAACAAGTTCAAGGAGTTGACTACGATGATGTTGTCTCACCATAGCGATGCTTAAAGTCAGATCGGGTTAAACTAGCAATTAATACATATTTCAATCTTGAGATATGATACATGGATGCCAAAAGGATTTCCATGTGATGGAAATGCAACCTAGGACTTGTATGTGGTACAGTCCAAGGTATTTTGTCAATCCAGAGAATGCTAGTAAGTATGCAAACTTCAGAGTTCCAGCAATGGATAGAAGAGAGCAAAATGGAGTTGGAATCTTCATTTTTGATGAAATAGTCAAAAGAGTTTGTTTTCATCAATGGATAACAAAGATGCTTGTGGTTTCAAGAAAGTAAGTGGGAGCATAATAATATTTCTAAAAACTTTGTGTGCTTGACACATTGTTGATTGGAAATTTCTTGACACGAATTAGGACTTCATTAAAAATAGTTTTTCAATGAAGTGCTTGGGCTAAATAGCCTTGATATTAGGCATATTTATCTATGAGATAGAATTGCCTAATAGGCTAAGTCAAAAATACATATTGACAAGATGCTAAAACAGTTTAGCATTAAAACGCCAAGGAGTGATTCTTGCCAAAGTCACATGGAAAGGGTTTTTGCAAAACTCGGTGTCCCAAAACACTGATGAGCAAAATACATGATGGAGATTCCACACACTTTCGTGTTTGGAGTAATCATGTATTCCATGGTATGTAAAACAACCAGATATGTCCAGTACTCCCAAGGAGTTACGAGTATAGATACCAAAGTGATCAAAGTACTGATCATGGGACAACAGTGAAAAATGTCATCGAGTACTGGAGTAGCACTGATGACATGTTTTCTCGCAAGCAGAGATTATGAAGTGCTCGTTGTAAGTAATTGCATCGATACAGTCTTCATCAATACTCCATGCGATTTTCGATTTAAGTTAAGGGTTTTGTGTAATACACGATATGGTGGCACGGTGTTTGGAAATCGTTCCAAACAGGTTACTGTGGCGAATTCTATAACTAAGGCTAAGTATGTTGCCGCTTTCAAAGCGACATAGAAGATGTTGAATCGTATAGTTCGTTCATGAACTTAGTATGGTTCCAAGATGGCTTTGGTCAATGCAACACTATTGAAGATAGTTGCTCCATCGCTCAGTCTGAGGAATCAAGGTTTGACTAGTGATTCACATATATACGAAGCCAAGTCCACACAAAATATGAATTTTGTGAAAACGTGAAAACGCGAGGATATGCAGAAATACACACGGAACTGAAGTTGTCAGATCCGTTGGACATCAGACTATACCACAAGCGAAGCATGTTTTACACCGGTATGCCATAGGTGTAAAGTGCATCAGCATTGACTAGATTATTAACTCTAGTGCAAGTGGGAGTCTGTAGGTGATATGCCCTAGAGGCAATAATAAGTGTTATTATTTATCTCCATGTTTGTAGTTAAGTTTATATTCCGTGCTATAACTGATATGGTTCTCGAGTCTGCAATAACCACGAGGCTCGGAGGAAGACTCATATGCACGTGTGGAATAATAAACGGTAAAAACTACTCCTAGTCTGGCCTCTAAGACTAGCTCAAGTGTTGCATGATGGTTCTGTTTTCCTGATCATGGGCATGACTATGCCGACAACTTTGAGGGCACAATGTTAGGAGAACACTTGTGTTGAATCAACCCGAATTGATGTTTTGCTATGAGATTCATTCGTCACAAGTTAATGGTTAATAACACAGAAAAAGTTAATGTTTGCATAATTCCTTAGACCATGAGAGTGTCGAGTTTCTTCATGCTTGCTTCATGAACTTTGGGGTTTGTTAAACGTCATCCGTAACTGGGTGGCTATTACGGCGGCGTATGGGTTCATGGGAAAGTATGTCAAGGGACTTGATAGCTCAAGATTGGGATTTGCTCCTCCGACGATGGAGAGATATCTCTGGGCCCTCTCGGTGTTACGGTATCCACCATCGTCTGGCCAGACACATTGTGATTTGATCACAGGGATGCCGGAACACGGGAACGAGAAAAGAGAACAAAACCGGTAATGAGGTAACTGGCATTGTGGACAAGTGTTGATCCACGGGGATGCCGATGATTCTCACCTCGGGTATTTGTAACATATCGTGAAGCAATAGGAATAGCACACGGCAACTGAAGGTTCACTCGAATATTCATTCGTGTGGGTATAGGGGTCAATATGGGTGTCCACGGCTCCGATGTTGATCATTGATCGGAAAGTGTTCTGGGTCATGTCTATACTTCACCAAACCTATAGGGTCACACGCTTAAGGGTCATCTATCTGCTGAATACTAGACAGGGAGTCTGAGGGAAAGTCACCGAAAAAGTTTCGGAGACAACGAAAACGTTCCGGAGAGAACACCAGAATAGTTTCGGTAAAACTGAAAAGTTGTTTCGGGGTATGCCATTAAGTCAAATTGGTTTCAATACACGCCTGGAAATTCTTGGAGGGTGCCAGAATTATTCTGGAAACTTCTGGGATTTTTCCGGGATAAAAATCGGAAAAGTTCCGGAGCTGCCGGAACCGGTTTGGTTGCTTTTCGCAGATGAAAATCACTAATCCGGAATTGTTTCGGAATGCGTCCAAAATCATTTTAGTGGGTACTAGAATTATTCTAAGACCCACAGAAATATTTTCAGATTTAACGGTCGCGGAAAAATGTTTCCATGAATAGTGAAAGTGCTTTTTGGGTGGCTTCTTGGAGAAGCCACCTTGAGGGCCTTTTGGTATTTTTCCCCTTGGCTTCTTGGAGAAGCCACCCTTGGGCTTGGCCTATAAATAGGGGTGGAGGGGGCTGCCTAAAGGATCATCCCTTGCTCTCATACACATGCCATGAAATTTTTGGCTTCTCTCTCCCTCCTAGCGAAATAGTTTCGTAGAGCCGAAAGGCTGTCTGGGTTCCGGTGGGAACTAGTTCTGGACGGCGAAGCCCTGCCGGATAGATGACACCGTATGTGTGCAACTCTGTAGAGAGATCGTAGTTTCGGTCTTAGTTCGAGAGTGCCTCCCGAAGGGCTGTCCGAGTGACCGTCCGATTTTCGAGGGTCCTCCCGAAGGGCTGTCCGAGTTACTGTCCGTGAGGCCTCCCGGAGGGCTATCCAAGGATCCGTCCGATGGGACTATCCGAAGGACTGTCCAGAGGCCTCCCGGAGGGCTGTCTGAGGATCCGTCCGGTGGGACTATCCGAGGGACCGTCCAGAGGCCTCCCGAAGGGCTGTCCGAGGATCCGTCCGGTGGGACTATCCGAGGGACTGTCCAGAGGCCTCCCGAAGGGCTGTCAGGCGATCCATACGGTGAGCTGACGAGGGAGTACATCCTCGCGGTTGGGAGGTTGTAAATCCTAGCTGCGGGGATCTGCACCACCGATCGTCATCGACTCTACTTCCGCTGCGCTACGAGTCGGTAACGAAAAGAACAAACCTTGTATGCAGTCTCCATAGTGGTCCTGGGCTGGTGCGTAGGTCGAAAAAAAATTGTTTTCTGCTGCGTTCCCCTACAGGGGCAACTCTCTTCTTCTTCCTCTTCTTCTTCTTCCGGAACACCCTTGGCCTTCAAAGCAAGGTTGGGTGAGCCTTTCTTTGACCGTTGGACACGAGCTAGAGCATTGTCGGCGGTCTTGTTCATGATGTTCATGGCAATAAACTCATCCAACACTTCACTTGAAGACAAGGTATGGAAGTCCGGTCTTTGACGAATCACGGAGGACATTGCCTTGTTGAATGGCATGATGGCCTTGAAAAACTTGCGTTTGATCCAATTATCATCCGTATCCTTACTCCCATGATCTTGAAGAGCGACCGCAAGAGTTGTCAATCTTCGGTAGAGATCCCGAGGATCCTCATCTTCATTCAACACAAATTCATCGGCCTCATCAAGCACCACCTCAAAGTTGGACCGTTGAATGCTTGAGCTCCCCTTGTACAAAGATATAATGTGTTCCCAACAATCCTTTGCACGGGAGAAGGGGCGCAAGTGAGCTAGATCTTCGGGAGGCACTGCGGATTGGAGGATGAACAATGCGCAGTGATTGTATTGATTGTCCGCCTCTTCTCTTGGAGTGAGGTTGCTTGGATCATGTGGGTAGAAGCCTTGCTCAATGATTCTCCAAAGATTTGTTGAGCTGTGATTCAAATGAGACTTGATACGAAAAACCCAATTAGCAAAATCACCCTTCACAAGCTTAGGAGGAGGACAAAGGTTGTTAATATGCGGTGTAGGGACCGGTCCTCCAAAGACCGGGGGAGGGGGAACCGAGGCGTAGGTTCCCGTCCCATTCTTACCATGAGGGGAAGAGGTTTGAGTGCCTTTAGCCGCTTCCTTGCCGGAATTGGCCTCCGACACCGATGCGGTGGGATTAACCGGTCCTCCAAATCTCCAAGAAGCTGAATAAAGCTGTCAAAGATAAGCAAGCTGTCGAGAAAATGAGAAATGAGGCTGAAAGGATCGACATGGTTGACTAGAGGGGGGTGAATAGGCAACTACCAATTTTTAGCTTTTCTTAACAAATTAGGGTTAGCAACAAAATAGGTTGTCTAGATGTGCAACTAGGTGAGCAACCTATATGATGCTAACAACAACAACAACAACACAAGCAAGCAAAGGATATAACTCAAGTAAAGCAAGCACAAAGTAAAGGTAAGAAGTAACCACAAGTGGAGCCGGTGAAGACGAGGATGTGTTTCCGAAGTTCCTTCCCTTTGAGAGGAAGTACGTCTCCGTTGGAGCGGTGTGGAGGCACAATGCTCCCCAAGAAGCCACTAGGGCCACCGTATTCTCCTCACGCCCTCACACAATGCGAGGTGCCGTGATTCCACTAGTGGTGCCCTTGAAGGCGGCGACCAAACCTTTACAAACAAGGTTGGGGCAATCTCCACAACTTAATTGGAGGCTCCCAACACCACCACGGAGCTTCACCACAATGGAATGTGGCTCCGAGGTGACCTCAACCGTCTAGGGTGCTCAAACACCCAAGAGTAACAAGATCTGCAAGGGATTAGTGGGGGGAATCAAATTTCTCTTGGTGGAAGTGTAGATCTAGGCCTTCTCAACCAATCCCCAAAGAATCAACAAGTTTGATTGGCTAGGGAGAGAGATCGGGCGAGTTTGAGCTTAGGAGCAACAATGGAGCTTGGGGGAGGAAGAGGTAAGTCAACTTGGGGGAAGAAGACCCCCTTATATAGGGGGGGAAAGATCCAACCGTTATGCACCTTCTGCCCGTGCACAAGTGGTAGTACCGCTCTGATGAGCGGTACTTCCGCTGGCATGGTAGTTCAACCAGTAGCGTACAACCGAACACGCCAGGGAGGCGGTAGTGCCGCCGGAGCAGTACTACCGCTCCCACCAGCTGTACTACCGCTTGGTGTTGAGCAACTGGTAGAAGTAGCGGAAGTAGAGGAGGGCAGCGCGGTAGTGCCGCACAGAGCGGTACTACCGCTACTTACTGCCGCTCTACTACCGCCCGAAGGGCAGAGCAATCCAGAAGACAAAAATAAGCGGTACTCCCTGCGGTAGTGCAACAGCGGTAGTTCCGCTGGAGCGGTACTACCGCTCCGCAGGGCGGTACTTCCGCTTAGTACATAGAAGTCCAGTGAACCAGCAGTAGTGGAGTGGTGGTTAAGGGCCGTAGTACCGCGGGAGCGGTACTACCGCGCATAACTACCGCTCTACTACCGCTCAGTTACAGAACCCTAAAATAAGCGGAAGTCCTAGTAGCACTAAACTGTGGTAGTACCGTTGGAGCGGTACTACCGTGCAGATGAGCGGTACTACCGCTTATGTGCTTCAAGAAGGCTCAAGCACAAGGAAGGGCAAGCTCCAAAGACGGGAAAGAAAGAGGGTGCAAGGAAAGTGTGTACGTGTTGATTCCACCCAAACCTTTCCGACGCGGACCCCCTCTTGATAGTACGGTGTTCCTACGACTCAAATCCACCGAAAAAGAAACGCAAGAAAAACACCGTCTTCATAATAGCTCCGAGGGGCACGAATCGTCATGTGCCATATGGTCGATAATCTGAAATGCTCAATGCACACGATTAGTTTGCAAAAGTATTGTCATCAATCACCAAAACCACTAAGGGAGAAATATGCCCTAACAGAGGTCAAGACTGAAGCCGAAAGGAAGAAGATGAACAAAGAAATTGTTGAACTCACCAAGGCACTCAGTGTCTTGCGCAATGAGAAAATTGAGTGGCACTCGCGTCTGCACATGGAGGTATCTCAGTTGTGTGACAGGAGAAACGAGGAGATTGACCGCAAGGCAGATCTTGCTCGAAGAAGAATTCAAGAGGAAAAACGTCAGAAGGCTAGGGCAAGAGTGAGCAAACCGAAAGCAAATAAAGACCGCCGCCTTCAGACTGTCGCTGCTGAGCCTATTCCACTGAACTCCCATGTACCCTTGCAGCAGGTTCCACCTTCTCCACCTCCTGAAGATGAACCTATGTAGCAAGCTGGCGCTGAGGAGGTTATTATTCCAGCTCCAGTAGCCCAAGAGCAACATGAAGTTGTTAATATATTCCTGGAAAAGACTGATGAGGAAAATGCACCTCCTAAGCAGCAATCCCCAGTTGATGAGGTTGATGAAGAGATTGAAGTTGAGAAGGCAGATCCATCACTGCCGAGAATATTGCAAGCAGAGCCCTCCGAACCAAATGAGGAGGAAAATGACAAGATCGAGGGGGAGCAAAATGCTTCCCGAGAGAAAACACCCCCGGTCACATCATCTGGTGCCCCTACCCGGATGGATGTTGATCCTGCTCCTCTTACCACTGCACCACAGTTGGTAGAGGAAGAAAAGAAATCTGATGAGCCATTGGCTCGAGAAGAATCTGCACCACCAGTTGTGACTCAAGCGTCTGAGAAAGAGGTCGTTGTGCCTCCGGCCGAACAAAGTGCAAAGAAGGAAAAGGCCCTTGTGCCCGAAAGCCAGAAAGCTGCCGAAGGAGTTCCAGCAAGCAAGAACAGTAGTCAGTCAAGTTCTTCGAAGCAATCTGCACGAGAAAAATCAAGGATGCCACATGCTCCTCTCAAGCCTATTGAAGAAGGAGTGCCTGCACCTGATGACATTCGGACCCGATCTATGGTCGATGAAGAACCACTGAGAAACCCTTTGGAAACTTTCCCTCTGTTTTCTGTCGATGATGGCCCGAATGGTCCAGCCTTCAATGAGCAGTTTCATCGTTCGAAACTTGCATTCTTTGGGACCAGCCCATATGATGGAGAAAGAACTTCCTTATCACCAAGATTCTGGACAAAGGAACAGGCCGTAATGCTCGCATTCTGTACGGCAAGAATCGCATCTTCAAGCACAAGATTCTGGATTTCGCCGAACTCGAAAGTTTACCTTGCTTCCATCACACCATCGAGCAGATTGAACAAGTCTTCCTGAAGAGTTTCCTCCGTTTCAATCATGGCTGGAATCGTGAAGTTATCCTTCAGTTCTATGCCACTCTTTATATCTCAGGAGACCTTGCAAACAGCAGTACTTGGGTCCTCGAATGGATGACCGAAGAAGAAAAGATCAAATGTTCGGCTGACCAGTTCTTAGCACTATTGAATCTTCCTCTGTGTGAATTCGATGCCTCTCGGGAACACAGACTGCACTATTGGGATGTATCCGAAGCTGAACTTCATATGCTGATGGACCCCAAGCTTGTTGGTGATGAATGTACCGAGGCAAATCCTAAAAATCTGGCTTATAAGGACAAAGTGTTGTTCTATATCCTATGCAACTCCCTCACGCCAACGAACAGGCCAGAAACCATTCAGGGTATCGTGGCAAATGCTCTTCAAGCAATAGCTCATGGCATTCGGTTTGATATTCCGGATCTTTTCATTCGCAACTTGGCCTATGCAGCTGATAGCCCTCAAGTCCTGAAGCCATATGCACCATGGGTCATGTTTGCTATTGAGCAGCTTACTGAGAAAAAGTTCTTCTGCCCACATGTTCCGAAAGTTTTCATTCCACCAGTCCGAGACACTCTCCGGATCGTGAAGGACATCGGCAAAGGGAAGACACCTATTGATGCTACTGTCTCTGCCTCTGCTAAAGCTCCGAAGGTCAAGAAGGCAACAGTCAAAATCCCTCGTGAAGAAAATCCCTCACTATATGAGATTTGTCTTCGCACTCAGCAGGCTTTGGAAAGTCACATCAAGCTCGATCGCAAAGAGAAGTTGGAAATGATGACTGAGATCAATCTGCTTCACAATTATGCTCGCCAGGCTCTTCTATATGAGAAGGAACAAAAGAAGCGCTCGTGGACCCTTCTGCGCAAGCATTATTCTCGCACTCAACTGTCTGCCAAGGGTATTGAGAAAGATTATGATCATTTGGAATTGTTTGAAGTTCCTCGCATCCGAAGGCAAACTCCAGTGCTTCCTCAGCGTTCCGCCTCCACCGATCTGCTGTTTGTTGAACCCGATGATGATCTTGAAGACACAGCAGGCACATTGATATTCAAGCCAGATGCACCTCGCACTGCTACTCCCGAAGCTGATCCCGAAGCCCGTGTTGCATCTCCAACTCCTGCTTCGGCCTCGATCATCGCTCGCTTTGCTTCGCCGAATAGTTTGAGTTCTGGGGATTCTTCGGACGAGTAGTTCCTCACATGCATTCTCTTTCCTTTTTGACACTTGTTGACAAAAAGGGGGAGAAGAACATCGAGAGATAGACAAGCGGGTTATTTGCAGGGTGTTTCCATTCGCCATTTGATTTTCTTTCGAACAATTTGCTTTTGGGTCGTTGAACTTTTGGTCGTGGAACTTGATCTCACCGCCTGTGGTGATGGTATACCTGCGTCGTCATGTACCGTTAATAACCCCTGCAATGCTATATTTGCTTCCAGTTATCTGTTTGCAGGTGCTATCGAATGCCTACTTCCTTGTGATAATTATCCTCGATACTTATCTATCATGCAGGGTAAAGTGAAAGCATTTCAAGGAGGATTGGAAATCATGGTTCTCTAATAGAGATATCTCACTCCTTGAAATTACATATTTCTTCCACTTGGACATACTCCTATGATTACGTTTCGATATCTAACGATGCAGGTGAAGATAAGTTGCTTCAGAGTAAAGTTATATCTGAGCAGTTTTCCCTCGCGCATTTCTATCGTATCATCCTTGTTGCAGGAAAACCTCGACTGAAGCATACCTACTCCGAGCAATATACTTGTGACTCCCTGGCATCGATTTTCTTCGAATATCTAACTTGCAGGGAACTTATATCTCGTGTGGATTCAAACTGTGTTCTGAGAAAATCTTCATGGCTTATGCATTGCCACAACTCACTTCAATATATCCTCGCTATCTAACAAATCTATTTCAAAGGTTGTGTGTGGCAGGAAATACCTCAGACACCGTCGAGTGCATTGGATGAAACTACGATTGTGATCTTATGTCAATGTCACTCATACGAAGATTCACCTCATTGCCCTCCATTTTATCTCCTATGCTTACTCTGAGTCAGAATGATGCATATCTTCAGGGGGAGCGTGTTTTATCTTCATAATTATCTCTCGTCCTCCATTATCCTTCGCATTCCATTTCACTCTATTTTCTATCTTTCGATATGTTCTGTTTTGTTAACAATCGTCCAAAAAGGGGGACATTGTTGGTGCAATATTTGCCCCCTTGTGTTTTGGAGATTGTTAACAGAAACAGGCATGGACTGATTTGTTTGCTAGTGCACACAGAGAGAAATAGTCCATGCAGTGCCGAAGAAAATGCTGTCTCCGGTGTCAAGTTCGAAGAACTTCACCGAAGAATATCTGCACAGCAGAGAAAAATGAGCTACATCCAAAGAAGTCTTGTAGACAAGAAGAATGATGTGAAGGAGTTAACCCCTTGAAAATTTATTGCTGACGCGAAGCAATTGGTTCGGTGATTCTGTCCGAAGAAAATTGACTGCATCGATGGAAGGCGAAGACGAAGTGAAGACGTAGCATTCTTTTCGTTGTTCTTCTTTCATTCATTTGAGTCATATGACCTCCGTACTATTAAGAGGGGTATAGGTTCTCGAAGCTTAGATCCGCTGTGATGCTTAGCCCAAACCTATGCGAGACTAAGAGAAATCTCTTTATGCTTCGAATGTTTACCTGCCAGCAGAAGACGTTGTTCTTCAGTGCTGCAGGAGATATCTTTCGAACTGAGGAGTTAGCATTACTTGCTCCGCAAGTAATGCTACCGTTGTGCTCAATTTCCGACCGTTGGACTCGTGTCGTTCGCCCGTTGGCTGCTCTACATGTCCAATTTGGTCTTTTCCCTTCAGGGAAGGCTGCGGCTATAAATAGCCACCCCGCTCCAATGTTGCCCGTTGGCTGCTCCGCTTAAGATTTCTGAGAAGATTGATTGAGCATCCCCTCTCCGAGTGATTTGAGTTTAAGATCCACCGAGAGAAAAATCAAGAACCTAAACTTAGACAGTGGTTGAGCATCACAATAGTTCTGAGTTAGAGTTCTTGCACCTATTACTCTTGAGAGTTGCGCACTCTCTAGACGGATAGGTGTCAGCTCGAGTGTCGAAGAGTAATTGTCTTCACCGAGCAAGATCTTCAGCAACCAAGAGTCATTGTGGTTTGCGAAGAACTCTGTTGAAGGTTTGGAGATCGCCGACAAGTATCTACCACGAGTGAAATCAACTGGAGTCTGATCAGCTCCGAGTTGAAGGAGAATAGGGCGAAGAGAGTTTATCTTCTGTGTTAAATCACAACCCCTCCAACCAGACGTAGTCCTTTGGCAGAAGGGCGAACTGGTCTACCAAATTCATCTGTCGCCATCGAGCACCACTGGTTCATTCTATTTTACTGCATTTCCTTCAGCAGTTTACTTTCGTGCTCTGTGTCGATAGTTTATCTGATCAATCATAGTTCGTTACTTATCTTTCGCATTCTCATCACTCATTTCGGTCGTCTCCGTTTAATTTATTTTCGTACTTCTGCATGCATGTCAGCGTGATTTCATTCTATACCGAATCCATTCACCTTGTTACCATTTCCCGTGCATTTCCATCACAGTTCATATCTAGTTCTCCCTCGTGCTATTGCATCTGTTCATATATCGCATTACCATCATACCTGTCAAACCTGTGATATTCTTCGTTCGAACAATTACTGCTACCTACATCGATAGATTTGTTCCTTTTCAGCGTGCTTGCTTAAGTGCTTGTCTACCGATCCTTATTTTCGCTGCTGTGTTTGGGATCATTTCAAAAAATTCGCAAGAATTTTTGAATCTCCCATTCACCCCCCCCTCTGGTCGATATACTCTCGTTCCTAACATGAATGTTTCTTCATGAAACACCATCTTTGATCTTGGAAACTAGCGGGCGTCCCTTCATAATGGACCTACACAAAGGATATTATGGTAGCCTCATACTCCATGTGTTGGGAAACACAGTACAAAGCAAAAAAAACTCCGTCCTATGAATCAAACACAAGAACACTATGAAGATGCAGATGGAATTAGATTGGATCTTTACCAACTTAGAGGGCAGCGGAAGAGGAGTTGGTGAAGATCGATGATGCAAATCCCCGTAGCTAGGATTTACAACCTCCCAACCGCAAGAATTTCTCCCTCAAACAAAGTTCGAAAGCACGATTTCTTTGTTGGTATCCATGTGTACAAACTCAGCGATCCGGCAGCGCTTCGCCATCCAGAACTTAGAGACGACGGAGAACTAGAAGGGGTGGAGCAGCCTTTGTAGCGTACTGAACTATTTCCGGCGGAGAACGAGAGAGAGAGAGAGCGTGAGAGAGAGAGGAGCAACCCTTGCGCCAGGAGTTGTGCAAGTTGGAGGGGGGTTGACCCTTTGTATATATAGGCTAAGGGGAGGGTGTCGCCTTGGAGGAGGGCCTCCCTCCTCTAGGGACGACGCACCAAGGGGTGAGCTCCACCCCAGCCCTAGTCGCACCAAGCTTTGCTTG
The DNA here is from genome assembly GCA_039707655.1 of Elymus sibiricus. Taxonomy (NCBI): domain Eukaryota; kingdom Viridiplantae; phylum Streptophyta; class Magnoliopsida; order Poales; family Poaceae; genus Elymus; species Elymus sibiricus. The sequence goes on from CM077676.1 coordinate 89,612,028, forward strand.
GGTGCCAAGCCTAGGGGGTAGCACCCCCTGATGGGCATCTAAGGCCCATGTGGCTGGCCCCCCTTTAGGCCTTGCCTATGGGGCTGGCCCATGGTGCCCCTAGCACATCCAGAAGGAAACAACTTTGGTTCTCTCTCCAAAATATTTCAACATCTTCGAAACTTTTTCGATGATTTCTCTCAAACTCCTAACCCATCTAGTACTCAATAGATCGATGACCCTTAAGCGCGTGATCCCACAAGTTCGGTAAAGTATAGACATGATCAGAACTCCTTTGGTTCAATGATCAATAGCAGAACCATGGACATCCACATTGACCTGTATACCCACACGGATAGTTATCTAGAACATGTAGTTACCGTGTCCTATTCCCTTTGCTTCGCAATACTTTACAAACCGGAGGTGAGATTTATCACCATCCCCGTGAACCAACAACTTGATCACTATCACTATGTGAGGTTAGCGAACCGACCTCAACTTTTCAGAATTTTCCCGACACCAGAGATATTAGAATTAATTCCGATCGCTACGGGAGTCAGAATTCCAACGCCCAGAAAATTGCTCGACCAAAACCAAGATCTAATCCGGGGGGTTCTCGCCCCCCGAAGGCCATGAACACCAGGGACCAGAGGGGAAAACCTTCTCCCACCTAGGGAGAAGGCCAAGAAAGAAGAGGGGGGGGCTCTCTTCCTGTGGCGCCGGAGTGCCGCTGGAGGAATCATCATCGCGGTGATCGTCTCCATCAACTTTGCCGTCTTCATCGACACCTCCATCACCTTCCCCCCTCTCTATTCAGAGGTCTACTCTCCCTCAACCAGTTGTAATCCCCTACTTGAACATGATGTTGGATGCTATTAATTATTGTATAATGATTTATTGCATCTTCTATATGTCCGAGTAGATTATTTTTGTCATATGGGTTGATTTGTGAATTGCTATGATTGGTTTGAGTTGCATGTTGTTGTCCTTTGGTGCCTATCATATGAGGGTGTGCGTGGATCACACCTTAGGGTTAGTAGTATGTTGATAGGACTATGCATGCGGCGGCAGGAGTGACTGAAACCTCACCACATCATAGAAATTGATGCATATGAGATTGAATGAGGACCAATATATCTTAATGCTATGGTTGGGTTTACCTTAATGAACGTGTTAGTATTTGTGGAGGCTTGCTAATAGTTCCAATCATATGTACATATGATCCAAATACGTATAGTATGTTAGCAGAGGCCTCTCTCACATATAAAACTGCGATGATGATAATCGGTCGAGTAACTTAGCTAATTGCCTAGGGGTAATTTCACACATCCTACCACCACTTTCCCACACTCATTATCTATATTTCATTGTACTTTTATTTAAACATCACGTAACATTTATTTACAAGTTATTTATTATCTTGCAAAACTATCTTTTCATACCTGCAAAGTACTTCTAGTTTTGTTTCCTAGGTAAAGCAAACACTTAGTGTACGTAGGGTTGTATCAGTGGCAGATAGGACCTGAGAGAATATTAATCCTACATTTAGCTCCTTGTGGGTTCGATAATCCACCTACCACCTCAACCATTGGAAAGTGCTACGACAATTTCTTGCACTTAGAGATTATCGATTAGGACCATGGGAAAAGCCTTGCCCCCCCATGTTATTCTCAAGAGTGAGATGGGGGGCGTCTGCGCCGCCCTGTCCAGAACCTTCATCCTCCTCCTCCCTTCGTTGTTGTTGTCGATAGTGGAGGGATCTCATCTGTTCTCTCGTGGCGTGGGGGGAGGGGGGCTAACCCTAACATGAGTGGGTCATTTTTGGGTGGCTGGTAGGAGCTCTATTGTCTGGGTGGAGGGTGACATATTGCTGCATTGTGGGCGACGCTAGGGTGTTGCGGTCGCCTCGCCATTGCCTCGGGGCCTCCTATGGGGGTCATCGACATGGCTGGTTTTGCGCCCAGACCCGCTTGTTGCCATGTGTCTAGGGTATCCCAGGGGTGGAAAGAGGTGTATTTCCACCCGTTCCTTTGGTGGGTGATGGTCGAATGCTGGGCGAGTTGGGGCTTGGGTCCGTGGATGTTGGGGTGGTGGCCCTGAGATGTCAGTTGCATGTATGGCTCTTCGACAAGCATCGATGCAGTGGTGTTGGCGGCGCCCCTGTCATGTGAATGGTGAGGTGCGTTGTGGTGGGTGGTCTTGATGAGTCTGTTGCGAATGGTGACGACTATATCTCGATACAGATCTGGAGTCTTGGAATTTGTGTTGGGTCTCCCGACATGGTAGGCCCGGTGGCTCGAGTCCCTCGGGGTGATAACGTCCGCTTGTCATTTGTCGAGGGAGGACGCCCGCCTCTCATCCCGACGTCTGACGATCACGTTTGCCCCTCTCATTTTCACGTGACAAATAAAGTCTGCCTCTCTGTTCTTTCTGCTAGCCGATAGGGTTGATGCTCCTCGGTTCAGAGCTAGGGGTCAAAGGGTCCTCTCTGGCAACAGTTTGATGGAGTTGTTACGGCATAGTTTAGTGGTTTATTCCAAGTGGCGTGTGTTCATGGGCCGTCTGGTGGTGTCTCATGATGGTCCAACCTCTGATATGCTTTTGCTTGGCGTCTTTCTGTAGACTTCTAGTAGTGTACTCCTAGTGCTTCTTATCATGATTCACAAACCCTGTTTTCTTAGGGCATCTCCAACGCCGACCCTCAAACCTCCCGCAACCGTCCGGACCCCGCTATCCGGACCACGGAAGACATCCAACACCGACCTGTATCGGTCCGTGGGGCGGTCCAGACGAGATTTTTCCCGCAAACCGGAGACAAAAGTGGGGGAGGTTTGCGGGAGTTCGGACCGCTCCCAAGCCCGTTTCTGACCGCCCTGGCCCACCAAAGCCCCCCCTCCCACGCGTTTTCGGTCAGCGCCGCTCCAGAGCGCCAACGCCCACATTCATGTCCGGCCAGAGCGGACGCGACCGCTCACTAGCGTCGGCATTGAAGCGGCGCGCCGGCCGAGAGAGCGCCGCCCGCGCCGCTTCCTGGTGTAGGCGACTGCCGCGCATTCAAACGACACGACGGTTGCCCGACCGTCCGTCTGCCACCTGCATTGATGGCACGCGGTTGCCGAGGCGTCTCCTCCGGCGCCACCCGTCCGTCTCTCTGCCTCGCTCGCTGGCGGTACCGGCAGCGGGTGGCGGAGGTGGCGGCCGCGTCCAAGGAGTGCGACGAGGCGGGCGAGGCGCTGTTCGGCGACACCGACGACGACGAGGACAACGCCGAGGCCGCGCCCCGCTGCCACGACCACGAAGCCGACACGTTCGCGGGCGCCGGCGGCAGCAAGGAAGAGTAGTGCATGGGGGGTCACCGCCGCTCGGGTCCCAGGAAGGTCACCGCTCCTCTCCTCCCGTCGATGCCAAGCTTGGTGGGCTCAACATCGACGCCCGATTAGTCGCTTGGCGGCGACGTGGAGGCGGACATCTGCGCTTGCCGGGTCTCCGGAGGCGGAGCTGGAAAAGGCAAAGCTTCGGTTCTCTGGGTTCATGGGCGGACACGGGGAACGGGCGCCGGCGACCATTTAGATTATGTACTATTATACCTCTAGAGCCGGACTAGCACCGCTTTGATGTAAATGTAATGAAATCCGTCATGATTATATGAAATCCGGACGTGTTTATATGAAATCCGTCATGTTTATATGAAATCCGGTCTTGTTTGCACGAATTTCATCCGGTTTGTTGAAAAGGAGTTTGAAATATATGCGGCTAGCGTTGGATGGCGTCCTCCCACATCCGTGTCCGCGGACTGGTCCCCCCCTGTCCGCGGACGGATGCGAGAAGAAATTTGCGGGTTGCCGTTGGAGATGCCCTTAGGCCGCGTGACTTTATTCATAAAACAGGATGTAAACATGTTTTGAGAAAATTATCTACTATCTCCTCCCTCTCCGTTAGAACATGAAACATATGGTTTGCGATTACCACATGTATGATGGGACATGACTATCTTCTTCTGATTTTTCAACACTTCTCAACAACTAACAAAATATAGAACGATGTGTGCTATCCTGGAACAGGGCATGTCATTCCTATACATACATTTGTTTTTCCATGACGAAGCACGAGACACTTAGCTCGTACCACGTATAAATGTTCATTTCTTCTAAGTGGTCATAAATTTTATAAACCAGGAAAAGAAATACAACTGCGTCCAAAGAGGAAATGTATCTCTGGACACTTAAGGACGAAAATTTTTTAGGGCCTCTTTGATTTGCAGAAATGTATTTCATATGAGGTTTCTTTGATCAAAATTCATATGCGAATTTTTCCCACAGAAGTGAATTTTCTACGCGTCCTCGCGCCCGCGTGTGCACCGAAACGCGATGACAGCGCAGGAACACGCCCCCCACGGATCAGCTTCACACCACATCTCACCCCAGCCAATCACATCACGCCAACCCCCACCCCACGGATCGCCCCCCACGATCCGCGTGCTCACCCCGAAACCCGATCCCAGCCGTCCATCGACCTCCGATCCAACGCTTCAAACTTCATCTCCCTCCTCCAGCCCGCGCCTTCTGCCACCAAAATTTTCCCGACCCCCGCCCACCTATTTAATCCCCGCGCCTCACCCACCAGACCACACCACAGTTCAAATCCCACACCGGCGACGCACCCCCACTCAAACCCTAGCCTCCTCCCCCCACTTCAGCTCCGATGGCCCGCACGAAGCAGACGGCGCGCAAGTCCACCGGCGGCAAGGCGCCGAGGAAGCAGCTGGCGACCAAGGCCGCCCGCAAGTCGGCCCCGGCCACCGGCGGCGTGAAGAAGCCCCACCGCTTCCGCCCCGGCACCGTCGCGCTCCGTGAGATCCGCAAGTACCAGAAGAGCACGGAGCTGCTCATCCGCAAGCTCCCCTTCCAGCGCCTCGTCCGGGAGATCGCGCAGGACTTCAAGACCGACCTCCGCTTCCAGAGCTCCGCCGTCTCGGCCCTGCAGGAGGCCGCCGAGGCCTACCTCGTCGGGCTTTTCGAGGACACCAACCTCTGCGCCATCCACGCCAAGCGCGTCACCATCATGCCCAAGGACATCCAGCTCGCCCGCCGCATCCGCGGGGAGCGCGCCTAGGTTTGGCTGTAGCAGTTCGTGTCTTGCGATCTGGTTGTAAGGATGTGTGCCGGTGTCTCTGTAGTGTTGATATGATGCTTACTGTCCGGTGAGCTTTCCTGATGTTCTGATGCTGAAATGAAATGGCAATGAAAAGTTCAGTTATCTTCTGATGCAATTTTGTCCCATGGGTGTTAATTGTTTCTCTTCACCCCTGGTAATTAGATGATTGAAAAGCTCTCATGACTTGAGCTAGGAAAACACCAGTGATGCGATTGAAGAACGGATGCTGTAATTAATTTTGTCCCTTGGATTTGGTGATTTGGTTCTGCTCTGTTTATTTTGTTTGTGTTGCCGCGAGATTCAGTTATCTTCTGATGGCAAAGGAAAGTTCAGTTATCTTCTGATGCAATTTTGTCCCCTACTGTCATTTGTTTTTCTTGATCCCTGGTAATTAGATGATCGATAAACTCGCATGACTTAGATGATTGGAAATTGAAAAACAATTGACTTAACATTGTCCCTTGATTTGGTGATTATGTTCTGCTCTGTTATTGTGTTTGTGTTGGTTGTAAGATTTAGTGGTCTTTTTCCTATCAGGTGAATTTTGTGCTGTGTACAAGGCTGATTGTCAGCCCATTTTCTACCTGCGACTCTGAGAAGCCAATAGCAGCAGAGCTTGGGGGCAGGGTGAGATGGAGATGGTGTGGATTCCTGTTCTGTTCAAACCATTGCCGGGTGCATACGGCAATGAGAGGAGCACATTGCCTCTGATATCACCAAGGTGAACTTATATCCATCTTTGTTGGTCCTTGCTGTGCAACAAGCGTTTCTCTGCACTAGCAGTTCTATAGAGATATACGGTGGACAATCAGCTCTCTTTCAGTTCAGGCATCTATGGGAATGTTCAGAAACCATTTCTTGTTCATTACTTTACCATCAGTTCATAGATTTGGGTCCCACGTATGGATTTTGTCTAGTCAAAGGAACAGAAGTTGAAATTATTTCTCTTAATACAATCCATCTTTCCCTTGCTATATTTGCAATATTAGCTTACATGTTGCTACGACTTGTTACCGATAGCGTATTCTGCTAGTGCTGTTTCTATACAAGAGGCAGGGCAAATAAAAAATAAGCCAGTGCATGAGTTATGAACTGAAAAATTATTTGGGGGATTCAACACTGAATAGAGACTTTATATTCTATATACGCTGCTGCCATGTTTGCCTACAGCTTTATATTTGGCAGTTTGTTTTACAACTATAACGTTTGCCAGGTTAAGCTGCAGGATCGAACGAATTCTCAAACTCTGTTGGCATTTTTTGTTGTTAGCATGTATAACTGACTTTATTTGGCCCAACTTCAGACAAGCTACATGATTCATACTGTCCCCATTTCCTAGATTTTTTTGTGCACTCAACCTCTTGTCTTATTGCTTCCAGTTTGTTCTATATCTTATCAATTATACATGGGGATTTGGGGAATCAAAGTCTATGCATATATATTTTTTGATAAAGGGAATATATTAATATCACGGAGATACCAATTACACCCAGTCTCTGCACCAACAACATGTCACGAACGACATCCAGGATGCACACAGCCTGAAAGAGAAAAAGAAGAAAAGGAAAAAAAGACCCCGCCACGGTAATCAACTCCTCGCAGCAGCAACCCAACAAACTACCGCCAAAGACAACACCCGGAATAAAAAAGATTCTCCAAAGGCCACGCCTCCAAGGAGGGAAACAGTGCAAAAGCGCCGTCGTCGCCCGATCAAAGATCTTAGGTTTTCACCCTGGAGAAAGTATGAGCTCTTAAAACAATTCCTTCAACAAGGCCATTGCCAGGCACAACCAATGAAGGTCAGACCTTAGGTTTTCACTCTGAAAGTCAAGACTCGGCACTCGAGGAGCGCCACCAAACTTGAATTCCTCCAGTGCTACCGCCCCCACTTGCCAAGGCTACTCCTGCAAATTATCAAACACCAGGCTCACAGTTACCAAATCCAAATTGGATCACCGGCCCCCGTGAAGCACAATCTTCGGCGCCTCAAAGGTCCCCTCCGTCAACATTAGTCCTCCAATCTCAGCCACCATGACCTTCTCCACCGCAGTGTACACCATGGAAATCGAGATGCCGACATGTCCCATGGTTTCGACAACCAGCGGAGCTTCGCGCCGCACCGTCATGAAGCCACGCAGGCGGATATGTGTGCGCACGACCGGATTCCATGCTATCCAGATATCTAGGAGCTTCATACGCCAATCCAAAAAGATCTCTGGCAGAAGATCCGGAACACATCTGATGGCCAGATCGAAGAGGAGCAGACATGCTCAACGCTGCCTTGATGTGAGAAAAATGGTAGGACTACCACCATTATTCTGAAGACTCGCAGGCCCCCCACGCCGCAAGTCACCGCCTAGCAGGAACGGCAGAAGAAGAGAGGGCAGCCCAGCTCGCAACGGCAGGTCGTCGCCAGCGTGGCCAAGGCCACAACCAGCTTCCCCCGCAGCACAAGCCTTGACTGGGCCCTAATGGTCCAGATCGGAGCCCTGCAGCCCAGATCGAGACCCGGTGACCCAGATCGCACACCACGCAAGCCGAAGACGGCCACGGCGGCGGCGCACCACCTCCCCCTCGACGCCACTCCGCCGGGGTCCTCAGGCACCGGCCAAGACAGCCGCGCCGCCCCATGCCCTCAAACAGCGCCCCACCTCCTCCCATGTGACGCTGTCGAGGAAGCACCTTCCCTGCCCACCGTCTTCGACGGGATGGGCGCCGCCACCGCCGCCGGCGTCGGCAGCAGCGACGGCAGGAGACGCAGATCGAAGGAGTTACTAGAGGGTCAGTGGGGAAGGGCCTCCGGAGCCGCCCGGGAGGGGAGCCGCTTGATTCAGAAATATTTACAGGACTCCAACATCTCCAAGTCTATGCATATTTGTTAGATCAGTAGATTGATGTTGCAAATAAAAGTCCCACTTTATTCTGTGATTTTTGGCTGCCTCAGAGAACCATCAACCAACATTCATCCGTGTAATAATTCAGAGCCAACATGATGAGATTGGCAATTTTTTTGAAGAACGGACTGCCTTTGAAGCTAAGTACCAGAAGCTGTACGAACCATTGTAAACAGAGGTATGCTTACTCTTCATGATTTATAACGTTTCAGGTGAATATGTGCAAAGATGCATCGGTCCAATTCCTTATGTGCGAATTGTTCTGTTATTTTGCCTGCTTTCAGAGGTATGATACTGTAAATGGAGTTGAACCCTGACCTTGAAAAGGATACCCAGGGGGGAGATTCAGATGGTATAAATTCATAGTTTACAATTGCTCTTAGAGGTTACCATTCTGATGTGTCGTTATACCTTTTTTCAGCTAAAGGAGTCCCAGATTTTTTTGCTAACTGCTATGGAAACGAATGAATCTTTGATTTTCAAGGGTAAGTACAATCTCTCAAATTTAAACAAGTACATTTCAGAAGAAGGTCAATAACAATTGTTCATTTCTCCGACTCCTCCACAAACACTTAGAGAGCTGCCCCACACTTTAGCAGAAGAACATGCCACTGTTTTTCACACTGTCCTTGATCTCAGGGAATGACAGCTCGCCCGTGTCCCCTGGTTTGATATAAAGCCGAGCACGGGATGCCAAAAGATGGGCGTAGTAGACCGGAGGCACTACAGAAACAGAGGAGGTGCACCTCGCGTACCTGCAACATCAGGTATGGCAGTGAGTTCAAATGCTTGAAACTTGATATGCACATATATGATATTGATAGGACGTATTACGTGTAGCATAGATGGTTTGTGAGAGATTGGAAGCATTAGCCGTAAAGCTATTCTCGTCCCACAGAACATGATAGCGTACAGGCCGGCTAACTCCCTGGGATATTTGAAGAAATATCAACCAATACATCATAGGTACAAAAAATCAGTGTGAATTTTATTTGTATATAATGAGAATAACCAACATTAGTGCCAGCATGGCTACACAAGTAAAAATCAAAGTCGGTGGGATGGCATATTTCTCTATCAACCACAGTACCTGAGATGAGATGAATAGTTAACACTGATTTCAAGATTCTGTATTTATGATTAGGGTTAACTTGGTATGCAAGAACGAACCAGGCAATACATTTCCACTTCGGAAAACTGTGCGCTCCCAGTTCCATAATTACCAGAAAACAAACGTGTGTGATGACGTCTCTGAACCATAATAATGGTAACTTGTGGATTATAAATTGGATCCACCGAAGCACATGCCTAAATTTATTGTGCAAAATGTCAACTCAGCAAAACAAAATGTAATTTAATTGCACAAACTAATGATTCACCTTTTTAATGGCAGAAAGTTCATGCTCAAGAACCTGATTGAGCTTTTCTTTACTTACAACATCCCTAAAAAATACAGAAATATAAAAAACACAATCAAAAGAGCAAAGAAAACATAGCCAAATCGAGACCAACACCTGTAAAATATGATCCTCCCAGGTATGTGTCCAGTCGCCCTCATGAAAGAAATGAGATGTTCTCTGCATAGTTTATAGTAGTTACATGCATGCACATAGACGTATAATGTAATAATGTAATATTCATATATTTAAGAAGGGTAAAATCATACTTGATCATTCCGCCAGGTATACATCCACCTTTACAGTCATTTTTGTTAAAGAGACACTGTATAATCTCTTCACGATGTGCTTGTGGCCGGACTGATCCAGCATACTTGGTGACCTCCGGCCAGTCTTGAGAAGCTACAACCTTCACAAAACATGAAATTGTTAAAGATAGTACTTACATAGTCTAGCAACTTGAATGATGACATATGCAGTGCCCTTACGGCTGCAATGGAAGGACTATAAGGTCCTTCTCCAGGATGAGGATGGCTAACATCGGCACCAAATATAATAGTTGGTGTGTTACCAACACGTGGGAGATTCCTTTCCACAGCATCAACAAGTACAGTATTTCTTCCCCCCACCTATAATAAAATCAAAGGAATGTAAAGTACTGCACAACCAGCCTGAAAAATGCTAGTAGAACACAACAATATTTGCAAGATACCGTGGTTTCATCGGTAAAACATGCTTTGCAAGACAACATTGAGAGACCAGCCCAATATCTGTCTCACATATTCTTTTGATATCACCTGAGGAGTGAGGAATGATCAACAAGATATTAATTAAATCAGTCAATGTTCAAGCATATTTTGAAGGAACAAAAAGAGTACCATAAAGAGTGCCATTGTTGTCGGGCAGTATTACAATCAGCAGGTCAAGTTCTTTTCCCTGTGTTCTGAGTATTTTCATGACACGTTGATGATGTTTCTTGAGAGCTGATTCTACGTACTTAGGTCTATCATTCACTACAGGGAGCACAGGGTCACCCCTAAAGTTCTACAAACAGACACAAAAAAGTGTATGAGTGCCGGGCAACAAAAATGGCACTTTCAAAAGGAGTAACCTGACAACACTATTTGGATCACAAAGAAACCTACCATTCCAGAGACTAGGCACATCACAGCCAGTTCCATCACAAAAAGCCACAGCAGCAGCATGCATGATGTCTGAAGCGAAGTTAATGCATGTCCAGGTGTTAACTGCTCCTCCATGCATCGACCATTTTCTACAACAAAAGCATCACCCATTGCACTGTACCATAATGCTGAAGATAGTTTTTTCCAGAAAATAAAAGTGCCATTGAACTAAGAAAATATATGGAGGGATCAAGAAGAATAACAGCTATTTTAGTTTTGAAATGACTTACATACCTTAAGCCGCATATTCCACTTGCCAACTTTTGGCCAGAATACTTTCTCCTTGCCTTGGTCACCAAATTTCAGCTAATACAACAGAAAGCTTGTGAAATACAGAGAAACATATGCAATCGGTAGATATTGACCGGAACACACCTACCATAGGAGGAGGTAGCACACGACCCTTAATTATTGTGAGTTTGTTCTCAAAAGTTACACCGAATTCCTTTGCATATGGATCCCCATTGTACGGGTTCACAATCTGTTAAAGAAGATAAAATAAGATGAAAATAAATAAATGTAAATGATTACATATGCAACAGTTGACATCCACAATAATCAGAAACATAAACCTGATCCTAACTGAATGTTAAGACAGGAGAATACTAAAAGTATAATGCAGCACTCGGACTAAAACTACTTCCCAGGCGGAACAACCCCGGCACATCACTAAGGTTCAAAAAGAAGGCACGATGCTAGGATATCGGGTCTTTCAGTTCAAGCAGTAAGGTGCTGTTACACTAAACTTCAGAGACTAAACTGGACCTACTCCATCAATCAAGGCAACAAACCCAAAGACATGAATAAATTAATATGTGAAACCAGTACAGCTTTGTACATAACTGTACATAAATATCTAAAAACATTGGTCTCTAGGGAAAATAATGGGGTGTCCATACTACAAGCAACTTCTGGCAACAAATAGTTATAATTCTGTTTGTGCTCAATATTCCCCCCCCCCCCCCCCCCCCCCAATCTTTTTTGTACGAGAAGCATTTCTCCCCCAATTACATCGTAGGATGAGTATTTGCTGGTGGCATAGGGCAGGTATAGTGCATAGAAGTGAAGGACAAAGACACTGACTTACATAAGTCATTTGAAGGAAGAAAAAAGAATACATAAAAATAGCCATGCAAATGTAAAGCTGCACACCGCTGAAACAATTCTGGATACCTTTATAATATTGTTGAATATGCAAATATAGTGCAAAAAATACCTACAGCATATTTTTAGGATACTGACCTCTATTGGCAGGTAAGTTGGACTCTACCGATCACCGACTTTCAAGCATGGTAAATCAAGCTGAATATTATATCCATATTTTTCCTTGAAGTACTGTACTGCTGTTTCTGCAGTACCACGATCATCAACTGGGAAACTGTCACAAGATATACCAGCCAAATAACGTTAGCATAGGCATAAGAGAAGCTTCATAAATGAGTGATCGAACTACATACAGTAGCTTGCTTGCCACTTGTGATGTAAGGCCGGTTATATGATACTTCTTGTGCATATTGCCTTCAAGTGTGACATTAACCTTTATATCGCGCACAGCTTTATTAATCTGTCCATGAGTGAGGGGCAGGCTTATTAGTAGGGAAGTTAGCACAAAGTTGAAGTACCAAAACATCATAATGTAAGATATAATCAATGATGACACAAGGACACACCGTCAGCTGTTCTGTGAAGTTAAAGGGGCCATCTGTGAAGTCCCTGTTCAGAAGCTGTGCAACAAAACTGATCACAGGTAGAGGCTTGATGAATGATCTATAGGATATATCTGCAAGAGAGAAATGTCAAGCTAGCTCCAGAGCCGAGGTTTGAATGCCAAGGTCATGATTGGGATCTAACCGATATTTAGTGAAATTCCCATCTGAGTGCATGGTATGCTCTGATGAAAGCCACAACAGTTTTTCAAGCCCTCACCAATTCGAGGTGTATAAAATGATCCACCAACTGGGTGATACCTACACATGAAGACAAGAAGGATTTTGGTAATCGATAAAAATAATGATACTGAAAGAGATTGGTGAGAACAAATATAACCTTCCAGTGGACAATTCACGTATAACAGTTTCAAATGCTTGACGAAATTCTTCAGTATTGACTCCTCCGGACAAATTTGCGTCCAATTTTATCGTGACAAGAAATATTCTGCCATGCCTTTGAGAAAGCAGCAACATCAGTAAACAACGCTAATTAGATCAGGTTAGTGATATGCCCAGAATATCGTACCCCTGTGACTGTGAGGCTTGCCCACCACCAAGACTATCTTCCTGATCATGCAGTGTTACTTCAAATGTCTCGGAAGTAAATGGAAACAGACCAGATGTATATAATCTTGTCTTTCCATCATATGCAGGAAGACGCCCACCCAAACGTGATTGCCCATACATCGTCACAAGTTGTCTCATGACAGCACGACTGACGCCCAATGAGGTAGCCTTGGGATTTATGCATACCTATAAATAAAACAGTACAAATGAAATTAAAGATCATTGCGATGATATCACGATAAGCACTTCGTACAATATGGCAAAGTTGTCGTGAAAAACATCTTACATCATATCGGTAAAGGTTTTCATTATAACTTGATGGTTTAAAATAGTTGGCCTTCACATCATAGCTTTCACCACAGGAAACAAACCCAGGGCGCTTAAGGCTTTCGCCGACGACAAACTCTTTGAGTCGAGGAACACGGAGCAAGACTGTACTTGATGGACATTGGACAAGGACCTATCCCGCCTTCGCCACCTCCACCTCCACCTGGGCGCTGGTTTTTATTCTTTCTCGCCATGACTGGTGTACAAAGCAGGGCATACATGCTGAGTAAATAGGCAATTTTTCGATTAATTTAATCCAGGAATAAATCACTAACATGGCATTGACAGAATTAAGAACATGCTGATATTCAATCATGCAAGCACATACTACACTAACAGTAAATATATCTATGTATAGCGCTAGCATGGCTACAACAGAAAACAACAGGAGCGGGATAAGCGAGTTATACCCTCCAGTTGGCCAGTTGGCCGTAGCGGCGGCGGCGACCTCCTCGGCCGCCTTCTGGTCAGCAGTAGCCTTCTCTTTCTCAGCGGCGGCTTTCTCGGCGTCAGTGGACATGATGATGACGAAGTTGATGCAGCGGACGTGGACGAAGTGAGGCGAGCAGTCGCGTAGTCGCTCCCCAAAAACCTAATCGCCCCTCTCCCGTACAGGATCTGGAGAGGCGGGGTTTCGGAGGCCTGCTCTCCCGTCGACCGTGTACGCGGCGGACGGGATGGGATCACCGGCGGTAGCAGCAGCAATGGAACGGCAGTGGGCGTGGAGGCAGAGATGCGATCTGTTTCGCGTGACGGCTAGGGTTCGCAGCGCCTCACATATATATGCGCGGCCGCGTGGAGAGACGTGGGCTGAACCCACGTCCAAGTCGGTGACAGCCCACGATCTGACGTCTCAGATCGTGGCCCCATCTGTCAAAGACTATCCGTTCCTTACCGGCAAAAAGAAGCGCATAGGTGTGAGCTCGGCTCGGCTCAATCCCGCAACCCGCGGCGTGGCGTGGCGTGGCGAGGCGGGCGGCTAAGGAGGAGCGCGCGGGAACCACTTCTTTTCTCAAGCTCCAATAGCATGTGGAAGAGAATCCCTTATAAGGAGGTCCAACTCCTTCTCCACTAGCGGTATGGAACTAAACTTCCCACCACACCTAGTGCCATATACCCACATGGGCCCTTAGAGATTAATCTGAAATTGTTAGATGGGCCCTAAGCCCAACTCATATTTCAACAATCCCCCACCAGATCTCAAGGGCCCATTATGTCCTTTGTTCCAAACACTGTTTTGATATACCAGTATTTCAGTGAAGACCGGTTAAGGTTGAACTTCACCTAGAGCAAGTAGCTACACTCATTCATAACTGAACAATGGACTATGCCTTGAATTGTCAGTTTGGCGTAAAGAAGTTTCACCACATGTCTTACTAGTACTAGACTACCGAAGGCTGACCCCTCGGGTGGAGCATATTAGTCACACTCCTGGCCTATTCATGAGCTTGCTAGAGATCACCCCAATCTCATAGACTGTGACCAGCAGTCGGGCTCATATAGGTGTGTTCCTCCAAAGATCGCTCTGCAGGACAGCATCTTGCTTATATATATAAGCCTTGGAACACATTAAGACAGTAGTCATCCTACCATACAGTTTTCGAGAGTATTGCATCTCCAACGGAGTGGGTTAGTAAAGTTACTCTCCTCAGTTCACCACTGGCTTGTTTTCCCAGATCCTACTTCACGGGATCTCCGATCACATAGGTTAGGTTACTACCATGGCAACTCATGTGGGTCTCATACCCATCTCCCTCAATGCATTATCTATCACAACACGTGATAGACCTTTAGTAAAGGGATCTGCCAGATTCTTAGCCGTTTGGATATAATCCAACGCTATCACTCCGGAGTTTCTTAATTTTCTGACAGCTTTCAATCTCATTCTTATGTGTTTGTTGGACTTCATGTTGTCCTTTGAACTCTTCACCTTGACAATAACTGTTTGATTGTCACAGTTCATAAGGATGGCCGGAACCGACTTCTCAACCACTGGCAAGTCCATCAAAAGATCTCAAAGCCATTCTGCTTCGCCACCAGATGTGTCTAATGCTGTTAATTCTGCTTCCATTGTCGATCTCGTTAAGATCGTTTGCTTGCAAGACTTCCAGGAAACAGCACCACCTCCAAGAGTAAACACATACCCAGTTGTGGCCTTCATCTCATCAGCATCAGAGATCCAACTCGCATCACTATACCCTTCAAGTACCGACGGGTATCCGGTATAGTGAAGTCCATAGTTCATAGTACCTTTCAGATAGCGCATGACTCTTTCAATAGCATGCCAATGTACATCACCTGGTTTAGAAACAAACCGGCTCAGTTTGCTCACAGCAAACGCGATGTCAGGCCTCGTTGCGCTCGCTAGATACATGAGTGAACCAATAATTTGAGAGTATCTCAATTGATCTTTAGGTATGCCTTCGAACTTTCGAATCAGCACACTAGGATCATATGGTGTTTGAGATGGTTTGCAGTCCGAATATCCAAAACGACTCAACACCTTCTCAACATAATGGGATTGCAAAAGTGTAATCCCACCCTCATCATCTCTCAATAGCTTGATGTTCAAGATAACATCAGCCACTCCAAGGTCCTTCATCTCAAAGTTCTGAGATAAAAAGGACTTAACTTCCTCAATCACTTTGAGGCTAGTTCCAAATATCAGTATGTCATCAACATACAAGCACAGTATAACTCCTTCGCCCCCACCATAGCGATAGTATACACATGTGTCAGCTTCATTAACAAAGAAGCCAACAGATGTCAAAGTTTCATTAAATTTTTCATGCCATTGCTTAGGTGCTTGTCTCAGACCATATAAAGATTTCAACAACTTACACACCTTTCCTTCCTGACCATCTATCACAAAGCCATCGGGCTGTTGCATGTAGATTTCCTCCTTTAGCTCTCCGTTCAGGAAAGCCGTCTTAACATCCATCTGATGGATGAGAAGACCATGCGAGGCCGCCAACGAGAGTAATACTCGAATGGTGGTCAGTCTGGCCACATGTGAATAAGTATCGAAGAAATCTTCTTCTTCTGTCTGGGCATAGCCCTTGGCCACAAACCTAGCCTTGTGCTTTTTAATCGTACCGTCGGGCCTAAGCTTCTTCTTGAACACCCACTTACATCCCAATGGTTTGCAACCATAGGGACGTTCAGTAATCTCCCAAGTCCCGTTAGCCATGATGGAATCCATCTCGCTACGGACCGCATCCTTCCAGTAGTCAGCTTCTGGAGATGCATACGCTTCTGAAATAGAAGTGGGAGTATCATCCACGAGGTACACAAGGAAATCATCACCAAAGGTCTTTACAGTCCTTTGTCTCTTGCCCCTACCAAGGGTTTCCTCGTCATCCTCCTCAGGATTTTGATCATGTGTTTGTTCATAATATTCCATCGGAATGGCAGGTTCAGGAGTCTCTTCAGATTCCTGTCTAGAAGTGCTTTGCATATCTCTCATAGGAAAAATATCCTCAAAGAATGTAGCATCCTTAGACTCCATAATTGTACCGACCTTCTGGTCAGGTACCTCAGATTTCACTACTAGAAATCTATAGCCAACGCTATTCTTAGCGTAGCCCAAATTAACGCAGTCCATGGTCTTTGGTCCAAGCTTACACTTTTTGGGAATCGGCACGTTGACTTTCGCCAAACAGCCCCAAGTGCGCAAGTACGAGAGTGTTGTCCTTCTCTTTGCCCATTTCTCATAGGGAGTGATCTCATTATCCTTTGTCGGAACTTTATTCAGGACATGACATGATGTCAATATAGCCTCCCCCCACCATGCCTTGGATAAACCCGATGTATCTAACATGGCGTTAACCAAATCAGTTAGAGTACGGTTTTTCCGTTTGGCTGTAGGAGATATGCCCTAGAGGCAGTAATATCAGTTACTTTGTATCTCCGAGTTTGTAATGAATGTTTATGTTCCATGCTATAACTGCAATGATTCTCGAGTCTGCAATAACCACGAGGCTCGGAGGGAAACTCATGTGCACGTGTGGTATAATAAACGGTAAAATGTATTCCTAGTCTTGCCTCTAAGACTGGCTCAAGTATTGCATGATGATCCTGTTTTCCTGATCATGGGCATGTCAATGCCGGCAATTTTGAGGGCACAATGTTAGTAGAACACTTGTGTTGAATCAACCCAAATTGATGTTATGCTATGAGATACATTCGTCATGAGTTAATGGTTAATAACACAGAGATAGTTAATGTTTGCATAATTCCTTAGACCATGAGAGTGTCGAGTTTCTTCATGCTTGCTTCATGAACTTTGGGGTTTGTTAAACGTCATCCGTAAATGGGTGGCTATTACGGCGGCTTACGGGTTCATGGAAAAGTATGTCAAGTAACTTGATAGCTCAAGATTGGGATTTGCTCCTCCGACGATGGAGAGATATTCTCGGGCCCTCTCGGTGTTACGGTATCCATCATCGTCTGGCCAGACACATTGTGATTTGATCACTGGGATGCCGGAACACGGAAACGAGTAAAGGGAACACAACCGGTAACGAGGTAACTTGCATAGTGGACAAGTTGTTGATCCACGGGGATGCATAAATCTCACCTCGGGTTTTGTAATATATCGTGAAGCAACAGGAATAGCACACGGCAACTGGAGGTTCACTCGAATATTCATTCGTGTGGGTATAGGGGTCAATATGGGTGTCCACGGCTCCGATGTTGATCATTGATCGGAAAGTGTTCCGGGTCATGTCTATACTTCACCGAACCTATAGGGTCACACGCTTAAGGGTCATCTATCTGCTGAATACTAGATGGGGAGTCTGAGAGAAAATCACCGAAAAAGTTTCGGACGAAACGGAAACGTTCCGGAAAGAACACCGGAATAGTTCCGGTGAAACTGAAAAGTTGTTTCAGGGTATTCCATTAAGTCAAATTGGTTCTGGCACACGCCTGGAAATTCTTGGAGGATGCCAGAAGTGTTCTGGAAACTTCTGGGAATTTTCCGGGACAAAAACCGGA
Source organism: Elymus sibiricus (assembly GCA_039707655.1). Taxonomy (NCBI): domain Eukaryota; kingdom Viridiplantae; phylum Streptophyta; class Magnoliopsida; order Poales; family Poaceae; genus Elymus; species Elymus sibiricus. The sequence continues at coordinate 89,630,237 of CM077676.1, forward strand.
AATGTTCCGGAGCAGCCGGAACCGCTTTGGTTGCTTTTCGCTGAAGAAACATTGTTCCGAAATTGTTTCGGAATGCGTTCAAAATTGTTTTGGTGGGTGCTAGAATTATTCTAGGCACACAGAAATAATTTGGGTTTTAACGGACGCAGAAAAATGTGTTCGTGAATAGTGAAAAGTACTTTTTGGGCTGATTTGCAAATGAGGTTTTTCTTCTAGAAGAAAAACACTTTTGGTGTGTGAAAGGGAGGTGGAGCTCCCCAAGGGGGCTGCAAATTTCGACCATGGCATGGGGGGGCCCTCCTTGAGGTGTCCTTCCACCTCATGGTGGATATCTTCTACACACCCTTATGTGGCATGTGGTGGAAAGATCCTAGGAAGGTCCTTTTGGTCTTTCCTCTACCCCTTGCTTCTCCTATAAATAGAGGTGGAGATTGCTCTCCAAAATCAGATCATCCTTGCTCTCATACACATGCCATTTGACTTGTCTGGCTTCTCTCTCCCTCCCACGAAATAGTTTCGTAGAGCCGAAAGGCTGTCTGGGTTCCGGCAGGAACTAGCTCTGGACGGCGAAGTCCTGCCGGATAGCTGACACCGTATGTGTGCAACCCCGTAGAGAGATTGTAGTTTTGATCTTTTGCCCGAGGGGCTGTTTTCGAGTGTCCTCCCGAAGGGCTGTTCGAGTTACCGTTCGAGTTTCCGGCGTCCTCCCGAAGGGCTGTCCGGGTTACTGTTCGGGTTCCGAGGGTCCTCCCGAAGGGCTGTCCGCGACATCATCCGGGGGATTGTCCGACTGCCTCCCGAAGGGCTGTCCGGAGTGGGAGTACATCCTTGCGGTTGGGAGGTTGTAAATCCTAGCTGCAGGGATCTGCACCGACGATCTACACCGACTCTTCTTCCGCTGCGCTTCGAGTCGGTACGGATCAGATCAAACCTTGTATGCAGTCTCCATAGTGATCCTGGGCGTGCTCGCTGTACCGATTTTTTTGTTTTCTGTCGCGTTCCCCTGCATCGGCAACCACGTTTGACTGGGGTGAATAGGGAGGCGTTCTCTCATGAATAATACCATGTTCCGCACAAAAGGAATCAAACTCACTCGAGAAGTACTCTCCACCACGATCTGACCGGACTCGTTTAATTTTCTTTTCAAGTTGATTCTCAACTTCTGCCTTATAGATTTTAAAGTAGTGTAGAGCCTCATCTTTAGTACTTAACAGATACACATAGCAATATCTAGTGGAATCATCTATCAATGTCATGAAGTATTTCTTTCCACCTTTAGTCAACACACCATTCATCTCACAAAGATCAGAATGTATGAGTTCTAATGGCGCCAAGTGTCTCTCCTCCGCAACCTTGTGAGGCTTGCGAGGTTGCTTAGCTTGCACACACGTAAGGCACTTAGAACCTTTGGCTAAAGTGAAACTCGGGATTAAATTCAGTTTTGCTAGCCGCGTCATAACACCAAAACTAATGTGACAAAGACGTGAATGCCAAACTTCAGATTCATTAACACTCGAATGAATATTGTTCACGACTTTATTACAAAAATCAGCGAGAGAAAGGCGGAACATTCCTCCGCATTCATAACCCTTTCCAACAAATAGTCCATATTTCGTAACAACTACTTTATTAGACTCGAAGACCAACTTAAACCCTTCTCTACACAGAAGGGAGCCACTAACAAGGTTCTTCTTGATGGCGGGGACATGCTGCACGTTCTTCAGCTGCACGATCCTTCCCGAAGTAAACTTCAGATCGACCGTGCCAACACCATGAACAGAAGCACTCGCGCCATTCCCCATCAATACGGACCCGTGACCTGTGGCCTGGTAAGAAGAAAACAATAAAATGTCAGCACGCACATGAACACCTGCACCTGTGTCCACCCACCAATCGGTGGACTGACAAACTGAAAATACAGTAAATAAATTACCGTACCCAGATGCACCACTTTCATTGTTGCCCACAATCATATTGGCAGACTTGGAGTCCTGCCCTGGCTTCTTGTACTTGTTTGGGCAGCTGCTAGCCCAATGTTCCTCCGAACCACAAGTAAAGCAGCCATCTCCCTTCTTGTTCTTCTTGAAGGTCTTCTTACCTTTCTTCTTAAAGTCGGTATTCTGTTGGACACCGTTCTTTCCCTTGGGCTTGTGGGAATTGAAGTTCTTCTTTCCCTTTCCACAGAAGTTCCTTCGACCCCTTTTCCATGCGAGTCTTTTGCTCTTGAGTTCTGCTCAACACTCAGATGGCCGATGACATCCTCTACTGAGAATTCACGCCTCTGATGTTTCAGAGTGGTAGCAAAATTCCTCCAGGAATTAGGGAGCTTAGCGATTATACAGCCCGCGACAAATTTGCCCGGTAAATCGCACTTCAGAAGCTCAAGCTCCTTAGCGATGCATATTATCTCATGAGCCTGTTCCAATACAGAACGGTTCTCAACCATCTTGTAATCGTGGAACTGCTCTATAACATACATCTCGCTCCCAGCATCGGTGGCCCCGAATTTAGATTCGAGCGCCTCCCACAAGTCCTTGGCAACCCGCACATGTAAATATGCGTCAACCAACTTATCTCCGATCACGCTCAGAACTGCTCCGAGAAAGATGACAGTGGCCTCCCTGAACGCCTTCTCCTGTTCAGGATTAAGCGTTCCAGTGGGAGTCGCACCGGCAACCCAGAACACGTTCATTGCCGTGAGCCATAAGATGGTTTTGGTCTGCCAACGCTTAAAATATGTACCGGTAAACTTATCCGGTTTCAGTGCAGCAGCAAAACCATGATTCGAAAAATTCCTACACACATTAGGTTTTTGGATTGCTGAGTAAATAAGCAATTTTTCGATTAATTTAATCCAGGAATAAATCACTAACATGGCATTGACAGAATTAAGAACATGCTGATATTCAATCATGCAAGCACATACTACGCTAACAGTAAATATATCTATGTATAGCGCTAGCATGGCTACAACAGAAAATAATAGGAGCGGGATAAGCGAGTTATACCCTCCAATTGGCCAGTTGGCCGCAGCGGCGGCGGTGATCTCCTCGGCCGCCTTCTGGTCAGCAGCAGCCTTCTCTTTCTCGGCGGCGGCTCTCTCGGCGTCGGTGGACATGATGACGACGAAGTTGATGCAGCCGACGTGGACGAAGTGAGGCGAGCAGTCGCGTAGTCGCTCCCCAAAAACCTAATCGCCCCTCTCCCATACAGGATCTGGAGAGGCGGGGTTTCGGAGGGGAGGCCTGCTCTCCCGTCGACCGTGTACGCGGCGGACGTGATGGGATTACCGGCGGTAGCAGCAGCAATGGAACGGCAGTGGGCGTGGAGGCAGAGATGCGATCTGTTTCGCGTGACGGCTAGGGTTCGCAGCGCCTCACATATATATGCGCGGCCGCGTGGAGAGACGTGGGCTGAACCCACGTCCAAGTCGGTGACAACCCACGATCTGACGTCTCAGATCGTGGCCCCATCTGTCAAAGACTATCCGTTCCTGACCGGCAAAAAGAAGCGCATAGGTGTGAGCTCGGCTCGGCTCAATCCCGCGTCGCGTCGGGACGAGGCGTGGCGAGGCGGACGGCGGAGGAGGAGCGCGTGGGAACCACTTCTCTTCTCAAGCTCCAATAGCATGTGGAAGAGAATTCCTTATAAGGAGGTCCAACTTCTTCTCCACTAGCGGTATGGGACTAAACTTCCTACCACACCTAGTGTCATATACCCACATGGGCCCTTAGAGATTAATCTGAAATTGTTAGATGGGCCCTAAGCCCAACTCATATTTCAACAATACATACATAATATAAGTAGGTGAAAGTAAGGAACAAGGCCAGGAGCAAAGTGTGCCAGGTAAAGCGTGAAAGAAGGCCGCACAGAATGGCTGAGAACAGGCTAAAATTGAGTGAACAGGGAAAACTACCATTGACTGTCATGGAAATATCATTACAGATGCTAAACTGCCCAGCATAGAAGGGGAAAACAGAATTCTCATTCTACTAAGAAAACATCGTATCATAGCCTTCACTTAAGTCGAATGTATTTTATTTATCTGGAAGTTTATGTCATGTTTTTTTTTGTAGAAAAATAGGGGGTTTCCCCAGGTCCATTTACTTGAATGAAACCACGCGGAAAACAACAGTTTTCAGTCAGTTCATGTCCGAGCAGTTGTTATAGACCAGCCAATGTGGTTCTATGATAGAACGAACTACACTATTACAGACATGAAGGACAAAAGGTTTATGTCGATGCCATTAATGAGTTCAATATTCCCTCCGTTTCATAATAAGTGTCGTGGTTTTAGTTGTTAGTATATGGAACGGAGGGAGTAATTTTTGTCTATTTGTACAAATGTCACTACTCTGTTAGCTCAGTTTCCGACTTTTATGTCACGGTCCTCAATGCCCTTTGTCTTGATTAGCAGGGGTAAAAAGCCCAAGACGCCTCGCTAGCCGGCATGAAGAAACGCTGTGCTAGCTTGTACCCAAACTGCTGTTCTGCCGTGAGAAAGCTGCTACTCTACCTTTGATGCATGGATTTGTAGCTTACCAAACGACGAATTGCTCGATTAATGTGTTGAGGTTGAGGCTGTCGTGTCAGGCCACCATCGAAGAGCATGGTGCCATCTGTCTTGGTGATGCACCGGCGTCAGGTGCTGGCGCAGGCGACGGCGCAGCCGTGGAATACGACGGGAGCTTCCGGTGGCAGCCTCTGCCTAGGGTTTGGTCGGGTGGACTGCCAAGACGGCTCCGAGCTTTGTAGGGGTGGGTATAGATTCAAACAGAAGATAGAAGAAGATGGCCAGGTGGGACGGACATACGTAGATTGGAAGGAGCTATATGAGTTTTTTTTTTACTATAAAAAAATATCGGTGTACGTGGTGTATTCGTTTTCTGCCAAGCCAAAACTTTGAACACAAAAAAACCGTACTCTGAACACCCTTTTGCCACTGAAACGATCGCAGAAAACCAAATTGACCAGCCATTTCGTTTAATTCAGTGTGGGTTTCCGTGTGTTTATTTTTGGGTGCTGCATGCCGGTCGACCACTCCGACTGGTCACCTGCTATCGGTCCGATGTGCTGCGGTGCATCCGTTGGATCGAAGCGTCATGAAAAAAACCCACGCCCGCGATTCTCCCGTCCCCATCTCCCACTCCCGCATAGCTCCGCTGGCCCCCATCCCCTACCGAGCGCAGCGCCGGCCGGCTGTTCCAGCACCGCGTCTTCCCACTGCCCTTTTTTTCAGGCAATCAAGCGAAGCTTTATTAACCCGGCACAATGTTACAGGGACGAAAGAAATATCACCGGGGTGGCCTAACCAAATATGACGACTAGCCCGTAAATGTAAAGCTTGCTTCGCTAGATTGTGAGCCTCAAAACCGCCTGTCAGTAGCCTTCTATCCGTCATGGCCATGTGCCAACTATCATGGGTCAACCGCCATGGGCTGGGCCCATCTGGACGCAGTCGAGCAAGGCGACTACATATTACTCGAGGGAGAGTAACTAGCAAAGACATCCAGTGGATCACGGCTTTGGCGTCGGCTCTTCTCCTACCTCCGGCTCTCTCCCCTGACCCCCTTCGTGTTGCCTTGTATCTCAGTTTAGCTACTTATCCTCTGTAATCCAATTATTGTTGATCGATTATCGAGTGGGTTCATAACACCGCCGCTCGTAGCCATGGCCGCGCTGAGCACTGCCCTCCCACCGTCGCTCGCTTGTAGCACCGTGTCGCCGCTAAGAATGTAACTTATGATTTACATGCATAGGTATTAATTGATGTGTCATGGTTACATGCTTAGAAATTAGATAGCAGATTATAGCTATTTTGAAATAGAGGATATGAAGTAATTGTAAGATGGGATTGGCAGTATGATTTTACCTTATATTTTTGTACAACTATTAGTCTCTTGTTTCTATGTCGATCCCAGTATTTGTCGGTACCCGAGGCATCAAAGATCGGTACAAGGAGAGGTAATAAGCAAGGGAGAGTGAACGGTTACACCGAAGACCGGTGATAGTAAAGCTAGTGCGGTAGCCAGAACCAATTCCCTAGAGGAGACAACAATGCAGTCATGGAATGCTAATGCGTTGGTCTGGTTTATCCTAATAAACGAGACAACCCTGCAAGATGGATTAGGGCCAAGGTTGCACAATCCAAGCCTCTATGCGACGACAGCCAGCCGTCGTGTCACAAGGACGCATCACCCACTTACTTGTTTACAATTATATATCTTATTGCTTACCGATGCATTGTTGATCTATCTTACTATTACACAGCTACAGGGAAAACCTTTGCTCTGGTCTTTTTTTATTGTCACAACCGCTGATTTTATTTGATGGTCCAGGGAATGGGAACAATTTGTGATAAAAAGTGTTGCAGAAAGTTCCTTGTCAAGCCTAATCATTTTTTGGATTCGATAATTCCTATAGAAGAAGGTCATTACTATATCTGAAACCGAATCAAAGATAATCGGTCTGCAGACCATTGTGGATGGAGAGAAGCCCATTGCATTGGCCTTATTCACCCTTTTGATCTGGGGGCCCTATCACTGGCGTTGCCCATTGCGCAAAAGCATATATAAAAGAATCAAAGCTGCTACGAGGTGTCTACGGTGACTTCGTAAAATCTTAAGATGACATGCCGGCTCAGTCTCTCGGAGGTGCTCATAGGGGTAGGGTGTGCGTGTGTGCGTTCATAGAGGTGAGTATATGCGCGTATATATGAGCGCTTGCATCTGTACTGTGTTAAAAAAAAGTACTTTGCCGTGCGTGCTTTCCTAGCTGACACGTGTTGGTTTTCATTTAATTCACTACTAGCTTTTTCCTTTTGTGTTTGCTACTGTTTTTAACACAGTACAACGCACATGCTCACATATACACACACATACACTTACCCCTATAAACGCACACACCCTACCTTTATGAGAACCTTCGAGATACTGAGCCGGCACTATATCTTGAGACCGATGAAGTTAGAGAAGCTTAAATAAATCGAAAAAATGGGTGCACCAGTGCCAACACAGTACAACGTAGATGACTCACATACGCTCACCCCTATGAATGCACCCACGCACACTCTGCCCCTATAACGCTATCCGGAGAGCCTGAAATAAATCTAGAAAAATGCGAGCACCAGTGCCAACACAGTACATCGCAGATGCTCAGTTACACTCACCCTTGTGAAGGCACGCACGCACACCCTACCCATATAACGCTCAAAATGTAGCATTTTTTTGCTCATTCTACCTTCTATATAAAGTTAGGTTAATTATGATGCGATACCTAGCAACTTTTTCTGCAGGTCACCATAGGATAAGCAAATCAAAGAAAATAAAATGTTCATTCTATCTTCTATATAAAGTTAGGTTAATTATATGCGATACCTAGCAACTTTTTCTGGATGACATCATAGAATAAGCAAATCAAAGAAAATTATGTGCCTTAGAGTATCCAGGTTAGTACCAATTAGACTGGAGAATTAGGCTTGATTTTGATTGATAATGCATCTCTAATTCCGTTGATCATGCGTGCTATTTTTCATGTCTAAGGGTTACGGGATGCAATAGATATTACTCAAAATATCATGTATAAAGAAATCGTCACTGCACTGTAATGCCAAAGGTTCTATCTTTTTACTAGAGTATCTTTGTTCAATTTTTGCTATTTTATGAACTAAAATTTGTATGCATTATAGAAAACAATGACATTGTTGGTTTTCAGACTAGCCTGCCAACACCGAACCTAAAAGAGTGGACCTTTGTATAAAGGTTAACCCTTTCTATTTTCTAATTCACTTTTGCGGCTGTTTTTTCTTCTTCTGTATCTTGCTTCGTTCACTAATACAACTTTTCATCTGTTGTATGATGGGGTATTATCTGTAAAATGTGATCTTTAAAATGTATACTGAAGCAATAGGAAGCATCATTTGGTACAACTTTTGGTTGCACCAGACGATTTTTAAACTTTGACTATCTTGATAGGAAATACTTTGACGGGAACATTTAAAATATATAGCTAAATATTTGTAATCATGGGTGAACTGTTTTTTGGTACCTTTCGGTATTTATCTAAGTTAAAATTAGCTTGCACATTACCAACTGTCAGCTCGCTTACTCATGCTTTCTTTTCTTCTATAAGAAAAACAACGCAGCCACGCAAATGAGCTTCACGACAGGCGCGGCGGCGCGCCTCTGCCTGCTAGTGTGTTATTACTCTACCATGCATGTTTGTGCATAGAAATGACTATGATAAAGAAGGGACCAAATCTCATTGGACTCATCTGTCGGTTGGCCCTCCATTGTTGTGCGGCTGACTACCGACCGTCAATCGTGTGACATGTTACCGCTGTATTAAAAGTGTATGCGTGCTAGTACTTGACCCACAGGAAGCGGCACTTCATAAATTTTTGCCTTGCGGTGGACGCCCTCCATGTTTGCCACTGTGGCCTATATGATCATTCGAGCATCTCCAGCCAGACTCTCCATTTTCCCCCGAGGCGTCCAGGTGAACAACCCAGACAGTGCCCAGACGGGAGAGAGAAGGAGAAAAGCCACCCAATCGGACTCCTCAAATTGTCATGTATGTTCGGCCTGTCATTCAGGCATGTTCGGGCAGTCCACCATGCTAGATTCGGACCACCCCAGACCATTTCCTCTTTTTTATTATTTTTTCTTTCTCTCTTTTCATCCCGCCAATCATGTGCATGTGACTGGACATATAGGGAGAAAAGTGGTGGGTATGACACCATGCATGGACAAATGAGGGCTTGTAGTGGACATGCCGGGAGCGTCCAGACGTGTCCGCATACGTATAGAGGGTCGGATTTGCTTAGTCCAGATGCTCTTAGATGGTGGTTCCACAATATGTCTATGTGATTTTTCTTTCTTTTTTATTACACTCCTTTTCTACCATTTCAGTGAGGCAACTGTTAGGGCATCTCCAACGCCGTGTCGTAAAATGCCTGCAAACTTTTGGATCAACGCGTCCGGATTATTTTTTGCCATTCAACGTGGTGCTGCATACATCCGCAGACGAGTTTGCACGTCCGAATTCCCCCAAACCAGATGCAAAGCTGTGGGAGGTTTGCGTGACTCCGGACCTTCACCACGTAGGACTCTGACCACCTTGGCCCACCCAAAACCCACCTAGAGCCCGTGTTTTTCGCACTCCATCTCTTCCTCCTGTTTTGTATCCGCTTCCTCCCAGGCCGTTGTCCCCGTACCTCCCCGATCTCCCGCCCAGGCCTTGTCGGACCTCCGTCGCTCCACCCAGGCACCACGTCCGCTTTGCCTGCGCCGCTGCCCCATCTTCCGTATGCCACCCAAGTACCCTCCGCCCCTGTAGATGCTGTCCATGGCGGACACTACACCCAACAAGTGTTTGTCCAAATGCAATAGCCAAAGTGTTGAATTTTTTCCTTACTTTGATACTTTGAAGCAAACACGCTGGATTCAAACAACGAGTACTTCTACAACAACTTCATGGAGTTGTCCTCGTCAGATGAGGAGGATGAATATGATGATGAAACGGCGATGATGCAGGTAGTCGTACCAGACACGGAGCATGCGGAGAAGCATGTCCTAAATTACAAGGGACATCGAGTGTTGAATCGAAAGAGGGCACGCGGGCATTTGACGATGATGGGCGACTACTTTGCCCTTGATGCCATATTCGCGGATAATTTTCACCGACGCTTTCGGATGCAGAAAAATATTTTCGATTGCCTTTACAATGGCGACTGGGCCTATGATGACTACGTCATCTTGAAGAAGGATGCCGTTGAAAAAATTGGATTCTCAAGATAATATAAGTGCACGACTGCATTGAGGATGCTCACCTATGCCATGACCGCAGGTTCATGGGATGAGTACCTCCAGATGTCTGAAAACACATGCGGAGTTTCCATGGTGAGGTTTGCTACTGGGGTGATCAAGGTGTTTTTTTTCAATAAAGGGTGGATTTTATTTTCTCAAAATGGAGCATCAAGAAGATACATAACAGAATGAGCACACACCCGGCCTCTGCATATCTAGGATGCACACAGCCAACACCAACTCACACACACAAAAACCCGCCGACAACTAGCAAAGTCATGTAAAACCAAAGCTATGTGTAGGCGAGAAAAAAAACAAAAAAGCCCCAATGCAATCAAGATCTACGATCGGCAAACTACAACAATGACCATATCCGCACCATTCATCTTATGGCACCACATGGACGACAAGGTTCTTCAACAGCAACGCCTTCAAGAAGGGAGCGACACTCAAGCACTGCCATCATCGGATCCAACCATAAGGCCAGATCTAGATTTTCACCCTGAAGAAATCGGTCCGAGAATATTCGAGCAATGCCTTCAACAAGGTAACAATGTAAGAAACACATTGCCATTGCCAGGCATAACCACTAAGGTCTGACCTAGGCTTTCGCCCTGGAGCTCAAGACCGGGTGCTCGAATAGCACCGCCATCGAAGTCACACATGTGATGTCACCACCATTTTTCCGCGATCCCAGCAGTTACATGCGATACAACAGTCACCACTGCACAACCATCCCTCTGCGTCAAGCCGTCGTCCATAATTTGTATCTCATCGCCGAAGTCAGCCATCGGATCAGAAGAGATGAACCATCCCAAAGATCTTTGGATAACCACCACCGTCGTGGAGCCGTAGGAAGTCACCGCAGTATAGATTGCAGTCACCACCATCCAGCCGATCAGATCAGACTCATCACTATTGATAACCCACAAGTATAGGGGATCGCAACAGTTTTCGAGGGTAGAGTATTCAACCCAAATTTATTGATTCGACACAAGGGGAGCCAAAGAATATTTGCAAGTATTAGCAGTTGAGTTGTCAATTCAACCACACCTGGAGATTAAATATCTGCAGCAGAGTGATCAGTAGCACAGTAGTATGATAGTTTGATAGTAGTAGCAATAAGAGTAACAGTAGCAGTAACGGTAGCAGCAATAGTAATAGCAATTGTGACAGCAGTAGCAACAGTAGTAACTTAGCAAGAACAATATGTGAAGAACTCGTAGGCATTGGATCGGTGGTATTGTTGGATAACATTCATCATGTAACAGTCATAACCTAGGGCGACACAGAACTAGCTCCAATTCATCAATGTAATGTAGGCATGTATTCCGTATATAGTCATACGTGCTTGCGATAAGAACTTGCATGACATCTTTTGTCCTACCCTCCCGTGGCAGCGGGGTCCATAAGAAAACTAAGGGATATTAAGGCCTCCTTTTAATAGAGAACCGGAACAAAGCATTAACACATAGTGAATACATGAACTCCTCAAACTATGGCAATCACCGGAAAGAATCTCAATTATTGTCACCTTGGGGTATGCGGATCATAACACATAGAAGGTGCATATGAATTGCAAGATCGGATCAAGAACACAAATATATTCATGAAAACATAAAGGGTTCAGATCTGGAATCATGGCACTCGGGCCCTAGTGACAAGCATTAAGCATAGCAAAGTCATAGCAACATCAGTCTCAGAACATAGTGGATACTAGGGATCAAGCCCTAACAAAACTAACTCGATTACATGATAAATCTCATCCAACTCATCACCGTCCAGCAAGCCTACGAATGAATTACTCACTCCCAGCGGTGAGCATCATGAAATTGGTGATGAAGGATGGTTGATGATGACGATGCCGGAAGATCCCCCTCTCCGGAGCCCCAAACGGACTCCAGATCTGGCCTCCCGATGAAGAACAGGAGGTGGTGTCGGCTCCGTATCGTGAAACGCAATAAAACTTTCTCTCTTATTTTTTTCTCTGTAATTGTGAATTTATAGCGTTGGAATTAGGTCAGACGGAGGCACGTGGGCCCCACGAGGTACCAGGGTGTGCCGGGGGGGGGGGGTGGCGCGCCCTGGTGCCTCGTGAGCACTGGGTGTGGCTCCCCTCCATTAGGTTTTGGCTCCAGTATTTTTTATATATTCCATAAAAAATCTCCAAAAAGTTTCATCCAATTCCAAGAACTTTTATTTCTGCACAAAAAACAACACCATGGCAATTCTGCTGAAAACAGCGTCAGTCCGGGTTAGTTCCATTCAAATCATGCAAATTATGGTCCAAAACAAGAGCAAAAGTGTTTGGAAAAGTAGATACGACGGAGATGTATCAACTATCAAGCTGTGGACCATAGCGCCGCCGGCCAGCCACCGCACGTGCGGAAAGCTAGCACCTCGCCGCCGTGGTCCACATCCGGGTGCCCTCCCCGATTGCTGCAGATCGGGGCGTAAGGGTCCCATGGGAGAGGGACGAGGATCCAGCCCTCCCATGCCTTAACCCAGCTAGACCACCGCAACATCCGGATTGAATCCGGGCACACCGTAGACTGAATCCACCTTCAGTGCCGCCCGTCAGTCACCATGCAGCATGTGGACGACAAGCCACGGCAGAGAAGGCCGGTTGCACCGCCGGGCGCAACCCAGGCTGTCCCCACGAGCACGCCTCACCGAACTTGGCACCGCCGAGGCGTCGGATGCCGCCGCCGCCGCACGGGACTGGCAAGCACACTCGCCATGAGACCCCTTGAAAAACTCCAACGGCGTTGCGTGAGATGGATCCAACCACCAAAAGAAGCCCCGCCGCCACCGTCCGCCGCGCAGCCTTCGGCCAACGGCTTCCTCGGGTGACGGCGAGGGGGAGAGGAATAGTAGACGGGGCCGGCTGCGGCGGATCAAGTTCACCGCCCGTGCCGCTCGGGAGAGCGACGCGGGGGCCAGATCAAGGTGTTTGGACCGCAATACTTGAGAGAACCAACTATCACAGACAATGAAAGGCTCATGGCACTCTCTGAAGTAAGAGGGTGGCCAGGTATGCCCGGATCCCTTGATTGCATGTACTGGAGATGGAAAAACTGTCCATATGCTCTACAAGGGCAATATCATGGCCATATTAAGAAGTCCACCATCATTTTTGAAGCAGTTGCATCACAATACCTCTGGATTGGACACATTTTTTTGGCATGTCTGGGTCTCACAATGACATCAACGTGATGTAGTGGTCTCCATTGTTTGCTAGGTTAACTTGAGGACAAGCTCTTCCGTGTAACTATACCATCAATGCTCATGACTACAACATAGACTACTATCTGGTTGATGATATCTATCCTCCGCGGGCGACCTTCGTCAAGACCATCTTTGAGCTACTTGATCAGAAAAGAGCTCACTTTGCCCAAAGACAAGGAGATAGAAAGGATGTGAAGAGGGCATTTGGAGCACTCCAGGCCCGTTTTGCAAGATTCGACATCGAAGAAGTCATGAGCAGTTTAAGAATGTTCTGATTGAGCGTCTGTGAGCGATTAAATGGGACAATTAGAACATAAGTTGAATTCAAGTTTGACTATTTTATTTGAAAACTTGATGTTTGGATTGTAATATTTGAATTTAAACTAGTGTTGCATTTGAATACTTCTCCCCCTGTTACTTTGAACGGGGAGTGGGGTGATTTTTGTTGGTACCTTCACTCTTTCAGGCGTACTTTTGCAGGATTGCAGGATTGTGTGACATCTTTATACTCAGTAAATAAATCTGGCAGGTTATTTGCAAAGTGTTGCAAATCTTCCGAACGCATGGTTCACATCTTTGAGTACGTGGATTTGAGGCAGAAATGTGTTGAACATTCCATTTCCTGGCATTCTTTATGGTACTTGAAATCTCCCCCTAATGTCTGGAAATATTCCTCGTTGAATCAGCATACTGGCCTTGAATAACTCCCCATGTGAGGGGCTTGAGGTATTGACGGAAATACAGTTATTACTCACGTAGATCCCAAATATACGTTGAGGGGGCAATGAGGGTGAAGGAGCTGCCAGAGGTGTGGATTTGAGAACATGAGTGATCTTATCCAACTTTCAACTCAGAATCCGGCACCGTTTGGGGAGTTTGTCCAAAACATCAACAAATTCGGCATCGAAGAACTTATGAGCAGTTTAAGAATGTTTTGATTGAGCATCTGTTGGCGATTAAATGGGACAACTAGAACATAAGTTGAATTCAAGTTCGACTATTTTATTTGAAAATTTAATGTTTGGATTGTGATATTTGAATTTAAACTAGTGTTGCATTTGAATATTTTGACTACTCGAAAAATTATGCTCATCTCTATAGCTAGTTTGGAGTGCTGCGGACTTTAGAGAAAAAGAAAATGGAGGCGGATATTTAATGAACATGGTTGGATAACCGGCTCTTATCTGTGTCTGCGAATGCGTCAAGACGAATCCATGCCGCGGGAGAGAGTTTTCGTCCGCAGCGTTTTGTCACGGGCGCCGGATGGGGAGGAGATATTCGCGTCCTAAAGAAAGGCTGGTTCCCAGATAAGAAATGACGTTCATCAATCCTTGCTATCGCCGCAAGTACGGGACAAATTTTAGCTTGCAAAGGATCTACAAACTAGCAATCTCGAATATTCCGTGACAAAAGTGCTCCACCCACACATGCACAACCATATATGCTTGACTTGGCTGACCCACTTAGCTGGTCATTTTCTCAAAAAAAGGAAAGAAAGATGGTCATTATATAGTTCCGAGTACCCACTCCCAAGTAGAGTAATATATGGAAAGAGACGTTGGCCCTAATTTTACTCGTGTCGCTTTTGTCAACTCATATGCATGTCACAATCACGCGACCCGCCATGATCGATCCAGCAGTCAGTGTACGCAGCATGGCGTAGACGCATCAACCGCCGTTCTGTCACTCCATATATACTTGGCCAGGCCACCACACTCTGGTTCAGGTCGCGCGTCACTGAGCGTGATCATCGACCCCGCGTTTGCCATGTCGAATCGGACAATAGCTGGGGCATCCTCTTACGTACTCCCGGCACGTCGCCGGCAGGCGGGTAGTCGTCTCCCTTCGGCATCGCCATCGCTGTTCGTGACCAAGTCTGGTTCGCATCATCACCGTGCAAACCGTCTTCGCCTCGCCTCCACCCGTGCTGCCGGGCACTCTTCCACCGAGGCACGCCGGGGAGAATTCTTCTCACGCGGCCATTGTCCCACTCCTCCCCTCTACTTGATGTGCGTGAGGACCGGATAACTATTCCTTCCTGTTTAGGTAAATGCGCTCTGGCTTGCTTTAACATTTTTCTTTCTGGATTTGTAAATTCCTTTTTTTTTTGCGGGAAAAAACTTCCGATCTATTCATCATCAATCATGGCAGTACAATGAACATCAGAAATAATAAAAATTACATCCAGAATCGTAGACCACCTAGCGACGACTACAAGCACTGAAGCGAGCCGAAGGCACGCCGCCGTCATCACCCCTCCCTCGTCGGAGCCGGGCAAAACTTGTTGTAGTAGACAGTTGGGAAGTCGTCGTGCTAAGGCCCCATAGGACCAGCGTAACAGAACAGCAACCGCCGCCGATGAAGATAAGCGTAGATCGAAAGGACCCAACCTGAAGACACACTGACGTAGACGAACAAAGACTGGATCCGCCGAGCGGATCCACCAAACACAACCACCGACTGAATCCTGTGATATCTGTCGGAGACACACCTCCACACGCCCTCCGACGATGATAGATGCACCACCGGGACGAGGGCTGAGCGGGAAGACCCTTATTCCATCTTCAGAGAGCCGTTGCTGTCTCGTCTTCCTGAACAGGATACAAACCCTAGCAAAACACAATAGAACATATAAAAACGGAGCCCTCCCACCGGCAAGGGCCGAGATCCACCGCATTCCCAGGCCCTAAGACCATAGGAGATGAGGTAGATCGGCGGCGCCGCCGACGGGAGGCAAAATCCTAGCCGCCTGTTCCCCGCTGTTTCGCTAGGAGGAGGAGCAGCAAACTAGGGCAAATTTATTGCTCCGAACGAGAGAGCAATGAGAAATTAATAAAGTCTCGTCTAACTACCACATCACTTAATTTTACACGCTGATTCATGCGGACTTTTTTATTTTTCTGTTTGTTTGATTTACCTTTTCTTTTTTCACGTACCCAGACCTGCATGTGTGTCCGGCCATGCGCAACTGCAGTTGCATGTCTGCATACCACCACAAAACTGTAGTTGTACGTCCACATCCCCTCTCTGTTGTACGCAACTGCATGTCCGCCGACCTCGCGCAACTACAATTACACCCCGCGCACCTCCACGCCCCTACAGATGCGGCCAACAACTATAGTTGCACGGCCCCGGTCGTGCGCAACCGCAATTGTGCACCCAGAGGTTGTGCGAAACTGCATGTCCGCCGGCCACACATAGCCGCACTTGCACACCCGTCGACTATACACAATTGCATATTCACCGGGCACATGCAACTGCAACTGCACGTCCATGCACCTATGCGCAAATGCATGTCCATTGGCCGCAGGCAACCTTAAATGGTGAATATTCTTTTCCTAGTAATGCTATTAACAAGAAGCCGAGTTTTGGGTCGCGAGGATGAGCTACCATCTACATGGAAGCAGTGAAAGCGACGGAACCATCTCCGGTCACACAAAGAGTGGTTAGAGGTCGCGGGATAGATTAGATAGTGCACCAGCACTATGTGGTAGATTTGTGGTTCCCGGACATAGTGTGTTTGTTGGAGGCAAAGGTGCGACCGATGGTAGAGACAGCTAACATGCATAGGTGCCCATGTGACACTGTTGCATGTTTAGAAAAATTAGGTAGCGAGTTGCATAAAAAAAATATAACTTACGATGTATGATTGACATGTATAGGTGTTGATGTGTTATGGTTACATGCTTTGTAAAAAATATCATTCCGCAAAAAAAAAAGTAGATAATATGGAATCATTGTGCTTGTATATAGTCATCAGTCACTCGTGTCCAACTCGGCTTGCTAGAACTGCAATAATATACAAGTAGAACTACTCTTACAGTAGTGGTACATACGTCAAGGATTCATATATATCAGGTGCACATATTTGTATTTCTATATGTTTTGTTATGTATATCTAGCCTGTTGTTCGTTTTTTAATGAACCATACAGGAGAACGGCGTGTGTTGCATTAATGTAACCATATAAGGGAAAACTTTCCTTTTTCTCTTTTGTTGGCCTTTGCTGGCTTCCGTACTTGACTTGCCTGCTTTCCAGGTATAGTAGAGGCAGATAGTCCAAGAAAACAAAATGCAGAGGCACAAGCACCAATTGACAAACAACAAGCAAGTCGACATATGGTGCGTATATGTACATGTAAATTCATATATGTTTTTAGGGGGCAAAGCCAAATTGACTGACCAGAATGAAGATATGCGCTTAATTAAACTGATGAACATATTATAACTAGATCAAGGCCGGCGATGAACCAAGCGAGCTTTCCCACATGATCGAGACCATCCGAGCGGCATTGAGTTCGATGGGTGGAGGCGGGATATCTATTTCTGCCTACGACACTGCCTTCATCGCCCTTGTCAAGAACCTAGACGGAGGTGATCGGCCGCAGTTCCCCTCCAGCATTGACTGGATCGTTCAAAACCAGCTACCGGATGGTTCGTGGGGTGATAGCTCATTTTTTCTGGTCCAAGACCGACTTATGAACACCCTAGCATGTGTTGTGGCGTTGACGTCATGGAACCTTTACGTTGACAAGTGCGAGAAAGGTACGTGTACCTTTCTTCATTGCTGTTAGGTTGTTCATTCTTTCAAATACTTTTGGATTTACCCATGTCCTCAAAGTCTTTTAGTATGTTTACATGATCGTATTTATTGTAGGCGTGCATTTTATTAGAGAAAATATATGGAGATTGGCCGAAGATGAAGAAGACTGGACATTAATCGGCTTCGAAATTTGCTTCCCCTCGCTCCTATGCATGGCCAAGGACATGGATCTGGACATTCCTCACGATGACCCTGCCTTCGAAGCCATATATTCCAAGAGAAACCAAAAGCTTAATAAGTAAGCATAACTACCTTTCCCGCAAAAAAGGCATAACTACCTAAATTTATTCTTCTATCTTGCAACTATTGTTTAACCTAGTTAAATTCGCCTAATTTTAAGTGTGGTACTGTGTGATAGTGATAAGATATGACAGATAAGCAAACAGTCCCCGGTGATCACAGATGGTATTGTTCAGCTGGTCAGATGATGGATTTTCTTTTCTGTTATATGTGCGAAAGCTTGATTTATGGTTCAGCGCTAGCAACAATAACAATAATGGGGTAGATAAATACGAGTTCTCTCTCTTTTGGGAGAGAACAGGGTTTTTTTTTTTTTTTTAGCGGGAGAGAACAGGGTTGTGCACTTGTGTTGATGCAAAGCAGGCAAGGAGGAACTTTGCATTTTACATTTTTATAGTGGTTGGCAATTTTAGTAACCGTCCATCCACCCCAATCTAACGATGGTAAAATAGGAGGTACCAAACTATAAGTACTTAAAGTACCAGTCCCTGTGGGATCAGTACCAAAATTATGTCGGACCAATACCTGTAATGTATATATTTTATTTTTTTTAAATGCTGAAAAGGTGAAATAATTGTATGTCCTTAATGACACAGAAAAGAATATGTTACTCATTTGATGCGCATCCAATTTGGCAGTTGTCTCTTACTTTTAGTTTAATCGACCAGTTGTCTCTCAAATTGTAGGATTCCCTCAGATGTATTGCACACTATGCCAACCACTCTACTTCACAGTGTAGAGGGAATGGCAGACTTGGACTGGAAAAGGCTGCTTCCGTTGCAGTGTTCAGATGGCTCCTTTCTTCATCACCTGCTGCCACCGCTCACGCTTTGAAAGAAACAGGCGATCTAAAATGCCTCAAATTCCTTGACGAAATCGTCGAAGGCGGAGTTAACATCAATACCAAAAAGCTGTATAATGCAACGAGACACTGAATTTACACATGCTCAAAGGCACGAGTGTATATAGGGTGTAGACCGTCTTCGTGCTAGGGTGAATTTTGATGTTTGAATACCAAAACCTGTTCTTGTTTACTCACCTTTCATACATTTCAGCGTCCTGTGTCCATCCTGTGGATTTGTTCGAGCGTTTATGGGCGGTTGATCGATTGACGCGTCTGGGCATATCGAGGCACTTCGCCAGGGAAATCAAGGAGTGCTTAGATTATACTTACAGGTAAGCATAATGTATGCCTGGCTATTTCTAGAATCTTAACCCGACTCTTTACCTAATTTTCCGCATGTTTGGTATGTTTTGTTTGGCGCTATACAACAGCACCCTATTTTGTTCAACCAAAGTGGTTGGCTGCCAAACTCTACTAGAGTGTAGTGTAGGTTGAGGGAACTTGTAACAAGTAATACTTTATAGGTACTGGTCTGAAAATGGGCTGAGCCACGCAGGGTCTTGTGCAGCTTCGGATATCGACGATACTGCGATGGGTTTCCGTCTCCTCCGTCTGCATGGCTACCATGTCAATCCATGTAATTCAGTATAGCGTTTGCTATGTCTAAAATACGCAATCATATTCATGCACTTTTACCCTATGGTTTGAAGTTTGAACGTATGCATGTATGTATGGTACATAGGCGTGTTTAAGAAATTCGAGAAAGACAGCGAATTCTTCTGCTTCCCAAGGCAGTCGAGCCAATCTGTCACGGCCATTTACAACACATACCGCGCTGCCCAGGTCGCGTTTCCCGGCGAGAACAACGGCGTCCTTCGGTGGGCCGAGCGGTATTGCCGCGCATTCCTCCAGGAGAGGCGCGCCTCCAACAAACTGAGCGACAAGTGGGTCATTCCCAAGGATTTGCTAGGCGAGGTAGGTACAACAAATTATTGTCCTGCATATAGATTATAGAGCAATATGAAGGCAGTGAATTCTTGTCTGCTATATTAACAGGTAGGATACGCACTGGACTTCCCCTGGAAAGCAAGTTTGCCACGGATCGAAACAAGGTTGTATCTAGAGCAATATGGAGGCAGCGACGACGTGTGGATTGGAAAGGTCCTCTATAGGTAACTTTTCATTTCACATTGAGGAGCACCCCGCTCATGATTTCAGTTCTAGGCAAAAACCATAGAAAAAGCTTTATCGCTAACATCAACAACCTATTCAGAATGCCTCTGGTCAACAATGACCTGTACCTAAAGGCGGCCAAGGCTGATTTCACCAATTTCCAGCAAATGTGCCGACTTGAGTGGCATGACCTGAAAAGGCAAGTATCGACCAAATTCATATAGGAACTAGTACATACAATGTCGTTCAAGTAAGGGTGGTATGACAGGAATAATCTGTATTCTAACTCCAAATTTCTCACATCTATAAGCAGGTGGTATGACAGGAATAATCTGCAAATGCATGGTCTGTCTGAAAGTAGCGCACTAAGAGCTTACTTCTTAGCTGCAGCCAACATCTTTGAACCGAACCGAGCAGCGGAGCGCCTGGCATGGGCTCGCACGGCGATACTTACCGATGTTGTCTCCGCGTACTTTCAAGTTTCAACACAACGGTTGTGCTCCGGACTTGAGAGAACGGCTCAGTACTAGTAACCTCACTCGCGACCGCCACCACAGTCTACCATGGTTTGATTGAGCATATTTCTTTGTTCCTTCATTGTCTAATACAACTTTTGTCTCATTTTCGGAAGAAAGAAAGAAAAGGTTTTCCTCAATAAAAGAAAATAAATAAATAATACTACTAAAACTACTGCCTAGCTAGCTTCTATTTTGTTTTATCCTAAGAGTTGGCTTAGTGATCTACATGACATATGCATGGAAGAATAACATAACTCTCCCATTATCTAAAACCACATGTGCGTGTGCATGCAGGGTAGCAATAATGGATTGGACAGAAAATAGCATACTACATGTTCTTCAGGAGCTGATCATGGACCTTGGCAAATTTGACAATGCCACCGACACTCTTCGCGAAGCTGTGAAATATCTTACCCATGCTCAAATACATTCATTATATACACCTGATATAGATGATACTGTTTTTTTAGCCGAAATATATGATACTATTTACCAAACATATATGTTCCATGTTACACTTTTGTCCAATGGAAACAGAAAATTATAATTTAAGTCCTCTGGCAACTGCAGTGGCAGGATTGGCTTATGGCATGGACTGCAGAGGATAGAAGTGGACCATGTGAATGGAGTACAGCGTTGTTGTTAGTTCGCACAATCGAGGTCTGCTCAGGAAGACACAGTTCGACCGACCATCAGATGAACGTTTGGGAGTATACCCAGCTCGAGGTGCTCACCTCTTCAATATGCCGCAAACTCGCAGCTAGGGTTCTTGCAAAGGTTTGTATCTATTGTGCATATCAAGAATTCTTATACATGTTTATATATCCATTTGTCCCTACGGTGCATGATTTCTCAATTAATCCATGACAATAATTTTCAATGACTCAATCAGCGTGGACATAGAATGGAAAACATAGAGGATATAGACCGACAAGTGGATTTGGAGATGGGAGAACTCGCTCATCATGTTCTTCAGAGCTGCAACGGTATCAGAAAACTGACCGGGCAGACTTTTCTCCACGTGGTGAAGAGTTTCAACTACGTCGCCCTTTGCTCATATGACACAATTGATTGCCATATCTACAAAGTCTTATTGGAAGATGTCATTTAAATCATCTACAATGATTTGTATCAAGTTTATATCTAGAAGACACGCAAAAGCAAATTTGCCTCTCTAAAGAACGATTACCTCATTGTGCTGATATGTGATGAATAATTATTGTATGGTAGTATCGTATGGATTATCATGGTTGTATGGATTGTTTACAAATGTATATTGCTCTTTGCTTTATTAGTATAATTATCAGCCACCCGGTTTGGCATGTGTCGATCTAGTGGATTTATAGACGTGTTGCCTATATAACGTGATCTCAACCTATGTCATAATACCATGATTGTTTTATTGATCAATTTCACATGTGCGTGCTTATATTTTACGTGTCACTGCTTTTACGAGAGATGCTATCTGTGAACCTAAACCCCGATCCAATAAGAAAACCTTCCCTCCCATGATTTTTAGGAACCAAGGTGATCAGAGAGGTATTTAAGGCATTGTAGGTTGATTTTCCCCTCCCAAAAGTCCCTACAAAACTTGTAAAAAATCGGGTGCAACTATGTGCCAGCAGACCTTCAAAAACTGTCCAGTAAATCCATCAGGTCCAGAGCCCTGTCCCCTAGAATGATCTTAATAACATGATCAATCTCCTTGATAGAAACAGTGCAGATAAAACCTCTAAATCAGGAACACGCTAGATCAAATCCTCCGAATCAAAATCAAACATAAGCATATTACAAACACCCTATGCATATTTGTTAGATCAGTAGATTGATGTTGCAAATAAAAGTCCCACTTTATTCTGTGATTTTTGGCTGCCTCAGAGAACCATCAACCAACATTCATCCGTGTAATAATTCAGAGCCAACATGATGAGATTGGCAATTTTTTTGAAGAACGGACTGCCTTTGAAGCTAAGTACCAGAAGCTGTACGAACCATTGTAAACAGAGGTATGCTTACTCTTCATGATTTATAACGTTTCAGGTGAATATGTGCAAAGATGCATCGGTCCAATTCCTTATGTGCGAATTGTTCTGTTATTTTGCCTGCTTTCAGAGGTATGATACTGTAAATGGAGTTGAACCCTGACCTTGAAAAGGATACCCAGGGGGGAGATTCAGATGGTATAAATTCATAGTTTACAATTGCTCTTAGAGGTTACCATTCTGATGTGTCGTTATACCTTTTTTCAGCTAAAGGAGTCCCAGATTTTTTTGCTAACTGCTATGGAAACGAATGAATCTTTGATTTTCAAAGGTAAGTACAATCTCTCAAATTTAAACAAGTACATTTCAGAAGAAGGTCAATAACAATTGTTCATTTCTCCGACTCCTCCACAAACACTTAGAGAGCTGCCCCACACTTTAGCAGAAGAACATGCCACTGTTTTTCACACTGTCCTTGATCTCAGGGAATGACAGCTCGCCCGTGTCCCCTGGTTTGATATAAAGCCGAGCACGGGATGCCAAAAGATGGGCGTAGTAGACCGGAGGCACTACAGAAACAGAGGAGGTGCACCTCGCGTACCTGCAACATCAGGTATGGCAGTGAGTTCAAATGCTTGAAACTTGATATGCACATATATGATATTGATAGGACGTATTACGTGTAGCATAGATGGTTTGTGAGAGATTGGAAGCATTAGCCGTAAAGCTATTCTCGTCCCACAGAACATGATAGCGTACAGGCCGGCTAACTCCCTGGGATATTTGAAGAAATATCAACCAATACATCATAGGTACAAAAAATCAGTGTGAATTTCATTTGTATATAATGAGAATAACCAACATTAGTGCCAGCATGGCTACACAAGTAAAAATCAAAGTCGGTGGGATGGCATATTTCTCTATCAACCACAGTACCTGAGATGAGATGAATAGTTAACACTGATTTCAAGATTCTGTATTTATGATTAGGGTTAACTTGGTATGCAAGAACGAACCAGGCAATACATTTCCACTTCGGAAAACTGTGCGCTCCCAGTTCCATAATTACCAGAAAACAAACGTGTGTGATGACGTCTCTGAACCATAATAATGGTAACTTGTGGATTATAAATTGGATCCACCGAAGCACATGCCTAAATTTATTGTGCAAAATGTCAACTCAGCAAAACAAAATGTAATTTAATTGCACAAACTAATGATTCACCTTTTTAATGGCAGAAAGTTCATGCTCAAGAACCTGATTGAGCTTTTCTTTACTTACAACATCCCTAAAAAATACAGAAATATAAAAAACACAATCAAAAGAGCAAAGAAAACATAGCCAAATCGAGACCAACACCTGTAAAATATGATCCTCCCAGGTATGTGTCCAGTCGCCCTCATGAAAGAAATGAGATGTTCTCTGCATAGTTTATAGTAGTTACATGCATGCACATAGACGTATAATGTAATAATGTAATATTCATATATTTAAGAAGGGTAAAATCATACTTGATCATTCCGCCAGGTATACATCCACCTTTACAGTCATTTTTGTTAAAGAGACACTGTATAATCTCTTCACGATGTGCTTGTGGCCGGACTGATCCAGCATACTTGGTGACCTCCGGCCAGTCTTGAGAAGCTACAACCTTCACAAAACATGAAATTGTTAAAGATAGTACTTACATAGTCTAGCAACTTGAATGATGACATATGCAGTGCCCTTACGGCTGCAATGGAAGGACTATAAGGTCCTTCTCCAGGATGAGGATGGCTAACATCGGCACCAAATATAATAGTTGGTGTGTTACCAACACGTGGGAGATTCCTTTCCACAGCATCAACAAGTACAGTATTTCTTCCCCCCACCTATAATAAAATCAAAGGAATGTAAAGTACTGCACAACCAGCCTGAAAAATGCTAGTAGAACACAACAATATTTGCAAGATACCGTGGTTTCATCGGTAAAACATGCTTTGCAAGACAACATTGAGAGACCAGCCCAATATCTGTCTCACATATTCTTTTGATATCACCTGAGGAGTGAGGAATGATCAACAAGATATTAATTAAATCAGTCAATGTTCAAGCATATTTTGAAGGAACAAAAAGAGTACCATAAAGAGTGCCATTGTTGTCGGGCAGTATTACAATCAGCAGGTCAAGTTCTTTTCCCTGTGTTCTGAGTATTTTCATGACACGTTGATGATGTTTCTTGAGAGCTGATTCTACGTACTTAGGTCTATCATTCACTACAGGGAGCACAGGGTCACCCCTAAAGTTCTACAAACAGACACAAAAAAGTGTATGAGTGCCGGGCAACAAAAATGGCACTTTCAAAAGGAGTAACCTGACAACACTATTTGGATCACAAAGAAACCTACCATTCCAGAGACTAGGCACATCACAGCCAGTTCCATCACAAAAAGCCACAGCAGCAGCATGCATGATGTCTGAAGCGAAGTTAATGCATGTCCAGGTGTTAACTGCTCCTCCATGCATCGACCATTTTCTACAACAAAAGCATCACCCATTGCACTGTACCATAATGCTGAAGATAGTTTTTTCCAGAAAATAAAAGTGCCATTGAACTAAGAAAATATATGGAGGGATCAAGAAGAATAACAGCTATTTTAGTTTTGAAATGACTTACATACCTTAAGCCGCATATTCCACTTGCCAACTTTTGGCCAGAATACTTTCTCCTTGCCTTGGTCACCAAATTTCAGCTAATACAACAGAAAGCTTGTGAAATACAGAGAAACATATGCAATCGGTAGATATTGACCGGAACACACCTACCATAGGAGGAGGTAGCACACGACCCTTAATTATTGTGAGTTTGTTCTCAAAAGTTACACCGAATTCCTTTGCATATGGATCCCCATTGTACGGGTTCACAATCTGTTAAAGAAGATAAAATAAGATGAAAATAAATAAATGTAAATGATTACATATGCAACAGTTGACATCCACAATAATCAGAAACATAAACCTGATCCTAACTGAATGTTAAGACAGGAGAATACTAAAAGTATAATGCAGCACTCGGACTAAAACTACTTCCCAGGCGGAACAACCCCGGCACATCACTAAGGTTCAAAAAGAAGGCACGATGCTAGGATATCGGGTCTTTCAGTTCAAGCAGTAAGGTGCTGTTACACTAAACTTCAGAGACTAAACTGGACCTACTCCATCAATCAAGGCAACAAACCCAAAGACATGAATAAATTAATATGTGAAACCAGTACAGCTTTGTACATAACTGTACATAAATATCTAAAAACATTGGTCTCTAGGGAAAATAATGGGGTGTCCATACTACAAGCAACTTCTGGCAACAAATAGTTATAATTCTGTTTCTGCTCAATATTTCCCCCCCCCCCCCCCCCCCCAATCTTTTTTGTACGAGAAGCATTTCTCCCCCAATTACATCGTAGGATGAGTATTTGCTGGTGGCATAGGGCAGGTATAGTGCATAGAAGTGAAGGACAAAGACACTGACTTACATAAGTCATTTGAAGGAAGAAAAAAGAATACATAAAAATAGCCATGCAAATGTAAAGCTGCACACCGCTGAAACAATTCTGGATACCTTTATAATATTGTTGAATATGCAAATATAGTGCAAAAAATACCTACAGCATATTTTTAGGATACTGACCTCTATTGGCAGGTAAGTTGGACTCTACCGATCACCGACTTTCAAGCATGGTAAATCAAGCTGAATATTATATCCATATTTTTCCTTGAAGTACTGTACTGCTGTTTCTGCAGTACCACGATCATCAACTGGGAAACTGTCACAAGATATACCAGCCAAATAACGTTAGCATAGGCATAAGAGAAGCTTCATAAATGAGTGATCGAACTACATACAGTAGCTTGCTTGCCACTTGTGATGTAAGGCCGGTTATATGATACTTCTTGTGCATATTGCCTTCAAGTGTGACATTAACCTTTATATCGCGCACAGCTTTATTAATCTGTCCATGAGTGAGGGGCAGGCTTATTAGTAGGGAAGTTAGCACAAAGTTGAAGTACCAAAACATCATAATGTAAGATATAATCAATGATGACACAAGGACACACCGTCAGCTGTTCTGTGAAGTTAAAGGGGCCATCTGTGAAGTCCCTGTTCAGAAGCTGTGCAACAAAACTGATCACAGGTAGAGGCTTGATGAATGATCTATAGGATATATCTGCAAGAGAGAAATGTCAAGCTAGCTCCAGAGCCGAGGTTTGAATGCCAAGGTCATGATTGGGATCTAACCGATATTTAGTGAAATTCCCATCTGAGTGCATGGTATGCTCTGATGAAAGCCACAACAGTTTTTCAAGCCCTCACCAATTCGAGGTGTATAAAATGATCCACCAACTGGGTGATACCTACACATGAAGACAAGAAGGATTTTGGTAATCGATAAAAATAATGATACTGAAAGAGATTGGTGAGAACAAATATAACCTTCCAGTGGACAATTCACGTATAACAGTTTCAAATGCTTGACGAAATTCTTCAGTATTGACTCCTCCGGACAAATTTGCGTCCAATTTTATCGTGACAAGAAATATTCTGCCATGCCTTTGAGAAAGCAGCAACATCAGTAAACAACGCTAATTAGATCAGGTTAGTGATATGCCCAGAATATCGTACCCCTGTGACTGTGAGGCTTGCCCACCACCAAGACTATCTTCCTGATCATGCAGTGTTACTTCAAATGTCTCGGAAGTAAATGGAAACAGACCAGATGTATATAATCTTGTCTTTCCATCATATGCAGGAAGACGCCCACCCAAACGTGATTGCCCATACATCGTCACAAGTTGTCTCATGACAGCACGACTGACGCCCAATGAGGTAGCCTTGGGATTTATGCATACCTATAAATAAAACAGTACAAATGAAATTAAAGATCATTGCGATGATATCACGATAAGCACTTCGTACAATATGGCAAAGTTGTCGTGAAAAACATCTTACATCATATCGGTAAAGGTTTTCATTATAACTTGATGGTTTAAAATAGTTGGCCTTCACATCATAGCTTTCACCACAGGAAACAAACCCAGGGCGCTTAAGGCTTTCGCCGACGACAAACTCTTTGAGTCGAGGAACACGGAGCAAGACTGTACTTGATGGACATTGGACAAGGACCTATCCCGCCTTCGCCACCTCCACCTCCACCTGGGCGCTGGTTTTTATTCTTTCTCGCCATGACTGGTGTACAAAGCAGGGCATACATGCTGAGTAAATAGGCAATTTTTCGATTAATTTAATCCAGGAATAAATCACTAACATGGCATTGACAGAATTAAGAACATGCTGATATTCAATCATGCAAGCACATACTACGCTAACAGTAAATATATCTATGTATAGCGCTAGCATGGCTACAACAGAAAACAATAGGAGCGGGATAAGCGAGTTATACCCTCCAGTTGGCCAGTTGGCCGTAGCGGCGGCGGCGACCTCCTCGGCCGCCTTCTGGTCAGCAGTAGCCTTCTCTTTCTCAGCGGCGGCTTTCTCGGCGTCAGTGGACATGATGATGACGAAGTTGATGCAGCGGACGTGGACGAAGTGAGGCGAGCAGTCGCGTAGTCGCTCCCCAAAAACCTAATCGCCCCTCTCCCGTACAGGATCTGGAGAGGCGGGGTTTCGGAGGCCTGCTCTCCCGTCGACCGTGTACGCGGCGGACGGGATGGGATCACCGGCGGTAGCAGCAGCAATGGAACGGCAGTGGGCGTGGAGGCAGAGATGCGATCTGTTTCGCGTGACGGCTAGGGTTCGCAGCGCCTCACATATATATGCGCGGCCGCGTGGAGAGACGTGGGCGTGGAGGCAGAGATGCGGCGGACGGGATGGGATCACCGGCGGTAGCAGCAGCAATGGAACGGCAGTGGGCGTGGAGGCAGAGATGCGATCTGTTTCGCGTGACGGCTAGGGTTCGCAGCGCCTCACATAGAAGTGCTTTGCATATCTCTCATAGGAAAAATATCGTCAAAGAATGTAGCATCCTTAGACTCCATAATTGTACCGACCTTCTGGTCAGGTACCTCAGATTTCACTACTAGAAATCTATAGCCAACGCTATTCTTAGCGTAGCCCAAATTAACGCAGTCCATGGTCTTTGGTCCAAGCTTACACTTTTTGGGAATCGGCACGTTGACTTTCGCCAAACAGCCCCAAGTGCGCAAGTACGAGAGTGTTGTCCTTCTCTTTGCCCATTTCTCATAGGGAGTGATCTCATTATCCTTT
Organism: Elymus sibiricus; assembly: GCA_039707655.1. Classification (NCBI taxonomy): domain Eukaryota; kingdom Viridiplantae; phylum Streptophyta; class Magnoliopsida; order Poales; family Poaceae; genus Elymus; species Elymus sibiricus. The sequence goes on from CM077676.1 coordinate 89,658,893, forward strand.
GTCGGAACTTTATTCAGGACATGACATGATGTCAATATAGCCTCCCCCCACCATGCCTTGGATAAACCCGATGTATCTAACATGGCGTTAACCAAATCAGTTAGAGTACGGTTTTTCCGTTTGGCTGTAGGAGATATGCCCTAGAGGCAGTAATATCAGTTACTTTGTATCTCCGAGTTTGTAATGAATGTTTATGTTCCATGCTATAACTGCAATGATTCTCGAGTCTGCAATAACCACGAGGCTCGGAGGGAAACTCATGTGCACGTGTGGTATAATAAACGGTAAAATGTATTCCTAGTCTTGCCTCTAAGACTGGCTCAAGTATTGCATGATGATCCTGTTTTCCTGATCATGGGCATGTCAATGCCGGCAATTTTGAGGGCACAATGTTAGTAGAACACTTGTGTTGAATCAACCCAAATTGATGTTATGCTATGAGATACATTCGTCATGAGTTAATGGTTAATAACACAGAGATAGTTAATGTTTGCATAATTCCTTAGACCATGAGAGTGTCGAGTTTCTTCATGCTTGCTTCATGAACTTTGGGGTTTGTTAAACGTCATCCGTAAATGGGTGGCTATTACGGCGGCTTACGGGTTCATGGAAAAGTATGTCAAGTAACTTGATAGCTCAAGATTGGGATTTGCTCCTCCGACGATGGAGAGATATTCTCGGGCCCTCTCGGTGTTACGGTATCCATCATCGTCTGGCCAGACACATTGTGATTTGATCACTGGGATGCCGGAACACGGAAACGAGTAAAGGGAACACAACCGGTAACGAGGTAACTTGCATAGTGGACAAGTTGTTGATCCACGGGGATGCATAAATCTCACCTCGGGTTTTGTAATATATCGTGAAGCAACAGGAATAGCACACGGCAACTGGAGGTTCACTCGAATATTCATTCGTGTGGGTATAGGGGTCAATATGGGTGTCCACGGCTCCGATGTTGATCATTGATCGGAAAGTGTTCCGGGTCATGTCTATACTTCACCGAACCTATAGGGTCACACGCTTAAGGGTCATCTATCTGCTGAATACTAGATGGGGAGTCTGAGAGAAAATCACCGAAAAAGTTTCGGACGAAACGGAAACGTTCCGGAAAGAACACCGGAATAGTTCCGGTGAAACTGAAAAGTTGTTTCAGGGTATTCCATTAAGTCAAATTGGTTCTGGCACACGCCTGGAAATTCTTGGAGGATGCCAGAAGTGTTCTGGAAACTTCTGGGAATTTTCCGGGACAAAAACCGGAAATGTTCCGGAGCAGCCGGAACCGCTTTGGTTGCTTTTCGCTGAAGAAACATTGTTCCGAAATTGTTTCGGAATGCGTTCAAAATTGTTTTGGTGGGTGCTAGAATTATTCTAGGCACACAGAAATAATTTGGGTTTTAACGGACGCAGAAAAATGTGTTCGTGAATAGTGAAAAGTACTTTTTGGGCTGATTTGCAAATGAGGTTTTTCTTCTAGAAGAAAAACACTTTTGGTGTGTGAAAGGGAGGTGGAGCTCCCCAAGGGGGCTGCAAATTTCGACCATGGCATGGGGGGGCCCTCCTTGAGGTGTCCTTCCACCTCATGGTGGATATCTTCTACACACCCTTATGTGGCATGTGGTGGAAAGATCCTAGGAAGGTCCTTTTGGTCTTTCCTCTACCCCTTGCTTCTCCTATAAATAGAGGTGGAGATTGCTCTCCAAAATCAGATCATCCTTGCTCTCATACACATGCCATTTGACTTGTCTGGCTTCTCTCTCCCTCCCACGAAATAGTTTCGTAGAGCCGAAAGGCTGTCTGGGTTCCGGCAGGAACTAGCTCTGGACGGCGAAGTCCTGCCGGATAGCTGACACCGTATGTGTGCAACCCCGTAGAGAGATTGTAGTTTTGATCTTTTGCCCGAGGGGCTGTTTTCGAGTGTCCTCCCGAAGGGCTGTTCGAGTTACCGTTCGAGTTTCCGGCGTCCTCCCGAAGGGCTGTCCGGGTTACTGTTCGGGTTCCGAGGGTCCTCCCGAAGGGCTGTCCGCGACATCATCCGGGGGATTGTCCGACTGCCTCCCGAAGGGCTGTCCGGAGTGGGAGTACATCCTTGCGGTTGGGAGGTTGTAAATCCTAGCTGCAGGGATCTGCACCGACGATCTACACCGACTCTTCTTCCGCTGCGCTTCGAGTCGGTACGGATCAGATCAAACCTTGTATGCAGTCTCCATAGTGATCCTGGGCGTGCTCGCTGTACCGAATTTTTTTGTTTTCTGTCGCGTTCCCCTGCATCGGCAACCACGTTTGACTGGGGTGAATAGGGAGGCGTTCTCTCATGAATAATACCATGTTCCGCACAAAAGGAATCAAACTCACTCGAGAAGTACTCTCCACCACGATCTGACCGGACTCGTTTAATTTTCTTTTCAAGTTGATTCTCAACTTCTGCCTTATAGATTTTAAAGTAGTGTAGAGCCTCATCTTTAGTACTTAACAGATACACATAGCAATATCTAGTGGAATCATCTATCAATGTCATGAAGTATTTCTTTCCACCTTTAGTCAACACACCATTCATCTCACAAAGATCAGAATGTATGAGTTCTAATGGCGCCAAGTGTCTCTCCTCCGCAACCTTGTGAGGCTTGCGAGGTTGCTTAGCTTGCACACACGTAAGGCACTTAGAACCTTTGGCTAAAGTGAAACTCGGGATTAAATTCAGTTTTGCTAGCCGCGTCATAACACCAAAACTAATGTGACAAAGACGTGAATGCCAAACTTCAGATTCATTAACACTCGAATGAATATTGTTCACGACTTTATTACAAAAATCAGCGAGAGAAAGGCGGAACATTCCTCCGCATTCATAACCCTTTCCAACAAATAGTCCATATTTCGTAACAACTACTTTATTAGACTCGAAGACCAACTTAAACCCTTCTCTACACAGAAGGGAGCCACTAACAAGGTTCTTCTTGATGGCGGGGACATGCTGCACGTTCTTCAGCTGCACGATCCTTCCCGAAGTAAACTTCAGATCGACCGTGCCAACACCATGAACAGAAGCACTCGCGCCATTCCCCATCAATACGGACCCGTGACCTGTGGCCTGGTAAGAAGAAAACAATAAAATGTCAGCACGCACATGAACACCTGCACCTGTGTCCACCCACCAATCGGTGGACTGACAAACTGAAAATACAGTAAATAAATTACCGTACCCAGATGCACCACTTTCATTGTTGCCCACAATCATATTGGCAGACTTGGAGTCCTGCCCTGGCTTCTTGTACTTGTTTGGGCAGCTGCTAGCCCAATGTTCCTCCGAACCACAAGTAAAGCAGCCATCTCCCTTCTTGTTCTTCTTGAAGGTCTTCTTACCTTTCTTCTTAAAGTCGGTATTCTGTTGGACACCGTTCTTTCCCTTGGGCTTGTGGGAATTGAAGTTCTTCTTTCCCTTTCCACAGAAGTTCCTTCGACCCCTTTTCCATGCGAGTCTTTTGCTCTTGAGTTCTGCTCAACACTCAGATGGCCGATGACATCCTCTACTGAGAATTCACGCCTCTGATGTTTCAGAGTGGTAGCAAAATTCCTCCAGGAATTAGGGAGCTTAGCGATTATACAGCCCGCGACAAATTTGCCCGGTAAATCGCACTTCAGAAGCTCAAGCTCCTTAGCGATGCATATTATCTCATGAGCCTGTTCCAATACAGAACGGTTCTCAACCATCTTGTAATCGTGGAACTGCTCTATAACATACATCTCGCTCCCAGCATCGGTGGCCCCGAATTTAGATTCGAGCGCCTCCCACAAGTCCTTGGCAACCCGCACATGTAAATATGCGTCAACCAACTTATCTCCGATCACGCTCAGAACTGCTCCGAGAAAGATGACAGTGGCCTCCCTGAACGCCTTCTCCTGTTCAGGATTAAGCGTTCCAGTGGGAGTCGCACCGGCAACCCAGAACACGTTCATTGCCGTGAGCCATAAGATGGTTTTGGTCTGCCAACGCTTAAAATATGTACCGGTAAACTTATCCGGTTTCAGTGCAGCAGCAAAACCATGATTCGAAAAATTCCTACACACATTAGGTTTTTGGATTGCTGAGTAAATAAGCAATTTTTCGATTAATTTAATCCAGGAATAAATCACTAACATGGCATTGACAGAATTAAGAACATGCTGATATTCAATCATGCAAGCACATACTACGCTAACAGTAAATATATCTATGTATAGCGCTAGCATGGCTACAACAGAAAATAATAGGAGCGGGATAAGCGAGTTATACCCTCCAATTGGCCAGTTGGCCGCAGCGGCGGCGGTGATCTCCTCGGCCGCCTTCTGGTCAGCAGCAGCCTTCTCTTTCTCGGCGGCGGCTCTCTCGGCGTCGGTGGACATGATGACGACGAAGTTGATGCAGCCGACGTGGACGAAGTGAGGCGAGCAGTCGCGTAGTCGCTCCCCAAAAACCTAATCGCCCCTCTCCCATACAGGATCTGGAGAGGCGGGGTTTCGGAGGGGAGGCCTGCTCTCCCGTCGACCGTGTACGCGGCGGACGTGATGGGATTACCGGCGGTAGCAGCAGCAATGGAACGGCAGTGGGCGTGGAGGCAGAGATGCGATCTGTTTCGCGTGACGGCTAGGGTTCGCAGCGCCTCACATATATATGCGCGGCCGCGTGGAGAGACGTGGGCTGAACCCACGTCCAAGTCGGTGACAGCCCACGATCTGACGTCTCAGATCGTGGCCCCATCTGTCAAAGACTATCCGTTCCTGACCGGCAAAAAGAAGCGCATAGGTGTGAGCTCGGCTCGGCTCAATCCCGCGTCGCGTCGGGACGAGGCGTGGCGAGGCGGACGGCGGAGGAGGAGCGCGTGGGAACCACTTCTCTTCTCAAGCTCCAATAGCATGTGGAAGAGAATTCCTTATAAGGAGGTCCAACTTCTTCTCCACTAGCGGTATGGGACTAAACTTCCTACCACACCTAGTGTCATATACCCACATGGGCCCTTAGAGATTAATCTGAAATTGTTAGATGGGCCCTAAGCCCAACTCATATTTCAACAATACATACATAATATAAGTAGGTGAAAGTAAGGAACAAGGCCAGGAGCAAAGTGTGCCAGGTAAAGCGTGAAAGAAGGCCGCACAGAATGGCTGAGAACAGGCTAAAATTGAGTGAACAGGGAAAACTACCATTGACTGTCATGGAAATATCATTACAGATGCTAAACTGCCCAGCATAGAAGGGGAAAACAGAATTCTCATTCTACTAAGAAAACATCGTATCATAGCCTTCACTTAAGTCGAATGTATTTTATTTATCTGGAAGTTTATGTCATGTTTTTTTTTGTAGAAAAATAGGGGGTTTCCCCAGGTCCATTTACTTGAATGAAACCACGCGGAAAACAACAGTTTTCAGTCAGTTCATGTCCGAGCAGTTGTTATAGACCAGCCAATGTGGTTCTATGATAGAACGAACTACACTATTACAGACATGAAGGACAAAAGGTTTATGTCGATGCCATTAATGAGTTCAATATTCCCTCCGTTTCATAATAAGTGTCGTGGTTTTAGTTGTTAGTATATGGAACGGAGGGAGTAATTTTTGTCTATTTGTACAAATGTCACTACTCTGTTAGCTCAGTTTCCGACTTTTATGTCACGGTCCTCAATGCCCTTTGTCTTGATTAGCAGGGGTAAAAAGCCCAAGACGCCTCGCTAGCCGGCATGAAGAAACGCTGTGCTAGCTTGTACCCAAACTGCTGTTCTGCCGTGAGAAAGCTGCTACTCTACCTTTGATGCATGGATTTGTAGCTTACCAAACGACGAATTGCTCGATTAATGTGTTGAGGTTGAGGCTGTCGTGTCAGGCCACCATCGAAGAGCATGGTGCCATCTGTCTTGGTGATGCACCGGCGTCAGGTGCTGGCGCAGGCGACGGCGCAGCCGTGGAATACGACGGGAGCTTCCGGTGGCAGCCTCTGCCTAGGGTTTGGTCGGGTGGACTGCCAAGACGGCTCCGAGCTTTGTAGGGGTGGGTATAGATTCAAACAGAAGATAGAAGAAGATGGCCAGGTGGGACGGACATACGTAGATTGGAAGGAGCTATATGAGTTTTTTTTTTACTATAAAAAAATATCGGTGTACGTGGTGTATTCGTTTTCTGCCAAGCCAAAACTTTGAACACAAAAAAACCGTACTCTGAACACCCTTTTGCCACTGAAACGATCGCAGAAAACCAAATTGACCAGCCATTTCGTTTAATTCAGTGTGGGTTTCCGTGTGTTTATTTTTGGGTGCTGCATGCCGGTCGACCACTCCGACTGGTCACCTGCTATCGGTCCGATGTGCTGCGGTGCATCCGTTGGATCGAAGCGTCATGAAAAAAACCCACGCCCGCGATTCTCCCGTCCCCATCTCCCACTCCCGCATAGCTCCGCTGGCCCCCATCCCCTACCGAGCGCAGCGCCGGCCGGCTGTTCCAGCACCGCGTCTTCCCACTGCCCTTTTTTTCAGGCAATCAAGCGAAGCTTTATTAACCCGGCACAATGTTACAGGGACGAAAGAAATATCACCGGGGTGGCCTAACCAAATATGACGACTAGCCCGTAAATGTAAAGCTTGCTTCGCTAGATTGTGAGCCTCAAAACCGCCTGTCAGTAGCCTTCTATCCGTCATGGCCATGTGCCAACTATCATGGGTCAACCGCCATGGGCTGGGCCCATCTGGACGCAGTCGAGCAAGGCGACTACATATTACTCGAGGGAGAGTAACTAGCAAAGACATCCAGTGGATCACGGCTTTGGCGTCGGCTCTTCTCCTACCTCCGGCTCTCTCCCCTGACCCCCTTCGTGTTGCCTTGTATCTCAGTTTAGCTACTTATCCTCTGTAATCCAATTATTGTTGATCGATTATCGAGTGGGTTCATAACACCGCCGCTCGTAGCCATGGCCGCGCTGAGCACTGCCCTCCCACCGTCGCTCGCTTGTAGCACCGTGTCGCCGCTAAGAATGTAACTTATGATTTACATGCATAGGTATTAATTGATGTGTCATGGTTACATGCTTAGAAATTAGATAGCAGATTATAGCTATTTTGAAATAGAGGATATGAAGTAATTGTAAGATGGGATTGGCAGTATGATTTTACCTTATATTTTTGTACAACTATTAGTCTCTTGTTTCTATGTCGATCCCAGTATTTGTCGGTACCCGAGGCATCAAAGATCGGTACAAGGAGAGGTAATAAGCAAGGGAGAGTGAACGGTTACACCGAAGACCGGTGATAGTAAAGCTAGTGCGGTAGCCAGAACCAATTCCCTAGAGGAGACAACAATGCAGTCATGGAATGCTAATGCGTTGGTCTGGTTTATCCTAATAAACGAGACAACCCTGCAAGATGGATTAGGGCCAAGGTTGCACAATCCAAGCCTCTATGCGACGACAGCCAGCCGTCGTGTCACAAGGACGCATCACCCACTTACTTGTTTACAATTATATATCTTATTGCTTACCGATGCATTGTTGATCTATCTTACTATTACACAGCTACAGGGAAAACCTTTGCTCTGGTCTTTTTTTATTGTCACAACCGCTGATTTTATTTGATGGTCCAGGGAATGGGAACAATTTGTGATAAAAAGTGTTGCAGAAAGTTCCTTGTCAAGCCTAATCATTTTTTGGATTCGATAATTCCTATAGAAGAAGGTCATTACTATATCTGAAACCGAATCAAAGATAATCGGTCTGCAGACCATTGTGGATGGAGAGAAGCCCATTGCATTGGCCTTATTCACCCTTTTGATCTGGGGGCCCTATCACTGGCGTTGCCCATTGCGCAAAAGCATATATAAAAGAATCAAAGCTGCTACGAGGTGTCTACGGTGACTTCGTAAAATCTTAAGATGACATGCCGGCTCAGTCTCTCGGAGGTGCTCATAGGGGTAGGGTGTGCGTGTGTGCGTTCATAGAGGTGAGTATATGCGCGTATATATGAGCGCTTGCATCTGTACTGTGTTAAAAAAAAGTACTTTGCCGTGCGTGCTTTCCTAGCTGACACGTGTTGGTTTTCATTTAATTCACTACTAGCTTTTTCCTTTTGTGTTTGCTACTGTTTTTAACACAGTACAACGCACATGCTCACATATACACACACATACACTTACCCCTATAAACGCACACACCCTACCTTTATGAGAACCTTCGAGATACTGAGCCGGCACTATATCTTGAGACCGATGAAGTTAGAGAAGCTTAAATAAATCGAAAAAATGGGTGCACCAGTGCCAACACAGTACAACGTAGATGACTCACATACGCTCACCCCTATGAATGCACCCACGCACACTCTGCCCCTATAACGCTATCCGGAGAGCCTGAAATAAATCTAGAAAAATGCGAGCACCAGTGCCAACACAGTACATCGCAGATGCTCAGTTACACTCACCCTTGTGAAGGCACGCACGCACACCCTACCCATATAACGCTCAAAATGTAGCATTTTTTTGCTCATTCTACCTTCTATATAAAGTTAGGTTAATTATGATGCGATACCTAGCAACTTTTTCTGCAGGTCACCATAGGATAAGCAAATCAAAGAAAATAAAATGTTCATTCTATCTTCTATATAAAGTTAGGTTAATTATATGCGATACCTAGCAACTTTTTCTGGATGACATCATAGAATAAGCAAATCAAAGAAAATTATGTGCCTTAGAGTATCCAGGTTAGTACCAATTAGACTGGAGAATTAGGCTTGATTTTGATTGATAATGCATCTCTAATTCCGTTGATCATGCGTGCTATTTTTCATGTCTAAGGGTTACGGGATGCAATAGATATTACTCAAAATATCATGTATAAAGAAATCGTCACTGCACTGTAATGCCAAAGGTTCTATCTTTTTACTAGAGTATCTTTGTTCAATTTTTGCTATTTTATGAACTAAAATTTGTATGCATTATAGAAAACAATGACATTGTTGGTTTTCAGACTAGCCTGCCAACACCGAACCTAAAAGAGTGGACCTTTGTATAAAGGTTAACCCTTTCTATTTTCTAATTCACTTTTGCGGCTGTTTTTTCTTCTTCTGTATCTTGCTTCGTTCACTAATACAACTTTTCATCTGTTGTATGATGGGGTATTATCTGTAAAATGTGATCTTTAAAATGTATACTGAAGCAATAGGAAGCATCATTTGGTACAACTTTTGGTTGCACCAGACGATTTTTAAACTTTGACTATCTTGATAGGAAATACTTTGACGGGAACATTTAAAATATATAGCTAAATATTTGTAATCATGGGTGAACTGTTTTTTGGTACCTTTCGGTATTTATCTAAGTTAAAATTAGCTTGCACATTACCAACTGTCAGCTCGCTTACTCATGCTTTCTTTTCTTCTATAAGAAAAACAACGCAGCCACGCAAATGAGCTTCACGACAGGCGCGGCGGCGCGCCTCTGCCTGCTAGTGTGTTATTACTCTACCATGCATGTTTGTGCATAGAAATGACTATGATAAAGAAGGGACCAAATCTCATTGGACTCATCTGTCGGTTGGCCCTCCATTGTTGTGCGGCTGACTACCGACCGTCAATCGTGTGACATGTTACCGCTGTATTAAAAGTGTATGCGTGCTAGTACTTGACCCACAGGAAGCGGCACTTCATAAATTTTTGCCTTGCGGTGGACGCCCTCCATGTTTGCCACTGTGGCCTATATGATCATTCGAGCATCTCCAGCCAGACTCTCCATTTTCCCCCGAGGCGTCCAGGTGAACAACCCAGACAGTGCCCAGACGGGAGAGAGAAGGAGAAAAGCCACCCAATCGGACTCCTCAAATTGTCATGTATGTTCGGCCTGTCATTCAGGCATGTTCGGGCAGTCCACCATGCTAGATTCGGACCACCCCAGACCATTTCCTCTTTTTTATTATTTTTTCTTTCTCTCTTTTCATCCCGCCAATCATGTGCATGTGACTGGACATATAGGGAGAAAAGTGGTGGGTATGACACCATGCATGGACAAATGAGGGCTTGTAGTGGACATGCCGGGAGCGTCCAGACGTGTCCGCATACGTATAGAGGGTCGGATTTGCTTAGTCCAGATGCTCTTAGATGGTGGTTCCACAATATGTCTATGTGATTTTTCTTTCTTTTTTATTACACTCCTTTTCTACCATTTCAGTGAGGCAACTGTTAGGGCATCTCCAACGCCGTGTCGTAAAATGCCTGCAAACTTTTGGATCAACGCGTCCGGATTATTTTTTGCCATTCAACGTGGTGCTGCATACATCCGCAGACGAGTTTGCACGTCCGAATTCCCCCAAACCAGATGCAAAGCTGTGGGAGGTTTGCGTGACTCCGGACCTTCACCACGTAGGACTCTGACCACCTTGGCCCACCCAAAACCCACCTAGAGCCCGTGTTTTTCGCACTCCATCTCTTCCTCCTGTTTTGTATCCGCTTCCTCCCAGGCCGTTGTCCCCGTACCTCCCCGATCTCCCGCCCAGGCCTTGTCGGACCTCCGTCGCTCCACCCAGGCACCACGTCCGCTTTGCCTGCGCCGCTGCCCCATCTTCCGTATGCCACCCAAGTACCCTCCGCCCCTGTAGATGCTGTCCATGGCGGACACTACACCCAACAAGTGTTTGTCCAAATGCAATAGCCAAAGTGTTGAATTTTTTCCTTACTTTGATACTTTGAAGCAAACACGCTGGATTCAAACAACGAGTACTTCTACAACAACTTCATGGAGTTGTCCTCGTCAGATGAGGAGGATGAATATGATGATGAAACGGCGATGATGCAGGTAGTCGTACCAGACACGGAGCATGCGGAGAAGCATGTCCTAAATTACAAGGGACATCGAGTGTTGAATCGAAAGAGGGCACGCGGGCATTTGACGATGATGGGCGACTACTTTGCCCTTGATGCCATATTCGCGGATAATTTTCACCGACGCTTTCGGATGCAGAAAAATATTTTCGATTGCCTTTACAATGGCGACTGGGCCTATGATGACTACGTCATCTTGAAGAAGGATGCCGTTGAAAAAATTGGATTCTCAAGATAATATAAGTGCACGACTGCATTGAGGATGCTCACCTATGCCATGACCGCAGGTTCATGGGATGAGTACCTCCAGATGTCTGAAAACACATGCGGAGTTTCCATGGTGAGGTTTGCTACTGGGGTGATCAAGGTGTTTTTTTTCAATAAAGGGTGGATTTTATTTTCTCAAAATGGAGCATCAAGAAGATACATAACAGAATGAGCACACACCCGGCCTCTGCATATCTAGGATGCACACAGCCAACACCAACTCACACACACAAAAACCCGCCGACAACTAGCAAAGTCATGTAAAACCAAAGCTATGTGTAGGCGAGAAAAAAAACAAAAAAGCCCCAATGCAATCAAGATCTACGATCGGCAAACTACAACAATGACCATATCCGCACCATTCATCTTATGGCACCACATGGACGACAAGGTTCTTCAACAGCAACGCCTTCAAGAAGGGAGCGACACTCAAGCACTGCCATCATCGGATCCAACCATAAGGCCAGATCTAGATTTTCACCCTGAAGAAATCGGTCCGAGAATATTCGAGCAATGCCTTCAACAAGGTAACAATGTAAGAAACACATTGCCATTGCCAGGCATAACCACTAAGGTCTGACCTAGGCTTTCGCCCTGGAGCTCAAGACCGGGTGCTCGAATAGCACCGCCATCGAAGTCACACATGTGATGTCACCACCATTTTTCCGCGATCCCAGCAGTTACATGCGATACAACAGTCACCACTGCACAACCATCCCTCTGCGTCAAGCCGTCGTCCATAATTTGTATCTCATCGCCGAAGTCAGCCATCGGATCAGAAGAGATGAACCATCCCAAAGATCTTTGGATAACCACCACCGTCGTGGAGCCGTAGGAAGTCACCGCAGTATAGATTGCAGTCACCACCATCCAGCCGATCAGATCAGACTCATCACTATTGATAACCCACAAGTATAGGGGATCGCAACAGTTTTCGAGGGTAGAGTATTCAACCCAAATTTATTGATTCGACACAAGGGGAGCCAAAGAATATTTGCAAGTATTAGCAGTTGAGTTGTCAATTCAACCACACCTGGAGATTAAATATCTGCAGCAGAGTGATCAGTAGCACAGTAGTATGATAGTTTGATAGTAGTAGCAATAAGAGTAACAGTAGCAGTAACGGTAGCAGCAATAGTAATAGCAATTGTGACAGCAGTAGCAACAGTAGTAACTTAGCAAGAACAATATGTGAAGAACTCGTAGGCATTGGATCGGTGGTATTGTTGGATAACATTCATCATGTAACAGTCATAACCTAGGGCGACACAGAACTAGCTCCAATTCATCAATGTAATGTAGGCATGTATTCCGTATATAGTCATACGTGCTTGCGATAAGAACTTGCATGACATCTTTTGTCCTACCCTCCCGTGGCAGCGGGGTCCATAAGAAAACTAAGGGATATTAAGGCCTCCTTTTAATAGAGAACCGGAACAAAGCATTAACACATAGTGAATACATGAACTCCTCAAACTATGGCAATCACCGGAAAGAATCTCAATTATTGTCACCTTGGGGTATGCGGATCATAACACATAGAAGGTGCATATGAATTGCAAGATCGGATCAAGAACACAAATATATTCATGAAAACATAAAGGGTTCAGATCTGGAATCATGGCACTCGGGCCCTAGTGACAAGCATTAAGCATAGCAAAGTCATAGCAACATCAGTCTCAGAACATAGTGGATACTAGGGATCAAGCCCTAACAAAACTAACTCGATTACATGATAAATCTCATCCAACTCATCACCGTCCAGCAAGCCTACGAATGAATTACTCACTCCCAGCGGTGAGCATCATGAAATTGGTGATGAAGGATGGTTGATGATGACGATGCCGGAAGATCCCCCTCTCCGGAGCCCCAAACGGACTCCAGATCTGGCCTCCCGATGAAGAACAGGAGGTGGTGTCGGCTCCGTATCGTGAAACGCAATAAAACTTTCTCTCTTATTTTTTTCTCTGTAATTGTGAATTTATAGCGTTGGAATTAGGTCAGACGGAGGCACGTGGGCCCCACGAGGTACCAGGGTGTGCCGGGGGGGGGGGTGGCGCGCCCTGGTGCCTCGTGAGCACTGGGTGTGGCTCCCCTCCATTAGGTTTTGGCTCCAGTATTTTTTATATATTCCATAAAAAATCTCCAAAAAGTTTCATCCAATTCCAAGAACTTTTATTTCTGCACAAAAAACAACACCATGGCAATTCTGCTGAAAACAGCGTCAGTCCGGGTTAGTTCCATTCAAATCATGCAAATTATGGTCCAAAACAAGAGCAAAAGTGTTTGGAAAAGTAGATACGACGGAGATGTATCAACTATCAAGCTGTGGACCATAGCGCCGCCGGCCAGCCACCGCACGTGCGGAAAGCTAGCACCTCGCCGCCGTGGTCCACATCCGGGTGCCCTCCCCGATTGCTGCAGATCGGGGCGTAAGGGTCCCATGGGAGAGGGACGAGGATCCAGCCCTCCCATGCCTTAACCCAGCTAGACCACCGCAACATCCGGATTGAATCCGGGCACACCGTAGACTGAATCCACCTTCAGTGCCGCCCGTCAGTCACCATGCAGCATGTGGACGACAAGCCACGGCAGAGAAGGCCGGTTGCACCGCCGGGCGCAACCCAGGCTGTCCCCACGAGCACGCCTCACCGAACTTGGCACCGCCGAGGCGTCGGATGCCGCCGCCGCCGCACGGGACTGGCAAGCACACTCGCCATGAGACCCCTTGAAAAACTCCAACGGCGTTGCGTGAGATGGATCCAACCACCAAAAGAAGCCCCGCCGCCACCGTCCGCCGCGCAGCCTTCGGCCAACGGCTTCCTCGGGTGACGGCGAGGGGGAGAGGAATAGTAGACGGGGCCGGCTGCGGCGGATCAAGTTCACCGCCCGTGCCGCTCGGGAGAGCGACGCGGGGGCCAGATCAAGGTGTTTGGACCGCAATACTTGAGAGAACCAACTATCACAGACAATGAAAGGCTCATGGCACTCTCTGAAGTAAGAGGGTGGCCAGGTATGCCCGGATCCCTTGATTGCATGTACTGGAGATGGAAAAACTGTCCATATGCTCTACAAGGGCAATATCATGGCCATATTAAGAAGTCCACCATCATTTTTGAAGCAGTTGCATCACAATACCTCTGGATTGGACACATTTTTTTGGCATGTCTGGGTCTCACAATGACATCAACGTGATGTAGTGGTCTCCATTGTTTGCTAGGTTAACTTGAGGACAAGCTCTTCCGTGTAACTATACCATCAATGCTCATGACTACAACATAGACTACTATCTGGTTGATGATATCTATCCTCCGCGGGCGACCTTCGTCAAGACCATCTTTGAGCTACTTGATCAGAAAAGAGCTCACTTTGCCCAAAGACAAGGAGATAGAAAGGATGTGAAGAGGGCATTTGGAGCACTCCAGGCCCGTTTTGCAAGATTCGACATCGAAGAAGTCATGAGCAGTTTAAGAATGTTCTGATTGAGCGTCTGTGAGCGATTAAATGGGACAATTAGAACATAAGTTGAATTCAAGTTTGACTATTTTATTTGAAAACTTGATGTTTGGATTGTAATATTTGAATTTAAACTAGTGTTGCATTTGAATACTTCTCCCCCTGTTACTTTGAACGGGGAGTGGGGTGATTTTTGTTGGTACCTTCACTCTTTCAGGCGTACTTTTGCAGGATTGCAGGATTGTGTGACATCTTTATACTCAGTAAATAAATCTGGCAGGTTATTTGCAAAGTGTTGCAAATCTTCCGAACGCATGGTTCACATCTTTGAGTACGTGGATTTGAGGCAGAAATGTGTTGAACATTCCATTTCCTGGCATTCTTTATGGTACTTGAAATCTCCCCCTAATGTCTGGAAATATTCCTCGTTGAATCAGCATACTGGCCTTGAATAACTCCCCATGTGAGGGGCTTGAGGTATTGACGGAAATACAGTTATTACTCACGTAGATCCCAAATATACGTTGAGGGGGCAATGAGGGTGAAGGAGCTGCCAGAGGTGTGGATTTGAGAACATGAGTGATCTTATCCAACTTTCAACTCAGAATCCGGCACCGTTTGGGGAGTTTGTCCAAAACATCAACAAATTCGGCATCGAAGAACTTATGAGCAGTTTAAGAATGTTTTGATTGAGCATCTGTTGGCGATTAAATGGGACAACTAGAACATAAGTTGAATTCAAGTTCGACTATTTTATTTGAAAATTTAATGTTTGGATTGTGATATTTGAATTTAAACTAGTGTTGCATTTGAATATTTTGACTACTCGAAAAATTATGCTCATCTCTATAGCTAGTTTGGAGTGCTGCGGACTTTAGAGAAAAAGAAAATGGAGGCGGATATTTAATGAACATGGTTGGATAACCGGCTCTTATCTGTGTCTGCGAATGCGTCAAGACGAATCCATGCCGCGGGAGAGAGTTTTCGTCCGCAGCGTTTTGTCACGGGCGCCGGATGGGGAGGAGATATTCGCGTCCTAAAGAAAGGCTGGTTCCCAGATAAGAAATGACGTTCATCAATCCTTGCTATCGCCGCAAGTACGGGACAAATTTTAGCTTGCAAAGGATCTACAAACTAGCAATCTCGAATATTCCGTGACAAAAGTGCTCCACCCACACATGCACAACCATATATGCTTGACTTGGCTGACCCACTTAGCTGGTCATTTTCTCAAAAAAAGGAAAGAAAGATGGTCATTATATAGTTCCGAGTACCCACTCCCAAGTAGAGTAATATATGGAAAGAGACGTTGGCCCTAATTTTACTCGTGTCGCTTTTGTCAACTCATATGCATGTCACAATCACGCGACCCGCCATGATCGATCCAGCAGTCAGTGTACGCAGCATGGCGTAGACGCATCAACCGCCGTTCTGTCACTCCATATATACTTGGCCAGGCCACCACACTCTGGTTCAGGTCGCGCGTCACTGAGCGTGATCATCGACCCCGCGTTTGCCATGTCGAATCGGACAATAGCTGGGGCATCCTCTTACGTACTCCCGGCACGTCGCCGGCAGGCGGGTAGTCGTCTCCCTTCGGCATCGCCATCGCTGTTCGTGACCAAGTCTGGTTCGCATCATCACCGTGCAAACCGTCTTCGCCTCGCCTCCACCCGTGCTGCCGGGCACTCTTCCACCGAGGCACGCCGGGGAGAATTCTTCTCACGCGGCCATTGTCCCACTCCTCCCCTCTACTTGATGTGCGTGAGGACCCGGATAACTATTCCTTCCTGTTTAGGTAAATGCGCTCTGGCTTGCTTTAACATTTTTCTTTCTGGATTTGTAAATTCCTTTTTTTTTTGCGGGAAAAAACTTCCGATCTATTCATCATCAATCATGGCAGTACAATGAACATCAGAAATAATAAAAATTACATCCAGAATCGTAGACCACCTAGCGACGACTACAAGCACTGAAGCGAGCCGAAGGCACGCCGCCGTCATCACCCCTCCCTCGTCGGAGCCGGGCAAAACTTGTTGTAGTAGACAGTTGGGAAGTCGTCGTGCTAAGGCCCCATAGGACCAGCGTAACAGAACAGCAACCGCCGCCGATGAAGATAAGCGTAGATCGAAAGGACCCAACCTGAAGACACACTGACGTAGACGAACAAAGACTGGATCCGCCGAGCGGATCCACCAAACACAACCACCGACTGAATCCTGTGATATCTGTCGGAGACACACCTCCACACGCCCTCCGACGATGATAGATGCACCACCGGGACGAGGGCTGAGCGGGAAGACCCTTATTCCATCTTCAGAGAGCCGTTGCTGTCTCGTCTTCCTGAACAGGATACAAACCCTAGCAAAACACAATAGAACATATAAAAACGGAGCCCTCCCACCGGCAAGGGCCGAGATCCACCGCATTCCCAGGCCCTAAGACCATAGGAGATGAGGTAGATCGGCGGCGCCGCCGACGGGAGGCAAAATCCTAGCCGCCTGTTCCCCGCTGTTTCGCTAGGAGGAGGAGCAGCAAACTAGGGCAAATTTATTGCTCCGAACGAGAGAGCAATGAGAAATTAATAAAGTCTCGTCTAACTACCACATCACTTAATTTTACACGCTGATTCATGCGGACTTTTTTATTTTTCTGTTTGTTTGATTTACCTTTTCTTTTTTCACGTACCCAGACCTGCATGTGTGTCCGGCCATGCGCAACTGCAGTTGCATGTCTGCATACCACCACAAAACTGTAGTTGTACGTCCACATCCCCTCTCTGTTGTACGCAACTGCATGTCCGCCGACCTCGCGCAACTACAATTACACCCCGCGCACCTCCACGCCCCTACAGATGCGGCCAACAACTATAGTTGCACGGCCCCGGTCGTGCGCAACCGCAATTGTGCACCCAGAGGTTGTGCGAAACTGCATGTCCGCCGGCCACACATAGCCGCACTTGCACACCCGTCGACTATACACAATTGCATATTCACCGGGCACATGCAACTGCAACTGCACGTCCATGCACCTATGCGCAAATGCATGTCCATTGGCCGCAGGCAACCTTAAATGGTGAATATTCTTTTCCTAGTAATGCTATTAACAAGAAGCCGAGTTTTGGGTCGCGAGGATGAGCTACCATCTACATGGAAGCAGTGAAAGCGACGGAACCATCTCCGGTCACACAAAGAGTGGTTAGAGGTCGCGGGATAGATTAGATAGTGCACCAGCACTATGTGGTAGATTTGTGGTTCCCGGACATAGTGTGTTTGTTGGAGGCAAAGGTGCGACCGATGGTAGAGACAGCTAACATGCATAGGTGCCCATGTGACACTGTTGCATGTTTAGAAAAATTAGGTAGCGAGTTGCATAAAAAAAATATAACTTACGATGTATGATTGACATGTATAGGTGTTGATGTGTTATGGTTACATGCTTTGTAAAAAATATCATTCCGCAAAAAAAAAAGTAGATAATATGGAATCATTGTGCTTGTATATAGTCATCAGTCACTCGTGTCCAACTCGGCTTGCTAGAACTGCAATAATATACAAGTAGAACTACTCTTACAGTAGTGGTACATACGTCAAGGATTCATATATATCAGGTGCACATATTTGTATTTCTATATGTTTTGTTATGTATATCTAGCCTGTTGTTCGTTTTTTAATGAACCATACAGGAGAACGGCGTGTGTTGCATTAATGTAACCATATAAGGGAAAACTTTCCTTTTTCTCTTTTGTTGGCCTTTGCTGGCTTCCGTACTTGACTTGCCTGCTTTCCAGGTATAGTAGAGGCAGATAGTCCAAGAAAACAAAATGCAGAGGCACAAGCACCAATTGACAAACAACAAGCAAGTCGACATATGGTGCGTATATGTACATGTAAATTCATATATGTTTTTAGGGGGCAAAGCCAAATTGACTGACCAGAATGAAGATATGCGCTTAATTAAACTGATGAACATATTATAACTAGATCAAGGCCGGCGATGAACCAAGCGAGCTTTCCCACATGATCGAGACCATCCGAGCGGCATTGAGTTCGATGGGTGGAGGCGGGATATCTATTTCTGCCTACGACACTGCCTTCATCGCCCTTGTCAAGAACCTAGACGGAGGTGATCGGCCGCAGTTCCCCTCCAGCATTGACTGGATCGTTCAAAACCAGCTACCGGATGGTTCGTGGGGTGATAGCTCATTTTTTCTGGTCCAAGACCGACTTATGAACACCCTAGCATGTGTTGTGGCGTTGACGTCATGGAACCTTTACGTTGACAAGTGCGAGAAAGGTACGTGTACCTTTCTTCATTGCTGTTAGGTTGTTCATTCTTTCAAATACTTTTGGATTTACCCATGTCCTCAAAGTCTTTTAGTATGTTTACATGATCGTATTTATTGTAGGCGTGCATTTTATTAGAGAAAATATATGGAGATTGGCCGAAGATGAAGAAGACTGGACATTAATCGGCTTCGAAATTTGCTTCCCCTCGCTCCTATGCATGGCCAAGGACATGGATCTGGACATTCCTCACGATGACCCTGCCTTCGAAGCCATATATTCCAAGAGAAACCAAAAGCTTAATAAGTAAGCATAACTACCTTTCCCGCAAAAAAGGCATAACTACCTAAATTTATTCTTCTATCTTGCAACTATTGTTTAACCTAGTTAAATTCGCCTAATTTTAAGTGTGGTACTGTGTGATAGTGATAAGATATGACAGATAAGCAAACAGTCCCCGGTGATCACAGATGGTATTGTTCAGCTGGTCAGATGATGGATTTTCTTTTCTGTTATATGTGCGAAAGCTTGATTTATGGTTCAGCGCTAGCAACAATAACAATAATGGGGTAGATAAATACGAGTTCTCTCTCTTTTGGGAGAGAACAGGGTTTTTTTTTTTTTTTAGCGGGAGAGAACAGGGTTGTGCACTTGTGTTGATGCAAAGCAGGCAAGGAGGAACTTTGCATTTTACATTTTTATAGTGGTTGGCAATTTTAGTAACCGTCCATCCACCCCAATCTAACGATGGTAAAATAGGAGGTACCAAACTATAAGTACTTAAAGTACCAGTCCCTGTGGGATCAGTACCAAAATTATGTCGGACCAATACCTGTAATGTATATATTTTATTTTTTTTAAATGCTGAAAAGGTGAAATAATTGTATGTCCTTAATGACACAGAAAAGAATATGTTACTCATTTGATGCGCATCCAATTTGGCAGTTGTCTCTTACTTTTAGTTTAATCGACCAGTTGTCTCTCAAATTGTAGGATTCCCTCAGATGTATTGCACACTATGCCAACCACTCTACTTCACAGTGTAGAGGGAATGGCAGACTTGGACTGGAAAAGGCTGCTTCCGTTGCAGTGTTCAGATGGCTCCTTTCTTCATCACCTGCTGCCACCGCTCTCGCTTTGAAAGAAACAGGCGATCTAAAATGCCTCAAATTCCTTGACGAAATCGTCGAAGGCGGAGTTAACATCAATACCAAAAAGCTGTATAATGCAACGAGACACTGAATTTACACATGCTCAAAGGCACGAGTGTATATAGGGTGTAGACCGTCTTCGTGCTAGGGTGAATTTTGATGTTTGAATACCAAAACCTGTTCTTGTTTACTCACCTTTCATACATTTCAGCGTCCTGTGTCCATCCTGTGGATTTGTTCGAGCGTTTATGGGCGGTTGATCGATTGACGCGTCTGGGCATATCGAGGCACTTCGCCAGGGAAATCAAGGAGTGCTTAGATTATACTTACAGGTAAGCATAATGTATGCCTGGCTATTTCTAGAATCTTAACCCGACTCTTTACCTAATTTTCCGCATGTTTGGTATGTTTTGTTTGGCGCTATACAACAGCACCCTATTTTGTTCAACCAAAGTGGTTGGCTGCCAAACTCTACTAGAGTGTAGTGTAGGTTGAGGGAACTTGTAACAAGTAATACTTTATAGGTACTGGTCTGAAAATGGGCTGAGCCACGCAGGGTCTTGTGCAGCTTCGGATATCGACGATACTGCGATGGGTTTCCGTCTCCTCCGTCTGCATGGCTACCATGTCAATCCATGTAATTCAGTATAGCGTTTGCTATGTCTAAAATACGCAATCATATTCATGCACTTTTACCCTATGGTTTGAAGTTTGAACGTATGCATGTATGTATGGTACATAGGCGTGTTTAAGAAATTCGAGAAAGACAGCGAATTCTTCTGCTTCCCAAGGCAGTCGAGCCAATCTGTCACGGCCATTTACAACACATACCGCGCTGCCCAGGTCGCGTTTCCCGGCGAGAACAACGGCGTCCTTCGGTGGGCCGAGCGGTATTGCCGCGCATTCCTCCAGGAGAGGCGCGCCTCCAACAAACTGAGCGACAAGTGGGTCATTCCCAAGGATTTGCTAGGCGAGGTAGGTACAACAAATTATTGTCCTGCATATAGATTATAGAGCAATATGAAGGCAGTGAATTCTTGTCTGCTATATTAACAGGTAGGATACGCACTGGACTTCCCCTGGAAAGCAAGTTTGCCACGGATCGAAACAAGGTTGTATCTAGAGCAATATGGAGGCAGCGACGACGTGTGGATTGGAAAGGTCCTCTATAGGTAACTTTTCATTTCACATTGAGGAGCACCCCGCTCATGATTTCAGTTCTAGGCAAAAACCATAGAAAAAGCTTTATCGCTAACATCAACAACCTATTCAGAATGCCTCTGGTCAACAATGACCTGTACCTAAAGGCGGCCAAGGCTGATTTCACCAATTTCCAGCAAATGTGCCGACTTGAGTGGCATGACCTGAAAAGGCAAGTATCGACCAAATTCATATAGGAACTAGTACATACAATGTCGTTCAAGTAAGGGTGGTATGACAGGAATAATCTGTATTCTAACTCCAAATTTCTCACATCTATAAGCAGGTGGTATGACAGGAATAATCTGCAAATGCATGGTCTGTCTGAAAGTAGCGCACTAAGAGCTTACTTCTTAGCTGCAGCCAACATCTTTGAACCGAACCGAGCAGCGGAGCGCCTGGCATGGGCTCGCACGGCGATACTTACCGATGTTGTCTCCGCGTACTTTCAAGTTTCAACACAACGGTTGTGCTCCGGACTTGAGAGAACGGCTCAGTACTAGTAACCTCACTCGCGACCGCCACCACAGTCTACCATGGTTTGATTGAGCATATTTCTTTGTTCCTTCATTGTCTAATACAACTTTTGTCTCATTTTCGGAAGAAAGAAAGAAAAGGTTTTCCTCAATAAAAGAAAATAAATAAATAATACTACTAAAACTACTGCCTAGCTAGCTTCTATTTTGTTTTATCCTAAGAGTTGGCTTAGTGATCTACATGACATATGCATGGAAGAATAACATAACTCTCCCATTATCTAAAACCACATGTGCGTGTGCATGCAGGGTAGCAATAATGGATTGGACAGAAAATAGCATACTACATGTTCTTCAGGAGCTGATCATGGACCTTGGCAAATTTGACAATGCCACCGACACTCTTCGCGAAGCTGTGAAATATCTTACCCATGCTCAAATACATTCATTATATACACCTGATATAGATGATACTGTTTTTTTAGCCGAAATATATGATACTATTTACCAAACATATATGTTCCATGTTACACTTTTGTCCAATGGAAACAGAAAATTATAATTTAAGTCCTCTGGCAACTGCAGTGGCAGGATTGGCTTATGGCATGGACTGCAGAGGATAGAAGTGGACCATGTGAATGGAGTACAGCGTTGTTGTTAGTTCGCACAATCGAGGTCTGCTCAGGAAGACACAGTTCGACCGACCATCAGATGAACGTTTGGGAGTATACCCAGCTCGAGGTGCTCACCTCTTCAATATGCCGCAAACTCGCAGCTAGGGTTCTTGCAAAGGTTTGTATCTATTGTGCATATCAAGAATTCTTATACATGTTTATATATCCATTTGTCCCTACGGTGCATGATTTCTCAATTAATCCATGACAATAATTTTCAATGACTCAATCAGCGTGGACATAGAATGGAAAACATAGAGGATATAGACCGACAAGTGGATTTGGAGATGGGAGAACTCGCTCATCATGTTCTTCAGAGCTGCAACGGTATCAGAAAACTGACCGGGCAGACTTTTCTCCACGTGGTGAAGAGTTTCAACTACGTCGCCCTTTGCTCATATGACACAATTGATTGCCATATCTACAAAGTCTTATTGGAAGATGTCATTTAAATCATCTACAATGATTTGTATCAAGTTTATATCTAGAAGACACGCAAAAGCAAATTTGCCTCTCTAAAGAACGATTACCTCATTGTGCTGATATGTGATGAATAATTATTGTATGGTAGTATCGTATGGATTATCATGGTTGTATGGATTGTTTACAAATGTATATTGCTCTTTGCTTTATTAGTATAATTATCAGCCACCCGGTTTGGCATGTGTCGATCTAGTGGATTTATAGACGTGTTGCCTATATAACGTGATCTCAACCTATGTCATAATACCATGATTGTTTTATTGATCAATTTCACATGTGCGTGCTTATATTTTACGTGTCACTGCTTTTACGAGAGATGCTATCTGTGAACCTAAACCCCGATCCAATAAGAAAACCTTCCCTCCCATGATTTTTAGGAACCAAGGTGATCAGAGAGGTATTTAAGGCATTGTAGGTTGATTTTCCCCTCCCAAAAGTCCCTACAAAACTTGTAAAAAATCGGGTGCAACTATGTGCCAGCAGACCTTCAAAAACTGTCCAGTAAATCCATCAGGTCCAGAGCCCTGTCCCCTAGAATGATCTTAATAACATGATCAATCTCCTTGATAGAAACAGTGCAGATAAAACCTCTAAATCAGGAACACGCTAGATCAAATCCTCCGAATCAAAATCAAACATAAGCATATTACAAACACCCTATGCATATTTGTTAGATCAGTAGATTGATGTTGCAAATAAAAGTCCCACTTTATTCTGTGATTTTTGGCTGCCTCAGAGAACCATCAACCAACATTCATCCGTGTAATAATTCAGAGCCAACATGATGAGATTGGCAATTTTTTTGAAGAACGGACTGCCTTTGAAGCTAAGTACCAGAAGCTGTACGAACCATTGTAAACAGAGGTATGCTTACTCTTCATGATTTATAACGTTTCAGGTGAATATGTGCAAAGATGCATCGGTCCAATTCCTTATGTGCGAATTGTTCTGTTATTTTGCCTGCTTTCAGAGGTATGATACTGTAAATGGAGTTGAACCCTGACCTTGAAAAGGATACCCAGGGGGGAGATTCAGATGGTATAAATTCATAGTTTACAATTGCTCTTAGAGGTTACCATTCTGATGTGTCGTTATACCTTTTTTCAGCTAAAGGAGTCCCAGATTTTTTTGCTAACTGCTATGGAAACGAATGAATCTTTGATTTTCAAAGGTAAGTACAATCTCTCAAATTTAAACAAGTACATTTCAGAAGAAGGTCAATAACAATTGTTCATTTCTCCGACTCCTCCACAAACACTTAGAGAGCTGCCCCACACTTTAGCAGAAGAACATGCCACTGTTTTTCACACTGTCCTTGATCTCAGGGAATGACAGCTCGCCCGTGTCCCCTGGTTTGATATAAAGCCGAGCACGGGATGCCAAAAGATGGGCGTAGTAGACCGGAGGCACTACAGAAACAGAGGAGGTGCACCTCGCGTACCTGCAACATCAGGTATGGCAGTGAGTTCAAATGCTTGAAACTTGATATGCACATATATGATATTGATAGGACGTATTACGTGTAGCATAGATGGTTTGTGAGAGATTGGAAGCATTAGCCGTAAAGCTATTCTCGTCCCACAGAACATGATAGCGTACAGGCCGGCTAACTCCCTGGGATATTTGAAGAAATATCAACCAATACATCATAGGTACAAAAAATCAGTGTGAATTTTATTTGTATATAATGAGAATAACCAACATTAGTGCCAGCATGGCTACACAAGTAAAAATCAAAGTCGGTGGGATGGCATATTTCTCTATCAACCACAGTACCTGAGATGAGATGAATAGTTAACACTGATTTCAAGATTCTGTATTTATGATTAGGGTTAACTTGGTATGCAAGAACGAACCAGGCAATACATTTCCACTTCGGAAAACTGTGCGCTCCCAGTTCCATAATTACCAGAAAACAAACGTGTGTGATGACGTCTCTGAACCATAATAATGGTAACTTGTGGATTATAAATTGGATCCACCGAAGCACATGCCTAAATTTATTGTGCAAAATGTCAACTCAGCAAAACAAAATGTAATTTAATTGCACAAACTAATGATTCACCTTTTTAATGGCAGAAAGTTCATGCTCAAGAACCTGATTGAGCTTTTCTTTACTTACAACATCCCTAAAAAATACAGAAATATAAAAAACACAATCAAAAGAGCAAAGAAAACATAGCCAAATCGAGACCAACACCTGTAAAATATGATCCTCCCAGGTATGTGTCCAGTCGCCCTCATGAAAGAAATGAGATGTTCTCTGCATAGTTTATAGTAGTTACATGCATGCACATAGACGTATAATGTAATAATGTAATATTCATATATTTAAGAAGGGTAAAATCATACTTGATCATTCCGCCAGGTATACATCCACCTTTACAGTCATTTTTGTTAAAGAGACACTGTATAATCTCTTCACGATGTGCTTGTGGCCGGACTGATCCAGCATACTTGGTGACCTCCGGCCAGTCTTGAGAAGCTACAACCTTCACAAAACATGAAATTGTTAAAGATAGTACTTACATAGTCTAGCAACTTGAATGATGACATATGCAGTGCCCTTACGGCTGCAATGGAAGGACTATAAGGTCCTTCTCCAGGATGAGGATGGCTAACATCGGCACCAAATATAATAGTTGGTGTGTTACCAACACGTGGGAGATTCCTTTCCACAGCATCAACAAGTACAGTATTTCTTCCCCCCACCTATAATAAAATCAAAGGAATGTAAAGTACTGCACAACCAGCCTGAAAAATGCTAGTAGAACACAACAATATTTGCAAGATACCGTGGTTTCATCGGTAAAACATGCTTTGCAAGACAACATTGAGAGACCAGCCCAATATCTGTCTCACATATTCTTTTGATATCACCTGAGGAGTGAGGAATGATCAACAAGATATTAATTAAATCAGTCAATGTTCAAGCATATTTTGAAGGAACAAAAAGAGTACCATAAAGAGTGCCATTGTTGTCGGGCAGTATTACAATCAGCAGGTCAAGTTCTTTTCCCTGTGTTCTGAGTATTTTCATGACACGTTGATGATGTTTCTTGAGAGCTGATTCTACGTACTTAGGTCTATCATTCACTACAGGGAGCACAGGGTCACCCCTAAAGTTCTACAAACAGACACAAAAAAGTGTATGAGTGCCGGGCAACAAAAATGGCACTTTCAAAAGGAGTAACCTGACAACACTATTTGGATCACAAAGAAACCTACCATTCCAGAGACTAGGCACATCACAGCCAGTTCCATCACAAAAAGCCACAGCAGCAGCATGCATGATGTCTGAAGCGAAGTTAATGCATGTCCAGGTGTTAACTGCTCCTCCATGCATCGACCATTTTCTACAACAAAAGCATCACCCATTGCACTGTACCATAATGCTGAAGATAGTTTTTTCCAGAAAATAAAAGTGCCATTGAACTAAGAAAATATATGGAGGGATCAAGAAGAATAACAGCTATTTTAGTTTTGAAATGACTTACATACCTTAAGCCGCATATTCCACTTGCCAACTTTTGGCCAGAATACTTTCTCCTTGCCTTGGTCACCAAATTTCAGCTAATACAACAGAAAGCTTGTGAAATACAGAGAAACATATGCAATCGGTAGATATTGACCGGAACACACCTACCATAGGAGGAGGTAGCACACGACCCTTAATTATTGTGAGTTTGTTCTCAAAAGTTACACCGAATTCCTTTGCATATGGATCCCCATTGTACGGGTTCACAATCTGTTAAAGAAGATAAAATAAGATGAAAATAAATAAATGTAAATGATTACATATGCAACAGTTGACATCCACAATAATCAGAAACATAAACCTGATCCTAACTGAATGTTAAGACAGGAGAATACTAAAAGTATAATGCAGCACTCGGACTAAAACTACTTCCCAGGCGGAACAACCCCGGCACATCACTAAGGTTCAAAAAGAAGGCACGATGCTAGGATATCGGGTCTTTCAGTTCAAGCAGTAAGGTGCTGTTACACTAAACTTCAGAGACTAAACTGGACCTACTCCATCAATCAAGGCAACAAACCCAAAGACATGAATAAATTAATATGTGAAACCAGTACAGCTTTGTACATAACTGTACATAAATATCTAAAAACATTGGTCTCTAGGGAAAATAATGGGGTGTCCATACTACAAGCAACTTCTGGCAACAAATAGTTATAATTCTGTTTCTGCTCAATATTTCCCCCCCCCCCCCCCCCCCCAATCTTTTTTGTACGAGAAGCATTTCTCCCCCAATTACATCGTAGGATGAGTATTTGCTGGTGGCATAGGGCAGGTATAGTGCATAGAAGTGAAGGACAAAGACACTGACTTACATAAGTCATTTGAAGGAAGAAAAAAGAATACATAAAAATAGCCATGCAAATGTAAAGCTGCACACCGCTGAAACAATTCTGGATACCTTTATAATATTGTTGAATATGCAAATATAGTGCAAAAAATACCTACAGCATATTTTTAGGATACTGACCTCTATTGGCAGGTAAGTTGGACTCTACCGATCACCGACTTTCAAGCATGGTAAATCAAGCTGAATATTATATCCATATTTTTCCTTGAAGTACTGTACTGCTGTTTCTGCAGTACCACGATCATCAACTGGGAAACTGTCACAAGATATACCAGCCAAATAACGTTAGCATAGGCATAAGAGAAGCTTCATAAATGAGTGATCGAACTACATACAGTAGCTTGCTTGCCACTTGTGATGTAAGGCCGGTTATATGATACTTCTTGTGCATATTGCCTTCAAGTGTGACATTAACCTTTATATCGCGCACAGCTTTATTAATCTGTCCATGAGTGAGGGGCAGGCTTATTAGTAGGGAAGTTAGCACAAAGTTGAAGTACCAAAACATCATAATGTAAGATATAATCAATGATGACACAAGGACACACCGTCAGCTGTTCTGTGAAGTTAAAGGGGCCATCTGTGAAGTCCCTGTTCAGAAGCTGTGCAACAAAACTGATCACAGGTAGAGGCTTGATGAATGATCTATAGGATATATCTGCAAGAGAGAAATGTCAAGCTAGCTCCAGAGCCGAGGTTTGAATGCCAAGGTCATGATTGGGATCTAACCGATATTTAGTGAAATTCCCATCTGAGTGCATGGTATGCTCTGATGAAAGCCACAACAGTTTTTCAAGCCCTCACCAATTCGAGGTGTATAAAATGATCCACCAACTGGGTGATACCTACACATGAAGACAAGAAGGATTTTGGTAATCGATAAAAATAATGATACTGAAAGAGATTGGTGAGAACAAATATAACCTTCCAGTGGACAATTCACGTATAACAGTTTCAAATGCTTGATGAAATTCTTCAGTATTGACTCCTCCGGACAAATTTGCGTCCAATTTTATCGTGACAAGAAATATTCTGCCATGCCTTTGAGAAAGCAGCAACATCAGTAAACAACGCTAATTAGATCAGGTTAGTGATATGCCCAGAATATCGTACCCCTGTGACTGTGAGGCTTGCCCACCACCAAGACTATCTTCCTGATCATGCAGTGTTACTTCAAATGTCTCGGAAGTAAATGGAAACAGACCAGATGTATATAATCTTGTCTTTCCATCATATGCAGGAAGACGCCCACCCAAACGTGATTGCCCATACATCGTCACAAGTTGTCTCATGACAGCACGACTGACGCCCAATGAGGTAGCCTTGGGATTTATGCATACCTATAAATAAAACAGTACAAATGAAATTAAAGATCATTGCGATGATATCACGATAAGCACTTCGTACAATATGGCAAAGTTGTCGTGAAAAACATCTTACATCATATCGGTAAAGGTTTTCATTATAACTTGATGGTTTAAAATAGTTGGCCTTCACATCATAGCTTTCACCACAGGAAACAAACCCAGGGCGCTTAAGGCTTTCGCCGACGACAAACTCTTTGAGTCGAGGAACACGGAGCAAGACTGTACTTGATGGACATTGGACAAGGACCTATCCCGCCTTCGCCACCTCCACCTCCACCTGGGCGCTGGTTTTTATTCTTTCTCGCCATGACTGGTGTACAAAGCAGGGCATACATGCTGAGTAAATAGGCAATTTTTCGATTAATTTAATCCAGGAATAAATCACTAACATGGCATTGACAGAATTAAGAACATGCTGATATTCAATCATGCAAGCACATACTACGCTAACAGTAAATATATCTATGTATAGCGCTAGCATGGCTACAACAGAAAACAATAGGAGCGGGATAAGCGAGTTATACCCTCCAGTTGGCCAGTTGGCCGTAGCGGCGGCGGCGACCTCCTCGGCCGCCTTCTGGTCAGCAGTAGCCTTCTCTTTCTCAGCGGCGGCTTTCTCGGCGTCAGTGGACATGATGATGACGAAGTTGATGCAGCGGACGTGGACGAAGTGAGGCGAGCAGTCGCGTAGTCGCTCCCCAAAAACCTAATCGCCCCTCTCCCGTACAGGATCTGGAGAGGCGGGGTTTCGGAGGCCTGCTCTCCCGTCGACCGTGTACGCGGCGGACGGGATGGGATCACCGGCGGTAGCAGCAGCAATGGAACGGCAGTGGGCGTGGAGGCAGAGATGCGATCTGTTTCGCGTGACGGCTAGGGTTCGCAGCGCCTCACATATATATGCGCGGCCGCGTGGAGAGACGTGGGCGTGGAGGCAGAGATGCGGCGGACGGGATGGGATCACCGGCGGTAGCAGCAGCAATGGAACGGCAGTGGGCGTGGAGGCAGAGATGCGATCTGTTTCGCATGACGGCTAGGGTTCGCAGCGCCTCACATAGAAGTGCTTTGCATATCTCTCATAGGAAAAATATCGTCAAAGAATGTAGCATCCTTAGACTCCATAATTGTACCGACCTTCTGGTCAGGTACCTCAGATTTCACTACTAGAAATCTATAGCCAACGCTATTCTTAGCGTAGCCCAAATTAACGCAGTCCATGGTCTTTGGTCCAAGCTTACACTTTTTGGGAATCGGCACGTTGACTTTCGCCAAACAGCCCCAAGTGCGCAAGTACGAGAGTGTTGTCCTTCTCTTTGCCCATTTCTCATAGGGAGTGATCTCATTATCCTTTGTCGGAACTTTATTCAGGACATGACATGATGTCAATATAGCCTCCCCCCACCATGCCTTGGATAAACCCGATGTATCTAACATGGCGTTAACCAAATCAGTTAGAGTACGGTTTTTCCGTTTGGCTGTAGGAGATATGCCCTAGAGGCAGTAATATCAGTTACTTTGTATCTCCGAGTTTGTAATGAATGTTTATGTTCCATGCTATAACTGCAATGATTCTCGAGTCTGCAATAACCACGAGGCTCGGAGGGAAACTCATGTGCACGTGTGGTATAATAAACGGTAAAATGTATTCCTAGTCTTGCCTCTAAGACTGGCTCAAGTATTGCATGATGATCCTGTTTTCCTGATCATGGGCATGTCAATGCCGGCAATTTTGAGGGCACAATGTTAGTAGAACACTTGTGTTGAATCAACCCAAATTGATGTTATGCTATGAGATACATTCGTCATGAGTTAATGGTTAATAACACAGAGATAGTTAATGTTTGCATAATTCCTTAGACCATGAGAGTGTCGAGTTTCTTCATGCTTGCTTCATGAACTTTGGGGTTTGTTAAACGTCATCCGTAAATGGGTGGCTATTACGGCGGCTTACGGGTTCATGGAAAAGTATGTCAAGTAACTTGATAGCTCAAGATTGGGATTTGCTCCTCCGACGATGGAGAGATATTCTCGGGCCCTCTCGGTGTTACGGTATCCATCATCGTCTGGCCAGACACATTGTGATTTGATCACTGGGATGCCGGAACACGGAAACGAGTAAAGGGAACACAACCGGTAACGAGGTAACTTGCATAGTGGACAAGTTGTTGATCCACGGGGATGCATAAATCTCACCTCGGGTTTTGTAATATATCGTGAAGCAACAGGAATAGCACACGGCAACTGGAGGTTCACTCGAATATTCATTCGTGTGGGTATAGGGGTCAATATGGGTGTCCACGGCTCCGATGTTGATCATTGATCGGAAAGTGTTCCGGGTCATGTCTATACTTCACCGAACCTATAGGGTCACACGCTTAAGGGTCATCTATCTGCTGAATACTAGATGGGGAGTCTGAGAGAAAATCACCGAAAAAGTTTCGGACGAAACGGAAACGTTCCGGAAAGAACACCGGAATAGTTCCGGTGAAACTGAAAAGTTGTTTCAGGGTATTCCATTAAGTCAAATTGGTTCTGGCACACGCCTGGAAATTCTTGGAGGATGCCAGAAGTGTTCTGGAAACTTCTGGGAATTTTCCGGGACAAAAACCGGAAATGTTCCGGAGCAGCCGGAACCGCTTTGGTTGCTTTTCGCTGAAGAAACATTGTTCCGAAATTGTTTCGGAATGCGTTCAAAATTGTTTTGGTGGGTGCTAGAATTATTCTAGGCACACAGAAATAATTTGGGTTTTAACGGACGCAGAAAAATGTGTTCGTGAATAGTGAAAAGTACTTTTTGGGCTGATTTGCAAATGAGGTTTTTCTTCTAGAAGAAAAACACTTTTGGTGTGTGAAAGGGAGGTGGAGCTCCCCAAGGGGGCTGCAAATTTCGACCATGGCATGGGGGGGCCCTCCTTGAGGTGTCCTTCCACCTCATGGTGGATATCTTCTACACACCCTTATGTGGCATGTGGTGGAAAGATCCTAGGAAGGTCCTTTTGGTCTTTCCTCTACCCCTTGCTTCTCCTATAAATAGAGGTGGAGATTGCTCTCCAAAATCAGATCATCCTTGCTCTCATACACATGCCATTTGACTTGTCTGGCTTCTCTCTCCCTCCCACGAAATAGTTTCGTAGAGCCGAAAGGCTGTCTGGGTTCCGGCAGGAACTAGCTCTGGACGGCGAAGTCCTGCCGGATAGCTGACACCGTATGTGTGCAACCCCGTAGAGAGATTGTAGTTTTGATCTTTTGCCCGAGGGGCTGTTTTCGAGTGTCCTCCCGAAGGGCTGTTCGAGTTACCGTTCGAGTTTCCGGCGTCCTCCCGAAGGGCTGTCCGGGTTACTGTTCGGGTTCCGAGGGTCCTCCCGAAGGGCTGTCCGCGACATCATCCGGGGGATTGTCCGACTGCCTCCCGAAGGGCTGTCCGGAGTGGGAGTACATCCTTGCGGTTGGGAGGTTGTAAATCCTAGCTGCAGGGATCTGCACCGACGATCTACACCGACTCTTCTTCCGCTGCGCTTCGAGTCGGTACGGATCAGATCAAACCTTGTATGCAGTCTCCATAGTGATCCTGGGCGTGCTCGCTGTACCGAATTTTTTTGTTTTCTGTCGCGTTCCCCTGCATCGGCAACCACGTTTGACTGGGGTGAATAGGGAGGCGTTCTCTCATGAATAATACCATGTTCCGCACAAAAGGAATCAAACTCACTCGAGAAGTACTCTCCACCACGATCTGACCGGACTCGTTTAATTTTCTTTTCAAGTTGATTCTCAACTTCTGCCTTATAGATTTTAAAGTAGTGTAGAGCCTCATCTTTAGTACTTAACAGATACACATAGCAATATCTAGTGGAATCATCTATCAATGTCATGAAGTATTTCTTTCCACCTTTAGTCAACACACCATTCATCTCACAAAGATCAGAATGTATGAGTTCTAATGGCGCCAAGTGTCTCTCCTCCGCAACCTTGTGAGGCTTGCGAGGTTGCTTAGCTTGCACACACGTAAGGCACTTAGAACCTTTGGCTAAAGTGAAACTCGGGATTAAATTCAGTTTTGCTAGCCGCGTCATAACACCAAAACTAATGTGACAAAGACGTGAATGCCAAACTTCAGATTCATTAACACTCGAATGAATATTGTTCACGACTTTATTACAAAAATCAGCGAGAGAAAGGCGGAACATTCCTCCGCATTCATAACCCTTTCCAACAAATAGTCCATATTTCGTAACAACTACTTTATTAGACTCGAAGACCAACTTAAACCCTTCTCTACACAGAAGGGAGCCACTAACAAGGTTCTTCTTGATGGCGGGGACATGCTGCACGTTCTTCAGCTGCACGATCCTTCCCGAAGTAAACTTCAGATCGACCGTGCCAACACCATGAACAGAAGCACTCGCGCCATTCCCCATCAATACGGACCCGTGACCTGTGGCCTGGTAAGAAGAAAACAATAAAATGTCAGCACGCACATGAACACCTGCACCTGTGTCCACCCACCAATCGGTGGACTGACAAACTGAAAATACAGTAAATAAATTACCGTACCCAGATGCACCACTTTCATTGTTGCCCACAATCATATTGGCAGACTTGGAGTCCTGCCCTGGCTTCTTGTACTTGTTTGGGCAGCTGCTAGCCCAATGTTCCTCCGAACCACAAGTAAAGCAGCCATCTCCCTTCTTGTTCTTCTTGAAGGTCTTCTTACCTTTCTTCTTAAAGTCGGTATTCTGTTGGACACCGTTCTTTCCCTTGGGCTTGTGGGAATTGAAGTTCTTCTTTCCCTTTCCACAGAAGTTCCTTCGACCCCTTTTCCATGCGAGTCTTTTGCTCTTGAGTTCTGCTCAACACTCAGATGGCCGATGACATCCTCTACTGAGAATTCACGCCTCTGATGTTTCAGAGTGGTAGCAAAATTCCTCCAGGAATTAGGGAGCTTAGCGATTATACAGCCCGCGACAAATTTGCCCGGTAAATCGCACTTCAGAAGCTCAAGCTCCTTAGCGATGCATATTATCTCATGAGCCTGTTCCAATACAGAACGGTTCTCAACCATCTTGTAATCGTGGAACTGCTCTATAACATACATCTCGCTCCCAGCATCGGTGGCCCCGAATTTAGATTCGAGCGCCTCCCACAAGTCCTTGGCAACCCGCACATGTAAATATGCGTCAACCAACTTATCTCCGATCACGCTCAGAACTGCTCCGAGAAAGATGACAGTGGCCTCCCTGAACGCCTTCTCCTGTTCAGGATTAAGCGTTCCAGTGGGAGTCGCACCGGCAACCCAGAACACGTTCATTGCCGTGAGCCATAAGATGGTTTTGGTCTGCCAACGCTTAAAATATGTACCGGTAAACTTATCCGGTTTCAGTGCAGCAGCAAAACCATGATTCGAAAAATTCCTACACACATTAGGTTTTTGGATTGCTGAGTAAATAAGCAATTTTTCGATTAATTTAATCCAGGAATAAATCACTAACATGGCATTGACAGAATTAAGAACATGCTGATATTCAATCATGCAAGCACATACTACGCTAACAGTAAATATATCTATGTATAGCGCTAGCATGGCTACAACAGAAAATAATAGGAGCGGGATAAGCGAGTTATACCCTCCAATTGGCCAGTTGGCCGCAGCGGCGGCGGTGATCTCCTCGGCCGCCTTCTGGTCAGCAGCAGCCTTCTCTTTCTCGGCGGCGGCTCTCTCGGCGTCGGTGGACATGATGACGACGAAGTTGATGCAGCCGACGTGGACGAAGTGAGGCGAGCAGTCGCGTAGTCGCTCCCCAAAAACCTAATCGCCCCTCTCCCATACAGGATCTGGAGAGGCGGGGTTTCGGAGGGGAGGCCTGCTCTCCCGTCGACCGTGTACGCGGCGGACGTGATGGGATTACCGGCGGTAGCAGCAGCAATGGAACGGCAGTGGGCGTGGAGGCAGAGATGCGATCTGTTTCGCGTGACGGCTAGGGTTCGCAGCGCCTCACATATATATGCGCGGCCGCGTGGAGAGACGTGGGCTGAACCCACGTCCAAGTCGGTGACAGCCCACGATCTGACGTCTCAGATCGTGGCCCCATCTGTCAAAGACTATCCGTTCCTGACCGGCAAAAAGAAGCGCATAGGTGTGAGCTCGGCTCGGCTCAATCCCGCGTCGCGTCGGGACGAGGCGTGGCGAGGCGGACGGCGGAGGAGGAGCGCGTGGGAACCACTTCTCTTCTCAAGCTCCAATAGCATGTGGAAGAGAATTCCTTATAAGGAGGTCCAACTTCTTCTCCACTAGCGGTATGGGACTAAACTTCCTACCACACCTAGTGTCATATACCCACATGGGCCCTTAGAGATTAATCTGAAATTGTTAGATGGGCCCTAAGCCCAACTCATATTTCAACAATACATACATAATATAAGTAGGTGAAAGTAAGGAACAAGGCCAGGAGCAAAGTGTGCCAGGTAAAGCGTGAAAGAAGGCCGCACAGAATGGCTGAGAACAGGCTAAAATTGAGTGAACAGGGAAAACTACCATTGACTGTCATGGAAATATCATTACAGATGCTAAACTGCCCAGCATAGAAGGGGAAAACAGAATTCTCATTCTACTAAGAAAACATCGTATCATAGCCTTCACTTAAGTCGAATGTATTTTATTTATCTGGAAGTTTATGTCATGTTTTTTTTTGTAGAAAAATAGGGGGTTTCCCCAGGTCCATTTACTTGAATGAAACCACGCGGAAAACAACAGTTTTCAGTCAGTTCATGTCCGAGCAGTTGTTATAGACCAGCCAATGTGGTTCTATGATAGAACGAACTACACTATTACAGACATGAAGGACAAAAGGTTTATGTCGATGCCATTAATGAGTTCAATATTCCCTCCGTTTCATAATAAGTGTCGTGGTTTTAGTTGTTAGTATATGGAACGGAGGGAGTAATTTTTGTCTATTTGTACAAATGTCACTACTCTGTTAGCTCAGTTTCCGACTTTTATGTCACGGTCCTCAATGCCCTTTGTCTTGATTAGCAGGGGTAAAAAGCCCAAGACGCCTCGCTAGCCGGCATGAAGAAACGCTGTGCTAGCTTGTACCCAAACTGCTGTTCTGCCGTGAGAAAGCTGCTACTCTACCTTTGATGCATGGATTTGTAGCTTACCAAACGACGAATTGCTCGATTAATGTGTTGAGGTTGAGGCTGTCGTGTCAGGCCACCATCGAAGAGCATGGTGCCATCTGTCTTGGTGATGCACCGGCGTCAGGTGCTGGCGCAGGCGACGGCGCAGCCGTGGAATACGACGGGAGCTTCCGGTGGCAGCCTCTGCCTAGGGTTTGGTCGGGTGGACTGCCAAGACGGCTCCGAGCTTTGTAGGGGTGGGTATAGATTCAAACAGAAGATAGAAGAAGATGGCCAGGTGGGACGGACATACGTAGATTGGAAGGAGCTATATGAGTTTTTTTTTTACTATAAAAAAATATCGGTGTACGTGGTGTATTCGTTTTCTGCCAAGCCAAAACTTTGAACACAAAAAAACCGTACTCTGAACACCCTTTTGCCACTGAAACGATCGCAGAAAACCAAATTGACCAGCCATTTCGTTTAATTCAGTGTGGGTTTCCGTGTGTTTATTTTTGGGTGCTGCATGCCGGTCGACCACTCCGACTGGTCACCTGCTATCGGTCCGATGTGCTGCGGTGCATCCGTTGGATCGAAGCGTCATGAAAAAAACCCACGCCCGCGATTCTCCCGTCCCCATCTCCCACTCCCGCATAGCTCCGCTGGCCCCCATCCCCTACCGAGCGCAGCGCCGGCCGGCTGTTCCAGCACCGCGTCTTCCCACTGCCCTTTTTTTCAGGCAATCAAGCGAAGCTTTATTAACCCGGCACAATGTTACAGGGACGAAAGAAATATCACCGGGGTGGCCTAACCAAATATGACGACTAGCCCGTAAATGTAAAGCTTGCTTCGCTAGATTGTGAGCCTCAAAACCGCCTGTCAGTAGCCTTCTATCCGTCATGGCCATGTGCCAACTATCATGGGTCAACCGCCATGGGCTGGGCCCATCTGGACGCAGTCGAGCAAGGCGACTACATATTACTCGAGGGAGAGTAACTAGCAAAGACATCCAGTGGATCACGGCTTTGGCGTCGGCTCTTCTCCTACCTCCGGCTCTCTCCCCTGACCCCCTTCGTGTTGCCTTGTATCTCAGTTTAGCTACTTATCCTCTGTAATCCAATTATTGTTGATCGATTATCGAGTGGGTTCATAACACCGCCGCTCGTAGCCATGGCCGCGCTGAGCACTGCCCTCCCACCGTCGCTCGCTTGTAGCACCGTGTCGCCGCTAAGAATGTAACTTATGATTTACATGCATAGGTATTAATTGATGTGTCATGGTTACATGCTTAGAAATTAGATAGCAGATTATAGCTATTTTGAAATAGAGGATATGAAGTAATTGTAAGATGGGATTGGCAGTATGATTTTACCTTATATTTTTGTACAACTATTAGTCTCTTGTTTCTACGTCGATCCCAGTATTTGTCGGTACCCGAGGCATCAAAGATCGGTACAAGGAGAGGTAATAAGCAAGGGAGAGTGAACGGTTACACCGAAGACCGGTGATAGTAAAGCTAGTGCGGTAGCCAGAACCAATTCCCTAGAGGAGACAACAATGCAGTCATGGAATGCTAATGCGTTGGTCTGGTTTATCCTAATAAACGAGACAACCCTGCAAGATGGATTAGGGCCAAGGTTGCACAATCCAAGCCTCTATGCGACGACAGCCAGCCGTCGTGTCACAAGGACGCATCACCCACTTACTTGTTTACAATTATATATCTTATTGCTTACCGATGCATTGTTGATCTATCTTACTATTACACAGCTACAGGGAAAACCTTTGCTCTGGTCTTTTTTTATTGTCACAACCGCTGATTTTATTTGATGGTCCAGGGAATGGGAACAATTTGTGATAAAAAGTGTTGCAGAAAGTTCCTTGTCAAGCCTAATCATTTTTTGGATTCGATAATTCCTATAGAAGAAGGTCATTACTATATCTGAAACCGAATCAAAGATAATCGGTCTGCAGACCATTGTGGATGGAGAGAAGCCCATTGCATTGGCCTTATTCACCCTTTTGATCTGGGGGCCCTATCACTGGCGTTGCCCATTGCGCAAAAGCATATATAAAAGAATCAAAGCTGCTACGAGGTGTCTACGGTGACTTCGTAAAATCTTAAGATGACATGCCGGCTCAGTCTCTCGGAGGTGCTCATAGGGGTAGGGTGTGCGTGTGTGCGTTCATAGAGGTGAGTATATGCGCGTATATATGAGCGCTTGCATCTGTACTGTGTTAAAAAAAAGTACTTTGCCGTGCGTGCTTTCCTAGCTGACACGTGTTGGTTTTCATTTAATTCACTACTAGCTTTTTCCTTTTGTGTTTGCTACTGTTTTTAACACAGTACAACGCACATGCTCACATATACACACACATACACTTACCCCTATAAACGCACACACCCTACCTTTATGAGAACCTTCGAGATACTGAGCCGGCACTATATCTTGAGACCGATGAAGTTAGAGAAGCTTAAATAAATCGAAAAAATGGGTGCACCAGTGCCAACACAGTACAACGTAGATGACTCACATACGCTCACCCCTATGAATGCACCCACGCACACTCTGCCCCTATAACGCTATCCGGAGAGCCTGAAATAAATCTAGAAAAATGCGAGCACCAGTGCCAACACAGTACATCG
This sequence comes from Elymus sibiricus, assembly GCA_039707655.1. NCBI lineage: Eukaryota > Viridiplantae > Streptophyta > Magnoliopsida > Poales > Poaceae > Elymus > Elymus sibiricus. Next base: position 89,697,219 of record CM077676.1, read on the forward strand.
CAGATGCTCAGTTACACTCACCCTTGTGAAGGCACGCACGCACACCCTACCCATATAACGCTCAAAATGTAGCATTTTTTTGCTCATTCTACCTTCTATATAAAGTTAGGTTAATTATGATGCGATACCTAGCAACTTTTTCTGCAGGTCACCATAGGATAAGCAAATCAAAGAAAATAAAATGTTCATTCTATCTTCTATATAAAGTTAGGTTAATTATATGCGATACCTAGCAACTTTTTCTGGATGACATCATAGAATAAGCAAATCAAAGAAAATTATGTGCCTTAGAGTATCCAGGTTAGTACCAATTAGACTGGAGAATTAGGCTTGATTTTGATTGATAATGCATCTCTAATTCCGTTGATCATGCGTGCTATTTTTCATGTCTAAGGGTTACGGGATGCAATAGATATTACTCAAAATATCATGTATAAAGAAATCGTCACTGCACTGTAATGCCAAAGGTTCTATCTTTTTACTAGAGTATCTTTGTTCAATTTTTGCTATTTTATGAACTAAAATTTGTATGCATTATAGAAAACAATGACATTGTTGGTTTTCAGACTAGCCTGCCAACACCGAACCTAAAAGAGTGGACCTTTGTATAAAGGTTAACCCTTTCTATTTTCTAATTCACTTTTGCGGCTGTTTTTTCTTCTTCTGTATCTTGCTTCGTTCACTAATACAACTTTTCATCTGTTGTATGATGGGGTATTATCTGTAAAATGTGATCTTTAAAATGTATACTGAAGCAATAGGAAGCATCATTTGGTACAACTTTTGGTTGCACCAGACGATTTTTAAACTTTGACTATCTTGATAGGAAATACTTTGACGGGAACATTTAAAATATATAGCTAAATATTTGTAATCATGGGTGAACTGTTTTTTGGTACCTTTCGGTATTTATCTAAGTTAAAATTAGCTTGCACATTACCAACTGTCAGCTCGCTTACTCATGCTTTCTTTTCTTCTATAAGAAAAACAACGCAGCCACGCAAATGAGCTTCACGACAGGCGCGGCGGCGCGCCTCTGCCTGCTAGTGTGTTATTACTCTACCATGCATGTTTGTGCATAGAAATGACTATGATAAAGAAGGGACCAAATCTCATTGGACTCATCTGTCGGTTGGCCCTCCATTGTTGTGCGGCTGACTACCGACCGTCAATCGTGTGACATGTTACCGCTGTATTAAAAGTGTATGCGTGCTAGTACTTGACCCACAGGAAGCGGCACTTCATAAATTTTTGCCTTGCGGTGGACGCCCTCCATGTTTGCCACTGTGGCCTATATGATCATTCGAGCATCTCCAGCCAGACTCTCCATTTTCCCCCGAGGCGTCCAGGTGAACAACCCAGACAGTGCCCAGACGGGAGAGAGAAGGAGAAAAGCCACCCAATCGGACTCCTCAAATTGTCATGTATGTTCGGCCTGTCATTCAGGCATGTTCGGGCAGTCCACCATGCTAGATTCGGACCACCCCAGACCATTTCCTCTTTTTTATTATTTTTTCTTTCTCTCTTTTCATCCCGCCAATCATGTGCATGTGACTGGACATATAGGGAGAAAAGTGGTGGGTATGACACCATGCATGGACAAATGAGGGCTTGTAGTGGACATGCCGGGAGCGTCCAGACGTGTCCGCATACGTATAGAGGGTCGGATTTGCTTAGTCCAGATGCTCTTAGATGGTGGTTCCACAATATGTCTATGTGATTTTTCTTTCTTTTTTATTACACTCCTTTTCTACCATTTCAGTGAGGCAACTGTTAGGGCATCTCCAACGCCGTGTCGTAAAATGCCTGCAAACTTTTGGATCAACGCGTCCGGATTATTTTTTGCCATTCAACGTGGTGCTGCATACATCCGCAGACGAGTTTGCACGTCCGAATTCCCCCAAACCAGATGCAAAGCTGTGGGAGGTTTGCGTGACTCCGGACCTTCACCACGTAGGACTCTGACCACCTTGGCCCACCCAAAACCCACCTAGAGCCCGTGTTTTTCGCACTCCATCTCTTCCTCCTGTTTTGTATCCGCTTCCTCCCAGGCCGTTGTCCCCGTACCTCCCCGATCTCCCGCCCAGGCCTTGTCGGACCTCCGTCGCTCCACCCAGGCACCACGTCCGCTTTGCCTGCGCCGCTGCCCCATCTTCCGTATGCCACCCAAGTACCCTCCGCCCCTGTAGATGCTGTCCATGGCGGACACTACACCCAACAAGTGTTTGTCCAAATGCAATAGCCAAAGTGTTGAATTTTTTCCTTACTTTGATACTTTGAAGCAAACACGCTGGATTCAAACAACGAGTACTTCTACAACAACTTCATGGAGTTGTCCTCGTCAGATGAGGAGGATGAATATGATGATGAAACGGCGATGATGCAGGTAGTCGTACCAGACACGGAGCATGCGGAGAAGCATGTCCTAAATTACAAGGGACATCGAGTGTTGAATCGAAAGAGGGCACGCGGGCATTTGACGATGATGGGCGACTACTTTGCCCTTGATGCCATATTCGCGGATAATTTTCACCGACGCTTTCGGATGCAGAAAAATATTTTCGATTGCCTTTACAATGGCGACTGGGCCTATGATGACTACGTCATCTTGAAGAAGGATGCCGTTGAAAAAATTGGATTCTCAAGATAATATAAGTGCACGACTGCATTGAGGATGCTCACCTATGCCATGACCGCAGGTTCATGGGATGAGTACCTCCAGATGTCTGAAAACACATGCGGAGTTTCCATGGTGAGGTTTGCTACTGGGGTGATCAAGGTGTTTTTTTTCAATAAAGGGTGGATTTTATTTTCTCAAAATGGAGCATCAAGAAGATACATAACAGAATGAGCACACACCCGGCCTCTGCATATCTAGGATGCACACAGCCAACACCAACTCACACACACAAAAACCCGCCGACAACTAGCAAAGTCATGTAAAACCAAAGCTATGTGTAGGCGAGAAAAAAAACAAAAAAGCCCCAATGCAATCAAGATCTACGATCGGCAAACTACAACAATGACCATATCCGCACCATTCATCTTATGGCACCACATGGACGACAAGGTTCTTCAACAGCAACGCCTTCAAGAAGGGAGCGACACTCAAGCACTGCCATCATCGGATCCAACCATAAGGCCAGATCTAGATTTTCACCCTGAAGAAATCGGTCCGAGAATATTCGAGCAATGCCTTCAACAAGGTAACAATGTAAGAAACACATTGCCATTGCCAGGCATAACCACTAAGGTCTGACCTAGGCTTTCGCCCTGGAGCTCAAGACCGGGTGCTCGAATAGCACCGCCATCGAAGTCACACATGTGATGTCACCACCATTTTTCCGCGATCCCAGCAGTTACATGCGATACAACAGTCACCACTGCACAACCATCCCTCTGCGTCAAGCCGTCGTCCATAATTTGTATCTCATCGCCGAAGTCAGCCATCGGATCAGAAGAGATGAACCATCCCAAAGATCTTTGGATAACCACCACCGTCGTGGAGCCGTAGGAAGTCACCGCAGTATAGATTGCAGTCACCACCATCCAGCCGATCAGATCAGACTCATCACTATTGATAACCCACAAGTATAGGGGATCGCAACAGTTTTCGAGGGTAGAGTATTCAACCCAAATTTATTGATTCGACACAAGGGGAGCCAAAGAATATTTGCAAGTATTAGCAGTTGAGTTGTCAATTCAACCACACCTGGAGATTAAATATCTGCAGCAGAGTGATCAGTAGCACAGTAGTATGATAGTTTGATAGTAGTAGCAATAAGAGTAACAGTAGCAGTAACGGTAGCAGCAATAGTAATAGCAATTGTGACAGCAGTAGCAACAGTAGTAACTTAGCAAGAACAATATGTGAAGAACTCGTAGGCATTGGATCGGTGGTATTGTTGGATAACATTCATCATGTAACAGTCATAACCTAGGGCGACACAGAACTAGCTCCAATTCATCAATGTAATGTAGGCATGTATTCCGTATATAGTCATACGTGCTTGCGATAAGAACTTGCATGACATCTTTTGTCCTACCCTCCCGTGGCAGCGGGGTCCATAAGAAAACTAAGGGATATTAAGGCCTCCTTTTAATAGAGAACCGGAACAAAGCATTAACACATAGTGAATACATGAACTCCTCAAACTATGGCAATCACCGGAAAGAATCTCAATTATTGTCACCTTGGGGTATGCGGATCATAACACATAGAAGGTGCATATGAATTGCAAGATCGGATCAAGAACACAAATATATTCATGAAAACATAAAGGGTTCAGATCTGGAATCATGGCACTCGGGCCCTAGTGACAAGCATTAAGCATAGCAAAGTCATAGCAACATCAGTCTCAGAACATAGTGGATACTAGGGATCAAGCCCTAACAAAACTAACTCGATTACATGATAAATCTCATCCAACTCATCACCGTCCAGCAAGCCTACGAATGAATTACTCACTCCCAGCGGTGAGCATCATGAAATTGGTGATGAAGGATGGTTGATGATGACGATGCCGGAAGATCCCCCTCTCCGGAGCCCCAAACGGACTCCAGATCTGGCCTCCCGATGAAGAACAGGAGGTGGTGTCGGCTCCGTATCGTGAAACGCAATAAAACTTTCTCTCTTATTTTTTTCTCTGTAATTGTGAATTTATAGCGTTGGAATTAGGTCAGACGGAGGCACGTGGGCCCCACGAGGTACCAGGGTGTGCCGGGGGGGGGGGGGGGTGGCGCGCCCTGGTGCCTCGTGAGCACTGGGTGTGGCTCCCCTCCATTAGGTTTTGGCTCCAGTATTTTTTATATATTCCATAAAAAATCTCCAAAAAGTTTCATCCAATTCCAAGAACTTTTATTTCTGCACAAAAAACAACACCATGGCAATTCTGCTGAAAACAGCGTCAGTCCGGGTTAGTTCCATTCAAATCATGCAAATTATGGTCCAAAACAAGAGCAAAAGTGTTTGGAAAAGTAGATACGACGGAGATGTATCAACTATCAAGCTGTGGACCATAGCGCCGCCGGCCAGCCACCGCACGTGCGGAAAGCTAGCACCTCGCCGCCGTGGTCCACATCCGGGTGCCCTCCCCGATTGCTGCAGATCGGGGCGTAAGGGTCCCATGGGAGAGGGACGAGGATCCAGCCCTCCCATGCCTTAACCCAGCCAGACCACCGCAACATCCGGATTGAATCCGGGCACACCGTAGACTGAATCCACCTTCAGTGCCGCCCGTCAGTCACCATGCAGCATGTGGACGACAAGCCACGGCAGAGAAGGCCGGTTGCACCGCCGGGCGCAACCCAGGCTGTCCCCACGAGCACGCCTCACCGAACTTGGCACCGCCGAGGCGTCGGATGCCGCCGCCGCCGCACGGGACTGGCAAGCACACTCGCCATGAGACCCCTTGAAAAACTCCAACGGCGTTGCGTGAGATGGATCCAACCACCAAAAGAAGCCCCGCCGCCACCGTCCGCCGCGCAGCCTTCGGCCAACGGCTTCCTCGGGTGACGGCGAGGGGGAGAGGAATAGTAGACGGGGCCGGCTGCGGCGGATCAAGTTCACCGCCCGTGCCGCTCGGGAGAGCGACGCGGGGGCCAGATCAAGGTGTTTGGACCGCAATACTTGAGAGAACCAACTATCACAGACAATGAAAGGCTCATGGCACTCTCTGAAGTAAGAGGGTGGCCAGGTATGCCCGGATCCCTTGATTGCATGTACTGGAGATGGAAAAACTGTCCATATGCTCTACAAGGGCAATATCATGGCCATATTAAGAAGTCCACCATCATTTTTGAAGCAGTTGCATCACAATACCTCTGGATTGGACACATTTTTTTGGCATGTCTGGGTCTCACAATGACATCAACGTGATGTAGTGGTCTCCATTGTTTGCTAGGTTAACTTGAGGACAAGCTCTTCCGTGTAACTATACCATCAATGCTCATGACTACAACATAGACTACTATCTGGTTGATGATATCTATCCTCCGCGGGCGACCTTCGTCAAGACCATCTTTGAGCTACTTGATCAGAAAAGAGCTCACTTTGCCCAAAGACAAGGAGATAGAAAGGATGTGAAGAGGGCATTTGGAGCACTCCAGGCCCGTTTTGCAAGATTCGACATCGAAGAAGTCATGAGCAGTTTAAGAATGTTCTGATTGAGCGTCTGTGAGCGATTAAATGGGACAATTAGAACATAAGTTGAATTCAAGTTTGACTATTTTATTTGAAAACTTGATGTTTGGATTGTAATATTTGAATTTAAACTAGTGTTGCATTTGAATACTTCTCCCCCTGTTACTTTGAACGGGGAGTGGGGTGATTTTTGTTGGTACCTTCACTCTTTCAGGCGTACTTTTGCAGGATTGCAGGATTGTGTGACATCTTTATACTCAGTAAATAAATCTGGCAGGTTATTTGCAAAGTGTTGCAAATCTTCCGAACGCATGGTTCACATCTTTGAGTACGTGGATTTGAGGCAGAAATGTGTTGAACATTCCATTTCCTGGCATTCTTTATGGTACTTGAAATCTCCCCCTAATGTCTGGAAATATTCCTCGTTGAATCAGCATACTGGCCTTGAATAACTCCCCATGTGAGGGGCTTGAGGTATTGACGGAAATACAGTTATTACTCACGTAGATCCCAAATATACGTTGAGGGGGCAATGAGGGTGAAGGAGCTGCCAGAGGTGTGGATTTGAGAACATGAGTGATCTTATCCAACTTTCAACTCAGAATCCGGCACCGTTTGGGGAGTTTGTCCAAAACATCAACAAATTCGGCATCGAAGAACTTATGAGCAGTTTAAGAATGTTTTGATTGAGCATCTGTTGGCGATTAAATGGGACAACTAGAACATAAGTTGAATTCAAGTTCGACTATTTTATTTGAAAATTTAATGTTTGGATTGTGATATTTGAATTTAAACTAGTGTTGCATTTGAATATTTTGACTACTCGAAAAATTATGCTCATCTCTATAGCTAGTTTGGAGTGCTGCGGACTTTAGAGAAAAAGAAAATGGAGGCGGATATTTAATGAACATGGTTGGATAACCGGCTCTTATCTGTGTCTGCGAATGCGTCAAGACGAATCCATGCCGCGGGAGAGAGTTTTCGTCCGCAGCGTTTTGTCACGGGCGCCGGATGGGGAGGAGATATTCGCGTCCTAAAGAAAGGCTGGTTCCCAGATAAGAAATGACGTTCATCAATCCTTGCTATCGCCGCAAGTACGGGACAAATTTTAGCTTGCAAAGGATCTACAAACTAGCAATCTCGAATATTCCGTGACAAAAGTGCTCCACCCACACATGCACAACCATATATGCTTGACTTGGCTGACCCACTTAGCTGGTCATTTTCTCAAAAAAAGGAAAGAAAGATGGTCATTATATAGTTCCGAGTACCCACTCCCAAGTAGAGTAATATATGGAAAGAGACGTTGGCCCTAATTTTACTCGTGTCGCTTTTGTCAACTCATATGCATGTCACAATCACGCGACCCGCCATGATCGATCCAGCAGTCAGTGTACGCAGCATGGCGTAGACGCATCAACCGCCGTTCTGTCACTCCATATATACTTGGCCAGGCCACCACACTCTGGTTCAGGTCGCGCGTCACTGAGCGTGATCATCGACCCCGCGTTTGCCATGTCGAATCGGACAATAGCTGGGGCATCCTCTTACGTACTCCCGGCACGTCGCCGGCAGGCGGGTAGTCGTCTCCCTTCGGCATCGCCATCGCTGTTCGTGACCAAGTCTGGTTCGCATCATCACCGTGCAAACCGTCTTCGCCTCGCCTCCACCCGTGCTGCCGGGCACTCTTCCACCGAGGCACGCCGGGGAGAATTCTTCTCACGCGGCCATTGTCCCACTCCTCCCCTCTACTTGATGTGCGTGAGGACCCGGATAACTATTCCTTCCTGTTTAGGTAAATGCGCTCTGGCTTGCTTTAACATTTTTCTTTCTGGATTTGTAAATTCCTTTTTTTTTTGCGGGAAAAAACTTCCGATCTATTCATCATCAATCATGGCAGTACAATGAACATCAGAAATAATAAAAATTACATCCAGAATCGTAGACCACCTAGCGACGACTACAAGCACTGAAGCGAGCCGAAGGCACGCCGCCGTCATCACCCCTCCCTCGTCGGAGCCGGGCAAAACTTGTTGTAGTAGACAGTTGGGAAGTCGTCGTGCTAAGGCCCCATAGGACCAGCGTAACAGAACAGCAACCGCCGCCGATGAAGATAAGCGTAGATCGAAAGGACCCAACCTGAAGACACACTGACGTAGACGAACAAAGACTGGATCCGCCGAGCGGATCCACCAAACACAACCACCGACTGAATCCTGTGATATCTGTCGGAGACACACCTCCACACGCCCTCCGACGATGATAGATGCACCACCGGGACGAGGGCTGAGCGGGAAGACCCTTATTCCATCTTCAGAGAGCCGTTGCTGTCTCGTCTTCCTGAACAGGATACAAACCCTAGCAAAACACAATAGAACATATAAAAACGGAGCCCTCCCACCGGCAAGGGCCGAGATCCACCGCATTCCCAGGCCCTAAGACCATAGGAGATGAGGTAGATCGGCGGCGCCGCCGACGGGAGGCAAAATCCTAGCCGCCTGTTCCCCGCTGTTTCGCTAGGAGGAGGAGCAGCAAACTAGGGCAAATTTATTGCTCCGAACGAGAGAGCAATGAGAAATTAATAAAGTCTCGTCTAACTACCACATCACTTAATTTTACACGCTGATTCATGCGGACTTTTTTATTTTTCTGTTTGTTTGATTTACCTTTTCTTTTTTCACGTACCCAGACCTGCATGTGTGTCCGGCCATGCGCAACTGCAGTTGCATGTCTGCATACCACCACAAAACTGTAGTTGTACGTCCACATCCCCTCTCTGTTGTACGCAACTGCATGTCCGCCGACCTCGCGCAACTACAATTACACCCCGCGCACCTCCACGCCCCTACAGATGCGGCCAACAACTATAGTTGCACGGCCCCGGTCGTGCGCAACCGCAATTGTGCACCCAGAGGTTGTGCGAAACTGCATGTCCGCCGGCCACACATAGCCGCACTTGCACACCCGTCGACTATACACAATTGCATATTCACCGGGCACATGCAACTGCAACTGCACGTCCATGCACCTATGCGCAAATGCATGTCCATTGGCCGCAGGCAACCTTAAATGGTGAATATTCTTTTCCTAGTAATGCTATTAACAAGAAGCCGAGTTTTGGGTCGCGAGGATGAGCTACCATCTACATGGAAGCAGTGAAAGCGACGGAACCATCTCCGGTCACACAAAGAGTGGTTAGAGGTCGCGGGATAGATTAGATAGTGCACCAGCACTATGTGGTAGATTTGTGGTTCCCGGACATAGTGTGTTTGTTGGAGGCAAAGGTGCGACCGATGGTAGAGACAGCTAACATGCATAGGTGCCCATGTGACACTGTTGCATGTTTAGAAAAATTAGGTAGCGAGTTGCATAAAAAAAATATAACTTACGATGTATGATTGACATGTATAGGTGTTGATGTGTTATGGTTACATGCTTTGTAAAAAATATCATTCCGCAAAAAAAAAAGTAGATAATATGGAATCATTGTGCTTGTATATAGTCATCAGTCACTCGTGTCCAACTCGGCTTGCTAGAACTGCAATAATATACAAGTAGAACTACTCTTACAGTAGTGGTACATACGTCAAGGATTCATATATATCAGGTGCACATATTTGTATTTCTATATGTTTTGTTATGTATATCTAGCCTGTTGTTCGTTTTTTAATGAACCATACAGGAGAACGGCGTGTGTTGCATTAATGTAACCATATAAGGGAAAACTTTCCTTTTTCTCTTTTGTTGGCCTTTGCTGGCTTCCGTACTTGACTTGCCTGCTTTCCAGGTATAGTAGAGGCAGATAGTCCAAGAAAACAAAATGCAGAGGCACAAGCACCAATTGACAAACAACAAGCAAGTCGACATATGGTGCGTATATGTACATGTAAATTCATATATGTTTTTAGGGGGCAAAGCCAAATTGACTGACCAGAATGAAGATATGCGCTTAATTAAACTGATGAACATATTATAACTAGATCAAGGCCGGCGATGAACCAAGCGAGCTTTCCCACATGATCGAGACCATCCGAGCGGCATTGAGTTCGATGGGTGGAGGCGGGATATCTATTTCTGCCTACGACACTGCCTTCATCGCCCTTGTCAAGAACCTAGACGGAGGTGATCGGCCGCAGTTCCCCTCCAGCATTGACTGGATCGTTCAAAACCAGCTACCGGATGGTTCGTGGGGTGATAGCTCATTTTTTCTGGTCCAAGACCGACTTATGAACACCCTAGCATGTGTTGTGGCGTTGACGTCATGGAACCTTTACGTTGACAAGTGCGAGAAAGGTACGTGTACCTTTCTTCATTGCTGTTAGGTTGTTCATTCTTTCAAATACTTTTGGATTTACCCATGTCCTCAAAGTCTTTTAGTATGTTTACATGATCGTATTTATTGTAGGCGTGCATTTTATTAGAGAAAATATATGGAGATTGGCCGAAGATGAAGAAGACTGGACATTAATCGGCTTCGAAATTTGCTTCCCCTCGCTCCTATGCATGGCCAAGGACATGGATCTGGACATTCCTCACGATGACCCTGCCTTCGAAGCCATATATTCCAAGAGAAACCAAAAGCTTAATAAGTAAGCATAACTACCTTTCCCGCAAAAAAGGCATAACTACCTAAATTTATTCTTCTATCTTGCAACTATTGTTTAACCTAGTTAAATTCGCCTAATTTTAAGTGTGGTACTGTGTGATAGTGATAAGATATGACAGATAAGCAAACAGTCCCCGGTGATCACAGATGGTATTGTTCAGCTGGTCAGATGATGGATTTTCTTTTCTGTTATATGTGCGAAAGCTTGATTTATGGTTCAGCGCTAGCAACAATAACAATAATGGGGTAGATAAATACGAGTTCTCTCTCTTTTGGGAGAGAACAGGGTTTTTTTTTTTTTTTTTAGCGGGAGAGAACAGGGTTGTGCACTTGTGTTGATGCAAAGCAGGCAAGGAGGAACTTTGCATTTTACATTTTTATAGTGGTTGGCAATTTTAGTAACCGTCCATCCACCCCAATCTAACGATGGTAAAATAGGAGGTACCAAACTATAAGTACTTAAAGTACCAGTCCCTGTGGGATCAGTACCAAAATTATGTCGGACCAATACCTGTAATGTATATATTTTATTTTTTTTAAATGCTGAAAAGGTGAAATAATTGTATGTCCTTAATGACACAGAAAAGAATATGTTACTCATTTGATGCGCATCCAATTTGGCAGTTGTCTCTTACTTTTAGTTTAATCGACCAGTTGTCTCTCAAATTGTAGGATTCCCTCAGATGTATTGCACACTATGCCAACCACTCTACTTCACAGTGTAGAGGGAATGGCAGACTTGGACTGGAAAAGGCTGCTTCCGTTGCAGTGTTCAGATGGCTCCTTTCTTCATCACCTGCTGCCACCGCTCACGCTTTGAAAGAAACAGGCGATCTAAAATGCCTCAAATTCCTTGACGAAATCGTCGAAGGCGGAGTTAACATCAATACCAAAAAGCTGTATAATGCAACGAGACACTGAATTTACACATGCTCAAAGGCACGAGTGTATATAGGGTGTAGACCGTCTTCGTGCTAGGGTGAATTTTGATGTTTGAATACCAAAACCTGTTCTTGTTTACTCACCTTTCATACATTTCAGCGTCCTGTGTCCATCCTGTGGATTTGTTCGAGCGTTTATGGGCGGTTGATCGATTGACGCGTCTGGGCATATCGAGGCACTTCGCCAGGGAAATCAAGGAGTGCTTAGATTATACTTACAGGTAAGCATAATGTATGCCTGGCTATTTCTAGAATCTTAACCCGACTCTTTACCTAATTTTCCGCATGTTTGGTATGTTTTGTTTGGCGCTATACAACAGCACCCTATTTTGTTCAACCAAAGTGGTTGGCTGCCAAACTCTACTAGAGTGTAGTGTAGGTTGAGGGAACTTGTAACAAGTAATACTTTATAGGTACTGGTCTGAAAATGGGCTGAGCCACGCAGGGTCTTGTGCAGCTTCGGATATCGACGATACTGCGATGGGTTTCCGTCTCCTCCGTCTGCATGGCTACCATGTCAATCCATGTAATTCAGTATAGCGTTTGCTATGTCTAAAATACGCAATCATATTCATGCACTTTTACCCTATGGTTTGAAGTTTGAACGTATGCATGTATGTATGGTACATAGGCGTGTTTAAGAAATTCGAGAAAGACAGCGAATTCTTCTGCTTCCCAAGGCAGTCGAGCCAATCTGTCACGGCCATTTACAACACATACCGCGCTGCCCAGGTCGCGTTTCCCGGCGAGAACAACGGCGTCCTTCGGTGGGCCGAGCGGTATTGCCGCGCATTCCTCCAGGAGAGGCGCGCCTCCAACAAACTGAGCGACAAGTGGGTCATTCCCAAGGATTTGCTAGGCGAGGTAGGTACAACAAATTATTGTCCTGCATATAGATTATAGAGCAATATGAAGGCAGTGAATTCTTGTCTGCTATATTAACAGGTAGGATACGCACTGGACTTCCCCTGGAAAGCAAGTTTGCCACGGATCGAAACAAGGTTGTATCTAGAGCAATATGGAGGCAGCGACGACGTGTGGATTGGAAAGGTCCTCTATAGGTAACTTTTCATTTCACATTGAGGAGCACCCCGCTCATGATTTCAGTTCTAGGCAAAAACCATAGAAAAAGCTTTATCGCTAACATCAACAACCTATTCAGAATGCCTCTGGTCAACAATGACCTGTACCTAAAGGCGGCCAAGGCTGATTTCACCAATTTCCAGCAAATGTGCCGACTTGAGTGGCATGACCTGAAAAGGCAAGTATCGACCAAATTCATATAGGAACTAGTACATACAATGTCGTTCAAGTAAGGGTGGTATGACAGGAATAATCTGTATTCTAACTCCAAATTTCTCACATCTATAAGCAGGTGGTATGACAGGAATAATCTGCAAATGCATGGTCTGTCTGAAAGTAGCGCACTAAGAGCTTACTTCTTAGCTGCAGCCAACATCTTTGAACCGAACCGAGCAGCGGAGCGCCTGGCATGGGCTCGCACGGCGATACTTACCGATGTTGTCTCCGCGTACTTTCAAGTTTCAACACAACGGTTGTGCTCCGGACTTGAGAGAACGGCTCAGTACTAGTAACCTCACTCGCGACCGCCACCACAGTCTACCATGGTTTGATTGAGCATATTTCTTTGTTCCTTCATTGTCTAATACAACTTTTGTCTCATTTTCGGAAGAAAGAAAGAAAAGGTTTTCCTCAATAAAAGAAAATAAATAAATAATACTACTAAAACTACTGCCTAGCTAGCTTCTATTTTGTTTTATCCTAAGAGTTGGCTTAGTGATCTACATGACATATGCATGGAAGAATAACATAACTCTCCCATTATCTAAAACCACATGTGCGTGTGCATGCAGGGTAGCAATAATGGATTGGACAGAAAATAGCATACTACATGTTCTTCAGGAGCTGATCATGGACCTTGGCAAATTTGACAATGCCACCGACACTCTTCGCGAAGCTGTGAAATATCTTACCCATGCTCAAATACATTCATTATATACACCTGATATAGATGATACTGTTTTTTTAGCCGAAATATATGATACTATTTACCAAACATATATGTTCCATGTTACACTTTTGTCCAATGGAAACAGAAAATTATAATTTAAGTCCTCTGGCAACTGCAGTGGCAGGATTGGCTTATGGCATGGACTGCAGAGGATAGAAGTGGACCATGTGAATGGAGTACAGCGTTGTTGTTAGTTCGCACAATCGAGGTCTGCTCAGGAAGACACAGTTCGACCGACCATCAGATGAACGTTTGGGAGTATACCCAGCTCGAGGTGCTCACCTCTTCAATATGCCGCAAACTCGCAGCTAGGGTTCTTGCAAAGGTTTGTATCTATTGTGCATATCAAGAATTCTTATACATGTTTATATATCCATTTGTCCCTACGGTGCATGATTTCTCAATTAATCCATGACAATAATTTTCAATGACTCAATCAGCGTGGACATAGAATGGAAAACATAGAGGATATAGACCGACAAGTGGATTTGGAGATGGGAGAACTCGCTCATCATGTTCTTCAGAGCTGCAACGGTATCAGAAAACTGACCGGGCAGACTTTTCTCCACGTGGTGAAGAGTTTCAACTACGTCGCCCTTTGCTCATATGACACAATTGATTGCCATATCTACAAAGTCTTATTGGAAGATGTCATTTAAATCATCTACAATGATTTGTATCAAGTTTATATCTAGAAGACACGCAAAAGCAAATTTGCCTCTCTAAAGAACGATTACCTCATTGTGCTGATATGTGATGAATAATTATTGTATGGTAGTATCGTATGGATTATCATGGTTGTATGGATTGTTTACAAATGTATATTGCTCTTTGCTTTATTAGTATAATTATCAGCCACCCGGTTTGGCATGTGTCGATCTAGTGGATTTATAGACGTGTTGCCTATATAACGTGATCTCAACCTATGTCATAATACCATGATTGTTTTATTGATCAATTTCACATGTGCGTGCTTATATTTTACGTGTCACTGCTTTTACGAGAGATGCTATCTGTGAACCTAAACCCCGATCCAATAAGAAAACCTTCCCTCCCATGATTTTTAGGAACCAAGGTGATCAGAGAGGTATTTAAGGCATTGTAGGTTGATTTTCCCCTCCCAAAAGTCCCTACAAAACTTGTAAAAAATCGGGTGCAACTATGTGCCAGCAGACCTTCAAAAACTGTCCAGTAAATCCATCAGGTCCAGAGCCCTGTCCCCTAGAATGATCTTAATAACATGATCAATCTCCTTGATAGAAACAGTGCAGATAAAACCTCTAAATCAGGAACACGCTAGATCAAATCCTCCGAATCAAAATCAAACATAAGCATATTACAAACACCCTATGCATATTTGTTAGATCAGTAGATTGATGTTGCAAATAAAAGTCCCACTTTATTCTGTGATTTTTGGCTGCCTCAGAGAACCATCAACCAACATTCATCCGTGTAATAATTCAGAGCCAACATGATGAGATTGGCAATTTTTTTGAAGAACGGACTGCCTTTGAAGCTAAGTACCAGAAGCTGTACGAACCATTGTAAACAGAGGTATGCTTACTCTTCATGATTTATAACGTTTCAGGTGAATATGTGCAAAGATGCATCGGTCCAATTCCTTATGTGCGAATTGTTCTGTTATTTTGCCTGCTTTCAGAGGTATGATACTGTAAATGGAGTTGAACCCTGACCTTGAAAAGGATACCCAGGGGGGAGATTCAGATGGTATAAATTCATAGTTTACAATTGCTCTTAGAGGTTACCATTCTGATGTGTCGTTATACCTTTTTTCAGCTAAAGGAGTCCCAGATTTTTTTGCTAACTGCTATGGAAACGAATGAATCTTTGATTTTCAAAGGTAAGTACAATCTCTCAAATTTAAACAAGTACATTTCAGAAGAAGGTCAATAACAATTGTTCATTTCTCCGACTCCTCCACAAACACTTAGAGAGCTGCCCCACACTTTAGCAGAAGAACATGCCACTGTTTTTCACACTGTCCTTGATCTCAGGGAATGACAGCTCGCCCGTGTCCCCTGGTTTGATATAAAGCCGAGCACGGGATGCCAAAAGATGGGCGTAGTAGACCGGAGGCACTACAGAAACAGAGGAGGTGCACCTCGCGTACCTGCAACATCAGGTATGGCAGTGAGTTCAAATGCTTGAAACTTGATATGCACATATATGATATTGATAGGACGTATTACGTGTAGCATAGATGGTTTGTGAGAGATTGGAAGCATTAGCCGTAAAGCTATTCTCGTCCCACAGAACATGATAGCGTACAGGCCGGCTAACTCCCTGGGATATTTGAAGAAATATCAACCAATACATCATAGGTACAAAAAATCAGTGTGAATTTTATTTGTATATAATGAGAATAACCAACATTAGTGCCAGCATGGCTACACAAGTAAAAATCAAAGTCGGTGGGATGGCATATTTCTCTATCAACCACAGTACCTGAGATGAGATGAATAGTTAACACTGATTTCAAGATTCTGTATTTATGATTAGGGTTAACTTGGTATGCAAGAACGAACCAGGCAATACATTTCCACTTCGGAAAACTGTGCGCTCCCAGTTCCATAATTACCAGAAAACAAACGTGTGTGATGACGTCTCTGAACCATAATAATGGTAACTTGTGGATTATAAATTGGATCCACCGAAGCACATGCCTAAATTTATTGTGCAAAATGTCAACTCAGCAAAACAAAATGTAATTTAATTGCACAAACTAATGATTCACCTTTTTAATGGCAGAAAGTTCATGCTCAAGAACCTGATTGAGCTTTTCTTTACTTACAACATCCCTAAAAAATACAGAAATATAAAAAACACAATCAAAAGAGCAAAGAAAACATAGCCAAATCGAGACCAACACCTGTAAAATATGATCCTCCCAGGTATGTGTCCAGTCGCCCTCATGAAAGAAATGAGATGTTCTCTGCATAGTTTATAGTAGTTACATGCATGCACATAGACGTATAATGTAATAATGTAATATTCATATATTTAAGAAGGGTAAAATCATACTTGATCATTCCGCCAGGTATACATCCACCTTTACAGTCATTTTTGTTAAAGAGACACTGTATAATCTCTTCACGATGTGCTTGTGGCCGGACTGATCCAGCATACTTGGTGACCTCCGGCCAGTCTTGAGAAGCTACAACCTTCACAAAACATGAAATTGTTAAAGATAGTACTTACATAGTCTAGCAACTTGAATGATGACATATGCAGTGCCCTTACGGCTGCAATGGAAGGACTATAAGGTCCTTCTCCAGGATGAGGATGGCTAACATCGGCACCAAATATAATAGTTGGTGTGTTACCAACACGTGGGAGATTCCTTTCCACAGCATCAACAAGTACAGTATTTCTTCCCCCCACCTATAATAAAATCAAAGGAATGTAAAGTACTGCACAACCAGCCTGAAAAATGCTAGTAGAACACAACAATATTTGCAAGATACCGTGGTTTCATCGGTAAAACATGCTTTGCAAGACAACATTGAGAGACCAGCCCAATATCTGTCTCACATATTCTTTTGATATCACCTGAGGAGTGAGGAATGATCAACAAGATATTAATTAAATCAGTCAATGTTCAAGCATATTTTGAAGGAACAAAAAGTGTACCATAAAGAGTGCCATTGTTGTCGGGCAGTATTACAATCAGCAGGTCAAGTTCTTTTCCCTGTGTTCTGAGTATTTTCATGACACGTTGATGATGTTTCTTGAGAGCTGATTCTACGTACTTAGGTCTATCATTCACTACAGGGAGCACAGGGTCACCCCTAAAGTTCTACAAACAGACACAAAAAAGTGTATGAGTGCCGGGCAACAAAAATGGCACTTTCAAAAGGAGTAACCTGACAACACTATTTGGATCACAAAGAAACCTACCATTCCAGAGACTAGGCACATCACAGCCAGTTCCATCACAAAAAGCCACAGCAGCAGCATGCATGATGTCTGAAGCGAAGTTAATGCATGTCCAGGTGTTAACTGCTCCTCCATGCATCGACCATTTTCTACAACAAAAGCATCACCCATTGCACTGTACCATAATGCTGAAGATAGTTTTTTCCAGAAAATAAAAGTGCCATTGAACTAAGAAAATATATGGAGGGATCAAGAAGAATAACAGCTATTTTAGTTTTGAAATGACTTACATACCTTAAGCCGCATATTCCACTTGCCAACTTTTGGCCAGAATACTTTCTCCTTGCCTTGGTCACCAAATTTCAGCTAATACAACAGAAAGCTTGTGAAATACAGAGAAACATATGCAATCGGTAGATATTGACCGGAACACACCTACCATAGGAGGAGGTAGCACACGACCCTTAATTATTGTGAGTTTGTTCTCAAAAGTTACACCGAATTCCTTTGCATATGGATCCCCATTGTACGGGTTCACAATCTGTTAAAGAAGATAAAATAAGATGAAAATAAATAAATGTAAATGATTACATATGCAACAGTTGACATCCACAATAATCAGAAACATAAACCTGATCCTAACTGAATGTTAAGACAGGAGAATACTAAAAGTATAATGCAGCACTCGGACTAAAACTACTTCCCAGGCGGAACAACCCCGGCACATCACTAAGGTTCAAAAAGAAGGCACGATGCTAGGATATCGGGTCTTTCAGTTCAAGCAGTAAGGTGCTGTTACACTAAACTTCAGAGACTAAACTGGACCTACTCCATCAATCAAGGCAACAAACCCAAAGACATGAATAAATTAATATGTGAAACCAGTACAGCTTTGTACATAACTGTACATAAATATCTAAAAACATTGGTCTCTAGGGAAAATAATGGGGTGTCCATACTACAAGCAACTTCTGGCAACAAATAGTTATAATTCTGTTTCTGCTCAATATTTCCCCCCCCCCCCCCCCCCCCCCCCCAATCTTTTTTGTACGAGAAGCATTTCTCCCCCAATTACATCGTAGGATGAGTATTTGCTGGTGGCATAGGGCAGGTATAGTGCATAGAAGTGAAGGACAAAGACACTGACTTACATAAGTCATTTGAAGGAAGAAAAAAGAATACATAAAAATAGCCATGCAAATGTAAAGCTGCACACCGCTGAAACAATTCTGGATACCTTTATAATATTGTTGAATATGCAAATATAGTGCAAAAAATACCTACAGCATATTTTTAGGATACTGACCTCTATTGGCAGGTAAGTTGGACTCTACCGATCACCGACTTTCAAGCATGGTAAATCAAGCTGAATATTATATCCATATTTTTCCTTGAAGTACTGTACTGCTGTTTCTGCAGTACCACGATCATCAACTGGGAAACTGTCACAAGATATACCAGCCAAATAACGTTAGCATAGGCATAAGAGAAGCTTCATAAATGAGTGATCGAACTACATACAGTAGCTTGCTTGCCACTTGTGATGTAAGGCCGGTTATATGATACTTCTTGTGCATATTGCCTTCAAGTGTGACATTAACCTTTATATCGCGCACAGCTTTATTAATCTGTCCATGAGTGAGGGGCAGGCTTATTAGTAGGGAAGTTAGCACAAAGTTGAAGTACCAAAACATCATAATGTAAGATATAATCAATGATGACACAAGGACACACCGTCAGCTGTTCTGTGAAGTTAAAGGGGCCATCTGTGAAGTCCCTGTTCAGAAGCTGTGCAACAAAACTGATCACAGGTAGAGGCTTGATGAATGATCTATAGGATATATCTGCAAGAGAGAAATGTCAAGCTAGCTCCAGAGCCGAGGTTTGAATGCCAAGGTCATGATTGGGATCTAACCGATATTTAGTGAAATTCCCATCTGAGTGCATGGTATGCTCTGATGAAAGCCACAACAGTTTTTCAAGCCCTCACCAATTCGAGGTGTATAAAATGATCCACCAACTGGGTGATACCTACACATGAAGACAAGAAGGATTTTGGTAATCGATAAAAATAATGATACTGAAAGAGATTGGTGAGAACAAATATAACCTTCCAGTGGACAATTCACGTATAACAGTTTCAAATGCTTGACGAAATTCTTCAGTATTGACTCCTCCGGACAAATTTGCGTCCAATTTTATCGTGACAAGAAATATTCTGCCATGCCTTTGAGAAAGCAGCAACATCAGTAAACAACGCTAATTAGATCAGGTTAGTGATATGCCCAGAATATCGTACCCCTGTGACTGTGAGGCTTGCCCACCACCAAGACTATCTTCCTGATCATGCAGTGTTACTTCAAATGTCTCGGAAGTAAATGGAAACAGACCAGATGTATATAATCTTGTCTTTCCATCATATGCAGGAAGACGCCCACCCAAACGTGATTGCCCATACATCGTCACAAGTTGTCTCATGACAGCACGACTGACGCCCAATGAGGTAGCCTTGGGATTTATGCATACCTATAAATAAAACAGTACAAATGAAATTAAAGATCATTGCGATGATATCACGATAAGCACTTCGTACAATATGGCAAAGTTGTCGTGAAAAACATCTTACATCATATCGGTAAAGGTTTTCATTATAACTTGATGGTTTAAAATAGTTGGCCTTCACATCATAGCTTTCACCACAGGAAACAAACCCAGGGCGCTTAAGGCTTTCGCCGACGACAAACTCTTTGAGTCGAGGAACACGGAGCAAGACTGTACTTGATGGACATTGGACAAGGACCTATCCCGCCTTCGCCACCTCCACCTCCACCTGGGCGCTGGTTTTTATTCTTTCTCGCCATGACTGGTGTACAAAGCAGGGCATACATGCTGAGTAAATAGGCAATTTTTCAATTAATTTAATCCAGGAATAAATCACTAACATGGCATTGACAGAATTAAGAACATGCTGATATTCAATCATGCAAGCACATACTACGCTAACAGTAAATATATCTATGTATAGCGCTAGCATGGCTACAACAGAAAACAATAGGAGCGGGATAAGCGAGTTATACCCTCCAGTTGGCCAGTTGGCCGTAGCGGCGGCGGCGACCTCCTCGGCCGCCTTCTGGTCAGCAGTAGCCTTCTCTTTCTCAGCGGCGGCTTTCTCGGCGTCAGTGGACATGATGATGACGAAGTTGATGCAGCGGACGTGGACGAAGTGAGGCGAGCAGTCGCGTAGTCGCTCCCCAAAAACCTAATCGCCCCTCTCCCGTACAGGATCTGGAGAGGCGGGGTTTCGGAGGCCTGCTCTCCCGTCGACCGTGTACGCGGCGGACGGGATGGGATCACCGGCGGTAGCAGCAGCAATGGAACGGCAGTGGGCGTGGAGGCAGAGATGCGATCTGTTTCGCGTGACGGCTAGGGTTCACAGCGCCTCACATATATATGCGCGGCCGCGTGGAGAGACGTGGGCTGAACCCACGTCCAAGTCGGTGACAGCCCACGATCTGACGTCTCAGATCGTGGCCCCATCTGTCAAAGACTATCCGTTCCTGACCGGCAAAAAGAAGCGCATAGGTGTGAGCTCGGCTCGGCTCAATCCCGCAACCCGCGGCGTGGCGTGGCGTGGCGAGGCGGGCGGCTAAGGAGGAGCGCGCGGGAACCACTTCTTTTCTCAAGCTCCAATAGCATGTGGAAGAGAATCCCTTATAAGGAGGTCCAACTCCTTCTCCACTAGCGGTATGGAACTAAACTTCCCACCACACCTAGTGCCATATACCCACATGGGCCCTTAGAGATTAATCTGAAATTGTTAGATGGGCCCTAAGCCCAACTCATATTTCAACAATCCCCCACCAGATCTCAAGGGCCCATTATGTCCTTTGTTCCAAACACTGTTTTGATATACCAGTATTTCAGTGAAGACCGGTTAAGGTTGAACTTCACCTAGAGCAAGTAGCTACACTCATTCATAACTGAACAATGGACTATGCCTTGAATTGTCAGTTTGGCGTAAAGAAGTTTCACCACATGTCTTACTAGTACTAGACTACCGAAGGCTGACCCCTTGGGTGGAGCATATTAGTCACACTCCTGGCCTATTCATGAGCTTGCTAGAGATCACCCCAATCTCATAGACTGTGACCAGCAGTCGGGCTCATATAGGTGTGTTCCTCCAAAGATCGCTCTGCAGGACAGCATCTTGCTTATATATATAAGCCTTGGAACACATTAAGACAGTAGTCATCCTACCATACAGTTTTCGAGAGTATTGCATCTCCAACGGAGTGGGTTAGTAAAGTTACTCTCCTCAGTTCACCACTGGCTTGTTTTCCCAGATCCTACTTCACGGGATCTCCGATCACATAGGTTAGGTTACTACCATGGCAACTCATGTGGGTCTCATACCCATCTCCCTCAATGCATTATCTATCACAACACGTGATAGACCTTTAGTAAAGGGATCTGCCAGATTCTTAGCCGTTTGGATATAATCCAACGCTATCACTCCGGAGTTTCTTAATTTTCTGACAGCTTTCAATCTCATTCTTATGTGTTTGTTGGACTTCATGTTGTCCTTTGAACTCTTCACCTTGACAATAACTGTTTGATTGTCACAGTTCATAAGGATGGCCGGAACCGACTTCTCAACCACTGGCAAGTCCATCAAAAGATCTCAAAGCCATTCTGCTTCGCCACCAGATGTGTCTAATGCTGTTAATTCTGCTTCCATTGTCGATCTCGTTAAGATCGTTTGCTTGCAAGACTTCCAGGAAACAGCACCACCTCCAAGAGTAAACACATACCCAGTTGTGGCCTTCATCTCATCAGCATCAGAGATCCAACTCGCATCACTATACCCTTCAAGTACCGACGGGTATCCGGTATAGTGAAGTCCATAGTTCATAGTACCTTTCAGATAGCGCATGACTCTTTCAATAGCATGCCAATGTACATCACCTGGTTTAGAAACAAACCGGCTCAGTTTGCTCACAGCAAACGCGATGTCAGGCCTCGTTGCGCTCGCTAGATACATGAGTGAACCAATAATTTGAGAGTATCTCAATTGATCTTTAGGTATGCCTTCGAACTTTCGAATCAGCACACTAGGATCATATGGTGTTTGAGATGGTTTGCAGTCCGAATATCCAAAACGACTCAACACCTTCTCAACATAATGGGATTGCAAAAGTGTAATCCCACCCTCATCATCTCTCAATAGCTTGATGTTCAAGATAACATCAGCCACTCCAAGGTCCTTCATCTCAAAGTTCTGAGATAAAAAGGACTTAACTTCCTCAATCACTTTGAGGCTAGTTCCAAATATCAGTATGTCATCAACATACAAGCACAGTATAACTCCTTCGCCCCCACCATAGCGATAGTATACACATGTGTCAGCTTCATTAACAAAGAAGCCAACAGATGTCAAAGTTTCATTAAATTTTTCATGCCATTGCTTAGGTGCTTGTCTCAGACCATATAAAGATTTCAACAACTTACACACCTTTCCTTCCTGACCATCTATCACAAAGCCATCGGGCTGTTGCATGTAGATTTCCTCCTTTAGCTCTCCGTTCAGGAAAGCCGTCTTAACATCCATCTGATGGATGAGAAGACCATGCGAGGCCGCCAACGAGAGTAATACTCGAATGGTGGTCAGTCTGGCCACATGTGAATAAGTATCGAAGAAATCTTCTTCTTCTTTCTGGGCATAGCCCTTGGCCACAAACCTAGCCTTGTGCTTTTTAATCGTACCGTCGGGCCTAAGCTTCTTCTTGAACACCCACTTACATCCCAATGGTTTGCAACCATAGGGACGTTCAGTAATCTCCCAAGTCTCGTTAGCCATGATGGAATCCATCTCGCTACGGACCGCATCCTTCCAGTAGTCAGCTTCTGGAGATGCATACGCTTCTGAAATAGAAGTGGGAGTATCATCCACGAGGTACACAAGGAAATCATCACCAAAGGTCTTTACAGTCCTTTGTCTCTTGCCCCTACCAAGGGTTTCCTCGTCATCCTCCTCAGGATTTTGATCATGTGTTTGTTCATAATATTCCATCGGAATGGCAGGTTCAGGAGTCTCTTCAGATTCCTGTCTAGAAGTGCTTTGCATATCTCTCATAGGAAAAATATCGTCAAAGAATGTAGCATCCTTAGACTCCATAATTGTACCGACCTTCTGGTCAGGTACCTCAGATTTCACTACTAGAAATCTATAGCCAACGCTATTCTTAGCGTAGCCCAAATTAACGCAGTCCATGGTCTTTGGTCCAAGCTTACACTTTTTGGGAATCGGCACGTTGACTTTCGCCAAACAGCCCCAAGTGCGCAAGTACGAGAGTGTTGTCCTTCTCTTTGCCCATTTCTCATAGGGAGTGATCTCATTATCCTTTGTCGGAACTTTATTCAGGACATGACATGATGTCAATATAGCCTCCCCCCACCATGCCTTGGATAAACCCGATGTATCTAACATGGCGTTAACCAAATCAGTTAGAGTACGGTTTTTCCGTTTGGCTGTAGGAGATATGCCCTAGAGGCAGTAATATCAGTTACTTTGTATCTCCGAGTTTGTAATGAATGTTTATGTTCCATGCTATAACTGCAATGATTCTCGAGTCTGCAATAACCACGAGGCTCGGAGGGAAACTCATGTGCACGTGTGGTATAATAAACGGTAAAATGTATTCCTAGTCTTGCCTCTAAGACTGGCTCAAGTATTGCATGATGATCCTGTTTTCCTGATCATGGGCATGTCAATGCCGGCAATTTTGAGGGCACAATGTTAGTAGAACACTTGTGTTGAATCAACCCAAATTGATGTTATGCTATGAGATACATTCGTCATGAGTTAATGGTTAATAACACAGAGATAGTTAATGTTTGCATAATTCCTTAGACCATGAGAGTGTCGAGTTTCTTCATGCTTGCTTCATGAACTTTGGGGTTTGTTAAACGTCATCCGTAAATGGGTGGCTATTACGGCGGCTTACGGGTTCATGGAAAAGTATGTCAAGTAACTTGATAGCTCAAGATTGGGATTTGCTCCTCCGACGATGGAGAGATATTCTCGGGCCCTCTCGGTGTTACGGTATCCATCATCGTCTGGCCAGACACATTGTGATTTGATCACTGGGATGCCGGAACACGGAAACGAGTAAAGGGAACACAACCGGTAACGAGGTAACTTGCATAGTGGACAAGTTGTTGATCCACGGGGATGCATAAATCTCACCTCGGGTTTTGTAATATATCGTGAAGCAACAGGAATAGCACACGGCAACTGGAGGTTCACTCGAATATTCATTCGTGTGGGTATAGGGGTCAATATGGGTGTCCACGGCTCCGATGTTGATCATTGATCGGAAAGTGTTCCGGGTCATGTCTATACTTCACCGAACCTATAGGGTCACACGCTTAAGGGTCATCTATCTGCTGAATACTAGATGGGGAGTCTGAGAGAAAATCACCGAAAAAGTTTCGGACGAAACGGAAACGTTCCGGAAAGAACACCGGAATAGTTCCGGTGAAACTGAAAAGTTGTTTCAGGGTATTCCATTAAGTCAAATTGGTTCTGGCACACGCCTGGAAATTCTTGGAGGATGCCAGAAGTGTTCTGGAAACTTCTGGGAATTTTCCGGGACAAAAACCGGAAATGTTCCGGAGCAGCCGGAACCGCTTTGGTTGCTTTTCGCTGAAGAAACATTGTTCCGAAATTGTTTCGGAATGCGTTCAAAATTGTTTTGGTGGGTGCTAGAATTATTCTAGGCACACAGAAATAATTTGGGTTTTAACGGACGCAGAAAAATGTGTTCGTGAATAGTGAAAAGTACTTTTTGGGCTGATTTGCAAATGAGGTTTTTCTTCTAGAAGAAAAACACTTTTGGTGTGTGAAAGGGAGGTGGAGCTCCCCAAGGGGGCTGCAAATTTCGACCATGGCATGGGGGGGCCCTCCTTGAGGTGTCCTTCCACCTCATGGTGGATATCTTCTACACACCCTTATGTGGCATGTGGTGGAAAGATCCTAGGAAGGTCCTTTTGGTATTTCCTCTACCCCTTGCTTCTCCTATAAATAGAGGTGGAGATTGCTCTCCAAAATCAGATCATCCTTGCTCTCATACACATGCCATTTGACTTGTCTGGCTTCTCTCTCCCTCCCACGAAATAGTTTCGTAGAGCCGAAAGGCTGTCTGGGTTCCGGCAGGAACTAGCTCTGGACGGCGAAGTCCTGCCGGATAGCTGACACCGTATGTGTGCAACCCCGTAGAGAGATTGTAGTTTTGATCTTTTGCCCGAGGGGCTGTTTTCGAGTGTCCTCCCGAAGGGCTGTTCGAGTTACCGTTCGAGTTTCCGGCGTCCTCCCGAAGGGCTGTCCGGGTTACTGTTCGGGTTCCGAGGGTCCTCCCGAAGGGCTGTCCGCGACATCATCCGGGGGATTGTCCGACTGCCTCCCGAAGGGCTGTCCGGAGTGGGAGTACATCCTTGCGGTTGGGAGGTTGTAAATCCTAGCTGCAGGGATCTGCACCGACGATCTACACCGACTCTTCTTCCGCTGCGCTTCGAGTCGGTACGGATCAGATCAAACCTTGTATGCAGTCTCCATAGTGATCCTGGGCGTGCTCGCTGTACCGAATTTTTTTGTTTTCTGTCGCGTTCCCCTGCATCGGCAACCACGTTTGACTGGGGTGAATAGGGAGGCGTTCTCTCATGAATAATACCATGTTCCGCACAAAAGGAATCAAACTCACTCGAGAAGTACTCTCCACCACGATCTGACCGGACTCGTTTAATTTTCTTTTCAAGTTGATTCTCAACTTCTGCCTTATAGATTTTAAAGTAGTGTAGAGCCTCATCTTTAGTACTTAACAGATACACATAGCAATATCTAGTGGAATCATCTATCAATGTCATGAAGTATTTCTTTCCACCTTTAGTCAACACACCATTCATCTCACAAAGATCAGAATGTATGAGTTCTAATGGCGCCAAGTGTCTCTCCTCCGCAACCTTGTGAGGCTTGCGAGGTTGCTTAGCTTGCACACACGTAAGGCACTTAGAACCTTTGGCTAAAGTGAAACTCGGGATTAAATTCAGTTTTGCTAGCCGCGTCATAACACCAAAACTAATGTGACAAAGACGTGAATGCCAAACTTCAGATTCATTAACACTCGAATGAATATTGTTCACGACTTTATTACAAAAATCAGCGAGAGAAAGGCGGAACATTCCTCCGCATTCATAACCCTTTCCAACAAATAGTCCATATTTCGTAACAACTACTTTATTAGACTCGAAGACCAACTTAAACCCTTCTCTACACAGAAGGGAGCCACTAACAAGGTTCTTCTTGATGGCGGGGACATGCTGCACGTTCTTCAGCTGCACGATCCTTCCCGAAGTAAACTTCAGATCGACCGTGCCAACACCATGAACAGAAGCACTCGCGCCATTCCCCATCAATACGGACCCGTGACCTGTGGCCTGGTAAGAAGAAAACAATAAAATGTCAGCACGCACATGAACACCTGCACCTGTGTCCACCCACCAATCGGTGGACTGACAAACTGAAAATACAGTAAATAAATTACCGTACCCAGATGCACCACTTTCATTGTTGCCCACAATCATATTGGCAGACTTGGAGTCCTGCCCTGGCTTCTTGTACTTGTTTGGGCAGCTGCTAGCCCAATGTTCCTCCGAACCACAAGTAAAGCAGCCATCTCCCTTCTTGTTCTTCTTGAAGGTCTTCTTACCTTTCTTCTTAAAGTCGGTATTCTGTTGGACACCGTTCTTTCCCTTGGGCTTGTGGGAATTGAAGTTCTTCTTTCCCTTTCCACAGAAGTTCCTTCGACCCCTTTTCCATGCGAGTCTTTTGCTCTTGAGTTCTGCTCAACACTCAGATGGCCGATGACATCCTCTACTGAGAATTCACGCCTCTGATGTTTCAGAGTGGTAGCAAAATTCCTCCAGGAATTAGGGAGCTTAGCGATTATACAGCCCGCGACAAATTTGCCCGGTAAATCGCACTTCAGAAGCTCAAGCTCCTTAGCGATGCATATTATCTCATGAGCCTGTTCCAATACAGAACGGTTCTCAACCATCTTGTAATCGTGGAACTGCTCTATAACATACATCTCGCTCCCAGCATCGGTGGCCCCGAATTTAGATTCGAGCGCCTCCCACAAGTCCTTGGCAACCCGCACATGTAAATATGCGTCAACCAACTTATCTCCGATCACGCTCAGAACTGCTCCGAGAAAGATGACAGTGGCCTCCCTGAACGCCTTCTCCTGTTCAGGATTAAGCGTTCCAGTGGGAGTCGCACCGGCAACCCAGAACACGTTCATTGCCGTGAGCCATAAGATGGTTTTGGTCTGCCAACGCTTAAAATATGTACCGGTAAACTTATCCGGTTTCAGTGCAGCAGCAAAACCATGATTCGAAAAATTCCTACACACATTAGGTTTTTGGATTGCTGAGTAAATAAGCAATTTTTCGATTAATTTAATCCAGGAATAAATCACTAACATGGCATTGACAGAATTAAGAACATGCTGATATTCAATCATGCAAGCACATACTACGCTAACAGTAAATATATCTATGTATAGCGCTAGCATGGCTACAACAGAAAATAATAGGAGCGGGATAAGCGAGTTATACCCTCCAATTGGCCAGTTGGCCGCAGCGGCGGCGGTGATCTCCTCGGCCGCCTTCTGGTCAGCAGCAGCCTTCTCTTTCTCGGCGGCGGCTCTCTCGGCGTCGGTGGACATGATGACGACGAAGTTGATGCAGCCGACGTGGACGAAGTGAGGCGAGCAGTCGCGTAGTCGCTCCCCAAAAACCTAATCGCCCCTCTCCCATACAGGATCTGGAGAGGCGGGGTTTCGGAGGGGAGGCCTGCTCTCCCGTCGACCGTGTACGCGGCGGACGTGATGGGATTACCGGCGGTAGCAGCAGCAATGGAACGGCAGTGGGCGTGGAGGCAGAGATGCGATCTGTTTCGCGTGACGGCTAGGGTTCGCAGCGCCTCACATATATATGCGCGGCCGCGTGGAGAGACGTGGGCTGAACCCACGTCCAAGTCGGTGACAGCCCACGATCTGACGTCTCAGATCGTGGCCCCATCTGTCAAAGACTATCCGTTCCTGACCGGCAAAAAGAAGCGCATAGGTGTGAGCTCGGCTCGGCTCAATCCCGCGTCGCGTCGGGACGAGGCGTGGCGAGGCGGACGGCGGAGGAGGAGCGCGTGGGAACCACTTCTCTTCTCAAGCTCCAATAGCATGTGGAAGAGAATTCCTTATAAGGAGGTCCAACTTCTTCTCCACTAGCGGTATGGGACTAAACTTCCTACCACACCTAGTGTCATATACCCACATGGGCCCTTAGAGATTAATCTGAAATTGTTAGATGGGCCCTAAGCCCAACTCATATTTCAACAATACATACATAATATAAGTAGGTGAAAGTAAGGAACAAGGCCAGGAGCAAAGTGTGCCAGGTAAAGCGTGAAAGAAGGCCGCACAGAATGGCTGAGAACAGGCTAAAATTGAGTGAACAGGGAAAACTACCATTGACTGTCATGGAAATATCATTACAGATGCTAAACTGCCCAGCATAGAAGGGGAAAACAGAATTCTCATTCTACTAAGAAAACATCGTATCATAGCCTTCACTTAAGTCGAATGTATTTTATTTATCTGGAAGTTTATGTCATGTTTTTTTTTGTAGAAAAATAGGGGGTTTCCCCAGGTCCATTTACTTGAATGAAACCACGCGGAAAACAACAGTTTTCAGTCAGTTCATGTCCGAGCAGTTGTTATAGACCAGCCAATGTGGTTCTATGATAGAACGAACTACACTATTACAGACATGAAGGACAAAAGGTTTATGTCGATGCCATTAATGAGTTCAATATTCCCTCCGTTTCATAATAAGTGTCGTGGTTTTAGTTGTTAGTATATGGAACGGAGGGAGTAATTTTTGTCTATTTGTACAAATGTCACTACTCTGTTAGCTCAGTTTCCGACTTTTATGTCACGGTCCTCAATGCCCTTTGTCTTGATTAGCAGGGGTAAAAAGCCCAAGACGCCTCGCTAGCCGGCATGAAGAAACGCTGTGCTAGCTTGTACCCAAACTGCTGTTCTGCCGTGAGAAAGCTGCTACTCTACCTTTGATGCATGGATTTGTAGCTTACCAAACGACGAATTGCTCGATTAATGTGTTGAGGTTGAGGCTGTCGTGTCAGGCCACCATCGAAGAGCATGGTGCCATCTGTCTTGGTGATGCACCGGCGTCAGGTGCTGGCGCAGGCGACGGCGCAGCCGTGGAATACGACGGGAGCTTCCGGTGGCAGCCTCTGCCTAGGGTTTGGTCGGGTGGACTGCCAAGACGGCTCCGAGCTTTGTAGGGGTGGGTATAGATTCAAACAGAAGATAGAAGAAGATGGCCAGGTGGGACGGACATACGTAGATTGGAAGGAGCTATATGAGTTTTTTTTTTACTATAAAAAAATATCGGTGTACGTGGTGTATTCGTTTTCTGCCAAGCCAAAACTTTGAACACAAAAAAACCGTACTCTGAACACCCTTTTGCCACTGAAACGATCGCAGAAAACCAAATTGACCAGCCATTTCGTTTAATTCAGTGTGGGTTTCCGTGTGTTTATTTTTGGGTGCTGCATGCCGGTCGACCACTCCGACTGGTCACCTGCTATCGGTCCGATGTGCTGCGGTGCATCCGTTGGATCGAAGCGTCATGAAAAAAACCCACGCCCGCGATTCTCCCGTCCCCATCTCCCACTCCCGCATAGCTCCGCTGGCCCCCATCCCCTACCGAGCGCAGCGCCGGCCGGCTGTTCCAGCACCGCGTCTTCCCACTGCCCTTTTTTTCAGGCAATCAAGCGAAGCTTTATTAACCCGGCACAATGTTACAGGGACGAAAGAAATATCACCGGGGTGGCCTAACCAAATATGACGACTAGCCCGTAAATGTAAAGCTTGCTTCGCTAGATTGTGAGCCTCAAAACCGCCTGTCAGTAGCCTTCTATCCGTCATGGCCATGTGCCAACTATCATGGGTCAACCGCCATGGGCTGGGCCCATCTGGACGCAGTCGAGCAAGGCGACTACATATTACTCGAGGGAGAGTAACTAGCAAAGACATCCAGTGGATCACGGCTTTGGCGTCGGCTCTTCTCCTACCTCCGGCTCTCTCCCCTGACCCCCTTCGTGTTGCCTTGTATCTCAGTTTAGCTACTTATCCTCTGTAATCCAATTATTGTTGATTGATTATCGAGTGGGTTCATAACACCGCCGCTCGTAGCCATGGCCGCGCTGAGCACTGCCCTCCCACCGTCGCTCGCTTGTAGCACCGTGTCGCCGCTAAGAATGTAACTTATGATTTACATGCATAGGTATTAATTGATGTGTCATGGTTACATGCTTAGAAATTAGATAGCAGATTATAGCTATTTTGAAATAGAGGATATGAAGTAATTGTAAGATGGGATTGGCAGTATGATTTTACCTTATATTTTTGTACAACTATTAGTCTCTTGTTTCTATGTCGATCCCAGTATTTGTCGGTACCCGAGGCATCAAAGATCGGTACAAGGAGAGGTAATAAGCAAGGGAGAGTGAACGGTTACACCGAAGACCGGTGATAGTAAAGCTAGTGCGGTAGCCAGAACCAATTCCCTAGAGGAGACAACAATGCAGTCATGGAATGCTAATGCGTTGGTCTGGTTTATCCTAATAAACGAGACAACCCTGCAAGATGGATTAGGGCCAAGGTTGCACAATCCAAGCCTCTATGCGACGACAGCCAGCCGTCGTGTCACAAGGACGCATCACCCACTTACTTGTTTACAATTATATATCTTATTGCTTACCGATGCATTGTTGATCTATCTTACTATTACACAGCTACAGGGAAAACCTTTGCTCTGGTCTTTTTTTATTGTCACAACCGCTGATTTTATTTGATGGTCCAGGGAATGGGAACAATTTGTGATAAAAAGTGTTGCAGAAAGTTCCTTGTCAAGCCTAATCATTTTTTGGATTCGATAATTCCTATAGAAGAAGGTCATTACTATATCTGAAACCGAATCAAAGATAATCGGTCTGCAGACCATTGTGGATGGAGAGAAGCCCATTGCATTGGCCTTATTCACCCTTTTGATCTGGGGGCCCTATCACTGGCGTTGCCCATTGCGCAAAAGCATATATAAAAGAATCAAAGCTGCTACGAGGTGTCTACGGTGACTTCGTAAAATCTTAAGATGACATGCCGGCTCAGTCTCTCGGAGGTGCTCATAGGGGTAGGGTGTGCGTGTGTGCGTTCATAGAGGTGAGTATATGCGCGTATATATGAGCGCTTGCATCTGTACTGTGTTAAAAAAAAGTACTTTGCCGTGGGTGCTTTCCTAGCTGACACGTGTTGGTTTTCATTTAATTCACTACTAGCTTTTTCCTTTTGTGTTTGCTACTGTTTTTAACACAGTACAACGCACATGCTCACATATACACACACATACACTTACCCCTATAAACGCACACACCCTACCTTTATGAGAACCTTCGAGATACTGAGCCGGCACTATATCTTGAGACCGATGAAGTTAGAGAAGCTTAAATAAATCGAAAAAATGGGTGCACCAGTGCCAACACAGTACAACGTAGATGACTCACATACGCTCACCCCTATGAATGCACCCACGCACACTCTGCCCCTATAACGCTATCCGGAGAGCCTGAAATAAATCTAGAAAAATGCGAGCACCAGTGCCAACACAGTACATCGCAGATGCTCAGTTACACTCACCCTTGTGAAGGCACGCACGCACACCCTACCCATATAACGCTCAAAATGTAGCATTTTTTTGCTCATTCTACCTTCTATATAAAGTTAGGTTAATTATGATGCGATACCTAGCAACTTTTTCTGCAGGTCACCATAGGATAAGCAAATCAAAGAAAATAAAATGTTCATTCTATCTTCTATATAAAGTTAGGTTAATTATATGCGATACCTAGCAACTTTTTCTGGATGACATCATAGAATAAGCAAATCAAAGAAAATTATGTGCCTTAGAGTATCCAGGTTAGTACCAATTAGACTGGAGAATTAGGCTTGATTTTGATTGATAATGCATCTCTAATTCCGTTGATCATGCGTGCTATTTTTCATGTCTAAGGGTTACGGGATGCAATAGATATTACTCAAAATATCATGTATAAAGAAATCGTCACTGCACTGTAATGCCAAAGGTTCTATCTTTTTACTAGAGTATCTTTGTTCAATTTTTGCTATTTTATGAACTAAAATTTGTATGCATTATAGAAAACAATGACATTGTTGGTTTTCAGACTAGCCTGCCAACACCGAACCTAAAAGAGTGGACCTTTGTATAAAGGTTAACCCTTTCTATTTTCTAATTCACTTTTGCGGCTGTTTTTTCTTCTTCTGTATCTTGCTTCGTTCACTAATACAACTTTTCATCTGTTGTATGATGGGGTATTATCTGTAAAATGTGATCTTTAAAATGTATACTGAAGCAATAGGAAGCATCATTTGGTACAACTTTTGGTTGCACCAGACGATTTTTAAACTTTGACTATCTTGATAGGAAATACTTTGACGGGAACATTTAAAATATATAGCTAAATATTTGTAATCATGGGTGAACTGTTTTTTGGTACCTTTCGGTATTTATCTAAGTTAAAATTAGCTTGCACATTACCAACTGTCAGCTCGCTTACTCATGCTTTCTTTTCTTCTATAAGAAAAACAACGCAGCCACGCAAATGAGCTTCACGACAGGCGCGGCGGCGCGCCTCTGCCTGCTAGTGTGTTATTACTCTACCATGCATGTTTGTGCATAGAAATGACTATGATAAAGAAGGGACCAAATCTCATTGGACTCATCTGTCGGTTGGCCCTCCATTGTTGTGCGGCTGACTACCGACCGTCAATCGTGTGACATGTTACCGCTGTATTAAAAGTGTATGCGTGCTAGTACTTGACCCACAGGAAGCGGCACTTCATAAATTTTTGCCTTGCGGTGGACGCCCTCCATGTTTGCCACTGTGGCCTATATGATCATTCGAGCATCTCCAGCCAGACTCTCCATTTTCCCCCGAGGCGTCCAGGTGAACAACCCAGACAGTGCCCAGACGGGAGAGAGAAGGAGAAAAGCCACCCAATCGGACTCCTCAAATTGTCATGTATGTTCGGCCTGTCATTCAGGCATGTTCGGGCAGTCCACCATGCTAGATTCGGACCACCCCAGACCATTTCCTCTTTTTTATTATTTTTTCTTTCTCTCTTTTCATCCCGCCAATCATGTGCATGTGACTGGACATATAGGGAGAAAAGTGGTGGGTATGACACCATGCATGGACAAATGAGGGCTTGTAGTGGACATGCCGGGAGCGTCCAGACGTGTCCGCATACGTATAGAGGGTCGGATTTGCTTAGTCCAGATGCTCTTAGATGGTGGTTCCACAATATGTCTATGTGATTTTTCTTTCTTTTTTATTACACTCCTTTTCTACCATTTCAGTGAGGCAACTGTTAGGGCATCTCCAACGCCGTGTCGTAAAATGCCTGCAAACTTTTGGATCAACGCGTCCGGATTATTTTTTGCCATTCAACGTGGTGCTGCATACATCCGCAGACGAGTTTGCACGTCCGAATTCCCCCAAACCAGATGCAAAGCTGTGGGAGGTTTGCGTGACTCCGGACCTTCACCACGTAGGACTCTGACCACCTTGGCCCACCCAAAACCCACCTAGAGCCCGTGTTTTTCGCACTCCATCTCTTCCTCCTGTTTTGTATCCGCTTCCTCCCAGGCCGTTGTCCCCGTACCTCCCCGATCTCCCGCCCAGGCCTTGTCGGACCTCCGTCGCTCCACCCAGGCACCACGTCCGCTTTGCCTGCGCCGCTGCCCCATCTTCCGTATGCCACCCAAGTACCCTCCGCCCCTGTAGATGCTGTCCATGGCGGACACTACACCCAACAAGTGTTTGTCCAAATGCAATAGCCAAAGTGTTGAATTTTTTCCTTACTTTGATACTTTGAAGCAAACACGCTGGATTCAAACAACGAGTACTTCTACAACAACTTCATGGAGTTGTCCTCGTCAGATGAGGAGGATGAATATGATGATGAAACGGCGATGATGCAGGTAGTCGTACCAGACACGGAGCATGCGGAGAAGCATGTCCTAAATTACAAGGGACATCGAGTGTTGAATCGAAAGAGGGCACGCGGGCATTTGACGATGATGGGCGACTACTTTGCCCTTGATGCCATATTCGCGGATAATTTTCACCGACGCTTTCGGATGCAGAAAAATATTTTCGATTGCCTTTACAATGGCGACTGGGCCTATGATGACTACGTCATCTTGAAGAAGGATGCCGTTGAAAAAATTGGATTCTCAAGATAATATAAGTGCACGACTGCATTGAGGATGCTCACCTATGCCATGACCGCAGGTTCATGGGATGAGTACCTCCAGATGTCTGAAAACACATGCGGAGTTTCCATGGTGAGGTTTGCTACTGGGGTGATCAAGGTGTTTTTTTTCAATAAAGGGTGGATTTTATTTTCTCAAAATGGAGCATCAAGAAGATACATAACAGAATGAGCACACACCCGGCCTCTGCATATCTAGGATGCACACAGCCAACACCAACTCACACACACAAAAACCCGCCGACAACTAGCAAAGTCATGTAAAACCAAAGCTATGTGTAGGCGAGAAAAAAAACAAAAAAGCCCCAATGCAATCAAGATCTACGATCGGCAAACTACAACAATGACCATATCCGCACCATTCATCTTATGGCACCACATGGACGACAAGGTTCTTCAACAGCAACGCCTTCAAGAAGGGAGCGACACTCAAGCACTGCCATCATCGGATCCAACCATAAGGCCAGATCTAGATTTTCACCCTGAAGAAATCGGTCCGAGAATATTCGAGCAATGCCTTCAACAAGGTAACAATGTAAGAAACACATTGCCATTGCCAGGCATAACCACTAAGGTCTGACCTAGGCTTTCGCCCTGGAGCTCAAGACCGGGTGCTCGAATAGCACCGCCATCGAAGTCACACATGTGATGTCACCACCATTTTTCCGCGATCCCAGCAGTTACATGCGATACAACAGTCACCACTGCACAACCATCCCTCTGCGTCAAGCCGTCGTCCATAATTTGTATCTCATCGCCGAAGTCAGCCATCGGATCAGAAGAGATGAACCATCCCAAAGATCTTTGGATAACCACCACCGTCGTGGAGCCGTAGGAAGTCACCGCAGTATAGATTGCAGTCACCACCATCCAGCCGATCAGATCAGACTCATCACTATTGATAACCCACAAGTATAGGGGATCGCAACAGTTTTCGAGGGTAGAGTATTCAACCCAAATTTATTGATTCGACACAAGGGGAGCCAAAGAATATTTGCAAGTATTAGCAGTTGAGTTGTCAATTCAACCACACCTGGAGATTAAATATCTGCAGCAGAGTGATCAGTAGCACAGTAGTATGATAGTTTGATAGTAGTAGCAATAAGAGTAACAGTAGCAGTAACGGTAGCAGCAATAGTAATAGCAATTGTGACAGCAGTAGCAACAGTAGTAACTTAGCAAGAACAATATGTGAAGAACTCGTAGGCATTGGATCGGTGGTATTGTTGGATAACATTCATCATGTAACAGTCATAACCTAGGGCGACACAGAACTAGCTCCAATTCATCAATGTAATGTAGGCATGTATTCCGTATATAGTCATACGTGCTTGCGATAAGAACTTGCATGACATCTTTTGTCCTACCCTCCCGTGGCAGCGGGGTCCATAAGAAAACTAAGGGATATTAAGGCCTCCTTTTAATAGAGAACCGGAACAAAGCATTAACACATAGTGAATACATGAACTCCTCAAACTATGGCAATCACCGGAAAGAATCTCAATTATTGTCACCTTGGGGTATGCGGATCATAACACATAGAAGGTGCATATGAATTGCAAGATCGGATCAAGAACACAAATATATTCATGAAAACATAAAGGGTTCAGATCTGGAATCATGGCACTCGGGCCCTAGTGACAAGCATTAAGCATAGCAAAGTCATAGCAACATCAGTCTCAGAACATAGTGGATACTAGGGATCAAGCCCTAACAAAACTAACTCGATTACATGATAAATCTCATCCAACTCATCACCGTCCAGCAAGCCTACGAATGAATTACTCACTCCCAGCGGTGAGCATCATGAAATTGGTGATGAAGGATGGTTGATGATGACGATGCCGGAAGATCCCCCTCTCCGGAGCCCCAAACGGACTCCAGATCTGGCCTCCCGATGAAGAACAGGAGGTGGTGTCGGCTCCGTATCGTGAAACGCAATAAAACTTTCTCTCTTATTTTTTTCTCTGTAATTGTGAATTTATAGCGTTGGAATTAGGTCAGACGGAGGCACGTGGGCCCCACGAGGTACCAGGGTGTGCCGGGGGGGGGGGGTGGCGCGCCCTGGTGCCTCGTGAGCACTGGGTGTGGCTCCCCTCCATTAGGTTTTGGCTCCAGTATTTTTTATATATTCCATAAAAAATCTCCAAAAAGTTTCATCCAATTCCAAGAACTTTTATTTCTGCACAAAAAACAACACCATGGCAATTCTGCTGAAAACAGCGTCAGTCCGGGTTAGTTCCATTCAAATCATGCAAATTATGGTCCAAAACAAGAGCAAAAGTGTTTGGAAAAGTAGATACGACGGAGATGTATCAACTATCAAGCTGTGGACCATAGCGCCGCCGGCCAGCCACCGCACGTGCGGAAAGCTAGCACCTCGCCGCCGTGGTCCACATCCGGGTGCCCTCCCCGATTGCTGCAGATCGGGGCGTAAGGGTCCCATGGGAGAGGGACGAGGATCCAGCCCTCCCATGCCTTAACCCAGCCAGACCACCGCAACATCCGGATTGAATCCGGGCACACCGTAGACTGAATCCACCTTCAGTGCCGCCCGTCAGTCACCATGCAGCATGTGGACGACAAGCCACGGCAGAGAAGGCCGGTTGCACCGCCGGGCGCAACCCAGGCTGTCCCCACGAGCACGCCTCACCGAACTTGGCACCGCCGAGGCGTCGGATGCCGCCGCCGCCGCACGGGACTGGCAAGCACACTCGCCATGAGACCCCTTGAAAAACTCCAACGGCGTTGCGTGAGATGGATCCAACCACCAAAAGAAGCCCCGCCGCCACCGTCCGCCGCGCAGCCTTCGGCCAACGGCTTCCTCGGGTGACGGCGAGGGGGAGAGGAATAGTAGACGGGGCCGGCTGCGGCGGATCAAGTTCACCGCCCGTGCCGCTCGGGAGAGCGACGCGGGGGCCAGATCAAGGTGTTTGGACCGCAATACTTGAGAGAACCAACTATCACAGACAATGAAAGGCTCATGGCACTCTCTGAAGTAAGAGGGTGGCCAGGTATGCCCGGATCCCTTGATTGCATGTACTGGAGATGGAAAAACTGTCCATATGCTCTACAAGGGCAATATCATGGCCATATTAAGAAGTCCACCATCATTTTTGAAGCAGTTGCATCACAATACCTCTGGATTGGACACATTTTTTTGGCATGTCTGGGTCTCACAATGACATCAACGTGATGTAGTGGTCTCCATTGTTTGCTAGGTTAACTTGAGGACAAGCTCTTCCGTGTAACTATACCATCAATGCTCATGACTACAACATAGACTACTATCTGGTTGATGATATCTATCCTCCGCGGGCGACCTTCGTCAAGACCATCTTTGAGCTACTTGATCAGAAAAGAGCTCACTTTGCCCAAAGACAAGGAGATAGAAAGGATGTGAAGAGGGCATTTGGAGCACTCCAGGCCCGTTTTGCAAGATTCGACATCGAAGAAGTCATGAGCAGTTTAAGAATGTTCTGATTGAGCGTCTGTGAGCGATTAAATGGGACAATTAGAACATAAGTTGAATTCAAGTTTGACTATTTTATTTGAAAACTTGATGTTTGGATTGTAATATTTGAATTTAAACTAGTGTTGCATTTGAATACTTCTCCCCCTGTTACTTTGAACGGGGAGTGGGGTGATTTTTGTTGGTACCTTCACTCTTTCAGGCGTACTTTTGCAGGATTGCAGGATTGTGTGACATCTTTATACTCAGTAAATAAATCTGGCAGGTTATTTGCAAAGTGTTGCAAATCTTCCGAACGCATGGTTCACATCTTTGAGTACGTGGATTTGAGGCAGAAATGTGTTGAACATTCCATTTCCTGGCATTCTTTATGGTACTTGAAATCTCCCCCTAATGTCTGGAAATATTCCTCGTTGAATCAGCATACTGGCCTTGAATAACTCCCCATGTGAGGGGCTTGAGGTATTGACGGAAATACAGTTATTACTCACGTAGATCCCAAATATACGTTGAGGGGGCAATGAGGGTGAAGGAGCTGCCAGAGGTGTGGATTTGAGAACATGAGTGATCTTATCCAACTTTCAACTCAGAATCCGGCACCGTTTGGGGAGTTTGTCCAAAACATCAACAAATTCGGCATCGAAGAACTTATGAGCAGTTTAAGAATGTTTTGATTGAGCATCTGTTGGCGATTAAATGGGACAACTAGAACATAAGTTGAATTCAAGTTCGACTATTTTATTTGAAAATTTAATGTTTGGATTGTGATATTTGAATTTAAACTAGTGTTGCATTTGAATATTTTGACTACTCGAAAAATTATGCTCATCTCTATAGCTAGTTTGGAGTGCTGCGGACTTTAGAGAAAAAGAAAATGGAGGCGGATATTTAATGAACATGGTTGGATAACCGGCTCTTATCTGTGTCTGCGAATGCGTCAAGACGAATCCATGCCGCGGGAGAGAGTTTTCGTCCGCAGCGTTTTGTCACGGGCGCCGGATGGGGAGGAGATATTCGCGTCCTAAAGAAAGGCTGGTTCCCAGATAAGAAATGACGTTCATCAATCCTTGCTATCGCCGCAAGTACGGGACAAATTTTAGCTTGCAAAGGATCTACAAACTAGCAATCTCGAATATTCCGTGACAAAAGTGCTCCACCCACACATGCACAACCATATATGCTTGACTTGGCTGACCCACTTAGCTGGTCATTTTCTCAAAAAAAGGAAAGAAAGATGGTCATTATATAGTTCCGAGTACCCACTCCCAAGTAGAGTAATATATGGAAAGAGACGTTGGCCCTAATTTTACTCGTGTCGCTTTTGTCAACTCATATGCATGTCACAATCACGCGACCCGCCATGATCGATCCAGCAGTCAGTGTACGCAGCATGGCGTAGACGCATCAACCGCCGTTCTGTCACTCCATATATACTTGGCCAGGCCACCACACTCTGGTTCAGGTCGCGCGTCACTGAGCGTGATCATCGACCCCGCGTTTGCCATGTCGAATCGGACAATAGCTGGGGCATCCTCTTACGTACTCCCGGCACGTCGCCGGCAGGCGGGTAGTCGTCTCCCTTCGGCATCGCCATCGCTGTTCGTGACCAAGTCTGGTTCGCATCATCACCGTGCAAACCGTCTTCGCCTCGCCTCCACCCGTGCTGCCGGGCACTCTTCCACCGAGGCACGCCGGGGAGAATTCTTCTCACGCGGCCATTGTCCCACTCCTCCCCTCTACTTGATGTGCGTGAGGACCCGGATAACTATTCCTTCCTGTTTAGGTAAATGCGCTCTGGCTTGCTTTAACATTTTTCTTTCTGGATTTGTAAATTCCTTTTTTTTTTGCGGGAAAAAACTTCCGATCTATTCATCATCAATCATGGCAGTACAATGAACATCAGAAATAATAAAAATTACATCCAGAATCGTAGACCACCTAGCGACGACTACAAGCACTGAAGCGAGCCGAAGGCACGCCGCCGTCATCACCCCTCCCTCGTCGGAGCCGGGCAAAACTTGTTGTAGTAGACAGTTGGGAAGTCGTCGTGCTAAGGCCCCATAGGACCAGCGTAACAGAACAGCAACCGCCGCCGATGAAGATAAGCGTAGATCGAAAGGACCCAACCTGAAGACACACTGACGTAGACGAACAAAGACTGGATCCGCCGAGCGGATCCACCAAACACAACCACCGACTGAATCCTGTGATATCTGTCGGAGACACACCTCCACACGCCCTCCGACGATGATAGATGCACCACCGGGACGAGGGCTGAGCGGGAAGACCCTTATTCCATCTTCAGAGAGCCGTTGCTGTCTCGTCTTCCTGAACAGGATACAAACCCTAGCAAAACACAATAGAACATATAAAAACGGAGCCCTCCCACCGGCAAGGGCCGAGATCCACCGCATTCCCAGGCCCTAAGACCATAGGAGATGAGGTAGATCGGCGGCGCCGCCGACGGGAGGCAAAATCCTAGCCGCCTGTTCCCCGCTGTTTCGCTAGGAGGAGGAGCAGCAAACTAGGGCAAATTTATTGCTCCGAACGAGAGAGCAATGAGAAATTAATAAAGTCTCGTCTAACTACCACATCACTTAATTTTACACGCTGATTCATGCGGACTTTTTTATTTTTCTGTTTGTTTGATTTACCTTTTCTTTTTTCACGTACCCAGACCTGCATGTGTGTCCGGCCATGCGCAACTGCAGTTGCATGTCTGCATACCACCACAAAACTGTAGTTGTACGTCCACATCCCCTCTCTGTTGTACGCAACTGCATGTCCGCCGACCTCGCGCAACTACAATTACACCCCGCGCACCTCCACGCCCCTACAGATGCGGCCAACAACTATAGTTGCACGGCCCCGGTCGTGCGCAACCGCAATTGTGCACCCAGAGGTTGTGCGAAACTGCATGTCCGCCGGCCACACATAGCCGCACTTGCACACCCGTCGACTATACACAATTGCATATTCACCGGGCACATGCAACTGCAACTGCACGTCCATGCACCTATGCGCAAATGCATGTCCATTGGCCGCAGGCAACCTTAAATGGTGAATATTCTTTTCCTAGTAATGCTATTAACAAGAAGCCGAGTTTTGGGTCGCGAGGATGAGCTACCATCTACATGGAAGCAGTGAAAGCGACGGAACCATCTCCGGTCACACAAAGAGTGGTTAGAGGTCGCGGGATAGATTAGATAGTGCACCAGCACTATGTGGTAGATTTGTGGTTCCCGGACATAGTGTGTTTGTTGGAGGCAAAGGTGCGACCGATGGTAGAGACAGCTAACATGCATAGGTGCCCATGTGACACTGTTGCATGTTTAGAAAAATTAGGTAGCGAGTTGCATAAAAAAAATATAACTTACGATGTATGATTGACATGTATAGGTGTTGATGTGTTATGGTTACATGCTTTGTAAAAAATATCATTCCGCAAAAAAAAAAGTAGATAATATGGAATCATTGTGCTTGTATATAGTCATCAGTCACTCGTGTCCAACTCGGCTTGCTAGAACTGCAATAATATACAAGTAGAACTACTCTTACAGTAGTGGTACATACGTCAAGGATTCATATATATCAGGTGCACATATTTGTATTTCTATATGTTTTGTTATGTATATCTAGCCTGTTGTTCGTTTTTTAATGAACCATACAGGAGAACGGCGTGTGTTGCATTAATGTAACCATATAAGGGAAAACTTTCCTTTTTCTCTTTTGTTGGCCTTTGCTGGCTTCCGTACTTGACTTGCCTGCTTTCCAGGTATAGTAGAGGCAGATAGTCCAAGAAAACAAAATGCAGAGGCACAAGCACCAATTGACAAACAACAAGCAAGTCGACATATGGTGCGTATATGTACATGTAAATTCATATATGTTTTTAGGGGGCAAAGCCAAATTGACTGACCAGAATGAAGATATGCGCTTAATTAAACTGATGAACATATTATAACTAGATCAAGGCCGGCGATGAACCAAGCGAGCTTTCCCACATGATCGAGACCATCCGAGCGGCATTGAGTTCGATGGGTGGAGGCGGGATATCTATTTCTGCCTACGACACTGCCTTCATCGCCCTTGTCAAGAACCTAGACGGAGGTGATCGGCCGCAGTTCCCCTCCAGCATTGACTGGATCGTTCAAAACCAGCTACCGGATGGTTCGTGGGGTGATAGCTCATTTTTTCTGGTCCAAGACCGACTTATGAACACCCTAGCATGTGTTGTGGCGTTGACGTCATGGAACCTTTACGTTGACAAGTGCGAGAAAGGTACGTGTACCTTTCTTCATTGCTGTTAGGTTGTTCATTCTTTCAAATACTTTTGGATTTACCCATGTCCTCAAAGTCTTTTAGTATGTTTACATGATCGTATTTATTGTAGGCGTGCATTTTATTAGAGAAAATATATGGAGATTGGCCGAAGATGAAGAAGACTGGACATTAATCGGCTTCGAAATTTGCTTCCCCTCGCTCCTATGCATGGCCAAGGACATGGATCTGGACATTCCTCACGATGACCCTGCCTTCGAAGCCATATATTCCAAGAGAAACCAAAAGCTTAATAAGTAAGCATAACTACCTTTCCCGCAAAAAAGGCATAACTACCTAAATTTATTCTTCTATCTTGCAACTATTGTTTAACCTAGTTAAATTCGCCTAATTTTAAGTGTGGTACTGTGTGATAGTGATAAGATATGACAGATAAGCAAACAGTCCCCGGTGATCACAGATGGTATTGTTCAGCTGGTCAGATGATGGATTTTCTTTTCTGTTATATGTGCGAAAGCTTGATTTATGGTTCAGCGCTAGCAACAATAACAATAATGGGGTAGATAAATACGAGTTCTCTCTCTTTTGGGAGAGAACAGGGTTTTTTTTTTTTTTTTTAGCGGGAGAGAACAGGGTTGTGCACTTGTGTTGATGCAAAGCAGGCAAGGAGGAACTTTGCATTTTACATTTTTATAGTGGTTGGCAATTTTAGTAACCGTCCATCCACCCCAATCTAACGATGGTAAAATAGGAGGTACCAAACTATAAGTACTTAAAGTACCAGTCCCTGTGGGATCAGTACCAAAATTATGTCGGACCAATACCTGTAATGTATATATTTTATTTTTTTTAAATGCTGAAAAGGTGAAATAATTGTATGTCCTTAATGACACAGAAAAGAATATGTTACTCATTTGATGCGCATCCAATTTGGCAGTTGTCTCTTACTTTTAGTTTAATCGACCAGTTGTCTCTCAAATTGTAGGATTCCCTCAGATGTATTGCACACTATGCCAACCACTCTACTTCACAGTGTAGAGGGAATGGCAGACTTGGACTGGAAAAGGCTGCTTCCGTTGCAGTGTTCAGATGGCTCCTTTCTTCATCACCTGCTGCCACCGCTCACGCTTTGAAAGAAACAGGCGATCTAAAATGCCTCAAATTCCTTGACGAAATCGTCGAAGGCGGAGTTAACATCAATACCAAAAAGCTGTATAATGCAACGAGACACTGAATTTACACATGCTCAAAGGCACGAGTGTATATAGGGTGTAGACCGTCTTCGTGCTAGGGTGAATTTTGATGTTTGAATACCAAAACCTGTTCTTGTTTACTCACCTTTCATACATTTCAGCGTCCTGTGTCCATCCTGTGGATTTGTTCGAGCGTTTATGGGCGGTTGATCGATTGACGCGTCTGGGCATATCGAGGCACTTCGCCAGGGAAATCAAGGAGTGCTTAGATTATACTTACAGGTAAGCATAATGTATGCCTGGCTATTTCTAGAATCT
The DNA here is from genome assembly GCA_039707655.1 of Elymus sibiricus. Taxonomy (NCBI): domain Eukaryota; kingdom Viridiplantae; phylum Streptophyta; class Magnoliopsida; order Poales; family Poaceae; genus Elymus; species Elymus sibiricus. The sequence continues at coordinate 89,741,593 of CM077676.1, forward strand.
TAACCCGACTCTTTACCTAATTTTCCGCATGTTTGGTATGTTTTGTTTGGCGCTATACAACAGCACCCTATTTTGTTCAACCAAAGTGGTTGGCTGCCAAACTCTACTAGAGTGTAGTGTAGGTTGAGGGAACTTGTAACAAGTAATACTTTATAGGTACTGGTCTGAAAATGGGCTGAGCCACGCAGGGTCTTGTGCAGCTTCGGATATCGACGATACTGCGATGGGTTTCCGTCTCCTCCGTCTGCATGGCTACCATGTCAATCCATGTAATTCAGTATAGCGTTTGCTATGTCTAAAATACGCAATCATATTCATGCACTTTTACCCTATGGTTTGAAGTTTGAACGTATGCATGTATGTATGGTACATAGGCGTGTTTAAGAAATTCGAGAAAGACAGCGAATTCTTCTGCTTCCCAAGGCAGTCGAGCCAATCTGTCACGGCCATTTACAACACATACCGCGCTGCCCAGGTCGCGTTTCCCGGCGAGAACAACGGCGTCCTTCGGTGGGCCGAGCGGTATTGCCGCGCATTCCTCCAGGAGAGGCGCGCCTCCAACAAACTGAGCGACAAGTGGGTCATTCCCAAGGATTTGCTAGGCGAGGTAGGTACAACAAATTATTGTCCTGCATATAGATTATAGAGCAATATGAAGGCAGTGAATTCTTGTCTGCTATATTAACAGGTAGGATACGCACTGGACTTCCCCTGGAAAGCAAGTTTGCCACGGATCGAAACAAGGTTGTATCTAGAGCAATATGGAGGCAGCGACGACGTGTGGATTGGAAAGGTCCTCTATAGGTAACTTTTCATTTCACATTGAGGAGCACCCCGCTCATGATTTCAGTTCTAGGCAAAAACCATAGAAAAAGCTTTATCGCTAACATCAACAACCTATTCAGAATGCCTCTGGTCAACAATGACCTGTACCTAAAGGCGGCCAAGGCTGATTTCACCAATTTCCAGCAAATGTGCCGACTTGAGTGGCATGACCTGAAAAGGCAAGTATCGACCAAATTCATATAGGAACTAGTACATACAATGTCGTTCAAGTAAGGGTGGTATGACAGGAATAATCTGTATTCTAACTCCAAATTTCTCACATCTATAAGCAGGTGGTATGACAGGAATAATCTGCAAATGCATGGTCTGTCTGAAAGTAGCGCACTAAGAGCTTACTTCTTAGCTGCAGCCAACATCTTTGAACCGAACCGAGCAGCGGAGCGCCTGGCATGGGCTCGCACGGCGATACTTACCGATGTTGTCTCCGCGTACTTTCAAGTTTCAACACAACGGTTGTGCTCCGGACTTGAGAGAACGGCTCAGTACTAGTAACCTCACTCGCGACCGCCACCACAGTCTACCATGGTTTGATTGAGCATATTTCTTTGTTCCTTCATTGTCTAATACAACTTTTGTCTCATTTTCGGAAGAAAGAAAGAAAAGGTTTTCCTCAATAAAAGAAAATAAATAAATAATACTACTAAAACTACTGCCTAGCTAGCTTCTATTTTGTTTTATCCTAAGAGTTGGCTTAGTGATCTACATGACATATGCATGGAAGAATAACATAACTCTCCCATTATCTAAAACCACATGTGCGTGTGCATGCAGGGTAGCAATAATGGATTGGACAGAAAATAGCATACTACATGTTCTTCAGGAGCTGATCATGGACCTTGGCAAATTTGACAATGCCACCGACACTCTTCGCGAAGCTGTGAAATATCTTACCCATGCTCAAATACATTCATTATATACACCTGATATAGATGATACTGTTTTTTTAGCCGAAATATATGATACTATTTACCAAACATATATGTTCCATGTTACACTTTTGTCCAATGGAAACAGAAAATTATAATTTAAGTCCTCTGGCAACTGCAGTGGCAGGATTGGCTTATGGCATGGACTGCAGAGGATAGAAGTGGACCATGTGAATGGAGTACAGCGTTGTTGTTAGTTCGCACAATCGAGGTCTGCTCAGGAAGACACAGTTCGACCGACCATCAGATGAACGTTTGGGAGTATACCCAGCTCGAGGTGCTCACCTCTTCAATATGCCGCAAACTCGCAGCTAGGGTTCTTGCAAAGGTTTGTATCTATTGTGCATATCAAGAATTCTTATACATGTTTATATATCCATTTGTCCCTACGGTGCATGATTTCTCAATTAATCCATGACAATAATTTTCAATGACTCAATCAGCGTGGACATAGAATGGAAAACATAGAGGATATAGACCGACAAGTGGATTTGGAGATGGGAGAACTCGCTCATCATGTTCTTCAGAGCTGCAACGGTATCAGAAAACTGACCGGGCAGACTTTTCTCCACGTGGTGAAGAGTTTCAACTACGTCGCCCTTTGCTCATATGACACAATTGATTGCCATATCTACAAAGTCTTATTGGAAGATGTCATTTAAATCATCTACAATGATTTGTATCAAGTTTATATCTAGAAGACACGCAAAAGCAAATTTGCCTCTCTAAAGAACGATTACCTCATTGTGCTGATATGTGATGAATAATTATTGTATGGTAGTATCGTATGGATTATCATGGTTGTATGGATTGTTTACAAATGTATATTGCTCTTTGCTTTATTAGTATAATTATCAGCCACCCGGTTTGGCATGTGTCGATCTAGTGGATTTATAGACGTGTTGCCTATATAACGTGATCTCAACCTATGTCATAATACCATGATTGTTTTATTGATCAATTTCACATGTGCGTGCTTATATTTTACGTGTCACTGCTTTTACGAGAGATGCTATCTGTGAACCTAAACCCCGATCCAATAAGAAAACCTTCCCTCCCATGATTTTTAGGAACCAAGGTGATCAGAGAGGTATTTAAGGCATTGTAGGTTGATTTTCCCCTCCCAAAAGTCCCTACAAAACTTGTAAAAAATCGGGTGCAACTATGTGCCAGCAGACCTTCAAAAACTGTCCAGTAAATCCATCAGGTCCAGAGCCCTGTCCCCTAGAATGATCTTAATAACATGATCAATCTCCTTGATAGAAACAGTGCAGATAAAACCTCTAAATCAGGAACACGCTAGATCAAATCCTCCGAATCAAAATCAAACATAAGCATATTACAAACACCCTATGCATATTTGTTAGATCAGTAGATTGATGTTGCAAATAAAAGTCCCACTTTATTCTGTGATTTTTGGCTGCCTCAGAGAACCATCAACCAACATTCATCCGTGTAATAATTCAGAGCCAACATGATGAGATTGGCAATTTTTTTGAAGAACGGACTGCCTTTGAAGCTAAGTACCAGAAGCTGTACGAACCATTGTAAACAGAGGTATGCTTACTCTTCATGATTTATAACGTTTCAGGTGAATATGTGCAAAGATGCATCGGTCCAATTCCTTATGTGCGAATTGTTCTGTTATTTTGCCTGCTTTCAGAGGTATGATACTGTAAATGGAGTTGAACCCTGACCTTGAAAAGGATACCCAGGGGGGAGATTCAGATGGTATAAATTCATAGTTTACAATTGCTCTTAGAGGTTACCATTCTGATGTGTCGTTATACCTTTTTTCAGCTAAAGGAGTCCCAGATTTTTTTGCTAACTGCTATGGAAACGAATGAATCTTTGATTTTCAAAGGTAAGTACAATCTCTCAAATTTAAACAAGTACATTTCAGAAGAAGGTCAATAACAATTGTTCATTTCTCCGACTCCTCCACAAACACTTAGAGAGCTGCCCCACACTTTAGCAGAAGAACATGCCACTGTTTTTCACACTGTCCTTGATCTCAGGGAATGACAGCTCGCCCGTGTCCCCTGGTTTGATATAAAGCCGAGCACGGGATGCCAAAAGATGGGCGTAGTAGACCGGAGGCACTACAGAAACAGAGGAGGTGCACCTCGCGTACCTGCAACATCAGGTATGGCAGTGAGTTCAAATGCTTGAAACTTGATATGCACATATATGATATTGATAGGACGTATTACGTGTAGCATAGATGGTTTGTGAGAGATTGGAAGCATTAGCCGTAAAGCTATTCTCGTCCCACAGAACATGATAGCGTACAGGCCGGCTAACTCCCTGGGATATTTGAAGAAATATCAACCAATACATCATAGGTACAAAAAATCAGTGTGAATTTTATTTGTATATAATGAGAATAACCAACATTAGTGCCAGCATGGCTACACAAGTAAAAATCAAAGTCGGTGGGATGGCATATTTCTCTATCAACCACAGTACCTGAGATGAGATGAATAGTTAACACTGATTTCAAGATTCTGTATTTATGATTAGGGTTAACTTGGTATGCAAGAACGAACCAGGCAATACATTTCCACTTCGGAAAACTGTGCGCTCCCAGTTCCATAATTACCAGAAAACAAACGTGTGTGATGACGTCTCTGAACCATAATAATGGTAACTTGTGGATTATAAATTGGATCCACCGAAGCACATGCCTAAATTTATTGTGCAAAATGTCAACTCAGCAAAACAAAATGTAATTTAATTGCACAAACTAATGATTCACCTTTTTAATGGCAGAAAGTTCATGCTCAAGAACCTGATTGAGCTTTTCTTTACTTACAACATCCCTAAAAAATACAGAAATATAAAAAACACAATCAAAAGAGCAAAGAAAACATAGCCAAATCGAGACCAACACCTGTAAAATATGATCCTCCCAGGTATGTGTCCAGTCGCCCTCATGAAAGAAATGAGATGTTCTCTGCATAGTTTATAGTAGTTACATGCATGCACATAGACGTATAATGTAATAATGTAATATTCATATATTTAAGAAGGGTAAAATCATACTTGATCATTCCGCCAGGTATACATCCACCTTTACAGTCATTTTTGTTAAAGAGACACTGTATAATCTCTTCACGATGTGCTTGTGGCCGGACTGATCCAGCATACTTGGTGACCTCCGGCCAGTCTTGAGAAGCTACAACCTTCACAAAACATGAAATTGTTAAAGATAGTACTTACATAGTCTAGCAACTTGAATGATGACATATGCAGTGCCCTTACGGCTGCAATGGAAGGACTATAAGGTCCTTCTCCAGGATGAGGATGGCTAACATCGGCACCAAATATAATAGTTGGTGTGTTACCAACACGTGGGAGATTCCTTTCCACAGCATCAACAAGTACAGTATTTCTTCCCCCCACCTATAATAAAATCAAAGGAATGTAAAGTACTGCACAACCAGCCTGAAAAATGCTAGTAGAACACAACAATATTTGCAAGATACCGTGGTTTCATCGGTAAAACATGCTTTGCAAGACAACATTGAGATACCAGCCCAATATCTGTCTCACATATTCTTTTGATATCACCTGAGGAGTGAGGAATGATCAACAAGATATTAATTAAATCAGTCAATGTTCAAGCATATTTTGAAGGAACAAAAAGAGTACCATAAAGAGTGCCATTGTTGTCGGGCAGTATTACAATCAGCAGGTCAAGTTCTTTTCCCTGTGTTCTGAGTATTTTCATGACACGTTGATGATGTTTCTTGAGAGCTGATTCTACGTACTTAGGTCTATCATTCACTACAGGGAGCACAGGGTCACCCCTAAAGTTCTACAAACAGACACAAAAAAGTGTATGAGTGCCGGGCAACAAAAATGGCACTTTCAAAAGGAGTAACCTGACAACACTATTTGGATCACAAAGAAACCTACCATTCCAGAGACTAGGCACATCACAGCCAGTTCCATCACAAAAAGCCACAGCAGCAGCATGCATGATGTCTGAAGCGAAGTTAATGCATGTCCAGGTGTTAACTGCTCCTCCATGCATCGACCATTTTCTACAACAAAAGCATCACCCATTGCACTGTACCATAATGCTGAAGATAGTTTTTTCCAGAAAATAAAAGTGCCATTGAACTAAGAAAATATATGGAGGGATCAAGAAGAATAACAGCTATTTTAGTTTTGAAATGACTTACATACCTTAAGCCGCATATTCCACTTGCCAACTTTTGGCCAGAATACTTTCTCCTTGCCTTGGTCACCAAATTTCAGCTAATACAACAGAAAGCTTGTGAAATACAGAGAAACATATGCAATCGGTAGATATTGACCGGAACACACCTACCATAGGAGGAGGTAGCACACGACCCTTAATTATTGTGAGTTTGTTCTCAAAAGTTACACCGAATTCCTTTGCATATGGATCCCCATTGTACGGGTTCACAATCTGTTAAAGAAGATAAAATAAGATGAAAATAAATAAATGTAAATGATTACATATGCAACAGTTGACATCCACAATAATCAGAAACATAAACCTGATCCTAACTGAATGTTAAGACAGGAGAATACTAAAAGTATAATGCAGCACTCGGACTAAAACTACTTCCCAGGCGGAACAACCCCGGCACATCACTAAGGTTCAAAAAGAAGGCACGATGCTAGGATATCGGGTCTTTCAGTTCAAGCAGTAAGGTGCTGTTACACTAAACTTCAGAGACTAAACTGGACCTACTCCATCAATCAAGGCAACAAACCCAAAGACATGAATAAATTAATATGTGAAACCAGTACAGCTTTGTACATAACTGTACATAAATATCTAAAAACATTGGTCTCTAGGGAAAATAATGGGGTGTCCATACTACAAGCAACTTCTGGCAACAAATAGTTATAATTCTGTTTGTGCTCAATATTTCCCACCCCCCCCCCCCCCCCCCCCCCCAATCTTTTTTGTACGAGAAGCATTTCTCCCCCAATTACATCGTAGGATGAGTATTTGCTGGTGGCATAGGGCAGGTATAGTGCATAGAAGTGAAGGACAAAGACACTGACTTACATAAGTCATTTGAAGGAAGAAAAAAGAATACATAAAAATAGCCATGCAAATGTAAAGCTGCACACCGCTGAAACAATTCTGGATACCTTTATAATATTGTTGAATATGCAAATATAGTGCAAAAAATACCTACAGCATATTTTTAGGATACTGACCTCTATTGGCAGGTAAGTTGGACTCTACCGATCACCGACTTTCAAGCATGGTAAATCAAGCTGAATATTATATCCATATTTTTCCTTGAAGTACTGTACTGCTGTTTCTGCAGTACCACGATCATCAACTGGGAAACTGTCACAAGATATACCAGCCAAATAACGTTAGCATAGGCATAAGAGAAGCTTCATAAATGAGTGATCGAACTACATACAGTAGCTTGCTTGCCACTTGTGATGTAAGGCCGGTTATATGATACTTCTTGTGCATATTGCCTTCAAGTGTGACATTAACCTTTATATCGCGCACAGCTTTATTAATCTGTCCATGAGTGAGGGGCAGGCTTATTAGTAGGGAAGTTAGCACAAAGTTGAAGTACCAAAACATCATAATGTAAGATATAATCAATGATGACACAAGGACACACCGTCAGCTGTTCTGTGAAGTTAAAGGGGCCATCTGTGAAGTCCCTGTTCAGAAGCTGTGCAACAAAACTGATCACAGGTAGAGGCTTGATGAATGATCTATAGGATATATCTGCAAGAGAGAAATGTCAAGCTAGCTCCAGAGCCGAGGTTTGAATGCCAAGGTCATGATTGGGATCTAACCGATATTTAGTGAAATTCCCATCTGAGTGCATGGTATGCTCTGATGAAAGCCACAACAGTTTTTCAAGCCCTCACCAATTCGAGGTGTATAAAATGATCCACCAACTGGGTGATACCTACACATGAAGACAAGAAGGATTTTGGTAATCGATAAAAATAATGATACTGAAAGAGATTGGTGAGAACAAATATAACCTTCCAGTGGACAATTCACGTATAACAGTTTCAAATGCTTGACGAAATTCTTCAGTATTGACTCCTCCGGACAAATTTGCGTCCAATTTTATCGTGACAAGAAATATTCTGCCATGCCTTTGAGAAAGCAGCAACATCAGTAAACAACGCTAATTAGATCAGGTTAGTGATATGCCCAGAATATCGTACCCCTGTGACTGTGAGGCTTGCCCACCACCAAGACTATCTTCCTGATCATGCAGTGTTACTTCAAATGTCTCGGAAGTAAATGGAAACAGACCAGATGTATATAATCTTGTCTTTCCATCATATGCAGGAAGACGCCCACCCAAACGTGATTGCCCATACATCGTCACAAGTTGTCTCATGACAGCACGACTGACGCCCAATGAGGTAGCCTTGGGATTTATGCATACCTATAAATAAAACAGTACAAATGAAATTAAAGATCATTGCGATGATATCACGATAAGCACTTCGTACAATATGGCAAAGTTGTCGTGAAAAACATCTTACATCATATCGGTAAAGGTTTTCATTATAACTTGATGGTTTAAAATAGTTGGCCTTCACATCATAGCTTTCACCACAGGAAACAAACCCAGGGCGCTTAAGGCTTTCGCCGACGACAAACTCTTTGAGTCGAGGAACACGGAGCAAGACTGTACTTGATGGACATTGGACAAGGACCTATCCCGCCTTCGCCACCTCCACCTCCACCTGGGCGCTGGTTTTTATTCTTTCTCGCCATGACTGGTGTACAAAGCAGGGCATACATGCTGAGTAAATAGGCAATTTTTCGATTAATTTAATCCAGGAATAAATCACTAACATGGCATTGACAGAATTAAGAACATGCTGATATTCAATCATGCAAGCACATACTACGCTAACAGTAAATATATCTATGTATAGCGCTAGCATGGCTACAACAGAAAACAATAGGAGCGGGATAAGCGAGTTATACCCTCCAGTTGGCCAGTTGGCCGTAGCGGCGGCGGCGACCTCCTCGGCCGCCTTCTGGTCAGCAGTAGCCTTCTCTTTCTCAGCGGCGGCTTTCTCGGCGTCAGTGGACATGATGATGACGAAGTTGATGCAGCGGACGTGGACGAAGTGAGGCGAGCAGTCGCGTAGTCGCTCCCCAAAAACCTAATCGCCCCTCTCCCGTACAGGATCTGGAGAGGCGGGGTTTCGGAGGCCTGCTCTCCCGTCGACCGTGTACGCGGCGGACGGGATGGGATCACCGGCGGTAGCAGCAGCAATGGAACGGCAGTGGGCGTGGAGGCAGAGATGCGATCTGTTTCGCGTGACGGCTAGGGTTCGCAGCGCCTCACATATATATGCGCGGCCGCGTGGAGAGACGTGGGCTGAACCCACGTCCAAGTCGGTGACAGCCCACGATCTGACGTCTCAGATCGTGGCCCCATCTGTCAAAGACTATCCGTTCCTGACCGGCAAAAAGAAGCGCATAGGTGTGAGCTCGGCTCGGCTCAATCCCGCAACCCGCGGCGTGGCGTGGCGTGGCGAGGCGGGCGGCTAAGGAGGAGCGCGCGGGAACCACTTCTTTTCTCAAGCTCCAATAGCATGTGGAAGAGAATCCCTTATAAGGAGGTCCAACTCCTTCTCCACTAGCGGTATGGAACTAAACTTCCCACCACACCTAGTGCCATATACCCACATGGGCCCTTAGAGATTAATCTGAAATTGTTAGATGGGCCCTAAGCCCAACTCATATTTCAACAATCCCCCACCAGATCTCAAGGGCCCATTATGTCCTTTGTTCCAAACACTGTTTTGATATACCAGTATTTCAGTGAAGACCGGTTAAGGTTGAACTTCACCTAGAGCAAGTAGCTACACTCATTCATAACTGAACAATGGACTATGCCTTGAATTGTCAGTTTGGCGTAAAGAAGTTTCACCACATGTCTTACTAGTACTAGACTACCGAAGGCTGACCCCTCGGGTGGAGCATATTAGTCACACTCCTGGCCTATTCATGAGCTTGCTAGAGATCACCCCAATCTCATAGACTGTGACCAGCAGTCGGGCTCATATAGGTGTGTTCCTCCAAAGATCGCTCTGCAGGACAGCATCTTGCTTATATATATAAGCCTTGGAACACATTAAGACAGTAGTCATCCTACCATACAGTTTTCGAGAGTATTGCATCTCCAACGGAGTGGGTTAGTAAAGTTACTCTCCTCAGTTCACCACTGGCTTGTTTTCCCAGATCCTACTTCACGGGATCTCCGATCACATAGGTTAGGTTACTACCATGGCAACTCATGTGGGTCTCATACCCATCTCCCTCAATGCATTATCTATCACAACACGTGATAGACCTTTAGTAAAGGGATCTGCCAGATTCTTAGCCGTTTGGATATAATCCAACGCTATCACTCCGGAGTTTCTTAATTTTCTGACAGCTTTCAATCTCATTCTTATGTGTTTGTTGGACTTCATGTTGTCCTTTGAACTCTTCACCTTGACAATAACTGTTTGATTGTCACAGTTCATAAGGATGGCCGGAACCGACTTCTCAACCACTGGCAAGTCCATCAAAAGATCTCAAAGCCATTCTGCTTCGCCACCAGATGTGTCTAATGCTGTTAATTCTGCTTCCATTGTCGATCTCGTTAAGATCGTTTGCTTGCAAGACTTCCAGGAAACAGCACCACCTCCAAGAGTAAACACATACCCAGTTGTGGCCTTCATCTCATCAGCATCAGAGATCCAACTCGCATCACTATACCCTTCAAGTACCGACGGGTATCCGGTATAGTGAAGTCCATAGTTCATAGTACCTTTCAGATAGCGCATGACTCTTTCAATAGCATGCCAATGTACATCACCTGGTTTAGAAACAAACCGGCTCAGTTTGCTCACAGCAAACGCGATGTCAGGCCTCGTTGCGCTCGCTAGATACATGAGTGAACCAATAATTTGAGAGTATCTCAATTGATCTTTAGGTATGCCTTCGAACTTTCGAATCAGCACACTAGGATCATATGGTGTTTGAGATGGTTTGCAGTCCGAATATCCAAAACGACTCAACACCTTCTCAACATAATGGGATTGCAAAAGTGTAATCCCACCCTCATCATCTCTCAATAGCTTGATGTTCAAGATAACATCAGCCACTCCAAGGTCCTTCATCTCAAAGTTCTGAGATAAAAAGGACTTAACTTCCTCAATCACTTTGAGGCTAGTTCCAAATATCAGTATGTCATCAACATACAAGCACAGTATAACTCCTTCGCCCCCACCATAGCGATAGTATACACATGTGTCAGCTTCATTAACAAAGAAGCCAACAGATGTCAACGTTTCATTAAATTTTTCATGCCATTGCTTAGGTGCTTGTCTCAGACCATATAAAGATTTCAACAACTTACACACCTTTCCTTCCTGACCATCTATCACAAAGCCATCGGGCTGTTGCATGTAGATTTCCTCCTTTAGCTCTCCGTTCAGGAAAGCCGTCTTAACATCCATCTGATGGATGAGAAGACCATGCGAGGCCGCCAACGAGAGTAATACTCGAATGGTGGTCAGTCTGGCCACATGTGAATAAGTATCGAAGAAATCTTCTTCTTCTTTCTGGGCATAGCCCTTGGCCACAAACCTAGCCTTGTGCTTTTTAATCGTACCGTCGGGCCTAAGCTTCTTCTTGAACACCCACTTACATCCCAATGGTTTGCAACCATAGGGACGTTCAGTAATCTCCCAAGTCCCGTTAGCCATGATGGAATCCATCTCGCTACGGACCGCATCCTTCCAGTAGTCAGCTTCTGGAGATGCATACGCTTCTGAAATAGAAGTGGGAGTATCATCCACGAGGTACACAAGGAAATCATCACCAAAGGTCTTTACAGTCCTTTGTCTCTTGCCCCTACCAAGGGTTTCCTCGTCATCCTCCTCAGGATTTTGATCATGTGTTTGTTCATAATATTCCATCGGAATGGCAGGTTCAGGAGTCTCTTCAGATTCCTGTCTAGAAGTGCTTTGCATATCTCTCATAGGAAAAATATCCTCAAAGAATGTAGCATCCTTAGACTCCATAATTGTACCGACCTTCTGGTCAGGTACCTCAGATTTCACTACTAGAAATCTATAGCCAACGCTATTCTTAGCGTAGCCCAAATTAACGCAGTCCATGGTCTTTGGTCCAAGCTTACACTTTTTGGGAATCGGCACGTTGACTTTCGCCAAACAGCCCCAAGTGCGCAAGTACGAGAGTGTTGTCCTTCTCTTTGCCCATTTCTCATAGGGAGTGATCTCATTATCCTTTGTCGGAACTTTATTCAGGACATGACATGATGTCAATATAGCCTCCCCCCACCATGCCTTGGATAAACCCGATGTATCTAACATGGCGTTAACCAAATCAGTTAGAGTACGGTTTTTCCGTTTGGCTGTAGGAGATATGCCCTAGAGGCAGTAATATCAGTTACTTTGTATCTCCGAGTTTGTAATGAATGTTTATGTTCCATGCTATAACTGCAATGATTCTCGAGTCTGCAATAACCACGAGGCTCGGAGGGAAACTCATGTGCACGTGTGGTATAATAAACGGTAAAATGTATTCCTAGTCTTGCCTCTAAGACTGGCTCAAGTATTGCATGATGATCCTGTTTTCCTGATCATGGGCATGTCAATGCCGGCAATTTTGAGGGCACAATGTTAGTAGAACACTTGTGTTGAATCAACCCAAATTGATGTTATGCTATGAGATACATTCGTCATGAGTTAATGGTTAATAACACAGAGATAGTTAATGTTTGCATAATTCCTTAGACCATGAGAGTGTCGAGTTTCTTCATGCTTGCTTCATGAACTTTGGGGTTTGTTAAACGTCATCCGTAAATGGGTGGCTATTACGGCGGCTTACGGGTTCATGGAAAAGTATGTCAAGTAACTTGATAGCTCAAGATTGGGATTTGCTCCTCCGACGATGGAGAGATATTCTCGGGCCCTCTCGGTGTTACGGTATCCATCATCGTCTGGCCAGACACATTGTGATTTGATCACTGGGATGCCGGAACACGGAAACGAGTAAAGGGAACACAACCGGTAACGAGGTAACTTGCATAGTGGACAAGTTGTTGATCCACGGGGATGCATAAATCTCACCTCGGGTTTTGTAATATATCGTGAAGCAACAGGAATGGCACACGGCAACTGGAGGTTCACTCGAATATTCATTCGTGTGGGTATAGGGGTCAATATGGGTGTCCACGGCTCCGATGTTGATCATTGATCGGAAAGTGTTCCGGGTCATGTCTATACTTCACCGAACCTATAGGGTCACACGCTTAAGGGTCATCTATCTGCTGAATACTAGATGGGGAGTCTGAGAGAAAATCACCGAAAAAGTTTCGGACGAAACGGAAACGTTCCGGAAAGAACACCGGAATAGTTCCGGTGAAACTGAAAAGTTGTTTCAGGGTATTCCATTAAGTCAAATTGGTTCTGGCACACGCCTGGAAATTCTTGGAGGATGCCAGAAGTGTTCTGGAAACTTCTGGGAATTTTCCGGGACAAAAACCGGAAATGTTCCGGAGCAGCCGGAACCGCTTTGGTTGCTTTTCGCTGAAGAAACATTGTTCCGAAATTGTTTCGGAATGCGTTCAAAATTGTTTTGGTGGGTGCTAGAATTATTCTAGGCACACAGAAATAATTTGGGTTTTAACGGACGCAGAAAAATGTGTTCGTGAATAGTGAAAAGTACTTTTTGGGCTGATTTGCAAATGAGGTTTTTCTTCTAGAAGAAAAACACTTTTGGTGTGTGAAAGGGAGGTGGAGCTCCCCAAGGGGGCTGCAAATTTCGACCATGGCATGGGGGGGCCCTCCTTGAGGTGTCCTTCCACCTCATGGTGGATATCTTCTACACACCCTTATGTGGCATGTGGTGGAAAGATCCTAGGAAGGTCCTTTTGGTCTTTCCTCTACCCCTTGCTTCTCCTATAAATAGAGGTGGAGATTGCTCTCCAAAATCAGATCATCCTTGCTCTCATACACATGCCATTTGACTTGTCTGGCTTCTCTCTCCCTCCCACGAAATAGTTTCGTAGAGCCGAAAGGCTGTCTGGGTTCCGGCAGGAACTAGCTCTGGACGGCGAAGTCCTGCCGGATAGCTGACACCGTATGTGTGCAACCCCGTAGAGAGATTGTAGTTTTGATCTTTTGCCCGAGGGGCTGTTTTCGAGTGTCCTCCCGAAGGGCTGTTCGAGTTACCGTTCGAGTTTCCGGCGTCCTCCCGAAGGGCTGTCCGGGTTACTGTTCGGGTTCCGAGGGTCCTCCCGAAGGGCTGTCCGCGACATCATCCGGGGGATTGTCCGACTGCCTCCCGAAGGGCTGTCCGGAGTGGGAGTACATCCTTGCGGTTGGGAGGTTGTAAATCCTAGCTGCAGGGATCTGCACCGACGATCTACACCGACTCTTCTTCCGCTGCGCTTCGAGTCGGTACGGATCAGATCAAACCTTGTATGCAGTCTCCATAGTGATCCTGGGCGTGCTCGCTGTACCGAATTTTTTTGTTTTCTGTCGCGTTCCCCTGCATCGGCAACCACGTTTGACTGGGGTGAATAGGGAGGCGTTCTCTCATGAATAATACCATGTTCCGCACAAAAGGAATCAAACTCACTCGAGAAGTACTCTCCACCACGATCTGACCGGACTCGTTTAATTTTCTTTTCAAGTTGATTCTCAACTTCTGCCTTATAGATTTTAAAGTAGTGTAGAGCCTCATCTTTAGTACTTAACAGATACACATAGCAATATCTAGTGGAATCATCTATCAATGTCATGAAGTATTTCTTTCCACCTTTAGTCAACACACCATTCATCTCACAAAGATCAGAATGTATGAGTTCTAATGGCGCCAAGTGTCTCTCCTCCGCAACCTTGTGAGGCTTGCGAGGTTGCTTAGCTTGCACACACGTAAGGCACTTAGAACCTTTGGCTAAAGTGAAACTCGGGATTAAATTCAGTTTTGCTAGCCGCGTCATAACACCAAAACTAATGTGACAAAGACGTGAATGCCAAACTTCAGATTCATTAACACTCGAATGAATATTGTTCACGACTTTATTACAAAAATCAGCGAGAGAAAGGCGGAACATTCCTCCGCATTCATAACCCTTTCCAACAAATAGTCCATATTTCGTAACAACTACTTTATTAGACTCGAAGACCAACTTAAACCCTTCTCTACACAGAAGGGAGCCACTAACAAGGTTCTTCTTGATGGCGGGGACATGCTGCACGTTCTTCAGCTGCACGATCCTTCCCGAAGTAAACTTCAGATCGACCGTGCCAACACCATGAACAGAAGCACTCGCGCCATTCCCCATCAATACGGACCCGTGACCTGTGGCCTGGTAAGAAGAAAACAATAAAATGTCAGCACGCACATGAACACCTGCACCTGTGTCCACCCACCAATCGGTGGACTGACAAACTGAAAATACAGTAAATAAATTACCGTACCCAGATGCACCACTTTCATTGTTGCCCACAATCATATTGGCAGACTTGGAGTCCTGCCCTGGCTTCTTGTACTTGTTTGGGCAGCTGCTAGCCCAATGTTCCTCCGAACCACAAGTAAAGCAGCCATCTCCCTTCTTGTTCTTCTTGAAGGTCTTCTTACCTTTCTTCTTAAAGTCGGTATTCTGTTGGACACCGTTCTTTCCCTTGGGCTTGTGGGAATTGAAGTTCTTCTTTCCCTTTCCACAGAAGTTCCTTCGACCCCTTTTCCATGCGAGTCTTTTGCTCTTGAGTTCTGCTCAACACTCAGATGGCCGATGACATCCTCTACTGAGAATTCACGCCTCTGATGTTTCAGAGTGGTAGCAAAATTCCTCCAGGAATTAGGGAGCTTAGCGATTATACAGCCCGCGACAAATTTGCCCGGTAAATCGCACTTCAGAAGCTCAAGCTCCTTAGCGATGCATATTATCTCATGAGCCTGTTCCAATACAGAACGGTTCTCAACCATCTTGTAATCGTGGAACTGCTCTATAACATACATCTCGCTCCCAGCATCGGTGGCCCCGAATTTAGATTCGAGCGCCTCCCACAAGTCCTTGGCAACCCGCACATGTAAATATGCGTCAACCAACTTATCTCCGATCACGCTCAGAACTGCTCCGAGAAAGATGACAGTGGCCTCCCTGAACGCCTTCTCCTGTTCAGGATTAAGCGTTCCAGTGGGAGTCGCACCGGCAACCCAGAACACGTTCATTGCCGTGAGCCATAAGATGGTTTTGGTCTGCCAACGCTTAAAATATGTACCGGTAAACTTATCCGGTTTCAGTGCAGCAGCAAAACCATGATTCGAAAAATTCCTACACACATTAGGTTTTTGGATTGCTGAGTAAATAAGCAATTTTTCGATTAATTTAATCCAGGAATAAATCACTAACATGGCATTGACAGAATTAAGAACATGCTGATATTCAATCATGCAAGCACATACTACGCTAACAGTAAATATATCTATGTATAGCGCTAGCATGGCTACAACAGAAAATAATAGGAGCGGGATAAGCGAGTTATACCCTCCAATTGGCCAGTTGGCCGCAGCGGCGGCGGTGATCTCCTCGGCCGCCTTCTGGTCAGCAGCAGCCTTCTCTTTCTCGGCGGCGGCTCTCTCGGCGTCGGTGGACATGATGACGACGAAGTTGATGCAGCCGACGTGGACGAAGTGAGGCGAGCAGTCGCGTAGTCGCTCCCCAAAAACCTAATCGCCCCTCTCCCATACAGGATCTGGAGAGGCGGGGTTTCGGAGGGGAGGCCTGCTCTCCCGTCGACCGTGTACGCGGCGGACGTGATGGGATCACCGGCGGTAGCAGCAGCAATGGAACGGCAGTGGGCGTGGAGGCAGAGATGCGATCTGTTTCGCGTGACGGCTAGGGTTCGCAGCGCCTCACATATATATGCGCGGCCGCGTGGAGAGACGTGGGCTGAACCCACGTCCAAGTCGGTGACAGCCCACGATCTGACGTCTCAGATCGTGGCCCCATCTGTCAAAGACTATCCGTTCCTGACCGGCAAAAAGAAGCGCATAGGTGTGAGCTCGGCTCGGCTCAATCCCGCGTCGCGTCGGGACGAGGCGTGGCGAGGCGGACGGCGGAGGAGGAGCGCGTGGGAACCACTTCTCTTCTCAAGCTCCAATAGCATGTGGAAGAGAATTCCTTATAAGGAGGTCCAACTTCTTCTCCACTAGCGGTATGGGACTAAACTTCCTACCACACCTAGTGTCATATACCCACATGGGCCCTTAGAGATTAATCTGAAATTGTTAGATGGGCCCTAAGCCCAACTCATATTTCAACAATACATACATAATATAAGTAGGTGAAAGTAAGGAACAAGGCCAGGAGCAAAGTGTGCCAGGTAAAGCGTGAAAGAAGGCCGCACAGAATGGCTGAGAACAGGCTAAAATTGAGTGAACAGGGAAAACTACCATTGACTGTCATGGAAATATCATTACAGATGCTAAACTGCCCAGCATAGAAGGGGAAAACAGAATTCTCATTCTACTAAGAAAACATCGTATCATAGCCTTCACTTAAGTCGAATGTATTTTATTTATCTGGAAGTTTATGTCATGTTTTTTTTTGTAGAAAAATAGGGGGTTTCCCCAGGTCCATTTACTTGAATGAAACCACGCGGAAAACAACAGTTTTCAGTCAGTTCATGTCCGAGCAGTTGTTATAGACCAGCCAATGTGGTTCTATGATAGAACGAACTACACTATTACAGACATGAAGGACAAAAGGTTTATGTCGATGCCATTAATGAGTTCAATATTCCCTCCGTTTCATAATAAGTGTCGTGGTTTTAGTTGTTAGTATATGGAACGGAGGGAGTAATTTTTGTCTATTTGTACAAATGTCACTACTCTGTTAGCTCAGTTTCCGACTTTTATGTCACGGTCCTCAATGCCCTTTGTCTTGATTAGCAGGGGTAAAAAGCCCAAGACGCCTCGCTAGCCGGCATGAAGAAACGCTGTGCTAGCTTGTACCCAAACTGCTGTTCTGCCGTGAGAAAGCTGCTACTCTACCTTTGATGCATGGATTTGTAGCTTACCAAACGACGAATTGCTCGATTAATGTGTTGAGGTTGAGGCTGTCGTGTCAGGCCACCATCGAAGAGCATGGTGCCATCTGTCTTGGTGATGCACCGGCGTCAGGTGCTGGCGCAGGCGACGGCGCAGCCGTGGAATACGACGGGAGCTTCCGGTGGCAGCCTCTGCCTAGGGTTTGGTCGGGTGGACTGCCAAGACGGCTCCGAGCTTTGTAGGGGTGGGTATAGATTCAAACAGAAGATAGAAGAAGATGGCCAGGTGGGACGGACATACGTAGATTGGAAGGAGCTATATGAGTTTTTTTTTTACTATAAAAAAATATCGGTGTACGTGGTGTATTCGTTTTCTGCCAAGCCAAAACTTTGAACACAAAAAAACCGTACTCTGAACACCCTTTTGCCACTGAAACGATCGCAGAAAACCAAATTGACCAGCCATTTCGTTTAATTCAGTGTGGGTTTCCGTGTGTTTATTTTTGGGTGCTGCATGCCGGTCGACCACTCCGACTGGTCACCTGCTATCGGTCCGATGTGCTGCGGTGCATCCGTTGGATCGAAGCGTCATGAAAAAAACCCACGCCCGCGATTCTCCCGTCCCCATCTCCCACTCCCGCATAGCTCCGCTGGCCCCCATCCCCTACCGAGCGCAGTGCCGGCCGGCTGTTCCAGCACCGCGTCTTCCCACTGCCCTTTTTTTCAGGCAATCAAGCGAAGCTTTATTAACCCGGCACAATGTTACAGGGACGAAAGAAATATCACCGGGGTGGCCTAACCAAATATGACGACTAGCCCGTAAATGTAAAGCTTGCTTCGCTAGATTGTGAGCCTCAAAACCGCCTGTCAGTAGCCTTCTATCCGTCATGGCCATGTGCCAACTATCATGGGTCAACCGCCATGGGCTGGGCCCATCTGGACGCAGTCGAGCAAGGCGACTACATATTACTCGAGGGAGAGTAACTAGCAAAGACATCCAGTGGATCACGGCTTTGGCGTCGGCTCTTCTCCTACCTCCGGCTCTCTCCCCTGACCCCCTTCGTGTTGCCTTGTATCTCAGTTTAGCTACTTATCCTCTGTAATCCAATTATTGTTGATCGATTATCGAGTGGGTTCATAACACCGCCGCTCGTAGCCATGGCCGCGCTGAGCACTGCCCTCCCACCGTCGCTCGCTTGTAGCACCGTGTCGCCGCTAAGAATGTAACTTATGATTTACATGCATAGGTATTAATTGATGTGTCATGGTTACATGCTTAGAAATTAGATAGCAGATTATAGCTATTTTGAAATAGAGGATATGAAGTAATTGTAAGATGGGATTGGCAGTATGATTTTACCTTATATTTTTGTACAACTATTAGTCTCTTGTTTCTATGTCGATCCCAGTATTTGTCGGTACCCGAGGCATCAAAGATCGGTACAAGGAGAGGTAATAAGCAAGGGAGAGTGAACGGTTACACCGAAGACCGGTGATAGTAAAGCTAGTGCGGTAGCCAGAACCAATTCCCTAGAGGAGACAACAATGCAGTCATGGAATGCTAATGCGTTGGTCTGGTTTATCCTAATAAACGAGACAACCCTGCAAGATGGATTAGGGCCAAGGTTGCACAATCCAAGCCTCTATGCGACGACAGCCAGCCGTCGTGTCACAAGGACGCATCACCCACTTACTTGTTTACAATTATATATCTTATTGCTTACCGATGCATTGTTGATCTATCTTACTATTACACAGCTACAGGGAAAACCTTTGCTCTGGTCTTTTTTTATTGTCACAACCGCTGATTTTATTTGATGGTCCAGGGAATGGGAACAATTTGTGATAAAAAGTGTTGCAGAAAGTTCCTTGTCAAGCCTAATCATTTTTTGGATTCGATAATTCCTATAGAAGAAGGTCATTACTATATCTGAAACCGAATCAAAGATAATCGGTCTGCAGACCATTGTGGATGGAGAGAAGCCCATTGCATTGGCCTTATTCACCCTTTTGATCTGGGGGCCCTATCACTGGCGTTGCCCATTGCGCAAAAGCATATATAAAAGAATCAAAGCTGCTACGAGGTGTCTACGGTGACTTCGTAAAATCTTAAGATGACATGCCGGCTCAGTCTCTCGGAGGTGCTCATAGGGGTAGGGTGTGCGTGTGTGCGTTCATAGAGGTGAGTATATGCGCGTATATATGAGCGCTTGCATCTGTACTGTGTTAAAAAAAAGTACTTTGCCGTGCGTGCTTTCCTAGCTGACACGTGTTGGTTTTCATTTAATTCACTACTAGCTTTTTCCTTTTGTGTTTGCTACTGTTTTTAACACAGTACAACGCACATGCTCACATATACACACACATACACTTACCCCTATAAACGCACACACCCTACCTTTATGAGAACCTTCGAGATACTGAGCCGGCACTATATCTTGAGACCGATGAAGTTAGAGAAGCTTAAATAAATCGAAAAAATGGGTGCACCAGTGCCAACACAGTACAACGTAGATGACTCACATACGCTCACCCCTATGAATGCACCCACGCACACTCTGCCCCTATAACGCTATCCGGAGAGCCTGAAATAAATCTAGAAAAATGCGAGCACCAGTGCCAACACAGTACATCGCAGATGCTCAGTTACACTCACCCTTGTGAAGGCACGCACGCACACCCTACCCATATAACGCTCAAAATGTAGCATTTTTTTGCTCATTCTACCTTCTATATAAAGTTAGGTTAATTATGATGCGATACCTAGCAACTTTTTCTGCAGGTCACCATAGGATAAGCAAATCAAAGAAAATAAAATGTTCATTCTATCTTCTATATAAAGTTAGGTTAATTATATGCGATACCTAGCAACTTTTTCTGGATGACATCATAGAATAAGCAAATCAAAGAAAATTATGTGCCTTAGAGTATCCAGGTTAGTACCAATTAGACTGGAGAATTAGGCTTGATTTTGATTGATAATGCATCTCTAATTCCGTTGATCATGCGTGCTATTTTTCATGTCTAAGGGTTACGGGATGCAATAGATATTACTCAAAATATCATGTATAAAGAAATCGTCACTGCACTGTAATGCCAAAGGTTCTATCTTTTTACTAGAGTATCTTTGTTCAATTTTTGCTATTTTATGAACTAAAATTTGTATGCATTATAGAAAACAATGACATTGTTGGTTTTCAGACTAGCCTGCCAACACCGAACCTAAAAGAGTGGACCTTTGTATAAAGGTTAACCCTTTCTATTTTCTAATTCACTTTTGCGGCTGTTTTTTCTTCTTCTGTATCTTGCTTCGTTCACTAATACAACTTTTCATCTGTTGTATGATGGGGTATTATCTGTAAAATGTGATCTTTAAAATGTATACTGAAGCAATAGGAAGCATCATTTGGTACAACTTTTGGTTGCACCAGACGATTTTTAAACTTTGACTATCTTGATAGGAAATACTTTGACGGGAACATTTAAAATATATAGCTAAATATTTGTAATCATGGGTGAACTGTTTTTTGGTACCTTTCGGTATTTATCTAAGTTAAAATTAGCTTGCACATTACCAACTGTCAGCTCGCTTACTCATGCTTTCTTTTCTTCTATAAGAAAAACAACGCAGCCACGCAAATGAGCTTCACGACAGGCGCGGCGGCGCGCCTCTGCCTGCTAGTGTGTTATTACTCTACCATGCATGTTTGTGCATAGAAATGACTATGATAAAGAAGGGACCAAATCTCATTGGACTCATCTGTCGGTTGGCCCTCCATTGTTGTGCGGCTGACTACCGACCGTCAATCGTGTGACATGTTACCGCTGTATTAAAAGTGTATGCGTGCTAGTACTTGACCCACAGGAAGCGGCACTTCATAAATTTTTGCCTTGCGGTGGACGCCCTCCATGTTTGCCACTGTGGCCTATATGATCATTCGAGCATCTCCAGCCAGACTCTCCATTTTCCCCCGAGGCGTCCAGGTGAACAACCCAGACAGTGCCCAGACGGGAGAGAGAAGGAGAAAAGCCACCCAATCGGACTCCTCAAATTGTCATGTATGTTCGGCCTGTCATTCAGGCATGTTCGGGCAGTCCACCATGCTAGATTCGGACCACCCCAGACCATTTCCTCTTTTTTATTATTTTTTCTTTCTCTCTTTTCATCCCGCCAATCATGTGCATGTGACTGGACATATAGGGAGAAAAGTGGTGGGTATGACACCATGCATGGACAAATGAGGGCTTGTAGTGGACATGCCGGGAGCGTCCAGACGTGTCCGCATACGTATAGAGGGTCGGATTTGCTTAGTCCAGATGCTCTTAGATGGTGGTTCCACAATATGTCTATGTGATTTTTCTTTCTTTTTTATTACACTCCTTTTCTACCATTTCAGTGAGGCAACTGTTAGGGCATCTCCAACGCCGTGTCGTAAAATGCCTGCAAACTTTTGGATCAACGCGTCCGGATTATTTTTTGCCATTCAACGTGGTGCTGCATACATCCGCAGACGAGTTTGCACGTCCGAATTCCCCCAAACCAGATGCAAAGCTGTGGGAGGTTTGCGTGACTCCGGACCTTCACCACGTAGGACTCTGACCACCTTGGCCCACCCAAAACCCACCTAGAGCCCGTGTTTTTCGCACTCCATCTCTTCCTCCTGTTTTGTATCCGCTTCCTCCCAGGCCGTTGTCCCCGTACCTCCCCGATCTCCCGCCCAGGCCTTGTCGGACCTCCGTCGCTCCACCCAGGCACCACGTCCGCTTTGCCTGCGCCGCTGCCCCATCTTCCGTATGCCACCCAAGTACCCTCCGCCCCTGTAGATGCTGTCCATGGCGGACACTACACCCAACAAGTGTTTGTCCAAATGCAATAGCCAAAGTGTTGAATTTTTTCCTTACTTTGATACTTTGAAGCAAACACGCTGGATTCAAACAACGAGTACTTCTACAACAACTTCATGGAGTTGTCCTCGTCAGATGAGGAGGATGAATATGATGATGAAACGGCGATGATGCAGGTAGTCGTACCAGACACGGAGCATGCGGAGAAGCATGTCCTAAATTACAAGGGACATCGAGTGTTGAATCGAAAGAGGGCACGCGGGCATTTGACGATGATGGGCGACTACTTTGCCCTTGATGCCATATTCGCGGATAATTTTCACCGACGCTTTCGGATGCAGAAAAATATTTTCGATTGCCTTTACAATGGCGACTGGGCCTATGATGACTACGTCATCTTGAAGAAGGATGCCGTTGAAAAAATTGGATTCTCAAGATAATATAAGTGCACGACTGCATTGAGGATGCTCACCTATGCCATGACCGCAGGTTCATGGGATGAGTACCTCTAGATGTCTGAAAACACATGCGGAGTTTCCATGGTGAGGTTTGCTACTGGGGTGATCAAGGTGTTTTTTTTCAATAAAGGGTGGATTTTATTTTCTCAAAATGGAGCATCAAGAAGATACATAACAGAATGAGCACACACCCGGCCTCTGCATATCTAGGATGCACACAGCCAACACCAACTCACACACACAAAAACCCGCCGACAACTAGCAAAGTCATGTAAAACCAAAGCTATGTGTAGGCGAGAAAAAAAACAAAAAAGCCCCAATGCAATCAAGATCTACGATCGGCAAACTACAACAATGACCATATCCGCACCATTCATCTTATGGCACCACATGGACGACAAGGTTCTTCAACAGCAACGCCTTCAAGAAGGGAGCGACACTCAAGCACTGCCATCATCGGATCCAACCATAAGGCCAGATCTAGATTTTCACCCTGAAGAAATCGGTCCGAGAATATTCGAGCAATGCCTTCAACAAGGTAACAATGTAAGAAACACATTGCCATTGCCAGGCATAACCACTAAGGTCTGACCTAGGCTTTCGCCCTGGAGCTCAAGACCGGGTGCTCGAATAGCACCGCCATCGAAGTCACACATGTGATGTCACCACCATTTTTCCGCGATCCCAGCAGTTACATGCGATACAACAGTCACCACTGCACAACCATCCCTCCGCGTCAAGCCGTCGTCCATAATTTGTATCTCATCGCCGAAGTCAGCCATCGGATCAGAAGAGATGAACCATCCCAAAGATCTTTGGATAACCACCACCGTCGTGGAGCCGTAGGAAGTCACCGCAGTATAGATTGCAGTCACCACCATCCAGCCGATCAGATCAGACTCATCACTATTGATAACCCACAAGTATAGGGGATCGCAACAGTTTTCGAGGGTAGAGTATTCAACCCAAATTTATTGATTCGACACAAGGGGAGCCAAAGAATATTTGCAAGTATTAGCAGTTGAGTTGTCAATTCAACCACACCTGGAGATTAAATATCTGCAGCAGAGTGATCAGTAGCACAGTAGTATGATAGTTTGATAGTAGTAGCAATAAGAGTAACAGTAGCAGTAACGGTAGCAGCAATAGTAATAGCAATTGTGACAGCAGTAGCAACAGTAGTAACTTAGCAAGAACAATATGTGAAGAACTCGTAGGCATTGGATCGGTGGTATTGTTGGATAACATTCATCATGTAACAGTCATAACCTAGGGCGACACAGAACTAGCTCCAATTCATCAATGTAATGTAGGCATGTATTCCGTATATAGTCATACGTGCTTGCGATAAGAACTTGCATGACATCTTTTGTCCTACCCTCCCGTGGCAGCGGGGTCCATAAGAAAACTAAGGGATATTAAGGCCTCCTTTTAATAGAGAACCGGAACAAAGCATTAACACATAGTGAATACATGAACTCCTCAAACTATGGCAATCACCGGAAAGAATCTCAATTATTGTCACCTTGGGGTATGCGGATCATAACACATAGAAGGTGCATATGAATTGCAAGATCGGATCAAGAACACAAATATATTCATGAAAACATAAAGGGTTCAGATCTGGAATCATGGCACTCGGGCCCTAGTGACAAGCATTAAGCATAGCAAAGTCATAGCAACATCAGTCTCAGAACATAGTGGATACTAGGGATCAAGCCCTAACAAAACTAACTCGATTACATGATAAATCTCATCCAACTCATCACCGTCCAGCAAGCCTACGAATGAATTACTCACTCCCAGCGGTGAGCATCATGAAATTGGTGATGAAGGATGGTTGATGATGACGATGCCGGAAGATCCCCCTCTCCGGAGCCCCAAACGGACTCCAGATCTGGCCTCCCGATGAAGAACAGGAGGTGGTGTCGGCTCCGTATCGTGAAACGCAATAAAACTTTCTCTCTTATTTTTTTCTCTGTAATTGTGAATTTATAGCGTTGGAATTAGGTCAGACGGAGGCACGTGGGCCCCACGAGGTACCAGGGTGTGCCGGGGGGGGGGGGGGGTGGCGCGCCCTGGTGCCTCGTGAGCACTGGGTGTGGCTCCCCTCCATTAGGTTTTGGCTCCAGTATTTTTTATATATTCCATAAAAAATCTCCAAAAAGTTTCATCCAATTCCAAGAACTTTTATTTCTGCACAAAAAACAACACCATGGCAATTCTGCTGAAAACAGCGTCAGTCCGGGTTAGTTCCATTCAAATCATGCAAATTATGGTCCAAAACAAGAGCAAAAGTGTTTGGAAAAGTAGATACGACGGAGATGTATCAACTATCAAGCTGTGGACCATAGCGCCGCCGGCCAGCCACCGCACGTGCGGAAAGCTAGCACCTCGCCGCCGTGGTCCACATCCGGGTGCCCTCCCCGATTGCTGCAGATCGGGGCGTAAGGGTCCCATGGGAGAGGGACGAGGATCCAGCCCTCCCATGCCTTAACCCAGCCAGACCACCGCAACATCCGGATTGAATCCGGGCACACCGTAGACTGAATCCACCTTCAGTGCCGCCCGTCAGTCACCATGCAGCATGTGGACGACAAGCCACGGCAGAGAAGGCCGGTTGCACCGCCGGGCGCAACCCAGGCTGTCCCCACGAGCACGCCTCACCGAACTTGGCACCGCCGAGGCGTCGGATGCCGCCGCCGCCGCACGGGACTGGCAAGCACACTCGCCATGAGACCCCTTGAAAAACTCCAACGGCGTTGCGTGAGATGGATCCAACCACCAAAAGAAGCCCCGCCGCCACCGTCCGCCGCGCAGCCTTCGGCCAACGGCTTCCTCGGGTGACGGCGAGGGGGAGAGGAATAGTAGACGGGGCCGGCTGCGGCGGATCAAGTTCACCGCCCGTGCCGCTCGGGAGAGCGACGCGGGGGCCAGATCAAGGTGTTTGGACCGCAATACTTGAGAGAACCAACTATCACAGACAATGAAAGGCTCATGGCACTCTCTGAAGTAAGAGGGTGGCCAGGTATGCCCGGATCCCTTGATTGCATGTACTGGAGATGGAAAAACTGTCCATATGCTCTACAAGGGCAATATCATGGCCATATTAAGAAGTCCACCATCATTTTTGAAGCAGTTGCATCACAATACCTCTGGATTGGACACATTTTTTTGGCATGTCTGGGTCTCACAATGACATCAACGTGATGTAGTGGTCTCCATTGTTTGCTAGGTTAACTTGAGGACAAGCTCTTCCGTGTAACTATACCATCAATGCTCATGACTACAACATAGACTACTATCTGGTTGATGATATCTATCCTCCGCGGGCGACCTTCGTCAAGACCATCTTTGAGCTACTTGATCAGAAAAGAGCTCACTTTGCCCAAAGACAAGGAGATAGAAAGGATGTGAAGAGGGCATTTGGAGCACTCCAGGCCCGTTTTGCAAGATTCGACATCGAAGAAGTCATGAGCAGTTTAAGAATGTTCTGATTGAGCGTCTGTGAGCGATTAAATGGGACAATTAGAACATAAGTTGAATTCAAGTTTGACTATTTTATTTGAAAACTTGATGTTTGGATTGTAATATTTGAATTTAAACTAGTGTTGCATTTGAATACTTCTCCCCCTGTTACTTTGAACGGGGAGTGGGGTGATTTTTGTTGGTACCTTCACTCTTTCAGGCGTACTTTTGCAGGATTGCAGGATTGTGTGACATCTTTATACTCAGTAAATAAATCTGGCAGGTTATTTGCAAAGTGTTGCAAATCTTCCGAACGCATGGTTCACATCTTTGAGTACGTGGATTTGAGGCAGAAATGTGTTGAACATTCCATTTCCTGGCATTCTTTATGGTACTTGAAATCTCCCCCTAATGTCTGGAAATATTCCTCGTTGAATCAGCATACTGGCCTTGAATAACTCCCCATGTGAGGGGCTTGAGGTATTGACGGAAATACAGTTATTACTCACGTAGATCCCAAATATACGTTGAGGGGGCAATGAGGGTGAAGGAGCTGCCAGAGGTGTGGATTTGAGAACATGAGTGATCTTATCCAACTTTCAACTCAGAATCCGGCACCGTTTGGGGAGTTTGTCCAAAACATCAACAAATTCGGCATCGAAGAACTTATGAGCAGTTTAAGAATGTTTTGATTGAGCATCTGTTGGCGATTAAATGGGACAACTAGAACATAAGTTGAATTCAAGTTCGACTATTTTATTTGAAAATTTAATGTTTGGATTGTGATATTTGAATTTAAACTAGTGTTGCATTTGAATATTTTGACTACTCGAAAAATTATGCTCATCTCTATAGCTAGTTTGGAGTGCTGCGGACTTTAGAGAAAAAGAAAATGGAGGCGGATATTTAATGAACATGGTTGGATAACCGGCTCTTATCTGTGTCTGCGAATGCGTCAAGACGAATCCATGCCGCGGGAGAGAGTTTTCGTCCGCAGCGTTTTGTCACGGGCGCCGGATGGGGAGGAGATATTCGCGTCCTAAAGAAAGGCTGGTTCCCAGATAAGAAATGACGTTCATCAATCCTTGCTATCGCCGCAAGTACGGGACAAATTTTAGCTTGCAAAGGATCTACAAACTAGCAATCTCGAATATTCCGTGACAAAAGTGCTCCACCCACACATGCACAACCATATATGCTTGACTTGGCTGACCCACTTAGCTGGTCATTTTCTCAAAAAAAGGAAAGAAAGATGGTCATTATATAGTTCCGAGTACCCACTCCCAAGTAGAGTAATATATGGAAAGAGACGTTGGCCCTAATTTTACTCGTGTCGCTTTTGTCAACTCATATGCATGTCACAATCACGCGACCCGCCATGATCGATCCAGCAGTCAGTGTACGCAGCATGGCGTAGACGCATCAACCGCCGTTCTGTCACTCCATATATACTTGGCCAGGCCACCACACTCTGGTTCAGGTCGCGCGTCACTGAGCGTGATCATCGACCCCGCGTTTGCCATGTCGAATCGGACAATAGCTGGGGCATCCTCTTACGTACTCCCGGCACGTCGCCGGCAGGCGGGTAGTCGTCTCCCTTCGGCATCGCCATCGCTGTTCGTGACCAAGTCTGGTTCGCATCATCACCGTGCAAACCGTCTTCGCCTCGCCTCCACCCGTGCTGCCGGGCACTCTTCCACCGAGGCACGCCGGGGAGAATTCTTCTCACGCGGCCATTGTCCCACTCCTCCCCTCTACTTGATGTGCGTGAGGACCCGGATAACTATTCCTTCCTGTTTAGGTAAATGCGCTCTGGCTTGCTTTAACATTTTTCTTTCTGGATTTGTAAATTCCTTTTTTTTTTTGCGGGAAAAAACTTCCGATCTATTCATCATCAATCATGGCAGTACAATGAACATCAGAAATAATAAAAATTACATCCAGAATCGTAGACCACCTAGCGACGACTACAAGCACTGAAGCGAGCCGAAGGCACGCCGCCGTCATCACCCCTCCCTCGTCGGAGCCGGGCAAAACTTGTTGTAGTAGACAGTTGGGAAGTCGTCGTGCTAAGGCCCCATAGGACCAGCGTAACAGAACAGCAACCGCCGCCGATGAAGATAAGCGTAGATCGAAAGGACCCAACCTGAAGACACACTGACGTAGACGAACAAAGACTGGATCCGCCGAGCGGATCCACCAAACACAACCACCGACTGAATCCTGTGATATCTGTCGGAGACACACCTCCACACGCCCTCCGACGATGATAGATGCACCACCGGGACGAGGGCTGAGCGGGAAGACCCTTATTCCATCTTCAGAGAGCCGTTGCTGTCTCGTCTTCCTGAACAGGATACAAACCCTAGCAAAACACAATAGAACATATAAAAACGGAGCCCTCCCACCGGCAAGGGCCGAGATCCACCGCATTCCCAGGCCCTAAGACCATAGGAGATGAGGTAGATCGGCGGCGCCGCCGACGGGAGGCAAAATCCTAGCCGCCTGTTCCCCGCTGTTTCGCTAGGAGGAGGAGCAGCAAACTAGGGCAAATTTATTGCTCCGAACGAGAGAGCAATGAGAAATTAATAAAGTCTCGTCTAACTACCACATCACTTAATTTTACACGCTGATTCATGCGGATTTTTTTATTTTTCTGTTTGTTTGATTTACCTTTTCTTTTTTCACGTACCCAGACCTGCATGTGTGTCCGGCCATGCGCAACTGCAGTTGCATGTCTGCATACCACCACAAAACTGTAGTTGTACGTCCACATCCCCTCTCTGTTGTACGCAACTGCATGTCCGCCGACCTCGCGCAACTACAATTACACCCCGCGCACCTCCACGCCCCTACAGATGCGGCCAACAACTATAGTTGCACGGCCCCGGTCGTGCGCAACCGCAATTGTGCACCCAGAGGTTGTGCGAAACTGCATGTCCGCCGGCCACACATAGCCGCACTTGCACACCCGTCGACTATACACAATTGCATATTCACCGGGCACATGCAACTGCAACTGCACGTCCATGCACCTATGCGCAAATGCATGTCCATTGGCCGCAGGCAACCTTAAATGGTGAATATTCTTTTCCTAGTAATGCTATTAACAAGAAGCCGAGTTTTGGGTCGCGAGGATGAGCTACCATCTACATGGAAGCAGTGAAAGCGACGGAACCATCTCCGGTCACACAAAGAGTGGTTAGAGGTCGCGGGATAGATTAGATAGTGCACCAGCACTATGTGGTAGATTTGTGGTTCCCGGACATAGTGTGTTTGTTGGAGGCAAAGGTGCGACCGATGGTAGAGACAGCTAACATGCATAGGTGCCCATGTGACACTGTTGCATGTTTAGAAAAATTAGGTAGCGAGTTGCATAAAAAAAATATAACTTACGATGTATGATTGACATGTATAGGTGTTGATGTGTTATGGTTACATGCTTTGTAAAAAATATCATTCCGCAAAAAAAAAAGTAGATAATATGGAATCATTGTGCTTGTATATAGTCGTCAGTCACTCGTGTCCAACTCGGCTTGCTAGAACTGCAATAATATACAAGTAGAACTACTCTTACAGTAGTGGTACATACGTCAAGGATTCATATATATCAGGTGCACATATTTGTATTTCTATATGTTTTGTTATGTATATCTAGCCTGTTGTTCGTTTTTTAATGAACCATACAGGAGAACGGCGTGTGTTGCATTAATGTAACCATATAAGGGAAAACTTTCCTTTTTCTCTTTTGTTGGCCTTTGCTGGCTTCCGTACTTGACTTGCCTGCTTTCCAGGTATAGTAGAGGCAGATAGTCCAAGAAAACAAAATGCAGAGGCACAAGCACCAATTGACAAACAACAAGCAAGTCGACATATGGTGCGTATATGTACATGTAAATTCATATATGTTTTTAGGGGGCAAAGCCAAATTGACTGACCAGAATGAAGATATGCGCTTAATTAAACTGATGAACATATTATAACTAGATCAAGGCCGGCGATGAACCAAGCGAGCTTTCCCACATGATCGAGACCATCCGAGCGGCATTGAGTTCGATGGGTGGAGGCGGGATATCTATTTCTGCCTACGACACTGCCTTCATCGCCCTTGTCAAGAACCTAGACGGAGGTGATCGGCCGCAGTTCCCCTCCAGCATTGACTGGATCGTTCAAAACCAGCTACCGGATGGTTCGTGGGGTGATAGCTCATTTTTTCTGGTCCAAGACCGACTTATGAACACCCTAGCATGTGTTGTGGCGTTGACGTCATGGAACCTTTACGTTGACAAGTGCGAGAAAGGTACGTGTACCTTTCTTCATTGCTGTTAGGTTGTTCATTCTTTCAAATACTTTTGGATTTACCCATGTCCTCAAAGTCTTTTAGTATGTTTACATGATCGTATTTATTGTAGGCGTGCATTTTATTAGAGAAAATATATGGAGATTGGCCGAAGATGAAGAAGACTGGACATTAATCGGCTTCGAAATTTGCTTCCCCTCGCTCCTATGCATGGCCAAGGACATGGATCTGGACATTCCTCACGATGACCCTGCCTTCGAAGCCATATATTCCAAGAGAAACCAAAAGCTTAATAAGTAAGCATAACTACCTTTCCCGCAAAAAAGGCATAACTACCTAAATTTATTCTTCTATCTTGCAACTATTGTTTAACCTAGTTAAATTCGCCTAATTTTAAGTGTGGTACTGTGTGATAGTGATAAGATATGACAGATAAGCAAACAGTCCCCGGTGATCACAGATGGTATTGTTCAGCTGGTCAGATGATGGATTTTCTTTTCTGTTATATGTGCGAAAGCTTGATTTATGGTTCAGCGCTAGCAACAATAACAATAATGGGGTAGATAAATACGAGTTCTCTCTCTTTTGGGAGAGAACAGGGTTTTTTTTTTTTTTTAGCGGGAGAGAACAGGGTTGTGCACTTGTGTTGATGCAAAGCAGGCAAGGAGGAACTTTGCATTTTACATTTTTATAGTGGTTGGCAATTTTAGTAACCGTCCATCCACCCCAATCTAACGATGGTAAAATAGGAGGTACCAAACTATAAGTACTTAAAGTACCAGTCCCTGTGGGATCAGTACCAAAATTATGTCGGACCAATACCTGTAATGTATATATTTTATTTTTTTTAAATGCTGAAAAGGTGAAATAATTGTATGTCCTTAATGACACAGAAAAGAATATGTTACTCATTTGATGCGCATCCAATTTGGCAGTTGTCTCTTACTTTTAGTTTAATCGACCAGTTGTCTCTCAAATTGTAGGATTCCCTCAGATGTATTGCACACTATGCCAACCACTCTACTTCACAGTGTAGAGGGAATGGCAGACTTGGACTGGAAAAGGCTGCTTCCGTTGCAGTGTTCAGATGGCTCCTTTCTTCATCACCTGCTGCCACCGCTCACGCTTTGAAAGAAACAGGCGATCTAAAATGCCTCAAATTCCTTGACGAAATCGTCGAAGGCGGAGTTAACATCAATACCAAAAAGCTGTATAATGCAACGAGACACTGAATTTACACATGCTCAAAGGCACGAGTGTATATAGGGTGTAGACCGTCTTCGTGCTAGGGTGAATTTTGATGTTTGAATACCAAAACTTGTTCTTGTTTACTCACCTTTCATACATTTCAGCGTCCTGTGTCCATCCTGTGGATTTGTTCGAGCGTTTATGGGCGGTTGATCGATTGACGCGTCTGGGCATATCGAGGCACTTCGCCAGGGAAATCAAGGAGTGCTTAGATTATACTTACAGGTAAGCATAATGTATGCCTGGCTATTTCTAGAATCTTAACCCGACTCTTTACCTAATTTTCCGCATGTTTGGTATGTTTTGTTTGGCGCTATACAACAGCACCCTATTTTGTTCAACCAAAGTGGTTGGCTGCCAAACTCTACTAGAGTGTAGTGTAGGTTGAGGGAACTTGTAACAAGTAATACTTTATAGGTACTGGTCTGAAAATGGGCTGAGCCACGCAGGGTCTTGTGCAGCTTCGGATATCGACGATACTGCGATGGGTTTCCGTCTCCTCCGTCTGCATGGCTACCATGTCAATCCATGTAATTCAGTATAGCGTTTGCTATGTCTAAAATACGCAATCATATTCATGCACTTTTACCCTATGGTTTGAAGTTTGAACGTATGCATGTATGTATGGTACATAGGCGTGTTTAAGAAATTCGAGAAAGACAGCGAATTCTTCTGCTTCCCAAGGCAGTCGAGCCAATCTGTCACGGCCATTTACAACACATACCGCGCTGCCCAGGTCGCGTTTCCCGGCGAGAACAACGGCGTCCTTCGGTGGGCCGAGCGGTATTGCCGCGCATTCCTCCAGGAGAGGCGCGCCTCCAACAAACTGAGCGACAAGTGGGTCATTCCCAAGGATTTGCTAGGCGAGGTAGGTACAACAAATTATTGTCCTGCATATAGATTATAGAGCAATATGAAGGCAGTGAATTCTTGTCTGCTATATTAACAGGTAGGATACGCACTGGACTTCCCCTGGAAAGCAAGTTTGCCACGGATCGAAACAAGGTTGTATCTAGAGCAATATGGAGGCAGCGACGACGTGTGGATTGGAAAGGTCCTCTATAGGTAACTTTTCATTTCACATTGAGGAGCACCCCGCTCATGATTTCAGTTCTAGGCAAAAACCATAGAAAAAGCTTTATCGCTAACATCAACAACCTATTCAGAATGCCTCTGGTCAACAATGACCTGTACCTAAAGGCGGCCAAGGCTGATTTCACCAATTTCCAGCAAATGTGCCGACTTGAGTGGCATGACCTGAAAAGGCAAGTATCGACCAAATTCATATAGGAACTAGTACATACAATGTCGTTCAAGTAAGGGTGGTATGACAGGAATAATCTGTATTCTAACTCCAAATTTCTCACATCTATAAGCAGGTGGTATGACAGGAATAATCTGCAAATGCATGGTCTGTCTGAAAGTAGCGCACTAAGAGCTTACTTCTTAGCTGCAGCCAACATCTTTGAACCGAACCGAGCAGCGGAGCGCCTGGCATGGGCTCGCACGGCGATACTTACCGATGTTGTCTCCGCGTACTTTCAAGTTTCAACACAACGGTTGTGCTCCGGACTTGAGAGAACGGCTCAGTACTAGTAACCTCACTCGCGACCGCCACCACAGTCTACCATGGTTTGATTGAGCATATTTCTTTGTTCCTTCATTGTCTAATACAACTTTTGTCTCATTTTCGGAAGAAAGAAAGAAAAGGTTTTCCTCAATAAAAGAAAATAAATAAATAATACTACTAAAACTACTGCCTAGCTAGCTTCTATTTTGTTTTATCCTAAGAGTTGGCTTAGTGATCTACATGACATATGCATGGAAGAATAACATAACTCTCCCATTATCTAAAACCACATGTGCGTGTGCATGCAGGGTAGCAATAATGGATTGGACAGAAAATAGCATACTACATGTTCTTCAGGAGCTGATCATGGACCTTGGCAAATTTGACAATGCCACCGACACTCTTCGCGAAGCTGTGAAATATCTTACCCATGCTCAAATACATTCATTATATACACCTGATATAGATGATACTGTTTTTTTAGCCGAAATATATGATACTATTTACCAAACATATATGTTCCATGTTACACTTTTGTCCAATGGAAACAGAAAATTATAATTTAAGTCCTCTGGCAACTGCAGTGGCAGGATTGGCTTATGGCATGGACTGCAGAGGATAGAAGTGGACCATGTGAATGGAGTACAGCGTTGTTGTTAGTTCGCACAATCGAGGTCTGCTCAGGAAGACACAGTTCGACCGACCATCAGATGAACGTTTGGGAGTATACCCAGCTCGAGGTGCTCACCTCTTCAATATGCCGCAAACTCGCAGCTAGGGTTCTTGCAAAGGTTTGTATCTATTGTGCATATCAAGAATTCTTATACATGTTTATATATCCATTTGTCCCTACGGTGCATGATTTCTCAATTAATCCATGACAATAATTTTCAATGACTCAATCAGCGTGGACATAGAATGGAAAACATAGAGGATATAGACCGACAAGTGGATTTGGAGATGGGAGAACTCGCTCATCATGTTCTTCAGAGCTGCAACGGTATCAGAAAACTGACCGGGCAGACTTTTCTCCACGTGGTGAAGAGTTTCAACTACGTCGCCCTTTGCTCATATGACACAATTGATTGCCATATCTACAAAGTCTTATTGGAAGATGTCATTTAAATCATCTACAATGATTTGTATCAAGTTTATATCTAGAAGACACGCAAAAGCAAATTTGCCTCTCTAAAGAACGATTACCTCATTGTGCTGATATGTGATGAATAATTATTGTATGGTAGTATCGTATGGATTATCATGGTTGTATGGATTGTTTACAAATGTATATTGCTCTTTGCTTTATTAGTATAATTATCA
The DNA here is from genome assembly GCA_039707655.1 of Elymus sibiricus. Lineage (NCBI taxonomy): Eukaryota > Viridiplantae > Streptophyta > Magnoliopsida > Poales > Poaceae > Elymus > Elymus sibiricus. Next base: position 89,776,654 of record CM077676.1, read on the forward strand.
GCCACCCGGTTTGGCATGTGTCGATCTAGTGGATTTATAGACGTGTTGCCTATATAACGTGATCTCAACCTATGTCATAATACCATGATTGTTTTATTGATCAATTTCACATGTGCGTGCTTATATTTTACGTGTCACTGCTTTTACGAGAGATGCTATCTGTGAACCTAAACCCCGATCCAATAAGAAAACCTTCCCTCCCATGATTTTTAGGAACCAAGGTGATCAGAGAGGTATTTAAGGCATTGTAGGTTGATTTTCCCCTCCCAAAAGTCCCTACAAAACTTGTAAAAAATCGGGTGCAACTATGTGCCAGCAGACCTTCAAAAACTGTCCAGTAAATCCATCAGGTCCAGAGCCCTGTCCCCTAGAATGATCTTAATAACATGATCAATCTCCTTGATAGAAACAGTGCAGATAAAACCTCTAAATCAGGAACACGCTAGATCAAATCCTCCGAATCAAAATCAAACATAAGCATATTACAAACACCCATACAATTCTTGAAGCAGGAAATTAAATGCAGATGCTTTCTCCTCATGACTATCAATGACATGACCATCATCAAGTAATAGGATGGGAATTGTATTGCATTTGTAAAGCTCAATGGCTCTAGCATTGAAGTATTTTGCGTTTTCCATCCCCGAGATTAGCCCACTCAAAAGTGCATCTCTTTCTCCACTAAGCATTTTGGTATTCAAGCGGACGAAGAATATGCTTTGTAAGAATCAAGCGAAAATTCTCCTCAGGGACAGATAACCGTCTAAGATCTTCAAGGTTATCCAATTGCAATAAAATTTTGTTACAGTTCTCTATCAATAACCACTTTTTGAGGGCATATCACAATTTTTTTATCTTAGCAGATATGTTGGATGGCAGTAGAAGATGTATGTAGGGGTGCAACTCATGAATTATGCACAACTTCTACGAAACCGGGATGAGAAGGCCAAAAACTTTCAAAGCGAAACAACCCACTCTTAGGAATACCAATTTCAATGGAAAGAATCCGTGGAGCACCATCGTGGACGCTGGTGCCAATGGCTGGGAGGGCTCGCCGGCCACGGGATAGGCTGTACACATCCCGGTGCACCGCGCACGGTACCACTGGGAGTATCGTGTTCCGCTGCCGTGGCCGGACGTCACCCTCCCCCCCCCCCCCCCCCCCGCTGGCACCTCGACCCACACCACATTCTGGTGCCAGACGTGCTGCAGTCACCGCGTGCGCGTGCGGAGGAGATCCGCAAGCGCCGTGCTCTCCTGACACCGGAGCAGCGCCGCGACCTGGCGTACACGCCAGACTTCCCCAACTGGGATGTCTGGTTCGCCACCGAGCATGACGTGCGCCGCCACGGTGCCGTCCAGATCGACACCGACTTCGCACCGCCGCCCCTGGTGGTGGCGCAGGAAGAGGAGGAGGCCGAGGCGATGTACCTGGCCGCCCTCGAGGAGGCCTACCAGCACGCCCTCGAGGAGTCCAAGCGGGAGGAGGACGCCCGCTGGCTTGGCCTCGAGGAGGCGCTGTAGCTCTTGGCGGCGGGGGACTGCGAGTACCCTCCACCACCACCGCTGCCACAAGTGCAGCCCAAGCCCGACCCCACGCCGACACCACCCGCCGCCATGGTGACGTACCAATGGCAGGGCGTGGTGCGGGAGTGGGTCAGCGCGCCGGCCGTGTAGCTGGGCGCGATGGAGGAGCAGGAGGCGGCCTACCTCGCCCAGTGGAGGGCCCACGCGCTGGCGGAGGAGCAGGCCAACGGGGAGAGGCGCATGCAGCTGGAGTGCGAGGAGGAGGAGTGCCGGCAGCGGTGGGCATGGGAGGAGGAGGAGCGACGGGAGCGTGAGGAGGAGCGTGCGTGATACGTCTCCAACGTATCTATAATTTTTTATTGTTAAATGCTATTATATTATCACTTTTATATGCTTTTTATATCACTTTGTATTATTTTTCTAGACTAACTTATTAATTTAGTGCCCAGTGTCAGTTCCTGTTTTTTGCTTGTTTTTTGTTTCGCAGAAAATCCATATCTAGGAACGTCCAAATACGATGTCAATTTTTGATGATTTTTTTTGGACAACGAAGGACCCTAGAAGCTTCGGGGGAGGTCGAGGAAACCCACGAGGCAGCCACATGGCCACATGGCGCGACCAGGGGGTGGCCGCGCCACCTGCCCATGTGGGGCCCCTGAGCCTCCGTTTGACGAAATTCCTGGCCTATAAATTCACATAAATTCCGAAACCATCAAAAGCGAACCCGATAGAATTTTATCGCCGCCGCACGCCTTTGTTCTGAAGAGATCCCATCTGGAGCCCTATTCCGGAGGGAGGCCTCTTCATCAACCTTGCTGCCTCCATGATGATGTGTGAGTAGTTCCTTTAGGACCTACGGGTCATAGTACTAGTTAGATGGCTTATTCTCTCTCTCTACTTTTGATCTTTAATACAATGATCTCCTCTGGGATCAATCCGATGTAATTTTTGTGGTGTGTTTGTTGGGATCCGATGATTTGTGGATTTGTGATCAGATTGTTCATTGAATATAATTGAATATCTTGAAGTTTCTTTGTTGTATGATTGAGTAGCTATGTATGCTTTTTGAGTTATTTGTCTTCTCTAACCAAGATACATGGGTAATTCTTCAGAGGGAGTGGTGCATAGTCGTGGGTTCAACTTCACGGTGATATATATCCCAATGACAGAATTGGGAGAAAGCACGTGATGTGTTGTTGCTACTAAGGATAAAACAACGGAGATTGATCTTATTGCTACGTTTTTTTCTGTCTATATCATGTCATCTTGCTTATTATGTTACTCTGTTTTTCATTAAACTTAATAGTTTGAGATGCATGCTGGATAACGGTCTTGGGGTGGAGTAATAGTAGTAGATGCAATTGGATTACAGTCTACTTGTCACGAACATGATGCCTATACGAGATTATGGCACGAATGATCATAGTTATGAATGTTGTTTATCTGTCAATTGCCCAACAGTAATTTGTTTACCATGCCGCTACCTGCTTTCGAGAGAGATGCCACTAATTAACCTATGGCCCCCGAGTCCATTCTCTATTAATACTTGCGTTGCTCTATTGCTCTTTATTTACCTTTATTTATTTTACTGTTTTGCCATATCACTATCTATCGCTATTTGCTTTTAACCTTACAACTAGCAAGACGAGGGATTGACAACCCTCTTGCCAAGTTGGGTGCAAGCATTTATTTTGTTTGTGTGCGGGTGCTTCTTATCTTGTTAGCTTGTAGACTCCTACTGGTTTGATTAAACCTTGATTCTTAACTGAGTGAAATACTTTCTGTTGTTGTCATACATCATCCTTTCTCTTCGAAGAAATCCAACAACTCCTACGGGAGTAGCAGCGCGCCGCGCAACAGAGCCGCTGGCGCAGCAGACGGCGGAGGAGGCGACGCTGGCTACCTACCAACGGGCATTCCCGTGGGCGGAGCCGCCGGTCTTCTTCGACCTCACCCGCTCTAACTCCGAGGACGACGCCTAGGGCTGCGGGCTGGGGCGACTGGGAGGCGACTTATTTTAAGTTTTTATTAATGTTTAATCATGTTTCAAGTGGACTTTGGCCGGCAGTTTTAAATGTGTAATTATGTTTTATTAATTTGCATGTTTTAAATTTAAATATTTTATGCCTATTTTGTTTTTTTAAAACCACGCGGACTAATGCGTCGGGTGAGTTGGGTGCACCGGCCGACCCAAATCCAACACCGGCACGCGCGTCCGCTCGGCTGACCCAAACGAAACAAAAAGCGCGTCCGTTTACGTCGGCCGGTTGGAGTTGCCCTTACCAGAAGCACCACCACGTGGTGAAGCTTGCAGCACACAGCGCAACCGCGATCCTGGTGTGAAGAGGCCCCACGCCGACGTACTGAGGACCCGCATGATAGCTCCCATGCGAGGGGGCCTCTGTCTTACCCACACGCAGCGACACCAGCATGACACTGCAGCTACACTATAGTTATACTATATAGCTCCATGTGTCGCAGGCTGAGTGGAACTAGTGGGTCAGAATCAATGCAAGGAAAAAACTATAATCTTTTGTATAGTACTTACTTATTCATTTCTTCGACAAGTATTTGACGGATGGAAGGAGTATTAGGGAAGTGGTCATGTTTTATTTTCTCAGTTTTTTATGTCCATGGTGTATATTTCATCGGGATATTGAATTGTGTTCATATTTGAATCGTATGACGTGTATTCTCTAAGAGGAAATACAATGTGCATGGTCACAACATATCCCACGCCACTCACGGATCTGCCTGACAAGGGTGCCCCTATATCTCGCCTTCAGCGAGTCTAGCTTCCGACTCGCTGAAGGGGGAGCGAGATGGGCCGGCCCACGCGCGAGGCAGGCCACGACCTCTTTTTTTCTTCCTGTTTTCTGTTCTTGTTTTTTGCTTTATTTTTGTACTTTAAAATATCCTACATATATATATATATATATATATATATATATATATATATATATATATATATATATATATATATATATATATATTACAAAAAACACCCTACAAAACATATTTGAAAAATGTTGAACAAGTATTTGAAAAATGTAGAACAAACATTCGAAAAAATGTTGAATGTGTATAGAAAATTCATTGATCATGTATTAAAAAATGATGAATTTTTTTTCTCATGTATATAAAAATGTTAATCAAGCATTTTGAAGTAAAATGTTTAACAAGTATTTAAAAAATGTTAATCAAGCATTTGGGAAATGTTAAATATGTATAAAAAATGTTGACCATGTATTAAAAAATGATGATTTTTTTTGATTATGTATATAAAAATGTTAATCAAGCATTTGAAAAAATGTTGAACAAGTATTTGAAAAATATTAATCAATCCTTTGGAAAATGTTAAATGTGTATAGAAAAAATGTTGACCATCTATTAAAAAAATGACAATTTTTTTGATTATGTATATAAAAATATTAATCAAGCATTTAAAAAAATGTTGACCAAGTGTTTAAAAATGTTAGTCAAGCGTTTGAAAAATGTGGAATGTGTGAAGAAAAAATGTTGACCGTGTATTAAAAAAATGTTAATCTTTTTATTTAAAAAGTTTTAATCTAGAATTTAGAAAAAATGTTAAAAATGTATAGAAAAATGTATACCATGTATTACAAAAATGTTTAATTTGTATTGGAAAAATGTTAGACGTGTATTAGAAAAATGTTGTTGGCATGTACAAAAAATGTAAAACAATAACCAAAAGAACAAAGAAACTGAAAAAACAAGTAAAATAAACATGAAAATGAAAAAAAAACAAAGAAACAAAATGCAAGAAGGAATGAAAAAAATGGAGAAGAAAAATAAATAAAAGAAACAAAAGAAAAAAAAACCCGGCTCGAATAGCCTCAAGTAGGACGCGCCCCTACAACTTACCACAAGAGGGACCTCGGCGGAGTGTCTAGCAACACCCGTGATCTTCCTGGAGACCTGGGATCTACGCGTGCGCGAGTGGGCCGGCCCAATACGACGCGAGAGGAGGGAAAACCTTCTTAAATTTTTTTTGAGGGGGAAACCTTCTTAATGGCTACGCGCGTGAGTGGGCCTGCCCACTACGATGCGGGAGGAGGGAAAACCTTCAGCGAGAGTTCCCTCTCGTCTCGCTTAATGCGAGATATAGACGCTGCGGTCTAACAATGGGTAGCATGATATTCAGAGCGGGCTCAGGCCTCACTTTTCACAGTCTGGATCCAGGCCCAAAGAAAGCCAGTTAGACATGCTATTTTGGGATCATTATGATGCAGCGTTACGTGATCGCAAATACCACCTCCATATCAATATATTAGACGTTTTTGAACTGCAAAAACGTCTTATATTTTGGTACGAAGGGAATATATTTTATTCATAGTATATTTAATTTTTTGAGGCATATTTAGAGTATATTTAAATGAGAAAATGGGCATTTATCAGGGCCACGGATTGGCAGAGTCGATCCCAAGCTTTGCAATGTGAGGAAGTCCTGGTCCGAAACCCGGCCCGCCCAGCCCGGTGAATACCCAGATTTACATGACACCACACCGCACCAGCCAATCACATCACACGAACCTCCATCCCACGGATCGCTTCCCCACGATCCGCGTGCTCACCCCGAAAACCTATCCCATCCGTCCATTCTCCACCAATCCAACGCTCCAAACCTCATCTCCATCCTCCAGCCCCCACCCCCACCCCGACGCCGCGCGGCTTCTCGCCCCGAAAATTCCCGATCCCCCGCCCACGCCCCTTTCCCCTATTTAACCCCCGCCGCCTCCTCCGTCCCATTCCACCCAAACTCAAATCCCTCACCGGCGAAGCATCCACACCCAAGCCCCTCCCGCTCCGATGGCCCGCACGAAGCAGACGACGCACAAGTCCACCGGCGGCAAGGCGCCGAGGAAGCAGCTGGCGACCAAGGCGGCGCGCAAGTCGGCTCCGGCCACAGGCGGCGTGAAGAAGCCCCACCGCTTCCGCCCGGGAACCGTGGCGCTCCGGGAGATCCGCAAGTACCAGAAGAGCACGGAGCTGCTCATCCGCAAGGTCCCCTTCCAGCGCCTTGTCCGGGAGATCGCGCAGGACTTCAAGACCGACCTCCGCTTCCAGTCCTCCATCGTCTCCGCCCTGCAGGAGGCCGCCGAGGTCTACCTCGTCGGGCTCTTCGAGGACACCAACCTCTGCGCCATCCACGCCAAGCGTGTCACCATCATGCCCAAGGACATCCAGCTCGCCCGCCGCATCCGCGGGGAGCGCGCCTAGGTTTTGGGTCGCCGCCGGTGATACTACTGGGTAGTAGCGGTTCCTGTCTGGTGTCTTCTGTCTGTTGGTGTTGATATGCTGTGTCGTCTTCTCATATGTAGCCTGATGGTAGAATGAAATGGCAATGGAAACTGAGATTCATCCTATGTTAATTTTGTCCCCCACTGCCTCTGTTTGTTTCCTGCTTGATTGCCCTGTGATTTTGCAATGTACTCAAATATAGCTTGGTGTTGCAGTGACGGAATTGATTTTTGCCTGTGTGCTCTGTTACTTTTGGTTGATCGCTGTGCTCAAATATAGCCTGGTGTTTTTGCATCTTGTTTGTGCAGGGATCTGATGAACTTCTCTATTGGGTTTTTGGCTCTGTTCAAAGTGGTTTAGAATATTGCTTGGGGTTGGTTGATTTGGATTAGCTGATGGTGAAGAGGCTGACAGAGTGTATTTCTCTGTACATTTAGTCGTTATGGCATGCAATTTTAGGCTAATCATCATAGCACTTACTTGATATCTGCCTAACCACTAGTGCTTGCAAGTGAATTGTCATGTCAATTGTATCCACATTTACAAAGTTGGGCTTCTTTCAATGATTCCTTACAGGTTTAACATGCACAATGCAAGCTTTGGTGGTGTGGTATCTGGTCCTGTGAAGCATCTGAAATTGAAAATTCATCAGTGAAGAACTGAAGATCATCTGCGTGTGTCTGCAGAGAGCAGAGGCGGAGGACGGAAAAAAATTAAGGTGTGGCGAAGTCTTAAGGAAAGAATTCTTTTGATGCAAATCGAAAGAGTCAATACACATTACAACCAAAAACCAAATACACTGAAAATGTAGGCATGTTTCAATAGGAAAACAACCTAAAACATACCGATAATGAAGCTTTCAATGGCGTCTAGAAGACCCAGGCAATGGCAATGCCCTACCCTCATTCTGAAAATCTTGCTTAATTTTACCAAGATCGATACTTTTGAAGATCTCTCGCTCACTATAACAAACCATCAAGTCATTAAGCCAACCATCGGTCATCTTGCTGCGCAACTCAGTCTTGATGATTTTCATTGATGAGAAGGCCCTTTCAACAGTTGCCGTCGCTACCGGTAGTAGCAATGCCAATTCAATGAGGCGATAAACAGTAGGAAACATGACATGCCTTTCAAGTTCAACCATCATTTTAGCTAGGCTTGCAATATCATGACAAGCTCTAAAGTCTTCAATTCTTCTCATATGGATAATGAATAGATCAAGGTTATCTTCTATATGTTCACGTTCATAGTCAGAGAAATCATCATGATAAATCTCTGTGAGCCTAGCAAGCTTATTCAGGTTGAACCTAGAAAATGAGTTTCTTGGGTCAAGACAAGAGAAGTTCTGGAGCAGCTCTGAAGATACCTCATTAAAACGATGATCAAACTCCGTGGTGATGGAGTCTATAGCAGCATAGAAGGTGTCCACACGAAAAAAATGATCAGCCATGACATTGTTTCGTCCACCTTTTCTTGATTTACCCCACTTTGTAAAGATGTCATCCATACTTGGTATTGGAATGTCGTTTTTGGTGCAAAAGGCTTTGACATCTTCCAAGAGTGGCTCCCAACCATCATTTCTCCAGTTGATCAAACGTGTTCTCACATCCGTAACCAATGACATTGCCTGAAATGAGATAATTACAATTTTAGATGCATGTATGCTTACATGAACAAAATATATCAACCATACTAGATACATCTAACATGATCCATCACATATTCACATACCTGAACAACATTTTGATCCTTCTTTTGCAATAGAAGAGATAAATCATTTGTGATACGAAGGATTTTTAGCATCATCTTCAGGATGAACACAAAGCTAAAAGTCTCCATTTGATGAACCAAACCTCCTGCCCTACATGGAACACACACATCATCCTCAACAATGCCCAAAACTTCTATGACTGCATCCCACATTGATTCAATGCGAGATAAGGTTGTGTAATGAGATCCCCATCTTGTGTCTCCAGGTCTGACCAAGGATGTTTCTTGATTTTTCCCTCTTCCTGTGGGCATCTCACCTCTCTCAATCTTATCCAAAAGAACTTCTTTTTGCTTGTCAAGCAATTTATCCTTCCTCTTGCAAGATGAAGTACTGAGATTGGCAATCATGGTCACATATTCAAAAAAATCCTCAACACCCTTGCAGCATCTCGAAACAGCAACAACTACCAACTGCAGTTGGTGGGCAAAGCAGTGGATATAGAAAGCATATGGGTTCTCATCTCGAATTAACTTCTGAAATCCATTGAATTCTCCTCTCATATTAGATGCCCCATCATATCCTTGCCCTCGTAGTCTTGCAACAACTAGACCGTGTTTAGCAAAAACCTCCAACAAAGTCTTCTTCAAAGAGGCAGATGTTGTGTCTGGGACATGCTTAATAGCTAAAAATCTTTCAACGGTCTCTCCTTTTTTGCTCAAATACCTGTAGAAGTAGACAGATAATTAGTTAACCCACTCTACATATAACAAAAGGAAAAAAACACATAGACACTTAACATGCTTCAATACGTACCTGACAACCACGGCCATTTGTTCTTTCACCGATATATCACGACACTCATCAATAAGAACAGTGAAAAGACAGTCACCCATCTCTTCTTTGATTACTTTGATGACTGCAGTTGCACAATGTTTGACAAGGTCTTTTTGAATTCTCCCGGAAGTCATTTTGGCATTTTTAGGACATAGCTCATCAAATGCAACCTTCACTTCTGGAATTCTTTCTTTGACCCAATCAAGCAACTCTAAAAAATTCCCCTTGTTCAAAGAAGAACTGGATTCATCGTGTCCACGAAATGGTTCACCTTGCAATGCTAGATAACTTACAATGCCCAAAGATGTATCAACACGAGTTTCATACTTGACTACTTCCATGGAAGTCACTTGATCTTGATGATTGACATTTGCCGAAATATTGACACTTTCACGGGTGCTTGGATTCGTTTTTGAGCTGCTGCCACTACCAATCACTTCAAAATACTTTTTCAAATATGCAATGACAAGATTAATATATCACTAAAATCTGCTTGAATTTAAGGCTTCAAGCTGTTGTTCAAAATTGCTACAAAATTTCAGAAAAATGAGAAATTACCTCTTCCCCTTTTCTTTGGATTTGCTAGTCCCTTCCCCTTTCCTTCCATCTTCTGGCAATCTGGACAGAACTGCGCCGGTTGGGCATCTTATTAGCTTGCACAGAGAGCTTGCATGTATATAATCATCTAATTTCTAAATTCTAAATCTGGATAGTACACTAGCATTAATGAATATAAACAAACTTTCCACCCTATTGTACAAGGTCACTACATAAATTTTCATCTATTTTATTCAGAATTACTGCAGTGGTTCACATCATGGAGAATTGACAGAAGAAAAAATGCCAATGCCCAACAAAGTTCAGAGTTAGGACCCTGAGGATTACCAGAAAAATCCCCGACCCCGACTGTGGCCGTCGCCCGCTGGAGCCGCCGCGCCGCTGAAGCCGTCGCCGGAGCCGCCGCTGAAGCCGCCGCCAGAGCCGCCGCTGAAGCCGCCACCGGAGCCGCCGCTTGCTGCTGCCGCCGCTTGCTGCGCCGCTAGAGCCGCCGCCCGCCGCTGAAGCCGCCGCTATGCCGCAGCCCTCCAAACCCCCAGCCCGCTGCCGCCGTCGGCTGCCCCGTCGTCGCGCCCGCCTGGTCCTCGCGACCTGGCCAGCCGCCGCCGCCGCGCTGCGTCTGGGTCTGGGACGGGTGGGTGGAGTTGGTCGCGTCTGGGTGGGTGGGTGGGCGTTCGTTTCTTTTTTTTATTAGGTACTACGTCTACGTGGGCGTTCGATGCGTTGGCTGCGGTCGATGCTCGCTCGAGCCGATGTCCAGAGATACAAAAGCGATAGATACATAGGTATAATTTTTTTTTTGCCAATAATCAAGGTATGGCGGGCGCCATACCTTGCCCACCGGAGCCCTCCGCCAGTGGAGTGATATTCTATCAGGTAAATTTAGGACACTTGCAAACAGCAAGTACTAGACAATTTGCAAGACCAATTAACAGTGTTTATCGTCTACCTGTTAGAACCCAAGACCAGGAGAGCTTCCAGGCAGGAAGAGGAGAGGAAAGGGATTCCTGCTGTGACGAAACCATTGCCGGCAAATGCGGCAGCGAGCAGGAGCATATTTCCTCAGATTTCACCAAGGTGAAGGCCTTTTCCTTTCTCTGATACACACGAGCCTTTTTCTTTCCTGTGGACTGCTGTGCAACAAGCACTTCTTTGCGCCAGCAAGTCTATAGAGATATACGGTACCCTTAAAAAAATAGAGATATACTGTGGACAATCACCCCTCTTTCAGTTCAGGCATCTATGGAGTTTTCAGAAACCATTGCCTGTTCATAGCTTTACTTGAAGTGCATGGATTTGGGTCCCTGGTATGGGTATTGGCTAGTCTAATCAACATAATAGTTTTTTTCAATATTATACATCTTTCCCTTGCTATATTTTCAATGACAGCTTATAGGTTGCTATGACTTGTTAGTGATAGCATATTCTGCCAGTGCCGTTACAGCTTATTGTGCTGATCCTATATGAGCAACGCTGAATCGATTTAGCTTTAAGCTATGTGCTTCAATGAACTTACTTTGTTGATGTTGGAATTTGAAAGAGTTTATGTACATCTCGTCTGCACACTAACTCATTTACATTGTGCGAAAATTAAGAACCGAAGCCCGACACCTCCGTTGCATGACCACATATCCAGGGCTGCCGGGGCCAACGTATCCCCTACCCAGTGCCTAGAAGAGCACCTGGCCTATCTGGAGAGAGAGGCGTCGACTATGAAAGTACCTGCAATGGCGTAATCAAGCTACCGTCAAAGTTCTCAATGGAACTTGCAACAACCAGATTTTCATGATTGATTCCCAAATGTTCTCCCGCGGAAAATACTCCTAATGGGATTTCTGACTGGATAATCAAGCTACTTTCAAAGCTCTATGCACCATATAAGACTCACTACTTGTCATTCTACACATCAAGGGCCGCGTTACAGTTATTGCCTTGTTGGAGCCAGTATCATGTATATACCAGGGAAGCAAGACAAGAAAAATAACAACAACACATCTCAAAACGACTAAAAATAATGTTAATTATGGTTAATTCTTTGAATAAGTTTTTTTTGGATAATTTTGATGTGATATTTAATATTAGGGTCATCATATGACATTTGCTGATGAAATTATTCCAAACCATCATTGTCATTTATTTGATCCCTGAATTTTGATGTGATATTTGATATCAGGGTATCATACTACCCCTACCCATGACGATAATGACATCGTCATGGGTTTAGAAAGCCTTACACCCCTAATCGTAACCACCGATCCTAAAGAGGTGTTGAATGCATCCAAAGACCGTCTACCACCGCCGGTCGCCATAAGGCTAGTGCTGGTAGCATCCCTCACGCCTGCTACGTCGGCCTGCTGCTGCCTCCTCTCAGGGGAACCCTGCACCGCCGGAGGTTCATGACAAGCTAGCTGCATGGACCCCCTTAATGGCCTCTTTCAATCATGGTTAGTCTCTAACCATCAGTACTAGATTAAGATCCTAGTTGTGTGATTATGTCAATCCTATAGAAATTAGGCAAACAAGGAAAAGTTCAAACAGGTGTGTGGGCCGCCCTGCATCTGCATCTTGTGGAGGAATGAAAATTTGGTTGAAGAAAACGATGAGAGGCTGAAGCAGGAGGTACACCTTCAATATGGAACATGATATAAGTAAAAGAAAAATCTGGAAAACACGCCAGCACATATATGATGTCCTGCTTACAAAACAAAACAACAATGACATAGTTCATCATGGTCAACATGGAGTCGACCTAGAAATTGTTCTTCAAGGAACTGACAGAATCATAAAAGAAATTGAAAGATAAATATGGAGAGCATGAGCTTCATGTTGAGGGAAAAGGAACGATAATCAACGAGCAGCTCTGCTGCTATATCCATCAATTGGAGAAATGCCTGCAGGCATGGTACTTTCTCTATTTATTACGTGCTTTTCTGATATTCTGGAGAGTTTCAGCTATATCTGTCATCTCTGGCTTTGCTTGATATTATGGTGTAAGCACTCTCTGGCGATCTCAGCAAGAATTTTCAGAAGCTCAAAGTCCTTCTCTTCTTTGATTTTCATGTCATACATCACTGTTAGAAGGGATAGAGAGGGATTGGTGGAATTGTTGTTTATTGCTTGAGCCTCGTGGGCATATATATAGGAGTACATGGTCATCTTGGAGTACAAGGCAAGGTAGAATAAATCCTACGCTATCCTATGTTTCCTAAATAAACATTATACTCAACATCCCCCGCAGTCACAACGGTAGCGACGCAGACGGTGAGACTGGAGAAGAATCCGAAGGTGAGCCGATGGACATCCCTCCCCCCCCACAGTCGTAACGGCGATGCATCGCGGAAGTCGTGGCTGGAGTTGAAACCGACGAGGTTGCTCAAGCAAGGCGATAGCCCTTTGTGCCGTTGTCGAGGTAGCCGAGAGCGTAGGGTGGTGGAGCCGTGGTCGAGGTAGCCGTGCGAAGAACGCCGTGGTCGATGTCGAGTCGGGGTGGCCGGTGTCGAGGAAGTCGCCGTGGAGCCGCGGGCGCAAGGAGGCGCCGAGTTATTCATGGGCGCAGTGGTGTCGAAGTAGTGGTGCACCGGGGAGAAGACGATGTTGACGACGCGTCGCGCCGGGGTTGCCAAGCCCGGGGACACATCGTAGACGAAGGCACGCACCGGTGTTGCCAGCACCGGGCATGCGTAGACGGACGAAGACGAAGTTGACGAAGTGCCGACCAGGCTTGCCAGGCCCGGGGACACGTCGTGGACGAAGGCACACATCGGTGTTGCCAGCACCGGGCATGCGTAGACGAGGGACCTGCACTAGCTGTACGCCATGTCGAGGAGTCGGAGGACCAGCAGAGAAGAAGACTCGATGACGGTTGTGGCGCCAATCGGTGTGGGGCTGATGTCACCAACGGTGGTCGGAGTAGACGAAGTGGTCGGGGAAGATGATGGCGACGCTGGCGACGGGCTGGTGCTGGACGTAGACGAAGGGGGTGGACGGGCGGCGGCGGCGGTGCTTGAAGTAGGCGAAGAACCCAAGAGTGTGATGAAGACCGGCGCGGACGGTGGCGTTCCCGCGCCAGGGGAGGCGGCGCGGCGCATACCACGAAAAGTCGACGCGCGGTGACGGCGGAGGGGACCGCCGGTCGCGGCGCTACGACCCGAAGGGGCGACGCAGCAGCGGCGGGCGGGCGGGTCGGGGCGACGGCGGGAAGACCTCGGGGCGGTTGCATGGACCGCGTGCCACGCTCGCTACGGCCCGACGGGGCGACGCAGAGGCAGCGCGAGGGTCGGTGCAGCCTCGGGGACGGCCTGGAGCGGACGGCCTCGGGGCGGCGGTTGACCGCGGGCCGCGGGACTACGGCCCTAAGGGGCGACGCAGCGGCAGCGTGCGGGATGGTGCAACCACGGGGACGGCCTCAGGGCGGTGGCGGGGACCACAGGCCGTGGCGCTACGACCCGAAGGGGCGACGCAGCGGCGGCGCGGATCGGTGCAGCCACAGGGAGAACCACTGGGCGACGGCGCTGCGGCCTGACGGGGCGACGCAGCGGCAGCCCGATGCTCGATCGGTGTAGGGGCGCGCTGTACTCGGGACGGTCTTCACGGGGCCTGCGGAGGCGCGCGCAACCGACGGGCCAGGTCGGTCGCATGGCGTAGATGAGGCGCATCGCGGCGGCGGGCGGGTGATCAATCCGATCGCGTGCGAGGTCGGGGACGCCGCTCGGTGGAGGCGGGGTGGTGGCGGAGTCCCGGTCGGAGCAGGGCGGCGACAGCCGGCTTAAATCGACGGGCAAGCCGGCGCGCGAACGGCGGCTGTGATGGGCCGCCGCATTGCGCGAGGCCGGCGGGTCGGAGCGGAGGCCAGGTGGTCGCGCAGGAGTCCCGGTCGGAGTAGGGCGGCGACCGCCGGCGTAGATCGACGGGCGAGCCGGCGCGCGAACCGCGGTTGTGATGGGCCGCCGCATCGCGCGAGGCCGCAGGGTCGGGGCGACGGGCAGGCAGACGGGCGGAGGACGGCCATGAGGGGCCGCCTATCGCGCGAAGCCGCCGGGTCGGTGAAGAGGAAGCCGGGTGGTCGCGCCGATGTCGGAGTAGAGGCGCACGGAGGTCGATGGCGGCGGCGGGCGACGCAATCCGATCTATGATCGGTAAACCAAAAAGTAAACGCCGATCAAGGTGACCGGCGAGAGAGAGAAAACCCGGATCAAAGGATCGGGAAAAAAAGACTCTCTAGGGCAGCCGATCAACACGACCGGCGGACGAACCCTAGGTACGGGCGGCGCGGCCCCAGACGGCGGTCATGGTGGCCGACCGCCCCGGGGGCAGCGCGCAGGGCAGAAGCGGCGGGCGGCGGCTAGGGTTGGATCGATTAGTCTGATACCATGTTAGAAGGGATAGAGAGGGATTGGTGGAATTGTTGTTTATTGCTTGAGCCTCGTGGGCATATATATAGGAGATTAGGAGTACATTGTCATCTTGGAGTACAAGGCAAGGTAGAATAAATCCTACGCTATCCTATGTTTCCTAAATAAACATTATACTCAACAATCACATTTGCTCTGTTCTCTCCTGTGTATGTGTCAAGGTGATTTAGAACAAAGCTGCAATTATCACCACAGTTTGCATTCTTTCCAGTGATGAGCTCAAAGAGCACAAGACCAAAGCTATAGACGTCACTTTTGTTGGTGAATAGGCCAGTTTCTCGATAGACTGGGTCCATGTAATTGTTGTCACCAATGACCTCTTCACTGTGCTGGGCATTACCTCTGGAAGCAAGACAAGAAAAACAACAACACATCTCAAAACGACTAAAAATAATGTTAATTATGGTTAATTCTTTGAATAAGTTTTTTTTGGATAATTTTGATGTGATATTTAATATCAGGGTCATCATATGACATTTGCTGATGAAATTATTCCAAAGCATCGTTGTCATTTATTTGATCCCTGAATTTTGATGTGATATTTGATATCAGGGTATCATACTACCCCTACCCATGACGATAATGACATCGTCATGGGTTTAGAAATCCTTACACCCCTAATCGTAACCACCGATCCTAAAGAGGTGTTGAATGCATCCAAAGACCGTCTACCACCGCCAGTCGCCATAAGGCTAGTGCCGGCAGCATCCCTCATGCCTGCTACGTCGGCCTGCTGCTGCCTACTCTCAGGGGAACCCTGCACCGCCGGAGGTTCATGACAAGCTAGCTGCATGGACCCCCTTAATGGCCTCTTTCAATCATGGTTAGTCTCTAACCATCAGTACTAGATTAAGATCCTAGTTGTGTGATTATGTCAATCCTATAGAAATTAGGCAAACAAGGAAAAGTTCAAACAGGTGTGTGGGCCGCCCTGCATCTGCATCCTGTGGAGGAATGAAAATTCGGTTGAAGAAAACGATGAGAGGCTGAAGCAGGAGGTACACCTTCAATATGGAACATGATATAAGTAAAAGAAAAATCTGGAAAACACGCCAGCACATATATGATGTCCTGCTTACAAAACAAAACAACAATGACATAGTTCATCATGGTCAACATGGAGTCGACCTAGAAATTGTTCTTCAAGGAACTGACAGAATCATAAAAGAAATTGAAAGATAAATATGGAGAGCATGAGCTTCATGTTGAGGGAAAAGGAACGATAATCAACGAGCAGCTCTGCTGTTATATCCATCAATTGGAGAAATGCCTGCAGGCATGGTACTTTCTCTATTTATTACGTGCTTTTCTGATATTCTGGAGAGTTTCAGCTATATCTGTCATCTCTGGCCTTTGCTTGACATTATGGTGTAAGCACTCTCTGGCGATCTCAGCAAGAATTTTCAGAAGCTCAAAGTCTTTCTCTTCTTTGATTTTCATGTCATACATCACATTTGCTCTGTTCTCTCCTGTGTATGTGTCAAGGTGATTTAGAACAAAGCTGCAATTATCACCACAGTTTGCTTTCTTTCCAGTGATGAGCTCAAAGAGCACAAGACCAAAGCTATAGACGTCACTTTTGTTGGTCAACAGGCCAGTCTCTCGATAGACTGGGTCCATGTAATTGTTGTCACCAATGACCTCTTCACTGTGCTGGGCATTACCTCTGGCAATTAACCTGGATATTCCAAAATCTGATATTTTTGGTTTATAAGTATCATCCAAAAGAATGTTTGCTGGTTTAACATCACCATGTTGGATGTTGGCAGATGTCTTCGAATGCATATAAGCGAGACCTTCTGCAGATTCCGCAGCAATGACTAAACGTTGATCGATTGTGAGAGGAATTCTATTTTTATCATAGAGGATGTCTTCAAGGCTACCATTGGAGATAAACTCATATACCAAAATAGGAACATCAACCTCTAAACAGCAACCTATGAGTCTCACGATGTTCTTGTGGATAACTCGCGATTGGACAATGACCTCATTTGCAAACTGGTCCCTCTGTGCTTTAGTGGTATTTTTGGACTTTTTCACTGCAATATGTTGTTTATCATCAAGAAACCCCTTGTATACCACACCAAAGGCACCACTTCCAAGGACATGGCTATAGTTTTTTGTGATTCTCTTTAGCTCATCCTCTCTGAAGATCTTGATGTTGTTTATTTTCTCCAGTAAAGGACCACCATTTCTTATGAAAGATTCTCTCATCTTCTTCCTCTCACTCACGAAAAGAACAAACAGCAGAAGGACAACAGCGATAGAAATACCACCGACAACGCCTGCTCATGCGCAAGGATAATTTTCATTAGTGTGTACTCCTATATCGAGAAGAAAACGAATCTGAACGAGTCGTCATGCATGTGTGGATGTCATGCATAATTTAGATGTCTAATTTGTTACAATGTTGACTTCAATGATAAAATTAGTGATGTTAAACATGATAGTGTACGATCATGTGTTTTTGTCCTAAATTTTCAATTATGAGCACTAATCTGCAGGTTTAATTTACAGTCTAGAGATATGCACTTCATGTACTCCTGCCGTGACAAGTTTAAGTATATTTTGAAGTTATAAATTAAATCATAGGTGTATATATTCCATTCCTGATTACACATCAACTGCTTTAACTATAATGATTGATGGAAATAGTTTAATCCTGTTTCACATATTGCGAACCTTTTTCTTGTATTTGTGTGCTACATAAATCTTGCTAGCTTCTATATGTATGTACTACTTACAGCTTGCTTTATAGATATCATTTGCATCGTCCCCATATTTCCCATACATGTACGATGTTGAAGGAATGTGTTTCCTGTTTGGACGTGCAATAAAAGCACAATTATATTTCGATATCTCACATGAAATTAACACTGCTTTAATTAGTTCCATCACACAATATTTACTACTTAACATTGCTTGTTCTGTTCATAAAAAGTTCATGAAAAGGGTTTCAAGCCCTCAGTACTTCATTTCCCTCTCCTGAGAATAGACCTCACACCTAGCATAACGCTGTTGCTCAAATGGGCGTGTGCCTATATATGAAATCAACGTTAACACAGAAACCAGATAGTTAGAATGCATGGTATAGCTTACCTACAGCCACCTTAGCTGGTAGCGGGAATTTCTCGGTGCAGGCTCCTGTCTTGCCGTCGCCTTTCATCCCGGGTTTGCATGGACAGTCGTAGCCTCCTAACCTGTTCTTGCAGATCCCGCCACTTGAACATGGGTACAGAGCTTGGAGCTGAGGATGCCGCTCCAGTAGCACACATTCATCGATGTCTGCAATGCCATCGGTTAAATTAGCTAACTATTAATCAGGTGATTAATTAAAGTAGCATGCATGTCACTGTCACGAACCTTGGCATCCACCAGGGACATAAGGGTTGCCATCGTAGTGCTCCCAACATTTGCAGACATAACCGGTCCTGTTGGTAGCGTCGAGGCACGAGCTGTTGCGGCTGAGACACGCATAGCCCTGGGGTGGGGGCTGTCCTTGCGCAGGGCAAGACCCATTCCCGATGGCAAAGTCGAAAACTTGGGGGACGCCCTTCGGGAATTTGTTGGAGAAGTAGGCCTCGCCGCCGTAGACATCCGCCGAGGAGTAGTTGTACCATCCCTTCTGCACCAGCATTGCTGTGGAGCAGTTGGTGCCCGCCCTCCACCACTCTGTCCTCTTCCTGTCAGCCACCGGCGCTATGTATGGCACGTCATTGGGCAGGTCAGCCTCACAGCAGCCTTGACCTCTGCACGGGCCATCTTTGGCGATTACTCTGGTAGGCAGGGAAGTGCACCTGCTTATTTCGGTTCCGAAGGTGCCATACATCGAGGTGGAGAGCTCAGCCTCGACGTTCAAGCCTACGCCGATGAGAACATTGTGGCTTGCTGAGATGAGAAAAGGAGCGGGGGCATATGTTCGACGACGGACGAAGGAGTGGTGGGTTGAGTTTATTTTGCAGTCGCTGCTCACCGCAGCATATACCCGCACATAAGCTGGGGAGAGTGAGATGTCCATGAGCTCCATCGGTGTATTAACCACCCAATCATTCATTGCGAAAGTCCCGTTGCCTTGGTCTGGAGGAGTGTAGAACCCCGTCACACTCTGCTGGAATGTTCCGTCCGCGATGAAGGCACGATGAGGAATGAATGTGTCGTTGCAGGTGACCTTGAAACCCGGGAGGAAGCAGCCAGGTTTCATGCCAAAGGGGTACGGAATGCTCATGTTCCCGCACTGGCTGGGGCAGTCAGGATGAATTGTGATGGGCGGTTCTTGCTCGGCAATGGCTGCTCGCAGTCTTCCTGCGAGGAGCAGTATCATCATCCACATCTGGGTTGGCGATTCCCCTAAAAAACACACGCACTATAATTAGTGGGAAAAAAAATGCACAGTGGATTGCTGATTTCTGACATAAAATTCCTGAGCAAAAACTACTTCCACTGTCTATTTGACGAAATGCATGCAGTTGGGCTGCTTTCATTGCCATTAGGAGGAGTAAAAGTTACGGATTAAGTAACCAATAATAAAACAGAAATAGGGGATATGAAGTGAGAATGGAGGGAGTGTTTCTCGCCCTCAATCAGGCTCTACTGGTCTTTCTACCAGGACTAGCACACGGCGCATGCCAGGTGCCGGCATCTGTCCATGTCTTAGCTTCATCTTGCAAGATGTTTGAAACTACTTCCACTGTTGGGCCCTGTAGTGCATGTATTTTAGGGCTTTGGTGTATTTTCTTCTGTCCATCCACATCTATTAGGTAAATGATACCTAACCTAGTAGCTATCAAAGTAGATTCCCGCAAAAAAAAAAAACTATCAAAGTAGATGAGTACTTCCTCCGTCCCGGTGCATAAGTCATGCTCATAGTTCTAGGTCATCAATTTAACTAGCAAAATATATATTATATGTAATAAAAAATATATTTAGAAACTACATTCTCATATGAATCCAACGGTATGCTTTTGATGACATATAACACATTTTTAGTTTGTCAAATCGGTGACCTAGAACTATGTGCACACCTTATGCACCGAAACGTAGGGAGTATTCAGAAAGTGCCATGGTAAAATTTCGCTATCCTTGAAAACCAGTATGGAAAAAAGACTTTCTAAAGGAGAAAAGAGAGTAAATTCCATTTTGCACCATGTATTTGTGACAACTTGGACCATGCATTTAAAATTTTGAATTGTGACCGTTTTAACCACATCTCCAACTTGATAATCGATATTGTACTACATTTGAAATTCTGAGTCAACCTGATAAGACCAGTCAACTTCAAAAAGCTGATTTGGAGGGTTCAACTCAGGTACAACTTGATTCAAAATATCAAATGTAGGTTTTAATGTAGAATATCAAGTTGGAAATGTGGTCCAAAATATCAGAATTAAAAGTACATAGTCCAAGTTGCCACAATGTCACAAATACATGGTCCAAATGTCAAAAATATTGTTAATCATAAATTTTGATTGGGTGATATGGACAATGCGCAACAGCCTAATTAGCTTTTAACCATCGAGTGTATTCTTCTCCTGAATAGGTGCTCCGCAAGGCTGTCTCGCTCATTCTTCAGTGGAAGCAGCTGCCAAGAAGAAAAGAGGCTCTGTGATCCATGGTTGCTAAGATCCAGGACTCTGGTCTTCTCTGCCTGGGAGGGAGTTGGGCGATGCTAGGCAGGGTGTTGGCTGAAGATTTGGCTGGCAGCGCGATGCTTTAAGCGTTATACACCTTGTTTCGTATGCTTATCCTATTGGCACTGTACCTTTGTCTACTTGTATGGCGTTGGGGTTTTTCCTTTTGGTGCTTGCACTGTAATGGCCTGGTTTACCCCATACCTAGACCTATTTTAAGCTTTCTATAAAGGCTGGTCATTCATGCCTGTTCTCGAAAAAAGGCACTACTTTGAAGTTTGAACAAGAAAGAGAGACAAACATCTAGAGAGCAGCATAACAAAGGTGCTACTGAAACAATTAAAAATGATTTAAGCACATTACAATATATGCAATAATGAAATAATAAGCAAGATGGAGATAATTAAAACCATATCTACGAAGTCCTAATAGAAAACAATCACATTAAGTGAATATATGCACGTAAATTGCTATGCAACTGAAACAAAGTTTGCCCGCAAAATAAAAAAGAAAAAAAACTACATCTGAAATGAAGTTAGAAGGACAAGGTTGGAAGTCTCACGATGAGTAGATGGGAGTGGATAACTGATACAGTTCGTCCTAGTCTTCAAGAGGATTCGAGTGGTTTAGATGTGCAGAAGGCTGCAGCTTTCGGCTAGGTTTCTAGTTATTCTGCTTATATATCTTGGCGGTGTTTGTTTTGCTAGGGACAGCACTGGATCTACCGAATGTGATTCGGGGAGGGAAAACTACAACTGAACGGAAAAGAAATGGTGAGGATGCGAAAAATTGCAGTTGACTGCTTAGATGTGGAGAACTCCTACCCAAAAACTGCTCTCGGATCCCAGTTTTTGAAAAGAAAGAGACTCAAGAAACAACAACACAAATTGGATGTCAACAGAAACTAAGCAAGCGAACAGAAACATCTTCATATCCGTATATGTGTACCTGTTGATGAGGCGATAACCAGATCTCAAGCTCTTGCAAAAATCGTCAAGCTCTTAGGAACTTATGAGAAAACGGTCGGCTCAATCCGCAGGCCTTTTATGCCTACACAGTGGGTCTAGACAGCTGGTTGGACCTTTTCCAAATCCTTGGAGGTGCACCGAGAGAGCAACAATTGTTATGACCTTTGTATACTCCAGTGCAACTCTGACCGAAGACTTTTGTATACTCCAGTAGTACTAGGAGTACAGACAAAAAAAAGGACATGACTACTCATTGGTGATTCGTTCTTGGTCCTTACGACAACTAGTACCCACTACCATTAATGTATACTTAACTTCTTGATCTGTGTAAAGAATACAAAATTAACAATAACACTTACAGGATGTCTGTTGTGGTGAAGTTGTTCATGTGCATGGGTTGAGCGAGTAGGACCAATAATATGTGCAGGTTTTTCTAATTTCACAGCGCAGTCTTCATGAGTACTTCAACCAATCTTTCCATCATGGCATCCTATTGTTGGTGTATAATGTGTCCTCTCCTCAGTTTGAACTTTCAGGTGAAGTGGTTAATGCATGCCAATATGGTGTTATTAGAGCATCTACAGCCGCATATGACAAATATGACCCCTCAAACTCCCACGGACGCGCCCGGGCACATCCACGAGCAGTGACCGGTCAGTCCTCATATTTGCGCAACTGCATCCGGACACCTCATACTAGAATTCTTAAATCCATACAAAAGCATGCAAAATAAAATACGTACTACGTAGATCAACTACCCTACTCCTCGTCGAAGATGTCGACTATCTCCGTGCCCGGCTCCGGGTACATGGGCGGCAGCTGCAGCTCCGGCTCCTCCAGCTACTCCGCTCCGGCCTCCTCCTCTATCTCCGCGTCGAGTTCGGCGAAGAGCGCGTCGGTCGCTGTCCGCTCCTGCCGGAGGAACTGCCGGTTGGCCTCCACATAGGCCTCATCCTGGATGGACTCCAGGATGGCCTGCTGCTCCGCCATCTCCGCGGCTTGTGCGACGGCGAACTCCGCCTCCGCCTCCATGGTGAAGCCCGGAGCAGGCTGCTCCGCCTTGTCCTCCTCCGGATCCGCCACCTCCATTGGCTCCGGCTGCTCTCCCTCCTCCTCCTCTGGCTGCTGCTCCTCCTCCTCCGGCTCCGGCGAGTCCGGAGGCAGCCCGACAGCGATGCGGGCGGCGCGCCTCGCCCAGATCTCCTCCGCGATCTGGTACCGGCGCTTCGGTGTGAGCATCGCGTAGGTGGTGATCTTCTGCCGGACCATGGCGATGTCGAAGAGCGTGGGGAGAGCGGGGAAGAGGAGGTGGATGGGCTCGGGGTGCGACGCAGAGAGGGAGGAGGTGGATTGGCTAGGGTCGGGGGATGTCGGCCGGCTTAAATAGCCGGATTTGGCCTCGGGCGGCGAGCTGGAGCGGCGCCACGCGGCGTTCACACCGTGACGACGGAGGAGACGTCCGTCGGACCGCCGGGTTTCCGGACCATTCCGCGTGGGACCCCGACGTCAGTCCAACATGGCAGACGCGCCCGGACGCCCCCATATCCGCCTCATATTTGGGCTGGATATGGGGGGTGCTGGTCAGCCCAGGCATTTGAGGCCCGTTTGAGGCGCCCATCTGGGTCGAAATTTCGTGACCGGTTAGTGATCGGGCGGGCTGCCCGGGCGTATAAGGCGGGTTTGGGGCGCCCGGCTGTAGATACTCTTAGAAGTTAAGAACCAAGAAGTCTTCGAGTTCCGACTCTGACATGTATACTACTATAATGCTTTTTTGCAGCCTATAACATCGTCCCACATGGCCACACCTAGTCCCAACAACTACTCGATCTGCTATTCCCATTGGTTCCATATATGTATCGTCCAAAAGTCAAAAAATTACTAGCACTAGATGCCTCAGCTAGGGTACAACAAGTGACATCTTACACCATGGATGATGCATACAGCCTGGAGGAAGGTGAAGAGTACATCTCTCATAGTGGGGAGTAATTTAGACTAGTAGCATGCATATGTTACTAGTTTATGTTACTACTTCTATAGTGTGAAGTAACATATGTGTGGTGTTATGCAACACTTTATTTATTAGGTTGTAAACTCATCTTGTCTTTGTACTTCCTCTGTCCTTGAAAAAAATGTACTTCCAACTTTGTTGGGGGGTCAAACTATCTCAAAGTTTGACCGAGTTTGTGCAAAAATATATCAATGTTTGTGAAACCAAATAGGTATATGATGAAAATATATTTTATCATGAATCTAATGCTACTAATTTGTTGACATAAATGTTGGTGTATTATTGTATAAATACGGTCAAACATAAAAAAGTTTGACTTTCCAACAAAGTTGGAAGTACACTCTTTCAAGGACGGAGGGAGTATGTGTGATGTTATCCATAGTGTGAGTAACATATTATGTTACCACATACCTCTCTTTCCTTATTAATTACTTGCCACATCATCTATCTTGCCTAGATATGTGCAATGTTACCACTTATGTTACTCCCACTATGAGTACCGGTGAAGAGTAACTTAGACTACACTAGTAGAAAACAGGGAATCAGTCCCGGTTCCAGAGGGCCTTTAGTCCCGGTTCTGGAACCGGGACTAAGCATCCGGGACTAAAGTTCCTCACTTTTAGTCCCGGTTCTGTTACGAACCGGGACTAAAGTGCCTCCACATGGCCGCTGTGGGGCGCCAGGCAGGAGGAACTTTAGTCCCGGTTGGTAACACCAACCGGGACTAAAAGACTGCCACGCGTCAGCAACTCGAGGCGCCCATGCAGGAGGAACTTTAGTCCCGGTTGGTAACACCAACCGGGACTAAAAGACTGCCACGCGTCAGTAGCTCGAGGCGCTGGGGTTTTTGTTTTTTTGTTTTTGGAAGGAGGGGTTTAGGGGTTTCATATTGTGTTTCCCCCTTTTTTTTGTGTGTAGACGATTCAACTCGACGTTTGCTACTACATAAAGCAATGAAGAAACCATTACACAAATCATCATGAATTAATATAGAGAGAAGTGACCTCTCTTCCTTCGTGCTTGGTCGAACAACATGTTTTCGTATATCTATTCGACGCTACGTACTATGTCTAGTGCACGTTCATGCATATATACAATGAATAACATCTCTTACGATCTCTAATATCTAATTACCAACATTCATCCTAATTTCTTCATGGTATTCTCCATTTTTAGCTATGACGTGATCAAGGAGGAATCCCGCCAATTCCTCTTGAATTGCTCGTAGGCGATACTCTGGTAGGAGTCCATCCCTCTTCCGTTCGATATATATGAATGAAACTCAACACAGTTGATGGTAATAAAATAAATTTGTGAATATTGTTTACGTACATCAAGTTTTTCTAATATTCTGCCCTTGTCACAGGTCGTCTGGCGCATGAACTCGCAGACGTAGTATCCACAGAAGTTATTCCCGGATCCCTGATGAGGGCACTTTACGAGAATAGAGTTCAATCAAAATAATAATCAAGCATGATAGTTGTATTGAAACTAGAATCAAAGAGATGCGCGGGCCTAGCTAGTACTACTTACAGGGAGCAATTCATATCGCAGCTCCTTTTTCCAGGGACCCCTAACCGCCTCGGTGAACCTTGTCCAAACCCTGCCCGGCAAACAAAATGAATTAAAGAGTTATTAATTACTTGATATCAGGAAATGAATGATAGTTGCCGATATAGTGCGATAATGATTGAAATTACTTCTGGAGAATTTTTTGCAGGGGCGCCCACTTCGAAAGGTCTTTACGTAACGAGTCCATGAGTTGTATTCGACTTTGGTCAAACTGTATGATGAGCAGAATAAAGTGGAAGCTGCACACATGTAGCTCATCAATTACACTTAACATCGAGTAAGCGAAACAAAATGATGTGTATGTACAAGACAGTATATAACACTCACTCGAAGTTGTAAGGAAGTAGTATTTCTCTTTTGGTTTGTTGTTTGATAAACGCCCTTAGCAAGTAATCCTCTACATCCTTTTTGTTGTGTTGGACAGTAACTTCATGAACAATATTTGGGCTAACGAACCCAATGTTATAGATTTGGATTGGTCCTTTGTTGCATTCGAGGATCTTCTTTCTGCATAATATACATATGGTGAGGATAATTATATACATGCAATAATGAACGAGCTGAGCTAGAGACTTAATTACAGAAATGATACTTACAAACAATAGCAAGTGATGATAGTTTTGTCGATCTCTTTTAGATTGTATAACTGGAATAATTCTGAAAATTCAATGTAAACCGACTCGTTTCCATTGAAGAAATGCTCATCTTTAACTCCTGCAGTGATATAGTTCTCCCCTCGCTCGCAGGCTTCCAAGTACCATTTATGCAATACTCGCATCCTCGTTGGTAGATTCAGGAGCTCCTCAGGTCTGACGAGAGGGTTCCCGTGCTCGAATCTAAAGGCTACTACATCAGCCATTTCGGGTAACGGTATATGATCGGGTAAGTAATCACCAGGATTAGTACCGGGCGCTACCCCCTCCGGAACATCAGGGATATCGCTAGACACCCTGAGCGGGGGGCACGATTGGTTCTCCAGCTCGCCCAGTTGGGGAATTGTTTTTTCCCTTGATATGCACTACCGCTGCTTCCGACTGCTTCTGTGGATCTGCAAATGACTTTACAATCTCACGGTCATAGTCTGATAGCAACTTAGGCGGTGGTTTTTCAAGGTTTTTCAGCGTACGCCTCGCTATTTCCGGATCAATTCTCTCCTTTGGAGGTGGACGTTTCGGTGCAAAATGGGCCTTCACTTCGGCCATTGAGATTGCCTTGCTTTCCTCTTCAGACCTATCATATGGTCTCTGTGGAAGAGGCTTGAGGCTTGGACCATATTGAAACCTCTTCCCTCCTGTTGTTGTACTGCTAGCCGCCGGAGCGGCGGCGGCTCTCTTCCGCCGCTGTTGCTGACGCGGCGGAGCCGGCTGACGCGGCGGAGGAGGCGGAGTCCGCTGACGCGGCGGAGGAGGCGCAGTCCGCTGACGCGCCGGAGACGACTGAGGCAGCGGAGACGGCTGACGCCCCGGAGATGGCGGAGACGGCAGACGCGCCGGAGACGGCTGAGTCTGCTGATGAGGGGCCTCCTCCGGCTCATGAGTATGCTGAGGCGGCGTGAAGTAAGGAAGCTTGATGTGTGACTTTCTCCATAGACAGGTAGTCCTTAAGGCATTTTCCAGAGAATAAACCTCGTTTTCACCTCTAGGATGATCAAGCTGCAGGCTCCCAAATCTGGGCGTTATTTCATCCACCATGACAACAGCATAGCCATCTGGAATCGGAGCGCAATGGAAAGTTGCATCAGGTCGAGGATGGTGGACAGAGCCTTTCGCCACCTCCAAGCTCAGGTTTCCGCAATCCGCCAACAACACACAATGTTCATTCTCCGTGATACCATCCACGGGGTAGCGGCGAGCCATGATATCAGGCTGAACGTGCTCCGTGGAAGCCACGCTGCTTCTCCGCTGAGATGGTGGAGTAGCTTCCAATGAAGGATCGTGCTGCTGAGATGGTGGGCCGAGGGCTCGCTGGCTAACTGATGCCGCCTCTAGTGCCGCTAATCTTTGTTCCATCTGCTGTAGTTTGCTTGCTTCCTCTTTCTTCTTTCGCCCTCGGCTTCTATAAGTGTCTCTGCTGTCGTGAAACCCATGCACACACGGAACGGATCCTGGTGTGCCTCGTGTTCGTCCAGGGTGTTCAGGATTCCCGAGGGCCTTTGTCAGCACGTCCTTCTCTCTGTCGGGATGGAACCTCCCTTCCTCCACTTCCTTGATTGCTTCCTCAATCTTTTTCATGGGTATTGCAAGTTTAGGATCCGCGTAAACAACCTCCCCTGTTTCTGGGTCCAAAGCTCCCCCATTCCCGAATACCCAAGTCCTTACCCGATCTGGCCAGTTCCGTGACACTGGTTCGACCCCTTTAGCAAGTAGGTCGTTCTCCATTTTTTCCCACTTAGGCTCGGCTTGGCTGTAGCCACCTGACCCCGTAACATGGTGATACTGCTTCTTTGCAGCATTCAGCTTATTTTGCTGTGACGTTTTCCGCGCCTTCTCGGATTTCTTGTAGGCCACAAATGCGGGCCACTGATCTCTTATCTTCTCATATATACCGGTGAAATCTGGAGTCTTGTTTTTCTCGACAAACTGTGTGTTCAAACAGCAAGTACTAGACAATTTGCAAGACCAATTAACAGTGTTTATCGTCTACCTGTTAGAACCCAAGACCAGGAGAGCTTCCAGGCAGGAAGAGGAGAGGAAAGGGATTCCTGCTGTGACGAAACCATTGCCGGCAAATGCGGCAGCGAGCAGGAGCATATTTCCTCAGATTTCACCAAGGTGAAGGCCTTTTCCTTTCTCTGATACACACGAGCCTTTTTCTTTCCTGTGGACTGCTGTGCAACAAGCACTTCTTTGCGCCAGCAAGTCTATAGAGATATACGGTACCCTTAAAAAAATTAAGGTGTGGCGAAGTCTTAAGGAAAGAATTCTTTTGATGCAAATCGAAAGAGTCAATACACATTACAACCAAAAACCAAATACACTGAAAATGTAGGCATGTTTCAATAGGAAAACAACCTAAAACATACCGATAATGAAGCTTTCAATGGCGTCTAGAAGACCCAGGCAATGGCAATGCCCTACCCTCATTCTGAAAATCTTGCTTAATTTTACCAAGATCGATACTTTTGAAGATCTCTCGCTCACTATAACAAACCATCAAGTCATTAAGCCAACCATCGGTCATCTTGCTGCGCAACTCAGTCTTGATGATTTTCATTGATGAGAAGGCCCTTTCAACAGTTGCCGTCGCTACCGGTAGTAGCAATGCCAATTCAATGAGGCGATAAACAGTAGGAAACATGACATGCCTTTCAAGTTCAACCATCATTTTAGCTAGGCTTGCAATATCATGACAAGCTCTAAAGTCTTCAATTCTTCTCATATGGATAATGAATAGATCAAGGTTATCTTCTATATGTTCACGTTCATAGTCAGAGAAATCATCATGATAAATCTCTGTGAGCCTAGCAAGCTTATTCAGGTTGAACCTAGAAAATGAGTTTCTTGGGTCAAGACAAGAGAAGTTCTGGAGCAGCTCTGAAGATACCTCATTAAAACGATGATCAAACTCCGTGGTGATGGAGTCTATAGCAGCATAGAAGGTGTCCACACGAAAAAAATGATCAGCCATGACATTGTTTCGTCCACCTTTTCTTGATTTACCCCACTTTGTAAAGATGTCATCCATACTTGGTATTGGAATGTCGTTTTTGGTGCAAAAGGCTTTGACATCTTCCAAGAGTGGCTCCCAACCATCATTTCTCCAGTTGATCAAACGTGTTCTCACATCCGTAACCAATGACATTGCCTGAAATGAGATAATTACAATTTTAGATGCATGTATGCTTACATGAACAAAATATATCAACCATACTAGATACATCTAACATGATCCATCACATATTCACATACCTGAACAACATTTTGATCCTTCTTTTGCAATAGAAGAGATAAATCATTTGTGATACGAAGGATTTTTAGCATCATCTTCAGGATGAACACAAAGCTAAAAGTCTCCATTTGATGAACCAAACCTCCTGCCCTACATGGAACACACACATCATCCTCAACAATGCCCAAAACTTCTATGACTGCATCCCACATTGATTCAATGCGAGATAAGGTTGTGTAATGAGATCCCCATCTTGTGTCTCCAGGTCTGACCAAGGATGTTTCTTGATTTTTCCCTCTTCCTGTGGGCATCTCACCTCTCTCAATCTTATCCAAAAGAACTTCTTTTTGCTTGTCAAGCAATTTATCCTTCCTCTTGCAAGATGAAGTACTGAGATTGGCAATCATGGTCACATATTCAAAAAAATCCTCAACACCCTTGCAGCATCTCGAAACAGCAACAACTACCAACTGCAGTTGGTGGGCAAAGCAGTGGATATAGAAAGCATATGAGTTCTCATCTCGAATTAACTTCTGAAATCCATTGAATTCTCCTCTCATATTAGATGCCCCATCATATCCTTTCCCTCGTAGTCTTGCAACAACTAGACCGTGTTTAGCAAAAACCTCCAACAAAGTCTTCTTCAAAGAGGCAGATGTTGTGTCTGGGACATGCTTAATAGCTAAAAATCTTTCAACGGTCTCTCCTTTTTTGCTCAAATACCTGTAGAAGTAGACAGATAATTAGTTAACCCACTCTACATATAACAAAAGGAAAAAAACACATAGACACTTAACATGCTTCAATACGTACCTGACAACCACGGCCATTTGTTCTTTCACCGATATATCACGACACTCATCAATAAGAACAGTGAAAAGACAGTCACCCATCTCTTCTTTGATTACTTTGATGACTGCAGTTGCACAATGTTTGACAAGGTCTTTTTGAATTCTCCCGGAAGTCATTTTGGCATTTTTAGGACATAGCTCATCAAATGCAACCTTCACTTCTGGAATTCTTTCTTTGACCCAATCAAGCAACTCTAAAAAATTCCCCTTGTTCAAAGAAGAACTGGATTCATCGTGTCCACGAAATGGTTCACCTTGCAATGCTAGATAACTTACAATGCCCAAAGATGTATCAACACGAGTTTCATACTTGACTACTTCCATGGAAGTCACTTGATCTTGATGATTGACATTTGCCGAAATATTGACACTTTCACGGGTGCTTGGATTCGTTTTTGAGCTGCTGCCACTACCAATCACTTCAAAATACTTTTTCAAATATGCAATGACAAGATTAATATATCACTAAAATCTGCTTGAATTTAAGGCTTCAAGCTGTTGTTCAAAATTGCTACAAAATTTCAGAAAAATGAGAAATTACCTCTTCCCCTTTTCTTTGGATTTGCTAGTCCCTTCCCCTTTCCTTCCATCTTCTGGCAATCTGGACAGAACTGCGCCGGTTGGGCATCTTATTAGCTTGCACAGAGAGCTTGCATGTATATAATCATCTAATTTCTAAATTCTAAATCTGGATAGTACACTAGCATTAATGAATATAAACAAACTTTCCACCCTATTGTACAAGGTCACTACATAAATTTTCATCTATTTTATTCAGAATTACTGCAGTGGTTCACATCATGGAGAATTGACAGAAGAAAAAATGCCAATGCCCAACAAAGTTCAGAGTTAGGACCCTGAGGATTACCAGAAAAATCCCCGACCCCGACTGTGGCCGTCGCCCGCTGGAGCCGCCGCGCCGCTGAAGCCGTCGCCGGAGCCGCCGCTGAAGCCGCCGCCAGAGCCGCCGCTGAAGCCGCCACCGGAGCCGCCGCTTGCTGCTGCCGCCGCTTGCTGCGCCGCTAGAGCCGCCGCCCGCCGCTGAAGCCGCCGCTATGCCGCAGCCCTCCAAACCCCCAGCCCGCTGCCGCCGTCGGCTGCCCCGTCGTCGCGCCCGCCTGGTCCTCGCGACCTGGCCAGCCGCCGCCGCCGCGCTGCGTCTGGGTCTGGGACGGGTGGGTGGAGTTGGTCGCGTCTGGGTGGGTGGGTGGGCGTTCGTTTCTTTTTTTTATTAGGTACTACGTCTACGTGGGCGTTCGATGCGTTGGCTGCGGTCGATGCTCGCTCGAGCCGATGTCCAGAGATACAAAAGCGATAGATACATAGGTATAAATTTTTTTTTGCCAATAATCAAGGTATGGCGGGCGCCATACCTTGCCCACCGGAGCCCTCCGCCAGTGGAGTGATATTCTATCAGGTAAATTTAGGACACTTGCAAACAGCAAGTACTAGACAATTTGCAAGACCAATTAACAGTGTTTATCGTCTACCTGTTAGAACCCAAGACCAGGAGAGCTTCCAGGCAGGAAGAGGAGAGGAAAGGGATTCCTGCTGTGACGAAACCATTGCCGGCAAATGCGGCAGCGAGCAGGAGCATATTTCCTCAGATTTCACCAAGGTGAAGGCCTTTTCCTTTCTCTGATACACACGAGCCTTTTTCTTTCCTGTGGACTGCTGTGCAACAAGCACTTCTTTGCGCCAGCAAGTCTATAGAGATATACGGTACCCTTAAAAAAATAGAGATATACTGTGGACAATCACCCCTCTTTCAGTTCAGGCATCTATGGAGTTTTCAGAAACCATTGCCTGTTCATAGCTTTACTTGAAGTGCATGGATTTGGGTCCCTGGTATGGGTATTGGCTAGTCTAATCAACATAATAGTTTTTTTCAATATTATACATCTTTCCCTTGCTATATTTTCAATGACAGCTTATAGGTTGCTATGACTTGTTAGTGATAGCATATTCTGCCAGTGCCGTTACAGCTTATTGTGCTGATCCTATATGAGCAACGCTGAATCGATTTAGCTTTAAGCTATGTGCTTCAATGAACTTACTTTGTTGATGTTGGAATTTGAAAGAGTTTATGTACATCTCGTCTGCACACTAACTCATTTACATTGTGCGAAAATTAAGAACCGAAGCCCGACACCTCCGTTGCATGACCACATATCCAGGGCTGCCGGGGCCAACGTATCCCCTACCCAGTGCCTAGAAGAGCACCTGGCCTATCTGGAGAGAGAGGCGTCGACTATGAAAGTACCTGCAATGGCGTAATCAAGCTACCGTCAAAGTTCTCAATGGAACTTGCAACAACCAGATTTTCATGATTGATTCCCAAATGTTCTCCCGCGGAAAATACTCCTAATGGGATTTCTGACTGGATAATCAAGCTACTTTCAAAGCTCTATGCACCATATAAGACTCACTACTTGTCATTCTACACATCAAGGGCCGCGTTACAGTTATTGCCTTGTTGGAGCCAGTATCATGTATATACCAGGGAAGCAAGACAAGAAAAATAACAACAACACATCTCAAAACGACTAAAAATAATGTTAATTATGGTTAATTCTTTGAATAAGTTTTTTTTGGATAATTTTGATGTGATATTTAATATTAGGGTCATCATATGACATTTGCTGATGAAATTATTCCAAACCATCATTGTCATTTATTTGATCCCTGAATTTTGATGTGATATTTGATATCAGGGTATCATACTACCCCTACCCATGACGATAATGACATCGTCATGGGTTTAGAAAGCCTTACACCCCTAATCGTAACCACCGATCCTAAAGAGGTGTTGAATGCATCCAAAGACCGTCTACCACCGCCGGTCGCCATAAGGCTAGTGCTGGTAGCATCCCTCACGCCTGCTACGTCGGCCTGCTGCTGCCTCCTCTCAGGGGAACCCTGCACCGCCGGAGGTTCATGACAAGCTAGCTGCATGGACCCCCTTAATGGCCTCTTTCAATCATGGTTAGTCTCTAACCATCAGTACTAGATTAAGATCCTAGTTGTGTGATTATGTCAATCCTATAGAAATTAGGCAAACAAGGAAAAGTTCAAACAGGTGTGTGGGCCGCCCTGCATCTGCATCTTGTGGAGGAATGAAAATTTGGTTGAAGAAAACGATGAGAGGCTGAAGCAGGAGGTACACCTTCAATATGGAACATGATATAAGTAAAAGAAAAATCTGGAAAACACGCCATCACATATATGATGTCCTGCTTACAAAACAAAACAACAATGACATAGTTCATCATGGTCAACATGGAGTCGACCTAGAAATTGTTCTTCAAGGAACTGACAGAATCATAAAAGAAATTGAAAGATAAATATGGAGAGCATGAGCTTCATGTTGAGGGAAAAGGAACGATAATTAACGAGCAGCTCTGCTGCTATATCCATCAATTGGAGAAATGCCTGCAGGCATGGTACTTTCTCTATTTATTACGTGCTTTTCTGATATTCTGGAGAGTTTCAGCTATATCTGTCATCTCTGGCTTTGCTTGATATTATGGTGTAAGCACTCTCTGGCGATCTCAGCAAGAATTTTCAGAAGCTCAAAGTCCTTCTCTTCTTTGATTTTCATGTCATACATCACTGTTGGAAGGGATAGAGAGGGATTGGTGGAATTGTTGTTTATTGCTTGAGCCTCGTGGGCATATATATAGGAGTACATGGTCATCTTGGAGTACAAGGCAAGGTAGAATAAATCCTACGCTATCCTATGTTTCCTAAATAAACATTATACTCAACATCCCCCCGCAGTCACAACGGTAGTGACGCAGACGGTGAGACTGGAGAAGAATCCGAAGGTGAGCCGACGGACATCCCCCCCCACAGTCGTAACGGCGATGCATCGCGGAAGTCGTGGCTGGAGTTGAAACCGACGAGGTTGCTCAAGCAAGGCGATAGCCCTTTGTGCCGTTGTCGAGGTAGCCGAGAGCGTAGGGTGGTGGAGCCGTGGTCGAGGTAGCCGTGCGAAGAACGCCGTGGTCGATGTCGAGTCGGGGTGGCCGGTGTCGAGGAAGTCGCCGTGGAGCCGCGGGCGCAAGGAGGCGCCGAGTTATTCATGGGCGCAGTGGTGTCGAAGTAGTGGTGCACCGGGGAGAAGACGATGTTGACGACGCGTCGCGCCGGGGTTGCCAAGCCCGGGGACACATCGTAGACGAAGGCACGCACCGGTGTTGCCAGCACCGGGCATGCGTAGACGGACGAAGACGAAGTTGACGAAGTGCCGACCAGGCTTGCCAGGCCCGGGGACACGTCGTGGACGAAGGCACACATCGGTGTTGCCAGCACCGGGCATGCGTAGACGAGGGACCTGCACTAGCTGTACGCCATGTCGAGGAGTCGGAGGACCAGCAGAGAAGAAGACTCGATGACGGTTGTGGCGCCAATCGGTGTGGGGCCGATGTCACCAACGGTGGTCGGAGTAGACGATGTGGTCGGGGAAGATGATGGCGACGCTGGCGACGGGCTGGTGCTGGACGTAGACGAAGGGGGTGGACGGGCGGCGGCGGCGGCTAGTTAGGAGCTTGGCGGCGGTGCTTGAAGTAGGCGAAGAACCCGAGAGTGTGACGAAGACCGGCGCGGACGGTGGCGTTCCCGCGCCAGGGGAGGCGGCGCGGCGCATACCATGAAAAGTCGACGCGCGGTGACGGCGGAGGGGACCGCCGGTCGCGGCGCTACGACCCGAAGGGGCGACGCAGCAGCGGCGGGCGGGCGGGTCGGGGCGACGGCGGGAAGACCTCGGGGCGGTTGCATGGACCGCGTGCCACGCTCGCTACTGCCCGACGGGGCGACGCAGAGGCAGCGCGAGGGCCGGTGCAGCCTCGGGGACGGCCTGGAGCGGACGGCCTCGGGGCGGCGGTTGACCGCGGGCCGCGGCACTACGGCCCGAAGGGGCGACGCAGCGGCAGCGCGCGGGATGGTGCAACCACGGGGACGGCCTCAGGGCGGCGGCGGGGACCACATGCCGTGGCGCTACGACCCGAAGGGGCGACGCAGCAGCGGCGCGGATCGGTGCAGCCACAGGGAGAACCACTGGGCGACGACGCTGCGGCCTGACGGGGCGACGCAGCGGCAGCCCGATGCTCGATCGGTGTAGGGGCGCGCTGTACTCGGGACGGTCTTCACGGGGCCTGCGGAGGCGCGCGCAACCGACGGGCCAGGTCGGTCGCACGGCGTAGATGAGGCGGATCGCGGCGGCGGGCGGGTGATCAATCCGATCGCGCGCGAGGTCGGGGACGCCGCTCGGTGGAGGCGGGGTGGTGGCGGAGTCCCGGTCGGAGCAGGGCGGCGACAGCCGGCTTAAATCGACGGGCAAGCCGGCGCGCGAACGACGGCTGTGATGGGCCGCTGCATTGCGCGAGGCCGGCGGGTCGGAGCGGAGGCCAGGTGGTCGCGCAGGAGTCCCGGTCGGAGTAGGGCGGCGACAGCCGGCGTAGATCGACGGGCGAGCCGGCGCGCGAACCGCGGTTGTGATGGGCCGCCGCATCGCGCGAGGCCGTAGGGTCGGGGCGACGGGCGGGCAGACGCGCGGAGGACGGCCATGAGGGGCCGCCTATCGCGCGAAGCCGCCGGGTCGGTGAAGAGGAAGCCGGGTGGTCGCGCCGATGTCGGAGTAGAGGCGCACGGAGGTCGATGGCGGCGGCGGGCGACGCAATCCGATCTATGATCGGTAAACCAAAAAGTAAACGCCGATCAAGGTGACCGGCGAGAGAGAAAACCCGGATCAAAGGATCGGGAAAAAAAGACTCTCTAGGGCAGCCGATCAACACGACCGGCGGACGAACCCTAGGTACGGGCGACGCGGCCCCCGGCGGCGGTCATGGTGGCCGACCGCCCCGGGGGCGGCGCGCAGGGCAGAAGCGGCGGGCGGCGGCTAGGGTTGGATCGATTAGTCTGATACCATGTTAGAAGGGATAGAGAGGGATTGGTGGAATTGTTGTTTATTGCTTGAGCCTCGTGGGCATATATATAGGAGATTAGGAGTACATGGTCATCTTGGAGTATACTCAACAATCACATTTGCTCTGTTCTCTCCTGTGTATGTGTCAGGGTGATTTAGAACAAAGCTGCAATTATCACCACAGTTTGCTTTCTTTCCAGTGATGAGCTCAAAGAGCACAAGACCAAAGCTATAGACGTCACTTTTGTTGCTGAATAGGCCAGTTTCTCGATAGACTGGGTCCATGTAATTGTTGTCACCAATGACCTCTTCACTGTGCTGGGCATTACCTCTGGAAGCAAGACAAGAAAAACAACAACACATCTCAAAACGACTAAAAATAATGTTAATTATGGTTAATTCTTTGAATAAGTTTTTTTTGGATAATTTTGATGTGATATTTAATATCAGGGTCATCATATGACATTTGCTGATGAAATTATTCCAAAGCATCGTTGTCATTTATTTGATCCCTGAATTTTGATGTGATATTTGATATCAGGGTATCATACTACCCCTACCCATGACGATAATGACATCGTCATGGGTTTAGAAATCCTTACACCCCTAATCGTAACCACCGATCCTAAAGAGGTGTTGAATGCATCCAAAGACCGTCTACCACCGCCAGTCGCCATAAGGCTAGTGCCGGCAGCATCCCTCATGCCTGCTACGTCGGCCTGCTGCTGCCTACTCTCAGGGGAACCCTGCACCGCCGGAGGTTCATGACAAGCTAGCTGCATGGACCCCCTTAATGGCCTCTTTCAATCATGGTTAGTCTCTAACCATCAGTACTAGATTAAGATCCTAGTTGTGTGATTATGTCAATCCTATAGAAATTAGGCAAACAAGGAAAAGTTCAAACAGGTGTGTGGGCCGCCCTGCATCTGCATCCTGTGGAGGAATGAAAATTCGGTTGAAGAAAACGATGAGAGGCTGAAGCAGGAGGTACACCTTCAATATGGAACATGATATAAGTAAAAGAAAAATCTGGAAAACACGCCAGCACATATATGATGTCCTGCTTACAAAACAAAACAACAATGACATAGTTCATCATGGTCAACATGGAGTCGACCTAGAAATTGTTCTTCAAGGAACTGACAGAATCATAAAAGAAATTGAAAGATAAATATGGAGAGCATGAGCTTCATGTTGAGGGAAAAGGAACGATAATCAACGAGCAGCTCTGCTGTTATATCCATCAATTGGAGAAATGCCTGCAGGCATGGTACTTTCTCTATTTATTACGTGCTTTTCTGATATTCTGGAGAGTTTCAGCTATATCTGTCATCTCTGGCCTTTGCTTGACATTATGGTGTAAGCACTCTCTGGCGATCTCAGCAAGAATTTTCAGAAGCTCAAAGTCTTTCTCTTCTTTGATTTTCATGTCATACATCACATTTGCTCTGTTCTCTCCTGTGTATGTGTCAAGGTGATTTAGAACAAAGCTGCAATTATCACCACAGTTTGCTTTCTTTCCAGTGATGAGCTCAAAGAGCACAAGACCAAAGCTATAGACGTCACTTTTGTTGGTCAACAGGCCAGTCTCTCGATAGACTGGGTCCATGTAATTGTTGTCACCAATGACCTCTTCACTGTGCTGGGCATTACCTCTGGCAATTAACCTGGATATTCCAAAATCTGATATTTTTGGTTTATAAGTATCATCCAAAAGAATGTTTGCTGGTTTAACATCACCATGTTGGATGTTGGCAGATGTCTTCGAATGCATATAAGCGAGACCTTCTGCAGATTCCGCAGCAATGACTAAACGTTGATCGATTGTGAGAGGAATTCTATTTTTATCATAGAGGATGTCTTCAAGGCTACCATTGGAGATAAACTCATATACCAAAATAGGAACATCAACCTCTAAACAGCAACCTATGAGTCTCACGATGTTCTTGTGGATAACTCGCGATTGGACAATGACCTCATTTGCAAACTGGTCCCTCTGTGCTTTAGTGGTATTTTTGGACTTTTTCACTGCAATATGTTGTTTATCATCAAGAAACCCCTTGTATACCACACCAAAGGCACCACTTCCAAGGACATGGCTATAGTTTTTTGTGATTCTCTTTAGCTCATCCTCTCTGAAGATCTTGATGTTGTTTATTTTCTCCAGTAAAGGACCACCATTTCTTATGAAAGATTCTCTCATCTTCTTCCTCTCACTCACGAAAAGAACAAACAGCAGAAGGACAACAGCGATAGAAATACCACCGACAACGCCTGCTCATGCGCAAGGATAATTTTCATTAGTGTGTACTCCTATATCGAGAAGAAAACGAATCTGAACGAGTCGTCATGCATGTGTGGATGTCATGCATAATTTAGATGTCTAATTTGTTACAATGTTGACTTCAATGATAAAATTAGTGATGTTAAACATGATAGTGTACGATCATGTGTTTTTGTCCTAAATTTTCAATTATGAGCACTAATCTGCAGGTTTAATTTACAGTCTAGAGATATGCACTTCATGTACTCCTGCCGTGACAAGTTTAAGTATATTTTGAAGTTATAAATTAAATCATAGGTGTATATATTCCATTCCTGATTACACATCAACTGCTTTAACTATAATGATTGATGGAAATAGTTTAATCCTGTTTCACATATTGCGAACCTTTTTCTTGTATTTGTGTGCTACATAAATCTTGCTAGCTTCTATATGTATGTACTACTTACAGCTTGCTTTATAGATATCATTTGCATCGTCCCCATATTTCCCATACATGTACGATGTTGAAGGAATGTGTTTCCTGTTTGGACGTGCAATAAAAGCACAATTATATTTCGATATCTCACATGAAATTAACACTGCTTTAATTAGTTCCATCACACAATATTTACTACTTAACATTGCTTGTTCTGTTCATAAAAAGTTCATGAAAAGGGTTTCAAGCCCTCAGTACTTCATTTCCCTCTCCTGAGAATAGACCTCACACCTAGCATAACGCTGTTGCTCAAATGGGCGTGTGCCTATATATGAAATCAACGTTAACACAGAAACCAGATAGTTAGAATGCATGGTATAGCTTACCTACAGCCACCTTAGCTGGTAGCGGGAATTTCTCGGTGCAGGCTCCTGTCTTGCCGTCGCCTTTCATCCCGGGTTTGCATGGACAGTCGTAGCCTCCTAACCTGTTCTTGCAGATCCCGCCACTTGAACATGGGTACAGAGCTTGGAGCTGAGGATGCCGCTCCAGTAGCACACATTCATCGATGTCTGCAATGCCATCGGTTAAATTAGCTAACTATTAATCAGGTGATTAATTAAAGTAGCATGCATGTCACTGTCACGAACCTTGGCATCCACCAGGGACATAAGGGTTGCCATCGTAGTGCTCCCAACATTTGCAGACATAACCGGTCCTGTTGGTAGCGTCGAGGCACGAGCTGTTGCGGCTGAGACACGCATAGCCCTGGGGTGGGGGCTGTCCTTGCGCAGGGCAAGACCCATTCCCGATGGCAAAGTCGAAAACTTGGGGGACGCCCTTCGGGAATTTGTTGGAGAAGTAGGCCTCGCCGCCGTAGACATCCGCCGAGGAGTAGTTGTACCATCCCTTCTGCACCAGCATTGCTGTGGAGCAGTTGGTGCCCGCCCTCCACCACTCTGTCCTCTTCCTGTCAGCCACAGGCGCTATGTATGGCACGTCATTGGGCAGGTCAGCCTCACAGCAGCCTTGACCTCTGCACGGGCCATCTTTGGCGATTACTCTGGTAGGCAGGGAAGTGCACCTGCTTATTTCGGTTCCGAAGGTGCCATACATCGAGGTGGAGAGCTCAGCCTCGACGTTCAAGCCTACGCCGATGAGAACATTGTGGCTTGCTGAGATGAGAAAAGGAGCGGGGGCATATGTTCGACGACGGACGAAGGAGTGGTGGGTTGAGTTTATTATGCAGTCGCTGCTCACCGCAGCATATACCCGCACATAAGCTGGGGAGAGTGAGATGTCCATGAGCTCCATCGGTGTATTAACCACCCAATCATTCATTGTGAAAGTCCCGTTGCCTTGGTCTGGAGGAGTGTAGAACCCCGTCACACTCTGCTGGAATGCTCCGTCCGCGATGAAGGCACGATGAGGAATGAATGTGTCGTTGCAGGTGACCTTGAAACCCGGGAGGAAGCAGCCAGGTTTCATGCCAAAGGGGTACGGAATGCTCATGTTCCCGCACTGGCTGGGGCAGTCAGGATGAATTGTGATGGGCGGTTCTTGCTCGGCAATGGCTGCTCGCAGTCTTCCTGCGAGGAGCAGTATCATCATCCACATCTGGGTTGGCGATTCCCCTAAAAAACACACGCACTATAATTAGTGGGAAAAAAAATGCACAGTAGATTGCTGATTTCTGACATAAAATTCCTGAGCAAAAACTACTTCCACTGTTTATTTGACGAAATGCATGCAGTTGGGCTGCTTTCATTGCCATTAGGAGGAGTAAAAGTTACGGATTAAGTAACCAATAATAAAACAGAAATAGGGGATATGAAGTGAGAATGGAGGGAGTGTTTCTCGCCCTCAATCAGGCTCTACTGGTCTTTCTACCAGGACTAGCACACGGCGCATGCCAGGTGCCGGCATCTGTCCATGTCTTAGCTTCATCTTGCAAGATGTTTGAAACTACTTCCACTGTTGGGCCCTGTAGTGCATGTATTTTAGGGCTTTGGTGTATTTTCTTCTGTCCATCCACATCTATTAGGTAAATGATACCTAACCTAGTAGCTATCAAAGTAGATTCCCGCAAAAAAAAAAAACTATCAAAGTAGATGAGTACTTCCTCCGTCCCGGTGCATAAGTCATGCTCATAGTTCTAGGTCATCAATTTAACTAGCAAAATATATATTATATGTAATAAAAAATATATTTAGAAACTACATTCTCATATGAATCCAACGGTATGCTTTTGATGACATATAACACATTTTTAGTTTGTCAAATCGGTGACCTAGAACTATGTGCACACCTTATGCACCGAAACGTAGGGAGTATTCAGAAAGTGCCATGGTAAAATTTCGCTATCCTTGAAAACCAGTATGGAAAAAAGACTTTCTAAAGGAGAAAAGAGAGTAAATTCCATTTTGCACCATGTATTTGTGACAACTTGGACCATGCATTTAAAATTTTGAATTGTGACCGTTTTAACCACATCTCCAACTTGATAATCGATATTGTACTACATTTGAAATTCTGAGTCAACCTGATAAGACCAGTCAACTTCAAAAAGCTGATTTGGAGGGTTCAACTCAGGTACAACTTGATTCAAAATATCAAATGTAGGTTTTAATGTAGAATATCAAGTTGGAAATGTGGTCCAAAATATCAGAATTAAAAGTACATAGTCCAAGTTGCCACAATGTCACAAATACATGGTCCAAATGTCAAAAATATTGTTAATCATAAATTTTGCTTGGGTGATATGGACAATGCGCAACAGCCTAATTAGCTTTTAACCATCGAGTGTATTCTTCTCCTGAATAGGTGCTCCGCAAGGCTGTCTCGCTCATTCTTCAGTGGAAGCAGCTGCCAAGAAGAAAAGAGGCTCTGTGATCCATGGTTGCTAAGATCCAGGACTCTGGTCTTCTCTGCCTGGGAGGGAGCTGGGCGATGCTAGGCAGGGTGTTGGCTGAAGATTTGGCTGGCAGCGCGATGCTTTAAGCGTTATACACCTTGTTTCGTATGCTTATCCTATTGGCACTGTACCTTTGTCTACTTGTATGGCGTTGGGGTTTTTCCTTTTGGTGCTTGCACTGTAATGGCCTGGTTTACCCCATACCTAGACCTATTTTAAGCTTTCTATAAAGGCTGGTCATTCATGCCTGTTCTCGAAAAAAGGCACTACTTTGAAGTTTGAACAAGAGAGACAAACATCTAGAGAGCAGCATAACAAAGGTGCTACTGAAACAATTAAAAATGATTTAAGCACATTACAATATATGCAATAATGAAATAATAAGCAAGATGGAGATAATTAAAACCATATCTACGAAGTCCTAATAGAAAACAATCACATTAAGTGAATATATGCACGTAGATTGCTATGCAACTGAAACAAAGTTTGCCCGCAAAATAAAAAAGAAAAAAAACTACATCTGAAATGAAGTTAGAAGGACAAGGTTGGAAGTCTCACGATGAGTAGATGGGAGTGGATAACTGATACAGTTCGTCCTAGTCTTCAAGAGGATTCGAGTGGTTTAGATGTGCAGAAGGCTGCAGCTTTCGGCTAGGTTTCTAGTTATTCTGCTTATATATCTTGGCGGTGTTTGTTTTGCTAGGGACAGCACTGGATCTACCGAATGTGATTCGGGGAGGGAAAACTACAACTGAACGGAAAAGAAATGGTGAGGATGCGAAAAATTGCAGTTGACTGCTTAGATGTGGAGAACTCCTACCCAAAAACTGCTCTCGGATCCCAGTTTTTGAAAAGAAAGAGACTCAAGAAACAACAACACAAATTGGATGTCAACAGAAACTAAGCAAGCGAACAGAAACATCTTCATATCCGTATATGTGTACCTGTTGATGAGGCGATAACCAGATCTCAAGCTCTTGCAAAAATCGTCAAGCTCTTAGGAACTTATGAGAAAACGGTCGGCTCAATCCGCAGGCCTTTTATGCCTACACAGTGGGTCTAGACAGCTGGTTGGACCTTTTCCAAATCCTTGGAGGTGCACCGAGAGAGCAACAATTGTTATGACCTTTGTATACTCCAGTGCAACTCTGACCGAAGACTTTTGTATACTCCAGTAGTACTAGGAGTACAGACAAAAAAAAGGACATGACTACTCATTGGTGATTCGTTCTTGGTCCTTACGACAACTAGTACCCACTACCATTAATGTATACTTAACTTCTTGATCTGTGTAAAGAATACAAAATTAACAATAACACTTACAGGATGTCTGTTGTGGTGAAGTTGTTCATGTGCCCATGGGTTGAGCGAGTAGGACCAATAATATGTGCAGGTTTTTCTAATTTCACAGCGCAGTCTTCATGAGTACTTCAACCAATCTTTCCATCATGGCATCCTATTGTTGGTGTATAATGTGTCCTCTCCTCAGTTTGAACTTTCAGGTGAAGTGGTTAATGCATGCCAATATGGTGTTATTAGAGCATCTACAGCCGCATATGACAAATATGACCCCTCAAACTCCCGCGGACGCGCCCGGGCACATCCGCGAGCAGTGACCGGTCAGTCCTCATATTTGCGCAACTGCATCCGGACACCTCATACTAGAATTCTTAAATCCATACAAAAGCATGCAAAATAAAATACGTACTACGTAGATCAACTACCCTACTCCTCGTCGAAGATGTCGACTATCTCCGTGCCCGGCTCCGGGTACATGGGCGGCAGCTGCAGCTCCGGCTCCTCCAGCTACTCCGCTCCGGCCTCCTCCTCTATCTCCGCGTCGAGTTCGGCGAAGAGCGCGTCGGTCGCTGTCCGCTCCTGCCGGAGGAACTGCCGGTTGGCCTCCACATAGGCCTCATCCTGGATGGACTCCAGGATGGCCTGCTGCTCCGCCATCTCCGCGGCTTGTGCGACGGCGAACTCCGCCTCCGCCTCCATGGTGAAGCCCGGAGCAGGCTGCTCCGCCTCGTCCTCCTCCGGATCCGCCACCTCCATTGGCTCCGGCTGCTCTCCCTCCTCCTCCTCTGGCTGCTGCTCCTCCTCCTCCGGCTCCGGCGAGTCCGGAGGCAGCCCGACAGCGATGCGGGCGGCGCGCCTCGCCCAGATCTCCTCCGCGATCTGGTACCGGCGCTTCGGTGTGAGCATCGCGTAGGTGGTGATCTTCTGCCGGACCATGGCGATGTCGAAGAGCGTGGGGAGAGCGGGGAAGAGGAGGTGGATGGGCTCGGCGTGCGACGCAGAGAGGGAGGAGGTGGATTGGCTAGGGTCGGGGGACGTCGGCCGGCTTAAATAGCCGGATTTGGCCTCGGGCGGCGAGCTGGAGCGGCGCCACGCGGCGTTCACACCGTGACGACGGAGGAGACGTCCTTCGGACCGCCGGGTTTCCGGACCATTCCGCGTGGGACCCCGACGTCAGTCCAACATGGCAGACGCGCCTGGACGCCCCCATATCCGCCTCATATTTGGGCTGGATATGGGGGGTGCTGGTCAGCCCAGGCATTTGAGGCCCGTTTGAGGCGCCCATCTGGGTCGAAATTTCGTGACCGGTTAG
This sequence comes from Elymus sibiricus, assembly GCA_039707655.1. NCBI lineage: Eukaryota > Viridiplantae > Streptophyta > Magnoliopsida > Poales > Poaceae > Elymus > Elymus sibiricus. Next base: position 89,821,024 of record CM077676.1, read on the forward strand.
TGATCGGGCGGGCTGCCCGGGTGTATGAGGCGGGTTTGGGGTGCCCGGCCGTAGATACTCTTAGAAGTTAAGAACCAAGAAGTCTTCGAGTTCCGACTCTCACATGTATACTACTATAATGCATTTTTGCAGCCTATAACATCGTCCCACATGGCCACACCTAGTCCCAACAACTACTCGATCTGCTATTCCCATTGGTTCCATATATGTATCGTCCAAAAGTCAAAAAATTACTAGCACTAGATGCCTCAGCTAGGGTACAACAAGTGACATCTTACACCATGGATGATGCGTACAGCCTGGAGGAAGGTGAAGAGTACATCTCTCATAGTGGGGAGTAATTTAGACTAGTAGCATGCATATGTTACTAGTTTATGTTACTACTTCTATAGTGTGAAGAAACATATGTGTGGTGTTATGCAACACTTTATTTATTAGGTTGTAAACTCATCTTATCTTTGTACTTCCTCTGTCCTTGAAAAAAATGTACTTCCAACTTTGTTGGGGGGTCAAACTATCTCAAAGTTTGACCGAGTTTGTGCAAAAATATATCAATGTTTGTGAAACCAAATAGGTATATGATGAAAATATATTTTATCATGAATCTAATGCTACTAATTTGTTGACATAAATGTTGGTGTATTATTGTATAAATACGGTCAAACATAAAAAAGTTTGACTTTCCAACAAAGTTGGAAGTACACTCTTTCAAGGACGGAGGGAGTATGTGTGATGTTATCCATAGTGTGAGTAACATATTATGTTACCACATACCTCTCTTTCCTTATTAATTACTTGCCACATCATCTATCTTGCCTAGATATGTGCAATGTTACCACTTATGTTACTCCCACTATGAGTACCGGTGAAGAGTAACTTAGACTACACTAGTAGAAAACAGGGAATCAGTCCCGGTTCCAGAGGGCCTTTAGTCCCGGTTCTGGAACCGGGACTAAGCATCCGGGACTAAAGTTCCTCACTTTTAGTCCCGGTTCTGTTACGAACCGGGACTAAAGTGCCTCCACATGGCCGCTGTGGGGCGCCAGGTAGGAGGAACTTTAGTCCCGGTTGGTAACACCAACCGGGACTAAAAGACTGCCACGCGTAAGCAACTCGAGGCGCCCAGGCAGGAGGAACTTTAGTCCCGGTTGGTAACACCAACCGGGACTAAAAGACTGCCACGCGTCAGTAGCTCGAGGCGCTGGGGTTTTTGTTTTTTTGTTTTTGAAAGGAGGGGTTTAGGGGTTTCATATTGTGTTTCCCCTTTTTTTTTTGTGTGTAGACGATTCAACTCGACGTTTGCTACTACATAAAGCAATGAAGAAACCATTACACAAATCATCATGAATTAATATAGAGAGAAGTGACCTCTCTTTCTTCGTGCTTGGTCGAACAACATGTTTTCGTATATCTATTCGACGCTACGTACTATGTCTAGTGCACGTTCATGCATATATACAATGAATAACATCTCTTACGATCTCTAATATCTAATTACCAACATTCATCCTAATTTCTTCATGGTATTGTCCATTTTTAGTTATGACGTGATCAAGGAGGAATCCCGCCAATTCCTCTTGAATTGCTCGTAGGCGATACTCTGGTAGGAGTCCATCCCTCTTCCGTTCGATATATATGAATGAAACTCAACACAGTTGATGGTAATAAAATAAATTTGTGAATATTGTTTACGTACATCAAGTTTTTCTAATATTCTGCCCTTGTCACAGGTCGTCTGGCGCATGAACTCGCAGACGTAGTATCCACAGAAGTTATTCCCGGATCCCTGATGAGGGCACTTTACGAGAATAGAGTTCAATCAAAATAATAATCAAGCATGATAGTGGTATTGAAACTAGAATCAAAGAGATGCGCGGGCCTAGCTAGTACTACTTACAGGGAGCAATTCATATCGCAGCTCCTTTTTCCAGGGACCCCTAACCGCCTCGGTGAACCTTGTCCAAACCCTGCCCGGCAAACAAAATGAATTAAAGAGTTATTAATTACTTGATATCAGGAAATGAATGATAGTTGCCGATATAGTGCGATAATGATTGAAATTACTTCTGGAGAATTTTTTGCAGAGGCGCCCACTTCGAATGGTCTTTACGTAACGAGTCCATGACTTGTATTCGACTTTGGTCAAACTGTATGATGAGCAGAATAAAGTGGAAGCTACACACATGTAGCTCATCAATTACACTTAACATCGAGTAAGCGAAACAAAATGATGTGTATGTACAAGACAGTATATAACACTCACTCGAAGTTGTAAGGAAGTAGTATTTCTCTTGTGGTTTGTTGTTTGATAAACGCCCTTAGCAAGTAATCCTCTACATCCTTTTTGTTGTGTTGGACAGTAACTTCATGAACAATATTTGGGCTAACGAACCCAATGTTATAGATTTGGATTGGTCCTTTGTTGCATTCGAGGATCTTCTTTCTGCATAATATACATATGGTGAGGATAATTATATACATGCAATAATGAACGAGCTGAGCTAGAGACTTAATTGCAGAAATGATACTTACAAACAATAGCAAGTGATGATAGTTTTGTATATCTCTTTTAGATTGTATAACTGGAATAATTCTGAAAATTCAATGTAAACCGACTCGTTTCCATTGAAGAAATGCTCATCTTTAACTCCTGCAGTGATATAGTTCTCCCCTCGCTCGCAGGCTTCCAAGTACCATTTATGCAATGCTCGCATCCTCGTTGGTAGATTCAGGAGCTCCTCAGGTCTGACGAGAGGCTTCCCGTGCTCGAATCTAAAGGCTACTACATCAGCCATTTCGGGTAACGGTATATGATCGGGTAAGTAATCACCAGGATTAGTACCGGGCGCTACCCCCTCCGAAACATCAGGGATATCGCTAGACACCATGAGAGGAGGGCACGATTGGTTCTCCTGCTCGCCCAGTTGGGGAATTGTTTTTTTCCCTTGATATGCACTACCGCTGCTTCCCGACTGCTTCTGTGGATCTGCAAATGACTTTACAATCTCACGGTCATAGTCTGATAGCAACTTAGGTGGTGGTTTTTCAAGGTTTTTCAGCGTACGCCTCGCTATTTCCGGATCAATTCTCTCCTTTGGAGGTGGACGTTTCGGTGCAAAATGGGCCTTCACTTCGGCCATTGAGATTGCCTTGCTTTCCTCTTCAGACCTATCATATGGTCTCTGTGGAAGAGGCTTGAGGCTTGGACCATATTGAAACCTCTTCCCTCCTGTTGTTGTACTGCTAGCCGCCGGAGCGGCGGCGGCTCTCTTCCGCTGCTGTTGCTGAAGCGGCGGAGACGGCTGACGCGGCGGAGGAGATGGAGTCCGCTGACGCGGCGGAGGAGGCGCAGTCCGCTGACGCGCCGGAGACGACTGAGGCAGCGGAGACGGCTGACGCCCCGGAGATGGCGGAGACGGCAGACGCGCCGGAGACGGCTGAGTCTGCTGATGAGGGGCCTCCTCCGGCTCATGAGTATGCTGAGGCGGCGTGAAGTAAGGAAGCTTGATGTGTGACTTTCTCCATAGACAGGTAGTCCTTAAGGCATTTTCCAGAGAATAAACCTCGCTTTCACCTCTAGGATGATCAAGCTGCAGGCTCCCAAATCCGGGCGTTATTTCATCCACCATGACAACAGCATAGCCATCTGGAATCGGAGCACAATGGAAAGTTGCATCAGGTCGAGGATGGTGGACAGAGCCTTTCGCCACCTCCAAGCTCAGGTTTCCGCAATCCGCCAACAGCACACAATGTTCATTCTCCGTGATACCATCCACGGGGTAGCGGCGAGCCGTGATATCAGACTGAACGTGCTCCGTGGAAGCCACGCTGCTTCTCCGCTGAGATGGTGGAGTAGCTTCCAATGAAGGATCGTGCTGCTGAGATGGTGGGCCGAGGGCTCGCTGGCTAACTGATGCCACCTCTAGTGCCGCTAATCTTTGTTCCATCTGCTGTAGTTTGCTTGCTTCCTCTTTCTTCTTTCCCCCTCGGCTTCTATAAGTGTCTCTGCTGTCGCGAAACCCATGCACCCACGGAACGGATCCTGGTGTGCCTCGTGTTCGTCCAGGGTGTTCAGGATTCCCGAGGGCCTTTGTCAGCACGTCCTTCTCTCTGTCGGGATGGAACCTCCCTTCCTCCACTTCCTTGATTGCTTCCTCAATCTTTTTCATGGGTATTGCAAGTTTAGGATCCGCGTAAACAACCTCCCTTGTTTCTGGGTCCAAAGCTCCCCCATTCCCGAATACCCAAGTCCTTACCCGATCTGGCCAGTTCCGTGACACTGGTTCGACCCCTTTAGCAAGTAGGTCGTTCTCCATTTTTTCCCACTTAGGCTCGGCTTGGCTGTAGCCACCTGACCCCGTAACATGGTGATACTGCTTCTTTGCAGCATTCAGCTTATTTTGCTGTGACGTTTTCCACGCCTTCTCGGATTTCTTGTAGGCCACAAATGCGGGCCACTGATCTCTTATCTTCTCATATATACCGGTGAAATCTGGAGTCTTGTTTTTCTCGACAAACTGTGTGTTCAAATTCTTCTTCCAGTTCTTGAACAGTTCTGCCATCTTCTTTAGAGCGTATGCCTTGACCTTTGGCTCTATAACTGGTGGGGTTGTCGGATCCTCCTCTGGCGGTAGGATGAAATTTGTTAGCAGCAAGCTCCAAAGATCTTCTTTTTGTCTATCCTGGACAAAAGTAACTGAAGGGTTGTCCTTCTTCTTATTCCATTGCTCGATGGTGATCGGGATGCTATCCCTAACCAGTACTCCGCACTGATATGTAAAGGCGTGTTTGGTCCGCTTGGGAAGAATCGGTTGGCCAGCTGGAGAGATTACGTCGATCTTGTACCTTTCCTTCTTGTCCAACCTTTTCTTCGCGCCTCATCTCCTTGTTGACGAAGTTTGGCTCGCTCCGGAAGGCTAAAAGAAGAAAGAAGCGTTAATATATGTACATACAAAACAATTAATGCATCTAGTCAGCAGAGGCTTAATTAATTAATTTATATATATATATATATATATATATATATATATATATATATATATATATATATATATATATATATACACCTCGCCGGACTCTGCATTAGTTAAGGCTCCCTTCTCCATATCACCGGAGCCGTCATGATCTTGTTCCTCCTCCATTCTTCCATCATCGGAGCCGTGATGATCTCCTTCCTCCTCCATTCCACCATCATTGTCGTTGAGAAACGACAAGGTGTCCTCCTCCATTGGATTTTCTCCGGCGCGGATTATATTCTCCAACGCCTCTTCTTTTTCTAAGTCTCTGTGATCCATAGTTTCTGCAAATATTACAACATGGCAAAATACAAACCATGAGAGATGGATAGTGGCAAACATAGACCTAACCAGAAAAAGGAATCATATGCATATGAACAATGGATTAGTGGCAAACATCATGCAAAGTTCATAAGTTATATATATAGGGGCAAAAATTTAGATTAAGAATACAAGATATCTCTTGCGTCCTTACATCGTCGAATATTATCACTAATACATCTCGAATAGTATCATATATATAACATCACTAATACAGCTAGAACCCTAGCGAACGACGGGTATCGGCGCGGGCGGTGGACACCCAAAGAGAAGGAACCATCACAGGATCATAGCTCCAGTGAGATCCTTGAAGAACCTGCCAGGTATTGTCGGACCTAGCCTCCAACGCAACCATGTAGCGACAGACGTGCTCGTCCTCCTCCCTGACACGGTGACGTACCACCTCCGCGGGGGACTCAAGCCTCCGCACCGTCACTGGCCCACGCGACCGCCACCAAAGAAACTCCGGGTCGACGACGGGCTGCCTCCTCACCAAGCTGTGCGCCCAGGAAGGTAGCACCTCCCAGTCCCAGCCCGGCGGAGCCCAGTCCCGGACATGGCCCCTCTGATCAAGCAGGCCTCCTCCGCCGAGTCGACGACTAGGATGCATGCCAGGCATCGTCGACGTCGAGAACAAATGCTTAATTATGAAAACAAATTTAATAAACACTTAGCAAAATTAGCTTATACACTTAGCATCTATCCATCTCTACACTTAGCAAAATTAGCATCTACACTTAGCAAAGTTATATACGTAAGAGATATCTTGTATTCTGAATCTAAATTGTTGCCCTATGTTTCTCCATCACTGGAAGGATCCTCTTCTGGCTAGTAACAGGATTCAGAATCATAACAGATTCTCTTAACCTTTAAAGGATTTAACAAAATGGCGCCATTCTGGATGTGCAGAAAATGGTCCATTTTTTTCCTGATCTACCATTTTATATGTCACATTGTCTAGTGTCAAAGGATTCAAGAAATACATGGCTTCATCATTAGCCGGAAGTAACAGGCGCATGATGGTACGAAGCTCTTCAAAGTTGTTTTTGGAACGGAGTCCCGGATAGGATAATTAGCTTTTTGGTACGAAGTTCGGCAACTTCGGAAGGCCTTTGCTGAACTTCGTACCAAAAAGCTAATTATCCTATCCGGGACTCCGTTCCAAAACAACTTTGAAGAGCTTCGTACCATCATGCGCCTGTTACTTCCGGCTAATGATGAAGCCATGTATTTCTTCAACCCTTTGACACTAGACAACGTGACATATAGAAGGGTAGATGAGATCAGAAAAAATTTGGATCAACTTGTGCACATCCATAATGGGGGCATATTCTTGATAAATCCCTTAAAGGACTAAGAGAATCAGTTGTGATTCTGAATCCTGTTCCTAGCCAGAAGAGGGTCCCTGCAGTGATGGCGACTCGTCCGGCGATCGTCGGGGACTCGCCCGACGATCGTCGGGGACTCGTCCGGCGATCGTCGGGGCAAAGCCAAACAATTTTTTTTAATCTATTTCTACTAAATTCATCTAAACTACACTTAGCAAAATTAACGTGCTTCTTCATGCAATTTTCATTTAACCATACTACACTTAGCAAAATACAAGATTTATACACAAGATGAATACACAACTCAAAAAATGAACCATATTAACCATACTACACTTAGCAACAATATGTGCTCCTAATCCTCCATTTCTCAAACAAAATTAGCAAGATTTAGATGATTTGGCCCCTGTCTAACTACAACATATCCATACAATCTATCCATACATTCATCAACACACCTCTATTAATTTCTGCCATACATTCATCAACACATATCCACACAATTTATTCATCCATACAAAATTTCAAACAAAGTGATGAACTAGGGTTCCTGCCATGAATCCATCCATCCATCCATCCATTTGGAGAAGAGGGGGAGGAGGGGGGTGCTACCGTGGGGCGGCGACGACGAGGAGGGCTCGATCGGGGGGGCGCGGCGACGAGGACTGGGCTCGGGGGCGGCGATGCTCGGGGAGGACGGCGAGGAGGTCCGGTGACGGTCAGCGGGCTAGGGGACGGCTCGGGCCAGGGCGTCGCGGCAGCCTGGCGGCGGCGTGCGGTGGTTCGCGGCGTCGGGGTAGAGGAGCGAGAGAGAAAGAAGATTGGGGAGGAAGAAGAAAATTTTCTAAGTCGTGCTTATATACTAGCCCGTTTAGTCCCGGTTGGTGCCACCAACCGGGACCAAAGGCCACCCTTTAGTCCCGGTTGGAGCCACCAACCGGGACTAAAGCCCTTTGCTTCCCGCCCTTTCGGCTGCTGAAAAGGAGCTTTAGTCCCGGTTGGTGGATCCAACCGGGACTAAAGGGGGGACTTTAGTCCCGGTTGGAGCCACCAACCGGGACTAAATGTCTGGTGGCGCGGTGCAGGACAAGTTTAGTCCCACCTCACTTGGCGAGAGGTGCGAATACCAGTTTATAAGCCCCGCCGCGGCAACTGCTTCGAGCTCCTCTCTTTAGCAGGCCTATTGGGCCTATCAAACCTGTCCTGCCCTGTGGTCCCTATTGGACCGTGCGGGCCTGCATCCTGGCCCAACTAGTTGCTGGGTTTCTAGTCGTATGCAGGCCGTGTCGGCCCAGTAGGGGGGCTTTTTTTTGATTTATTTATTTTCCATTTTTTTTATTTTCTGCTTTATTTATTTTCTTTTGTTTCTGAGTTGTTTTTTGCTTTATTAGAGTTTTTGAGTGAATCTTTTTGCTTTAGGTCACAAAAATTCTAAACTTTCTGTTAGTGCCAGTAGTTTTCAAATTTCAATAGTTTAAATTTGAATTATTTGAAATTTGTGTGAATCACTAGTTTGTGAATTACTTTACTTTAAAAATAGATTTTTGAGTGATTCTTTTTCCTGCTGTTTAATATTAGTGTGTTTTATCATTATATTCAATTTGCTATTTTTCATGCATTTAATGATGCCTTTTGAGCTAAATGACCCTGAAATTGAAAAGCACTACAAATGAAGTCTGAAAAGGTTGAAAGTTGGCATGGTATCATAATTTCACCCACATAGCAAGTGCTAAAAAGTTGAGAGGGTTACGGCAAAAACTGGATGCACTTCGTGTACAAACTGGACAATCTCTTTCGAAGTATCAGGGTTTCGGACGAAAACTCATCTATTACAAAAGGGATTTCATTTGTTGACATGTAACTGCAGTGATATTCTAGATCAAAGCCATTATCAGAATAGGTGTGGAGAGAAAGTCTTCACTTTTTCTTCGCGTGTGTCCCTTGCTTATTGCGTCGTAACCATGGATAATCTTCATTGTTTAACAGGATGCTTGGGTCAGCCCTCAATTTGAAGGGAGGAATTTCATGAAACTTTTCATAATCTGCAGACTTGTCTGTCTTGTCCTCCACTCCCACGATGTTTCTTTTCCCTAAAAGAACTATGTTGCGCTTTGGCTCATCGTATGATGTATTCGCTTCCTTATCTTTTCTTTTTCTCGGTTTGGTAGACATGTCCTTCACATAGAAAACCTGCGCCACATCATTGGCTAGGACGAATGGTTCGTCTGTGTACCCAAGATTGCTCAGATCCACTGTTGTCATTCCGTACTGTGGGTCTACCTGTACCCTGCCTCCTGACCGATTGACCCATTTGCACCGAAACAAAGGGACCTTAAAATCATGTCCATAGTCAAGTTCCCATATGTCCACTATGTAACCATAATATGTGTCCTTTCCCCTGTTGGTTGCTGCATCAAAGCGGACACCACTGTTTTGGTTGGTGCTCTTTTGATCTTGGGCGATCGTGTAAAATGTATTCCCATTTATCTCGTACTCTTGGTAAGTCAATACAGTCGAAGATGGTGTCCTGGCCAACGAGTACAGCTCATCTCCAACAATGTTGTCACCCATGAGATGTGTTTGCAACCAACTGCCGAAAGTCCTGATGTGTTCACATGTAATCCAGTCGTCACACTGCTCCAGGTGTTTGGAGCGCAGATTATTCTTGTGTTCATTGACATACGGGGTCACCAAGGTAGAATTCTGTAGAACTGTGTAGTGTGCTTGAGCCCAAGAATGCTCGTCCCTACATATTATTGAATCCGCTCCTAGCGTGCCTTTTCCAGTCAGTCTCCCCTCATACCGCGATTGAGGGAGACCAATCGGCTTAAGGTCAGGAATGAAGTCAACACAAAACCCAATGACCTCCTCTGTTTGCCGGCCCATGGAGATGCTTCCTTCTGGCCTAGCACGGTTACGAACATATTTCTTTAAGACTCCCATGAACCTCTCAAAGGGAAACATATTGTGTAGAAATACAGGACCCAGAATGGCAATCCCGTCGACTAGATGAACTAGGACGTGCGTCATGATATTGAAGAAGGATGGTGGGAACACCAGCTCAAAACTGACAAGACATTGCACCAAATCATTCTTTAACCTTGGTAGGATTTCTGGATCGATTACCTTCTGAGAGATTGCATTGAGGAATGCACATAGCTTCACAATGGCTAATCGAACGTTTTCCGGTAGAAGCCCCCTCAATGCAACCGGAAGCAGTTGCGTCATAATCACGTGGCAGTCATGAGACTTTAGGTTCTGGAACTTTTTCTCTGCCATATTTATTATTCCCTTTATATTCGACGAGAAGCCAGACGGGACCTTCATACTGAGCAGGCATTCAAAGAATATTTCCTTCTCTTCTTTGGTAAGAGCGTAGCTGGCAGGACCTTCATACTGCTTTGGATGCATGCCGTCTTTTTCGTGCACACGTTGCTGGTCCTCCCGTGCTTCCGGTGTATCTTTTGTCTTCCCATACACGCCCAAGAAGCCTAGCAGGTTCACGCAAAGATTCTTCGTCACGTGCATCACGTCGATTGCAGAGCGGGCCTCTAGGTCTTTCCAATAGGGTAGGTCCGAAAATATAGATTTCTTCTTCCACATGGGTGCGCGTCCCTCAGCGTCATTCGGAACAGATTGTCCGCCAGGACCCTTTCCATAGATTACTTGTAAATCCTTGACCATATCAAGTATGGCATCACCAGTACGGAGGTCGGGCTTCTTCCGGTGATCTGCCTCACCTTTGAAATGCTTGCCTTTCTTTCTTAAGAGATGGTTGGTCGAAAGAAATCGACGATGTCCCAGGTACGCATTCTTCCTGCATTTGTCCAAATATATACTTTCGGTATCATCTAAACAGTGCGTGCATGCGTGGTATCCCTTGTTTGTCTATCCTGAAAGGTTACTAAGAGCAGGCCAATCATTGATGGTTACAAACAGCAACGCATGTAGGTCAAATTCCTCCTGTTTGTGCTCATCCCACACACGTACACCTTTTCCATTCCACAGCTGTAAAAGTTCTTCAACTAATGGCCTTAGGTACACATCAATGTCGTTGCCGGGTTGGTTAGGGCCTTGGATGAGCACTGGCATCATAATGAACTTCCGCTTCATGCATAACCAAGGAGGAAGGTTATAAATACATAGAGTCACGGGCCAGGTGCTATGATTGCTGCTCTGCTCCCCAAAAGGATTAATGCCATCTGCACTTAAACCAAACCATACGTTCCTTGCGTCACCTGCAAAGTCCCCCCACCTTCTCTCGATTTTTCTCCACTGCGACCCGTCAGCGGGTGCTCTCAACTTCCCGTCTTTCTTACGGTCTTCCTTGTGCCATCGCATCAACTTGGCATGCTCTTTGTTTCTGAATAGACGTTTCAGCCGTGGTATTATAGGAGCATACCACATCACCTTGGCAGGAACCCTCTTCCTGGGGCGCTCGCCCTCAACATCACCAGGGTCATCTCGTTTGATCTTATACCGCAATGCATCGCATACCGGGCATGCGTTCAAATCCTCGTACTCACCGCGGTAGAGGATGCAGTCATTAGGGAACGCATGTATCTTCTGCACCTCCAATCCTAGAGGGCAGAGAACCTTCTTTGCTTCGTACGTACTGTCGGGTAATTCGTTATCCTTTGGAAGCTTCTTCCTCATTATTTTTAGTAGCGTTCCAAATCCCTTGTCAGATACACCATTGTCTGCCTTCCATTGCAGCAATTCCAGTGTGGTACCGAGCTTTGTGTTGTCATCTTCGCAATTTGGGTACAACCCTTTTTTATGATCCTCTAACATGCGCTCGAACAGGACAACGAATGTACTTTGACACTAGACAACGTGACATATAGAAGGGTAGATGAGATCAGAAAAAAATTGGATCAACTTGTGCACATCCATAATGGGGGCATATTCTTGATAAATCCCTTAAAGGACTAAGAGAATCAGTTGTGATTCTGAATCCTGTTCCTAGCCAGAAGAGGGTCCCTGCAGTGATGGCGACTCGTCCGGCGATCGTCGGGGACTCGCCCGGCGATCGTCGGGGACTCGTCCGGCGATCGTCGGGGCAAAGCCAAACAATTTTTTTAATCTATTTCTACTAAATTCATCTAAACTACACTTAGCAAAATTAACGTGCTTCTTCATGCAATTTTCATTTAACCATACTACACTTAGCAAAATACAAGATTTATACACAAGATGAATACACAACTCAAAAAATGAACCATATTAACCATACTACACTTAGCAACAATATGTGCTCCTAATCCTCCATTTCTCAAACAAAATTAGCAAGATTTAGATGATTTGGCCCCTGTCTAACTACAACATATCCATACAATCTATCCATACATTCATCAACACACCTCTATTAATTTCTGCCATACATTCATCAACACATATCCACACAATTTATTCATCCATACAAAATTTCAAACAAAGTGATGAACTAGGGTTCCTGCCATAAATCCATCCATCCATCCATGAATCCGTCCATCCATCCATTTGGAGAAGAGGGGGAGGAGGGGGGGTGCTACCGTGGGGCGGCGACGACGAGGAGGGCTCGATCGGGGGGGCGCGGCGACGAGGACTGGGCTCGGGGGCGGCGATGCTCGGGGAGGACGGCGAGGAGGTCCGGTGACGGTCAGCGGGCTAGGGGACGGCTCGGGCCAGGGCGTCGCGGCAGCCTGGCGGCGGCGTGCGGTGGTTCGCGGCGTCGGGGCAGAGGAGCGAGAGAGAAAGAAGATTGGGGAGGAAGAAGAAAATTTTCTAAGTCGTGCTTATATACTAGCCCCTTTAGTCCCGGTTGGTGCCACCAACCGGGACCAAAGGCCACCCTTTAGTCCCGGTTGGAGCCACCAACCGGGACTAAAGCCCTTTGCTTCCCGCCCTTTCGGCTGCTGAAAAGGAGCTTTAGTCCCGGTTGGTGGATCCAACCGGGACTAAAGGGGGGACTTTAGTCCCGGTTGGAGCCACCAACCGGGACTAAATGTCTGGTGGCGCGGTGCAGGACAAGTTTAGTCCCACCTCACTTGGCGAGAGGTGCGAATACCAGTTTATAAGCCCCGCCGCGGCAACTGCTTCGAGCTCCTCTCTTTAGCAGGCCTATTGGGCCTATCAAACCTGTCCTGCCCTGTGGTCCCTATTGGACCGTGCGGGCCTGCATCCTGGCCCAACTAGTTGCTGGGTTTCTAGTCGTATGCAGGCCGTGTCGGCCCAGTAGGGGGGCTTTTTTTTTATTTATTTATTTTCCATTTTTTTTTGTTTTCTACTTTATTTATTTTCTTTTGTTTCTGAGTTGTTTTTTGCTTTATTAGAGTTTTTGAGTGAATCTTTTTTGCTTTAGGTCACAAAAATTCTAAACTTTCTGTTAGTGCCAGTAGTTTTCAAATTTCAATAGTTTAAATTTGAATTATTTGAAATTTGTGTGAATCACTAGTTTGTGAATTACTTTACTTTAAAAATAGATTTTTAAGTGATTCTTTTTCCTGCTGTTTAATATTAGTGTGTTTTATCATTATATTCAATTTGCTATTTTTCATGCATTTAATGATGCCTTTTGAGCTAAATGACCCTGAAATTGAAAAGCACTACAAATGAAGTCTGAAAAGGTTGAAACTTGGCATGGTATCATAATTTCACCCACATAGCAAGTGCTAAAAAGTTGAGAGGGTTACGGCAAAAACTGGATGCACTTCGTGTACAAACTGGACAATCTCTTTTGAAGTATCAGGGTTTCGGACGAAAACTCATCTATTATAAAAGGGATTTCATTTGTTGACATGTAACTGCAGTGATATTCTAGATCAAAGCCATTATCAGAATAGGTGTGGAGAGAAAGTCTTCACTTTTTCTTCGCGTGTGTCCCTTGCTTATTGCGTCGTAACCATGGATAATCTTCATTGTTTAACAGGATGCTTGGGTCAGCCCTCACTTTGAAGGGAGGAATTTCATGAAACTTTTCATAATCTGCAGACATGTCTGTCTTGTCCTCCACTCCCACGATGTTTCTTTTCCCTAAAAGAACTATGTTGCGCTTTGGCTCATCGTATGATGTATTCGCTTCCTTATCTTTTCTTTTTCTCGGTTTGGTAGACATGTCCTTCACATAGAAAACCTGCGCCACATCATTGGCTAGGACGAATGGTTCGTCTGTGTACCCAAGATTGCTCAGATCCACTGTTGTCATTCCGTACTGTGGGTCTACCTGTACCCTGCCTCCTGACCGATTGACCCATTTGCACCGAAACAAAGGGACCTTAAAATCATGTCCATAGTCAAGTTCCCATATGTCCACTATGTAACCATAATATGTGTCCTTTCCCCTGTTGGTTGCTGCATCAAAGCGGACACCACTGTTTTGGTTGGTGCTCTTTTGATCTTGGGCGATCGTGTAAAATGTATTCCCATTTATCTCGTACTCTTGGTAAGTCAATACAGTCGAAGATGGTGTCCTGGCCAACGAGTACATCTCATCTCCAACAATGTTGTCACCCATGAGATGTGTTTGCAACCAACTGCCGAAAGTCCTGATGTGTTCACATGTAATCCAGTCGTCACACTGCTCCAGGTGTTTGGAGCGCAGATTATTCTTGTGTTCATTGACATACGGGGTCACCAAGGTAGAATTCTGTAGAACTGTGTAGTGTGCTTGAGCCCAAGAATGCTCGTCCCTACATATTATTGAATCCGCTCCTAGCGTGCCTTTTCCAGTCAGTCTCCCCTCATACCGCGATTGAGGGAGACCAATCGGCTTAAGGTCAGGAATGAAGTCAACACAAAACCCAATGACCTCCTCTGTTTGCCGGCCCATGGAGATGCTTCCTTCTGGCCTAGCACGGTTACGAACATATTTCTTTAAGACTCCCATGAACCTCTCAAAGGGAAACATATTGTGTAGAAATACAGGACCCAGAATGGCAATCCCGTCGACTAGATGAACTAGGACGTGCGTCATGATATTGAAGAAGGATGGTGGGAACACCAGCTCAAAACTGACAAGACATTGCACCAAATCATTCTTTAACCTTGGTAGGATTTCTGGATCGATTACCTTCTGAGAGATTGCATTGAGGAATGCACATAGCTTCACAATGGCTAATCGAACGTTTTCCGGTAGAAGCCCCCTCAATGCAACCGGAAGCAGTTGCGTCATAATCACGTGGCAGTCATGAGACTTTAGGTTCTGGAACTTTTTCTCTGCCATATTTATTATTCCCTTTATATTCGACGAGAAGCCAGACGGGACCTTCATACTGAGCAGGCATTCAAAGAATATTTCCTTCTCTTCTTTGGTAAGAGCGTAGCTGGCAGGACCTTCATACTGCTTTGGATGCATGCCGTCTTTTTCGTGCACACGTTGCTGGTCCTCCCGTGCTTCCGGTGTATCTTTTGTCTTCCCATACACGCCCAAGAAGCCTAGCAGGTTCACGCAAAGATTCTTCGTCACGTGCATCACGTCGATTGCAGAGCGGGCCTCTAGGTCTTTCCAATAGGGTAGGTCCGAAAATATAGATTTCTTCTTCCACATGGGTGCGCGTCCCTCAGCGTCATTCGGAACAGATTGTCCGCCAGGACCCTTTCCATAGATTACTTGTAAATCCTTGACCATATCAAGTATGGCATCACCAGTACGGAGGTCGGGCTTCTTCCGGTGATCTGCCTCACCTTTGAAATGCTTGCCTTTCTTTCTTAAGAGATGGTTGGTCGAAAGAAATCGACGATGTCCCAGGTACGCATTCTTCCTGCATTTGTCCAAATATATACTTTCGGTATCATCTAAACAGTGCGTGCATGCGTGGTATCCCTTGTTTGTCTATCCTGAAAGGTTACTAAGAGCAGGCCAATCATTGATGGTTACAAACAGCAACGCATGTAGGTCAAATTCCTCCTGTTTGTGCTCATCCCACACACGTACACCTTTTCCATTCCTCAGCTGTAAAAGTTCTTCAACTAATGGCCTTAGGTACACATCAATGTCGTTGCCGGGTTGGTTAGGGCCTTGGATGAGCACTGGCATCATAATGAACTTCCGCTTCATGCACAACCAAGGAGGAAGGTTATAAATACATAGAGTCACGGGCCAGGTGCTATGATTGCTGCTCTGCTCCCCAAAAGGATTAATGCCATCTGCACTTAAACCAAACCATACGTTCCTTGCGTCACCTGCAAAGTCCCCCCACCTTCTCTCGATTTTTCTCCACTGCGACCCGTCAGCGGGTGCTCTCAACTTCCCGTCTTTCTTACGGTCTTCCTTGTGCCATCGCATCAACTTGGCATGCTCTTTGTTTCTGAACAGACGTTTCAGCCGTGGTATTATAGGAGCATACCACATCACCTTGGCAGGAACCCTCTTCCTGGGGCGCTCGCCCTCAACATCACCAGGGTCATCTCGTCTGATCTTATACCGCAATGCATCGCATACCGGGCATGCGTTCAAATCCCCGTACTCACCGCGGTAGAGGATGCAGTCATTAGGGCACGCATGTATCTTCTGCACCTCCAATCCTAGAGGGCAGAGAACCTTCTTTGCTTCGTACGTACTGTCGGGTAATTCGTTATCCTTTGGAAGCTTCTTCCTCATTATTTTTAGTAGCGTTCCAAATCCCTTGTCAGATACACCATTGTCTGCCTTCCATTGCAGCAATTCCAGTGTGGTACCGAGCTTTGTGTTGTCATCTTCGCAATTTGGGTACGACCCTTTTTTATGATCCTCTAACATGCGCTCGAACTTCAACTTCTCCCTTTCACTTTCGCATCCTCTTTGTGCATCAACAATGACCCGACGAAGATCATCATCGGGCACATCGTCTGGTGCCTCTTGATCTTCAGCTTCCCCTGTTGCAGTATCACCGTATTCAGGGGGATAGTTGTCATCATCCTCTTCTTCTTTGTTGTCTTCCATCATAACCCCTCTTTCTCTGTGCTTGGTCCAAACATTATAGTGTGGCATGAAACCCTTCTCAATCAGGTGGATGTGAAGGGTTCTCGAGTCAGAGTGAGACTTCGTATTCCCACAGACAGTACATGGACAATACATAAAACCATTCTGCTTGTTTGCCTCAGCCACTTCGAGAAAATTATGCATGCCATCAATGTACTCGGAGGTGCGTCAGTCACCGTACATCCATTGCCGGTTCATCTGCGTGCATTATATAATTAAGTGTATCAAAAACCATTACAGAACATCATGAATAGAGAAGTGACCAAATTAATACAAGTTCATCATCACATTAAAACTAAAGTACAGTAGTGATCAAATGTTATTACTGAAAAAATAAATACATAAAATTCATACATATATAGTTCTCATAGAACAACATATAGCTCTCTAGAGCATCTAATTAAAACATACATTGAAACTATGAAAAACATTTAAATGCAACAACAAATGCGATCATAATCGCAACTAAGGTAACAATTGATCCAACGGCATAATGATACCAAGCCTCATTATGAATGACATATTTTCTAATCTTTCTAATCTTCAAGCGCATTGCATCCATCTTGATCTTGTGATCATCGACGACATCGGCAACATGCAACTCCAATACCATCTTCTCCTCCTCAATTCTTTTCAATTTTTTCTTCAAGTAATTGTTTTCTTTTTCAACTAAATTTAACCTCTCGACAAGAGGGTCGGTTGGAATTTCCGGTTCACATACCTCCTAGATAAAAACATCTATGTCACGTTGGTCGGCATAATTGTCATAAACACTAAATGAAACAAATAGTAATAAAAGATAATATACCACATCTGAATCATAGACAGGACGAGGGCCGACGGGGGCGGATACCAAAGTCATGGCACTATATAATAATAAACAATAATAAAAGTAAGAAAATTATACAAGTATCTATCTAAATCATACAAGTAAGAATTTTTTTCTTTTAAAAAGAAGATAAGAACAAGAGGCTCACCACGGTAGTGCCGGCGACGAGATCAGCGCGGGCGATCGACGGCGGTGAGGACGGGGACGGGGACGGCACCCTACACATGTGCAGACTCTAAGAAGTTAATTTCAACTCAAATTGTGCATCTAAATCAAAAGAACTCCCACATACACTCCTCCACTAAAACCCACAAACCACTCTACTTCTAGAGCATTTGAAATGAGCTAAACTAGCAGTAAGAGATGAAACGATGAAGTTGCTAACCTTTTAGAACACTTGTGTAGTTGGTGCACTGCCAAACCTAGACAGATCTAGACAGATCTTGGGGAAAATGTAGCTTGGAGGTCGAGCTTGGAGAGGAGAAAGCTTAAGTGTGGCTCGGGCATTTCATCAAACACCTCATGTGCATAGGAGGTGAGAACAGAGTAGCACAAACCTCCCACCCTTCCACGGCCAAAAAACAGAGGAGATGGGGCGGGGGGGGGGGGGGGGGGGGGTTGGATATATATAGGCAAAACTTTAGCCCCAGTTTGTGTCTAAAACCGGGACTAAAGGCCAACCTTTAGTTCCGGTTCCAGCCACCAACCAGGACTAAAGGGGCTGCGCCAGGAGCGAGGCCCTTTAGTCCCGGTTCGTGTCTGGAACCGGGAGCAAAGGGGTCCTGCCGAGGCCCGGCCGGCGTCCTGGCCTCACGAACCGGGACTGATGCACCCATTGATCCCGGTTCGTAGCAGAACCGGGACTAATGCTCTTATCTGGCCTGGACCAAAGCCCTGTTTTCTACTAGTGCTAGTAACATGCATATGTTTCTACTCTATGTTAGTACCTCTATAGTGGGGAGTACATATGTATGATGTCATGCAACACTTCATTTATTAGGTTATAGACTCATTTTGTCTTGATATCTGTGATATTACTCATCTTGGAATGCGTTATGTTACATTAACATATTATGTTACTTCAAACACCTCTCTCCTCTTTAATTACATGCCACATAAGTAAACTTATCTTGGGGTTGTGTTATGTTACTTGCTAAGTTAATCTCACTATGACCTAACATACTATGTTACCACATGCATATCTTTCCTCATTAATTACTTGTCACATCATCTATTTTGCTTAGATACGTGTGATGTTATCATTTATGTTACTCCCAGTATGGGTAGTCAATTGGTAGTCTTACAGTATATAAGAGGCAAATAAGCCTCCATGTTCATTCACATACTCCACATAATCTGTATCGTCAATTACATGGTAGGTCCTCTAAACGTAAAAATCATATACGTGTTATGTATGTGATATCATCAGCTTGACAATATAAGGTCTATCATAAGAAGTCCGTGTCCGTAACGATAGATGCAATGACATCATAGTTGATGTCGCCAGTGGACCAATCACACGTATCTGCTTTGGCTACATTGTTATATATTATATATGTCTGGACCAGCTAGATACAATCAAAACTTCTACATGCATGGTGATGACTTTCAGATTATCATTTCATGAGCTTAACTATCTCAAATACATGGTTCAATGTATATACAAGCATATTTTTTATACATGGACATGACCTCCAAATTATCATTTGGCTGTAGCAAATATAGGGCACTAAATTGTCAGCACCTCTGCTCTGCTGGGCGCTGCCGAACAAGGGAAACATAAACTGAAGATGGCGAGATTTGGGGCCAAGTCCAAGGTTTGAACAAAGCAGGCCGTGGGATGAATTCAGAGGATGCGGGCTTCTAGTCAGGAGGTGGGAAACGATTTATATCACACGACGCTGGAAAACGGACGGCGTGAGGGCACTCTCGCCAATACCATGCAACGCGTCCTTGATCCAGTTACCCTATCTTTTTCGCCCCGACTCATCTCTAGCGACCGCGTTTTTCTAAGTCTGCATGCGGACACAATGGGTGATGTATACGCGGTCGTGGCTAGGGAAGAGAAGAGTACGGGAGCTTTCCTTTGCGTTCTTTTTTTAACGCAAGTTGATCATTAACAAAGTTATCACAAGCTTTTATAAGCCGCCGAAATCGACTCAAGCCTTCGTCCAGTAGGTAAGCCGTCCTCCTTGTTAGAAGCGATAGAGAGGGGTTGGTGAAATTATTATTTATTGCTTGAGCCTCGTGGGCATATATATAGTAGTACAATGATCAACTTGGAG
This sequence comes from Elymus sibiricus, assembly GCA_039707655.1. Lineage (NCBI taxonomy): Eukaryota > Viridiplantae > Streptophyta > Magnoliopsida > Poales > Poaceae > Elymus > Elymus sibiricus. The sequence continues at coordinate 89,840,742 of CM077676.1, forward strand.
TACAAGACAAGGCAGGAACAAATCCTAGTCTATCCTATACTTCCTAATAATCATAATACTCAACATCCCCCCGCAGTCACAACGGTAGCGACACAGACGGTGAGACTGGAGAAGAATCCGAAGATAAGCCGACGGACACCCCCCCACAATCGTAACGGTCGATGCATCGCGGAAGTCGTGGCTGGAGTGGAAACCGACGAGATTGCTCAAGCAAGGCGGTAGCCCTTTGTGCCGTTGTCGAGGTAGCCGAGAGCGTAGGGTGCTGTAGCCGTGGTCGAGGTAGCCGTGCGAAGAACGCCGTGGTCGATGTCGAGTCGGGGTGCCCGGTGTCGAGGTAGTCGCCGTGAACCGGGAAGAAGAGTGGCGGCGGCGGCTAGGTTAGGAACGCGGCGACGGTGCTCGAAGTAGGCAAGGAAGAGCCCGACAGCGTGACGATGACCGGCGCGGACGGTGGCGTTCCCGCGCCTAGGAAGGGGGCGCGGCGCATACCACACAGAAGTCGACGCGCGTGGAGGGCGAAGTGACGCGTGCTACGGCCCAAAGGGGCGACGCAGCGGCAGCGCGCGGGTCAGGGCGACGGCGGGAAGACCTCAGGGCGGCGGCAGGGACCGCGTGCCACGCTCGCTACGGCCCGATGGGGCGATGAAGCGGCAGCGCGAGGGTCGGTGCAGCCACGGGAACGGCTTGGAGCGGACGGCCTCGGGGCGGCGGTGGACCGCGGGCCGCGACACTACGGCCCGAAGGGGCGACGCAGTGGCAGCACGTGGGTCAGTGCAGCTGCGGGGAGAACCACGGGGCGACGGCAGGACCGCGTGCCACGTTCGCTACGGCCCGATGGGGTGACGCAGCGGCAGCGCGAGGGTCGGTGCTGCCACGGGGACGCCCTGGAGCGGACGGCCTCGGGGCGGCGATGGACCGCGGGCCGCGGCACTACGACCCGAAGGAGCGACACAGCGGCACCGCGCGGGTTGGTGCAGCCGCGGGGAGAACCACAGGGCGCCGGCGCTGCGGCCCGACGGGGTGACGCAGCGGCAGCCTGCTGCTTAATCGGTGGAGGGGCGCGCTGGACTTGAAGACGATCTTCAAGATTAGCAGTGCAGGAAGACTGAGCTGATGCGTGAGCAGACGAGCAGCCTCCAGCCGCACGTATACAGCACGTACGAGCTGCCAACACGCAGCATGCACAAGCACATACGTGCATGGGACACGGCCACGCGCGCGGAGTGGATTTGTGGTCCGGCGCCCGGCGTTTGAGCAGTCAAGCACATCCGCGCGTGACGCGTGAGCGGTCGCGGGCGGCACGGCGAGGACGCGGGTCCAGTGCAAGGCCGGCCGAGCGACCGCCGTCCAGCACGCCAAGCCCGAGGCACCATCCAGCCGGAGACGATGAAGATGTCGATGAAGTAGACGCGCGTTGTAGTCGACGGACGGCGGTGGGCGACGCAAACCGATTTTAAATCGGAAAACCAAAAAGAAAACGCCGATCAATGCGACCGGCGGGAGAGAGAAAAAACCGGATCAAAGGATCGGGAAAGACTCTGTAGGGCAGCTGGTAACACGACCGGCGAACGAACCCTAGGTACGGGCGGCGCGGCCCCCGGCGGCGGTCATGGAGACCGACCGTCCCGGGGGCGGCGCTCGGGGCGGAAGCGGCGGGCTGCGGCTAGGGTTTGGATCGGTTAGGGTGATACCATGTTAGAAGGGATAGAGAGTGATTGGTGGAATTGTTGTTTATTGCTTGAGCCTCGTGGGCATATATATAGGAGTACAATGACCAACTTGGAGTACAAGGCAGGAACAAATCCTAGTCTATCTACTTCCTAATAATCATAATACTCAACACTCCTTTCACCTCTTCATTCATCCCTCGAGCTCTCACTCCCCATATCTATAACCGATGTCGTCGCCGATCCATCCATATAACGTATCGCAAACAACAACCGGTGCGGCAGACCTAAAACGTATACCACATGCACACGTTTTAGAAGCCGCCATCATCATCGAACCGCTGTCCCATCTTCAGGAGAGAGATCCGCATCATCCTTGCCAGTCCGGCCAACCGTCGACGCCACCACGGCGCCCAACGACGCCACCGCCCTGCGCTCGTCCATCCCGACGCGGAGACTCTGGAAGATCTGTCGTGCGTAGCACCTGCCGACCAGGCATGACAAAGCGTAGCACCTGTCGGCCAGGCATGACTTGACATCTCCACTGAAGCTCCGTTCAAGACGAAGCCGCTCCGCCTCCTGCCTCTACCATCCAGCGCTGCTCCACAAACGATACTCCCAAGAGAGAAACGACACCGTAGTGCCGCCATCGTCCGATCTGGAACACTAGATCCTAGGGTTTCCCCCGGAGCAGCACGAGTGGATCGACAGTAGTTACTCGACGATGCCTTCATCAAGGTAACGGCGCAGAACGCCGCCATCGCCTGCCGTTGGCTCGGTTTTCACCGGCAACCATGTCTCCCCGACTTGCAGCCGGGACTAGATGACGGATCTCGAAATCTGACCACCTAGCCTCAGGCCGACCACCTCCGACGGAGGAGATGACCACCACCGCCGGCTGCACCGGCCAGAACAGATCTGACCGGAGGTGCCGCCAACCAGTCCACCAGGCCCTCCACGCCGCCGCCGATCGGAAGCTGGATGACGCGCCGCCGCAGCAGAAGTCGCCGCCGCCCGAACCAGGCAAGCCGCCGCCCGCCGCCGACCGTAACCGGGCTGCCCGACGCGCCGCAGTCGCCGTCGCCCGTGGCAGGGCCAGCCACCGCCGCCGCCGCCGCAGCCATCGCCGCCGCCGCCAGATCTACCGCGCCTCCACACGCGCAAGGGCTCCACACCACCCGTGATACGCGGGAGAGAGGAGGATCCTCGCCACCGCCGTCGGCCCCCGGGCGCATCCCGGCGGCGTCCTCCGGCGGCGACGGGGTGAGGGAAGGTAGATTCAGCCCCGACAGCGGCTAGGGCTGGGGAACCGCCCGAGCGGGGGCGACGCGGGGGTCCTGCTTGATTGCCCTGTGATTTTGCAATGTACTCAAATATAGCTTGGTGTTGCAGTGACGGAATTGATTTTTGCCTGTGTGCTCTGTTACTTTTGGTTGATCGCTGTGCTCAAATATAGCCTGGTGTTTTTGCATCTTGTTTGTGCAGGGATCTGATGAACTTCTCTATTGGGTTTTTGGCTCTGTTCAAAGTGGTTTAGTATATTGCTTGGGGTTGGTTGATTTGGATTAGCTGATGATGAAGAGGCTGACAGAGTGTATTTCTCTGTACATTTAGTCATCATAGCACTTACTTGATATCTGCCTAACCACTAGTGCTTGCAAGTGAATTGTCATGTCAATTGTATCCACATTTACAAAGTTGGGCTTCTTTCAATGATTCCTTACAGGTTTAACATGCACAATGCAAGCTTTGGTGGTGTGGTATCTGGTCCTGTGAAGCATCTGAAATTGAAAATTCATCAGTGAAGAACTGAAGATCATCTGCGTGTGTCTGCAGAGAGTGATATTCTATCAGGTAAATTTAGGACACTTGCAAACAGCAAGTACTAGACAATTTGCAAGACCAATTAACAGTGTTTATCGTCTACCTGTTAGAACCCAAGACCAGGAGAGCTTCTAGGCAGGAAGAGGAGAGGAAAGGGATTCCTGCTGTGACGAAACCATTGCTGGCAAATGCGGCAGCGAGCAGGAGCATATTTCCTCAGATTTCACCAAGGTGAAGGCCTTTTCCTTTCTCTGATACACACGAGCCTTTTTCTTTCCTGTGGACTGCTGTGCAACAAGCACTTCTTTGCGCCAGCAAGTCTATAGAGATATACGGTACCCTTAAAAAAATAGAGATATACTGTGGACAATCACCCCTCTTTCAGTTCAGGCATCTATGGAGTTTTCAGAAACCATTGCCTGTTCATAGCTTTACTTGAAGTGCATGGATTTGGGTCCCTGGTATGGGTATTGGCTAGTCTAATCAACATAATATTTTTTTTCAATATTATACATCTTTCCCTTGCTATATTTTCAATGACAGCTTATAGGTTGCTATGACTTGTTAGTGATAGCATATTCTGCCAGTGCCGTTACAGCTTATTGTGCTGATCCTATATGAGCAACGCTGAATCGATTTAGCTTTAAGCTATGTGCTTCAATGAACTTACTTTGTTGATGTTGGAATTTGAAAGAGTTTATGTACATCTCGTATGCACACTAACTCATTTACATTGTGCGAAAATTAAGAACCGAAGCCCGACACCTCCGTTGCATGACCACATATCCAGGGCTGCCGGGGCCAACGTATCCCCTACCCAGTGCCTAGAAGAGCACCTGGCCTATCTGGAGAGAGAGGCGTCGACTATGAAAGTACCTGCAATGGCGTAATCAAGCTACCGTCAAACTTCTCAATGGAACTTGCAACAACCAGATTTTCATGATTGATTCCCAAATGTTCTCCCGCGGAAAATACTCCTAATGGGATTTCTGACTGGATAATCAAGCTACTTTCAAAGCTCTATGCACCATATAAGACTCACTACTTGTCATTCTACACATCAAGGGCCGCGTTACAGTTATTGCCTTGTTGGAGCCAGTATCATGTATATACCAGGGAAGCAAGACAAGAAAATAACAACAACACATCTCAAAACGACTAAAAATAATGTTAATTATGGTTAATTCTTTGAATAAGTTTTTTTTGGATAATTTTGATGTGATATTTAATATCAGGGTCATCATATGACATTTGCTGATGAAATTATTCCAAAGCATCGTTGTCATTTATTTGATCCCTGAATTTTGATGTGATATTTGATATCAGGGTATCATACTACCCCTACCCATGACGATAATGACATCGTCATGGGTTTAGAAATCCTTACACCCCTAATCGTAACCACCGATCCTAAAGAGGTGTTGAATGCATCCAAAGACCGTCTACCACCGCCAGTCGCCATAAGGCTAGTGCCGGCAGCATCCCTCATGCCTGCTACGTCGGCCTGCTGCTGTCTACTCTCAGGGGAACCCTGCACCGCCGGAGGTTCATGACAAGCTAGCTGCATGGACCCCCTTAATGGCCTCTTTCAATCATGGTTAGTCTCTAACCATCAGTACTAGATTAAGATCCTAGTTGTGTGATTATGTCAATCCTATAGAAATTAGGCAAACAAGGAAAAGTTCAAACAGGTGTGTGGGCCGCCCTGCATCTGCATCCTGTGGAGGAATGAAAATTCGGTTGAAGAAAACGATGAGAGGCTGAAGCAGGAGGTACACCTTCAATATGGAACATGATATAAGTAAAAGAAAAATCTGGAAAACACGCCAGCACATATATGATGTCCTGCTTACAAAACAAAACAACAATGACATAGTTCATCATGGTCAACATGGAGTCGACCTAGAAATTGTTCTTCAAGGAACTGACAGAATCATAAAAGAAATTGAAAGATAAATATGGAGAGCATGAGCTTCATGTTGAGGGAAAAGGAACGATAATCAACGAGCAGCTCTGCTGTTATATCCATCAATTGGAGAAATGCCTGCAGGCATGGTACTTTCTCTATTTATTACGTGCTTTTTTGATATTCTGGAGAGTTTCAGCTATATCTGTCATCTCTGGCCTTTGCTTGACATTATGGTGTAAGCACTCTCTGGCGATCTCAGCAAGAATTTTCAGAAGCTCAAAGTCTTTCTCTTCTTTGATTTTCATGTCATACATCACATTTGCTCTGTTCTCTCCTGTGTATGTGTCAAGGTGATTTAGAACAAAGCTGCAATTATCACCACAGTTTGCTTTCTTTCCAGTGATGAGCTCAAAGAGCACAAGACCAAAGCTATAGACGTCACTTTTGTTGGTCAACAGGCCAGTCTCTCGATAGACTGGGTCCATGTAATTGTTGTCACCAATGACCTCTTCACTGTGCTGGGCATTACCTCTGGCAATTAACCTGGATATTCCAAAATCTGATATTTTTGGTTTATAAGTATCATCCAAAAGAATGTTTGCTGGTTTAACATCACCATGTTGGATGTTGGCAGATGTCTTCGAATGCATATAAGCGAGACCTTCTGCAGATTCCGCAGCAATGACTAAACGTTGATCGATTGTGAGAGGAATTCTATTTTTATCATAGAGGATGTCTTCAAGGCTACCATTGGAGATAAACTCATATACCAAAATAGGAACATCAACCTCTAAACAGCAACCTATGAGTCTCACGATGTTCTTGTGGATAACTCGCGATTGGACAATGACCTCATTTGCAAACTGGTCCCTCTGTGCTTTAGTGGTATTTTTGGACTTTTTCACTGCAATATGTTGTTTATCATCAAGAAACCCCTTGTATACCACACCAAAGGCACCACTTCCAAGGACATGGCTATAGTTTTTTGTGATTCTCTTTAGCTCATCCTCTCTGAAGATCTTGATGTTGTTTATTTTCTCCAGTAAAGGACCACCATTTCTTATGAAAGATTCTCTCATCTTCTTCCTCTCACTCACGAAAAGAACAAACAGCAGAAGGACAACAGCGATAGAAATACCACCGACAACGCCTGCTCATGCGCAAGGATAATTTTCATTAGTGTGTACTCCTATATCGAGAAGAAAACGAATCTGAACGAGTCGTCATGCATGTGTGGATGTCATGCATAATTTAGATGTCTAATTTGTTACAATGTTGACTTCAATGATAAAATTAGTGATGTTAAACATGATAGTGTACAATTATGTGATTTTGTCCTAAATTTTCAATTATGAGCACTAATCTGCAGGTTTAATTTACAGTCTAGAGATATGCACTTCATGTACTCCTGCCGTGACAAGTTTAAGTATATTTTGAAGTTATAAATTAAATCATAGGTGTATATATTCCATTCCTGATTACACATCAACTGCTTTAACTATAATGATTGATGGAAATAGTTTAATCCTGTTTCACATATTGCGAACCTTTTTCTTGTATTTGTGTGCTACATAAATCTTGCTAGCTTCTATATGTATGTACTACTTACAGCTTGCTTTATAGATATCATTTGCATCGTCCCCATATTTCCCATACATGTACGATGTTGAAGGAATGTGTTTCCTGTTTGGACGTGCAATAAAAGCACAATTATATTTCGATATCTCACATGAAATTAACACTGCTTTAATTAGTTCCATCACACAATATTTACTACTTAACATTGCTTGTTCTGTTCATAAAAAGTTCATGAAAAGGGTTTCAAGCCCTCAGTACTTCATTTCCCTCTCCTGAGAATAGACCTCACACCTAGCATAACGCTGTTGCTCAAATGGGCGTGTGCCTATATATGAAATCAACGTTAACACAGAAACCAGATAGTTAGAATGCATGGTATAGCTTACCTACAGCCACCTTAGCTGGTAGCGGGAATTTCTCGGTGCAGGCTCCTGTCTTGCCGTCGCCTTTCATCCCGGGTTTGCATGGACAGTCGTAGCCTCCTAACCTGTTCTTGCAGATCCCGCCACTTGAACATGGGTACAGAGCTTGGAGCTGAGGATGCCGCTCCAGTAGCACACATTCATCGATGTCTGCAATGCCATCGGTTAAATTAGCTAACTATTAATCAGGTGATTAATTAAAGTAGCATGCATGTCACTGTCACGAACCTTGGCATCCACCAGGGACATAAGGGTTGCCATCGTATTGCTCCCAACATTTGCAGACATAACCGGTCCTGTTGGTAGCGTCGAGGCACGAGCTGTTGCGGCTGAGACACGCATAGCCCTGGGGTGGGGGCTGTCCTTGCGCAGGGCAAGACCCATTCCCGATGGCAAAGTCGAAAACTTGGGGGACGCCCTTCGGGAATTTGTTGGAGAAGTAGGCCTCGCCGCCGTAGACATCCGCCGAGGAGTAGTTGTACCATCCCTTCTGCACCAGCATTGCTGTGGAGCAGTTGGTGCCCGCCCTCCACCACTCTGTCCTCTTCCTGTCAGCCACCGGCGCTATGTATGGCACGTCATTGGGCAGGTCAGCCTCACAGCAGCCTTGACCTCTGCACGGGCCATCTTTGGCGATTACTCTGGTAGGCAGGGAAGTGCACCTGCTTATTTCGGTTCCGAAGGTGCCATACATCGAGGTGGAGAGCTCAGCCTCGACGTTCAAGCCTACGCCGATGAGAACATTGTGGCTTGCTGAGATGAGAAAAGGAGCGGGGGCATATGTTCGACGACGGACGAAGGAGTGGTGGGTTGAGTTTATTTTGCAGTCGCTGCTCACCGCAGCATATACCCGCACATAAGCTGGGGAGAGTGAGATGTCCATGAGCTCCATCGGTGTATTAACCACCCAATCATTCATTGCGAAAGTCCCGTTGCCTTGGTCTGGAGGAGTGTAGAACCCCGTCACACTCTGCTGGAATGCTCCGTCCGCGATGAAGGCACGATGAGGAATGAATGTGTCGTTGCAGGTGACCTTGAAACCAGGGAGGAAGCAGCCAGGTTTCATGCCAAAGGGGTACGGAATGCTCATGTTCCCGCACTGGCTGGGGCAGTCAGGATGAATTGTGATGGGCGGTTCTTGCTCGGCAATGGCTGCTCGCTGTCTTCCTGCGAGGAGCAGTATCATCATCCACATCTGGGTTTTGGCGATTCCCCTAAAAAACACACGCACTATAATTAGTGGGAAAAAAAATGCACAGTGGATTGCTGATTTCTGACATAAAATTCCTGAGCAAAAACTACTTCCACTGTCTATTTGACGAAATGCATGCAGTTGGGCTGCTTTCATTGCCATTAGGAGGAGTAAAAGTTACAGATTAAGTAACCAATAATAAAACAGAAATAGGGGATATGAAGGGAGAATGGAGGGAGTGTTTCTCGCCCTCAATCAGGCTCTACTGGTCTTTCTACCAGGACTAGCACACGGCGCATGCCAGGTGCCGGCATCTGTCCATGTCTTAGCTTCATCTTGCAAGATGTTTGAAACTACTTCCACTGTTGGGCCCTGTAGTGCATGTATTTTAGGGCTTTGGTGTATTTTCTTCTGTCCATCCACATCTATTAGGTAAATGATACCTAACCTAGTAGCTATCAAAGTAGATTCCCGCAAAAAAAAAACTATCAAAGTAGATGAGTACTTCCTCCGTCCCGGTGCATAAGTCATGCTCATAGTTCTAGGTCATCAATTTAACTAGCAAAATATATATTATATGTAATAAAAAATATATTTAGAAACTACATTCTCATATGAATCCAACGGTATGCTTTTGATGACATATAACACATTTTTAGTTTGTCAAATCGGTGACCTAGAACTATGTGCACACCTTATGCACCGAAACGTAGGGAGTATTCAGAAAGTGCCATGGTAAAATTTCGCTATCCTTGAAAACCAGTATGGAAAAAAGACTTTCTAAAGGAGAAAAGAGAGTAAATTCCATTTTGCACCATGTATTTGTGACAACTTGGACCATGCATTTAAAATTTTGAATTGTGACCGTTTTAACCACATCTCCAACTTGATAATCGATATTGTACTACATTTGAAATTCTGAGTCAACCTGATAAGACCAGCCAACTTCAAAAAGCTGATTTGGAGGGTTCAACTCAGGTACAACTTGATTCAAAATATCAAATGTAGGTTTTAATGTAGAATATCAAGTTGGAAATGTGGTCCAAAATATCAGAATTAAAAGTACATAGTCCAAGTTGCCACAATGTCACAAATACATGGTCCAAATGTCAAAAATATTGTTAATCATAAATTTTGCTTGGGTGATATGGACAATGCGCAACAGTCTAATTAGCTTTTAACCATCGAGTGTATTCTTCTCCTGAATAGGTGCTCCGCAAGGCTGTCTCGCTCATTCTTCAGTGGAAGCAGCTGCCAAGAAGAAAAGAGGCTCTGTGATCCATGGTTGCTAAGATCCAGGACTCTGGTCTTCTCTGCCTGGGAGGGAGCTGGGCGATGCTAGGCAGGGTGTTGGCTGAAGATTTGGCTGGCAGCGCGATGCTTTAAGCGTTATACACCTTGTTTCGTATGCTTATCCTATTGGCACTGTACCTTTGTCTACTTGTATGGCGTTGGGGTTTTTCCTTTTGGTGCTTGCACTGTAATGGCCTGGTTTACCCCATACCTAGACCTATTTTAAGCTTTCTATAAAGGCTGGTCATTCATGCCTGTTCTCGAAAAAAGGCACTACTTTGAAGTTTGAACAAGAAAGAGAGACAAACATCTAGAGAGCAGCATAACAAAGGTGCTACTGAAACAATTAAAAATGATTTAAGCACATTACAATATATGCAATAATGAAATAATAAGCAAGATGGAGATAATTTAAACCATATCTACGAAGTCCTAATAGAAAACAATCACATTAAGTGAATATATGCACGTAAATTGCTATGCAACTGAAACAAAGTTTGCCCGCAAAATAAAAAAGAAAAAAAACTACATCTGAAATGAAGTTAGAAGGACAAGGTTGGAAGTCTCACGATGAGTAGATGGGAGTGGATAACTGATACAGTTCGTCCTAGTCTTCAAGAGGATTCGAGTGGTTTAGATGTGCAGAAGGCTGCAGCTTTCGGCTAGGTTTCTAGTTATTCTGCTTATATATCTTGGCGGTGTTTGTTTTGCTAGGGACAGCACTGGATCTACCGAATGTGATTCGGGGAGGGAAAACTACAACTGAACGGAAAAGAAATGGTGAGGATGCGAAAAATTGCAGTTGACTGCTTAGATGTGGAGAACTCCTACCCAAAAACTGCTCTCGGATCCCAGTTTTTGAAAAGAAAGAGACTCAAGAAAAAACAACACAAATTGGATGTCAACAGAAACTAAGCAAGCGAACAGAAACATCTTCATATCCGTATATGTGTACCTGTTGATGAGGCGATAACCAGATCTCAAGCTCTTGCAAAAATCGTCAAGCTCTTAGGAACTTATGAGAAAACGGTCGGCTCAATCCGCAGGCCTTTTATGCCTACACAGTGGGTCTAGACAGCTGGTTGGACCTTTTCCAAATCCTTGGAGGTGCACCGAGAGAGCAACAATTGTTATGACCTTTGTATACTCCAGTGCAACTCTGACCGAAGACTTTTGTATACTCCAGTAGTACTAGGAGTACAGACAAAAAAAAGGACATGACTACTCATTGGTGATTCGTTCTTGGTCCTTACGACAACTAGTACCCACTACCATTAATGTATACTTAACTTCTTGATCTGTGTAAAGAATACAAAATTAACAATAACACTTACAGGATGTCTGTTGTGGTGAAGTTGTTCATGTGCCCATGGGTTGAGCGAGTAGGACCAATAATATGTGAAGGTTTTTCTAATTTCACAGCGCAGTCTTCATGAGTACTTCAACCAATCTTTCCATCATGGCATCCTATTGTTGGTGTATAATGTGTCCTCTCCTCAGTTTGAACTTTCAGGTGAAGTGGTTAATGCATGCCAATATGGTGTTATTAGAGCATCTACAGCCGCATATGACAAATATGACCCCTCAAACTACCGCGGACGCGCCCGGGCACATCCGTGAGCAGTGACCGGTCAGTCCTCATATTTGCGCAACTGCATCCGGACACCTCATACTAGAATTCTTAAATCCATACAAAAGCATGCAAAATAAAATACGTACTACGTAGATCAACTACCCTACTCCTCGTCGAAGATGTCGACTATCTCCGTGCCCGGCTCCGGGTACATGGGCGGCAGCTGCAGCTCCGGCTCCTCCAGCTACTCCGCTCCGGCCTCCTCCTCTATCTCCGCGTCGAGTTCGGCGAAGAGCGCGTCGGTCGCCGTCCGCTCCTGCCGGACGAACTGCCGGTTGGCCTCCACATAGGCCTCATCCTGGATGGACTCCAGGATGGCCTGCTGCTCCGCCATCTCCGCGGCTTGTGCGACGGCGAACTCCGCCTCCGCCTCCATGGTGAAGCCCGGAGCAGGCTGCTCCGCCTCGTCCTCCTCCGGATCCGCCACCTCCATTGGCTCCGGCTGCTCTCCCTCCTCCTCCTCTGGCTGCTGCTCCTCCTCCTCCGGCTCCGGCGAGTCCGGAGGCAGCCCGACAGCGATGCGGACGGCGCGCCTCGCCCAGATCTCCTCCGCGATCTGGTACCGGCGCTTCGGTGTGAGCATCGCGTAGGTGGTGATCTTCTGCCGGACCATGGCGATGTCGAAGAGCGTGGGGAGAGCGGGGAAGAGGAGGTGGATGGGCTCGGGGTGCGACGCAGAGAGGGAGGAGGTGGATTGGCTAGGGTCGGGGGACGTCGGCCGGCTTAAATAGCCGGATTTGGCCTCGGGCGGCGAGCTGGAGCGGCGCCACGCGGCGTTCACACCGTGACGACGGAGGAGACGTCCGTCGGACCGCCGGGTTTCCGGACCATTCCGCGTGGGACCCCGACGTTAGTCCAACGTGGCAGACGCGCCCAGACGCCCCCATATCCGCCTCATATTTGGGCTGGATATGGGGGGTGCTGGTTAGCCCAGGCATTTGAGGCCCATTTGAGGCGCCCATCTGGGTCGAAATTTCGTGACCGGTTAGTGATCGGGCGGGCTGCCCGGGCGTATGAGGCGGGTTTGGGGCGCCCGGCCGTAGATACTCTTAGAAGTTAAGAACCAAGAAGTCTTCGAGTTCCGACTCTGACATGTATACTACTATAATGCTTTTTTGCAGCCTATAACATCGTCCCACATGGCCACACCTAGTCCCAACAACTACTCGATCTGCTATTCCCATTGGTTCCATATATATATCGTCCAAAAGTCAAAAAATTACTAGCACTAGATGCCTCAGCTAGGGTACAACAAGTGACATCTTACACCATGGATGATGCGTACAGCCTGGAGGAAGGTGAAGAGTACATCTCTCATAGTGGGGAGTAATTTAGACTAGTAGCATGCATATGTTACTAGTTTATGTTACTACTTCTATAGTGTGAAGTAACATATGTGTGGTGTTATGCAACACTTTATTTATTAGGTTGTAAACTCATCTTGTCTTTGTACTCCCTCTGTCCTTGAAAAAAATGTACTTCCAACTCTGTTGGGGGTCAAACTATCTCAAAGTTTGACCGAGTTTGTGCAAAAATATATCAATGTTTGTGAAACCAAATAGGTATATGATGAAAATATATTTTATCATGAATCTAATGCTACTAATTTGTTGACATAAATGTTGGTGTATTATTGTATAAATACGGTCAAACATAAAAAAGTTTGACTTTTCAACAAAGTTGGAAGTACACTCTTTCAAGGACGGAGGGAGTATGTGTGATGTTATCCATAGTGTGAGTAACATATTATGTTACCACATACCTCTCTTTCCTTATTAATTACTTGCCACATCATCTATCTTGCCTAGATATGTGTCATGTTTCCACTTATGTTACTCCCACTATGAGTACCGGTGAAGAGTAACTTAGACTAGTAACATGCATATGTTTCTACTCTATGTTACTACCTCTATAGTGGGAAGTACATATGTATGATGTCATGCAACACTTCATTTATTAGGTTATAGACTCATTTTGTCTTGATATCTGTGATATTACTCATCTTGGAATGCATTATGTTACATTAACATATTATGTTAATTCAAACACCTCTCTCCTCTTTAATTGCATGCCACATAAGTAAACTTATCTTGGGGTGTGTTATGTTACTTGATAAGTTAATCTCACTATGACCAGACTGAGTAACATACTATGTTACCACATGCATCTCTTTCCTCATTAATTACTTGTCACATCATCTATTTTGCTTAGATACGTGTGATGTTATCATTTATGTTACTCCCACTATGGGTAGTCAATTGGTAGTCTTACAGTATATAAGAGGCAAATAAGCCTTCATGTTCATTCACATACTCCACATAAGCTGTATCGTCAATTACATGGTAGGTCCTCTAAACGTAAAAATCATATGCGTGTTATGTATGTGATATCATCAGCTTGACAATATAAGGTCTATCATAAGAAGTCCGTGTCCGTAATGATAGATGCAATGACATCATAGTTGATGTCGCCAGTGGACCAATCACACGTATCTGCTTTGGCTACATTATATATTATATATGTCTGGACCAGCTAGATACAATCAAAACTTCTACATGCATGGTGATGACTTTCAGATTATCATTTCATGAGCTTAACTATCTCAAATACATGGTTCAATGTATATACAAGCATATTTTTTATACATGGAAATGACCTCCAAATTATCATTTGGCTGTAGCAAATATAAGGCACTAAATTGTCAGCACCTCTGCTCTGCTGGGCGCTGCCGAACAAGGGAAACATAAACTGAAGAAGGCGAGATGTGGGGCCAAGTCCAAGGTTTGAACAAAGCAGGCCGTGGGATGAATTCAGAGGATGCGGGCTTCTAGTCAGGAGGTGGGAAACACTTTATATCACACGACGCTGGAAAACGGACGGCAGATCCTATTTGACGCTCGTTAGCGTCAAAAGGTCGTGCCTTCGCTGAGGCGAACCTCTACTTGGGCCAGCCCACGTACGGGATTCACGTGCTCTTCGTTCGCTGCTTCTTCGTTCGTTGTTTCACTGCGTTTTTTTTTTCGATTTTCTTCTGTGGTTTTTTCCTTCCGTTTTTTCAATGATTTTTCCTGTTTGCAGTGGTTTTGTTCTGTTTTTTTTTGTTTTGGTTCCTTTTTCCTTTCTGTTTTTTCTTTTTCATTTATTTTTTTACTATTTTCCTTCTGCTTTTTTTGTGTTATATAAAAAGTTCACCGCATAATACAAAAATGTATATCATATATTAAGAAAATGTTCAACGTATATTATGAAAAAGTTCACCATGCATTACAAAAGTGTCCATTGTGTATTGCATAATTTTCATCATACATTTAACAAAATGTGCACCATGTATCAAGAAAATGTTCAACATATTAAAAAAATGTTCATTGTGTACTTAAAAAGTGTTCAGCATATATCACAAAAAAGTTCAATGTGTATTTAAAAATTGTTCATCGTGTATTAAAAAAAAGTTCACCATATTAAAAAAATGTTCACAGTATATTAAGAAATGTTCAGTGTGTATTTTCGAAAACATTTCACCATATATTAAAAACGTTTTTATACTATTAAAAATAATTTGAAAAGAAAAGGTGCAAAAAAGGAGAAAAAGACCAAATTCGGAAGAAAAAAGCAAAGAAGAACATACAAAACCGGGTCGCTACAGTGAACCGAATGCTACAGTTCCGGCCTGCTACAGATGCTGCCCGCTACAGTTCCGCTTACTGGTCCGGCCCGGTTGCGTGCGCCCTGTGCGTCTGTGCGTGTTTTTGACGCCTGCGGGCGTCGAACAGGGGGTCTCAAAACGGACGGCGTGAGGGCACTCTCGCCAATACCATGCAACGCGTCCTTGATCCAGTTACCCTATCTTTTTCGCCCCGACTCATCTCTAGCGACCGCGTTTTCCTAAGTCTGCATGCGGACACAATGGGTGATGTATACGCGTTCGTGGCTAGGGAAGAGAAGAGTACGGGAGCTTTCCTTTGCGTTCTTTTTTTAACGCAAGTTGATCATTAACAAAGTTATCACAAGCTTTTATAAGCCGCCGAAATCGACTCAAGCCTTCGTCCAGTAGGTAAGCCGTCCTCCTTGTTAGAAGCGATAGAGAGGGGTTGGTGGAATTGTTGTTTATTGCTTGAGCCTCGTGGGCATATATATAGTAGTACAATGACCAACTTGGAGTACTAGACAAGGCAGGAACAAATCCTAGTCTATCCTATATTTCCTAATATCATAATACTCAACAACCCCCCGCAGTCACAACGGTAGCGACACAGACGGTGAGACTGGAGAAGAATCCGAAGGTAAGCCGACGGACACCCCCCCACAGTCACAACGGTAGCGACACAGACGGTGAGACTGGAGAAGAATCCGAAGGTAAGCCGACGGACACCCCGCCACAGTCGTAACGGTCGATGCATCGCGGAAGTCGTGGCTGGAGTGGAAACCGACGAGATTGCTCAAGCAAGGCGGTAGCCCTTTGTGCCGTTGTTGAGGTAGCCGAGAGCGTAGGGTGCTGTAGCCGTGGTCGAGGTAGCCGTGCGAAGAACGCCATGGTCGATGTCGAGTCGGGGTGCCCGGTGTCGAGATAGTCGCCGTGAACCGGGAAGAAGAGCGGCGGCGGCGGCTAGGTTAGGAGCGCAGCGACGGTGTTCGAAGTAGGCAAGGAAGAGCCCGAGAGCGTGACGAAGAACGGCGCGGACGGTGGCGTTCCCGCGCCTAGGAAGGGGGCGCGGCGCATACCACACAGAAGTCGATGCGCGTGGACGGCGAAGTGACGCGTGCTACGGCCCGAAGGGGCGACGCAGCGGCAGCGCGCGGGTCAGGGCGACGGTGGGAAGACCTCAGGGTGGCGGCAGGGACCGCGTGCCACGCTCGCTACGGCCCGATGGGGCGACGAAGCGGCAGCGCGAGGGTCGGTGCAGCCACGGGAACGGCCTGGAGCGGACGGCCTCGGGGCGGCAGTGGACCGCGGGCCGCGACACTACGGCCCGAAGGGGTGACGCAGTGGCAGCACGCGGGTCAGTGCAGCTGCGGGGAGAACCACGGGGCGACGGCAGGACCGCGTGCCACGCTCGCTATGGCCCGATGGGGCGACGCAACGTTAGCGCGAGGGTCGGTGCAGCCACGGGGACGCCCTGGAGCGGACGGCCTCCGGGCGGCGATGGACCGCGGGCCGCGGCACTACGGCCCGAAGGGGCGACGCAGCGGCAGCGCGCGGGTCGGTGCAGCCGCGGGGAGAACCACAGGGCGCCGGCGCTGCGGCCCGACGGGGCGACGCAGCGGCAGCCTACTGCTTAATCGATGGTGGGGCGGGCTGGACTTGATGACGATCTTCAAGATTAGCAGTGCAGGAAGACTGAGCTGATGCGTGAGCAGACGAGCAGCCTCCAGCCGCACGTATACAGCACGTACGAGCTGCCAACACGCAGCATGCACAAGCACATACATGCATGGGACACGGCCACGCGCGCGGAGTGGATTTGTGGTCCGGTGCCCGTCGTTTGAGCAGTCAAGCACATCCGCGCGTGACGCGTGATCGGCCGCGGGCGGCACGGCGAGGACGCGGGTCCAGTGCAAGGCCGGCCGAGCGGCCGCCCTCCAGCATGCCAAGCCTGAGGCACCATCCAGCCGGAGACGATGAAGATGTCGATGAAGTAGACGCGCGTTGTAGTCGACGGACGGCGGTGGGCGACGCAAACCGATTTTAGATCGGAAAATCAAAAAGGAAACGTCGATCAATGCGACCGGCGGGAGAGAGAAAACCCGGATCAAAGGATCGGGAAAGACTTTGTAGGGCAGCCGGTACCACGACCGGCGAACGAACCCTAGGTACGGGCGGCGCGGCCCCCGGCGGCGGTCATGGAGGCCGACCGTTCCAGGGGCGGCGCTTGGGGCGGAAGCGGCGGGATGCGGCTAGGGTTTGGATCGGTTAGGGTGATACCATGTTAGAAGGGATAGAGAGGATTGGTGAAATTGTTGTTTATTGCTTGAGCCTCGTGGGCATATATATAGGAGTACAATGACCAATTTGGAGTACAAGGCAGGAACAAATCCTAGTCTATCTACTTTCTAATAATCATAATACTCAACACTCCTTTCACCTCTTCATTCATCCCTCGAGCACTCACAAGCAACGTCGACACTCGAGATCGTTCATGGAGGTGGTGAGTGCGATGGCCAAGCTGGTGCAGGAGATAGTGAAGGTGGCGAGGACGGACCGAGAGAATAGTAAGAGCTGCCTTGACCTCGCCGACCGCACGCGCACCGTCGGTGACATTGTCCTCCTCGACTCCTCCACGGCGAGCATGGTCAGCAGCGCCAACGGCTACACGGCGAGGATGAAAAAGCCCTCGCTGGAGAGGCTCAAGGCCGCGCTCGAAGAAGCGCTTGAGCTCGTCGAGTCCCAGCAGCCGGGTGGCTTTGGCGGCGGGTTCAAGAAGCTCATCACCAGGAGCACGATGGCCGCAAAGTTCCAGAGGGTCGAGGCGAGGATCACCGCCTGCGTCACCGACGTCGGCTTGGTGGAGAAGTTCACCGCTCGCTATCGTGCCCCCACGCCAACACAGGGACCGCTTCGGCACCCTCCCTTGCTCCGGAGCATCATCACCAGAGCTCGCAGTTTGCGATAAGAACTTGCATGACATCTTTTGTCCTACCCTCCCGTGGAAGCGGGGTCCATAAGGAAACTAAGAGATATTAAGGCCTTCTTTTAATAGAGAACCGGAACAAAGCATTAACACATATTGAATACATGAACTCCTCAAACTATGGCAATCACCGGAAGGAATCCCAATTATTGTCACCTTAGGGTATGCGGATCATAACACATAGCAGGTGCATATGACTTGCAAGATCGGATCAAGAACACAAATATATTCATGAAAACATAAAGGGTTCAGATCTGGAATCATGGCACTCGGACCCTAGTGACAAGCATTAAGCATAACAAAGTCATAGCAACATCAGTCTTAGAACATAGTGGATACTAGGGATCAAGCCCTAACAAAACTAACTCGATTACATGATAAATCTCATCCAACTCATCACCGTCCAGCAAGCCTACGAAGGAATTACTCACTCCGAGCGGTGAGCATCATGAAATTGGTGATGAAGGATGGTTGATGATAACGATGCCGGAAGATCCCCCTCTCCGGAGCCCCAAATGGACTCCAGATCTGGCCTCCCGATGAAGAACAGGACGTGACGGCGGCTCCGTATCGTGAAACGCAATAAAACTTCCTCTCTTATTTTTTTCTCTGTAATTGTGAATTTATAGCGTTGGAATTAGGTCAGATGGAGCCACGTGGGCCCCACGAGGTACCAGGGCGCGCCGGGAGGGGGGGGGGGGGTGGCGCGCCCTGGTGCCTCGTGGGCACTGGGTGGCTCCCCTCCATTAGGTTTTGGCTCCAGTATTTTTTATATATTCCATAAAAAATCTTCAAAAAGTTTTATCCAATTCCAAGAACTTTTATTTCTGCACAAAAAACAACACCATGGCAATTCTGCTGAAAACAGTGTCAGTCCGGGTTAGTTCCAATCAAATCATGCAAATTAGGGTCCAAAACAAGAGCAAAAGTATTTGGAAAAGTAGATACGATGGAGACGTATCAACTCCCCCAAGCTTAACTCATTGCTTGTCCTCAATCAATTCAGTTGATAAACTGAAAGTGATAAAGAAAAACTTTTACAAACTCTTTTGTTCTTGTATCTATATATATACTTAAATAGTACCCAAGTTTCCAGCAAAGATTATAACTAACCATGCAAATGATAACTCTTAGAAATTATATTCACTCATATCAATGGCATAATCAACTAGCGAGCAATAATAAGATATATCAAATGCCAACACCTTGTCAAAATGATCATGATATAATATGACAACATGGTATCTCGCTAGCCCTTTCTGAGACCGCAAAATATAAATGCAGAGCACCTCCAAAGTTCAAGCAGCGACTAAACATTGTAATTCATGATAGAAGAGATCCAGTCATGATGCACACAACATTAACTATTCACAATGCATGAGAATGACAATAGTGCTCTCAGGACTGATGCTTATTTGAGAAGATGATGACTCAATAATAAAAGTAAAATAACATAAAAGTAAATGGATAGTCCCATCGCAGAGGGAAGCATGGATTTGTAGAGGTGCCAGAGCTCGAAGCTTAAATCAGAGATAAATAAAATTTTGGGAGGTATGCCTTTCCTGTCAACGTCACGACCGAGAGTTTTGAATATCTTCCATGCTAAACACATTAGCGGCGGTTCCCAAGCGGTAAAGTAAAGTTTACTCCCCCTCCACCAACAATCACAAGCCATGGCTAGCCGAATCCTCGGGTGCCCTCCATACCAACAACTTTCTGGAAGAGTTTATTTTATTATTTTGCAATTTTAATAATGGGACTGGGCATCCCAATTACCAGCCCCTCTCGTGCAAGGACAAGTGAATAAACACTCATCATGAGAATAACCCGCTTAGCATGGAAGATACTGACTACCCCTTGTCGCTCCATGAGTGGTACGGGCACACAAAATAGATGTTCATTTGAATATTTAGAGGTGGCACATGCAAATTTACTTAGAACGGCAGAGTAATACCGCATATAGGTAGGTATAGTGGACTCATCTGAAATAACTTTGGTTTAAGGGTTTTGATGCACAAGCAGCATTCCCGCTTAGTACAAGCGAAGGCTAGCAAATAGATTGAGAAGCGACCAGCTAGAGAGCGAAAACGGTCATAATGATGCATTATGAATAATCAACATTGAATACTAGCATGAGTAGGATATAAACACCATGAACATAAATATCGTGAAGGCTATGTTGGTTTTGAATTAACTACATGCGTGAACATGTGTCAAGTCAAGCCACTTGAAACATTCAGAGGAGGATACCATATCATCATACTACATCACAATCATTTTAATGCATGTTGACACTCAAGATAAATCATTATCCACTCCTAACTACTTAAGCATGGCATGAGCAATTATAATCTCTAAGTGTCATCATAAACATGTTTAATCATAACATGCTGAATCATGGATACTGAGTTAAACATATTTACTAAAACAAAGAACAAGTTGAGTTCATACCCGCTTTCCTTGCCACAGTCACTTCATCAAATCATCGTCATTATTGCCTTTCATTTGCACGACCGAATGATATAAAAATAATAATAGTGCAAGAGTGTCGTGGACTAAGCTGAAATCTGCAAGCATTTTATTCAAAGAAGAAGACAAGGTAAAATGGGCTCTTTGTTAGATTAACAACAATGCATATGGGAGCCACTCAACATTTTCATCGTGGTCTTCTCCTTACAATGGCTCAACAAAAGAAAAGAATTTCAAAGAAACACACTGAAATATTTTTGGAGTTTTTAGTTTTTCTAAGGAAAACGAAATAAATAGAAAAACGAAAAACGAGAAAACTATTTACACGGGAAAGCTCCCAACAAGTAAAAGAAGAAACGGGAAATATTTTTGAGTTTTCTTTTACTACTACGAAACTACAACTAATTAAACTGGAAAGAAAAACCGAAAAGAAGCGAGAAATGTTTTTGGATTTTTTCAAGTTTTTCGAACATACTAGAAGAAATCGAGAAAATAAAACTAGCATGGATTATACAATGAAAGAGTATGAATACCGACAACTGGAATGAAATGTGTGAGCATGAATGTAATGTCGGTGAGAAATACGTACTCCCCCAAGCTTAGGCTTTTGCCTAGCTTGGTCTACGGCCATCCGTGTGTTGGAAATATGCCCTAGAGGCAATTAATAAAGTGTTTATTATCATATTTCTCGGTTCATGATAATGGTTTATTATTCATGCTAGAATTGTATTGACCGGAAACTTAATACATGTGTGAATAGGTAAACGAATAATGTGTCCCTAGTATGCCTCTCCTAGACTAGCTCGTTGATCAAAGATGGTTATAGTTTCCTAACCATAGACATGAGTTGTCATTTGATAACGGGATCACATCATTAGGAGAATGATGTGATGGACATGACCCAACCGTTAGCATAACAAATGATCGTTCAGTTTATTGCTATTGCTTTCACTATGTCAAATACACGTTCCTCTGACCATGAGATCATGCAACTCCCGGATACCGTAGGAATACTTTGGGTGTATCAAACGTCACAACGTTACTGGGTGATTATAAAGGTGCACTACAGGTATCTCCGAAAGTGTTTGTTGAGTTGGCATGGATCGAGATTGGGATTTGTCACTCCGACTATCGCAGAGGTATCTCTGGGCCCTCTCGGTAATACAGCATCACAGAAGCCTTGCAAGCACCGTGACTAAAGAGTTAGTTGCAAGATGATGTATTACGGAACGAGTAAAGAGACTTGCCGGTAACGAGATTGAACTAGGTATTGGATACCGACGATCGAATCTCGGGCAAGTAACATACCGCCAGACAAAGGGAACAACGTATGTTGACATATGAGGTTCACCGATAAAGATCTTCGTGGAATATGTAGGAACCAATATGAGCATCCAGGTTCCGCTATTGGTTATTGACCGGAGAGTCGTCTCGATCATGTCTACATCATTCCCGAACCCGTAGGGTCCGCACACTTAAGGTTCGATGACGATTTAGTATTATATGAGTTATGTGATTGGTGGCCGAAGTTTGTTCGGAGTCCCGGATGAGATCACGGACATGACGAGGAGTCTCGAAATGGTCTAGAGGTAAAGATTCATATATTGGAAGGCTATATTCGGATGTCGGAAAGGTTCCGAGTGATTCGGGTATTTTTCGGAGTACCGGGGAGTTACGGGATTTCACCGGGAGAAGTAATGGGCCTACATGGGCCATACGGGAAAGAAGAGGCAGCCCACTAGGGGTGGCTGCGCCTCCCTCCCATGGGAAGTCAGAATTGGACTAGGGGAGGGGCGCAACCCCCTTTCCTTCTCCTTTTCTCTCTCCCTTCCTTCTTCCCCCTCTTGAGAAGGAATCCTACTAGGACTAGGAATCCTAGTAGGACTCCTCTCCCCATGGCGCGCCCCACCTAGGGCCGGCGGCCTCCTCCTCTCCTCCTTTATATACAGGAGCAGGGGGCACCCCAAAGGCACAACAATTGTCCCATAGCCGTGTGCGGTGCCCTGATCTCTGTTTTCCACCTCGGTCATATTTTCGGAGAGCTTAGGCGAAGCCCTGCCGGAATCACTTCACCGTCACCGTCACCACGCCGTCGTGCTGACGGAACTCATCTACTACCTCGACGTCTTGCTAGATCAAGAAGGCGAGGAACGTCACCGAGCTGCACGTGTGTAGAACTCGGAGGTGCCGTACGTTCGGTACTCGATCGGTGGAGCTCGAAGGATTGTTCGACTACATCAACCGCGTTGTGAGATGCTTCCGCTAACGGTCTACGAGGGTACGTAGACACACTCTCCCCTCTCGTAGCGATGCATCTCCATGGATAGATCTTGCGTGAGCGTAGGAATTTTTTTGAAATTCATGCTCCGTTCCCCAACAGTGGCATCCGAGCCAGGTCTATGCGTAGATGTGATTTGCATGAGTAGAACACAAGTGAGTTGTGGGCGTGGGTGTATACATATTGCTTGCCGTTACTAGTTGATACCTTATTCGGCAGTATTGTGAGATGAAGCGGCCCGGACCGACATTACGCGTACGCTTACGCGAGACAGGTTTCACCGCTAAGTGCACTCGTTGCATAAAGGTGACTGGCGGGTGTCTGTCTCTCTCACTTTAGTTGAATCGGTTTCAATGAAGAGGGTTCTTTTAGAAGATCAAAAAGCAATCACTACACCACGTTGTGGTTTTGCGTAGGTAAGAACGGTTCTTGCAAACCCGTAGCAGCCACGTAAAACTTGCAACAACAAAGTAGAGGACGTCTAACTTGTTTTTGCAGGGTATGCTGGTGATGTGATATGGTCAAGACATGATGTGATATAAGTTGTTGTATGAGATGATCATGTTTTGTAAGTTATCAGGCAACCGACAGGAGCCTTATGGTTGTCTCTTTATTGTATGCAATGCCAACGCTATGTAATTGCTTTTCTTTACCGCTATGAGTTAGCAGTAGTAGTAGTAGCAATAGCCGGCGAGACGACCACGACGCTGCGATGGAGATCAAGGTGTCACGACGCTACGATGGAGATCATGGTGTCAATCCGGTGACAATGGAGATCATGACGGTGCATGGCTGATGGAGATCAAAAGCACAAGACGATGATGGCCATATCATGTCACATATATTGAATTGCATGTGATGTTAATCCTTTTATGCATCTTATTTTGCTTAGGACGACGGTAGCATTATAAGATGATCCCTTCACTAAATTTCAAGATAAGTGTTCTCCCCTAGTATGCACCGTTGCGAAGGTTCGACGCTTCTAAGCACCACGTGATGATCGGGTGTGATGGATTCTTTCGTTCGCATACAACGGGTGTAAGCCAGTTTTACACACGCAGAATACTTGGGTTAAACTTGACGAGCCTAGCATATACAGATATGGCCTCGGAACACAAGAGACCGAAAGGTCGAACATGAGTCATATAGTAGATATGATCAACATGAAAGATGTTCACCATTGATAACTAATCCACCTCACGTGATGATCGGACGTGGCTTAGTTGATGTGGATCATGTTACACTTAGACAACTTGAGGGATGTTAATCTAAGTGGGAGTTCTTAAATAATTTGATTAATTGAACTTCAACTATCATGAACATAGTCTAAATAATCTTTGCAATTGTATGTTGTAGATCAATGGCCCGCGATGTAGTTCCACTGAATTTTAATGCGTTCCTAGAGAAAGCTAAGTTGAAAGATGATGGAAGCAACTATGCGGACTGGGTCCGTAATCTGAGGATCATCCTCATTGCTGCACAGAAGGCTTATGTCCTTGATGCACCGCTAGGTGTCGCACCCCCTCCCTCGTCTGTCAATGTTATGAACGCCTGGCAGACACGTGTTGATGACTACTCGATAGTTCAGTGTGCCATGCTTTATGGCTTAGAACCGGGGCTCCAAAGACGTTTTGAGCATCACGGAGCATATGAGATGTTCCAAGAGCTGAAACTTGTATTTCAAACTCATGCCCGGGTCGAGAGATATGATGTCTCCGACAAGTTCTTTAGCTGTAAGATGGAGAAGAATAGTTCTGTCAGTGAGCATATACTCAAGATGTCTGGGTTGCATAACCGCTTGACTCAGTTGGGAGTTAATCTTCCAGATGATTCGGTTATTGACAGAATTCTCCAATCACTGCCACCAAGCTATAAGGGCTTTGTGATGAACTATAATATGCAAGGAATGGAAAAGTCTATTTCCGAGCTCTTCGCTATGCTCAAAGCTGCGGAGGTAGAAGTCAAGAAGGAGCATCAAGTGTTGATGGTAAAGAAGAGCACTAGTTTCAAGAAGGGCAAGGGAAAGAAGGGGAACTTCAAGAAGAACGGCAAATCAGTTGCTGCTCCCACGAAGAAACCCAAGTCTGTACCCAAACCCGAGACTGAGTGTTTCTACTGCAAGGGGACTGGTCACTGGAAGCGGAACTGCCCCAAGTACCTGGCAGATAAGAAGGCTGGCAACATCAACAAAGGTATATTTGATATACATGTTATTGATGTGTACCTTACCAATACTCGTAGTAGCACCTGGGTATTTGATACTGGTTCGGTTGCTCATATTTGTAACTCGAAACAGGAGATACGGAATAAACGAAGATTGGATAAGGACGAGGTGACGATGCGCGTCGGGAACGATTCAAGAGTTGAAGTTATCGCCGTCGGCACGCTACCTCTACATCTACCCTTGGGATTAGTGATGAACCTAAATAATTGTTATTTGGTGCCTGCGTTGAGCATGAACATTATATCTGGATCTTGTTTATTGCGAGACGGTTATTCATTTAAATCAGAGAATAAAAGTTGTTCTATTTTGAAGAATAATATCTTTTATGGTCATGCACCGCTTGTGAATGGTTTATTCTTGTTGAATCTCGATCGTGGTGATACACACATCCATAATATTGATGCCAAAAGACGCAAAATTGATAATGATAGTACCACATATTTGTGGCACTGCCGCTTAGGTCATATTGGTGTAAAACGCATGAAGAAACTCCATACAGATGGACTTTTGGAATCACTTGATTATGAATCATTTGAGACGTGCGAACCATGCCTCATGGGCAAGATGACTAAGACTCCGTTCTCTGGAACAATGGAGCGAGCAACAGACTTGTTGGAAATAATACATACCGATGTATGCGGTCCGATGAGTGTTGAGGCGCGCGGTGGATATCGTTATGTTCTCACGTTCACAGATGATTTGAGTAGATATGGCTATGTCTACTTGATGAAGCATAAATCTGAAACATTTGAAAAGTTCAAAGAATTTCAGAGTGAAGTAGAGAACCATCGTAACAAGAAAATAAAGTTCTTACGATCTGATCGTGGAGGAGAATATTTGAGTTACGAGTTTGGCAATCACTTAAAACAATGTGGAATTGTTTCACAGCTCACGCCACCTGGAACACCACAGCGTAATGGTGTGTCCGAACGTCGTAATCGTACTCTATTAGATATGGTGCGTTCTATGATGTCTCTTACCGATTTGCCACTATCATTTTGGGGTTATGCATTAGAGACAGCTGCATTCACTTTAAACAGGGCACCGTCTAAATCCGTTGAGACGACATCGTATGAACTGTGGTTTGGTAAGAAACCTAAGCTGTCGTTTCTGAAAGTTTGGGGATGCGATGCTTATGTCAAAAGGCTTCAGCCAGATAAGCTCGAACCCAAAGCGGATAAGTGCGTCTTCATAGGATACCCAAAGGAGATTGTTGGGTACACCTTCTACCACAGATCCGAAGGCAAAGTATTCGTTGCTAAGAATGGATCCTTTCTAGAGAAGGAGTTTCTCTCGAAAGAAGTGAGTGGGAGGAAAGTAGAACTTGATGAGGTAATTGTACCTCCTCTGGATAGTAGTACGCCACAGAAAGAAATTTCTGTGACATCGACACAGACCAGAGAAGAAGTTGATGATGATGATCATGAAACTTCGGATCAAGTTGTTACTGAACTTCGAAGGTCAACCAGGACACGTTCCGCACCAGAGTGGTATGGAAATCCAGTCTTGGAGGTCATGTTGCTAGACAACGATGAACCTTCGAACTATGAAGAAGCGATGGCAAGCCCGGATTCCGACAAATGGCTTGAGGCCATGAAATCCGAGATTGGATCCATGTATGAGAACAAAGTATGGACTTTGGTAGACTTGCCCGATGAACGGCGAGCTATTGAAAATAAATGGATCTTTAAGAAGAAGACGGACGCTGATGGTAATGTCACCGTCTATAAAGCACGATTTGTTGCTAAAGGTTATCGACAAGTTCAAGGAGTTGACTACGATGAGACTTTCTCACCTGTAGCGATGCTAAAGTCTGTCAGAATTATGTTAGCAATTGCCGCGTTTTATGATTATGAAATCTGGCAAATGGACGTCAAAACGGCATTCCTTAATGGATTCCTTAAGGAAGAATTGTATATGATGCAACCGGAAGGTTTTGTCGATCCTAAAGGTGCTAACAAAGTATGCAAGCTCCAGCGATCCATCTATGGACTGGTGCAAGCATCTCGGAGCTGGAATACTCGCTTTGATGAAGTGATCAAAGCGTTTGGGTTTATACAAACTTATGGAGAAGCTTGTATTTACAACAAAGTGAGTTGGAGCTCTATAACATTTCTAATAAGTATATGTGATTGGAAATGATGTAGAATTCCTGGAAAGCATAAAGAATTAATTGAAAGGAGTTTTTCAATAAAAACCTGTTTTTGAGTTATCCACGGTTTGGGCATCGAGATCTATAGAGATAGATCAAGACACCTGATAAAAGATTTTCACACACCTTGATGAGATTTTGAAGAAGTTCAAAATGGATCAAGTCAAAAGAAATAAGTTCTTGGCTGGTGTGAAGTGGAGTAAGACTTGAAGATCTAGGTAAAGGTTGTTTACATGTTAGGCATCAAAATCTATAGAGATAGATTGAGACGCCTCATATGACTTTCACAAAACATATACCTTGACAAGATTTTGAAGAAGTTCAAAATGGATCAGTCAAAGAAGGAGTTCTTGACTGTGGTGAAAGGTGTGAAGTTGAGTAAGACTCAAATCTCGACCACGGCAAAATAAATTGAATGGATGAAGGTTATCCCTTATGCCTCGGCCGTAGGTTCTATAAAGTATGCCAAGCTGTGTGCCTTGCCATGTGTCTGGCAAAAGAGGTACCAAAGTGATCCAAGAGTAGATCACTGGACAGCGGTCAAATTATCCTTAAGATGACTTAGGAAGAATTTCTCAGGAATAGAGATGGTAAAGAGTTCGTCGTAAGGGGTTACGTCGATGCAAGCTATAAACACTGATCCGAAAGACTATGAGTCTAAGACCGGATAAGTATAGTGGGGAAATCTTTTGGAGTAGCTCCAAACAGAGTGTGGTAGCAGCATCTACATATAACATAGAGATTTGCCAAGAACACACGGATCTGATTATTGCAGACCCGTTGACTAAAACCTCTCTCACAAGCAAAACATGATCAGCTATAGAACTGATTAAGTGTTAATTACATGGAGATGTAAACTAGATTATTGACTCTAGTGCAAGTGGGAGACTGTTGGAAATATGCCCTAGAGGCAATTAATAAAGTGTTTATTATCATATTTCTCCGTTCATGATAATGGTTTATTATTCATGCTAGAATTGTATTGACCGGAAACTTAATACATGTGTGAATAGATAAACGAATAATGTGTCCCTAGTATGCCTCTACTAGACTAGCTCGATGATCAAAGATGGTTATAGTTTCCTAACCATTGACATGAGTTGTCATTTGATAACGGGATCACATCATTAGGAGAATGATGTGATGGACATGACCCAACCGTTAGCATAGCAAATGATCGTTCAGTTTATTGCTATTGCTTTCACTATGTCAAATACACGTTCCTCTGACCATGAGATCATGCAACTCCCGGATACCGTAGGAATACTTTGGGTGTATCAAACGTCACAACGTTACTGGGTGATTATAAAGGTGCACTACAGGTATCTCCAAAAGTGTTTGTTGAGTTGGCATGGATCGAGATTGGGATTTGTCACTCCGACTATCGGAGAGGTTTCTCTGGGCCCTCTCGGTAATACAGCATCACAGAAGCCTTGCAAGCACCGTGACTAAAGAGTTAGTTGCAAGATGATGTATTACGGAACGAGTAAAGAGACTTGCCGGTAACGAGATTGAACTAGGTATTGGATACCGACGATCGAATCTTGGGCAAGTAACATACCGCCAGACAAAGGGAACAACGTATGTTGACATATGAGGTTCACCGATAAAGATCTTCGTGGAATATGTAGGAACCAATATGAGCATCCAGGTTCCGCTGTTGGTTATTGACCGGAGAGTCGTCTCGATCATGTCTACATCATTCCCGAACCCATAGGGTCCGCACACTTAAGGTTCGATGACGATTTAGTATTATATGAGTTATGTGATTGGTGGCCGAAGTTTGTTCGAAGTCCCGGATGAGATTACGGACATGACGAGGAGTCTCGAAATGGTTGAGAGGTAAAGATTCATATATTGGAAGGCTATATTCGGACCTCGGAAAGGTTCCGAGTGATTCGGGTATTTTTCGGAGTACCGGGGAGTTACGGGAATTCACCGGGAGAAGTAATGGGCCTACATGGGCCATACGGGAAAGAAGAGGCAGCCCACTAGGGGTGGCTGCGCCTCCCTCCCATGGGAAGTCCGAATTGGACTAGGGGAGGGGGCGTAACCCCCTTTCCTTCTCCTCTTCTCTCTCCCTTCCTTCTTCCCCCTCTTGAGAAGGAATCCTACTAGGACTAGGAGTCCTAGTAGGACTCCTTGTTGGGGAACGTTGCATGGGAAACAAAAATTTTTCTACGCACACTAAAGATCTATCCATGGTGATGAGCATCTACGAGAGGAAGAGTGAATCTACATACCCTTGTAGATCGCTAAGCGGAAGCGTTAAGAAACGCGGTTGATGTAGTCGAACGTCTCCGCGATCCAAATCGCAAGTCGTCCCTCGATCCGATCACGAACTAGCGCCGAACGGACGGCACCTCCGCGTTCAACACACGTACGGCTTGATGACGCATTCACCTCCTCGATCCAGCGAGCGATGGTGAAGTAGTAGATGAGTTCCGGCAGCATGACGGCGTGGTGATGGTGGTGAGGAACAATCTCTGCAGGGCTTCGCCAAGCACTACGAAGATTATGACGGGAGAACTAGAGGGTTAGGGTTGCCGGCACACGGCTTGGGAAATCTTAATGTGTCCCGTGTGCTAGCCCTGCCCCTCTATTTATATGTTGAGCCTTGGGGTCTAAACTTGGAGTAAAAACCTCCTCCAGGTCGGTTTTGCCCGCACAAGGTCGGTTTGGCCCGCAGGAAAAGAGTCCAACTCGGATACCTGCAGTACCGCGCACAAGCGGTAGTACCGCTTGAGCGGTAGTACCGCTTGGGCGGTAGTACCGCTGCTACAGTAGCGGTAGTACTGCCTTACCAGCTTAAGGCAGTAGCAAAACTTCCTTTTGCACTTCCAAAACCTCGTGGGCTTTACCCCTTTGGCCCATATAAAGTGTTGCTGCACCCGAACACTTCGGTAAACATCCGGAACCTCTTCCGGTGAATTCCGGAACCCTTCCGGAGATCAAAACACTATTATCACATATATCAATCTTTACCTCCGGACTCTTCCGGAGATCCTCGTCATGTCCGGGATCTTATCCGGGACTCCGAACAACCTTTGGTCACCAACAAAATAACTCAACTATACTAATCGTCACCAAACGTTAAGTGTGTAGACCCTGCGGGTTCGAGAACTATGTAGACATGACCGAGACACCTCTACGATCAATAACCAATAGCGGGACCTGGATGCCCATATTGGCTCCTACATATTCTACGAAGATCTTTATCGGTCGAACCTCTATGTCAAGGATTCAGTTAATCCCGTATGCTGTTCCCTTTGTTCTTCGGTATGTTACTTGCCCGAGATTCGATCGTCGGTATCTCTATACCTAGTTCAATCTCTTTACCGGCAAGTCTCTTTACTTGTTCCGTAATACAAAATCTCGTGGCTAACACTTTAGTCACATTGCTTGCAAGGCTCATTGTGATGTTGTATTACCGAGTGTGCCCTGAGATACCTCTCCGTCATACGGAGTAACAAATCCCAGTCTTGATCCATGCCAACCCAACAGACACCCTCGGAGATACCTGTAGAGCACTTTTATAGTCACCCAGTTACGTTGAAACGTTTGATACACACAAGGTATTCCTCCGATGTCAGGGATTTGCATGATCTCATGGTCATAGGAACAGATACTTGACAAGCAGAAAACAATAGCAATAAACTGACACGATCATATGCTACGTTCGTAGTTTGGGTCTTGTCCATCACATCATTCTCCTAATGATGTGATCCCGTTATCAAATGACATCTCATGTCCATGGCTAGGAAACCTTCACCATCTTTTGATCAACGAGCTAGTCAACTAGAGGCTTACTAGGGACACAGTGTTGTCTATGTACCCACACATGTATTTAAGTTTCCAATCAATACAATTATAGCATGGATAATAAACGATTATCATGAACAAGGAAATATAATAATAATAACCAATTTATTATTGCCTCTAGGGCATATTTCCAACAGTCTCCCACTTGCACTAGAGTCAATAATCTAGTTCACATCACTATGTGATTTACATTGTAATGAATCGAACACCCATGCAGTTCTGGTGTTGTTCATGTTTAGCCCTTGGAAGAGGTTTAGTCATCGGATCTGCAACATTCAGATCCGTGTGTACTTCGCAAATATTTATGTCGTCCTCCTTGATGTAATCGCGGATGGAATTGAAACGTCGCTTTATGTGTCTGGTCCTCTTGTGAAATCTTGGTTCCTTGGCTAGAGCAATGGCACCAGTATTATCACAAAACAGAGTCATTGGGTTAAGCGCACTAGGTACTACTCCAAGATCTGTCATGAACTCCTTCATCCAGACACCTTCCTTCGCCGCCTCCGAGGCTGCGATGTACTCCGCTTCGCATGTAGAATCAGCTACCACGCTTTGCTTGGAACTGCACCAGCTAACCGCACCCCCATTAAGAATAAATACGTATCCGGTTTGTGACTTAGAGTCATCCGGATCAGTGTCAAAGCTTGCATCGACGTAACCCTTTACGACGAGCTCTTGATCACCTCCATAAACGAGAAACATGTCCTTAGTCCTTTTCAGGTACTTCAGGATATTCTTGACCGCCGTCCAGTGTTCCATTCCTGGATCACTTTGAAACCTTCCGACCATACTTATGGCAAGGCTGACATCGGGTCTTGTGCACAGCATTGCATACATGATAGAGCCTATGGCTGAAGCATAGGGGATGACACTCATCTTTTCTCTATCTTCGGCAGTCACTGGGCATTGAGTCTTACTCAACTTCACACCTTGCAAAATAGGCAAGAACCCCTTCTTGGACTGATCCATTTTGAACTTCTTCAAAATTTTATCAAGGTATGTGCTTTGTGAAAGTCCTATTAAACGTCTTGATCTATCTCTATAGATCTTGATGCCTAATATGAAAGCAGCTTCTCCTAGGTCCTTCATTGAAAAACTCTTGTTCAAATATTCCTTCACGCTTTCCAACATTTCTATATTGTTTCCAATCAGTAATATGTCATCCACATATAATATTAGAAACGCTATAGAGCTCCCACTCACTTTCTTGTAAATACAAGCTTCTCCGTAAACTTGTATAAACTCGAACGCTTTGATTACCTCATCAAAGCGAAGATTCCAACTCCGAGATGCTTGCACCAGTCCATAAATGGATCGCTGGAGTTTGCAAACTTTGTCATCATTCTCTGGACCGACAAAACCTTCTGGTTGCATCATATACAACTCTTCCTTGAGGAAACCGTTAAGGAACGCTGTTTTGACATCCATCTGCCAAATTTCATTATCGAAAAAGGCAGCTATTGCTAACATGATTCTGACGGACTTAAGCATCACTACGGGTGAGAAGGTCTCATCGTAGTCAACTCCTTGAACTTGTGAAAAACCCTTTGTCACAAGTCGAGCTTTATAGACGGTGACATTACCGTCCGCGTCCGTCTTCCTCTTAAAGATCCATTTGTTCTGAATGGCCTTACGCCCTTCAGGTAATACTTCCAAAGTCCATACTTTGTTTTCATACATGGATCCCATCTCGGATTTCATGGCTTCTAACCACTTCTCGGAATCCGGGCCCATCATCGCTTCTCCATAGCTCGTAGGTTCATCGTTGTCCAACAACATGACCTCTAAGACAGGGTTGCCGTACCACTCAGGAGCAGTACGCGTCCTTGTCGACCTACGAGGTTCGATAGTAACTTGATCCGAAGCTTCATGATCATCATCATTAACTTCCCCTTCAGCTGATATAGGCTCTACAGAAACATCTTTCTGCGTTGCGCTACTTTCAGGTTGAAGTAAAGGTTCAATAACCTCATCAAGTTCTATCTTCCTCCCACTCAATTCTTTCGAGAGAAACTCTTTCTCAAGAAATGTTCCGTTTTTAGCGACAAACACTTTGCCTTCGGATCTGAGGTAGAAGGTATACCCAACTGTCTATTTTGGGTATCCTATGAAGACGCATTTCTCCGCTTTGGGTTCCAGCTTTTCAGGCTGAAGCTTTTTGACATAAGCATCACATCCCCAAACTTTAAGAAACGACAGCTTTGGCTTCTTGCCAAACCAAAGTTCATATGGCGTCGTCTCAACGGATTTCGATGGTGCCCTATTTAAAGTGAATGCAGCTGTCTCTAATGCATAACCCCAAAACGATAGTGGCAAATCGGCAAGAGACATCATAGATCGCACCATATCCAATAAGGTTCGATTACGACGTTCGGACACACCATTATGCTGTGGTGTTCCAGGCGGTGTCAATTGTGAAATAATTCCACACTGTCTTAAGTGACTGCCAAACTCATAACTCAGATATTCTCCTCCTCGATCAGATCGTAGGAATTTAATCTTCTTGTTACGATGATTCTCAACTTCACTCTGAAATTGTTTGAACTTTTCAAATGTTTCAGACTTGTGTTTCATTAAGTAAATATACCCATATCTACTTAAGTCATCAGTGAAGGTGAGAAAGTAACGATAACCACCGCGCGCCTCAATACTCATCGGACCGCACACATCAGTATGTATGATTTCCAATAAGTCACTTGCCCGTTCCATTGTTCCAGAGAACGGAGTTTTAGTCATCTTGCCCATGAGGCATGGCTCACATGTGTCAAGTGATTCAAAATCAAGTGACTCCAAAAGTCCATCAGCATGGAGCTTCCTCATGCGTTTTACGCCAATATGACCTAAACGGCAGTGCCACAAGAAAGTGGTATTATCATTATCAATTCTACATCTTTTGGCATCAATGTTATGAACATGTGTATCATTACTATCGAGATTCAATAAGAATAAACCCCTCACATTGGGTGCATGACCATAAAAGATATTACTCATATAAATAGAACAACCATTATTCTCTGATTTAAATGAGTAACCGTCTCACAATAAACAAGATCCAGATATAATGTTCATGCTTAACGCAGGCACTAAATAACAATTATTCAGGTTCATCACTAATCCCGATGGTAATCGAAGAGCGAGCGTGCCGACGGCGATCACATCAACCTTGGAACCATTTCCCACGCGTATCGTCACTTCGTCCTTTGCCAGCCTCCGTCTATTCCGCAGTTCCTGTTTTGAGTTGCAAATATGAGCAACCGCACCGGTATCAAATACCCAGGCACTACAACGAGAGTTGGTAAGGTACACATCAATAACATGTATATCATATATACCTTGTTTGTTGTTGGTCGCCTTCTTGTCAGCCAAATACTTGGGGCAGTTCCGCTTTCAGTGTCCAGTTCCCTTGCAATGAAAGCACACAGTTTTTGGTTTGGGTCCAGCCTTGGGTTTCTTCACGAGAGGAGCAACTGCTTTGCCACTCTTCTTGGAGTTACCCTTCTTACCCTTGCCATTTTTCTTGAAACTAGTGGTTTTATTGACCATCAACACTTGATGCTCCTTCTGAATTTCAGACTCAGCGGCTTTTAGCATCGCAAACAGCTCGGCGACTGACTTGTTCATCCCGTGCATGTTATAGTTCAACACGATGCTCTTGTAGCTAGGTGGCAATGATTGAAGAACTCTGTCAGTGATAGCCTCTGGCGGAAGGGGCATCCCCAATTCAGCCAGACGGGTGGAGTACCCAGACATTCTGAGTACGTGATCACTGATAGACCCGTTCTCCTCCATCTTGCAAGCATAGAACTTATCGGAGATCTCATATCTCTCGATCCGGGCATTCTTCTGAAAGATAAACTTCAACTCCTGGAACATCTCATATGCTCCATGACGTTCAAAACGTCTTTGAAGTCCCGGTTCTAAGCCATACAATATTGCACATTGAACTATTGAGTAATCTTCAGAACGAGCCTGCCAGGCGTTCACAACGTCTAGAGACTCAACTGGAGCGGGTGGATCACCAAGCGGTGCATCAACGACATAAGCCTTCTGGGAAGCCGTAAGGATAATCCTTAGATTACGGGCCCAGTCCACAAAGTTACTTCCATCATCTTTCAACTTAGCTTTCTCTAGGAACGCATTAAAATTCAGGGGTGCTACTGCGCGAGCCATGATCTACAACATAAATATAGCAAAGACAACTTAGACTATTGTTCTAGATAATGAGTTTAGTTAATCATATTACTTAAAAACTCCCACTCAAATTGACATCCCTCCGGTCATTCGAGTGTAACATGATCCAAATCCACCAACTCAAGTCCGATCATCACGTGAGTTGAGGTGGTTTCAATGGTGAACATCTTCATGTTGATCATATCTACTATATGACTCATGTTCGACCTTTCGGTCTCTTGTGTTACGAGGCCATGTCTGTACATGCTAGGCTCGTCAAGTTTAACCCGAGTGTTCCGCACGTGCAACACTGGCTTGCACCCGTTGTATGTGAACGTAGAGTCTATCACACCCGATCATCACGGCGTGTCTCGAAACGACGAACTTTCGCAACGGTGCACACTCGGGGAGAACACAATTTTATCTTGAAATTTAAGTGAGGGATCACCTTATAATACTACCGTCGTCCTAAGCAAAATAAGATGCATAAAAGGATTAACATCACATGCAAATCATAAGTGACATGATATGGCCATGAACTTGTGCTTTTGATCTCCATCTCCAAAGCACCGACATGATCTCCATCGTCACCGGCATGACACCATGATCTCCATCATCTTGATCTCCATCAACGTGTCGCCATGAGGTTGTTGCGCCGACTGTTGCTTCCACGACTATTGCTAACTCATAGCGATAAAGTAAAGCAAAACGGCGAAAATAATTAAAGACAACTCTATGGCTCCTGCCAGTTGCCGTACTCATCGACATGCAAGTCGTGATATTCTATACAACACATGATCATCTCATACATCACATATATCTCATCATGTACTTGGCCATATCACATCACAACATACCCTGCAAAAACAAGTTAGACGTCCTCTAATTGTTGTTGCAAGTTTTACGTGGCTGCTACGGGTTTGCAAGAACCGTTCTTACCTACGCAAAACCACAACGTGGTGTAGTGATTGCTTTTTGATCTTCTAAAAGAACCCTCTTCATTGAAATCGATTCAACTAAAGTGAGAGAGACAGACACCCGCTAGCCATCTTTATGCAATGAAGTTACATGTCAGTTGAAGGAACCTGTCTCGCGTAAGCGTACGCGTAATGTCGGTCCGGGCCGCTTCATCTCACAATACCGCCGAATCAAGTATCAACTAGTAACGACAAGCAATATGTATACACCCACGCCCACAACTCGTTTGTGTTCTACTCGAGATCTCATCTACGCATAGACCTAGCTCAGATGCCACTGTTGGGGAACGTTGCATGGGAAACAAAAAATTTCCTACGCACACACAAGATCTATCCATGGTGATGAGCATTTACGAGAGGGAGAGTGAATCTACATACCCTTGTAGATCGCTAAGCGGAAGCGTTAAGAAACGCGGTTGATGTAGTCGAACGTCTCCGCGATCCAAATCTCAAGTCGTCCCTCGATCCAATCACGAACTAGCGCCGAACGGACGGCACCTCCGCGTTCAACACATGTACGGCTTGATGACGCCTTCACCTCCTCGATCCAGCGAGCGATGGTGAAGTAGTAGATGAGTTCCGGCAGCACGACGGCGTGGTGATGGTGGTGAAGAACAATCTCTGTAGGGCTTCGCCAAGCACTACGGAGATTATGACGGGAGAACTAGAGGGTTAGGGTTGCCGGCACACGGCTTGGGAAATCTTAATGTGTCCCGTGTGCTAGCCCTGCCCCTCTATTTATATGTTGAGCCTTGGGGTCTAAATTTGGAGTAAAAACCTCCTCCAGGTCGGTTTTGCCCACACAAGGTCGGTTTGGCCCGCAGGAAAAGAGTCCAACTCGGATCCCTGCAGTACCGCGCACAAGCGGTAGTACTGCTCACGAGCGGTAGTACCGCTACTACAGTAGCGGTAGTACCGCTTGGGCGGTAGTACCAGCTTAAGGCAGTAATAAAACTTCCTTTTGCACTTCCAAAACCTCGTGGGCTTTACCCCTTTGGCCCATATAAAGTGTTGCTGCACCCGAACACTTCGGTAAACATCCGGAACCTCTTCCGGTGAATTCCGGAACCCTTCCGGAGATCAAAACACTATTATCACATATATCAATCTTTACCTCCGGACTCTTCCGGAGATCCTCGTCATGTCCGAGATCTTATCCGGGACTCCGAACAACCTTCGGTCACCAACAAAATAACTCAACTATACTAATCGTCACCAAACGTTAAGTCTGTAGACCCTGCGGGTTCGAGAACTATGTAGACATGACCGAGACACCTCTACGATCAATAACCAATAGCGGGACCTGGATGCCCATATTGGCTCCTACATATTCTACGAAGATCTTTATCGGTCGAACCTCTATGTCAAGGATTCAGTTAATCCCGTATGCTGTTCCCTTTGTTCTTCGGTATGTTACTTGCCCGAGATTCGATCGTCGGTATCTCTATACCTAGTTCAATCTCGTTACCGGCAAGTCTCTTTACTCGTTCCATAATACAAAATCTCGTGGCTAACACTTTAGTCACATTGCTTGCAAGGCTCATTGTGATGTTGTATTACCGAGTGGGCCCTGAGATACCTCTCCGTCATACGGAGTAACAAATCCCAGTCTTGATCCATGCCAACCCAACAGACACCCTCGGAGATACCTGTAGAGCACCTTTATAGTCACCCAGTTACGTTGCGACGTTTGATACACACAAGGTATTCCTCCGATGTCAGGGAGTTGCATGATCTCATGGTCATAGGAACAGATACTTGACATGCATAAAACAATAGCAATAAACTGACACGATCATATGCTACGTTCGTAGTTTGGGTCTTGTCCATCACATCATTCTCGTAATGATGTGATCCCGTTATCAAATGACATCTCATGTCCATGGCTAGGAAACCTTCACCATCTTTTGATCAACGAGCTAGTCAACTAGAGGCTTACTAGGGACACGGTGTTGTCTATGTACCCACACATGTATTTAAGTTTCCAATCAATACAATTATAGCATGGATAATAAACGATTATCATGAACAAGGAAATACAATAATAATAACCAATTTATTATTGCCTCTAGGGCATATTTCCAACAGTCTCCCACTTGCACTAGAGTCAATAATCTAGTTCACATCACTATGTGAGTTACATTGTAATGAATCGAACACCCATGCAGTTCTCGTGTTGTTCATGTTTAGCCCTTGGAAGAGGTTTAGTCATCGGATCTGCAACATTCAGATCCGTGTGTACTTTGCAAATATTTATGTCGTCCTCCTTGATGTAATCGCGGATGGAATTGAACGTCGCTTTATGTGTCTGGTCCTCTTGTGAAATCTTGATTCCTTGGCTAGAGCAATGGCACCAGTATTATCACAAAACAGAGTCATTGGGTTAAGCGCACTAGGCACTACTCCAAGATCTGTCATGAACTCCTTCATCCAGACACCTTCCTTCGCCGCCTCCGAGGCTGCGATGTACTCCGCTTCGCATGTAGAATCAGCTACCACGCTTTGCTTGGAACTGCACCAGCAAACCACACCCCCATTAAGAATAAATACGTATCCGGTTTGTGACTTAGAGTCATCCGGATCAGTGTCAAAGCTTGCATCGACGTAACCCTTTACGACGAGCTCTTGATCACCTCCATAAACGAGAAACATGTCCTTAGTCCTTTTCAGGTACTTCAGGATATTCTTGACCGCCGTCCAGTGTTCCATTCCTGGATCACTTTGAAACCTTCCGACCATACTTATGGCAAGGCTGACATCGGGTCTTGTGCACAGCATTGCATACATGATAGAGCCTATGGCTGAAGCATAGGGGATGACACTCATCTTTTCTCTATCTTCTGTAGTCACTGGGCATTGAGTCTTACTCAACTTCACACCTTGCAAAACAGGCAAGAACCCCTTCTTGGACTGATCCATTTTGAACTTCTTCAAAATCTTATCAAGGTATGTGCTTTGTGAAAGTCCTATTAAACGTCTTGATCTATCTCTATAGATCTTGATGCCTAATATGAAAGCAGCTTCTCCTAGGTCCTTCATTGAAAAACTCTTGTTCAAATATTCCTTCACGCTTTCCAACATTTCTATATTGTTTCCAATCAGTAATATGTCATCCAC
This sequence comes from Elymus sibiricus, assembly GCA_039707655.1. Taxonomy (NCBI): domain Eukaryota; kingdom Viridiplantae; phylum Streptophyta; class Magnoliopsida; order Poales; family Poaceae; genus Elymus; species Elymus sibiricus. The sequence goes on from CM077676.1 coordinate 89,880,095, forward strand.
ATATAATATTAGAAACGCTATAGAGCTCCCACTCACTTTCTTGTAAATACAAGCTTCTCCGTAAACTTGTATAAACTCGAACGCTTTGATTACCTCATCAAAGCGAAGATTCCAACTCCGAGATGCTTGCACCAGTCCATAAATGGATCGCTGGAGTTTGCAAACTTTGTCAGCATTCTCTGGATCGACAAAACCTTCTGGTTGCATCATATACAACTCTTCCTTGAGGAAACCGTTAAGGAACGCTGTTTTGACATCCATCTGCCAAATTTCATAATCGAAAAAGGCAGCTATTGCTAACATGATTCTGACGGACTTAAGCATCGCTACGGGTGAGAAGGTCTCATCGTAGTCAAATCCTTGAACTTGTGAAATGAGTCCAACTCGGATCCCTGCAGTACCGCGCACAAGCGGTAGTACCGCTCACGAGCGGTAGTACCGTTTGAGCGGTAGTACTGCTACTACAGTAGCGGTAGTACTGCTTGGGCGGTAGTACCGCTGCTACAGTAGCGGTAGTACTGCCTTACCAGCTTAAGGAAGTAGCAAAACTTCCTTTTGCACTTCCAAAACCTCGTGGGCTTTACCCCTTTGGCCCATATAAAGTGTTGCTGCACCCGAACACTTTGGTAAACATCCGGAACCTCCTCCGGTGAATTCCGGAACCCTTCCGGAGATCAAAACACTATTATCACATATATCAATCTTTACCTCAGGACTCTTCCGGAGATCCTCGTCATGTCCGGGATCTTATCCGGGACTCCGAACAACCTTCAGTCACCAACAAAATAACTCAACTATACTAATCGTCACCAAACGTTAAGTCTGTAGACCCTGCGGGTTCGAGAACTATGTAGACATGACCGAGACACCTCTACGATCAATAACCAATAGCGGGACCTGGATGCCCATATTGGCTCCTACATATTCTACGAAGATCTTTATCGGTCGAACCTCTATGTCAAGGATTCAGTTAATCCCGTATGCTGTTCCCTTTGTTCTTCGGTATGTTACTTGCCCGAGATTCGATCGTCGGTATCTCTATACCTAGTTCAATCTCGTTACCGGCAAGTCTCTTTACTCGTTCCGTAATACAAAATCTCGTGGCTAACACTTTAGTCACATTGCTTGCAAGGCTCATTGTGATGTTGTATTACCGAGTGGGCCCTGAGATACCTCCCCGTCATATGGAGTAACAAATCCTAGTCTTGATCCATGCCAACCCAACAGACACCCTCGGAGATACCTGTAGAGCACCTTTATAGTCACCCAGTTACGTTGCGACGTTTGATACACACAAGGTATTCCTCCGATGTCAGGGAGTTGCATGATCTCATGGTCATAGGAACAGATACTTGACATGCAGAAAACAATAGCAATAAACTGACACGATCATATGCTACGTTCGTAGTTTGGGTCTTGTCCATCACATCATTCTCCTAATGATGTGATCCCGTTATCAAATGACATCTCATGTCCATGGCTAGGAAACCTTCACCATCTTTTGATCAACGAGCTAGTCAACTAGAGGCTTACTAGGGACACAGTGTTGTCTATGTACCCACACATGTATTTAAGTTTCCAATCAATACAATTATAGCATGGATAATAAACGATTATCATGAACAAGGAAATATAATAATAATAACCAATTTATTATTGCCTCTAGGGCATATTTCCAACACTCCTCTCCCCATGGCGCGCGCCACCTAGGGCCGGCGGCCTCCTCCTCTCCTCCTTTATATACAGGGGCAGGGGGCACCCAAAAGGCACAACAATCGTCCCATAGCCGTGTGCGGTGCCCCGATCTCTGTTTTCCACCTCGGTCATATTTTCAGAGAGCTTAGGCGAAGCCCTGCCGGAATCACTTCACCGTCACCGTCACCACGCCGTCGTGCTGACGGAACTCATCTACTACCTCGACGTCTTGCTGGATCCAGAAGGCGAGGAACGTCACCGAGCTGCACGTGTGTAGAACTCGGAGGTGCCGTACGTTCGGTACTCGATCGGTGGAGCTCGAAGGATTGTTCGACTACATCAACCGCGTTGTGAGACGCTTCCGCTAACGGTCTATGAGGGTATGTAGACACACTCTCCCCTCTCGTAGCGATGCATCTCCATGGATAGATCTTGCGTGAGCGTAGGGATTTTTTTGAAATTCATGCTCCGTTCCCCAACACCGTGGTAGCCATCCGGTCCCATGTGAAAGTCCTGAGGCGGCGGAACCCGAGCGTCCCAATCCTGGGGCCCCTCCTCTGCCGCTGCCAAAGCGTTCCGGTAAGCAATGATGTCCGGTGGCATCACGGTATATCCGTTCCTGGCATGAGAATCAAACAAAGCAGGTGCAGGCAACAGAATAATATCACGAGTATCCTCACTAAAAACCAAGTTATAACGAATGTTGTGAGGAGGCTCAGGAGCATCAAGAAAGTGGTGGTCCCTCATGAACTGGTGATCTAAGTAAACTCTGGGCAACAAACAATCATGAGGGCGTATGTTAACATTAAATGTCTCGCTAAGCGAGTAGCATAAATACCACCATGAATTTTACCCCTAGTTCTATTAGTGTGCAGGCGGCGTGCAATGATAGCTCCCAGGTTATAAGTGTTGTCATTATGCAGTGCGCGGCATAAAATGGCGAAGTCAGGTGCAGCTAGTGCACTACCTTGCTCCCTAGCAATCAAGCATTTCCCTAACAATAAAGCAAAGTAATGAACAAAGGGAAATTGCAAGCTAGTGGCTCGGGTTTTCGACACGCCCCTAGTCTCTCCCACCGTTAAAGTGTGGAGAAAACCCTTAAACTCCTCCGGGCGAGGCTCTCTAATTTCCCCATCAAAAGGAATCAAACATATCTCACAAAATTCAGCTAGAGGTATCTGATAATGTTCAGCATATAAATCAAAGCGCACCTCAGGGGGTTCGAGCCTACTCAGAAAATGAAAGTTTTGCACAAAGGAATTTGTAAGGATGTGGTGCTGGTCACACTCATCTGCGAGGAAGTCGGTCAGTCCGGCATTTGCAACGAATTGCTCAAACTCTTGGTAGAATCCAGCTTCGTTCATGAAGGCATTGTGCGGCCATTTGCACGGCCGGACCTCCGTCCTACGCGGAATGTTGAGGTCACTGTCCGAGGACTCCCCAAGGACTCCCTTGGCGTTCCGCTTCGAGGAACTCCTCCGGAAGATATTCATTTTTCTAAGAACAATTTTTTGAAAATTTTTGGGTCACAAAAATGATATCAATAAAACTTCACAAAATCGATAGCAACTACTCATATGGATGCCTAAAGGCTATATCAAGCATTCAAACTACTTGGAACTCAAAGAATTCAACATGCAAGCTCATTTTCAGTAGCACCAAGAGCAACTAATTATGCAAAATATAATCCACTAGAGCAAAAACTAATTGGAGCAATTGAGGAGTCACATACCAAGGAGCAATCTCCCAAAACAGTTTCGGAAACGGAGCTCCGAGCAAAGATATCAAAAATTTCAGTTTTGTGAGCAAGAACACGAGAGAGAGAACTACCAGGAATTTTTGCTAGAGGTAAGAGATGAAGTGAGCTGAAGGGATAAGTGAGGGGGGCCCTGTGGGGCCCACGAGGTACCTGGGCGCGCCAGGGGGTGACGCGCCCTGGTTCCTCGTGGGCACCTGGGCCCCCCCCCTGGTATGTTTCCAGTGCCAAAAATTATTAAATATTATATAAAAATTCATATCAAAATTTTATTGCATTCTGAGCACTTTTATTTCTGGACATTTTTTTATTGCACGAATAAATCAGAAAACAAGATAATCATGGCATTTTATTTTATTTAAGTAAAAATAACAGAAAACAAAAAGTGAGTACAGAAGGTTGTGCTTACTAAATTCATCGACCACATTCCTCTCAAAAAGAATCCATTAATAAGGTTGATCAGGTCTTATTAACAAACCATTTCCGACTAACATGAAACCGAAGAACTTTCGTATAACACTAAGTTACCTCAACGGGGATATGCATCTCCCCGATAATTAGAGTTTCATATTTCTTTTTAACAGTAGGTAGAGGGAGTTGAAAACTTCCAATAGTAATTGTCGGAGTCTTTTCAATAATATGAATACCATTTACTTGAAATTATTTCTTCGGAAAGTGCACCTTATGTTCATTACCATTGATATGAAAAGTGACCTTGTTTTTGTTGCAATCAATAACAGCCCCTGCAGTATTCAAAAATGGTCTACCAAGGATAATCGACATGTTGTCATCCTCGGGCATATCAAGTATAACAAAGTATGTTAGGATAGTTGTAGGAGATATGCCCTAGAGGCAATAATAAATGTTATTATTTATCTCCATGTTCATAATTATGTTTATGTTCCATGCTATAACTGCTATGGTTCTTGAGTCTGCAATAACCACGAGGCTCGGAGGAAGACTCATATGCACGTGTGGAATAATAAACGGTAAAATGTATTCCTAGTCATGCCTCTAAGACTAGCTCAAGTGTTGCATGATGGTCCTGTTTTCCTGATCATGGGCATGTCTATGCCGTCAATTTTGAGGGCACAATGTTAGGAGAACACTTGTGTTGAATCAACCCGAATTGATGTTATGCTATGAGATTCATTCGTCACAAGTTAATGGTTAATAACACACAGAAAGTTAACATTTGCATAATTCCTTAGACCATGAGAGTATCGAGTTTCTTCATGCTTGCTTCATGAACTTTGGGGTTTATTAAATGTCATCCGTAAATGGGTGGCTATTACGGCGGCTTACGAGTTCATGGAAAAGTATGCCAAGTAACTTGATAGCTCAAGATTGGGATTTGCTCCTCCGACGATGGAGAGATATCTCTGGGCCCTCTCGGTGTTACGGTATCCACCATCGTCTGGCCAGACACATTGTGATTTGATCACAGGGATGCCGGAACACGGGAACGAGAAAAGAGAACAAAACCGGCAACGAGGTAACTGGCATAGTGGACAAGTTGTTGATCCACGGGGATGCCAATAAATCTCACCTCGGGTTCTGTAACATATCGCGAAGCAACAGTAATAGCACACGGCAACTGGAGGTTCACTCGAATATTTATTCATGTGGGTATAGGGATCAATATGGGTGTCCACGGCTCCGATGTTGATCATTGATCGGAAAGAGTTCCGGTCATGTCTATACTTCACGCGAAAGTCACCGGAAAAGTTTTGAAGACAGCGGAAAAGTTCCGAAGAGAGAGCACCGGAATAGTTTCGGTAAAACTGAAAAGTTGTTTCAGGGTATACCATTAAGTCAAATTGGTTTCGACACACGCCTGGAAATTCTTGGAGGGTGCCAGAATTGGTCTGGGAACTTCTAGGATTTTTCGGGGAAAAAAACCGGAAATGTTCCGGAGCTGCCGGAACCGCTTTGTTTGCTTTTCGCAGATGAAAATCACTAATCTGGAATTGTTTCAGAATGCGTCCAAAATCATTTGTGTGGGTACTGGAATTATTCTAAGACCCACAGAAATATTTTCGGATTTAACGGTCGCTAAAAAATGTTTCCGTGAATAGTGAAAGTGCTTTTTGGGTGTCTTCTTGGAGAAGCTACCTTGACGGCCTTTTGGTATTTTTCCCCTTAGCTTCTTGGAGAAGCTACCCTTGGGCTTGGCCTATAAATAGGGGTGGAGGGGGCTGCCTAAAGACACACTCTTTCTCAACATACACAAGCCATGCATGATCTGGCCTTCTTTTCTCCCTCCCCGCGAAATAGTTTCGTAGAGCCAAAAGGCTGTCTGGGTTCCGGTGGGGACTAGTTCTGGACGGCGAAGCCCTGCCGGATAGATGACACCGTATGTGTGCAACCCTGTAGAGAGGTCGTAGGTTCGATCTTTTTGCCCGAGGGGCTGTTTGAGGGTCCTCCCGAAGGGCTGTCCGAGTTACTGTCCGAGTTTCGGGGGTCCTCCCGAAGGGCTGTCCGAGTGACCCGCCCGAAGGGCTGTCCGTGATGTAGGGAACGCGACAGAAAACAAAAAATTTCGGTATAGCGAGCACGCCCAGGATCACTATGGAGACTGCATACAAGGTTTGATCTGATCCGTACCAACTCGAAGCACAGCGGAAGAAGAGTCGGTGTAGATCGTCGGTGCAGATCCCTGCAGCTAGGATTTACAACCTCCCAACCGCAAGGATGTACTCCCTCTCGGACAGCCCTTCGGGAGGCGGTCGGACAGTCCATCGGACGATGTCGCGGACAGCCCTACGGGAGGACCCTCGGAACCCGAACAGTAACCCGGACAGCCCTTCGGGAGGACTCCGGAAACTCGAATGGTAACTCAAACAGCCCTTCGGGAGGACACTCGAAAACAGCCCCTCGGGCAAAAGATTGAAACTACAATCTCTCTACGGGGTTGCACACATACGGTGTCAGCTATCTGGCAGGGCTTCGCCGTCCAGGGCTAGTTCCTGCCGGAACCCAGACAGCCTTTCGGCTCTACGAAACTATTTCGTGGGAGGGAGAGAGAAGACAGACAAGTGAAATGGCATGTGTATGAGAGCAAGGATGCATTTTGGGGCTGCCTCCTCACCTCTATTTATAGGATAGCCAAGGGGTAAAGTGGCCATTCCAAAAAACCAAAAATGCCCATGAAGGAACCTTTCCACAAGGGCTTTTTAGGCAAGTAATGGAGCAAGTGGGCTCCATGGGGGAGCCCATATGTGGCCGGCAACTTCAAGGCCCCCCCCCACATGGGGGGCTTCCTTGGCTCCCAAGTCCTTCTAGAAGGCCTTTTGGAAATATCCCAAAAGGTGCTTTCCATAAAATATCCAAAAAGCACTTTCACTATTCACGAAGACATTTTTCTGCGTCCGATAAATCCCAAATTATTTCTGTGTGCCTAGAACAATTACAGTACCCACCAAAATAATTTTGAATGCATTCCGAAACAATTTCGGAACAATGTTTTCTTTAGCGAAAAGCTATCATAGCGGTTCCGGCAGCTCCGGAACATTTTCGGTTTTCTCTCCGGAAAAATTCCAAAAGTTACCAGAACGATTCTAGCACCCTCCAAGAATTTCCAGACATGTGCCGGAACCAATTTGACTTAATGGAATACCCTGAAACAACTTTTCAGTTTCACCGGAACTATTCCGGAGTTCTCTCCGGAACGTTTCCGTTTCGTCCGAAACTTTTTCGGTGATTTTCTCTCAGACTCCCCGTCTAGTATTCAGCAGATAGATGACCCTTAAGCGTGTGACCCTATAGGTTCGGTGAAGTATAGACATGACCCGGAACTCTTTCCGATCAATGATCAACATCGGACCCGTGGACACCCATATTGACCCCTATACCCACACGAATGAATATTCGAGTGAACCTCCAGTTGCCGTGTGCTATTCCTGTTGCTTCACGATATATTACAAATACCCGAGGTGAGATTTATTGCATCCGCGTGGATCAACACCTTGTCCACTATGCAAGTTACCTCGTTACCGATATTGTTCTCTTTACTCGTTTCCGTGTTCCGGCATCCCAGTGATCAAATCACAAAGTGTCTGGCCAGACGATGATGGATACCGTAACACCAAGAGGGCCCGAGAATATCTCTCCATCATCGGAGGAGCAAATCCCAATCTTGAGCTATCAAGTTACTTGACATACTTTTCCATGAACCCGTAAGCCGCCGTAATAGCCACCCATTTACGGATGACGTTTAACAAACCCCAAAGTTCATGAAGCAAGCATGAAGAAACTCGACACTCTCATGGTCTAAGGAATTATGCAAACATTAACTATCTCTGTGTTATTAACCATTAACTCATGACGAATGTATCTCATAGCATAACATCAATCGGGTCGATTCAACAAAAGTGTTCTACTAACATTGTGCCCTCAAAATTGCCGGCATAGACATGCCCATGATCAGGAAAACAGGATCATCATGCAATACTTGAGCCAGTCTTAGAGGCAAGACTAGGAATACATTTTACCGTTTATTATACCACACGTGCATATGAGTTTCCCTCCGAGCCTCGTGGTTATTGCAGACTCGAGAATCATTGCAGTTATAGCATGGAACATAAACATTCATTACAAACTCGGAGATACAAAGTAACTGATATTACTGCCTCTAGGGCATATCTCCTACAGACTCCCACTTGCACTAGAGTCATAATCTAGTTACATGGCTTCCCTAACACCAATGGCAATCCGGTGCTGCTCATGCTTTGCTCGTGGTAGAGGCTTTGTCATCGGGTCTGACACGTTCAGATCCGTGTGAACTTTGCGTACTTTCACCAAACCCGCTTTGACATGATGTCGAATGAGTTTATATTTGCGTTCAACATGTCTTGTCTTATGGTGCGAACTTGGCTCCCTTGCTTGAGCCACGGCGCCACTATTATCACAATAGATCTCCACCGGGTCCAGAGCACTTGGAACCACACCAAGGTCTTCAAGAAATTGCTTGATCCATACCGCCTCCTTGGAGGCTTCTGAAGCAGCAACATATTCCGCCTCCATCGTAGAATCCACTATAGTATTTTGTTTGGAACTTTTCCAATCAACTACGCCACCGTTCAATATGAAAACATAGCCTGATTGAGATTTGAAGTCATCTGGGTCAGTCATGAAGCCTGCATTAGTGTAACCACTTACAATGAGCTCTTCATCACCTCCGTACACAAGGAGTAAATCCTTGGTCCGTCTGAGATACTTAAGAATACCCTTGACTGCGGCCCAGTGTTCCAATCCTGGATCACTTTGGTACCGGCTGCTAACACTTAGCGCATAGGAAACGTCCGGTCTTGTACATAGCATGGCATACATAATAGAACCAACTGCCGAGGCATATGGAACATCATTCATTTGTACTCGCTCATCGAGAGTCCGAGGACACTGATTCTTGCAAAGTACTGTGCCAGGTGACATGGGGAGAAGGCCTTTCTTGGAGTTCTCCATGTTGAACCTTTTCAACACCTTGTCAATGTACGTGCTTTGGCTAAGCGCTATTAGGCGTCTTGATCTATCTCTATAGATTCTAATGCCCAATACATATGCCGCTTCGCCTAAGTCTTTCATTGAAAAACTCTTCTTCAATGAGTCTTTTATTTCGTTAAGAAAATTCACGTCATTTCCAATCAATAATATGTCATCCACATAGAAGATTAGAAATGCTTTTGCGCTCCCACTAAACTTCTTGTAAACACAAGACTCTTCGTCATTCCTGATGAAGCCAAACTGTTTGACTACTTCATCAAAACGAATGTTCCAGCTCCTTGACGCTTGCTTCAGACCATAAATGGCTTTCTGAAGTTTGCATACCTTTCCAGCATCCTTATGGACGACAAAACCTTCTGGCTGTATCATGTATACATCCTCTTTGAGGTTTCCATTTAGGAAAGCCGTTTTGACGTCCATCTGCCATATTTCATAATCGAGGGACTGTCCGAGGGACTGTCCCAAGGCCTCCCGAAGGGCTGCCCGGAGATCCTTCCGGTGAGCTGACGAGGGAGTACATCCTCGCGGTTGGGAAGTTGTAAATCCTAGCTGCGGGGATCTGCACCGCCGATCGTCATCGACTCTACTTCCGCTGCGCTACGAGTCGGTAACGAAAAAGATCAAACCTTGTATGCAGTCTCCATAGTGGTCCTGGGCTGGTGCGTAGGTCGGAATTTTTTTGTTTTCTGTTGCGTTACCCTACAGTGGCATCATGAGCCGTGCTATGCGTAGATGCAGGTTACGATCTAGAATACATAGAGATGTATGGGTGTTGCACAATATAATTTGTAGTAGATGAGTTCTACTGCTGATAATTATTTGTGCGGGTAGCAGATGAAATCTGTTACCCGATGTTCTTGTTGCTTCTTTGGAAATTGCATATTTCTGATCTTGATAACAGCATGGTGGAGTTTCAAAGTTCTGGCAATCCGCGATCCTGATTGATCAACGAAGTGCTAACAGTTCGTTGAATTCCACCATAGTTAGAAAGAAAGATGAAATTTCGCAGACAAAAGGGCAATGCAGATATGATCTGCACGGGGGTCATGCGTATGACGAAGTTCAGTATGGGGCTCGAGATTTTATTATCTCGTGTTTCATACACCCCGTAAAGTTAATCTAGCGACTTGAATAATCATACTTGATGATGGACGTTGGTAGCTGCGGTTTGTTCGAAACCTTAGAAGCCACGTAAAATGAAATTTTGCATAAACCGATTAGAGGCGTCTAACTTGGTTTTGCAGGATGACATGAGATGTGCATGTGATGTGGTATAGCAATGCTCATATTAATTTGATTATGTATGAGATGACTATATGATGTAAATTTACTAACATGACCTGCGTGTCATGATTCGGCATGATGGTTGGAGCCATATGATTGTCACTTTAATGACCTGCGTGTCAACCTTAAGTAATGCACTTATTGTATTAGCTATAGAGATAGCAATATTATCTGGTGCATCGACAAGGTGGTGGCAAACTTCGCGAAGGTGAACACCGACGCGAGTGCCGAAGACGAAGAAATTAAAGACTTCTCCGTTAGAAAGGGCTATACCATATCATGCTATTATGAATTGCCTGAGATGTTTATCCCTTATGGTGCACCCTTTTTGATTGCACGGTAGTCGCTTTTTATTAGGGTGATCTCTCACTTAAAATATCAAGTAGTTAGTGTTCTCCCAAGTGTAGCACCGTCACAACATCTTTTCTTTCGGGGCGCGCCATAATCTACATGGGTACGAACGATTGTACGGGTGTAAGGCGGGTGAGGTCAGACCTCGCAGCGAGATCACTTGGTTGTCTTGACGTTCATGGCAGGATCGTCCTGAGCTCGGAACACACGCATCGAAAGATGAACAAGAGTCACATAGAGATGTGATCGGCAAGTTTGCCTACCGATTGAAGTTGGCGCCATCAGTGTTCATCTCGAACAATGGCGTTGAATGGAAATGCGGATCTTGCATCACTCACAATCAATTATGAGAGATATTGATTTGAGTGGGAGCGCACTTTAGAATTAACTTGTTTAATTCTCTGTGCAATTAATTATGAACTTTGTCTAAGTGAAATTTGCATAATAGTTATAGAAGAATGGCTCGCGTTTCCACCTTCCTTGTTAAAATTGAATAGCTGTTAAATATCTGGTTAAAACTTTACGGTTGATAACGTAATATGAGGATTGTCCTCAAGAGTGCTGAGAAGGATTTTGTCCTATCACACGCTTTCAGTATTCTCCCGCTAATGCTATGGATAATGTGACTCTCGTCCTTCGATCCAAAAGCTAGAATTCCGTTACGGTCAAGTGAAATATGTTTGCTTCCATGAGACCCAAACTTCAAAAAGTTTTGGGATAGCTATGTGATATTCATGGAACTGGAAATCATTTTTCAGACACAAACAAAGGCTAAAAGATATGTGATTTCCAAAGCAATGTTTGTTTTGCAAACTATTAGTAAAAGTGTTTACTATGCATTTGACTAATACAAGAGGGATCCAGAAGAACGCCTATCATATGATGAAGGTGAATAAAACAACAACTTAAAGAGAAAGGAAATGTCCAAAGGGTGTTACTGTGACTTACACACCTAGGAAGTCCGAGGCTAATGCCACTCTTAAGTTGAGTGCTTCTTCTGAGAGTAGGAGAAATACTGAGAGTTAAACTGTTAGAAGTATAAAGGCAAAAGAGAGAAGACTGGAATGTCCAGCTCATGTATGAAAGTCATACAAGTTATTGATGTATAGAAGGCTGGTCAAAGAAATAGTTCTTGGGAATTGTGATTAAATTGTTAGTCATTAATTCTTGGGTATTGTGAGTTGATCACAAAAGATACCCGCTCGATTGCTTTCTGCTGCGACTCGATGCAAGGACTACTACGACCTAAAAGACTTGCCGAAGTGAGGTTTAGATATGCGCTGGCAACATAGTAAAAGTTGCTATACTCAGTACATTACCTATGTATTTATTTTCATAATTCATTTTTAGAGTTTTTATACACTCTAGCCCTTTTGCATAAAGTATCTTGCAAGAAGGTTGTTCATAAGAGAACTTTTGATGTTCGGTGTTATGAATAACATAAGGGCCATGCTTCCATCATGGATGGGATGTATGTTATGAATATTGATAATAATATATTACCTCTGAATCTACTTTCATAATTCATTTTAGAGTTTTACACACTCTAGCCCTTTTGCATAATGTTTGTTGCAAGAGTGTTGTTCATGAAAGAACAATTGTTGTTCGGAATCATGAATAACATAAGGGCCATACTTCCATCATGAATGGGATGTATGTTATGAATATTGATGGTAATATGATACATCCATAACACTGACGCTAAATGTCGCAAGACTAAGAGAATACCACACATGTGTGGCACTGCATTTGGTCACATTAGAGAAACCCGCATGGAGAAATTCCATAATGATGGATTTTGAAGTCGTTTGATTATGAATCATCTGACACTTGCAACTTTCCTCCGAAAAGTGAAGTGACTGAAATACCGTTCACAGGCCATAAGGAACGAGCAACGAGCTTATTGGTGATCATACATTTTGATGTATGTAGTCCGATAAATGTTGTTGCTAGCAGTGGATTTATCTATCTTCATAAATGACTCAAGTAGATATATGGATATTTACTTGATGAGACATAAGTTTGGATCTTTTGACATCATTCATAAGGTTTTCAATATGAAGTAGAAATTATTGCAATAAGAAAATTATGTTTCTACAATTTGATTGCGGAAAGGAATATTTGAGTTACAAGCTTAGCGAATGTCTGATGAGTTGTGAAAAAGGTTGCATAACTTACACCTCCCAGAACTCCACTGTGAGTGGTACGTCCGTGAAGATATATTCAAACCATTTGTGACATGGTAAGATCAAAGATGACATAAATCAATTTGCCATTATCCCTTTTAAAAGTAATGCTTTAGAGACTGTGGCTTTTACACTGAAAAGAGCACCATCAGGTCTGTTGAAATGACGCCATGGTATGGGACGCCCAACCATGCTTTGTCTTTTCTTAACATTTGGAATATGGGGCTTGTGTAAAATATTTACAAACTTATTCCAAATTAGACAAGTACTACTTTGTAGGTTATCCCAAGTAATTGAGAATTCCTCCACCACTATACCGAGGCAAAAAGGTTTGCTACCAAGAACGGTATGCTTTTAAAGAGAATGGTTCTTGCAAAAAGGTGAGTGGGAGAACAGTGCAACTCGATGAGATAATAGTATCTTCGTCATCAGATCAAAGGAAAGAAACCTTGGACGTAATTCCAGAGTTTCCTACTGCAACTGATACGGAAGCCTCTACATGAGATGTATGGACTTCGGTCGAACTTGCAACTGAACCGCGTAGGCAAAACTCGTGCAAACCTATCAGGTGCGCAAGCGAGATATTGTTGTTAGACAACAGTATACCTACGATACACAAGGAAGCGTTGATGGGCCCTGACTCCGGAATTGGCTAAATGCCAATATAATTCGAGATAGTTTCCATAAATGATTCAAGATTATATCTTGATAAACCCTTCGGAAGACTTAGAGTCTAACGAACATTAATGGAACTATAAACTGATGTGGATAAAATGTTTTATCCATAAAGCTCGACTTGTTACAATAACAAGTTCAAGGAGTTGACTACGATGAGGTTGTCTCACCATAGCGATGCTTAAAGTCAGATGGGGTTAAACTAGCAATTAATACATATTTCAATCTTGAGATATGATACATGGATGCCAAAAGGATTTCCATGTGATGGAAATGCAACCTAGGACTTGCATATGCTACAGTCCAAGGTATTTTGTCAATCCAGAGGATGCTAGTAAGTATGCAAACTTCAGAGTTCCAGCAATGGATAGAAGAGAGCAAAATGGAGTTGGAATCTTCGTTTTTGATGAAATAGTCAAAAGAGTTTGTTTTCATCAATGGATAACGAAGATGCTTGTGGTTACAAGAAAGTAAGTGGGAGCATAATAATATTTCTATAAACTTTGTGTGCTTCACACATTCTTGATTGGAAATTTCTTGACACGAATTAGGACTTCATTAAAAATAGTTTTTCGATGAAGTGCTTGGGCTAAATAGCCTTGACATTAGGCATATTTATCTACGAGATAGAATTGCCTAATAGGCTAAAGCCAAAAATACATATTGACAAGATGCTAAAACAGTTTAGCATTAAAACGCCAAGTAGTGATTCTTGCCAAAGTCACATGGAAAGGGTTTTTGCAAGACTCGGTGTCCCAAAACACTGATGAGCAAAATACATGATGGAGATTCCACACACTTTCGTGTTTGGATTAATCATGTATTCCATGGTATGTAAAACAACCAGATATGTCCAGTAGTCCCAAGGAGTTGCGGGTAAAGATACCAAAGTGATCAAAGTACTGATCATGGGACAACAGTGGAAAATGTCATTAAGTACTAAAGTAGCACTGATGACATGTTTTCTCGCAAGCAGAGATTATGAAGTGCTCGTTGTAAGTAATTGCATCGATATAGTCTTCATCATTACTCCATGCGATTTTCGATTTAATTTAAGGGTTTTGTGTAATACACGATATGGTGGCACGGTGTTTGGAAATCGTTCCAAACAGGTTACTGTGGCAAATTATATAACTAAGGCTAAGTATGTTGCCGCTTTCAAAGCGACATAGAAGATGCTGAATCGTACAGTTCGTTCATGAACTTAGTATGGTTCCAAGATGGCTTTGGTCAATGGAACACTATTGAAGATAGTTGCTCCATAGCTCAGTCTGAGGAATCAAGGTTTGACCAGTGATTCACATATATACGAAGCCAAGTCGACACAAAATATGAATTTTGTGAAAGCGTGAAAACGCGAGGACATGCAAAGATACACACGGAACTGAAGTTGTCAGATCCGTTGGACATCAGGCTATACCACATGCGAAGCATTTTTACACCGGTATGCCATAGGTGTAATGTGCATTAGCATTGACTAGATTATTGACTCTAGTGCAAGTGGGAGTCTGTAGGAGATATGCCCTAGAGGCAATAATAAATGTTATTATTTATCCCCATTTTCATAATTATGTTTATGTTCCATGCTATAACTGCTATGGTTCTCGAGTCTGCAATAACCACGAGGCTCGGAGGAAGACTCATATGCACATGTGGAATAATAATCGGTAAAATGTATTCCTAGTCATGCCTCTAAGACTAGCTCAAGTGTTGCACGATGGTCCTGTTTTCCTGATCATGGGCATGTCTATGCCGGCAATTTTGAGGGCACAATGTTAGGAGAACACTTGTGTTGAATCGACCCAAATTGATGTTATGCTATGAGATACATCCGTCACAAGTTAATGGTTAATAACACAGAGAAAGTTAACATTTGCATAATTCCTTAGACCATGAGAGTATCGAGTTTCTTCATGCTTGCTTCATGAACTTTGGGGTTTGTTAAACGTCATCCGTAAATGGGTGGCTATTACGGCGGCTTACGGGTTCATGGAAAAGTATGTCAAGTAAATTGATAGCTCAAGATTGGGATTTGCTCCTCCGACGATGGAGAGATATCTCTGGGCCCTCTCGGTGTTATGGTATCCACCATCGTCTGGCCTGACACATTATGATTTGATCACAGGGATGCAGGAACACGGGAACGAGAAAAGAGAACAAAACCGGCAACGAGGTAACTGGCATAGTGGACAAGTTGTTGATCCACGGGGATGCCGATAAATCTCACCTCGGGTTTTGTAACATATCGCGAAGCAACAGGAATAGCACACGGCAACTGGAGGTTCACTCGAATATTTATTCGTGTGGGTATAGGGATCAATATGGGTGTCCACGGCTCCGATGTTGATCATTGATCGGAAAGAGTTCCGGTCATGTCTATACTTCACCGAACCTATAGGGTCACACGCTTAAGGGTCATCTATCAGCTGAATACTAGACAGGTAGTCTGAGAGAAAGTCACCGGAAAAGTTTCGGAGACAGCGGAAAAGTTCCGGAGAGAGAGCACCGGAATAGTTTCGGTAAAACTAAAAAGTTGTTTCAGGGTATACCATTAAGTCAAATTGGTTTCGGCACACGCCTGGAAATTCTTGGAGGGTGCCAGAATTGGTCTGGGAACTTCTGGGATTTTTCGGAGAAAAAAAACCGAAAATGTTCCGGAGCTGCCGGAACCGCTTTGTTTGCTTTTCGCAGATGAAAATCACTAATCCAGAATTGTTTCGGAACGCGTCCAAAATCATTTGTGTGGGTACTGGAATTATTCTAAGACCCACAGAAATATTTTCGGATTTAACGGTCGCGGAAAAATGTTTCCGTGAATAGTGAAAGTGCTTTTTGGGTGTCTTCTTGGAGAAGCTACCTTGAGGGCCTTTTGGCATTTTTCCCCTTAGCTTCTTGGAGAAGCTACCCTTGGGCTTGGCCTATCAATAGGGGTGGAGGGGGCTGCCTAAAGACACACTCTTTCTCAACATACACAAGCCATGCATGATCTGGCCTTCTTCTCTCCCTCCCCGCGAAATAGTTTTGTAGAGCCGAAAGGCTGTCTGGGTTCCGGTGGGGACTAGTTCTGGACGGCGAAGCCCTGCCGGATAGATGACACCGTATGTGTGCAACCCCGTAGAGAGGTCGTAGGTTCGATCTTTTTGCCCGAGGGGCTGTTCGAGGGTCCTCCCGAAGGGCTGTCCGAGTTACTGTCCGAGTTTCGTGGGTCCTCCCGAAGGGTTGTCCGAGTGACCCGCCCGAAGGGCTATCCGTGAGGCCTCCCGGAGGGCTGTCCGAGGATCCGTCCGGTGGGACTATCCGAAGGACTGTCCAGAGGCCTCCCGGAGGGCTGTCCGAGGATCCGTCCGGTGGGACTATCCGAAGGACTGTCCAGAGGCCTCCCGGAGGGCTGTCCGAGGATCCGTCCGGTGGGACTATCCGAGGGACTGTCCCGAGGCCTCTAGAAGGGCTGCCCGGAGATCCGTCCGGTGAGCTGACGAGGGAGTACATCCTCGCGGTTGGGAGGTTGTAAATCCTAGCTGCGGGGATCTGCACCGCGCGATCGTCATCGACTCTACTTCCGCTGCGCTACGAGTCGGTAACGAAAAAGATCAAACCTTGTATGCAGTCTCCATAGTGGTCCTGGGCGGGTGCGTAGGTCAGAAATTTTTTGTTTTCTGCTGCGTTACCCTACAATAGTAACATTTGCAACTACGACGGGCACATCCTCACAAACACCGATAGGTATGGCTGTTGATTTGTCAACCATTTGCAATGATATTTCAGTGGGAGTGAGTTTATTCAAATCAAGTCTTTTATATAAAGAGAAAGGCATACCACTAACACCGGCTCCTAAATCACACAGAGCAGTTTTGACATAATTTCTTTTAATGGAGCATGGTATAGTTGGTATTCCTGGATCTCCTAGTTTCTTAGGTACTCCATCCTTAAAACAATAATTTGCAAGCATGGTGAAAATTTTAGCCTCAGGTATCTTTCTTTTATTTGTGACAATGTCTTTCATGTATTTAGCATAAGGAGGCATCTTTATAATATCAGTCAAACGAGTGCGCAAAAAGACTGGCCTAAGCATTTCAGCGAAGCGTTCAAATTCTTCCTCATCCTTTTTCTTAGATGGTTTAGGAGGAAAGGGCATGGGTTTTTGAACCCATGGTTCTCTTTCTTTACCATGTTTTCTAGCAACGAAGTCCCTTTTATCATAACGTTTATTTTTAGAAGGTGGGTTATCAAGATCAACAACAGCTTCTATTTCAACATCATTATCCGGTTCTTTATCATTATCTAGTTGGGTATCCACATGAGCATCATCATTATTATTATCATCAGGTCGTTGTTCATTACCAGATTTTGTTTCAGCATCAGAAATAGAAACATCATTACTATTCTCTAAGGGTTTTTCTATCTCGGGTTCACTAGAAGTATGCAAAGTCCTATCATTTTTCTTTTTCTTTTTCTTTTTAGATGGACTAGGTGCATCAACATTAATTCTTTGAGAGTCTTGTTCAACTCTTTTAGGGTGACCTTCAGTATAAAGTGGCTCCTGAGTCATTCTACCTCCTCTAGTCATTACTCTAACAGCATGATCATTCATATTGTTATTCATTTCATTGAGCAATTCACTCTGAGATTTAGCAACTTGTTCTAATTGGGTTCGAACCATAGATGCATGTTTACTTACACCCTTAACATCATTAGTAATTCTAAATAACAAATCACTCAAGCGATCAATCATGTAGGCATTCCGTTTCAATTGTTTCATAACGTTTGCATTGAAGTGATCTTGCTTAATAATATAATTGTCAAATTCATACAAGCATTGACTAGGAGGTTTGTTATAAGGAATATCACTTTCATCAAACTTTATAAGAGAATTTACCTCTACTACCTGTGTCGGCTTGTCAAGACCATGTATCTCTTCAATAGGTGGTAAATTCTTAACATCTTCAGCTTTAATACCTTTTTCCTTCTCACATTTCTTTGCTTCTTGCATATCTTCAGGACTGAGATATAAAATACTCCTCTTCTTCGGAGTGGGTTTGGGCGGTGGTTCAGGAAGTGTCCAATCATTATCATTCTTCAATATATTATTCAATAATTCCTCAGCTTGTTCAATAGTCCTTTCCCTGAAAACACAACTCGCACAACTATCTAGGTAGTCCCTAGAAGCATCGGTTAGTCCATTTTAGAAGATATCAAGTATTTCATTTTTCTTAAGAGGATGATCAGGCAAAACATTAAGTAATTGTAGAAGCCTCCCCCAAGCTTGAGGGAGATTCTCTTCTTCAATTTGCACAAAGTTAAATATTTCATGTAAGGCAGCTTGTTTCTTATGAGCAGGAAAATATTTTTCAGAGAAGTAATAAATCATATCCTGTGGACTACGCACACATCCAGGAGCAAGAGTATTATACCATTCCTTAGCATCACCCTTTAATGAGAAAGGAAACAACTTAAGAATATAGTAATAGCGAACTTTTTCCTCATGAGCAAATAGGGTGGCTATATCATTTAATTTAGTAAGATGTGCCACAACGGTTTCAGTTTCATAACCATGGAAAGGATCAGATTCAACCAAAGTAATTAACTCAGGATCGATAGAGAATTTATAATCCTTATCAGTAACAAATATGGGAGAAGTAGCAAACTTAGGATCATATTTCATTCTCTCCCTCATAGATTTTTCTTTCATTTCAGCAAGCAACTTTATAACTTCATATCTATCATTACAAGCAAGAATGGCTCTAGCCGTCTCCATATCAAAGCAATGTTCATCAGGTGTTTCAACTCTAGTAGGAGAGCTAGGCATAATAGGTGAATCAAAATTCTCAAGAGTTTCAACATTTTCAATTTCTTTAGCTTTAGCAATTTGTTCATTAAGAAATTCGCCAAGTGGCACAGCATTATCAAGCATAGTACTAGCATCATCATGAGTATCATTCATAGCAGAAGTGGTATCATCAATAACTTGCGACATATCAGAATTAATAGCATGTGGTGGTGTTGCAAGTTTGCTCAAAAGAGAAGGTGAATCAAGTGCAGAGCTAGATGGCAGTTTCTTACCTCCCCTCGTCTTAGAGGGAACGATCTTGGTCTTAGCGTCTTTCAAATTCTTCATAGTGATCAACAGATATAAATCCCAAGTGACTTAGCAAATAAAGCTATGCTCCCCGGCAACGGCGCCAGAAAAAGGTCTTGATAACCCACAAGTATAAGGGATCGCAACAGTTTTCGAGGGTAGAGTATTCAACCCAAATTTATTGATTCGACACAAGGGGAGCCAAAGAATATTTGCAAGTATTAGCAGTTGAGTTGTCAATTCAACCACACTTGGAGACTAAATATCTGCAGCAGAGTGATCAGTAGCACAGTAGTATGATAGTTTGATAGTAGTAGGAATGAGAGTAACAGTAGCAGTAACGGTAGCAGCAATAGTAATAGCAATTGTGACAGCAGTAGCAACAGTAGTAACTTAGCAAGAACAATATGTGAAGAACTCGTAGGCATTGGATCGGTGATATTGTTGGATAACATTCATCATGTAACAGTACAGAACTAGCTCCAATTCATCAATGTAATGTAGTCATGTATTCCGTATATAGTCATACGTGCTTGCGATAAGAACTTGCATGACATCTTTTGTCCTACCCTCCCGTGGCAGCGGGGTCCATAAGGAAACTAAGGGATATTAAGGCCTCCTTTTAATAGAGAACCGGAACAAAGCATTAACACATAGTGAATACATGAACTCCTCAAACTATGGCAATCACCGGAAAGAATCTCAATTATTGTCACCTTGGGGTATGCGGATCATAACACATAGTAGGTGCATATGACTTGCAAGATCAGATCAAGAACACAAATATATTCATGAAAACATAAAGGTTTCAGATCTGGAATCATGGCACTCGGGCCCTAGTGACAAGCATTAAGCATAGCAAAGTCATAGCAACATCAGTCTCAGAACATAGTGGATACTAGGGATCAAGTCCTAACAAAACTAACTCGATTACATGATAAATCTCATCTAACTCATCACCGTCCAGCAAGCCTACGAAGGAATTACTCACTCCCAGCGGTGAGCATCATGAAATTGGTGATGAAGGATGGTTGATGATGACGATGCTGGAAGATCCCCCTCTCCGGAGCCCCAAACGGACTCCAAATCTGGCCTCCCGATGAAGAACAGGAGGTGGCGGTGGCTCCGTATCGTGAAACACAATAAAACTTCTTCTCTTATTTTTTTCTCTGTAATTGTGAATTTATAGCGTTGGAATTAGGTCAGACGGAGCCACGTGGGCCCCACAAGGTACCAGGGCGTGCCGGGGGGGTGGCGCGCCCTGGTGCCTCGTGGGCACTGGGTGGCTCCCCTCCATTAGGTTTTGGCTCCAGTATTTTTTATATATTGCATAAAAAATCTCCAAAAAGTTTCATCCAATTCCAAGAACTTTTATTTCTGCACAAAAAACAACACCATGGCAATTCTGCTAAAAACAGCGTCAGTCCGGGTTAGTTCCAATCAAATCATGCAAATTAGGGTCCAAAATAAGAGCAAAAGTGTTTGGAAAAGTAGATACGACGGAGACATATCAACTATCAAGCTGTGGACCGTAGAGCCGCCGGCCAGCCACCGCACGTGCGAAAAGCTAGCACCTCGCCGTCGTGGTCCACATCCGGGTGCCCTCCCCGATTGCTGCAGATCGGGGCGTAAGGGTCCCATGGGAGAGGGACGAGGATCCAGCCCTCCCATGCCTTAACCCAGCCAGACCAACGCAACATCCGGATTGAATCCGGGCACACCGTAGCCTGAATCAACCTTCAGTGCCGCCCGTCAGTCACCATGCAGCATGTGGACGACAAGCCACGGCAGAGAAGGCCGGTTGCACCGCCGGGCGCAACCCAGGCTGTCCCCACGAGCACGCCTCACCGAACTTGGCACCGCCGAGGCGTCGGATGCCGCCGCCGCCACACGGGACTGGCAAGCACACTCGCCATGAGACCCCTTGAAAAACTCCAACGGCGTTGCGTGAGATGGATCCAACCACCAAAAGAAGCCCCGCCGCCACCGTCCGCCGCGTAGCCTTCGGCCAGCGGCTTCCTCGGGTGACGGCGAGGGGGAGAGGAATGATAGATGGGGCCGGCTGCGGCGGATCAAGTTCACAGCCCGTGCCGCTCGGGAGAGCGACACGGGGTCAGATCAAAGTGTTTGGACCGCAATACTTGAGAGAACCAACTATCACAGACAATGAAATTCTCATGGCACTCTCTGAAGTAAGAGGGTGGCCAGGTATGCCCGGATCCCTTGATTGCATGTACTGGAGATGGAAAAACTGTCCATATGCTCTAGAAGGGCAATATCATGGCCATATTAAGAAGTCCACCATCATTTTTGAAGCAGTTGCATCACAATACCTCTGGATTGGACACAATTTTTTGGCATGTCTGGGTCTCACAATGACATCAACGTGATGCAGTGGTCTCCATTGTTTACTAGGTTAACTTGAGGATAAGCTCTTCTGTGTAACTATACCATCAATGCTCATGACTACAACATAGACTACTATCTGGTTGATGATATCTGTCCTCCGCGGGCGACCTTCGTCAAGACCATCTTTGAGCTACTTGATCAGAAAAGAGCTCACTTTGCCCAAAGACAAGGAGATAGAAAGGATGTGAAGAAGGCATTTGGAGCGCTCCAGGCCTGTTTTGCAAGATTCGACATCGAAGAAGTCATGAGCAGTTTAAGAATGTTCTGATTGAGCGTCTGTGAGCGATTAAATGGGACAATTAGAACATAAGTTGAATTCAAGTTTGACTATTTTATTTGAAAACTTGATGTTTGGATTGTAATATTTGAATTTAAACTAGTGTTGCATTTGAATACTTCTCCCCCTGTTGCTTTGAACGGGGAGTGGGGTGATTTTTGTTGGTACCTTCACTCTTTCAGGCGTACTTTTGCAGCATTGCAGGATTGTGTGACATCTTTATACTCAGTAAATGAATCTGGCAGATTATTTGCAAAGTGTTGCAAATCTTCCGAACGCATGGTTCACATCTTTGAGTACGTGGATTTGAGACAGAAATGTGTTGAACATTCCATTTCCTGGCATTCTTTATGGTACTTGAAATCTCCCCCTAATGCCTGGAAATATTCCTCGTTGAATCAACATACTGGCCTTGAATAACTCCCCATGTGAGAGGCTTGAGGTATTGACGGAAATACAGTTATTACTCACGTAGATCTCAAATATACGTTGAGGGGCCAATGAGGGTGAAGGAGCTGCCAGAGGTGTGGATTTGAGAACATGAGTGATCTTATCCAACTTTCAACTCAGAATCCGGCACCGTTTGGGGAGTTTGTCCAAAACATCAACAAATTCGGCATCGAAGAACTTATGAGCAGTTTAAGAATGTTTTGATTGAGCATCTATTGGCGATTAAATGGGACAACTAGAACATAAGTTGAATTCAAGTTCGACTATTTTATTTGAAAATTTAATGTTTGGATTGTGATATTTGAATTTAAACTAGTGTTGCATTTGAATATTTTGACTACTCGAATAATTATGCTCATCTCTATAGCTAGTTTGGAGTGCTGCGGACTTTAGAGAAAAAGAAATGGAGGCGGGTATTTAATGAACATGGTTGGATAACCGGCTCTTATCTGTGTCTGCGAATGCGTCAAGAAGTGATCCATGCCGCGGGAGAGAGTTTTCGTCCGCAGCGTTTTGTCACGGGCGCCGGATGGGGAGGAGATATTCGCGTCCTAAAGAAAGGCTGGTTCCCAGATAAGAAATGACGTTCATCAATCCTTGCTATCGCCGCAAGTACGGGACAAATTTTAGCTTGCAAAGGATCTACAAACTAGCAATCTCGAATATTCCGTGACAAAAGTGCTCCACCCACACATGCACAACCATATATGCTTGACTTGGCTGACCCACTTAGCTGGTCATTTTCTCAAAAAAAGGAAAGAAAGATGGTCATTATATAGTTCCGAGTACCCACTCCCAAGTAGAGTAATATATGGAAAGAGACGTTGGCCCTAATTTTACTCGTGTCGCTTTTGTCAACTCATATGCATGTCACAATCACGCGACCCGCCATGATCGATCCAGCAGTCAGTGTACGCAGCATGGCGTAGACGCATCAACCGCCGTTCTGTCACTCCATATATACTTGGCCAGGCCACCACACTCTGGTTCAGGTCGCGCGTCACTGAGCGTGATCATCGACCCCGCGTTTGCCATGTCGAATCGGACAATAGCTGGGGCATCCTCTTACGTACTCCCGGCACGTCGCCGGCAGGCGGGTAGTCGTCTCCCTTCGGCATCGCCATCGCTGTTCGTGACCAAGTCTGGTTCGCATCATCACCGTGCAAACCGTCTTCGCCTCGCCTCCACCCGTGCTGCCGGGCACTCTTCCACCGAGGCACGCCGGGGAGAATTCTTCTCACGCGGCCATTGTCCCACTCCTCCCCTCTACTTGATGTGCGTGAGGACCCGGATAACTATTCCTTCCTGTTTAGGTAAATGCGCTCTGGCTTGCTTTAACATTTTTCTTTCTGGATTTGTAAATTCCTTTTTTTTTTGCGGGAAAAAACTTCCGATCTATTCATCATCAATCATGGCAGTACAATGAACATCAGAAATAATAAAAATTACATCCAGAATCGTAGACCACCTAGCGACGACTACAAGCACTGAAGCGAGCCGAAGGCACGCCGCCGTCATCACCCCTCCCTCGTCGGAGCCGGGCAAAACTTGTTGTAGTAGACAGTTGGGAAGTCGTCGTGCTAAGGCCCCATAGGACCAGCGTAACAGAACAGCAACCGCCGCCGATGAAGATAAGCGTAGATCGAAAGGACCCAACCTGAAGACACACTGACGTAGACGAACAAAGACTGGATCCGCCGAGCGGATCCACCAAACACAACCACCGACTGAATCCTGTGATATCTGTCGGAGACACACCTCCACACGCCCTCCGACGATGATAGATGCACCACCGGGACGAGGGCTGAGCGGGAAGACCCTTATTCCATCTTCAGAGAGCCGTTGCTGTCTCGTCTTCCTGAACAGGATACAAACCCTAGCAAAACACAATAGAACATATAAAAACGGAGCCCTCCCACCGGCAAGGGCCGAGATCCACCGCATTCCCAGGCCCTAAGACCATAGGAGATGAGGTAGATCGGCGGCGCCGCCGACGGGAGGCAAAATCCTAGCCGCCTGTTCCCCGCTGTTTCGCTAGGAGGAGGAGCAGCAAACTAGGGCAAATTTATTGCTCCGAACGAGAGAGCAATGAGAAATTAATAAAGTCTCGTCTAACTACCACATCACTTAATTTTACACGCTGATTCATGCGGACTTTTTTATTTTTCTGTTTGTTTGATTTACCTTTTCTTTTTTCACGTACCCAGACCTGCATGTGTGTCCGGCCATGCGCAACTGCAGTTGCATGTCTGCATACCACCACAAAACTGTAGTTGTACGTCCACATCCCCTCTCTGTTGTACGCAACTGCATGTCCGCCGACCTCGCGCAACTACAATTACACCCCGCGCACCTCCACGCCCCTACAGATGCGCCCAACAACTATAGTTGCACGGCCCCGGTCGTGCGCAACCGCAATTGTGCACCCAGAGGTTGTGCGAAACTGCATGTCCAACGGCCACACATAGCCGCACTTGCACACCCGTCGACTATACACAATTGCATATTCACCGGGCACATGCAACTGCAACTGCACGTCCATGCACCTATGCGCAAATGCATGTCCATTGGCCGCAGGCAACCTTAAATGGTGAATATTCTTTTCCTAGTAATGCTGTTAACAAGAAGCCGAGTTTTGGGTCGCGAGGATGAGCTACCATCTACATGGAAGCAGTGAAAGCGACGGAACCATCTCCGGTCACACAAAGAGTGGTTAGAGGTCGCGGGATAGATTAGATAGTGCACCAGCACTATGTGGTAGATTTGTGGTTCCCGGACATAGTGTGTTTGTTGGAGGCAAAGGTGCGACCGATGGTAGAGACAGCTAACATGCATAGGTGCCCATGTGACACTGTTGCATGTTTAGAAAAATTAGGTAGCGAGTTGCATAAAAAAAATATAACTTACGATGTATGATTGACATGTATAGGTGTTGATGTGTTATGGTTACATGCTTTGTAAAAAATATCATTCCGCAAAAAAAAAAGTAGATAATATGGAATCATTGTGCTTGTATATAGTCGTCAGTCACTCGTGTCCAACTCGGCTTGCTAGAACTGCAATAATATACAAGTAGAACTACTCTTACAGTAGTGGTACATACGTCAAGGATTCATATATATCAGGTGCACATATTTGTATTTCTATATTTTTTTGTTATGTATATCTAGCCTGTTGTTCGTTTTTTAATGAACCATACAGGAGAACGGCGTGTGTTGCATTAATGTAACCATATAAGGGAAAACTTTCCTTTTTCTCTTTTGTTGGCCTTTGCTGGCTTCCGTACTTGACTTGCCTGCTTTCCAGGTATAGTAGAGGCAGATAGTCCAAGAAAACAAAATGCAGAGGCACAAGCACCAATTGACAAACAACAAGCAAGTCGACATATGGTGCGTATATGTACATGTAAATTCATATATGTTTTTAGGGGGCAAAGCCAAATTGACTGACCAGAATGAAGATATGCGCTTAATTAAACTGATGAACATATTATAACTAGATCAAGGCCGGCGATGAACCAAGCGAGCTTTCCCACATGATCGAGACCATCCGAGCGGCATTGAGTTCGATGGGTGGAGGCGGGATATCTATTTCAGCCTACGACACTGCCTTCATCGCCCTTGTCAAGAACCTAGACGGAGGTGATCGGCCGCAGTTCCCCTCCAGCATTGACTGGATCGTTCAAAACCAGCTACCGGATGGTTCGTGGGGTGATAGCTCATTTTTTCTGGTCCAAGACCGACTTATGAACACCCTAGCATGTGTTGTGGCGTTGACGTCATGGAACCTTTACGTTGACAAGTGCAAGAAAGGTACGTGTATCTTTCTTCATTGCTGTTAGGTTGTTCATTCTTTCAAATACTTTTGGATTTACCCATGTCCTCAAAGTCTTTTAGTATGTTTACATGATCGTATTTATTGTAGGCGTGCATTTTATTAGAGAAAATATATGGAGATTGGCCGAAGATGAAGAAGACTGGACATTAATCGGCTTCGAAATTTGCTTCCCCTCGCTCCTATGCATGGCCAAGGACATGGATCTGGACATTCCTCACGATGACCCTGCCTTCGAAGCCATATATTCCAAGAGAAACCAAAAGCTTAATAAGTAAGCATAACTACCTTTCCCGCAAAAAAGACATAACTACCTAAATTTATTCTTCTATCTTGCAACTATTGTTTAACCTAGTTAAATTCGCCTAATTTTAAGTGTGGTACTGTGTGATAGTGATAAGATATGACAGATAAGCAAACAGTCCCCGGTGATCACAGATGGTATTGTTCAGCTGGTCAGATGATGGATTTTCTTTTCTGTTATATGTGCGAAAGCTTGATTTATGGTTCAGCGCTAGCAACAATAACAATAATGGGGTAGATAAATACGAGTTCTCTCTCTTTTGGGAGAGAACAGGGTTTTTTTTTTTTTTAGCGGGAGAGAACAGGGTTGTGCACTTGTGTTGATGCAAAGCAGGCAAGGAGGAACTTTGCATTTTACATTTTTATAGTGGTTGGCAATTTTAGTAACCGTCCATCCACCCCAATCTAACGATGGTAAAATAGGAGGTACCAAACTATAAGTACTTAAAGTACCAGTCCCTGTGGGATCAGTACCAAAATTATGTCGGACCAATACCTGTAATGTATATATTTTATTTTTTTTAAATGCTGAAAAGGTGAAATAATTGTATGTCCTTAATGACACAGAAAAGAATATGTTACTCATTTGATGCGCATCCAATTTGGCAGTTGTCTCTTACTTTTAGTTTAATCGACCAGTTGTCTCTCAAATTGTAGGATTCCCTCAGATGTATTGCACACTATGCCAACCACTCTACTTCACAGTGTAGAGGGAATGGCAGACTTGGACTGGAAAAGGCTGCTTCCGTTGCAGTGTTCAGATGGCTCCTTTCTTCATCACCTGCTGCCACCGCTCACGCTTTGAAAGAAACAGGCGATCTAAAATGCCTCAAATTCCTTGACGAAATCGTCAAAAAGTTCGAAGGCGGAGTTAACATCAATACCAAAAAGCTGTATAATGCAACGAGACACTGAATTTACACATGCTCAAAGGCACGAGTGTATATAGGGTGTAGACCGTCTTCGTGCTAGGGTGAATTTTGATGTTTGAATACCAAAACCTGTTCTTGTTTACTCACCTTTCATACATTTCAGCGTCCTGTGTCCATCCTGTGGATTTGTTCGAGCGTTTATGGGCGGTTGATCGATTGACGCGTCTGGGCATATCGAGGCACTTCGCCAGGGAAATCAAGGAGTGCTTAGATTATACTTACAGGTAAGCATAATGTATGCCTGGCTATTTCTAGAATCTTAACCCGACTCTTTACCTAATTTTCCGCATGTTTGGTATGTTTTGTTTGGCGCTATACAACAGCACCCTATTTTGTTCAACCAAAGTGGTTGGCTGCCAAACTCTACTAGAGTGTAGTGTAGGTTGAGGGAACTTGTAACAAGTAATACTTTATAGGTACTGGTCTGAAAATGGGCTGAGCCACGCAGGGTCTTGTGCAGCTTCGGATATCGACGATACTGCGATGGGTTTCCGTCTCCTCCGTCTGCATGGCTACCATGTCAATCCATGTAATTCAGTATAGCGTTTGCTATGTCTAAAATACGCAATCATATTCATGCACTTTTACCCTATGGTTTGAAGTTTGAACGTATGCATGTATGTATGGTACATAGGCGTGTTTAAGAAATTCGAGAAAGACAGCGAATTCTTCTGCTTCCCAAGGCAGTCGAGCCAATCTGTCACGGCCATTTACAACACATACCGCGCTGCCCAGGTCGCGTTTCCCGGCGAGAACAACGGCGTCCTTCGGTGGGCCGAGCGGTATTGCCGCGCATTCCTCCAGGAGAGGCGCGCCTCCAACAAACTGAGCGACAAGTGGGTCATTCCCAAGGATTTGCTAGGCGAGGTAGGTACAACAAATTATTGTCCTGCATATAGATTATAGAGCAATATGAAGGCAGTGAATTCTTGTCTGCTATATTAACAGGTAGGATACGCACTGGACTTCCCCTGGAAAGCAAGTTTGCCACGGATCGAAACAAGGTTGTATCTAGAGCAATATGGAGGCAGCGACGACGTGTGGATTGGAAAGGTCCTCTATAGGTAACTTTTCATTTCACATTGAGGAGCACCCCGCTCATGATTTCAGTTCTAGGCAAAAACCATAGAAAAAGCTTTATCGCTAACATCAACAACCTATTCAGAATGCCTCTGGTCAACAATGACCTGTACCTAAAGGCGGCCAAGGCTGATTTCACCAATTTCCAGCAAATGTGCCGACTTGAGTGGCATGACCTGAAAAGGCAAGTATCGACCAAATTCATATAGGAACTAGTACATACAATGTCGTTCAAGTAAGGGTGGTATGACAGGAATAATCTGTATTCTAACTCCAAATTTCTCACTTCTATAAGCAGGTGGTATGACAGGAATAATCTGCAAATGCATGGTCTGTCTGAAAGTAGCGCACTAAGAGCTTACTTCTTAGCTGCAGCCAACATCTTTGAACCGAACCGAGCAGCGGAGCGCCTGGCATGGGCTCGCACGGCGATACTTACCGATGTTGTCTCCGCGTACTTTCAAGTTTCAACACAACGGTTGTGCTCCGGACTTGAGAGAACGGCTCAGTACTAGTAACCTCACTCGCGACCGCCACCACAGTCTACCATGGTTTGATTGAGCATATTTCTTTGTTCCTTCATTGTCTAATACAACTTTTGTCTCATTTTCGGAAGAAAGAAAGAAAAGGTTTTCCTCAATAAAAGAAAATAAATAAATAATACTACTAAAACTACTGCCTAGCTAGCTTCTATTTTGTTTTATCCTAAGAGTTGGCTTAGTGATCTACATGACATATGCATGGAAGAATAACATAACTCTCCCATTATCTAAAACCACATGTGCGTGTGCATGCAGGGTAGCAATAATGGATTGGACAGAAAATAGCATACTACATGTTCTTCAGGAGCTGATCATGGACCTTGGCAAATTTGACAATGCCACCGACACTCTTCGCGAAGCTGTGAAATATCTTACCCATGCTCAAATACATTCATTATATACACCTGATATAGATGATACTGTTTTTTTAGCCGAAATATATGATACTATTTACCAAACATATATGTTCCATGTTACACTTTTGTCCAATGGAAACAGAAAATTATAATTTAAGTCCTCTGGCAACTGCAGTGGCAGGATTGGCTTATGGCATGGACTGCAGAGGATAGAAGTGGACCATGTGAATGGAGTACAGCGTTGTTGTTAGTTCGCACAATCGAGGTCTGCTCAGGAAGACACAGTTCGACCGACCATCAGATGAACGTTTGGGAGTATACCCAGCTCGAGGTGCTCACCTCTTCAATATGCCGCAAACTCGCAGCTAGGGTTCTTGCAAAGGTTTGTATCTATTGTGCATATCAAGAATTCTTATACATGTTTATATATCCATTTGTCCCTACGGTGCATGATTTCTCAATTAATCCATGACAATAATTTTCAATGACTCAATCAGCGTGGACATAGAATGGAAAACATAGAGGATATAGACCGACAAGTGGATTTGGAGATGGGAGAACTCGCTCATCATGTTCTTCAGAGCTGCAACGGTATCAGAAAACTGACCGGGCAGACTTTTCTCCACGTGGTGAAGAGTTTCAACTACGTCGCCCTTTGCTCATATGACACAATTGATTGCCATATCTACAAAGTCTTATTGGAAGATGTCATTTAAATCATCTACAATGATTTGTATCAAGTTTATATCTAGAAGACACGCAAAAGCAAATTTGCTTCTCTAAAGAACGATTACCTCATTGTGCTGATATGTGATGAATAATTATTGTATGGTAGTATCGTATGGATTATCATGGTTGTATGGATTGTTTACAAATGTATATTGCTCTTTGCTTTATTAGTATAATTATCAGCCACCCGGTTTGGCATGTGTCGATCTAGTGGATTTATAGACGTGTTGCCTATATAACGTGATCTCAACCTATGTCATAATACCATGATTGTTTTATTGATCAATTTCACATGTGCGTGCTTATATTTTACGTGTCACTGCTTTTACGAGAGATGCTATCTGTGAACCTAAACCCCGATCCAATAAGAAAACCTTCCCTCCCATGATTTTTAGGAACCAAGGTGATCAGAGAGGTATTTAAGGCATTGTAGGTTGATTTTCCCCTCCCAAAAGTCCCTACAAAACTTGTAAAAAATCGGGTGCAACTATGTGCCAGCAGACCTTCAAAAACTGTCCAGTAAATCCATCAGGTCCAGAGCCCTGTCCCCTGGAATGATCTTAATAACATGATCAATCTCCTTGATAGAAACAGTGCAGATAAAACCTCTAAATCAGGAACACGCTAGATCAAATCCTCCGAATCAAAATCAAACATAAGCATATTACAAACACCCATACAATTCTTGAAGCAGGAAATTAAATGCAGATGCTTTCTCCTCATGACTATCAATGACATGACCATCATCAAGTAATAGGATGGGAATTGTATTGCATTTGTAAAGCTCAATGGCTCTAGCATTGAAGTATTTTGCGTTTTCCATCCCCGAGATTAGCCCACTCAAAAGTGCATCTCTTTCTC
Organism: Elymus sibiricus; assembly: GCA_039707655.1. Taxonomy (NCBI): domain Eukaryota; kingdom Viridiplantae; phylum Streptophyta; class Magnoliopsida; order Poales; family Poaceae; genus Elymus; species Elymus sibiricus. The sequence goes on from CM077676.1 coordinate 89,911,393, forward strand.
CACTAAGCATTTTGGTATTCAAGCGGACGAAGAATATGCTTTGTAAGAATCAAGCGAAAATTCTCCTCAGGGACAGATAACCGTCTAAGATCTTCAAGGTTATCCAATTGCAATAAAATTTTGTTACAGTTCTCTATCAATAACCACTTTTTGAGGGCATATCACAATTTTTTTATCTTAGCAGATATGTTGGATGGCAGTAGAAGATGTATGTAGGGGTGCAACTCATGAATTATGCACAACTTCTACGAAACCGGGATGAGAAGGCCAAAAACTTTCAAAGCGAAACAACCCACTCTTAGGAATACCAATTTCAATGGAAAGAATCCGTGGAGCACCATCGTGGACGCTGGTGCCAATGGCTGGGAGGGCTCGCCGGCCACGGGATAGGCTGTACACATCCCGGTGCACTGCGCACGGTACCACTGGGAGTATCGTGTTCCGCTGCCGTGGCCGGACGTCACCCTCGCCCCCCCCCCCCCCCCCGCTGGCACCTCGACCCACACCACATTCTGGTGCCAGACGTGCTGCAGTCACCGCGTGCGCGTGCGGAGGAGATCCGCAAGCGCCGTGCTCTCCTGACACCGGAGCAGCGCCGCGACCTGGCGTACACGCCAGACTTCCCCAACTGGGATGTCTGGTTCGCCACCGAGCATGACGTGCGCCGCCACGGTGCCGTCCAGATCGACACCGACTTCGCACCGCCGCCCCTGGTGGTGGCGCAGGAAGAGGAGGAGGCCGAGGCGATGTACCTGGCCGCCCTCGAGGAGGCCTACCAGCACGCCCTCGAGGAGTCCAAGCGGGAGGAGGACGCCCGCTGGCTTGGCCTCGAGGAGGCGCTGTAGCTCTTGGCGGCGGGGGACTGCGAGTACCCTCCACCACCACCGCTGCCACAAGTGCAGCCCAAGCCCGACCCCACGCCGACACCACCCGCCGCCATGGTGACGTACCAATGGCAGGGCGTGGTGCGGGAGTGGGTCAGCGCGCCGGCCGTGTAGCTGGGCGCGATGGAGGAGCAGGAGGCGGCCTACCTCGCCCAGTGGAGGGCCCACGCGCTGGCGGAGGAGCAGGCCAACGGGGAGAGGCGCATGCAGCTGGAGTGCGAGGAGGAGGAGTGCCGGCAGCGGTGGGCATGGGAGGAGGAGGAGCGACGGGAGCGTGAGGAGGAGCGTGCGTGATACGTCTCCAACGTATCTATAATTTTTTATTGTTAAATGCTATTATATTATCACTTTTATATGCTTTTTATATCACTTTGTATTATTTTTCAAGACTAACTTATTAATTTAGTGCCCAGTGTCAGTTCCTGTTTTTTGCTTGTTTTTTGTTTCGCAGAAAATCCATATCTAGGAACGTCCAAATACGATGTCAATTTTTGATGATTTTTTTTGGACAACGAAGGACCCTAGAAGCTTCGGGGGAGGTCGAGGAAACCCGCGAGGCAGCCACATGGCCACATGGCGCGACCAGGGGGTGGCCGCGCCACCTGCCCATGTGGGGCCCCTGAGCCTCCGTTTGACGAAATTCCTGGCCTATAAATTCACATAAATTCCGAAACCATCAAAAGCGAACCCGATAGAATTTTATCGCCGCCGCACGCCTTTGTTCTGAAGAGATCCCATCTGGAGCCCTATTCCGGAGGGAGGCCTCTTCATCAACCTTGCTGCCTCCATGATGATGTGTGAGTAGTTCCTTTAGGACCTACGGGTCATAGTACTAGTTAGATGGCTTATTCTCTCTCTCTACTTTTGATCTTTAATACAATGATCTCCTCTGGGATCAATCCGATGTAATTTTTGTGGTGTGTTTGTTGGGATCCGATGATTTGTGGATTTGTGATCAGATTGTTCATTGAATATAATTGAATATCTTGAAGTTTCTTTGTTGTATGATTGAGTAGCTATGTATGCTTTTTGAGTTATTTGTCTTCTCTAACCAAGATACATGGGTAATTCTTCAGAGGGAGTGGTGCATAGTCGTGGGTTCAACTTCACGGTGATATATATCCCAATGACAGAATTGGGAGAAAGCACGTGATGTGTTGTTGCTACTAAGGATAAAACAACGGAGATTGATCTTATTGCTACGTTTTTTTCTGTCTATATCATGTCATCTTGCTTATTATGTTACTCTGTTTTTCATTAAACTTAATAGTTTGAGATGCATGCTGGATAACGGTCTTGGGGTGGAGTAATAGTAGTAGATGCAATTGGATTACAGTCTACTTGTCACGAACATGATGCCTATACGAGATTATGGCACGAATGATCATAGTTATGAATGTTGTTTATCTATCAATTGCCCAACAGTAATTTGTTTACCATGCCGCTACCTGCTTTCGAGAGAGATGCCACTAATTAACCTATGGCCCCCGAGTCCATTCTCTATTAATACTTGCGTTGCTCTATTGCTCTTTATTTACCTTTATTTATTTTACTGTTTTGCCATATCACTATCTATCGCTATTTGCTTTTAACCTTACAACTAGCAAGACGAGGGATTGACAACCCTCTTGCCAAGTTGGGTGCAAGCATTTATTTTGTTTGTGTGCGGGTGCTTCTTATCTTGTTAGCTTGTAGACTCCTACTGGTTTGATTAAACCTTGATTCTTAACTGAGTGAAATACTTTCTGTTGTTGTCATACATCATCCTTTCTCTTCGAAGAAATCCAACAACTCCTACGGGAGTAGCAGCGCGCCGCGCAACAGAGCCGCTGGCGCAGCAGACGGCGGAGGAGGCGACGCTGGCTACCTACCAACGGGCATTCCCGTGGGCGGAGCCGCCGGTCTTCTTCGACCTCACCCGCTCTAACTCCGAGGACGACGCCTAGGGCTGCGGGCTGGGGCGACTGGGAGGCGACTTATTTTAAGTTTTTATTAATGTTTAATCATGTTTCAAGTGGACTTTGGCCGGCAGTTTTAAATGTGTAATTATGTTTTATTAATTTGCATGTTTTAAATTTAAATATTTTATGCCTATTTTGTTTTTTTAAAACCACGCGGACTAATGCGTCGGGTGAGTTGGGTGCACCGGCCGACCCAAATCCAACACCGGCACGCGCGTCCGCTCGGCTGACCCAAACGAAACAAAAAGCGCGTCCGTTTACGTCGGCCGGTTGGAGTTGCCCTTACCAGAAGCACCACCACGTGGTGAAGCTCGCAGCACACAGCGCAACCGCGATCCTGGTGTGAAGAGGCCCCACGCCGACGTACTGAGGACCCGCATGATAGCTCCCATGCGAGGGGGCCTCTGTCTTACCCACACGCAGCGACACCAGCATGACACTGCAGCTACACTATAGTTATACTATATAGCTCCATGTGTCGCAGGCTGAGTGGAACTAGTGGGTCAGAATCAATGCAAGGAAAAAACTATAATCTTTTGTATAGTACTTACTTATTCATTTCTTCGACAAGTATTTGACGGATGGAAGGAGTATTAGGAAAGTGGTCATGTTTTATTTTCTCAGTTTTTTATGTCCATGGTGTATATTTCATCGGGATATTGAATTGTGTTCATATTTGAATCGTATGACGTGTATTCTCTAAGAGGAAATACAATGTGCATGGTCACAACATATCCCACGCCACTCACGGATCTGCCTGACAAGGGTGCCCCTATATCTCGCCTTCAGCGAGTCTAGCTTCCGACTCGCTGAAGGGGGAGCGAGATGGGCCGGCCCACGCGCGAGGCAGGCCACGACCTCTTTTTTTCTTCCTGTTTTCTGTTCTTGTTTTTTGCTTTATTTTTGTACTTTAAAATATCCTACATATATATATATATATATATATATATATATATATATATATATATATATATATATATATATATATATATTACAAAAAACACCCTACAAAACATATTTGAAAAATGTTGAACAAGTATTTGAAAAATGTAGAACAAACATTCGAAAAAATGTTGAATGTGTATAGAAAATTCATTGATCATGTATTAAAAAATGATGAATTTTTTTTCTCATGTATATAAAAATGTTAATCAAGAATTTTGAAGTAAAATGTTTAACAAGTATTTAAAAAATGTTAATCAAGCATTTGGGAAATGTTAAATATGTATAAAAAATGTTGACCATGTATTAAAAAATGATGATTTTTTTTGATTATGTATATAAAAATGTTAATCAAGCATTTGAAAAAATGTTGAACAAGTATTTGAAAAATATTAATCAATCCTTTGGAAAATGTTAAATGTGTATAGAAAAAATGTTGACCATCTATTAAAAAAATGACAATTTTTTTGATTATGTATATAAAAATATTAATCTAGCATTTAAAAAAATGTTGACCAAGTGTTTAAAAATGTTAGTCAAGCGTTTGAAAAATGTGGAATGTGTGAAGAAAAAATGTTGACCGTGTATTAAAAAAATGTTAATCTTTTTATTTAAAAAGTTTTAATCTAGAATTTAGAAAAAATGTTAAAAATGTATAGAAAAATGTATACCATGTATTACAAAAATGTTTAATTTGTATTGGAAAAATGTTAGACGTGTATTAGAAAAATGTTGTTGGCATGTACAAAAAATGTAAAACAATAACCAAAAGAACAAAGAAACTGAAAAAACAAGTAAAATAAACATGAAAATGAAAAAAAACAAAGAAACAAAATGCAAGAAGGAATGAAAAAAATGGAGAAGAAAAATAAATAAAAGAAACAAAAGAAAAAAAAACCCGGCTCGAATAGCCTCAAGTAGGACGCGCCCCTACAACTTACCACAAGAGGGACCTCGGCGGAGTGTCTAGCAACACCCGTGATCTTCCTGGAGACCTGGGATCTACGCGTGCGCGAGTGGGCCGGCCCAATACGACGCGAGAGGAGGGAAAACCTTCTTAAATTTTTTTTGAGGGGGAAACCTTCTTAATGGCTACGCGCGTGAGTGGGCCTGCCCACTACGATGCGGGAGGAGGGAAAACCTTCAGCGAGAGTTCCCTCTCGTCTCGCTTAATGCGAGATATAGACGCTGCGGTTTAACAATGGGTAGCATGATATTCAGAGCGGGCTCAGGCCTCACTTTTCACAGTCTGGATCCAGGCCCAAAGAAAGCCAGTTAGACATGCTATTTTGGGATCATTATGATGCAGCGTTACGTGATCGCAAATACCACCTCCATATCAATATATTAGACGTTTTTGAACTGCAAAAACGTCTTATATTTTGGTACGAAGGGAATATATTTTATTCATAGTATATTTAATTTTTTGAGGCATATTTAGAGTATATTTAAATGAGAAAATGGGCATTTATCAGGGCCACGGATTGGCAGAGTCGATCCCAAGCTTTGCAATGTGAGGAAGTCCTGGTCCGAAACCCGGCCCGCCCAGCCCGGTGAATACCCAGATTTACATGACACCACACCGCACCAGCCAATCACATCACACGAACCTCCATCCCACGGATCGCTTCCCCACGATCCGCGTGCTCACCCCGAAAACCTATCCCATCCGTCCATTCTCCACCAATCCAACGCTCCAAACCTCATCTCCATCCTCCAGCCCCCACCCCCACCCCGACGCCGCGCGGCTTCTCGCCCCAAAAATTCCCGATCCCCCGCCCACGCCCCTTTCCCCTATTTAACCCCCGCCGCCTCCTCCGTCCCATTCCACCCAAACTCAAATCCCTCACCGGCGAAGCATCCACACCCAAGCCCCTCCCGCTCCGATGGCCCGCACGAAGCAGACGACGCACAAGTCCACCGGCGGCAAGGCGCCGAGGAAGCAGCTGGCGACCAAGGCGGCGCGCAAGTCGGCTCCGGCCACAGGCGGCGTGAAGAAGCCCCACCGCTTCCGCCCGGGAACCGTGGCGCTCCGGGAGATCCGCAAGTACCAGAAGAGCACGGAGCTGCTCATCCGCAAGGTCCCCTTCCAGCGCCTTGTCCGGGAGATCGCGCAGGACTTCAAGACCGACCTCCGCTTCCAGTCCTCCGCCGTCTCCGCCCTGCAGGAGGCCGCCGAGGCCTACCTCGTCGGGCTCTTCGAGGACACCAACCTCTGCGCCATCCACGCCAAGCGTGTCACCATCATGCCCAAGGACATCCAGCTCGCCCGCCGCATCCGCGGGGAGCGCGCCTAGGTTTTGGTTCGCCGCCGGTGATACTACTGGGTAGTAGCGGTTCCTGTCTGGTGTCTTCTGTCTGTTGGTGTTGATATGCTGTGTCGTCTTCTCATATGTAGCCTGATGGTAGAATGAAATGGCAATGGAAACTGAGATTCATCCTATGTTAATTTTGTCCCCCACTGCCTCTGTTTGTTTCCTGCTTGATTGCCCTGTGATTTTGCAATGTACTCAAATATAGCTTGGTGTTGCAGTGACGGAATTGATTTTTGCCTGTGTGCTCTGTTACTTTTGGTTGATCGCTGTGCTCAAATATAGCCTGGTGTTTTTGCATCTTGTTTGTGCAGGGATCTGATGAACTTCTCTATTGGGTTTTTGGCTCTGTTCAAAGTGGTTTAGAATATTGCTTGGGGTTGGTTGATTTGGATTAGCTGATGGTGAAGAGGCTGACAGAGTGTATTTCTCTGTACATTTAGTCGTTATGGCATGCAATTTTAGGCTAATCATCATAGCACTTACTTGATATCTGCTTAACCACTAGTGCTTGCAAGTGAATTGTCATGTCAATTGTATCCACATTTACAAAGTTGGGCTTCTTTCAATGATTCCTTACAGGTTTAACATGCACAATGCAAGCTTTGGTGGTGTGGTATCTGGTCCTGTGAAGCATCTGAAATTGAAAATTCATCAGTGAAGAACTGAAGATCATCTGCGTGTGTCTGCAGAGAGCAGAGGCGGAGGACGGAAAAAAATTAAGGTGTGGCGAAGTCTTAAGGAAAGAATTCTTTTGATGCAAATCGAAAGAGTCAATACACATTACAACCAAAAACCAAATACACTGAAAATGTAGGCATGTTTCAATAGGAAAACAACCTAAAACATACCGATAATGAAGCTTTCAATGGCGTCTAGAAGACCCAGGCAATGGCAATGCCCTACCCTCATTCTGAAAATCTTGCTTAATTTTACCAAGATCGATACTTTTGAAGATCTCTCGCTCACTATAACAAACCATCAAGTCATTAAGCCAACCATCGGTCATCTTGCTGCGCAACTCAGTCTTGATGATTTTCATTGATGAGAAGGCCCTTTCAACAGTTGCCGTCGCTACCGGTAGTAGCAATGCCAATTCAATGAGGCGATAAACAGTAGGAAACATGACATGCCTTTCAAGTTCAACCATCATTTTAGCTAGGCTTGCAATATCATGACAAGCTCTAAAGTCTTCAATTCTTCTCATATGGATAATGAATAGATCAAGGTTATCTTCTATATGTTCACGTTCATAGTCAGAGAAATCATCATGATAAATCTCTGTGAGCCTAGCAAGCTTATTCAGGTTGAACCTAGAAAATGAGTTTCTTGGGTCAAGACAAGAGAAGTTCTGGAGCAGCTCTGAAGATACCTCATTAAAACGATGATCAAACTCCGTGGTGATGGAGTCTATAGCAGCATAGAAGGTGTCCACACGAAAAAAATGATCAGCCATGACATTGTTTCGTCCACCTTTTCTTGATTTACCCCACTTTGTAAAGATGTCATCCATACTTGGTATTGGAATGTCGTTTTTGGTGCAAATGGCTTTGACATCTTCCAAGAGTGGCTCCCAACCATCATTTCTCCAGTTGATCAAACGTGTTCTCACATCCGTAACCAATGACATTGCCTGAAATGAGATAATTACAATTTTAGATGCATGTATGCTTACATGAACAAAATATATCAACCATACTAGATACATCTAACATGATCCATCACATATTCACATACCTGAACAACATTTTGATCCTTCTTTTGCAATAGAAGAGATAAATCATTTGTGATACGAAGGATTTTTAGCATCATCTTCAGGATGAACACAAAGCAAAAAGTCTCCATTTGATGAACCAAACCTCCTGCCCTACATGGAACACACACATCATCCTCAACAATGCCCAAAACTTCTATGACTGCATCCCACATTGATTCAATGCGAGATAAGGTTGTGTAATGAGATCCCCATCTTGTGTCTCCAGGTCTGACCAAGGATGTTTCTTGATTTTTCCCTCTTCCTGTGGGCATCTCACCTCTCTCAATCTTATCCAAAAGAACTTCTTTTTGCTTGTCAAGCAATTTATCCTTCCTCTTGCAAGATGAAGTACTGAGATTGGCAATCATGGTCACATATTCAAAAAAATCCTCAACACCCTTGCAGCATCTCGAAACAGCAACAACTACCAACTGCAGTTGGTGGGCAAAGCAGTGGATATAGAAAGCATATGGGTTCTCATCTCGAATTAACTTCTGAAATCCATTGAATTCTCCTCTCATATTAGATGCCCCATCATATCCTTGCCCTCGTAGTCTTGCAACAACTAGACCGTGTTTAGCAAAAACCTCCAACAAAGTCTTCTTCAAAGAGGCAGATGTTGTGTCTGGGACATGCTTAATAGCTAAAAATCTTTCAACGGTCTCTCCTTTTTTGCTCAAATACCTGTAGAAGTAGACAGATAATTAGTTAATCCACTCTACATATAACAAAAGGAAAAAAAACACATAGACACTTAACATGCTTCAATACGTACCTGACAACCACGGCCATTTGTTCTTTCACCGATATATCACGACACTCATCAATAAGAACAGTGAAAAGACAGTCACCCATCTCTTCTTTGATTACTTTGATGACTGCAGTTGCACAATGTTTGACAAGGTCTTTTTGAATTCTCCCGGAAGTCATTTTGGCATTTTTAGGACATAGCTCATCAAATGCAACCTTCACTTCTGGAATTCTTTCTTTGACCCAATCAAGCAACTCTAAAAAATTCCCCTTGTTCAAAGAAGAACTGGATTCATCGTGTCCACGAAATGGTTCACCTTGCAATGCTAGATAACTTACAATGCCCAAAGATGTATCAACACGAGTTTCATACTTGACTACTTCCATGAAAGTCACTTGATCTTGATGATTGACATTTGCCGAAATATTGACACTTTCACGGGTGCTTGGATTCGTTTTTGAGCTGCTGCCACTACCAATCACTTCAAAATACTTTTTCAAATCTGCAATGACAAGATTAATATATCACTAAAATCTGCTTGAATTTAAGGCTTCAAGCTGTTGTTCAAAATTGCTACAAAATTTCAGAAAAATGAGAAATTACCTCTTCCCCTTTTCTTTGGATTTGCTAGTCCCTTCCCCTTTCCTTCCATCTTCTGGCAATCTGGACAGAACTGCTCCGGTTGGGCATCTTATTAGCTTGCACAGAGAGCTTGCATGTATATAATCATCTAATTTCTAAATTCTAAATCTGGATAGTACACTAGCATGAATGAATATAAACAAACTTTCCACCCTATTGTACAAGGTCACTACATAAATTTTCATCTATTTTATTCAGAATTACTGCAGTGGTTCACATCATGGAGAATTGACAGAAGAAAAAATGCCAATGCCCAACAAAGTTCAGAGTTAGGACCCTGGGGATTACCAGAAAAATCCCCGACCCCGACTGTGGCCGTCGCCCGCTGGAGCCGCCGCGCCGCTGAAGCCGTCGCCGGAGCCGCCGCTGAAGCCGCCGCTGAAGCCGCCGCCAGAGCCGCCGCTGAAGCCGCCACCGGAGCCGCCGCTTGCTGCTGCCGCCGCTTGCTGCGCCGCTAGAGCCGCCGCCCGCCGCTGAAGCCGCCGCTGTGCCGCAGCCCTCCAAACCCCCAGCCCGCTGCCGCCGTCGGCTGCCCCGTCGTCGCGCCCGCCTGGTCCTCGCGACCTGGCCAGCCGCCGCCGCCGCGCTGCGTCTGGGTCTGGGACGGGTGGGTGGAGTTGGTCGCGTCTGGGTGGGTGGGTGGGCGTTCGTTTCTTTTTTTTATTAGGTACTACGTCTACGTGGGCGTTCGATGCGTTGGCTGCGGTCGATGCTCGCTCGAGCCGATGTCCAGAGATACAAAAGCGATAGATACATAGGTATAATTTTTTTTTGCCAATAATCAAGGTATGGCGGGCGCCATACCTTGCCCACCGGAGCCCTCCGCCAGTGGAGTGATATTCTATCAGGTAAATTTAGGACACTTGCAAACAGCAAGTACTAGACAATTTGCAAGACCAATTAACAGTGTTTATCGTCTACCTGTTAGAACCCAAGACCAGGAGAGCTTCCAGGCAGGAAGAGGAGAGGAAAGGGATTCCTGCTGTGACGAAACCATTGCCGGCAAATGCGGCAGCGAGCAGGAGCATATTTCCTCAGATTTCACCAAGGTGAAGGCCTTTTCCTTTCTCTGATACACACGAGCCTTTTTCTTTCCTGTGGACTGCTGTGCAACAAGCACTTCTTTGCGCCAGCAAGTCTATAGAGATATACGGTACCCTTAAAAAAATAGAGATATACTGTGGACAATCACCCCTCTTTCAGTTCAGGCATCTATGGAGTTTTCAGAAACCATTGCCTGTTCATAGCTTTACTTGAAGTGCATGGATTTGGGTCCCTGGTATGGGTATTGGCTAGTCTAATCAACATAATAGTTTTTTTCAATATTATACATCTTTCCCTTGCTATATTTTCAATGACAGCTTATAGGTTGCTATGACTTGTTAGTGATAGCATATTCTGCCAGTGCCGTTACAGCTTATTGTGCTGATCCTATATGAGCAACGCTGAATCGATTTAGCTTTAAGCTATGTGCTTCAATGAACTTACTTTGTTGATGTTGGAATTTGAAAGAGTTTATGTACATCTCGTCTGCACACTAACTCATTTACATTGTGCGAAAATTAAGAACCGAAGCCCGACACCTCCGTTGCATGACCACATATCCAGGGCTGCCGGGGCCAACGTATCCCCTACCCAGTGCCTAGAAGAGCACCTGGCCTATCTGGAGAGAGAGGCGTCGACTATGAAAGTACCTGCAATGGCGTAATCAAGCTACCGTCAAAGTTCTCAATGGAACTTGCAACAACCAGATTTTCATGATTGATTCCCAAATGTTCTCCCGCGGAAAATACTCCTAATGGGATTTCTGACTGGATAATCAAGCTACTTTCAAAGCTCTATGCACCATATAAGACTCACTACTTGTCATTCTACACATCAAGGGCCGCGTTACAGTTATTGCCTTGTTGGAGCCAGTATCATGTATATACCAGGGAAGCAAGACAAGAAAAATAACAACAACACATCTCAAAACGACTAAAAATAATGTTAATTATGGTTAATTCTTTGAATAAGTTTTTTTTGGATAATTTTGATGTGATATTTAATATTAGGGTCATCATATGACATTTGCTGATGAAATTATTCCAAACCATCATTGTCATTTATTTGATCCCTGAATTTTGATGTGATATTTGATATCAGGGTATCATACTACCCCTACCCATGACGATAATGACATCGTCATGGGTTTAGAAAGCCTTACACCCCTAATCGTAACCACCGATCCTAAAGAGGTGTTGAATGCATCCAAAGACCGTCTACCACCGCCGGTCGCCATAAGGCTAGTGCTGGTAGCATCCCTCACGCCTGCTACGTCGGCCTGCTGCTGCCTCCTCTCAGGGGAACCCTGCACCGCCGGAGGTTCATGACAAGCTAGCTGCATGGACCCCCTTAATGGCCTCTTTCAATCATGGTTAGTCTCTAACCATCAGTACTAGATTAAGATCCTAGTTGTGTGATTATGTCAATCCTATAGAAATTAGGCAAACAAGGAAAAGTTCAAACAGGTGTGTGGGCCGCCTTGCATCTGCATCTTGTGGAGGAATGAAAATTCGGTTGAAGAAAACGATGAGAGGCTGAAGCAGGAGGTACACCTTCAATATGGAACATGATATAAGTAAAAGAAAAATCTGGAAAACACGCCAGCACATATATGATGTCCTGCTTACAAAACAAAACAACAATGACATAGTTCATCATGGTCAACATGGAGTCGACCTAGAAATTGTTCTTCAAGGAACTGACAGAATCATAAAAGAAATTGAAAGATAAATATGGAGAGCATGAGCTTCATGTTGAGGGAAAAGGAACGATAATCAACGAGCAGCTCTGCTGCTATATCCATCAATTGGAGAAATGCCTGCAGGCATATGTACTTTCTCTATTTATTACGTGCTTTTCTGATATTCTGGAGAGTTTCAGCTATATCTGTCATCTCTGGCTTTGCTTGATATTATGGTGTAAGCACTCTCTGGCGATCTCAGCAAGAATTTTCAGAAGCTCAAAGTCCTTCTCTTCTTTGATTTTCATGTCATACATCACTGTTAGAAGGGATAGAGAGGGATTGGTGGAATTGTTGTTTATTGCTTGAGCCTCGTGGGCATATATATAGGAGTACATGGTCATCTTGGAGTACAAGGCAAGGTAGAATAAATCCTACGCTATCCTATGTTTCCTAAATAAACATTATACTCAACATCCCCCCGCAGTCACAACGGTAGCGACGCAGACGGTGAGACTGGAGAAGAATCCGAAGGTGAGCCGACGGACATCCCCCCCCCCCCCACACAGTCGTAACGGCGATGCATCGCGGAAGTCGTGGCTGGAGTTGAAACCGACGAGGTTGCTCAAGCAAGGCGATAGCCCTTTGTGCCGTTGTCGAGGTAGCCGAGAGCGTAGGGTGGTGGAGCCGTGGTCGAGGTAGCCGTGCGAAGAACGCCGTGGTCGATGTCGAGTCGGGGTGGCCGGTGTCGAGGAAGTCGCCGTGGAGCCGCGGGCGCAAGGAGGCGCCGAGTTATTCATGGGCGCAGTGGTGTCGAAGTAGTGGTGCACCGGGGAGAAGACGATGTTGACGACGCGTCGCGCCGGGGTTGCCAAGCCCAGGGACACATCGTAGACGAAGGCACGCACCGGTGTTGCCAGCACCGGGCATGCGTAGACGGACGAAGACGAAGTTGACGAAGTGCCGACCAGGCTTGCCAGGCCCGGGGACACGTCGTGGACGAAGGCACACATCGGTGTTGCCAGCACCGGGCATGCATAGACGAGGGACCTGCACTAGCTGTACGCCATGTCGAGGAGTCGGAGGACCAGCAGAGAAGAAGACTCGATGACGGTTGTGGCGCCAATCGGTGTGGGGCTGATGTCACCAACGGTGGTCGGAGTAGACGAAGTGGTCGGGGAAGATGATGGCGACGCTGGCGACGGGCTGGTGCTGGACGTAGATGAAGGGGGTGGACGGGCGGCGGCGGCGGTGCTTGAAGTAGGCGAAGAACCCGAGAGTGTGACGAAAACCGGCGCGGACGGTGGCGTTCCCGCGCCAGGGGAGGCGGCGCGGCGCATACCACGAAAAGTCGACGCGCGGTGACGGCGGAGGGGACCGCCGGTCGCGGCGCTACGACCCGAAGGGGCGACGCAGCAGCGGCGGGCGGGCGGGTCGGGGCGACGGCGGGAAGACCTCGGGGCGGTTGCATGGACCGCGTGCCACGCTCGCTACGGCCCGACGGGGCGACGCAGAGGCAGCGCGAGGGTCGGTGCAGCCTCGGGGACGGCCTGGAGCGGACGGCCTCGGGGCGGCGGTTGACCGCGGGCCGCGGGACTACGGCCCTAAGGGGCGACGCAGCGGCAGCGTGCGGGATGGTGCAACCACGGGGACGGCCTCAGGGCGGCGGCGGGGACCACAGGCCGTGGCGCTACGACCCGAAGGGGCGACGCAGCGGCGGCGCGGATCGGTGCAGCCACAGGGAGAACCACTGGGCGACGGCGCTGCGGCCTGACGGGGCGACGCAGCGGCAGCCCGATGCTCGATCGGTGTAGGGGCGCGCTGTACTCGAGACGGTCTTCACGGGGCCTGCGGAGGCGCGCGCAACCGACGGGCCAGGTCGGTCGCATGGCGTAGATGAGGCGCATCGCGGCGGCGGGCGGGTGATCAATCCGATCGCGCGCGAGGTCGGGGACGCCGCTCGGTGGAGGCGGGGTGGTGGCGGAGTCCCGGTCGGAGCAGGGCGGCGACAGCCGGCTTAAATCGACGGGCAAGCCGGCGCGCAAACGGCGGCTGTGATGGGCCGCCGCATTGCGCGAGGCCGGCGGGTCGGAGCGGAGGCCAGGTGGTCGCGCAGGAGTCCCGGTCGGAGTAGGGCGGCGACAGCCGGCGTAGATCGACGGGCGAGCCGGCGCGCGAACCGCGGTTGTGATGGGCCGCCGCATCGCGCGAGGCCGCAGGGTCGGGGCGACGGGCAGGCAGACGCGCGGAGGACGGCCATGAGGGGCCGCCTATCGCGCGAAGCCGCCGGGTCGGTGAAGAGGAAGCCGGGTGGTCGCGCCGATGTCGGAGTAGAGGCGCACGGAGGTCGATGGCGGCGGCGGGCGACGCAATCCGATCTATGATCGGTAAACCAAAAAGTAAACGCCGATCAAGGTGACCGGCGAGAGAGAGAAAACCCGGATCAAAGGATCGGGAAAAAAAGACTCTCTAGGGAAGCCGATCAACACGACCGGCGGACGAACCCTAGGTACGGGCGGCGCGGCCCCCGACGGCGGTCATGGTGGCCGACCGCCCCGGGGGCAGCGCGCAGGGCAGAAGCGGCGGGCGGCGGCTAGGGTTGGATCGATTAGTCTGATACCATGTTAGAAGGGATAGAGAGGGATTGGTGGAATTGTTGTTTATTGCTTGAGCCTCGTGGGCATATATATAGGAGATTAGGAGTACATGGTCATCTTGAAGTACAAGGCAAGGTAGAATAAATCCTACGCTATCCTATGTTTCCTAAATAAACATTATACTCAACAATCACATTTGCTCTGTTCTCTCCTGTGTATGTGTCAAGGTGATTTAGAACAAAGCTGCAATTATCACCACAGTTTGCATTCTTTCCAGTGATGAGCTCAAAGAGCACAAGACCAAAGCTATAGACGTCACTTTTGTTGGTGAATAGGCCAGTTTCTCGATAGACTGGGTCCATGTAATTGTTGTCACCAATGACCTCTTCACTGTGCTGGGCATTACCTCTGGAAGCAAGACAAGAAAAACAACAACACATCTCAAAACGACTAAAAATAATGTTAATTATGGTTAATTCTTTGAATAAGTTTTTTTTGGATAATTTTGATGTGATATTTAATATCAGGGTCATCATATGACATTTGCTGATGAAATTATTCCAAAGCATCGTTGTCATTTATTTGATCCCTGAATTTTGATGTGATATTTGATATCAGGGTATCATACTACCCCTACCCATGACGATAATGACATCGTCATGGGTTTAGAAATCCTTACACCCCTAATCGTAACCACCGATCCTAAAGAGGTGTTGAATGCATCCAAAGACCGTCTACCACCGCCAGTCGCCATAAGGCTAGTGCCGGCAGCATCCCTCATGCCTGCTACGTCGGCCTACTGCTGCCTACTCTCAGGGGAACCCTGCACCGCCGGAGGTTCATGACAAGCTAGCTGCATGGACCCCCTTAATGGCCTCTTTCAATCATGGTTAGTCTCTAACCATCAGTACTAGATTAAGATCCTAGTTGTGTGATTATGTCAATCCTATAGAAATTAGGCAAACAAGGAAAAGTTCAAACAGGTGTGTGGGCCGCCCTGCATCTGCATCCTGTGGAGGAATGAACATTCGGTTGAAGAAAACGATGAGAGGCTGAAGTAGGAGGTACACCTTCAATATGGAACATGATATAAGTAAAAGAAAAATCTGGAAAACACGCCAGCACATATATGATGTCCTGCTTACAAAACAAAACAACAATGACATAGTTCATCATGGTCAACATGGAGTCGACCTAGAAATTGTTCTTCAAGGAACTGACAGAATCATAAAAGAAATTGAAAGATAAATATGGAGAGCATGAGCTTCATGTTGAGGGAAAAGGAACGATAATCAACGAGCAGCTCTGCTGTTATATCCATCAATTGGAGAAATGCCTGCAGGCATGGTACTTTCTCTATTTATTACGTGCTTTTCTGATATTCTGGAGAGTTTCAGCTATATCTGTCATCTCTGGCCTTTGCTTGACATTATGGTGTAAGCACTCTCTGGCGATCTCAGCAAGAATTTTCAGAAGCTCAAAGTCTTTCTCTTCTTTGATTTTCATGTCATACATCACATTTGCTCTGTTCTCTCCTGTGTATGTGTCAAGGTGATTTAGAACAAAGCTGCAATTATCACCACAGTTTGCTTTCTTTCCAGTGATGAGCTCAAAGAGCACAAGACCAAAGCTATAGACGTCACTTTTGTTGGTCAACAGGCCAGTCTCTCGATAGACTGGGTCCATGTAATTGTTGTCACCAATGACCTCTTCACTGTGCTGGGCATTACCTCTGGCAATTAACCTGGATATTCCAAAATCTGATATTTTTGGTTTATAAGTATCATCCAAAAGAATGTTTGCTGGTTTAACATCACCATGTTGGATGTTGGCAGATGTCTTCGAATGCATATAAGCGAGACCTTCTGCAGATTCCGCAGCAATGACTAAACGTTGATCGATTGTGAGAGGAATTCTATTTTTATCATAGAGGATGTCTTCAAGGCTACCATTGGAGATAAACTCATATACCAAAATAGGAACATCAACCTCTAAACAGCAACCTATGAGTCTCACGATGTTCTTGTGGATAACTCGCGATTGGACAATGACCTCATTTGCAAACTGGTCCCTCTGTGCTTTAGTGGTATTTTTGGACTTTTTCACTGCAATATGTTGTTTATCATCAAGAAACCCCTTGTATACCACACCAAAGGCACCACTTCCAAGGACATGGCTATAGTTTTTTGTGATTCTCTTTAGCTCATCCTCTCTGAAGATCTTGATGTTGTTTATTTTCTCCAGTAAAGGACCACCATTTCTTATGAAAGATTCTCTCATCTTCTTCCTCTCACTCACGAAAAGAACAAACAGCAGAAGGACAACAGCGATAGAAATACCACCGACAACGCCTGCTCATGCGCAAGGATAATTTTCATTAGTGTGTACTCCTATATCGAGAAGAAAACGAATCTGAACGAGTCGTCATGCATGTGTGGATGTCATGCATAATTTAGATGTCTAATTTGTTACAATGTTGACTTCAATGATAAAATTAGTGATGTTAAACATGATAGTGTACGATTATGTGTTTTTGTCCTAAATTTTCAATTATGAGCACTAATCTGCAGGTTTAATTTACAGTCTAGAGATATGCACTTCATGTACTCCTGCCGTGACAAGTTTAAGTATATTTTGAAGTTATAAATTAAATCATAGGTGTATATATTCCATTCCTGATTACACATCAACTGCTTTAACTATAATGATTGATGGAAATAGTTTAATCCTGTTTCACATATTGCGAACCTTTTTCTTGTATTTGTGTGCTACATAAATCTTGCTAGCTTCTATATGTATGTACTACTTACAGCTTGCTTTATAGATATCATTTGCATCGTCCCCATATTTCCCATACATGTACGATGTTGAAGGAATGTGTTTCCTGTTTGGACGTGCAATAAAAGCACAATTATATTTCGATATCTCACATGAAATTAACACTGCTTTAATTAGTTCCATCACACAATATTTACTACTTAAGATTGCTTGTTCTGTTCATAAAAAGTTCATGAAAAGGGTTTCAAGCCCTCAGTACTTCATTTCCCTCTCCTGAGAATAGACCTCACACCTAGGATAACGCTGTTGCTCAAATGGGCGTGTGCCTATATATGAAATCAACGTTAACACAGAAACCAGATAGTTAGAATGCATGGTATAGCTTACCTACAGCCACCTTAGCTGGTAGCGGGAATTTCTCGGTGCAGGCTCCTGTCTTGCCGTCGCCTTTCATCCCGGGTTTGCATGGACAGTCGTAGCCTCCTAACCTGTTCTTGCAGATCCCGCCACTTGAACATGGGTACAGAGCTTGGAGCTGAGGATGCCGCTCCAGTAGCACACATTCATCGATGTCTGCAATGCCATCGGTTAAATTAGCTAACTATTAATCAGGTGATTAATTAAAGTAGCATTCATGTCACTGTCACGAACCTTGGCATCCACCAGGGACATAAGGGTTGCCATCGTAGTGCTCCCAACATTTGCAGACATAACCGGTCCTGTTGGTAGCGTCGAGGCACGAGCTGTTGCGGCTGAGACACGCATAGCCCTGGGGTGGGGGCTGTCCTTGCGCAGGGCAAGACCCATTCCCGATGGCAAAGTCGAAAACTTGGGGGACGCCCTTCGGGAATTTTTTGGAGAAGTAGGCCTCGCCGCCGTAGACATCCGCCGAGAAGTAGTTGTACCATCCCTTCTGCACCAGCATTGCTGTGGAGCAGTTGGTGCCCGCCCTCCACCACTCTGTCCTCTTCCTGTCAGCCACCGGCGCTATGTATGGCACGTCATTGGGCAGGTCAGCCTCACAGCAGCCTTGACCTCTGCACGGGCCATCTTTGGCGATTACTCTGGTAGGCAGGGAAGTGCACCTGCTTATTTCGGTTCCGAAGGTGCCATACATCGAGGTGGAGAGCTCAGCCTCGACGTTCAAGCCTACGCCGATGAGAACATTGTGGCTTGCTGAGATGAGAAAAGGAGCGGGGGCATATGTTCGACGACGGACGAAGGAGTGGTGGGTTGAGTTTATTTTGCAGTCGCTGCTCACCGCAGCATATACCCGCACATAAGCTGGGGAGAGTGAGATGTGCATGAGCTCCATCGGTGTATTAACCACCCAATCATTCATTGCGAAAGTCCCGTTGCCTTGGTCTGGAGGAGTGTAGAACCCCGTCACACTCTGCTGGAATGCTCCGTCCGCGATGAAGGCACGATGAGGAATGAATGTGTCGTTGCAGGTGACCTTGAAACCCGGGAGGAAGCAGCCAGGTTTCATGCCAAAGGGGTACGGAATGCTCATGTTCCCGCACTGGCTGGGGCAGTCAGGATGAATTGTGATGGGCAGTTCTTGCTCGGCAATGGCTGCTCGCAGTCTTCCTGCGAGGAGCAGTATCATCATCCACATCTGGGTTGGCGATTCCCCTAAAAAACACACGCACTATAATTAGTGGGAAAAAAAATGCACAGTGGATTGCTGATTTCTGACATAAAATTCCTGAGCAAAAACTACTTCCACTGTCTATTTGACGAAATGCATGCAGTTGGGCTGCTTTCATTGCCATTAGGAGGAGTAAAAGTTACGGATTAAGTAACCAATAATAAAACAGAAATAGGGGATATGAAGTGAGAATGGAGGGAGTGTTTCTCGCCCTCAATCAGGCTCTACTGGTCTTTCTACCAGGACTAGCACACGGCGCATGCCAGGTGCCGGCATCTGTCCATGTCTTAGCTTCATCTTGCAAGATGTTTGAAACTACTTCCACTGTTGGGCCCTGTAGTGCATGTATTTTAGGGCTTTGGTGTATTTTCTTCTGTCCATCCACATCTATTAGGTAAATGATACCTAACCTAGTAGCTATCAAAGTAGATTCCCGCAAAAAAAAAAAACTATCAAAGTAGATGAGTACTTCCTCCGTCCCGGTGCATAAGTCATGCTCATAGTTCTAGGTCATCAATTTAACTAGCAAAATATATATTATATGTAATAAAAAATATATTTAGAAACTACATTCTCATATGAATCCAACGGTATGCTTTTGATGACATATAACACATTTTTAGTTTGTCAAATCGGTGACCTAGAACTATGTGCACACCTTATGCACCGAAACGTAGGGAGTATTCAGAAAGTGCCATGGTAAAATTTCGCTATCCTTGAAAACCAGTATGGAAAAAAGACTTTCTAAAGGAGAAAAGAGAGTAAATTCCATTTTGCACCATGTATTTGTGACAACTTGGACCATGCATTTAAAATTTTGAATTGTGACCGTTTTAACCACATCTCCAACTTGATAATCGATATTGTACTACATTTGAAATTCTGAGTCAACCTGATAAGACCAGTCAACTTCAAAAAGCTGATTTGGAGGGTTCAACTCAGGTACAACTTGATTCAAAATATCAAATGTAGGTTTTAATGTAGAATATCAAGTTGGAAATGTGGTCCAAAATATCAGAATTAAAAGTACATAGTCCAAGTTGCCACAATGTCACAAATACATGGTCCAAATGTCAAAAATATTGTTAATCATAAATTTTGCTTGGGTGATATGGACAATGCGCAACAGCCTAATTAGCTTTTAACCATCGAGTGTATTCTTCTCCTGAATAGGTGCTCCGCAAGGCTGTCTCGCTCATTCTTCAGTGGAAGCAGCTGCCAAGAAGAAAAGAGGCTCTGTGATCCATGGTTGCTAAGATCCAGGACTCTGGTCTTCTCTGCCTGGGAGGGAGCTGGGCGATGCTAGGCAGGGTGTTGGCTGAAGATTTGGCTGGCAGCGCGATGCTTTAAGCGTTATACACCTTGTTTCGTATGCTTATCCTATTGGCACTGTACCTTTGTCTACTTGTATGGCGTTGGGGTTTTTCCTTTTGGTGCTTGCACTGTAATGGCCTGGTTTACCCCATACCTAGACCTATTTTAAGCTTTCTATAAAGGCTGGTCATTCATGCCTGTTCTCGAAAAAAGGCACTACTTTGAAGTTTGAACAAGAAAGAGAGACAAACATCTAGAGAGCAGCATAACAAAGGTGCTACTGAAACAATTAAAAATGATTTAAGCACATTAGAATATATGCAATAATGAAATAATAAGCAAGATGGAGATAATTAAAACCATATCTACGAAGTCCTAATAGAAAACAATCACATTAAGTGAATATATGCACGTAAATTGCTATGCAACTGAAACAAAGTTTGCCCGCAAAATAAAAAAGAAAAAAAACTACATCTGAAATGAAGTTAGAAGGACAAGGTTGGAAGTCTCACGATGAGTAGATGGGAGTGGATAACTGATACAGTTCGTCCTAGTCTTCAAGAGGATTCGAGTGGTTTAGATGTGCAGAAGGCTGCAGCTTTCGGCTAGGTTTCTAGTTATTCTGCTTATATATCTTGGCGGTGTTTGTTTTGCTAGGGACAGCACTGGATCTACCGAATGTGATTCGGGGAGGGAAAACTACAACTGAACGGAAAAGAAATGGTGAGGATGCGAAAAATTGCAGTTGACTGCTTAGATGTGGAGAACTCCTACCCAAAAACTGCTCTCGGATCCCAGTTTTTGAAAAGAAAGAGACTCAAGAAACAACAACACAAATTGGATGTCAACAGAAACTAAGCAAGCGAACAGAAACATCTTCATATCCGTATATGTGTACCTGTTGATGAGGCGATAACCAGATCTCAAGCTCTTGCAAAAATCGTCAAGCTCTTAGGAACTTATGAGAAAACGGTCGGCTCAATCCGCAGGCCTTTTATGCCTACACAGTGGGTCTAGACAGCTGGTTGGACCTTTTCCAAATCCTTGGAGGTGCACCGAGAGAGCAACAATTGTTATGACCTTTGTATACTCCAGTGCAACTCTGACCGAAGACTTTTCTATACTCCAGTAGTACTAGGAGTACAGACAAAAAAAAGGACATGACTACTCATTGGTGATTCGTTCTTGGTCCTTACGACAACTAGTACCCACTACCATTAATGTATACTTAACTTCTTGATCTGTGTAAAGAATACAAAATTAACAATAACACTTACAGGATGTCTGTTGTGGTGAAGTTGTTCATGTGCATGGGTTGAGCGAGTAGGACCAATAATATGTGCAGGTTTTTCTAATTTCACAGCGCAGTCTTCATGAGTACTTCAACCAATCTTTCCATCATGGCATCCTATTGTTGGTGTATAATGTGTCCTCTCCTCAGTTTGAACTTTCAGGTGAAGTGGTTAATGCATGCCAATATGGTGTTATTAGAGCATCTACAGCCGCATATGACAAATATGACCCCTCAAACTCCCGCGGACGCGCCCGGGCACATCCACGAGCAGTGACCGGTCAGTCCTCATATTTGCGCAACTGCATCCGGACACCTCATACTAGAATTCTTAAATCCATACAAAAGCATGCAAAATAAAATACGTACTACGTAGATCAACTACCCTACTCCTCGTCGAAGATGTCGACTATCTCCGTGCCCGGCTCCGGGTACATGGGCGGCAGCTGCAGCTCCGGCTCCTCCAGCTACTCCGCTCCGGCCTCCTCCTCTATCTCCGCGTCGAGTTCGGCGAAGAGCGCGTCGGTCGCTGTCCGCTCCTGCCGGAGGAACTGCCGGTTGGCCTCCACATAGGCCTCATCCTGGATGGACTCCAGGATGGCCTGCTGCTCCGCCATCTCCGCGGCTTGTGCGATGGCGAACTCCGCCTCCGCCTCCATGGTGAAGCCCGGAGCAGGCTGCTCCGCCTCGTCCTCCTCCGGATCCGCCACCTCCATTGGCTCCGGCTGCTCTCCCTCCTCCTCCTCTGGCTGCTGCTCCTCCTCCTCCGGCTCCGGCGACTCCGGAGGCAGCCCGACAGCGATGCGGGCGGCGCGCCTCGCCCAGATCTCCTCCGCGATCTGGTACCGGCGCTTCGGTGTGAGCATCACGTAGGTGGTGATCTTCTGCCGGACCATGGCGATGTCGAAGAGCGTGGGGAGAGCGGGGAAGAGGAGGTGGATGGGCTCGGGGTGCGACGCAGAGAGGGAGGAGGTGGATTGGCTAGGGTCGGGGGATGTCGGCCGGCTTAAATAGCCGGATTTGGCCTCGGGCGGCGAGCTGGAGCGGCGCCACGCGGCGTTCACACCGTGACGACGGAGGAGACGTCCGTCGGACCGCCGGGTTTCCGGACCATTCCGCGTGGGACCCCGACGTCAGTCCAACATGGCAGACGCGCCCGGACGCCCCCATATCCGCCTCATATTTGGGCTGGATATGGGGGGTGCTGGTCAGCCCAGGCATTTGAGGCCCGTTTGAGGCGCCCATCTGGGTCGAAATTTCGTGACCGGTTAGTGATCGGGCGGGCTGCCCGGGCGTATGAGGCGGGTTTGGGGCGCCCGGCTGTAGATACTCTTAGAAGTTAAGAACCAAGAAGTCTTCGAGTTCCGACTCTGACATGTATACTACTATAATGCTTTTTTGCAGCCTATAACATCGTCCCACATGGCCACACCTAGTCCCAACAACTACTCGATCTGCTATTCCCATTGGTTCCATATATGTATCGTCCAAAAGTCAAAAAATTACTAGCACTAGATGCGTCAGCTAGGGTACAACAAGTGACATCTTACACCATGGATGATGCATACAGCCTGGAGGAAGGTGAAGAGTACATCTCTCATAGTGGGGAGTAATTTAGACTAGTAGCATGCATATGTTACTAGTTTATGTTACTACTTCTATAGTGTGAAGTAACATATGTGTGGTGTTATGCAACACTTTATTTATTAGGTTGTAAACTCATCTTGTCTTTGTACTTCCTCTGTCCTTGAAAAAAATGTACTTCCAACTTTGTTGGGGGGTCAAACTATCTCAAAGTTTGACCGAGTTTGTGCAAAAATATATCAATGTTTGTGAAACCAAATAGGTATATGATGAAAATATATTTTATCATGAATCTAATGCTACTAATTTGTTGACATAAATGTTGGTGTATTATTGTATAAATACGGTCAAACATAAAAAAGTTTGACTTTCCAACAAAGTTGGAAGTACACTCTTTCAAGGACGGAGGGAGTATGTGTGATGTTATCCATAGTGTGAGTAACATATTATGTTACCACATACCTCTCTTTCCTTATTAATTACTTGCCACATCATCTATCTTGCCTAGATATGTGCAATGTTACCACTTATGTTACTCCCACTATGAGTACCGGTGAAGAGTAACTTAGACTACACTAGTAGAAAATAGGGAATCAGTCCCGGTTCCAGAGGGCCTTTCGTCCCGGTTCTGGAACCGGGACTAAGCATCCGGGACTAAAGTTCCTCACTTTTAGTCCCGGTTCTGTTACGAACCGGGACTAAAGTGCCTCCACATGGCCGCTGTGGGGCGCCAGGCAGGAGGAACTTTAGTCCCGGTTGGTAACACCAACCGGGACTAAAAGACTGCCACGCGTCAGCAACTCGAGGCGCCCATGCAGGAGGAACTTTAGTCCCGGTTGGTAACACCAACCGGGACTAAAAGACTGCCACGCGTCAGTAGCTCGAGGCGCTGGGGTTTTTGTTTTTTTGTTTTTGGAAGGAGGGGTTTAGGGGTTTCATATTGTGTTTCCCCCTTTTTTTTGTGTGTAGACGATTCAACTCGACGTTTGCTACTACATAAAGCAATGAAGAAACCATTACACAAATCATCATGAATTAATATAGAGAGAAGTGACCTCTCTTTCTTCGTGCTTGGTCGAACAACATGTTTTCGTATATCTATTCGACGCTACGTACTATGTCTAGTGCACGTTCATGCATATATACAATGAATAACATCTCTTACGATCTCTAATATCTAATTACCAACATTCATCCTAATTTCTTCATGGTATTCTCCATTTTTAGCTATGACGTGATCAAGGAGGAATCCCGCCAATTCCTCTTGAATTGCTCGTAGGCGATACTCTGGTAGGAGTCCATCCCTCTTCCGTTCGATATATATGAATGAAACTCAACACAGTTGATGGTAATAAAATAAATTTGTGAATATTGTTTACGTACATCAAGTTTTTCTAATATTCTGCCCTTGTCACAGGTCGTCTGGCGCATGAACTCGCAGACGTAGTATCCACAGAAGTTATTCCCGGATCCCTGATGAGGGCACTTTACGAGAATAGAGTTCAATCAAAATAATAATCAAGCATGATAGTGGTATTGAAACTAGAATCAAAGAGATGCGCGGGCCTAGCTAGTACTACTTACAGGGAGCAATTCATATCGCAGCTCCTTTTTCCAGGGACCCCTAACCGCCTCGGTGAACCTTGTCCAAACCCTGCCCGGCAAACAAAATGAATTAAAGAGTTATTAATTACTTGATATCAGGAAATGAATGATAGTTGCCGATATAGTGCGATAATGATTGAAATTACTTCTGGAGAATTTTTTGCTGGGGCGCCCACTTCGAAAGGTCTTTACGTAACGAGTCCATGAGTTGTATTCGACTTTGGTCAAACTGTATGATGAGCAGAATAAAGTGGAAGCTGCACACATGTAGCTCATCAATTACACTTAACATCGAGTAAGCGAAACAAAATGATGTGTATGTACAAGACAGTATATAACACTCACTCGAAGTTGTAAGGAAGTAGTATTTCTCTTTTGGTTTGTTGTTTGATAAACGCCCTTAGCAAGTAATCCTCTACATCCTTTTTGTTGTGTTGGACAGTAACTTCATGAACAATATTTGGGCTAACGAACCCAATGTTATAGATTTGGATTGGTCCTTTGTTGCATTCGAGGATCTTCTTTCTGCATAATATACATATGGTGAGGATAATTATATACATGCAATAATGAACGAGCTGAGCTAGAGACTTAATTACAGAAATGATACTTACAAACAATAGCAAGTGATGATAGTTTTGTCGATCTCTTTTAGATTGTATAACTGGAATAATTCTGAAAATTCAATGTAAACCGACTCGTTTCCATTGAAGAAATGCTCATCTTTAACTCCTGCAGTGATATAGTTCTCCCCTCGCTCGCAGGCTTCCAAGTACCATTTATGCAATACTCGCATCCTCGTTGGTAGATTCAGGAGCTCCTCAGGTCTGACGAGAGGGTTCCCGTGCTCGAATCTAAAGGCTACTACATCAGCCATTTCGGGTAACGGTATATGATCGGGTAAGTAATCACCAGGATTAGTACCGGGTGCTACCCCCTCCGGAACATCAGGGATATCGCTAGACACCATGAGCGGGGGGCACGATTGGTTCTCCAGCTCGCCCAGTTGGGGAATTGTTTTTTCCCTTGATATGCACTACCGCTGCTTCCGACTGCTTCTGTGGATCTGCAAATGACTTTACAATCTCACGGTCATAGTCTGATAGCAACTTAGGCGGTGTTTTTTCAAGGTTTTTCAGCATACGCCTCGCTATTTCCGGATCAATTCTCTCCTTTGGAGGTGGACGTTTCGGTGCAAAATGGGCCTTCACTTCGGCCATTGAGATTGCCTTGCTTTCCTCTTCAGACCTATCATATGGTCTCTGTGGAAGAGGCTTGAGGCTTGGACCATATTGAAACCTCTTCCCTCCTGTTGTTGTACTGCTAGCCGCCGGAGCGGCGGCGGCTCTCTTCCGCCGCTGTTGCTGAAGCGGCGGAGGAGGCGGAGTCCGCTGACGCGGCGGAGGAGGCGCAGTCCGCTGACGCGCCGGAGACGACTGAGGCAGCGGAGACGGCTGACGCCCCGGAGATGGCGGAGACGGCAGACGCGCCGGAGACGGCTGAGTCTGCTGATGAGGGGCCTCCTCCGGCTCATGAGTATGCTGAGGCGGCGTGAAGTAAGGAAGCTTGATGTGTGACTTTCTCCATAGACAGGTAGTCCTTAAGGCATTTTCCAGAGAATAAACCTCGTTTTCACCTCTAGGATGATCAAGCTGCAGGCTCCCAAATCTGGGCGTTATTTCATCCACCATGACAACAGCATAGCCATCTGGAATCGGAGCGCAATGGAAAGTTGCATCAGGTCGAGGATGGTGGACAGAGCCTTTCGCCACCTCCAAGCTCAGGTTTCCGCAATCCGCCAACAACACACAATGTTCATTCTCCGTGATACCATCCACGGGGTAGCGGCGAGCCATGATATCAGGCTGAACGTGCTCCGTGGAAGCCACGCTGCTTCTCCGCTAAGATGGTGGAGTAGCTTCCAATGAAGGATCGTGCTGCTGAGATGGTGGGCCGAGGGCTCGCTGGCTAACTGATGCCGCCTCTAGTGCCGCTAATCTTTGTTCCATCTGCTGTAGTTTGCTTGCTTCCTCTTTCTTCTTTCGCCCTCGGCTTCTATAAATGTCTCTGCTGTCGCGAAACCCATGCACACACGGAACGGATCCTGGTGTGCCTCGTGTTCGTCCAGGGTGTTCAGGATTCCCGAGGGCCTTTGTCAGCACGTCCTTCTCTCTATCGGGATGGAACCTCCCTTCCTCCACTTCCTTGATTGCTTCCTCAATCTTTTTCATGGGTATTGCAAGTTTAGGATCCGCGTAAACAACCTCCCATGTTTCTGGGTCCAAAGCTCCCCCATTCCCGAATACCCAAGTCCTTACCCGATCTGGCCAGTTCCGTGACACTGGTTCGACCCCTTTAGCAAGTAGGTCGTTCTCCATTTTTTCCCACTTAGGCTCGGCTTGGCTGTAGCCACCTGACCCCGTAACATGGTGATACTGCTTCTTTGCAGCATTCAGCTTATTTTGCTGTGACGTTTTCCGCGCCTTCTCGGATTTCTTGTAGGCCACAAATGCGGGCCACTGATCTCTTATCTTCTCATATATACCGGTGAAATCTGGAGTCTTGTTTTTCTCGACAAACTGTGTGTTCAAACAGCAAGTACTAGACAATTTGCAAGACCAATTAACAGTGTTTATCGTCTACCTGTTAGAACCCAAGACCAGGAGAGCTTCCAGGCAGGAAGAGGAGAGGAAAGGGATTCCTGCTGTGACGAAACCATTGCCGGCAAATGCGGCAGCGAGCAGGAGCATATTTCCTCAGATTTCACCAAGGTGAAGGCCTTTTCCTTTCTCTGATACACACGAGCCTTTTTCTTTCCTGCGGACTGCTGTGCAACAAGCACTTCTTTGCGCCAGCAAGTCTATAGAGATATACGGTACCCTTAAAAAAATAGAGATATACTGTGGACAATCACCCCTCTTTCAGTTCAGGCATCTATGGAGTTTTCAGAAACCATTGCCTGTTCATAGCTTTACTTGAAGTGCATGGATTTGGGTCCCTGGTATGGGTATTGGCTAGTCTAATCAACATAATATTTTTTTTCAATATTATACATCTTTCCCTTGCTATATTTTCAATGACAGCTTATAGGTTGCTATGACTTGTTAGTGATAGCATATTCTGCCAGTGCCGTTACAGCTTATTGTGCTGATCCTATATGAGCAACGCTGAATCGATTTAGCTTTAAGCTATGTGCTTCAATGAACTTACTTTGTTGATGTTGGAATTTGAAAGAGTTTATGTACATCTCGTCTGCACACTAACTCATTTACATTGTGCGAAAATTAAGAACCGAAGCCCGACACCTCCGTTGCATGACCACATATCCAGGGCTGCCGGGGCCAACGTATCCCCTACCCAGTGCCTAGAAGAGCACCTGGCCTATCTGGAGAGAGAGGCGTCGACTATGAAAGTACCTGCAATGGCGTAATCAAGCTACCGTCAAAGTTCTCAATGGAACTTGCAACAACCAGATTTTCATGATTGATTCCCAAATATTCTCCCGCGGAAAATACTCCTAATGGGATTTCTGACTGGATAATCAAGCTACTTTATAAGCTCTATGCACCATATAAGACTCACTACTTGTCATTCTACACATCAAGGGCCGCGTTACAGTTATTGCCTTGTTGGAGCCAGTATCATGTATATACCAGGGAAGCAAGACAAGAAAAATAACAACAACACATCTCAAAACGACTAAAAATAATGTTAATTATGGTTAATTCTTTGAATAAGTTTTTTTTGGATAATTTTGATGTGATATTTAATATTAGGGTCATCATATGACATTTGCTGATGAAATTATTCCAAACCATCATTGTCATTTATTTGATCCCTGAATTTTGATGTGATATTTGATATCAGGGTATCATACTACCCCTACCCATGACGATAATGACATCGTCATGGGTTTAGAAAGCCTTACACCCCTAATCGTAACCACCGATCCTAAAGAGGTGTTGAATGCATCCAAAGACCGTCTACCACCGCCGGTCGCCATAAGGCTAGTGCTGGTAGCATCCCTCACGCCTGCTACGTCGGCCTGCTGCTGCCTCCTCTCAGGGGAACCCTGCACCGCCGGAGGTTCATGACAAGCTAGCTGCATGGACCCCCTTAATGGCCTCTTTCAATCATGGTTAGTCTCTAACCATCAGTACTAGATTAAGATCCTAGTTGTGTGATTATGTCAATCCTATAGAAATTAGGCAAACAAGGAAAAGTTCAAACAGGTGTGTGGGCCGCCCTGCGTCTGCATCTTGTGGAGGAATGAAAATTTGGTTGAAGAAAACGATGAGAGGCTGAAGCAGGAGGTACACCTTCAATATGGAACATGATATAAGTATAAGAAAAATCTGGAAAACACGCCATCACATATATGATGTCCTGCTTACAAAACAAAACAACAATGACATAGTTCATCATGGTCAACATGGAGTCGACCTAGAAATTGTTCTTCAAGGAACTGACAGAATCATAAAAGAAATTGAAAGATAAATCTGGAGAGCATGAGCTTCATGTTGAGGGAAAAGGAACGATAATTAACGAGCAGCTCTGCTGCTATATCCATCAATTGGAGAAATGCCTACAGGCATGGTACTTTCTCTATTTATTACGTGCTTTTCTGATATTCTGGAGAGTTTCAGCTATATCTGTCATCTCTGGCTTTGCTTGATATTATGGTGTAAGCACTCTCTGGCGATCTCAGCAAGAATTTTCAGAAGCTCAAAGTCCTTCTCTTCTTTGATTTTCATGTCATACATCACTGTTGGAAGGGATAGAGAGGGATTGGTGGAATTGTTGTTTATTGCTTGAGCCTCGTGGGCATATATATAGGAGTACATGGTCATCTTGGAGTACAAGGCAAGGTAGAATAAATCCTACGCTATCCTATGTTTCCTAAATAAACATTATACTCAACATCCCCCCGCAGTCACAACGGTAGCGACGCAGACGGTGAGACTGGAGAAGAATCCGAAGGTGAGCCGACGGACATCCCCCCCCCCACAGTCGTAACGGCGATGCATCGCGGAAGTCGTGGCTGGAGTTGAAACCGACGAGGTTGCTCAAGCAAGGCGATAGCCCTTTGTGCCGTTGTCGAGGTAGCCGAGAGCGTAGGGTGGTGGAGCCGTGGTCGAGGTAGCCGTGCGAAGAACGCCGTGGTCGATGTCGAGTCGGGGTGGCCGGTGTCGAGGAAGTCGCCGTGGAGCCGCGGGCGCAAGGAGGCGCCGAGTTATTCATGGGCGCAGTGGTGTCGAAGTAGTGGTGCACCGGGGAGAAGACGATGTTGACGACGCGTCGCGCCGGGGTTGCCAAGCCCGGGGACACATCGTAGACGAAGGCACGCACCGGTGTTGCCAGCACCGGGCATGCGTAGACGGACGAAGACGAAGTTGACGAAGTGCCGACCAGGCTTGCCAGGCCCGGGGACACGTCGTGGACGAAGGCACACATCGGTGTTGCCAGCACCGGGCATGCGTAGACGAGGGACCTGCACTAGCTGTACGCCATGTCGAGGAGTCGGAGGACCAGCAGAGAAGAAGACTCGATGACGGTTGTGGCGCCAATCGGTGTGGGGCCGATGTCACCAACGGTGGTCGGAGTAGACGAAGTGGTCGGGGAAGATGATGGCGACGCTGGCGACGGGCTGGTGCTGGACGTAGACGAAGGGGGTGGACGGGCGGCGGCGGCGGCTAGTTAGGAGCGCGGCGGCGGTGCTTGAAGTAGGCAAAGAACCCGAGAGTGTGACGAATACCGGCGCGGACGGTGGCGTTCCCGCGCCAGGGGAGGCGGCGCGGCGCATACCACGAAAAGTCGACGCGCGGTGACGGCGGAGGGGACCGCCGGTCGCGGCGCTACGACCCGAAGGGGCGACGCAGCAGCGGCGGGCGGGCGGGTCGGGGCGACGGCGGGAAGACCTCGGGGAGGTTGCATGGACCGCGTGCCACGCTCGCTACGGCCCGACGGGGCGACGCAGAGGCAGCGCGAGGGTCGGTGCAGCCTCGGGGACGGCCTGGAGCGGACGGCCTCGGGGCGGCGGTTGACCGCGGGCCGCGGCACTACGGCCCGAAGGGGCGACGCAGCGGCAGCGCGCGGGATGGTGCAACCACGGGGACGGCCTCAGGGCGGCGGCGGGGACCACATGCCGTGGCGCTACGACCCGAAGGGGCGACGCAGCAGCGGCGCGGATCGGTGCAGCCACAGGGAGAACCACTGGGCGACGACGCTGCGGCCTGACGGGGCGACGCAGCGGCAGCCCGATGCTCGATCGGTGTAGGGGCGCGCTGTACTCGGGACGGTCTTCACGGGGCCTGCGGAGGCGCGCGCAACCGACGGGCCAGGTCGGTCGCACGGCGTAGATGAGGCGGATCGCGGCGGCGGGCGGGTGATCAATCCGATCGCGCGCGAGGTCGGGGACGCCGCTCGGTGGAGGTGGGGTGGTGGCGGAGTCCCGGTCGGAGCAGGGCGGCGACAGCCGGCTTAAATCGACGGGCAAGCCGGCGCGCGAACGACGGCTGTGATGGGCCGCTGCATTGCGCGAGGCCGGCGGGTCGGAGCGGAGGCCAGGTGGTCGCGCAGGAGTCCCGGTCGGAGTAGGGCGGCGACAGCCGGCGTAGATCGACGGGCGAGCCGGCGCGCGAACCGCGGTTGTGATGGGCCGCCGCATCGCGCGAGGCCGCAGGGTCGGGGCGACGGGCGGGCAGACGCGCGGAGGACGGCCATGAGGGGCCGCCTATCGCGCGAAGCCGCCGGGTCGGTGAAGAGGAAGCCGGGTGGTCGCGCCGATGTCGGAGTAGAGGCGCACGGAGGTCGATGGCGGCGGCGGGCGACGCAATCCGATCTATGATCGGTAAACCAAAAAGTAAACGCCGATCAAGGTGACCGGCGAGAGAGAAAACCCGGATCAAAGGATCGGGAAAAAAGACTCTCTAGGGCAGCCGATCAACACGACCGGCGAACGAACCCTAGGTACGGGCGGCGCGGCCCCCGGCGGCGGTCATGGTGGCCGACCGCCCCGGGGGCGGCGCGCAGGGCAGAAGCGGCGGGCGGCGGCTAGGGTTGGATCGATTAGTCTGATACCATGTTAGAAGGGATAGAGAGGGATTGGTGGAATTGTTGTTTATTGCTTGAGCCTCGCGGGCATATATATAGGAGATTAGGAGTACATGGTCATCTTGGAGTACAAGGCAAGGTAGAATAAATCCTACGCTATCCTATGTTTCCTAAATAAACATTATACTCAACAATCACATTTGCTCTGTTCTCTCCTGTGTATGTGTCAAGGTGATTTAGAACAAAGCTGCAATTATCACCACAGTTTGCTTTCTTTCCAGTGATGAGCTCAAAGAGCACAAGACCAAAGCTATAGACGTCACTTTTGTTGGTGAATAGGCCAGTTTCTCGATAGACTTGGTCCATGTAATTGTTGTCACCAATGACCTCTTCACTGTGCTGGGCATTACCTCTGGAAGCAAGACAAGAAAAACAACAACACATCTCAAAACGACTAAAAATAATGTTAATTATGGTTAATTCTTTGAATAAGTTTTTTTTGGATAATTTTGATGTGATATTTAATATCAGGGTCATCATATGACATTTGCTGATGAAATTATTCCAAAGCATCGTTGTCATTTATTTGATCCCTGAATTTTGATGTGATATTTGATATCAGGGTATCATACTACCCCTACCCATGACGATAATGACATCGTCATGGGTTTAGAAATCCTTACACCCCTAATCGTAACCACCGATCCTAAAGAGGTGTTGAATGCATCCAAAGACCGTCTACCACCGCCAGTCGCCATAAGGCTAGTGCCGGCAGCATCCCTCATGCCTGCTACGTCGGCCTGCTGCTGCCTACTCTCAGGGGAACCCTGCACCGCCGGAGGTTCATGACAAGCTAGCTGCATGGACCCCCTTAATGGCCTCTTTCAATCATGGTTAGTCTCTAACCATCAGTACTAGATTAAGATCCTAGTTGTGTGATTATGTCAATCCTATAGAAATTAGGCAAACAAGGAAAAGTTCAAACAGGTGTGTGGGCCGCCCTGCATCTGCATCCTGTGGAGGAATGAAAATTCGGTTGAAGAAAACGATGAGAGGCTGAAGCAGGAGGTACACCTTCAATATGGAACATGATATAAGTAAAAGAAAAATCTGGAAAACACGCCAGCACATATATGATGTCCTGCTTACAAAACAAAACAACAATGACATAGTTCATCATGGTCAACATGGAGTCGACCTAGAAATTGTTCTTCAAGGAACTGACAGAATCATAAAAGAAATTGAAAGATAAATATGGAGAGCATGAGCTTCATGTTGAGGGAAAAGGAACGATAATCAACGAGCAGCTCTGCTGTTATATCCATCAATTGGAGAAATGCCTGCAGGCATGGTACTTTCTCTATTTATTACGTGCTTTTCTGATATTCTGGAGAGTTTCAGCTATATCTGTCATCTCTGGCCTTTGCTTGACATTATGGTGTAAGCACTCTCTGGCGATCTCAGCAAGAATTTTCAGAAGCTCAAAGTCTTTCTCTTCTTTGATTTTCATGTCATACATCACATTTGCTCTGTTCTCTCCTGTGTATGTGTCAAGGTGATTTAGAACAAAGCTGCAATTATCACCACAGTTTGCTTTCTTTCCAGTGATGAGCTCAAAGAGCACAAGACCAAAGCTATAGACGTCACTTTTGTTGGTCAACAGGCCAGTCTCTCGATAGACTGGGTCCATGTAATTGTTGTCACCAATGACCTCTTCACTGTGCTGGGCATTACCTCTGGCAATTAACCTGGATATTCCAAAATCTGATATTTTTGGTTTATAAGTATCATCCAAAAGAATGTTTGCTGGTTTAACATCACCATGTTGGATGTTGGCAGATGTCTTCGAATGCATATAAGCGAGACCTTCTGCAGATTCCGCAGCAATGACTAAACGTTGATCGATTGTGAGAGGAATTCTATTTTTATCATAGAGGATGTCTTCAAGGCTACCATTGGAGATAAACTCATATACCAAAATAGGAACATCAACCTCTAAACAGCAACCTATGAGTCTCACGATGTTCTTGTGGATAACTCGCGATTGGACAATGACCTCATTTGCAAACTGGTCCCTCTGTGCTTTAGTGGTATTTTTGGACTTTTTCACTGCAATATGTTGTTTATCATCAAGAAACCCCTTGTATACCACACCAAAGGCACCACTTCCAAGGACATGGCTATAGTTTTTTGTGATTCTCTTTAGCTCATCCTCTCTGAAGATCTTGATGTTGTTTATTTTCTCCAGTAAAGGACCACCATTTCTTATGAAAGATTCTCTCATCTTCTTCCTCTCACTCACGAAAAGAACAAACAGCAGAAGGACAACAGCGATAGAAATACCACCGACAACGCCTGCTCATGCGCAAGGATAATTTTCATTAGTGTGTACTCCTATATCGAGAAGAAAACGAATCTGAACGAGTCGTCATGCATGTGTGGATGTCATGCATAATTTAGATGTCTAATTTGTTACAATGTTGACTTCAATGATAAAATTAGTGATGTTAAACATGATAGTGTACGATTATGTGTTTTTGTCCTAAATTTTCAATTATGAGCACTAATCTGCAGGTTTAATTTACAGTCTAGAGATATGCACTTCATGTACTCCTGCCGTGACAAGTTTAAGTATATTTTGAAGTTATAAATTAAATCATAGGTGTATATATTCCATTCCTGATTACACATCAACTGCTTTAACTATAATGATTGATGGAAATAGTTTAATCCTGTTTCACATATTGCGAACCTTTTTCTTGTATTTGTGTGCTACATAAATCTTGCTAGCTTCTATATGTATGTACTACTTACAGCTTGCTTTATAGATATCATTTGCATCGTCCCCATATTTCCCATACATGTACGATGTTGAAGGAATGTGTTTCCTGTTTGGACGTGCAATAAAAGCACA
Organism: Elymus sibiricus; assembly: GCA_039707655.1. Lineage (NCBI taxonomy): Eukaryota > Viridiplantae > Streptophyta > Magnoliopsida > Poales > Poaceae > Elymus > Elymus sibiricus. Next base: position 89,946,153 of record CM077676.1, read on the forward strand.
ATTATATTTCGATATCTCACATGAAATTAACACTGCTTTAATTAGTTCCATCACACAATATTTACTACTTAACATTGCTTGTTCTGTTCATAAAAAGTTCATGAAAAGGGTTTCAAGCCCTCAGTACTTCATTTCCCTCTCCTGAGAATAGACCTCACACCTAGCATAACGCTGTTGCTCAAATGGGCGTGTGCCTATATATGAAATCAACGTTAAGACAGAAACCAGATAGTTAGAATGCATGGTATAGCTTACCTACAGCCACCTTAGCTGGTAGCGGGAATTTCTCGGTGCAGGCTCCTGTCTTGCCGTCGCCTTTCATCCCGGGTTTGCATGGACAGTCGTAGCCTCCTAACCTGTTCTTGCAGATCCCGCCACTTGAACATGGGTACAGAGCTTGGAGCTGAGAATGCCGCTCCAGTAGCACACATTCATCGATGTCTGCAATGCCATCGGTTAAATTAGCTAACTATTAATCAGGTGATTAATTAAAGTAGCATTCATGTCACTGTCACGAACCTTGGCATCCACCAGGGACATAAGGGTTGCCATCGTAGTGCTCCCAACATTTGCAGACATAACCGGTCCTGTTGGTAGCGTCGAGGCACGAGCCGTTGCGGCTGAGACACGCATAGCCCTGGGGTGGGGGCTGTCCTTGCGCAGGGCAAGACCCATTCCCGATGGCAAAGTCGAAAACTTGGGGGACGCCCTTCGGGAATTTGTTGGAGAAGTAGGCCTCGCCGCCGTAGACATCCGCCGAGGAGTAGTTGTACCATCCCTTCTGCACCAGCATTGCTGTGGAGCAGTTGGTGCCCGCCCTCCACCACTCTGTCCTCTTCCTGTCAGCCACAGGCGCTATGTATGGCACGTCATTGGGCAGGTCAGCCTCACAGCAGCCTTGACCTCTGCACGGGCCATCTTTGGCGATTACTCTGGTAGGCAGGGAAGTGCACCTGCTTATTTCGGTTCCGAAGGTGCCATACATCGAGGTGGAGAGCTCAGCCTCGACGTTCAAGCCTACGCCGATGAGAACATTGTGGCTTGCTGAGATGAGAAAAGGAGCGGGGGCATATGTTCGACGACGGACGAAGGAGTGGTGGGTTGAGTTTATTTTGCAGTCGCTGCTCACCGCAGCATATACCCGCACATAAGCTGGGGAGAGTGAGATGTCCATGAGCTCCATCGGTGTATTAACCACCCAATCATTCATTGTGAAAGTCCCGTTGCCTTGGTCTGGAGGAGTGTAGAACCCCGTCACACTCTGCTGGAATGCTCCGTCCGCGATGAAGGCACGATGAGGAATGAATGTGTCGTTGCAGGTGACCTTGAAACCCGGGAGGAAGCAGCCAGGTTTCATGCCAAAGGGGTACGGAATGCTCATGTTCCCGCACTGGCTGGGGCAGTCAGGATGAATTGTGATGGGCGGTTCTTGCTCGGCAATGGCTGCTCGCAGTCTTCCTGCGAGGAGCAGTATCATCATCCACATCTGGGTTGGCGATTCCCCTAAAAAACACACGCACTATAATTAGTGGGAAAAAAAATGCACAGTAGATTGCTGATTTCTGACATAAAATTCCTGAGCAAAAACTACTTCCACTGTCTATTTGACGAAATGCATGCAGTTGGGCTGCTTTCATTGCCATTAGGAGGAGTAAAAGTTACGGATTAAGTAACCAATAATAAAACAGAAATAGGGGATATGAAGTGAGAATGGAGGGAGTGTTTCTCGCCCTCAATCAGGCTCTACTGGTCTTTCTACCAGGACTAGCACACGGCGCATGCCAGGTGCCGGCATCTGTCCATGTCTTAGCTTCATCTTGCAAGATGTTTGAAACTACTTCCACTGTTGGGCCCTGTAGTGCATGTATTTTAGGGCTTTGGTGTATTTTCTTCTGTCCATCCACATCTATTAGGTAAATGATACCTAACCTAGTAGCTATCAAAGTAGATTCCCGCAAAAAAAAAACTATCAAAGTAGATGAGTACTTCCTCCATCCCGGTGCATAAGTCATGCTCATAGTTCTAGGTCATCAATTTAACTAGCAAAATATATATTATATGTAATAAAAAATATATTTAGAAACTACATTCTCATATGAATCCAACGGTATGCTTTTGATGACATATAACACATTTTTAGTTTGTCAAATCGGTGACCTAGAACTATGTGCACACCTTATGCACCGAAACGTAGGGAGTATTCAGAAAGTGCCATGGTAAAATTTCGCTATCCTTGAAAACCAGTATGGAAAAAAGACTTTCTAAAGGAGAAAAGAGAGTAAATTCCATTTTGCACCATGTATTTGTGACAACTTGGACCATGCATTTAAAATTTTGAATTGTGACCGTTTTAACCACATCTCCAACTTGATAATCGATATTGTACTACATTTGAAATTCTGAGTCAACCTGATAAGACCAGTCAACTTCAAAAAGCTGATTTGGAGGGTTCAACTCAGGTACAACTTGATTCAAAATATCAAATGTAGGTTTTAATGTAGAATATCAAGTTGGAAATGTGGTCCAAAATATCAGAATTAAAAGTACATAGTCCAAGTTGCCACAATGTCACAAATACATGGTCCAAATGTCAAAAATATTGTTAATCATAAATTTTGCTTGGGTGATATGGACAATGCGCAACAGCCTAATTAGCTTTTAACCATCGAGTGTATTCTTCTCCTGAATAGGTGCTCCGCAAGGCTGTCTCGCTCATTCTTCAGTGGAAGCAGCTGCCAAGAAGAAAAGAGGCTCTGTGATCCATGGTTGCTAAGATCCAGGACTCTGGTCTTCTCTGCCTGGGAGGGAGCTGGGCGATGCTAGGCAGGGTGTTGGCTGAAGATTTGGCTGGCAGCGCGATGCTTTAAGCATTATACACCTTGTTTCGTATGCTTATCCTATTGGCACTGTACCTTTGTCTACTTGTATGGCGTTGGGGTTTTTCCTTTTGGTGCTTGCACTGTAATGGCCTGGTTTACCCCATACCTAGACCTATTTTAAGCTTTCTATAAAGGCTGGTCATTCATGCCTGTTCTCGAAAAAAGGCACTACTTTGAAGTTTGAACAAGAAAGAGAGACAAACATCTAGAGAGCAGCATAACAAAGGTGCTACTGAAACAATTAAAAATGATTTAAGCACATTACAATATATGCAATAATGAAATAATAAGCAAGATGGAGATAATTAAAACCATATCTACAAAGTCCTAATAGAAAACAATCACATTAAGTGAATATATGCACGTAGATTGCTATGCAACTGAAACAAAGTTTGCCCGCAAAATAAAAAAGAAAAAAAACTACATCTGAAATGAAGTTAGAAGGACAAGGTTGGAAGTCTCACGATGAGTAGATGGGAGTGGATAACTGATACAGTTCGTCCTAGTCTTCAAGAGGATTCGAGTGGTTTAGATGTGCAGAAGGCTGCAGCTTTCGGCTAGGTTTCTAGTTATTCTGCTTATATATCTTGGCGGTGTTTGTTTTGCTAGGGACAGCACTGGATCTACCGAATGTGATTCGGGGAGGGAAAACTACAACTGAACGGAAAAGAAATGGTGAGGATGCGAAAAATTGCAGTTGACTGCTTAGATGTGGAGAACTCCTACCCAAAAACTGCTCTCGGATCCCAGTTTTTGAAACGAAAGAGACTCAAGAAACAACAACACAAATTGGATGTCAACAGAAACTAAGCAAGCGAACAGAAACATCTTCATATCCGTATATGTGTACCTGTTGATGAGGCGATAACCAGATCTCAAGCTCTTGCAAAAATCGTCAAGCTCTTAGGAACTTATGAGAAAACGGTCGGCTCAATCCGCAGGCCTTTTATGCCTACACAGTGGGTCTAGACAGCTGGTTGGACCTTTTCCAAATCCTTGGAGGTGCACCGAGAGAGCAACAATTGTTATGACCTTTGTATACTCCAGTGCAACTCTGACCGAAGACTTTTGTATACTCCAGTAGTACTAGGAGTACAGACAAAAAAAAGGACATGACTACTCATTGGTGATTCGTTCTTGGTCCTTACGACAACTAGTACCCACTACCATTAATGTATACTTAACTTCTTGATCTGTGTAAAGAATACAAAATTAACAATAACACTTACAGGATGTCTGTTGTGGTGAAGTTGTTCATGTGCCCATGGGTTGAGCGAGTAGGACCAATAATATGTGCAGGTTTTTCTAATTTCACAGCGCAGTCTTCATGAGTACTTCAACCAATCTTTCCATCATGGCATCCTATTGTTGGTGTATAATGTGTCCTCTCCTCAGTTTGAACTTTCAGGTGAAGTGGTTAATGCATGCCAATATGGTGTTATTAGAGCATCTACAGCCGCATATGACAAATATGACCCCTCAAACTCCCGCGGACGCGCCCGGGCACATCCGCGAGCAGTGACCGGTCAGTCCTCATATTTGCGCAACTGCATCCGGACACCTCATACTAGAATTCTTAAATCCATACAAAAGCATGCAAAATAAAATACGTACTACGTAGATCAACTACCCTACTCCTCGTCGAAGATGTCGACTATCTCCGTGCCCGGCTCCGGGTACATGGGCGGCAGCTGCAGCTCCGGCTCCTCCAGCTACTCCGCTCCGGCCTCCTCCTCTATCTCCGCGTCGAGTTCGGCGAAGAGCGCGTCGGTCGCTGTCCGCTCCTGCCGGAGGAACTGCCGGTTGGCCTCCACATAGGCCTCATCCTGGATGGACTCCAGGATGGCCTGCTGCTCCGCCATCTCCGCGGCTTGTGCGATGGCGAACTCCGCCTCCGCCTCCATGGTGAAGCCCGGAGCAGGCTGCTCCGCCTCGTCCTCCTCCGGATCCGCCACCTCCATTGGCTCCGGCTGCTCTCCCTCCTCCTCCTCTGGCTGCTGCTCCTCCTCCTCCGGCTCCGGCGACTCCGGAGGCAGCCCGACAGCGATGCGGGCGGCGCGCCTCGCCCAGATCTCCTCCGCGATCTGGTACCGGCGCTTCGGGGGACGTCGGCCGGCTTAAATAGCCGGATTTGGCCTCGGGCGGCGAGCTGGAGCGGCGCCACGCGGCGTTCACACCGTGACGACGGAGGAGACGTCCGTCGGACCGCCGGGTTTCCGGACCATTCCGCGTGGGACCCCGACGTCAGTCCAACATGGCAGACGCGCCCGGACGCCCCCATATCCGCCTCATATTTGGGCTGGATATGGGGGGTGCTGGTCAGCCCAGGCATTTGAGGCCCGTTTGAGGCGCCCATCTGGGTCGAAATTTCGTGACCGGTTAGTGATCGGGCGGGCTGCCCGGGTGTATGAGGCGGGTTTGGGGTGCCCGGCCGTAGATACTCTTAGAAGTTAAGAACCAAGAAGTCTTCGAGTTCCGACTCTCACATGTATACTACTATAATGCATTTTTGCAGCCTATAACATCGTCCCACGTGGCCACACCTAGTCCCAACAACTACTCGATCTGCTATTCCCATTGGTTCCATATATGTATCGTCCAAAAGTCAAAAAATTACTAGCACTAGATGCCTCAGCTAGGGTACAACAAGTGACATCTTACACCATGGATGATGCGTACAGCCTGGAGGAAGGTGAAGAGTACATCTCTCATAGTGGGGAGTAATTTAGACTAGTAGCATGCATATGTTACTAGTTTATGTTACTATTTCTATAGTGTGAAGTAACATATGTGTGGTGTTATGCAACAATTTATTTATTAGGTTGTAAACTCATCTTATCTTTGTACTTCCTCTGTCCTTGAAAAAAATGTACTTCCAACTTTGTTGGGGGGTCAAATTATCTCAAAGTTTGACCGAGTTTGTGCAAAAATATATCAATGTTTGTGAAACCAAATAGGTATATGATGAAAATATATTTTATCATGAATCTAATGCTACTAATTTGTTGACATAAATGTTGGGGTATTATTGTATAAATACGGTCAAACATAAAAAAGTTTGACTTTCCAACAAAGTTGGAAGTACACTCTTTCAAGGACGGAGGGAGTATGTGTGATGTTATCCATAGTGTGAGTAACATATTATGTTACCACATACCTCTCTTTCCTTATTAATTACTTGCCACATCATCTATCTTGCCTAGATATGTGCAATGTTACCACTTATGTTACTCCCACTATGAGTACCGGTGAAGAGTAACTTAGACTACACTAGTAGAAAACAGGGAATCAGTCCCGGTTCCAGAGGGCCTTTAGTCCCGGTTCTGGAACCGGGACTAAGCATCCGGGACTAAAGTTCCTCACTTTTAGTCCCGGTTCTGTTACGAACCGGGACTAAAGTGCCTCCACATGGCCGCTGTGGGGCGCCAGGTAGGAGGAACTTTAGTCCCGGTTGGTAACACCAACCGGGACTAAAAGACTGCCACGCGTAAGCAACTCGAGGCGCCCAGGCAGGAGGAACTTTAGTCCCGGTTGGTAACACCAACCGGGACTAAAAGACTGCCACGCGTCAGTAGCTCGAGGCGCTGGGGTTTTTGTTTTTTTGTTTTTGAAAGGAGGGGTTTAGGGGTTTCATATTGTGTTTCCCCCTTTTTTTTGTGTGTAGACGATTCAACTCGACGTTTGCTACTACATAAAGCAATGAAGAAACCATTACACAAATCATCATGAATTAATATAGAGAGAAGTGACCTCTCTTTCTTCGTGCTTGGTCGAACAACATGTTTTCGTATATCTATTCGACGCTACGTACTATGTCTAGTGCACGTTCATGCATATATACAATGAATAACATCTCTTACGATCTCTAATATCTAATTACCAACATTCATCCTAATTTCTTCATGGTATTCTCCATTTTTAGCTATGACGTGATCAAGGAGGAATCCCGCCAATTTCTCTTGAATTGCTCGTAGGCGATACTCTGGTAGGAGTCCATCCCTCTTCCGTTCGATATATATGAATGAAACTCAACACAGTTGATGGTAATAAAATAAATTTGTGAATATTGTTTACGTACATCAAGTTTTTCTAATATTCTGCCCTTGTCACAGGTCGTCTGGCGCATGAACTCGCAGACGTAGTATCCACAGAAGTTATTCCCGTATCCCTGATGAGGGCACTTTACGAGAATAGAGTTCAATCAAAATAATAATCAAGCATGATAGTGGTATTGAAACTAGAATCAAAGAGATGCGCGGGCCTAGCTAGTACTACTTACAGGGAGCAATTCATATCGCAGCTCCTTTTTCCAGGGACCCCTAACCGCCTCGGTGAACCTTGTCCAAACCCTGCCCGGCAAACAAAATGAATTAAAGAGTTATTAATTACTTGATATCAGGAAATGAATGATAGTTGCCGATATAGTGCGATAATGATTGAAATTACTTCTGGAGAATTTTTTGCAGAGGCGCCCACTTCGAAAGGTCTTTACGTAACGAGTCCATGACTTGTATTCGACTTTGGTCAAACTGTATGATGAGCAGAATAAAGTGGAAGCTACACACATGTAGCTCATCAATTACACTTAACATCGAGTAAGCGAAACAAAATGATGTGTATGTACAAGACAGTATATAACACTCACTCGAAGTTGTAAGGAAGTAGTATTTCTCTTGTGGTTTGTTGTTTGATAAACGCCCTTAGCAAGTAATCCTCTACATCCTTTTTGTTGTGTTGGACAGTAACTTCATGAACAATATTTGGGCTAACGAACCCAATGTTATAGATTTGGATTGGTCCTTTGTTGCATTCGAGGATCTTCTTTCTGCATAATATACATATGGTGAGGATAATTATATACATGCAATAATGAACGAGCTGAGCTAGAGACTTAATTGCAGAAATGATACTTACAAACAATAGCAAGTGATGATAGTTTTGTATATCTCTTTTAGATTGTATAACTGGAATAATTCTGAAAATTCAATGTAAACCGACTCGTTTCCATTGAAGAAATGCTCATCTTTAACTCCTGCAGTGATATAGTTCTCCCCTCGCTCGCTGGCTTCCAAGTACCATTTATGCAATGCTCGCATCCTCGTTGGTAGATTCAGGAGCTCCTCAGGTCTGACGAGAGGCTTCCCGTGCTCGAATCTAAAGGCTACTACATCAGCCATTTCGGGTAACGGTATATGATCGGGTAAGTAATCACCAGGATTAGTACCGGGCGCTACCCCCTCCGGAACATCAGGGATATCGCTAGACACCATGAGCGGGGGGCACGATTGGTTCTCCTGCTCGCCCAGTTGGGGAATTGTTTTTTTCCCTTGATATGCACTACCGCTGCTTCCCGACTGCTTCTGTGGATCTGCAAATGACTTTACAATCTCACGGTCATAGTCTGATAGCAACTTAGGCGGTGGTTTTTCAAGGTTTTTCAGCGTACGCCTCGCTATTTCCGGATCAATTCTCTCCTTTGGAGGTGGACGTTTCGGTGCAAAATGGGCCTTCACTTCGGCCATTGAGATTGCCTTGCTTTCCTCTTCAGACCTATCATATGGTCTCTGTGGAAGAGGCTTGAGGCTTGGACCATATTGAAACCTCTTCCCTCCTGTTGTTGTACTGCTAGCCGCCGGAGCGGCGGCGGCTCTCTTCCGCTGCTGTTGCTGAAGCGGCGGAGACGGCTGACGCGGCGGAGGAGATGGAGTCCGCTGACGCGGCGGAGGAGGCGCAGTCCGCTGACGCGCCGGAGACGACTGAGGCAGCGGAGACGGCTGACACCCCGGAGATGGCGGAGACGGCAGACGCGCCGGAGACGGCTGAGTCTGCTGATGAGGGGCCTCCTCCGGCTCATGAGTATGCTGAGGCGGCGTGAAGTAAGGAAGCTTGATGTGTGACTTTCTCCATAGACAGGTAGTCCTTAAGGCATTTTCCAGAGAATAAACCTCGCTTTCACCTCTAGGATGATCAAGCTGCAGGCTCCCAAATCCGGGCGTTATTTCATCCACCATGACAACAGCATAGCCATCTAGAATCGGAGCACAATGGAAAGTTGCATCAGGTCGAGGATGGTGGACAGAGCCTTTCGACACCTCCAAGCTCAGGTTTCCGCAATCCGCCAACAGCACACAATGTTCATTCTCCGTGATACCATCCACGGGGTAGCGGCGAGCCGTGATATCAGACTGAACGTGCTCCGTGGAAGCCACGCTGCTTCTCCGCCGAGATGGTGGAGTAGCTTCCAATGAAGGATCGTGCTGCTGAGATGGTGGGCCGAGGGCTCGCTGGCTAACTGATGCCACCTCTAGTGCCGCTAATCTTTGTTCCATCTGCTGTAGTTTGCTTGCTTCCTCTTTCTTCTTTCGCCCTCGGCTTCTATAAGTGTCTCTGCTGTCGCGAAACCCATGCACCCACGGAACGGATCCTGGTGTGCCTCGTGTTCGTCCAGGGTGTTCAGGATTCCCGAGGGCCTTTGTCAGCACGTCCTTCTCTCTGTCGGGATGGAACCTCCCTTCCTCCACTTCCTTGATTGCTTCCTCAATCTTTTTCATGGGTATTGCAAGTTTAGGATCCGCGTAAAGAACCTCCCTTGTTTCTGGGTCCAAAGCTCCCCCATTCCCGAATACCCAAGTCCTTACCCGATCTGGCCAGTTCCGTGACACTGGTTCGACCCCTTTAGCAAGTAGGTCGTTCTCCATTTTTTCCCACTTAGGCTCGGCTTGGCTGTAGCCACCTGACCCCGTAACATGGTGATACTGCTTCTTTGCAGCATTCAGCTTATTTTGCTGTGACGTTTTCCGCGCCTTCTCGGATTTCTTGTAGGCCACAAATGCGGGCCACTGATCTCTTATCTTCTCATATATACCGGTGAAATCTGGAGTCTTGTTTTTCTCGACAAACTGTGTGTTCAAATTCTTCTTCCAGTTCTTGAACAGTTCTGCCATCTTCTTTAGAGCGTATGCCTTGACCTTTGGCTCTATAACTGGTGGGGTTGTCGGATCCTCCTCTGGCGGTAGGATGAAATTTGTTAGCAGCAAGCTCCAAAGATCTTCTTTTTGTCTATCCTGGACAAAAGTAACTGAAGGGTTGTCCTTCTTCTTATTCCATTGCTCGATGGTGATCGGGATGCTATCCCTAACCAGTACTCCGCACTGATATGTAAAGGCGTGTTTGGTCCGCTTGGGAAGAATCGGTTGGCCAGCTGGAGAGATTACGTCGATCTTGTACCTTTCCTTCTTGTCCAACCTTTTCTTCGCGCCTCGTCTCCTTGTTGACGAAGTTTGGCTCGCTCCGGAAGGCTAAAAGAAGAAAGAAGCGTTAATATATGTACATACAAAACAATTAATGCATCTAGTCAGCAGAGGCTTAATTAATTAATTATATATATATATATATATATATATATATATATATATATATATACCTCGCCGGACTCTGCATTAGTTAAGGCTCCCTTCTCCATATCACCAGAGCCGTCATGATCTTGTTCCTCCTCCATTCTTCCATCATCGGAGCTGTGATGATCTCCTTCCTCCTCCATTCCACCATCATTGTCGTTGAGAAACGACAAGGTGTCCTCCTCCATTGGATTTTCTCCGGCGCGGATTATATTCTCCAACGCCTCTTCTTTTTCTAAGTCTCTGTGATCCATAGTTTCTGCAAATATTACAACATGGCAAAATACAAACCATGAGAGATGGATATTGGCAAACATAGACCTAACCAGAAAAAGGAATCATATGCATATGAACAATGGATTAGTGGCAAACATCATGCAAAGTTCATAAGTTATATATATAGGGGCAAAAATTTAGATTAAGAATACAAGATATCTCTTGCGTCCTTACATCGTCGAATATTATCACTAATACATCTCGAATAGTATCATATATATAACATGACTAATACAGCTAGAACCCTAGCGAACGACGGGTATCGGCGCGGGCGGTGGACACCCAAAGAGAAGGAACCATCACAGGATCATAGCTCCAGTGAGATCCCTGAAGAACCTGCCAGGTATTGTCGGACCTAGCCTCCAACGCAACCATGTAGCGACAGACGTGCTCGTCCTCCTCCCTGACACGGTGACGTACCACCTCCGCGGGGGACTCAAGCCTCCGCACCGTCACTGGCCCACGCGACCGCCACCAAAGAAGCTCCGGGTCGACGACGGGCTGCCTCCTCACCAAGCTGTGCGCCTAGGAAGGTAGCACCTCCCAGTCCCAGCCCGGCGGAGCCCAGTCCCGGACATGGCCCCTCTGATCAAGCAGGCCTCCTCCGCCGAGTCGACGACTAGGATGAATGCCAGGCATCGTCGACGTCGAGAACAAATGCTTAATTATGAAAACAAATTTAATAAACACTTAGCAAAATTAGCTTATACACTTAGCATCTATCCATCTCTACACTTAGCAAAATTAGCATCTACACTTAGCAAAGTTATATACGTAAGAGATATCTTGTATTCTGAATCTAAATTGTTGCCCTATGTTTCTCCATCACTGGAAGGATCCTCTTCTGGCTAGTAACAGGATTCAGAATCATAACAGATTCTCTTAACCTTTAAAGGATTTAACAAAATGGCGCCATTCTGGATGTGCAGAAAATGGTCCATTTTTTTCCTGATCTACCATTTTATATGTCACATTGTCTAGTGTCAAAGGATTCAAGAAATACATGGCTTCATCATTAGCCGGAAGTAACAGGCGCATGATGGTACGAAGCTCTTCAAAGTTGTTTTTGGAACGGAGTCCCGGATAGGATAATTAGCTTTTTGGTACGAAGTTCGGCAACTTCGGAAGGCCTTTGCTGAACTTCGTACCAAAAAGCTAATTATCATATCCGGGACTCCGTTCCAAAACAACTTTGAAGAGCTTCGTACCATCATGCGCCTGTTACTTCCGGCTAATGATGAAGCCATGTATTTCTTCAACCCTTTGACACTAGACAACGTGACATATAGAAGGGTAGATGAGATCAGAAAAAAATTGGATCAACTTGTGCACATCCATAATGGGGGCATATTCTTGATAAATCCCTTAAAGGACTAAGAGAATCAGTTGTGATTCTGAATCCTGTTCCTAGCCAGAAGAGGGTCCCTGCAGTGATGGCGACTCGTCCGGCGATCGTCGGGGACTCGCCCGACGATCGTCGGGGACTCGTCCGGCGATCGTCGGGGCAAAGCCAAACAATTTTTTTTAATCTATTTCTACTAAATTCATCTAAACTACACTTAGCAAAATTAACGTGCTTCTTCATGCAATTTTCATTTAACCATACTACACTTAGCAAAATACAAGATTTATACACAAGATGAATACACAACTCAAAAAATGAACCATATTAACCATACTACACTTAGCAACAATATGTGCTCCTAATCCTCCATTTCTCAAACAAAATTAGCAAGATTTAGATGATTTGGCCCCTGTCTAACTACAACATATCCATACAATCTATCCATACATTCATCAACACACCTCTATTAATTTCTGCCATACATTCATCAACACATATCCACACAATTTATTCATCCATACAAAATTTCAAACAAAGTGATGAACTAGGGTTCCTGCCATGAATCCATCCATCCATCCATGAATCCGTCCATCCATCCATTTGGAGAAGAGGGGGAGGAGGGGGGGTGCTACCGTGGGGCGGCGACGACGAGGAGGGCTCGATCGGGGGGGGCGCGGCGACGAGGACTGGGCTCGGGGGCGGCGATGCTCGGGGAGGACGGCGAGGAGGTCCGGTGACGGTCAGCGGGCTAGGGGACGGCTCGGGCCAGGGCGTCGCGGCAGCCTGGCGGCGGCGTGCGGTGGTTCGCGGCGTCGGGGCAGAGGAGCGAGAGAGAAAGAAGATTGGGGAGGAAGAAGAAAATTTTCTAAGTCGTGCTTATATACTAGCCCCTTTAGTCCCGGTTGGTGCCACCAACCGGGACCAAAGGCCACCCTTTAGTCCCGGTTGGAGCCACCAACCGGGACTAAAGCCCTTTGCTTCCCGCCCTTTCGGCTGCTGAAAAGGAGCTTTAGTCCCGGTTGGTGGATCCAACCGGGACTAAAGGGGGGACTTTAGTCCCGGTTGGAGCCACCAACCGGGACTAAATGTCTGGTGGCGCGGTGCAGGACAAGTTTAGTCCCACCTCACTTGGCGAGAGGTGCGAATACCAGTTTATAAGCCCCGCCGCGGCAACTGCTTCGAGCTCCTCTCTTTAGCAGGCCTATTGGGCCTATCAAACCTGTCCTGCCCTGTGGTCCCTATTGGACCGTGCGGGCCTGCATCCTGGCCCAACTAGTTGCTGGGTTTCTAGTCGTATGCAGGCCGTGTCGGCCCAGTAGGGGGGCTTTTTTTTGATTTATTTATTTTCCATTTTTTTTTGTTTTTTGCTTTATTTATTTTCTTTTGTTTCTGAGTTGTTTTTTGCTTTATTAGAGTTTTTGAGTGAATCTTTTTTGCTTTAGGTCACAAAAATTCTAAACTTTCTGTTAGTGCCAGTAGTTTTCAAATTTCAATAGTTTAAATTTGAATTATTTGAAATTTGTGTGAATCACTAGTTTGTGAATTACTTTACTTTAAAAATAGATTTTTGAGTGATTCTTTTTCCTGCTGTTTAATATTAGTGTGTTTTATCATTATATTCAATTTGCTATTTTTCATGCATTTAATGATGCCTTTTGAGCTAAATGACCCTGAAATTGAAAAGCACTACAAATGAAGTCTGAAAAGGTTGAAACTTGGCATGGTATCATAATTTCACCCACATAGCAAGTGCTAAAAAGTTGAGAGGGTTACGGCAAAAACTGGATGCACTTCGTGTACAAACTGGACAATCTCTTTCGAAGTATCAGGGTTTCGGACGAAAACTCATCTATTACAAAAGGGATTTCATTTGTTGACATGTAACTGCAGTGATATTCTAGATCAAAGCCATTATCAGAATAGGTGTGGAGAGAAAGTCTTCACTTTTTCTTCGCGTGTGTCCCTTGCTTATTGCGTCGTAACCATGGATAATCTTCATTGTTTAACAGGATGCTTGGGTCAGCCCTCAATTTGAAGGGAGGAATTTCATGAAACTTTTCATAATCTGCAGACATGTCTGTCTTGTCCTCCACTCCCACAATGTTTCTTTTCCCTAAAAGAACTATGTTGCGCTTTGGCTCATCGTATGATGTATTCGCTTCCTTATCTTTTCTTTTTCTCGGTTTGGTAGACATGTCCTTCACATAGAAAACCTGCGCCACATCATTGGCTAGGACGAATGGTTCGTCTGTGTACCCAAGATTGCTCAGATCCACTGTTGTCATTCCGTACTGTGGGTCTACCTGTACCCTGCCTCCTGACCGATTGACCCATTTGCACCGAAACAAAGGGACCTTAAAATCATGTCCATAGTCAAGTTCCCATATGTCCACTATGTAACCATAATATGTGTCCTTTCCCCTGTTGGTTGCTGCATCAAAGCGGACACCACTGTTTTGGTTGGTGCTCTTTTGATCTTGGGCGATCGTGTAAAATGTATTCCCATTTATCTCGTACCCTTGGTAAGTCAATACAGTCGAAGATGGTGTCCTGGCCAACGAGTACAGCTCATCTCCAACAATGTTGTCACCCATGAGATGTGTTTGCAACCAACTGCCGAAAGTCCTGATGTGTTCACATGTAATCCAGTCGTCACACTGCTCCAGGTGTTTGGAGCGCAGATTATTCTTGTGTTCATTGACATACGGGGTCACCAAGGTAGAATTCTGTAGAACTCTGTAGTGTGCTTGAGCCCAAGAATGCTTGTCCCTACATATTATTGAATCCGCTCCTAGCGTGCCTTTTCCAGTCAGTCTCCCCTCATACCGCGATTGAGGGAGACCAATCGGCTTAAGGTCAGGAATGAAGTCAACACAAAACCCAATGACCTCCTCTGTTTGCCGGCCCATGGAGATGCTTCCTTCTGGCCTAGCACGGTTACGAACATATTTCTTTAAGACTCCCATGAACCTCTCAAAGGGAAACATATTGTGTAGAAATACAGGACCCAGAATGGCAATCCCGTCGACTAGATGAACTAGGACGTGCGTCATGATATTGAAGAAGGATGGTGGGAACACCAGCTCAAAACTGACAAGACATTGCACCAAATCATTCTTTAACCTTGGTAGGATTTCTGGATCGATTACCTTCTGAGAGATTGCATTGAGGAATGCACATAGCTTCACAATGGCTAATCGAACGTTTTCCGGTAGAAGCCCCCTCAATGCAACCGGAAGCAGTTCCGTCATAATCACGTGGCAGTCATGAGACTTTAGGTTCTGGAACTTTTTCTCTGCCATATTTATTATTCCCTTTATATTCGACGAGAAGCCAGACGGGACCTTCATACTGAGCAGGCATTCAAAGAATATTTCCTTCTCTTCTTTGGTAAGAGCGTAGCTGGCAGGATCTTCATACTGCTTTGGATGCATGCCGTCTTTTTCGTGCACACGTTGCTGGTCCTCCCGTGCTTCCGGTGTATCTTTTGTCTTCCCATACACGCCCAAGAAGCCTAGCAGGTTCACGCAAAGATTCTTCGTCACGTGCATCACGTCGATTGCAGAGCGGGCCTCTAGGTCTTTCCAATAGGGTAGGTCCGAAAATATAGATTTCTTCTTCCACATGGGTGCGCGTCCCTCAGCGTCATTCGGAACAGATTGTCCGCCATGACCCTTTCCATAGATTACTTGTAAATCCTTGACCATATCAAGTATGGCATCACCAGTACGGAGGTCGGGCTTCTTCCGGTGATCTGCCTCACCTTTGAAATGCTTGCCTTTCTTTCTTAAGAGATGGTTGGTCGAAAGAAATTGACGATGTCCCAGGTACGCATTCTTCCTGCATTTGTCCAAATATATACTTTCGGTATCATCTAAACAGTGCGTGCAAGCGTGGTATCCCTTGTTTGTCTATCCTGAAAGGTTACTAAGAGCAGGCCAATCATTGATGGTTACAAACAGCAACGCATGTAGGTCAAATTCCTCCTGTTTGTGCTCATCCCACACACGTACACCTTTTCCATTCCACAGCTGTAAAAGTTCTTCAACTAATGGCCTTAGGTACACATCAATGTCGTTGCCGGGTTGGTTAGGGCCTTGGATGAGCACTGGCATCATAATGAACTTCCGCTTCATGCACAACCAAGGAGGAAGGTTATAAATACATAGAGTCACGGGCCAGGTGCTATGATTGCTGCTCTGCTCCCCAAAAGGATTAATGCCATCTGCACTTAAACCAAACCATACGTTCCTTGCGTCACCTGCAAAGTCCCCCCACCTTCTCTCGATTTTTCTCCACTGCGACCCGTCAGCGGGTGCTCTCAACTTCCCGTCTTTCTTACGGTCTTCCTTGTGCCATCGCATCAACTTGGCATGCTCTTTGTTTCTGAACAGACGTTTCAGCCGTGGTATTATAGGAGCATACCACATCACCTTGGCAGGAACCCTCTTCCTGGGGCGCTCGCCCTCAACATCACCAGGGTCATCTCGTCTGATCTTATACCGCAATGCATCGCATACCGGGCATGCGTTCAAATCCTCGTACTCACCGCGGTAGAGGATGCAGTCATTAGGGCACGCATGTATCTTCTGCACCTCCAATCCTAGAGGGCAGAGAACCTTCTTTGCTTCGTACGTACTGTCGGGTAATTCGTTATCCTTTGGAAGCTTCTTCCTCATTATTTTTAGTAGCGTTCCAAATCCCTTGTCAGATACACCATTGTCTGCCTTCCATTGCAGCAATTCCAGTGTGGTACCGAGCTTTGTGTTGTCATCTTCGCAATTTGGGTACAACCCTTTTTTATGATCCTCTAACATGCGCTCGAACAGGACAACGAATGTACTTTGACACTAGACAACGTGACATATAGAAGGGTAGATGAGATCAGAAAAAAATTGGATCAACTTGTGCACATCCATAATGGGGGCATATTCTTGATAAATCCCTTAAAGGACTAAGAGAATCAGTTGTGATTCTGAATCCTGTTCCTAGCCAGAAGAGGGTCCCTGCAGTGATGGCGACTCGTCCGGCGATCGTCGGGGACTCGCCCGACGATCGTCGGGGACTCGTCCGGCGATCGTCGGGGCAAAGCCAAACAATTTTTTTTAATCTATTTCTACTAAATTCATCTAAACTACACTTAGCAAAATTAACGTGCTTCTTCATGCAATTTTCATTTAACCATACTACACTTAGCAAAATACAAGATTTATACACAAGATGAATACACAACTCAAAAAATGAACCATATTAACCATACTACACTTAGCAACAATATGTGCTCCTAATCCTCCATTTCTCAAACAAAATTAGCAAGATTTAGATGATTTGGCCCCTGTCTAACTACAACATATCCATACAATCTATCCATACATTCATCAACACACCTCTATTAATTTCTGCCATACATTCATCAACACATATCCACACAATTTATTCATCCATACAAAATTTCAAACAAAGTGATGAACTAGGGTTCCTGCCATGAATCCATCCATCCATCCATGAATCCGTCCATCCATCCATTTGGAGAAGAGGGGGAGGAGGGGGGGGTGCTACCGTGGGGCGGCGACGACGAGGAGGGCTCGATCGGGGGGGCGCGGCGACGAGGACTGGGCTCGGGGGCGGCGATGCTCGGGGAGGACGGCGAGGAGGTCCGGTGACGGTCAGCGGGCTAGGGGACGGCTCGGGCCAGGGCGTCGCGGCAGCCTGGCGGCGGCGTGCGGTGGTTCGCGGCGTCGGGGCAGAGGAGCGAGAGAGAAAGAAGATTGGGGAGGAAGAAGAAAATTTTCTAAGTCGTGCTTATATACTAGCCCCTTTAGTCCCGGTTGGTGCCACCAACCGGGACCAAAGGCCACCCTTTAGTCCCGGTTGGAGCCACCAACCGGGACTAAAGCCCTTTGCTTCCCGCCCTTTCGGCTGCTGAAAAGGAGCTTTAGTCCCGGTTGGTGGATCCAACCGGGACTAAAGGGGGGACTTTAGTCCCGGTTGGAGCCACCAACCGGGACTAAATGTCTGGTGGCGCGGTGCAGGACAAGTTTAGTCCCACCTCACTTTGCGAGAGGTGCGAATACCAGTTTATAAGCCCCGCCGCGGCAACTGCTTCGAGCTCCTCTCTTTAGCAGGCCTATTGGGCCTATCAAACCTGTCCTGCCCTGTGGTCCCTATTGGACCGTGCGGGCCTGCATCCTGGCCCAACTAGTTGCTGGGTTTCTAGTCGTATGCAGGCCGTGTCGGCCCAGTAGGGGGGCTTTTTCTTGATTTATTTATTTTCCATTTTTTTTTGTTTTCTGCTTTATTTATTTTCTTTTGTTTCTGAGTTGTTTTTTGCTTTATTAGAGTTTTTGAGTGAATCTTTTTTGCTTTAGGTCACAAAAATTCTAAACTTTCTGTTAGTGCCAGTAGTTTTCAAATTTCAATAGTTTAAATTTGAATTATTTGAAATTTGTGTGAATCACTAGTTTGTGAATTACTTTACTTTAAAAATAGATTTTTGAGTGATTCTTTTTCCTGCTGTTTAATATTAGTGTGTTTTATCATTATATTCAATTTGCTATTTTTCATGCATTTAATGATGCCTTTTGAGCTAAATGACCCTGAAATTGAAAAGCACTACAAATGAAGTCTGAAAAGGTTGAAACTTGGCATGGTATCATAATTTCACCCACATAGCAAGTGCTAAAAAGTTGAGAGGGTTACGGCAAAAACTGGATGCACTTCGTGTACAAACTGGACAATCTCTTTCGAAGTATCAGGGTTTCGGACGAAAACTCATCTATTACAAAAGGGATTTCATTTGTTGACATGTAACTGCAGTGATATTCTAGATCAAAGCCATTATCAGAATAGGTGTGGAGAGAAAGTCTTCACTTTTTCTTCGCGTGTGTCCCTTGCTTATTGCGTCGTAACCATGGATAATCTTCATTGTTTAACAGGATGCTTGGGTCAGCCCTCACTTTGAAGGGAGGAATTTCATGAAACTTTTCATAATCTGCAGACATGTCTGTCTTGTCCTCCACTCCCACGATGTTTCTTTTCCCTAAAAGAACTATGTTGCGCTTTGGCTCATCGTATGATGTATTCGCTTCCTTATCTTTTCTTTTTCTCGGTTTGGTAGACATGTCCTTCACATAGAAAACCTGCGCCACATCATTGGCTAGGACGAATGGTTCGTCTGTGTACCCAAGATTGCTCAGATCCACTGTTGTCATTCCGTACTGTGGGTCTACCTGTACCCTGCCTCCTGACCGATTGACCCATTTGCACCGAAACAAAGGGACCTTAAAATCATGTCCATAGTCAAGTTCCCATATGTCCACTATGTAACCATAATATGTGTCCTTTCCCCTGTTGGTTGCTGCATCAAAGCGGACACCACTGTTTTGGTTGGTGCTCTTTTGATCTTGGGCGATCGTGTAAAATGTATTCCCATTTATCTCGTACTCTTGGTAAGTCAATACAGTCGAAGATGGTGTCCTGGCCAACGAGTACAGCTCATCTCCAACAATGTTGTCACCCATGAGATGTGTTTGCAACCAACTGCCGAAAGTCCTGATGTGTTCACATGTAATCCAGTCGTCACACTGCTCCAGGTGTTTGGAGCGCAGATTATTCTTGTGTTCATTGACATACGGGGTCACCAAGGTAGAATTCTGTAGAACTGTGTAGTGTGCTTGAGCCCAAGAATGCTCGTCCCTACATATTATTGAATCCGCTCCTAGCGTGCCTTTTCCAGTCAGTCTCCCCTCATACCGCGATTGAGGGAGACCAATCGGCTTAAGGTCAGGAATGAAGTCAACACAAAACCCAATGACCTCCTCTGTTTGCCGGCCCATGGAGATGCTTCCTTCTGGCCTAGCACGGTTACGAACATATTTCTTTAAGACTCCCATGAACCTCTCAAAGGGAAACATATTGTGTAGAAATACAGGACCCAGAATGGCAATCCCGTCGACTAGATGAACTAGGACGTGCGTCATGATATTGAAGAAGGATGGTGGGAACACCAGCTCAAAACTGACAAGACATTGCACCAAATCATTCTTTAACCTTGGTAGGATTTCTGGATCGATTACCTTCTGAGAGATTGCATTGAGGAATGCACATAGCTTCACAATGGCTAATCGAACGTTTTCCGGTAGAAGCCCCCTCAATGCAACCGGAAGCAGTTGCGTCATAATCATGTGGCAGTCATGCGACTTTAGGTTCTGGAACTTTTTCTCTGCCATATTTATTATTCCCTTTATATTCGACGAGAAGCCAGACGGGACCTTCATACTGAGCAGGCATTCAAAGAATATTTCCTTCTCTTCTTTGGTAAGAGCGTAGCTGGCAGGACCTTCATACTGCTTTGGATGCATGCCGTCTTTTTCGTGCACACGTTGCTGGTCCTCCCGTGCTTCCGGTGTATCTTTTGTCTTCCCATACACGCCCAAGAAGCCTAGCAGGTTCACGCAAAGATTCTTCGTCACGTGCATCACGTCGATTGCAGAGCGGGCCTCTAGGTCTTTCCAATAGGGTAGGTCCGAAAATATAGATTTCTTCTTCCACATGGGTGCGCGTCCCTCAGCGTCATTCGGAACAGATTGTCCGCCAGGACCCTTTCCATAGATTACTTGTAAATCCTTGACCATATCAAGTATGGCATCACCAGTACGGAGGTCGGGCTTCTTCCGGTGATCTGCCTCACCTTTGAAATGCTTGCCTTTCTTTCTTAAGAGATGGTTGGTCGAAAGAAATCGACGATGTCCCAGGTACGCATTCTTCCTGCATTTGTCCAAATATATACTTTCGGTATCATCTAAACAGTGCGTGCATGCGTGGTATCCCTTGTTTGTCTATCCTGAAAGGTTACTAAGAGCAGGCCAATCATTGATGGTTACAAACAGCAACGCATGTAGGTCAAATTCCTCCTGTTTGTGCTCATCCCACACACGTACACCTTTTCCATTCCACAGCTGTAAAAGTTCTTCAACTAATGGCCTTAGGTACACATCAATGTCGTTGCCGGGTTAGTTAGGGCCTTGGATGAGCACTGGCATCATAATGAACTTCCGCTTCATGCACAACCAAGGAGGAAGGTTATAAATACATAGAGTCACGGGCCAGGTGCTATGATTGCTGCTCTGCTCCCCAAAAGGATTAATGCCATCTGCACTTAAACCAAACCATACGTTCCTTGCGTCACCTGCAAAGTCCCCCCACCTTCTCTCGATTTTTCTCCACTGCGACCCGTCAGCGGGTGCTCTCAACTTCCCGTCTTTCTTACGGTCTTCCTTGTGCCATCGCATCAACTTGGCATGCTCTTTGTTTCTGAACAGACGTTTCAGCCGTGGTATTATAGGAGCATACCACATCACCTTGGCAGGAACCCTCTTCCTGGGGCGCTCGCCCTCAACATCACCAGGGTCATCTCGTCTGATCTTATACCGCAATGCATCGCATACCGGGCATGCGTTCAAATCCTCATACTCACCGCGGTAGAGGATGCAGTCATTAGGGCACGCATGTATCTTCTGCACCTCCAATCCTAGAGGGCAGAGAACCTTCTTTGCTTCGTACGTACTGTCGGGTAATTCGTTATCCTTTGGAAGCTTCTTCCTCATTATTTTTAGTAGCGTTCCAAATCCCTTGTCAGATACACCATTGTCTGCTTTCCATTGCAGCAATTCCAGTGTGGTACCGAGCTTTGTGTTGTCATCTTCGCAATTTGGGTACAACCCTTTTTTATGATCCTCTAACATGCGCTCGAACAGGACAACGAATGTACTTTGACACTAGACAACGTGACATATAGAAGGGTAGATGAGATCAGAAAAAAATTGGATCAACTTGTGCACATCCATAATGGGGGCATATTCTTGATAAATCCCTTAAAGGACTAAGAGAATCAGTTGTGATTCTGAATCCTGTTCCTAGCCAGAAGAGGGTCCCTGCAGTGATGGCGACTCGTCCGGCGATCGTCGGGGACTCGCCCGACGATCGTCGGGGACTCGTCCGGCGATCGTCGGGGCAAAGCCAAACAATTTTTTTTAATCTATTTCTACTAAATTCATCTAAACTACACTTAGCAAAATTAACGTGCTTCTTCATGCAATTTTCATTTAACCATACTACACTTAGCAAAATACAAGATTTATACACAAGATGAATACACAACTCAAAAAATGAACCATATTAACCATACTACACTTAGCAACAATATGTGCTCCTAATCCTCCATTTCTCAAACAAAATTAGCAAGATTTAGATGATTTGGCCCCTGTCTAACTACAACATATCCATACAATCTATCCATACATTCATCAACACACCTCTATTAATTTCTGCCATACATTCATCAACACATATCCACACAATTTATTCATCCATACAAAATTTCAAACAAAGTGATGAACTAGGGTTCCTGCCATGAATCCATCCATCCATCCATGAATCCGTCCATCCATCCATTTGGAGAAGAGGGGGAGGAGGGGGGGGTGCTACCGTGGGGCGGCGACGACGAGGAGGGCTCGATCGGGGGGGCGCGGCGACGAGGACTGGGCTCGGGGGCGGCGATGCTCGGGGAGGACGGCGAGGAGGTCCGGTGACGGTCAGCGGGCTAGGGGACGGCTCGGGCCAGGGCGTCGCGGCAGCCTGGCGGCGGCGTGCGGTGGTTCGCGGCGTCGGGGCAGAGGAGCGAGAGAGAAAGAAGATTGGGGAGGAAGAAGAAAATTTTCTAAGTCGTGCTTATATACTAGCCCCTTTAGTCCCGGTTGGTGCCACCAACCGGGACCAAAGGCCACCCTTTAGTCCCGGTTGGAGCCACCAACCGGGACTAAAGCCCTTTGCTTCCCGCCCTTTCGGCTGCTGAAAAGGAGCTTTAGTCCCGGTTGGTGGATCCAACCGGGACTAAAGGGGGGACTTTAGTCCCGGTTGGAGCCACCAACCGGGACTAAATGTCTGGTGGCGCGGTGCAGGACAAGTTTAGTCCCACCTCACTTTGCGAGAGGTGCGAATACCAGTTTATAAGCCCCGCCGCGGCAACTGCTTCGAGCTCCTCTCTTTAGCAGGCCTATTGGGCCTATCAAACCTGTCCTGCCCTGTGGTCCCTATTGGACCGTGCGGGCCTGCATCCTGGCCCAACTAGTTGCTGGGTTTCTAGTCGTATGCAGGCCGTGTCGGCCCAGTAGGGGGGCTTTTTCTTGATTTATTTATTTTCCATTTTTTTTTGTTTTCTGCTTTATTTATTTTCTTTTGTTTCTGAGTTGTTTTTTGCTTTATTAGAGTTTTTGAGTGAATCTTTTTTGCTTTAGGTCACAAAAATTCTAAACTTTCTGTTAGTGCCAGTAGTTTTCAAATTTCAATAGTTTAAATTTGAATTATTTGAAATTTGTGTGAATCACTAGTTTGTGAATTACTTTACTTTAAAAATAGATTTTTGAGTGATTCTTTTTCCTGCTGTTTAATATTAGTCTGTTTTATCATTATATTCAATTTGCTATTTTTCATGCATTTAATGATGCCTTTTGAGCTAAATGACCCTGAAATTGAAAAGCACTACAAATGAAGTCTGAAAAGGTTGAAACTTGGCATGGTATCATAATTTCACCCACATAGCAAGTGCTAAAAAGTTGAGAGGGTTACGGCAAAAACTGGATGCACTTCGTGTACAAACTGGACAATCTCTTTCGAAGTATCAGGGTTTCGGACGAAAACTCATCTATTACAAAAGGGATTTCATTTGTTGACATGTAACTGCAGTGATATTCTAGATCAAAGCCATTATCAGAATAGGTGTGGAGAGAAAGTCTTCACTTTTTCTTCGCGTGTGTCCCTTGCTTATTGCGTCGTAACCATGGATAATCTTCATTGTTTAACAGGATGCTTGGGTCAGCCCTCACTTTGAAGGGAGGAATTTCATGAAACTTTTCATAATCTGCAGACATGTCTGTCTTGTCCTCCACTCCCACGATGTTTCTTTTCCCTAAAAGAACTATGTTGCGCTTTGGCTCATCGTATGATGTATTCGCTTCCTTATCTTTTCTTTTTCTCGGTTTGGTAGACATGTCCTTCACATAGAAAACCTGCGCCACATCATTGGCTAGGACGAATGGTTCGTCTGTGTACCCAAGATTGCTCAGATCCACTGTTGTCATTCCGTACTGTGGGTCTACCTGTACCCTGCCTCCTGACCGATTGACCCATTTGCACCGAAACAAAGGGACCTTAAAATCATGTCCATAGTCAAGTTCCCATATGTCCACTATGTAACCATAATATGTGTCCTTTCCCCTGTTGGTTGCTGCATCAAAGCGGACACCACTGTTTTGGTTGGTGCTCTTTTGATCTTGGGCGATCGTGTAAAATGTATTCCCATTTATCTCGTACTCTTGGTAAGTCAATACAGTCGAAGATGGTGTCCTGGCCAACGAGTACAGCTCATCTCCAACAATGTTGTCACCCATGAGATGTGTTTGCAACCAACTGCCGAAAGTCCTGATGTGTTCACATGTAATCCAGTCGTCACACTGCTCCAGGTGTTTGGAGCGCAGATTATTCTTGTGTTCATTGACATACGGGGTCACCAAGGTAGAATTCTGTAGAACTGTGTAGTGTGCTTGAGCCCAAGAATGCTCGTCCCTACATATTATTGAATCCGCTCCTAGCGTGCCTTTTCCAGTCAGTCTCCCCTCATACCGCGATTGAGGGAGACCAATCGGCTTAAGGTCAGGAATGAAGTCAACACAAAACCCAATGACCTCCTCTGTTTGCCGGCCCATGGAGATGCTTCCTTCTGGCCTAGCACGGTTACGAACATATTTCTTTAAGACTCCCATGAACCTCTCAAAGGGAAACATATTGTGTAGAAATACAGGACCCAGAATGGCAATCCCGTCGACTAGATGAACTAGGACGTGCGTCATGATATTGAAGAAGGATGGTGGGAACACCAGCTCAAAACTGACAAGACATTGCACCAAATCATTCTTTAACCTTGGTAGGATTTCTGGATCGATTACCTTCTGAGAGATTGCATTGAGGAATGCACATAGCTTCACAATGGCTAATCGAACGTTTTCCGGTAGAAGCCCCCTCAATGCAACCGGAAGCAGTTGCGTCATAATCACGTGGCAGTCATGAGACTTTAGGTTCTGGAACTTTTTCTCTGCCATATTTATTATTCCCTTTATATTCGACGAGAAGCCAGACGGGACCTTCATACTGAGCAGGCATTCAAAGAATATTTCCTTCTCTTCTTTGGTAAGAGCGTAGCTGGCAGGACCTTCATACTGCTTTGGATGCATGCCGTCTTTTTCGTGCACACGTTGCTGGTCCTCCCGTGCTTCCGGTGTATCTTTTGTCTTCCCATACACGCCCAAGAAGCCTAGCAGGTTCACGGAAAGATTCTTCGTCACGTGCATCACGTCGATTGCAGAGCGGGCCTCTAGGTCTTTCCAATAGGGTAGGTCCGAAAATATAGATTTCTTCTTCCACATGGGTGCGCGTCCCTCAGCGTCATTCGGAACAGATTGTCCGCCAGGACCCTTTCCATAGATTACTTGTAAATCCTTGACCATATCAAGTATGGCATCACCAGTACGGAGGTCGGGCTTCTTCCGGTGATCTGCCTCACCTTTGAAATGCTTGCCTTTCTTTCTTAAGAGATGGTTGGTCGAAAGAAATCGACGATGTCCCAGGTACGCATTCTTCCTGCATTTGTCCAAATATATACTTTTGGTATCATCTAAATAGTGCGTGCATGCGTGGTATCCCTTGTTTGTCTATCCTGAAAGGTTACTAAGAGCAGGCCAATCATTGATGGTTACAAACAGCAACGCATGTAGGTCAAATTCCTCCTGTTTGTGCTCATCCCACACACGTACACCTTTTCCATTCCACAGCTGTAAAAGTTCTTCAACTAATGGCCTTAGGTACACATCAATGTCGTTGCCGGGTTGGTTAGGGCCTTGGATGAGCACTGGCATCATAATGAACTTCCGCTTCATGCACAACCAAGGAGGAAGGTTATAAATACATAGAGTCACGGGCCAGGTGCTATGATTGCTGCTCTGCTCCCCAAAAGGATTAATGCCATCTGCACTTAAACCAAACCATACGTTCCTTGCGTCACCTGCAAAGTCCCCCCACCTTCTCTCGATTTTTCTCCACTGCGACCCGTCAGCGGGTGCTCTCAACTTCCCGTCTTTCTTACGGTCTTCCTTGTGCCATCGCATCAACTTGGCATGCTCTTTGTTTCTGAACAGACGTTTCAGCCGTGGTATTATAGGAGCATACCACATCACCTTGGCAGGAACCCTCTTCCTGGGGCGCTCGCCCTCAACATCACCAGGGTCATCTCGTCTGATCTTATACCGCAATGCATCGCATACTGGGCATGCGTTCAAATCCTCGTACTCACCGCGGTAGAGGATGCAGTCATTAGGGCACGCATGTATCTTCTGCACCTCCAATCCTAGAGGGCAGAGAACCTTCTTTGCTTCGTACGTACTGTCGGGTAATTCGTTATCCTTTGGAAGCTTCTTCCTCATTATTTTTAGTAGCGTTCCAAATCCCTTGTCAGATACACCATTGTCTGCCTTCCATTGCAGCAATTCCAGTGTGGTACCGAGCTTTGTGTTGTCATCTTCGCAATTTGGGTACAACCCTTTTTTATGATCCTCTAACATGCGCTCGAACTTCAACTTCTCCCTTTCACTTTCGCATCCTCTTTGTGCATCAACAATGACCCGACGAAGATCATCATCGGGCACATCGTCTGGTGCCTCTTGATCTTCAGCTTCCCCCGTTGCAGTATCACCGTATTCAGGGGGATAGTTGTCATCATCCTCTTCTTCTTTGTTGTCTTCCATCATAACCCCTCTTTCTCTGTGCTTGGTCCAAACATTATAGTGTGGCATGAAACCCTTCTCAATCAGGTGGATGTGAAGGGTTCTCGAGTCAGAGTGAGACTTCGTATTCCCACAGACAGTACATGGACAATACATAAAACCATTCTGCTTGTTTGCCTCAGCCACTTCGAGAAAATTATGCATGCCATCAATGTACTCGGAGGTGCGTCAGTCACCGTACATCCATTGCCGGTTCATCTGCGTGCATTATATAATTAAGTGTATCAAAAACCATTACAGAACATCATGAATAGAGAAGTGACCAAATTAATACAAGTTCATCATCACATTAAAACTAAAGTACAGTAGTGATCAAATGTTATTACTGAAAAAATAAATACATAAAATTCATACATATATAGTTCTCATAGAACAACATATAGCTCTCTAGAGCATCTAATTAAAACATACATTGAAACTATGAAAAACATTTAAATGCAACAACAAATGCGATCATAATCGCAACTAAGGTAACAATTGATCCAACGGCATAATGATACCAAGCCTCATTATGAATGACATATTTTCTAATCTTTCTAATCTTCAAGCGCATTGCATCCATCTTGATCTTGTGATCATCGACGACATCGGCAACATGCAACTCCAATACCATCTTCTCCTCCTCAATTCTTTTCAATTTTTTCTTCAAGTAATTGTTTTCTTTCTCAACTAAATTTAACCTCTCGACAAGAGGGTCGGTTGGAATTTCCGGTTCACATACCTCCTAGATAAAAACATCTATGTCACGTTGGTCGGCATAATTGTCATAAACACTAAATGAAACAAATAGTAATAAAAGATAATATACCACATCTGAATCATAGACAGGACGAGGGCCGACGGGGGCGGATACCAAAGTCATGGCACTATATAATAATAAACAATAATAAAAGTAAGAAAATTATACAAGTATCTATCTAAATCATACAAGTAAGAATTTTTTTCTTTTAAAAAGAAGATAAGAACAAGAGGCTCACCACGGTGGTGCCGGCGACGAGATCAGCGCGGGCGATCGACGGCGGTGAGGACGGGGACGGGGACGGCACCCTACACATGTGCAGACTCTAAGAAGTTAATTTCAACTCAAATTGTGCAACTAAATCAAAAGAACTCCCACATACACTCCTCCACTAAAATCCACAAACCACTCTACTTCTAGAGCATTTGAAATGAGCTAAACTAGCAGTAAGAGATGAAACGATGAAGTTGCTAACCTTTTAGAACACTTGTGTAGTTGGTGCACCGCCAAACCTAGACAGATCTAGACAGATCTTGGGGAAAATGTAGCTTGGAGGTCGAGCTTGGAGAGGAGAAAGCTTAAGTGTGGCTCGGGCATTTCATCAAACACCTCATGTGCATAGGAGGTGAGAACAGAGTAGCACAAACCTCCCACCCTTCCACGGCCAAAAAACAGAGGAGATGGGGCGGGGGGGGGGGGGGGGGTTGGATATATATAGGCAAAACTTTAGCCCCAGTTTGTGTCTAAAACCGGGACTAAAGGCCAACCTTTAGTCCCGGTTCCAGCCACCAACCAGGACTAAAGGGGCTGCGCCAGGAGCGAGGCCCTTTAGTCCCGGTTCGTGTCTGGAACCGGGACCAAAGGGGTCCTGCCGAGGCCCGGCCGGCGTCCTGGCCTCACGAACCGGGACTGATGCACCCATTGATCCCGGTTCGTAGCAGAACCGGGACTAATGCTCTTATCTGGCCTGGACCAAAGCCCTGTTTTCTACTAGTGCTAGTAACATGCATATGTTTCTACTCTATGTTAGTACCTCTATAGTGGGGAGTACATATGTATGATGTCATGCAACACTTCATTTATTAGGTTATAGACTCATTTTGTCTTGATATCTGTGATATTACTCATCTTGGAATGCGTTATGTTACATTAACATATTATGTTACTTGAAACACCTCTCTCCTCTTTAATTACATGCCACATAAGTAAACTTATCTTGGGGTTGTGTTATGTTACTTGCTAAGTTAATCTCACTATGACCTAACATACTATGTTACCACATGCATATCTTTCCTCATTAATTACTTGTCACATCATCTATTTTGCTTAGATACGTGTGATGTTATCATTTATGTTACTCCCAGTATGGGTAGTCAATTGGTAGTCTTACAGTATATAAGAGGCAAATAAGCCTCCATGTTCATTCACATACTCCACATAATCTGTATCGTCAATTACATGGTAGGTCCTCTAAACGTAAAAATCATATACGTGTTATGTATGTGATATCATCAGCTTGACAATATAAGGTCTATCATAAGAAGTCCGTGTCCGTAACGATAGATGCAATGACATCATAGTTGATGTCGCCAGTGGACCAATCACACGTATCTGCTTTGGCTACATTGTTATATATTATATATGTCTGGACCAGCTAGATACAATCAAAACTTCTACATGCATGGTGATGACTTTCAGATTATCATTTCATGAGCTTAACTATCTCAAATACATGGTTCAATGTATATACAAGCATATTTTTTATACATGGACATGACCTCCAAATTATCATTTGGCTGTAGCAAATATAGGGCACTAAATTGTCAGCACCTCTGCTCTGCTGGGCGCTGCCGAACAAGGGAAACATAAACTGAAGATGGCGAGATTTGGGGCCAAGTCCAAGGTTTGAACAAAGCAGGCCGTGGGATGAATTCAGAGGATGCGGGCTTCTAGTCAGGAGGTGGGAAACGATTTATATCACACGACGCTGGAAAACGGACGGCGTGAGGGCACTCTCGCCAATACCATGCAACGCGTCCTTGATCCAGTTACCCTATCTTTTTCGCCCCGACTCATCTCTAGCGACCGCGTTTTTCTAAGTCTGCATGCGGACACAATGGGTGATGTATACGCGGTCGTGGCTAGGGAAGAGAAGAGTACGGGAGCTTTCCTTTGCGTTCTTTTTTTAACGCAAGTTGATCATTAACAAAGTTATCACAAGCTTTTATAAGCCGCCGAAATTGACTCAAGCCTTCGTCCAGTAGGTAAGCCGTCCTCCTTGTTAGAAGCGATAGAGAGGGGTTGGTGAAATTATTATTTATTGCTTGAGCCTCGTGGGCATATATATAGTAGTACAATGATCAACTTGGAGTACAAGACAAGTGGGCATATATATAGTAGTACAATGATCAACTTGGAGTACAAGACAAGGCAGGAACAAATCCTAGTCTATCCTATACTTCCTAATAATCATAATACTCAACATCCCCCGCAGTCACAACGGTAGCGACACAGACGGTGAGACTGGAGAAGAATCCGAAGATAAGCCGACGGACACCCCCCCACAGTCGTAACGGTCGATGCATCGCGGAAGTCGTGGCTGGAGTGGAAACCGACGAGATTGCTCAAGCAAGGCGGTAGCCCTTTGTGCCGTTGTCGAGGTAGCCGAGAGCGTAGGGTGCTGTAGCCGTGGTCGAGGTAGCCGTGCGAAGAACGCCGTGGTCGATGTCGAGTCGGGGTGCCCGGTGTCGAGGTAGTCGCCGTGAACCGGGAAGAAGAGTGGCGGCGGCGGCTAGGTTAGGAACGCGGCGACGGTGCTCGAAGTAGGCAAGGAAGAGCCCGACAGCGTGACGATGACCGGCGCGGACGGTGGCGTTCCCGCGTCTAGGAAGGGGGCGCGGCGCATACCACACAGAAGTCGACGCGCGTGGAGGGCGAAGTGACGCGTGCTACGGCCCAAAAGGGCGACGCAGCGGCAGCGCGCGGGTCAGGGCGACGGCGGGAAGACCTCAGGGCGGCGGCAGGGACCGCGTGCCACGCTCGCTACGGCCCGATGGGGCGACGAAGCGGCAGCGCGAGGGTCGGTGCAGCCACGGGAACGGCTTGGAGCGGACGGCCTCGGGGCGGCGGTGGACCGCGGGCCGCGACACTACGGCCCGAAGGGGCGACGCAGTGGCAGCACGTGGGTCAGTGCAGCTGCGGGGAGAACCACGGGGCGACGGCAGGACCGCGTGCCACGTTCGCTACGGCCCGATGGGGCGACGCAGCGGCAGCGCGAGGGTCGGTGCTGCCACGGGGACGCCCTGGAGCGGACGGCCTCGGGGCGGCGATGGACCGCGGGCCGCGGCACTACGACCCGAAGGAGCGACACAGCGGCACCGTGCGGGTCGGTGCAGCCGCGGGGAGAACCACAGGGCGCCGGCGCTGCGGCCCGACGGGGTGACGCAGCGGCAGCCTGCTGCTTAATCGGTGGAGGGGCGCGCTGGACTTGAAGACGATCTTCAAGATTAGCAGTGCAGGAAGACTGAGCTGATGCGTGAGCAGACGAGCAGCCTCCAGCCGCACGTATACAGCACGTACGAGCTGCCAACACGCAGCATGCACAAGCACATACGTGCATGGGACACGGCCACGCGCGCGGAGTGGATTTGTGGTCCGGCGCCCGGCGTTTGAGCAGTCAAGCACATCCGCGCGTGACGCGTGAGCGGCCGCGGGCGGCACGGCGAGGACGCGGGTCCAGTGCAAGGCCGGCCGAGCGGCCGCCGTCCAGCACGCCAAGCCCGAGGCACCATCCAGCCGGAGACGATGAAGATGTCGATGAAGTAGACGCGCGTTGTAGTCGACGGACGGCGGTGGGCGACGCAAACCGATTTTAAATCGGAAAACCAAAAAGAAAACGCCGATCAATGCGACCGGCGGGAGAGAGAAAAAACCGGATCAAAGGATCGAGAAAGACTCTGTAGGGCAGCTGGTAACACGACCGGCGAACGAACCCTAGGTACGGGCGGCGCGGCCCCCGGCGGCGGTCATGGAGACCGACCGTCCCGGGGGCGGCGCTCGGGGCGGAAGCGGCGGGCTGCGGCTAGGGTTTGGATCGGTTAGGGTGATACCATGTTAGAAGGGATAGAGAGGGATTGGTGGAATTGTTGTTTATTGCTTGAGCCTCGTGGGCATATATATAGGAGTACAATGACCAACTTGGAGTACAAGGCAGGAACAAATCCTAGTCTATCTACTTCCTAATAATCATAATACTCAACACTCCTTTCACCTCTTCATTCATCCCTCGAGCTCTCACTCCCCATATCTATAACCGATGTCGTCGCCGATCCATCCATATAACGTATCGCAAACAACAACCGGTGCGGCAGACCTAAAACGTATACCACATGCACACGTTTTAGAAGCCGCCATCATCATCGAACCGCTGTC
Source organism: Elymus sibiricus (assembly GCA_039707655.1). Classification (NCBI taxonomy): domain Eukaryota; kingdom Viridiplantae; phylum Streptophyta; class Magnoliopsida; order Poales; family Poaceae; genus Elymus; species Elymus sibiricus. The sequence goes on from CM077676.1 coordinate 89,978,111, forward strand.
CCATCTTCAGGAGAGAGATCCGCATCATCCTTGCCAGTCCGGCCAACCGTCGACGCCACCACGGCGCCCAACGACGCCACCGCCCTGCGCTCGTCCATCCCGACGCGGAGACTCTGGAAGATCTGTCGTGCGTAGCACCTGCCGACCAGGCATGACAAAGCGTAGCACCTGTCGGCCAGGCATGACTTGACATCTCCACCGAAGCTCCGTTCAAGACGAAGCCGCTCCGCCTCCTGCCTCTACCATCCAGCGCTGCTCCACAAACGATACTCCCAAGAGAGAAACGACACCGTAGTGCCGCCATCGTCCGATCTGGAACACTAGATCCTAGGGTTTCCCCCGGAGAAGCACGAGTGGATCGACAGTAGTTACTCGACGATGCCTTCATCAAGGTAACGGCGCAGAACGCCGCCATCGCCTGCCGTTGGCTCGGTTTTCACCGGCAACCATGTCTCCCCGACTTGCAGCCGGGACTAGATGACGGATCTCGAAATCTGACCACCCAGCCTCAGGCCGACCACCTCCGACGGAGGAGATGACCACCACCGCCGGCTGCACCGGCCAGAACAGATCTGACCGGAGGTGCCGCCAACCATACCACCAGGCCCTCCACGCCGCCGCCGATCGGAAGCTGGATGACGCGCCGCCGCAGCAGAAGTCGCCGCCGCCCGAACCAGGCAAGCCGCCGCCCGCCGCCGACCGTAACCGGGCTGCCCGACGCGCCGCAGTCGCCGTCGCCCGTGGCAGGGCCAGCCACCGCCGCCGCCGCCGTAGCCATCGCCGCCGCCGCCGGATCTACCGCGCCTCCACACGCGCAAGGGCTCCACACCACCCGTGATACGCGGGAGAGAGGAGGATCCTCGCCACCGCCGTGGGCCCCCGGGCGCATCCCGGCGGCGTCCTCCGGCGGCGACGGGGTGAGGGAAGGTAGATTCGGCCCCGACAGCGGCTAGGGCTGGGGAACCGCCCGAGCGGGGGCGACGCGGGGGTCCTGCTTGATTGCCCTGTGATTTTGCAATGTACAGTGACGGAATTGATTTTTGCCTGTGTGCTCTGTTACTTTTGGTTGATCGCTGTGCTCAAATACAGCCTGGTGTTTTTGCATCTTGTTTGTGCAGGGATCTGATGAACTTCTCTATTGGGTTTTTGGCTCTGTTCAAAGTGGTTTAGTATATTGCTTGGGGTTGGTTGATTTGGATTAGCTGATGATGAAGAGGCTGACAGAGTGTATTTCTCTGTACATTTAGTCATCATAGCACTTACTTGATATCTGCCTAACCACTAGTGCTTGCAAGTGAATTGTCATGTCAATTGTATCCACATTTACAAAGTTGGGCTTCTTTCAATGATTCCTTACAGGTTTAACATGCACAATGCAAGCTTTGGTGGTGTGGTATCTGGTCCTGTGAAGCATCTGAAATTGAAAATTCATCAGTGAAGAACTGAAGATCATCTGCGTGTGTCTGCAGAGAGTGATATTCTATCAGGTAAATTTAGGACACTTGCAAACAGCAAGTACTAGACAATTTGCAAGACCAATTAACAGTGTTTATCGTCTACCTGTTAGAACCCAAGACCAGGAGAGCTTCTAGGCAGGAAGAGGAGAGGAAAGGGATTCCTGCTGTGACGAAACCATTGCCGGCAAATGCGGCAGCGAGCAGGAGCATATTTCCTCAGATTTCACCAAGGTGAAGGCCTTTTCCTTTCTCTGATACACACGAGCCTTTTTCTTTCCTGTGGACTGCTGTGCAACAAGCACTTCTTTGCGCCAGCAAGTCTATAGAGATATACGGTACCCTTAAAAAAATAGAGATATACTGTGGACAATCACCCCTCTTTCAGTTCAGGCATCTATGGAGTTTTCAGAAACCATTGCCTGTTCATAGCTTTACTTGAAGTGCATGGATTTGGGTCCCTGGTATGGGTATTGGCTAGTCTAATCAACATAATATTTTTTTTCAATATTATACATCTTTCCCTTGCTATATTTTCAATGACAGCTTATAGGTTGCTATGACTTGTTAGTGATAGCATATTCTGCCAGTGCCGTTACAGCTTATTGTGCTGATCCTATATGAGCAACGCTGAATCGATTTAGCTTTAAGCTATGTGCTTCAATGAACTTACTTTGTTGATGTTGGAATTTGAAAGAGTTTATGTACATCTCGTATGCACACTAACTCATTTACATTGTGCGAAAATTAAGAACCGAAGCCCGACACCTCTGTTGCATGACCACATATCCAGGGCTGCCGGGGCCAACGTATCCCCTACCCAGTGCCTAGAAGAGCACCTGGCCTATCTGGAGAGAGAGGCGTCGACTATGAAAGTACCTGCAATGGCGTAATCAAGCTACCGTCAAACTTCTCAATGGAACTTGCAACAACCAGATTTTCATGATTGATTCCCAAATGTTCTCCCGCGGAAAATACTCCTAATGGGATTTCTGACTGGATAATCAAGCTACTTTCAAAGCTCTATGCACCATATAAGACTCACTACTTGTCATTCTACACATCAAGGGCCGCGTTACAGTTATTGCCTTGTTGGAGCCAGTATCATGTATATACCAGGGAAGCAAGACAAGAAAATAACAACAACACATCTCAAAATGACTAAAAATAATGTTAATTATGGTTAATTCTTTGAATAAGTTTTTTTTGGATAATTTTGATGTGATATTTAATATCAGGGTCATCATATGACATTTGCTGATGAAATTATTCCAAAGCATCGTTGTCATTTATTTGATCCCTGAATTTTGATGTGATATTTGATATCAGGGTATCATACTACCCCTACCCATGACGATAATGACATCGTCATGGGTTTAGAAATCCTTACACCCCTAATCGTAACCACCGATCCTAAAGAGGTGTTGAATGCATCCAAAGACCGTCTACCACCGCCAGTCGCCATAAGGCTAGTGCCGGCAGCATCCCTCATGCCTGCTACGTCGGCCTGCTGCTGCCTACTCTCAGGGGAACCCTGCACCGCCGGAGGTTCATGACAAGCTAGCTGCATGGACCCCCTTAATGGCCTCTTTCAATCATGGTTAGTCTCTAACCATCAGTACTAGATTAAGATCCTAGTTGTGTGATTATGTCAATCCTATAGAAATTAGGCAAACAAGGAAAAGTTCAAACAGGTGTGTGGGCCGCCCTGCATCTGCATCCTGTGGAGGAATGAAAATTCGGTTGAAGAAAACGATGAGAGGCTGAAGCAGGAGGTACACCTTCAATATGGAACATGATATAAGTAAAAGAAAAATCTGGAAAACACGCCAGCACATATATGATGTCCTGCTTACAAAACAAAACAACAATGACATAGTTCATCATGGTCAACATGGAGTCGACCTAGAAATTGTTCTTCAAGGAACTGACAGAATCATAAAAGAAATTGAAAGATAAATATGGAGAGCATGAGCTTCATGTTGAGGGAAAAGGAACGATAATCAACGAGCAGCTCTGCTGTTATATCCATCAATTGGAGAAATGCCTGCAGGCATGGTACTTTCTCTATTTATTACGTGCTTTTCTGATATTCTGGAGAGTTTCAGCTATATCTGTCATCTCTGGCCTTTGCTTGACATTATGGTGTAAGCACTCTCTGGCGATCTCAGCAAGAATTTTCAGAAGCTCAAAGTCTTTCTCTTCTTTGATTTTCATGTCATACATCACATTTGCTCTGTTCTCTCCTGTGTATGTGTCAAGGTGATTTAGAACAAAGCTGCAATTATCACCACAGTTTGCTTTCTTTCCAGTGATGAGCTCAAAGAGCACAAGACCAAAGCTATAGACGTCACTTTTGTTGGTCAACAGGCCAGTCTCTCGATAGACTGGGTCCATGTAATTGTTGTCACCAATGACCTCTTCACTGTGCTGGGCATTACCTCTCGCAATTAACCTGGATATTCCAAAATCTGATATTTTTGGTTTATAAGTATCATCCAAAAGAATGTTTGCTGGTTTAACATCACCATGTTGGATGTTGGCAGATGTCTTCGAATGCATATAAGCGAGACCTTCTGCAGATTCCGCAGCAATGACTAAACGTTGATCGATTGTGAGAGGAATTCTATTTTTATCATAGAGGATGTCTTCAAGGCTACCATTGGAGATAAACTCATATACCAAAATAGGAACATCAACCTCTAAACAGCAACCTATGAGTCTCACGATGTTCTTGTGGATAACTCGCGATTGGACAATGACCTCATTTGCAAACTGGTCCCTCTGTGCTTTAGTGGTATTTTTGGACTTTTTCACTGCAATATGTTGTTTATCATCAAGAAACCCCTTGTATACCACACCAAAGGCACCACTTCCAAGGACATGGCTATAGTTTTTTGTGATTCTCTTTAGCTCATCCTCTCTGAAGATCTTGATGTTGTTTATTTTCTCCAGTAAAGGACCACCATTTCTTATGAAAGATTCTCTCATCTTCTTCCTCTCACTCACGAAAAGAACAAACAGCAGAAGGACAACAGCGATAGAAATACCACTGACAACGCCTGCTCATGCGCAAGGATAATTTTCATTAGTGTGTACTCCTATATCGAGAAGAAAACGAATCTGAACGAGTCGTCATGCATGTGTGGATGTCATGCATAATTTAGATGTCTAATTTGTTACAATGTTGACTTCAATGATAAAATTAGTGATGTTAAACATGATAGTGTACGATTATGTGATTTTGTCCTAAATTTTCAATTATGAGCACTAATCTGCAGGTTTAATTTACAGTCTAGAGATATGCACTTCATGTACTCCTGCCGTGACAAGTTTAAGTATATTTTGAAGTTATAAATTAAATCATAGGTGTATATATTCCATTCCTGATTACACATCAACTGCTTTAACTATAATGATTGATGGAAATAGTTTAATCCTGTTTCACATATTGCGAACCTTTTTCTTGTATTTGTGTGCTACATAAATCTTGCTAGCTTCTATATGTATGTACTACTTACAGCTTGCTTTATAGATATCATTTGCATCGTCCCCATATTTCCCATACATGTACGATGTTGAAGGAATGTGTTTCCTGTTTGGACGTGCAATAAAAGCACAATTATATTTCGATATCTCACATGAAATTAACACTGCTTTAATTAGTTCCATCACACAATATTTACTACTTAACATTGCTTGTTCTGTTCATAAAAAGTTCATGAAAAGGGTTTCAAGCCCTCAGTACTTCATTTCCCTCTCCTGAGAATAGACCTCACACCTAGCATAACGCTGTTGCTCAAATGGGCGTGTGCCTATATATGAAATCAACGTTAACACAGAAACCAGATAGTTAGAATGCATGGTATAGCTTACCTACAGCCACCTTAGCTGGTAGCGGGAATTTCTCGGTGCAGGCTCCTGTCTTGCCGTCGCCTTTCATCCCGGGTTTGCATGGACAGTCGTAGCCTCCTAACCTGTTCTTGCAGATCCCGCCACTTGAACATGGGTACAGAGCTTGGAGCTGAGGATGCCGCTCCAGTAGCACACATTCATCGATGTCTGCAATGCCATCGGTTAAATTAGCTAACTATTAATCAGGTGATTAATTAAAGTAGCATGCATGTCACTGTCACGAACCTTGGCATCCACCAGGGACATAAGGGTTGCCATCGTAGTGCTCCCAACATTTGCAGACATAACCGGTCCTGTTGGTAGCGTCGAGGCACGAGCTGTTGCGGCTGAGACACGCATAGCCCTGGGGTGGGGGCTGTCCTTGCGCAGGGCAAGACCCATTCCCGATGGCAAAGTCGAAAACTTGGGGGACGCCCTTCGGGAATTTGTTGGAGAAGTAGGCCTCGCCGCCGTAGACATCCGCCGAGGAGTAGTTGTACCATCCCTTCTGCACCAGCATTGCTGTGGAGCAGTTGGTGCCCGCCCTCCACCACTCTGTCCTCTTCCTGTCAGCCACCGGCGCTATGTATGGCACGTCATTGGGCAGGTCAGCCTCACAGCAGCCTTGACCTCTGCACAGGCCATCTTTGGCGATTACTCTGGTAGGCAGGGAAGTGCACCTGCTTATTTCGGTTCCGAAGGTGCCATACATCGAGGTGGAGAGCTCAGCCTCGACGTTCAAGCCTACGCCGATGAGAACATTGTGGCTTGCTGAGATGAGAAAAGGAGCGGGGGCATATGTTCGACGACGGACGAAGGAGTGGTGGGTTGAGTTTATTTTGCAGTCGCTGCTCACCGCAGCATATACCCGCACATAAGCTGGGGAGAGTGAGATGTCCATGAGCTCCATCGGTGTATTAACCACCCAATCATTCATTGCGAAAGTCCCGTTGCCTTGGTCTGGAGGAGTGTAGAACCCCGTCACACTCTGCTGGAATGCTCCGTCCGCGATGAAGGCACGATGAGGAATGAATGTGTCGTTGCAGGTGACCTTGAAACCAGGGAGGAAGCAGCCAGGTTTCATGCCAAAGGGGTACGGAATGCTCATGTTCCCGCACTGGCTGGGGCAGTCAGGATGAATTGTGATGGGCGGTTCTTGCTCGGCAATGGCTGCTCGCAGTCTTCCTGCGAGGAGCAGTATCATCATCCACATCTGGGTTTTGGCGATTCCCCTAAAAAACACACGCACTATAATTAGTGGGAAAAAAAATGCACAGTGGATTGCTGATTTCTGACATAAAATTCCTGAGCAAAAACTACTTCCACTGTCTATTTGACGAAATGCATGCAGTTGGGCTGCTTTCATTGCCATTAGGAGGAGTAAAAGTTACAGATTAAGTAACCAATAATAAAACAGAAATAGGGGATATGAAGGGAGAATGGAGGGAGTGTTTCTCGCCCTCAATCAGGCTCTACTGGTCTTTCTACCAGGACTAGCACACGGCGCATGCCAGGTGCCGGCATCTGTCCATGTCTTAGCTTCATCTTGCAAGATGTTTGAAACTACTTCCACTGTTGGGCCCTGTAGTGCATGTATTTTAGGGCTTTGGTGTATTTTCTTCTGTCCATCCACATCTATTAGGTAAATGATACCTAACCTAGTAGCTATCAAAGTAGATTCCCGCAAAAAAAAAAACTATCAAAGTAGATGAGTACTTCCTCCGTCCCGGTGCATAAGTCATGCTCATAGTTCTAGGTCATCAATTTAACTAGCAAAATATATATTATATGTAATAAAAAATATATTTAGAAACTACATTCTCATATGAATCCAACGGTATGCTTTTGATGACATATAACACATTTTTAGTTTGTCAAATCGGTGACCTAGAACTATGTGCACACCTTATGCACCGAAACGTAGGGAGTATTCAGAAAGTGCCATGGTAAAATTTCGCTATCCTTGAAAACCAGTATGGAAAAAAGACTTTCTAAAGGAGAAAAGAGAGTAAATTCCATTTTGCACCATGTATTTGTGACAACTTGGACCATGCATTTAAAATTTTGAATTGTGACCGTTTTAACCACATCTCCAACTTGATAATCGATATTGTACTACATTTGAAATTCTGAGTCAACCTGATAAGACCAGTCAACTTCAAAAAGCTGATTTGGAGGGTTCAACTCAGGTACAACTTGATTCAAAATATCAAATGTAGGTTTTAATGTAGAATATCAAGTTGGAAATGTGGTCCAAAATATCAGAATTAAAAGTACATAGTCCAAGTTGCCACAATGTCACAAATACATGGTCCAAATGTCAAAAATATTGTTAATCATAAATTTTGCTTGGGTGATATGGACAATGCGCAACAGCCTAATTAGCTTTTAACCATCGAGTGTATTCTTCTCCTGAATAGGTGCTCCGCAAGGCTGTCTCGCTCATTCTTCAGTGGAAGCAGCTGCCAAGAAGAAAAGAGGCTCTGTGATCCATGGTTGCTAAGATCCAGGACTCTGGTCTTCTCTGCCTGGGAGGGAGCTGGGCGATGCTAGGCAGGGTGTTGGCTGAAGATTTGGCTGGCAGCGCGATGCTTTAAGCGTTATACACCTTGTTTCGTATGCTTATCCTATTGGCACTGTACCTTTGTCTACTTGTATGGCGTTGGGGTTTTTCCTTTTGGTGCTTGCACTGTAATGGCCTGGTTTACCCCATACCTAGACCTATTTTAAGCTTTCTATAAAGGCTGGTCATTCATGCCTGTTCTCGAAAAAAGGCACTACTTTGAAGTTTGAACAAGAAAGAGAGACAAACATCTAGAGAGCAGCATAACAAAGGTGCTACTGAAACAATTAAAAATGATTTAAGCACATTACAATATATGCAATAATGAAATAATAAGCAAGATGGAGATAATTAAAACCATATCTACGAAGTCCTAATAGAAAACAATCACATTAAGTGAATATATGCACGTAATTTTTTTTTTTTTTGAAACGAGGCAAAAGATTTGCCATTTCATTGATTAAGAAGAAGAGATTTGCCCGGTTAATTGACGGAAAACCGGGCTAAAACCGATACAAAACACAACCCACATAACATGGGCACCACCCGCCATCCTGGCACATGCCACCAGATGACCACACGCGCAAGCAGCCGACAGCTCCGACTTTGACGACGAGCATCACAAGGAAAAAAATGCAGGACTTGCGCCGACCGTGCCCTTCGCAAACGGAAGACCACCTCGGACACGCCGGGAGGAACCGACTACCAAAGTCCATGCCGCGACCCGAGCTCCTCTCAACGCCATCATCATTGCCAAACAGAAACCAGCGCCCCGCCTCAGCAAACCACGCGGCGAAGATGCCGCCATCCACGGCGAAGATGCCGCAATCCACTAGTCTCTCGGTCGTAGCCGGCTCCGAGACGATGCCCCCAAGGAGGAGAAAGACGCGAAGACGCCTCCATCGCCCGATCCAGCGGATCTGAGGTTTCCCTCCGGAGCCAAAGCCGTGGGGAGGAGGAGCACCTCCACGGCGACGCTTCCAAGAAAGATCACGGCACCCACAGGCACCGCCGTCGCCGGCTCCGATGAAGACCGAAGCAAGGATTTCTCCCGGAGACCACCGCCCCCACCGACCGCCGCCCACCAATCACCACCCCTGCTGAGGCCGACCTCACCCTAGCCACGGGATCCCACGATCCACCGCGCCCAGGCACGCACCGCCCCCTGGCCGAAGCCGCCACCACCGAACCCGGGCCGCCGCCCCGGCAACACCATCAGCCACCATCTTGGACTAGCGCCATCCACGAGTCCCCACAACCGGAAACTCAGTCAGGGAGACAAGCTGCAGCGACGACGCCCTCAACAGGGTCACGACGCCCGTGGACGCCGCCATCGTCGCCCCGACCGCAGTCAGGCATGGTTTTCACCAGCAGCCGCACCACACGACCGAAGACCGACTGGACCAACCGGCATACCACGGCCACAGCTTCACCCGCGTGAACACCGCAGTCGTCGACACCCACCACCGTCCCGGGGCCGCCGCCCCGGGATCCAGCCTCCACCGCAACAGCCGCTCGACCAGGGCAGGGCGACCAGGCCCGCCGGTCCAGGGCCCGCCTCGCCGGATCTGGAGGCAGAGGAGGGGCCTGACCAGATCGACGACCGGCCCGAAACCTTGCTGCGAGAGGCCAGCAGACAGCCGAAGCTGCCGCCGGGGAGCCCGAGGCCGCACCACAGAACGCAGATCCGCCGACGCCGCGGAGCCGGAGCCGCACGGGAGCAGGGAGGGCGCCATGGCCGCCGGGCCCCGCCCAGCTCGCAAGACGCCGGCACGGCGCCGCCGAAGCAGCAGCCGCACGCCGCGCCGCCTGAAGCCCCACCCGAGAGAAGACGGCGCCGCGAGGGAGGACACCGACCGCGAGCCCCCGCGCCGCCCGCGAGAAGAACGCCGCGCCAGACCACGCCTCCCGCGCCTAGCACGCGCTCCGCCGCGTCGCCCGCGCCTAGACCGCGCGCCGCCAGCCGCCGCGCCGCCCGCCAGACGCAGCTCCCCTGCGCGAAGGAGGTGCGTCGGGGCGCGCCACCCCTGCCCGCCGCCTTTGACGGCCGGGCGCCGCCACCACCGCCGGCGCCGGCGGCGGCAGCGGCCGAGGAGCCGCGGATCTGGAGCTCTGCCGCGGAGGGATGGGGGGCCTCCGGAGCCGCACGCGCGTGCGACCCGGGAGGCGGAGTAGGCGCCGTATTTTGGTTGGCGAAATAAAATTAATCTGTTGTGACGTGGCACTCCACGTAAATTGCTATGCAACTGAAACAAAGTTTGCCCGCAAAATAAAAAAGAAAAAAAAACTACATCTGAAATGAAGTTAGAAGGACAAGGTTGGAAGTCTCACGATGAGTAGATGGGAGTGGATAACTGATACAGTTCGTCCTAGTCTTCAAGAGGATTCGAGTGGTTTAGATGTGCAGAAGGCTGCAGCTTTCGGCTAGGTTTCTAGTTATTCTGCTTATATATCTTGGCGGTGTTTGTTTTGCTAGGGACACCACTGGATCTACCGAATGTGATTCGGAGAGGGAAAACTACAACTGAACGGAAAAGAAATGGTGAGGATGCGAAAAATTGCAGTTGACTGCTTAGATGTGGAGAACTCCTACCCAAAAACTGCTCTCGGATCCCAGTTTTTGAAAAGAAAGAGACTCAAGAAACAACAACACAAATTGGATGTCAACAGAAACTAAGCAAGCGAACAGAAACATCTTCATATCCGTATATGTGTACCTGTTGATGAGGCGATAACCAGATCTCAAGCTCTTGCAAAAATCGTCAAGCTCTTAGGAACTTATGAGAAAACGGTCGGCTCAATCCGCAGGCCTTTTATGCCTACACAGTGGGTCTAGACAGCTGGTTGGACCTTTTCCAAATCCTTGGAGGTGCACCGAGAGAGCAACAATTGTTATGACCTTTGTATACTCCAGTGCAACTCTGACCGAAGACTTTTGTATACTCCAGTAGTACTAGGAGTACAGACAAAAAAAAGGACATGACTACTCATTGGTGATTCGTTCTTGGTCCTTACGACAACTAGTACCCACTACCATTAATGTATACTTAACTTCTTGATCTGTGTAAAGAATACAAAATTAACAATAACACTTACAGGATGTCTGTTGTGGTGAAGTTGTTCATGTGCCCATGGGTTGAGCGAGTAGGACCAATAATATGTGCAGGTTTTTCTAATTTCACAGCGCAGTCTTCATGAGTACTTCAACCAATCTTTCCATCATGGCATCCTATTGTTGGTGTATAATGTGTCCTCTCCTCAGTTTGAACTTTCAGGTGAAGTGGTTAATGCATGCCAATATGGTGTTATTAGAGCATCTACAGCCGCATATGACAAATATGACCCCTCAAACTACCGCGGACGCGCCCGGGCACATCCGTGAGCAGTGACCGGTCAGTCCTCATATTTGCGCAACTGCATCCGGACACCTCATACTAGAATTCTTAAATCCATACAAAAGCATGCAAAATAAAATACGTACTACGTAGATCAACTACCCTACTCCTCGTCGAAGATGTCGACTATCTCCGTGCCCGGCTCCGGGTACATGGGCGGCAGCTGCAGCTCCGGCTCCTCCAGCTACTCCGCTCCGGCCTCCTCCTCTATCTCCGCGTCGAGTTCGGCGAAGAGCGCGTCGGTCGCCGTCCGCTCCTGCCGGACGAACTGCCGGTTGGCCTCCACATAGGCCTCATCCTGGATGGACTCCAGGATGGCCTGCTGCTCCGCCATCTCCGCGGCTTGTGCGACGGCGAACTCCGCCTCCGCCTCCATGGTGAAGCCCGGAGCAGGCTGCTCCGCCTCGTCCTCCTCCGGATCCGCCACCTCCATTGGCTCCGGCTGCTCTCCCTCCTCCTCCTCTGGCTGCTGCTCCTCCTCCTCCGGCTCCGGCGAGTCCGGAGGCAGCCCGACAGCGATGCGGGCGGCGCGCCTCGCCCAGATCTCCTCCGCGATCTGGTACCGGCGCTTCGGTGTGAGCATCGCGTAGGTGGTGATCTTCTGCCGGACCATGGCGATGTCGAAGAGCGTGGGGAGAGCAGGGAAGAGGAGGTGGATGGGCTCGGGGTGCGACGCAGAGAGGGAGGAGGTGGATTGGCTAGGGTCGGGGGACGTCGGCCGGCTTAAATAGCCGGATTTGGCCTCGGGCGGCGAGCTGGAGCGGCGCCACGCGGCGTTCACACCGTGACGACGGAGGAGACGTCCGTCGGACCGCCGGGTTTCCGGACCATTCCGCGTGGGACCCCGACGTTAGTCCAACGTGGCAGACGCGCCCAGACGCCCCCATATCCGCCTCATATTTGGGCTGGATATGGGGGGTGCTGGTTAGCCCAGGCATTTGAGGCCCATTTGAGGCGCCCATCTGGGTCGAAATTTCGTGACCGGTTAGTGATCGGGCGGGCTGCCCGGGCGTATGAGGCGGGTTTGGGGCGCCCGGCCGTAGATACTCTTAGAAGTTAAGAACCAAGAAGTCTTCGAGTTCCGACTCTGACATGTATACTACTATAATGCTTTTTTGCAGCCTATAACATCGTCCCACATGGCCACACCTAGTCCCAACAACTACTCGATCTGCTATTCCCATTGGTTCCATATATATATCGTCCAAAAGTCAAAAAATTACTAGCACTAGATGCCTCAGCTAGGGTACAACAAGTGACATCTTACACCATGGATGATGCGTACAGCCTGGAGGAAGGTGAAGAGTACATCTCTCATAGTGGGGAGTAATTTAGACTAGTAGCATGCATATGTTACTAGTTTATGTTACTACTTCTATAGTGTGAAGTAACATATGTGTGGTGTTATGCAACACTTTATTTATTAGGTTGTAAACTCATCTTGTCTTTGTACTCCCTCTGTCCTTGAAAAAAATGTACTTCCAACTCTATTGGGGGTCAAACTATCTCAAAGTTTGACCGAGTTTGTGCAAAAATATATCAATGTTTGTGAAACCAAATAGGTATATGATGAAAATATATTTTATCATGAATCTAATGCTACTAATTTGTTGACATAAATGTTGGTGTATTATTGTATAAATACGGTCAAACATAAAAAAGTTTGACTTTTCAACAAAGTTGGAAGTACACTCTTTCAAGGACGGAGGGAGTATGTGTGATGTTATCCATAGTGTGAGTAACATATTATGTTACCACATACCTCTCTTTCCTTATTAATTACTTGCCACATCATCTATCTTGCCTAGATATGTGTCATGTTTCCACTTATGTTACTCCCACTATGAGTACCGGTGAAGAGTAACTTAGACTAGTAACATGCATATGTTTCTACTCTATGTTACTACCTCTATAGTGGGAAGTACATATGTATGATGTCATGCAACACTTCATTTATTAGGTTATAGACTCATTTTGTCTTGATATCTGTGATATTACTCATCTTGGAATGCGTTATGTTACATTAACATATTATGTTAATTCAAACACATCTCTCCTCTTTAATTGCATGCCACATAAGTAAACTTATCTTGGGGTGTGTTATGTTACTTGATAAGTTAATCTCACTATGACCAGACTGAGTAACATACTATGTTACCACATGCATCTCTTTCCTCATTAATTACTTGTCACATCATCTATTTTGCTTAGATACGTGTGATGTTATCATTTATGTTACTCCCACTATGGGTAGTCAATTGGTAGTCTTACAGTATATAAGAGGCAAATAAGCCTTCATGTTCATTCACATACTCCACATAAGCTGTATCGTCAATTACATGGTAGGTCCTCTAAACGTAAAAATCATATGCGTGTTATGTATGTGATATCATCAGCTTGACAATATAAGGTCTATCATAAGAAGTCCGTGTCCGTAATGATAGATGCAATGACATCATAGTTGATGTCGCCAGTGGACCAATCACACGTATCTGCTTTGGCTACATTATATATTATATATGTCTGGACCAGCTAGATACAATCAAAACTTCTACATGCATGGTGATGACTTTCAGATTATCATTTCATGAGCTTAACTATCTCAAATACATGGTTCAATGTATATACAAGCATATTTTTTATACATGGAAATGACCTCCAAATTATCATTTGGCTGTAGCAAATATAAGGCACTAAATTGTCAGCACCTCTGCTCTGCTGGGCGCTGCCGAACAAGGGAAACATAAACTGAAGAAGGCGAGATGTGGGGCCAAGTCCAAGGTTTGAACAAAGCAGGCCGTGGGATGAATTCAGAGGATGCGGGCTTCTAGTCAGGAGGTGGGAAACGCTTTATATCACACGACGCTGGAAAACGGACGGCAGATCCTATTTGACGCTCGTTAGCGTCAAAAGGTCGTGCCTTCGCTGAGGCGAACCTCTACTTGGGCCAGCCCACGTACGGGATTCACGTGCTCTTCGTTCGCTGCTTCTTCGTTCGTTGTTTCACTGCGTTTTTTTTTTTTCGATTTTCTTCTGTGGTTTTTTCCTTCCGTTTTTTCAATGATTTTTCCTGTTTGCAGTGGTTTTGTTCTGTTTTTTTTGTTTTGGTTCCTTTTTCCTTTCTGTTTTTTCTTTTTCATTTATTTTTTTACTATTTTCCTTCTGCTTTTTTTGTGTTATATAAAAAGTTCACCGCATAATACAAAAATGTACATCATATATTAAGAAAATGTTCAACGTATATTATGAAAAAGTTCACCATGCATTACAAAAGTGTCCATTGTGTATTGCATAATTTTCATCATACATTTAACAAAATGTGCACCATGTATCAAGAAAATGTTCAACATATTAAAAAAATGTTCATTGTGTACTTAAAAAATGTTCAGCATATATCACAAAAAAGTTCAATGTGTATTTAAAAATTGTTCATCGTGTATTAAAAAAAAGTTCACCATATTAAAAAAATGTTCACAGTATATTAAGAAATGTTCAGTGTGTATTTTCGAAAACATTTCACCATATATTAAAAACGTTTTTATACTATTAAAAATAATTTGAAAAGAAAAGGTGCAAAAAAGGAGAAAAAGACCAAATTCGGAAGAAAAAAGCAAAGAAGAACATACAAAACCGGGCCGCTACAGTGAACCGAATGCTACAGTTCCGGCCTGCTACAGATGCTGCCCGCTACAGTTCCGCTTACTGGTCCGGCCTGGTTGCGTGCGCCCTGTGCGTCTGTGCGTGTTTTTGACGCCTGCGGGCGTCGAACAGGGGGTCTCAAAACGGACGGCGTGAGGGCACTCTCGCCAATACCATGCAACGCGTCCTTGATCCAGTTACCCTATCTTTTTCGCCCCGACTCATCTCTAGCGACCGCGTTTTCCTAAGTCTGCATGCGGACACAATGGGTGATGTATACGCGTTCGTGACTAGGGAAGAGAAGAGTACGGGAGCTTTCCTTTGCGTTCTTTTTTTAACGCAAGTTGATCATTAACAAAGTTATCACAAGCTTTTATAAGCCGCCGAAATCGACTCAAGCCTTCGTCCAGTAGGTAAGCCGTCCTCCTTGTTAGAAGCGATAGAGAGGGGTTGGTGGAATTGTTGTTTATTGCTTGAGCCTCGTGGGCATATATATAGTAGTACAATGACCAACTTGGAGTACTAGACAAGGCAGGAACAAATCCTAGTCTATCCTATATTTCCTAATAATCATAATACTCAACATCCCCCCGCAGTCACAACGGTAGCGACACAGACGGTGAGACTGGAGAAGAATCCGAAGGTAAGCCGACGGACACCCCCCACAGTCACAACGGTAGCGACACAGACGGTGAGACTGGAGAAAAATCCGAAGGTAAGCCGACGGACACCCCGCCACAGTCGTAACGGTCGATGCATCGCGGAAGTCGTGGCTGAAGTGGAAACCGACGAGATTGCTCAAGCAAGGCGGTAGCCCTTTGTGCCGTTGTTGAGGTAGCCGAGAGCGTAGGGTGCTGTAGCCGTGGTCGAGGTAGCCGTGCGAAGAACGCCATGGTCGATGTCGAGTCGGGGTGCCCGGTGTCGAGATAGTCGTCGTGAACCGGGAAGAAGAGCGGCGGCGGCGGCTAGGTTAGGAGCGCAGCGACGGTGTTCGAAGTAGGCAAGGAAGAGCCCGAGAGCGTGACGAAGAACGGCGCGGACGGTGGCGTTCCCGCGCCTAGGAAGGGGGCGCGGCGCATACCACACAGAAGTCGACGCGCGTGGACGGCGAAGTGACGCGTGCTACGGCCCGAAGGGGCGACGCAGCGGCAGCGCGCGGGTCAGGGCGACGGTGGGAAGACCTCAGGGCGGCGGCAGGGACCGCGTGCCACGCTCGCTACGGCCCGATGGGGCGACGAAGCGGCAGCGCGAGGGTCGGTGCAGCCACGGGAACGGCCTGGAGCGGACGGCCTCGGGGCGGCAGTGGACCGCGGGCCGCGACACTACGGCCCGAAGGGGTGACGCAGTGGCAGCACGCGGGTCAGTGGAGCTGCGGGGAGAACCACGGGGCGACGGCAGGACCGCGTGCCACGCTCGCTATGGCCCGATGGGGCGACGCAACGTTAGCGCGAGGGTCGGTGCAGCCACGGGGACGCCCTGGAGCGGACGGCCTCCGGGCGGCGATGGACCGCGGGCCGCGGCACTACGGCCCGAAGGGGCGACGCAGCGGCAGCGCGCGGGTCGGTGCAGCCGCGGGGAGAACCACAGGGCGCCGGCGCTGCGGCCCGACGGGGCGACGCAGCGGCAGCCTACTGCTTAATCGATGGTGGGGCGGGCTGGACTTGATGACGATCTTCAAGATTAGCAGTGCAGGAAGACTGAGCTGATGCGTGAGCAGACGAGCAGCCTCCAGCCGCACGTATACAGCACGTACGAGCTGCCAACACGCAGCATGCACAAGCACATACGTGCATGGGACACGGCCACGCGCGCGGAGTGGATTTGTGGTCCGGTGCCCGTCGTTTGAGCAGTCAAGCACATCCGCGCGTGACGCGTGATCGGCCGCGGGCGGCACGGCGAGGACGCGGGTCCAGTGCAAGGCCGGCCGAGCGGCCGCCCTCCAGCACGCCAAGCCTGAGGCACCATCCAGCCGGAGACGATGAAGATGTCGATGAAGTAGACGCGCGTTGTAGTCGACGGACGGCGGTGGGCGACGCAAACCGATTTTAGATCGGAAAATCAAAAAGGAAACGTCGATCAATGCGACCGGCGGGAGAGAGAAAACCCGGATCAAAGGATCGGGAAAGACTTTGTAGGGCAGCCGGTACCACGACCGGCGAACGAACCCTAGGTACGGGCGGCGCGGCCCCCGGCGGCGGTCATGGAGGCCGACCGTTCCAGGGGCGGCGCTTGGGGCGGAAGCGGCGGGATGCGGCTAGGGTTTGGATCGGTTAGGGTGATACCATGTTAGAAGGGATAGAGAGGATTGGTGAAATTGTTGTTTATTGCTTGAGCCTCGTGGGCATATATATAGGAGTACAATGAGCAATTTGGAGTACAAGGCAGGAACAAATCCTAGTCTATCTACTTTCTAATAATCATAATACTCAACACTCCTTTCACCTCTTCATTCATCCCTCGAGCACTCACAAGCAACGTCGACACTCGAGATCGTTCATGGAGGTGGTGAGTGCGATGGCCAAGCTGGTGCAGGAGATAGTGAAGGTGGCGAGGACGGACCGAGAGAATAGTAAGAGCTGCCTTGACCTCGCCGACCGCACGCGCACCGTCGGTGACATTGTCCTCCTCGACTCCTCCACGGCGAGCATGGTCAGCAGCGCCAACGGCTACACGGCGAGGATGAAAAAGCCCTCGCTGGAGAGGCTCAAGGCCACGCTCGAAGAAGCGCTTGAGCTCGTCGAGTCCCAGCAGCCGGGCGGCTTTGGCGGCGGGTTCAAGAAGCTCATCACCAGGAGCACGATGGCCGCAAAGTTCCAGAGGGTCGAGGCGAGGATCACCGCCTGCGTCACCGACGTCGGCTTGGTGGAGAAGTTCACCGCTCGCTATCGTGCCCCCACGCCAACACAGGGACCGCTTCGGCACCCTCCCTTGCTCCGGAGCATCATCACCAGAGCTCGCAGTTTGCGATAAGAACTTGCATGACATCTTTTGTCCTACCCTCCCGTGGAAGCGGGGTCCATAAGGAAACTAAGAGATATTAAGGCCTTCTTTTAATAGAGAACCGGAACAAAGCATTAACACATATTGAATACATGAACTCCTCAAACTATGGCAATCACCGGAAGGAATCCCAATTATTGTCACCTTAGGGTATGCGGATCATAACACATAGCAGGTGCATATGACTTGCAAGATCGGATCAAGAACACAAATATATTCATGAAAACATAAAGGGTTCAGATCTGGAATCATGGCACTCGGACCCTAGTGACAAGCATTAAGCATAACAAAGTCATAGCAACATCAGTCTTAGAACATAGTGGATACTAGGGATCAAGCCCTAACAAAACTAACTCGATTACATGATAAATCTCATCCAACTCATCACCGTCCAGCAAGCCTACGAAGGAATTACTCACTCCGAGCGGTGAGCATCATGAAATTGGTGATGAAGGATGGTTGATGATAACGATGCCGGAAGATCCCCCTCTCCGGAGCCCCAAATGGACTCCAGATCTGGCCTCCCGATGAAGAACAGGACGTGACGGCGGCTCCGTATCGTGAAACGCAATAAAACTTCCTCTCTTATTTTTTTCTCTGTAATTGTGAATTTATAGCGTTGGAATTAGGTCAGATGGAGCCACGTGGGCCCCACGAGGTACCAGGGCGCGCCGGGAGGGGGGGGTGGCGCGCCCTGGTGCCTCGTGGGCACTGGGTGGCTCCCCTCCATTAGGTTTTGGCTCCAGTATTTTTTATATA
Organism: Elymus sibiricus; assembly: GCA_039707655.1. Lineage (NCBI taxonomy): Eukaryota > Viridiplantae > Streptophyta > Magnoliopsida > Poales > Poaceae > Elymus > Elymus sibiricus. The sequence goes on from CM077676.1 coordinate 89,996,815, forward strand.
TTCCATAAAAAATCTTCAAAAAGTTTCATCCAATTCCAAGAACTTTTATTTCTGCACAAAAAACAACACCATGGCAATTCTGCTGAAAACAGTGTCAGTCCGTGTTAGTTCCAATCAAATCATGCAAATTAGGGTCCAAAACAAGAGCAAAAGTATTTGGAAAAGTAGATACGATGGAGACGTATCAACTCCCCCAAGCTTAACTCATTGCTTGTCGTCAATCAATTCAGTTGATAAACTGAAAGTGATAAAGAAAAACTTTTACAAACTCTTTTGTTCTTGTATCTATATATATACTTAAATAGTACCCAAGTTTCCAGCAAAGATTATAACTAACCATGCAAATGATAACTCTTAGAAATTATATTCACTCATATCAATGGCATAATCAACTAGCGAGCAATAATAAGATATATCAAATGCCAACACCTTGTCAAAATGATCATGATATAATATGACAACATGGTATCTCGCTAGCCCTTTCTGAGACCGCAAAATATAAATGCAGAGCACCTCCAAAGTTCAAGCAGCGACTAAACATTGTAATTCATGATAGAAGAGATCCAGTCATGATGCACACAACATTAACTATTCACAATGCATGAGAATGACAATAGTGCTCTCAGGACTGATGCTTATTTGAGAAGATGATGACTCAACAATAAAAGTAAAATAACATAAAAGTAAATGGATAGGCCCATCGCAGAGGGAAGCATGGATTTGTAGAGGTGCCAGAGCTCGAAGCTTAAATCAGAGATAAATAAAATTTTGGGAGGTATGCCTTTCCTGTCAACGTCACGACCGAGAGTTTTGAATATCTTCCATGCTAAACACATTAGCGGCGGTTCCCAAGCGGTAAAGTAAAGTTTACTCCCCCTCCACCAACAATCACAAGCCATGGCTAGCCGAATCCTCGGGTGCCCTCCATACCAACAACTTTCTGGAAGAGTTTATTTTATTATTTTGCAATTTTAATAATGGGACTGGGCATCCCAATTACCAGCCCCTCTCGTGCAAGGACAAATGAATAAACACTCATCATGAGAATAACCCGCTTAGCATGGAAGATACTGACCGCCCCTTGTCGCTCCATGAGCGGTACGGGCACACAAAACAGATGTTCATTTGAATATTTAGAGGTGGCACATGCAAATTTACTTAGAACGGCAGAGTAATACCGCATATAGGTAGGTATAGTGGACTCATCTGAAATAACTTTGGTTTAAGGGTTTTGATGCACAAGCAGCATTCCCGCTTAGTACAAGCGAAGGCTAGCAAATAGATTGAGAAGCGACCAGCTAGAGAGCGAAAACGGTCATAATGATGCATTATGAATAATCAACATTGAATACTAGCATGAGTAGGATATAAACACCATGAACATAAATATCGTGAAGGCTATGTTGGTTTTGAATTAACTACATGCGTGAACATGTGTCAAGTCAAGCCACTTGAAACATTCAGAGGAGGATACCATATCATCATACTACATCACAATCATTTTAATGCATGTTGACACTCAAGATAAATCATTATCCACTCCTAACTACTTAAGCATGGCATGAGCAATTATAATCTCTAAGTGTCATCATAAACATGTTTAATCATAACATGCTGAATCATGGATACTGAGTTAAACATATTTACTAAAACAAAGAACAAGTTGAGTTCATACCCGCTTTCCTTGCCACAGTCACTTCATCAAATCATCGTCATTATTGCCTTTCATTTGCACGACCGAATGATATAAAAATAATAATAGTGCAAGAGTGTCGTGGACTAAGCTGAAATCTGCAAGCATTTTATTCAAAGAAGAAGACAAGGTAAAATGGGCTCTTTGTTAGATCAACAACAATGCATATGGGAGCCACTCAACATTTTCATCGTGGTCTTCTCCTTACAATGGCTCAACAAAAGAAAAGAATTTCAAAGAAACACACTGAAATATTTTTGGAGTTTTTAGTTTTTCTAAGGAAAACGAAATAAATAGGAAAACGAAAAACGAGAAAACTATTTACACGGGAAAGCTCCCAACAAGTAAAAGAAGAAACGGGAAATATTTTTGAGTTTTCTTTTACTACTACGAAACTACAACTAATTAAACTGGAAAGAAAAACCGAAAAGAAGCGAGAAATGTTTTTGGATTTTTTCAAGTTTTTCGAACATACTAGAAGAAATCGAGAAAATAAAACTAGCATGGATTATACAATGAAAGAGTATGAATACCGACAACTGGAATGAAATGTGTGAGCATGAATGTAATGTCGGTGAGAAATACGTACTCCCCCAAGCTTAGGCTTTTGCCTAGCTTGGTCTACGGCCATCCGTGTGTTGGAAATATACCCTAGAGGCAATTAATAAAGTGTTTATTATCATATTTCTCCGTTCATGATAATGGTTTATTATTCATGCTAGAATTGTATTGACCGGAAACTTAATACATGTGTGAATAGGTAAACGAATAATGTGTCCCTAGTATGCCTCTCCTAGACTAGCTCGTTGATCAAAGATGGTTATAGTTTCCTAACCATAGACATGAGTTGTCATTTGATAACGGGATCACATCATTAGGAGAATGATGTGATGGACATGACCCAACCGTTAGCATAACAAATGATCGTTCAGTTTATTGCTATTGCTTTCACTATGTCAAATACACGTTCCTCTGACCATGAGATCATGCAACTCCCGGATACCGTAGGAATACTTTGGGTGTATCAAACGTCACAACGTTACTGGGTGATTATAAAGGTGCACTACAGGTATCTCCGAAAGTGTTTGTTGAGTTGGCATGGATCGAGATTGGGATTTGTCACTCCGACTATCGGAGAGGTATCTCTGGGCCCTCTCGGTAATACAGCATCACAGAAGCCTTGCAAGCACCGTGACTAAAGAGTTAGTTGCAAGATGATGTATTATGGAACGAGTAAAGAGACTTGCCGGTAACGAGATTGAACTAGGTATTGGATACCGACGATCGAATCTCGGGCAAGTAACATACCGCCAGACAAAGGGAACAACGTATGTTGACATATGAGGTTCACCGATAAAGATCTTCATGGAATATGTAGGAACCAATATGAGCATCCAGGTTCCGCTATTGGTTATTGACCGGAGAGTCGTCTCGATCATGTCTACATCATTCCCGAACCCGTAGGGTCCGCACACTTAAGGTTCGATGACGATTTAGTATTATATGAGTTATGTGATTGGTGGCCGAAGTTTGTTCGGAGTCCCGGATGAGATCACGGACATGACGAGGAGTCTCGAAATGGTCTAGAGGTAAAGATTCATATATTGGAAGGCTATATTCGGATGTCGGAAAGGTTCCGAGTGATTCGGGTATTTTTCGGAGTACCGGGGAGTTACGGGAATTCACCGGGAGAAGTAATGGGCCTACATGGGCCATACGGGAAAGAAGAGGCAGCCCACTAGGGGTGGCTGCGCCTCCCTCCCATGGGAAGTCAGAATTGGACTAGGGGAGGGGCGCAACCCCCTTTCCTTCTCCTCTTCTCTCTCCCTTCCTTCTTCCCCCTCTTGAGAAGGAATCCTACTAGGACTAGGAGTCCTAGTAGGACTCCTCTCCCCATGGCGCGCCCCAACTAGGGCCGGCGGCCTCCTCCTCTCCTCCTTTATATACAGGAGCAGGGGGCACCCCAAAGGCACAACAATTGTCCCATAGCCGTGTGCGGTGCCCTGATCTCTGTTTTCCACCTCGGTCATATTTTCGGAGAGCTTAGGCGAAGCCCTGCCGGAATCACTTCACCGTCACCGTCACCACGCCGTCGTGCTGACGGAACTCATCTACTACCTCGACGTCTTGCTAGATCAAGAAGGCAAGGAACGTCACCGAGCTGCACGTGTGTAGAACTCGGAGGTGCCGTACGTTCGGTACTCGATCGGTGGAGCTCGAAGGATTGTTCGACTACATCAACCGCGTTGTGAGATGCTTCCGCTAACGGCCTACGAGGGTACGTAGACACACTCTCCCCTCTCGTAGCGATGCATCTCCATGGATAGATCTTGCGTGAGCGTAGGAATTTTTTTGAAATTCATGCTCCGTTCCCCAACAGTGGCATCCGAGCCAGGTCTATGCGTAGATGTGATTTGCATGAGTAGAACACAAGTGAGTTGTGGGCGTGGGTGTATACATATTGCTTGCCGTTACTAGTTGATACCTTATTCGGCAGTATTGTGAGATGAAGCGGCCCGGACCGACATTACGCGTACGCTTACGCGAGACAGGTTTCACCGCTAAGTGCACTCGTTGCATAAAGGTGACTGGCGGGTGTCTGTCTCTCTCACTTTAGTTGAATCGGTTTCAATGAAGAGGGTTCTTTTAGAAGATCAAAAAGCAATCACTACACCACGTTGTGGTTTTGCGTAGGTAAGAACGGTTCTTGCAAACCCGTAGCTGCCACGTAAAACTTGCAACAACAAAGTAGAGGACGTCTAACTTGTTTTTGCAGGGTATGCTGGTGATGTGATATGATCAAGACATGATGTGATATAAGTTGTTGTATGAGATGATCATGTTTTGTAAGTTATCAGGCAACCGACAGGAGCCTTATGGTTGTCTCTTTATTGTATGCAATGCCAACGCTATGTAATTGCTTTTCTTTACCGCTATGAGTTAGCAGTAGTAGTAGTAGCAATAGCCGGCGAGACGACCACGACGCTGCGATGGAGATCAAGGTGTCACGACGCTACGATGGAGATCATGGTGTCAATCCGGTGACAATGGAGATCATGACGGTGCATGGCTGATGGAGATCAAAAGCACAAGACGATGATGGCCATATCATGTCACATATATTGAATTGCATGTGATGTTAATCCTTTTATGCATCTTATTTTGCTTAGGACGACGGTAGCATTATAAGATGATCCCTTCACTAAATTTCAAGATAAGTGTTCTCCCCTAGTATGCACCGTTGCGAAGGTTCGACGCTTCTAAGCACCACGTGATGATCGGGTGTGATGGATTCTTTCGTTCGCATACAACGGGTGTAAGCCAGTTTTACACACGCAGAATACTTGGGTTAAACTTGACGAGCCTAGCATATACAGATATGGCCTCGGAACACAAGAGACCGAAAGGTCGAACATGAGTCATATAGTAGATATGATCAACATGAAAGATGTTCACCATTGATAACTAATCCACCTCACGTGATGATCGGACGTGGCTTAGTTGATGTGGATCATGTTACACTTAGACAACTTGAGGGATGTTAATCTAAGTGGGAGTTCTTAAATAATTTGATTAATTGAACTTCAATTATCATGAACATAGTCTAAATAATCTTTGCAATTGTATGTTGTAGATCAATGGCCCGCGATGTAGTTCCACTGAATTTTAATGCGTTCCTAGAGAAAGCTAAGTTGAAAGATGATGAAGCAACTATGCGGACTGGGTCCGTAATCTGAGGATCATCCTCATTGCTGCACAGAAGGCTTATGTCCTTGATGCACCGCTAGGTGTCGCACCCCCTCCCTCGTCTGTCGACGTTATGAACGCCTGGCAGACACGTGTTGATGACTACTCGATAGTTCAGTGTGCCATGCTTTATGGCTTAGAACCGGGGCTCCAAAGACGTTTTGAGCATCACGGAGCATATGAGATGTTCCAAGAGCTGAAACTTGTATTTCAAACTCATGCCCGGGTCGAGAGATATGATGTCTCCGACAAGTTCTTTAGCTGTAAGATGGAGAAGAATAGTTCTGTCAGTGAGCATATACTCAAGATGTCTGGGTTGCATAACCGCTTGACTCAGTTGGGAGTTAATCTTCCAGATGATTCGGTTATTGACAGAATTCTCCAATCACTGCCACCAAGCTATAAGGGCTTTGTGATGAACTATAATATGCAAGGAATGGAAAAGTCTATTTCCGAGCTCTTCGCTATGCTCAAAGCTGCGGAGGTAGAAGTCAAGAAGGAGCATCAAGTGTTGATGGTAAAGAAGAGCACTAGTTTCAAGAAGGGCAAGGGAAAGAAGGGGAACTTCAAGAAGAACGGCAAATCAGTTGCTGCTCCCACGAAGAAACCCAAGTCTGTACCCAAACCCGAGACTGAGTGTTTCTACTGCAAGGGGACTGGTCACTGGAAGCGGAACTGCCCCAAGTACCTGGCAGATAAGAAGGCTGGCAACATCAACAAAGGTATATTTGATATACATGTTATTGATGTGTACCTTACCAATACTCGTAGTAGCACCTGGGTATTTGATACTGGTTCGGTTGCTCATATTTGTAACTCGAAACAGGAGATACGGAATAAACGAAGATTGGATAAGGACGAGGTGACGATGCGCGTCGGGAACGATTCAAGAGTTGAAGTTATCGCCGTCGGCACGCTACCTCTACATCTACCCTCGGGATTAGTGATGAACCTAAATAATTGTTATTTGGTGCCTGCGTTGAGCATGAACATTATATCTGGATCTTGTTTATTGCGAGACGGTTATTCATTTAAATCAGAGAATAAAAGTTGTTCTATTTTGAAGAATAATATCTTTTATGGTCATGCACCGCTTGTGAATGGTTTATTCTTGTTGAATCTCGATCGTGGTGATACACACATCCATAATATTGATGCCAAAAGACGCAAAATTGATAATGATAGTACCACATATTTGTGGCACTGCCGCTTAGGTCATATTGGTGTAAAACGCATGAAGAAACTCCATACAGATGGACTTTTGGAATCACTTGATTATGAATCATTTGAGACGTGCGAACCATGCCTCATGGGCAAGATGACTAAGACTCCGTTCTCTGGAACAATGGAGCGAGCAACAGACTTGTTGGAAATAATACATACCGATGTATGCGGTCCGATGAGTGTTGAGGCGCGCAGTGGATATCGTTATGTTCTCACGTTCACAGATGATTTGAGTAGATATGGCTATGTCTACTTGATGAAGCATAAATCTGAAACATTTGAAAAGTTCAAAGAATTTCAGAGTGAAGTAGAGAACCATCGTAACAAGAAAATAAAGTTCTTACGATCTGATCGTGGAGGAGAATATTTGAGTTACGAGTTTGGCAATCACTTAAAACAATGTGGAATTGTTTCACAGCTCACGCCACCTGGAACACCACAGCGTAATAGTGTGTCCGAACGTCGTAATCGTACTCTATTAGATATGGTGCGTTCTATGATGTCTCTTACCGATTTGCCACTATCATTTTGGGGTTATGCATTAGAGACAGCTGCATTCACTTTAAACAGGGCACCGTCTAAATTCGTTGAGACGACACCGTATGAACTGTGGTTTGGTAAGAAACCTAAGCTGTCGTTTCTGAAAGTTTTGGGATGCGATGCTTATGTCAAAAGGCTTCAGCCAGATAAGCTCGAACCCAAAGCGGATAAGTGCGTCTTCATAGGATACCCAAAGGAGATTGTTGGGTACACCTTCTACCACAGATCCGAAGGCAAAGTATTCGTTGCTAAGAATGGATCCTTTCTAGAGAAGGAGTTTCTCTCGAAAGAAGTGAGTGGGAGGAAAGTAGAACTTGATGAGGTAATTGTACCTCCTCTGGATAGTAGTACGCCACAGAAAGAAATTTCTGTGACATCGACACAGACCAGAGAAGAAGTTGATGATGATGATCATGAAACTTCGGATCAAGTTGTTACTGAACTTCGAAGGTCAACCAGGACACGTTCCGCACCAGAGTGGTATGGAAATCCAGTCTTGGAGGTCATGTTGCTAGACAACGATGAACCTTCGAACTATGAAGAAGCGATGGCAAGCCCGGATTCCGACAAATGGCTTGAGGCCATGAAATCCGAGATTGGATCCATGTATGAGAACAAAGTATGGACTTTGGTAGACTTGCCCGATGAATGGCAAGCTATTGAAAATAAATGGATCTTTAAGAAGAAGACGGACGCTGATGGTAATGTCACCGTCTATAAAGCACGACTTGTTGCTAAAGGTTATCGACAAGTTCAAGGAGTTGACTACGATGAGACTTTCTCACCTGTAGCGATGCTAAAGTCTGTCAGAATTATGTTAGCAATTGCCGCGTTTTATGATTATGAAATCTGGCAAATGGACGTCAAAACGGCATTCCTTAATGGATTCCTTAAGGAAGAACTGTATATGATGCAACCGGAAGGTTTTGTCGATCCTAAAGGTGCTAACAAAGTATGCAAGCTCCAGTGATCCATCTATGGACTGGTGCAAGCATCTCGGAGCTGGAATACTCGCTTTGATGAAGTGATCAAAGCGTTTGGGTTTATACAAACTTATGGAGAAGCTTGTATTTACAACAAAGTGAGTTGGAGCTCTATAACATTTCTAATAAGTATATGTGATTGGAAATGATGTAGAATTCCTGGAAAGCATAAAGAATTAATTGAAAGGAGTTTTTCAATAAAAACCTGTTTTTGAGTTATCCACGGTTTGGGCATCGAGATCTATAGAGATAGATCAAGACACCTGATAAAAGATTTTCACACACCTTGATGAGATTTTGAAGAAGTTCAAAATGGATCAAGTCAAAAGAAATAAGTTCTTGGCTGGTGTGAAGTGGAGTAAGACTTGAAGATCTAGGTAAAGGTTGTTTACATGTTAGGCATCAAAATCTATAGAGATAGATTGAGACGCCTCATATGACTTTCACAAAACATATACCTTGACAAGATTTTGAAGAAGTTCAAAATGGATCAGTCAAAGAAGGAGTTCTTGACTGTGGTGAAAGGTGTGAAGTTGAGTAAGACTCAAATCTCGACCACGGCAAAATAAATAGAATGGATGAAGGTTATCCCTTATGCCTCGGCCGTAGGTTCTATAAAGTATGCCAAGCTGTGTGCCTTGCCATGTGTCTGGCAAAAGAGGTACCAAAGTGATCCAAGAGTAGATCACTGGACAGCGGTCAAATTATCCTTAAGATGACTTAGGAAGAATTTCTCAGGAATAGAGATGGTAAAGAGTTCGTCGTAAGGGGTTACGTCGATGCAAGCTATAAACACTGATCCGAAAGACTATGAGTCTAAGACCGGATAAGTATAGTGGGGAAATCTTTTGGAGTAGCTCCAAACAGAGTGTGGTAGCAGCATCTACATATAACATAGAGATTTGCCAAGAACACACGGATCTGATTATTGCAGACCCGTTGACTAAAACCTCTCTCACAAGCAAAACATGATCAGCTATAGAACTGATTAAGTGTTAATTACATGGAGATGTAAACTAGATTATTGACTCTAGTGCAAGTGGGAGACTGTTGGAAATATGCCCTAGAGGCAATTAATAAAGTGTTTATTATCATATTTCTCCGTTCATGATAATGGTTTATTATTCATGCTAGAATTGTATTGACCGGAAACTTAATACATGTGTGAATAGATAAACGAATAATGTGTCCCTAGTATGCCTCTACTAGACTAGCTCGTTGATCAAAGATGGTTATAGTTTCCTAACCATAGACATGAGTTGTCATTTGATAACGGGATCACATCATTAGGAGAATGATGTGATGGACATGACCCAACCGTTAGCATAGCAAATGATCGTTCAGTTTATTGCTATTGCTTTCACTATGTCAAATACACGTTCCTCTGACCATGAGATCATGCAACTCCCGGATACCGTAGGAATACTTTGGGTGTATCAAACGTCACAACGTTACTGGGTGATTATAAAGGTGCACTACAGGTATCTCCAAAAGTGTTTGTTGAGTTGGCATGGATCGAGATTGGGATTTGTCACTCCGACTATCGGAGAGGTTTCTCTGGGCCCTCTCGGTAATACAGCATCACAGAAGCCTTGCAAGCACCGTGACTAAAGAGTTAGTTGCAAGATGATGTATTACGGAACGAGTAAAGAGACTTGCCGGTAACGAGATTGAACTAGGTATTGGATACCGACGATCGAATCTTGGGCAAGTAACATACCGCCAGACAAAGGGAACAACGTATGTTGACATATGAGGTTCACCGATAAAGATCTTCGTGGAATATGTAGGAATCAATATGAGCATCCAGGTTCCGCTGTTGGTTATTGACCGGAGAGTCGTCTCGATCATGTCTACATCATTCCCGAACCCATAGGGTCCGCACACTTAAGGTTCGATGACGATTTAGTATTATATGAGTTATGTGATTGGTGGCCGAAGTTTGTTCGAAGTCCCGGATGAGATTACGGACATGACGAGGAGTCTCGAAATGGTTGAGAGGTAAAGATTCATATATTGGAAGGCTATATTCGGACGTCGGAAAGGTTCTGAGTGATTCGGGTATTTTTCGGAGTACCGGGGAGTTACGGGAATTCACCGGGAGAAGTAATGGGCCTACATGGGCCATACGGGAAAGAAGAGGCAGCCCACTAGGGGTGGCTGCGCCTCCCTCCCATGGGAAGTCCGAATTGGACTAGGGGAGGGGGCGTAACCCCCTTTCCTTCTCCTCTTCTCTCTCCCTTCCTTCTTCCCCCTCTTGAGAAGGAATCCTACTAGGACTAGGAGTCCTAGTAGGACTCCTCTTTGGGGAACGTTGCATGGGAAACAAAAATTTTTCTACGCACACTAAAGATCTATCCATGGTGATGAGCATCTACGAGAGGAAGAGTGAATCAACATACCCTTGTAGATCGCTAAGCGGAAGCGTTAAGAAACGCGGTTGATGTAGTCGAACGTCTCCGCGATCCAAATCGCAAGTCGTCCCTCGATCCGATCACGAACTAGCGCCGAACGGACGGCACCTCCGCGTTCAACACACGTACGGCTTGATGACGCCTTCACCTCCTCGATCCAGCGAGCGATGGTGAAGTAGTAGATGAGTTCCGGCAGCACGACGGCGTGGTGATGGTGGTGAGGAACAATCTCTGCAGGGCTTCGCCAAGCACTACGCAGATTATGACAGGAGAACTAGAGGGTTAGGGTTGCCGGCACACGGCTTGGGAAATCTTAATGTGTCCCGTGTGCTAGCCCTGCCCCTCTATTTATATGTTGAGCCTTGGGGTCTAAACTTGGAGTAAAAACCTCCTCCAGGTCGGTTTTGCCCGCACAAGGTCGGTTTGGCCCGCAGGAAAAGAGTCCAACTCGGATCCCTGCAGTACCGCGCACAAGCGGTAGTACCGCTCACGAGCGGTAGTACCGCTTGAGCGGTAGTACCGCTACTACAGTAGCGGTAGTACCGCTTGGGCGGTAGTACCGCTGCTACAGTAGCGGTAGTACTGCCTTACCAGCTTAAGGCAGTAGCAAAACTTCCTTTTGCACTTCCAAAACCTCGTGGGCTTTACCCCTTTGGCCATATAAAGTGTTGCTGCACCCGAACACTTCGGTAAACATCCGGAACCTCTTCCGGTGAATTCCGGAACCCTTCCGGAGATCAAAACACTATTATCACATGTATCAATCTTTACCTCCGGACTCTTCCGGAGATCCTCGTCATGTCCGGGATCTTATCCGGGACTCCGAACAACCTTCGGTCACCAACAAAATAACTCAACTATACTAATCGTCACCAAACGTTAAGTGTGTAGACCCTGCGGGTTCGAGAACTATGTAGACATGACCGAGACACCTCTACGATCAATAACCAATAGCGGGACCTGGATGCCCATATTGGCTCCTACATATTCTACGAAGATCTTTATCGGTCGAACCTCTATGTCAAGGATTCAGTTAATCCCGTATGCTGTTCCCTTTGTTCTTCGGTATGTTACTTGCCCGAGATTCGATCGTCGGTATGTCTATACCTAGTTCAATCTCTTTACCGGCAAGTCTCTTTACTTGTTCCGTAATACAAAATCTCGTGGCTAACACTTTAGTCACATTGCTTGCAAGGCTCATTGTGATGTTGTATTACCGAGTGGGCCCTGAGATACCTCTCCGTCATATGGAGTAACAAATCCCAGTCTTGATCCATGCCAACCCAACAGACACCCTCGGAGATACCTGTAGAGCACTTTTATAGTCACCCAGTTACGTTGAAACGTTTGATACACACAAGGTATTCCTCCGATGTCAGGGATTTGCATGATCTCATGGACATAGGAACAGATACTTGACATGCAGAAAAAAATAGCAATAAACTGACACGATCATATGCTACGTTCGTAGTTTGGGTCTTGTCCATCACATCATTCTCCTAATGATGTGATCCCGTTATCAAATGACATCTCATGTCCATGGCTAGGAAACCTTCACCATCTTTTGATCAACGAGCTAGTCAACTAGAGGCTTACTAGGGACACAGTGTTGTCTATGTACCCACACATGTATTTAAGTTTCCAATCAATACAATTATAGCATGGATAATAAACGATTATCATGAACAAGGAAATATAATAATAATAACCAATTTATTATTGCCTCTAGGGCATATTTCCAACAGTCTCCCACTTGCACTAGAGTCAATAATCTAGTTCACATCACTATGTGATTTACATTGTAATGAATCAAACACCCATGCAGTTCTGGTGTTGTTCATGTTTAGCCCTTGGAAGAGGTTTAGTCATCGGATCTGCAACATTCAGATCCGTGTGTACTTTGCAAATATTTATGTCGTCCTCCTTGATGTAATCGCGGATGGAATTGAAACGTCGCTTTATGTGTCTGGTCCTCTTGTGAAATCTTGGTTCCTTGGCTAGAGCAATGGCACCAGTATTATCACAAAACAGAGTCATTGGGTTAAGCGCACTAGGTACTACTCCAAGATCTGTCATGAACTCCTTCATCCAGACACCTTCCTTCGCCGCCTCCGAGGCTGCGATGTACTCCGCTTCGCATGTAGAATCAGCTACCACGCTTTGCTTGGAACTGCACCAGCTAACCGCACCCCCATTAAGAATAAATACGTATCCGGTTTGTGACTTAGAGTCATCCGGATCAGTGTCAAAGCTTGCATCGACGTAACCCTTTACGACGAGCTCTTGATCACCTCCATAAACGAGAAACATGTCCTTAGTCCTTTTCAGGTACTTCAGGATATTCTTGACCGCCGTCCAGTGTTCCATTCCTGGATCACTTTGAAACCTTCCGACCATACTTATGGCAAGGCTGACATCGGGTCTTGTGCACAGCATTGCATACATGATAGAGCCTATGGCTGAAGCATAGGGGATGACACTCATCTTTTCTCTATCTTCTGCAGTCACTGGGCATTGAGTCTTACTCAACTTCACACCTTGCAAAACAGGCAAGAACCCCTTCTTGGACTGATCCATTTTGAACTTCTTCAAAATTTTATCAAGGTATGTGCTTTGTGAAAGTCCTATTAAACGTCTTGATCTATCTCTATAGATCTTGATGCCTAATATGAAAGCAGCTTCTCCTAGGTCCTTCATTGAAAAACTCTTGTTCAAATATTCCTTCACGCTTTCCAACATTTCTATATTGTTTCCAATCAGTAATATGTCATCCACATATAATATTAGAAACGCTATAGAGCTCCCACTCACTTTCTTGTAAATACAAGCTTCTCCGTAAACTTGTATAAACTCGAACGCTTTGATTACCTCATCAAAGCGAAGATTCCAACTCCGAGATGCTTGCACCAGTCCATAAATGGATCGCTGGAGTTTGCAAACTTTGTCAACATTCTCTGGACCGACAAAACCTTCTGGTTGCATCATATACAACTCTTCCTTGAGGAAACCGTTAAGGAACGCTTTTTTGACATCCATCTGCCAAATTTCATTATCGAAAAAGGCAGCTATTGCTAACATGATTCTGACGGACTTAAGCATCGCTACGGGTGAGAAGGTCTCATCGTAGTCAACTCCTTGAACTTGTGAAAAACCCTTTGCCACAAGTCGAGCTTTATAGACGGTGACATTACCGTCCGCGTCCGTCTTCCTCTTAAAGATCCATTTGTTCTGAATGGCCTTACGCCCTTCAGGTAATACTTCCAAAGTCCATACTTTGTTTTCATACATGGATCCCATCTCGGATTTCATGGCTTCTAACCACTTCTCGGAATCCGGGCCCATCATCGCTTCTCCATAGCTCGTAGGTTCATCGTTGTCCAACAACATGACCTCTAAGACAGGGTTGCCGTACCACTCAGGAGCAGTACGCGTCCTTGTCGACCTACGAGGTTCGATAGTAACTTGATCCGAAGCTTCATGATCATCATCATTAACTTCCCCTTCAGCTGATATAGGCTCTACAGAAACATCTTTCTGCGTTGCGCTACTTTCAGGTTGAAGTAAAGGTTCAATAACCTCATCAAGTTCTATCTTCCTCCCACTCAATTCTTTCGAGAGAAACTCTTTCTCAAGAAATGTTCCGTTTTTAGCGACAAACACTTTGCCTTCGGATCTGAGGTAGAAGGTATACCCAACTGTCTATTTTGGGTATCCTATGAAGACGCATTTCTCCGCTTTGGGTTCCAGCTTTTCAGGCTGAAGCTTTTTGACATAAGCATCACATCCCCAAACTTTAAGAAACGACAGCTTTGGCTTCTTGCCAAACCAAAGTTCATATGGCGTCGTCTCAACGGATTTCGATGGTGCCCTATTTAAAGTGAATGCAGCTGTCTCTAATGCATAACCCCAAAACGATAGTGGCAAATCGGCAAGAGACATCATAGATCGCACCATATCCAATAAGGTTCGATTACGACGTTCGGACACACCATTATGCTGTGGTGTTCCAGGCGGTGTCAATTGGGAAATAATTCCACACTGTCTTAAGTGACTGCCAAACTCATAACTCAGATATTCTCCTCCTCGATCAGATCGTAGGAATTTAATCTTCTTGTTACGATGATTTTCAACTTCACTCTGAAATTGTTTGAACTTTTCAAATGTTTCAGACTTGTGTTTCATTAAGTAAATATACCCATATCTACTTAAGTCATCAGTGAAGGTGAGAAAGTAACGATAACCACCGCGCGCCTCAATACTCATCGGACCGCACACATCAGTATGTATGATTTCCAATAAGTCACTTGCCCGTTCCATTGTTCCAGAGAACGGAGTTTTAGTCATCTTGCCCATGAGGCATGGCTCATATGTGTCAAGTGATTCAAAATCAAGTGACTCTAAAAGTCCATCAGCATGGAGCTTCCTCATGCGTTTTACGCCAATATGACCTAAACGGCAGTGCCACAAGAAAGTGGTATTATCATTATCAATTCTACATCTTTTGGCATCAATGTTATGAACATGTGTATCATTACTATCGAGATTCAATAAGAATAAACCCCTCACATTGGGTGCATGACCATAAAAGATATTACTCATATAAATAGAACAACCATTATTCTCTGATTTAAATGAGTAACCGTCTCACAATAAACAAGATCCAGATATAATGTTCATGCTTAACGCAGGCACTAAATAACAATTATTCAGGTTCATCACTAATCCCGATGGTAATCGAAGAGCGAGCGTGCCGACGGCGATCACATCAACCTTGGAACCATTTCCCACGCGCATCGTCACTTCGTCCTTTGCCAGCCTCCGTCTATTCCGCAGTTCCTGTTTTGAGTTGCAAATATGAGCAACCGCACCGGTATCAAATACCCAGGCACTACAACGAGAGTTGGTAAGGTACACATCAATAACATGTATATCATATATACCTTGTTTGTTGTTGGTCGCCTTCTTGTCAGCCAAATACTTGGGGCAGTTCCGCTTCCAGTGTCCAGTTCCCTTGCAATGAAAGCACACAGTTTCTGGTTTGGGTCCAGCCTTGGGTTTCTTCACGAGAGGAGCAACTGCTTTGCCACTCTTCTTGGAGTTACCCTTCTTACCCTTGCCATTTTTCTTGAAACTAGTGGTTTTATTGACCATCAACACTTGATGCTCCTTCTGAATTTCAGACTCAGCGGCTTTTAGCATCGCAAACAGCTCGGCGACTGACTTGTTCATCCCGTGCATGTTATAGTTCAACACGATGCTCTTGTAGCTAGGTGGCAATGATTGAAGAACTCTGTCAGTGATAGCCTCTGGCGGAAGGGGCATCCCCAATTCAGCCAGACGGGTGGAGTACCCAGACATTCTGAGTACGTGATCACTGATAGACCCGTTCTCCTCCATCTTGCAAGCATAGAACTTATCGGAGATCTCATATCTCTCGATCCGGGCATTCTTCTGAAAGATAAACTTCAACTCCTGGAACATCTCATATGCTCCATGACGTTCAAAACGTCTTTGAAGTCCCGGTTCTAAGCCATACAATATTGCACATTGAACTATTGAGTAATCTTCAGAACGAGCCTGCCAGGCGTTCACAACGTCTAGAGACTCAACTGGAGCGGGTGGATCACCAAGCGGTGCATCAACGACATAAGCCTTCTGGGAAGCCGTAAGGATAATCCTTAGATTACGGGCCCAGTCCACAAAGTTACTTCCATCATCTTTCAACTTAGCTTTCTCTAGGAACGCATTAAAATTCAGGGGTGCTACTGCGCGAGCCATGATCTACAACATAAATATAGCAAAGACAACTTAGACTATTGTTCTAGATAATGAGTTTAGTTAATCATATTACTTAAAAACTCCCACTCAAATTGACATCCCTCCGGTCATTCGAGTGTAACATGATCCAAATCCACCAACTCAAGTCCGATCATCACGTGAGTTGAGGTGGTTTCAATGGTGAACACCTTCATGTTGATCATATCTACTATATGACTCATGTTCGACCTTTCGGTCTCTTGTGTTACGAGGCCATGTCTGTACATGCTAGGCTCGTCAAGTTTAACCCGAGTGTTCCGCACGTGCAACACAGGCTTGCACCCGTTGTATGTGAACGTAGAGTCTATCACACCCGATCATCACGGCGTGTCTCGAAACGACGAACTTTCGCAACGGTGCACACTCGGGGAGAACACAATTTTATCTTGAAATTTAAGTGAGGGATCACCTTATAATACTACCGTCGTCCTAAGCAAAATAAGATGCATAAAAGGATTAACATCACATGCAAATCATAAGTGACATGATATGGCCATGAACTTGTGCTTTTGATCTCCATCTCCAAAGCACCGGCATGATCTCCATCGTCACCGGCATGACACCATGATCTCCATCATCTTGATCTCCATCAACGTGTCGCCATGAGGTTGTTGCGCCGACTGTTGCTTCCACGACTATTGCTAACTCATAGCGATAAAGTAAAGCAAAACGGCGAAAATAATTAAAGACAACTCTATGGCTCCTGCCAGTTGCCGTACTCATCGACATGCAAGTCGTGATATTCTATACAACACATGATCATCTCATACATCACATATATCTCATCATGTACTTGGCCATATCACATCACAATATACCCTGCAAAAACAAGTTAGACGTCCTCTAATTATTGTTGCAAGTTTTACGTGGCTGCTACGGGTTTGCAAGAACCGTTCTTACCTACGCAAAACCACAACGTGGTGTAGTGATTGCTTTTTGATCTTCTAAAAGAACCCTCTTCATTGAAATCGATTCAACTAAAGTGAGAGAGACAGACACCCGCTAGCCATCTTTATGCAATGAAGTTACATGTCAGTTGAAGGAACCTGTCTCGCGTAAGCGTACGCGTAATGTCGGTCCGGGCCGCTTCATCTCACAATACCGCCGAATCAAGTATCAACTAGTAACGACAAGCAATATGTATACACCCACGCCCACAACTCGTTTGTGTTCTACTCGAGATCTCATCTACGCATAGACCTAGCTCAGATGCCACTGTTGGGGAACGTTGCATGGGAAACAAAAAATTTCCTACGCACACACAAGATCTATCCATGGTGATGAGCATTTACGAGAGGGAGAGTGAATCTACATACCCTTGTAGATCGCTAAGCGGAAGCGTTAAGAAACGCGGTTGATGTAGTTGAACGTCTCCGCGATCCAAATCTCAAGTCGTCCCTCGATCCAATCACGAACTAGCGCCGAACGGACGGCACCTCCGCGTTCAACACACGTACGGCTTGATGACGCCTTCACCTCCTCGATCCAGCGAGCGATGGTGAAGTAGTAGATGAGTTCCGGCAGCACGACGGCGTGGTGATGGTGGTGAGGAACAATCTCTGTAGGGCTTCGCCAAGCACTACGGAGATTATGACGGGAGAACTAGAGGGTTAGGGTTGCCGGCACACGGCTTGGGAAATCTTAATGTGTCCCGTGTGCTAGCCCTGCCCCTCTATTTATATGTTGAGCCTTGGGGTCTAAACTTGGAGTAAAAACCTCCTCCAGGTCGGTTTTGCCCGCACAAGGTCGGTTTGGCCCGCAGGAAAAGAGTCCAACTCGGATCCCTGCAGTACCGCGCACAAGCGGTAGTACCGCTCACGAGCGGTAGTACCGTTACTACAGTAGCGGTAGTACCGCTTGGGCGGTAGTACCGCTGCTACAGTAGCGGTAGTACTGCCTTACCAGCTTAAGGCAGTAATAAAACTTCCTTTTGCACTTCCAAAACCTCGTGGGCTTTACCCCTTTGGCCCATATAAAGTGTTGCTGCACCCGAACACTTCGGTAAACATCCGGAACCTCTTCCGGTGAATTCCGGAACCCTTCCGGAGATCAAAACACTATTATCACATATATCAATCTTTACCTCCGGACTCTTCCGGAGATCCTCGTCATGTCCGGGATCTTATCCGGGACTCCGAACAACCTTCGGTCACCAATAAAAATAACTCAACTATACTAATCGTCACCAAACGTTAAGTGTGTAGACCCTGCGGGTTCGAGAACTATGTAGACATGACCGAGACACCTCTACGATCAATAACCAATAGCGGGACCTGGATGCCCATATTGGCTCCTACATATTCTACGAAGATCTTTATCGGTCGAACCTCTATGTCAAGGATTCAGTTAATCCCGTATGCTGTTCCCTTTGTTCTTCGGTATGTTACTTGCCCGAGATTCGATCGTCGGTATTTCTATACCTAGTTCAATCTCGTTACCGGCAAGTCTCTTTACTCGTTCCATAATACAAAATCTCGTGGCTAACACTTTAGTCACATTGCTTGCAAGGCTCATTGTGATGTTGTATTACCGAGTGGGCCCTGAGATACCTCTCCGTCATACGGAGTAACAAATCCCAGTCTTGATCCATGCCAACCCAACAGACACCCTCGGAGATACCTGTAGAGCACCTTTATAGTCACCCAGTTACGTTGCGACGTTTGATACACACAAGGTATTCCTCCGATGTCAGGGAGTTGCATGATCTCATGGTCATAGGAACAGATACTTGACATGCAGAAAACAATAGCAATAAACTGACACGATCATATGCTACGTTCGTAGTTTGGGTCGTGTCCATCACATCATTCTCGTAATGATGTGATCCCGTTATCAAATGACATCTCATGTCCATGGCTTGGAAACCTTCACCATCTTTTGATCAACGAGCTAGTCAACTAGAGGCTTACTAGGGACACGGTGTTGTCTATGTACCCACACATGTATTTAAGTTTCCAATCAATACAATTATAGCATGGATAATAAACGATTATCATGAACAAGGAAATACAATAATAATAACCAATTTATTATTGCCTCTAGGGCATATTTCCAACAGTCTCCCACTTGCACTAGAGTCAATAATCTAGTTCACATCACTATGTGAGTTACATTGTAATGAATCGAACACCCATGCAGTTCTCGTGTTGTTCATGTTTAGCCCTTGGAAGAGGTTTAGTCATCGGATCTGCAACATTCAGATCCGTGTGTACTTTGCAAATATTTATGTCGTCCTCCTTGATGTAATCGCGGATGGAATTGAAACGTCGCTTTATGTGTCTGGTCCTCTTGTGAAATCTTGGTTCCTTGGCTAGAGCAATGGCACCAGTATTATCACAAAACAGAGTCATTGGGTTAAGCGCACTAGGTACTACTCCAAGATCTGTCATGAACTCCTTCATCCAGACACCTTCCTTCGCCGCCTCCGAGGCTGCGATGTACTCCGCTTCGCATGTAGAATCAGCTACCACGCTTTGCTTGGAACTGCACCAGCTAACCGCACCCCCATTAAGAATAAATACGTATCCGGTTTGTGACTTAGAGTCATCCGGATCAGTGTCAAAGCTTGCATCGACGTAACCCTTTACGACGAGCTCTTGATCACCTCCATAAACGAGAAACATGTCCTTAGTCCTTTTCAGGTACTTCAGGATATTCTTGACCGCCGTCCAGTGTTCCATTCCTGGATCACTTTGAAACCTTCCGACCATACTTATGGCAAGGCTGACATCGGGTCTTGTGCACAGCATTGCATACATGATAGAGCCTATGGCTGAAGCATAGGGGATGACACTCATCTTTTCTCTATCTTCTGTAGTCACTGGGCATTGAGTCTTACTCAACTTCACACCTTGCAAAACAGGCAAGAACCCCTTCTTGGACTGATCCATTTTGAACTTCTTCAAAATCTTATCAAGGTATGTGCTTTGTGAAAGTCCTATTAAACGTCTTGATCTATCTCTATAGATCTTGATGCCTAATATGAAAGCAGCTTCTCCTAGGTCCTTCATTGAAAAACTCTTGTTCAAATATTCCTTCACGCTTTCCAACATTTCTATATTGTTTCCAATCAGTAATATGTCATCCACATATAATATTAGAAACGCTATAGAGCTTCCACTCACTTTCTTGTAAATACAAGCTTCTCCGTAAACTTGTATAAACTCGAACGCTTTGATTACCTCATCAAAGCGAAGATTCCAACTCCGAGATGCTTGCACCAGTCCATAAATGGAACGCTGGAGTTTGCAAACTTTGTCAGCATTCTCTGGATCGACAAAACCTTCTGGTTGCATCATATACAACTCTTCCTTGAGGAAACCGTTAAGGAACGCTGTTTTGACATCCATCTGCCAAATTTCATAATCGAAAAAGGCAGCTATTGCTAACATGATTCTGACGGAATTAAGCATCGCTACGGGTGAGAAGGTCTCATCGTAGTCAAATCCTTGAACTTGTGAAATGAGTCCAACTCGGATCCCTGCAGTACCGCGCACAAGCGGTAGTACCGCTCACGAGCGGTAGTACCGCTTGAGCGGTAGTACCGCTACTACAGTAGCGGTAGTACCGCTTGGGCGGTAGTACCGCTGCTACAGTAGCGGTAGTACTGCCTTACCAGCTTAAGGCAGTAGCAAAACTTCCTTTTGCACTTCCAAAACCTCGTGGGCTTTACCCCTTTGGCCCATATAAAGTGTTGCTGCACCCGAACACTTTGGTAAACATCCGGAACCTCTTCCGGTGAATTCCGGAACCCTTCCGGAGATCAAAACACTATTATCACATATATCAATCTTTACCTCAGGACTCTTCCGGAGATCCTCGTCATGTCCGGGATCTTATCCGGGACTCCGAACAACCTTCGGTCACCAACAAAATAACTCAACTATACTAATCGTCACCAAACGTTAAGTCTGTAGACCCTGCGGGTTCGAGAACTATGTAGACATGACCGAGACACCTCTACGATCAATAACCAATAGCGGGACCTGGATGCCCATATTGGCTCCTACATATTCTATGAAGATCTTTATCGGTCGAACCTCTATGTCAAGGATTCAGTTAATCCCGTATGCTGTTCCCTTTGTTCTTCGGTATGTTACTTGCCCGAGATTCGATCGTCGGTATCTCTATACCTAGTTCAATCTCGTTACCGGCAAGTCTCTTTACTCGTTCCGTAATACAAAATCTCATGGCTAACACTTTAGTCACATTGCTTGCAAGGCTCATTGTGATGTTGTATTACCGAGTGGGCCCTGAGATACCTCCCCGTCATATGGAGTAACAAATCCTAGTCTTGATCCACGCCAACCCAACAGACACCCTCGGAGATACCTGTAGAGCACCTTTATAGTCACCCAGTTACGTTGCGACGTTTGATACACACAAGGTATTCCTCCGATGTCAGGGAGTTGCATGATCTCATGGTCATAGGAACAGATACTTGACATGCAGAAAACAATAGCAATAAACTGACACGATCATATGCTACGTTCGTAGTTTGGGTCTTGTCCATCACATCATTCTCCTAATGATGTGATCCCGTTATCAAATGACATCTCATGTCCATGGCTAGGAAACCTTCACCATCTTTTGATCAACGAGCTAGTCAACTAGAGGCTTACTAGGGACACAGTGTTGTCTATATACCCACACATGTATTTAAGTTTCCAATCAATACAATTATAGCATGGATAATAAACGATTATCATGAACAAGGAAATATAATAATAATAACCAATTTATTATTGCCTCTAGGGCATATTTCCAACACTCCTCTCCCCATGGCGCGCGCCACCTAGGGCCGGCGGCCTCCTCCTCTCCTCCTTTATATATAGGGGCAGGGGGCACCCAAAAGGCACAACAATTGTCCCATAGCCGTGTGCGGTGCCCCGATCTCTGTTTTCCACCTCGGTCATATTTTCAGAGAGCTTAGGCGAAGCCCTGCCGGAATCACTTCACCGTCACCGTCACCACGCCGTCGTGCTGACGGAACTCATCTACTACCTCGACGTCTTGCTGGATCCAGAAGGCGAGGAACGTCACCGAGCTGCACGTGTGTAGAACTCGGAGGTGCCGTACGTTCGGTACTCGATCGGTGGAGCTCGAAGGATTGTTCGACTACATCAACCGCTTTGTGAGACGCTTCCGCTAACGGTCTATGAGGGTACGTAGACACACTCTCCCCTCTCGTAGCGATGCATCTCCATGGATAGATCTTGCGTGAGCGTAGGGATTGTTTTGAAATTCATGCTCCGTTCCCCAACACCGTGGTAGCCATCCGGTCCCATGTGAAAGTCCTGAGGCGGCGGAACCCGAGCGTCCCAATCCTGGGGCCCCTCCTCTGCCGCTGCCAAAGTGTTCCGGTAAGCAATGATGTCCGGTGGCATCACGGTATATCCGTTCCTGGCATGAGAATCAAACAAAGCAGGTGCAGGCAACAGAATAATATCATGAGTATCCTCACTAAAAACCAAGTTATAACGAATGTTGTGAGGAGGCTCAGGAGCATCAAGAAAGTGGTGGTCCCTCATGAACTGGTGATCTAAGTAAACTCTGGGCAACAAACAATCATGAGGGCGTATGTTAACATTAAACGTCTCGCTAAGCGAGTAGCATAAATACCACCATGAATTTTACCCCTAGTTCTATTAGTGTGCAGGCGGCGTGCAATGATAGCTCCCAGGTTATAAGTGTTGTCATTATGCAGTGTGCGGCGTAAAATGGCGAAGTCAGGTGCAGCTAGCGCACTACCTTGCTCCCTATAAATCAAGCATTTCCCTAACAATAAAGCAAAGTAACGAACAAAGGGAAATTGCAAGCTAGTGGCTCGGGTTTTCGACACGCCCCTAGTCTCTCCCACCGTTAAAGTGTGGAGAAAACCCTTAAACTCCTCCGGGCGAGGCTCTCTAATTTCCCCATCAAAAGGAATCAAACATATCTCACAAAATTCAGCTAGAGGTATCTGATAATGTTCAGCATATAAATCAAAGCGCACCTCAGGGGGTTCGAGCCTACTCAGAAAATGAAAGTTTTGCACAAAGGAATTTGTAAGGATGTGGTGCTGGTCACACTCATCTGCGAGGAAGTCGGTCAGTCCGGCATTTGCAACGAATTGCTCAAACTCTTGGTAGAATCCAGCTTCGTTCATGAAGGCATTGTGCGGCCATTTGCACGGCCGGACCTCCGTCCTACGCGGAATGTTGAGGTCACTGTCCGAGGACTCCCCAAGGACTCCCTTGGCGTTCCGCTTCGAGGAACTCCTCCGGAAGATATTCATTTTTCTAAGAACAATTTTTTGAAAATTTTTGGGTCACAAAAATGATATCAATAAAACTTCACAAAATCGATAGCAACTACTCATATGGATGCCTAAAGGCTATATCAAGCATTCAAACTACTTGGAACTCAAAGAATTCAACATGCAAGCTCATTTTCAGTAGCACCAAGAGCAACTAATTATGCAAAATATAATCCACTAGAGCAAAAACTAATTGGAGCAATTGAGGAGTCACATACCAAGGAGCAATCTCCCAAAACAGTTTCGGAAACGGAGCTCCGAGCAAAGATATCAAAAATTTCAGTTTTGTTAGCAAGAACACGAGAGAGAGAACTACCAGGAATTTTTGCTAGAGGTAAGAGATGAAGTGAGCTGAAGGGATAAGTGAGGGGGGCCCTGTGGGGCCCACGAGGTACCTGGGCGCGCCAGGGGGTGACGCGCCCTGGTTCCTCGTGGGCACCTGGGGCACCCCCCCTGGTATGTTTCCAGTGCCAAAAATTATTAAATATTATATAAAAATTCATATCAAAATTTTATTGCATTCTGAGCACTTTTATTTCTGGACATTTTTTTATTGCACGAATAAATCAGAAAACAAGATAATCATGGCATTTTATTTTATTTAAGTAAAAATAACAGAAAACAAAAAGTGAGTACAGAAGGTTGTGCTTACTAAATTCATCGACCACATGCCTCTCAAAAAGAATCCATTAATAAGGTTGATCAGGTCTTATTAACAAACCATTTCTGACTAACATGAAACCGAAGAACTTTCGTATAACACTAAGTTACCTCAACGGGGATATGCATCTCCCCGATAATTAGAGTTTCATATTTCTTTTTAACAGTAGGTAGAGGGAGTTGAAAACTTCCAATAGTAATTGTCGGAGTCTTTTCAATAATATGAATACCATTTACTTGAAATTATTTCTTCGGAAAGTGCACCTTATGTTCATTACCATTGATATGAAAAGTGACCTTGTTTTTGTTGCAATCAATAACAGCCCCTGCAGTATTCAAAAATGGTCTACCAAGGATAATCGACATGTTGTCATCCTCGGGCATATCAAGTATAACAAAGTATGTTAGGATAGTTGTAGGAGATATGCCCTAGAGGCAATAATAAATGTTATTATTTATCCCCATTTTCATAATTATGTTTATGTTCCATGCTATAACTGCTATGGTTCTTGAGTCTGCAATAACCACGAGGCTCGGAGGAAGACTCATATGCACGTGTGGAATAATAAACGGTAAAATGTATTCCTAGTCATGCCTCTAAGACTAGCTGAAGTGTTGCATGATGGTCCTGTTTTCCTGATCATGGGCATGTCTATGCCGTCAATTTTGAGGGCACAATGTTAGGAGAACACTTGTGTTGAATCAACCCGAATTGATGTTATGCTATGAGATTCATTCGTCACAAGTTAATGGTTAATAACACAGAGAAAGTTAACATTTGCATAATTCCTTAGACCATGAGAGTATCGAGTTTCTTCATGCTTGCTTCATGAACTTTGGGGTTTATTAAATGTCATCCGTAAATGGGTGGCTATTACGGCGGCTTACGAGTTCATGGAAAAGTATGCCAAGTAACTTGATAGCTCAAGATTGGGATTTGCTCCTCCGACGATGGAGAGATATCTCTGGGCCCTCTCGGTGTTACGGTATCCACCATCGTCTGGCCAGACACATTGTGATTTGATCACAGGGATGCCGGAACACGGGAACGAGAAAAGAGAACAAAACCGGCAACGAGGTAACTGGCATAGTGGACAAGTTGTTGATCCACGGGGATGCCAATAAATCTCACCTCGGGTTCTGTAACATATCGCGAAGCAACAGTAATAGCACACGGACTGGAGGTTCACTCGAATATTTATTCATGTGGGTATAGGGATCAATATGGGTGTCCACGGCTCCGATGTTGATCATTGATCGGAAAGAGTTCCGGTCATGTCTATACTTCATGAGAAAGTCACCGGAAAAGTTTTGAAGACAGCGGAAAAGTTCCGAAGAGAGAGCACCGGAATAGTTTCGGTAAAACTGAAAAGTTGTTTCAGGGTATACCATTAAGTCAAATTGGTTTCTACACACGCCTGGAAATTCTTGGAGGGTGCCAGAATTGGTCTGGGAACTTCTAGGATTTTTCGGGTAAAAAAACCGGAAATGTTCCGGAGCTGCCGGAACCGCTTTGTTTGCTTTTCGCAGATGAAAATCACTAATCTGGAATTGTTTCAGAATGCGTCCAAAATCATTTGTGTGGGTACTGGAATTATTCTAAGACCCACAGAAATATTTTCGGATTTAACGGTCGCTAAAAAATGTTTCCGTGAATAGTGAAAGTGCTTTTTGGGTGTCTTCTTGGAGAAGCTACCTTGACGGCCTTTTGGTATTTTTCCCCTTAGCTTCTTGGAGAAGCTACCCTTGGGCTTGGCCTATAAATAGGGGTGGAGGGGGCTGCCTAAAGACACACTCTTTCTCAACATACACAAGCCATGCATGATCTGGCCTTCTTTTCTCCCTCCCCGCGAAATAGTTTCGTAGAGCCAAAAGGCTGTCTGGGTTCCGGTGGGGACTAGTTCTGGACGGCGAAGCCCTGCCGGATAGATGACACCGTATGTGTGCAACCCTGTAGAGAGGTCGTAGGTTCGATCTTTTTGGCCGAGGGGCTGTTTGAGGGTCCTCCCGAAGGGCTGTCCGAGTTACTGTCCGAATTTCGGGGGTCCTCCCGAAGGGCTGTCCGAGTGACCCGCCCGAAGGGCTGTCCGTGATGTAGGGAACGCGACAGAAAACAAAAAATTTCGGTATAGCGAGCACGCCCAGGATCACTATGGAGACTGCATACAAGGTTTGATCTGATCCGTACCAACTCGAAGCACAGCGGAAGAAGAGTCGGTGTAGATCGTCGGTGCAGATCCCTGCAGCTAGGATTTACAACCTCCCAACCGCAAGGATGTACTCCCTCTCGGACAGCCCTTCGGGAGGCGGTCGGACAGTCCATCGGACGATGTCGCGGACAGCCCTACGGGAGGACCCTCGGAACCCGAACAGTAACTGGGACAGCCCTTCGGGAGGACGCCGGAAACTCGAATGGTAACTCAAACAGCCCTTCGGGAGGACACTCGAAAACAGCCCCTCGGGCAAAAGATTGAAACTACAATCTCTCTACGGGGTTGCACACATACGGTGTCAGCTATCTGGCAGGGCTTCGCCGTCCAGGGCTAGTTCCTGCCGGAACCCAGACAGCCTTTCGGCTCTACGAAACTATTTCGTGGGAGGGAGAGAGAAGACAGACAAGTGAAATGGCATGTGTATGAGAGCAAGGATGCATTTTGGGGCTGCCTCCTCACCTCTATTTATAGGATAGCCAAGGGGTAAAGTGGCCATTCCAAAAAACCAAAAATGCCCATGAAGGAACCTTTCCACAAGGGCTTTTTAGGCAAGTAATGGAGCAAGTGGGCTCCATGGGGGAGCCCATATGTGGCCGGCAACTTCAAGGCCCCCCCCCCCCCCACATGGGGGGCTTCCTTGGCTCCCAAGTCCTTCTAGAAGGCCTTTTGGAAATATCCCAAAAGGTGCTTTCCATAAAATATCCAAAAAACACTTTCACTATTCACGAAGACATTTTTCTGCGTCCGATAAATCCCAAATTATTTCTGTGTGCCTAGATCAATTACAGTACCCACCAAAATAATTTTGAATGCATTCCGAAACAATTTCGGAACAATGTTTTCTTTAGCGAAAAGCTATCATAGCGGTTCCGGCAGCTCCGGAACATTTTCGGTTTTCTCTCCGGAAAAATTCCAAAAGTTACCAAAACGATTCTAGCACCCTCCAAGAATTTCCAGACATGTGCCGGAACCAATTTGACTTAATGGAATACCCTGAAACAACTTTTCAGTTTCACCGGAACTATTCCGGAGTTCTCTCCGGAACGTTTCCGTTTCGTCCGAAACTTTTTCGGTGATTTTCTCTCAGACTCCCCGTCTAGTATTCAGCAGATAGATGACCCTTAAGCGTGTGACCCTATAGGTTCGGTGAAGTATAGACATGACCCGGAACTCTTTCCGATCAATGATCAACATCGGACCCGTGGACACCCATATTGACCCCTATACCCACACGAATGAATATTCGAGTGAACCTCCAGTTGCCGTGTGCTATTCCTGTTGCTTCACGATATATTACAAATACCCGAGGTGAGATTTATTGCATCCGCATGGATCAACACCTTCTCCACTATGCAAGTTACCTCGTTACCGATATTGTTCTCTTTACTCGTTTCCGTGTTCCGGCATCCCAGTGATCAAATCACAAAGTGTCTGGCCAGACGATGATGGATACCGTAACACCAAGAGGGCCCGAGAATATCTCTCCATCATCGGAGGAGCAAATCCCAATCTTGAGCTATCAAGTTACTTGACATACTTTTCCATGAACCCGTAAGCCGCCGTAATAGCCACCCATTTACGGATGACGTTTAACAAACCCCAAAGTTCATGAAGCAAGCATGAAGAAACTCGACACTCTCATGGTCTAAGGAATTATGCAAACATTAACTATCTCTGTGTTATTAACCATTAACTCATGACGAATGTATCTCATAGCATAACATCAATCGGGTCGATTCAACAAAAGTGTTCTACTAACATTGTGCCCTCAAAATTGCCGGCATAGACATGCCCATGATCAGGAAAACAGGATCATCATGCAATACTTGAGCCAGTCTTAGAGGCAAGACTAGGAATACATTTTACCGTTTATTATACCACACGTGCATATGAGTTTCCCTCCGAGCCTCGTGGTTATTGCAGACTCGAGAATCATTGCAGTTATAGCATGGAACATAAACATTCATTACAAACTCGGAGATACAAAGTAACTGATATTACTGCCTCTAGGGCATATCTCCTACAGACTCCCACTTGCACTAGAGTCATAATCTAGTTACATGGCTTCCCTAACACCAATGGCAATCCGGTGCTGCTCATGCTTTGCTCGTGGTAGAGGCTTTGTCATCGGGTCTGACACGTTCAGATCCGTGTGAACTTTGCGTACTTTCACCAAACCCGCTTTGACATGATGTCGAATGAGTTTATATTTGCGTTCAACATGTCTTGTCTTATGGTGCGAACTTGGCTCCCTTGCTTGAGCCACGGCGCCACTATTATCACAATAGATCTCCACCGGGTCCAGAGCACTTGGAACCACACCAAGGTCTTCAAGAAATTGCTTGATCCATACCGCCTCCTTGGAGGCTTCTGAAGCAGCAACATATTCCGCCTCCATCGTAGAATCCACTACAGTATTTTGTTTGGAACTTTTCCAATCAACTGCGCCGCCGTTCAATATGAAAACATAGCCTGATTGAGATTTGAAGTCATCTGGGTCAGTCATGAAGCCTGCATCAGTGTAACCACTTACAATCAGCTCTTCATCACCTCCGTACACAAGGAGTAAATCCTTGGTCCGTCTGAGGTACTTAAGAATACCCTTGACTGCGGCCCAGTGTTCCAATCCTGGATCACTTTGGTACCGGCTGCTAACACTTAGCGCATAGGAAACGTCCGGTCTTGTACATAGCATGGCATACATAATAGAACCAACTGCCGAGGCATATGGAACATCATTCATTTGTACTCGCTCATCGAGAGTCCGAGGACACTGATTCTTGCAAAGTACTGTGCCAGGTGACATGGGGAGAAGGCCTTTCTTGGAGTTCTCCATGTTGAACCTTTTCAACACCTTGTCAATGTACGTGCTTTGGCTAAGCGCTATTAGGCGTCTTGATCTATCTCTATAGATTCTAATGCCCAATACATATGCCGCTTCGCCTAAGTCTTTCATTGAAAAACTCTTCTTCAATGAGTCTTTTATTTCGTTAAGAAAATTCACGTCATTTCCAATCAATAATATGTCATCCACATACAAGATTAGAAATGCTTTTGCGCTCCCACTAAACTTCTTGTAAACACAAGACTCTTCGTCATTCCTGATGAAGCCAAACTGTTTGACTACTTCATCAAAACGAATGTTCCAGCTCCTTGATGCTTGCTTCAGACCATAAATGGCTTTCTGAAGTTTGCATACCTTTCCAGCATCCTTATGGACGACAAAACCTTCTGGCTGTATCATGTATACATCCTCTTTGAGGTTTCCATTTAGGAAAGCCGTTTTGACGTCCATCTGCCATATTTCATAATCGAGGGACTGTCCGAGGGACTGTCCCAAGGCCTCCCGAAGGGCTGCCCGGAGATCCGTCCGGTGAGCTGACGAGGGAGTACATCCTCGCGGTTGGGAGGTTGTAAATCCTAGCTGCGGGGATCTGCACCGCCGATCGTCATCGACTCTACTTCCGCTGCGCTACGAGTCGGTAACGAAAAAGATCAAACCTTGTATGCAGTCTCCATAGTGGTCCTGGGCTGGTGCGTAGGTCGGAATTTTTTTGTTTTCTGCTGCGTTACCCTACAGTGGCATCATGAGCCGTGCTATGCGTAGATGCAGGTTACGATCTAGAATACATAGAGATGTATGGGTGTTGCACAATATAATTTGTAGTAGATGAGTTCTACTGCTGATAATTATTTGTGCGGGTAGCAGATGAAATCTGTTACCCGATGTTCTTGTTGCTTCTTTGGAAATTGCATATTTCTGATCTTGATAACAGCATGGTGGAGTTTCAAAGTTCTGGCAATCCGCGATCCTGATTGATCAACGAAGTGCTAACAGTTCGTTGAATTCCACCATAGTTAGAAAGAAAGATGAAATTTCGCAGACAAAAGGGCAATGCAGATATGATCTGCACGGGGGTCATGCGTATGACGAAGTTCAGTATGGGGCTCGAGATTTTATTATCTCGTGTTTCATACACCCCGTAAAGTTAATCTAGCGACTTGAATAATCATACTTGATGATGGACGTTGGTAGCTGCGGTTTGTTCGAAACCTTAGAAGCCACGTAAAATGAAATTTTGCATAAACCGATTAGAGGCGTCTAACTTGGTTTTGCAGGATGACATGAGATGTGCATGTGATGTGGTATAGCAATGCTCATATTAATTTGATTATGTATGAGATGACTATATGATGTAAATTTACTAACATGACCTGCGTGTCATGATTCGGCATGATGGTTGGAGCCATATGATTGTCACTTTAATGACCTGCGTGTCAACCTTAAGTAATGCACTTATTGTATTAGCTATAGAGATAGCAATATTATCTGGTGCATCGACAAGGTGGTGGCAAACTTCGCGAAGGTGAACACCGACGCGAGTGCCGAAGACGAAGAAATTAAAGACTTCTCCGTTAGAAAGGGCCATACCATATCATGCTATTATGAATTGCCTGAGATGTTTATCCCTTATGGTGCACCCTTTTTGATTGCACGGTAGTCGCTTTTTATTAGGGTGATCTCTCACTTAAAATATCAAGTAGTTAGTGTTCTCCCAAGTGTAGCACCGTCACAACATCTTTTCTTTCGGGGCGCGCCATGATCTACATGGGTATGAACGATTGTACGGGTGTAAGGCGGGTGAGGTCAGACCTCGCAGCGAGATCACTTGGTTGTCTTGACGTTCATGGCAGGATCGTCCTGAGCTCGGAACACACGCATCGAAAGATGAACAAGAGTCACATAGAGATGTGATCGGCAAGTTTGCCTACCGATTGAAGTTGGCGCCATCAGTGTTCATCTCGAACAATGGCGTTGAATGGAAATGCGGATCTTGCATCACTCACAATCAATTATGAGAGATATTGATTTGAGTGGGAGCGCACTTTAGAATTAACTTGTTTAATTCTCTGTGCAATTAATTATGAACTTTGTCTAAGTGAAATTTGCATAATAGTTATAGAAGAATGGCTCGCGTTTCCACCTTCCTTGTTAAAATTTAATAGCTGTTAAATATCTGGTTAAAACTTTACGGTTGATAACGTAATATGAGGATTGTCCTCAAGAGTGCTGAGAAGGATTTTGTCCTATCACACGCTTTCAGTATTCTCCCGCTAATGCTATGGATAATGTGACTCTCGTCCTTCAATCCAAAAGCTAGAATTCCGTTACGGTCAAGTGAAATATGTTTGCTTCCATGAGACCCAAACTTCAAAAAGTTTTGGGATAGCTATGTGATATTCATGGAACTGGAAATCATTTTTCAGACACAAACAAAGGCTAAAAGATATGTGATTTCCAAAGCAATGTTTGTTTTGCAAACTATTAGTAAAAGTGTTTACTATGCATTTGACTAATACAAGAGGGATCCAGAAGAACGCCTATCATATGATGAAGGTGAATAAAACAACAACTTAAAGAGAAAGGAAATGTCCAAAGGGTGTTACTGTGACTTACACACCTAGGAAGTCCGAGGCTAATGCCACTCTTAAGTTGAGAGCTTCTTCTGAGAGTAGGAGAAATACTGAGAGTTAAACTGTTAGAAGTATAAAGGCAAAAGAGAGAAGACTGGAATGTCCAGCTCATGTATGAAAGTCATACAAGTTATTGATGTATAGAAGGCTGGTCAAAGAAATAGTTCTTGGGAATTGTGATTAAATTGTTAGTCATTAATTCTTGGGTATTGTGAGTTGATCACAAAAGATACCCGCTCGATTGCATTCTGCTGCGACTCGATGCAAGGACTACTACGACCTAAAAGACTTGCCGAAGTGAGGTTTAGATATGCGCTGGCAACATAGTAAAAGTTGCTATACTCAGTACATTACCTATGTATTTATTTTCATAATTCATTTTTAGAGTTTTTATACACTCTAGCCCTTTTGCATAAAGTATCTTGCAAGAAGGTTGTTCATAAGAGAACTTTTGATGTTCGGTGTTATGAATAACATAAGGGCCATGCTTCCATCATGGATGGGATGTATGTTATGAATATTGATAATAATATATTACCTCTGAATCTACTTTCATAATTCATTTTAGAGTTTTACACACTCTAGCCCTTTTGCATAATGTTTGTTGCAAGAGTCTTGTTCATGAAAGAACAATTGTTGTTCGGAATCATGAATAACATAAGGGCCATACTTCCATCATGAATGGGATGTATGTTATGAATATTGATGGTAATATGATACATCCATAACACTGACGCTAAATGTCGCAAGACTAAGAGAATACCACACATGTGTGGCACTGCATTTGGTCACATTAGAGAAACCCGCATGGAGAAATTCCATAATGATGGATTTTGAAGTCGTTTGATTATGAATCATCTGACACTTGCAACTTTCCTCCGAAAAGTGAAGTGACTGAAATACCATTCACAGGCCATAAGGAACGAGCAACGAGCTTATTGGTGATCATACATTTTGATGTATGTAGTCCGATAAATGTTGTTGCTAGCAGTGGATTTATCTATCTTCAGAAATGACTCAAGTAGATATATGGATATTTACTTGATGAGACATAAGTTTGGATCTTTTGACATCATTCATAAGGTTTTCAATATGAAGTAGAAATTATTGCAATAAGAAAATTATGTTTCTACAATTTGATTGCGGAAAGGAATATTTGAGTTACAAGCTTAGCGAATGTCTGATGAGTTGTGAAAAAGGTTGCATAACTTACACCTCCCAGAACTCCACTGTGAGTGGTACGTCCGTGAAGATGTATTCAAACCATTTGTGACATGGTAAGATCAAAGATGACATAAATCAATTTGCCATTATCCCTTTTAAAAGTAATGCTTTAGAGACTGTGGCTTTTACACTGAAAAGAGCACCATCAGGTCTGTTGAAATGACGCCATGGTATGGGACGCCCAACCATGCTTTGTCTTTTCTTAACATTTGGAATATGGGGCTTGTGTAAAATATTTACAAACTTATTCCAAATTAGACAAGTACTACTTTGTAGGTTATCCCAAGTAATTGAGAATTCCTCCACCACTATACCGAGGCAAAAAGGTTTGCTACCAAGAACGGTATGCTTTTAAAGAGAATGGTTCTTGCAAAAAGGTGAGTGGGAGAACAGTGCAACTCGATGAGATAACAGTATCTTCATCATCAGATCAAAGGAAAGAAACCTTGGACGTAATTCCAGAGTTTCCTACTGCAACTGATACGGAAGCCTCTACATGAGATGTATGGACTTCGGTCGAACTTGCAACTGAACCGCGTAGGCAAAACTCGTGCAAACCTATCAGGTGCGCAAGCGAGATATTGTTGTTAGACAACAGTATACCTACGATACACAAGGAAGCATTGATGGGCCCTGACTCCGGAATTGGCTAAATGCCAATATAATTCGAGATAGTTTCCATAAATGATTCAAGATTATATCTTGATAAACCCTTCGGAAGACTTAGAGTCTAACGAACATTAATGGAACTATAAACTGATGTGGATAAAATGTTTTATCCATAAAGCTCGACTTGTTACAATAACAAGTTCAAGGAGTTGACTACGATGAGGTTGTCTCACCATAGCGATGCTTAAAGTCAGATCGGGTTAAACTAGCAATTAATACATATTTCAATCTTGAGATATGATACATGGATGCCAAAAGGATTTCCATGTGATGGAAATGCAACCTAGGACTTGCATATGCTACAGTCCAAGGTATTTTGTCAATCCAGAGGATGCTAGTAAGTATGCAAACTTCAGAGTTCCAGCAATGGATAGAAGAGAGCAAAATGGAGTTGGAATCTTCGTTTTTGATGAAATAGTCAAAAGAGTTTGTTTTCATCAATGGATAACGAAGATGCTTGTGGTTACAAGAAAGTAAGTGGGAGCATAATAATATTTCTATAAA
The DNA here is from genome assembly GCA_039707655.1 of Elymus sibiricus. NCBI lineage: Eukaryota > Viridiplantae > Streptophyta > Magnoliopsida > Poales > Poaceae > Elymus > Elymus sibiricus. The sequence continues at coordinate 90,031,275 of CM077676.1, forward strand.
CTTTGTGTGCTTCACACATTCTTGATTGGAAATTTCTTGACACGAATTAGGACTTCATTAAAAATAGTTTTTCGATGAAGTGCTTGGGCTAAATAGCCTTGACATTAGGCATATTTATCTACGAGATAGAATTGCCTAATAGGCTAAAGCCAAAAATACATATTGACAAGATGCTAAAACAGTTTAGCATTAAAACGCCAAGTAGTGATTCTTGCCAAAGTCACATGGAAAGGGTTTTTGCAAGACTCGGTGTCCCAAAACACTGATGAGCAAAATACATGATGGAGATTCCACACACTTTCGTGTTTGGATTAATCATGTATTCCATGGTATGTAAAACAACCAGATATGTCCAGTAGTCCCAAGGAGTTGCGGGTAAAGATACCAAAGTGATCAAAGTACTGATCATGGGACAACAGTGGAAAATGTCATTAAGTACTAAAGTAGCACTGATGACATGTTTTCTCGCAAGCAGAGATTATGAAGTGCTCGTTGTAAGTAATTGCATCGATACAGTCTTCATCATTACTCCATGCGATTTTCGATTTAATTTAAGGGTTTTGTGTAATACACGATATGGTGGCACGGTGTTTGGAAATCGTTCCAAACAGGTTACTGTGGCGAATTATATAACTAAGGCTAAGTATGTTGCCGCTTTCAAAGCGACATAGAAGATGCTGAATCGTACAGTTCGTTCATGAACTTAGTATGGTTCCAAGATGGCTTTGGTCAATGGAACACTATTGAAGATAGTTGCTCCATAGCTCAGTCTGAGGAATCAAGGTTTGACCAGTGATTCACATATATCCGAAGCCAAGTCGACACAAAATATGAATTTTGTGAAAGCGTGAAAACGCGAGGACATGCAAAGATACACACGGAACTGAAGTTGTCAGATCCGTTGGACATCAGGCTATACCACATGCGAAGCATTTTTACACCGGTATGCCATAGGTGTAATGTGCATTAGCATTGACTAGATTATTGACTCTAGTGCAAGTGGGAGTCTGTAGGAGATATGCCCTAGAGGCAATAATAAATGTTATTATTTATCCCCATTTTCATAATTATGTTTATGTTCCATGCTATAACTGCTATGGTTCTCGAGTCTGCAATAACCACGAGGCTCGGAGGAAGACTCATATGCACATGTGGAATAATAATCGGTAAAATGTATTCCTAGTCATGCCTCTAAGACTAGCTCAAGTGTTGCACGATGGTCCTGTTTTCCTGATCATGGGCATGTCTATGCCGGCAATTTTGAGGGCACAATGTTAGGAGAACACTTGTGTTGAATCGACCCAAATTGATGTTATGCTATGAGATACATCCGTCACAAGTTAATGGTTAATAACACAGAGAAAGTTAACATTTGCATAATTCCTTAGACCATGAGAGTATCGAGTTTCTTCATGCTTGCTTCATGAACTTTGGGGTTTGTTAAACGTCATCCGTAAATGGGTGGCTATTACGGCGGCTTACGGGTTCATGGAAAAGTATGTCAAGTAAATTGATAGATCAAGATTGGGATTTGCTCCTCCGACGATGGAGAGATATCTCTGGGCCCTCTCGGTGTTATGGTATCCACCATCGTCTGGCCTGACACATTGTGATTTGATCACAGGGATGCAGGAACACGGGAACGAGAAAAGAGAACAAAACCGGCAACGAGGTAACTGGCATAGTGGACAAGTTGTTGATCCACGGGGATGCCGATAAATCTCACCTCGGGTTTTGTAACATATCGCGAAGCAACAGGAATAGCACACGGCAACTGGAGGTTCACTCGAATATTTATTCGTGTGGGTATAGGGATCAATATGGGTGTCCACGGCTCCGATGTTGATCATTGATCGGAAAGAGTTCCGGTCATGTCTATACTTCACCGAACCTATAGGGTCACACGCTTAAGGGTCATCTATCTGCTGAATACTAGACAGGTAGTCTGAGAGAAAGTCACCGGAAAAGTTTCGGCGACAGCGGAAAAGTTCCGGAGAGAGAGCACCGGAATAGTTTCGGTAAAACTAAAAAGTTGTTTCAGGGTATACCATTAAGTCAAATTGGTTTCGGCACACGCCTGGAAATTCTTGGAGGGTGCCAGAATTGGTCTGGGAACTTCTGGGATTTTTCGGAGAAAAAAAACCGAAAATGTTCCGGAGCTGCCGGAACCGCTTTGTTTGCTTTTCGCAGATGAAAATCACTAATCCAGAATTGTTTCGGAACGCGTCCAAAATCATTTGTGTGGGTACTGGAATTATTCTAAGACCCACAGAAATATTTTCGGATTTAACGGTCGTGGAAAAATGTTTCCGTGAATAGTGAAAGTGCTTTTTGGGTGTCTTCTTGGAGAAGCTACCTTGAGGGCCTTTTGGCATTTTTCCCCTTAGCTTCTTGGAGAAGCTACCCTTGGGCTTGGCCTATAAATAGGGGTGGAGGGGGCTGCCTAAAGACACACTCTTTCTCAACATACACAAGCCATGCATGATCTGGCCTTCTTCTCTCCCTCCCCGCGAAATAGTTTTGTAGAGCCGAAAGGCTGTCTGGGTTCCGGTGGGGACTAGTTCTGGACGGCGAAGCCCTGCCGGATAGATGACACCGTATGTGTGCAACCCCGTAGAGAGGTCGTAGGTTCGATGTTTTTGCCCGAGGGGCTGTTCGAGGGTCCTCCCGAAGGGCTGTCCGAGTTACTGTCCGAGTTTCGTGGATCCTCCCGAAGGGTTGTCCGAGTGACCCGCCCGAAGGGCTATCCGTGAGGCCTCCCGGAGGGCTGTCCGAGGATCCGTCCGGTGGGACTATCCGAAGGACTGTCCAGAGGCCTCCCGGAGGGCTGTCCGAGGATCCGTCCGGTGGGACTATCCGAAGGACTGTCCAGAGGCCTCCCGGAGGGCTGTCCGAGGATCCGTCCGGTAGGACTATCCGAGGGACTGTCCCGAGGCCTCTAGAAGGGCTGCCCGGAGATCCGTCCGGTGAGCTGACGAGGGAGTACATCCTCGCGGTTGGGAGGCTGTAAATCCTAGCTGCGGGGATCTGCACCGCGCGATCGTCATCGACTCTACTTCCGCTGCGCTACGAGTCGGTAACGAAAAAGATCAAACCTTGTATGCAGTCTCCATAGTGGTCCTGGGCGGGTGCGTAGGTCAGAAAATTTTTGTTTTCTGCTGCGTTACCCTACAATAGTAACATTTGCAACTACGACGGGCACATCCTCACAAACACCGATAGGTATGGCTGTTGATTTGTCAACCATTTGCAATGATATTTCAGTGGGAGTGAGTTTATTCAAATCAAGTCTTTTATATAAAGAGAAAGGCATAACACTAACGCCGGCTCCTAAATCACACAGAGCAGTTTTGACATAATTTCTTTTAATGGAGCATGGTATAGTTGGTATTCCTGGATCTCCTAGTTTCTTAGGTACTCCATCCTTAAAACAATAATTTGCAAGCATGGTGAAAATTTCAGCCTCAGGTATCTTTCTTTTATTTGTGACAATGTCTTTCATGTATTTAGCATAAGGAGGCATCTTTATAATATCAGTCAAACGAGTGCGCAAAAAGACTGGCCTAAGCATTTCAGCGAAGCGTTCAAATTCTTCCTCATCCTTTTTCTTAGATGGTTTAGGAGGAAAGGGCATGGGGTTTTGAACCCATGGTTCTCTTTCTTTACCATGTTTTCTAGCAACGAAGTCCCTTTTATCATAACGTTTATTTTTAGAAGGTGGGTTATCAAGATCAACAACAGCTTCTATTTCAACATCATTATCCGGTTCTTTATCATTATCTAGTTGGGTATCCACATGAGCATCATCATTATTATTATCATCAGGTCGTTGTTCATTACCAGATTTTGTTTCAGCATCAGAAATAGAAACATCATTACTATTCTCTAAGGGTTTTTCTATCTCGGGTTCACTAGAAGTATGCAAAGTCCTATCATTTTTCTTTTTCTTTTTCTTTTTAGATGGACTAGGTGCATCAACATTAATTCTTTGAGAGTCTTGTTCAACTCTTTTAGGGTGACCTTCAGTATAAAGTGGCTCCTGAGTCATTCTACCTCCTCTAGTCATTACTCTAACAGCATGATCATTCATATTGTTATTCATTTCATTGAGCAATTCACTCTGAGATTTAGCAACTTGTTCTAATTGGGTTCGAACCATAGATGCATGTTTACTTACACCCTTAACATCATTAGTAATTCTAAATAACAAATCACTCAAGCGATCAATCATGTAGGCATTCCGTTTCAATTGTTTCATAACGTTTGCATTGAAGTGATCTTGCTTAATAATATAATTGTCAAATTCATACAAGCATTGACTAGGAGGTTTGTTATAAGGAATATCACTTTCATCAAACTTTATAAGAGAATTTACCTCTACTACCTGTGTCGGCTTGTCAAGACCATGTATCTCTTCAATAGGTGGTAAATTCTTAACATCTTCAGCTTTAATACCTTTTTCCTTCTCACATTTCTTTGCTTCTTGCATATCTTCAGGACTAAGATATAAAATACTCCTCTTCTTCGGAGTGGGTTTGGGCGGTGGTTCAGGAAGTGTCCAATCATTATCATTCTTCAATATATTATTCAATAATTCCTCAGCTTGTTCAATAGTCCTTTCCCTGAAAACACAACTCGCACAACTATCTAGGTAGTCCCTAGAAGCATCGGTTAGTCCATTTTAGAAGATATCAAGTATTTCATTTTTCTTAAGAGGATGATCAGGCAAAGCATTAAGTAATTGTAGAAGCCTCCCCCAAGCTTGAGGGAGATTCTCTTCTTCAATTTGCACAAAGTTAAATATTTCATGTAAGGCAGCTTGTTTCTTATGAGCAGGAAAATATTTTTCAGAGAAGTAATAAATCATATCCTGTGGACTACGCACACATCCAGGAGCAAGAGTATTATACCATTCCTTAGCATCACCCTTTAATGAGAAAGGAAACAACTTAAGAATATAGTAATAGCGAACTTTTTCCTCATGAGCAAATAGGGTGGCTATATCATTTAATTTAGTAAGATGTGCCACAACGGTTTCAGTTTCATAACCATGGAAAGGATCAGATTCAACCAAAGTAATTAACTCAGGATCGATAGAGAATTTATAATCCTTATCAGTAACAAATATGGGAGAAGTAGCAAACTTAGGATCATATTTCATTCTCTCCCTCATAGATTTTTCTTTCATTTCAGCAAGCAACTTTATAACTTCATATCTATCATTACAAGCAAGAATGGCTCTAGCCGTCTCCATATCAAAGCAATGTTCATCAGGTGTTTCAACTCTAGTAGGAGAGCTAGGCATAATAGGTGAATCAAAATTCTCAAGAGTTTCAACATTTTCAATTTCTTTAGCTTTAGCAATTTGTTCATTAAGAAATTCGCCAAGTGGCACAGCATTATGAAGCATAGTACTAGCATCATCATGAGTATCATTCATAGCAGAAGTGGTATCATCAATAACTTGCGACATATCAGAATTAATAGCATGTGGTGGTGTTGCAAGTTTGCTCAAAAGAGAAGGTGAATCAAGTGCAGAGCTAGATGGCAGTTTCTTACCTCCCCTCGTCTTAGAGGGAACGATCTTGGTCTTAGCGTCTTTCAAATTCTTCATAGTGATCAACAGATATAAATCCCAAGTGACTTAGCAAATAAAGCTATGCTCCCCGGCAACGGCGCCAGAAAAAGGTCTTGATAACCCACAAGTATAAGGGATCGCAACAGTTTTCGAGGGTAGAGTATTCAACCCAAATTTATTGATTCGACACAAGGGGAGCCAAAGAATATTTGCAAGTATTAGCAGTTGAGTTGTCAATTCAACCACACTTGGAGACTAAATATCTGCAGCAGAGTGATCAGTAGCACAGTAGTATGATAGTTTGATAGTAGTAGCAATGAGAGTAACAGTAGCAGTAACGGTAGCAGCAATAGTAATAGCAATTGTGACAGCAGTAGCAACAGTAGTAACTTAGCAAGAACAATATGTGAAGAACTCGTAGGCATTGGATCGGTGATATTGTTGGATAACATTCATCATGTAACAGTACAGAACTAGCTCCAATTCATCAATGTAATGTAGTCATGTATTCCGTATATAGTCATACGTGCTTGCGATAAGAACTTGCATGACATCTTTTGTCCTACCCTCCCGTGGCAGCGGGGTCCATAAGGAAACTAAGGGATATTAAGGCCTCCTTTTAATAGAGAACCGGAACAAAGCATTAACACATAGTGAATACATGAACTCCTCAAACTATGGCAATCACCGGAAAGAATCTCAATTATTGTCACCTTGGGGTATGCGGATCATAACACATAGCAGGTGCATATGACTTGCAAGATCAGATCAAGAACACAAATATATTCATGAAAACATAAAGGTTTCAGATCTGGAATCATGGCACTCGGGCCCTAGTGACAAGCATTAAGCATAGCAAAGTCATAGCAACATCAGTCTCAGAACATAGTGGATACTAGGGATCAAGTCCTAACAAAACTAACTCGATTACATGATAAATCTCATCTAACTCATCACCGTCCAGCAAGCCTACGAAGGAATTACTCACTCCCAGCGGTGAGCATCATGAAATTGGTGATGAAGGATGGTTGATGATGACGATGCTGGAAGATCCCCCTCTCCGGAGCCCCAAACGGACTCCAAATCTGGCCTCCCGATGAAGAACAGGACGTGGCGGTGGCTCCGTATCGTGAAACACAATAAAACTTCCTCTCTTATTTTTTTCTCTGTAATTGTGAATTTATAGCGTTGGAATTAGGTCAGACGGAGCCACGTGAGCCCCACAAGGTACCAGGGCGTGCCGGGGGGGTGGCGCGCCCTGGTGCCTCGTGGGCACTGGGTGGCTCCCCTCCATTAGGTTTTGGCTCCAGTATTTTTTATATATTCCATAAAAAATCTCCAAAAAGTTTCATCCAATTCCAAGAACTTTTATTTCTGCACAAAAAACAACACCATGGCAATTCTGCTAAAAACAGCGTCAGTCCGGGTTAGTTCCAATCAAATCATGCAAATTAGGGTCCAAAATAAGAGCAAAAGTGTTTGGAAAAGTAGATACGACGGAGACATATCAACTATCAAGCTGTGGACCGTAGCGCCGCCGGCCAGCCACCGCACGTGCGAAAAGCTAGCACCTCGCCGTCGTGGTCCACATCCGGGTGCCCTCCCCGATTGCTGCAGATCGGGGCGTAAGGGTCCCATGGGAGAGGGACGAGGATCCAGCCCTCCCATGCCTTAACCCAGCCAGACCACCGCAACATCCGGATTGAATCCGGGCACACCGTAGCCTGAATCAACCTTCAGTGCCGCCCGTCAGTCACCATGCAGCATGTGGACGACAAGCCACGGCAGAGAAGGCCGGTTGCACCGCCGGGCGCAACCCAGGCTGTCCCCACGAGCACGCCTCACCGAACTTGGCACCGCCGAGGCGTCGGATGCCGCCGCCGCCACACGGGACTGGCAAGCACACTCGCCATGAGACCCCTTGAAAAACTCCAACGGCGTTGCGTGAGATGGATCCAACCACCAAAAGAAGCCCCGCCGCCACCGTCCGCCGCGTAGCCTTCGGCCAGCGGCTTCCTCGGGTGACGGCGAGGGGGAGAGGATTGATAGACGGGGCCGGCTGCGGCGGATCAAGTTCACAGCCCGTGCCGCTCGGGAGAGCGACACGGGGGTCAGATCAAAGTGTTTGGACCGCAATACTTGAGAGAACCAACTATCACAAACAATGAAATTCTCATGGCACTCTCTGAAGTAAGAGGGTGGCCAGGTATGCCCGGATCCCTTGATTGCATGTACTGGAGATGGAAAAACTGTCCATATGCTCTAGAAGGGCAATATCATGGCCATATTAAGAAGTCCACCATCATTTTTGAAGCAGTTGCATCACAATACCTCTGGATTGGACACATTTTTTTGGCATGTCTGGGTCTCACAATGACATCAACGTGATGCAGTGGTCTCCATTGTTTACTAGGTTAACTTGAGGATAAGCTCTTCTGTGTAACTATACCATCAATGCTCATGACTACAACATAGACTACTATCTGGTTGATGATATCTGTCCTCCGCGGGCGACCTTCGTCAAGACCATCTTTGAGCTACTTGATCAGAAAAGAGCTCACTTTGCCCAAAGACAAGGAGATAGAAAGGATGTGAAGAAGGCATTTGGAGCGCTCCAGGCCCGTTTTGCAAGATTCGACATCGAAGAAGTCATGAGCAGTTTAAGAATGTTCTGATTGAGCGTCTGTGAGCGATTAAATGGGACAATTAGAACATAAGTTGAATTCAAGTTTGACTATTTTATTTGAAAACTTGATGTTTGGATTGTAATATTTGAATTTAAACTAGTGTTGCATTTGAATACTTCTCCCCCTGTTGCTTTGAACGGGGAGTGGGGTGATTTTTGTTGGTACCTTCACTCTTTCAGGCGTACTTTTGCAGCATTGCAGGATTGTGTGACATCTTTATACTCAGTAAATGAATCTGGCAGATTATTTGCAAAGTGTTGCAAATCTTCCGAACGCATGGTTCACATCTTTGAGTACGTGGATTTGAGACAGAAATGTGTTGAACATTCCATTTCCTGGCATTCTTTATGGTACTTGAAATCTCCCCCTAATGCCTGGAAATATTCCTCGTTGAATCAACATACTGGCCTTGAATAACTCCCCATGTGAGAGGCTTGAGGTATTGACGGAAATACAGTTATTACTCACGTAGATCTCAAATATACGTTGAGGGGCCAATGAGGGTGAAGAAGCTGCCAGAGGTGTGGATTTGAGAACATGAGTGATCTTATCCAACTTTCAACTCAGAATCCGGCACCGTTTGGGGAGTTTGTCCAAAACATCAACAAATTCGGCATCGAAGAACTTATGAGCAGTTTAAGAATGTTTTGATTGAGCATCTGTTGGCGATTAAATGGGACAACTAGAACATAAGTTGAATTCAAGTTCGACTATTTTATTTGAAAATTTAATGTTTGGATTGTGATATTTGAATTTAAACTAGTGTTGCATTTGAATATTTTGACTACTCGAAAAATTATGCTCATCTCTATAGCTAGTTTGGAGTGCTGCGGACTTTAGAGAAAAAGAAAATGGAGGCGGATATTTAATGAACATGGTTGGATAACCGGCTCTTATCTGTGTCTGCGAATGCGTCAAGACGAATCCATGCCGCGGGAGAGAGTTTTCGTCCGCAGCGTTTTGTCACGGGCGCCGGATGGGGAGGAGATATTCGCGTCCTAAAGAAAGGCTGGTTCCCAGATAAGAAATGACGTTCATCAATCCTTGCTATCGCCGCAAGTACGGGACAAATTTTAGCTTGCAAAGGATCTACAAACTAGCAATCTCGAATATTCCGTGACAAAAGTGCTCCACCCACACATGCACAACCATATATGCTTGACTTGGCTGACCCACTTAGCTGGTCATTTTCTCAAAAAAAGGAAAGAAAGATGGTCATTATATAGTTCCGAGTACCCACTCCCAAGTAGAGTAATATATGGAAAGAGACGTTGGCCCTAATTTTACTCGTGTCGCTTTTGTCAACTCATATGCATGTCACAATCACGCGACCCGCCATGATCGATCCAGCAGTCAGTGTACGCAGCATGGCGTAGACGCATCAACCGCCGTTCTGTCACTCCATATATACTTGGCCAGGCCACCACACTCTGGTTCAGGTCGCGCGTCACTGAGCGTGATCATCGACCCCGCGTTTGCCATGTCGAATCGGACAATAGCTGGGGCATCCTCTTACGTACTCCCGGCACGTCGCCGGCAGGCGGGTAGTCGTCTCCCTTCGGCATCGCCATCGCTGTTCGTGACCAAGTCTGGTTCGCATCATCACCGTGCAAACCGTCTTCGCCTCGCCTCCACCCGTGCTGCCGGGCACTCTTCCACCGAGGCACGCCGGGGAGAATTCTTCTCACGCGGCCATTGTCCCACTCCTCCCCTCTACTTGATGTGCGTGAGGACCCGGATAACTATTCCTTCCTGTTTAGGTAAATGCGCTCTGGCTTCCTTTAACATTTTTCTTTCTGGATTTGTAAATTCCTTTTTTTTTTGCGGGAAAAAACTTCCGATCTATTCATCATCAATCATGGCAGTACAATGAACACCAGAAATAATAAAAATTACATCCAGAATCATAGACCACCTAGCGACGACTACAAGCACTGAAGCGAGCCGAAGGCACGCCGCCGTCATCACCCCTCCCTCGTCGGAGCCGGGCAAAACTTGTTGTAGTAGACAGTTGGGAAGTCGTCGTGCTAAGGCCCCATAGGACCAGCGTAACAGAACAGCAACCGCCGCCGATGAAGATAAGCGTAGATCGAAAGGACCCAACCTGAATCCGCCGAGCGGATCCACCAAACACAACCACCGACTGAATCCTATGATATCTGTCGGAGACACACCTCCACACGCCCTCCGACGATGATAGATGCACCATCGGGACGAGGGCTGGGCGGGAAGACCCTTATTCCATCTTCAGAGAGCCGTTGCTGTCTCGTCTTCCTGAACAGGATACAAACCCTAGCAAAACACAATAGAACATATAAAAACGGAGCCCTCCCACCGGTAAGGGCCGAGATCCACCGCATTCCCAGGCCCTAAGACCATAGGAGATGAGGTAGATCAGCGGCGCCGCCGACGGGAGGCAAAATCCTAGCCGCCTGTTCCCCACTGTTTCACTAGGAGGAGGAGCAGCAAACTCGGGCAAATTTATTGCTCCGAACGAGAGAGCAATGAGAAATTAATAAAGTCTCGTATAAATACCACATCACTTAATTTTATACGCTGATTCATGCGGACTTTTTTATTTTTCTGTTTGTTTGATTTACCTTTTCTTTTTTCACGTACCCAGACCTGCATGTGTGTCCGGCCGTGCGCAACTGCAGTTGCATGTCTGCATACCACCACAAAACTGTAGTTGTACGTCCACATCCCCTCTCTGTTGTACGCAACTGCATGTCCGCCGACCTCGCGCAACTACAATTACACCCCACGCACCTCCGCGCCCCTACAGATGCGGCCAACAACTATAGTTGCACGGCCCCGGTCGTGCGCAACCGCAATTGTGCACCCAGAGGTTGTGCGAAACTGCATGTCCGCCGGCCACACACAGCCGCACTTGCACACCCATCGACTATACACAATTGCATATTCACCGGGCACATGCAACTGCAATTGCACGTCCATGCACCTATGCGCAAATGCATGTCCATTGGCCGCAGGCAACCCTAAACCCTAAAAAAAATATAACTTACGATGTATGATTGACATGTATAGGTGTTGATGTGTACTATGGTTACATGCTTTGTAAAAAATATCATTCCGCAAAAAACAAGTAGATAATATGGAATCATTGTGCTTGTATATAGTCGTCAGTCACTCGTGTCCAACTCGGCTTGCTAGAACTGCAATAATATACAAGTAGAACTACTCTTACAGTAGTGGTACATACGTCAAGGATTCATATATATCAGGTGCACATATTTGTATTTCTATATGTTTTGTTATGTATATCTAGCCTGTTGTTCGTTTTTTAATGAACCATACAGGAGAACGGCGTGTGTTGCATTAATGTAACCATATAAGGGAAAACTTTTCTTTTTCTCTTTTGTTGGCCTTTGCTGGCTTCCGTACTTGACTTGCCTGCTTTCCAGGTATAGTAGAGGCAGATAGTCCAAGAAAACAAAATGCAGAGGCACAAGCACCAATTGACAAACAACAAGTAAGTCGACATATGGTGCGTATATGTACATGTAAATTCATATATGTTTTTAGGGGGCAAAGCCAAATTGACTGACCAGAATGAAGATATGCGCTTAATTAAACTGATGAACATATTATAGCTAGATCAAGGCCGGCGATGAACCAAGCGAGCTTTCCCACATGATCGAGACCATCCGAGCGGCGTTGAGTTCGATGGGTGGAGGCGAGATATCTATTTCAGCCTACGACACTGCCTTCATCGCCCTTGTCAAGAACCTAGACGGAGGTGATCGGCCACAGTTCCCCTCCAGCATTGACTGGATCGTTCAAAACCAGCTACCGGATGGTTCGTGGGGTGATAGCTCATTTTTTCTGGTCCAAGACCGACTTATGAACACCCTAGCATGTGTTGTGGCGTTGACGTCATGGAACCTTTACGTTGACAAGTGCGAGCAAGGTACGTGTACCTTTCTTCATTGCTGTTAGGTTGTTCATTCTTTCAAATACTTTTGGATTTACACATGTCCTCAAAGTCTTTTAGTATGCTAACAAAAAAAATGTTTACATGATCGTATTTATTGTAGGCGTGCATTTTATTAGAGAAAATATATGGAGATTGGCCGAAGAGGAAGAAGACTGGACATTAATCGGCTTCGAAATTTGCTTCCCCTCGCTCCTATGCATGGCCAAGGACATGGATCTGGACATTCCTCACGATGACCCTGCCTTCGAAGCCATATATTCCAAGAGAAACCAAAAGCTTAATAAGTAAGCATAACTACCTTTCCCGCAAAAAGGCATAACTACCTAAATTTATTCTTCTATCTTGCAACTATTGTTTAACCTAGTTAAATTCGCCTAATTTTAAGTGTGGTACTGTGTGATAGTGATAAGATATGACAGATAAGCAAACAGTCCCCGGTGATCACAGATGGTATTGTTCAGCTGGTCAGATGATGGATTTTCTTTTCTGTTATATGTGTGAAAGCTTGATTTATGGTTCAGCGCTAGCAACAATAACAATAATGGGGTAGATAAATACGAGTTCTCTCTCTTTTGGGAGAGAACAGGGTTTTTTTTTTTTAGCGGGAGAGAACAGGGTTGTGCACTTGTGTTGATGCAAAGCAGGCAAGGAGGAACTTTGCATTTTACATTTTTATAGTGGTTGGCAATTTTAGTAACCGTCCATCCACCCCAATCTAACGATGGTAAAATAGGAGGTACCAAACTATAAGTACTGAAAGTACCAGTCCCTGTGGGATCAGTACCAAAATTATGTCGGACCAATACCTGTAATGTATATATTTTATTTTTTTTAAATACTGAAAAGGTGAAATAATTGTATGTCCTTAATGACACAGAAAAGAATATGTTACTCATTTGATGCGCATCCAATTTGGCAGTTGTCTCTTACTTTTAGTTTAATCGACCAGTTGTCTCTCAAATTGTAGGATTCCCTCAGATGTATTGCACACTATGCCAACCACTCTACTTCACAGTGTAGAGGGAATGGCAGACTTGGACTGGAAAAGGCTGCTTCCGTTGCAGTGTTCAGATGGCTCCTTTCTTCATCACCTGCTGCCACCGCTCACGCTTTGAAAGAAACAGGCGATCTAAAATGCCTCAAATTCCTTGACGAAATCGTCAAAAAGTTCGAAGGCGGAGGTAACATCAATACCAAAAAGCTGTATAATGCAACGAGACACTGAATTTACACATGCTCAAGGGCACGAGTGTATATAGGGTGTAGACCGTCTTCGTGCTAGGGTGAATTTTGATGTTTGAATACCAAAACCTGTTCTTGTTTACTCACCTTTCATACATTTCAGCGTCCTGTGTCCATCCTGTGGATTTGTTCGAGCGTTTATGGGCGGTTGATCGATTGACGCGTCTGGGCATATCGAGGCACTTCGCCAGGGAAATCAAGGAGTGCTTAGATTATACTTACAGGTAAGCATAATGTATGCCTGGCTATTTCTAGAATCTTAACCCGACTCTTTACCTAATTTTCCGCATGTTTGGTATGTTTTGTTTGGCGCTATACAACAGCACCCTATTTTGTTCAACCAAAGTGGTTGGCTGCCAAACTCTACTAGAGTGTAGTGTAGGTTGAGGGAACTTGTAACAAGTAATACTTTATAGGTACTGGTCTGAAAATGGGCTGAGCCACGCAGGGTCTTGTGCAGCTTCGGATATCGACGATACTGCGATGGGTTTCCGTCTCCTCCGTCTGCATGGCTACCATGTCAATCCATGTAATTCAGTATAGCGTTTGCTATGTCTAAAATACGCAATCATATTCATGCACTTTTACCCTATGGTTTGAAGTTTGAACGTATGCATGTATGTATGGTACATAGGCGTGTTTAAGAAATTCGAGAAAGACAGCGAATTCTTCTGCTTCCCAAGGCAGTCGAGCTAATCTGTCACGGCCATTTACAACACATACCGCGCTGCCCAGGTCGCGTTTCCCGGCGAGAACGACGGCGTCCTTCGGTGGGCCGAGCGGTATTGCCACGCATTCCTCCAGGAGACAAGTGGGTCATTCCCAAGGATTTGCTAGGCGAGGTAGGTACAACAAATTATTGTCCTGCATATAGATTATAGAGCAATATGAAGGCAGTGAATTCTTGTCTGCTATATTAACAGGTAGGATACGCACTGGACTTCCCCTGGAAAGCAAGTTTGCCACGGATCGAAACAAGGTTGTATCTAGAGCAATATGGAGGCAGCGACGACGTGTGGATTGGAAAGGTCCTCTATAGGTAACTTTTCATTTCACATTGAGGAGCACCCCGCTCATGATTTCAGTTCTAGGCAAAAACCATAGAAAAAGCTTTATCGCTAACATCAACAACCTATTCAGAATGCCTCTGGTCAACAATGACCTGTACCTAAAGGCGGCCAAGGCTGATTTCACCAATTTCCAGCAAATGTGCCGACTTGAGTGGCATGACCTGAAAAGGCAAGTATCGACCAAATTCATATAGGAACTAGTACATACAATGTCGTTCAAGTAAGGGTGGTATGACAGGAATAATCTGTATTCTAACTCCAAATTTCTCACATCTATAAGCAGGTGGTATGACAGGAATAATTTGCAAATGCATGGTCTGTCTGAAAGTAGCGCACTGAGAGCTTACTTCTTAGCTGCAGCCAACATCTTTGAACCGAACCGAGCAGCAGAGCGCCTGGCATGGGCTCGCACGGCGATACTTACCGATGTTGTCTCCGCGTACTTTCAAGTTTCAACACAACGGTTGTGCTCCGG
Source organism: Elymus sibiricus (assembly GCA_039707655.1). Taxonomy (NCBI): domain Eukaryota; kingdom Viridiplantae; phylum Streptophyta; class Magnoliopsida; order Poales; family Poaceae; genus Elymus; species Elymus sibiricus. The sequence continues at coordinate 90,046,285 of CM077676.1, forward strand.
ACTTGAGAGAACGGCTCAGTACTAGTAACCTCACTCGCGACCGCCACCACAGTCTACCATGGTTTGATTGAGCATATTTCTTTGTTCCTTCATTGTCTAATACAACTTTTGTCTCATTTTCGGAAGAAAGAAAGAAAAGGTTTTCCTCAATAAAAGAAAATAAATAAATAATACTACTAAAACTACTGCCTAGCTAGCTTCTATTTTGTTTTATCCTAAGAGTTGGCTTAGTGATCTACATGACATATGCATGGAAGAATAACATAACTCTCCCATTATCTAAAACCACATGTGCGTGTGCATGCAGGGTAGCAATAATGGATTGGACAGAAAATAGCACACTACATGTTCTTCAGGAGCTGATCATGGACCTTGGCAAATTTGACAATGCCACCGACACTCTTCGCGAAGCTGTGAAATATCTTACCCATGCTCAAATACATTCATTATATACACCTGATATAGATGATACTGTTTTTTTAGCCGAAATATATGATACTATTTACCAAACATATATGTTCCATGTTACACTTTTGTCCAATGGAAACAGAAAATTATAATTTAAGTCCTCTGGCAACTGCAGTGGCAGGATTGGCTTATGGCATGGACTGCAGAGGATAGAAGTGGACCATGTGAATGGAGTACAGCGTTGTTGTTAGTTCGCACAATCGAGGTCTGCTCAGGAAGACACAGTTCGACCGACCATCAGATGAACGTTTGGGAGTATACCCAGCTCGAGGAGCTCACCTCTTCAATATGCCGCAAACTCGCAGCTAGGGTTCTTGCAAAGGTTTGTATCTATTGTGCATATCAAGAATTCTTATACATGTTTATATATCCATTTGTCCCTACGGTGCATGATTTCTCAATTAATCCACGACAATAATTTTCAATGACTCAATCAGCGTGGACATAGAATGGAAAACATAGAGGATATAGACCGACAAGTGGATTTGGAGATGGGAGAACTCGCTCATCATGTTCTTCAGAGCTGCAACGGTATCAGAAAACTGACCGGGCAGACTTTTCTCCACGTGGTGAAGAGTTTCAACTACGTCGCCCTTTGCTCATATGACACAATTGATTGCCATATCTACAAAGTCTTATTGGAAGTTGTCATTTAAATCATCTACAATGATTTGTATCAAGTTTATATCTAGAAGACACGCAAAAGCAAATTTGCCTCTCTAAAGAACAATTACCTCATTGTGCTGATATGTGATGAATAATTATTGTATGGTAGTATCGTATGGATTATCATGGTTGTATGGATTGTTTACAAATGTATATTGCTCTTTGCTTTATTAGTATAATTATCAGCCATCCGGTTTGGCATGTGTCGATCTAGTGGATTTATAGACGTGTTGCCTATATAACGTGATCTCAACCTATGTCATAATACCATGATTGTTTTATTGATCAATTTCACATGTGCGTGCTTATATTTTACGTGTCACTGCTTTTACGAGAGATGCTATCCGTGAACCTAAACCCCGATCCAATAAGAAAACCTTCCCTCCCATGATTTTTAGGAACCAAGGTGATCAGAGAGGTATTTAAGGCATTGTAGGTTGATTTTCCCCTCCCAAAAGTCCCTACAAAACTTGTAAAAAAATCGGGTGCAACTATGTGCCAGCAGACCTTCAAAAACTGTCCAGTAAATCCATCAGGTCCAGAGCCCTGTCCCCTGGAATGATCTTAATAACATGATCAATCTCCTTGATAGAAACAGTGCAGATAAAACCTCTAAATCAGGAACACGCTAGATCAAATCCTCCGAATCAAAATCAAACATAAGCATATTACAAACACCCATACAATTCTTGAAGCAGGAAATTAAATGCAGATGCTTTCTCCTCATGACTATCTATGACATGACCATCATCAAGTAATAGGATGGGAATTGTATTGCATTTGTAAAGCTCAATGGCTCTAGCATTGAAGTATTTTGCGTTTTCCATCCCCGAGATTAGCCCACTCAAAAGTGCATCTCTTTCTCCACTAAGCATTTTGGTATTCAAGCGGACGAAGAATATGCTTTGTAAGAATCAAGCGAAAATTCTCCTCAGGGACAGATAACCGTCTAAGATCTTCAAGGTTATCCAATTGCAATAAAATTTTGTTACAGTTCTCTATCAATAACCACTTTTTGAGGGCATATCACAATTTTTTTATCCTAGCAGATATGTTGGATGGCAGTAGAAGATGTATGTAGGGGTGCAACTCATGAATTATGCACAACTTCTACGAAACCGGGATGAGAAGGCCAAAAACTTTCAAAGCGAAACAACCCACTCTTAGGAATACCAATTTCAATGGAAAGAATCCGTGGAGCACCATCGTGGATGCTGGTGCCAACGGCGGGGAGGGCTCACCGGCCACGGGATAGGCTGTACACATCCCGGTGCACCGCGCACGGTACCACTGGGAGTATCGTGTTCCGCTGCCGTAGCCGGACGTCACCCTCCCCCCCCCCCCCCCCCGCTGGCACCTCGACCCACACCACATTCTGGTGCCAGACGTGCTGCAGTCACCGTGTGCGCGTGCGGAGGAGATCCGCAAGCGCCGTGCTCTCCTGACACCGGAACAGCGCCGCGACCTGGCGTTCACGCCAGACTCCCCCAACTGGGATGTCTGGTTCGCCACCGAGCATGACGTGCGCCGCCACGGTGCCGTCCAGATCGACACCGACTTCGCACCGCCGCCCCTGGTGGTGGCGCAGGAAGAGGAGGAGGCCGAGGCGATGTACCTGGCCGCCCTCGAGGAGGCCTACCAGCACGCCCTCGAGGAGTCCAAGCGGGAGGAGGACGCCCGCTGGCTTGGCCTCGAGGAGGCGCTGTAGCTCTTGGCGGCGGGGGACTGCGAGTACCCTCCACCACCACCGCCGCCACAAGTGCAGCCCAAGCCCGACCCCACGCCGACACCACCCGCCGCCATGGTGACGTACCAATGGCAGGGCGTGGTGCGGGAGTGGGTCAGCGCGCCGGCCGTGTAGCTGGGCGCGATGGAGGAGCAGGAGGCGGCCTACCTCGCCCAGTGGAGGGCCCACGCGCTGGCGGAGGAGCAGGCCAACGGGGAGAGGCGCATGCAGCTGGAGCGCGAGGAGGAGGAGTGCCGGCAGCGGTGGGCATGGGAGGATGAGGAGCGACAGGAGCGTGAGGAGGAGCGTGCGTGATACGTCTCCAACGTATCTATAATTTTTTATTGTTAAATGATATTATATTATCACTTTTATATGCTTTTTATATCACTTTGTATTATTTTTCTAGACTAACTTATTAATTTAGTGCCCAGTATCAGTTCCTGTTTTTTGCTTGTTTTTTGTTTCGCAGAAAATCCATATCTAGGAACGTCCAAATACGATGTCAATTTTTGATGATTTTTTCTGGACAACGAAGGACCCTAGAAGCTTCGGGGGAGGTCGAGGAAACCCACGAGGCAGCCACATGGCCACATGGCGCGACCAGGGGGTGGCCGCGCCACTTGCCCATGTGGGGCCCCTGAGCCTCCGTTTGACGAAATTCCTGGCCTATAAATTCACATAAATTCCGAAACCATCAAAAGCGAACCCGATAGAATTTTATCGCCGCCGCACGCCTTTGTTCTGAAGAGATCCCATCTGGAGCCCTATTCCGGAGGGAGGCCTCTTCATCAACCTTGCTGCCTCCATGATGATGTGTGAGTAGTTCCTTTAGGACCTACGGGTCATAGTACTAGTTAGATGGCTTACTCTCTCTCTCTACTTTTGATCTTTAATACAATGATCTCCTCTGGGATCAATCCGATGTAATTTTTGTGGTGTGATTGTTGGGATCCGATGATTTGTGGATTTGTGATCAGATTGTTCATTGAATATAATTGAATATCTTGAAGTTTCTTTGTTGTATGATTGAGTAGCTATGTATGCTTTTTGAGTTATTTGTCTTCTCTAACCAAGATACATGGGTAATTCTTCAGAGGGAGTGGTGCATAGTCGTGGGTTCAACTTCACGGTGATATATATCCCAATGACAGAATTGGGAGAAAGCACGTGATGTGTTGTTGCTACTAAGGATAAAACAACGGAGATTGATCTTATTGCTACGTTTTTTTCTGTCTATATCATGTCATCTTGCTTATTATGTTACTCAGTTTTTCATTAAACTTAATAGTTTGAGATGCATGCTGGATAACGGTCTTGGGGTGGAGTAATAGTAGTAGATGCAATTGGATTACAGCCTACTTGTCACGAACATGATGCCTATACGAGATTATGGCACGAATGATCATAGTTATGAATGTTGTTTATCTGTCAATTACCCAACAGTAATTTGTTTACCATGCCGTTACCTGCTTTCGAGAGAGATGCCACTAATTAACCTATGGCCCCCGAGTCCATTCTCTATTAATACTTGCGTTGCTCTATTGCTCTTTATTTACCTTTATTTATTTTACTGTTTTGCCATATCACTATCTATCGCTATTTGCTTTTAACCTTACAACTAGCAAGACGAGGGATTGACAACCCTCTTGCCAAGTTGGGTGCAAGCATTTATTTTGTTTGTGTGCGGGTGCTTCTTATCTTGTTAGCTTGTAGACTCCTACTGGTTTGATTAAACCTTGATTCTTAACTGAGTGAAATACTTTCTGTTGTTGTCATACATGATCCTTTCTCTTCGAAGAAATCCAACAACTCCTACGGGAGTAGCAGCGCGCCGCGCAACAGAGCCGCCGGCGCAGCAGACGGCGGAGGAGGCGACGCTGGCTACCTACCAACGGGCATTCCCGTGGGTGGAGCCGCCGGTCTTCTTCAACCTCACCCGCTCTAACTCCGAGGACGACGCCTAGGGCTGCGGGCTGGGGCGACTGGGAGGCGACTTATTTTAAGTTTTTATTAATGTTTAATCATGTTTCAAGTGGACTTTGGCCGGCAGTTTTAAATGTGTAATTATGTTTTATTAATTTGCATGTTTTAAATTTAAATATTTTATGCCTATTTTGTTTTTTTAAAACCATGCGGACTAATGCGTCGGGTGAGTTGGGTGCACCGGCCGACCCAAATCCAATAACGGCACGCGCGTCCGCTCGGCTGACCCAAACGAAACAAAAAGCGCGTCCGTTTACGTCGGCCGGTTGGAGTTGCCCTTACCAGAAGCACCACCACGTGGTGAAGCTCGCAGCACACGGCGCAACCGCGATCCTGGTGTGAAGAGGCCCCACGCCGATGTACTGAGGACCCGCATGATAGCTCCCATGCGAGGGGGCCTCTGTCTTACCCACACGCAGCGACACCAGCCTGACACTGCAGCTACACTATAGTTATACTATATAGCTCCATGTGTCGCAGGCTGAGTGGAACTAGTGGGTCAGAATCAATGCAAGGAAAAAACTATAATCTTTTGTATAGTACTTACTTATTCATTTCTTCGACAAGTATTTGACGGATGGAAGGAGTATTAGGGAAGTGGTCATGTTTTATTTTCTCAGTTTTTTATGTCCATGGTGTATATTTCATCGGGATATTGAATTGTGTTCATATTTGAATCGTATGACGTGTATTCTCTAAGAGGAAATACAATGTGCATGGTCACAACATATCCCACGCCACTCACGGATCTGCCTGACAAGGGTGCCCCTATATCTCGCCTTCAGCGAGTCTAGCTTCCGACTCGCTGAAGGGGGAGCGAGATGGGCCGGCCCACGCGCGAGGCAGGCCACGACCTCTTTTTTTCTTCCTGTTTTCTGTTCTCGTTTTTTGCTTTATTTTTGTACTTTAAAATATCCTACATATATATATATATATATATATATATATATATATATATATATATATATATATATATATATATATATATAAAATGTTGACCATGTATTAAAAAATGATGAATTTTTTTGATTATGTATATAAAAATGTTAATCAAGCATTTGAAAAAATGTTGAACAAGTATTTGAAAAATATTAATCAATCCTTTGGAAAATGTTAAATGTGTATAGAAAAAATGTTGACCATGTATTAAAAAAATGACAATTTTTTTGATTATGTATATAAAAATATTAATCAAGCATTTAAAAAAATGTTGACCAAGTGTTTAAAAATATTAATCAAGCGTTTGAAAAATGTGGAATGTGTGAAGAAAAAATGTTGACCGTGTATTAAAAAAATGTTAATCTTTTTATTTAAAAAGTTTTAATCAAGAATTTAGAAAAAATATTAAAAATGTATAGAAAAATGTATACCATGTATTACAAAAATGTTTAATTTGTATTGGAAAAATGTTAGACGTGTATTAGAAAAATGTTGTTGGCATGTACAAAAAATGTAAAACAATAACCAAAAGAACAAAGAAACTGAAAAAACAAGTAAAATAAACATGAAAATGAAAAAAAAAAACAAAGAAACAAAATGCAAGAAGGAATGAAAAAAATGGAGAAGAAAAATAAATAAAAGAAACAAAAGAAGAAAAAAACCCGGCTCGAATAGCCTCAAGTAGGACGCGCCCCTACAACTTACCACAAGAGGGACCTCGGCGGAGTGTCTAGCAGCACCCGTGATCTTCCTGGAGACCTGGGATCTACGCGTGTGCGAGTGGGCCGGCCCAATACGACGCGGGAGGAGGGAAAACCTTCTTAATGTTTTTTGAGGGGGAAACCTTCTTAATGGCTACGCGCGTGAGTGGGCCTGCCCACTACGATGCGGGGGGAGGGAAAACCTTCAGCGAGAGTTCCCTCTCGTCTCGCTTAATGCGAGATATAGACGCTGCGGTCTAACAATGGGTAGCATGATATTCAGAGCGGGCTCAGGCCTCACTTTTCACCGACTGGATCCAGGCCCAAAGAAAGCCAGTTAGACATGCTATTTTGGGATCATTATGATGCAGCGTTACGTGATCGCAAATACCACCTCCATATCAATATTTTAGACGTTTTTGAACTGCAAAACGTCTTATATTTTGGTACGAAGGGAATATATTTTATTCATAGTATATTTAATTTTTTGAGGCATATTTAGAGTATATTTAAATGAGAAAATGGGCATTTATCAGGGCCACGGATTGGCAGAGTCGATCCCAAGCTTTGCAATGTGAGGAAGTCCTGGGCCGAAACCCGGCCCGCCCAGCCCGGTGAATACCCAGATTTACGTGACACCACACCGCACCAGCCAATCACATCACACGAACCTCCATCCCACGGATCGCTTCCCCACGATCCGCGTGCTCACCCCGAAAACCTATCCCATCCGTCCATTCTCCACCAATCCAACGCTCCAAACCTCATCTCCATCCTCCAGCCCCCACCCCCACCCCGACGCCGCGCGGCTTCTCGCCCCGAAAATTCCCGATCCCCCGCCCACGCCCCTCTCCCCTATTTAACCCCCGCCGCCTCCTCCGTCCCATTCCACCCAAACTCAAATCCCTCACCGGCGAAGCATCCACACCCAAGCCCCTCCTGCTAGCAGTGGATTTATCTATCTTCAGAAATGACTCAAGTAGATATATGGATATTTACTTGATGAGACATAAGTTTGGATCTTTTGACATCATTCATAAGGTTTTCAATATGAAGTAGAAATTATTGCAATAAGAAAATTATGTTTCTACAATTTGATTGCGGAAAGGAATATTTGAGTTACAAGCTTAGCGAATGTCTGATGAGTTGTGAAAAAGGTTGCATAACTTACACCTCCCAGAACTCCACTGTGAGTGGTACGTCCGTGAAGATGTATTCAAACCATTTGTGACATGGTAAGATCAAAGATGACATAAATCAATTTGCCATTATCCCTTTTAAAAGTAATGCTTTAGAGACTGTGGCTTTTACACTGAAAAGAGCACCATCAGGTCTGTTGAAATGACGCCATGGTATGGGACGCCCAACCATGCTTTGTCTTTTCTTAACATTTGGAATATGGGGCTTGTGTAAAATATTTACAAACTTATTCCAAATTAGACAAGTACTACTTTGTAGGTTATCCCAAGTAATTGAGAATTCCTCCACCACTATACCGAGGCAAAAAGGTTTGCTACCAAGAACGGTATGCTTTTAAAGAGAATGGTTCTTGCAAAAAGGTGAGTGGGAGAACAGTGCAACTCGATGAGATAACAGTATCTTCATCATCAGATCAAAGGAAAGAAACCTTGGACGTAATTCCAGAGTTTCCTACTGCAACTGATACGGAAGCCTCTACATGAGATGTATGGACTTCGGTCGAACTTGCAACTGAACCGCGTAGGCAAAACTCGTGCAAACCTATCAGGTGCGCAAGCGAGATATTGTTGTTAGACAACAGTATACCTACGATACACAAGGAAGCATTGATGGGCCCTGACTCCGGAATTGGCTAAATGACAATATAATTCGAGATAGTTTCCATAAATGATTCAAGATTATATCTTGATAAACCCTTCGGAAGACTTAGAGTCTAACGAACATTAATGGAACTATAAACTGATGTGGATAAAATGTTTTATCCATAAAGCTCGACTTGTTACAATAACAAGTTCAAGGAGTTGACTACGATGAGGTTGTCTCACCATAGCGATGCTTAAAGTCAGATCGGGTTAAACTAGCAATTAATACATATTTCAATCTTGAGATATGATACATGGATGCCAAAAGGATTTCCATGTGATGGAAATGCAACCTAGGACTTGCATATGCTACAGTCCAAGGTATTTTGTCAATCCAGAGGATGCTAGTAAGTATGCAAACTTCAGAGTTCCAGCAATGGATAGAAGAGAGCAAAATGGAGTTGGAATCTTCGTTTTTGATGAAATAGTCAAAAGAGTTTGTTTTCATCAATGGATAACGAAGATGCTTGTGGTTACAAGAAAGTAAGTGGGAGCATAATAATATTTCTATAAACTTTGTGTGCTTCACACATTCTTGATTGGAAATTTCTTGACACGAATTAGGACTTCATTAAAAATAGTTTTTCGATGAAGTGCTTGGGCTAAATAGCCTTGACATTAGGCATATTTATCTACGAGATAGAATTGCCTAATAGGCTAAAGCCAAAAATACATATTGACAAGATGCTAAAACAGTTTAGCATTAAAACGCCAAGTAGTGATTCTTGCCAAAGTCACATGGAAAGGGTTTTTGCAAGACTCGGTGTCCCAAAACACTGATGAGCAAAATACATGATGGAGATTCCACACACTTTCGTGTTTGGATTAATCATGTATTCCATGGTATGTAAAACAACCAGATATGTCCAGTAGTCCCAAGGAGTTGCGGGTAAAGATACCAAAGTGATCAAAGTACTGATCATGGGACAACAGTGGAAAATGTCATTAAGTACTAAAGTAGCACTGATGACATGTTTTCTCGCAAGCAGAGATTATGAAGTGCTCGTTGTAAGTAATTGCATCGATACAGTCTTCATCATTACTCCATGCGATTTTCGATTTAATTTAAGGGTTTTGTGTAATACACGATATGGTGGCACGGTGTTTGGAAATCGTTCCAAACAGGTTACTGTGGCGAATTATATAACTAAGGCTAAGTATGTTGCCGCTTTCAAAGCGACATAGAAGATGCTGAATCGTACAGTTCGTTCATGAACTTAGTATGGTTCCAAGATGGCTTTGGTCAATGGAACACTATTGAAGATAGTTGCTCCATAGCTCAGTCTGAGGAATCAAGGTTTGACCAGTGATTCACATATATCCGAAGCCAAGTCGACACAAAATATGAATTTTGTGAAAGCGTGAAAACGCGAGGACATGCAAAGATACACACGGAACTGAAGTTGTCAGATCCGTTGGACATCAGGCTATACCACATGCGAAGCATTTTTACACCGGTATGCCATAGGTGTAATGTGCATTAGCATTGACTAGATTATTGACTCTAGTGCAAGTGGGAGTCTGTAGGAGATATGCCCTAGAGGCAATAATAAATGTTATTATTTATCCCCATTTTCATAATTATGTTTATGTTCCATGCTATAACTGCTATGGTTCTCGAGTCTGCAATAACCACGAGGCTCGGAGGAAGACTCATATGCACATGTGGAATAATAATCGGTAAAATGTATTCCTAGTCATGCCTCTAAGACTAGCTCAAGTGTTGCACGATGGTCCTGTTTTCCTGATCATGGGCATGTCTATGCCGGCAATTTTGAGGGCACAATGTTAGGAGAACACTTGTGTTGAATCGACCCAAATTGATGTTATGCTATGAGATACATCCGTCACAAGTTAATGGTTAATAACACAGAGAAAGTTAACATTTGCATAATTCCTTAGACCATGAGAGTATCGAGTTTCTTCATGCTTGCTTCATGAACTTTGGGGTTTGTTAAACGTCATCCGTAAATGGGTGGCTATTACGGCGGCTTACGGGTTCATGGAAAAGTATGTCAAGTAAATTGATAGATCAAGATTGGGATTTGCTCCTCCGACGATGGAGAGATATCTCTGGGCCCTCTCGGTGTTATGGTATCCACCATCGTCTGGCCTGACACATTGTGATTTGATCACAGGGATGCAGGAACACGGGAACGAGAAAAGAGAACAAAACCGGCAACGAGGTAACTGGCATAGTGGACAAGTTGTTGATCCACGGGGATGCCGATAAATCTCACCTCGGGTTTTGTAACATATCGCGAAGCAACAGGAATAGCACACGGCAACTGGAGGTTCACTCGAATATTTATTCGTGTGGGTATAGGGATCAATATGGGTGTCCACGGCTCCGATGTTGATCATTGATCGGAAAGAGTTCCGGTCATGTCTATACTTCACCGAACCTATAGGGTCACACGCTTAAGGGTCATCTATCTGCTGAATACTAGACAGGTAGTCTGAGAGAAAGTCACCGGAAAAGTTTCGGCGACAGCGGAAAAGTTCCGGAGAGAGAGCACCGGAATAGTTTCGGTAAAACTAAAAAGTTGTTTCAGGGTATACCATTAAGTCAAATTGGTTTCGGCACACGCCTGGAAATTCTTGGAGGGTGCCAGAATTGGTCTGGGAACTTCTGGGATTTTTCGGAGAAAAAAAACCGAAAATGTTCCGGAGCTGCCGGAACCGCTTTGTTTGCTTTTCGCAGATGAAAATCACTAATCCAGAATTGTTTCGGAACGCGTCCAAAATCATTTGTGTGGGTACTGGAATTATTCTAAGACCCACAGAAATATTTTCGGATTTAACGGTCGTGGAAAAATGTTTCCGTGAATAGTGAAAGTGCTTTTTGGGTGTCTTCTTGGAGAAGCTACCTTGAGGGCCTTTTGGCATTTTTCCCCTTAGCTTCTTGGAGAAGCTACCCTTGGGCTTGGCCTATAAATAGGGGTGGAGGGGGCTGCCTAAAGACACACTCTTTCTCAACATACACAAGCCATGCATGATCTGGCCTTCTTCTCTCCCTCCCCGCGAAATAGTTTTGTAGAGCCGAAAGGCTGTCTGGGTTCCGGTGGGGACTAGTTCTGGACGGCGAAGCCCTGCCGGATAGATGACACCGTATGTGTGCAACCCCGTAGAGAGGTCGTAGGTTCGATGTTTTTGCCCGAGGGGCTGTTCGAGGGTCCTCCCGAAGGGCTGTCCGAGTTACTGTCCGAGTTTCGTGGATCCTCCCGAAGGGTTGTCCGAGTGACCCGCCCGAAGGGCTATCCGTGAGGCCTCCCGGAGGGCTGTCCGAGGATCCGTCCGGTGGGACTATCCGAAGGACTGTCCAGAGGCCTCCCGGAGGGCTGTCCGAGGATCCGTCCGGTGGGACTATCCGAAGGACTGTCCAGAGGCCTCCCGGAGGGCTGTCCGAGGATCCGTCCGGTAGGACTATCCGAGGGACTGTCCCGAGGCCTCTAGAAGGGCTGCCCGGAGATCCGTCCGGTGAGCTGACGAGGGAGTACATCCTCGCGGTTGGGAGGTTGTAAATCCTAGCTGCGGGGATCTGCACCGCGCGATCGTCATCGACTCTACTTCCGCTGCGCTACGAGTCGGTAACGAAAAAGATCAAACCTTGTATGCAGTCTCCATAGTGGTCCTGGGCGGGTGCGTAGGTCAGAAAATTTTTGTTTTCTGCTGCGTTACCCTACAATAGTAACATTTGCAACTACGACGGGCACATCCTCACAAACACCGATAGGTATGGCTGTTGATTTGTCAACCATTTGCAATGATATTTCAGTGGGAGTGAGTTTATTCAAATCAAGTCTTTTATATAAAGAGAAAGGCATAACACTAACGCCGGCTCCTAAATCACACAGAGCAGTTTTGACATAATTTCTTTTAATGGAGCATGGTATAGTTGGTATTCCTGGATCTCCTAGTTTCTTAGGTACTCCATCCTTAAAACAATAATTTGCAAGCATGGTGAAAATTTCAGCCTCAGGTATCTTTCTTTTATTTGTGACAATGTCTTTCATGTATTTAGCATAAGGAGGCATCTTTATAATATCAGTCAAACGAGTGCGCAAAAAGACTGGCCTAAGCATTTCAGCGAAGCGTTCAAATTCTTCCTCATCCTTTTTCTTAGATGGTTTAGGAGGAAAGGGCATGGGTTTTTGAACCCATGGTTCTCTTTCTTTACCATGTTTTCTAGCAACGAAGTCCCTTTTATCATAACGTTTATTTTTAGAAGGTGGGTTATCAAGATCAACAACAGCTTCTATTTCAACATCATTATCCGGTTCTTTATCATTATCTAGTTGGGTATCCACATGAGCATCATCATTATTATTATCATCAGGTCGTTGTTCATTACCAGATTTTGTTTCAGCATCAGAAATAGAAACATCATTACTATTCTCTAAGGGTTTTTCTATCTCGGGTTCACTAGAAGTATGCAAAGTCCTATCATTTTTCTTTTTCTTTTTCTTTTTAGATGGACTAGGTGCATCAACATTAATTCTTTGAGAGTCTTGTTCAACTCTTTTAGGGTGACCTTCAGTATAAAGTGGCTCCTGAGTCATTCTACCTCCTCTAGTCATTACTCTAACAGCATGATCATTCATATTGTTATTCATTTCATTGAGCAATTCACTCTGAGATTTAGCAACTTGTTCTAATTGGGTTCGAACCATAGATGCATGTTTACTTACACCCTTAACATCATTAGTAATTCTAAATAACAAATCACTCAAGCGATCAATCATGTAGGCATTCCGTTTCAATTGTTTCATAACGTTTGCATTGAAGTGATCTTGCTTAATAATATAATTGTCAAATTCATACAAGCATTGACTAGGAGGTTTGTTATAAGGAATATCACTTTCATCAAACTTTATAAGAGAATTTACCTCTACTACCTGTGTCGGCTTGTCAAGACCATGTATCTCTTCAATAGGTGGTAAATTCTTAACATCTTCAGCTTTAATACCTTTTTCCTTCTCACATTTCTTTGCTTCTTGCATATCTTCAGGACTGAGATATAAAATACTCCTCTTCTTCGGAGTGGGTTTGGGCGGTGGTTCAGGAAGTGTCCAATCATTATCATTCTTCAATATATTATTCAATAATTCCTCAGCTTGTTCAATAGTCCTTTCCCTGAAAACACAACTCGCACAACTATCTAGGTAGTCCCTAGAAGCATCGGTTAGTCCATTTTAGAAGATATCAAGTATTTCATTTTTCTTAAGAGGATGATCAGGCAAAGCATTAAGTAATTGTAGAAGCCTCCCCCAAGCTTGAGGGAGATTCTCTTCTTCAATTTGCACAAAGTTAAATATTTCATGTAAGGCAGCTTGTTTCTTATGAGCAGGAAAAATTTTTTCAGAGAAGTAATAAATCATATCCTGTGGACTACGCACACATCCAGGAGCAAGAGTATTATACCATTCCTTAGCATCACCCTTTAATGAGAAAGGAAACAACTTAAGAATATAGTAATAGCGAACTTTTTCCTCATGAGCAAATAGGGTGGCTATATCATTTAATTTAGTAAGATGTGCCACAACGGTTTCAGTTTCATAACCATGGAAAGGATCAGATTCAACCAAAGTAATTAACTCAGGATCGATAGAGAATTTATAATCCTTATCAGTAACAAATATGGGAGAAGTAGCAAACTTAGGATCATATTTCATTCTCTCCCTCATAGATTTTTCTTTCATTTCAGCAAGCAACTTTATAACTTCATATCTATCATTACAAGCAAGAATGGCTCTAGCCGTCTCCATATCAAAGCAATGTTCATCAGGTGTTTCAACTCTAGTAGGAGAGCTAGGCATAATAGGTGAATCAAAATTCTCAAGAGTTTCAACATTTTCAATTTCTTTAGCTTTAGCAATTTGTTCATTAAGAAATTCGCCAAGTGGCACAGCATTATGAAGCATAGTACTAGCATCATCATGAGTATCATTCATAGCAGAAGTGGTATCATCAATAACTTGCGACATATCAGAATTAATAGCATGTGGTGGTGTTGCAAGTTTGCTCAAAAGAGAAGGTGAATCAAGTGCAGAGCTAGATGGCAGTTTCTTACCTCCCCTCGTCTTAGAGGGAACGATCTTGGTCTTAGCGTCTTTCAAATTCTTCATAGTGATCAACAGATATAAATCCCAAGTGACTTAGCAAATAAAGCTATGCTCCCCGGCAACGGCGCCAGAAAAAGGTCTTGATAACCCACAAGTATAAGGGATCGCAACAGTTTTCGAGGGTAGAGTATTCAACCCAAATTTATTGATTCGACACAAGGGGAGCCAAAGAATATTTGCAAGTATTAGCAGTTGAGTTGTCAATTCAACCACACTTGGAGACTAAATATCTGCAGCAGAGTGATCAGTAGCACAGTAGTATGATAGTTTGATAGTAGTAGCAATGAGAGTAACAGTAGCAGTAACGGTAGCAGCAATAGTAATAGCAATTGTGACAGCAGTAGCAACAGTAGTAACTTAGCAAGAACAATATGTGAAGAACTCGTAGGCATTGGATCGGTGATATTGTTGGATAACATTCATCATGTAACAGTACAGAACTAGCTCCAATTCATCAATGTAATGTAGTCATGTATTCCGTATATAGTCATACGTGCTTGCGATAAGAACTTGCATGACATCTTTTGTCCTACCCTCCCGTGGCAGCGGGGTCCATAAGGAAACTAAGGGATATTAAGGCCTCCTTTTAATAGAGAACCGGAACAAAGCATTAACACATAGTGAATACATGAACTCCTCAAACTATGGCAATCACCGGAAAGAATCTCAATTATTGTCACCTTGGGGTATGCGGATCATAACACATAGCAGGTGCATATGACTTGCAAGATCAGATCAAGAACACAAATATATTCATGAAAACATAAAGGTTTCAGATCTGGAATCATGGCACTCGGGCCCTAGTGACAAGCATTAAGCATAGCAAAGTCATAGCAACATCAGTCTCAGAACATAGTGGATACTAGGGATCAAGTCCTAACAAAACTAACTCGATTACATGATAAATCTCATCTAACTCATCACCGTCCAGCAAGCCTACGAAGGAATTACTCACTCCCAACGGTGAGCATCATGAAATTGGTGATGAAGGATGGTTGATGATGACGATGCTGGAAGATCCCCCTCTCCGGAGCCCCAAACGGACTCCAAATCTGGCCTCCCGATGAAGAACAGGACGTGGCGGTGGCTCCGTATCGTGAAACACAATAAAACTTCCTCTCTTATTTTTTTCTCTGTAATTGTGAATTTATAGCGTTGGAATTAGGTCAGACGGAGCCACGTGGGCCCCACAAGGTACCAGGGCGTGCCGGGGGGGTGGCGCGCCCTGGTGCCTCGTGGGCACTGGGTGGCTCCCCTCCATTAGGTTTTGGCTCCAGTATTTTTTATATATTCCATAAAAAATCTCCAAAAAGTTTCATCCAATTCCAAGAACTTTTATTTCTGCACAAAAAACAACACCATGGCAATTCTGCTAAAAACAGCGTCAGTCCGGGTTAGTTCCAATCAAATCATGCAAATTAGGGTCCAAAATAAGAGCAAAAGTGTTTGGAAAAGTAGATACGACGGAGACATATCAACTATCAAGCTGTGGACCGTAGCGCCGCCGGCCGGCCACCGCACGTGCGAAAAGCTAGCACCTCGCCGTCGTGGTCCACATCCGGGTGCCCTCCCCGATTGCTGCAGATCGGGGCGTAAGGGTCCCATGGGAGAGGGACGAGGATCCAGCCCTCCCATGCCTTAACCCAGCCAGACCACCGCAACATCCGGATTGAATCCGGGCACACCGTAGCCTGAATCAACCTTCAGTGCCGCCCGTCAGTCACCATGCAGCATGTGGACGACAAGCCACGGCAGAGAAGGCCGGTTGCACCGCCGGGCGCAACCCAGGCTGTCCCCACGAGCACGCCTCACCGAACTTGGCACCGCCGAGGCGTCGGATGCCGCCGCCGCCACACGGGACTGGCAAGCACACTCGCCATGAGACCCCTTGAAAAACTCCAACGGCGTTGCGTGAGATGGATCCAACCACCAAAAGAAGCCCCGCCGCCACCGTCCGCCGCGTAGCCTTCGGCCAGCGGCTTCCTCGGGTGACGGCGAGGGGGAGAGGATTGATAGACGGGGCCGGCTGCGGCGGATCAAGTTCACAGCCCGTGCCGCTCGGGAGAGCGACACGGGGGTCAGATCAAAGTGTTTGGACCGCAATACTTGAGAGAACCAACTATCACAAACAATGAAATTCTCATGGCACTCTCTGAAGTAAGAGGGTGGCCAGGTATGCCCGGATCCCTTGATTGCATGTACTGGAGATGGAAAAACTGTCCATATGCTCTAGAAGGGCAATATCATGGCCATATTAAGAAGTCCACCATCATTTTTGAAGCAGTTGCATCACAATACCTCTGGATTGGACACATTTTTTTGGCATGTCTGGGTCTCACAATGACATCAACGTGATGCAGTGGTCTCCATTGTTTACTAGGTTAACTTGAGGATAAGCTCTTCTGTGTAACTATACCATCAATGCTCATGACTACAACATAGACTACTATCTGGTTGATGATATCTGTCCTCCGCGGGCGACCTTCGTCAAGACCATCTTTGAGCTACTTGATCAGAAAAGAGCTCACTTTGCCCAAAGACAAGGAGATAGAAAGGATGTGAAGAAGGCATTTGGAGCGCTCCAGGCCCGTTTTGCAAGATTCGACATCGAAGAAGTCATGAGCAGTTTAAGAATGTTCTGATTGAGCGTCTGTGAGCGATTAAATGGGACAATTAGAACATAAGTTGAATTCAAGTTTGACTATTTTATTTGAAAACTTGATGTTTGGATTGTAATATTTGAATTTAAACTAGTGTTGCATTTGAATACTTCTCCCCCTGTTGCTTTGAACGGGGAGTGGGGTGATTTTTGTTGGTACCTTCACTCTTTCAGGCATACTTTTGCAGCATTGCAGGATTGTGTGACATCTTTATACTCAGTAAATGAATCTGGCAGATTATTTGCAAAGTGTTGCAAATCTTCCGAACGCATGGTTCACATCTTTGAGTACGTGGATTTGAGACAGAAATGTGTTGAACATTCCATTTCCTGGCATTCTTTATGGTACTTGAAATCTCCCCCTAATGCCTGGAAATATTCCTCGTTGAATCAACATACTGGCCTTGAATAACTCCCCATGTGAGAGGCTTGAGGTATTGACGGAAATACAGTTATTACTCACGTAGATCTCAAATATACGTTGAGGGGCCAATGAGGGTGAAGAAGCTGCCAGAGGTGTGGATTTGAGAACATGAGTGATCTTATCCAACTTTCAACTCAGAATCCGGCACCGTTTGGGGAGTTTGTCCAAAACATCAACAAATTCGGCATCGAAGAACTTATGAGCAGTTTAAGAATGTTTTGATTGAGCATCTGTTGGCGATTAAATGGGACAACTAGAACATAAGTTGAATTCAAGTTCGACTATTTTATTTGAAAATTTAATGTTTGGATTGTGATATTTGAATTTAAACTAGTGTTGCATTTGAATATTTTGACTACTCGAAAAATTATGCTCATCTCTATAGCTAGTTTGGAGTGCTGCGGACTTTAGAGAAAAAGAAAATGGAGGCGGATATTTAATGAACATGGTTGGATAACCGGCTCTTATCTGTGTCTGCGAATGCGTCAAGACGAATCCATGCCGCGGGAGAGAGTTTTCGTCCGCAGCGTTTTGTCACGGGCGCCGGATGGGGAGGAGATATTCGCGTCCTAAAGAAAGGCTGGTTCCCAGATAAGAAATGACGTTCATCAATCCTTGCTATCGCCGCAAGTACGGGACAAATTTTAGCTTGCAAAGGATCTACAAACTAGCAATCTCGAATATTCCGTGACAAAAGTGCTCCACCCACACATGCACAACCATATATGCTTGACTTGGCTGACCCACTTAGCTGGTCATTTTCTCAAAAAAAGGAAAGAAAGATGGTCATTATATAGTTCCGAGTACCCACTCCCAAGTAGAGTAATATATGGAAAGAGACGTTGGCCCTAATTTTACTCGTGTCGCTTTTGTCAACTCATATGCATGTCACAATCACGCGACCCGCCATGATCGATCCAGCAGTCAGTGTACGCAGCATGGCGTAGACGCATCAACCGCCGTTCTGTCACTCCATATATACTTGGCCAGGCCACCACACTCTGGTTCAGGTCGCGCGTCACTGAGCGTGATCATCGACCCCGCGTTTGCCATGTCGAATCGGACAATAGCTGGGGCATCCTCTTACGTACTCCCGGCACGTCGCCGGCAGGCGGGTAGTCGTCTCCCTTCGGCATCGCCATCGCTGTTCGTGACCAAGTCTGGTTCGCATCATCACCGTGCAAACCGTCTTCGCCTCGCCTCCACCCGTGCTGCCGGGCACTCTTCCACCGAGGCACGCCGGGGAGAATTCTTCTCACGCGGCCATTGTCCCACTCCTCCCCTCTACTTGATGTGCGTGAGGACCCGGATAACTATTCCTTCCTGTTTAGGTAAATGCGCTCTGGCTTCCTTTAACATTTTTCTTTCTGGATTTGTAAATTCCTTTTTTTTTTGCGGGAAAAAACTTCCGATCTATTCATCATCAATCATGGCAGTACAATGAACACCAGAAATAATAAAAATTACATCCAGAATCATAGACCACCTAGCGACGACTACAAGCACTGAAGCGAGCCGAAGGCACGCCGCCGTCATCACCCCTCCCTCGTCGGAGCCGGGCAAAACTTGTTGTAGTAGACAGTTGGGAAGTCGTCGTGCTAAGGCCCCATAGGACCAGCGTAACAGAACAGCAACCGCCGCCGATGAAGATAAGCGTAGATCGAAAGGACCCAACCTGAATCCGCCGAGCGGATCCACCAAACACAACCACCGACTGAATCCTATGATATCTGTCGGAGACACACCTCCACACGCCCTCCGACGATGATAGATGCACCATCGGGACGAGGGCTGGGCGGGAAGACCCTTATTCCATCTTCAGAGAGCCGTTGCTGTCTCGTCTTCCTGAACAGGATACAAACCCTAGCAAAACACAATAGAACATATAAAAACGGAGCCCTCCCACCGGTAAGGGCCGAGATCCACCGCATTCCCAGGCCCTAAGACCATAGGAGATGAGGTAGATCAGCGGCGCCGCCGACGGGAGGCAAAATCCTAGCCGCCTGTTCCCCACTGTTTCACTAGGAGGAGGAGCAGCAAACTCGGGCAAATTTATTGCTCCGAACGAGAGAGCAATGAGAAATTAATAAAGTCTCGTATAAATACCACATCACTTAATTTTATACGCTGATTCATGCGGACTTTTTTATTTTTCTGTTTGTTTGATTTACCTTTTCTTTTTTCACGTACCCAGACCTGCATGTGTGTCCGGCCGTGCGCAACTGCAGTTGCATGTCTGCATACCACCACAAAACTGTAGTTGTACGTCCACATCCCCTCTCTGTTGTACGCAACTGCATGTCCGCCGACCTCGCGCAACTACAATTACACCCCACGCACCTCCGCGCCCCTACAGATGCGGCCAACAACTATAGTTGCACGGCCCCGGTCGTGCGCAACCGCAATTGTGCACCCAGAGGTTGTGCGAAACTGCATGTCCGCCGGCCACACACAGCCGCACTTGCACACCCATCGACTATACACAATTGCATATTCACCGGGCACATGCAACTGCAATTGCACGTCCATGCACCTATGCGCAAATGCATGTCCATTGGCCGCAGGCAACCCTAAACCCTAAAAAAAATATAACTTACGATGTATGATTGACATGTATAGGTGTTGATGTGTACTATGGTTACATGCTTTGTAAAAAATATCATTCCGCAAAAAACAAGTAGATAATATGGAATCATTGTGCTTGTATATAGTCGTCAGTCACTCGTGTCCAACTCGGCTTGCTAGAACTGCAATAATATACAAGTAGAACTACTCTTACAGTAGTGGTACATACGTCAAGGATTCATATATATCAGGTGCACATATTTGTATTTCTATATGTTTTGTTATGTATATCTAGCCTGTTGTTCGTTTTTTAATGAACCATACAGGAGAACGGCGTGTGTTGCATTAATGTAACCATATAAGGGAAAACTTTTCTTTTTCTCTTTTGTTGGCCTTTGCTGGCTTCCGTACTTGACTTGCCTGCTTTCCAGGTATAGTAGAGGCAGATAGTCCAAGAAAACAAAATGCAGAGGCACAAGCACCAATTGACAAACAACAAGTAAGTCGACATATGGTGCGTATATGTACATGTAAATTCATATATGTTTTTAGGGGGCAAAGCCAAATTGACTGACCAGAATGAAGATATGCGCTTAATTAAACTGATGAACATATTATAGCTAGATCAAGGCCGGCGATGAACCAAGCGAGCTTTCCCACATGATCGAGACCATCCGAGCGGCGCTGAGTTCGATGGGTGGAGGCGAGATATCTATTTCAGCCTACGACACTGCCTTCATCGCCCTTGTCAAGAACCTAGACGGAGGTGATCGGCCACAGTTCCCCTCCAGCATTGACTGGATCGTTCAAAACCAGCTACCGGATGGTTCGTGGGGTGATAGCTCATTTTTTCTGGTCCAAGACCGACTTATGAACACCCTAGCATGTGTTGTGGCGTTGACGTCATGGAACCTTTACGTTGACAAGTGCGAGCAAGGTACGTGTACCTTTCTTCATTGCTGTTAGGTTGTTCATTCTTTCAAATACTTTTGGATTTACACATGTCCTCAAAGTCTTTTAGTATGCTAACAAAAAAAATGTTTACATGATCGTATTTATTGTAGGCGTGCATTTTATTAGAGAAAATATATGGAGATTGGCCGAAGAGGAAGAAGACTGGACATTAATCGGCTTCGAAATTTGCTTCCCCTCGCTCCTATGCATGGCCAAGGACATGGATCTGGACATTCCTCACGATGACCCTGCCTTCGAAGCCATATATTCCAAGAGAAACCAAAAGCTTAATAAGTAAGCATAACTACCTTTCCCGCAAAAAGGCATAACTACCTAAATTTATTCTTCTATCTTGCAACTATTGTTTAACCTAGTTAAATTCGCCTAATTTTAAGTGTGGTACTGTGTGATAGTGATAAGATATGACAGATAAGCAAACAGTCCCCGGTGATCACAGATGGTATTGTTCAGCTGGTCAGATGATGGATTTTCTTTTCTGTTATATGTGTGAAAGCTTGATTTATGGTTCAGCGCTAGCAACAATAACAATAATGGGGTAGATAAATACGAGTTCTCTCTCTTTTGGGAGAGAACAGGGTTTTTTTTTTTTAGCGGGAGAGAACAGGGTTGTGCACTTGTGTTGATGCAAAGCAGGCAAGGAGGAACTTTGCATTTTACATTTTTATAGTGGTTGGCAATTTTAGTAACCGTCCATCCACCCCAATCTAACGATGGTAAAATAGGAGGTACCAAACTATAAGTACTGAAAGTACCAGTCCCTGTGGGATCAGTACCAAAATTATGTCGGACCAATACCTGTAATGTATATATTTTATTTTTTTTAAATACTGAAAAGGTGAAATAATTGTATGTCCTTAATGACACAGAAAAGAATATGTTACTCATTTGATGCGCATCCAATTTGGCAGTTGTCTCTTACTTTTAGTTTAATCGACCAGTTGTCTCTCAAATTGTAGGATTCCCTCAGATGTATTGCACACTATGCCAACCACTCTACTTCACAGTGTAGAGGGAATGGCAGACTTGGACTGGAAAAGGCTGCTTCCGTTGCAGTGTTCAGATGGCTCCTTTCTTCATCACCTGCTGCCACCGCTCACGCTTTGAAAGAAACAGGCGATCTAAAATGCCTCAAATTCCTTGACGAAATCGTCAAAAAGTTCGAAGGCGGAGGTAACATCAATACCAAAAAGCTGTATAATGCAACGAGACACTGAATTTACACATGCTCAAGGGCACGAGTGTATATAGGGTGTAGACCGTCTTCGTGCTAGGGTGAATTTTGATGTTTGAATACCAAAACCTGTTCTTGTTTACTCACCTTTCATACATTTCAGCGTCCTGTGTCCATCCTGTGGATTTGTTCGAGCGTTTATGGGCGGTTGATCGATTGACGCGTCTGGGCATATCGAGGCACTTCGCCAGGGAAATCAAGGAGTGCTTAGATTATACTTACAGGTAAGCATAATGTATGCCTGGCTATTTCTAGAATCTTAACCCGACTCTTTACCTAATTTTCCGCATGTTTGGTATGTTTTGTTTGGCGCTATACAACAGCACCCTATTTTGTTCAACCAAAGTGGTTGGCTGCCAAACTCTACTAGAGTGTAGTGTAGGTTGAGGGAACTTGTAACAAGTAATACTTTATAGGTACTGGTCTGAAAATGGGCTGAGCCACGCAGGGTCTTGTGCAGCTTCGGATATCGACGATACTGCGATGGGTTTCCGTCTCCTCCGTCTGCATGGCTACCATGTCAATCCATGTAATTCAGTATAGCGTTTGCTATGTCTAAAATACGCAATCATATTCATGCACTTTTACCCTATGGTTTGAAGTTTGAACGTATGCATGTATGTATGGTACATAGGCGTGTTTAAGAAATTCGAGAAAGACAGCGAATTCTTCTGCTTCCCAAGGCAGTCGAGCTAATCTGTCACGGCCATTTACAACACATACCGCGCTGCCCAGGTCGCGTTTCCCGGCGAGAACGACGGCGTCCTTCGGTGGGCCGAGCGGTATTGCCACGCATTCCTCCAGGAGAGGCGCGCCTCCAACAAACTGAGCGACAAGTGGGTCATTCCCAAGGATTTGCTAGGCGAGGTAGGTACAACAAATTATTGTCCTGCATATAGATTATAGAGCAATATGAAGGCAGTGAATTCTTGTCTGCTATATTAACAGGTAGGATACGCACTGGACTTCCCCTGGAAAGCAAGTTTGCCACGGATCGAAACAAGGTTGTATCTAGAGCAATATGGAGGCAGCGACGACGTGTGGATTGGAAAGGTCCTCTATAGGTAACTTTTCATTTCACATTGAGGAGCACCCCGCTCATGATTTCAGTTCTAGGCAAAAACCATAGAAAAAGCTTTATCGCTAACATCAACAACCTATTCAGAATGCCTCTGGTCAACAATGACCTGTACCTAAAGGCGGCCAAGGCTGATTTCACCAATTTCCAGCAAATGTGCCGACTTGAGTGGCATGACCTGAAAAGGCAAGTATCGACCAAATTCATATAGGAACTAGTACATACAATGTCGTTCAAGTAAGGGTGGTATGACAGGAATAATCTGTATTCTAACTCCAAATTTCTCACATCTATAAGCAGGTGGTATGACAGGAATAATTTGCAAATGCATGGTCTGTCTGAAAGTAGCGCACTGAGAGCTTACTTCTTAGCTCCAGCCAACATCTTTGAACCGAACCGAGCAGCGGAGCGCCTGGCATGGGCTCGCACGGCGATACTTACCGATGTTGTCTCCGCGTACTTTCAAGTTTCAACACAACGGTTGTGCTCCGGACTTGAGAGAACGGCTCAGTACTAGTAACCTCACTCGCGACCGCCACCACAGTCTACCATGGTTTGATTGAGCATATTTCTTTGTTCCTTCATTGTCTAATACAACTTTTGTCTCATTTTCGGAAGAAAGAAAGAAAAGGTTTTCCTCAATAAAAGAAAATAAATAAATAATACTACTAAAACTACTGCCTAGCTAGCTTCTATTTTGTTTTATCCTAAGAGTTGGCTTAGTGATCTACATGACATATGCATGGAAGAATAACATAACTCTCCCATTATCTAAAACCACATGTGCGTGTGCATTCAGGGTAGCAATAATGGATTGGACAGAAAATAGCACACTACATGTTCTTCAGGAGCTGATCATGGACCTTGGCAAATTTGACAATGCCACCGACACTCTTCGCGAAGCTGTGAAATATCTTACCCATGCTCAAATACATTCATTATATACACCTGATATAGATGATACTGTTTTTTTAGCCGAAATATATGATACTATTTACCAAACATATATGTTCCATGTTACACTTTTGTCCAATGGAAACAGAAAATTATAATTTAAGTCCTCTGGCAACTGCAGTGGCAGGATTGGCTTATGGCATGGACTGCAGAGGATAGAAGTGGACCATGTGAATGGAGTACAGCGTTGTTGTTAGTTCGCACAATCGAGGTCTGCTCAGGAAGACACAGTTCGACCGACCATCAGATGAACGTTTGGGAGTATACCCAGCTCGAGGAGCTCACCTCTTCAATATGCCGCAAACTCGCAGCTAGGGTTCTTGCAAAGGTTTGTATCTATTGTGCATATCAAGAATTCTTATACATGTTTATATATCCATTTGTCCCTACGGTGCATGATTTCTCAATTAATCCACGACAATAATTTTCAATGACTCAATCAGCGTGGACATAGAATGGAAAACATAGAGGATATAGACCGACAAGTGGATTTGGAGATGGGAGAACTCGCTCATCATGTTCTTCAGAGCTGCAACGGTATCAGAAAACTGACCGGGCAGACTTTTCTCCACGTGGTGAAGAGTTTCAACTACGTCGCCCTTTGCTCATATGACACAATTGATTGCCATATCTACAAAGTCTTATTGGAAGTTGTCATTTAAATCATCTACAATGATTTGTATCAAGTTTATATCTAGAAGACACGCAAAAGCAAATTTGCCTCTCTAAAGAACAATTACCTCATTGTGCTGATATGTGATGAATAATTATTGTATGGTAGTATCGTATGGATTATCATGGTTGTATGGATTGTTTACAAATGTATATTGCTCTTTGCTTTATTAGTATAATTATCAGCCATCCGGTTTGGCATGTGTCGATCTAGTGGATTTATAGACGTGTTGCCTATATAACGTGATCTCAACCTATGTCATAATACCATGATTGTTTTATTGATCAATTTCACATGTGCGTGCTTATATTTTACGTGTCACTGCTTTTACGAGAGATGCTATCCGTGAACCTAAACCCCGATCCAATAAGAAAACCTTCCCTCCCATGATTTTTAGGAACCAAGGTGATCAGAGAGGTATTTAAGGCATTGTAGGTTGATTTTCCCCTCCCAAAAGTCCCTACAAAACTTGTAAAAAAATCGGGTGCAACTATGTGCCAGCAGACCTTCAAAAACTGTCCAGTAAATCCATCAGGTCCAGAGCCCTGTCCCCTGGAATGATCTTAATAACATGATCAATCTCCTTGATAGAAACAGTGCAGATAAAACCTCTAAATCAGGAACACGCTAGATCAAATCCTCCGAATCAAAATCAAACATAAGCATATTACAAACACCCATACAATTCTTGAAGCAGGAAATTAAATGCAGATGCTTTCTCCTCATGACTATCTATGACATGACCATCATCAAGTAATAGGATGGGAATTGTATTGCATTTGTAAAGCTCAATGGCTCTAGCATTGAAGTATTTTGCGTTTTCCATCCCCGAGATTAGCCCACTCAAAAGTGCATCTCTTTCTCCACTAAGCATTTTGGTATTCAAGCGGACGAAGAATATGCTTTGTAAGAATCAAGCGAAAATTCTCCTCAGGGACAGATAACCGTCTAAGATCTTCAAGGTTATCCAATTGCAATAAAATTTTGTTACAGTTCTCTATCAATAACCACTTTTTGAGGGCATATCACAATTTTTTTATCCTAGCAGATATGTTGGATGGCAGTAGAAGATGTATGTAGGGGTGCAACTCATGAATTATGCACAACTTCTACGAAACCGGGATGAGAAGGCCAAAAACTTTCAAAGCGAAACAACCCACTCTTAGGAATACCAATTTCAATGGAAAGAATCCGTGGAGCACCATCGTGGATGCTGGTGCCAACGGCGGGGAGGGCTCACCGGCCACGGGATAGGCTGTACACATCCCGGTGCACCACGCACGGTACCACTGGGAGTATCGTGTTCCGCTGCCGTAGCCGGACGTCACCCTCCCCCCCCCCCCCCCCCGCTGGCACCTCGACCCACACCACATTCTGGTGCCAGACGTGCTGCAGTCACCGTGTGCGCGTGCGGAGGAGATCCGCAAGCGCCGTGCTCTCCTGACACCGGAACAGCGCCGCGACCTGGCGTTCACGCCAGACTCCCCCAACTGGGATGTCTGGTTCGCCACCGAGCATGACGTGCGCCACCACGGTGCCGTCCAGATCGACACCGACTTCGCACCGCCGCCCCTGGTGGTGGCGCAGGAAGAGGAGGAGGCCGAGGCGATGTACCTGGCCGCCCTCGAGGAGGCCTACCAGCACGCCCTCGAGGAGTCCAAGCGGGAGGAGGACGCCCGCTGGCTTGGCCTCGAGGAGGCGTTGTAGCTCTTGGCGGCGGGGGACTGCGAGTACCCTCCACCACCACCGCCGCCACAAGTGCAGCCCAAGCCCGACCCCACGCCGACACCACCCGCCGCCATGGTGACGTACCAATGGCAGGGCGTGGTGCGGGAGTGGGTCAGCGCGCCGGCCGTGTAGCTGGGCGCGATGGAGGAGCAGGAGGCGGCCTACCTCGCCCAGTGGAGGGCCCACGCGCTGGCGGAGGAGCAGGCCAACGGGGAGAGGCGCATGCAGCTGGAGCGCGAGGAGGAGGAGTGCCGGCAGCGGTGGGCATGGGAGGATGAGGAGCGACAGGAGCGTGAGGAGGAGCGTGCGTGATACGTCTCCAACGTATCTATAATTTTTTATTGTTAAATGATATTATATTATCACTTTTATATGCTTTTTATATCACTTTGTATTATTTTTCTAGACTAACTTATTAATTTAGTGCCCAGTGTCAGTTCCTGTTTTTTGCTTGTTTTTTGTTTCGCAGAAAATCCATATCTAGGAACGTCCAAATACGATGTCAATTTTTGATGATTTTTTCTGGACAACGAAGGACCCTAGAAGCTTCGGGGGAGGTCGAGGAAACCCACGAGGCAGCCACATGGCCACATGGCGCGACCAGGGGGTGGCCGCGCCACTTGCCCATGTGGGGCCCCTGAGCCTCCGTTTGACGAAATTCCTGGCCTATAAATTCACATAAATTCCGAAACCATCAAAAGCGAACCCGATAGAATTTTATCGCCGCCGCACGCCTTTGTTCTGAAGAGATCCCATCTGGAGCCCTATTCCGGAGGGAGGCCTCTTCATCAACCTTGCTGCCTCCATGATGATGTGTGAGTAGTTCCTTTAGGACCTACGGGTCATAGTACTAGTTAGATGGCTTACTCTCTCTCTCTACTTTTGATCTTTAATACAATGATCTCCTCTGGGATCAATCCGATGTAATTTTTGTGGTGTGATTGTTGGGATCCGATGATTTGTGGATTTGTGATCAGATTGTTCATTGAATATAATTGAATATCTTGAAGTTTCTTTGTTGTATGATTGAGTAGCTATGTATGCTTTTTGAGTTATTTGTCTTCTCTAACCAAGATACATGGGTAATTCTTCAGAGGGAGTGGTGCATAGTCGTGGGTTCAACTTCACGGTGATATATATCCCAATGACAGAATTGGGAGAAAGCACGTGATGTGTTGTTGCTACTAAGGATAAAACAACGGAGATTGATCTTATTGCTACGTTTTTTTCTGTCTATATCATGTCATCTTGCTTATTATGTTACTCAGGTTTTCATTAAACTTAATAGTTTGAGATGCATGCTGGATAACGGTCTTGGGGTGGAGTAATAGTAGTAGATGCAATTGGATTACAGCCTACTTGTCACGAACATGATGCCTATACGAGATTATGGCACGAATGATCATAGTTATGAATGTTGTTTATCTGTCAATTACCCAACAGTAATTTGTTTACCATGCCGTTACCTGCTTTCGAGAGAGATGCCACTAATTAACCTATGGCCCCCGAGTCCATTCTCTATTAATACTTGCGTTGCTCTATTGCTCTTTATTTACCTTTATTTATTTTACTGTTTTGCCATATCACTATCTATCGCTATTTGCTTTTAACCTTACAACTAGCAAGACGAGGGATTGACAACCCTCTTGCCAAGTTGGGTGCAAGCATTTATTTTGTTTGTGTGCGGGTGCTTCTTATCTTGTTAGCTTGTAGACTCCTACTGGTTTGATTAAACCTTGATTCTTAACTGAGTGAAATACTTTCTGTTGTTGTCATACATGATCCTTTCTCTTCGAAGAAATCCAACAACTCCTACGGGAGTAGCAGCGCGCCGCGCAACAGAGCCGCCGGCGCAGCAGACGGCGGAGGAGGCGACGCTAGCTACCTACCAACGGGCATTCCCGTGGGTGGAGCCGCCGGTCTTCTTCAACCTCACCCGCTCTAACTCCGAGGACGACGCCTAGGGCTGCGGGCTGGGGCGACTGGGAGGCGACTTATTTTAAGTTTTTATTAATGTTTAATCATGTTTCAAGTGGACTTTGGCCGGCAGTTTTAAATGTGTAATTATGTTTTATTAATTTGCATGTTTTAAATTTAAATATTTTATGCCTATTTTGTTTTTTTAAAACCATGCGGACTAATGCGTCGGGTGAGTTGGGTGCACCGGCCGACCCAAATCCAATAACGGCACGCGCGTCCGCTCGGCTGACCCAAACGAAACAAAAAGCGCGTCCGTTTACGTCGGCCGGTTGGAGTTGCCCTTACCAGAAGCACCACCACGTGGTGAAGCTCGCAGCACACGGCGCAACCGCGATCCTGGTGTGAAGAGGCCCCACGCCGATGTACTGAGGACCCGCATGATAGCTCCCATGCGAGGGGGCCTCTGTCTTACCCACACGCAGCGACACCAGCCTGACACTGCAGCTACACTATAGTTATACTATATAGCTCCATGTGTCGCAGGCTGAGTGGAACTAGTGGGTCAGAATCAATGCAAGGAAAAAACTATAATCTTTTGTATAGTACTTACTTATTCATTTCTTCGACAAGTATTTGACGGATGGAAGGAGTATTAGGGAAGTGGTCATGTTTTATTTTCTCAGTTTTTTATGTCCATGGTGTATATTTCATCGGGATATTGAATTGTGTTCATATTTGAATCGTATGACGTGTATTCTCTAAGAGGAAATACAATGTGCATGGTCACAACATATCCCACGCCACTCACGGATCTGCCTGACAAGGGTGTCCCTATATCTCGCCTTCAGCGAGTCTAGCTTCCGACTCGCTGAAGGGGGAGCGAGATGGGCCGGCCCACGCGCGAGGCAGGCCACGACCTCTTTTTTTCTTCCTGTTTTCTGTTCTCGTTTTTTGCTTTATTTTTGTACTTTAAAATATCCTACATATATATATATATATATATATATATATATATATATATATATATAAAATGTTGACCATGTATTAAAAAATGATGAATTTTTTTGATTATGTATATAAAAATGTTAATCAAGCATTTGAAAAAATGTTGAACAAGTATTTGAAAAATATTAATCAATCCTTTGGAAAATGTTAAATGTGTATAGAAAAAATGTTGACCATGTATTAAAAAAATGACAATTTTTTTGATTATGTATATAAAAATATTAATCAAGCATTTAAAAAAATGTTGACCAAGTGTTTAAAAATATTAATCAAGCGTTTGAAAAATGTGGAATGTGTGAAGAAAAAATGTTGACCGTGTATTAAAAAAATGTTAATCTTTTTATTTAAAAAGTTTTAATCAAGAATTTAGAAAAAATATTAAAAATGTATAGAAAAATGTATACCATGTATTACAAAAATGTTTAATTTGTATTGGAAAAATGTTAGACGTGTATTAGAAAAATGTTGTTGGCATGTACAAAAAATGTAAAACAATAACCAAAAGAACAAAGAAACTGAAAAAACAAGTAAAATAAACATGAAAATGAAAAAAAAAACAAAGAAACAAAATGCAAGAAGGAATGAAAAAAATGGAGAAGAAAAATAAATAAAAGAAACAAAAGAAGAAAAAAACCCGGCTCGAATAGCCTCAAGTAGGACGCGCCCCTACAACTTACCACAAGAGGGACCTCGGCGGAGTGTCTAGCAGCACCCGTGATCTTCCTGGAGACCTGGGATCTACGCGTGTGCGAGTGGGCCGGCCCAATACGACGCGGGAGGAGGGAAAACCTTCTTAATGTTTTTTGAGGGGGAAACCTTCTTAATGGCTACGCGCGTGAGTGGGCCTGCCCACTACGATGCGGGGGGAGGGAAAACCTTCAGCAAGAGTTCCCTCTCGTCTCGCTTAATGCGAGATATAGACGCTGCGGTCTAACAATGGGTAGCATGATATTCAGAGCGGGCTCAGGCCTCACTTTTCACCGACTGGATCCAGGCCCAAAGAAAGCCAGTGAGACATGCTATTTTGGGATCATTATGATGCAGCGTTACGTGATCGCAAATACCACCTCCATATCAATATTTTAGACGTTTTTGAACTGCAAAACGTCTTATATTTTGGTACGAAGGGAATATATTTTATTCATAGTATATTTAATTTTTTGAGGCATATTTAGAGTATATTTAAATGAGAAAATGGGCATTTATCAGGGCCACGGATTGGCAGAGTCGATCCCAAGCTTTGCAATGTGAGGAAGTCCTGGGCCGAAACCCGGCCCGCCCAGCCCGGTGAATACCCAGATTTACGTGACACCACACCGCACCAGCCAATCACATCACACGAACCTCCATCCCACGGATCGCTTCCCCACGATCCGCGTGCTCACCCCGAAAACCTATCCCATCCGTCCATTCTCCACCAATCCAACGCTCCAAACCTCATCTCCATCCTCCAGCCCCCACCCCCACCCCGACGCCGCGCGGCTTCTCGCCCCGAAAATTCCCGATCCCCCGCCCACGCCCCTCTCCCCTATTTAACCCCCGCCGCCTCCTCCGTCCCATTCCACCCAAACTCAAATCCCTCACCGGCGAAGCATCCACACCCAAGCCCCTCCCGCTCCGATGGCCCGCACGAAGCAGACGGCGCACAAGTCCACCGGCGGCAAGGCGCCGAGGAAGCAGCTGGCGACCAAGGCGGCGCGCAAGTCGGCTCCGGCCACAGGCGGCGTGAAGAAGCCCCACCGCTTCCGCCCGGGAACCGTGGCGCTCCGGGAGATCCGCAAGTACCAGAAGAGCACGGAGCTGCTCATCCGCAAGCTCCCCTTCCAGCGCCTCGTCCGGGAGATCGCGCAGGACTTCAAGACCGACCTCCGCTTCCAGTCCTCCGCCGTCTCCGCCCTGCAGGAGGCCGCCGAGGCCTACCTCGTCGGGCTCTTCGAGGACACCAACCTCTGCGCCATCCACGCCAAGCGCGTCACCATCATGCCCAAGGACATCCAGCTCGCCCGCCGCATCCGCGGGGAGCGCGCCTAGGTTTTGGGTCGCCGCCGGTGATACTACTGGGTAGTAGCGGTTCCTGTCTGGTGTCTTCTGTCTGTTGGTGTTGATATGCTGTGTCGTCTTCTCATATGTAGCCGGATGGTAGAATGAAATGGCAATGGAAACTGAGATTCATCCTATGTTAATTTTGTCCCCGACTTCCTCTGTTTGTTTCCTGCTTGATTGCCCTGTGATTTTGCAATGTACTCAAATATAGCTTGGTGTTGCAGTGACGGAATTGATTTTTGCCTGTGTGCTCTGTTACTTTTGGTTGATCGATGTGCTCAAATATAGCCTGGTGTTTTTGCATCTTGTTTGTGCAGGGATCTGATGAACTTCTCTATTGGTTTTTTGGCTCTGTTCAAAGTGGTTTAGAATATTGCTTGGGGTTGGTTGATTTGGATTAGCTGATGGTGAAGAGGCTGACATAGTGTATTTCTCTGTACATTTAGTCGTTATGGCATGCAATTTTAGGCTAATCATCATAGCACTTACTTGATATCTGCCTAACCACTAGTGCTTGCAAGTGAATTGTCATGTCAATTGTATCCACATTTACAAAGTTGGGCTTCTTTCAATGATTCCTTACAGGTTTAACATGCATAATGCAAGCTTTGGTGGTGTGGTATCTGGTCCTGTGAAGCATCTGAAATTGAAAATTCATCAGTGAAGAACTGAAGATCATCTGCGTGTGTCTGCAGAGAGCAGAGGCGGAGGACGGAAAAAAATTAAGGTGTGGCGAAGTCTTAAGGAAAGAATTCTTTTGATGCCAATCGAAAGAGTCAATACACATTACAACCAAAAACCAAATACACTGAAAATGTAGGCATGTTTCAATAGGAAAACAACCTAAAACATACCGATAATGAAGCTTTCAATGGCGTCTAGAAGACCCAGGCAATGGCAATGCCCTACCCTCATTCTGAAAATCTTGCTTAATTTTACCAAGATCGATACTTTTGAAGATCTCTCGCTCAATATAACAACCATCAAGTCATTAAGCCAACCATCGGTCATCTTGCTGCGCAACTCAGTCTTGATGATTTTCATTGATGAGAAGGCCCTTTCAACAGTTGCCGTCGCTACTGGTAGTAGCAATGCCAATTCAATGAGGCGATAAACAATAGGAAACATGACATGCCATTCAAGTTCAACCATCATTTTAGCTAGGCTTGCAATAACATGACAAGCTCTAAAGTCTTCAATTCTTCTCATATGGATAATGAATAGATCAAGGTTATCTTCTATATGTTCACGTTCATAGTCAGAGAAATCATCATGATAAATCTCTGTGAGCCTAGCAAGCTTATTCAGGTTGAACCTAGAAAATGAGTTTCTTGGGTCAAGACAAGAGAAGTTCTGGAGCAGCTCTGAAGATACCTCATTAAAACGATGATCAAACTCCATGGTGATGGAGTCTATAGCAGCATAGAAGGTGTCCACATGAAAAAAATGATCCGTGACATTGTTTCGTCCACCTTTTCTTGATTTACCCCACTTTGTAAAGATGTCATCCATACTTGGTATTGGAATATCGTTTTTGGTGCAAAAGGCTTTGACATCTTCCAAGAGTGGCTTCCAACCATCATTTCTCCAGTTGATCAAACGTGTTCTCACATCCGTAACCAATGACATTGCCTAAAATGAGATAATTACAATTTTAGATGCATGTATGCTTACATGAACAAAATATATCAACCATACTAGATACATCTAACATGATCCATCACATATTCACATACCTGAACAACATTTTGATCCTTCTTTTGCAATAGAAGAGATAAATCATTTGTGATACGAAGGATTTTTAGCATCATCTTCAGGATGAACACAAAGCTAAAAGTGTCCATTTGATGAACCAAACCTCCTGCCCTACATGGAACACGCACATCATCCTCAACAATGCCCAAAACTTCTATGACTGCATCCCACATTGATTCAATGCGAGATAAGGTTGTGTAATGAGATCCCCATCTTGTGTCTCCAGGTCTGACCAAGGATGTTTCTTGATTTTTCCCTCTTCCTGTGGGCATCTCACCTCTCTCAATCTTATCCAAAAGAACTTATTTTTGCTTGTCAAGCAATTTATCCTTCCTCTTGCAAGATGAAGTACTGAGATTGGCAATCATGGTCACATATTCAAAAAAATCCTCAACACCCTTGCAGCATCTCGAAACAGCAACAACTACCAACTGCAGTTGGTGGGCAAAGCAGTGGATATAGAAAGCATATGGGTTCTCATCTCGAATTAACTTCTGAAATCCATTGAATTCTCCTCTCATATTAGATGCCCCATCGTATCCTTGCCCTCGTAGTCTTGCAACAACTAGACCGTGTTTAGCAAAAACCTCCAACAAAGCCTTCTTCAAAGAGGCAGATGTTGTGTCTGGGACATGCTTAATAGCTAAAAATCTTTCAACGGTCTCTCCTTTTTTGCTCAAATACCTGTAGAAGTAGACAGATAATTAGTTAACCCACTCTACATATAACAAAAGGAAAAAAACACATAGACACTTAACATGCTTCAATACGTACCTGACAACCACGGCCATTTGTTCTTTCACCGATATATCACGACACTCATCAATAAGAACAGTGAAAAGACAGTCACCCATCTCTTCTTTGATTACTTTGGTGACTGCAGTTGCACAATGTTTGACAAGGTCTTTTTGAATTGTCCCGGAAGTCATTTTGGCATTTTTAGGACATAGCTCATCAAATGCAACCTTCACTTCTGGAATTCTTTCTTTGACCCAATCAAGCAACTCTAAAAAATTCCCCTTGTTCAAAGAAGAACTGGATTCATCGTGTCCACGAAATGGTTCATCTTGCAATGCTAGATAACTTACAATGCCCAAAGATGTATCAACACGAGTTTCATACTTGACTACTTCCATGGAAGTCACTTGATCTTGATGATTGAAATTTGCCGAAATATTGACACTTTCGCGGGTGCTTGGATTCGTTTTTTAGCTGCTGCCACTACCAATCACTTCAAAATACTTTTTCAAATCTGCAATGACAAGATTAATATATCACTAAAATCTGCTTGAATTTAAGGCTTCAAGCTGTTGTTCAAAATTGCTACAAAATTTCAGAAAAATGAGAAATTACCTCTTCCCCTTTTCTTTGGATTTGCTAATCCCTTCCCCTTTCCTTCCATCTTCTGGCAATCTGGACAGAACTGCGCCGGTTGGGCATCTTATTAGCTTGCACAGAGAGCTTGCATGTATATAATCATCTAATTTCTAAATTCTAAATCTGGATAGTACACAAGCATGAATGAATATAAACAAACTTTCCACCCTATTGTACAAGGTCACTACATAAATTTTCATCTATTTTATTCAGAATTACTGCAGTGGTTCACATCATGGAGAATTGACAGAAGAAAAAATGCCAATGCCCAACAAAGTTCAGAGTTAGGACCCTGGGGATTACCAGAAAAATCCCCGACCCCGACTGTGGCCGTCGCCCGCTTGAGCCGCCGCGCCGCTGAAGCCGTCGCCGGAGCCGCCGCTGAAGCCGCCGCCAGAGCCGCCGCTGAAGCCGCCACCGGAGCCGCCGCTTGCTGCTGAAGCCGCTTGCTGCGCCGCTGGAGCCGCCGCACGCCGCTGAAGCCGCCGCTGTGCCGCAGCCCTCCAAACCCCCAGCCCGCTGCCGCCGTCGGCTGCCCCATCGTCGCGCCCGCCTGGTCCTCGCGACCTGGCCAGCCGCCGCCGCCACGCTGCGTCTGGGTCTGGGACGAGTGGGTGGAGTTGGTCGCGTCTGGGTGGGTGGGTGGGCGTTCGTCTGCCACCGCCGCCGCCGCCGCAACCATCGCAGCCGCCGCCGGATCTACCGCGCCTCCACACGCGCAAGGGCTCCACACCACCCGTGATACGCGGGAGAGAGGAGGATCCTCGCCACCGCCGTCGGCCCCCGGGCGCATCCCGGCGGCGTCCTCCGGCGGCGAGGGGGTGAGGGAAGGTGGATTCGGCCCCGACGGCGGCTAGGGCTGGGGAACCGCCCGAGCGGGGGCGACGCGGGAGTCCTTCTTGATTGCCCTGTGATTTTGCAATGTACTCAAATATAGCTTGGTGTTGCAGTGACGGAATTGATTTTTGCCTGTGTGCTCTGTTACTTTTGGTTGATCGCTGTGCTCAAATATAGCCTGGTGTTTTTGCATCTTGTTTGTGCAGGGATCTGATGAACTTCTCTATTGGGTTTTTGGCTCTGTTCAAAGTGGTTTAGAATATTGCTTGGGGTTGGTTGATTTGGATTAGCTGATGATGAAGAGGCTGACAGAGTGTATTTCTCGGTACATTTAGTCATCATAGCACTTACTTGATATCTGCCTAACCACTAGTGCTTGCAAGTGAATTGTCATGTCAATTGTATCCACATTTACAAAGTTGGGCTTCTTTCAATGATTCCTTACAGGTTTAACATGCACAATGCAAGCTTTGGTGGTGTGGTATCTGGTCCTGTGAAGCATCTGAAATTGAAAATTCATCAGTGAAGAACTGAAGATCATCTGCGTGTGTCTGCAGAGAGTGATATTCTATCAGGTAAATTTAGGACACTTGCAAACAACAAGTACTAGACAATTTGCAAGACCAATTAACAGTGTTTATCGTCTACCTGTTAGAACCCAAGACCAGGAGAGCTTCCAGGCAGGAAGAGGAGAGGAAAGGGATTCCTGCTGTGACGAAACCATTGCCGGCAAATGCGGCAGCGAGCAGGAGCATATTTCCTCAGATTTCACCAAGGTGAAGGCCTTTTCCTTTCTCTGATACACACGAGCCTTTTTCTTTCCTGTGGACTGCTGTGCAGCAAGCACTTCTTTGCGCCAGCAAGTCTATAGAGATATACGGTACCCTTAAAAAAATAGAGATATACTGTGGACAATCACCCCTCTTTCAGTTCAGGCATCTATGGAGTTTTCAGAAACCATTGCCTGTTCATAGCTTTACTTGAAGTGCATGGATTTGGGTCCCTGGTATGGGTATTGGCTAGTCTAATCAACATAATATTTTTTTTCAATATTATACATCTTTCCCTTGCTATATTTTCAATGACAGCTTATAGGTTGCTATGACTTGTTAGTGATAGCATATTCTGCCAGTGCCATGACAGCTTATTGTGCTGATCCTATATGAGCAACGCTGAATCGATTTAGCTTTAAGCTATGTGCTTCAATGAACTTACTTTGTTGATGTTGGAATTTGAAAGAGTTTATGTACATCTTGTCTGCACACTAACTCATTTACATTGTGCGAAAATTAAGAACCGAAGCCCGACACCTCCGTTGCATGACCACATATCCAGGGCTGCCGGGGCCAACGTATTCCCTACCCAGTGCCTAGAGGAGCACCTGGCCTATCTGGAGAGAGAGGCGTCGACTATGAAAGTACCTGCAATGGCGTAATCAAGCTACCGTCAAAGTTCTCAATGGAACTTGCAACAACCAGATTTTCATGATTGATTCCCAAATGTTCTCCCGCGGAAAATACTCCTCATGGGATTTCTGACTGGATAATCAAGCTACTTTCAAAGCTCTATGCACCATATAAGACTCACTACTTGTCATTCTACACATCAAGGGCCGCGTTACAGTTATTGCCTTGTTGGAGCCAGTATCATGTATATACCAGGGAAGCAAGACAAGAAAAATAACAACAACACATCTCAAAACGACTAAAAATAATGTTAATTATGGTTAATTCTTTGAATAAGTTTTTTTTGGATAATTTTGATGTGATATTTAATATTAGGGTCATCATATGACATTTGCTGATGAAATTATTCCAAATAATCATTGTCATTTATTTGATCCCTGAATTTTGATGTGATATTTGATATCAGGGTATCATACTACCCCTACCCATGACGATAATGACATCGTCATGGGTTTAGAAAGCCTTGCACCCCTAATCGTAACCACCGATCCTAAAGAGGTGTTGAATGCATCCAAAGACTGTCTACCACCGCCGGTCGCCATAAGGCTAGTGCTGGTAGCATCCCTCATGCCTGCTACGTCGGCCTGCTGCTGCCTCCTCTCAGGGGAACCCTGCACCGCCGGAGGTTCATGACAAGCTAGCTGCATGGACCCCCTTAATGGCCTCTTTCAATCATGGTTAGTCTCTAACCATCAGTACTAGATTAAGATCCTAGTTGTGTGATTATGTCAATCCTATAGAAATTAGGCAAACAAGGAAAAGTTCAAACAGGTGTGTGGGCCGCCCTGCATCTGCATCCTGTGGAGGAATGAAAATTCGGTTGAAGAAAACGATGAGAGGCTGAAGCAGGAGGTACACCTTCAATATGGAACATGATATAAGTAAAAGAAAAATCTGGAAAACACGCCAGCACATATATGATGTCCTGCTTCCAAAACAAAACAACAATGACATAGTTCATCATAGTCAACATGGAGTCGACCTAGAAATTGTTCTTCAAGGAACTGACAGAATCATAAAAGAAATTGAAAGATAAATATGGAGAGCATGAGCTTCATGTTGAGGGAAAAGGAACGATAATCAACGAGCAGCTCTGCTGCTATATCCATCAATTGGAGAAATGCCTGCAGGCATGGTACTTTCTCTATTTATTACGTGCTTTTCTGATATTCTGGAGAGTTTCAGCTATATCTGTCATCTCTGGCCTTTGCTTGATATTATGGTGTAAGCACTCTCTGGCGATCTCAGCAAGAATTTTCAGAAGCTCAAAGTCCTTCTCTTCTTTGATTTTCATGTCATACATCACTGTTAGAAGGGATAGAGAGGGATTGGTGGAATTGTTGTTTATTGCTTGAGCCTCGTGGGCATATATATAGGAGTACATGGTCATCTTGGAGTACAAGGCAAGGTAGAATAAATCCTACGCTATCCTATGTTTCCTAAATAAACATTATACTCAACATCCCCCCGCAGTCACAACGGTAGCGACGCAGACGGTGGGACTGGAGAAGAATCCGAAGGTGAGCCGACGGACATCCCCCCGATAGTCGTAACGGCGATGCATCGCGGAAGTCGTGGCTGGAGTGGAAACCGACGAGGTTGCTCAAGCAAGGCGATAGCCCTTTGTGCCGTTGTCGAGGTAGCCGAGAGCATAGGGTGGTGGAGCCGTGGTCGAGGTAGCCGTGCGAAGAACGCCGTGGTCGATGTCGAGTCGGGGTGGCCGGTGTCGAGGAAGTCGCCGTGGAGCCGCGGGCGCAAGGAGGCGCCGAGTTATTCATGGGCGCAGTGGTGTCGAAGTAGTGGTGCGCCGGGGAGAAGACGATGTTGACGACGCGTCGCGCCGGGGTTGCCAAGCCCGGGGACACATCGTAGACGAAGGCACGCACCGGTGTTGCCAGCACCGGGCATGCGTAGACGGATGAAGACGAAGTTGACGAAGTGCCGACCAGGCTTGCCAGGCCCGGGGACACGTCGTGGACGAAGGCACGCATCGGTGTTGCCAGCACCGGGCATGCCTAGACGAGGGACCTGCACTAGTTGTACGCCATGTCGAGGAGTCGGAGGACCAGCAGAGAAGAAGACTCGATGACGGTTGTGGCGCCAATCGGTGTGGGGCCGATGTCACCAACGGTGGTCGGAGTAGACGAAGTGGTCGGGGAAGATGATGGCGACGCTGGCGACGGGCTGGTGCTGGACGTAGACGAAGGGGGTGGACGGGCGGCGGCGGCGGTAGTTAGGAGCGCGGTGGCGGTGCTTGAAGTAGGCGAAGAATCCGAGAGTGTGACGAAGACCGGCGCGGACGGTGGCGTTCCCGCGCCAGGGGAGGCGGCGCGGCGCATACCACGAAAAGTCGACGCGCGGTGATGGCGGAGGGGACCGCCGATCGCGGCGCTACGACCCGAAGGGGCGACGCAGCAGCGGGGGGCGGGCGGGTCGGGGCGACGGCGGGAAGACCTCGGGGCGGTTGCATGGACCGCGTGCCACGCTCGCTACGGCCCAACGGGGCGACGCA
This sequence comes from Elymus sibiricus, assembly GCA_039707655.1. Taxonomy (NCBI): domain Eukaryota; kingdom Viridiplantae; phylum Streptophyta; class Magnoliopsida; order Poales; family Poaceae; genus Elymus; species Elymus sibiricus. The sequence continues at coordinate 90,085,939 of CM077676.1, forward strand.
GAGGCAGCGCGAGGGTCGGTGCAGCCTCGGGGACGGCCTGGAGCGGACGGCCTCGGGGCGGCGGTTGACCGTGGGCCGCGGCACTACGGCTCGAAGGGGCGACGCAGCGGCAGCGCGCGGGATGGTGCAACCACGGGGACGGCCTCAGGGCGGCGGCGGGGACCACATGCCGCGGCGCTACGACCCGAAGGGGCGACGCAGCGGCGGCGCGGATCGGTGCAGCCACAGGGAGAACCACTGGGCGATGGCGCTGCGGCCTGACGGGGCGACGCAGCGGCAGCCCGATGCTCGATCGGTGTAGGGGCGCGCTGTACTCGGGACGGTCTTCACGGGGCCTGCGGAGGCGCGCGCAACCGACGGGCCAGGTCGGTCACACGGCGTAGATGAGGCGGATCGCGGCGGCGGGCGGGTGATCAATCCGATCGCGCGCGAGGTCGGGGATGCCGCTCGGTGGAGGCGGGGTGGTGGCGGAGTCCCGGTCGGAGCAGGGCGGCGACAGCCGGCGTAAATCGACGGGCAAGCCGGCGCGCGAACGGCGGCTGTGATGGGCTGCCGCATTGCGCGAGGCCGGCGGGTCGGGGCGGAGGCCAGGTGGTCGCGCAGGAGTCCCGGTCGGAGTAGGGCGGCGACAGCCGGCGTAGATCGACGGGCGAGCCGGCGCGCGAACCGCGGCTGTGATGGCCACCGCATCGCGCGAGGCCGCAGGGTCGGGGCGACGGGCGGGCAGACGCGCGGACGACGGCCATGAGGGGCCGCCTATCGCGCGAAGCCGCCGGGTCGGTGAAGAGGAAGTCGGGTGGTCGCGCCGATGTCGGAGTAGAGGCGCACGGAGGTCGATGGCGGCGGCGGGCGACGCAATCCGATCTATAATCGGTAAACCAAAAAGTAAACGCCGATCAAGGTGACCGGCGAGAGAGAGAAAACTCGGATCAAAGGATCGCGAAAAAAAGACTCTCTAGGGCAGCCGATCAACACGACCGGCGGACGAACCCTAGGTACGGGCGGTGCGGCCCCCGGCGGAGGTCATGGTGGCCGACCGCCCCGGGGGCGGTGCGCAGGGCAGAAGCGGCGGGCGGCGGCTAGGGTTGGATCGATTAGTCTGATACCATGTTAGAAGGGATAGAGAGGGATTGGTGGAATTGTTGTTTATTTCTTGAGCCTCATGGGCATATATATAGGAGATTAGGAGTACATGGTCATCTTGGAGTACAAGGCAAGGTAGAATAAATCCTACGCTATCCTATGTTTCCTAAATAAACATTATACTCAACAATCACATTTGCTCTGTTCTTTCATGTGTATGTGTCAAGGTGATTTAGAACAAAGCTGCAATTATCACCACAGTTTGCTTTCTTTCCAGTGATGAGCTCAAAGAGCACAAGACCAAAGCTATAGACGTCACTTTTGTTGGTCAATAGGCCAGTTTCTCGATAGACTGGGTCCATGTAATTGTTGTCACCAATGACCTCTTGACTGTGCTGGGCATTACCTCTGGAAGCAAGACAAGAAAAACAACAACACATCTCAAAACGACTAAAAATATTGTTAATTATGGTTAATTCTTTGAATAAGTTTTTTTTGGATAATTTTGATGTGATATTTAATATCAGGGTCATCATATGACATTTGCTGATGAAATTATTCCAAACCATCGTTGTCATTTATTTGATCCCTGAATTTTGATGTGATATTTGATATCAGGGTATCATACTACCCCTACCCATGACGATAATGACATCGTCATGGGTTTAGAAATCCTTACACCCCTAATCGTAACCACCGATCCTAAAGAGGTGTTCAATGCATCCAAAGACCGTCTACCACCGCCAGTCGCCATAAGGCTAGTGCCGGCAGCATCCCTCATGCCTGCTACGTCGGCCTGCTGCTGCCTCCTCTCTGGGGAACCCTGCACCGCCGGAGGTTCATGACAAGCTAGCTGCATGGACCCCCTTAATGGCCTCTTTCAATCATGGTTAGTCTCTAACCATCAGTACTAGATTAAGATCCTAGTTGTGTGATTATGTCAATCCTATAGAAATTAGGAAAACAAGGAAAAGTTCAAACAGGTGTGTGGGCCGCCCTGCATCTGCATCCTGTGGAGGAATGAAAATTCGGTTGAAGAAAACGATGAGAGGCTGAAGCAGGAGGTACACCTTCAATATGGAACATGATGTAAGTAAAAGAAAAATCTGGAAAACACGCCAGCACATATATGATGTCCTGCTTACAAAACAAAACAACAATGACATAGTTCATCATGGTCAACATGGAGTCGACCTAGAAATTGTTCTTCAAGGAACTGACATAATCATAAAAGAAATTGAAAGATAAATATGGAGAGCATGAGCTTCATGTTGAGGGAAAAGGAACGATAATCAACGAGCAGCTCTGCTGCTATATCCATCAATTGGAGAAATGCCTGCAGGCATGGTACTTTCTCTATTTATTACGTGCTTTTCTGATATTCTGGAGAGTTTCAGCTATATCTATCATCTCTAGCCTTTGCTTGACATTATGGTGTAAGCACTCTCTGGCGATCTCAACAAGAATTTTCAGAAGCTCAAAGTCCTTCTCTTCTTTGATTTTCATGTCATACATCACTGTTAGAAGGGATAGAGAGGGATTGGTGGAATTGTTGTTTATTGCTTGAGCCTCGTGGGCATATATATAGGAGTACATGGTCATCTTGGAGTACAAGGCAAGGTAGAATAAATCCTACGCTATCCTATGTTTCCTAAATAAACATTATACTCAACACCCCCCCCCCCCCCCCCGCAGTCACAACGGTAGCGACGCAGACGGTGAGACTGGAGAAGAATCCGAAGGTGAGCCGACGGACATCCCCCCCCCCCCACAGTCGTAACGGCGATGCATCGCGGAAGTCGTGGCTGGAGTGGAAACCGACGAGGTTGCTCAAGCAAGGCGACAACCCTTTGTGCCGTTGTCGAGGTATCCGAGAGCTTAGGGTGGTGGAGCCGTGGTCGAGGTTGCCATGCGAAGAACGCCGTGGTCGATGTCGAGTCGGGGTGGCCGGTGTCGAGGAAGTCGCCGTGGAGCCGCGGGCGCAAGGAGGCGCCGAGTTAGTCATGGGCGCAATGGTGTCGAAGTAGTGGTGCGCCGGAGAGAAGACGATGTTCACGACGCGTCGCGCCGGGGTTGCCAAGCCCGGGGACACATCGTAGACGAAGGCACGCACCGGTGTTGCCAGCACCAGGCATGCGTAGACGGACGAAGACGAAGTTGACGAAGTGCTGACCAGGCTTGCCAGGCCCGGGGACACGTCGTGGACGAAGGCACGCATCGGTGTTGCCAGCACCGGGCATGCGTAGATGAGGGACCTGCACTAGCTGTACGCCATGTCGAGGAGTCGGAGGACCAGCAGAGAAGAAGACTCGACGACGGTTGTGGCGCCAATCAGTGTGGGGCCGATGTCACCAACGGTGGTCGGAGTAGACGAAGTGGTCGGGGAAGATGATGGCGACGCTGGCGACGGGCTGGTGCTGGACGTAGACGAAGGGGGTGGACGGGCGGCGGCGGCGGCGGCCGAAGAAGAGCGGCGGCGGCGGCGGCTAGTTAGGAGCACGGCGGCGGTGCTTGAAGTAGGCGAAGAACCCGAGAGTGTGACGAAGACCGGCGCGGACGGTGGCGTTCCCGCGCCAGGGGAGGCGGCGCGGCGCATACCACGAAAAGTCGACGCACGGTGACGGCGGAGGGGACCGCCGGTCGCGGCGCTACGGCACGAAGGGGCGACGCAGCAGCGGCGGGTGGGCGGGTCGGGGCGACGGCGGGAAGACCTCGGGGCGGTTGCATGGACCGCGTGCCACGCTCGTTACGGCCCGACGGGGCGACGCAGAGGCAGCGCGAGGGTTGGTGCAGCCTCGGGGACGGCCTGGAGCGGACGGCCTCGGGGCGGCGGTTGACCGCGGGCCGCGGCACTACGGCCCGAAGGGGCGACGTAGCGGCAGCGCGCGGGATGGTGCAACCACGGGGACGGCCTCAGGGCGGCGGCGGGGACCACATGCCGCGGCGCTACGACCCGAAGGGGCGACGCAGCGGCGGCGCGGATCGGTACAGCCACAGGGAGAACCACTGGGCGACGGCGCTGCGGCCTGACGGGGAGACGCAGCGGCAGCCCGATGCTCGATCGGTGTAGGGGCGCGCTGTACTCGGGACGGTCTTCACGGGGCCTGCGGAGGCGTGCGCAACCGACGGGCCAGGTCGGTCGCACGGCGTAGATGAGGCGGATCGCGGCGGCAGGCGGGTGATTAATCCGATCGCGCGCGAGGTCGGGGACGCCGCTCGATGGAGGCGGGGTGGTGGCGGAGTCCCGGTCGGAGCAGGGCGGCGACAGCCGGCGTAAATCGACGGGCGAGCCGGCGCGCGAATGGCGGCTGTGATGGGCCGCCGCATTGCGCGAGGCCGGCGGGTCGGGGCGGAGGCCAGGTGGTCACGCAGGAGTCCCGGTCGGAGTAGGGCGGCGACAGCCGGCGTAGATCGACGGGCGAGCAGGCGCGCGAACCGCGACTGTGATGGGCCGCCGCATCGCGCGAGGCCGCCGGGTCGGGGCGACGGGCGGGCAGACGCGCGGACGACGGCCATGAGGGGCCACCTGTCGCGCGAAGCCGCCGGGTCGGTGAAGAGGAAGCCGGGTGGTCGCGCCGATGTCGGAGTAGAGGCGCACGGAGGTCGATGGCGGCGGCGGGCGACGCAATCCGATCTATGATCGGTAAACCAAAAAGTAAACGCCGATCAAGGTGACCGGCGAGAGAGAGAAAACCCGGATCAAAGGATCGGGAAAAAAAGACTCTCTAGGGCAGCCGATCAACACGACCGGCGGACGAACCCTAGGTACGGGCGGCGCGGCCCCCGGCGGCGGTCATGGCGGGCGGCGGCTAGGGTTGGATTGATTAGTCTGATACCATGTTAGAAGGGATAGAGAGGGATTGGTGGAATTGTTGTTTATTGCTTGAGCCTTGTGGGCATATATATAGGAGTTAGACCTGGGCAAAAATTGGGCCGGGTCGGGCCTGACTAAGCCCGACGCAAAAAACCTGGGCCCGGGCCCGGCCCGGCCCGGCCAGCGGGCCAAAAATCTAGGCCCAAGCCCGGCCCGTCAACAGGAAAGCCTGCCGGGCCTCGGGCCTCGGGCCTCGGGCCGGGCCTCTTCATTAAATCGCGAATATGGCGGGCCCGGGCCCGACCCGTGGACAAGGTCGGGCCGGGTCGGGCTTTTTCGGGCCGTCCGGGCCGGGCTGCCCATGGCCAGGGCTAATAGGAGTACATGGTCATCTTGGAGTACAAGGCAAGGTAGAATAAATCCTACGCTATCCTATGTTTCCTAAATAAACATTATACTCAACAATCACATTTGCTCTGTTCTCTCATGTGTATGTGTCAAGGTGATTTAGAACAAAGCTGCAATTATCACCACAGTTTGCTTTCTTTCCAGTGATGAGCTCAAAGAGCACAGGACCAAAGCTATAGACGTCACTTTTGTTGGTCAATAGGCCAGTTTCTCGATAGACTGGGTCCATGTAATTGTTGTCACCAATGACCTCTTCACTGTGCTGGGCATTACCTCTGGAAGCAAGACAAGAAAAACAACAACACATCTCAAAACGACTAAAAATAATGTTAATTATGGTTAATTCTTTGAATAAGTTTTTTTTTGGATAATTTTGATGTGATACTTAATATCAGGGTCATCATATGACATTTGCTGATGAAATTATTCCAAACCATCGTTGTCATTTATTTGATCCCTGAATTTTGATGTGATATTTGATATCAGGGTATCATACTACCCCTACCCATGACGATAATGACATCGTCATGGGTTTAGAAAGCCTTACACCCCTAATTGTAACCACCAATCCTAGAGAGGTGTTGAATGCATCCAAAGACCGTCTACCACCGCCAGTCGCCATTAGGCTAGTGCCGGCAGCATCCCTCACGCCTGCTACGTCGGCCTGCTGCTGCCTCCTCTCAGGGGAACCCTGCACCGCCGGAGGTTCATGACAAGCTAGCTGCATGGACCCCCTTAATGGCCTCTTTCAATCATGGTTAGTCTCTAACCATCAGTACTAGATTAAGATCCTAGTTGTGTGATTATGTCAATCCTATAGAAATTAGGCAAACAAGGAAAAGTTCAAACAGGTGTGTGGGTCGCCCTGCATATGCATCCTGTGGAGGAATGAAAATTCGGTTGAAGAAAACAATGAGAGGCTGAAGCAGGAGGTACACCTTCAATATGGAACATGATATAAGTAAAAGAAAAATCTGGAAAACACGCCAGCACATATATGATGTCCTGCTTACAAAACAAAACAACAATGACATAGTTCATCATGGTCAACATGGAGTCGACCTAGAAATTGTTCTTCAAGGAACTGACAGAATCATAAAAGAAATTGAAAGATAAATATGGAGAGCACGAGCTTCATGTTGAGGGAAAAGGAACGATAATCAACGAGCAGCTCTGCTGTTATATCCATCAATTGGAGAAATGCCTGCAGGCATGGTACTTTCTCTATTTATTACGTGCTTTTCTGATATTCTGGAGAGTTTCAGCTATATCTGTCATCTCTGGCCTTTGCTTGACATTATGGTGTAAGCACTCTCTGGCGATCTCAGCAAGAATTTTCAGATGCTCAAAGTCTTTCTCTTCTTTGATTTTCATGTCATACATCACATTTGCTCTGTTCTCTCCTGTGTATGTGTCAAGGTGATTTAGAACAAAGCTGCAATTATCACCACAGTTTGCTTTCTTTCCAGTGATGAGCTCAAAGAGCACAAGACCAAAGCTATAGACGTCACTTTTGTTGGTCAACAGGCCAGTCTCTCGATAGACTGGGTCCATGTAATTGTTGTCACCAATGACCTCTTCACTGTGCTGGGCATTACCTCTGGCAATTAACCTCGATATTCCAAAATCTGATATTTTTGGTTTATAAGTATCATCCAAAAGAATGTTTGCTGGTTTAACATCACCATGTTGGATGTTGGCAGATGTCTTCGAATGCATATAAGCGAGACCTTCTGCAGATTCCGCAGCAATGACTAAACGTTGATCGATTGTGAGAGGAATTCTATTTTTATCATAGAGGATGTCTTCAAGGCTACCATTGGAGATAAACTCATATACCAAAATAGGAACATCAACCTCTAAACAGCAGCCTATGAGTCTCACGATGTTCTTGTGGATAACTCGCGATTGGACAATGACCTCATTTGCAAACTGGTCCCTCTGTGCTTCAGTGGTATTTTTGGACTTTTTCACTGCAATATGTTGTTTATCATCAAGAAACCCCTTGTATACCACACCAAAGGCACCACTTCCAAGGACATGGCTATAGTTTTTTGTGATTCTCTTTAGCTCATCCTCTCTGAAGATCTTGATGTTGTTTATTTTCTCCAGTAAAGGACCACCATTTCTTATGAAAGATTCTCTCATCTTCTTCCTCTCACTCACGAAAAGAACAAACAGCAGAAGGACAACAGCGATAGAAATACCACCGACAACGCCTGCTCATGCGCAAGGATAATTTTCATTAGTGTGTACTCCTATATCGAGAAGAAAACGAATCTGAACGAGTCGCCATGCATGTGTGGATGTCATGCATAATTTAGATGTCTAATTTGTTACAATGTTGACTTCAATGATAAAATTAGTGATGTTAAACATGATAGTGTACGATTATGTGATTTTGTCCTAAATTTTCAATTATGAGCACTAATCTGCAGGTTTAATTTACAGTCTAGAGATATGCACTTCATGTACTCCTGCCGTGACAAGTTTAAGTATATTTTGAAGTTATAAATTAAATCATAGGTGTATATATTCCATTCCTGATTACACATCAACTGCTTTAACTATAATGATTGATGGAAATAGTTTAATCCTGTTTCACATATTGCGAACCTTTTTCTTGTATTTGTGTGCTACATAAATCTTGCTAGCTTCTATATGTATGTACTACTTACAGCTTGCTTTATAGATATCATTTGCATCGTCCCCATATTTCCCATACATGTACGATGTTGAAGGAATGTGTTTCCTGTTTGGACGTGCAATAAAAGCACAATTATATTTCGATATCTCACATGAAATTAACACTGCTTTAATTAGTTCCATCACACAATATTTACTACTTAACATTGCTTGTTCTGTTCATAAAGAGTTCATGAAAAGGGTTTCAAGCCCTCAGTACTTCATTTCCCTCTCCTGAGAATAGACCTCACACCTAGCATAACGCTGTTGCTCAAATGGGCGTGTGCCTATATATGAAATCAACGTTAACACAGAAACCAGATAGTTAGAATGCATGGTATAGCTTACCTACAGCCACCTTAGCTGGTAGCGGGAATTTCTCGGTGCAGGCTCCTGTCTTGCCGTCGCCTTTCATCCCGGGTTTGCATGGACAGTCGTAGCCTCCTAACCTGTTCTTGCAGATCCCGCCACTTGAACATGGGTACAGAGCTTGGAGCTGAGGATGCCGCTCCAGTAGCACACATTCATCGATGTCTGCAGTGCCATCGGTTAAATTAGCTAACTATTAATCAGGTGATTAATTAAAGTAGCATGCATGTCACTGTCACGAACCTTGGCATCCACCAGGGACATAAGGGTTGCCATCGTAGTGCTCCCAACATTTGCATACATAACCGGTCCTGTTGGTAGCGTCGAGGCACGAGCTGTTGCGGCTGAGACACGCATAGCCCTGCCCCTGGGGTGGGGGCTGTCCTTGCGCAGGGCAAGACCCATTCCCGATGGCAAAGTCGAAAACTTGGGGGACGCCCTTCGGGAATTTGTTGGAGAAGTAGGCCTCGCCGCCGTAGACATCCGCCGAGGAGTAGTTGTACCATCCCTTCTGCACCAGCATTGCTGTGGAGCAGTTGGTGCCCGCCCTCCACCACTCTCTCCTCTTCCTGTCAGCCACCGGCGCTATGTATGGCACGTCATTGGGCAGGTCAGCCTCACAGCAGCCTTGACCTCTGCACGGGCCATCTTTGGCGATTACTCTGGTAGGCAGGGAAGTGCACCTGCTTATTTCGGTTCCGAAGGTGCCATACATCGAGGTGGAGAGCTCAGCCTCGACGTTCAAGCCTACGCCGATGAGAACATTGTGGCTTGCTGAGATGAGAAAAGGAGCGAGGGCATATGTTCGACGACGGACGAAGGAGTGGTGGGTTGAGTTTATTTTGCAGTCGCTGCTCACCGCAGCATATACCCGCACATAAGCTGGGGAGAGTGAGATGTCCATGAGCTCCATCGGTGTATTAACCACCCAATCATTCATTGCGAAAGTCCCGTTGCCTTGGTCTGGAGGAGTGTAGAACCCCGTCACACTCTGCTGGAATGCTCCGTCCGCGATGAAGGCACGATGAGGAATGAATGTGTCGTTGCAGGTGACCTTGAAACCCGGGAGGAAGCAGCCAGGTTTCATGCCAAAGGGGTACGGAATGCTCATGTTCCCGCACTGGCTGGGGCAGTCAGGATGAATTGTGATGGGCGGTTCTTGCTCGGCAATGGCTGCTCGCAGTCTTCCTGCGAGGAGCAGTATCATCATCCACATCTGGGTTGGCGATTCCCCTAAAAAACACACGCACTATAATTAGTGGGAAAAAAATGCACAGTGGATTGCTGATTTCTGACATAAAATTCCTGAGCAAAAACTACTTCCACTGTCTATTTGACGAAATGCATGCAGTTGGGCTGCTTTCATTGCCATTAGGAGGAGTAAAAGTTACAGATTAAGTAACCAATAATAAAACAGAAATAGGGGATATGAAGTGAGAATGGAGGGAGTGTTTCTCGCCCTCAATCAGGCTCTACTGGTCTTTCTACCAGGACTAGCACACGGCGCATGCCAGGTGCCGGCATCTGTCCATGTCTTAGCTTCATCTTGCAAGATGTTTGAAACTACTTCCACTGTTGGGCCCTGTAGTGCATGTATTTTAGGGCTTTGGTGTATTTTCTTCTGTCCATCCACATCTATTAGGTAAATGATACCTAACCTAGTAGCTATCAAAGTAGATTCCCGCAAAAAAAAAAATATCAAAGTAGATGAGTACTTCCTCCGTCCCGGTGCATAAGTCATGCTCATAGTTCTAGGTCATCAATTTAACTAGCAAAATATATATTATATGTAATAAAAAATATATTTAGAAACTACATTCTCATATGAATCCAACGGTATGCTTTTGATGACATATAACACATTTTTAGTTTGTCAAATCGGTGACCTAGAACTATGTGCACACCTTATGCACCGAAACGTAGGGAGTATTCAGAAAGTGCCATGGTAAAATTTCGCTATCCTTGAAAACCAGTATGGAAAAAAGACTTTCTAAAGGAGAAAAGAGAGTAAATTCCATTTTGCACCATGTATTTGTGACAACTTGGACCATGCATTTAAAATTTTGAATTGTGACCGTTTTAACCACATCTCCAACTTGATAATCGATATTGTACTACATTTGAAATTCTGAGTCAACCTGATAAGACCAGTCAACTTCAAAAAGCTGATTTGGAGGGTTCAACTCAGGTACAACTTGATTCAAAATATCAAATGTAGGTTTTAATGTAGAATATCAAGTTGGAAATGTGGTCCAAAATATCAGAATTAAAAGTACATAGTCCAAGTTGCCACAATGTCACAAATACATGGTCCAAATGTCAAAAATATTGTTAATCATAAATTTTGCTTGGGTGATATGGACAATGCGCAACAGCCTAATTAGCTTTTAACCATCGAGTGTATTCTTCTCCTGAATAGGTGCTCCGCAAGGTGTCTCGCTCATTCTTCAGTGGAAGCAGCTGCCAAGAAGAAAAGAGGCTCTGCGATCCATGGTTGCTAAGATCCAGGACTCTGGTCTTCTCTGCCTGGGAGGGAGCTGGGCGATGCTAGGCAGGGTGTTGGCTGAAGATTTGGCTGGCAGCGCGATGCTTTAAGCGTTATACACCTTGTTTCGTATGCTTATCCTATTGGCACTGTACCTTTGTCTACTTGTATGGCGTTGGGGTTTTTCCTTTTGGTGCTTGCACTGTAATGGCCTGGTTTACCCCATACCTAGACCTATTTTAAGCTTTCTATAAAGGCTGGTCATTCATGCCTGTTCTCGAAAAAAGGCACTACTTTGAAGTTTGAACAAGAAAGAGAGACAAACATCTAGAGAGCAGCATAACAAAGGTGCTACTGAAACAATTAAAAATGATTTAAACACATTACAATATATGCAATAATGAAATAATAAGCAAGATGGAGATAATTAAAACCATATCTACGAAGTCCTAATAGAAAACAATCACATTAAGTGAATATATGCACGTAAATTGCTATGCAACTGAAACAAAGTTTGCCCGCAAAATAAAAAAGAAAAAAAACTACATCTGAAATGAAGTTAGAAGGACAAGGTTGGAAGTCTCACGATGAGTAGATGGGAGTGGATAACTGATACAGTTCGTCCTAGTCTTCAAGAGGATTCGAGTGGTTTAGATGTGCAGAAGGCTGCAGCTTTCGGCTAGGTTTCTAGTTATTCTGCTTATATATCTTGGCGTTGTTTTGCTAGGGACAGCACTGGATCTACCGAATGTGATTCGGGGAGGGAAAACTACAACTGAACGGAAAAGAAATGGTGAGGATGCGAAAAATTGCAGTTGACTGCTTAGATGTGGAGAACTCCTACCCAAAAACTGCTCTCGGATCCCAGTTTTTGAAAAGAAAGAGACTCAAGAAACAACAACACAAATTGGATGTCAACAGAAACTAAGCAAGCGAGCAGAAACATCTTCATATCCGTATATGTGTACCTGTTGATGAGGCGATAACCAGATCTCAAGCTCTTGCAAAAATCGTCAAGCTCTTAGGAACTTACGAGAAAACGGTCGGCTCAATCCGCAGGCCTTTTATGCCTACACAGTGGGTCTAGACAGCTGGTTGGACCTTTTCCAAATCCTTGGAGGTGCACCGAGAGAGCAACAATTGTTATGACCTTTGTATACTCCAGAGCAACTCTGACCGAAGACTTTTGTATACTCCAGTAGTACTAGGAGTACAGACAAAAAAAAGGACATGACTACTCATTGGTGATTCGTTCTTGGTCCTTACGACAACTAGTACCCACTACCATTAATGTATACTTAACTTCTTGATCTGTGTAAAGAATACAAAATTAACAATAACACTTACAGGATGTCTGTTGTGGTGAAGTTGTTCATGTGCCCATGGGTTGAGCGAGTAGGACCAATAATATGCAGGTTTTTCTAATTTCACAGCGCAGTCTTCATGAGTACTTCAACCAATCTTTCCATCATGGCATCCTATTGTTGGTGTATAATGTGTCCTCTCCTCAGTTTGAACTTTCAGGTGAAGTGGTTAATGCATGCCAATATGGTGTTATTAGAGCATCTACAGCAGCATATGACAAATATGACTCCTCAAACTCCCGCGGACGCGCCCGGGCACATCCGCGAGCAGTGACCGGTCAGTCCTCATATTTGCGCAACTGCATCCGGACACCTCATACTAGAATTCTTAAATCCATACAAAAGCATGCAAAATAAAATACGTACTACGTAGATCAACTACCCTACTCCTCGTCGAAGATGTCGACTATCTCCGTGCCCGGCTCCGGGTACATGGGCGGCAGCTGCAGCTCCGGCTCCTCCAGCTACTCCGCTCCGGCCTCCTCCTCTATCTCCGCGTCGAGTTCGGCGAAGAGCGCGTCGGTCGCCGTCCGCTCCTGCCGGAGGAACTGCCGGTTGGCCTCCACATAGGCCTCATCCTGGATGGACTCCAGGATGGCCTGCTGCTCCGCCATCTCCGCGGCTTGTGCGACGGCGAACTCCGCCTCCGCCTCCATGGTGAAGCCCGGAGCAGGCTGCTCCGCCTCGTCCTCCTCCGGATCCGCCACCTCCATTGGCTCCGGCTGCTCTCCCTCCTCCTCCTCTGGCTGCTGCTCCTCCTCCTCCGGCTCCGGCGAGTCCGGAGGCAGCCCGACAGCGATGCGGGCGGCGCGCCTCGCCCAGATCTCCTCCGCGATCTGGTACCGGCGCTTCGGTGTGAGCATCGTGTAGGTGGTGATCTTCTGCCGGACCATGGCGATGTCGAAGAGCGTGGGGAGAGCGGGGAAGAGGAGGTGGATGGGCTCGGGGTGCGACGTAGAGAGGGAGGAGGTGGATTGGCTAGGGTCGGGGGACGTCGGCCGGCATAAATAGCCGAATTTGGCCTCGGGTGGCGAGCTGGAGCGGCGCCACGCGGCGTTCACACCGTGACGACGGAGGAGACGTCCGTCGGACCGCCGGGTTTCCGGACCATTCCGCGTGGGACCCCGGCGTCAGTCCAACGTGGCAGACGCGCCCGGACGCCCCCATATCCGCCTCATATTTGGGCTGGATATGGGGGGTGCTGGTCAGCCCAGGCATTTGAGGCCCGTTTGAGGCGCCCATCTGGGTCGAAATTTCGTGACCGGTTAGTGATCGGGCGGGCTGCCCGGGCGTATGAGGCGGGTTTGGGGCGCCCGGCCGTAGATACTCTTAGAAGTTAAGAACCAAGAAGTCTTCGAGTTCCGACTCTGACATGTATACTACTATAATGCTTTTTTGCAGCCTATAACATCGTCCCACATGGCCACACCTAGTCCCAACAACTACTCGATCTGCTATTCCCATTGGTTCCATATATATATCGTCCAAAAGTCAAAAAATTACTAGCACTAGATGCCTCAGCTAGGGTACAACAAGTGACATCTTACACCATGGATGATGCGTACAGCCTGGAGGAAGGTGAAGAGTACATCTCTCATAGTGGGGAGTAATTTAGACTAGTAGCATGCATATGTTACTAGTTTATGTTACTACTTCTATAGTGTGAAGTAACATATGTGTGGTGTTATGCAACACTTTATTTATTAGGTTGTAAACTCATCTTGTCTTTGTACTCCCTCTGTCCTTGAAAAAAATGTACTTCCAACTTTGTTGGGGGGTCAAACTATCTCAAAGTTTGACCGAGTTTGTGCAAAAATATATCAATGTTTGTGAAACCAAATAGGTATATGATGAAAATATATTTTATCATGAATCTAATGCTACTAATTTGTTGACATAAATGTTGGTGTATTATTGTATAAATACGGTCAAACATAAAAAAGTTTGACTTTTCAACAAAGTTGGAAGTACACTCTTTCAAGGACGGAGGGAGTATGTGTGATGTTATCCATAGTGTGAGTAACATATTATGTTACCACATACCTCTCTTTCCTTATTAATTACTTGTCACATCATCTATCTTGCCTAGATATGTGTCATATTTCCACTTATGTTACTCCCACTATGAGTACCGGTGAAGAGTAACTTAGACTAGTAACATGCATATGTTTCTACTCTATGTTACTACCTCTATAGTGGGAAGTACATATGTATGATGGCATGCAACACTTCATTTATTAGGTTATAGACTCATTTTGTCTTGATATCTGTGATATTACTCATCTTGGAATACGTTATGTTACATTAACATATTATGTTAATTCAAACACCTCTCTCCTCTTTAATTGCATGCCACATAAGTAAACTTATCTTGGGGTGTGTTATGTTACTTGATAAGTTAATCTCACTATGACCAGACTGAGTAACATACTATGTTACCACATGCATCTCTTTCCTCATTAATTACTTGTCACATCATCTATTTTGCTTAGATACGTGTGATGTTATCATTTATGTTACTCCCACTATGGGTAGTCAATTGGTAGTCTTACAGTATATAAGAGGCAAATAAGCCTTCATGTTCATTCACATACTCCACATAAGCTGTATCGTCAATTACATGGTAGGTCCTCTAAACGTAAAAATCATATGCGTGTTATGTATGTGATATCATCAGCTTGACAATATAAGGTCTATCATAAGAAGTCCGTGTCCGTAATGATAGATGCAATGACATCATAGTTGATGTCGCCAGTGGACCAATCACACGTATCTGCTTTGGCTACATTATATATTATATATGTCTGGACCAGCTAGATACAATCAAAACTTCTACATGCATGGTGATGACTTTCAGATTATCATTTCATGAGCTTAACTATCTCAAATACATGGTTCAATGTATATACAAGCATATTTTTTATACATGGAAATGACCTCCAAATTATCATTTGGCTGTAGCAAATATAAGGCACTAAATTGTCAGCACCTCTGCTCTGCTGGGCGCTGCCGAACAAGGGAAACATAAACTGAAGAAGGCGAGATGTGGGGCCAAGTCCAAGGTTTGAACAAAGCAGGCCGTGGGATGAATTCAGAGGATGCGGGCTTCTAGTCAGGAGGTGGGAAACGCTTTATATCACACGACGCTGGAAAACGGACGGCAGATCCTATTTGACGCTCGTTAGCGTCAAAAGGTCGTGCCTTCGCTGAGGCGAACCTCTACTTGGGCCAGCCCACGTACGGGATTCACGTGCTCTTCTTTCGCTGCTTCTTCGTTCGTTGTTTCACTGCGTTTTTTTTTCGATTTTCTTCTGTGGTTTTTTCCTTCCGTTTTTTTCAATGATTTTTCATGTTTTCAGTGGTTTTGTTCTGTTTTTTTTTTTTTTTGGTTCCTTTTTCCTTTCTGTTTTTTCTTTTTCATTTATTTTTTTACTATTTTCCTTCTGCTTTTTTTGTGTTATATAAAAAGTTCACCGCATAATACAAAAATGTACATCATATATTAAGAAAATGTTCAACGTATATTATGAAAAAGTTCACCATGCATTACAAAAGTGTCCATTGCGTATTGCATAATTTTCATCATACATTTAACAAAATGTGCACCATGTATCAAGAAAATGTTCAACATATTAAAAAAATGTTCATTGTTTACTTAAAAAATGTTCAGCATATATCACAAAAAAGTTCAATGTGTATTTAAAAATTGTTCATCGTGTATTAAAAAAAAGTTCACCATATTAAAAAAATGTTCACAGTATATTAAGAAATGTTCAGTGTGTATTTTGGAAAACATTTCACCATATATTAAAAACGTTTTTATACTATTAAAAATAATTTGAAAAGAAAAGGTGCAAAAAAGGAGAAAAAGACCAAATTCGGAAGAAAAAAGCAAAGAAGAACATACAAAACCGGGCCGCTACAGTGAACCGAATGCTACAGTTTTGGTCTGCTACAGTATGCTGCCCGCTACAGTTCCGCTTACTGGTCCGGCCCGGTTGCGCGCGCCCTGTGCGTCTGTGCGTGTTTTTGACGCCTGCGGGCGTCGAACAGGGGGGGTCTCAAAACGGACGGCGTGAGGGCACTCTCGCCAATACCATGCAACGCGTCCTTGATCCAGTTACCCTATCTTTTTCGCCCCGACTCATCTCTAGTTATCCTATCTTCTGCATGCGGACACAATGGGTGATGTATACGCGTTCGTGGCTAGGGAAGAGAAGAGTACGGGAGCTTTCCTTTGCGTTCTTTTTTAACGCAAGTTGATCATTAACAAAGTTATCACAAGCTTTTATAAGCCGCCGAAATCGACTCAAGCCTTCGTCCAGTAGGTAAGTCGTCCTCCTTGTTAGAAGCGATAGAGAGGGGTTGGTGGAATTGTTGTTTATTGCTTGAGCGTCGTGGGCATATATATAGTAGTACAATGACCAACTTGGAGTACTAGACAAGGCAGGAACAAATCCTAGTCTATCCTATACTTCCTAATAATCATAATACTCAACATTCCCCCGCAGTCACAACGGTAGCGACACAGACGGTGAGACTGGAGAAGAATCCGAAGGTAAGCCGACGGACACCCCCCCACAGTCACAACGGTAGCGACACAGACGGTGAGACTGGAGAAGAATCCGAAGGTAAGCTGACGGACACCCCCCCACAGTCGTAACAGTCGATGCATCGCGGAAGTCGTGGCTGGAGTGGAAACCGACGAGATTGCTCAAGCAAGGCGGTAGCCCTTTGTGCCGTTGTCGAGGTAGCCGAGAGCGTAGGGTGCTGTAGCCGTGGTCGAGGTAGCCGTGCGAAGAACGCCGTGGTCGATGTCGAGTCGGGGTGCCCGGTGTCGAGGTAGTCGCCGTGAACCGGGAAGAAGAGCGGCGACGGCGGCTAGGTTAGGAGCGTAGCGATGGTGTTCGAAGTAGGCAAGGAAGAGCCCGACAGCGTGACGAAGACCGGCGCGGACGGTGGCGTTCCCGCGCCTAGGAACGGGGCGCGGCGCATACCACACAGAAGTCGACGCGCGTGGACGGCGAAGTGACGCGTGCTACGGCCCGAAGGGGCGACGCAGCGGCAGCGCGCGGGTCAGGGCGACGGCGGGAAGACCTCAGGGCGGTGGCAGGGACCGCGTGCCACGCTCGCTACGGCCCGATGGGGCGACGAAGCGGCAGCGCGAGGGTCGGTGCAGCCACGGGAACGGCCTGGAGCAGACGGCCTCAGGGCGGCAGTGGACCGCGGGCCGCGACACTACGGCTCGAAGGGGCGACGCAGTGGCAGCATGCGGGTCAGTGCAGCTGCGGGGAGAACCACGGGGCGACGGCAGGACCGCGTGCCACACTCGCTATGGCCCGATGGGGCGACGCAACGGCAGCGCGAGGGTCGGTGCAGCCACGGGGACGCCCTGGAGCGGACGGCCTCGGGGCGGCGATGGACCGCGGGCCGCGGCACTACGGCCCGAAGGGGGGACGCAGCGGCAGCGCGCGGGTCGGTGCAGCCGCGGGGAGAACCACAGGGCGCCGGCGCTGCGGCCCGACGGGGTGACGCAGCGGCAGCCTGCTTCTTAATCGGTGGAGGGGCGCGCTAGACTTGATGACGATCTTCAAGATTAGCAGTGCAGGAAGACTGAGCTGATGCATGAGCAGACGAGCAGCCTCCAGCCGCACGTATAGAGCACGTACGAGCTGCCAACACGCAGCATGCACAAGCACATACGTGCATGGGACACGGCCACGCGCGCGGAGTGGATTTGTGGTCCGGTGCCCGGCGTTTGAGCAGTCAAGCACATCCGCGCGTGACGCGTGAGCGGCCGCGGGCGGCACGGCGAGGACGCGGGTCCAGTGCAAGGTTGGCCGAGCGGCCGCCGTCCAGCACGCCAAGCCTGAGGCACCATCCAGCCGGAGACGATGAAGATGTCGATGAAGTAGACGCGCGTTGTAGTCGATGGACGGCGGTGGGCGACGCAAACCGATTTTAGATCGGAAAATCAAAAAGGAAACGTCGATCAATGCGACCGGCGGGAGAGAGAAAACCCGGATCAAAGGATCGGGAAAGACTCTGTAGGGCAGCCGGTACCACGACCGGCGAACGAACCCTAGATACGGGCGGCGCGGCCCCCGGCGGCGGTCATGGAGGCCGACCGTCCCAGGGGCGGCGCTTGGGGCGGAAGCGGCGGGCTGCGGCTAGGGTTTGGATCGGTTAGGGTGATACCATGTTAGAAGGGATAGAGAGGATTGGTGAAATTGTTGTTTATTGCTTGAGCCTCGTGGGCATATATATAGGAGTACAATGACCAATTTGGAGTACAAGGCAGGAACAAATCCTAGTCTATCTACTTTCTAATAATCATAATACTCAACACTCCTTTCACCTCTTCATTCATCCCTCGAGCACTCACAAGCAATGTCGACACTCGAGATCGTTCATGGAGGTGGTGAGCGCGATGGCCAAGCTGGTGCAGGAGATAGTGAAGGTGGTGAGGACGGACCGAGAGAACAGTAAGAGCTGCCTTGACCTCACCGACCGCACGCGCACCGTCGGTGACATTGTCCTCCTCGACTCCTCCACGGCGAGCATGGTCAGCAGCGCCAACGGCTACACGGCGAGGATGAAAAAGCCCTCGCTGGAGAGGCTCAAGGCCGCGCTCGAAGAAGCGCTTGAGCTCGTCGAGTCCCAGCAGCCGGGCGGCTTTGGCGGCGGGTTCAAGAAGCTCATCACCAGCAGCACGATGGCCGCAAAGTTCCAGAGGGTCGAGGCGAGGATCACCGCCTGCGTCACCGACGTCGGCTTGGTGGAGAAGTTCGCCGCTCGCTATCATGCCCCCCACGCCAACACAGGGACCGCTTCGGCACCCTCCCTTGCTCCGGAGCATCATCACCAGAGCTCGCAGTTTGTGATAAGAACTTGCATGACATCTTTTGTCCTACCCTCCCGTGGCAGCGGGGTCCATAAGGAAACTAAGAGATATTAAGGCCTTCTTTTAATAGAGAACCGGAACAAAGCATTAACACATATTGAATACATGAACTCCTCAAACTATGGCAATCACCGGAAGGAATCCCAATTATTGTCACCTTGGGGTATGCGGATCATAACACATAGCAGGTGCATATGACTTGCAAGATCGGATCAAGAACACAAATATATTCATGAAAACATAAAGGGTTCAGATCTGGAATCATGGCACTCGGACCCTAGTGACAAGCATTAAGCATAACAAAGTCATAGCAACATCAGTCTCAGAACATAGTGGATACTAGGGATCAAGCCCTAACAAAACTAACTCGATTACATGATAAATCTTATCCAACTCATCACCGTCCAGCAAGCCAGCGAAGGAATTACTCACTCCCAGCGGTGAGCATCATGAAATTGGTGATGAAGGATGGTTCATGATAACGATGCCGGAAGATTCCCATCTCCGGAGCCCAAAACGGACTCCAGATCTGGCCTCCCGATGAAGAACAGGACGTGACGGCGGCTCCGTATCGTGAAACGCAATAAAACTTCCTCTCTTATTTTTTTTCTCTATAATTGTGAATTTATAGCGTTGGAATTAGGTCAGACGGAGCCACGTGGGCCCCATGAGGTACCAGGGCGCGCCGGGGGGGGTGGCGGGCCCTGGTGCCTCGTGGGCACTGGGTGGCTCCCCTCCATTAGGTTTTGGCTCCAGTATTTTTTATATATTCCATAAAAAATCTTCAAAAAGTTTTATCCAATTCCAAGAACTTTTATTTCTGCACAAAAAACAACACCCTGGCAATTCTGCTGAAAACAGTGTCAGTCCGGGTTAGTTCCAATCAAATCATGCAAATTAGGGTCCAAAACAAGAGCAAAAGTATTTGGAAAAGTAGATACGATGGAGACGTATCAACTCCCCCAAGCTTAACTCATTGCTTGTCCTCAATCAATTCAGTTGATAAACTGAAAGTGATAAAGAAAAACTTTTACAAACTCTTTTGTTCTTGTATCTATATATATACTTAAATAGTACCCAAGTGTCCAGCAAAGATTATAACTAACCATGCAAATGATAACTCTTAGAAATTATATTCACTCATATCAATGGCATAATCAACTAGCAAGCAATAATAAGATATATCAAATGCCAACACCTTGTCAAAATGATCATGATATAATATGACAACATGGTATCTCGCTAGCCCTTTCTGAGACCGCAAAATATAAATGCAGAGCACCTCCAAAGTTCAAGCAGCGACTAAACATTGTAATTCATGATAGAAGAGATCCAGTCATGATGCACACAACATTAACTATTCACAATGCATGAGAATGACAATAGTGCTCTCAGGACTGATGCTTATTTGAGAAGATGATGACTCAACAATAAAAGTAAATGGATAGGCCCTTCGCAGAGGGAAGCATGGATTTGTAGAGGTGCCAGAGCTCGAAGCTTAAATCAGAGATAAATAAAATTTTGGGAGGTATGCCTTTCCTGTCAACGTCACGACCGAGAGTTTTCAATATCTTCCATGCTAAACACATTAGCGGCGGTTCCCAAGCGGTAAAGTAAAGTTTACTCCCCCTCCACCAACAATCACAAGCCATGGCTAGCCGAATCCTCGGGTGCCCTCCATACCAACAACTTTCTGGAAGAGTTTATTTTATTATTTTGCAATTTTAATAATGGGACTGGGCATCCCGATTACCAGCCCCTCTCGTGCAAGGACAAGTGAATAAACACTCATCATGAGAATAACCCGCTTAGCATGGAAGATACTGAGCGCCCCCTGTCGCTCCATGAGCGGTACGGGCACACAAAATAGATGTTCATTTGAATATTTAGAGGTGGCACATGCAAATTTACTTAGAACGGCAGAGTAATACCGCATATAGGTAGGTATAGTGGACTCATCTGAAATAACTTTGGTTTATGGGTTTTGATGCACAAGCAGCATTCCCGCTTAGTACAAGCGAAGGCTAGCAAATAGATTGAGAAGCGACCAGCTAGAGAGCGAAAACGGTCATAATGATGCATTATGAATAATCAACATTGAATACTAGCATGAGTAGGATATAAACACCATGAACATAAATATCGTGAAGGCTATGTTGGTTTTGAATCAACTACATGCGTGAACATGTGTCAAGTCAAGCCACTTGAAACATTCAGAGAAGGATACCATATCATCATACTACATCACAATCATTTTAATGCATGTTGACACTCAAGATAAATCATTATCCACTCCTAACTACTTAAGCATGGCATGAGCAATTATAATCTCTAATTGTCATCATAAACATGTTTAATCATAACATGCTGAATCATGGATACTGAGTTAAACATATTTACAAAAACAAAGAACAAGTTGAGTTCATACCCGCTTTCCTTGCCACAGTCACTTCATCAAATCATTGTCATTATTGGCTTTCACTTGCACGACCGAATGATATAAAAATAATAATAGTGCAAGAGTGTCGTGGACTAAGCTGAAATCTGCAAGCATTTTATTCAAAGAAGAAGACAAGGTAAAATGGGCTCTTTGTTAGATCAACAACAATGCATATGGGAGCCACTCAACATTTTCATCGTGGTCTTCTCCTTACAATGGCTCAACAAAAGAAAAGAATTTCAAAGAAACACACTGAAATATTTTTGGAGTTTTTAGTTTTTCTAAGGGAAACGAAATAAATAGGAAAACGAAAAACGAGAAAAC
The DNA here is from genome assembly GCA_039707655.1 of Elymus sibiricus. Taxonomy (NCBI): domain Eukaryota; kingdom Viridiplantae; phylum Streptophyta; class Magnoliopsida; order Poales; family Poaceae; genus Elymus; species Elymus sibiricus. The sequence goes on from CM077676.1 coordinate 90,107,815, forward strand.
TATTTACACGGGAAAGCTCTCAACAAGTAAAAGAAGAAACGGGAAATCTTTTTGAGTTTTCTTTTACTACTACGAAACTACAACTAATTAAACTGGAAAGAAAAACCGAAAAGAAGCGAGAAATGTTTTTGGATTTTTTCAAGTTTTTCGAACATACTAGAAGAAATCGAGAAAATAAAACTAGCATGGATTATACAATGAAAGAGTATGAATACCGACAACTGGAATGAAATGTGTGAGCATGAATGTAATGTCGGTGAGAAATACGTACTCCCCCAAGCTTAGGCTTTTGCCTAGCTTGGTCTACGGCCATCCGTGGTAGCCATCCGGTCCCATGTGAAAGTCCTGAGGCGGCGGAACCCGAGCGTCCCAATCCTGGGGCCCCTCCTCTGCCGCTGCCAAAGCGTTCCGGTAAGCAATGATGTCCGGTGGCATCACGGTATATCCGTTCCTGGCATGAGAATCAAACAAAGCAGGTGCAGGCAACAGAATAATATCATGAGTATCCTCACTAAAAACCAAGTTATAACGAATGTTGTGAGGAGGCTTAGGAGCATCAAGAAAGTGGTGGTCCCTCATGAACTGGTGATCTAAGTAAACTCTGGGCAACAAACAATCATGAGGGCGTTTTATTTTATTTAAGTAAACAAGATAATCAGAAAACAAGATAATCATGGCATTTTATTTTATTTAAGTAAAAATAACAGAAAACAAAAAGTGAGTACAGAAGGTTGTGCTTACTAAATTCATCGACCACATGCCTCTCAAAAAGAATCCATTAATAAGGTTGATCAGGTCTTATTAACAAACCATTTCCGACTAACATGAAACCGAAGAACTTTCGTATAACACTAAGTTACCTCAACGGGGATATGCATCTCCCCGATAATTAGAGTTTCATATTTCTTTTTAACAGTAGGTAGAGGGAGTTGAAAACTTCCAATAGTAATTGTCGGAGTCTTTTCAATAATATGAATACCATTTACTTGAAATTATTTCTTCGGAAAGTGCACCGTATGTTCATTACCATTGATATGAAAAGTGACCTTGTTTTTGTTGCAATCAATAACAGCCCCTGCAGTATTCAAAAAGGGTCTACCAAGAATAATCGACAAGTTGTCATCCTCGGGCATATCAAGTATAACAAAGTATGTTAGGATAGTTGTAGGAGATATGCCCTAGAGGCAATAATAAATGTTATTATTTATCTCCATGTTCATAATTATGTTTATGTTCCATGCTATAACTGCTATGGTTCTTGAGTCTGCAATAACCACGAGGCTCGGAGGAAGACTCATATGCACGTGTGGAATAATAAACGGTAAAATGTATTCCTAGTCATGCCTCTAAGACTAGCTCAAGTGTTGCATGATGGTCCTGTTTTCCTGATCATGGGCATGTCTATGCCGTCAATTTTGAGGGCACAATGTTAGGAGAACACTTGTGTTGAATCAACCCGAATTGATGTTATGCTATGAGATACATTCGTCACAAGTTAATGGTTAATAACACAGAGAAAGTTAACATTTGCATAATTCCTTAGACCATGAGAGTATCGAGTTTCTTCATGCTTGCTTCATGAACTTTGGGGTTTGTTAAACGTCATCCGTAAATGGGTGGCTATTACGGCGGCTTACGGGTTCATGGAAAAGTATGCCAAGTAACTTGATAGCTCAAGATTGGGATTTGCTCCTCCGACGATGGAGAGATATCTCTGGGCCCTCTCGGTGTTACGGTATCCACCATCGTCTGGCCAGACACATTGTCATTTGATCACAGGGATGCCGGAACACGGGAACGAGAAAAGAGAACAAAACCGGCAACGAGGTAACTGGCATAGTGGACAAGTTGTTGATCCACGGGGATGCCGATAAATCTCACCTCGGGTTCTGTAACATATCGCGAAGCAACAGGAATAGCACACGGCAACTGGAGGTTCATTCGAATATTTATTCGTGTGGGTATAGGGATCAATATGGGTGTCCACGGCTCCGATGTTGATCATTGATCGGAAAGATTTCCGGTCATGTCTATACTTCACTGAACCTATAGGGTCACACGCTTAAAGGTCATCTATCTGCTGAATAATAGACAGGGAGTCTGAGAGAAAGTCACCGAAAAAGTTTCGGAGACAGCGGAAAAGTTCCGAAGAGAGAGCACCGGAATAGTTTCGGTAAAACTGAAAAGTTGTTTCAGGGTATACCATTAAGTCAAATTGGTTTCGACACACGCCTGGAAATTCTTGGAGGGTGCCAGAATTGGTCTGGGAACTTCTAGGATTTTTCGGAGAAAAAAAACCGAAAATGTTCCGGAGCTGCCGGAACCGCTTTGTTTGCTTTTCGCAGATGAAAATCACTAATCCGGAATTGTTTCAGAATGCGTCCAAAATCATTTGTGTGGGTACTGGAATTATTCAAAGACCCATAGAAATATTTTCGGATTTAACGGTCGCGAAAAAATGTTTCCGTGAATAGTGAAAGTGCTTTTTGGGTGTCTTCTTGGAGAAGCTACCTTGACGGCCTTTTGGTATTTTTCCCCTTAGCTTCTTGGAGAAGCTACCCTTGGGCTTGGCCTATAAATAGGGGTGGATGGGGCTGCCTAAAGACACACTCTTTCTCAACATACACAAGTCATGCATGATCTGGCCTTCTTTTCTCCCTCCCCGCGAAATAGTTTCGTAGAGCCGAAAGGCTGTCTGGGTTCCGGTGGGGACTAGTTCTGGACGGCGAAGCCCTGCCGGATAGATGACACCGTATGTGTGCAACCCCGTAGAGAGGTCGTAGGTTCGATCTTTTTGCCCGAGGGGCTGTTCGAGGGTCCTCCCGAAGGGCTGTCCGAGTTACTGTCCGAGTTTCGGGGGTCCTCCCGAAGGGCTGTCCGAGTGACCCGCCCGAAGGGCTGTCCGTTATGTAGGGAACGGGACAGAAAACAAAAAAATTCGGTATAGCGAGCATGCCCAGGATCACTATGGAGACTGCATACAAGGTTTGATCTGATCCGTACCGACTCGAAGCGCAGCGGAAGAAGAGTCGGTGTAGATCCCTGCAGCTAGGATTTACAACCTCCCAACCGCAAGGATGTACTCCCTCTCGGACATCCCTTCGGGAGGCGGTCGGACAGTCCCTCGGACGATGTCGCGGACAGCCCTACGGGAGGACCCTCGGAACCCGAACAGTAACCCGAACAGCCCTTCGGGAGGACGCCGGAAACACGAATGGTAACTTGAACAGCCCTTCGGGAGGACACTCGAAAACAACCCCTCGGGAAAAAGATCGAAACTACAATCTCTCTACGGGGTTGCACACATACGGTGTCAGCTATCCGGCAGGGCTTCGCCGTCCAGAGCTAGTTCCTGCCGGAACCCAGACAGCCTTTCGGCTCTACGAAACTATTTCGTGGGAGGGAGAGAGAAGCCAGACAAGTCAAATGGCATGTGTATGAGAGCAAGGATGCATTTTGGGGCTGCCTCCTCACCTCTATTTATAGGATAGCCAAGGGGTAAAGTGGCCATTCCAAAAAACCAAAAATGCCCGTGAAGGAACCTTTCCACAAGGGCTTTTTAGGCAAGTAATGGAGTAAGTGGGCTCCATGGGGGAGCCCATATGTGGCCGGCCACTTCAAGGCCTCCCCCCCCACATGGGGGGCTTCCTTGGCTCCCAAGTCCTTCTAGAAAGCCTTTTGGAAATATCCCAAAAGGTGCTTTCCATAAAATATCCAAAAAGCACTTTCACTATTCACGAAGACATTTTTCTGCGTCCGATAAATCCCAAATTATTTCTGTGTGCCTGGAAAAATTCCAGTACCCACAAAAATAATTTTGAACGCATTCCGAAACAATTTCGGAACAATGTTTTCTTCAGCGAAAAGCTATCATAGCGGTTCTGGCAGCTCCGGAACATTTTCGGTTTTCTCTCCGGAAAAATTCCAAAAGTTACCAGAACGATTCTGGCACCCTCCAAGAATTTCCAGACATGTGCCGGAACCAATTTGACTTAATGGAATACCCTGAAACAACTTTTCAGTTTCACCGGAACTATTCCGGTGTTCTCTCCGGAACGTTTCCGTTTCGTCCGAAACTTTTTCGCTGATTTTCTCTCAGACTCCCCGTCTAGTATTCAGCAAATAGATGACCCTTAAGCGTGTGACCCTATAGGTTCGGTGAAGTATAGACATGACCCGGAACTCTTTCCGATCAATGATCAACATCGGAGCCGTGGACACCCATATTGACCCCTATACCCACACGAATGAATATTCGAGTGAACCTCCAGTTGCCGTGTGCTATTCCTGTTGCTTCACGATATATTACAAATACCCGAGGTGAAATTTATTGCATCCCCGTGGATCAACACCTTGTCCACTATGCAAGTTACCTCATTACCGGTATTGTTCTCTTAACTCGTTTCCGTGTTCCGGCATCCCAGTGATCAAATCACAAAGTGTCTGGCCAGACGATGATGGATACCGTAACACCGAGAGGGCCCGAGAATATCTCTCCATCGTCGGAGGAGCAAATCCCAATCTTGAGCTATCAAGTTACTTGACATACTTTTCCATGAACCCGTAAGCCGCCGTAATAGCCACCCATTTACGGATGACGTTTAACAAACCCCAAAGTTCATGAAGCAAGCATGAAGAAACTCGACACTCTCATGGTCTAAGGAATTATGCAAACATTAACTATCTCTGTGTTATTAACCATTAACTCATGACGAATGTATCTCATAGCATAACATCAATCGGGTCGATTCAACACAAGTGTTCTACTAACATTGTGCCCTCAAAATTGCCGGCATAGACATGCCCATTATCAGGAAAACAGGATCATCATGCAATACTTGAGCCAGTCTTAGAGGCAAGACTAGGAATACATTTTACCGTTTATTATACCACACGTGCATATGAGTTTCCCTCCGAGCCTCGTGGTTATTGCAGACTCGAGAATCATTGCAGTTATAGCATGGAACATAAACATTCATTACAAACTCGGAGATACAAAGTAACTGATATTACTGCCTCTAGGGCATATCTCCTACAGACTCCCACTTGCACTAGAGTCATAATCTAGTTACATGGCTTCCCTAACACCAATGGCAATCCGGTGCTGCTCATGCTTTGCTCGTGGTAGAGGCTTTGTCATCGGGTCTCACACGTTCAGATCCGTGTGAACTTTGCGTACTTTCACTAAACCCGCTTCGACATGATGTCGAATGAGTTTATATTTGCGTTCAATATGTCTTGTCTTATGGTGTGAACTTGGCTCCCTTGCTTGAGCCACGGCGCCACTATTATCACAATAGATCTCCACCGGGTCCAGAGCACTTGGAACCACACCAAGGTCTTCAAGAAATTGCTTGATCCATACCGCCTCCTTGGAGGCTTCTGAAGCAGCAACATATTCCGCCTCCATCGTAGAATCCACTACAGTATTTTGTTTGGAACTTTTCCAATCAACTGCGCCGCCGTTCAATATGAAAACATAGACTGATTGAGATTTGAAGTCATCTGGGTCAGTCATGAAGCCTGCATTAGTGTAACCACTTACAATGAGCTCTTCATCACCTCCGTACACAAGGAGTAAATCCTTGGTCCGTCTGAGGTACTTAAGAATACCCTTGACTGCGGCCCAGTGTTCCAATCCTGGATCACTTTGGTACCGGCTGCTAACACTTAGCGCATAGGAAACGTCCGGTCTTGTACATAGCATGGCATACATAATAGAACCAACTGCCGAGGCATATGGAACATCATTCATTTGTACTTGCTCATCGAGAGTCCGAGGACACTGATTCTTGCAAAGTACTGTGCCAGGTGACATGGGGAGAAAGCCTTTCTTGGAGTTCTCCATGTTGAACCTTTTCAACACCTTGTCAATGTACGTGCTTTGGCTAAGCGCTATTAGGCGTCTTGATCTATCTCTATAGATTCTAATGCCCAATACATATGCCGCTTCGCCTAAGTCTTTCATTGAAAAACTCTTCTTCAATGAGTTTTTTATTTCGTTAAGAAAATTCACGTCATTTCCAATCAATAATATGTCATCCACATACAAGATTAGAAATGCTTTTGCGCTCCCACTAAACTTCTTGTAAACACAAGACTCTTCGTCATTCCTGATGAAGCCAAACTGTTTGACTACTTCATCAAAATGAATGTTCCAGCTCCTTGACGCTTGCTTCAGACCATAAATGGCTTTCTGAAGTTTGCATACCTTTCCAGCATCCTTATGGAAGACAAAACCTTCTGGCTATATCATGTATACATCCTCTTTGAGGTTTCCATTTAGGAAAGCCGTTTTGACGTCCATCTGCCATATTTCATAATCGAAATAACCAGCAATTGCTAGTAATATCCGAATAGACCTAAGCATAGCTACGGGCGAGAAAGTCTCGTCGTAGTCCACTCCTGGAACTTGCGTGAACCCTTTCGCGACAAGTCTAGCTTTGTGGATAGTAATGTTACCATCCACGTCCGTCTTTCTTTTGAAAATGCATTTACAACCAATGGGCTTTACGCCCTCTGGAAGTTCTTCCAAGTTCCAAACTTGGTTTTCGTACATGGACTCCATCTCGGATTTCATGGCCTTGTGCCATTCCTTTGAGCTGGGCCCCACCATCGCTTCCTTGTAGTGCGCAGGTTCATCATCTTCAAGAATGAAGATTTCGTTATGAAACCATTGAGGTGGTTGGATAGCCCTACCTGATCTACACGGTTCAGTTACAACATGGTCTGAAGTTTCCGCATCACATGCGACAACTTCCGGCTCGGTTGTAGGGATAATTAGCGGAATTTCTTCCGGTTCCTTACCCATATCAACGGTTGCCGAAGATTCACTAAACTCATTAAGTTGTACTGTCCTCCCACTTGCTTCTTTAGCGAGAAACTCTTTCTCGAGAAAGACTCCGTTTCTAGCGACAAACACTTTGTGCTCGGAGGGAAGATAGAAGGAATACCCAATGGTCTCATTGGGATAACCTACAAAGTAGCATTTATCTGCTTTGGGATCGAGTTTGCTAGGCTGTAAACGTTTTATGTATGCCTCACAGCCCCAAATTTTGAGATGCGACACAATGGGTTTCTTCCCATACCATAATTCAAATGGCGTCGTCTCAACAGATTTAGACGGTGCTCTGTTTAATGTATAAGCGGCAGTTTCTAGTGCGTGACCCCAAAAAGATATCGGCAGATCTGTAAGAGACATCATCGACCTTACCATGTCTAACAGGGTTCGGTTACGTCTTTCCGATACTCCGTTTCGCTGTGGAGTTCCGGGAGGCGTAAGCTGTGAAACGATTCCATGGTCACTCAGATGTTGGCCAAACTCATGACTAAGATACTCGCCTCCGCGATCACACCGCAGAAACTTAATCTTTTTGTTACGATGACTTTCTACCTCATTCTGAAATTCTTTGAACTTTTCAAAGGTTTCCGACTTATGCTTCATTAAATAGATATATCCATACCTACTTAAATCATCAGTAAAAGTCACGAAGTAGAAATAACCATTCCGTGCGGCCGTGCTCATTGGACCACATACATCACTATGTATTATTTCCAACAATTCACCCGCCCGTTCAGGATGACCCGTGAACGGCGTCTTGGTCATTTTCCCCATCAAGCAAGCTTCACATGTGTCAAATGATTCATAATCAAAGGACAGTAAAACTCCATCTTTATGGAGTCTTTGCATGCGTTTCTTTCCGATGTGTCCAAGCCGACAGTGCCACATGAAAGTGGTGGTTGTATCAGCCTTCTTAAGGCGTTTAGCATTCACGTTAAAGACATCATTTCCACATTCAAGATTTAGTATGAAAAGGCCCCCAACAATGGGTGCAAATCCATAAAACATATCCTTACAATAAAGTGAACAACCATTGTTCTTAGACTTGTACGAATACCCATCGTGTACTAAACATGATCCGGAGATAATGTTTCTACACAATGCCGGAACAAAATAACAGTTATTTAGTTCTAAGGTAAATCCTGAAGGGAGACGTAGAGGCATAATGCCGACGGCTTGAGCGGCGATCCCAGCGCCGTTCCCGACACGCATCACGACTTCATTCTTTGCTAGCTTGCGCACCTTCTGAAGTCCCTGTATCGAGTTGCAAATGTGAGCAACCGATCCGGTATCAAATACCCAAGACTTAGAATTTTCGCTAGCAAGCAAAACGTCAATGACATTAACTTGTATAACAATTATACCTTTTCCGGTTTTCCCGGACTTCTTATCTTCCTGATACTTCTTGCAGTTTCTCTTCCAGTGTTCTGTGCCCTTGCAGTAGAAGCACTCAGTTTCATTCTTGGCTCCGCCCTTAGAATTGCTTTGGGAGCCAGTCTTACCGGCGCCCTTGCCTTTCTTTGGCTTGCCTTTCTTTTTGAAACTGGCGGTTTTATTCACAAGCAACACTTGCTTGCGATTTTTCCGCAGTCCTCCTTCCGTAGTTTTTAGCATGGCGAGCACCTCTTCCGATGTTTTCTCCATCCCACTCATATTGTAGTTCATGATAAAACCGTCGTAAGACGGGGGGAGTGAAGAAAGCAGCATGTCCATCATATGGTCAGGTGGAAGTGGAAACTCCAGGGTTTTAAGCCTTTCAGCATAGCCAATCATTTTGACTACGTGTTCGCCAACTGAACTACCCTCAGCCATCTTGCAATCCATCAAGGCCTTCATGACATCAAATCGTTCAGACCTTGCGGTTTCTTTGTACAGGGCATCCAAATCCCGGATCATATCGCGGGGTTTATGGAATTCAAAACATTTTTTGAAGCCCTGCACTCATGCAAGCTAACATGAGGCACTGCACTAAGTTGTGATCATCATCCTTAGTGGCCCAGACATTCTGCTCAACTTCCGGGGCATCTGCCGCCGGTTTAGCTGGAAGAGCAGTTTCAAGCACATACATATTCCTAGCGCTCCTGAGGACAATCCTCAGGTTACGGACCCAGTCCGCATAGTTGTTTCCATTCGCAGCTAACTTCTCTTTCTCTAACATCGGGCCTAAGTTGAACGCGGTGTTGCGAGCCATTTGATCTACAACGGAAAACACAAGTTTCACTTAGACTTTGTTTATAATGATTTTGGCACTAGTGAATAAACAATTTTTATTCTAAAGTGCGCTCCCACTCAAATCAATATCTCTCAAAATTGATTATGAGTGATTCAAGATCCAAATTGTAATTCAACGTCATTGTTCGAGATGAACACTGATGGCGCGAACTATAATTGGTGGGCAAACTTGCCGATCACATCTCTATGTGACTCTTGTTCATCTTTCGATGCGTGTGTTCCGAGCTCAGGACGATCCTACCATGAACGTCAAGACAACCAAGTGATCTTGCTGCGAGGTCTGACCTCACCCGCCTTACATCCGTACAATCGTTCGTACCCATGTAGATCATGGCGCACCCCGAAAGGAAAGATGCTATGACGGTGCTACACTTGGGAGAACACTAACTACTTGATATTTTTAGTGAGAGATCACCCTAATAAAAAGCAACTACTGCGCAATCAAGAAGGGTGCATCATAAGGGATAAACATCTCAGGCAATTCATAATAGCATGATATGGTATAGCCCTTTCTGACGGAGAAGTCAAGTATTTCTTCGTCTTCGGCATTTTGCGTCGGTGTTCACCTTCGCGAAGATTGCCACCACCTTGTCGATGCACCAAATAATATTGCTATCTCTATAGCTAATAAAATAAGTGCATTACATAAGGTTGACACGCAGTTCATTAAAGTGACAATCATATGGCTCCAGCCATCATGCCGAATCATGACACGCAGGTCATGTTAACAAATTTACATCATATAGTCATCTCATACATAATCGAATTAATATGAGCTTTGCTATACCACATCACATCACATGCACATCCTGCAAAACCAAGTTAGACGCCTCTAATCGGTTTATGCAAAATTTTATTTTACGTGGCTTCTAAGGTTTTGACTTAAACTGCAGCTACCAACGTTTTATCATCAAGTATGATAATTCAAATTGCTAGATTAACATCTCGGGGTGTATGAAACACGAGATAATTAAATCTCGAGCCCCATACTAAACTTCGTCATACGCATGACCCCCGTGCAGATCATATCTGCAATGCCCTTTCATCTGCGAATTTCATCTTTCTTTTGACTATGGCGGAACCCAAAGAACTGATAGCACTTCCTTGATCAATCAGGATCACGGATTGCCAGAACTTTGTGAAATTCCACCATGCCGTCTCGAGATTGAGCAAACGCAAATTCCAGGGAAGCAACAAGAACATCGGGTAACAGACTTCTTCTGCTACCCGCATAAATAATTTTCAGCAATAGATCTTATCTACTCCAAAATTATATTATGCAATACCCATACATCACCATGTCTTCTAGATCGTAACCTGCATCTACGCATAGCACGGCTCTTGATGCCACTGTAGGGAACGCGACAGAAAACAAAAAAATTCGGTATAGCGAGCACGCCCAGGATCACTATGGAGACTGCATACAAGGTTTGATCTGATCCGTACCGACTCGAAGCGCAGCGGAAGAAGAGTCGGTGTAGATCGTCGGTGCAGATCCCTGCAGCTAGGATTTACAACCTCCCAACCGCAAGGATGTACTCCCTCTCGGACAGCCCTTCGGGAGGTGGTCGGACAGTCCCTCGGACGATGTCGCGGACAGCCCTACGGGAGGACCCTCGGAACCCGAACAGTAACTCGGACAGCCCTTCGGGAGGACGCCGGAAACTCGAACGGTAACTCGAACAGCCCTTCGGGAGGACACTCGAAAACAGCCCCTCGGACAAAAGATCGAAACTACAATCTCTCTACGGGGTTGCACACATACGGTGTCAGCTATCCGGCAGGGCTTCGCCGTCCAGAGCTAGTTCCTGCCGGAACCCAGACAGCCTTTCGGCTCTACGAAACTATTTCGTGGGAGGGAGAGAGAAGCCAGACAAGTCAAATGGCATGTGTATGAGAGCAAGGATGCATTTTGGGGCTGCCTCCTCACCTCTATTTATAGGATAGCCAAGGGGTAAAGTGGCCATTCCAAAAAACCAAAAATGCCCATGAAGGAACCTTTCCACAAGGGCTTTTTAGGCAAGTAATGGAGCAAGTGGGCTCCATGGGGGAGCCCATATGTGGCCGGCCACTTCAAGGCCCCCCCCCCCCACATGGGGGGCTTCCTTGGCTCCCAAGTCCTTCTAGAAGGCCTTTTGGAAATATCCCAAAAGGTGCTTTCCATAAAATATCCAAAAAGCACTTTCACTATTCACGAAGACATTTTTCTGCGTCCGATAAATCCCAAATTATTTCTGTGTGCCTAGAACAATTCCAGTACCCACCAAAATAATTTTGAACGCATTCCGAAACAATTTCGGAATAATGTTTTCTTTAGCGAAAAGCTATCATAGCGGTTCCGGCAGCTCCGGAACATTTTCGGTTTTCTCTCCAGAAAAATTCCAAAAGTTACCAGAACGATTCTGGCACCCTCCAAGAATTTCCAGACATGTGCCGGAACCAATTTGACTTAATGGAATACCCTGAAACAACTTTTCAGTTTCACCGGAACTATTCCGGTGTTCTCTCCGGAACGTTTCCGTTTCGTCCGAAACTTTTTCGCTGATTTTCTCTCAGACTCCCCGTCTAGTATTCAGCAGATAGATGACCCTTAAGCGGGTGACCCTATAGGTTCGGTGAAGTATAGACATGACCCGGAACTCTTTCCGATCAATGATCAACATCGGAGCCGTGGACACCCATATTGACCCCTATACCCACACGAATGAATATTTGAGTGAACCTCCAGTTGCCGTGTGCTATTCCTGTTGCTTCACGATATATTACAAATACCCGAGGTGAGATTTATTGCATCCCCGTGGATCAACACCTTGTCCACTATGCAAGTTACCTCGTTACCGGTATTGTTCTCTTTACTCGTTTCCGTGTTCCGGCATCCCAGTGATCAAATCACAAAGTGTCTGGCCAGACGATGATGGATACCGTAACACCGAGAGGGCCCGAGAATATCTCTCCATCGTCGGAGGAGCAAATCCCAATCTTGAGCTATCAAGTTACTTGACATACTTTTCCATGAACCCGTAAGCCGCCGTAATAGCCACCCATTTACGGATGACGTTTAACAAACCCAAAAGTTCAAGAAGCAAGCATGAAGAAACTCGACACTCTCATGGTCTAAGGAATTATGCAAACATTAACTATCTCTGTGTTATTAACCATTAACTCATGACGAATGTATCTCATAGCATAACATCAATCGGGTCGATTCAACACAAGTGTTCTACTAACATTGTGCCCTCAAAATTGCCGGCATAAACATGCCCATGATCAGGAAAACAGGATCATCATGCACTACTTGAGCCAGTCTTAGAGGCAAGACTAGGAATACATTTTACCGTTTATTATACCACACGTGCATATGAGTTTCCCTCCGAGCCTCGTGGTTATTGCAGACTCGAGAATCATTGCAGTTATAGCATGGAACATAAACATTCATTACCAACTCGGAGATACAAAGTAACTGATATTACTGCCTCTAGGGCATATCTCCTACACGTGAGGCCTCCCGGAGGGCTGTCCGAGGATCCGTCCGGTGGGACTATCCGAAGGACTATCCAGAGGCCTCCCGGAGGGCTGTCCGAGGATCCGTCCGGTGGGACTATCTGAAGGACTGTCCAGAGGCCTCCCGGAGGGCTGTCCGAGGATCCGTCCGGTGGGACTATCCGAGGGACTGTCCCAAGGCCTCCCGAAGGGCTGCCCGGAGATCTGTCCGGTGAGCTGACGAGGGAGTACATCCTCGCGGTTGGGAGGTTGTAAATCCTAGCTGCGGGGATCTGCACCGCCGATCGTCATCGACTCTACTTCCGCTGCGCTACGAGTCGGTAACGAAAAAGATCAAACCTTGTATGCAGTCTCCATAGTGGTCCTGGGCTGGTGCGTAGGTCGGAATTTTTTTTGTTTTCTGCTGCGTTACCCTACGGTGGCATCATGAGCCGTGCTATGCGTAGATGCAGGTTACGATCTAGAATACATAGAGATGTATGGGTGTTGCACAATATAATTTGTAGTAGATGAGTTCTACTGCTGATAATTATTTGTGCGTGTAGCAGATGAAATCTGTTACCCGATGTTCTTGTTGCTTCCCTAGAAATTGCATATTTCTGATCTTGATAACAGCATGGTGGAGTTTCAAAGTTCTGGCAATCCGCGATCCTGATTGATCAACGAAGTGCTAACAGTTCGTTGAATTCCACCATAGTTAGAAAGAAAGATGAAATTTCGCAGACAAAAGGGCAATGCAGATATGATCTGCACGGGGGTCATGCGTATGACGAAGTTCAGTATGGGGCTCGGGATTTTATTATCTCGTGTTTCATACACCCCGTAAAGTTAATCTAGCGACTTGAATAATCATACTTGATGATGGACGTTGGTAGCTGCGGTTTATTCGAAACCTTAGAAGCCACGTAAAATGAAATTTTGCATAAACCGATTAGAGGCGTCTAACTTGGTTTTGCAAGATGACATGAGATGTGCATGTGATGTGGTATAGCAATGCTCATATTAATTTGATTATGTATGAGATGACTATATGATGTAAATTTACTAACATGACCTACGTGTCATGATTCGGCATGATGGTTGGAGCCATATGATTGTCACTTTAATGTCCTGCGTGTCAACCTTAAGTAATGCACTTATTTTATTAGCTATAGAGATAGCAATATTATCTGGTGCATCGACAAGGTGGTGGCAAACTTCGCGAAGGTGAACACCGACGCGAGTGCCGAAGACGAAGAAATTAAAGACTTCTCCGTTAGAAAGGGCTATACCATATCATGCTATTATGAATTGCCTGAGATGTTTATCCCTTATGGTGCACCCTTTTTGATTGCACGGTAGTCGCTTTTTATTAGGGTGATCTCTCACTTAAAATATCAAGTAGTTAGTGTTCTCCCAAGTGTAGCACCGTCACAACATCTTTTCTTTCGGGGTGCGCCATGATCTACATGGGTACGAACGATTGTACGGGTGTAAGGCGGGTGAGGTCAGACCTCGCAGCGAGATCACTTGGTTGTCTTGACGTTCATGGCAGCATCGTCCTAAGCTCGGAACACACGCATCGAAAGATGAACAAGAGTCACATAGAGATGTGATCGGCAAGTTTGCCTACCGATTGAAGTTGGCGCCATCAGTGTTCATCTCGAACAATGGCGTTGAATGGAAATGCGGATCTTGCATCACTCACAATCAATTATGAGAGATATTGATTTGAGTGGGAGCGCACTTTAGAATTAACTTGTTTAATTCTCTGTGCATTTAATTATGAACTTTGTCTAAGTGAAATTTGCATAATAGTTATAGAAGAATGGCTCGCGTTTCCACCTTCTCTGTTAAAATTGAATAGCTGTTAAATATCTGGTTAAAACTTTACGGTTGATAACGTAATATGAGGATTGTCCTCAAGAGTGCTGAGAAGGATTTTGTCCTATCGCACGCTTTCAGTATTCTCCCGCTAATGCTATGGATAATGTGACTCTCGTCCTTCGATCCAAAAGCTAGAATTCCGTTACGGTCAAGTGAAATATGTTTGCTTCCATGAGACCCGAACTTCAAAAAGTTTTGGGATAGCTATGTGATATTCATGGAACTGGAAATCATTTTTCAGACACAAACAAAGGCTAAAAGATATGTGATTTCCAAAGCAATGTTTGTTTTGCAAACTATTAGTAAAATTGTTTACTATGCATTTGACTAATACAAGAGGGATCCAGAAGAACGCCTATCATATGATAAAGGTGAATAAAACAACAACTTAAAGAGAAAGGAAATGTCCAAAGGGTGTTAGTGTGACTTACACACCTAGGAAGTCCGAGGCTAACGCCACTCTTAAGTTGAGTGCTTCTTCTGAGAGTAGGAGAAATACTGAGAGTTAAACTGTTAGAAGTATAAAGGCAAAAGAGAGAAGACTGGAATGTCCAGCTCATGTATGAAAGTCATACAAGTTATTGATGTATAGAAGGCTGGTCAAATAAATAGTTCTTGGGAATTGTGATTAAATTGTTAGTCATTAATTCTTGGGTATTGTGAGTTGATCACAAAAGATACCCGCTCGATTGCATTCTGCTGCGACTCGATGCAAGGACTACTACGGCCTAAAAGACTTGCCGAAGTGAGGTTTAGATATGCGCTGGCAACATAGTAAAAGTTGCTATACTCAGTACATTACCTATGTATTTATTTTCATAATTCATTTTTAGAGTTTTTATATACTCTAGCCCTTTTGCATAAAGTATCTTGCAAGAAGGTTGTTCATAAGAGAACTTTTGATGTTCGGTGTTATGAATAACATAAGGGCCATGCTTCCATCATGGATGGGATGTATGTTATGAATATTGATAATAATATATTACCTCCGAATCTACTTTCATAATTCATTTTAGAGTTTTACACACTCTAGCCCTTTTGCATAATGTTTGTTGCAAGAGTGTTGTTCATGAAAGAACAATTGTTGTTCGGAATCATGAATAACATAAGGGCCATACTTCCATCATGAATGGGATGTATGTTATGAATATTGATGGTAATATGATACATCCATAACACTGACGCTAAATGTCGCAAGACTAAGAGAATACCACACATGTGTGGCACTGCATTTGGTCACATTAGAGAAACCCGCATGGAGAAATTCCATAATGATGGATTTTGAAGTCGTTTGATTATGAATCATCTGACACTTGCAACTTTCCTCCGAAAAGTGAAGTGACTGAAATACCGTTCACAGGCCATAAGGAACGAGCAACGAGCTTATTGGTGATCATACATTTTGATGTATGTAGTCCGATAAATGTTGTTGCTAGCAGTGGATTTATCTATCTTCAGAAATGACTCAAGTAGATATATGGATATTTACTTGATGAGACATAAGTTTGGATCTTTTGAAATCATTCATAAGGTTTTCAATATGAAGTAGAAATTATTGCAATAAGAAAATTATGTTTCTACAATTTGATTGCGGAAAGGAATATTTGAGTTACAAGCTTAGCGAATGTCTGATGAGTTGTGAAAAAGGTTGCATAACTTACACCTCCCAGAACTCCACTGTGAGTGGTATGTCCGTGAAGATGTATTCAAACCATTTGTGACATGGTAAGATCAAAGATGACATAAATCAATTTGCCATTATCCCTTTTAAAAGTAATGCTTTAGAGACTATGGCTTTTACATTGAAAAGAGCACCATCAGGTCTGTTGAAATGACGCCATGGTATGGGACGCCCAACCATGCTTTGTCTTTTCTTAACATTTGGAATATGGGGCTTGTGTAAAATATTTACAAACCTATTGCAAATTAGACAAGTACTACTTTGTAGGTTATCCCAAGTAATTGAGAATTCCTCCACCACTATACCGAGGAAAAAAGGTTTGCTACCAAGAACGGTATGCTTTTAAAGAGAATGGTTCTTGCAAAAAGGTGAGTGGGAGAACAGTGCAACTCGATGAGATAATAGTATCTTCGTCATCAGATCAAAGGAAAGAAACCTTGGACGTAATTCCAGAGTTTCCTACTGCAACTGATACGGAAGCCTCTACATGAGATGTATGGACTTCGGTCGAACTTGCAACTGAACCGCGTAGGCAAAACTCGTGCAAACCTCTCAGGTGCGCAAGCGAGATATTGTTGTTAGACAACAGTATACCTACGATACACAAGGAAGCATTGATGGGCCCTGACTCCGGAATTGGCTAAATGGCAATATAATTCGAGATAGTTTCCATAAATGATTCAAGATTATATCTTGATAAACCCTTCAGAAGACTTAGAGTCTAACGAACATTAATGGAACTATAAACTGATGTGGATAAAATGTTTTATCCATAAAGCTTGACTTGTTACAATAACAAGTTCAAGGAGTTGACTACGATGAGGTTGTCTCACCATAGCGATGCTTAAAGTCAGATCGGGTTGAACTAGCAATTAATACATATTTCAATCTTGAGATATGATACATGGATGCCAAAAGGATTTCCATGTGATGGAAATGCAACCTAGGACTTGCATATGGTACAGTCCAAGGTATTTTGTCAATCCAGAGGATGCTAGTAAGTATGCAAACTTCAGAGTTCTAGCAATGGATAGAAGAGAGCAAAATGGAGTTGGAATCTTCGTTTTGATGAAATAGTCAAAAGAGTTTGTTTTCATCAATGGATAACGAAGATGCTTGTGGTTACAAGAAAGTAAGTGGGAGCATAATAATATTTCTAAAAACTTTGTGTGCTTCACACATTGTTGATTGGAAATTTCTTGACACGAATTAGGACTTCATTAAAAATAGTTTTTCGATGAAGTGCTTGGGCTAAATAGCCTTGACATTAGGCATATTTATCTACGAGATAGAATTGCCTAATAGGCTAAAGCCAAAAATACATATTAACAAGATGCTAAAACAGTTTAGCATTAAAACGCCAAGTAGTGATTCTTGCCAAAGTCACATGGAAAGGGTTTTTGCAAGACTCGGTGTCCCAAAACACTGATGAGCAAAATACATGATGGAGATTCCACACACTTTCGTGTTTGGATTAATCATGTATTCCATGGTATGTAAAACAACCAGATATGTCCAGTAGTCCCAAGGAGTTGCGGGTAAAGATACCAAAGTGATCAAAGTACTGATCATGGGACAACAGTGGAAAATGTCATTAAGTACTAAAGTAGCACTGATGACATGTTTTCTCGCAAGCAGAGATTATGAAGTGCTCGTTGTAAGTAATTGCATCGATACAGTCTTCATCATTACTCCATGCGATTTTCGATTTAATTTAAGGGTTTTGTGTAATACACGATATGGTGGCACGGTGTTTGGAAATCGTTCCAAACAGGTTACTATGGCGAATGATATAACTAAGGCTAAGTATGTTGCCGCTTTCAAAGCGACATAGAAGATGTTGAATCGTACAGTTCGTTCATGAACTTAGTATGGTTCCAAGATGGCTTTGGTCAATGGAACACTATTGAAGATAGTTGCTCCATAGCTCAGTCTGAGGAATCAAGGTTTGACCAGTGATTCACATATATACGAAGCCAAGTCGACACAAAATATGAATTTTGTGAAAGCGTGAAAATGCGAGGACATGCAAAGATACACACGGAACTGAAGTTGTCAGATCCGTTGGACATCAGGCTATACCACATGCGAAGCATTTTTACACCAGTATGCCATAGGTGTAATGTGCATTAGCATTGACTAGATTATTGACTCTAGTGAAAGTGGGAGTCTGTAGGAGATATGCCCTAGACGCAATAATAAATGTTATTATTTATCCCCATGTTCATAATTATGTTTATGTTCCATGCTATAACTGCTATGGTTCTCGAGTCTGCAATAACCACGAGGCTCGGAGGAAGACTCATATGCACATGTGGAATAATAAACGGTAAAATGTATTCCTAGTCATGCCTCTAAGACTAGCTCAAGTGTTGCACGATGGTCCTGTTTTCCTGATCATGGGCATGTCTATGCCGGCAATTTTGAGGGCACAATGTTAGGAGAACACTTGTGTTGAATCGACCCGAATTGATGTTATGCTATGAGATACATCCGTCACAAGTTAATGGTTAATAACACAGAGAAAGTTAACATTTGCATAATTCCTTAGACCATGAGATATCGAGTTTCTTCATGCTTGCTTCATGAACTTTGGGGTTTGTTAAACGTCATCCGTAAATGGGTGACTATTACGGCGGCTTACGGGTTCATGGAAAAGTATGTCAAGTAACTTGATAGCTCAAGATTGGGATTTGCTCCTCCGACGATGGAGAGATATCTCTGGGCCCTCTCGGTGTTATGGTATCCACCATCGTCTGGCCAGACACATTGTGATTTGATCACAGGGATGCCGGAACACGGGAACGAGAAAAGAGAACAAAACCGGCAACGAGGTAACTGGCATAGTGGACAAGTTGTTGATCCACGGGGATGCCGATAAATCTCACCTCGGGTTTTGTAACATATCGCGAAGCAACAGGAATAGCATACGGCAACTGGAGGTTCACTCGAATATTTATTTGTGTGGGTATAGGGATCAATATGGGTGTCCACGGCTCCGATGTTGATCATTGATCGGAAAGAGTTCCGGTCATGTCTATACTTCACCGAACCTATAGGGTCACACGCTTAAGGGTCATCTATCTTCTGAATACTAGACAGGGAGTCTGAGAGAAAGTCACCGGAAAAGTTTCGGAGACAGCGGAAAAGTTCTGGAGAGAGAGCACCGGAATAGTTTCGGTAAAACTGGAAAGTTGTTTCAGGGTATACCATTAAGTCAAATTGGTTTCGGCACACGCCTGGAAATTCTTGGAGGGTGCCAGAATTGGTCTGGTAACTTCTAGGATTTTTCGGAGAAAAAAAACCGAAAATGTTCCGGAGCTGCCGGAACCGCTTTGTTTGCTTTTCGCAGATGAAAATCACTAATCCAGAATTGTTTCGGAACGTGTCCAAAATCATTTGTGTGGGTACTTGAATTATTCTAAGACCCACAGAAATATTTTCGGATTTAACGGTCGCGGAAAAATGTTTCCGTGATTAGTGAAAGTGCTTTTTGGGTGTCTTCTTGGAGAAGCTACCTTGAGGGCCTTTTGGCATTTTTCCCCTTAGCTTCTTGGAGAAGCTACCCTTGGGCTTGGCCTATAAATAGGGGTGGAGGGGGCTGCCTAAAGACACACTCTTTCTCAACATACACAAGCCATGCATGATCTGGCCTTCTTCTCTCCCTCCCCTCGAAATAGTTTTGTAGAGCCGAAAGGCTGTCTGGGTTCCGGTGGGGACTAGTTCTAGACGGCGAAGCCCTGCCGGATAGATGACACCGTATGTGTGCAACCCCGTAGAGAGGTCGTAGGTTCGATCTTTTTGCCCCAGGGGCTGTTCGAGGGTCCTCCCGAAGGGCTGTCCGAGTTTCAGGGGTCCTCCCGAAGGGTTGTCCGAGTGACCCGCCCTAAGGGCTATCCGTGAGGCCTCCCGGAGGGCTATCCGAGGATCCGTCCGGTGGGACTATCCGAAGGACTGTCCAGAGGCCTCCCGGAGGGCTGTCCGAGGATCCGTCCGGTGGGACTATCCGAGGGACTGTCCCGAGGCCTCCAGAAGGGCTGCCCGGAGATCCGTCCGGTGAGCTGACGAGGGAGTACATCCTCGCGGTTGGGAGGTTGTAAATCCTAGCTGCGGGGATCTGCACCGTGCGATCGTCATCGACTCTACTTCCGCTGCACTACGAGTCGGTAACGAAAAAGATCAAACCTTGTATGCAGTCTCCATAGTGGTCCTGGGCTGGTGCGTAGGTCAGAAAATTTTTGTTTTCTGCTGCGTTACCCTACAATAGTAACATTTGCAACTACAACGGGCACATCCTCACAAACACCGATAGGTATGGCTGTTGATTTGTCAACCATTTGCAATGATATTTCAGTGGGAGTGAGTTTATTCAAATCAAGTCTTTCATATAAAGAGAAAGGCATAACACTAACACCGGCTCCTAAATCACACAGAGCAGTTTTGACATAATTTCTTTTAATGGAGCATGGTATAGTTGGTATTCCTGGATCTCCTAGTTTCTTAGGTACTCCATCCTTAAAACAATAATTTGCAAGCATGGTGAAAATTTCAGCCTCAGGTATCTTTCTTTTATTCGTGACAATGTCTTTCATGTATTTAGCATAAGGCGGCATCTTTATAATATCAGTCAAACGAGTGCGCAAAAAGACTGGCCTAAGCATTTCAGCAAAGCGTTCAAATTCTTCCTCATCCTTTTTCTTAGATGGTTTAGGAGGAAAGGGCATGGGTTTTTGAACCCATGGTTCTCTTTCTTTACCATGTTTTCTAGCAACGAAGTCCCTTTTATCATAACGTTTATTTTTAGAAGGTGGGTTATCAAGATCAACAACAGCTTCTATTTCAACATCATTATCCGGTTCTTTATCATTATCTGGTTGGGTATCCACATGAGCATCATCATTATTATTATCATCAGGTGGTTGTTCATTTCCAGATTGTGTTTCAGCATCAGAAATAGAAACATCATTACTATTCTTTCTATCTCGGGTTCACTAGAAGTATGCAAAGTCCTATCATTTTTCTTTTTCTTTTTCTTTTTAGATGGACTAGGTGCATCAACATTAATTCTTTGAGAGTCTTGTTCAATTCTTTTAGGGTGACCTTCAGGATAAAGTGGCTCTTGAGTCATTCTACCTCCTCTAGTCATTACTCTAACAGCATGATCATTCATATTGTTATTCATTTCATTGAGCAATTCACTCTGAGATTTAGCAACTTGTTCTAATTGGGTTCGAACCATAGATGCATGTTTACTTACACCCTTAACATCATTAGTAATTCTAAATAACAAATCACTCAAGCGATCAATCATGTAGGCATTCCGTTTCAATTGTTTCATAACGTTTGCATTGAAGTGATCTTGCTTAATAATATAATTGTCAAATTCATACAAGCATTGACTAGGAGGTTTGTTATAAGGAATATCACTTTCATCAAACTTTATAAGAGAATTTACCTATACTACCTGTGTCGGCTTGTCAAGACCATGTATCTCTTCAATAGGTGGTAAATTCTTAACATCTTCAGCTTTAATACCTTTTTCCTTCTCGCATTTCTTTGCTTCCTGCATATCTTCAGGACTGAGATATAAAATACTCCTCTTCTTCGGAGTGGGTTTGGGCGGTGGTTCAGGAAGTGTCCAATCATTATCATTCTTCAATATATTATTCAATAATTCCTCAGCTTGTTCAATAGTCCTTTCCCTGAAAACACAACTCGCACAACTATCTAGGTAGTCCCTAGAAGCATCGGTTAGTCCATTTTAGAAGATATCAAGTATTTCATTTTTCTTAAGAGGATGATCAGGCAAAGCATTAAGTAATTGTAGAAGCCTCCCCCAAGCTTGAGGGAGATTCTCTTCTTCAATTTGCACAAAGTTAAATATTTCCTGTAAGGCAGCTTGTTTCTTATGAGCAGGAAAATATTTTTCAGAGAAGTAATAAATCATATCCTGTGGACTACGCACACATCCAGGAGCAAGAGTATTATACCATTCCTTAGCATCACCCTTTAATGAGAAAGGAAACAACTTAAGAATATAGTAATAGCGAACTTTTTCCTCATGAGCAAATAGGGTGGCTATATCATTTAATTTAGTAAGATGTGCCACAACGGTTTCAGTTTCATAACCATGGAAAGGATCAGATTCAACCAAAGTAATTAACTCGGGATCGATAGAGAATTTATAATCCTTATCAGTAACAAATATGGGAGAAGTAGCAAACTTAGGATCATATTTCATTCTCTCCTTCATAGATTTTTCTTTCATTTCAGCAAGCAACTTTATAACTTCATATCTATCATTACAAGCAAGAATGGCTCTAGCCGTCTCCATATCAAAGCAATGTTCATAAGGTGTTTCAACTCTAGTAGGAGAGCTAGGCATAATAGGTGAATCAAAATTCTCAAGAGTTTTAACATTTTCAATTTCTTTAGCTTTAGCAATTTGTTCATTAAGAAATTCGCCAAGTGGCACAGCATTATCAAGCATAGTACTAGCATCATCATGAGTATCATTCATAGCAGAAGTGGTATCATCAATAACTTGCGACATATTAGAATTAATAGCATGTGGTGGTGTTGCAAGTTTGCTCAAAAGAGAAGGTGAATCAAGTGCAGAGCTAGATGGCAGTTTCTTACCTCCCCTCGTCTTAGAGGGAACGATCTTGGTCTTAGCGTCTTTCAAATTCTTCATAGTGATCAACAGATATAAATCCCAAGTGACTTAGCAAATAAAGCTATGCTCCCCGGCAACGGCGCCAGAAAAAGGTCTTGATAACCCACAAGTATAAGGGATCGCAACAGTTTTCGAGGGTAGAGTATTCAACCCAAATTTATTGATTCGACACAAGGGGAGCCAAAGAATATTTGCAAGTATTAGCAGTTGAGTTATCAATTCAACCACACCTGGAGACTAAATATCTGCAGCAGAGTGATCAGTAGCACAGTAGTATGATAGTTTGATAGTAGTAGCAATGAGAGTAACAGTAGCAGTAACGGTAGCAGCAATAGTAATAGCAATTGTGACAGCAGTAGCAACAGTAGTAACTTAGCAAGAACAATATGTGAAGAACTCGTAGGCATTGGATCGGTGATATTGTTGGATAACATTCATCATGTAACAGTCATAACCTAGGGCGACACAGAACTAGCTCCAATTCATCAATGTAATGTAGTCATGTATTCCGTATATAGTCATACGTGCTTGCGATAAGAACTTGCATGACATCTTTTGTCCTACCCTCCCATGGCAGCGGGGTCCATAAGGAAACTAAGGGATATTAAGGCCTCCTTTTAATAGAGAACCGGAACAAAGCATTAACACATAGTGAATACATGAACTCCTCAAACTATGGCAATCACCGGAAAGAATCTCAATTATTGTCACCTTGGGGTATGCGGATCATAACACATAGCAGGTGCATATGACTTGCAAGATCAGATCAAGAACACAAATATATTCATGAAAACATAAAGGTTTCAGATCTGGAATCATGGCACTCGGGCCCTAGTGACAAGCATTAAGCATAGCAAAGTCATAGCAACATCAGTCTCAGAACATAGTGGATACTAGGGATCAAGTCCTAACAAAACTAACTCGATTACATGATAAATCTCATCTAACTCATCACCGTCCAGCAAGCCTACGAAGGAATTACTCACTCCCAGCGGTGAGCATCATGAAATTGGTGATGAAGGATGGTTGATGATGACGATGCTGGAAGATCCCCCTCTTCGGAGCCCCAAACGGACTCCAAATCTGGCCTCCTGATGAGGAACAGGAGGTGGCGGCGGCTCCGTATCGTGAAACACAATAAAACTTCCTCTCTTATTTTTTTCTCTGTAATTGTGAATTTATAGCGTTGGAATTAGGTCAGACGGAGCCACATGGGCCCCACAAGGTACCAGGGCGCGCCGGGGGGGTGGCGCGCCCTGGTGCCTCGTGGGCACTGGGTGGCTCCCCTCCATTAGGTTTTGGCTCCAGTATTTTTTATATATTCCATAAAAAATCTCCAAAAAGTTTCATCCAATTCCAAGAACTTTTATTTCTGCACAAAAAACAACACCATGGCAATTCTGCTAAAAACAGCGTCAGTCCGGGTTAGTTCCAATCAAATCATGCAAATTAGGGTCCAAAATAAGAGCAAAAGTGTTTGGAAAAGTAGATACGACGGAGACGTATCAACTATCAAGCTGTGGACCATAGCGCCGCCGGCCAGCCACCGCACGTGCGAAAAGCTAGCACCTCGCCGCCGTGGTCCACATTCGGGTGCCCTCCCCGATTGCTGTAGATCGGGGCGTAAGGGTCCCATGGGAGAGGGACGAGGATCCAGCCCTCCCATGCCTTAACCCAGCCAGACCACCGCAACATCCGGATTGAATCCGGGCACACCGTAGCCTGAATCCACCTTCAGTGCCGCCCGTCAGTCACCATGCAGCATGTGGACGACAAGCCACGGCAGAGAAGGCCGGTTGCACCGCCGGGCGCAACCCAGGCTGTCCCCACAAGCACGCCTCACCGAACTTGGCACCGCCGAGGCGTCGGATGCCGCCGCCGCCACACGGGACTGGCAAGCACACTCGCCATGAGACCCCTTGAAAAACTCCAACGGCGTTGCGTGAGATGGATCCAACCACCAAAAGAAGCCCCGCCGCCACCGTCCGTCGCGCAGCCTTCGGCCAGCGGCTTCCTCGGGTGACGGCGAGGGGGAGAGGAATGATAGACGGGGCCGGCTGCGGCGGATCAAGTTCACAGCCCGTGCCGCTCGGGAGAGCGACACGGGGGTCAGATCAAAGTGTTTGGACCGCAATACTTGAGAGAACCAACTATCACAGACAATGAAATTCTCATGGCACTCTCTGAAGTAAGAGGGTGGCCAGGTATGCCCGGATCCCTTGATTGCATGTACTGGAGATGGAAAAACTGTCCATATGCTCTAGAAGGGCAATATCATGGCCATATTAAGAAGTCCACCATCATTTTTGAAGCAGTTGCATCACAATACCTCTGGATTGGACACATTTTTTTGGCATGTCTGGGTCTCACAATGACATCAACGTGATGCAGTGGTCTCCATTGTTTACTAGGTTAACTTGAGGATAAGCTCTTCTGTGTAACTATACCATCAATGCTCATGACTACAACATAGACTACTATCTGGTTGATGATATCTGTCCTCCGCGGGCGACCTTCGTCAAGACCATCTTTGAGCTACTTGATCAGAAAAGAGCTCACTTTGCCCAAAGACAAGGAGATAGAAAGGATGTGAAGAGGGCATTTGGAGCGCTCCAGGCCCGTTTTGCAAGATTCGACATCGAAGAAGTCATGAGCAGTTTAAGAATGTTCTGATTGAGCGTCTGTGAGCGATTAAATGGGACAATTAGAACATAAGTTGAATTCAAGTTTGACTATTTTATTTGAAAACTTGATGTTTGGATTGTAATATTTGAATTTAAACTAGTGTTGCATTTGAATACTTCTCCCCCTGTTGCTTTGAACGGGGAGTGGGGTGATTTTTGTTGGTACCTTCACTCTTTCAGGCGTACTTTTGCAGCATTGCAGGATTGTGTGACATCTTTATACTCAGTAAATGAATCTGACAGATTATTTGCAAAGTGTTGCAAATCTTCCGAACGCATGGTTCACATCTTTGAGTACGTGGATTTGAGGTAGAAATGTGTTGAACATTCCATTTCCTGGCATTCTTTATGGTACTTGAAATCTCCCCCTAATGCCTGGAAATATTCCTCGTTGAATCAGCATACTGGCCTTGAATAACTCCCCATGTGAGGGGCTTGAGGTATTGACGGAAATACAGTTATTACTCACGTAGATCCCAAATATACGTTGAGGGGGCAATGAGGGTGAAGGAGCTGCCAGAGGTGTGGATTTGAGAACATGAGTGATCTTATCCAACTTTCAACTCAGAATCCGGCACCGTTTGGGGAGTTTGTCCAAAACATCAACAAATTCGGCATCGAAGAACTTATGAGCAGTTTAAGAATGTTTTGATTGAGCATCTGTTGGCGATTAAATGGGACAACTAGAACATAAGTTGAATTCAAGTTCGACTATTTTATTTGAAAATTTAATGTTTGGATTGTGATATTTGAATTTAAACTAGTGTTGCATTTGAATATTTTGACTACTCGAAAAATTATGCTCATCTCTATAGCTAGTTTGGAGTGCTGCGGACTTTAGAGAAAAAGAAAATGGAGGCGGATATTTAATGAACATGGTTGGATAACCGGCTCTTATCTGTGTCTGCGAATGCGTCAAGACGAATCCATGCCGCGGGAGAGAGTTTTCGTCCGCAGCGTTTTGTCACGGGCGCCGGATGGGGAGGAGATATTCGCGTCCTAAAGAAAGGCTGGTTCCCAGATAAGAAATGACGTTCATCAATCCTTGCTATCGCCGCAAGTACGGGACAAATTTTAGCTTGCAAAGGATCTACAAACTAGCAATCTCGAATATTCCGTGACAAAAGTGCTCCACCCACACATGCACAACCATATATGCTTGACTTGGCTGACCCACTTAGCTGGTCATTTTCTCAAAAAAAGGAAAGAAAGATGGTCATTATATAGTTCCGAGTACCCACTCCCAAGTAGAGTAATATATGGAAAGAGACGTTGGCCCTAATTTTACTCGTGTCGCTTTTGTCAACTCATATGCATGTCACAATCACGCGACCCGCCATGATCGATCCAGCAGTCAGTGTACGCAGCATGGCGTAGACGCATCAACCGCCGTTCTGTCACTCCATATATACTTGGCCAGGCCACCACACTCTGGTTCAGGTCGCGCGTCACTGAGCGTGATCATCGACCCCGCGTTTGCCATGTCGAATCGGACAATAGCTGGGGCATCCTCTTACGTACTCCCGGCACGTCGCCGGCAGGCGGGTAGTCGTCTCCCTTCGGCATCGCCATCGCTGTTCGTGACCAAGTCTGGTTCGCATCATCACCGTGCAAACCGTCTTCGCCTCGCCTCCACCCGTGCTGCCGGGCACTCTTCCACCGAGGCACGCCGGGGAGAATTCTTCTCACGCGGCCATTGTCCCACTCCTCCCCTCTACTTGATGTGCGTGAGGACCCGGATAACTATTCCTTCCTGTTTAGGTAAATGCGCTCTGGCTTGCTTTAACATTTTTCTTTCTGGATTTGTAAATTCCTTTTTTTTTTGCGGGAAAAAACTTCCGATCTATTCATCATCAATCATGGCAGTACAATGAACATCAGAAATAATAAAAATTACATCCAGAATCGTAGACCACCTAGCGACGACTACAAGCACTGAAGCGAGCCGAAGGCACGCCGCCGTCATCACCCCTCCCTCGTCGGAGCCGGGCAAAACTTGTTGTAGTAGACAGTTGGGAAGTCGTCGTGCTAAGGCCCCATAGGACCAGCGTAACAGAACAGCAACCGCCGCCGATGAAGATAAGCGTAGATCGAAAGGACCCAACCTGAAGACACACTGACGTAGACGAACAAAGACTGGATCCGCCGAGCGGATCCACCAAACACAACCACCGATTGAATCATGTGATATCTGTCGGAGACACACCTCCACACGCCCTCCGACGATGATAGATGCACCACCGGGACGAGGGCTGGGCGGGAAGACCCTTATTCCATCTTCAGAGATCCGTTGCTGTCTCGTCTTCCTGAACAGGATACAAACCCTAGCAAAACACAATAGAACATATAAAAACTGAGCCCTCCCACCGGCAAGGGCCGAGATCCACCGCATTCCCAGGCCCTAATACCATAGGAGATGAGGTAGATCGGCGGCGCCGCCGACGGGAGGCAAAATCCTAGCCGCCTGTTCCCCGTTGTTTCTCTGGGAGGAGGAGCAGCAAACTCGGGCAAATTTATTGCTCCGAACGAGAGAGCAATGAGAAATTAATAAAGTCTCGTCTAACTACCACATCACTTAATTTTACACGCTGATTCATGCGGACTTTTTTATTTTTCTGTTTGTTTGATTTACCTTTTCTTTTTTCACGTACCCAGACCTGCATGTGTGTACGGCCGTGCGCAACTGCAGTTGCATGTCTGCATACCACCACAAAACTGTAGTTGTACGTCCACATCCCCTCTCTGTTGTACGCAACTGCATGTCCGCCGACCTCGCGCAACTACAATTACACCCCACGCACCTCCGCGCCCCTACAGATGCGGCCAACAACTATAGTTGCACGGCCCCGGTCGTGCGCAACCGCAATTGTGCACCCAGAGGTTGTGCGAAACTGCATGTCCGCCGGCCACACACAGCCGCACTTGCACACCCGTCGACTATACACAATTGCATATTCACCGGGCACATGCAACTGCAATTGCACGTCCATGCACCTATGCGCAAATGCATGTCCATTGGCCGCAGGCAACCTTAAATGGTGAATATTCTTTTCCTAGTAATGCTATTAACAAGAAGCCGAGTTTTGGGTCGCGAGGATGAGCTACCATCTACATGGAAGCAGTGAAAGCGACGGAACCATCTCCGGTCACACAAAGAGTGGTTAGAGGTCGCGGGATAGATTAGATAGTGCACCAGCACTATGTAGTAGATTTGTGGTTCCCGGACATAGTGTGTTTGTTGGAGGCAAAGGTGCGACCGATGGTAGAGACAGCTAACATGCATAGGTGCCCATGTGACACCGTTGCATGTTTAGAAAAATTAGGTAGCGAGTTGCATAAAAAAAATATAACTTACGATGTATGATTGACATGTATAGGTGTTGATGTGTACTATGGTTACATGCTTTGTAAAAAATATCATTCCGCAAAAAAAAGATAATATGGAATCATTGTGCTTGTATATAGTCGTCAGTCACTCGTGTCCAACTCGGCTTGCTAGAACTGCAATAATATACAAGTAGAACTACTCTTACAGTAGTGGTACATACGTCAAGGATTCATATATATCAGGTGCACATATTTGTATTTCTATATGTTTTGTTATTGATAGTTTGGAGAATAATAACTTGTATTGATTGGGGCCTCAAAGGGCTGTTTATATAGATTACAAGACTTGAGCTCCAAGACTAATAGAGATAGATTACAATTCCAAACCTTGCCGGATATAGTAACGTAACCGACCTATACTCTAATATCCCCCCGCAGTCTCAGCGTCAGGGGTAACGATGTTGAGACTGGAGCGTATGTCGGTGAAAGATGCAGTCGGAAGTCCTTTGGTGAAAATGTCAGCAAATTGAGCACTGGTAGGTACATGAAGAACGCGAACCTCGCCAAGAGCCACCTTCTCTCGAACGAAGTGTATGTCAATCTCAATATGCTTGGTGCGACGATGCTGAACTGGATTGGAAGCCATGTACACTGCGGAGATGTTATCACAATAAACGATGGTGGCACGATCCAATGGGCGATGAAGTTCCACGAGAAGCTGACGCAGCCACACCGCTTCAGCCACAGCATGAGCAACCGACCTATACTCAGCCTCAGCAGAAGACCTGGAAACTGTTGCCTGCCTTTTAGAACACCAAGAAACAAGATTATCACCCAAATAAACACAAAATCCGGATGTGGACCGTCAAGTATCTGGACAACCTGCCCAGTCTGCATCAGAATAAACTGTCAAGCTTGTCGGGGAAGAAGAATTAATGAGAAGACCATGATCAAGAGTTCCTTTTAAATAGCGAAGAATGCGGTGAACGTGAGCAAGGTGAGGAGCACGAGGATCATGCATAAAAAGATAGGCTTGTTGAACGGAGTAGGAAATGTCGGGCCTAGTGAGAGTGGCATATTGGAGAGCACCAGTGATGCTACGATACAAAGTGGGATCAGAAACTGGATCACCATCAGCCGACAACTTGGCACCAACGTCGGCCGGTGTACGAGTGGGTTGACAATCAGACATACCAGCACGAGAAAGCAAATCTAAAAGATAGGATCGTTGAGAGAGAAAAAGAGAAGATTTTGTACGAGAAACGGTAACGCCAAGAAAATGATGAAGAGGACCGAGATCAGTCATGGAAAATTCATGATTAAGAGAAGAGATTATATGGTGAAGAAAAGAGTCAGAGCTAGCCGTGAGAACTATATCGTCAACATAAAGCAAGAGATAGGCAATGTGGGAAGATGAGCGAAAAATAAATAAGGAAGAATCAGATTTGGAGGGAATGAAGCCTACTGTTTGAATAAAGGTAGCAAAACGTTGAAACCATGCACGAGGAGCTTGTTTAAGACCATAAAGAGATTTGTGAAGAAGGCAAACAGAATTGGGAGAAGAGGGATCCTCAAAACCAGATGGTTGCTGACAATAAACAGTTTCATTAAGAGTGCCGTGAAGAAAAACATTTTTAACATCTAGCTGATGAATGGGCCAAGAGGAGGAAACAGCAAGACTAAGAACAACTCGAATAGTACTGGGTTTAACAACAGGAGAAAAAGTTTCATCAAAATCAATGCCCTGTTGCTGAGAGAAACCACGACACACCCATCTGGCTTTGTAACGAGCAAGAGTGCCATCAGAATGAAATTTATGACGAAAAACCCATTTTCCAGAAACAACATTAACGCCAGGAGGTGTGGGAACAAGAGTCCATGTATTATTTTGCTGAAGAGCGTTAAATTCATCGCGCATAGCTGAGAGCCAAAGAGGATCAAGAAGAGCTCGTTTGTAAGAAGAGGGAATAGGAGAAAGGGCCGAGCTTGGCGAAGCCGTGGTTGCCGGGGTTGGGGCGGCTGTGAGGTTGAGGCGTTTGGTGGGTAGAAGAAATCCGCGTTTGCCGCGGGTGCACATGACGTGATCATTTGTGGGTGGTGGAATGGGGACGGCGTTGGGTGGTAGTGGTGGCGGGGAGGTTGGCGGGGCCGAGGTTGCCGGGGTTGCCGGACTTGTCTGGCGTGCCGGGCTTGCCGGGACCGGGCTTGCCGGGATCGTGCTTGCCGGGTCTGCTGGTGGCGTGGTTGCGAGGCTTGCCGGACTTGCAGGGTCCGGACTTGCCGGTTCCTGGCTTGCCGGGTCCGGGCTTGCCGGGCCTGTCGGTGCTGTGATTGTCGAGCTGGCCAGACTTGCCGGGTTTAGGCTTGCCGGTCGGGCCGGTGCCAGGCTTGTCGGGCTGCCCAGGCTTGCCGGCCTTGCCGCGGGAGAGGGAGTGGTGGTAGGGATTGATGCGGTGTGAGTGACAGAAAAAGGAAACGTGTTTTCATCAAATGTGACGTGGCGAGAGACAAACACGCGACCAGAAGATGGATCAAAACAGCGATATCCTTTGTGATCATCAGAAAGACCAAGATGAATGCAAGGAAGTGAACGGGGTTCGAGTTTGTTGGAGGCAGTAGAGGCAGTGTTCGGGAAACAAAGACAGCCAAAAACACGGAAAAAAGAATAATCGGGATGAGAGAGAAAAAGAGATTGAAAAGGCGAATAAAGAGGACAAGTCTTAGTGGGACAAATATTTAGAAGTAGAGTGGCAGTGCGGAGGGCTTCGGCCCAAAAACGAGAGGGTAGAGAAGCTTGTAGGAGCAAGGTGCGAAGAATATCATTAATGGAGCGAAGAGAACGTTCAGCTTTACCGTTTTGAGGGGAGGTATAAGGGCAAGAAAAACGAAGAAGAATGCCTTGAGAGAGAAAGAAGGTGCGGTTTTGAGTGTTGTCAAATTCTCGACCATTATCACATTGAATAAATCTAAGGGGCAAGCCAAAGTGTGTAAGAACATATTGTCGAAAATTGAGAAAGATGGCATGTGCTTCAGATTTAGCACGGAGAGGAAAAGTCCAAATATAATGAGAGTAGTCATCCAAAATCACAAGATAATATTTGTAACCAGAGACACTAGGAACGGGAGAAGTCCATAAATCACAGTGAATTAACTCAAAAGGAAAAGTGCTAATGGTAGTAGAGGTTCCAAAAGGTAATCTAACATGTTTGCCGCATTGACAGGCAGTACAAAGAGAGGGATTATGAGGAACACTAGAACTAGGGATACAAAATTCTTGCAGCAAAGATGACAAGGTTGATTTATTGGGGTGTCCTAGACGACGATGCCACAAGTCCACTGAAGCAAGCATGGCGCGGGGAGTGGACGTGGGTGTGCCATGAAGCGGATAAAGATCGCCCGTGCTATTGTACCGAGCGAGTACCTCCCCCGTTGCCAGATCCTTCACAGACAAACCAAAAGGGTCAAAAGCCAAAATTACTCGATTGTCAATACAAAATTGGCGAACAGAAATAAGATTTTTGATGAGGGAAGGAGAAACAAGAATATTGCGAAGAAGAAAATTGCCGAAAGAGGAAGGGATGTAAGAGTGACCGGTGGCGGAAACAGGTATGGTGGAACCATCACCAATGGTGATTGTAGAAAAAATAGAAGGAGAGCAAGCTGACAGCAAATTCATATTTGAAGACATATGCGAGGATGCACCAGAATCGAAAATCCAATCCGTACCTTCGTTATTGAGTGTAAAGTTGTTCATGGCGTTGAGGAAGGCGGCTTGATCCCAGGCCGGCTGCTGGGGAGGAGCAGAGGGGCCAGGAGCGTGCATGGGAGCGTAGGGCAGGGTCGGCGACTGGTAGTATGCCGTCGGGGCCGGCAAGCCCGGCAAGGTGCCGTAAGAGGCCGGCAAGCCCGGCAAGGTGCCGTAAGAAGCCGGCAAGGTATAGTAGGGTGGCGGTAGTCCTAGCGCGCTGGGAGGTGGCGTAGGAGTGGCGGTGTAGACATGCGCCAGCGGCTTGGGCCCAAGGAGTCCAGGAGAGCCGGTTGCCGGGCGGAGGCCAGGGCTCCACGTGCCCGTGTAAGCAGGCGGGGCACCGTACGGCGAAGGAGCCGACCAGGGCATCGGCCAAGCTTGAACAAGGCCAGTCCAGGGATCGTGCGGAGGCTGCCACGTGGAGGGGGCCGGTGGCGATGGAGAGGCCGATGGCGGAGCTGGGGCAGTGCCGGCAGAGCGAGATGCAGGGGGGCGGTAGATCGGATTCTTGCCCCGGTAGTTCGGGCTCGTGCGCCAGCCTGGAGGCGGTGGAGTAGCTGCTGCCGCCGCGGTAGGAGGGGAGGGTGCGGCAGATTGGTGCGGCACGCCAGGCGCGGCCCCGGCAAGCCCGGCCCTGGCAAGCCTGGCCGCGGCAGAAGCGGCAGCGTGAAACACCTGCGGCGGCCGTTGCGCCTTGCGAGCTTGATTCTTCTCTTCTTGCTGGAGGAGGGAGCGAACCTCCTTGAAGGTGGGGTAGGGCTTGAGCATGGGGATGAAGGACTGCTGCTTCTCGAACTGCTCGCCGAGGCCGACGAGGAGAGCGTTGATGAGGGCGCGATCGTCGATGTGATCGCCGAGTTCACGAAGTTCGTCGCCGATCGCCTTGATTCGCTGGCAGAAAACGGTGACCGGGGCGTCTCCTTGGACGATCGTACGGAGCTCGGTGTTGAGGGCGTTGATGCGCGCGTCGGAGTTGTCCTGGAACAGCTGCTGAAGTGACGCCCAAAGCTCGGCGGCGGTGGCGTCCTCGTCGGAGACCAGATTGAAGAGCTCCGTGGAGATGCGTGTGTAAATCCACTGGATGATGGTGAGATCATCTTTCACCCAGCGAGGATCGACGTGCTGCGGAGGGTAGGATGGATCTATGTGGTGGCGGAGGCCGCAGCGGCCGAGATGGATGGTGAAGAGGTGGCGCCAATGGTAGTAGTTGTGGGCGCCAAGATCTAACGAGATCGGGATGAAGGGGGAGACGTCGGCGATGGTATCGGCGAGGGAGATAATTGGGAATTGAGGAGGAGATATTTGGGTAGTTGTGGAGGAGGAAGAAGAAGTGGGGGCGCCGGCAGCGCGGAACTCGGTCATGGAGAAGAGGGGCCGAGTCGGCCGGGGCGGCGGCACGGGTGGCGGTGCCATGCCAGGTGCGGAAAACCTAGGCGTCTGATACCATGATAGTTTGGAGAATAATAACTTGTATTGATTGGGGCCTCAAAGGGCTGTTTATATAGATTACAAGACTTGGGCTCCAAGACTAATAGAGATAGATTACAATTCCAAACCTTGCCGGATATAGTAACGTAACCGACCTATACTCTAATAGTTATGTATATCTAGCCTGTTGTTCGTTTTTTAATGAACCATACAGGAGAACGGCGTGTGTTGCATTAATGTAACCATATAAGGGAAAACTTTTCTTTTTCTCTTTTGTTGGCCTTTGCTGGCTTCCGTACTTGACTTGCCTGCTTTCCAGGTATAGTAGAGGCAGATAGTCCAAGAAAACAAAATGCAGAGGCACAAGCACCAATTGACAAACAACAAGTAAGTCGACATATGGTGCGTATATGTACATGTAAATTCATATATGTTTTTAGGGGGCAAAGCCAAATTGACTGACCAGAATGAAGATATGCGCTTAATTAAACTGATGAACATATTATAACTAGATCAAGGCCGGCGATGACCAAGCGAGCTTTCCCACATGATCGAGACCATCCGAGCGGCGTTGAGTTCGATGGGTGGAGGCGAGATATCTATTTCAGCCTACGACACTGCCTTCATCGCCCTTGTCAAGAACCTAGACGGAGGTGATCGGCCACAGTTCCCCTCCAGCATTGACTGGATCGTTCAAAACCAGCTACCGGATGGTTCGTGGGGTGATAGCTCATTTTTTCTGGTCCAAGACCGACTTATGAACACCCTAGCATGTGTTGTGGCGTTGACGTCATGGAACCTTTACGTTGACAAGTGTGAGAAAGGTACGTGTACCTTTCTTCATTGCTGTTAGGTTGTTCATTCTTTCAAATACTTTTGGATTTACACATGTCCTCAAAGTCTTTTAGTACGCTAAAAAAAAATGTTTACATGATCGTATTTATTGTAGGCGTGCATTTTATTAGAGAAAATATATGGAGATTGGCCGAAGAGGAAGAAGACTGGACATTAATCGGCTTCGAAATTTGCTTCCCCTCGCTCCTATGCCTGGCCAAGGACATGGATCTGGACATTCCTCACGATGACCCTGCCTTCGAAGCCATATATTCCAAGAGAAACCAAAAGCTTAATAAGTAAGCATAACTACCTTTCCCGCAAAAAAGGCATAACTACCTAAATTTATTCTTCTATCTTGCAACTATTGTTTAACCTAGTTAAATTCGCCTAATTTTAAGTGTGGTACTGTGTGATAGTGATAAGATATGACAGATAAGCAAACAGTCCCCCGGTGATCACAGATGGTATTGTTCAGCTGGTCAGATGATGGATTTTCTTTTCTGTTATATGTGTGAAAGCTTGATTTATGGTTCAGCGCTAGCAACAATAACAATAATGGGGTAGATAAATACGAGTTCTCTCTCTTTTGGGAGAGAACAGGGTTTTTTTTTGTTTTTTTTTTTTTAGCAGGAGAGAACAGGGTTGTGCACTTGTGTTGATGCAAAGCAGGCAAGGAGGAACTTTGCATTTTACATTTTTATAGTGGTTGGCAATTTTAGTAACCGTCCATCCACCCCAATCTAACGATGGTAAAATAGGAGGTACCAAACTATAAGTACTGAAAGTACCAGTCCCTGTGGGATCAGTACCAAAATTATGTCGGACCAATACCTGTAATGTATATATTTTATTTTTTTTAAATACTGAAAAGGTGAAATAATTGTATGTCCATAATGACACAGAAAAGAATATGTTACTCGTTTGATACGCATCCAATTTGGCAGTTGTCTCTTACTTTTAGTTTAATCGACCAGTTGTCTCTCAAATTGTAGGATTCCCTCAGATGTATTGCACACTATGCCAACCACTCTACTTCACAGTGTAGAGGGAATGGCAGACTTGGACTGGAAAAGGCTGCTTCCGTTGCAGTGTTCAGATGGCTCCTTTTCTTCATCACCTGCTGCCACCGCTCACGCTTTGAAAGAAACAGGCGATCTAAAATGCCTCAAATTCCTTGACGAAATCGTCAAAAAGTTCGAAGGCAGAGGTAACATCAATACCAAAAAGCTGTATAATGCAACGAGACACTGAATTTACACATGCTCAAAGGCACGAGTGTATATAGGGTGTAGACCGTCTTCGTGCTAGGGTGAATTTTGATGTTTGAATACCAAAACCTGTTCTTGTTTACTCACCTTTCATACATTTCAGCGTCCTGTGTCCATCCTGTGGATTTGTTCGAGCGTTTATGGGCGGTTGATCGATTGACGCGTCTGGGCATATCGAGGCACTTCGCCAGGGAAATCAAGGAGTGATTAGATTATACTTACAGGTAAGCATAATGTATGCCTGGCTATTTCTAGAATCTTAACCCGACTCTTTACCTAATTTTCCGCATGTTTGGTATGTTTTGTTTGGCGCTATACAACAGCACCCTATTTTGTTCAACCAAAGTGGTTGGCTGCCAAACTCTACTAGAGTGTAGTGTAGGTTGAGGGAACTTGTAACAAGGAATACTTTATAGGTACTGGTCTGAAAATGGGCTGAGCCACGCAGGGTCTTGTGCAGCTTCGGATATCGACGATACTGCGATGGGTTTCCCTCTCCTCCGTCTGCATGGCTACCATGTCAATCCATGTAATTCAGTATAGCGTTTGCTATGTCTAAAATACGCAATCATATTCATGCACTTTTACCCTATGGTTTGAAGTTTGAACGTATGCATGTATGTATGGTACATAGGCGTGTTTAAGAAATTCGAGAAGGACGGCGAATTCTTCTGCTTCCCAAGGCAGTCGAGCCAATCTGTCACGGCCATTTACAACACATACCGCGCTGCCCAGGTCGCGTTTCCCGGCGAGAACGACGGCGTCCTTCGGTGGGCCGAGCGGTATTGCCGCGCATTCCTCCAGGAGAGGCGCGCCTCCAACAAACTGAGCGACAAGTGGGTCATTCCCAAGGATTTGCCAGGCGAGGTAGGTACAACAAATTATTGTCCTGCATATAGATTATAGAGCAATATGAAGGCAGTGAATTCTTGTCTGCTATATTAACAGGTAGGAGACGCACTGGACTTCCCCTGGAAAGTAAGTTTGCCACGGATCGAAACAAGGTTGTATGTAGAACAATATGGAGGCAGCGACGACGTGTGGATTGGAAAGGTCCTCTATAGGTAACTTTTCATTTCACATTGAGGAGCACCCCGCTCATGATTTCAGTTCTAGGCAAAAACCATAGAAAAAGCTTTATCGCTAACATCAACAACCTATTCAGAATGCCTCTGGTCAACAATGACCTGTACCTAAAGGCGGCCAAGGCTGATTTCACCAATTTCCAGCAAATGTGCCGACTTGAGTGGCATGACCTGAAAAGGCGAGTATCGACCAAATTCATATAGGAACTAGTACATACAATGTCGTTCAAGTAAGGGTGGTATGACAGGAATAATCTGTATTCTAACTCCAAATTTCTCACATCTATAAGCAGGTGGTATGACAGGAATAATCTGCAAATGCATGGTCTGTCTGAAAGTAGCGCACTGAGAGCTTACTTCTTAGCTGCAGCCAACATCTTTGAACCGAACCGAGCAGCGGAGCGCCTGGCATGGGCTCGCACGGCGATACTTACCGATGTTGTCTCCGCGTACTTTCAACACAACGGTTGTGCTCCAGACTTGAGAGAACGGCTCAGTACTAGTAACCTCACTCGCGACCGCCACCACAGTCTACCATGGTTTGATTGAGCATATTTCTTTGTTCCTTCATTGTCTAATACAACTTTTGTCTCATTTTCGGAAGAAAGAAAG
The DNA here is from genome assembly GCA_039707655.1 of Elymus sibiricus. Classification (NCBI taxonomy): domain Eukaryota; kingdom Viridiplantae; phylum Streptophyta; class Magnoliopsida; order Poales; family Poaceae; genus Elymus; species Elymus sibiricus. The sequence continues at coordinate 90,145,601 of CM077676.1, forward strand.
AAAAGGTTTTCCTCAATAAAAGAAAATAAATAAATAATACTACTAAAACTACTGCCTAGCTAGCTTCTATTTTGTTTTATCCTAAGAGTTGGCTTAGTGATCTACATGACATATGCATGGAAGAATAACATAACTCTCCCATTATCTAAAACCACATGTGCGTGTGCATGCAGGGTAGCAATAATGGATTGGACAGAAAATAGCATACTACATGTTCTTCAGGAGCTGATCATGGACCTTGGCAAATTTGACAATGCCACCGACACTCTTCGCGAAGCTGTGAAATATCTTACCCATGCTCAAATACATTCATTATATACACCTGATATAGATGATACTGTTTTTTTAGCCGAAATATATGATACTATTTACCAAACATATATGTTCCATGTTACACTTTTGTCCAATGGAAACAGAAAATTATAATTTAAGTCCTCTGGCAACTGCAGTGGCAGGATTGGCTTATGGCATGGACTGTAGAGGATAGAAGTGGACCATGTGAATGGAGTACAGCGTTGTTGTTAGTTCGCACAATCGAGGTCTGCTCAGGAAGACACAGTTCGACCGACCATCAGGTGAACGTTTGGGAGTATACCCAGCTCGAGGAGCTCACCTCTTCAATATGCCGCAAACTCGCAGCTAGGGTTCTTGCAAAGGTTTGTATCTATTGTGCATATCAAGAATTCTTATACATGTTTATATATCCATTTGTCCCTACGGTGCATGATTTCTCAATTAATCCACGACAATAATTTTCAATGACTCAATCAGCGTGGACATAGAATGGAAAACATAGAGGATATAGACCGACAAGTGGATTTGGAGATGGGAGAACTCGCTCATCATGTTCTTCAGAGCTGCAACGGTATCAGAAAACTGACCGGGCAGACTTTTCTCCACGTGGTGAAGAGTTTCAACTACGTCGCCCTTTGCTCATATGACACAATTGATTGCCATATCTACAAAGTCTTATTGGAAGATGTCATTTAAATCATCTACAATGATTTGTATCAAGTTTATATCTAGAAGACACGCAAAAGCAAATTTGCCTCTCTAAAGAACAATTACCTCATTGTGTTGATATGTGATGAATAATTATTGTATGGTAGTATCGTATGGATTATCATGGTTGTATGGATTGTTTACAAATGTATATTGCTCTTTGCTTTATTAGTATAATTATCAGCCTTCCGGTTTGGCATGTGTCGATCTAGTGGATTTATAGACGTGTTGCCTATATAACGTGATCTCAACCTATGTCATAATACCATGATTGTTTTATTGATAAATTTCACATGTGCGTGCTTATATTTTACGTGTCACTGCTTTTACGAGAGATGCTATCTGTGAACCTAAACCCCGATCCAATAAGAAAATCTTCCCTCCCATGATTTTTAGGAACCAAGGTGATCAGAGAGGTATTTAAGGCATTGTAGGTTGATTTTCCCCTCCCAAAAGTCACTACAAAACTTGTAAAAAATCGGGTGCAACTATGTGCCAGCAGACCTTCAAAAACTGTCCAGTAAATCCATCAGGTCCAGAGCCCTGTCCCCTGGAATGATCTTAATAACATGATCAATCTCCTTGATAGAAACAGTGCAGATAAAACCTCTAAATCAGGAACACGCTAGATCAAATTCTCCGAATCAAAATCAAACATAAGCATATTACAAACACCCATACAATTCTTGAAGCAGGAAATTAAATGCAGATGCTTTCTCCTCATGACTATCCATGACATGACCATCATCAAGTAATAGGATGGGAATTGTATTGCATTTGTAAAGCTCAATGGCTCTAGCATTGAAGTATTTTGCGTTTTCCATCCCCGAGATTAGCCCACTCAAAAGTGCATCTCTTTCTCCACTAAGCATTTTGGTATTCAAGCGGACGAAGAATATGCTTTGTAAGAATCAAGCGAAAATTCTCCTCAGGGACAGATAACCGTCTAAGATCTTCAAGGTTATCCAATTGCAATAAAATTTTGTTACACTTCTCTATCAATAACCACTTTTTGAGGGCATATCACAATTTTTTTATCTTAGCAGATATGTTGGATGGCAGTAGAAGATGTATGTAGGGGTGCAACTCATGAATTATGCACAACTTCTACGAAACCGGGATGAGAAGGCCAAAAACTTTCAAAGCGAAACAACCCACTCTTAGGAATACCAATTTCAATGGAAAGAATCCGTGGAGCACCATCGTGGACGCTGGTGCCAACGGCGGGGAGGGCTCGCCGGCCACGGGATAGGCTGTACACATCCCGGTGCACTGCGCACGGTACCACTGGGAGTATCGTGTTCCGCTGCCGTGGCCGGACGTCACCCTCCCCCCCCCCCCCCCCCGCACTGGCACCTCGACCCACACCACATTCTGGTGCCAGACGTGCTGCAGTCACCGCGTGCGCGTGCGGAGGAGATCCGCAAGCGCCGTGCTCTCCTGACACCGGAGCAGCGCAGCGACCTGGCGTACACGCCAGACTCCCCCAACTGGGATGTCTGGTTCGCCACCGAGCATGACGTGCGCCACCACGGTGCCGTCCAGATCGACACCGACTTCGCACCGCCGCCTCTGGTGGTGGCGCAGGAAGAGGAGGAGGCCGAGGCGATGTACCTGGCCGCCCTCAAGGAGGCCTACCAGCACGCCCTCGAGGAGTCCAAGCAGGAGGAGGACGCCCGCTGGCTTGGCCTCGAGGAGGCACTGTAGCTCTTGGCGGCGGGGGACTGCGAGTACCCTCCACCACCGCCGCCGCCACAAGTGCAGCCCAAGCCCGACCCCACGCCGACACCACCCGCCGCCACGGTGACGTACCAATGGCAGGGCGTGGTGCGGGAGTGGGTCAACGTGCCGGCCGTGTAGCTGGGCGCGATGGAGGAGCAGGAGGCGGCCTACCTCGCCCAGTGGAGGGCCCACGCGCTGGCGGAGGAGCAGGCCAACGGGGAGAGGCGCATGCAGCTGGAGCGCGAGGAGGAGGAGTGCCGGCAGCGGTGGGCATGGGAGGAGGAGGAGCGACGGGAGCGTGAGGAGGAGGAGCGTGCGTGATACGTCTCCAACGTATCTATAATTTTTTATTGTTAAATGCTATTATATTATCACTTTTATATGCTTTTTATATCACTTTGTATTATTTTTCTAGACTAACTTATTAATTTAGTGCCCAGTGTCAGTTCCTGTTTTTTGCTTTGTTTTTTGTTTCGCAGAAAATCCATATCTAGGAACGTCCAAATACGATGTCAATTTTTGATGATTTTTTCTGGACAACGAAGGACCCTAGAAGCTTCGGGGGAGGTCGAGGAAACCCACGAGGCAGCCACATGGCCACATGGCGTGACCAGGGGTGGCCGCGCCACCTGCCCATGTGGGGCCCCTGAGCCTCCGTTTGACGAAATTCCTGGCCTATAAATTCACATAAATTCCGAAACCATCAAAAGCGAACCCGATAGAATTTTATGGCCGCCGCACGCCTTTGTTCTGAAGAGATCCCATCTGGAGCCCTATTCCGGAGGGAGGCCTCTTCATCAACCTTGCTGCATCCATGATGATGTGTGAGTAGTTCCTTTAGGACCTACGGGTCATAGTACTAGTTAGATGGCTTATTCTCTCTCTCTACTTTTGATCTTTAATACAATGATCTCCTCTGGGATCAATCCGATGTAATTTTTGTGGTGTGTTTGTTGGGATCCGATGATTTGTGAATTTGTGATCAAATTGTTCATTGAATATCTTGAAGTTTCTTTGTTGTATGATTGAGTAGCTATGTATGCTTTTCGAGTTATTTGTCTTCTCTAACCAAGATACATGGGTAATTCTTCAGAGGGAGTGGTGCATAGTCGTGGGTTCAACTTCACGGTGATATATATCCCAATGACAGAATTGGGAGAAAGCACGTGATGTGTTGTTGCTACTAAGGATAAAACAACGGAGATTGATCTTATTGCTACGTTTTTTTCTGTCTACATCATGTCATCTTGCTTATTATGTTACTCTGTTTTTCATTAAACTTAATAGTTTGAGATGCATGCTGGATAACGGTCTTGGGATGGAGTAATAGTAGTAGATGCAATTGGATTACAGTCTACTTGTCACGAACATGATGCCTATACGAGATTATGGCACGAATGATCATAGTTATGAATGTTGTTTATCTGTCAATTACCCAACAGTAATTTGTTTACCATGCCGCTACCTGCTTTCGAGAGAGATGTCACTAATTAACCTATGGCCCCCGAGTCCATTCTCTGTTAATACTTGCGTTGCTCCATTCCTCTTTATTTACCTTTATTTATGTTGGGGAACGTTGCATGGGAAACAAAAATTTTCCTACGCACACACAAGATCTATCCATGGTGATGAGCATCCACGAGAGGGAGAGTGAATCTACATACCCTTGTAGATCGCTAAGCGGAAGCGTTTAAGAAACGCGGTTGATGTAGTCGAACGTCTCCGCGATCCAAATCGCAAGTCGTCCCTCGATCCGATCACGAACTAGTGCCGAACGGACGGCACCTCCGCGTTCAACACACGTACGGCCTAATGACGCCTTCACCTCCTCGATCCAGCGAGCGATAGTGAAGTAGTGGTTGAGTTCCAGCAGCACGACGGCGTGGTGATGGTGGTGAGGAACAATCTCTGCAGGGCTTCGCCAAGCGCTACGGAGATTATGACGGAGGAACTAGAGGGTTAGGGTTGCCGCACACGGCTTGGGGAAATCTTGATGTATATTGTATGCTAGCCCTGCCCCTCTATTTATATGTTGAGCCTTGGGGTCTAAACTTGGAGTAAAAGCCTCCTCCAGGTCGGTTTTGCCCGCACAAGGTCGGTTTGGCCCGCAGGGAAAGAGTCCAACTCGGATCCCTGCCGAACCGTGCACAGCCGCGCACAAGCGGTAGTACCGCTCACAAGCGGTAGTACCGCTTGGGCGGTAGTACCGCTTCACACAAGCGGTAGTACCGCTCGGGCGGTAGTACCGCTTCATCAAGCGGTAGTACCGCTTACGCGGCAGCAAAACTACTTTTGCACTTTCCAATACCTCGTGGGCTTTATCCCTTTGGCCCATATAAAGTGTTGCTGCACCCGAACACTTCGGTAAACATCCGGAACCCCTTCCGGTGAACTCCGGAACTCTTCCGGAGATCAAAACACTATTATCACATATATCAATCTTTACCTCCGGACTATTCCGGAGATCCTCGTCATGTCCGGGATCTTTATCCGGGACTCCGAACAACCTTCGGTCACCAACAAAATAACTCAACTATACTAATCGTCACCAAACGTTAAGTGTGTAGACCCTGCGGGTTCGAGAACTATGTAGACATGACCGAGACACCTCTACGGCCAATAACCAATAGCGGGACCTAGATGCCCATATTGGCTCCTACATATTCTACGAAGATCTTTATCGGTCGAACCTCTATGTCAAGGATTCAGTTAATCCCGTATGTTGTTCCCTTTGTTCTTCGGTATGTTACTTGCCCGAGATTCGATCGTCGGTATCACTATACCTAGTTCAATCTCGTTACCGGCAAGTCTCTTTACTCGTTCCGTAATACAAGATCTCGTGGCTAACACTTTAGTCACATTGCTTGCAAGGCTCATTCTGATGTTGTATTACCGAGTGGGCCCTGAGATACCTCTCCGTCATACGGAGTAACAAATCCCAGTCTTGATCCATGCCAACCCAACAGACACCCTCGGAGATACCTGTAGAGCACCTTTATAGTCACCCAGTTACGTTGCGACGTTTGATACACACAAGGTATTCCTCCGGTGTCAGTGAGTTGCATGATCTCATGGTCAAAGGAATAGATACTTGACATGCAGAAAACAATAGCAATAAACTGACACGATCAAATGCTACGTTTACAGTTTGGGTCTTGTCCATCACATCATTCTCCTAATGATGTGATCCCGTTATCAAATGACATCTCATGTCCATGGCTAGGAAACCTTAACCATCTTTGATCAACAAGCTAGTCAACTAGAGGCTTACTAGGGACACAGTGTTGTCTATGTACCCACACATGTATTTGAGTTTCCAATCAATACAATTATAGCATGGATAATAAACGATTATCATGAACAAGGAAATATAATAATAACCAATTTATTATTGCCTCTAGGGCATATTTCCAACAGTCTCCCACTTGCACTAGAGTCAATAATCTAGTTCACATCACTATGTGATTTACATTGTAATGAATCGAACACCCATGCAGTTCTGGTGTTGTTCATGTTTAGCCCTTGGAAGAGGTTTAGTCATCGGATCTGCAACATTTAGATCCGTGTGTACTTTGCAAATATTTATGTCGTCCTCCTTGATGTAATCGCGGATGGAATTGAAACGTCGCTTTATGTGTCTGGTCCTCTTGTGAAATCTTGGTTCCTTGGCTAGAGCAATGGCACCAGTATTATCACAAAACAGAGTCATTGGGTTAAGTGCACTAGGCACTACTCCAAGATCTGTCATGAACTCCTTCATCCAGACACCTTCCTTCGCCGCCTCCGAGGCTGCGATGTACTCCGCTTCGCATGTAGAATCAGCTACCACGCTTTGCTTGGAACTGCACCAGCTAACCGCACCCCCATTAAGAATAAATACGTATCCGGTTTGCGACTTAGAGTCATCCGGATCAGTGTCAAAGCTTGCATCGACGTAACCCTTTACGACGAGCTCTTGATCACCTCCATAAACGAGAAACATGTCCTTAGTCCTTTTCAGGTACTTCAGGATATTCTTGACCGCCGTCCAGTGTTCCATTCCTGGATTACTTTGAAACCTTCCGACCATACTTATGGCAAGGCTGACATCGGGTCTTGTGCACAGCATTGCATACATGATAGAGCCTATGGCCGAAGCATAGGGGATGACACTCATCTTTTCTCTATCTTCTGCAGTCACTGGGCATTGAGTCTTACTCAACTTCACACCTTGCAAAACAGGCAAGAACCCCTTCTTGGACTGATCCATTTTGAACTTCTTCAAAACTTTGTCAAGGTATGTGCTTTGTGAAAGTCCTATTAAGCGTCTCGATCTATCTCTATAGATCTTGATGCCTAATATGAAAGCAGCTTCTCCTAGGTCCTTCATTGAAAAACTCTTGTTCAAATATTCCTTCACGCTTTCCAACATTTCTATATTGTTTCCAATCAGCAATATGTCATCCACATATAATATTAGAAACGCTATAGAGCTCCCACTCACTTTCTTGTAAATACAAGCTTCTCCGTAAACTTGTATAAACTCGAACGCTTTGATCACCTCATCAACGCGAAGATTCCAACTCCGAGATGCTTGCACCAGTCCATAAATGGATCGCTGGAGTTTGCAAACTTTGTCAGCATTCTCTGGATTGACAAAACCTTCCGGTTGCATCATATACAACTCTTCCTTAAGGAAACCGTTAAGGAACGCTGTTTTGACATCCATCTGCCAAATTTCATAATCGAAAAAGGCAGCTATTGCTAACATGATTCTGACGGACTTAAGCATCGCTACGGGTGAGAAGGTCTCATCGTAGTCAACTCCTTGAACTTGTGAAAAACCTTTTGCCACAAGTCGAGCTTTATAGACGGTGACATTACCGTCCGCGTCCGTCTTCCTCTTAAAGATCCATTTGTTCTGAATGGCCTTACGCCCTTCAGGTAATACTTCCAAAGTCCATACTTTGTTTTCATACATGGATCCCATCTCGGATTTCATGGCCTCTAACCACTTCTCGGAATCCGGGCCCATCATCGCTTCTCCATAGCTCGTAGGTTCATCGTTGTCTAACAACATGACCTCTAAGACAGGGTTGCCGTACCACTCGGGAGCAGTACGCGTCCTTGTCGACCTACGAGGTTCGATAGCAACTTGATCCAAAGCTTCATGATCATCATCATTAACTTCCTCTTCAGCTAATGTAGGCTCCACAGAAACAACTTTCTGCGCTGCGCTACTCTCAGGTTGAAGTAAAGGTTCAACAACCTCATCAAGTTCTATCTTCCTCCCACTCAATTCTTTCGTGAGAAACTCTTTCTCAAGAAATGTTCCGTTTTTAGCGACAAACACTTTGCCTTCGGATCTGAGATAGAAGGTATACCCAACTGTCTCTTTTGGGTATCCTATGAAGACGCATTTCTCCGCTTTGGGTTCCAGCTTTTCAGGCTGAAGCTTTTTGACATAAGCATCACATCCCCAAACTTTAAGAAACGACAGCTTTGGCTTCTTGCCAAACCAAAGTTCATATGGCGTCGTCTCAACGGATTTCGATGGTGCCCTATTTAAAGTGAATGCAGCTGTCTCTAATGCATAACCCCAAAACGATAGTGGCAAATCGGCAAGAGACATCATAGATCGCACCATATCCAATAAGGTTCGATTACGACGTTCGGACACACCATTACGCTGTGGTGTTCCAGGCGGTGTCAATTGTGAAACAATTCCACACTGTCTTAAGTGACTGCCAAACTCATAACTCAGATATTCTCCTCCTCGATCAGATCGTAGGAATTTAATCTTCTTGTTACGATGATTCTCAACTTCACTCTGAAATTGTTTGAACTTTTCAAATGTTTCAGACTTGTGTTTCATTAAGTAAATATATCCATATCTACTTAAGTCATCAGTGAAGGTGAGAAAGTAACGATAACCACCGCGCGCCTCAATACTCATCGGACCACACACATCAGTATGTATGATTTCCAATAAGTCACTTGCCCGTTCCATTGTTCCAGAGAACGGCGTTTTAGTCATCTTGCCCATGAGGCATGGCTCACATGTGTCAAGTGATTCAAAATCAAGTGACTCCAAAAGTCCATCAGCATGGAGCTTCTTCATGCGTTTTACACCAATATGACCTAAACGGCAGTGCCACAAGAAAGTGGTATTATCATTATCAATTCTACATCTTTTGGCATCAATGTTATGAACATGTGTATCATTACTATCGAGATTCAATAAGAATAAACCCCTCACATTGGGTGCATGACCATAAAAGATATTACTCATATAAATAGAACAACCATTATTCTCTGATTTAAATGAGTAACCGTCTCGCAATAAACAAGATCCAGATATAATGTTCATGCTTAACGCAGGCACCAAATAACACTTATTTAGGTTCATCACTAATCCCGACGGTAATCGAAGAGCGAGCGTGCCGACGGCGATCACATCAACCTTGGAACCATTTCCCACGCGCATCGTCACTTCGTCCTTTGCCAGCCTCCGTCTATTCCGCAGTTCCTATTTTGAGTTGCAAATATGAGCAACCGCACCGGTATCAAATACCCAGGCACTACAACGAGAGCTGGTAAGGTACACATCAATAACATGTATATCATATATACCTTGTTTGTTGTTGGCCGCCTTCTTGTCAGCCAAATACTTGGGGCAATTCCGCTTCCAGTGTCCAGTTCCCTTGCAATGAAAACACACAGTTTCTGGTTTGGGTCCAGCCTTGGGTTTCTTCACGAGAGGAGCAACTGCTTTGCCACTCTTCTTGGAGTTACCCTTTTTACCCTTGCCATTTTTCTTGAAACTAGTGGTTTTATTGACCATCAACACTTGATGCTCCTTCTGAATTTCAGACTCAGCGGCTTTCAGCATCGCAAACAGCTCAGCGACTGACTTGTTCATCCCGTGCATGTTATAGTTCAACACGAAGCTCTTGTAGCTAGGTGGCAATGATTGAAGAACTCTGTCAGTGATAGCTTCTGGCGGAAGGGGCATCCCTAACTCAGCCAGACGGGTGGAGTACCCAGACATTCTGAGCACGTGATCACTGATAGACCCGTTCTCCTCCATCTTGCAAGCATAGAACTTATCGGAGATCTCATATCTCTCGATTCGGGCATTCTTCTGAAAGATAAACTTCAACTCCTGGAACATCTCATATGCTCCATGACATTCAAAACGTCTTTGAAGTCCCGGTTCTAAGCCATACAACATTGCACATTGAACTATTGAGTAATCATCAGAACGTGCCTGCCAGGCGTTCACAACGTCTAGAGACTCAACTGGAGCGGGTGGATCACCAAGCGGTGCATCAAGGACATAAGCCTTCTGGGAAGCCGTAAAGATAATCCTTAGATTACGAGCCCAGTCCACAAAGTTACTTCCATCATCTTTCAACTTAGCTTTCTCTAGGAACGCATTAAAATTCAGGGGTGCTACTGCGCGAGCCATGATCTACAACATAAATATAGCAAAGACAACTTAGACTATTGTTCTAGATAATGAGTTTAGTTAATCATATTACTTAAAAACTCCCACTCAAATTGACATCCCTCCGGTCATTCGAGTGTAACATGATCCAAATCCACCAACTCAAGTCCGATCATCACGTGAGTTGAGGTGGTTTCAATGGTGACCATCTTCATGTTGATCATATCTACTATATGACTCATGTTCGACCTTTCGGTCTCTTGTGTTCCGAGGCCATGTCTGTACATGCTAGGCTCGTCAAGTTTAACCCGAGTGTTTCCGCACGTGCAACATGGCTTACACCCGTTGTATGTGAACGTAGAGTCTATCACACCCGATCATCACGGCGTGTCTCGAAACGACGAACTTTCGCAACGGTGCACACTTGGGGAGAACACGATTTATCTTGAAATTTAAGTGAGGGATCACCTTATAATGCTACCGTCGTCCTAAGCAAAATAAGATGCATAAAAGGATTAACATCACATGCAAATCATAAGTGACATGATATGGCCATGAACTTGTGCTTTTGATCTCCATCTCCAAAGCACCGGCATGATCTCCATCGTCACCGGCATGACACCATGATCTCCATCATCTTGATCTCCATCAACGTGTCGCCATAAGGTTGTCGCGCCGACTGTTGCTTCCACGACTATTGCTAACGTTTAGCGATAAAGTAAAGCATTACATAGCGCTTAATGATTGACACGCAGGTCATACAATAATTAAAGACAACTCTATGGCTCCTGCCAGTTGCCGTACTCATCGACATGCAAGTCGTGATATTCTATACAACACATGATCATCTCATACATCACATATATCTCATCATGTAATTGGCCATATCACATCACAACATACCCTGCAAAAACAAGTTAGACGTCCTCTAATTGTTGTTGCAAATTTTACGTGGCTGCTACGGGTTTGCAAGAACCGTTCTTACCTACGCAAAACCACAACGTGGTGTAGTGATTGCTTTCTGATCTTCTAAAAGAACCCTCTTCATTGAAATCGATTCAACTAAAGTGAGAGAGACAGACACCTGCTAGCCATCTTTATGCAACGAAGTTACATGTCAGTTGAAGGAACCTGTCTCGCGTAAGTGTACGCGTAATGTCGGTCCGGGCCGCTTCATCTCACAGTACCGCCGAATCAAATATCAACTAGTAATGGCAAGCAATATGTATACACCCACGCCCACAACTCGTTTGTGTTCTACTCGAGATCTCATCTACGCATAGACCTAGCTCATGATGCCACTGTTGGGGAACGTTGCATGGGAAACAAAAATTTTCCTACGCACACACAAGATCTATCCATGGTGATGAGCATCCACGAGAGGGAGAGTGAATCTACATACCCTTGTAGATCGCTAAGCGGAAGCGTTTAAGAAACGCGGTTGATGTAGTCGAACGTCTCCGCGATCCAAATCGCAAGTCGTCCCTCGATCCGATCACGAACTAGTGCCGAACGGACGGCACCTCCGCGTTCAACACACGTACGGCCTGATGACGCCTTCACCTCCTCGATCCAGCGAGCGATGGTGAAGTAGTGGTTGAGTTCCAGCAGCACGACGGCGTGGTGATGGTGGTGAGGAACAATCTCTGCAGGGCTTCGCCAAGCGCTACGGAGATTATGACGGAGGAACTAGAGGGTTAGGGTTGCCGCACACGGCTTGGGGAAATCTTGATGTATATTGTGTGCTAGCCCTGCCCCTCTATTTATATGTTGAGCCTTGGGGTCTAAACTTGGAGTAAAAGCCTCCTCCAGGTCGGTTTTGCCCGCACAAGGTCGGTTTGGCCCGCAGGGAAAGAGTCCAACTCGGATCCCTGCCGAACCGTGCACAGCCGCGCACAAGCGGTAGTACCGCTCACAAGCGGTAGTACCGCTTGGGCGGTAGTACCGCTTCACACAAGCGGTAGTACCGCTTCATCAAGCGGTAGTACCGCTTACGCGGCAGCAAAACTACTTTTGCACTTTCCAATACCTCGTGGGCTTTATCCCTTTGGCCCATATAAAGTGTTGCTGCACCCGAACACTTCGGTAAACATCCGGAACCCCTTCCGGTGAACTCCGGAACTCTTCCGGAGATCAAAACACTATTATCACATATATCAATCTTTACCTCCGGACTATTCCGGAGATCCTCGTCATGTCCGGGATCTTTATCCGGGACTCCGAACAACCTTCGGTCATCAACAAAATAACTCAACTATACTAATCGTCACCAAACGTTAAGTGTGTAGACCCTGCGGGTTCGAGAACTATGTAGACATGACCGAGACACCTCTACGGCCAATAACCAATAGCGGGACCTGGATGCCCATATTGGCTCCTACATATTCTACGAAGATCTTTATCGGTCGAACCTCTATGTCAAGGATTCAGTTAATCCCGTATGCTGTTCCCTTTGTTCTTCGGTATGTTACTTGCCCGAGATTCGATCGTCGGTATCACTATACCTAGTTCAATCTCGTTACCGGCAAGTCTCTTTACTCGTTCCGTAATACAAGATCTCGTGGCTAACACTTTAGTCACATTGCTTGCAAGGCTCATTGTGATGTTGTATTACCGAGTGGGCCCTGAGATACCTCTCCGTCATACGGAGTAACAAATCCCAGTCTTGATCCATGCCAACCCAACAGACACCCTCGGAGATACCTGTAGAGCACCTTTATAGTCACCCAGTTACGTTGCGACGTTTGATACACACAAGGTATTCCTCCGGTGTCAGTGAGTTGCATGATCTCATGGTCAAAGGAACAGATACTTGACATGCAGAAAACAATAGCAATAAACTGACACGATCAAATGCTACGTTTACAGTTTGGGTCTTGTCCATCACATCATTCTCCTAATGATGTGATCCCGTTATCAAATGACATCTCATGTCCATGGCTAGGAAACCTTAACCATCTTTGATCAACAAGCTAGTCAACTAGAGGCTTACTAGGGACACAGTGTTGTCTATGTACCCACACATGTATTTGAGTTTCCAATCAATACAATTATAGCATGGATAATAAACGATTATCATGAACAAGGAAATATAATAATAACCAATTTATTATTGCCTCTAGGGCATATTTCCAACAATTTATTTTACTGTTTTGCCATATCACTATCTATCGCTATTTGCTTTTAACCTTACAACTAGCAAGACGAGGGATTGACAACCCTCTTGTCAAGTTGGGTGCAAGCATTTATTTTGTTTGTGTGCGGGTGCTTCTTATCTTGTTAGCTTGTAGACTCCTACTAGTTCGATTAAACCTTGATTCTTAACTGAGTGATATACTTTCTGTTGTTGTCATACATCATCCTTTCTCAACGAAGAAATCCAACAACTCCTACGGGAGTAGCAGCGCGCCGCGCAACAGAGCCGCCGGCGCAGCAGACGGCGAAGGAGGCGACGCTGGCTACCTACCAACGGGCATTCCCGTGGGCGGAGCCGCCGGTCTTCTTCGACCACACCCGCTCTAACTCCGAGGACGACGCCTAGGGCTGCGGGCTGGGGCGACTGGGAGGCAACTTATTTTAAGTTTTTATTAATGTTTAATCATGTTTCAAGTGGACTTTGGCCGGCAGTTTTAAATGTGTAATTATGTTTTATTAATTTGCATGTTTTAAATTTAAATATTTTATGCCTATTTTGTTTTTTTAAAACCACGCGGACTAATGCGTCGGGCGAGTTGGGTGCACCGGCCGACCCAAATCCAATATCGGCCCGCGCGTCCGCTCGGCTGACCCAAACGGACAAAAAGCGCGTCCGTTTACGTCGGCCGGTTGGAGTTGCCCTTACCAGAAGCACCACCACGTGGTGAAGCCCGCAACCACACAGCGCAACCGCGATCCTGGTGTGAAGAGGCCCCACGCCGACGTACTGAGGACCCGCATGACAGCTCCCATGCGAGGGGCCTCTGTCTTACCCACACGCAGCGACACCAGCATGACACTGCAGCTACACTATAGTTATACTATATAGCTCCATGTGTCGCAGGCTGAGTGGAACTAGTGGGTCAGAATCAATGCAAGGAAAAACTATAATCTTTTGTATAGTACTTATTCATTTCTTTGACAAGTATTTGACGGATGGAAGGAGTATTAGGGAAGTGGTCATGTTTTATTTTCTCAGTTTTTTATGTCCATGGTGTATATTTCATCGGGATATTGAATTGTGTTCATATTTGAATCGTATGACGTGTATTCTCTAAGAGGAAATACAATGTGCATGGTCACAACATATCCCACGCCACTCACGGATATGCCTGACAAGGGTGCCCTTATATCTCGCCTTCAGCGAGTCTAGCTTCCGACTCGCTGAAGGGGGAGCGAGATGGGCCGGCCCACGCATGAGGCAGGCCACGACCTTTTTTTTTTTCCTGTTTTCTGTTCTCGTTTTTTGCTTTATTTTTGTACTTTAAAATATTCTACATATTACAAAAAACACTCTACAAAACATATTTAAAAAATGTTGAACAAGTACTTGAAAAATGTAGAACAAGCATTCGGAAAAATGTTGAATGTGTATAGAAAATTCATTGATCATGTATTAAAAAATGATGAATTTTTTTTCTCGTGTATATAAAAATGTTAATCCAGCATTTTGAAGTAAAATGTTTAACAAGTATTTAAAAAATGTTAATCAAGCATTTGGGAAATGTTAAATATGTATAAAAAATGTTGACCATGTATTAAAAAATGATGATTTTTTTTTATCATGTATATAAAAATGTTAATCAAGCATTTGAAAAAATGTTGAACAAGTATTTGAAAAATATTAATTAATTCTTTGGAAAATGTTAAATGTGTATAGAAAAAATGTTGACCATGTATTAAAAAAATGACAATTTTTTGATTATGTATATAAAAATATTAATCAGGCATTTAAAACAATGTTGACCAAGTGTTTAAAAATGTTAATCAAGCGTTTGAAAAATGTGGAATGTGTGAAGAAAAAATGTTGACCGTGTATTAAAAAAATTGTTAATCTTTTTATTTAAAAAGTTTTAATCAAGAATTTAGAAAAAATGTTAAAAATGTATAGAAAAATGTTGACCATGTATTACAAAAATGTTTAATTTGTATTGGAAAAATGTTAGACGTGTATTAGAAAAATGTTGTTGGCATGTACAAAAAATGTAAAACAATAACCAAAAGAACAAAGAAACTGAAACAATAAGTAAAATAAACATGAAAATTGAAAAAAAAAACAAAGAAACAAAATGCAAGAAGGAATGAAAAAAAATGGAGAAGAAAAATAAATAAAAGAAACAAAAGAAAAAAAAAACCGGCTCGAATAGCCTCAAGTAGGACGCGCCCCTACAACTTACCACAAGAGGGACCTCGGCGGAGTGTCTAGCCGCACCCGTGATCTTCCTGGAGACCTGGGATCTACGCGTGCACGAGTGGGCCGGCCCAATACGACGCTGGAGGAGGGAAAACTTTCTTAATTTTTTTTTGAGAGGGAAACCTTCTTAATGGCTACGCGCGTGAGTGGGCCTGCCCAATACGATGCGGGAAGAGGGAAAACCTTCAGCGAGAGTTCCCTCTCGTCTCGCTTAATGCGAGATATAGACGCTGCGGTCTAACAATGGGTAGCATGATATTCAGAGCGGGCTCAGGCCTCACTTTTCACAGTCTGGAGCCAGGCCCAAAGAAAGCCAGTTAGACATGCTATTTTGGGATCATTATGATGCAGCGTTACGTGATCGCAAATACCACCTCCATATCAATATATTAGACGTTTTTGAACTGCAAAAACGTCTTATATTTTGGTACGAAGGGAATATATTTTATTCATAGTATATTTAATTTTTTGAGGCATATTTAGAGTATATTTAAATGAGAAAATGGGCATTTACCAGGGCCACGGATTGGCAGAGTCGATCCCAAGCTTTGCAATGTGAGGAAGTCCTGGTCCGAAACCCGGCCCGCCCAGCCCGGTGAATACCCAGATTTTTACGTGACACCACACCGCACCAGCCAATCACATCACACGAACCTCCGTCCCACGGATCGCTTCCCCACGATCCGCGTGCTCACCCCGAAAACCTATCCCATCCGTCCATTCTCCACCAATCCAACGCTCCAAACCTCATCTCCATCCTCCAGCCCCCACCCCCACCCCGACGACGCGCGGCTTCTCGCCCCGAAAATTCCCGATCCCCCGCCCACGCCCCTTTCCCCTATTTAACCCCCGCCGCCTCCTCCGTCCCATTCCACCCAAACTCAAATCCCTCACCGGCGAAGCATCCACACCCAAGCCCCTCCCGCTCCGATGGCCCGCACGAAGCAGACGACACACAAGTCCACCGGCGGGTCCACTCGCGAAAACCTAGGCCCGCCGCATCCGTGGGGAGCGCGCCTAGGTTTTCGGTCGCCGCCGGTGATAATGCTGGGTAGTAGCCGTTCGTGTCTGGTGGTCTGGTTCTTCTGTTGGTGGTGTTGATATGAGATCATTTGGTCATATGTAGCCTGATGTTGGAATGAAATGTCAATGGAAAGTTCAGTTATCATCTGATGTTAATTTTGCCTCCAAAGCAACTGTTTGCTGCCTGATTGCTCCGTGATTTTGCAATTGGTTTCCCGTCTTATGTATGATCTGTTGCAGTGTCGGCCCTGAACAATGCCTGATGCAATATCCATGGAATTTGTGATTTGGCCTGCATGCTCTGTTTATTTTCGATTGGTAGCTGTGTGATTCAGTGTTTTTGCATGTTGTATGTACAGGGATTTGATGGACGCATTTGGGATCTCGGCTCTGCTCAAAGTGATTTTGATTTTTGTTTGGGTTGGTTGATGTGGATTATCTAAAGGCGAAGAGGCGACAGAGGTTAGTTCTCTGTACATTTGGTCGTTACTGCAATCAATTTTAGGATAGCCATCACAGTACCGAGTACCGACTCAATGTCTGCCTAACCACTGCTGCTTGCAGTGCAATTAACATGCTAATTGTGTTGTGTTATCTTCAATAGCCACATTTACATAGTTGGGTTTCTTTCAATGATTTCTTGCAGGTTTAACATGCACAATGCAAGCTCAGGTGGTGTGGTATCTGGTCATGTGAAGTACACCTGCAATTGAAAATTCATCAGTGAAGATAATTTGTGTGCGGCGGCAGGGAGTGCTATTCCATCAGGTAAATTTTAGGACACCTTGGAAACAGCAAGTACTATACAATTTGCAAGACCAATTGACAGTGTCCATCTACCTGTTAGAAGCCAAGAACAGAGGAGCTTCCAGGCAGGAAGGGAACGAGAGGAAAGGGATGCCTGCTGTGATGAAACCATCGCTGGGAAAATGCGGCACCACCGAGCAGGAGCATATTTCCTTGGATTTCACCAAGGTGAAGGCCTCTTCTTTGATACATATGGGCTTTGTCTTTTATTCTGTCTGCTGTGCGACAAGCGTTTTTTTTTTTTTTTTGCACTAGCAGTAGATATACGGTATCCTTAAAAAAATAGAGATATTCTGTAGAGAATCATCTCCTTTTCAGTTCAAGCATCTATTGAGAGTTTTTAGAAACCGTTGCACTGTTCATAACTACTCCATCCGTTCCTAAATATAAGTCTTCGGAGAGATTCCACTATGAACCACATACGGATGTATATAGATGCATTTTAGAGTGTAGATTCACTCATTTTGCTCCGTATGTAGTCTATAGTGGAATCTCTATAAAGACTTATATTTAGGAACTGAGGGAGTACTAACAGTGCATGAATTTGGGTCCTGGGTATAGGCATTGGCTTACAAGTTGCTATGATATGGCTTGTTAGTGAGCTGTTACAGCTTATTGTGCTGATCCTATATGAGAGGAACAGTGAACCGATTTAGCTTCAGAACTTACTTTGTTGAAGTTGCAATGTTGAAAAGTTTATGCACATCTTTTGTGCATACTAATTCACTTCAAATGTGTGAAAATTAAAGACCGATGCGCGACACCTCCGTAGCACAACCATGTCTCCAAGGCTGTCCAGGTTAATGTATCCCCCACCCATATGCACCAAAAAGAGTCGGCGAGTGGATTGCAGGACCTGGCTGATCCTGCGGGAGGGGTCGTCTAGGAAATACCGTCAACAGTGTAATCAATCTACTATCAAATCAAAGCTCATAATGGAAATTCTGACCGGATTTTCATGATTGATTCCTAGATGTTCTCCCGCAGAACAATACTCTTGATGGAATTTATAACTGGATAATCAAGCTACTGTCTAAGATCTTGGCACCACATAAAAAGACTTACCACTTGTCATTCTACACATCAAGGGCCACGTTGCAGTCATTGGAGCCAGTTTCATGTATATGCCAGGGAAGCAAGACAAGAAAAAACAACAATAACAATATAACTCAAAACAGAGCATTCAGCTCTGCACGGAGCAGCGGCATAATTCCTGTCTGATCTTCACACAGCTATATTGGCAAACTTTTTCTTGACGGGAGTATGGGCAAGTGTACTTCCTTCAGTTCTGATGAACTCCGGTGAATAGTCCGGCCTGCGCACGTTGCAATCAGCAGTGTAGTACAAGAGTTGGAATGGCAACACTGACCTGCACAATAAAACTTTTGCAGACCAGACATCACCAAGCGGGCCAGCAGTACCAGCACCAGGACTTCCCTGATACAAATCCTCCAACCTAGCCAGTTCAGTCTGAGAGCGATATGGATTCTTAGAAATGGTCACCATACGCATGTCTGCGTGGATTGGTAGCAAATTGTCTGCCAAATCTGCAATGTACCCAATACCATCGCCCAACAGTGACAACCCCCCTATATTGCTTTTCAGCACCTTGCACCAGAACCGGGGGTTCGGATGAGCTTTAAGCACCCCGCCAACGATTTTCGCTCCAAAGAAGGACCCGTTTAGCTTCCTCGCAATCGCGTCGCCTGCTGCTAACATTCTTGGGTCCTCCTCGACATCTCTGCCAGCAAACGCATGTGCCTTGAAGAAGAACCAGTACTCTTGGTGTGGCATAACCTTCAGACTGATCGGCTGCACTGTTCCCATGCTCGCCGCGACAGCCCTGCTGTTTGTGGTGATTATGATCCTGCTTCCATGCTTGCCATGTCTTAAGATCAGCAGTAACTCTTCTAACATCTGTTTCTTGCCCGTGTCAACATCTTCAAATACCATGAGGTATTTCTCCTTGAGTACATGCAGTGACTCAATAAACATTTTAGCATCTCCAACCGCATGATTGGATCGTAAAACAAACGCTGCCTCACCCTGGGCCATTGCCCTGGTGCATGAGAAATTTGAGTACAAAATTATTGGAAAGTGGTTGCGCACCATCTCATCAGCGCAGACATGCTGCGCAAGGGTGGTCTTCCCGACTCCCATGTCGCCGACAATCGGAAGGACGCCCAGTTTTCCCGTTGATACACCACCATCGTGCAGCAGGAAGTTGATGATCCTCTCTTTCTCGACATGTCGACCGAACATCTGCCCCTCGACGAAGATATTAGTAGCCAAAGGACGACGGATGGGCTGGCAGTTCTGTAGGAGCATCATGAACTCCCTGAGATCACCAGATACAGTTTCCAAGATCTCTACCACTCTATCTATCTCCTCAGCAACACCAACATCATGGCGAGGCAGTAGGCTCTTGATGGCACACGCCGCTAAGCGAACACGCTTTGCAGGATTAAGCAAGGAGAAAGAAAAAGGTTGTCCAACTACCTTGTCATCTTCAAGCTCCTGCTCTCTGCATCCAACTGTGTCGAGCAAGTAGCGGCCCTGGTACACACCGTCGTTGAGGTCCGAAAGCCACTTGAGGGTGCCATAGTTTGTGATCTGCCTCCCTTTTGCTTCCTCTATTGCACTTTGAACCTTGACGAGCATATGGCAAATCCTGCGTAGCTTGGCATCTGTGCACCCTTGGCTTTTGAACTTGCCAGCAAGAAGTGATATCACCCTGCCGACCATGTCTCCGACAACCGCCGAGAAGATGACCCCCGCCATGATAAATTCCTCTACCTACTCTCTGGATGTGATAGCAATTCTAAGGCTCTGAATGAAATCATACAAGGTGAGCACCAATGGTTTGTGTGGTGGAGATATATGAATATTAGCATGAGAGCGACACGAAAGACTTCAGTGCTTGACTTCATATTACACTGCAAGTCTACAAGGCGTGTTTTGCTTCTATGGAAGGGACTGTTGATTGAGATTGCACGATCAGTTAATGTGGCTATATTTTAAGTGTCACACGGCAGCACAAAAAATTAACAGGAATAATTTCCTTTTTGCCATCACTCATTGGTTGTACAGTACTAGATAGAAAAGTATTTTTTTAATGGTCAGAAAAGTATATTTTGAGTTTGTCTGATGACTAATGCAGTGAATGACTAGTCCTTGTCTTGGGCCGTCAGCATCCCTACCTGTCTATAGTACATACAATTCAAGCTCAGGTGGTGTGGCATCTGGTGTTGTGACGTATCTGAAATTGAAAATCCATCGGTGAAGATCATCTATGTGCGGCTGCAGAGTGCGCTATTCTATCAGGTAAATTTAGGACACCCTGAACATTGAAAATTTCCAAGACGAATTGACATCCCATCTTCTACCTGTGAGAAGCCAAAAACAGAAGAGCTTCCAGTTCCAGGCAGGAAGAGGAGGAGAGGATCCTGCTCCGCTGAAACCAACGCCGGGCGAAACGCGGCACCGAGCAGGAGCATACTTCCTCGGATGTCACCAAGGTGAAGGCCTCTTCTCTGATTCATATGACCTTTGTCTTGTATGTTGTGCAACAAGTGCTTTTTTTTACACTAGCAGTGCTTTTCTGCAACAGTTCTATAGAGAAATAGAGAAATATGGTGGACAGGCAGCTCTCTTTCAATTCAGGCATCTATGAGAGTTTTCGGAAACCGTTGCCTGTTCATAACTTTACTAGTACTAGTGGTGCATGGGTTTAGGGTACCGGGTAGGTATTGGCTAATGTAATCAACAGAAATTGAAAATATATTTTCTCAATATTATCCAACACCCCTTTGGATATTTTGCAACGATGGCTTACAGTTTTTTTTAGTGATAGCATATTTTGCTAGTGCTATTACAACTTATCGTGCTGATCCTATATGAGTGGTGGACCGATTTAGCTTCAACCAACTTTTTTGATGTTGCAATGGAAAAATAGTTAATGCCTGGCATCTCCGTAGCACGACCACGTCTGCAGGGCTGCCCGGGTCAACATATCCCCACCCATATACACCTAGAAGAGTCGGCAACTGGATCGCTGGACCCCTCTGATCTCGAGGGAGGGGCTGGCAATGGTGTAATCAAGCTAGTAATGGAACTTCTAACCGGATTTTCACGATTGGCTCGCATTTTTTTCTCCCACAGAACGATACTTTTAATGGGAATTTCTAACTGGATAATCAAGCTACTGTCAAAGCTCTAGGCACCACATAAGAGACTCACTACTTGCCATTTTACACATCAAGGGCCATGTTACAGTTATTGGAGCTAGTTTCATGTTTATACTACCAGAGAATCAAGACAAGAAAAACAACAATAATACAACGCAAAACAGAGCATTCAGCTCTACACGGAGCAGTCAATTCCATGGGGACGAGTGCATCAGATATTCAGATTCCATGTAAACAGGCGTAGTTCCTGTCTGATCTTCACATCCCTATAGCGGTAAACCTTTTCTTGACGGGAGTATATGGGCAAAGTCTACTTCCTTAAATTTTGATGAACTCTGCTGAATAGTCCAGCCCGTGCACATTGCAATCAGCAGTGTAGTTCAAGAGTTTGTATGGCAACATTGACCTGCACAACAGAGCTTTTGCAAACCGGTTATCACCAAGCGGACTTGCCTGACACAGATCCTCGAACCTAGCCAGTTCTGTCTGAAAGATAAATGAACTCCTAGAAATGGTCACCTTACACACGTCTGCGTAGATTGGTAGCAAATTCTCTGCCAAATCATTAATGTACCCAATTCCATCGCCCAACAGAAATAACCCCCCTATATTGCTCCTCAGCACCTTGCTCCAGAACCGGGGATTCGGATGAGCTTTCAGCACCCCGCCGATGATTTTCGCTCCGAAGAAGGACCCATTTAGCTTCCTCGCAATCACCTTTCCTGCTGCTAGCATCCTTTGGTCCTCCTCAACATCTCTACCGGCAAACGCGTGCGCCTTGAAGAAGAACCAGTACTCCTGGTGCGGCATAACCTTCAGACTGATCGGCTGCACCGTTTCCATGCTCGCCGCGACGGCCCTGCTGTTTGTGGTGATTATGATCCCGCTTCCATGTTTGCCGTGTCTTAAGATCGGCAGGAACTCTTCTAGCATCTGCTTCTTGCCTGCGTCAACATCTTCAAATACCATCAAGAACCTCTTGGTGAGACATTTCTCCTTGAGTACATGTAGTGACTCGATGAATTTTTGAGCATCTCTAATTGTGTGTTTGGATTTTAGAACAAACGGTGCCTCATCCCGAGCCATTGCTCTGGTGTATGAGAAATTGGAATACAAAATTATTGGAAAGTGGTTGTGCACCCTCTCGTCATCGCAGACATGCTGCGCAAGGGTGGTCTTACCGACTCCCATGCCGCCAACAATCGGGAGCACACCCAGTTTTCCTCCGGTTGACGGACCACCATCGTGCAGTAGGAAGTTGATGATCCTCTCTTTCTCGACATGTCGACCGAACATCTGCCCCTCGACGAAGATATTAGTAGCCAAAGGATGTTGGATCGACTGACAGTTCTGTAGGAGCATCAGGAACTCCTTGAGATCACCGGATACGGTTTCCACGATCTCTACCACTCTATCTATCTCAGGAACCCCAACATCTTGGCGAGACAATAGGCTCTTCACGGCACCTGCCGCTACACGCACACGCTTTGCAGGATTAAGCAAGGAGAAAGAGAAACGTTGTGCAACTACCTTGTCAGCATGCTCATCTTCAAGCTCCTGCTCTCTGCATCCGACCGTGTCGAGCAAGTAGCGTCCTTGGTACACACTGTCGCTGAGCTCTGAAAGCCACTCGAGGGTACCGTAGTTTGTGATCTGCCTCCCTTTGGCCTCCTCTACTGCACTATGAACCTTGACGAGCATATGGCAAATCCTCCGTAGCTTGGCTTCGGTGCACTGTTGGCCTTTGAACTGGCCAGCAAGAAGAGATATCACCTTTCCGACCATGTCTCCGACAACCGCTGAGAAGATGACATCTGCCATGATAATTTCCTCTAGCAATTGTCTAAATGTGATGTTTGCAAGCCTGGTACCCCAGCCTTTCTACCAATTCTAAGTTTCTGAATGAAACCAGAAGTCAAGGTGAGCACCAATGGTTTGTGTGGTGGAGATATATGAATATTAGCACCCAAGCGACATGAAATACTTTAGTGCTTTGACTCCATATTGCATTGCAAGTCTACAACACGTGCTTTCCTTCTATGAAAGGGACTGCCGTGACTTTTTATTGACCTGTCAAGAGGTTCATTGTCTTTTTTTTCTTTTCGAAAAGGAGTATGACCCCCGGTCTCTACATCTGGGAGATGCATGCAACCATCTTATTAATTATTCACAAAGACCTTATAAAGTAGTACATCAGGTAGTCTGAAGCCACCATCTTAGCAACATATGTCGCTACTTCTATCCACTTGTGACGCTCTCTGCTCGATCGTGCACTAATCATACACGCATACGTGCACGCTCGAGATCAGAGACTCACGGGAAGATATCACAACACAACTCTAAACTCAAATTTAAACATAAAGCTTCATATTACAAACCAGGGGTCACGAGGACCCGAATACATAAGTCATACACACAAATGATATCTGAGTACAGACATAGTTAGTCAAGTTTGCCTTAAGAAGGCTAGCACAAACAGCGACACTGATCGAAAAGGCGAAGGCCTCCTGCCTAGGGCCTCCAAACTACTCCTGGTCGTCGGGGATCTCCACATCGTAGTAGGCTCCTCCGGGGATCTCCTGCTCCTGGGCTCCGTCGTCTGATCGCAGCAATCGGGTATGGGGAAAAGAGATAGCAAAGCAACCGTGAGTACTCATCCAAAGTACTCGCAAGACTGACATCAGAACTATACTAAGTATGCATCGGTATCAAAGGAATGGGGCTATATCTTTGGACTAAACTGCAGAAATGACGGAACAGAGGGGGGGGAGAGGCCTAGCCTAACGAAGACTAGCATCTTGAAGCCATTCTTGCAGCATCAGAAGAGAGTAGAACAAGTAATATATATATATATATATATATATATATATATATATATATATATATATATATATATATATATATATATATATATATATATATATATCATCAATCATATAGTAGTAATGCCCTGGGATCCTTCCTCGACTACCCTGCGAGAAAGTGATCCCGAGAGCAGTAGTAGCAGTTTATTATTGTAACAGTATCCATTTGTAGTTGTAGCAGATCGGGATACAACTCCGAGCATCCTGTTACCGTGGACACGGCTATTCGAATAGATAGCTTCCCTGCAGGGGTGCACTACTGTTACCCAGTACGCTCGATTACATCTGGCCGGATACACTTGCTGGGTAATACCCGGCCTCGGGTAATCGACACGACGCAGTCCTACCTAGGCTCAGCAGAGAGGTCAACACGTCGGTCTAAATCCTAAGTGCGAAGGGGTCTTGGGCCCATCGCCCTCTGCACTCCTGCACGTTGCGTGACTGGCCGGGGCCCAGGCGCGACATTGTATACACAAGTGACGTAACCAGCCCACCCCAGCAATCAGCCCGCATCTCTGAGCTGTGACATCTGAAGAGCTTTCGGCTGATACATACGACGTAGAGGGTCCCATAACCATTATCCCACGTGGTGGTAGTGCGTATAGGGCCAACGACCCACTTAGATCAAATACCTAAATCCATTAGGCGTATTTAGAAACTCGCGGAGACAAACAGGATCCCTGTCGCCCCGTCTCGGTAATCCGCGGTCAAGGGACCAGACCCACCTCTTCCTAGGTGGTCTCCTCTTGACCCGTCGCACCGCCACCGT
This sequence comes from Elymus sibiricus, assembly GCA_039707655.1. NCBI lineage: Eukaryota > Viridiplantae > Streptophyta > Magnoliopsida > Poales > Poaceae > Elymus > Elymus sibiricus. The sequence continues at coordinate 90,170,793 of CM077676.1, forward strand.
ATGACTCGCGGGTACCCTTGGGGCCGACCCGTCTTTAACAACGGGAGCTGTCGGGACTCAGGTCCATCTCTACTGGATGGTACCACCAGCCCTTCAGTTCCCCAATAATAAATGAAAGTAACTGTTTGAGCATTCTCGTGATCACCGCCAACGGGGATCACGACACGAATTCTAGCATAGCAACATGGACAAGGGTGTAGGGCCAACTGGTGGGGCTCTGGCCAACCTATACTAAGCAATTAGGGTAACCGGAAAGGTATCAACAACAGTTACAAAATCAGGCTATGCATCAGAATAGGATTTGCCGGAATATCAACGGTAGCAGTTCTAATGCAAGCATAAGAGGGAAAGAATAGGCGGTATCTGGATGATCAAGGAGGGTTTGCTTGCCTGGAAGCTCTGCTGAATGGGTCTGATCGTCGGTGACGTAGTCGTACGCAGCAGTGTCGTCGGTGGCCTCGGGGTCTATCGGGAGAGAAGGAGGGGGAAGAAACAATAAATACACGGCAACAAATGCAATCACTATGCATGACATGCCTAAATGATATGCAGGTGTGCTATACTGCCTCTCTAAATATTTTAGATGATTTAGGAATTTATCAGGAATAATTTTATTAAGGTTATGCACTATTCATCTATCGAATACGGGCAAAAAGTTCCATGTTCATCTAGTTAGGAGTGATGGTCAAGCATTTTGATCACATATTCGAATTCGTCATATTTTTCTGATCATTTTTCATATATAAATTATTTTCATCCGAGTTACCGTTTATTTATATGATTTTTCAAAGTTTTAATCATTTTCTGGAATTTCTAAAATTATTTAATTCGAATTATCCAAAACAGTGTCTGGTGACATCAGCATTGGGTCAGCGGTCAAACCCGGCTGACCAGGGTCAAACCTGACCAGTGGGTCCCACTTGTCATACACAGTAGCTTTAACAGAAAGGTTAAAATTAACTATTTAGGTTAATTAGTTAGTGGGGCCTACTGTCAGTGTCAGATTAGTTAACTAATTAACTTAATTAGGATTAACAGATTAATTAGCATTTTATTTATTTTTTAAAAATGTTTAAATTAGCGGGGCCCGCATGTCAGTGACTGGGTTGCCCAGTCAGCACAGTTACAGCTCGAGATCGAGCTCGAACGGAGAAGGGGGAGAGGGCGGAGCTTACGTTGGAGCGCAAGGAGGCTCGTCGGAGGTTTAGGAGCGCAGAGGCGAGCGGATCGAGTCGGGGAAGCTCCGGCGATCCGAGGTAGACGACGATGGCGATCCGGCAATGTGGCGCTCCCCGGCTCGCGCTGGTCGGTGCAGAGGACGTAGTCGAGGACGGCAGTTCGATCCGGCACGGAGACGAGGCGCGGCGAGGTCAGAGGCCACGGCTACGGCGAGCCATGGCGGTGACGGTGTTCGGGAGAGGTGGCAGAGGGGGAGAGAGAGGAGGAGTGGCGCTAGGGTTTCGCCAAGGGGTCCGTGGAGATGCTCTTATCCACATCGCGGCGGCAGCAACGCCGGGGGATGGCCAACAACTGGCCATCGCCGGCTCGGGTGCATGCGCGCGCTGACACGCACGCGGGATGAGGGAGACGACCTCCTGGTGGGCTGGCTGCGCACTGTGCACTGGAAGCCCAAGTGCACAGTAGCCGCTTCTCTTTTTCCTTTTTCTTTTCTTCTGTTTTACTTCTTTTCTATTTGCAAAAATGTTTGGCCACCATTGTAATTTTGTAAAATATGAGACTTGTCCAATTAAATACTAGGCAATATATATTACTGCCCGAAAAAGGTTTGGAGGTAAATTGATTTCATTTGAATTTTGAGATTTAAATAAAATGGATTAAACATTGCTGTTTTGGTACTGTTTTAGGATGTTAGAGCCATCTAGGTAATTTAGGTGATGTTGTTTTCCTGAACATAATTAGTTATGGATTATTTGCTATTTAATGAACATTTTAGTTTCCAATTTGAATAACTTTTATCTTTCACTTGCATTTGAATTTCAATTTGAATTGGAATTTGAAACGAGATATGATTCTAATTGTGATCAAGACTTGCTAAACATGATGACTTGGCATTATCAGAGGGTGTTGACTGTAGCTTAATACATGGGGATGTTAAAATTATCCTCCTCTAAAAGAAATTCTCGTCCCGAGAATTAAGAGGTGGGCTGGAAGAGAGCGGGGTATTCGTCACGAAGACGATCTTCGCGTTCCCAAGTGGCTTCATCTTCAGAATGATTTGACCACTGAACTTTAAGGAACTTGATTGCCTTCTGACGGGTTCGTCGTTCAGCTTGATCGAGAATGCAGATCGGATACTCTTGAAAAGATAGATCTTCTCGCAATTCAAGCATTTCATGATCCACTGCTCGGATAGGATCCTTGAAGCAGCGACGGAGTTGCGACACATGGAAGACATCATGAACTTGTGAAAGGTTTGGCGGTAGTTCCAATTGATATGCCACTTCTCCACGTCTGGCGAGAATACGGAACGGGCCAATATAGCGAGGAGCTAACTTGCCCTTGATTCCAAACCGATGAGTGCCCTTCATCGGAGTGATGCGAAGGTAAGCTTGTTCGCCAGGTTGGTAGACCATTACCTGGTGTTTTCGGTCATAATTGCTCTTCTGACGAGACTGAGCAGTTTTTAAATGTTCACGGACAATGCGGACTTGTTCTTCAGCTTGTTCGATAATGTCCGGACCGAAGAGTGGCCGTTCCCCAGTTTCTGACCAATTCAGAGGGGTTCGGCACTTACGTCCATAGAGAACTTCAAAGGGTGCCATCTTCAGACTAGCTTGATAGCTATTGTTGTAAGAGAATTCGGCATACGGGAGAGATTCCTCCCATTTCTTACCGAATGAGATGACACAAGCTCGAAGCATATCTTCAAGCACTTGATTGACTCGTTCAACTTGTCCCTGGGACTGGGGGTGAAATGCGGTGCTGAAGGACAGATGAGTTCCCATAGCTTCTTGGAAACTGTTCCAAAATCTTGAGGTAAAGAGGCTGCCACGGTCTGAGCTGATCTCCAACGGAACACCGTGGAGTGACACAATTCTGGAAACATACAAGTCTGCTAACTGGCTAGCAGTGATTGTCTCCTTGACTGGCAGAAAGTGAGCAACCTTGGAGAATCGGTCAATGACGACAAAAATAGCATCATGACCCTTCTGCGATCTGGGAAAACCAGTAATGAAATCCATTTCGACTTTGTCCCATTTCCACTCAGGAATATCAGGGGGTTGCAGAGTTCCAGCAGGCCTTTGATGTTCTGCTTTGATACGACGGCAAACGTCACACTCAGCAACATAACGAGCAATGTCTCGCTTCATATCAGGCCACCAATATCTTTGTCGAATGTCTTGGTACATTTTTGTACTACCAGGGTGAATTGAAAGAGGTGTATCGTGAGCTTCTTTCATAACATCCGAACGAGAGTCCAGATTGTGCTTTCTGGGGACCACTAGGCGGCCTTTGAAGAACAAGGTACCATCCTCATCAACATGGTAGAACAAAGAATTTCCCATGGAGAGGTAGTTCTTAATCTTCTCGACTTCAGAGTCATATTTCTGCCGGGTCTTGATGTGGCACTCGAGATCCGGTTCAACAACCAGGGTATTGAGATGACCCTGTGGGACAATGTGAAGGTTCAACTTGCGAAGTTCTTCATAGAGAAGAGGTTGTGCTTGCTGAACCATGAGGTTGTTGCAATAAGACTTGCGGCTCAAAGCATCGGCCATCACATTAGCCTTGCCAGGGGTATAAGAGATATCCATGTCATAATCGGCTATTGTCTCGAGCCATCTTTGTTGACGGAGGTTCAAATCTGGTTGAGTATACAGATATTTCAGACTTTGGTGGTCCGTGTATATCTCGCAACGATTACCGAGAAGGTAATGTCGCCACAGCTTCAGAGCATAGATAACTGCTGCTAACTCAAGATCATGTGTTGGATACTTATCTTCGTGAGGACGCAACTGGCGAGAGCCATAAGCAATCACTTTGCGCTCTTGCATCAGGACACATCCTAATCCTTGACGAGACGCATCACAGTAGATCACAAAGTCCTTGCGAGTATCTGGGGGTGCTAGCACTGGGGCAGATGTCAACTTGTCTTTAAGTGTCTGAAAACTTTCTTGGCACTTTTCCGTCCACTCAAACTTCTTGCCTTTGTGGAAGTCAGTCAGCGGCTTAGCAATTTTGGAAAAGTTCTCGACGAAACGGCGGCAATAGCTAGCAAGACTGAGAAAACTTCTGACTTGCTTGACATTCTTCGGGGGAGTCCAGTCAAGAATAGCCTGAACTCGTTCTGGGTTAACAGCAATGCCATCCTTGGAAATCACATGACCAAGATAGGTCACCTCAGATAACCAGAATTCACACTTGGAAAATTTGGCATACAGTTGATGTTCTCAAAGTTTCTCCAATACAAGCCGAAGATGTTTGGCGTGTTCTTCTTCATTCTTGGAGTATATAAGGATATCATCCAAATAAACCACGATGAATTTGTCGAGGTAGTCCATGAAGATATAGTTCATCAATCGAGAGAAGGTTGCTGGAGCATTGGTTAAGCCGAAGGACATGACAGTGTACTCGTATGATCCATAACGAGTAACGAATGCGGTCTTCGGAATATCCTCTTTACGAACTCGGATTTGATGGTAACCCAACCTTAAGTCGAGTTTAGAGAACACAGAGGATCCAGCAAGTTGATCATAAAGATCGTTGATCCGGGGTAATGGGTATTTGTTCTGGATTGTAGCTTGGTTAATAGGCCGATAGTCCTGGACCAATCGGTTAGTTCCATCCTTCTTCTTAACAAAGAGAGAAGGTGCTCACCAAGCAGAGGAACTTGGACGAATGAAGCCTTTGCGAAGCGATTTGTCGATCTCCTCCTTAAGCTCAAGGAGTTCATGCGGCGGCATCTTATAGGGACGCTTAGCAATAGGGGTAGTGTCTGGTTTCAAGTCGATGACGAATTCAACGGCTCTAACAGGGGGTATTCCTGGAAGTTCTTCTGGAAAGACGTCCGGAAAATCGCGAACGACTGAAACGTTCTCAATTCCCTCAAGAGGTGAAGCGTTCAAAGCATTCAGAGCATATATCTGAGCTTCGGCATTCCGGGTAATTCGGGCGGTGTAGTTCACTATCTCGTCGGAGGGGTGAAGGAGTTGGACGACTTTGGTGGCACAATTGATCGAAGCAATGTGAGCTTTCAACCAATCCATTCCCAGAATGAGGTCTATGGTGGAAGATTTCAAAATGATGGGTGAAACAAGGAATTCAAATCCTTCGATTTCAACGGGGAGATTTTGTGCCATCATAGAGGTGTGACAATGACCTCCAGGGGCGCGGACAACTATTGGTAGGTTCATCTTTTCAAATGCAATGTCATGTGATAATGCAAATGCTTCAGACATGAATGAATGCGATGCTCCTGAATCAAATAAAACAGAGGCGGGGACTGAGTTAACGAGAAGGGTACCCATCACAGTAGCAGGTTGATCCTGAACTTCTTCAATATCAACGTGGTAAGCCTATCCACGACCATAAGCAGAAGACCCAGTATTATAGTTGCGGGTCTGATTGTTACCGCGACCATTGCCACGGCCAGTATGAGGAAGTGCCAACTGATTCTGATTTTGGCGGCAGTCCTTGGCAAGGTGACCTGGGCGGCGACACTTGAAACACAGACCATCTTCAGGACGAAGAGGAGCAGCTGGAGCTCTCGGCTGCCTCGGTGGTGGAGGAGGCAGACGAGGTGCTTCATAGGAGGGTCTTGGCGCAGGGGCAGTTGGGCGGTACATGCTGTGGGGGATCCAGATTCGACGCCTCTGTGCTGAGCTCGAAGATGAGCCAACGTCACAGTGGCGCTTCTGTGATTCCTTGTGCTCCACCTGAGCGGTCTCAACCTGGATAGCCTTGTTCACCAGAGTGGCGAAGTCGGGGAAGTCATGAACAGCAAGTGCAAGCTTGAGGTCTGGGTGGATTCCACTACGGAATTTCTCCTGTCTACGAGCATCAGTGGCAATGTCTTCTTCGGCATAGCGGGATAGGTTAAGGAATTCCCGCTGATAAGCTTCGACAGTCTTATTGCCCTGAGTGAGATTACGAAACTCTGTTTTCTTCCGGTCCATAATTCCCTGAGGAATGTATCAGGCACAAAAAGCAGTCTGAAACTCGATCCAGGTAACAACTGTCCCAGCAGGTAGTGAACGTCTGTGGGTGTCTCACCACTGTGCAGCGGGACCCTTCAAGAAGTAGGACGCAAAGGTGACAAGGTTGGCAGGGGCGACATCGGCAGATTCCATCTCGTGGGTGATGTCGCGAAGCCAGTCATCAGCATCCAGTGGCTGTTCAGAGTTGCGGAAAAACAGTAGGGCTGAGACGCACAAACTCCTACAGAGTTATTGGGGCAGGTTGCTGATTCTGAGCATTCTGGTTCTGTTGTGGAAACTGAGCCATGATTCCAACCATGAACTGGCGGTTGAACTCAAATTGCTGCATCATAGCTGCCATATAGTCTGGCGGTGGTGGCTGTTCGGGAGTACGACCACGACCACCTAGTCTAACCATCCTGCTAGAATTCAACACACTAGTAGAAAACAGGGCATTAGTCCCGGTTCGTAAGGGCCTTTAGTCCCGGTTGTGCAACCGGGACAAAGGAATCGGGACAAAAGGCCCCCACTTTTAGTCCCGGTCGTGTTACGAACCGGGACTAAAGTGTCTCCACGTGGCCGCTGCGCAGCGCTCAGGCAGGAGGACCTTTAGTCCCGGTTGGTAACACCAACCGGGACTAAAGGGTCTCCATGTGGCCGCTGGACAACGCTCAGGCAGGAGGACCTTTAGTCTCGGTTGGTAACACCAACCGGGACTAAAAGGCCGCCACGCGTCAGCCCCTGCCAAGCGCTGTTTTTTTTGAAAGGAGGGGTTTAGGGTTTAGGGGTTTAGGGGTTTTGGAGGGTTTAGGGGTTTCATTTTTATTTTATGCTTTTCATTCAACTCGACGCTAGCTACTACATATAGCAATGAAGGAACCATTACACAACATCGTCATGATCAATATATAGAGAGAAGTGACCTCTCTTTCTCCGTGCTTGGTCGAACAACAAGTTTTCGTATATCTATTCGACGCTACTACATGTAGTACACGTTCATGCATATATACAATATAACATCTCTTACGATCCCTAATATCTATTTACCAAAATCACATTGCAAATCCCGATGGCATTCTCCGTTTGTAGGTATGACATGCTCAACAAAGAATCCCGCCAATTCCTCTTGAATTGCTTGTATGCGATCAGTTGGTAGGAGTTCGTCCCGCTTCCGCCAGATCTAATTTAAAGAAGGGGGTCAATATATATATATATATATATATATATATATATATATATATATATATATATATATATATATATATATATATATATGAATGAAACTCAACACCATTGATGGTAATAAAATAAAAATGTGAATATTGTTTACGTACTTCAAATTGTTCTGAAGATCTGCCCCGCTCAGAGGTCTTGTGGTGAATGAACTCGCAAACGTAGTATCCACATAAATTATTCCCGGGTGCCTGCCACAAGCACTTTACGAGAATAAAGTTCAATCAAAATGATAATCAAGCATGATAATGGTATTGAAACTAGAATCAATGAGAGATGCGCGGAACTAGCTAGTAGTACTTACTTTGGGGTGTGAAAATCGCAGCTCCTTTTTCCATTCACCCCTAACCTGGTTGGTGAACTTTTTCCAAACCCTGCCCGGCAAAGAAAATGATTACTTGATATCAGGAAATGAACGAAAGTTGCCGATATGGTGCGATAATGATTGAACTTACTTCTGGAGCATTTGACTCATGTCCGCCCACTCCTTAGCCTCTTTACGTCTCGAGTCCAAGACAATTACTAGTCCCGCGTCAAGCTGAATGGCTAGTAGAATAAAGTGGAACCTGCGCACGCATAACTCATCAATTACACTTAACCTCGAGTAAGCGAAACAGAATGTGCACAAGACAGTAACACTCACTGGAAGTTGTAAGGAAATAGTATTTCCCTTTTGTTTTGTTGTCCAAGTAACGCCTTTAGCAAGTTTTTCTCTGTATCATCGGGGTTTTTTTGTACCGTATATTCATTTACGGTATTTGGGTTAATGAACCCAACGTCATAGATTTTTCCTCTGCATTCGAGGATCTTCAATCTGCATAATATAGTGTGAGGATAATTATACATGCAATGAACGAGCTGAGCTAGAGACTTAATTACAGAAAAAATACTTACAGACAATAGCAACTGACGATAGTTTTGTCGAGGGCGCGTTGATTGTATAACTGAAAAAATTCTTCAAATTCAATGTACAACGCCTCGACTCCATTGATGTAGTGCTCATCTTTAATTCCCACGTAGATACTGTCGGTCCCTTCCTTGCAGGCTTTCAAGTACCAGCCATGCAATCTTCGCATCATCGTTGATAGATGCGGGAGCTGCTCAGGTCTGACGAGAGGCTTCCCGTGCTCGTATCTATAGGCTACCTCAGCCATTTCAAACTGTACCTCATCGCCTAAGTAATCACGAAGAGTGTAACCAGGATGAGCGGCCGCTACCCCCGTATCATTAGCGATATCGGGAAACACCTTGAGCGGGGGGCACGATTGTTTTTCCTGTTCGCCGAGCTAATGAATTGTTTTCCCACTTCTTGCAGCACTGCTAGTACTTCCCGACCTTTTCACTTCATGAAATGTCTTTACAATACAGCGGTCATAGTGTGAGAGCGGCGGAGGCGGTGGTGGTCGCTTAAGGGCATCCAGACAGTGCTTCGCTTTTACCGAATCTATTTTCTCCTTTGGATCTGGACGTTTCGGTGCAAGCTGGCGTTTCACATCGGCAGCCACGATCTCGTTGTTTTCCTCGTCAGTCATGTCGTATGGTAACTTGGTAGGAGCCTTCTTGACGCTTGGACCTGCTCTGGATTTCTTCGTTGTTGTACTGCTAGCCGCCGGAGCGGCGGCGGGTCTCTTCCGCCGTTGATGAGGCGGCGGAGGAGGCGGAGTCAGCTGACGCGGCGGAGGAGGCGGAGTCCGCTGAAGCGGCGGAGGATTCTGCTGAGGGGCCTCCTCCGGCGGAGTCCGCTGACGCGGCGGAGACAGCTGAGGCAGCGAAGTGTGCTGACGCGGCGGAGACGACTGAGGCAGCGGAGATAGAGCTGGACTGTGAGGAGTCTGCTGAGGGGCCTCCTCCGGCTGAGTCTGCTGACGCGGCGTCCATTGTGGAAGCACGATGTTTTCCTTTCTCCATAGAATGGTAGTCCTTACGGCATCTACCAGATGAGTCTCCCCTTCACCTGTAGGGTACTCAAGGTCCAGCCCCTCGAATCCGTTGGTAACTTCATCCACCCCGACAATAGCATAGCCATTTGGAATCGGATTGCATTGGAAAGTTCCATCAGGTCGAGGAGGTAAGACATAGCCGGCCGCCACCTTCAAGGTTAGGTTGCTGCATTTCGCCATTAGCTCACAATGTTCCCTCTCCGTGATATCATCCACGGGGTAGTGAGGAGCCGTGATATCAGGCCGAACGAGCTCCGTGGAAGCCACACTGCTTTTCCGCTGAGATGGTGGGGTAGCTTCGTGGGCAGTATCGAATGAAGGATCTTCGTGCTGCTGAGATGGTGGGCCAGTAGCTCGCTGACTGGTAAGTGCCTCTAGTTTCTTCTCCTGCAATGCTAATCTTTCTTCTACCTTCTGCATCCGGTCTGCATCCTCTTTCTTCTTTCTCCCTCGGCTTCTATAACCAGTGCTGTCGGGAAACCCATGCACCCACGGAACGGAGCCTGATGTGCCTCGTGTTCGTGCAGGGTGTTCAGGATTCCGAGGGCGCGTGACAGCATGTCCTTCTCTCTGTCGGGATGGAACCTCCCTTCCTTTACGTCCTTGATTGCTTCCTGAATCTTTATGACGGGTGTTTCAAGTTGTTCTTTCGTGTAAACACACTTCCCCGTTTCTGGGTCCAAAGTTCCCCCATGCCCGAAGAACCAGGTCCTTGCCCGTTCGGGCCAGTTCAATGTCGCTGGTTGGATCCCTTTAGCAAGCAGGTCGTTCTCAGCTTTGTCCCACGTAGGCCGGGCAACCTTGTAGCCACCTGACCCCGTAACATGGTGATACAGCTTCTTTGCAGCATTTAGCTTATTTGTCTGTGACCTGTTCTTAGCTTTCTCCGATTTCTTGTATGCCACAAATGCGGGCCAGTGATGTTTTATCTTCGCATATTGACCGATGAATTCTGGAGTCTCGTCTTTCTCGACAAACTGTTCGTTCAATCTTTTCTTCCAGTTCTTAAATTGTTCTGCCATCTTCTTAAGAGCCCATTTTTTGACTTTTCGCTGTATAACTGGGCTATTTGGATCCTCCTCTGGCGGTAGGCTGAAATTTATCATGAGCGAGTTCCAAAGCTCATCTTTGCAACTATCGTCGACATAAGAAACTCCATCGTCCTTCTTCTTATTCCATTCTTGGATGCTGATCGGGACGCTGTCCCTAACAACAACTCCGCACTGATGTATAAATCGGTCTTGGGTCCGCATGGGAACAGTCGGTTTGCCATCTCGATCGACTTCTTCGATCGTGAACCTTTCATTCTCGCCCAACCTTTTCTTCGGGCCTCGTCTCCTTATAGAAGTTTGGCTCGATCCGGAGGGCTAAAAGAAGAAAGAAGCGTTAATATATGTACATACAAAACAATTAATGCATCTAGTCAGCAGAGGCTTAATTAATATATATATACCTCGCTGGACTTTGCAACAGTTAAGGCTCCAACACCGGCGGAGCCGTCATCTTCTCCCTCCTCCATTCGATCACCGGAGCCGTCATCTTCTCTTCCCTCACCATCGGAGTCGTTGAGAAACTGTGAGGGGCTATCATCACCTCCGTCGCGGATTATATCCCCCAACATCTCTTCTTTTTCTAAGTCTCTGTCGTGTTCCATAGTTTCTGCAAATATTACAACATGGCAATATACAACCATGAGAGATGGATTAGTGGCAAACATAGACCTAATCACAACAAGGAATCATATGCATATGAGCAATGGATTAGTGAATTATCGGGGTTATGTTTTAACGACCCCCTCCCCCCTCATGTCGAAGTTATACCGAAATTATCGGGGTTATGTTTTAACGACCCCCCCCCCCCTCATGTCGAAGTCAATGAACAACATGAAAATTTGTAAGTGATTGCTAAACTTTTATGCTTCATTTATATGAAGATCAATTATCCAATATAACTATGTTCGCGATATGAGGCATTGGACATTATCTAGAATCATATCTGATGAGTTGTCCTATCTTTCGGGAGAGGATACTTTGCGGACCGCCTCTCTAATGCCTGTGCATCTATCTTTCACATTGAGTATATGTATCTAAAAACCAAGTAAAACTACACAAAACAAACAAAAAAATTCAGCCATCTCCATCTCATCTCATCCATTTCCATCTCATCTCAATGAACAAAAATTTATATTACACATGAAAGTATCACAAATTCATTACATACGCTCGGAACAAAAATATCACAAATGAAATGACTTTGATCATGAATAATGCTATAAAAATGACTTTGATCATGAATAATGCTATAAAACATTTGCATAAATATTACACATGAATAATATCAATGACTTTGAGATCATGAATAATGCTATAACTCTTTTCCACCTTACAAAAATATTTCTACAATATTTACTTAAATTCCAAAGTTGGAATTTATTTTGTTCATGGTTTCTTTGGTTTACAAAGGAACCAGATTTTCTACAAGTCTTCTGCTCCCACCAAAATTATCCTAGCAACTAGACGGTACCTACAACCCATTTCACCAAAGACTTTGGGTTCCACAGTTCAAAAAATTCAAATTTCCTTCAATTCAAATTTGGACCAGAAACAAACTCTCTGATACAAACTCAATTTTTATAGCTCCAAAAATTCTAAAACTTTGCCAAACTCTCTTATATACATCAACACCTCACCACAAAAATTCCTCAAAATTCCTAAAATGCCTAGACCTCTCTGTCATTTCATCATATAGGTTGTGTGCACACTGTTCACTTTCGAAAAATTCAGTTATCTGAATTTGGTTCAGAGAGAGGGGTCAGCGTCGGCCAGCAGCACGGGCGGCGTCGGGGTCGGCGTCGGCATCGGGGTCGGCCAGCAGCACGGGCGGCCGGCGTCGGCGTCGGCGCCCAGCAGGGGGGGGAATAGGAGGAGGAGGGGATCGGGGCTGCGCTCACAACGAGGAGGCGTCGGCGACGGCGTCGGGGCAGGGCTCGGGGACGGCGTCAGGGCAGGGCTCGGCGACGGCGTCGGGGCAGGGCTCGGGGACGGTGTCAGGGCAAGGCTCGGCGACGACGTCGGGGCAGGGCTCGAGGACGGCGTCGGGGGCGGCGACGAGGAGCGGGCTCGGGGAGGAGGGCGAGGAGGTCCGGCGACGAGGAGGGCGGGGAGGTCCGGTGACGAGGAGCGGGCCCGGGGACGGCTCGGAGGCGACGGCGAGGTCCGGCAGCCTGGCGGCGTCGAGGTGGTCTTCGGCGTCGATGGAGAGGGAGATCGAAAACTGCAGATGGTGTTTGGAAAATTTTCTAAGTGCTGCTTATATACACAGCGCTTTAGTCCCGGTTGGTGGCTCCAACCGGGACTAAAGGCCCCCCTTTAGTCTCGGTCCGAGCCACCAACCGGGACTAAAGCTCGTTTTCAGCAGCCCAAAGGGCGGGAAACCCAGGCCTTTAGTCCCGGTTGGTGGCTCGGACCGGGACTACAGGGGGGCCTTTAGTCCCGGTCCTAGCCACCAACCGAGACTAAAGGGTGGCACAGCCATGGGGTGGTGAAAGTTTAGTCCCACCTCGCCAAGCGAGAGGAGATCGCACCGGTTTATATACGCGGCTGCGAAATCTCTCCCAAGCTCCTCTCTAAAGCAGGCAGTTAATTGCCTAACCTCTGCCCTGTTGGGCCAACTAGCCCCGCGGGCCTGCATCCTGGCCCATATATAGTTGGGTTTCTAGTCGTATGCAGGCCGTGGTGTCTGCTAGTAGGCGGGTATTTTTTTTATTTTTTATGTTATTTTTTGCATATGTTATGTTTTTTTTTATTTTTTATGTTATTTTTTGCATATGTTATGTCAATTTTAATATTCTTTCATAACCACTATACAATATATGGCACATGTTATGTCTTTTTATTTTTTATGTTATGGCAATTTTAATTTTTTGCATATGTTATGTTTTTTTTATTTTTTATGTTTTTTTGCATATGTTGGGTTTCTAGTCGTATGCAGGCCGTGGTGTCTGCTAGTAGGCGGGTATTTTTTTATTTTTTATGTTATTTTTTGCATATGTTATGTTTTTTTATTTTTTATGTTATTTTTTGCATAGACACATAGTGATTCAAAAAAAGCCGACACCAATGTTCCCTATGTGAAGGAGATAGACCCTTACTATGTCTATATTAACCTTTTATTTTATATGGAGCCACCAACCGGGACTAACCGCGTATGATCAACCTTGCAAAACATGGGGCTGAAAGGATAGGAATAATTGAAATTTCATAACTTAATAAATAATTATTCTAAAATCATGTTTCAAATGCCAAAATGCCCTAGCTAGCTCTTACAAAGATTCCCTCCGGTTTGTCCGAAGTGGCACTTTCCAGCTATAAGTCCGGAAACTCACACTAGAGAGAAAGTGATGGCGGTGAAGCCGGTCACATCCCAGAGTGGGATCTTGGGGTATAAAACTATTTCTTCGCGTGTGTCCCTTGCTTATTGCGCCGTAACCATGGATAATCTTCATCATTTAACAGGATGCTTCGGTCAGTCTTCACTCTGAAGGGAGAAATTTCATGAAACTTTTCATAATCTTCTGACATGTCTGTCTTGTCCTCCACTCCCACGATGTTTCTTTTCCCTGAAAGAACTATGTGGCGCTTTGGCTCATCGTATGATGTATTCACTTCCTTATCTTTTCTTTTTCTCGGTTTGGTAGACATGTCCTTCACATAGAAAACCTGCGCCACATCATTGGCTAGGACGAATGGTTCGTTTGTGTACCCAAGATTGTTGAGATCCACTGTTGTCATTCCGTACTGCGGGTCTACCTGTACCCCGCCTCCTGACAGATTGACCCATTTGCACCGAAACAAAGGGACCTTAAAATCACGTCCATAGTCAAGTTCCCATATGTCCTCTATGTAACCATAATATGTGTCCTTTGCCCTATTGGTGTTTGCTGCATCAAAGCGGACACCACTGTTTTGGTTGGTGCTCTTTTTATCTTGGGCGATCGTGTAAAATGTATTCCCATTTATCTCGTACCCTTGGAAAGTCAATACAGTCAAAGATGGTGTCCTGGCCAAGAAGTACAGGTCATCTCCAACAGTGGTGTTACCCATGAGATGTGTTTGCAACCAACCGCCGAAAGTCCCCATGTGTTCACGTGTAATCCAGTCGTCAGACTGCTCCGGGTGTTTGGAGCGTAGAATTTTCTTGTGTTCATTGATATACGGGGCCACCAAGGTAGAATTCTGTAGAACTGTGTAGTGTGCTTGCGCCCAAGAATGCCCGTCCCTACATATTATTGAGTTCGGTCCTAGCGTGGCTTTTCCACCCAGTCTCCCCTCATGCCGCGATTCAGGAACACCAATCGGCTTAAGGTCAGGAATAAAGTCAACACAAAACTCAATGACCTCCTCTGTTTGATGGCCCGTGGAGATGCTTCCTTCTGGCCTAGCACGGTTACGAACATATTTCTTTAAGACTCCCATGAACCTCTCAAAGTGGAACATATTGTGTAGAAATACAGGACCCAGAATTGCAATCTCGTCGACTAGGTGAACTAGGACGTGCGTCATAATATTGAAGAAGGATGGTGGGAACACCAACTCGAAACTGACAAGACATTGGACCAAATCATTCTGTAACCTTGGTAGGATTTCTGGATCAATTACCTTCTGAGAAATTGCATTGAGGAATGCACATAGCTTCACAATGGCTAATCGAACATTTTCTGGTAGAAGCCCCCTCAATGCAACCGAAAGCAGTTGCGTCATAATCACGTGGCAGTCATGAGACTTTAGGTTCTGGATTTTTTTCTCTGCCATATTTATTATTCCCTTTATATTCGAAGAGAAGCCAGACGGGACCTTGATACTGAGCAGGCATTCAAAAAAGATTTCCTTCTCTGCTTTGGTAAGAGCGTAGCTGGCTGGACCTTGATACTGCTTTGGATGCATGCCGTCTTTTTCGTTCATACGTTGCTGGTCCTCCCGTGCCTCCGGTGTATCTTTTGTCTTCCCATACACGCCCAAGAAGCCTAGCAGGTTCACGCAAAGATTCTTCGTCACGTGCATCACGTCGATTGCAGAGCGGACCTCTAGGTCTTTCCAATAGGGTAGGTCCCAAAATATAGATTTCTTCTTCCACATGGGTGCGTGTCCGTCAGCGTCATTCGGAACAGATTGTCCGCCAGGACCCTTTCCAAAGATTACCTGTAAATCCTTGACCATATCAAGTATATCATCACCAGTACGGAGGACAGGCTTCTTCCGGTGATCTGCCTCACCTTTGAAATGCTTGCCTTTCTTTCTTAAGGCATGCTTGGTCGGAAGAAATCGACGATGTCCCAGGTACACATTCTTCTTGCATTTGTCCAAATATATACTTTCAGTCTCATGTAAACAGTGCGTGCATGCGTTGTATCCCTTGTTTGTCTGTCCTGAAAGGTTACTAAGAGCAGGCCAATCATTGATGGTTACAAACAACAACGCTCGTAGGTCAAATTCCTGCTGTTTGTGCTCATCCCACACACGTACACCTTTTTTTATCCCACAGCTGTAAAAGTTCTTCAACTAATGGCCTTAGGTACACATCAATGTTGTTGCTGGGTTGCTTAGGGCCTTGGATGAGCACTGGCATCATAATGAACTTCCGCTTCATGCACAACCAAGGAGGAAGGTTATAGATACATAGAGTCACGGGCCAGGTGCTATGATTGCTGCTCTGCTCCCCAAAAGGATTAATGCCATCTGCACTTAAACCAAACCATAAGTTCCTTGCGTCACCTGCAAAGTCCGGCCACTTTCTCTCGATTTTTCTCCACTACGACCCATCAGCGGGTACTCTCAACTTCCCGTCTTTCTTACGGTCTTCTTTGTGCCATCGCAACAACTTGGCATGCTCTTGTTTCTGAACAGACGTTTCAACCGTGGTATTATAGGAGCATACCACATCACCTTGGCAGGAACCCTCTTCCTGGGGCGCTCGCCCTCAACATCACCAGGGTCATCTCGTCTGATCTTATACCTCAATGCACCGCATACCGGGCATGCATTCAAATTCTCGTAATCCTCACCGCGGTAGAGGATGCAGTCATTAGGGCATGCATGTATCTTCTGCACCTCTAATCCTAGAGGGCAGAGAACCTTCTTTGCTTCTTACGTACTGTCAGGCAATTCGTTGTCCTTTGGAAGCTTCTTCTTCATTATTTTCAGTAGCTTCCCAAATCCCTTGTCAGATACACCATTCTCTGCCTTCCATTGCAGCAATTCCAGTGCGGTACCGAGCTTTGTGTTGCCATCTTCGCAATTTGGGTACAACCCTTTTTTGTGATCCTCTAACATGCGATCGAACATCAACTTCTCCCTTTCACTTTCGCATCCTCTCTGTGCATCAACAATGACCCGATTAAGATCATCATCGGGCACATCTAGTGCCTCTTGATCTTCAGCTTCCCCCGTTGCAGTAGCACCGTATTCAGGGAACATAGGATAGTTGTCATCATCCTCTTCTTCTTCGTTGTCTTCCATCATAACCTCTCTTTCTCCGTGCTTGGTCCAAAAATTATAGTGTGGCATGAAACCCTTCTGAAGCAGGTGGAAGTGAAGGGTTTTCGAGTCAGAGTAATCCTTCGTATTCTCACAGACAGTACATGGACAATACATAAAACCATTCTGCTTGTTTGCCTCAGCCACATCGAGAAAATTATGCAGGCCCGTAATGTAGTCGGAGGTGCGTCGGTCACCGTACATCCATTGCCGGTTCATCTGCGTGCATTATATAATTAAGTATATCAAAAACCATTACAAAACATCATGAATAGAGAAATGACCAAATTAATACAAGTTCATCACCACATTAAAACCAAAGTACAGTAGTGATCAAATGTTATTACTGAAAAAATAAATACATAAAGTTCATACATAGTTCTCATAGAACAACATACAGCTCTCTAGAGCATCTAATTAAAACATACATTGAAACTAACATACAACTATGTAAAACATTTAAATGCAATAACAAATGCGATCAAAATCGGAACTAAGGTAACAATTGATCCAACAGCATAATGATACCAAGCCTCATTATCAATGGCATATTTTCTAATCTTTCTAATCTTCAAGCGCATTGCATCCATCTGGATCTTGTGTAGATCAACGACATCGGCAACTTGCAACTCCAATTTCATCTTCTCTTCTTCAACTCTTTTCAATTTTTCTTTCAAATAATTGTTTTCTTTTACAACTAAATTTAACCTCTCGACAAGAGGCTCGGTTGGAATTTCCGGTTCACATACCTCCTAGATAAAGACATCTATGTCAAATTGGTCGGCATAATTGTCATAAACACTAAATGAAACAAATAGTTATAAAATATAATATACCACATCCGAATCATAGACCGGACGAGAGCCGACGGGGGCGGATACCAAAACCATGGCACTATATAATAACAAACAATAATACAAGTAAGAAAATTATACAAGTAGCTATATAAATCATACACATGTGCAAACTAAGAAGTTAATTTGAGCTCAAATTATGCATCTAAATCAAATAAACTCACACATACACTCCTCCACTAAAATCCACAAACCACACTACTTCTAGAGCATTTGAAATGAGCTAAACTAGCAGTGAGAGATGAAAGGATGAAGTTGCTAACCTTTTTAGAACACTTGGATAGTTGGTGCACCGCCAAACCTAGACAAATCTTGGGGAAAATGGAGCTTGGAGGTCGAGCTTGGAGGAAGAACAGAGGAGAAAGCTTAAGTGTGGCTCCGGCATTTCATCGAACACCTCATGTGCATATATAGGCAAAAAACAGAGTAGCCCACACCTCCACCCTTCCACGGCCAAAAAATAGAGGAGATGGGGGGAGGGCATGGATATATATAGGCAAAACTTTTAGTCCCGGTTTGTGTCTAAAACCGGGACTAATGGCCTACCCTTTAGTCCCGGTTCCAGACACCAACCGGGACTAAAGGGCAGCAACCCCTTTAGTCCCGGTTGGTGGCTGGAACCGGGACTAAAGGTCCCAGCCGAACCGGGACTGATGCCTGCCGAGGCCCGGCCGGCGTCCTAGCCTCTCGAACCGGGACTGATGCTCCCATTAGTCCCGGTTCGTAACACGACCGGGACTAATGCTCTGATCTGGCCAGGACCAAAGCCCTGTTTTCTACTAGTGACAGGGGGTAGTTTAGCAACGAGTATTTGCAGGTGTAAGGAATCACTCATGAAGTAACACGCACAACAAAAGGAAGTGCAATAGATACAACATCATAGTCAATCATGACATACAGATTCGTACATAAGTTCGGTTACAGACCAGCGTTACGACAACGTAAAAGAAGACTAGACACACTAGGCGGCACGCAGGCACGCGGTGGAGGGATAGAACAACGGGACATAGCGATATGCTACATCAACGTCGGAGAAAACCACTGAAGCCAGGCAACTACAGGTGACGACGCAGGGCACCCTCGATAGAAGGATCCTGCGCTCCGTGAACACTCTGATGCAGAACCTGGTCCCGGACTAGAAGAAGAGGACCACGTGGAGGGGTAAGACCTCCAACAGCAGGCCACTCAAGACCTGGTGGCATCTCCGTCCTGCGCGGGTAAAGAATGTACTCTGGGTGCATCCTTGCACTGACTGCTGGCAGCAACTGTGTCAGAGCGTCGGAAAGACGAGCACGAGTGGCGTGCAACTCAACAGCAAGAGCTCGAGCAGTGCGATCCAGAGTCTGAGTGTACTGAACCAAAACCTGCGGGTCATATCGACGCGGCACGTAAGGAGTACAAACAGCAGTGTAGTATCCAGTCTCGTCCCCAGCGGGAGCATACGGGATATATCTGAACCCAGTCTCCTCCAAGCGGGTGTGCTCTCTACGAAGATGGGCAATAGCTGTATAGGCAGCATCATGGATTGCCATGTCAACAGTCACTCCAATACCGTGGAAGGTGTGCAACTCGGTAATGGATCTGTCCTGCAGATCAAAGATACGAACCACAGCATGGTACTGCTCCTGGTTGAACTCGTGGTAATCCTCATAAACAGTGTACTCGGGGTACCAGCGATATCCCAGCCTGGTTAAAAGATCGACCAAGATAGCAGGGAACCCAGCCGCATCAACAGCCATGGTCTGGCGTACTAGTTGTCTTGCGGGACGCATCTGAAACAAGGAGTGCAGAATGTCAAATGACAGTGTGAGAAGCATATAATAACTTGGAGAGAAAGGTTAAACAGACCAATGGAAAGGAAAATATGATTATCAGATTAATCAGACCAATGGAAAGGAATAAGTGCAGATAATCCAGCTCTTCGGGTGGACGTGATTACGAGAACCTAGTGTCGGAGTTAGCAAAATCATTTAACCCGAAAAGAAGAGAGATCAGAATCCCAGAGTAAGGAAGAGGAATAAAAGATCCTAATCCCATCCATGTGCAATAATGGGCCCGTAAGCCACACAACACTGTTAGTAAAATATAGTTTTTCAAAGACTAGACTCAACTTCGATCAAGGAATCGGAAGGGGGCTTCCTACAGGCAGTCGGCTCTGATACCAACTTGTGACGCCCTCTGCTCGATCGTGCACTAATCATACACGCATACGTGCACGCTCGAGATCAGAGACTCACGGGAAGATATCACAACACAACTCTAAACTCAAATTTAAACATAAATCTTCATATTACAAACAAGGGGTCACGATGACCCGAATACATAAGTCATCCACACAAATGATATCTGAGTACAAACATAGTTAGTCAAGTTTGCCTTAAGAAGGCTAGCACAAACAGCGACACTGATCGAAAAGGCGAAGGCCTCCTGCCTAGGGCCTCAGAACTACTCCTGGTCGTCAGGGATCTCCACATCGTAGTAGGCTCCTCCGGGGATCTCCTGCTCCTGGGCTCCGTCGTCTGATCGCAGCAATCGGCTATGGGGAAAAGAGATAGCAAAGCAACCGTGAGTACTCATCCAAAGTACTCGCAAGACTGACATCAGAACTATACTAAGTATGCATCGGTATCAAAGGAATGGGGCTATATCTTTGGACTAAACTGCAGAAATGCAGGAACAGAGGGGGCAGAGGCCTAGCCTAACGAAGACTAGCATCTTGAAGCCATTCTTGCAGCATCAGAAGAGAGTAGAACAAGTAATATATATATCATCAATCATATAGTAGTAATGCCCTGGGATCCTTCCTTGACTACCCTGCGAGAAAGTGATCCCGAGAGCAGTAGTAGCAGTTTATTATTGTAACAGTATCCATTTGTAGTTGTAGCAGATCGGGATACAACTCCGAGCTTCCTGTTACCGTGGACACGGCTATTCGAATAGATAACTTCCCTGTAGGGGTGCACTACTGTTACCCAGCACGCTCGATTACATCTGGCCGGATACACTTGCTGGGTAATACCCGGCCTCGGGTAATCGACACGACACAGTCCTACCTAGGCTCAGCAGAGAGGTCAACACGCTTGTCTAAATCCTAAGTGCGAAGGGGTCTTGGGCCCATCGCCCTCTGCACTCCTGCACGTTGCGTGACTGGCCGGGGCCCAGGCGCGACACTGTATAAACAAGTGACGTAACCAGCCCACCCCAGCAATCAGCCCGCATCTCTGAGCTGTGACATCTGAAGAGCTTTCGGCTGATACATACGACGTAGAGGGTCCCATAACCATTATCCCACGTGGTGGTAGTGCGTATAGGGCCAACGACCCACTCAGATCAAATACCTAAATCCATTAGGCGTATTTAGAAACTCGCGGAGACGGACAGGATCCATGTCACCCCGTCTCGGTAATCCGCGGTCAAGGGACCAGGCCCACCTCTTCCTAGGTTGTCTCCGCCTGACCCGTCGCACCGCCACCGTATGACTCGCGGGTACCCTTGGGGCCGACCCGTCTTTAACAACGGGAGCTGTCGGGACTCAGGTCCATCTCTACTGGATGGTACCGCCAGCCCTTCAGTTCCCCAATAATAAATGAAAGTAACCGTGTGAGCATTCTCGTGATCACCGTCAACGGGGATCACGACCCGAATTCTAGCATAGCAACATGGACAAGGGTGTAGGGCCAACTGGTGGGGCTCTGGCCAACCTATACTAAGCAATTAGGGTAACCGGAAAGGTATCAACAACAGTTACAAAATCAGGCTATGCATCAGAATAGGAGTTGCCGGAATATCAACGGTAGCAGTTCTAAAGCAAGCATAAGAGGGAAAGAATAGGCGGTATCTGGATGATCAAGGAGGGTTTGCTTGCCTGGAAGCTCTGCTGAAGGGGTCTGATCGTCGGCGACGTAGTCGTACGCAGCAGTGTCGTCGGTGGCCTCGGGGTCTATCGGGAGAGAAGGAGGGGGAAGAAACAATAAATACACGGCAACAAATGCAATCACTATGCATGACATGCCTAAATGATATGCAGGTGTGCTATACTGCCTCTCTAAATATTTTAGATGATTTAGGAATTTATCGGGAATAATTTTATTAAGGTTATGCACTATTCATTTATCGAATATGGGCAAAAAGTTCCATGTTCATCTAGTTAGGAGTGATGGTCAAGCATTTTGATCACATATTCGGATTCGTCAATTTTTTCTGATCATTTTTCATATATAAATTATTTTTCATCCGAGTTACGGTTTATTTTATATGATTTTTTAAAGTTTTAATCATTTTCTGGAATTTCTAAAATTATTTAATTTGAATTATCCTAAACAGTGTCTGGTGACATCAGCATGACGTCAGCGGTCAAACCCGGCTGACCAGGGTCAAACCTGACCAGTGGGTCCCACTTGTCATACACAGTAGCTTTAACAGAAAGGTTAAAATTAACTATTTAGGTTAATTAGTTAGTGGGGCCTACTGTTAGTGTCAGATTAGTTAACTAATTAACTTAATTAGGATTAACAGATTAATTAGCGTTTTATTTATTTTTTAAAAATGTTTAAATTAGCGGGGCCCGCATGTTAGTGACTGGGCTACCCAGTCAGCACAGTTGACTGGTCAACCCAGTCAACTGGACCCGCCGGGCCCACATGTCAGCCTCACAGGGGAGGCCACGTGGCGCCACGTCGGCGGGCGGCGCCGGCGTTGCGCCGGCGACCATTTCCGCGGCGGAAGTTCGCCGGAGAGGCGCGAAAACACGGCACAGGGCTCCGTTCGTCGCGTTTTCGGTCGCGTTCGAGAGCTGGCGTCGGCGCGCGTCGCGTGGTGCCACTGGTTGGTCTCGGGGAGGCCCTATACGACGACGGCGAGCACCGCAGCGGACGCCGGAGTTCGGGCAGATGCGGGGTCGGCGATAAAGGCCACGAGGAGGAGATCTAGCGGCACGGGCGGCCGCAGCAAGGTGGCCTGAGCACGTTCATGTGCTCGGGCGAACATGACAACGACTACAGCGACGGCGGTGAGCTACGCGGCGGAGCTGGGTTCGGGCGCGACGGCAGCAACAGCTACAGCTCGAGATCGAGCTCGAACGGTGAGGGGGGAGAGGGCGGAGCTTACGTAGGAGCGCAAGGAGGCTCGTCGGAGGTTTAGGAGCGCAGAGGCGAGCGGATCGAGTCGGGGAAGCTCCGGCGATCCGAGGTAGACGACGACGGCGATCCGGCAATATGGCGCTCCCCGGCTCGCGCTGGTCGGTGCAGAGGACGTAGTCGAGGACGGCGGTTCGATCCGGCACGGAGGCGAGGCGCGGCGAGGTCAGAGGCCATGGCTACGGCGAGCCATGGCGGCGATGGCGTTCGGGAGAGGTGGCAGAGGGGGAGAGAGAGGAGGAGTGGTGCTAGGGTTTCGCCAAGGGGTCCGTGGAGATGCTCTTATCCACATCGTGGCGGCAGCGACGCCGGGGGATGGCCAACAGCTGGCCATCGCCGGCTCGGGTGCGCGCGCGCGCTGACACGCATGCGGAAGGAGGGAGACGACCTCCTGGTGGGCTGGGCTGCGCACTGTGCACTGGAAGCGCAAGTACACATTAGCCGCTTCTCTTTTTCCTTTTTCTTTTCTTCTGTTTTACTTCTTTTCTATATGCAAAAATGTTTGGCCACCATTGTAATTTTGTAAAATATGAGACTTGTCCAATTAAATACTAGGCAATATATATTACTGCCCGAAAAAGGTTTGGAGGTAAATTGATTTCATTTGAATTTTGGGATTTAAATAAAATGGATTAAACATTGCTGTTTTGGTACGTTTTAGGATGTTAGAGCCATCAAGGTAATTTAGGTGATGTTGTTTTCCTGAACATAATTAGTTATGGATTATTTGCTATTTAATGAACATTTTAGTTTCCAATTTGAATAACTTTTATCTTTCACTTGCATTTGAATTTCAATTTGAATTGGAATTTGAAACGAGATATGATTCTAATTGTGATCAAGACTTGCTAAACATGATGACTTGGCATTATCAGAGGGTGATCACTGTAGCTTAATACATGGGGATGTTACACCACTTGATGAAGGGGTGCCGATAGTCCGAGCCTAATAGCAAACAGACATCGCACAAATGCCTAACATCTAAAGCCGGAGCCCCCAACCAAGCAACATACCGGGTATGGGGTGCAAACCGGTCCGACGCACTCTCATAGGTCGTCGCCGCCGTCTTCCATTGATCCATGTTCAGAGCAGGTACTGACGCATCAACCTTGCCAGGCCTGCCGTCGACGCCCCCACGACGCCACACAACGCCTCCTCCCTGCGCGCGTCCATCATCACACATCCGTCGCCGAGGCCCTGCCGCGCCACGCCGCCGAGACTCCACGTCGTCGATGCGTCACATGGAATGCCGCTCCACCGCTGGAACCGTCCACTGGTCCCTCAAGCCAATGCACACCTCCAAGAATGACGCCCCCAAGGAGGGAACGACACAAGTGCGCCGCCGTCATCCGATCGACTGATCTTGGGTTTCCCCCGGAGGTAGCGAAAGGAGTTGGGAGCTTCACCTCGATGATGCCTTCAAGAAGGAAACGACGCCGAGGGCGTCACCATCACCGGCTCCGGCCACCGGCCGAAGACCAGGTTTTCACCCGGATCTGTCCCATGAGCATCCAACCGATAACATGTGCACCGTCCAGACCGCCTTCAAAGCCCCAGATCTGGCCACCCAGATCTGGCGACCATCCACAACAGCACTGCCACCGTGGGAGCCCTGGCACACCGGCCATTGCCTGCGTGTGCCACCACTGGAGCCTGGGAGGAGGGTCGCCACCCCACCTCGCCAAAGCGCGAGAGCCGCCGAGATGAATCCCGCGCGCTCGTCACCGTCGCTGATCCGATCCAATCCGGAGTCAAAGTCACCAGATCGCCGGCGCAGATCCGCCTTGGACAGGGACATCGCCACGCCGTGCCGCCGCGAGAGGCCTGGGCTTCACTTGCCACCACCTTCCAGGGCCGCCGCCCCGGGTCGCCACCGCCACGAAGTCCTCCACGCCGCTGCATCACCCGCGCAGGCAGCCTACGCCGGCGAGCCGCCGCGCCGCGGCGCCCCGTGCCGCGCCCAGGCCCGAGGAGGCCGGCCCACGCCGCCCCATTGCGCGTGGGGAAGAAGACGCCCCGCCGGCGCCGGCGCCGGTCGGGCTTCACCCGCCCGGCTGTGCCCTTGGGCGGCGGCGAGGGAGAGGGAGGCAGGAGGAGGAGACCGGCGGCGCAGATGGGAGGCCCCTCCCCATCGCCTCGCGGGGGCGGCGCGGGAGGGTTAGGTTCATTGTCTTCTAGATGTGTACAACCAATGCAATGATGTTGATGGTCTAAGACAAGGACTTCTCATTCATTGCAAATCTACAGTACTTGTTATAGGGTATTTATTTTTTACTTTTTTATTTACACTAGGTTGCTGTGACTTGTTATTCCTAGCATATTCTTCTACTGCTGTTACAGCTTATTGTGCTGATACTATATGAGAGCAATGGTGGACCGATTTTGTTTCAACCAACTTACTTTGTTGATGTTGCCCGGGTCAATGTACATCTTTTGTGCACACTAATTCACTTCAAATTTGTGAAAATTAAAGACCGATGCCCGACATCTACGTAGCACGATCATCTCGTGGGCTGCCTGGGTCAATGTACATCTTTTGTGCACACTAATTCACTTCAAATTTGTGAAAATTAAAGACCGATGCCTGACATCTACGTAGCACGATCATCTCGTGGGCTGCCCGGGTCAATTTATCCCCCACCCATATACGCCTTAAAGATTCAGCGGGTGCTCTTTTAGTGGATCTTCTTTGCACTAGCAGTTCTTGTCTGCAACAGTTCTATAGAATAATAGAGATATATGGTGGACAACCAGCTCTCTTTTAATTCAGGCATCCATGAGAGTCTTCGGAAATCATTGCCTGTTCATAACTTTACTAGCACTAGTAGTGCATGGATTTGTCGAAAAAGTCTTTCGCCCCGCTTTATATATAAAGCAACGATCATGCAAACAACCAACCACCCAACACACGGCACCGGCACACACGGCACACTCAACACACACACCCAAGGCAAGATACAAGGGTGCCGCACAACACCACATCACCCTAACGCCACCAAGCACACTAAAGATAAACAATAAGACCGCTTGGAGACGCCGGCGACCTTCACTATGAGCTAGCCACCGTGAAGAAGTGAGGCTGACCCTCAACGTAGCAAAGACTCCAAGACGGTGCCTCCAAGAAGGGCATGACACCGGAGTGCCGCCACCGTCCGATCCAGAAGATCGAGTTTTCACCCGGAGTAAACTGGGGGAGACGGGAGCAGCCGCGACGGAGTAGTGCATGGATTTTGGGTACCGGGTATGGAGTATTGGCTAATCTAATCAACAAAACTTGAAAATATTTTTTCTCAATATTATCCAACTTTCCTTTGCTATAATTTGCAACGATGGCTTATGTTTTTTTTCAATTCACAGTAGGTTGCTATGACTTATTGTGCTAGTGATAGCATATTCTGCTAGTGCTATTACAACTTATGGTGGCTGATCCTATATGAGAGCAATGGTGGATCGATTTAGCTTCAACCAACTTTGTTGATGTTGCAATGGAAAAACAGTTGATGCCCGGCACCTCCGTAGCATGACCACGTCTCCAGGGCTGCCGGGGTAAACATATCCTCACCCATATACTCCTAGAAGAGTCGGCAAATGGATTTCAGGACCCCTCTGATTCTGTGGGAGGGTCGCCTAGTAAGTACCGGCAATGACGTAATCAAGCAAGTAATGAAACTTCTAGCTTGATTTTCATGATTGACTTGCAAATTTTCTCCCACAGAACGATAGTCTTAATGGGAATTTCTAACTGGATAATCAAGTTACTGTCAAAGCTCTAGGCACCACAAAAGAGACTCACTGCTTGTCACTCCACACATCAAGGGCCACGTTACACTTACCCCAGCTAGTTTCATGTATATACCAGAGAAGCAACACAAGCAGGCTAAGAAAACAGGAAAAAAAACAAGAACAACAATACAACTCAAAACAAAGTATTCAGCTCTGCACGAACCGATCAATTCCATGTAAATAGGCATAATTCCTGTCTGATCTTCACACACATATATTACTGATATTAGGAAATCTTTTCTTGAGGGGAGTAAAATGGGCAAATCTACTTCCTTCAAGTTTGGTGAACTCTGGTGAATAATCTGGCCCACGCAGACTGCAATGAGCAGTGTAGTACAGTGATTGGAGTGGCAACACTGACCGGCACAACAGGACTTTTGCAAACCCGATATCACCACGCGGGGCAACAACACTAGCACTAGGACTTGCCTGATATAGCAACCTAGCCAGTTCTGTCTGCGAGGGATATGGAGTCTTAGAAATGGTCACCTCACATATGTCTGCGTAGATTGGCAGCAAATTCTCTGCCAAATCTGCAATGTACCCAATTCCATCGCCCAACAGAGACAACCCCCCTATATTGCTTCCCAGCACCTTGAGCCAGAACCGGGGATTCGGATGAGCTTTCAGCACCCCGCCGACGATTTTCGCTCCGAAGAACGACCCATTTAGCTTCCTTGCAATCGCGTTACCCACTGCTAACATCCTTGGGTCCTCCTCGACATCTCTGCCAGCAAACGCGTGTGCCTTGAAGAAGAACCAGTACTCCTGATGCGGCATAACCTTCAGATTGATTGGCTGCACCGTTCCCAAGCTGGCGACATCCCTGTTGTTTGTGGTGATCATGATCCTGCTTCCGCGTTTGCCATGTCTAAAGATTGGCAGTAACTCTTCTAGCATCTGTTTCTTGCCCATGTCAACATCTTCAAATACCATCAAGAACCTCTTGCTGAGGTATTTCTCCTTGAGTACATGCAGTATTTCGATGAATTTTTTAGCATCTCTAACTGCGTGCTTGGATCCTAGAACAAACACCGCCTCACCCCGAGCCATTGCTCTGGTGTATGAGAAATTGGAATACAAGATTACTGGAAAGTGGTCGCGCACCCTCTCATCATCGCAGACATGCTGCGCAAGGGTGGTCTTCCCGACTCCCATGCCGCCAACAATCGGAAGCACACCTAGTTTTCCAGTAGAATCACCACCATCGTGCAGCAGGAAGTTGATGATCCTCTGTTTCTCGACATGTCGGCCGAACATCTGCCCCTCCATGAAGATGTTAGTATCCAAAGGACGATGGATGGGCTGGCAGTTCTGTAGGAGCATCATGAACTCCTTGAGATCACCGGATATGGTTTCCAAGATCTCCACCACTCTGTCGATCTCCTCAGGACCACCAACATCATGGCGAGACAGTAGGCTCTTCACGGCACATGCCGCTACGCGCACGCGCTTTGCAGGATTAAACAAGGAGAAAGAAAAAGGTTGTGCCACTACCTTGTCAGCATGGTCATCTTCAAGCTCCTGCTCTCTACATCTGACCGTGTCGAGCAAGTAGCGACCCTGGTACACCCCGTCGTTGAGCTCTGAAAGCCACTCCAGGGTGCCGCAGTTTGTGATCTGCCTCCCTTTGGCCTCCTCTACTGCACTGTGAACCTTGACAAGCATATGGCAAATCCTCCGTAGCTTGGCGTCGGTGCACCCTTGGCCTTTGAACCGGCCAGCGAGAAGAGATATCACCCTGCCGACCATGTCCCCGACAACCGCCGAGAAGATGACCTCCGCCATGATAAATTCCTCTAGCTATTGTCTGGAAGCGATAACAATTCTAAGGTTCTGAATGAAATCAGAAGTCAAGATGAGCACCAATGGTCTGTGTGGTGGAGATATGCGAGTATTAGCATGAGAGCGACAGGAAAGACTTCAGTGCTCTGACTCTATATTACACTGCAAGTCCACAACACGTGTTTTGCTTTTTTTTGTTTTTGTTGAGGAACTCGTTTTGCTTCAAGGAAAGGGACTGCTGATTGAGATAGCACGACCACTTATTGTGGTTCTATTTTTAAGTGTCAGACGGCAGAACAAAAAATTAACAGTTTTCCTTTTGCCATCACTCATTGGCTGTACAGTACTAGATAGAAAAGTAAAAAAAAAATTTGAATGGCCAGAAAAGTATATTCTGAGTTTTCTGATGAGTTATGCAGTAAATGGGCCCAAATACTATCCTTACAGGTACCAAAAATGAAGTGATTTTGTTTTGAGAGCTAGTCCTTGCCTTGGAGCATCCACATCTAGAAGCCAAGGACATGCTACCTGTCTATATTGGAGCCTCCAGATTCTTAGCCTAATTGACATGTTGATTGCGTCGTGTCATGTGCTCATCTTCGATAGGCACTTATGTCGTGTTGTGACTTGTTAGTGGTGCACATTCCGCTAATGCTGTCACAGCTTATTGTGCTGACTCGATATGAGAGATATCACATTCTGCTAGTGCTGTTACAGCTTATTGTGCTAAGCTACCTTTTCCTCGCAAAAAAAAAAAAAACCTATATGAGAGCAACCAACTTATTGGTGCATTGAAAAAGAGTCTATTTGCATCTTTTGTGCACACGAATTCTCTTCATATATGTGAAAATTGAAGTCTACTGTAGAGCTTATGCTTTTTATGCATGATAATACAAGCATCATAAATAAAAACATACCCTCTATCTGTTCCCTCCCAGGTTTGTTCGCACCATGGTTATTTCTCTTTTGGATAATTGTCGAGGATGTAGGATTTGAAACCCGGAATAAATTTCGTGTTTGTGTCAACTTTTTTAGTTTACCCCAAGTTTAAGTTCCGCACATTTCTGTTGGTGTACTTGCATTCTAGGGTATTTTAGGCTACTAGCTCTTGGAACTTGCTAAAAATCGTCCACTAAATTTGAACCGTCTATTTGAAAATCCACCGGTGAAGATCACCCGTGTGCGGGTGCAGAGAGTATGGCCCGTGGAAACGACAGGGACGGCGGCCAGACGACGCGTGAACCACCGCCGCCAGCCGTCGCTGTCGGGCACCGCAGCGCCCGTGACTGGCCAGGACAGGGGGTGGGGAGTACACGCTTGCCCATGCCCGGCAAGGAAAGGAACGGAGGCATCCATGCCAAGATAAGCAAAAATCTAAGATAAGATGGCGACGGTCCCCCATTGATGCGCTTAAGTGGCGAACCGCAATGAATGGCCGGATAATCCCGTCGCCATCGCCCGGACGCTTGTTCGGTTCGCTTCGGTCTGCGGTGCGTGTCAGTCACCACGGTCACCATCCCAAGCTTGCCGCCCGCAGAAGGAGACGTGCCCCACGCATCAGCAGAGCGTCCGCTCTGCCGCTGACCTTGCCCGAAGCAGTATAAAACCATCGCCACCTCCTGTGCTATGCTATGCTCGGCCGCCGCGCGCACCGCACCGCACCGACCGCACTAACCATCCATACCCGCATCACTCCAGTACTCCACTAGCCAGCGGGCGGCTCCTCCTCTCCCTCCAAGAAGCAGAGCATCCGCAGCCAGCACCATGGCGAGTCGGGCTGCCATGTCCGTCGCCGTGGCCCTGGCGCTGCTGGCGTCGTCGGCGGCCGCGTGGCTGCACGAGGAGTTCGACACGGAGGGCAACGTGCGCGCGGGCTACGACGCGCGGGGGCAGCAGGTGGCGTCGATCGTCCTCGACCGCCAGTCCGGCGGTGCCTTCCGCTCCCGGCGCAGCTACCTCTACGGCCAGTTCAGCGTCCAGATCAAGCTCATCCCCGGCAACTCCGCCGGCACCGTCGCCTCCTTCTACGTGCGTATTCCATTCCCGTTCGACCACATAATATATATTTGAGACTTTAGATTTCTGACGCCATTGCTATGCAGCTCTCGTCGGGCGACGGCCCGGGGCACGACGAGATCGACATGGAGTTCATGGGCAACTCGACCGGCCAGCCGCTGGCGCTCAACACCAACGTGTGGGCCAACGGGGACGGCAAGAAGGAGCAGCAGTTCTACCTCTGGTTCGACCCGGCCGCCGACTACCACACCTACACCATCATCTGGAACAACAAGAACATCATCTTCAAGGTGGACGACCTCGTCGTCCGCAGCTTCACCCGCTACGCCGACCTGCCCTACCCGGGCGCCAAGCCCATGTCGGTGCACGCCACGCTCTGGGACGGCAGCTACTGGGCGACGGAGCAGGGCAAGGTGAAGGTGGACTGGTCTGCCGCGCCCTTCGTCGTCTCCTACCGCTGCTACTCCGCCGACGCCTGCGTGCCCGCCGGCGCCGGCCGCCCGCTCTCCTGCCCCGCCGGCACCGGCCGCTGGATGAGGCGCCGGCCCAGCGCCGCCGAGCGGGGCACCGTCGCCTGGGCCAGGAGGAACTACATGCACTACAACTACTGCGACGACGGCTGGCGGTTCCCCAAGGGGTTCCCCGCCGAGTGCTCCCGCAGGTGATCGGCCGACCGGTGTTTGCTCGACACCAACCTCTGATCGATCGTGCATGTACATTTTGGCATCCATTGATCCATACTGCTCTTGATCTCGCTCTCTCTGCTTTCTTACTGCTACAGTGATTGTTACCGGGACGGATTAAAGATAATAAAGGTGAATTCTTCAAGTGAATCTTGGTGAAAGATGTTGATAAAACTGTGTATATGCCACTGTAATTAACCTGGCACCTGCACATGGTGTCAGTCTCGGGCAGGTAAAAACGAACCATAAACAATACCCTGTCGGGCGATTCAGATTTGAGCTACGTCGGGATTCGCTGCAATCCATGTGGTTTCCCCCCATTTCTCAAAGTTGTGCCTGGATCTGGGTTGGATTGGATTCCTTGCTGGAAAGCATAGATAAATGCCGCCGGCTGCAGTAACTGTGGTGAGGTGAGCGGACGAAGCTTTTCTCCCGACTTTCGGCCGCGGTCGTACGCAAGAAAGAAGAGAGCGGTGGTACTGCCAACGGATGCATCTGGAGGACAGCAGGAGTAACTTCACTTGCAACGCGGAGGCATCAATCAAACAATTTAATTCCTCGTGTGCTTCTCGCCTGGATCTTGGAGTACATCCACAAGGTCACGCAGTTTCAGTGCATGCATTTTCGGTTGCCTTCGCCGACTCTGTTAGTGTGCTGTTACAGCTTGTTGTGCTGGTCCTATATGAGATTGAGAGCTACGGTGAACGATCAGAGGGGCCACACGGCCCCCATTTTGATCATGAAAATGGAGTCACAGCATACAGACCAAGTCCCTTACAAACTTATCATCGATGCCTAACATATGCATCAAGAAGAAAAACACTCCTACATCCCGAGGCACTTCAAACTGCACCTACATGATGCTACATCAAAGAACGAGCCCAAAGCTCCACCGCTACAAATGATGCCTAACATTTTTTTTTTGCAACAGGGAAATAAACTCCTACAACCTGAGATACTAAACTCCGCACCTACAGGGTGCTATAGCAAAGGAAAAAGAGAGAACATCGCCAATGCTACACCACTTCAAATGATCAGGATCATCTCAGCTTTTCTACATCCATCAGGGCATCCAGAGTGTGTAGAGGCAACCCAGCCTCTAAGGTGGGCCCCATACACCTGCCTCTAATTTTAACCCAAGTCCCCGCAGCGTGCAGCCTCTA
Source organism: Elymus sibiricus (assembly GCA_039707655.1). NCBI lineage: Eukaryota > Viridiplantae > Streptophyta > Magnoliopsida > Poales > Poaceae > Elymus > Elymus sibiricus. Next base: position 90,203,075 of record CM077676.1, read on the forward strand.
GTTCTTGACTTCTAAAGGTAGGCCCAGATGATATAAAATACATTGCTTTGTTGAGCAGACCAATGGCTGAGACTAGCACACACACACTGAAAAAAGGACCCAAACGAATATTTTACTCGGTGGCAATTCTTAGCGCCTGCCTCAAGCTTGGAGGCGCTTCCAAGCTTTTTAGCTTAGAGGTTGCACGCTGCAACGTATAGAGGCGGTCGCTAAAGTGTTAGAGGCGGGTATAGAGGCGGCAAAACGTTACATTGTGGATGCTCTCACTTGCCAACTTGTCGCAAGACACAAAAGGTAAAATCAACAGAGCCTCCGTACAGCAGGGCCCCAGCCGTGAGCACGCTTGAAGACGTCCCTTGCTACCTGGGCCAATCTCTTGGTCACTTCCTTAAGAATTTTTTGCACTCCTCTTTTCTGTAGCACATCCCACGAATCCAACAAAGAACATAAGGAAAAGATTATGTCAGTAGGATCTCTAGGCAAAGAACTTTGAAAGCAAGATTTATTTCTTGCTTTCCAAATCGACCACAACAAAGCAGCCACACCAATAGATACAACCACTCTATCTTTCCCAGTATACTTAGGGAGTCAGTTCTGGCAAAAATCAAAGAATGACAGGGGCGTTTTGGGATTTCCCAGAGCACTCCCAACTACATTCCAAAGAAAACGGGCAAAAGAGCAAGTGAAAAACAGATGATCAATACATTCATTGGCACCACAAAACTCACAATTGTTGGTGCCTTTCCAGCCTTTTTTACCCAAATTGTCCTTGGTCAGGATCCTCCCTTTGATCACTAACCATATAAAAGCCTTAATTTTCAAAGGTACTTTCAGTTTCCACAACAACTTAAAAGGGAACACTACTCTCCTAGCAATAATATATTGATAAAGAGATTTAACAGAGAATTTCCCAGAGCTGGTCAAAAGCCATTTGACTTTGTCAGGTTCCTCACTCAGAACAACCTGACTGCTCATATCTAAAAGTTTATTCCAAATATCCAGCGTCTCCCCATATAAACATCTCCTAAATCTAATGCAATTAAAATCTTGTTCAAATACCTTAGCAACCGTAATGTTTTGACAGAAAGTAAGGTTATATAAGCGAGGAAATAGTTGACAGAGAGGCTTGTTGTGGATCCAAGCATCTTCCCAAAATCTAGTTTTACACCCATCCCCAACAATTTTCTGACAACAGCTGTAAAAGATATCTTTCACGCTCATGATACCATTCCAGAAATGAGAATTGGCAGGAGATGACCCACATTGAGACAAAGTTTTCCTCTTCAAATACTTTGCTCTAATCATCTCCTGCCAGTCCCCATCTTCATTCTCAAGTCTCCAGAGCCATTTGCACAAAAGACTAATATTCTTGATATCCAAATTACTAACCCCCAACCCCCCTTGGTCTCTAGGTTGGCAAATATCAAGCCAGTTAACTAGATGAAACTTCCTAACCCCCTCTTTTTCTTGCCAAAGCACCCGAGCTCGAAAGAAATCGATTCTTTTGCCAACACCCTTCGGTAGACGGAAAAAGTAAAGTAAATGACTAATGACGTTACTCAAACAAGTTTCAGTGCGGATAAGCCTACCACCCATAGATAATAGACCCCCTTGCCACGCTGCAGCTCCTTTCTCTACTTTTTCTTCCGCTGGCTTCCAGTCAGCATTACAAAGTTTTTTATAATGCAGGGGAAGGCCTAAATACCTAAAAGGGAAATCCCCAATTGCACAAGTAAAAATGCCAGCATAATCATCTTGTTTCTCCGAAGCTTTATCGAAACAGAAAATTTCACTTTTTAACAAATTAATCTTCAGACCAGTCAAATGCTCAAATACACAAAGAATAATTCTGAGGTTCCTAGCCCCCTCAAGGTCATCTTGGAAACATAAAATAGTATCTTCTGCATATTGCAAAATATTTAGACCTCCTGCATACAACCTAGGCAACACTCCTTTAATAAATCCTTGTTCTTGCGCCCTTTGCACTAGGGTAGCAAGAACATCAGCCACCAAATTGAAAAGCAAGGGGAAAACGGGTCCCCTTGCCTCAAACCCTTCCTAGTAACAAAGTACGGGCCAATTACGTCATTAATAGTGATGGCTACCTTACCATTACTAACGACATCCTTTGTCGACTGCACAAAACGTTCAGGGAAGCCTTTCATCTTTAGGACATCAAACATGAAACTCCAATTAATTTTATCGTAAGCTTTTTCGAAATCAACCTTAAAAAGCACAACAGAACATTTATTTCTATGTAAAGAGTGGATAGCTTCATGAAGCATAACCACATTGTCCAGGATGTAACGACCCTTTATAAACGCAGATTGAGCTTTAGAAATTGTTTTATCAGCAATTTTCATAGCTCTATTGTTAAGAACTTTTGTAAAAATCTTAAAAGGCACATTCAACATGTAAATGGGATGGTACATTTGAATCCTATCAGCCCCCTGCCCCTTAGCAAGCAAAGTGACTACACCATAGTTAAGCCTTGAAATGTTAATTTTGCCCTCATAAAAGCCATGAAAAAGCCTAAGGTGATCGTTACAAATAAGGTTCCAGAAAAATTGAAAGAACTCAGTAGGAAAGCCGTCCGGCCCAGCTGCTCTGTTGTGTTTCATAGAAAATAAAGCATTCTTAACTTCATCCATAGTAAATTTGCAACTGAGCTCGACCTTGTCCTCTTCCGACAAAACATCATCAAGAGGGATACTCAAATATAGGAGGTAAATCTACATGACCAAATAAGTCTTTATAAAACTTAGTTGCATATTTGAGAAAGTTATCATCCCCCTGGATGATCCCTTCATCCTAGATAAAACGAATTTTTTTACTCTTGCATTTCCGCCCACTAGCCTTAATCATAAAATACTTAGTGTTGGTATCCCCTTCTTTGATATCCCTCTCCTTCGAGCGTTGTTACCATTTTATTTCTTCCTCTCTAAGAATTTTATTCAATTCATTTTGCAAACTATTTCTTTGCTCATAGTCAGCTGCTGAGACACCAGCAAGCTCACACTTCTTATCAAGTATATCTAAAGCATTAATAATAGAACTCTTCTTTCTCTTGTAACTACCCTCAACATTAAGGTTCCAACCCTTGAGCCCGCTTCTTAATTATCTCATAACAGCCTGCCACCAGTCCAGGCTGTTATTTTTAGGAGTGATAGAGTTTCAAATTCTAGAAACCACGGCCGGCAGCTCATCCCTGACAAGCCAGCAAAGCTCAAATTTAAAAGGCTTGGTAGCTATAGCATTTACAACTCCAGTATGTACCAAAAGAGCAGCATGATCAGAGACACCTCTAACGAGTGTCCTAACCGTAACTAAAGGAAAATGCTGTTCCCAAGAGGGGCTAACAAGAATCCTATCTAATTTTACATACAAGGGGTCGTCCTGGTTATTAGACCAAGTAAAGCTCCTCCCTGAGAGCTCTAACTCTTTTAGCCCCCTATGCTCAATAATGGAATTAAAGTAAAAAGACCAAATAGGGAGTTTTTTAGCTCTACTTCTCTCATTGATCCTCCTAATGATATTGAAATCGCCACCAATAACAAGGGGTAAATTATTATGACCTAACACATGGACAAAATCAATCAGAAAGTCCCTCTTGTCTCTGGTATGAGCAGCCCCATAAACATTGATCAATGTCCACTTGAAACCCGATCTCTTATCCATAATGATCATTCTAGTAATAACCTTTCCTTGAGTTGAGTGATAATGATGATACAACAAAATATGGAGTAAAGTGCATCCTAGGTCCTTGAACTATTCTAAAGGTGTCACGAACGTTCTCGAACTATGAAAATCATCATATAGGTCCTCAAAGTGCAATATGTGTCTCATGCCGATCCTCAAACTATTTCAGAAGTGTCACATAGGCCCTCGAACAATTTTGGTGTCACAAAAGTACACACTTATTGCACTTCAAAGGACCTTTGAGGACCTAGATGGCACTTTACTTTTTGGACTCGGATATCTCGGTAACGTTCGATCTGGGGATCGAACAAATCGTTCCCTGGGAGCGATCGTTCCAAAACAAAACATTCGATCTGGGAACGATTCCCGAACGAACGAATAGGCCGAGCGCTAATACTGCTGGCCCATCGATCACGATTTAGTCAGGCCGAAAAAATATGCTAGCACAGCCCGTTTTCTAGTGTTGCACTACAAAAAATGCCGAAAATCGAAAGAAAAAGAAAACATAACACCCTTGTGAACAGAACCACACAAATCGATTTGCCATGATATATAAAATGAAACTGCCTATTATGTAAAAAATATATAACTAAAGCTGTCATGGTGTTCAAGATGGATCAAAACATAAAAACTTAACAAATACTCCCTCCATATCAAAATATAATTCGCCGCCTTTTGACACACTCATTTAAGCCGTGTCGGTACAAGCAAATTATGTTTCAACTTATGTTTGCCATTGCTTCATATAAAAGAAAATGGCAAAAAAGGAAGTTTGAAAACAAGAATGTGAAAGAGTCTAATGAAAAAAAATTCACCATATGATCAAAATTGCAATGGTATACAATTTTTCTACAAGGCTCTATTCAACAAAGTTGCCATGTTTCAAATAATTTTAAAAAATTACAACTTATGATGATGTGTGCGATACAAATTTCCATGGTGGTGTACACATGAAGGTGTAAAACAATAAGTTTGCCATGGTTAATAAATTTTCCCATGGACTAAACAAAAAATGTTTACCATGTTTAAACTAATAAAATGTCCATGGTCCAAAATATAATTTTACCATGGTCTAAAAAGTAGCCATGGTTCAATTTTTTTGCCATGGTTGAAAAATATATAAAATTGCCATATTATGAAGTATGAATTTTCCATGGCTGACCCCAAAAAATTCCATGGTCAAGAAAATAAATTTGCCATGGTTGAAAAGTAAATTTGCCATGTCCAAACAATGAATTTTCCATGGTTCAAACAAATAAAAATGCTATGCTCAGATAAAATAACCTTGCCATGGTTAAAAAGGAGTAAATTTTCCATGATCAAAAATAAAATTTGCCATGTTACACAATTAAAATTTGCCATGATATAGTACTAAAACAAATAATGATCTCTAAAAATAATGGCAAACATCGAAAAGTTTATGCCATGGTATATTTTGAACAAAGTATGGAAAATTTGTTTCTTTGGACACAAGAAAATGCATCTTAAGATGCAATGACATTGTATTTGTAGTTTCCATGGGAAAACAAAAAATTCAAAGGATGCCATGGCAACATTCTCCGGTATAGGCATGGTGAAGACACTACAAAAGTTTCCATCGTGGCAATATATGAAAAAAAGTATGGCAAAATTGTTTCTCTAGACACATATAATTTTTGAAATTGAGAATGCATCTTAAGTTGCAGTGGTATAGTATCTATTATTTCCATGGCAAACAATTTTTGAATGATTATACTTTTTCCATGGCAAACAAAAATCAAAGATTAAATTTTCCATGTTCTCAAACAAATTTGTAATTGCGATGGCAAAACTCTTTGGATAGATATGGCAAAAGACACAATGAAAGTTGCCGTCATGGCAACACATGCTTTTAGTTGCCATGCACCTAAAAAGATTTTCATTTTGCACATGGCAAAATTAAGAATATTATTCTTTTGAAAATGATGGAAAGTGTAGGGTATTTGTTCACTAGAGACAACATAAACAACCGATTGAAAAAATAGTGTGTGAATAGTTATTGAAAAAACATAGCAACCAGTCTGGTACCATTAAGGAAGAAATAAATGAAACAAAAACTAAAAAAAAATCAAAACATTGTGGTTTTCCAAAAAAGAATGAATTAGTTGCTTTGGTATTACCCTTTAAGAAGAAGGCAACTAAAATAAAAAGTAAAACAAAATCAAAATAATGAAGTTTTCTAAGAAATAATTAATTAATGGCATTGGTGTTACCCTTTAAGAAGAAAGAAAATGAAAAAGATATTCTAAAACAAACAATGAGAAAATTTGCACACAAAATTACACTTTTTAAAATATGCAAGAATAAACATATAATAGTGGGATTTTTGCAAAAAAAAGAAGGTTTGTAAGAAGGAATGAATTAGTGGCATCGGTATTACCCTTAAAGAAGAAATAAAATAAAATAATAACAAAAAAATCAAAATAATAAAGTTTTATAAGGAACAATGAATTAGTGATATTGGTATTTCCCTTTAAGAAGAAATAAAATAGTATATAAAAAAACTTACACACAACTTTACACTGGGTTTACACTTTCTTATAGTATGCAAAGAATAATCATATAATAGTGTAATTTTCATACATATTATATATTATTTGTGTGTATACTTTTATACTCACCCAACATCCCAAAAAATACCCAAAAAGGACTAATAAAGGAAAAGAAAAGAAAATAGAAAAAAAAATAAAAGCAGAAAAAACAGAAAAGAACAAAGAGAGATAGGGGAGGGCTAGGTCGCACAGGTAGTGGGCTTCAGTCCGTTAAGGATTTGACTTTCCCAAATCTGTGGTGAGTCGAAAAATCCAACCTAAAACAACTCATAGAAGATTCCCCAAAAAACAACTCATAGAACAAAACAGGAAAAAAAAAGGGAGCATGAATTTTAAAGCAGAAATCAACGGCAAAAAAAAATTGATTGACCCAAACTTATTTTTTTGGCAATTTACATATGGCTAAAGTGTTCTTGAACCGTTGTGCACAAGCACAAACTGTATATCACCTGTTTTTGATTGTACTATATCCAACTCGGTAGCTGTTGCAACAGCTGCGAGAGTGCATAATCGTCAGCCGTTAGAGCATCTCCAATAGATGATGTAGAAAAGTAACTAATTTTTACATCTCCGAGGCCTAAAAACGCACCTTCAACAGATGATGTATATGTAAAAATATTTACATCACTTGCTCCAAGTGATGTAAAATACAATACTTGAACATGCAACTTTACATCTCCAACCGCCGGAGATGTAAACCCAGATGCAAAAAGGCCAGTCGCGCGCCAACCCAACCGCCCTGAAATTTTCCCTCCCCTCCCCAGATCGGCCGCCTACCTCGATCCGCCGCCGCGCCGCCGGCCCACCGCACCCCGCCTCCGACAGATCTGGCCTCCCCACCCCTGCCATCACCGGATCCGCTGCCGCTCCGCCGCCAACGCCTCCAAATCACCCCAAATCGCCGCTCCCCCGCCGCCGCCCGCCGCGCCATTTGAAGCTCGCCCACCGCCCTGCCGCTCATCTCCAAGCTCACTAGCCGCCCCGCCGTTCGTCTCCAAGCTCGTCCGCCGCCTCGCCACTCGTCCTCAAGCTCGGCCATTGCCCTGCCGTCGTCCTCAAGCCCACTAGCCGCCCGCCACTCGTCTCCAAGGTCACTAGCCGCCCCGTCATTCGTCTCCAAGCTCAGCCGCTGCCCCACCGCTCATCCTCAAGCTCGGCCGCCGCCCCTCATCTCGATCCGCCGCGGCCATGCCGCCGAAAAGGTTTTACATCATCTACTATACATCATCTGTATTATTCAGATCAAGAGTCAATCGACAGCTAGGCTATTGTTTATGCTTCATTTGTACTTGGCCGAGACTGACACCATGTGCAGGTGCTGGTAGGTCATCAAGAACAGTAGTACATGGGAATGGGAGGCAAAATGGCAGATCATCAATGGCGAGCCAAGAAACCACAGGTCAATTAGAACAACTGGCACGCTGCCCCGTTGTCGGCTCAAGCTCACTAGCCGCCCCGCTGCTCGTCTCCAAGCTCACTAGCTGCCCCGCCATTGCAATTGCAATTCATCATATCATCATATCATCAGAAAGAGTCTATGTAAGAGCTTTGTTTAGCAAGTTCACATACTCAACTATCATTTAGTCTTCTATGATTGCTAACACTCATGTCGTACTTATAGAGCAAAAGTTTCAGTCAGACACATAGAAAGATAGGGGCTTATAATTTCGCTTCCCAACTTATTTACCTCAAGGGTAAAGTCAACAATAATAACTCATGATCACCTACATCCAACTTGATATATATATGCCTGGATCTTTCCCCACCACATGATGCTTGCCAAGAGAGAAAATAAAAACAGAATAGAGGAGAATACTATTGACTCTTGCATAAAAGTAAATACATAAAGTAAAGGATAGGTGATACGTCTCCAACGTATCTATAATTTTTGATTGTTCCATGCTATTATAGTATCAATCTTGGATGTTTTTATATGCAATTGTATGCAATTATATATCATTTTTTGGGACTAACCTATTAACCCAGTGCCTAGTGCCAGTTGCTGTTTTCTACTTGTTTTTGGCTTTTCAGAGAAACAGTACCAAATGAAGTCCAAATGCCACGAAACTTTTTGGAGATTTTTTTCTGGACAAAAGAAACATGGGAAGCTTCAGGAGGAGGCCAGAAGCCTCACGGGGGCTTCACAAGGCACTACGGCGCGCCCCAGGGGAGGGCGCGCCGTGGTACCTGTGGTACCTTGTGTGGCCCACGTGACTCCGTTTGACCTGATTCCACTTCTATAAATTCACAAATATTGGGAAACCCCCAGAGAGCCAGAAGAGAAAACCTTTCCGCCGCCGCAAGCCTCTGTTCTTCTGCGATCCCATCTGGAGGCCTTTTCCGGTACTCTGCCGGAGGGGGAATCGATCACGGAGGGCTTCTACATCAACCTTGCCGCCCTTCCGATGACGTGTGAGTAGTTTACCACAGACCTACGGGTCCATAGCTAGTAGCTAGATGGCTTCTTCTCTCTCTTTGATCTTCAATACAATGTTCTCCTCGATGTTCTTGGAGTTCTATCCGATGTAATCTTCTTTTGCGGTGTGTTTGTTGGGATCCGATGAATTGTGAGTTTATGATCAGATTATTCATGAGAAATATTTGAGTCTTCTCCAAACTCTTTTATGCATGATTGTTATAGCTTTGTATTTCTCTCCGATCTATCGGTTTAGTTTGGCCTACTAGATTGATTTATCTTGCAATGGGAGAGGTGCTTTGTGTTGGGTTCAATTTTGCGGTGCTCAATCCCAGTGACAGAAAGGGACATGACACGTATTTGTATTGTTGCCATTAAGGATAAAAAGATGGGGTTTATTCATATTGCTTGAATTTGCTTCTCTATATCATGTCATCTTGCTTAAGGCGTTACTCTATTTCATACTTAATACCCTAGATGCATGCTGGATGGCGGTCAATGGGTGGAGTAATAGTAGTAGATGCAGGCAGGAGTCGGTCTACTTGTCTCGGACGTGATGCCTATATACATGATCATTGCCATGAATCCTTCATAATTATTTTCTTTTCTATCAATTGCCCAACAGTAATTTGTTTACCCACCGTATGTTTATGTACTCAAGAGAGAAGCCTCTAGTGAAAACTATGGTCCCCGGGTCTATCTTTATTATATAAAAAACCTAAAAATACCTTGCTGCAATTTATTTACTTTTATTTTAATTAGTAGTTTAGTTTATCTATTTACCTCGATACGATTTAATCCTTGCAAATAACCGCTAAGAGGATTGACAACCCTCTTATTTGCGTTGGGTGCAAGTGTTTGCTCTTGCGTGTGCAGGTGCGCTTAACGGAATTTTTCTTGGTTCTCCTACTGGATTGATAACCTTGGTTGTCAACTAAGGGAAATATTTATCTCTACTGTACTGCATCATCCTCTCCTCTTCGGGGAAATACCAACGTAGACTACAAGTAGCAGGAAGAATTTTTGGCGCCGTTGTGAGGGAGACATCATCAAAATTACCAAGTACCTTCGCACAAATTATCATTCACTTGCATTTACTTTATTTACCTTTTATTTGCATTTGCCTCTCGTTTTCATCTCCCCCACTTCTAAAACAATTTCACAAAAAAATATACAAAAATATTTTGTGTGCTATCTTTGCTTGTGTTGCCATGTGCCTTCTATTTGCTTGCATCTTCGCTTGCTAAAAATCTATTGATATGGATCCTCATCCACTAGCTAACCTTTTCAAAAGATCCAATCATGATGAACAAATTGCTAGTGAGTTGAGTGCACTTGATTATCTCTATGAAGTTTTGCTTGAAAATCATGAATCTAAAAATTGTGATGAAGTGCTAAAAGAAGAAGTTTATAAAGTGATTCATGATAGCTCCTTGAATGAAAAGCTTGATTGCAATGATGTTATTATAAATTCTATTAATTTCAATTGTGCTAATTATATGCAAAACCACAAGCTTGGGGATGATAATTTTGTTATGTCCACTACTTATTGTAATGATCATGATTGGGGTGATGCTTCTTATGATCTTGAAAATTATTTAAGCTTCATGATGAATATGATATTGATAATAATGATTGCAATAATATTGAAAGTGGGTTTGGAAGAGTGTCAACTTTAAGTGAAAAGAATCCCACATATTCGGAGAGTGTTCAACCTTATGAAATTTTTGATGAAAGTGGGTTTGGAGAGGTCATGACTTTTGTTGATGTTAATCCCACTATTTTGGAAGATTATAAATTTTTTATGCATGTGGATCATAGAGAGAATATTTTTTATGATAGCTATATTGTTGAGTTTGATTATGATCCTACATATAACTATTATGAGAGAGGAAAATATGGTTGTAGAAATCTTCATGTTACTAAATTGCCTCTCGTTATGTTAATGCTTCATTCTTCCTATTTGCATATGCTAGATATTGCTCGTCTTGATAATTTGTTTGCTTATAAAATTCCTATGCATAGGAAGTATATTAGACTTAAATGTGTTTGTCACATGTTTTATGATGCTCTCTTTGTGTTTCAATTCTTAACTTTCATGAGAGCATCATTGAAATCTCATGCCTATCTTAATGGCTATAAAGAAAGAGCTTGTTGGGAGGCAACCCAATGAATAAAATAAATTTTTGCTTTTACCTACTGTTCTTGAGTGTTTACATGATTATAGCTTCTTTTATGATATTGTTTTTATATTTTAATTAGTGTTTGTGCCAAGTAATGCCTTTGGGATGATTTGGAAGATAGTATAATTGATGCTGTTTGGTATATGAATTGCCCACGTTGTCCTAAGTTTTCAGAATTTTTGGAGTTACAGAAGTATGGCTTTTAAATAGATCTTTACATACTATTCTGTTTTAGACAAATTCTGTTTTTGTTGCATAGTTTGCTTATTTTGATGAATCTATGGATCGTATCGGGGGGTATGAGTCATGGAGAAGTTGGAGTACAGTAGCATTATGCCAATATTAAATATGAATCAATTTACTACAATACCTAAATTTTAAGATTTTTTTGTTATGCTAACGGATCTCACGATGTTTCTGTTGAGTTTTGTGTGCTGAAGTTTTCAAGTTTTGGGTGAGACTACGATGGACAAAGGAATAAGGAGTGGCAAGAGCCTAAGCTTGGGGATGCCCAAGGCACCCCAAGGTAATATTCAAGGAAGACTCAAGCGTCTAAGGTTGGGGATGCCCCGGAAGGCATCCCCTCTTTCGTCTACAATCTATCGGTAACTCACTTGGAGCTATATTTTTATTCATCACATGATATGTGTTTTACTTGGAACGTATTGTGAAATAATTTGTTTGCTTTTTAGTTTGTCACAATCATCTTTGCTGAACACACCTTTCTGAGAGGGACACACATTATTCGTGATTTGTTAGAATACTCTATGTGCTTCACTTATATCTTTTGAGCTAGGCAGTTGCTCTAGTGCTTCACTTATATCTTTTAGAGCATGGTGGTGATGATATTTTAAAGAAATAATTGCACTCTCATGCTTCTCTTATATCTTTTTGAGAGTCTCATGATAGCAATGGTAATATGCACGGGTTATGAATTTGGTCCCGATATGATAGGTATTCAAGAGGGATATAATAAAAACTTTCATGTAGATCACTGAATATGATAAATTTGATTCCTTGCAATAGTTTTGCGATATTAAGATGGTAATATGTGGGAGGTATTAGTAGATAATTGTGGTTTAGTAAGAATAATTGTGTTAAGGTTTGTGATTCCCGAAGCATGCACGTATGGTCTGTCGTTATGCTAAGAAGTTGGAGCATGAATTATTATTGATTGTCTTCCTTTGTGTGGCGGTCGGGGGCGCGCGATGGTTAACTCCTACCAACCTCCCCCCTAGGGGCATGCGTAGTAGTACTTTGCTTCGAGGGCTAATAAACTTTCGCAATAAGTATGTGAGTTCTTTATGACTAATGTGAGTCCATGGATTATACGCACTCTCACCTTTCCGCAATTTGCTAGCCTCTTCGGTACCATGCATTGCCCTTTCTCACATCGAGAGTTGGTGCAAACTTCGCCGGTGCATCCAAACCCCGCGATATGATATGCTCTATCACACATAAGCCTCTTTATATGTTCCTCAAAACAGCCACCATACCTACCTATCATGGCATTTCCATAGCCATTCCGAGATATATTGCCATGCAACTTCCACCGTTCCGTTTTTATGACACACATCATCATTGTCATATTGCTTTGCATGATCATATAGCTGACATAGTATTTGTGGCTCAGCCACCGTTCATCATTTTTGTTCATGTTACGCTAGCATCATTGCACATCCTGGTACACTGCCAGAGGCATTCATACAGAGTCATATTTTTGTTCTAGTATCAAGTTGTAATTTTGAGTTGTAAGTAAATAGAGGTGTGATGATCATCATTATTAGAGCATTGTCCCAGTGAGGAAAGGATGATGGTGAATATGATTCCCCCACAAGTCAGGATGAGACTCCGGACGAAAAAAAAATAGAAAGAAAAAAGAGGTGAAAAAGAGCCATGAAAAAAAAGAAAAAAATGAGAAAAAGAAAAAAAAGAAAATAAAAAGAAAAAATAAATGAGAGAAAAAGAGAGAAGGGGCAATGTTACTATCTTTTTCCACACTTGTGCTTCAGAGTAGCACCATGTTTTTCATATAGAGAGTCTCCTATTTTGTCACTTTCACATACTAGTGGGAATTTTTCATTATAGAACTTGGCTTGTATATTCCGATGATGGGCTGATACGTCTCCAACGTATCTATAATTTATGAAGTATTCATGCCATGTTTATTATAGTTTTGTATGATTTTGGTGCACTTTTATATGGCTTTTATATGATTTTTATGGACTAACATATTGACCTAGTGCCCAGTGCCAGTTGCTGTTTTCTGCTTGTTTTTGGTTTTTCAGAAAATCCATATCAAATGAAGTCCAAATGCAGCGAAACTTTTTGACGATTTTTTCTGGAAGGAAACGGACCCAGGAAGCTTCGAGGAAGCAGCAAAAGAGCCACAGGGGCCCCATGAGCCACCTGTGTGCGCCTGCCCCCCCAGGCACGCCCTGGTGCCTCGTGGGCCCCCTGTGGCACCTCTTTGCGTGATTCCAATGCTGAAAAATCATATATATTCAGAAACCCCCGAAAGTTAACCTAGATGAGTTTTTACGCCGCCGCAAGCCTCTGTACCTCCACGATCTAATCTGTAGCCCTTTTCTGGCACCCTGCCGGAGGGGGGAAAGCATCACCGGAGGCCATCTTCATCATCCCGGCGGTCTCCATGACGAGGAGGGAGTAGTTCACCCTCGGGGCTGAGGGTTTGTACCAGTAGCTATGTGTTTTATCTCTCTCTCTCTCTCTCTCTCTCTCGTGTTCTTGATTTGGCACGATCTGGATGTATCGCAAGCTTTATTAATATAGTTGGATCATATGGTGTTTCTTCCCTCTCTATCCTTGTTGTGATGAATCGAATCTTTTCCCTTTGAGGTTTCGTTATTGTTGGATTGAATATTTCAGATTTGAGAACACTTGATGTATGTCTTGCATATGAATACCCGTGGTGACAATGGGGTATTATATTGATTCACTTGATATATGTTTTGGCACTCAACTCGCGGATTCCCGTGGTGACATTGGGGTAATCTATGCATAGGGGTTGATGCACATTTTCATTATCTTTTCTCCGATAGAAACTTTGAGGTGCTCCTTGGAGTTCTTTGTGTGGATTGAATATTATGATTATGAAGTTGTTTGATGCATATCGTATAATCAACTCATGGATACTTGTGGTGACATTGGAGTATCTAGGTGACATTAGAGTTGGTTGATGTGTATCATATGGTGTTATTTTAGTACGAACTCTAGGGCTGTTTGTGTCACTTATAGGAATAGCTCAATAGATCGATCGGAAAGGATAACTTTGAGGTGGTTTCGTACCATACAAACAATTTCTATCTTATGTTCTCCGCTAATAGGAACTTGGGAGTGATTCTTTATCGCACGTGGAGGGATGATTATATGATCCAATTATATTAGCATCGTTGAGAGATTGCACTAGTGAAAGTATGAACCCTAGGCCTTGTTTCTAAGCATTGCAATACCGTTTATGCTCACTTTTGTTACTTGCTACCTTGCTGTTTTTTTATTGTTCGCACTACAAAAACCTATATCTACTATCCATACTACACTTGTATCACCATCTCTTCGCCGAACTAGTGCACCTATACAATTTACCATTGTATTGGGTGTGTTGGGGACACAAGAGACTCTTTGTTATTTGGTTGCAGGGTTGTTTGAGAGAGACCATCTTCATCCTACGCCTCCCACGGATTGATAAACCTTAGGTCATCCACTTGAGGGAAAATTGCTACTGTTCTACAAACCTCTGCGCTTGGAGGCCCAACACGAGTCTACAAGAACAAATTGTGTAGTAGACATCAAGCTCTTTTCTGGCGCCATTGCCGGGGAGGTGAGTGCTTGAAGGTATATCTTTAGATCTTGCAATTAAATCTTTTAGTTTCTTGTTTTATCACTAGTTTGGTTTATAAAAGAAAACTATAAAAAATGGAATTGAGGTTGCCTCATATTATTCGTCTTTATAATGTCTTTCTTGAAAATGATGGAGCAGAAAATTGTGCTCAATTGATAGAAGAAGAATTCAATAAAATGTTTGGCATAAAATATTTGAATGATGAGCATGATTGCAATGTTGTTAGTATGAATTCTATGAGTATCCATTATGCTAATGATATGCAAAGCCACAAGCTTGGGGATGCTATGTTTGATGAAGATGATATTTTTAGTCCCCCAAGTTTTGATGAGAAAATTTATTATGATGATTGCATGCCTCCTATCTGTTGTGATGACATGTATGCTATAATGAATAATGATAAATATGAAACCTGTCATCATGATTTTAATTTTCAATTGGATTATGCCAATCAACTATCTCATGATAGTTATTTTCTTGAGTTTGCTCCCACTATTATGAATGGGAAGAAAATTGCTTATGTGGAGAGTAGTAAAAATTCTATGCTCGTGGATCATGAAAGAAATGCTTTGTGTGATGGATATATTGTTGAATTTCTTCATGATGCTACTGAAAATTATTATGAGAAAGGATCATATGCTTGTAGGTGTTGCAATAATATCAAGTTTCCTCTCTATGTGTTGAAAGTTTTGAAGTCATGCTTGTTTTGCCTTCCTATGCTAGTTGATTCTTGCTCCCATAAACTATTTGATCACAAAATCCCTATTCATAGGAAGTGGGTTAGGCTTAAATGTGCTAGTCGTATGCTTCATGATGCTCTCTTTATGTTTCAATTCTTTACTTCTATGTGAGCATTATTGAAATCATCATGCCTAGCTAAAAGGCATTAAAGAAAAGCGCTTGTTGGGAGACAACCCAATATTAATACCTACTGTTTTTGTGTGTTCACATGATTAACATACTGTAGTAATCATGTTTTATATGTTTTCTTTCAATAATGTGCCAAGTAAAGCCTTTGGGATAGTGTGAATGCTTGTTGATTTGATTCTGTGCAAAAACAGAAACTTTTGTGTCAAGTGCTGGAATTTCTGTTCTGTACTGGAGCATGAGAAAATTCTGAAATTTTTACAAAGTATTGTTTTACAAATTGTTTACATTTTCCTAATTGTTCAGAATTTTTGGAGGTACAGAAGTATGGTTTTTAAATCGCTTACTACACGCTGTTCTGTTTTTGACAGATTCTGTTTTCGATGCATAGTTTGCTTGTTTTAGTGTTTCCATAGCTTATATTGAGTAATATAAATTGTGGAAATGATATAATACAGTAGGAATTATGTGAGAACAATTATGAATCTTGTCTTGACAGTACCTAAGTGGATGATTTATTTTTATCATACTAACCTATCTCACGAAGTTCCGTTAAGTTTTGCATGATTGAAGTTTTCAAGTTTTGGGTGAGACATCGATATGAGGAGAATAAGGAGCGGCAAGACCCTAAGCTTGGGGATGACCAAGGCACCCCAAGGTAATATTCAAGGAATACCCAAGCAACTAAGCTTGGGGATGCCCCGGAAGGCATCCCCTCTTTCGTCTTCAACATTATCAGTAACCTTACTTGGAGCTATATTTTTATTCGTCACATAATATGAGTTTTTCTTGGAGCATCATTTTATTTTGTTGAGATTTTCTTTCTGCTATCAATAATCATGTTTTGTATCTTTTAGTTCAATAAAATGCCAATTATAGCCTTTACCATGCTCAGTCTGCAAGTTCATGTGTTGCTGTTTAAAAACAGAAAGTTTTCTGTTATGTCCAGAATATTTCTGAATAGTTAGAACATGATAAAAATCTGAAATTTTTACACAGTAAGCATGCGTGAGTTCTCTGTCACGTGGTAATTGTTCAGAATTTTTGGAGTTAGGGAAGTATGGATTCTTATTCCCCCTTTACAGACTGTTCTGTTTTGGCAGATTTCGGTTATAGTTGCATTGTTTGCATATGTTGCTTGTTTAATGTTTCTATTTGTGGATAGGAGTATTAAATATGCAGAGGCATTTAGTATGCAATGTTTAATTATAATTTTAGTGATTTTCTACAGTAGAGAATGTTAAGGTTTTGAGTTGATTTATACTAACTTATCTCACGAGTTCTTGTTGAGTTTTGTGTGGATGAAGTTTTTAAGATTTAGGAGAAGCCATGATATGAGAGGAATTAAGGAGACACAAGAGCTCAAGCTTGGGGTTGCCCAAGGCATCCCAATATAATATTTCAAGAAGTCTCAAGCATCTAAGCTTGGGGATGCCCCGTTAGGCATCCCACCTTTCTTCATCAACAATTATCGGTTAGTCTTGGTTGAGCCTAAGTTTTTGCTTCTTCACATGAGTTGTGCTATACTTGGAGTGTCCTTTTATTTTCATTTTGTTTACTGTTTGAATAAAATACTTAAGATCTGAAATTTTTAAATGAGAGAGAGTCCTCACATAGCTACTTAATTGTTTGACTACTCATTTGATCTTCACTTATATCTTTTTGGAGTAGTTTGTCATTTACTATTGTGCTTCACTTATATCCTATGAGTAAATTGTGAAAGAATTGAATATCATAAAGTTGAAATTATATGTGTATCATATGCTTGTATCATGTCTAGTAGTAGCTTCACATTGGGTTTAGAAAGTTAAATCTATTGAAGCTTGACAATCACAATATTGGTCATACAAGCAATTCATGAATGATTAGTATAAGGAGGAGAACTTTCACATATAAATATATTATCTTGGACATCTTTTATGATTGTGAATACCCATTAATTATTTTCAAACTTGAGCAAATTAGTTGAAGTTGGACAAGGAAGACAACGTAATGAGTTATGTTTGGGTATATTTGCATAGAAGTTATATTGTTATGGATCCTCCAACATGTGGTGCTTGCTTAGGATCTTTTGCTAGCCAAAAATTCGTACTAAGTAGAGATACTACTTGTGCATCCAAAAACCCTTAAACCTAGTTTCTTGCCATGAGTGTCCACCATACCTACCTATCGATTGAATAAGATCCCTCAAGTAAGTTGTCATCGGTGCAAAAAGCCATAAAAATTGCTCCTAAAATATGTATGATCTTTTATTGTAAGGGAAAATAAGCGTTGTACGAACTTGTTATGGTAAAGAAATAAAAGCGACGGACTGCATAATAAAGGTTGCTATCACAAGGGGCAATATAACGTGACGTTCCTTTGCATTAAGGGCTTGTGCATCCAAAAATAAAAAGTGCATGACAACCTCTGCTTCCCTCTGCGAAGGGCCTATCTTTTACTTTTATGCATTTACTTTTATGCAAGAGTCAATAAGTATTCATTCGCATTTCAACCTCAATTATTCTCTAGTTGGTAAGCATCATGTGGTGGGGAAAGATCCAGGCACATATGGCCAGTCAAATATATTTGATCATGAATTATTATTGTTGACAATTATCTCTATGATAAATAAGTTGGGAGGCGAAACATTAAGTCCCTATCTTTCTCTGTGTTCGATGGATGCCATTTATTCTAAAAATATGCTTTGAGTACTAGCAATCATAGAAGTCTATATGATAATTGAGTATGTGGAGCTCTTACTTAGACTTTCTTGAAATTAAGTTGAATTGCAATTGTTTGGTGACTAAGAACATAGGTTGTTAAGTTTCAAGAGAATGCATTGTTTGAACCATAACATGTGAATTGATTGCTACTTTATCATGATGAGTTCTATGAGAAAAAGTTGCTATTATGATGCTAGGAAAAGTGATTGAAATTATCATTGATCGAACTTATGCACTATGCTAGCATTCACACTTCATAAATTATTTCTTTATCATTTACCTACTCGAGGACGAGCAGAAATTAAGCTTGGGGATGCTGATGTGTCTCCAATGTATCTATAATTTATGAAGTATTCATGCCATGTTTATTATAGTTTTGTATGATTTTGGTGCACTTTTATATGGCTTTTATATGATTTTTATGGACTAACATATTGACCTAGTGCCCAGTGCCAGTTGCTATTTTCTGCTTGTTTTTGGTTTTCTAGAAAATCCATATCAAATGAAGTCCAAATGCAGCGAAACTTTTTGACGATTTTTTCTGGAAGGAAACGGACCCAGGAAGCTTCGGGGAAGCAGCAGAAGAGCCACAGGGGCCCCACGAGCCACCTCGGTGCGCCTGCCCCCCAGGCGCGCCCTGGTGCCTCGTGGGCCCCCTGTGGCACCTCTTTGCGTGATTCCAACGCTGAAAAATCATATATATTCAGAAAACTCCGAAAGTTAACCTAGATGAGTTTTTACGCCGCCGCAAGCCTCTGTACCTCCACGATCTAATCTACAACCCTTTTTCGGCACCCTGTCGGAGGGGGGAAAGCATCACCGGAGGCCATCTTCATCATCCCGGCGGTCTCCATGACGAGGAGGGAGTAGTTCACCCTCGGGGCTGAGGGTTTGTACCAGTAGCTATGTGTTTTATCTCTCTCTCTCTCTCTCTCTCTCTTGTGTTCTTGATTTGGCACGATCTTGATGTATCGTGAGCTTTATTAATATAGTTGGATCATATGGTGTTTCTTCCCTCTCTATCCTTGTTGTGATGAATCGAATCTTTTCCCTTTGAGGTTTCGTTATTGTTGGTTTGAATATTTCAGATTTGAGAACACTTGATGTATGTCTTGCATATGAATACCCGTGGTGACAATGGGGTATTATATTGATTCACTTGATATATGTTTTGGCACTCAACTAACGGATTCCCGTGGTGACATTGGGGTAATCTATGCATAGGGGTTGATGCATGTTTTCATTATCTTTTCTCCGATAGAAACTTTGAGGTTCTCCTTGGAGTTCTTTGTGTGGATTGAATATTATGATTATGAAGTTGTTTGATGCATATCGTATAATCAACTCATGGATACTTGTGGTGACATTGGAGTATCTAGGTGACATTAGAGTTGGTTGATGTTTATCATATGGTGTTATTTTAGTACGAACTCTAGGGCTGTTTGTGACACTTATAGGAATAGCTCAATAGATCGATCGGAAAGGATAACTTTGAGGTGGTTTCGTACCATACAAACAATTTCTATCTTATGTTCTCCGCTAATAGGAACTTGGGAGTGATTCTTTATCGCACGTTGAGGGATGATTATATGATCCAATTATATTAGCATCGTTGAGAGATTGCACTAGTGAAAGTATGAACCCTAGGCCTTGTTTCTAAGCATTGCAATACCGTTTATGCTCACTTTTGTTACTTGCTACCTTGCTGTTTTTTTATTGTTCGCACTACAAAAACCTATATATACTATCCATACTACACTTGTATCACCATCTCTTCGCCGAACTAGTGCACCTATACAATTTACCATTGTATTGGGTGTGTTGGGGACACAAGAGACTCTTTGTTATTTGGTTGCAGGGTTGTTTGAGAGAGACCATCTTCATCCTACGCCTCCCACGGATTGATAAACCTTAGGTCATCCACTTGAGGGAAAATTGCTACTGTTCTACAAACCTCTGCACTTGGAGGCCCAACACGAGTCTACAAGAACAAGTTGTGTAGTAGACATCATGGGCTTCCTCAAATGCCCGAGGTCTTCATGAGCAAGCAAGTTGGATGCACAGCCACTTAGTTTTCATGTTGAGCTTTCATACACTTATAGCTCTTAGTGCATCCGTTGCATGGCAATCCCTACTCCTCGCATTGACATCAATTGATGGGCATCTCCATAGCCCGTTGATTAGCCTCATTGATGTGAGACTTTCTCCATTTTTGACTTCTCCTATTTATCTCTATCCCATACTCTATTCCACCCATAGTGCTATATCCATGGCTTGCGCTCATGTATTGAGTGGGACTTGAAAAAGCTGAAGCGCGTTAAAAAGTATGAACCAATTGCTTGGCTAAAACAGGGGTTGTTTATGATAAATACTTTGTGTGAAGAAGATGGAGCATGACAGGATTATATGATTTTGTAGGGATAATGTTCTTTAGCATTTTTATTTTGAAAGACATGATTGTTTGCTAGTATGCCTGAGTATTGATGTCTTTATATCAAATTATAGACTATTGCTTTGAATCATTTGCATCTTATTATTCATACCGTAAGAGAGAGATTACATGATGAAACATGATAGGTAGCATTCCACATAAAAAAATTCTGTTTTTATCATTTACCTACTCGAGGATGAGCAGGAATTAAGCTTGGGGATGCTTGATACGTCTCCAACGTATCTATAATTTTTGATTGTTCCATGTTATTATAGTATCAATCTTGGATGTTTTTATATGCAATTGTATGCAATTATATATTATTTTTTGGGACTAACCTATTAACCCAGTGCCTAGTGCCAGTTGCTGTTTTCTGCTTGTTTTTGGCTTTTCAGAGAAACAGTACCAAATGAAGTCCAAATGCCACGAAACTTTTTGGAGATTTTTTTCTGGACAAAAGAAACCTGGGAAGCTTCGGGAGGAGGCCATAAGCCTCACGGAGGCTTCACAAGGCACTAGGGCGCGCCCCAGGGGGGGCGCGCCGTGGTACCTTGTGGGGCCCACGTGACTCCGTTTGACCTAATTCCACTTCTATAAATTCACAA
The DNA here is from genome assembly GCA_039707655.1 of Elymus sibiricus. NCBI lineage: Eukaryota > Viridiplantae > Streptophyta > Magnoliopsida > Poales > Poaceae > Elymus > Elymus sibiricus. The sequence continues at coordinate 90,224,413 of CM077676.1, forward strand.
ATATTGGGAAACCCCCAGAGAGCTAGAAGAGAAAACATTTCCGCCATCGCAAGCCTCTGTTCTTCCGCGATCCCATCTAGAGGCCTTTTTCGATACTCTGCCGGAGGGGGAATCGATCACGGAGGGCTTCTACATCAACCTTGCTGCCCTTCCGATGATGTGTGAGTAGTTTACCACAGACCTACGGGTCCATAGCTAGTAGCTAGATGGCTTCTTCTATCTCTTTGATCTTCAATACAATGTTCTCCTCGATGTTCTTGGAGTTCTATCCGATGTAATCTTCTTTTGCGGTGTGTTTGTTGGGATCCGATGAATTCTGAGTTTATGATCAGATTATTCATGAGAAATATTTGAGTCTTCGCTGAACTCTTTTATGCATGATTTTTATAGCTTTGTATTTCTCTCCGATCTATCGGTTTAGTTTGGCCTACTAGATTGATTTATCTTGCAATGGGAGAGGTGCTTTGTGATGGGTTCAATCTTGCGGTGCTGAATCCCAGTGATAGAAAGGGACATGACACGTATTTGTATTGTTGACATTAAGGATAAAAAGATGGGGTTTATTCATATTGCTTGAATTTGCTTCTCTACATCATGTCATCTTGCTTAAGGCGTTACTCTGTTTCATACTTAATACCCTAGATGCATGCTGGATTGCGGTCGATGGGTGGAGTAATAGTAGTAGATGCAGGCAGGAGTCGGTCTACTTGTCTCGGACGTGATGCCTATATACATGATCATTGCCATGAATCCGTCATAATTATTTGCTTTTCTATCAATTGCCCAACAGTAATTTGTTTACCCACCGTATGTTTATGTGCTCAAGAGAGAAGCCTCTAGTGAAAACTATGATCCCCGGGTTTATCTTTATTATATAAAAAACCTAAAAATACCTTGCTGCAATTTATTTACTTTTATTTTAATTAGTAGTTTAGTTTATCTATTTACCTCGATAAGATTTAATCCTTGCAAATAACCGCTAAGAGGATTGACAACCCTCTTATTTGCGTTGGGTGCAAGTGTTTGCTCTTGTGTGTGCAGGTGCGCTTAACGGAATTTTGCTTGGTTCTCCTACTGGATTGATAACCTTGGTTCTTAACTGAGGGAAATACTTATCTCTACTGTACTGCATCATCCTCTCCTCTTCGGGGAAATACCAAGGCAGACTACAAGTAGCAATAGGCCCTTCACAGAGGGAAGCAGAGGTTGTCATGCGCTTTTTATTTTTGGGCAAGCTCTTAATGTAAAGGAATATTACTTTATATTGCCCCTTGTGATAGCAACCTTTATTATGTAGTCTGTCGCTTTTATTTCTTCACTATCACAAGTTCGTACAAAGCTTATTTTCCCTTACAATAAAAGATCATACATATTTAGGAGCAATTTTTATTGCTTTTGCACCGATGACAACTTACTTGATTGATCTTATTCAATCCATAGGTAGGTATGGTGGACTCTCATGACATGGAACTGGGTTCAAGGGTTTTTGGATGCACAAGTAGTATCTCTACTTAGTACGAAATTTTGGCTAGCAAAAGATTATGGGCAAGCACCACATGTTAGAGGATCCATGACAATATAACTTCTATGTGAATGTAAGCAAACATAACTCATTACGTTGTCTTCCTTGTCCAACGTCGAGTATTTGACATAGAATATTTAATGGAGGCTCACAATCATAAAAGATGTCCAAGATAGTATATTTATATGTGAGACCTCTCTTTCTTTATTACTTTTTCATGGATTGCAACAATGACCATTGCTATGTTTGTTAACTCCCAACGAGTTTCATCAATTATACTTGTTTTATGTGAAGTCATCACTCCCCATGGGATTAGCATATGATCTCCTTTTTTATTTTTTCTCTTTATTTTATTTCTAAGATTGAATCAACAAAAGTAAAACAACTCAACTCAAACTACTCTTTATTATATAATTCTCACACTCGATTACATAGATAGATAGATCACAAAGCAAGAACTCAAAACTAAATCATACTAAAACTTTATTCTTCTAAATCACCAAATAACTAAGGATCAAACTAAGATAGATAATTATGATAAAAGTGAGGGTGATACGATACCGGGGCACCTCCCCCAAGCTTGGCACATGCCAAGGGTGGTGTCCATACCCGTATACTCAAGTCTCCTTCTTCGGTGGTGGTGGGGCAATATTCTTAGCAATAATGCCCCTGAGGATGCGATTCTCCTCTTCGAGCTTATTGACTTGACGCTTAAGATCCATGATTTCCTTTCGGAGATTTTCGGTGACAGTTAATGCACCATCCACCCAAGGATGCATCCTGGCTGAAGGAGACGAAGCAACACTCTTTTGCAAGTTACGGTAAGAAATAAATCGGGTGTTTGGAGGTTTAACCGTATTTGGCAAGCTTGATTTCTTGAATTCCACATGCATATCTCCAGGTTGGGGTAGTGAGGTTTCTTTTTCTTCCACGTCCGTGGAGTCCACCCTCTTCAAGTTAGCCTCCACCTCCTCATCGGTGGACCACCCATAGGGGTCGACATCACCGTAGATTCTCGGATGTGCTGTAGTGTGGGAAACATGGCTCACCCCATCCAATTCTTGTGATGACATAGCGCTCCAAATATGCCTGAAAACAGCCTGAAACAAAAACAAAGGAGAAACTTGCGATACGGTGGTCAAAACATCCGAGAGTATATATAATGAATATTTTCGTGCAGGATAAGTAATATGGAAGAAAACCGGAGTCAGGAAAGTCCACGGGGGAGCCACAAGCTCGGTAGGCGCACCCTGGGGGGTAGGGCGCGCCCCCCAGGCTTGTTGCTCCCTCGTGCACTCTTCGGACTGTTTATTATTTTCCTATTTTTTTATATATTCCGAAACGAACAAAAAGTGCTTTTATGGAATTTCTGGAGTCGGTTTACTTACCGTACCACATACCTACTCCTTTTCAGGGTTCTGGGGCGTTCTGGAAGGTTTCTTCTATGTGCTCCTCCGGTGTCATGGTTTGAATAATATTAGTTTCAACATTAATGGGCGTACCTGAGATATAATGTTTAATTTTTGCCCATTAACCCCTCTCGGATTAATGCCTTCGGAGTTGTTTATCTTGATAGCTCCGGAGCGATAAACTTCTTCGATGATGTAAGGTCCTTCCCATTTAGAGAGAAGTTCTCCTATAAAGAATCTTAAACGAGAATTGTATAATAGAACATGATCACCTACTTTAAATTCTCGTTTTTGAATTCTCTTATCGTGCCATCTCTTAACTTTTTCTTTAAACAACTTGGCATTTTCATAGGCTTGTGTTCTCCATTCATCTAGAGAGCTAATATTGTCGTGGGTGCAAGTCTGACAGTAGTGTGTAGGGGTACGGATGAGAGGGCAGAGCCCAACTACGGCGCAGGTGTTACACTCGGATTTACGAGTTCAGGCCCCTCAGCGGTGGAGGTAACAGCCCTACGTCTCGGTGCTCTGGAGCTTGATTGCTTGAGTGTATGAGTTACAAATGGATTGCGAACCCCTGGAATGGAGCTGGGGGGGTGGCTTATATAGCGTTTGCCAGCCCTCCCATGAATGCCGCCATTACCAGGGGTTAAAGAGGGGTTTAAGGGCGCCAGGTAACGGGCGCATTGATTACAATTAATACGGGAGAACCCACGTCCTGACCGTTGCGCTACTGGAGCCTCCTGGTCTTCTCTGGTCGAGTGACTGTCAGGTGTTCCGAGTGAAATAGACGGTCGAGTGCTCTCCTGCTTTCCGAGTGGTTTATTGAACTCCGAGTGAATGTCAGTTTGCGGAACTCTTGGTTGCCGATCTGGTCCTGGGGCCCAGTATAAGGCGTGTGGAGTCCTAGGGTAGGGTTTGTAGGTCAGGCCTGTTACCCCATCCCTAGTATATGTCCTCGTCATTAGCCCCCGAATCGGTCGAGGTTAAGCGGATGAGTCAAGGCGAATCCCCAGGTGAGTTGAGTGTTGCAGGGGCGCTCAAGGACTCTCACTGGTCATTGGACGGCCTTGTCTTCATGCGGCACCTTGACGGATTCCGGTCCATATGATGTCCGACTGAAATGTCTTCATCCGATTGAATTGTGAACTGCAACTGATTGTGTCGAGTGGACCTAGCGGGCGACGAAGAGCCGCCACGGAAGGACACCGAGAAGGGGACCGCAGCTCCGACTGCTTCTCAGACCACCACACGGAAGACGCCACCGAGCAAAGCGCCTCAAGTTCCCCCCGCACCTACTGCGACCGCGTCTCTGGGGCCGGGTTCTTCTCAGGCTGGAGCTGGTTCTGCCGCGGCTCCGTCGACTGCTCTGGCTTCGGCTCCGACTCCTCCCGTCAACATCTTCAATCTGTACAAGGTGCTGGAGGACCAAACTGGAGCCAGCAAGGAGGCAATGATCCAGGCGGAGCTGATGACCCAACGGCTCAAGGAGAGGTGCGCAGCTGGGAAGCTGGCGTACGATGCCAGTGCCACTCTCCAGGAGAACGTTCGAGTAAGTGCTCTTGTAAGTCAATCTCCAAGTCGTTTTCTTCAGTAGGAATTTCAGTCGGAAAATATCCGGTACACCCACTGGTTTTTTTTGTGTTGTTCGGCCGTCACTCGGATCGGGCGGACCGTTCCGAGTGGATATCGTTCCAGTGGGGGCACGCTGAGTGCACCCACTGGGTGTAGTCCCCGAGACTTCCGTCGACTGCGGGCAGTCGGCGGAAGTCTTAGAACTTTTGTTTGTTGTTGTTGTTGTTGTTTTTTGTTTTGTGTTGGTCGGCCGTCACTCGGATCGGGCGGACCGTTCCGAGTGGGTACCATTCCAGTGGGGGCACGCTGAGTGCACCCACTGGGTGTAGTCCCCGAGACTGCCGTCGGCTGCGGGCAGTCGGCGGGAGTCTTAGAGCTCTTTTTTTGTTTTTTTTGTGTTGTTCGGCCGTCACTCGGATCGGGCGGACCGTTCCGAGTGGATACCGTTCCAGTGGGGGCACACTGAGTGCACCCACTGGGTGTAGTCCCCGAGACTGCCGTCGACTGTGGGCAGTCGGCGAAAGTCTTAGAACTTAGGATCTGATACTGGTCAAGCTTGTTCCTCCCTGATCCAAGTGAGAGGGACGCCCTGCACTCGGAGTAGCGTTTTAACTTGGGCGAAGCTGATTCGCAGCCAAGCCCCCGAGTGAGAGGGATGCTCTTCACTCGGAGTAGCGTTTTAACTTGGGCGAAGCTGATTTGCAGCCAAGCCTCTGAGTGAGAGGGATGCTCTTCACTCAGAGTAGCGTTTTAACTTGGGCGTAGCCAAGCCCCAGAGTGAGAGGGATGCTCTTCACTCGGAGTAGCGTTTTAACTTGGGCGAAGCTGGTTCGCAGCCAAGCCCCCGAGTGAGAGGGATGCTCTTCACTCGGAGTAGCGTTTTAACTTGGGCGAAGTTGATTCGCGGCCAAGCCCCCGAGTGAGAGGGATGCTCTACACTCGGAGTAGCGTTTTAACTTGGGCGAAGCTGATTCGCAGCCAAGCCCCCGAGTGAGAGGGATGCTCTTCACTCGGAGTAGCGTTTTAACTTGGGCGAAGCTGATTCGCAGCCAAGGCCCCGAGTGAGAGGGATGCTCTTCACTCGGAGTAGCGTTTTAACTTGGGCGAAGCTGATTCGCGGCCAAGCCCCCGAGTGAGAGGGATGCTCTTCACTCGGAGTAGCGTTTTAACTTGGGCGAAAGCTGGTTCGCAGCCAAGCCCCCGAGTGAGAGGGATGCTCTTCACTCGGAGTAGTGTTTTAACTTGGGCGAAAGCTAGTTCACGGCCAAGCCCCCGAGTGAGAGGGATGCTCTGCACTCGGAGTAGCATTTTAACTTGGGCGAAGCTGGTTCGCGGCCAAGCCCCCGAGTGAGAGGGATGCTCTTCAATCGGAGTAGCGTTTTGACTCGGGCGAAAGCTGGTTCGCAGCCAAGCCCCCGAGTGAGAGGGATGCTCTTCACTCGGAGTAGTATTTTAACTTGCGCAAAGCTGATTCGCAGCCAAGCCCCAGAGTGAGAGGGATGCTCTTCACTCGGAGTAGCGTTTTAACTTGGGCGAAGCTGATTCGTAGCCAAGCCTTCGAGTGAGAGGGATGCTCTTCACTCGGAGTAGCGTTTTAACTTGAGCGAAGCCAAGCCCCCGAGTGAGAGGGATGCTCTTCACTCGGAGTAGCCTTTTAACTTGGGCGAAGCTGGTTCGCAGCCAAGCCCCCGAGTGAGAGGGATGCTCTTCACTCGGAGTAGCGTTTTAACTTGGGCGAAGCTGATTCGCGGCCAAGCCCCCGAGTGAGAGGGATGCTCTGCACTCGGAGAAGCGTTTTAACTTGGGCGAAGCTGATTCGCAGCCAAGCCCCCGAGTGAGAGGGATGCTCTTCACTCGGAGTAGTGTTTTACCTTGGGCGAAAGCTGGTTCGCAGCCAAGCCCCCGAGTGAGAGGGATGCTCTTCACTCGGATTAGTGTTTTAACTTGGGCGAAGCTGATTCGCGGCCAAGCCCCCGAGTGAGAGGGATGCTCTGCACTCGGAGTAGCGTTTTAACTTGGGCGAAGCTGGTTCGCAGCTAAGCCACCGAGTGAGAGGGATGCTCTTCACTCGGAGTAGTGTTTTAACTTGGGCGAAGCTGATTTGTGGCCAAGCCCCCGAGTGAGGGGGATGCTCTTCACTCGGAGTAGCGTTTTAACTTGGGCGAAAGTTGGTTCGCAGCCAAGCCCCCGAGTGAGAGGGATGCTCTTCACTCGGAGTAGGGTTTTAACTTGGGCGAAAGCTGGTTCGCAGCCAAGCCCCCGAGTGAGAGGGATGCTCTTCACTTGGAGTAACGTTTTAACTTGGGCGAAAGCTAGTTCGCAGCCAGGCCCCTGAGTGAGAGGGATGCTCTTCACTCGGAGTAGCGTTTTAACTTGGGCGAAAGCTGGTTCGCGGCCAAGCCCCCGAGTGAGAGGGATGCTCTTCACTCGGAGTAGCGTTTTAACTTCGGCGAAGCTGATTTGCAGCTAAGCCCCCGAGTGAGAGGGATGCTCTTCACTCGGAGTAGCGTTTTAACTTGGGCGAAGCTGATTCGCAGCCAAGCCTCCGAGTGAGAGGGATGCTCCTCACTCGGAGTAGCGTTTTAACTTGGGCGAAGCCAAGCCCCCGAGTGAGAGGGATGCTCTTCACTCGGAGTAGCATTTTAACTTGGGCGAAGCCGGTTCGCAGCCAAGCCCCCGAGTGAGAGGGATATGCTCTTCACTCGGAGTAGCATTTTAACTTGGGCGAAGCTGGTTCGCAGCCAAGCCCCCGAGTGAGAGGGATGCTTTTCACTCGGAGTAGCGTTTTAACTTGGGCGAAAGCTGGTTCGCAGCCAAGCCCCCGAGTGAGAGGGATGCTCTTCACTCGGAGTAGCGTTTTAACTTGGGTGAAAGCTGGTTCGCAGCCAAGCCCCCGAGTGAGAGGGATGGTCTTCACTCGGAGTAGCGTTTTAAATTGGGCGAAAGCTGGTTCGCGGCCAAGCCCCCGAGTGAGAGGGGTGCTCTTCAGTCGGAGTAGCGTTTTATCTTGGGCGAAAGCTGGTTCGCGGCCAAGCCCCCGAGTGAGAGGGATGCTCTTCATTCGGAGTAGCGTTTTAATTGGGGCGAAGCTGATTTGCGGCCAAGCCCCCGAGTGAGAGGGATGCTCTTCACTCGGAGTAGTGTTTTAACTTGGGCGAAAGCTCATTCGCAGCCAAGCCCCCGAGTGAGAGGGATGCTCTTCACACGGAGTAGGTTTTTTGACTTAGGCAAAAACTGGTTTGCAGCTAAGTTGAATAGCGTACACCCACTGGGGGTTGTAAGCCAGAGAATGCGTGCGAGTGAACTCAATGTGGAACTGGAGAGGTCGTGCTTTTATTCATCAAATAACACTCGAGTACTTTTATTACATCTCATCATCAAGTATAAAAACTTCGAAGTAAGTCCGCATTCCAAGTGCGGGGCTCGTCTGCTTGCTTCAGAAGATTGTACGGTCTTGCTCTTCTCCGTTTGCGTACCGAGTGGCAATCTCCATCATTCGGCTCATGGTCAAGGATCCTGACCGACCGAATTTCAGGATAAGCTCCTGATATCTGACTCCTGCTTTGAAGGCACAGACTGCTTGATGCTCCGTGACATTCTCCACCACATGATGCAAGGTTGTCCACCGCTGAATGTACTCCCTCAAAGTTTCATTCGGCTTCTGTACACAATGCTGTAGCTCTGTTAATCCAGCCGGGCGTTTGCACGTGCCCTCGAATGTTTTGATGAACACTCGGGCCAAATCTTCCCAGCAGTATATGCTGGCTGGATTGAGCTGATTGAGCCAGGCGCGGGCAGACCCTTCCAGCATCAAAGGCAAATGTTTCATAGCCACATAGTCATTTCCTCCACCAATCTTTACAGCCACTCGGTAATCCTCTAACCAAGTTTCTGGCTTGGACTCACCGGTGAACTTGCTTACTCCAGCTGCCAATCTGAAGTTTGGTGGAATCTCAGCGGCCCAGATGGCCCTGCTGAAACACTCGGGCCCGGAGATGAATGCTCCACTTCCACTCAGACGATCTCTGTCCAAGTTCTCTCTCAGAGCTCTGCCTCTGTCGACCAGGTTCTGAGCAAGAACGGATCTCACGTTGAACTGCGGGTCGCGGTAGTCGACTGGCTCTCTCTGGCAATAACCGTCACCATGGTGGGGAGGGCTGGCCCTCCGATCATTGCCGTAAGGGCGCCTGGCGTCGTACGGCCGGGGCGCGTACGAGCCATCCCGCGGAGGGGGCGACTGCATACGACGACGATTGTCTTGACGCCGCGGAGGCATATTCTGACTGCGACCCTGCCCCGAGTGCTGGTCTCGGTGGTGTTCTTGGTCGTTTCGCCACGGAGGCGAGTGTCTGTTTCTCCTCGGGGACACTGGACTGTGGGCCGACTGAACGGTGTCAGCCCTGACGGATCTGCTGTGAATCCGGTTGCGCGACTGGGATACTACCAAATTTTGCTCTTCAGCCGCCTTGAGCAGGGCTCGGATCTGCCGAAGACCCTCTCCCGCTTCGGATCGGGACGGCTCGATGGAATCTGCTATCCGAGTGGCTGCCACCAGATTTTGAACGGGAGTGCGGAATACCTGGAAACTCTGCTGCTGGTCATTTGAGAACAACTGCCGCTGCCGTCGACTGGAACTGGGCGGATGCTGTCTGCGGGCGCGGTCATCGAGTGATTTCTGGAGCGCTTCCAGACGACTGCGCTCGGCCAAGTTGGCCTGGCGCACGGCCTCCAAAGCCTGAGCCTCGGGGGTCGTCCCAACGATGGGCGTCTGGAGGGCCTGCTCGGTCCTGCACTGCTGTTCCTCCCTCTGCTGCCGAGTGAGAGGTCGGGGAATGTACTTGTCGTCGTGACGGTCCCCGCCACCGCCAAGATCGGTGCGCGACGGGTCACCATTCTCTGTGCCGCGATGGCCGTACCCAGGCGGACTGGGCGGGGAATTGGCCATCAGCACCCCTGCAGCGGGATCGCTGCTCTCGCACTCGGATAAACTTTCCGAGTGCTCGTGCACGAAGGCGAACAGATCGAAGACAGGTTCATCGGGCTCGATTGCTGCGATCTGCGGGGCCGCAGCCTGAAGGGCCACCGCGTGCCTGATCCACCGCTGAAGCCGCGAGCGTCCGGAGCGCTTGCGACGACGGCTGGTGGAGAGCGAAGACGCCGACTGGTACGGAGTCGACAGTTGTCGAAGAAGGACGCCGAAGGTACTCGCGCGGAAGTGCGCCACGCCGTTGACGGGCAATGCCTCGACATCCAGCGAGGCTTCCTGGAGCCACGCCGAATCGTCGGCGGTGAAACTGAGGACGCCGAAACGGATCTCACCGCCCAGAGTCAGTCCGCCGCCGGAAACCATGGTGATGATCGGAAAAATGCAACTACGCCAGAAGTCGCTAGACGCCAGCCCCACAGTGGGCGCCAACTGTCGTGGGTGCAAGTCTGACAGTAGTGTGTAGGGGTACGGATGAGAGGGCAGAGCCCAGCTACGGCGCAGGTGTTACACTCAGATTTACGAGTTCAGGCCCCTCAGCGGTGGAGGTAACAGCCCTACGTCTCGGTGCTCTGGAGCTTGATTGCTTGAGTGTATGAGTTACAAATGGATTACGAACCCCTGGAATGGAGCTGGGGGTGGCTTATATAGCATTCGCCTGCCCTCCCATGAATGCCGCCATTACTAGGGGTTAAATATGGGTTTAAGGGCGCCAGGTAACGGGCGCATTGATTATAATTAATATGAGCGAACACACGTCCTGACCGTTGCGCTACTGGAGCCTCCTGGTCTTCTCTGGTCGAGTGACTGTCAGGTGTTCCGAGTGAAATAGACGGTCGAGTGCTCTCCTGCTTTCCGAGTGGTTTATTGAACTCCGAGTGAATGTCAGTTTGCGGAACTCTTGGTTGCCGATCTGGTCCTGGGGCCCAGTATAAGGCGTGTGGAGTCCTAGGGTAGGGTTTGTAGGTCAGGCCTATTACCCCATCCCTAGTATATGTCCTCGTCAAATATCAAATAACCTCTTTTCACTGGCAAGTTTAAAATCATAATTAAGTTCTTTAATTACCCAATATGCCTTATGTTCTAGTTCAAGAGGTAAATGGAATGCTTTTCCATAGACCATTTTATATGGAGACATACCCATATGATTTTTATAAACAGTTCTATAAGCCCATAATGCATCATCAAGTTTCTTAGACCAATTTTTTCTGGATCTATTAACGGTCTTTTCAAGATTAACTTTATTTCTCTATTACTCAATTCGACTTGACCACTAGATTGAGGATGATAAGGCGATGCAATTCTATGGTTAACATCATATTTAGCAAGAAGTTTACGGAAAGCACCATGAATAAAATATGAACCACCATCAGTCATTAAATATCTAGGGACTCCAAACCTCAGAATTATAACTTCTTTAAGCATTTTAATAGAAGTGTTATGATCAGCACTACTAGTTGGAATAGCTTCTACCCACTTAGTAACATAATCAACATCAACTAAAATATGTGTATACCCGTTAGAGGAAGGAAAATGTCCCATGTAATCAAATCCCCAAACATCAAATGGTTCAATAACAAGTGAATAATTCATAGGCATTTCCTGAAGTCTACTAATATTACCAATTCTTTGACATTCATCACAAGAGAGGACAAAATTACGTGCGTCTTTGAAAAGAGTAGGCCAATAAAAACCAGATTGTAATACCTTATGTGCAGTTCTGTCTCCCGCATGGATGTCCTCTGTATGCTTCGGAGTGACACTTCCGTAGGATTTGTTCCTGTTCATGCTCAGGTAGACAACGTCTAATAATACCATCTACTCCTTTATATAAATCTGGGTGATCCCAAAAGTAATGTCTTAAATCAATGAAGAATTTTTTCTTTTGTTGGTAGGTAAAACTAGGTGGAATATATTTAACAACAATATAATTAACATAGTCTGCATACCAAGGACTAGTGCGAGAAGCATTTGCCACAGCCAATTGCTCATCAGGAAAATTATCATTAATAGGCAGTGGGTCATCAAGAACATTTTCCATCCTAGACAAATTATCCGCTACTGGGTTTTCAGCTCCTTTTCTATCAACAATATGCAAATCAAATTCTTGTAACAAAAGAACCCACTTAATAAGTCTAGGTTTAGCATCTTTCTTTTCCATAAGGTATTTAATAGCAGCATGACCAGTGTGAACAGTTACTTTAGAATCAACAATATAAGATCTGAACTTATCACATGCAAACACAACTGCTAAAAATTCTTTCTCAGTAGTAGCAGAATTTGTTTGAGCACTGTCTAGAGTTTTACTAGCATAATGAATAACATTTAATTTCTTGTCAACTCTTTGTCCTAGAATAGCACCAACAACATAATCACTAGCATCACACATAATTTCAATGGGTAAGTTCCAATCAGGTGGTTGAACAATAGGTGCAGATATTAAGGCTTTCTTAAGTATTTCAAAGGCTTCTACGCAATCATCATAAAAAACAAATGGAATATCTTTTTGCAAGAGATTAGTAAGAGGCCTAGAAATTTTAAAGTAGTCTTTTATAAACCTTCTATAGAAACCAGCATGACCCAGGAAACTTCTTATACCTTTGATATCTTTAGGACATGGCATTTTCTCAATTGCATCAACTTTAGCTTTGTCTACTTCAATACCTCTTTCAGAAATTTTATGCCCAAGGACTATACCTTCATTCACCATAAAGTGGCACTTCTCCCAATTCAAGACAAGATTAGTTTCTTCACATCTCTACAAAACTCGATCAATATTGCTTAAGCAATCATCAAAAGAAGTTCCGTAACCGGAAAAATCATCCATGAATACTTCAACAATCTTTTCACAAAAGTCAGAGAATATAGCAGCCATCCATCTTTGAAAGGTAGTGGGTGCATTACATAAACTAAAAGGCATACAATGATAAGCATAAGTTCCAAAAGGACAAGTAAAAGTGGTTTTCTCTTGATCTTCTTTTGATACATGTATTTGAGAGAAACCAGAATATCCATCTAGGAAGCAAAAGTGTGTATGTTTAGATAATCTTTCTAACATTTGATCAATAAAAGGCAAGGGGTAATGATCTTTCCTAGTATCTTTATTTAATTTCCTGAAATCAATTACCATCCTATAACCAGTTACAATTCTTTGAGGGATAAGTTCATTTTTATCATTAGGGACAACGGTAATACCTCCTTTCTTAGGAACACAACGAACAAGACTTACGCATCTATTATCAGCTATAGGATAAATTATACCTGCCTCCAGAAGCTTTAATATTTCAGTTCTTACCACATCCTTCATTTTAGAATTTAATCTTCTTTGATGATCAACAACTGGTTTAGCATCTGGCTCCATATGAACTTTGTGCTGACATAGAGTGGGACTAATGCCCTTAAGATCATCAAGAGTATACCCAATAGCTGCACGGTGCTTCCTCAGAGTTTTAAGTAGTCTCTTTTCTTCATGCTCTGAAAGGTTAGAGCTGATAATAACAGGATATATCTTCTTTTCATCAAGATAAGCATATTTAAGTATATCAGGTAGTTGCTTTAATTCAAACACAGGATCACTCTTAGGTGGAAGAGGATCTCCCAAAGTTTCAATATGCAAATTATGTTTAAGAATAGGTGCTTGCTTAAAGAATATTTCACCTATTTCATTTCTTTCATTCATATGAATATCATTTTCATGGTCTAACAAGTATTGTTTTAAAGGATCAATAGGAGGTACAGCAATAGAAGCAAGACCAATAATTTCATCTTTATTAGGATATTCCTTATCATGAGGTTGTCTACGAAACTTAGATAAATTGAACTCATGAGATACATCACCAAAATTAACACTGACTATTTCTTTATTGCAATCAATCTTAGCATTAACTGTATTCAAGAAAGGTCTACCAAATATAATGGGACAAAAATCATCTTGTGGCAATGCAAGGACTAAGAAATCAGTAGGGTATTTGATCTTTCCACACAAGACTTCAACATCTCTAACAATCCCAAGTGGTGTAATAGTATCTCTGTTTGCAAGCTTAATAGTAACATCAATTTCTTCAATCTCAACAGGTGCAATATCATTCATGACTTCTTGATAAAGAGTAAATGGAATAGCACTCACGCTAGCACCAATATCACATAAACCATGATAGCAATGATCTCCAATTTTAACAGAAATAACAGGCATGCCAATTACAGGTTTGTTTTTATCTCGTGGATCTGGATTAGCAATTCTAGCTGGTTCATCATAGAAATATATGACATGTCCATCAATGTTGTCAACTAAAAGATCTTTAACCATTGCAATATTAGGTTCAACTTTAATTTGTTCAGAAGATTTAATTGGTTTAATATTACTCTTATTAACCATAGGTGAAGCTTTAGCATGTTCCTTAATCCTAATAGGGAAAGGAGGTTTCTCAATATAAGCAGTAGGCACAACTGGATCAATATTATAAATAAGTATTTCCTCTTGAGCTATAATAGGTTCTTCCTTTAATTCAATAGGTGGATGAAACTTAAACCATTTCTCCTTAGGGAGATCAACGTGAGCAGCAAATGATTCACAAAAAGTAGCTACTATCTCAGAGTCAAGGCCATATTTAGTACTAAACTTATGAAAAGCATCAGTTTCCATAAAAGACTTAACACAATCAAACTCAAGATTTATACCTAACTCTTTACCTTTGTTGATTTCCCAATCTTCGGAGTTGCGTTTAATTCTTTCCAGAAGATCCCATTTGAATTCAATAGTTCTCTTTATAAAGGAACCAGTAGAAGAAGTATCGAGCATGGATTGATCATTACGGGAAAGCCGAGCATAAAAGTTTTGTATAATTATTTCTCTTGAGAGCTCATGATTGGGGCATGTGCGCAACATATACTTAAGCCTCCCATAAGCTTGAGTGATACTTTCCCCTTCACGAGGCCAAAAATTATACATATAATTCCGATCACGATGAACCAAATGCATAGGATAAAATTTCTGGTGAAATTCCAGCTTCATCCTGTTCCAATCCCATGTTCCAGTATCATCCAATAGCCTATACCATGTCAATGCCTTTCCCTCCAAAGATAAAGGGAATACCTTCCTCTTAACTCCATCCTCGGATAAACTTGCAAGCTTAAACAATCCACAAATTTCATCCACATAGATCAGGTGCATATAAGGATGCACCATTCCATCTCCTACATAAGGATTAGCTAGCAGTTTCTCTAACATACCTGAAGGAATCTCGTAATAAATATTTTCAGTAGGTTCAGTAGGTTGAGGGGCAACTCTCAATGCTTCCGGTCGAGGTGAAGATACCTCGAACAAACCCCTCAAAGGATTACTTTCCATAGTGTCAAGTGAGAGTAAATTTCAGCACGTAATAAAAGTGTTTCCTTACCAAATTCCACTTTCCAAAGGCGCTTCACTCCCCGGCAATGGCACCAGAAAAGAGTCTTTATGACCCACAAGTATAGGGAATCAATCGTAGTCCTTTCGATAAATAAGAGTGTTGAACCCAACGAGGAGCAGAAGGAAATGATAAGCGGTTTTCAGCAAGGTGTTTTCTGCAAGCACTGAAATTGTCGGTAACAGATAAGTTGATAGCAAGGTAATTTGTAGCAAGTAACAAGTAGCAATGGTAACAAGGGTGCAGCTAGGTGGCCCAATCCTTTTTATAGAAAAGGAAAAGCCGGAATGAACTATTATAATAAGCAAAGCGTTCTCGAGGACACATGGGAATTGTCGTCTAGTCACGTTCATCATGTTTAGTTGATTCGCGTTCACTACTTTGATAATTTGATATGTGGGTGGATCGGTGCTAGGGTGATGTTCTTACTTGAACAAGCAACCCTCTTATTATTACCCCCTCTCGCAAGCATCCGCAACTACGAAAGAAGAATTAAGATAAAATCTAACCATAGCATGAAACATATGGATCCAAATCAGCCCCTTACGAAATAGCGCATAGACTAGGGTTTAAGCTTGTGTCACTCTAGCAACCCATCATCTACTTACTACTCCACAATGCCTTCCCTTAGGCCCAAATATGGTGAAGTATCATGTAGTCGACGTTCACATGACACCACTAAAGGAAGAAACAACATACATATCTTCAAAATATCGAACGAATACCAAATTCACATGATCACTTATAACAAGACTTCTCCCATGTCCTCAAGAGCAAAAGTAACTACTCACAAATCATATTCATGTTCAAGTTCAGAGGGGTATTGAATATCATTAAGGATCTGAAGATATAATCTTCCACCAAATAAACCAACTAGCATCAACTACAAGATGTAATCAACACTACTAGCAACCCACAGGTACCAATCTGAGGTTTTGAGACAAAGATTGAATACAAGAGATGAACTAGGGTTTGAGATGAGATGGTGATGATGAAGATGTTGATGAAGATTGGTCCTCCCATGATGAGAGGATCGTTGGTGATGTCGATGGCTTCGATTTCCCCCTCCCGGAGGGAAGTATCCCTGGCGGAATCGCTCCGCCGGAGAGCAAAAGTGCTCCTGCCCAGGTTCCGCCTCGAGACGGTGGCGCTTCATCCCGAAAGTCTTCTCTGGATTTTTTCTAGGGCAAATGGCTTCATATAGCAGAAGATGGGCCTCAGAGGCCTGCTAGGGGCCCCACAAGCTCGGGGGGCGCGCCTAGGGGGGTAGGGCGCGAACCCCAGGCTTGTGGCTTCCTGGTGGGTCCCCTCCTGATATTTCTTCCGCCAATATTTTTTATATATTCCAAAATAATTCTCCATAAATTTTTAGGTCATTTGGAGTTGTGCAGAATAGCTATCTCTGCTGTAGCCCTTTTCGGTCCTGAATTCCTGCTGCCGGAAATCTCCCTCTTCTTGTGAAACTTGCAAAATAAGAGAGAAAAGGCATACGAATTGTATCATAAAGTGGAGTAATGACCCAAAACATAATAAATAACAGTAGGAAAACATGATGCAAAATGGACGTATCACTCGCCGCACCTCCTCAGTCTCGCTCGCCCCGCGGCGGCGGAGTAGGTTTCTCTCCTGCTGGCAACCGCTTCTGGTTGCTGGCTGGGGAGGAACCTGACGAGGAGACTGGGACCTCGTCAGAAGATTCAGGTACTGTTAGATCAGTCTGTAAATATCTGCATTCTTCTAGGTACTGTGATATGAATAAAAAAGGGATAAGATGGTGTGATGTCTACTACGCAACTTTTATTCTTGTAGACGTTGTTGGGCCTCCAAGTGCAGAGTTTTGTAGGACAGTAGCAAATTTCCCTTAAGTGGATGACCTAAGGTTTATCAATCCATGGGAGGTGTAGGATGAAGATGGTCTCTCTCAAGCAACCCTGCAATCAAATACAAGAAATCTCTTGTGTCCCCAACACACCAAATACAATGGTAAATTGTATAGGTGCACTAGTTCGGCGAAGAGATGGTGATACAAGTGTAGTATGGATAGTAGATATAGGTTTTTGTAATCTAAAATAATAAAAACAGCAAGGTAGCAAGTGATAAAAGTGAGCACAAACGGTATTGCAATGCTTGAAAACAAGGCCTAGGGTTCATACTTTCACTAGTGCAATCTCTCAACAGTGCTAACATAATTGAATCATATAACAATCCCTCAACGTGCGACAAGAATCACTCCAAAGTTCCTATCTAGCGGAAAACATAACATGAAATTGTTGTAGGGTATGAAACCACCTCAAAGTTGCCCTTTCCGATCAATCTATTGAGCCATTCCTATAAGTGTCACAAATAGCCCTAGAGTTCCTACTAAAATAACACCATATGATACGCATCAATCAACTCTAATGCCACCTAGATACTCCAATGTCACCACAAGGATCCGTGAGTTGATTATTTGATATGCATCAAACCATTTCAGGTTCATAATATTCAATCCACACAAAGAACTTCAAAGAGTACCCGAAAGTTTCTATCAGAGAAAGAAGGATGAAAACGTGTACCAACCCATATGCCTAGATTACCCCAAGGTCACGGGAATCCGCAAGTTGATTACCAAAACATACATCAAGTAACTCAATAGAATACCCCATTGTCACCACGGGTATCCACATGCAAGACATACATCAAGTGTTCTCAAACGCAAAGTATTCAATCCGACAATAACGAAACCTCAAAGGGAAAGACTCAATTCATCACAATAAGATAGAGAGGGAAGAACACCATATGATCCAACTATATTAACAAAGCTCGTGGTACATCAAGATCGTGCCAAATCAAGAACATGATAGAGAGATATCAAACACATAGCTACAGGTACATACCCTCAGCCCCGAGAGTGAACTACTCCCTCCTCGTCATGGAGACCGCCGGGATGATGAAGATGGCCTCCGGTGATGATTCCCCCCTCCGGCAAAGTGCCGGAATAGGGCTCTGGATGAGATTGTTTCGGTACAGAGGCTTGCGTCGGCGGCGTGGGAGTTCTAGGTTTCTTTTAGGGGTTTCCGGTATTTATAGGATTTTTTAGCGTTGGATTCACGCCAGGGGGGTCCACGAGGGAGCAACAAGCTCGGGGGGGCGCCCTAGGGGGCGCCCCCCAGGCTTGTCGTGCCCTCGTGGCCCTTCTGGAACTTCCTGGAAGCTTCGGGGGGGTCTCTTTTTGTCCATAAAAAATCACCGTAAATTTTGGGCCCATTCCGAGAACTTTTATTTCTGCACAAAAACAACACCATGGTAGTTCTACTGAAAACAGCGTCAGTTCGGGTTAGTTCTAATCAAATCATACCAAAACCATATAAAATTGT
This sequence comes from Elymus sibiricus, assembly GCA_039707655.1. NCBI lineage: Eukaryota > Viridiplantae > Streptophyta > Magnoliopsida > Poales > Poaceae > Elymus > Elymus sibiricus. Next base: position 90,242,661 of record CM077676.1, read on the forward strand.
TATAAACATGGCATGAATACTTCATAAATTATAGATACATTGGAGACATATCAGCATCCCCAAGCTTAATTCCTGCTCGTCCTCGAATAGGTAAATGATAAAAGAAATAATTTATGAAGTGTGAATGCTAGCATAGTGCATAAGTTTGATCCATGATAATTCGAATCACTTTTTCCAGCATCATTATATATATATCATAAACAGTAGCTCATCTCATAAAACTTCTCATGATCAAGTAACAAGCTATTCACATGTTAAAGTATAGATCATAAACTTTCTTGAAAACTAACAAACTATGTTCTCAGTCATCAAACAATTGCAATTCATCTTATTTTCAGGAAGGGTCTATGTAAGAGCTTTGATTTAGCAAATTCCACATACTCAACTATCATATAGTCTTCCATGATTGCTGACACGCAAAGCATATTTTTAGAACAAACCATTTCAGTCAAACACATAGGAAGATAGGGGCTTAATGTTTTGCCTCCCAACTTATTTATCTCATGGATAATGTCAACAATAATAACTCATGATCACCTATATTCAACGGGATATATGTGCATGGATCTTTCCCCACCACATGATGCTTGCCAAGAGAGAAAATAAAAATAGAATAGAGAAGAACACTATTGACTCTTGCATAAAAGTAAATACATAAAGTAAAAGATAGGCCCTTCGCAGAGGGAAGCAGAGGTTGTCATGCACTTTTTATTTTTGGATATGCAAAATCTTAATGTAAAGGAACATCACTTTATATTGCCCCTTGTGATAGCAACCTTTATTATGCAGTCTGTCGCTTTTATTTCTTCACCATCACAAGATCGTACAAATCTTATTTTCCCTTACAATAAAAGTTCATACATATTTAGAGGCAATTTTTATTGCTTTATGCACCGATGACAACTTACTTGAAGGATCTTATTCAATCCATATGTAGATATAGTGGACTCTCATGACATGAAACTGGGTTCAAGGGTTTTGGATGCACAAGTAGTATCTCTACTTAGTGCGGATTTTTGGCTAGCAAAGGATAGGGGGCAAGCACCACATGTTAGAGGATCCAAGAACATATAACTTCTATGTGAATATAAACAAACACAACCCATTACGTTGTCTTCCTTGTCCAACATCAACTACTTGATCAAGGTTGAAAATAATTAATGGGGGCTCACAATCATAGAAGATGTCCAAGATAGTATATTTATATGTGAAATCTCTGTTCCTTCAATATTCTTTCATGAATTGTTCAAGTGACCAATGCTGTGTTTGCTAACTTTCAATAAATTTTACCACTTATACTTCTTATATGTGAAGTCATTACTCCCCATGGGACAAGCATATGAAGCATATATAATTTGATATTTAATTCATGCAAACATTTACTCTTAGGATATAAGTGAAGCACGAGAGTAAAGACAAACCACTCCAAAAGATAAACGTGAAGATCAATGAGTAGTCAAACAATTAAGTGGCTATGTGAAGACTCTCTCTAAATAAAAAAATTCAGATCTAATGATTTTATTAAAACAGCAAACAAAATGAAAATAAAATGACACTCCAAGAATAGCACATATCATGTGAACAAGTAAAAACTTAGGCTAACCGACAGGTGTTGAGGAAGAAAGGTGGGATGCCCACCGGGGCATCCCCAAGCTTAGTTGCTTGAGACTTCTTGGAATGTTATCTTGGGGTGCCTTGGTCATCCCCAAGATTGAGCTCTTGTGTCTCCTTAATTCCTCTCATATCATGGCTTCTCCTAAATCTTAAAAACTTCATCCACACAAAACTCAACAAGAACTCGTGAGATAAGCTAGTATAAATCAACTCAAAACCCTAACATGCTCTACTGTAACAAATCACTAAAATTATAATTAAACATTGCATACTAAATGCCTCTGCATATTTAATACTCCTATCCACAAATAGAAACATTAAACAAGCAAACATATGCAAACAATGCAACCATAACCCAAATCTGCCAAAACAGAACAGTCTGTAAAGGGGGAATAAAAATTCATACTTCCCTAACTCCAAAAATTCTGAAAAATTACCACGTGACATAGAACTCATGCATGCTTACTATGTAAAAATTCAGATTTTTATCATGTTCTGACTATTCAGGAATATTCTGGACATAACAGAAAACTTTTTGTTTTCAAACAGCAACACATAAACCTGCAAACTGAGAATGGTAAAGGCTATAATTAGCATTTTATTGAACTAAAAGATACAAAACATGATTATTGATAACAGCAAGCCAATCTCAGCAAAACTCATATTATGTGACGAATAAAAATATAGCTCCAAGTGAGGTTACCGATAGTGTTGAAGACGAAAGAGGGGATGCCTTCCGGGGCATCCCTAAGCTTAGACACTTGAGTCTTCCTTGAATATTACCTTGGGGTGCCTTGGGCATCCCCAAGCTTAGGGTCTTGCCGCTCCTTATTCTCCTCATATCGATATCTCACCCAAAACTCGAAAACTTCAATCACACAAAACTTAACGGAACTTGTGAGATATGTTAGTATGATAAAAATAAATCATCCACTTAGGTACTGTCAAGACAAGATTCATAAATGTTCCCACATAATTCCTACTGTACTCTATCATTTCTACAATTTATATTGACCAATATAAGCCATAGAAACAATAAAACAAGCAAACTATGCATTGAAAACAGAATCTGTCAAAAACAGAACAGCATGTAGTGAGCGAATTAAAAATAATACTTCTGTACCTCCAAAAATTATGAAAAATTACGACAACGTAAACAATTTGTAACCCAATACCGTGTACAAATTTCAGAATCTTATCACGCTCCAGTACAGAACAGATATTCTAGCACTGGACGCAAAAGTTTCTATTTTTGCACAGAATCAAACCAACAAGTATCCACACTATCCCAAAGGCTTTACTTGGCACATTATTGAAAGAAAACATATAAACCATGATTACTACAGTAGCTTAATCATGTGGACACACAAAAACAATAGGTATAAATAGTGGGTTGTCTCCCAACAAGCGCTTTTCTCTAATGCCTTTTAGCTAGGCATGATGATTTCAATGATGCTCGCATAAAAGTAAAGAATTGAAACACAAAGAGAACATCATGAATCATATGACAAGCACATTTAAGCCTAACCCACTTCCTATGCATAGGGATTTTGCGAGCAAACAATTTATGTGAGCAAGAATCAACTAGCATAGGAAGGCAAAACAAGTATAACTTCAAAACTTACAACACATAGAGAGGAAACTTGATATTATTGCAACACCTACTAGCATATGATCCTCTCTCATAATAATTTTCAGTAGCATCATGAATGAATTCAACAATATAGCTATCACATAAAGCATTCTTTTCATGATCCACAAGCATAAAAATTTTATTACTGTCCACATTAGCAATTTTCTTCTCATTCATAATAGTGGGAGCAAACTCAACAAGATAACTATCATGAGATACTTGATTGGCATAATCCAATTGAAAATTAAAATCATGATGACAAGTTTCATAGTTATCATTATTCTTTATAGCATACATGTCATCACAATAATCATCATAGATAGCAACTTTGTTGTCATAATCAATTGAAACCTCTTCCAAAATAGTGGAATCATCATTAAATAAAGTCATGACCTCTCCAAATCCACTTTCATAATTATTCCAATAAGATTCAACACCCTCCAAAATAGTGGGATCATTATTACATAAAGTTGACACTCTTCCAAACCCACTTTCATCATTGTAATCATCATAAATCGGAGGCATGCAATCATCATAATAAATTTGCTCATCAAAACTAGGGGGACTAAAAAGATCATCTTCATCAAATATAGCATCCCCAAGCTTATGGCTTTGCATATCATTAGCATCATGGATATTCAAAGAGTTCATACTAACAACATTGCAATCATGCTTATCATTCAAAGATTTTATGAAAAACATTTTATTGAATTCTTCTTCTAACACTTTGGCACAATTTTCCGATCCATCATTTTCAAGAAAGATATTATAAAGATGAAGTATTTGAGGCAACCTCAATTCCATTTTTTGTAGTTTTCTTTTATAAAACCAAACTAATGAATAAACAAGAAACTAAAAGATTCAATTGCAAGATCTAAAGATATACCTTCAAGCACTCACCTCCCCGGCAACGGCGCCAGAAAAGAGCTTGATGTCTACTACGCAACTTTTATTCTTGTAGACGTTGTTGGGCCTCCAAGTGCAGAGTTTTGTAGGACAGTAGCAAATTTCCCTTAAGTGGATGACCTAAGGTTTATCAATCCATGGGAGGTGTAGGATGAAGATGGTCTCTCTCAAACAACCCTGCAATCAAATACAAGAAATCTCTTCTGTCCCCAACACACCAAATACAATGGTAAATTGTATAGGTGCACTAGTTCGGCGAAGAGATGGTGATACAAGTGTAGTATGGATAGTAGATATAGGTTTTTGTAATCTGAAATAATAAAAACAGCAAGGTAGCAAGTGATAAAAGTGAGCACAAACGGTATTGCAATGCTTGAAAACAAGGCCTAGGGTTCACACTTTCACTAGTGCAATCTCTCAACAGTGCTAACATAATTGAATCATATAACAATCCCTCAACGTGCGACAAAGAATCACTCCAAAGTTCTTATCTAGCAGAGAACATAAGATGAAATTGTTGTAGGGTATGAAACCACCTCAAAGTTACCCTTTCCGATCAATCTGTTGAGCCATTCCTATAAGTGTCACAAATAGCCCTAGAGTTCGTACTAAAATAACACCATATGATATGCATCAATCAACTCTAATGTCACCTAGATACTCCAATGTCACGACAAGTATCCATGAGTTGATTATTCGATATGCATCAAACAATTTCAGATTCATAATATTCAATCCACACAAAGAACTTCAAAGATTACCCGAAAGTTTCTATCAGAGAAAGAAGGATGAAAACATGTACCAACCCATATGCCTAGATTACCCCAAGGTCACGGAAATCCGCAAGTTGATTACCAAAACATACATCAAGTAACTCAATAGAATACCCCATTGTCACCACGGGTATCCACATGCAAGACATACATCAAGTGTTCTCAAACCCAAAGTATTCAATCCAACAATAACGAAACCTCAAAGGGAAAGACTCAATTCATCATAGGAAGATAGAGAGGGAAGAACACCATATGATCCAACTATATTAACAAAGCTCGTGGTACATCAAGATCGTGCCAAATCAAGAACACAAGAGAGGGAGATCAAACACATAGCTACTGGTACATACCCTTAGCCTCGAGGGTGAACTACTCCCTCCTCGTCATGGAGACCGCCGGGATGATGAAGATGGCCTCCAGTGATGATTCCCCCCTCTGGCAGAGTGCCGGAACAGGGCTCCGGATGAGATTGCTTCAGTACAGAGGCTTGCGGCGGCGGCGTGGGAGTTCTAGGTTTCTTTTCGGGGTTTCTAGTATTTATATGATTTTCAGCGTTGGATTCACGCCAGGGGGGTCCACGAGGGAGCGACAAGCTCAGGGGGGCGCCCCCAGGCTTGTCGTGCCCTCGTGGCCCTTCTGGCACTTCCTGGAAGCTTCAGGGGGTCTCTTTTTGTCCATAAAAAATCACCGTAAATTTTGGGCCCATTCCGAGAACTTTTATTTCTGCACAAAAAACAACACCACGGTAGTTCTGCTGAAAACAGCATCAGTCCGGGTTAGTTCTAATGAAATCATACCAAAACCATATAAAATTGTTATAAACATGGCATGAATACATCATAAATTATAGATACGTTGGAGACGTATCATGGTGTCTCTGAGTAAACAGAGGAAAAAGATAGAGAGAAATCAGAGAAATAGATTGGAAAAAAATGATAAATCTATGGAGAGGGATAATATTGGAAAAATGGATGATGAGAAGAAATACCCTGGCAAAAATAGAGAAAATGGTTTGATGATTTCTGAATCTAAATACATGGATGGACATGTAGTTCAAGAAATTATGAATATGATACCAGTCATCCCAGATGTTTGGTCGAGACTAGGACTGGAAGAGCATATCGTAGTAGTTCCTAATTGTAAGGTTAATACTGTCATTGACAGTAACAACACTTGCAATATCAGAGATAAAATGATGATATGAGATGATAATATAGAAAGTTGGGCCATGGATTTGAGTCCAGAAATGGGCCTATGGTCCGACCCATTTGGGTCCGAGACGACCAAACAGAATATACTTTCTAATGCGTTTTCCTCTATTAACTCTTATCCACTACCCACTTTAGAGGTGGTGGGTGAGAGAGAGAAGGGGCTAGGGTTTCCAGCTGAGCCGCCGGACGAAGAAGACGAAATGGATCGAGGCAGTGGTAGATTTGGTGGGGGGCGTTTCAATTGAGGTGGCGGAGAGGGATGGCAGTACAAACGGAGAGAGGAAGGGGGAGATAGCTACAAGAATCTCAATTACAGAGAAGAGAACTAAATCTGGGTGCAGGGAGTTCAAGATTCCAAGATCGACAAGAGCGTCAAGATCCAAAACAAGATTTAGGACGCCGAGGGACAAGCTCTGATGGGAACACGAACTTGGAAAAGATAAGGATTTCAAGGAGGGGTGTAACACCCCATGTAATTAAGCTACAATGATCACCTTCTGATAATGCCAAGTCATCATGATTAATAGTGCTTGATCATCATTTGCATCATATCTCATTTCAAATTCCAAATCAAATTGAAATTCAAATATAAAGTGAAAATAAAAGTTGTTCCAATTTGAAATCTAAAATGTTCATTAAATAGCAAATAATCCATAACTAATTATGTTAAGAAAAACAACATCACCCTAAATTACCTAGATGACTCTAACATCATCAATACAGTACCAAACAGCAATATTTAATCCCATTTTAATTAATAAAATTGCAAATGAAATCACATTGTCACCAAACCTTTTTCTGGCAGTGAGTTATATTGCCTAGTATTTAAATGGACAATTTCCATATTTTATAAAATTGAAATGGAGGCCAGACATTTTGCAAGACAGAGAAGAAAAAGGAGAAAACAGAAAAGAAAAATGAGAAAAAGAAAAGGGCCGCTGTAGCTGGGCCTAAGTCAAACCAGACGGCCCAGCCCAGCAGCGCGGTCGCCTCCCACCTCCCGCACTGCCCACCTGCGCGCCCGACCGCGCCCGTCGCAGGTCGCCGTTCCCTCCACGTCCACTCGTCGCGCGGCGCTATAGGACAGCGGGGTGGATAAGAGCCCCACCGCGGCAACCCTAGCCGCCCCCTCCAGATCTTTTTCCCCTGTCCCTCGCCCGTCTTCTTCCTCCCGCACAACCGCCCGACGCCGTCGACCTGGCCGAGCTCGCCGACGTGTCCACAGGCCTCCCCAGCACCTGAGACCGAGCCCGTCCGCTCCGCCTGCCTCTTCTGCTTCTTCTCCGACCACGGGATCGAGCCGAGCGCCTCTCATTCAACCGAACAAGCTCGCCTTCATCCTACGGCCGCCGTCGCCTCGCCGTCGATTTGGTCGCCGTCGAGCCCTCCCCGCGCACACGTTGCTCACCTGCAGGCTCACGGTGAGCCCGCACTTCTTTCCCCTCCCTCTCGCGCGCAAATCCAACCCCGTAGCTGCCGTTGCCGTCGCCGCCCGAGTTTTCCTCCGCCGCGTAGCTCGCCGCTGTCGATGTAGTCGACGTCGTGGCCGTCTGAGCCCGTCGACGTGCTCAGCAAGTCCGTGCGGTTCCAATGCGACCCGCCGCTCGCTTCCCCGTGCCCTGCAACGCCAGATCCGCCGACGCCCGAAGCGCTCCGCCGCTGACCTCATCGCCAGCGTCGATTCCGGCCGTCTCCGGCGACGGCACCGCCACCATCCGACGCGGCTCGTTCGACTCGTTCGAACGAGCCAGGCCACGCTCCGTTTGGACGTCTGTAGCGCATTTCCGGCGATCTCCCGAGGACGCCGCCGCGTTTCGACGTCGCCGGTGGCTAAACGCCGGTGGCTGCCGACGTGGCCAGCCTGGGGGCCACCCAGGGTCACTGACCAGTGGGTCCCTGGGCCCCGTTGACCACGTTGACTGCGGTCAACGCGCTGATGTGGCGGCCCCGTGTCACTTACATACGGGCCCCACCGGTTAATTAACACTAATTTGAATTTAAACTAATCTGTTAATTAAATTAATTACTAATTAGACACTGACCAGTCGGGCCCACCCTCTAGTTAATCGTTAATTAGTTTAATTTAACCCTAATTAACTTCTGTGTCACTGACCAGTGGGTCCCACTGGTCAGGTTTGACCTGGCCCAGCAGGGTTTGACCGCTGACGTCATGCTGACGTCACCATTCACTGTTTTGGATAATTCGATTTAAATAATTCCAAAAAATGATTAAAACTTTGAAAAATCATATAAATTAAACCGTAACTCGGATGAATATAATTTATATATGAAAAATGATCAGAAAATATGAAGAATCCGAATATTTGGTCAAAATGCTTGACCATCACTCCTATCTAGATGAACATGGAACTTTTTGCCCGTATTCGATAGATGAATAGTGCATAACCTTGATAAAATAAATCCAAATAAATTCCTAATTCCTCTAAAATATTTAGATAGGCAATATATCACACCTGCATATCATTTAGGCATGTCATGCATAGTGATTGCATTTGTTGTCGTGTATTTATTGTTTCTTCCCCCTCCTTCTCTCCCGATAGACGCCGAGACCGCCGCCGACGCAGCTGTGTATGACTACGCCCCTGACGAGGAGCCTTCCGACGACCAGTCCCTTTCAGCAGAGCTTCCAGGCAAGCAAAACCCCCTTGATCATCCAGATATCGCCCACTCTCTCTCTCTTATGCTTGCATTAGAATTGCTTCTGTTGTTATTCCGTTAGCTCCTATTCTGATGCATGGCCTGATTTTGTCGCCTGTTGTTTATACCTAGCTGTTGTCCCATGATGCTTAGTTACGTATGATATGTTTCATCTGTGGCCCTTCACCCCTGTCTGTTTGCCATGCTTGATATCGGGCCGTGATCACTCCGGGTGATGATCACGGAAATGTTTACATTGCAATACTTAAACTGTTAAAGTCGGGCTGGCCCCAAGGGTGCCCGCCAGAGAATACTACTAAAGTCGGGTCGGCTCCAAGAGCACCCGCGCGTCATGTATTACCAAGTCAGAGCGACAAGAACCCTGTTCGTCTCTGCGAGTTACTAAATACGCCTAACGGATTTGGGTATTTGATCTGAGTAGGCCGCTGGCCTTATACGCACTACCACCACGTGGGATAATGGTTTAATGGGGCCCTCTTCGTCGTATGTATCAGCCGAAAGTTCTTCAGACGTTACAGCTCAGAGATGCGGGCTGATTGTTGGGGTGAGCTGGTTACGTCTGTGGTGCTTCCACAGTCGCGCTTGGGCCCCGACCAGCCACGTAACGTGCAGGAGTGCGAAGGGCGATGGCCCAAGACCCATTCGTGCTTAGGATTTAGACCGGCGTGCTGACCTCTCTGCTGAGCCTAGGTAGGACTGCCGCGTGTCGATCTCCCGAGGCCGGGCATTACCCAGCAAGTGTGTCCGGCCAGATGTGATCGAGCGTGTTGGGTAACAGTAGTGCACCCCTGCGGGGAAGTTATCTATTCGAATAGCCGTGTCCATGGTAATAGGACGCTCGAAGTTATATCTTGATCTTCTACAACTACAAATGGTTACTGTCACAATATTAAACTGTTACTACTGCTCTCGGGATCACTTTCTCGCAGGGTAGTCGAGGAAGGATCTCAGGGCTTTACTAAACTTTGATTGATATCTAATATCTTGCTCTATTTCTCTTCTGATGCTGCAAGATTGCTTCAAGATGCTAGTCTTTGATAGGCTAGGCCTCTCCCCCTCTGTTCCAGCATTTTGTGCAGTTTAGTCCAAAGATATAGCCCCATTCCTTTGATACCGATGCATATTTAATATAGTTTTGATGTCAGTCTTGCGAGTACTTTGGATGAGTACTCACGGTTGCTTTGCTACTTCTTTTCCCCATACCCGCTTGATGAAATCAGTCGATGGAGCCCCGGAGCCAGACGCCACCGCAGGAGACTACTACCAGGAGAGCCCCGGAGGCACGTACTACTGGGTTGAGCCAGCCGACCAGGAGTAGTTTGGAGGCCCTAGGCAGGAGGCCTTCGCCTTTTCGATCAGTGTCGTTGTTTGTGCTAGCCTTCTTAAGGCAAACTTGACTAACTATGTCTGTACCCAGATAGTATTGTGTGTAGGACTTATGTATTCGGGTCCTCGTGACCCCTGGTTTGTAATATGAAGATTTATGTTTAAATTTGAGTTTAGAGTTGTGTTGTGATATCTTCCCGTGAGTCTCTGATCTTGAGCGTGCACGTTTGCGTGTATGATTAGTGCACGGTCGAGCAGAGGGCGTCACAAGTTGGTATCAGAGCCGACTGCCTGTAGGAAGCCCCCTTCCAATTCCTTGGTCGAAGTTGAGTCTAGTCTGTGAAAAACTATATTTTACTAACATGGCTGTGTGGCTTACGGGCCCACGTCGCCAATGGGTAGTATTAGGATCTTTTATTCCTCTTCCTTACTCTGGGATTCTACTCTCTCTTCTATTCGGGTTAAAATTTTACTAACTCTGAATCTAGGTTCTCGTGATCACGTCCACCCGGAGCTTTGGTTATCTGCAAATTACTTCCTTGAATGCAAGATGCAAGAATTCACTCATTGGCATTTGACAATCTTGAATTTCTTCTGTTTCAGATGGATCGCTTGTTTCCGCCGCGCCCTGCGACGCAGCTTGTACTGCGGACTTGGGCTCGTGATGCGACTGGTTTTCCAGCCATCCTGATCGCCCTCCTGACCAGACTGGGCTACCGTTGGTACCCCGAGTACATGGTTTACGAGGATTTCCACGAGTTCAACCAGGAGCAGTATCATGCCGATGTTCGTATCTTTGATCAGCGAAACGACTCTGTCACTGAGTTGCACACTTTTCACGGTATCGGCGTGACGATTGATATGGCAGTCTATGACGCTGCCCATTCTGCTGTCGCACGTCTTCGTGGCGAGCATAGTCGCTTGGATGACTCCGAGTTCCGATACATCCCGTATGCACCTGCTGGAGATGATATCGGATACTACACAACTATCTGTGCCCCTTACGAGCGACGTCGATATGACCCTCAGGTTTTGATTCAGTGCACTCAGGCTCTGGATCGCACTGCCCGGGCTCTTGCCGTCGAGTTGTTTGCCCCGGATCAACGATCTTTATGATTAACTTGCTGGATCCTCTCTGTTCTCTAAACTCAACTTAAGGTTGGGTTATCATCAGATCCGAGTTTGTAAGGAGGATATTCCGAAGACCGCCTTCGTTACTCGTTATGGATCATACGAGTACACCGTTATGTCCTTTGGATTAACTAATGCTCCAGCAACCTTCTCTCGATTGATGAACTATATCTTCATGGACTACCTCGACAAATTCGTCGTGGTTTATTTGGATGATATCCTTATATTTTCCAAGAATGAAGAAGAACACGCCGAACATCTTCGGCTTGTATTGGAGAAAGTCCGAGAACACCAGCTTTATGCCAAGTTTTCCAAGTGCGAATTCTGGTTGTCTGAGGTGACTTATCTTGGTCATGTGATTTCCAAGGATGGCATTGCTGTTAACCCAGAACGAGTTCAGGCTATTCTTGACTGGACTCCCCCAAAGAATGTCAAGCAAGTCAGAAGTTTTCTCGGTCTCGCCAGCTATTGCCGCCGTTTCGTCGAGAACTTCTCCAAGATTGCTAAGCCACTGACTGATTTGCTTCACAAAGGCAAGAAATTTGAGTGGACAGAAAAGTGCCAAGAAAGTTTCCAGACACTTAAGGACAAGTTGACATCTGCCACAGTGCTAGCTCCCCCTGATTCCCGCAAGGACTTTGTGATATATTGTGACGCATCCCGTCAAGGATTAGGCTGTGTCCTAATGCAAGAGCACAAGGTGATTGCTTATGGCTCTCGTCAATTGCGTCCTCACGAAGATAAGTATCCCACACATGATTTCGAGTTAGCAGCAGTTATCTATGCTCTGAAGCTGTGGCGACATTACCTTCTCGGTAATCGTTGCGAGATATACACGGACCACCAAAGTCTGAAGTATCTGTATACTCAACCAGATTTGAACCTCCGTCAACAAAGATGGCTCGAGACAATAGCCGACTACGACATGGATATCTCTTATACCCCTGGCAAGGCTAATGTAATGGCCGATGCTCTGAGTCGCAAGTCTTATTGCAACAACCTCACGGTTCAGCAAGCACAACCCCTTCTCTATGAAGAACTTCGCAAGTTGAACCTTCACATTGTTCCTCAGGGTTATCTTAATACCTTAGTTGTTGAACCGGACCTCGAGTGCAACATCAAGACGAGGCAGAATATGACTCTGAAGTCGAGAAGATTAAGAAATACCTCTCCAAGGGAAATTCCTCGTTCTTCCATGTTGATGATAATGGTGTCTTGTTCTTCAAAGGCCGCCTAGTGGTCCCCAGAAAGCATAATCTGGACTCTCGTTCGGATGTCATGAAAGAGGCACATGATACACCTTTGTCAATCCACTCCGGTAGCACCAAGATGTACCAAGACATTCGTCAACGATACTGGTGGCCTGATATGAAGCACGACATTGCTCGCTATGTGGCTGAGTGTGACGTTTGCCGTCGCATCAAAGCAGAACATCAAAGGCCTGCTGGACTTCTGCAACCACTTACTATTCCTGAATGGAAATGGGACAAAGTCGAAATGGATTTCATTACTGGTTTTCCCAGATCACAGAAGGGTCATGATGCTATTTTTGTCGTCATTGACCGATTCTCCAAGGTTGCTCACTTTCTGCCAGTCAAGGAGACAATCACTGCTAGTCAGTTAGCAGACTTATATGTTTCCAGAATTGTGTCATTCCACGGTGTTCCGTTGGAGATCAGCTCAGACCGTGGCAGCCTCTTTACTTCAAGGTTTTGGAACAGTTTCCAAGAAGCTATGGGGACTCATCTGTCCTTCAGCACCGCTTTTCACCCCCAGTCCCAGGGACAAGTTGAACGAGTCAATCAAGTGCTTGAAGATATGCTTCGAGCTTGTGTCATCTCATTCGGTAAGAAATGGGAGGAATCTCTCCCGTATGCTGAATTCTCATACAACAATAGCTATCAAGCTAGTTTAAAGATGGCCCCATTTGAAGTTCTCTATGGACGTAAGTGCCGAACCCCTCTGAATTGGTCAGAAACTGGGGAACGGTCACTCATTGGTCCAGACATTATTCAACAAGCTGAAGAACAAGTTCGCATTGTCCGTGAACATTTGAAAGCTGCTCAGTCTCGTCAGAAGAGCAACTATGATCGCAAACACCAGGTAATGGTCTATCAACCTGGCGAACAAGCTTACCTTTGTGCCACTCCTATGAAGGGCACTCACCGTTTTGGGATTAAGGGTAAGTTAGCTCCTCGCTACATTGGCCCGTTCCGTATTCTTGCCCGTCGAGGAGAAGTGGCCTATCAATTGGAATTGCCACCAAACCTTTCTCAAGTACATGATGTCTTTCATGTGTCACAACTCCATCGCTGCTTCAAGGATCCTATCCGAGCAGTGGATCATGAAATGCTTGAATTGCAAGAGGATCTTTCTTATCAAGAGTGTCCGATCCGCATTCTTGATCAAACTGAACGACGAACCCGTCAGAAGGCAATCAAGTTCCTTAAAGTTCAGTGGTCAAATCATTCTGAAGATGAGGCCACTTGGTAACGCGAGGATCGTCTTCGTGAAGAGTATCCTGCTCTCTTTCAGCCTGCCTCTTAATTCTCGGGACGAGAATTTCTTTTAGAGGAGGAGAATTGTAAGACCCCATGTAATTAAGCTACAGTGATCACCTTCTGATAATGCCAAGTCATCATGATTAATAGTGCTTGATCATCATTTGCATCATATCTCATTTCAAATTCCAAATCAAATTGAAATTCAAATATAAAGTAAAAATAAAAGTTGTTCCAATTTGAAAACTAAAATGTTCATTAAATAGCAAATAATCCATAACTAATTATGTTAAGAAAAACAACATCACCCTAAATTACCTAGATGACTCTAACATCATCAATACAGTACCAAACAGCAATATTTAATCCCATTTTAATTAATAAAATTGCAAATGAAATCACATTGTCACCAAACCTTTTTCTGGCAGTGAGTTATATTGCCTAGTATTTAAATGGACAATTTCCATATTTTATAAAATTGAAATGGAGGCCAGACATTTTGCAAGACAGAGAAGAAAAAGGAGAAAACAGAAAAGAAAAAGGAGAAAAAGAAAAGGGCCGCTGTAGCTGGGCCTAAGTCAAACCAGGCGGCCCAGCCCAGCAGCGCGGTCGCCTCCCACCTCCCGCACTGCTCACCTGCGCGCCCGACCGCGCCCGTCGCCGTTCACGCCGCGTCCACTCGTCGTGCGTCGCTACAGGGCGGCGGGGTGGATAAGACCCCCACCGCGGCAACCCTAGCCGCCCCGTCCAGATCTTTTTCCCCTGTCCCTCGCCCGTCTTCTTCCTCCCGTGCAACCGCCCGACGCCGTCGACCTGGCCGAGCTCGCCGATGTGGCCACAGGCCTCCCCAGCGCCTGAGACCGAGCCCGTCCGCTCCGCCTGCCTCTTCTGCTTCTTCTCCGACCACGGGATCGAGCCGAGCGCCTCTCATTCGACCGGAACAAGCTCGCCTTCATCCTACGGCCGTCGTCGCCTCGCCGTTGATTTCGTCGCCGTCGAGCCCTCCCCGCGCACACGTTGCTCACCTGCAGGCTCATGGTGAGCCCGCGCTTCTTTCCCCTCCCTCTCGCGCATGAATCCAACCCCGTAGCCGCCGTTGCCATCACCGCCCGACTTTTCCTCCGCCGCATAGCTCGCCGCCGTCGATGTAGTCGACGTCGTGGCCGTCCGAGCCCGTCGACGTGCTCAGCAAGTCCGTGTGGTTCCAATGCGACCCGCCGCTCGCTTCCCCGTGCCCTGCAACGCCAGATCCGCCGACGCCCGAAGCGCTCCGCCGCTGACCTCGTCGCCGGCGTCGATTCCGGCCATCTCCGGCGACGGCACCGCCACCATCCGATGCGGCTCGTTCGACTCGTTCGAACGAGCCCGGCCACGCTCCGTTTGGACGCTGTAGCGCATTTCCGGCGATCTCCCGAGGACGCCTCCGCGTTTCGTCGTCGCCGTCGGCTAAACGCCGGTGGCCGCCGACGTGGCCGGCCTGGGGGCCACCCAGGGTCACTGACCAGTGGGTCCCTGGGCCCCGTTGACCACGTTGAGTGCGGTCAACGCGCTGACGTGGCGGCCCCGTGTCACTGACATATGGGCCCCACCGGTTAATTAACACTAATTTGAATTTAAACTAATCTGTTAATTAAATTAATTACTAATTAGACACTGACCAGTCGGGCCCACCCTCTAGTTAATCGTTAATTAGTTTAATTTAACCCTAATTAACTTCTGTGTCACTGACCAGTGGGTCCCACTGGTCAGGTTTGACCAGGCCCAGCCGGGTTTGACCGCTGACATCACTGTGACGTCATGCTGACATCACCATTCACTATTTTGGATAATTCGATTTAAATAATTCCAGAAAATGATTAAAACTTTGAAAAATCATATAAATTAAACCGTAACTCGGATGAAAATAATTTATATATGAAAAATGATCAGAAAAATATGAAGAATCCGAATATGTGGTCAAAATGCTTGACCATCACTCCTATCTAGATGAACATGGAATTTTTTGCTCATATTCGATAGATGAATAGTGCATAACCTTGATAAAATAAATCCAAATAAATTCCTAATTCCTCTAAAATATTTAGATAGGCAATATATCACACCTGCTTATCATTTAGGTATGTCATGCATAGTGATTGCATTTGTTGCCGTGTATTTATTGTTTCTTCCCCCTCCTTTTCTCCCGATAGACGCCGAGACCGCCGCCGACGCAGCTGTGTACGACTACGCCCCTGACGAGCAGCCTTCCGACGACCAGCCCCTTTCAGCAGAGCTTCCAGGCAAGCAAAACCCCCTTGATCATCCAGATATCGCCCACTCTCTCTCTCTCTTATGCTTGCATTAGAATTGCTTCTGTTTTTATTCCGTTAGCTCCTATTCTGATGCATAGCCTGATTTTGTCGCCTGCTGTTTATACCTAGCTGTTGTCCCATGATGCTTAGTTACGTATGATATGTTTCATCTGTGGCCCTTCACCCCTGTCTGTTTGCCATGCATGATATCGGGCCGTGATCACTCCGGGTGATGATCACGGAAATGTTTACATTGCAATACTTAAACTGTTAAAGTCGGGCTGGCCCCAAGGGTGCCCGCGAGAGAATACTACTAAAGTCGGCTCGGCTCCAAGAGAACCCGCGCGTCATGTATTACCTAGTCGGAGCGACAGGAACCCTGTTCGTCTCTGCGAGTTACTAAATACGCCTAACGGATTTGGGTATTTGATCTGAGTAGGCCGCTGGCCTTATACGCACTACCACCACATGGGATAATGGTTTAATGGGGGCCTCTACGTCGTATGTATCAGCCGAAAGTTCTTCAGACGCCACAGCTCAGAGATGCGGGCTGATTGTTGGGGTGAGCTGGTTACGTCTGTGGTGCTTCCACAGTCGCGCTTGGGCCCCGACCAGCCACGTAACGTGCAGGAGTGCGAAGGGCGATGGCCCAAGACCCCTTCATGCGTAGGATTTAGACCGGCGTGTTGACCTCTCTGCTGAGCCTAGGTAGGACTGCGTCGTGTCGATCTCCCGAGGCCGGGCATTACCCAGCAAGTGTGTCCGGCGAGATGTGATCGAGCGTGTTGGGTAACAGTAGTGCACCCCTGCAGGGAAGTTATCTATTCGAATAGCTGTGTCCACGGTAACAGGACACTCGGAGTTGTATCCTGATCCGCTACAACTACAAATGGTTACTGTCACAATATTAAACTGTTACTACTGCTCTCGGGATCACTTTCTCGCAGGGTACTCGAGGAAGGATCTCAGGGCTTTACTAAACTATGATTGATATCTAATATCTTGCTCTATTTCTCTTCTGATGCTGCAAGATTGCTTCAAGATGCTAGTCTTTGATAGGCTAGGCCTCTCCCCCTCTGTTCCAGCATTTTCTGCAGTTTAGTCCAAAGATATAGCCCCATTCCTTTGATACCGATGCATATTTAGTATAGTTCTGATGTCAGTCTTGCGAGTACTTTGGATGAGTACTCACGGTTGCTTTGCTACTTCTTTTCCCCATACCCGCTTGATGAAATCAGTCGATGGAGCCCCGGAGCCAGACGCCACCGCAGGAGACTACTACCAGGTGAGCCCCGGAGGCACGTACTACTGAGTTGAGCCAGCCGACCAGGAGTAGTTCGGAGGCCCTAGGCAGGAGGCCTTCGCCTTTTCGACCAGTGTCGTTGTTTGTGCTAGCCTTCTTAAGGCAAACTTGACTAACTATGTCTGTACCTAGATATTATTGTGTGTATGACTTATGTATTCGGGTCCTCGTGACCCCTAGTTTGTAATATGATGATTTATGTTTAAATTTGAGTTTAGAGTTGTGTTGTGATATCTTCCCGTGAGTCTCTGATCTCGAGCGTGCACGTTTGGGTGTATGATTAGTGCACGGTCGAGCAGAGGGCGTCACAAGGGGGCAGCGTTCTGAGCCAGGCAATCAACTCAACTAGTGGTTTGGGTCAAGGGGTTGGAGCGCCAGATCTGGCTGAGTGCTCTGCTGGCTCAGCTAACTCAAGGGAGTACCCTGATAGGAGGGAATGGAAAAGTACAGATTGGAGCTAATGTTGTGTAACATAACATGGCTGGTGGTGTGCCTGGGCTGCATGATAATCAGAGCAGAGTAGGAGATGCTCAGATAAGGAAATGGAATGGGAATCAAGTGCAGAATCCTAGTGGAGGAGACCACATACTGGTCATCATGATAGAGATGGAGTGGGCTTTAGAGCTAATCAAGAAGGTAACAAAGGAGGAATTGGTGGTGTTGGCAGGATGATGTGCAACAAATGCAAGGACACTAGGCATGCCACAAAAGACTGCACTCTAGGTCACTGTGCCATCTGTGGAAAGAAAAATCACATAACTGATGAATGCACCTGGTTGAAGCAAATGAAGCCTGTTCCCAAATTTGTGGGTTATGCTGCCAGGGGGTTGGGGGTACTGTTAGCTCAGAATTCTGAGGATGTGCTGGATGTTGAGAACCCCAACCCTATGCCTATAGTGACTGTTGTTTCTGGAGAAATAAATGAAACTAAGCTAATTGATAGATTTCACTATATGTTCAACTGAAATTGGCGGTGGAGATGCAGGAGGCATGGGGATAATGCATTCTTGATGAGGTTCCCAAGTAAAGGGAGATTGGTGGAACTAAACAAATGTGATGATTTCACCTTGCTAGGGTCAGGAGCTGTGATTAATGTCAAGAGCTAGGGATTTGATTCTCAAGCAATTGGAAAACTTCACACTGTGTGGGTGAAATTTGGAAAAGTCCCTGAATGTTTTAGGCACTTTTTTGACATGTGTGAAGTGGCTGCAACCTTGGGCCCAATTCTAGAGATTGATATGAACACTATCACCCAGGAGAAGGTCAGAGCTAAAGTTGGTGTTAGGGATTTTGAGAAAATTCCCCCTTATACTGAGATCACTGATAAGGAGTTGATGATTTATAGAATCATGCCAGAGATGGAAAGTGTGGTTGAGATGGGCTGGTACGGGGAGCACAAAACACAACACATAGAGGGAGGTGGGATGGAAGGTAATGATGAAGATTTGAGGAAGAGACAGAAAAACAGTGATAGACAAGATGGAGGTGGCAAAGAGACAATATCTTTGGGGAGCTTGAGTCTTTCCCAATTTGAAGAGATCAAAAAAAGGAGTGAGGAAATTCTGTCTGCTCAGAAAGAACAAAACAAAGAAATAGAAGCACGGACGAAAGTGGAGGCAGATCTTAGTATGGTGGTAAAGAAAATGCAGGACATGGAAGAAGAAAAAGGCGGACAACTAGCACTTAAGGCCAAAGAAGAGATGAGGATCTTGGAGTTGGAAAAGGAAAGGAAGCATTTGCTAGAACTTGTTAATAAACAACAGATCATGATTGCCAGATGTGTAGACAAGATTGAGATATGGGAAGCTAGAGATAGAGAGATGGAAGAACTTATTGAGAATGACTTGAAAGAGATAGAAAGTGATAAAAAAGAGGAAGAGAATAATACTTATGTAGAGCCTGTGGATTATAATGCTAGCCAAGAGTCTGTGTCTTTTGGAACTATGGTGGGAGTAAAGACCAGTGATAATGAAGAAGAAAAAAAGGTTGACAACAGTGTGGAGGAAAATTTGAGGAGATGCAATAGGCTGATGGACAAACAAGATGCAAAAATTGAAGATCTGGCTAAAGAAAGAGCTTTTCCTAAGGACAATTATGGTATGGACACTGAACTTGATTGCCACAATGCTTTTTTATTTTTTATGGCTGACAAAATTGGTATTGATTTGGGATGTTCAGTAAGCATGATAAACCAGAATTTTGATATTATTGTTAAAATGGAACAGTATAGGAAAGACTTTTATTACCAACATATTTCCAAGAAGAATAGAAAAGATGAAAGTAAAAGCAATGATCCCATTGATATTGGGGAGGTTGAACTTAAAGAATTATGCTCTGATGATGATCATTCAGATGTTGAGCTTGAGAAGGATTATTTCTCCCATCTCAAGAACAACTTCACTAGCGGAAAAAAGATCAGTACTGGCTCACCAGGAATTTCCTATGTGAAGTCTGCTATCCATATTGGGGGTGTGAAAGGGGAAAATAGAAAAAGAAAATGATAGGGATGTTCTGGAATGTTAGGGGGATTGGGCCTGATCCTAAAAGAGGTTTCATTAGAGAGATTATCTGTAACAGGAAATTAGATTTTGTGGGGATTCAGGAAACTATAAAACCAGTCCTCACTAAAACTGAGTTGCATAATTTGTGTAGAGGGAGGAATTTTGAGTGGAAATGGTCTCACCCAAGAGGGAGATCTGAGGGGATATTGGTAGGCATTAATTATGATAACTTTGATATTATTAATGTAGAAATTGGGATTTATTTTGTAAGAATTTTGTTGTTTGATAAAAAAAGCAAAATTTTAGTGGAATTTGGTTGTGGTTTATGGAGATGCTCAAAATGCTGGTAAAGCTGCTTATTTAGCAGAACTTTCCAGACTTTATGAAGATAATGCTGCTGTTCCTTGTGTGATAGGAGGAGATTTTAATATCATCAGGAATAGCTCTAGGTAAAACAAACCCTGCGGGAATGATCACTGGAGCTTTGTTTTCAATGCCATTATTGAGCATGCTGGCTTGAGAGAATTACCATCAAATGGAAGAAAATATATTTGGGCTAATAATCAAAATGACCCTACTTATTAAAAACTTGATAGAATTCTGATTTGCCCAGATTGGGAAGATCACTACTCCCTGTCTGTGGTTCAGGCCCTAGAAAGAGAACTATCTGATCACACTCCTTTGATTCTAGATACTGGAGAGAGGAAGAATATTACTCCTTTGTTTAGATTTGAAAACTCCTGGATGTTAAGGGATGGATTCAAAGAGTTTGTAGTCAAAGTGTGGTCTGCTCAATTTGCTGGCAGTCACATTGAGAGCTGGCAGCAGAAGATGAGGGTATTTAGACAAAAAGTAAGAGGTTGGATACTTAATTTCGATGCTTGGTATAGAAAACTGAAAAGAGAGATTCTTACAAAATTAGATAACATTGATAAAAAATGCTGAGATCTTTGGGCTATCTGCCCATGATAGAAATGAACAAAAAGAACTTAGAGCTCAACTAAATAGACTCCTCAAACAAGAGGAAATGAAATGGGTACAGAGATACAAAGATAAAGAAATCAGAGATGGTGATAGTAACACTAAGTATTACCATGTCAAAGCCAATGGCAGGAGAAGGAAAAACAAAAATTTCTCCCTTGTGCAAGAAGATGGGGTTGTTGAGGGGGATGATGAGTTAATCAAATATATTACAAACTTTTACAAACAACTCTTTAGACATCCTGAGGTGTCTTATGTCAATTTAAATATTCAAGATGCACCTGGGATTACCAGGGAGCAGGCTGATATGCTGGTTGAACCTTTTACTATGAAAGAATTACAAGATGTACTTTTTAGCATGGAAAAAAAAAGTCCAGGCCCTGATGGTTTGCATGCAGACTTTTACCAACATTTTTGGGATGTAGTGAAGTGGGATCTCAAGAATTATTGGATGACTTCCATTCTGGAATTTTAGATTTATCAAGACTTAACTATGGGATCATCACTTTGGTCCCTAAAGTTAAAGATGCTAAACAAATTCATAAATTTAGACCAATATGTTTGCTCAATGTGAGTTTCAAAATAATTACCAAAGTCTTGATGAATAGACTGAGCAAAGTAGTTAAACCTATCATCTCCCCTACTCAAACGGCTTTTATTAAAGGGAGATATATTATGGAAGGGGTGGTGGTACTTCATGAGGCCTTGAATGCTATCTATCATAAAAAAACAGAGTGCACATCTTTTCAAAGTGGATTTTGAAAAAGCATATGATAAGATCAAATGGCCATTCATTTACAAAATGCTGAAACTTAAAAAAATTCCTGACAAATGGCATGATCTTGTGATGCACACCATGATTGGGGGCATGTTGGGGTCAAGGTTAATGACACTGTAGGGCCATACTTCAAAACTCACAAGGGGTTGAGGCAGGGAGATTCCCTGTCCCCTCTATTGTTTGATTTAGCTGCTGATGCCTTGGCCATCATTTTGGACAAGGCCAAGCAAGAGGGTTTTGTTAAAGGGGTGTTGTCTGAATTGGGTAATAATGGGATCAACATGCTACAATATGCTGATAACACTATCTTCCTTCTGCAAGATGATGAGGAAAGTGCTAAAATTTTAAAGTCATATTGACTGCATTTGAGCAAATGTCAGGGTTGACAATTAATTTCCATACGAGATTATTATTCCTCTTTAGAGATGCAACCAATAAGGCAGGAAAATATCAAGAAATTTTTACCTGTGAAATTGGGAAAATACCTTTAAAATACCTGGGATTGCCTGTATCTGATGTGAGGTTAGGTAATAAATTCTGGAAGGTGGTGACTGAAAAAAATAAAAAGATGTGCCTGTTGGCAAGGGAGACTCCTAAATATGGCAGGCAGAGTGACCCTGGTCCAGTCCTATTTGTCTAATATCCCAATTTTTATGATGTCTTTTTATCCTTTACCTGCTGGGGTCAGGAAGAAAGCTGATATTTTTAGAGCTAGGTTGGTTTGGCAAGAGAATGAAGATAAGAAAAAAATCATCTAGCTAACTGGAAGACCTGCTGCCTCCCAAAAGATCAAGGGGGCTTGGGGATCTAAACCTAGATCTCATGAACAAAGCTTTGTTGGCAAAGTGGCTTTGGAAACTGGAAACTGAAACTGGTATCTGGACTGATATTTTACTTAATAAATATGTTAAAGATAAATGCATTTCTGGGATCACCAAAACACCTGGGGAATCCCAATTTTGGAGCAGTCTGTTGAGAGTTAAAGAGTTAAATTATCAACATGTTAGGAAAAAACTAGGTGATGGGAGAAATACTAGATTTTGGGAAGATTGGTGGGTGGGCTCCAAACCTTTAAAGGAAGCTTATCCTAGGTTGTACTCCCTCCATTCCATAATGTAGTGCATATAGATTTTTTGAAAAGTCAAACTTTGCAAACTTTGACCAAATTTATAAAGAAAACTATTTATATCTACAACGCCAAAATGTATACAATATGAAAGTATTTCTTGTGATGTATCTAATGAAATGTATTTGGTATTTTACATGTATATGTTTTTCTCTACAAACTTGGTCGAAGTTAGTAAAGTTTGACTTCTCAAAATATTTATACGCACTACATTGTGAAATGGAGGGAGTATAATATAAGCTTTGATCATAATATCTCTGTTGCAGAAGCTATCAATAGAGGGTGGAGTAATTTTACCTTTAGAAGAAATTTGATTGGTGAAACTGTTGAATTATGGGACAGTCTCAAGTCTAGGTGTGAGGAAGTGAGGATGTATGGGGGCAGAGACCAACCTTTGTGGATGCTCACAAAAGATAGGAAATTCTCTGTGAAATCCCTATACTCTTTTATAGTTAAGACTGATTTAGGTTTCCCACACAAGTTTCTGTGGAAGATAAAAGTTCCAGCCAAGATCATAATGTTTTTTTGGTTAATTGCTCGAAAAAGCATTTTAACTAAAGACAATCTGATTAAGAAGGGATGGAAGGGAAGAAAAGAATGTGTATATTGTGGACAAGATGAGAGTATCAATCATCTGTTCTTTGATTGCTCTGCTGCTAGGCTGATATGGAGTCTAGTAAAATGTGCTTTTGATCTTAGAACAACTCCTAAAGATCTAAATGAATGTCTAAACATTTGGATAAAAACATTCCAGAAAACAGAGAAAAAACTTATTCTGGCTGGGGTCTGCTTTATTTTGGTCTATATGGAAATGTAGAAATGATATTGTATTTAGATCAAAACAAGTTCATGATCCCATGATCCTTATCAGGCTAATGTGCACTGGATCATTGACTGGTCTGTTTTGCAGGAAAAAAACCCCAAAACAAAAGCTGCTGATGTTGGGATGAAAGCTAATCGAGCGGGTGGCAAGTGATATCTACCGGGCGTCGCAAGGATGGAGACCAGGAGTGCGGAGACTGGGGAATTGAGTTCCTGTGAAGCTGCCTGCTCTTCGACATTGTATCTCGCTCTTGTGGTTCTTCTGTTATGTATGATCTGCTAGGTTAAAAATAGCCTGTCGTGTCTGCTGATGCCGATGGGGTGGTCTTATTCCCCTGGTGTCTATTTTAGCTGTCGTGGACCTCTTTCTTTTTCTTTTGTGTGCTGGAGAACCTGTTTAGCAGTGGTGAAATGGATTGTGTGCTCTGGTTGTTTCGTTAATGAAATCAGAGGGAACCCCTCTTTTGCTAAAACAAAACTGTTCAGATGAAGAGTCAATCGACAGCCAGGTGTCGGTGTATTAAACATGGGTATTTTATACCCTGACTTATGCAAAGACAGTAGCAGCCTTCTTGATGGCCAGGGTTGCCGGAATTTTCCAAGATCAAGATTCAAGACCCAGTTGCAGAAGCTACTGGGGAGAAGATCAAGACAAAGCATCGATAAGTACTTGACTAGTACTGAAGATGAAGGCATTACTCACCGACAAGATTTGAGCCGGCAAGATGAAGGCCCGGCAAGCTCCGTGCCGGCAAGCTTTCGCCAGCTCGTCAGCGCTCCAATTCACCAAGCAGCTAGTCGCCAATCGGTGAGGTGTCGACCACGCAGGTGGTTTGGTGAGATTTGTCAGGGCACGTGTCAGCCTATTGGAAGAAGATTTAACTTTAATGACACCCGTCCAGGAGGCGTGTCAAGATAATATGAGGTAGCTGGGCGAGCGGTGCAGGAACCTTGCCGGGGCTCCTCCTCCACAAGACACCTAACGGCGCATTTAATGCTTTTGTCCTAAACCGGCAGAGATAGGTATGATAGCACTGTTTGCTATCTAATCGACTTGTAATGACTATTTTACCACTGTGGTTGCCCCTTGAGCTATAAAAGGAGGGCCAGGGCAACCTTTACAAGGATGGATCCTTAGACACTCTAGCTCACTTTGCATGCGTAGCTGCTTCCCTCTGCACCTTGCCGGGACGAAGTGCACCTTATACTTGAGCTCTCCACATATAATACACCAAAGCAGGAGTAGGGTTTTACACCTCACGGTGGCCCGAACCTGGGTAAAATCCTTTACGTTCTCTGCTGATTCTGCTCTTTGTGCTTGTGCATTCCCCTAGTCGAACCGCAAAGGGGCTAGATGGCCCCATAGATGGTCGTACGCACAACATCTTTGGCGCGTCAGGTAGGGGAATCGCTTGCGCAAACCTGAATCAGTAGATTGCGCGTCAGTTTCATCAGCTTTATCACCATCTTCCTCGTCGTCGATGGCTCCCAAGAAGAAGGGTATCACGATGACGGCTCCTTTCACTTCCAAAGTTCCTTCGCACGTATCCGCAGGCAGCGCAGGCGGCGCAGCCAACGCGGGCGGTGCGGACACCATGGTTGGCACGACCGGTGTAGGCGGCGCGGTCGCCGTGCCCACCATGGTCGGAGCAGGAGGTGGAGGCGCCGGAGGCAGACAACTTCCTCGACCCTCTGGCGAGCAAAGTCGCAGCGGCACAGGCGGTGCGGATGGACGACTCCCACCTCCTTGACGCGTTGATGAGTGCAGCCACTGGAGCACCAATGCCCGAGCTGGCGCAAGTCAAGATCCCGCAGCAGCGACGTCCAGAGATGCTGCATCAAGACATACGCCGCGCCCGTCGCATGATGGGCGCAGTGTGACTCCGAGCGGCGTCGACGATCCGGGGCGGCGGCGACCAAATGGCAAGACGCCTGTCGATCAAGTTCCAGATCCTCAGGCACCACCTCCGCCACGACAGCCTGCTGCTGAGCATGTGCCGCAGCAGCAAGATCGCAATGGCACTCCTGCTGGCTCTGCCAGGAGTAGAGCGATGTCGCGTTCTTCGCTTCCGGCCATGCCAGCCACAGCAGCAGAGGCGATGGCGCGATCCCAAATGCTGTTGAACTTTCCTCCGGCAGCAGATAAGATGGATGAGTGGAGAGCCACCATCCAAAGCCTCATTGGATTTGCCAAAGCTAGCAAATCACAGCAAGCGGGACCATCTTAGCGTCCGCAGACAGCACCAGTAGCTCCAACTGGTGGCCATGTTGAAGGTGCTGCGCCAACGGTGCAATCACCTCCGCGGCAACAGTGTCAACAGCAACCGCGACAAACTCAACGATCCTTCGAGCCCGACGAGATGTCGATGGCCTCTTCGGATCCATGAGCGCGTCAAGATCAGCGGTGAGTGCTGCAAGATAGGCGGGTGGAGGATGCCCGTACTACCATCGAACGGCGCCGGGAGGAGCGCCGTCAATCTGATGCGCGCAATGACCCAGTCATTGATGAGCCTGCGCCCGAGGCTGGCGGGTACCTGCCTTATGAGGTCGGGTGCCCTGCCTTCACTCGCGAGCTGCGGCAAGTCCGCTGGCCGTTAGTCCGGGCCTTCAAGCCGAAAGTACCACAGAAGTACGACGGCAAGCTGAACCCGGCATAATTCTTGGGTATTTACACGATTACTGTACAAGCTGGCGGGCGAAGAGACGAGAAGATCCTCGCCAACTACTTTCCGTTGGTGCTCAAGCCCAATGTGAGGTCTTGGCTGATGAACTTGCCGGAGAACTCCATTTCTTCGTGGTCTAATCTTTGCAATGAGTTTGTTGGTGCTTTCACTGGAGGCCATAAGGCTCCCGGTCAGCCCAGCGACCTACAAGTGATCCCGCAGAGAGATGGTGAATCTTTGCGCAAGTACATTCAGAGGTTTAGCCGTGTGCACCGCAATATTCCAGATGTGCACCCCGCAGGCGTCATTGCCGCCTTCCACACGAATGTGCGCAGTCGAAGGATGCGGGAAAAGATGAACATCAAGCTGCCGAAGACCGTCAATGAGCTCTATACATTGGAGGATAAGTGTGCATGAGCTGAAGAAGGGAGGAGGCTCCCTGGGGAAGATGCACGCGCAGAAGTCGACTCAGAAGATGACGACGCCGCCACCCCGAAAAAGAAAGGCCGAAAGCGCAACAGGAAGCGCAAAGGCAAAACTCTTATGGCCGTCGAAGGTACCGGCAACTCTGAGTCTGCCAAGAAAGCCAAGACATAGAACTCCGGCAAGGAGGCTGCTATATGCGCCGCTTGTCAAGAGGCGGCGGCAAATGAGAAGGCCGGCAAGTCTGACAGGCCATATTGCAAGATTCACCGCACTAAAGGTCACGACATCCAAGAGTGCCGGCAGGTTGAGAAACTTGCCGAGAAGCAAAAAGCTGAATATGAAAAGCGCGACAAGGAGAAGGGCCAGGATGGTGCTGGCGGATCTGGCAAGAGAGGTCGTGGTGGTCGATGAGGCCGCCATAGTAAGGCCAAGCAGCAAAAAGAGAAGCCTGCTAGAGGCCGTGAAAAGAAAGAGGAAGATGATGGAAGTGATGAGGAGGACGACAGAGAGTCTAGTGAGCAGGAATTCCAGAAAGCAACCGAGGCTATGTGCATTGATGGAGGCGCATCTTTGCACTCTTCTCACCGCCAGCTCAAGCAGTGGGTGCGTGAGGTCAATGCAGCGGAACCGGCAATAGGCACCCAAAAGCCACTCAAATGGTCACACACACCTATCATTTTTTATGCCGAGGATCACCCTGATCGCATAACTGCGGTCGGGTGCTTGCCGTTGTTGGTTTCACCAACAATACGCAATCTCCAGGTAACAAAAATGTTAGTTGATGGTGGGGCAGGCCTGAATTTGATTTCACCAGAAGTCATCAAGAGGCTGCAGATTCCCGACGGGGAACTCGAGAAAACAGGCACGTTTCAAGGGGTAAACCCGGGAAGAAGTCAGCCCAAGGGGAAGATCACATTGCCGGTGACGTTTGGCGGGGAACTAAATTATAGAACAAAGAAAGTTGTTTTTGATGTTGTCAAGATCCCCTTGCCGTATAATGGAATTATTGGCCGCCTAGCCTTGGCGAAATTCATGGCAGCATCCCATTATGCTTACAACACATAGAAGATGCCAGGGCCGATGGGTGTCATCACCATCAACTCCAACAAGAAGGATGCAGTTATCTGCGTCGACAAGATGTACAGAGAGGCAGTTGCAGCATCTGTCGCCAAAGAATCTGCTCCCGCCAACGAGAAGAAGAAGAGTAAGAAGAGCGGCAAGACTTCTGATAAGTCTTCCGGGAAGCGAACCTCTTCGGAGTGCTACGCACCCGTTGAGGATTTACCGGAGAACTCTACCACCAAGAAGTCCAAGGCTACTCCACCATCAACCAAGAAGGTGCCGACAAAGGAGTACGGCACAGGCGGTACCTTCACCGTCGGTGCCTCCCTTGACAGCAAATAGGAAAGCACGCTCGTTGCCTTCCTGCAGGCGAATGTCGATGTGTTTGTGTGGCAACCATCTGACATCCCCGGCGTTCCCAGGGAGGTAATCGAGCACCACCTTGCCGTCTGTCCTCATGCTCGGCCCGTCAAGCAGAAGGTCAGGAAGCAAGCTTTGGAACGGCAGCAGTTCATCGCCGAAGAGATAAAGAAGCTAGAAGCAGCTGGTTTGGTTAGAGGCGTGCTACATCCAACGTGATTGGCAAATCCTGTTGTAGTACGCAAAGCAAATGGAAAATGGAGACTTTGTATTGACTATACTGATATCAACAAAGCATGTCCAAAGTATCCTTTCCCTTTGCCGCGCATAGATCAAATTGTTGACTCTACTGCCGGCTGCGATTTACTCTCCTTTCTTGATGCATATTCTGGTTATCATCAGATTTTCATGGCCAAGGGGGATGAGGAAAAAACCGCATTCATTACTCCATGTGGTACATACTGCTTCGTGCGTATGCCTTTCGGATTAAAGAGTGCTGGTTCAACCTTTGCAAAAGCTGTCCAAATCGGTTTTGAACCCCAATTGCACAGAAATGTGGAAGCATACATGGATGATATAGTGGTCAAAACCAAGGACAAATCAATCCTCATTCAAGATCTAGAAGAGACATTTGCAAATTTGTGCAAAATCAATCTGAAGCTCAACCCCGAGAAGTGTGTGTTTGGCGTTCCATCCGGCAAGCTTCTCGGGTTCTTTGTATCTCAATGTGGAATTGAAGCAAATCCCGACAAGATCAAAGCCATTGAGCAAATCAAAGCACCCAAGCGCGTCTAGGATGTGCGGCATCTTGCCAGCTGTGTGGCTGCATTGAGTAGGTTCATTTCAAAGTCTGCCGAGCGCGCCTTGCCGTTTTTCAAAATTTTGAAAAAGGCAGGTCCAATGAAATGGACTCCGGAAGCAGAGGCCGCGCTGCAGGATTTGAAAAGATACCTCTCCTCTGCGCCAACGCTAGTTGCGCCTAAGCCACAAGAACCGTTGCTGCTATACTTGGTGGCAACAAATCAAGTGGTCAGTGCTGCATTAGTGGCACAGAGGGAAGTTGATGACGAAGAAGCAGCAGCAGCAAGCCCGTCTAGCGACAAGCCGGAATCTTCTTCGGCAAAGTTTGGTGCCGATGAATCAGAAGCAGCGTAAGCAAATGAAGCAAATCAACAGATGGTGCCCAAGAAGAAGTTAGTGCAGCGCCCAATTTACTTTGTAAGCTCACTTTTGCAGGGGGCTAGGTCAAGGTATTCTGGGGTGCAAAAATTGCTTTTTGGTCTTCTCATGGCCTCGAGAAAGCTGCGCCACTACTTCCATGCACATGAGATTACCGTCGTCACTCGCTTTCCGCTACTTCCGTGCAAAAATTTTTTTGTTTTCTGTCGCGTTCCCCTACACACCACCAGTACTTGAGGTGATGTGCTACTTCACACGGGAAAATTACTGGTCGCTGCCTCGGGACTTGATCTGCCAGCTGCGGCTTGATGGGAGTGGATGAGCAGGAGTAGATCAGGCGCGCGTGTAACACTGCGTACGTACGCCAGGGCGGTCGCTAGCAGATCGCGGATCGCCTCTCCTCGAAACTCCAGACGGTCTCGGCGGGTGTGTCGTAGAGCGGCGCAGTAGCAGAAATTGATTTCCTTTCGGATTCGATGGATCGCCAGGTCACAGCGGCGGCGCACGCGATGCAACCCTAATATCTCTCGATCTCAATCTCGTATATGCCGTTCCGACCTCTCGTCATCAGTATGAATTTTTGTTTTTTGTTTTTTGTTGCCAGGAGTTTGGTTGGGATTCTGCGCGTCCAACGCACCCGCGCAGACGGATCTAAGTAGTAGCCGTAGCGGAGGACAGATCTACCCTTGCCGCCGTGCATGCTGCCGCTGAAACTTTTTTATTCTCGACTGATGAACTTGAAGTCGATGTAGATACTTTTGTGCCGGCTCTTCTTCAGCCGGTCAATCACGAACTTCTCGATCCCTAGGAGAGCTCCCTCCAAGAACTCAACACCACCATGCGTCAAGGCCCCACGGTGGGCGCCAACTATCGTAGTTTTGTCACGGCAAGATGTCCTCGTGAAAGGACTTAGTGGTGAGGCCATCGCAACTAGGTGGAAGCTTGAAGGGGTTGGTCGGAATCGAGAGACGCGAGTTTTACCCAGGTTCGGCCCCTCACGGTGGAGGTAAAAGCCTACATCCTGCTTGATTGATATTGATGATGATCATCTCGATTACAAGGGTGCTGTTTCGCTACCTCTATCTCGAGAGCTTTCTACTTTGATCTTGTCTAAAGCTTGTCTGTCTTGACTTGTCCCTCTTGGGGTGTATTGCCCCTCCTTATATAAGTTGAAGGGGCCGGCTTACATGTAGAGTCCTAGTAGGACTACAACTAGTCTCTTTTCTACTACAAGCCGGATACTAGTCCGGGTCTTGCTTCCCTTGCCAGGTCTTGCTTCCCTTGTCAGGGAACTTTCCTCTTCTTGGACCTTCTCTGCGAGCCGGCCCTCCAAGCCTCTCCGTGAGCCGACCTTCTGCTGGGTTGCACACTAGGCCTTAGGCCTTGTCGTCCAGGTCGACCCGGTAAGCGAGGTGACCCATGAGCCGCCAAGTGATGGGCCGGGTCATTCCTCCTGGCCGGGTTAAACCGTGGGGAATATCCCCAACAGCGGGCGTGTTTGAAGAAAATCATCATTGCAAAGATTACGGCGGTAACTTCCCGCCGCGTGTCTGTGCATCATTTGGGCCTAGCCCAACGACGCTTCGGACGCGCGTATGACCCAGGCCCGGGGGCTCCTGTCGGTGTATAAAACATGGGTATTTTATACCCTGACTTATGCACAGACAGTAGCAGCCTTCTTGATGGCCAGGCTTGCCGGAATTTACCAAGATCAAGATTCAAGACCCAGTTGCAGAAGCTACTGGGGAGAAGATCAAGACAAAGCATCGATAAGTACTTGACTAGTACTGAAGATGAAGGCATTACTCGCCGACAAGATTTGAGCCGGCAAGATGAAGGCCCGGCAAGCTCCGTGCCGGCAAGATTTCGCCAGCTCGTCAGTGCTCCACTTCACCGAGCAGCTAGTCGCTAATCGGTGAGGTGTCGACCGCGCAGGCGGTTTGGTGAGATTTGTCGGGGCACGTGTCAGCCTATTGGAAGGAGATTTAACTTTAATGACACCCGTCCAGAAGGCGTGTCAAGATAATATGAGGTAGTTGGGCGAGCGGTGCAGGAACCTTGCCGGGGCTCCTCCTCCACATGACACCTAACGGCGCATTTAATGTTTTTGTCCTAAACCGGCAGAGTTAGATATGATAGCACTGTTTGCTATCTAATCGACTTGTAATGACTGTTTTGTCACTGTGGTTGCCCCTTGAGCTATAAAAGGAGGGTCAGGGCAACCTTTACAATGATGGATCTTTAGACACTCTAACTCACTTTGCATGCGTAGCTGCTTCCCTCTGCACCTTGGCGGGACGAAGCGCACCTTGTACTTGAGCTCTCCACATATAATACACCAAAGCAGGAGTAGGGTTTTACACCTCACGGTGGCCCGAACCTGGGTAAAATTTTTTGCGTTCTCTGCTGATTCTGCTCTTTGTGCTTGTGCATTTCTCTAGTCGAACCGCAAAGGGGCTAGATGGCCCCGTAGATGGTCGTACTCACGACTAGAGGGTATTGTTTATGCTTCTTTTGTACCTGGCCGAGACTGACACCATGTGTAGGTGCCGGTAGGAGATCAAGAACAGTACTCGTACATGGGAATGTGAGGCAAAATGGCAGATCAGATCGGAGGCAATCAGTGGTGAGCCAAGAAACCACAGGTCAATCAGAACAACCGGCACGTAGGGACGACGGCGACGAATCAGTCGGTCATCAGTTGCGGGAGCATTCGGCGGGGAATCCCTGCGGGAATCGCCAACCGTCCTGGCAGTAATCGTAGTGCATGTAGTTCCTCCTGGCCCAGGCGACAGTGCCCTGCTCGGCGGCGCTGGGCTGCCGCTTCATCCAGCGGTCGGTGCCGGCGGGGCAGGAGAGCGGGCGGCCGGCGCCGGCGGGCACGCAGGCGTCCGCAGAGTAGCCGCGGTAGGAGACGACGAAGGGCGCGGCGGACCAGTCCACCTTCACCTTGCCCTGCTCCGTCGCCCAGTAGCTGCCGTCCCAGAGCGTGGCGTGCACCGACATGGGCTGCCCGCCCGGGTACGGCAGGTCGGCGTAGCGCTTGAAGGAGCGGACGAAGAGGTCGTCCACTTTGAAGATGATGTTTCGGTCGTTCCAGATGATGGTGTAGGTGTGGTAGTCGGCGGCCGGGTCGAACCAGAGGTAGAACTGCTGCTCCTTCTTGCCGTCGCCGTTGGCCCACACGTTGGTGTTGAGCGCCACGGGCTGGCCGGTGCTGTTGCCCATGAACTCCATGTCGATCTCGTCGTGCCCGGGGCCGTCGCCCGACGAGAGCTGCAGCAGGTAAGTAGCAACGCCGGCGTTGTCAGTGGAATGTCATCTCTCAACTATATACTCTGTGTGCTCGATTCGGACCGAAACGAATACGTACGTAGAAGGAGGCGACGGTGCCGGCGGAGTTGCCGGGGACGAGCTTGATCTGGACGCTGAACTGGCCGTAGAGGTAGCTGCGGCGGGAGCGGAAGGCGGCGCCGGACTGGCGGTCGAGGAGGAGCGACGCCACCTGCTGCCCCCGCGCGTCGTAGCCCGCGCGCACGTTGCCCTCCGTGGCGAACTCCTCGTACAGCCACGAGTCCACGGCCGCCAGCAGCGCCAGCGCCAGGGCCACGGCGGCGGACATGGCAGCCCGCCCCGCCATGATGCTCGATCTGCTTCTTGGAGGAGACGAGGAGGCTAGCACGCAGCTGGCCAGTGGAGCGAAATGGGTATGGTTAGTGCGGTCGGCGGCCAAGCGAGCACGGCACGGGAGGTGGCGTGGCGGCGGTGGGCTTTTATAGTGCTCGTTCGATGCTCTGCTTCGGGCAGGGGGCAAACGCTTTGTGGATGCGCGAGTGCCGAGTGGCGACGCGTCCCCGTGACGACGACGGGGTTATTATCCGGCCATCCATTGCGGCTCGCCACTTGGGTTGAGCGCCCCGCCTGCACCAATCGGGCGGGCAAATGAGCCGCTGGCCGTTGCCATAACCGAGGGAGCGAGTGCGCCTTTCCTTGCTGGGCATGGGCATGGGCATGGGCATGGGCAGGCGTGTACTCACGGTCACGGGAGCCCGAGCAGCGGAGGCGGTGGTTCACGCGTCGTCTGGCCGCCTGTCGGTGTCGCTGCCTGACCTGCCACAGGCCATACAGGCTACAGCGGTGGTTCAGACTTCCCGCGCGCGCGGATAGGGCAGGAGTCGGTGCCCTGTGCATGTCGGGTGGACGGCGCGAGCGGGGAATGGATGGAAGGATGCCTGCACGTGCACGGTGGACGACAAGGCGCGTGACGTGTACAATGACAAGTTGTGTCACAGAAAAGACTTATATGTGGTGCTCGGAGCTTCGATATTGGCACAAGCTTGAGTATGCAGTTAGAAGTTCCACCAAGAACAATTAGGAACGAGCAGAGGGTGGACAAAGTAATGTTGACTCTTTTTGCTCTCTCTTGAAAAGAAAACAAGCTAGTTGTTCGCAGCGAGTTGTAATTGCTATTTGCAATTCTCTCTTCTATAAAGTTATGGTACGCAATTGCGTACTCTCTCAAAAAAAGAAAAGCAAGGTTGATACCCTCAGCCTCTCCTCTGCATCGATATAACAGGCACCCACTCGGCGACTCTTCTTAAGTGCATAGGAGTGGGCGAGGGCGATACTTTGACCCAGGCAACACTTGAAACGTGGACACGTTGCCATGCTAGAGTGGTGTCGGACAATGTGTTTTTTTTTACTGAATCAGTGTGCACAGAAATGTACCGAAACTCTTTTCCGTTGCCTCCCCCCCCCCCCCCCCCCCCCCCCCCACCACCTCGTTGCGGCCGGGCTAGGCCCGCATGGCAGATGATAGCGGCAGGGCGTTGATCTCGTGATAATTAGTTGGGCGATTCTTTTTTTCTTAATTAATATAAATGGAGCTCTAAGGACTTCTGTTTCAAAAAAGGATAGATAATGTCAAGAACAATGATTAGAGAATACACTCTTTTCAAGCATGCAAGAACCCGAGCCCAAATCCATGTGATGTGAACAAGAAATGTTTTCTGAAATACTCATTCCGTCCCAAAATAAGTGTCTCGACGTTAGTATAACTTTGTACTAAAGTTAGTACAAAGTTAAGACACTTATTTTGAGATGGAGGGAGTATATACTTAAACTGAAAGAGAGCTGGTTGTTCACCGCCATAAGTTGAAAGGAGTGAACGGTATGTGTATCTCAGTAAATGGTGTCGAACGATGTACGTCACCGATCATATGTGTGGTACAGCCAGCAACGGAGCTACAAACAGAAAATTGGGCGGGCCAGGCTGAATCTGAGATTAAATCAGAGCCCCTGCCTTGTACTGTTGTGTATTTATGGATTGAGCCTAACTATAATTTCTTAATTTTGTTGAAAAGTTGGCGGGCCACGGCCTATTTGGCCATAACGTAGCTCTACCAATTGGCCGGCGATATGTATCCCTTATCGCGATACATATCCGAGCGATCGCTCACGTCGGGAGGGGGGAGGGAGCCTGCCCATTACCCTCGGATCGCCAACTCTTGTAGCACGTACCCTTGTGGGCGATGATATGTATCGCTTAACGTGATACCTATCCGAGCGATCGCTCACGTCAGGGCGGGGGTGGGCCTGCCCATTAGCCTCAGATCGCTAGCTCTTGTAGCGTGTAGCGTAGGGGGCGATGATATGTATCGCTTACGCGATACCTATTCGAACGATCACTCCCATCAGGATGGGGGTGGGGCGGCCCATTACCCTCATATCGCTAGCTCCTTAGTGCATAGCATAGGGGGCGATGATATGTATGGCTTAACGCGACTCGCTCGTGTAGCGGCCGGGGTGAGCTAGTCCATTACCCTCGGATCGCTAGCTCCTGTAGCACGTAGCGCATGTACGATTTTACTGTTTTTCCTTTTTTTATATCTTTTTCTTCACTGCACCAAAAAACCAAAAAATGTTGAAAATGAGAAAACATGTCCTTCAATTCAAAAATGTCTGTGAATTCAAAAAATCATGAACTTAAAAAAAGATTATCAAATTTTAAATTTTTTGCAAATCAAAAAATGTTCACAGATTCAAAACGGTGTTCGTAGATTCAAAAAAATCACGAATTTGAAAAATGTTCATCAATTAAAAAAACACGAATAAGAAAAATGATTTTGAATCCAAAAAATGTGCACCTATTTGATAAATGTTTCCAAATTAAAAACAAATGAAATGTACAAGCATTTTGAAAAAAAAAACATAATTTTCAAAGTTCATCAATTAAAAAAAGGAAAACAAAGTAAAGTGAAAAGGAGAAGGAATAAAACAAAATAGCACATAAAAAACAGAAAAATCGAGGAAGAAAAAAAGAGGAAAAAACTACAAGAACCTCCCAAAACCGGGCCGAAGGTGGAAGAATATCACACGGATACCAACATTCGAAGAAAACTTCGTGGAAACCATGTTTGAAAGTTTCGAAAAAATCTGAAAAAACATGAGATGTTAAAAGGGTGATGTTTTATTGCCATGCGAAATTTAAGTTGAAACACATTACGAGATATGAACTATGAAAAAGACAAATTCAACAATGAATAGTGACGTTACTGTTCAGCACTATTGAATGTTGATTTTGTTATTTTTTATAATTCACATTCCGTATTGTGTTTGAACTTGAAATTTCGCATGGCAATAAAACATCACCCTATTAACATCTCATATATTTTTCAGATTATTTTGACACTTCAAAACACCTTTTCTCCTGGTTTTCACCGGTTTCCACTGAATGTTGGTTTCCATGTGATATTCTCCCAACCGAAGGTTCCGGAAATTCTACAAAATAGCTCGTCTACTCCCGCTAACCCCCATAAATTGGTCGTCCCACTCGACACGCCCTATAGGCGATCCCATCAATATCACTTGCAAAGGACGATATATATCAAATGGGTGCAACATGGCTCAGAGAAACATGAGCATGTGCAACTCAACACCCCCGACACCAAAATCGAAAAACCAGACAGGGCCATGGTTGGGCCCTTTTCCAGAGGAAAAGATAATTCGGGCCAGGCTCAACTTTCTATTTTGAAGCTTCCATGCTTGGTTTTGGGCTTTAGGTCAGGTTTCAGGCTTATCTGAAGGGGTCTCTCGCTGAAGCTTTTTCCCCGCCTCGCGTCGTATTGGGCCGGCCAATTCAAACACGTATATTAAATAAAAAGAGAACGAGAAAGGTGAGAAGTCGGGATCGATCCCTGGTCTCCAGAAAGATCCCGGGCTCCGATAACCACTCCGCCCAAGTCCCCTTCATTGTGAGAACAAGGGGGCGCATCCTACTTGAGCTATTCAAACTAGTTTTTTTGGTTTTTTTTGTTTCTTTTTCTTTTCTTCTTCATTTTTGTTTGGTTTTCTTTTTTCTTCTCCATTTTTTGTTTGGTTTTCTTTTTTCTTCTCTATTGTTTGTTTTTTCTTATCTTTGTTTTTGTTTTCACTCTACATCTTCGTGTATGTCAAAAACATTTTTTAATAAGTGATCAACATTTATTGTATACACGTACAACATTGTCCGAACGCTTATTTAATATTTTTTAAATACTTGTTCAACATTTTAATACTTATTCAACATTTTTCAAATACATGTTCTACATTTTTCAAATACTCGTTCAACATTTTTTAATACTTGTTCAACATTTTCAAATACTTGTTCAACATTTTTAATACTTATTCAACATTTTTAAATACTCGCTCAACATTTTTTCAAATACTCATTCAACATTTTTGTAATACTTTTTCAACATTTTTAATACTTATTCAATATTTTGAAATACTTGTTCAACATTTTTTCAAATACTCATTCAACAATTTTTAATACTTATTCAACATTTGTCAAATACTTGTTCAACATTTTTAATACTTATTCAACATTTTCAAATACTTGTTCAACATTTTTTAATACTTATTCAACATTTTTCAAATACTTGTTCAAAGCAAAAAACGAGAACAGAAAATAGAAAACAGAAAAAAAACATGCCGTAGCCTCCCGCGCGACTGGGCTGGCCTATCTGGGGCTCCCCCCGACGCGAGGCTTCCCCTGTGCTCGCTTAAAGCAAGAAATAGGGGTGCCCTCTTTGTTGAATATGTATTGAAACAAGACGCTCGGGATGGGCTTTCGGACTTGAGAAGAGAGTAATCTATCAGGCCGGGCTCGGGCTTGTCTTTTAAAGGTTGGGTTTTTGCAAGCCCGACCCGACCTGGCCCGGCCCCCAGGTTTATCTCAGACCGACAATCCTAAAAAAAAAAAATCTCAGACCGACGTTTCCAGCTGCAGCTGCACGTGTGGTTTTTTTTTTCTTTTTCCGGAAGTGGTTTTGGGTTGTTTGCACAAGTTGTATCACCTGTTTTGGGTAGTCGAAATGGTATATCCAACCCGGCAGCCGTTGCAACAGCTGCCAGAGTGCACATCATTTTGCCAGTTGACGCGTGGACCAGCCCTTATTAAGCCCCGGTCCAAACTTGGCGCCAAGCCTACCCAAACTTAGCACACAATTTAAAAATAAAATTTAAAATATAAAACAAATAATGACAAAATTGGCACTCAATTTTCATATAAATTGCAATGTTTTATAATATGCAAGAATAAGCATATAATAGTGGGATTTTCATAAAAATAGAAAGTTTCCTAAGAAGAAATAAATTGGTGGCATTGGTATTACCATTAAACAAGAAAGAAAATCAAACTAAAACAAAATGAAAATAATTGAGCTTCTGAAGAAAGAATGAATTAGTGGCTTCATTATCCTCGGATCGCTCATGTTGGGGCCAGGGTGGGCTAGTCCATTATCCTCGGATCGCTAGCTCCTGTAGCACGTAGTGTAGGTACGATTTTATTGTTTTTTTTCCTTTTGTTTATATCTTTTTCTTCACTGCACCAAAAAACCAAAAAATGTTGAAAATTAGAAAACATGTCCTTCAATTAAAAAATGTCTGTGAATTCAAAAAATCATGAACTTCAAAAAGATTGTCAAATTTTAATTTTTTTGCAAATAAAAAATGTTCACAAAATGATGTTTGCAGATTCAAAAAAATCACGAATTTGAAAAATGTTCATCAATTAAAAAAATCATGAATTAGTAAAATGATTGTGAATCCAAAAAATGTGCACCTATTTGATAAATGTTTGCGAATTAAAAAAAATGAAATGCACAAGCATTTTGGAAAAAAAAAAATTAAAGTTCATCAATTAAAAAAAGAAAAAAAAGTAGAGTAAAAAGGAGAAGGAATAAAACAAAATAACACATAAAAAACAGAAAAATTGAAGAAGAAAAAAAAGGAAAAAACTTCTAGAACCTCCCAAAACCAGGCCAAAGGTGGAAGAATATCACACGGAAACCAACATTCAAAGAAAACTTCATGGAAACCATGTTTGAAAGTTTCGAAAAAATCTGAAAAAACATGAGATGTTAAAAGGGTGATGTTTTATTGCCATGCAAAATTTTAATTTGAAACACATTATGAGATATGAACTATGAAAAAGACAAATTCAGCAATGAATAGTGACATTACTGTTCGGCACTATTGAATGTTGATTTTGTTATTTTTATAATTCACATTCCGTATTGTGTTTGAACTTGAAATTTCGCATGGCAATAAAACATCACCCTATTACCATCTCATATATATTTTTTTCAGATTATTTCGACACTTCAAAACACCTTTTCTCCTGGTTTTCACCGGTTTCCGCTGAATGTTGGTTTCCATGTGATATTCTCCCAGACGAAGGTTCTAGAAATTCTACAAAACAGCTCGTCTACTCCCGCTAACCCCCATAAATTGGTCGGCCCACTCAACACGCTCTATAGGCGATCCCGTCAATATCACTTGCAAAGGACGATATATATCAAATATCAAATGGGTGCAACATGGCTCAGAGAAACATGAGCATGTGCAACTCAACACCCCCGACACCAAAATGGAAAAACCCAGACAGGGCCATGGTTGGGCCCTTTTCCAGCGCAAAAGATAAGTCGGGTCAGGCTCAAGTTCTTACTTTTGAAGCTTCCATGCTTGGTTTTGGGCTTTGGGTCAGGTTTCGGGCTTATTTGTTGAATATATAAGGATCTCAAAAAAAAAATTGTTGAATATATGTATTGAAAGCAGACATTCGGGGTGGGCTTTCAGACTTGGGAAGAGAGCAATCTATCAGGCCAGGCTCGGGCTTGTCTTTTAAAGGGTGGATGTTTGCAAGCCTGGCCGGCCTGACAAATGCCCAGGTTATCCCAAACCAGGCCGGGCTCGGGCTTGTCTTTTAAATGTTGGATGTTTGCAAGCCTGGCCCGGCCTGACAAATGCCCAGGTTATTTCAAACCAGGCCAGGCTCGCGCTTGTCTTAAAGGTTGGATGTTTGCACAAGCCGGTATATCCAACCCGGCAGCCGTTGCAACAGCTGCCAGAGTGCACATCATTTTGCCAGTTGACGACGCGGACCAGCCCTAATTAAGCCCCTCCAAATTTGGCGCCAGTTGACGACGCGGACCCGCTCCAAATTTGGCGCCAAGCCTACCCAAACTTAGCGACCACCTCATCTCCTATTTACGTCCCGCTCGCGGCGCGGCCGACGGTTCCATCCCACAAAACCCCCGGCACCATCGCCATTGACCGATTGCCTCCTCCGACCCACAACACCATTAACCTGGAACGGAGGGGGCGCTGCCCATCGCCGCTATCCACCCCGACGATCGAACGTACGGCGCCAGGCACGGCGGCGACGATCCCTTCGGAACCATTGCACGCTCCGTCGGCGCCGAGAAAAGGGCACCGGTCGGCGTAGCCTCTCCTAATAAGGTCCGACGGCCGCGGTCCCAACCCCGGCCGTCGGTGCGCATTCGCCTCCGTTCGTGGAGAAGCTAGCTAGCGGGGAGTGAGATGGCGTTGGGTCTCCGGGAAGGCGGGGCCGGCGAGCTGCGGGGCAAGGAGAGCGGAGGCGGTGACGGCGCCACGGGGGCGGCGGCGTACCGCTACGCCGCGACCGACTCGTTCGCCTACGAGGACATGCCGCCGCCGGCGCAGCAGATGGACAGGCAGCCGCCCGTGGTGCTCGGCGTGGAGGGGGTGCCCGACGACGGCCGGATCCCGGCGTCGGTGTTCGAGCGGGACATGTCGGAGCCCGGCAAGGACTGGAGCATGATGTCCACCGAGTCGGTGTTCGGGCTCCAGGTCGCGCCCTCCTGCGACTTCACCGGCTACTTCCTCTCGCACCCGGAGCTCATGGACATCACCACGCCGCCCCGCGACAGCTCCGCCGCCCCCGCCGACGCCCCCCGCCCCTCCGCCACGTCCGGGGCGCGGCAGTTCGATGCCATCCCGGAGCTCGGCAACGCCGCCCCGAGCTACTCCTTCGCCTTCCCCAAGTACGTCAAGCCCCTGATGCGCTTGGTCGATCGCTTCTTTTGCATTACACATCCACTGATGCACAACACTTGCCCACATATGTATGCAGTCTGATGGAGGACAAGAGGAACAACAACTCCAAGAAAGCTCAGCAATCTCGCGAGATGCCGCCGACGCCGAAAACGGCGCCGTCGGGGGAGCCGGCAGCGGAGACGGCGGCGCCGGAGGAGGCAAGCAGCA
Source organism: Elymus sibiricus (assembly GCA_039707655.1). NCBI lineage: Eukaryota > Viridiplantae > Streptophyta > Magnoliopsida > Poales > Poaceae > Elymus > Elymus sibiricus. The sequence continues at coordinate 90,283,495 of CM077676.1, forward strand.
AACGAGAAGCGGAGCCGGAGCAAGAAGCGCCCAAGGGCGGCATGTTCTCGTGGATGCCCTGCTGCTCTTGATACACAACGTTAGTGCAGTGGATCGCCGGCGGCAACCTGCAGGGGATCATCGATCTTGTCCGACGAACGACGGTGACCGGCGCCTCAAGCGCAACAGTCGGAAATGGCGGCGCGAGACAGGGAAGGAAGTATGAAATTATGAACCGATTGAAGGACAAAAACACAATCAGAACTACTATTTTTACTTTGCCCCTTTGTTGTGTTGTAATAGAATGCTTTCCTTTTTGGTCACAAATGTTGTCCACAACGATGAATTTGAGATTTCTGTGAATCATCCATTCAACATTTCTGAATGTATATAACCAGAGAGAAAACAGGTTAAATGCATGTAAGGTAACCGTTCCAAACTGGATGCATGACATTTCTCTATGCAAAAGACGCACAACACAGAAATCAGCAAAAAAATAAATAAAAATAAAATCAGATTCGTCCGCGGTTCACGACGCCGCGGAAAAACAAGGTAGATTGCAGTGACTGAAATGACGCAAACAAAGGAGCAATTTTACACAGGTTCAATGCCACCCCAGAGATCGCCACAGCAGTGTGAATGTGCTATCTGCTTGGCCATTTACAACACACAGAACAGGCTTCATGGACACATACCATTGAACCAGGGTGACTCACTACTGGCTGCTGGAGACCGGAGCCCCTTCTTCACTCTGCACACCTTCAACGGCCAGAGTTTTCTTGACAACTTGCTTGGGTATATCAAGGTCATCTTGCATGCAGCGTAGCAAGGGGTGCGATAAGATGATGCATATCTGGCGGAACAGGACCCGGGCAAGCCCTTGGCCACTCTCAAGAATGTAGCCCTCATACTGGCTGACATGCTCGAGGGCATCAACCAGCGCGTCATACACATTCTGTGGACAGTTATCAGCGGTAGGCTTGTCGTGCAGATAAACTATGTCCATGGTGAAGTTCTTTGGCTTTACGGGCCACTGATGGTGGGGCTTGGTTGAGGACCGGCAGTAAATGAGTACCTGGAATAATCAGTTCTCATGGAAATCAAAACCAAGTCGCAATCCACAAATAACAACAGCAGACACACACAAAGCAGTACTCTATAGGACACATCTTATTCGTATTGTTAACCTTCTGTGCACATCAACCTGCTGGGCCATTCCAGTTTAGAATTGTACTTGCATTTTATACATGTCATGAGATGCAGTAAGCCTTAAAAAAATCTGAATGATATCAAACCATTTTCCACCAAAAACAGTTTTGAATTGTATTGTTAAACTTATACTCCCTCCGTTCAGAATTAACTATTGCTGAAATGAGTGAATCTACACACTGAAACGCGTCTAGATACACTCATTTCAGCGACAGTTAATTCCGAATGGAGGTTGTACATTTTATTTTTGTCAACCCTCTGTTGACACCAACCTACTGTGCCTTTTAAGTTTAGAATTGTACTGCAATTTATACATAACACAAAAACGCAGTGAGCCTTCTACAAAAGAAACTTCTGAATGCTATCAGAACATTCTCCACCCAAAATAGGCAGATGGTAGGCTAGGTGATGAAGAAATACAGTGCAAGTGATCTCAAATAGTGCACAAAGCACTGGACGCATTGATATACAAAAGGAAGATTGGTGTGGGCATACAACAGTCAACAGATGACCCTAGTACCTTTGCTAAGAGGTACAAGTGGGTATCCTACCACTTTGTACACGCAGGGTCCCATAATGGTTGTCAACCTGTTAACTATTTCGTCTAGGGGATATCATCAGAACTACTTATTAGGCATTTTATGATTGATGTTTTATGCTATGCTAGGACATTAGATGAAAAATGGTGATGTGGAATTATGGATGACCTACGCCAGCCTGCACAGGACTTAGCTTGTGTAGAAACACATTATTTCACAACATTGCTTAGAAAACCATTGCCATTTACTTGTCAATTACTGGCTTCCCACATGCTTAGAAACACTGCCATTTCTGCTTGGTGGTGGGCTAGTTACCATTACTAGTAAGACAGAAAATGTTACGCACCAGCAATTAGAGCAAGGGTATGTAATGTTGACAGTTTGAAGCTATAGTTACAACTTACAACTTGCAGCAAGCTTACCACTCTAAGTAGTCGCCCTTGCCTTTCTGCCCTTTTCCCTTCCTCGTACGCAATCTTGAAGAGCTGAGTGAGATCAGCCACCGCATATCTCGTTTCAGTAGCAGCCAGGGACTGGATTGTCTCAATTGAAGAAGCAGCATCACTGGTGAATTCTTTGCTTATCTTAAATTCAGAATAAAACAAGTCAATCCCCAGTTCACTATCACATTGTAGAAGCAATATATGAAATTAACCCACAAAGCTCAAATCAAAGTACAAACTTAACTTCAGATTAATTAAAGAATCCCTCAGTTCATTACCACATTGCAGAAGCAACTTCTGGAATTAATTAACCCACAACTCTAAAGGCACTAAAGAATATCAAGAAACTAGCATAGGTTAATCAATAGGGAAACTATTGGGGGTTTGATACTCAATTGTTCTTCAGTTGGGGAAAATTTTGGGCAACAACTCAATTTTCGTGTCCATTTCTTCATGCATTCGGATTTGGCATTCAAATGGGCAACATCATAAATCATTAAGCAAAAAGATCTGCAGTGAGTGGCAAAAATTCGCACACATGAAAATATTTGTACTGAAACCGTTAACCCTAAAAATTAGGGGGCGTGTACTGAAGCACTCCTCGTCTGGTCATCTAACTAAGAAAGTGAAGACACAAGAGGGGCAGCAGAATACCAAGGAGACGGTGTCGCCGAGGGAGGCGAAGGCGAAGCGGTGGTCGGGGCACATGGTGAGCTTGCTGTGGAGGAAGAGCATCAGCGCCTGCTTGACGGCGTCCATCCGCCTCACGGCCGGGCGCGCGGGGCGGGGATCCATAAGCGCGCCGGGGCCGGGGGAGCCGGTGGAGCCGGAGGAGGCGGGGGACGCGGACGCGGCGGCGACCTTCATCTCGGAGCGCGCCTCGGCGTCGACGTCGACGCAGAAGAGGATGTCCTCCAGCGGGAGGCGGCTCGGCGGCAGCGAGAACTCCGGCGAGGGAGGCGGCGCCGCGGCGGCCGCGCCGGAGGAGGACGGCGAGACGCCGTGGCGCGGGGCGTGGTCCATGGGGGATGGATGGTCGTCGGGATCGGGTGGGGGTGGCCTCCGAAATGCCGGACTCGAGGGGTGCTTTCACTATTTCCTCGCTTGTTGTGACTGAATTTACAAATTTGTATTTCCCCCCTTGCAAACTTTCGGGTTGTACAAAATGTTTACATTTTGTCCATTTTTACGAACCGCGGTTTTTACTAGCTAGGATAGCTAGATTTTCTCCTCCTAGTTTCTGGATGGATTCTGCCCCGAATGCGGTGGTGTCCATGATTGTAAATGATGCAACGATTCTTGCAAATAAATAAAGGAGGAGAAGTATGTTGAAAAATAAAGAGCAGAATAGAATCGATTTCGCTTGTACGTTGTATAGAAAACCCATACGTTTTCGATCAAATAGAGAAACAAATTATGGGTATGTTTAGAACGCCGCCAAAATGAAAACATATGTGTGGTCAAACCCGATCCGACACAATGAATGTTGATGCCATCGTCATCATTCGCCGCACTCAAGATCGCACGGTGTCTATAACATGATCGGAAGTCTTATGTCTTGTTCACTCTGAGTCGCCTGTTTGGCGAGGCGACCGGTTATGGCGATGACACTTGTGGCCACCCTCAACGAATGTTATTTTTCTCAACAACTTTGTGGCGTCCATGTCGGGCCAGGTTGGCCGGTGATGCCCATTTTCCTTGTAATGTTTGCGGGGTTCTTTTTTCGTTTTCTCACAATTCTGGGCAATTCTCACTCCTTTCTTAATGAATAAAAATGACAAGTCTTTTGCCTCATTTAATAAAAATACATAATATGCCTTTATTTGGTTTGAGTATTCTTCGAGGCAAGACTTCTATCTGAGAAAATATCTTGTTTCCGATTATTACCATAACATGTATAGAAGAAATAGAATGCACATTGCATAAGAATTTAATGTTCTTTTTTGCGAGTATAGTTTTCAAAGGAATACAAATTTCATCTCCAACCCTTTACCCATCGTCTTACCGTTTTCTCTCTCAAAGAGTGCTCAACGTCGAACCTACCATTTACTAAATTTTAAATTTTATACCCACATTTAACGCTTGAGTTGCCACTATGTATCAATGGTTACACAATCTAAGTTTTCATCTATTTACCAGATATGGCACATTATTCCACACTTTAACCACTTTTAAAAATTTAGTGAGTGGCTTACATGCCATACCGATGAGTTAAAAAAGGTTATGATTTTGCGGTATATTGTAGAATATAAATATTTTTTAAGATAAGTCACTCATTTTATTTTTAGAATTAGTGAGATAAAATCCTCTCAATATTAATAGAAGTTTCATACAATTATTTCTAAGATTTGTAATGTGGTGTCTATGTGGCTTCTCAGTTGTGTGCCACAAGGACATGTCATGTGAGGCCACCCTATCAAATCCGGAGAGGTTTTGTCAATCTTGTAAATTGTATAATCATGCACAAACTTTGAACGAAAAGAGGCAAGCAGTCTTAATAGGTATTGTTTGACACCTTCTGATGTTTCATGGATGAAAAAAAGAATTTACTAAGTAAGTGTAAGAGAACAGTCACATTTTCGATGAAGTTAATCTCTACTCCTAAAGTCTCAGTTGGTAGTCTGGCCTCACATCCCACCACTTCTATGTTTCGCCCGTGAGGGTATTCCAAGCCCACCTTTCACAGCAGCAACTTAGGCCGGCCCATTAACTCGTCCGCTAGGAAAGTCTCATCTTTTTTTGGACGTAAATCACGCGTACATCGTAGGCTTGGAAAGTCTGTCCATTTTTGGTAGGATAATAGTCTTGCATGCATCGTCAATACGGATGTCCATCTATTTTATTATCACGTAATCATGTTTTGGTCCGTTAGGAAGGTCCAATCTTTTTTTTTTAGGATCAAATACTGCCGCTTTATTTATTGACTAATTAAACGAAGCTAGGAATCTCGGCCGATACAATCCCCAGGATACAATCTGGGGGAACAGCAAACCAAACCTTACACAATTCATCACTTAATCCTACTTTTGCTAACTTATATCCGCGACAGAATTTGCACTACGCCTTACCCATGACACTTTCACTTCTTGGAACATCTTCATCCTCTCCTTGATCTCCTCCACAAGGGGTCCAGCTTCTGTTGGTCCAATCTTTTTTTGGATGTAAATCATCGCATACATCGTTGGCTTGGGAAGTCTGTCCATTTTTGATAGGGTAATAATCTTGCATGCATCGTCAATAGGGATGCCCATCAATTTTATTGTCACGGAATCATGTTTTTGATCTGTCATTTTTTCATGCATCAATCTGATTGTTGAAAAGTCTATCTATTTTTTTAACAAATTAATGCTCGGAAAGTCCATCTATTTTATTTTGTCATGTACTTAATCAGGTTTATTTTCGCCGTCATCTTTTCACGCACGAGCACCCTCCTCGGCGTCCTCACGCAGCCGTCCTCTCCTTCGCTCCAATCTCATCGTCGCCCTGCCGCCGCCGTCACGTCCGACCTTGATCTCGATCCCTTGTCCATGAGGACACTGCCCGACGCCGACTACTCCTCGGCATCCTCACGCCGCCGTCCTCATGCCGCCGTCCTCTCATTCGCTACTATCTCCTCGGCGCCCTTGGACAACAGGTTTGGACCATTCCCTTGCCATTTTTTAAGATTCCACTTGTTTCTTCTCCATCCCAGCAAAAAACTGATTACAAGTGGATACTACCAAAAAAATGGTTCCCTTGCTACAGGCCCAGGATCAAGAGTACTCCCTGCTCCGATGAGTTCTGCATAAAAAAGTGATAGCAAAAAATATGAGAGTGCATTTTACCCAGCCACAACAAGCCATTGCATTGACTTCTGTGCTCTTGAGTAACATCCCCAAAAAAAAACGCTATCTTTTGTTTTGCAAATCATACAGCACTGGCCACGAGAGCCAGCAACGGCCAAGTACATGCCATCGTCACTTGCAAGTACATGCAGAACTGGCCAGTTCTGTTAACTACAGGACACCTGCTTCCAAAAGAGAAGTATTATAATGAGACATACATCAACATATGTTGCGCTTTATTGCCTAAGAAACAGATCAAAAGATGAAACCGAAGACAAAACTGGAATATTAAGATCATCAGTATCATCAGGTTGCACTAATAGGATTTGATCTTCGCCATAAATAATCTGGCCAGTATATGTTGAGCTCGAAAGTCCTCTGTTGAGGCAACATTTGGCAAATGAGAAAGCAAGAACCCTTTCTGACAAGCTTTCTTCAACTGCAAATATCTTATATCCATAATCATCCCACTGGATGTGTAATGTCCCACTCCCACCCATTAAAGGCTCAAACTTTTGGGCATTAGGTTTAACCATTTGAGACAAAGCTGAATTTTGATCCGGCTTGACGAAACCATAATAAAAAAAAGTGCATTTTTGTTCAGCATAAAAAAATTGCATTTTTGTTCTGCATAAAAAAAGTTCAGGTGAAGCAACAGTGCATTTTTTTGTTACATGTAATGTTTCGTACCATTTTTGTTCAGAAACGGCAAGTTTAAATAGCTTTCACTGTACTATGTACCAAGCATCCATACATTTTGCCAGCTTGTTAAAATAGACAGATAGAGCAAAAAGATTGATGGATGGATCTCTGAAGATTTCAAGCACTGTGAGATCCGAGAATAGAAACCTGCAAGAATAACATGATGCGATTAGGCACACACGATCTATAGAGATGTATGTCGGCGAACGTGTTCGAGCCCAGGCACACACTGGTCATGAGCAGCGAGCGGCAGCGGGCAGTCGAAGGGCATACAACATAGATGTTGTCACAAATTTATCGAAGAGAAAAATACTACTCCCTCTGTTCCTAAATAAAAGTCCTCTGTTCCTAAATAAAAGTCTTTTTTAGAGATTCCAATAAGGAACTACATACGAAGCAAAATGAGTGAATCTACACTCTAAAATATGTCTATATGCATCCGCATGTAGTTTGTATTGAAATCTCTAAAAACCTTTTGGTCATATAGAAAGAGAAAATTGGAATTAGAACACAAAGAGATGAAACTTGGTAGGTATAAAGAAATTTCTGAGCTTTGACAAAAAGCAATTTGAAAGAGAAGGAAATAATGTTGCAAATCTAGCGGTGCTGAATCCAACACAAAGGACTGCCAATGCTAAGAGCTTAGCATAAAATTTGTATAACTATAAGAAGATAGATACACACGAGGCAGGAACTGACGGACCTGTACCCAAACCCAGCCTCCCGAAGCTCCTGCTCCGACACCTGCGTGAGCCGCTTGACTGTGGGGAACTGGTGGAAGATAAAGCCGCCAACCTCTCCGAGCCGCTCCCCGTATCCGGCCAGCGTCCGAACCATCTTCTCGAGCCGCGTGATGTTGTTGTTGGAGGAGCAGAGGAACTGGAACAGCACTCGACCAGGTCCTGCATGAGCACCTGCCGCCGCCGCCGAGCCGCGCCGCGACCTCCGCGAAGCGCACATCGGCGGCAGTGAACTAGCCCCAGAGGTCGGCGAGGGGGACGTCGGAGTTCAGGTTGTCGCACAGCGAAGCCCGGGCGGCGGCTGCGGAGGAGGAGGCGGGGTCGTCGATGTGGAGGAGGAAGGTGAGGCCGTCGTTGTCGGGGAGGTGCGAGAGGGAGACGAGGTGTGGGCCCACGGCAGCGGTGAATCGGAGCGGGAAGAGGGAGGTGCGGCGCCAGAGGGTGAGAGGCAGGGAGAGTTCGGCGAGATCGGTCGGCATCCGTCGCCGCCGCCTCTGGTCTCGCCTCCAATCGCCAACGACGGTCGTCTTCCTCTGCAAATGACACCGCCGCATCACCTCTGCGCCTCATGCCGCCTCGCTGGATCGCTGGTGGCCGCCACGTGGGAGAGTGAGAGGGGATTGAGACGGAGATGGAGAGGCGGAGGGAGTGAGGGATGCCCAGTGAGGCAGTGACCATGGAGAGAGTGGGGGCGAGTTGAGGATAACATGGGTAGGTGAATTTTTTTTGAAGTTGTGTCACTCATGTTTATTAATATGATTTTTATATATTTATATGTAATTAGAGGTACCCAGTTTTTTTATTGCAAATAAAAAAAATTGTTAGTCTCACTTTTGTTTAAATATGTTATATATGTTTATTATTTGTATAATGTAGTATAAAATATTTTTATATTTTTTATGTATTCCACTTTTGTTCATCAGAGATAAGAAGCGATGGATTCGTATGATGTTTAGAAATATCATCTCACATAAGCACTCATGTAACGATGATGTACCAAACTGAAACACCACGAGAAGAGGTGCATACAAGTAATCCTTCTTTATATGTATGTTATACAAAAGGTGTATTTTTATATGATTATTGTTGCAGAACATGGGAAAGATAGAGATTTATTCTGACGACGTTCAAGAATAATCAATCGACAAGGGTTCCGAGGGGACGTCGTTGGAAGGGGTTGAAAGTTTCCAAAGCTTTTTACAACATAATGATGTGCAAGCGGTGATATCTTATGACAAACCAGAAAAAGCAAATAGAAATGTCATCGCACAAGGTATTTTTTTTCAATGTTATTATCGGTCTTTACTTCGTCATTTTTTGTTTGTGTTGAACTAATTTGGCTCATTTTATATACCGATTTGGCTCATTTTTGTATCATGACGACAGACTATGTTTGTACCCCTAAAGATATTACAGTCATTGAATCAATCATGTCTGCCCCAAGAAAACCAAGTTCGTGGACACCGGAGATTCCTTGTTATCAAACTATGAGTTTGGAATGCCTTATGAAAGAGTACTATCGAGTTGGCCTCGCCCCCCGCGTCGCCTCCCCGAGCGAGGTGACCGGGGGTTCCCATCCCGCTCTTCCCAGCGCCTTCCCTCCCCGTCTCCCCCTCCCGCCGCCGCCGGCCTGGGCCACCGGGCCTTGCTCGTGTGGTGCCGGCGGCGGTGGCCCCGTTCTTTCCCCCCGCGCAGCGCCACGGCTCGGGCGGCTGGCGGCGGCGCACTTCGGCGGCAGCGGATCCGGCGGCGGCGTGGCTCCTTGGGTGGCGCGGTGCCGGGTGGCAAGGTGGCGGCGGCGTGGCGACGCGGTGGCTGGCGGCGGAGCCCTCCCGGCCCAGATCTGGGCCCTTTTGGGCCCCATCTGGGTCTGGGCGGGCCTGGCCGGGGCTTCTCTGCGGCGTCTCCGGCGGACGGCGGGGCTACTCGTGCGGGGGGTGGCGGCGACGGCGGCTCGTGTACTGCAGCGCGGCGACGGGGGCTTCACGAGCCCGATTCGGGCTCGACCGGACCTATCTAGGCCTTCGGCGCGGGGGCGAAACATGGTTTCGGGGGGGAGCTGGAGCCGGCACGGGCGCCGGTCGTGGCCATGGGCCACTTCTCCGCCTCCCCTTTCCCCCGGTCGATATCTGATCGCGGGTGCCTGGTTTGCCCCTGTTGCTACGTCCGGCCGGTTCCTGCCACGGGCGGTGGAGGTTGTCCCCTACCGCGTGGCTGCTGTTGCTGCCGCTCCTCGTTCCCGGTTGCCTCCTCTGTTCCCGCCGGTCTCGCTTCGTTTGCCACGGTGAGACGGCGATGGGGACTGCTCGGCCGTGGTGGCGCATGTTGGTGGGCGGCGTGTTTGGTGGCGCACGATGGATCGTCTGGGGTTGTGGGTGGGTGGTGGCCGGGAGAAATCCTTGTCGGCTTATCCGGCACCGACGCGGTGACGCCTGTGGGCGCCGCCATGCCTTCCTGAAGGGCGTCGGGTTTACCCCTTCCCCCGCACCCCTTTGCGTACCGGGGAAAACCCTAGGACTAGTCCGGGCAGCAGCGTCGTCGGCGTCGCAATCCTTCTTGAAGGTGTTGCTTGGTATGCGGCGGTCCGGAGTGCTTGGAGTGTGGTGGAATTCTCCGGTGGGCGCAGCGGTTGCGGGTCTTCATCGTTTTTGTTGATCCGTCGTTGTTCGCATTTGTTTCTTTTTTTTTTCTCTTTCGTTTCTTTTGGGCGTGACTGTGTTGCTTCTGATGGAAATATGCCCTAGAGGCAATAATAAAGTTGTTATTATTTTATATTTCCTTGTTCATGATAAAGGTTTATTATTCATGCTAGAATTGTATTGACCGGAAACTTAAATACATGTGTGAATACATAAACAAATACCGTGTCCCTAGTGAGCCTCTACTAGACTAGCTTGTTGATCATAGATGGTTAAGGTTTCCTAACCATAGACATGAGTTGTCATTTGATAACGGGATCACATCATTAGGAGAATGATGTGATGGACAAGACCCATCCGTTAGCTTAGCATATGATCGTTCTGTTTATTGCTACTGCTTTCTTGAATGTCAAATACATGTTCCTCAGACCATGAGATTATGCAACTCCAGGATAACGGAGGAATACCTTGTGTGCTATCAAACATCACAACGTAACTGGGTGATCATAAAGATGCTCTACAGGTATCTTCGAAGGTGTCCGTTGAGTTGGCATGGATCGAGACTGGGATTTGTCACTCCGTGTTTCGGAGAGGTATCTCTGGGCCCTCTCGGTAATGCACATCATAAGAAGCTTGCAAGCAAAATGACTAAAGAGTTAGTTACGGGATGATGTATTACGGAACAAGTAAAGAGACTTGCCGGTAACGATATTGAACTACGTATGGAGATACCGACGATCGAATCTCGGGCAAGTAACATACCGACGGACAAAGGGAATTACATATGTTGTCATTGCGGTTCGACCGATAAGATCTTCGTGGAATATGTAGGAACCAATATGAGCATCCAGGTTCCGCTATTGGTTATTGACCGGAGAGGCGTCTCAGTCATGTCTACATCATTCCCGAACCCGTAGGGTCCGCACGCTTAACGTTCGTTGACGATATAGTGTTATATGAGTTATGTGAATTGGTAACCGAATATTGTTCGGAGTCCCGGATGAGATCCCGGACGTCACGAGGAGTCTCGGAATGGTCGAGAGGTAAAGATTTATATATGGGAAGTCATATTTTGGGTTCCGGAAAAAGGTGCAGTTTTTTCGGTATTGTACCGGGAAGCTTCCAGAAGGTTCCGGAGGATTCCGGAGGGGTCCGGAAGTCCACAAGTGGGTCCACCACGTCCCAAAGGACTGGCATGGGCTAAGGGAAGGCGCCCTGGCCTTATTGGGCCAGGCGCACCAAGTCCTCAAAAGCCCACGCAGCTAGGGAAGGAAAAAAGGGAGAGTCCTAGTAGGAATAGGATTGGACTTTGGAGTCCAAGTCCACGTGTGTACTATTCATGGTTACTGTTCACGTGGCACTATTCCTTCTACTCCAAGCCCCTACACATATATAAATAGAGGAGAGGGGGCGCCCCAAAGGATACACAACATTGTCTTAGCCGTGTGCGGCGCCCCCTCCACAGTTCCGTCCCTCGGTCATATTTTCGCAGTGCTTGGGCGAAGCCCTGCGGAGATAGCATCACCATCACCGTCACCACACCATCGTGCTGCCGGAACTCATCCACTACCTCGCCGTCTTGCTGGATCAAGAAGTCGAGGACGTCACCGAGCTGAACGTGTGCTGAACGCGGAGGTGCCGTACGTTCGGTGCTCGGTCGGTTGGATCATGAAGTTGTTCGACGACATCAACCGCGTTGTTCTAACGCTTCCGCTTACGGTCTACGAGGGTACGTAGACATACTCCCCCTCTCATAGCTATGCATCTCCATGGATAGATCTTGCGTGTGCGTAGAATTTTTTTTGTTTTCCATGCAACATTCCCCAACAGTGGCATCATGAGTCAGGTCTATGCGTAGATGATATGCACGAGTAGAACACAAAGAGTTGTGGGCGGTGATCGTCATACTGCTTACCACCAACGTCTTATTTTGATTCGGCGGTATTGTAAGATGAAGCGGCCCGGACCAACCTTACATGTCCACGTACATGGGACCGGTTCCACCGACAAACATGCAACTTGTTTTGCATAAAGGTGGCTGGCGGGTGTCTGTTTCTCCTACTTTAGTTGAATCGAATTTGACTGCGGCCGGTCCTTGTTGAAGGTTAAAACAGCAAACTTGATAAATCACCATTGTGGTTTTGTGCCGTAGGTAAGAACGGTTCTTGCTAGAAGCCCGTAGCAGCCACGTAAAACTTGCAACAACAAAGTAGAGGACGTCTAACTTGTTTTTGCAGGGTATGCTGTGATGTGATATGGTCAATACATGATGGCATATACGTTATTGTATGAGATGATCATGTTTTGTAATTTATCGGCAATCGGCAGGAGCCTTATGGTTGTCTCTTTATTGTATGAAATGCAAGCGCCATGTAATTGCTTTACTTTATCGCTATGCGTTAGCAATAGTTGTAGAAGCAATAGTTGGCGAGACGACCACGACACAACGATGGAGATCAAGGTGTCGAGCCGGTGACGATGGAGATCATGACGATGCTTTGGAGATGGAGATCAAAAGCACAAGATGATGGCCATATCATGTCACAAATTTTGATTGCATGTGATGTTTATCCTTTGTGCATCTTATTTTGCTTAGAACGACGGTAGCATTATAACATGATCCCTTCACTAAATTTCAAGATAAAAGTGTTCTCCCCGAGTATGCACCGTTGCTAAAGTTCGTCGTTTCGAAGCACCTCGTGATGATCAGGTGTGATAGATTCTACGTTCACATACAACGGGTGTAAGCCAGTTTTACACAAGCAGAATACTTGGGTTAAACTTGACGAACCTAGCATGTACAGACACGGTCTCGGAACACTGGAGACCGAAAGATCGAATATGAGTCATATAGTAGATATGATCAATATGGAGATGTTCACCATTGATGACTATCCCATCTCACGTGATGATCGGACATGGGCTAGTTGATTTGGATCATGTATCACTTAGTTAACTTGAGGGATGTTAATTTAAGTGGAAGTTCATTAGTAATTTGATTAATTGAACTTAATTTATCATGAACTTAGTCTTGATAGTTTCTTTGCATATCTATGTTGTAGATAAATGGCCCGTGCTACTATTCCGTTGAATTTTAATGCGTTCCTAGAGAAAGCTAAGTTGAAAGATGATGGTAGAAACTACACGGACTGGGTCCGTAACTTGTGGATTATCCTCATTGCTGCACAGAAGAATTATGTCCTTGATGAACCGCTAGGTGATGGACCTGCTGCAGGAGCTGCTGCAGACGTTGTGAACGCCTGGCAGGCTTGATCTGATGACTACTCGATAGTTCAGTGTGTCATGCTCTACGGCTTAGAACCGGGACTGCAAAAGCGTTTTGAACGCCACGGAGCATATGAGATGTTCCAAGAGCTGAAATTGATATTTCAAGCTAATGCCCGGGTTGAGAGATATGAAGTCTCCAACAAGTTCTTTAGCTGTAAGATGGAGGAGAACAGTTCTGTCAGTGAACACATACTCAGAATGTCTGGGTACCACAACCACTTGACTCAGCTGGGAATTGATCTTCCGGTTGAGAGTGTTATTGACAGAGTTCTTCAGTCACTGCCACCAAGCTATAAAGGCTTCGTGATGAACTATAATATGCAAGGGATGGAGAAGACAATTCCCGAGCTCTTCGCGATGCTGAAATCAGCGGAGGTAGAAATCAAGAAGGAGCATCAAGTGTTGATGGTTAACAAAACCACTAGTTTCAAGAAAAAGGGCAAGGGAAAGAAGGGGAACTTCAAGAAGAACGGCAAGCAAGTTGCCGCTCCCACGAAGAAACCCAAAGTTGGACCCAGGCCTGAAACAGAGTGCTTCTACTGCAAAGGGACTGGTCACTGGAAGCGGAACTGCCCCAAGTATTTGGCGGATAAGAAGGATGGCAAAGTGAGCAAAGGTATATTTGATATACATGTTATTGATGTGTTCCTCACTAATGCTCACAGTAGCGCCTGGGTATTTGATACTGGTTCAGTTGCTCATATTTGTAACTCGAAACAGGAGCTACGGAATAAGCGAAGACTGGCTAAGGACGAGGTGACGATGCGCGTCGGGAATGGTTCCAAGGTTGATGTGATCGCCGTCGGCACGCTACCTCTACATCTACCTTCGGGATTAGTTTTAGACCTCAATAATTGTTATTTGGTGCCAGCGTTGAGCATGAACATTATATCTGGATCTTGTTTATTGCGAGACGGTTATTCATTTAAGTCAGAGAATAATGGTTGTTCTATTTATATGAGTAACATCTTTTATGGTCACGCACCTTTTGTGAATGGTCTAATCTTGTTGAATCTCGATCGTAGTGATACACATATTCATAATATTGATGCCAAAAGATGCAAAGTTGATAATGATAGTGCAACATACCTGTGGCACTGCCGTTTAGGTCATATTGGTGTAAAGCGCATGAAGAAACTCCATGCGGATGGACTTTTGGAATCTCTTGATTATGAATCATTTGATACTTGCGAACCATGCCTCATGGGCAAGATGACTAAAACTCCGTTCTCCGGAACAATGGAGCGAGCTACTGATTTGTTGGACATAATACATACCGATGTATGCGGTCCGATGAATGTTGAAGCACGTGGCGGGTATCGTTATTTTCTAACCTTCACAGATGATTTGAGTAGATATGGGTATATCTACTTGATGAAACACAAGTCTGAAACATTTGAAAAGTTCAAAGAATTTCAGAGTGAAGTAGAGAATCATCGTAACAAGAAAATAAAGTTTCTACGATCTGATCGCGGAGGCGAATATTTGAGTTACGAGTTTGGCCTTCATTTAAGAAAATGTGGAATTGTTTCACAACTCACGCCACCTGGAACACCACAGCGCAATGGTGTGTCCGAACGTCGTAACCGTACTTTATTGGATATGATGCGTTCTATGATGTCTCTTACCGATTTGCCACTATCGTTTTGGGGTTATGCATTAGAGACAGCTGCATTCACGTTAAATAGGGCACCGTCTAAATCCGTTGAGACGACACCATATGAACTATGGTTTGGCAAGAAACCTAAGCTGTCGTTTCTTAAAGTTTGGGGACGCGATGCTTATGTGAAAAAGCTTCAACCTGATAAGCACGAATCCAAAGCGGAGAAGTGCGTCTTCATAGGATACCCTAAAGAAACAATTGGGTACACCTTCTACCACAGATCTGAAGGCAAGGTCTTTGTTGCCAAGAATGGGTCCTTTCTAGAGAAGGAGTTTCTCTCAAAAGAAGTGAGTGGGAGGAAAGTAGAACTTGATGAGGTAATTGTAACTTCTCTCGAATTGGAAAGTAGCTCATCAGAGAAAACCGTTCCCGTGATGCCTACACCAATAAGAGAGGAAGATAATGATAAAGATCATGAAACTTCAGATCAAGTTACTACTGAACTTCGTAGGTCGACCAGAGTACGTTCCGCACCAGAGTGGTACGGTAATCCTGTTCTGGAAGTTATGTTGTTAGACAACAGCGAACCTACGAACTATGAAGAAGCTATTATAAGCCCGGATTCCGACAAATGGCTTGAGGCCATGAAATCTGAGATAGGATCCATGTATGAGAACAAAGTGTGGACTTTGGTGGACTTGCCGATGATCGGCAAGCCATTGAGAATAAATGGATTTTTAAGAGGAAGACAGATGCTGATGGTAATATCACTGTCTACAAAGCTCGACTTGTCGCGAAAGGTTTTCGACAAGTTCAAGGGGTTGACTACGATGAGACTTTCTCACCCGTAGCGATGCTTAAGTCTGTCCGAATCATGTTAGCAATTGCCGCATTTTATGATTATGAAATCTGGCAAATGGATGTCAAAACTGCATTCCTTAATGGTTTTCTCAAAGAAGAGTTGTATATGATGCAACCAGAAGGTTTTGTCGATCCTAAGGGTGCTAACAAAGTGTGCAAACTCCAGCGATCCATCTATGGACTGGTGCAAGCATCTTGGAGTTGGAATATACACTTTGATGAGGTGATCAAAGCATATGGTTTTGTACAGACTTACGGTGAAGCCTGTATTTACAAGAAAGTGAGTGGGAGCTCTGTAGCATTTCTAATATTATATGTGGATGACATATTGTTGATTGGAAATGATATAGAATTTCTGGATGGCATAAAGGGATACTTGAATAAGAATTTTTCAATGAAAGACCTCGGTGAAGCTGCTTATATATTGGGCATCAAGATCTATAGGGATAGATCAAGACGCTTGATAGGACTTTCACAAAGCACATACCTTGACAAAGTTTTGAAGAAGTTCAAAATGGATCAGTCAAAGAAAGGGTTCTTGCCTGTCTTGCAAGGTGTGAAGTTGAGTCAGACTCAATGCCCGACCATGGCAGAAGATATAGAGAAAATGAAAGTCATTCCCTATGCCTCAGCCATAGGTTCTATTATGTATGCCATGCTGTGTACCAGACCTGATGTGTGCCTTGCCATAAGTTTGGCAGGGAGGTACCAGAGTAATCCAGGAGTGGATCACTGGATAGCGGTCAAGAATATCCTGAAGTACCTGAAAAGGACCAAGGACATGTTTCTCGTTTATGGAGGTGACGAAGAGCTTGTCGTAAAGGGTTACGTCGATGCAAGCTTCGACACTGATCCGGATGACTCTAAGTCACAAACCGGATACGTATTTATATTAAATGATGGAGCTGTCAGTTGGTGCAGTTCCAAGCAGAGCATCGTGGCGGGATCTACGTGTGAAGCGGAATACATAGCTGCTTCGGAAGCAGCACATGAAGGAGTCTGGATGAAGGAGTTCATATCCGATCTAGGTGTAATACCTAGTGCATCGGGTCCAATGACAATCTTTTGTGAGAACACTGGAGCAATTGCCATAGCCAAGGAGCCCAGGTTTCACAAGAAGACCAAACACATCAAGAGACGCTTCAATTCCATTCGTGAATATGTCAAGGATGGAGACATAAAAATTTGCAAAGTACACACGGATCTGAATGTGGCAGACCCGTTGACTAAGCCTCTTCCACGAGCAAAACATGATCAGCACCAAGACTCCATGGGTGTTAGATTCATTACTATGTAATATAGATTATTGACTCTAGTGCAAGTGGGAGACTGATGGAAATATGCCCTAGAGGCAATAATAAAGTTGTTATTATTTTATATTTCCTTGTTCATGATAAAGGTTTATTATTCATGCTAGAATTGTATTGACCGGAAACTTAAATACATGTGTGAATACATAAACAAATACCGTGTCCCTAGTGAGCCTCTACTAGACTAGCTCGTTGATCATAGATGGTTAAGGTTTCCTAACCATAGACATGAGTTGTCATTTGATAACGGGATCACATCATTAGGAGAATGATGTGATGGACAAGACCCATTCGTTAGCTTAGCATATGATCGTTCTGTTTATTGCTACTGCTTTCTTGAATGTCAAATACATGTTCCTCAGACCATGAGATCATGCAACTCCAGGATACCGGAGGAATACCTTGTGTGCTATCAAACGTCACAACGTAACTGGGTGATCATAAAGATGCTCTACAGGTATCTCCGAAGGTGTCCGTTGAGTTGGCATGGATCGAGACTGGGATTTGTCACTCCGTGTTTCGGAGAGGTATCTCTGGGCCCTCTCGGTAATGCACATCATAAGAAGCTTGCAAGCAAAATGACTAAGGAGTTAGTTACAGGATGATGTATTACGGAATGAGTAAAGAGACTTGCCGGTAACGAGATTGAACTAGGTATGGAGATACCGACGATCGAATCTCGGGCAAGTAACATACCGACGGACAAAGGGAATTATGTATGTTGTCATTGCGGTTTGACCGATAAGATCTTCGTGGAATACGTAGGAACCAATATGAGCATCCAGGTTCCGCTATTGTTTATTGACCGGAGAGGCGTCTCAATCATGTCTACATCATTCCCGAACCCGTAGGGTCCGCACGCTTAACGTTCGTTGACGATATAGTGTTATATGAGTTATGTGAATTGGTAACCGAATATTGTTCGGAGTCCCGGATGAAATCCCGGACATCACGAGGAGTCTCGGAATGGTCGAGAGGTAAAGATTTATATATGGGAAGTCATATTTTGGGTTCCGGAAAAAGGTGCAGTTTTTTCGGTATTGTACCGGGAAGCTTCCAGAAGGTTCCGGAGGATTCCGGAGGGGTCCGGAAGTCCACAAGTGGGTCCACCACGTCCCAAAGGGCTGGCATGGGCTAAGGGGAGGCGCCCTGTCCTTATTGGGCCAGGCGCACCAAGTCCTCAAAAGCCCATGCAGCTAGGGAAGGAAAAAAGGGAGAGTCCTAGTAGGAATAGGATTGGACTTTGGAGTCCAAGTCCACGTGTGTACTATTCCTTCTACTCCAAGCCCCTACACATATATAAATAGAGGAGAGGGGGCGCCCCAAAGGATACACAACATTGTCTTAGCCGTGTGCGGCGCCCCCCTCCACAGTTTCGTCCCTCGGTCATATTTTCGCAGTGCTTGGGCGAAGCCCTGCGGAGATAGCATCACCATCACCGTCACCACGTTGTCGTGCTGCCGGAACTCATCCACTACCTCATCGTTTTGCTGGATCAAGAAGTCGAGGACGTCATCGAGCTGAACGTGTGCTGAACGCGGAGGTGCCGTACGTTCGGTGCTCGGTCGGTTGGATCGTGAAGTTGTTCGACGACATTAACCGCGTTGTTCTAACGCTTCCGCTTACGGTCTATGAGGGTACATAGACATACTCCCCCTCTCGTAGCTATGCATCTCCATGGATAGATCTTGCGTGTGCATAGAATTTTTTTGTTTTCCATGCAACGTTCCCCAACAGCTTCCGCCCAAGCACCTATCGTTGGCTGTATCGGTGATGGTTGCTTTGTAATACAAAGCGGGGGGAAACCCTTTTTCGTCAATGCCTTATGAAAGATGATATGTTCTTGCACAATGGTGTAAGACCAATCGCATAAACTTTGTACTTAATAATCGCAAGTGAGTGGACTTCAATTATTATCCGATTGTGCCCGTGTTATATTGTCTGTACATGTGAAATTTAACATGCGTTATCTTTGTATAACTCCAGCAAAATATTTCAAAAGCCCATGGCAACGTACCATACAGACCGCCAAAACCAATATTTGAAAGATGGTTGTTTTTCCCGCCATCCACTATGCTTATATAAAAAGCCCCGCACCATTATATAAGTCTCCATCTTTCTACATCGGTTCAGCCCCTCTCCTCCATGATCATAGTAATCTCATAGATTGACAACCTCTAAGAGGGTGATGGCATCGCCGCCAGTTCCTGTCATCCCTCACCCTATCATCATCCCTCGTCTTATCATCCCTCCCATGAACAGGCATGGTAAATGAATCAGCTTCTACGGTAGTTTGCCATCACCGCTCTCAATTATCTTTGTATAACTCCAGTAAAATATTTTAAAAGCTCGTGGCAACGCACGAGCATTCTACTAGTTTATACATGTTGACCAGTATAAAATCTCGTATGACAAACATAAATCAATCAAAAACCCTAGCGGTACCCATGAAGACACATGCTGCCACACACCTTCCTCTTCCCCAGCTCCGCCTAGCCCTGACCACTCCTTCATTGTCGTAGGAAGATGCCACCAATCATAGCATGCGTGGCTGGCATCAGCTTCGGGGCTTTCTTGTCCACCCATAGTTCGGAACTACGGTGGCTTGGGCCGGCGGTGGTGTGGCACTTTGTGCACGCGGCGATGGTTGTGAAGTACACGAGGTTGGGCAACGAGCAGGCCGGGCCCAATCCTAGTGGTCCGCTGGCAACATGAGCCACATTGGTGGTCGGGAGTTCGCCGTCACGCCGATTTAGGTTGCTGATCATTGACGATGACGATTGTGGCTCTCATAGTGGTCCGAGCTACACTCTTCGACGTCTCTAGTAACACGACATTGTTCCTATTTAGGTCAACAGTGTGGTGACTTCTCTACCCGAAGGCATGTGCAGCTTCGTGCATGGTTCTAGCCAGGAGCACACCTATCAGCGGATTTTTGAGCACGTCTCCCTAGTTCCCTGTCTCCTGCCAACATGGTGGGCCAGGTCACGACAATTTATCAAAGATCAAATTTGGATCATGCACCCGGTGGTCCTCATGTGTTCCTCTTCTCACACTCGTCGTTTATGGTTTTGTTGGATGGTGTCACAACATCGTATCCAAGATTTTTATGGATAACTTAGAGATGGATGGCTGCCCTAGGATGTTTGGTCTTTGGCGTGAATCGATGAGCATGGTGTTGCATCAACCTTCGATGAAAACCCTGACCTGGGGTTCTAGTGATGTTGGCATCTTTCGGCATAACTCTCCTTTCTTGAGGGGGGGTCCTGTTGAGGTTCTAGCAAAGCTGCTACTCTGGGTCCTTCTTCGGGGGGTAAATACCCATGAGTTACTCATGGCAGTTTTGGCAACGCCGGAAGATGTGGCGTGCCTTCATTTCTTCATTGGAGGCATCGTTTCGGAACGAGCAAATTTGCCATGATGCTAAGGGGGTGTAGGTGGCGCCTCCATCGAAGATGATGTTGTTTTAAATCTTTTGTGTTGGTCCGCGTGTTGTTGACTGTGTGCATCCTCCGTGCCTTGTCATCGTGTTGTTGCCGAATCTTGGTGTGACGTTGTAATAATCATGCCCTTTCAAAAAAAAAAACATAGACCAATTAGAAGCCTCGGAATTTCCCCCAATTGTACTTGCATGGAGGAAGCAAGTAGTAGCTGTGGAAGCATCAAGAGCATTGTAAAATTGAAGCATACCCCTTATTGTGTTTATTAGGATGATCAACATTTGCAGTCAGTAAATATAGAATATGTAATTATCACCAACACAAACCGCACCCCCCTCACATGGTTCGAAAGATCAACCAATCACCCATGCATTCATCTCCATATTGCCAAAAAAGAAGAAGATCAAATGAACGCCGACGACACCAATCCACACCACACCACACGACGGATGCAGCCCTTCATCACCACTAGCATAGCAGACAGCTTCTTCCTCCTACACACGACGTATGTATGTACTGCATGTAGCTTCCTTGCTCAAGATTTAGAGTAGGATTGCATGGCGGGAGGCTCGGGCAGGGGCTGGTGGACGGAGAAGGAGTTGGACCGGGACACGGGCCGGGAGTAGCTGGACCGGCGGAAGGCGCCGGCGGTCATCTCGTCCGCGGCGTCGGCGGCCACGTCGGGGTCGGAGGCCTCGGCGTCCCTCTCCCCGGGGATCTTGCACTTCCCGCCGAGGATGATGGACTTCTTCCACAGCGTGTCCTCGGGGTCGTCCTTGTCCTTGTTGCGCTCCAGCTTGCTCAGCTTCATCTTGTCCGGGATGTTGGCGATGCTCTTGCCCACGCCCATGGACATGCTCTTGCCCACGCCCATGGACATGGAGACGGACAGCTTCCGCCGCGACGCCGACTTGGGCAGCGGCGCCGCCTTGATCGGCCCGTGCGTGCCCAGATCCGGCGGCAGCGTCACCACCTCCTCCTCCCCTTCCGCGCCGCCCTGGCTCCCGGAGGCGTCGGAGGCCTGGGCGTCTGCCGCAGCGTCGGGCTCCTGGCTGACCGCCTTGGGCTTGCGGCCGCACGCCGAGCACATGGTCGAGGCGATCGCCACGGTGGCCGCGACGCACGCCACGAACAGGGACAGCGAGACGGCGTCGTGCGCGGCCAGGGAGGAGAAAAGCTCGACGTCCCGCAGCGGCGGCGGCGACCACCTTACCATCGTCGTCCCCGGCGGGGCGAGGAGAGGGTTGCTCGGGGGTGTGGGCGAGCTCCTCCTCCTCCTCCGCCCAAGAGAGGTTGCTGCTCGTCGGAGGCGTCCTCTCTTTCCCGCGGGGAGCAAAGCCTCCGTTTCCAAATTGGGAAGGGGGGAAACGGCCGGTTCGGCGTTCAGGTTGTGTGGCCGAGGGATTGTACTGGTTTGCCTCTTAAATCGGGCAAAACTAATTTTAGAGAGAAAAAGTAATCCAAACATGTTGGAGAAAAATAGGGCTTGCACCGGTGTAATCTTTTGTCAGTTTAGCCGTAATTATATGTAATAAGTAAGTACAACAAAAACGCTCTAGACTAACTCACAGACAAATCTCTATTTCCTTTCTCTTCCCTCAACATCTCTCTAAATTAGAGTATTAGACACTAGTACCAAAAAACAGAGTATTAGACACTAGGACCAAGCATGTTGAGTGTTGAGTGGCCCAGTTCTTTTGGCCGATTCTCACAGAATCTTGAGAATTGGGCCTCTCCCTAGATTCTCCGAGAATTTGAGCCTTTTTTTTAATAATCCTAGCTATTTAGACACTAACTATATGAGATTGTAAAAAAAAAATGAGCGCAAGATTCTAGCTATTTAGTGATGTACGGCCTCCGTTTCATAATAATTTTGAGTTTGTCCTAAGTCAAACTTGTATAAGTTTAATCAAGTTTATAGAAACATCTAGAACACCAAAATAGTACTATTAGATTTTATAAAAAAAATCGTCATCATATCTGTATTTTTTTTTCCGAGGGTCATCATATGTGTATTTGGTGTTGTAGATCTTGACACATTTTTCTATAGAGTTCGTCAAACTTAAGTAAATTTGACTTACGACAAACCTAGAATTTCAATTATTTTGAAATGGAGGGAGTATGTGCATCTTTTGCTCTCTTCGAGTCTGAGGCAGTGAGGTGGAATCCTGTTATGGTGCTAACAAGGAGCATCATTAGAAGCTACTTATTAGATATTTTTATTTTTTTGTGAATCAGATGTATATAGACATGTTTTTATGTGTTTGTTCACTCATTTTAATTTATATGCAGTCCATATTTAAATATCCAAATCATCTTATATTTGTGAATAGAGGGAGTATAAGATTAGTCTCTATCGCACCATCCTTCAACCTCTTCTAGCTCCTTCGAGGAGGCAAAATGGGCTTCACCTTCGGTTACTGGATTAATTATTTTGGGGACATATATTATGCTTTCGGAATAGTTGCCCACTTGCCAAAAAAAATTACACGCATAACCTGCAGTGCGGTCTACATCATTTGCAGACATGTTTTACAATGTATTGGCAAAGAGCATGGATATAATTTGGATTTCCTTCCGTTATTTGAGGAATATAATAGTAAAAATAAAAAAGACAGGCATATCAAGTAGACAGCCTATAGATGGATCATCTATGTGTTGTGATGGGAACTTCAACCTTCATTCCATTCTCACAGTCTCCAGGTTTGCTGCTGATGGCGTACATCTTGGGGCCTTGGCTACTGAGCTCGAGCTTGTCGTAGCCAGAGGTATATGTATCGTCCCCGACAGCGCCAGCCCTACAGAAGAACTCCTCGTCTTTGTTCACTACCACCACGTTATGCCTCTTCGGATCATACTTGAACACTGCATCAATGGAACATGGTCAGTTCCATACATTCCTTGTTGCTTAGCATTAAACCAGGGCCTAATAATTAAATAACAAGTGTATGAATGGATCTTATAAGATATGTGTGAGTGATGTAGTGTTATAATTGCAATGGATGTTAATAACACGACGATGTTTAGTCAAAGAAAAATATGTTTGGTAATTTAAAGCCATATTTTGTCAAAATTTGCTAAATATGTTATGATTGATTAATGGATGTTATTTAGTTCTTTTGCGTTGTACCAAACTACAGTATTTTAGGCCCCAACCACTTTTATAAAACGTATACTTTTACTGAACTTTACAAAATATGTCTCAAAAAATTAGTTTTTTTACATGTAACTCTTTTATGTGGGAAGTTGTTACATGTAGCTTGCATGAAAAATAAAGTGTGGTGAAGTTAAGATCTAAAACCATCTGAACACCAATATGGTCTTCCATATAGTAATCTGCCTATGATGAGCCAGCCAATTTTTATCATGGCTGGTTTTGTATGTGAAATCTTTCATCATAGCCGCTCGTATATGTGCGATATGCTGGCCTTGATTGGTGTGGCATGTTCTCTATGGCATCGTTCATCCAATAATTCTCCTGTAACTAAAATTTCAATTAGGGTGCGATGATCTAGAACAAGATCGATATCATAGCTAGGACACCATATGCTAGGATGATACTAATTATTTCCATCACGTGAAACATATAATATAATATTTTATACTTTCAAATGAACATTCATGCGCATCAAATTAATGATTATCTACCATACTTACCAAGCACGTCACCAGGGTAGAAGGTTTTGTTCTTCTCCCAGCCATGAACACCAAAGGTCCACCCCTTCCAACCTCCGACTATCCACTCCGTCTTGCTAAAACCACTGGTTGCGAAGCACAGGGTTAGCACCAACCCAAGAGCAACGGCGGCGGTGCTGCTCATACTTCTTCCTAGTGCCATTGCCGCTTTTTTCACTACTAAAGGTGACAAGTGAATTTGATTTGGGTTGGTGCGAAAGGGAAACCCGCCATTTAAAGGCACCCTGATCAAGGTTCAGTCACTCATGCAATATTTGAAATTAACTAGTACTATTTAAGAAGTAAAGACATTTAATTTTGATTTGCTCCAGATACAGGAGCTATATATATCTAGGAAAATCTGCATTTAATTTGCTGTGCATGTAATTTTAATATTTCAAGATCATATATATACATATAACTTTTACGATATCTACAAAGTAAATGTAAGACCTTTTATTATTTCTAGTAAATGTTTTTGAGTAAATTTCTTATTCAACCACATCTCTGCTTTTGTGAGGTCCATTTACTATATGAGATATGCTATAATAAAATTTTAGTATTTAAATGGCTTCTTTTATTGCATTAGATATATTGAGTTACTCCAAGGGACGGAAAGATTAGGCTCCACACCTTAGAAAATAAATTTAATCCTCTTAACATGCTCCACGTTAGAAATAGGCTAGTATCGTAGTTTGTTAACTGTGGCCAATAGGAAGGTTTATTCTTTTCGGTGGATGAATTTACACCATCGACCATAGACGTACTCCCTCTGGTCCTTTTTACTTTGTATATAAGATTTGCCTAAAGTCAAATTTCATAAAGTTTGACCATATTTATATTAAAAAATATCAATATATACAATTCTAAAGTTATACGTACAATGTAAAATAAATAAATTCATGATGCATTTAATGATGTTGATTTCATATTGTGAATGTTGATATTTTTTCTATAAAATTGATCAAACTTTCACTACTAGGGAAAAGCCTACTAGTAGCGTGGGGTAAATGGCTAGTAGTAGCGCGGGGGCCGTGCTACTGCTATCGGGCTACAGCTAACTGGTTACTAGTAGCGCGGGTGGCACCCCGCGCTACTACTACTTCTGTTAGTAGTAGCGCGGGTGCACCCGCGCTACTACTATCCTAAATACTAGCAGCGCGCAGTTTTTCCCCACGCTACTACTAACAAATTAGGAATTAAAAAAATAAAAGTTAGATGCAGTATTCATGGATGGAAATCAGAGACATGTCCAGTGCAAAATAAAGTAGAACCATCTTAACACTTGCAGAGTTTATGGGATGCAACATTGAATATTTCAACTCGAAGAGATCACGAGATTCCATTTTAAATGAGACGCACACAACCATCATCGAAAGGTGGGTACCTTCCCTAGTGTTCCACCACCAACCTAAACAGACCACTTCTCTAGATGTATCTACCAAGGCTCGGAGTTCAAACGCTGGTGGACCCGAATCCTCCCTCCCTCCGGATGGTGGCGTCGAGGTTCTCCACCTCGGCGACCTCTGGTGTCGCGATCACCTGGACGATCATCCGTGCGATGCGGTCGCCGGGCTTCACGGCGAAGTCCGCCTCCGAGTGGTTGAAGAGCACGATGCCCACCGGGCCACGGTAGTCCGCGTCGATCACCCCTGCGCCCACGCCGGGAAAGTGAAAACTTGTTAGTACACGTCAGCGTCCAAAACCAGTAGGGTATTTTGTTTCTTTTTAGCACATGCGCATGAATCAATAGTAACAGCCGGAGGCTGGTCCTTACTTGGTGCACGAGACGTGAAGAAGGCCGGGTCCCCTCCTTGTTGCACGAACGAATCCAAGGAAGACACTGCCGCGAGACGTGAAGAAGGCCGGGCCCCCTCCTTCTGTAAATAGCTCAGGTGCCTGAAGTTGTAAGGAATATTAATACAATGAACTCATAGTAATGCATAATAACAAGAAAAAAGAAAAAATAACCATGAATCCTAAAGAAAAAGATCATTCTATGAGTCAGGTTGAGAGTTTTGAGACACAGGAAAGAATAATGTTGGTAACAGTCTTCATTAACAAGAACAATGGGCCGAGATTTCTCAAATGACATTTGTTTCACCAACAATGATGTGTCTCAAATAAAACCAATAATGATTAATGACGAGGCATGTAAGATTTACCTGAGCAACATCAGCATATCCTCTGGTCCTTGCAAGAACTTGAAGGCCAAGGTTCTTAGCTTTCTCCCCACTGACTAGCACAAGTGCAGCAGCACCGTCGCTGTACATTAAAAGATAAGAATGGCACTACAGTTACACTCAAAGTAAACATTGCTTTGCATAATTTATATTAATCATGGAGAAAGCCTAAAAATTGAGGTACTAAATAATCTAGCTTCAGTACACTCTTAAGATGATACATTTACTACTGAAGATATACAACATAGTTTGGCTGCATACTGCATACAGACGGTAGTTTGATTGTGTAAAAATAAAGCTACAATGCTACACCAAGAAGTGTCATAATTCTGAAGGAAATTGTTCAGTTTAGAAGTATTCAACAGAGACACTTCAATCACAGAGCTCAGTATCTACTAGCTTAAATTCAAATGCTTTACTCAAGATTGTGATATCATACTGGACTCTGGCTTCACATTAACTACTCTGCAAGGTTTCCATCTAAGAAACTATCCACACATATAGCAAACGACTAGTTAGAATACGTAAACATCAAATCTTATACTAGAAGAGTTGCCGGCAGTTACAAAGCCATTCTTCTTAAACTAGTAGGAACCTTGCCGTTGCAGCGTATTTGGGGGCATTGGACATGCTCTCCATGCTTGGTGGCGGGGAGGAGAGGGAGCTGAATGAATGTCTATTTAAAAAAGGGGTAATAGGCTAATAGCACAGAAAAGAGAAATTGACCTCAAGTGGATGAAAATGACAGAACAAAGTTTGAGTGGTATTTAAGTGAAACAACATAGTTTAGTGCCACTTCATCCAACAGATTTCTGTACAGAGCAAAGAACAATTAAAATTAATTTTCAGCAGACATATATTTCCTTGCATGTTGTGTTGTACAGTAGCTACGAAAATAAATATACGAAAGCGAAAAAGTGAGTGATTTCTATAAATAAGACATCGCCTATGTAATATTGTTATGAGACGGACAAGCTGAAATATTAGAACAATTTTGTACATAGCAAATTGTACCTTGTCGGCAAGCTCAAGGAGTTCCTTGGCTGTCCCAACATCTGCGGAGGCACACAGGTTGCTCCGCTTGGCGTCCATCACCACGAACAACTTCTTCCCCATGCGGTTCTTGGCCAACCCCGCCCTCTCCGCAAACCCCTTCCTAACCACCTTCGGCTTAGCCCGGCACATCAAATGGACATATATAAGCATACATACAAATGGTAACAAGAGAAACAAGGGCTGGGCAACAAGGCAGTATCTCTCGTATGTACCTCGTGTGGCTGGTCATCACTCCCCAATTCTAGAGCATGTTTTGGCCAACAAGGACCGAGCATTTTTTTGACACCTTCACGGCCTCATTACTCTCCAATTTGGTTAACCTATTACTCCTACATGAGAAGGATGAACAATCAGAATGTGCAGGAAATCATACTTACTAGAGTGCTCTTGTCACACACAAGAACAAGAGAAATAAAATAGCAGCAGCAGGTGCAAGCTAACCTAATTAAAGATTCAGTTTTCTCCTCTCTGAAGATAAAAAAGTTTCAGTTTGGTTGTGACACCTAACGTAATTAATTCAGGCAGCGCATGAGAGGGAGAGAGGTGTAGGGTAACGCAGCAGAAAACAAAAAATTTCCGACCTACGTACCAGCCCAGGATCACTATGAAGACTGCATACAAGGTTTGATCTTTTTCGTTACCGACTCGTAGCGCAGCGGAAGTAGAGTCGATGACGATCGGCGGTGCAGATCCCCGCAGCTAGGATTTTACAACCTCCCAACCGCGAGGATGTACTCCCTCGTTAGCTCACCGGACGGATCTTCGGGCAGCCCTTCGGGAGGCCTCAGGACAGTCCCTCGGATAGTCCCACCGGACGGATCCTCGGACAGCCCTCTGGGAGGCCTCTGGACAGTCCTTCGGATAGTCCCACCAGACGAATCCTCGGACAGCCCTCCGGGAGGCCTCACTGACAGCCCTTCGGGCGGGTCACTCGGACAGCCCTTCGGGAGGACCCCCGAAACACAGACAGTAATTCGGACAGCCCTTCGGGAGGCACTCTCGAACTAAGACCGAAACTACGATCTCTCTACAGAGTTGCACACATACGGTGTCATCTATCCGGCAGGGCTTCGCCGTCCAGAGCTAGTTCCCACCGGAACCCAGACAGCCTTTCGGCTCTACGAAACTATTTCGCTGGGAGGGAGAGAGAAGCCAGAAATGTCATGGCACTTGTATGTGAGAAGGAGTGAGTGTGGAGGCAGCCCCTCCACCTCTATTTATAGGAAATCCAAGGGGTAGGGTTTCTTAGCCCCCAAGCCTTCTAGAAACTTTTTGGGAAAATATCCCAAAAGGTGACTTTTCCATAAATATCCCAAAAAGCACTTTCACTATTCACGACGACATTTTTCAGCGTCCGGTCGAACTGAAAATATTTATGTGGGCTTAGAACATTTCCAGTACCCACTAAAATAATTTTCAATGCGATCCAGAACAATTCCGGATTAGTGATTTTCATCTGCGAAAAGCATCCGAAGCGGTTCCGGCAGCTCCAGAACATTTCCGGTTTTTCTTCCGGAAAATTCCCAGAAGTTTCCAGAATGATTCTGGCACCCTCCAAGAATTATCAGGCATGTGCTGAAACCAATTTGACTTAATGGTATCCCCTGGAACAACTTTTCAGTTTTACCGAAACTGTTCCGGTGTTCTCTCTGCGGAACTTTTCCGCTGTCCGAAACTTTTTCGGTGTCCGAAACTTTTTCGTTGATTTTCTCTCAGACTCCCTGTCTAGTATTCAACAGATAGATGACCCTTAAGCGTGTGACCCTATAGGTTCGGTGAAGCATAGACATGTCCCGGAACCCCTTCCGATCAATGATCAACATCGGAGCCGTGGACACCCATATTGACCCCTATACCCACACGAATGAATATTCGAGTGAACCTCCAGTTGCCGTGTGCTATTCCTGTTGCTTCGCGATATGTTACAAATACCCGAGGTGAGACATGTTGGCATCCCCGTGGATCAACAACTTGTCCACTATGCCAGTTACCTCGTTACCGGTATTGTTCTCTTTTCTCGTTCCCGTGTTTCGGCATCCCCGTGATCAAATCACAAAGTGTCTGGCCAGACGATGATGGATACCGTAACACCGAGAGGGCCCAGAGATATCTCTCCATCGTCGGAGGAGCAAATCCCAATCTTGAGCTATCGAGTTACTTGACATACTTTTCCATGAACCCGTAAGCCGCCGTAATAGCCACCCATTTACAGATGACATTTAACAAACCCCAAAGTTCATGAAGCAAGCATGAAGAAACTCGATACTCTCATGGTCTAAGGAATCATGCAAACGTTAACCATCTCTGTGTTATTAACCATTAACTTGTGACGAATGTATCTCATAGCATAACATCAATTCGGGTCGATTCAACACAAATGTTCTTCTAACATTGTGCCCACAAAATTGCCGGCATAGCCATGCCCATGATCAGGAAAATAGGATCATCATGCAATACTTGAGCCAGTCTTAGAGGCCAGACTAGGAATACATTTTACCATTTATTATTCCACACGTGCATATGAGTCTTCCTTCGAGCCTCGTGGTTATTGTAGACTCGAGAACCATAGCAATTATAGCATGGAACATAAACATAATTATGAACAGGGAGATAATCAATAACATTTATTATTGCCTCTAGGGCATATCTCCTACAGACTCCCACTTGCACTAGAGTCAATAATCTAGTCAATGCTAATGCACTTTACACCTGTGGCATACCGGTGTAAAATATGCTTCGCATGTGGTATAGCCTGATGTCCAACGGATCTGACGACTTCAGCTCCGTGTTTAACTTTTCATATCCTCGCGTTTTCACGCTTTCACAAAATTCATATTTTGTGTGGACTTGGCTTTGCATATGTGTGAATCATTGGTCGAAACCTGATTCCTCAGACTGAGCTATGGAGCAACTATCTGCAATAGTGTCCCATAGACCAAAGCCATCTTGGAACCATACTAAGTTCATGAATGAACTATATGATTCAACAACTTCTTTGTCGCTTCTTAAGCGTCAACATACTTAGCCTTTGTTATAGAATTCGCCACAGTATCTTGTTTGGAACAATTTCCATCTACCGTGCCACCATATTGTGTATTACACAAAAAACCCTTAACTTAAATCGAAAATCGCATGGAGCATTGATGAAGACTGTATCGATGTAATTACTTACAACGAGCACTTCATAATCTCTGCTTGCGAGAAAACATGTCATCACTACTACTCTAGTACTCAATGACATCTTTCACTGTTGTCCTATGATCAGTACTTTGATCACTTTGGTATCTATACTCGCAACAACTTTGGAGTATTGGACATATCTGGTTGTTTTTACATACCATGGAATACATGATTAATCCAAACATAAGAGTGTGTGGAATCACCATCATGTATTTTGCTCATCAGTGTTTTGGGACACCGAGTCTTGCAAAAACTCTTTCCATGTGACTTCGGCAAGAATCACTCCTTGACGTTTTTCAATGCTAAAAAGTTTTAGCATCTTGTCAATATGTATTCATAGCTTAGCCCCATTAGGTAAATCTATCTCCATAGATCATCATGCCTAATATTGAGGCTATTTAGCCTAAGCACTTCATCGAAAAACTATTTTCAAATGAAGTCCTAATTCGTGTCAAGAAATTTATTTCCAATTAACAATGTGTCAAGTACACAAGGTTTTTAGAAATATTTTTATGCTCCCACTTACTTTCTTGAATCACAAGCATCTTCGATACCCATTTGATGAAGTCAAACCCCTTTGACCATTCCATCAAAAACGAAGATTCCAACTCCACTTTGCTCTCTTCTGTCCATCGCTGGAACTCTGAAGTTTGCATACTTACTAGCATCCTCTGGATCGACAAATTACTTTGGACTGTATCACATACAAGTCCTAGGTTTCATTTCCATCAGATGGAAATCCTTTTGTCATCCATGTTTCATATCTCATGATTGAAATATGTATTAATTGCTAGTTCAACCCGAACCGACTTCAAGCATCGCTACGGTGAGACAATCTCATCGTAGTCAACTCCTTGAACTTGTTATTGCAACAAGTCGAGCTTTATGGATAAAACATTTTATCCGTATCAGTTTTTAGTTCCATAAATATTCGTTAGACTCTAAGTCTTCCGAAAGGTGTATCAAGATTTTAATCTCGAATCACTTATATGGAAACTATCTCGGATTGTATTGGCATTTAGCCAATTCCGGAGTCAGGGCCCATCAACGCTTCCTTGTGTATCGTAGGTATACTGTTGTCTAACAACAATATCTCGTATGCGCACCTGAGAGGTTTGCACGAGTTTTTCCTACGCGGTTCAGCTGCAAGTTCGACCGAAGTCCATACATCTCATGTAGAGGCTTCCGTATCAGTCGCAGTAGGAAACTCCGAAATCACTTCCAAGGTTCCTTTCCTTTGACCTGATGACGAAGATACTGGTTATCTCGTCGAGTTGCACTGTCCTCCCACTCACCTTTTGTAAGAACTATTCTCTTTAAAAGCATACCGTTTTGTGGCAAAATCGTTTGCCTCGGTATAGTGGTGGGGGAATACCCAATGACTTGGGATAACCTACAAAATAGCACTTGTCTGATTTGGAATAGGTTTGTAACCTTTTACACAAGCCCCATATTCCAAATGTTAAGAAAAGATATAACATGCACTAGTAGAAAAAGGGCCATTAGTCCCGGTTCTGGAACCGGGACTAAAGGGTCGGGACTAATACCCAAAACCTTTAGTCCCGGTTTGCTTACGAACCGGGACCAAAGGCCCTCCACGTGGCGCTGCCTGGGGCGGGGGAGGGAGGACCTTTAGTCCCGGTTGGTGTTACCAACCGGGACTAAAGGCTCCACCTTTGGTCCCGATTGGTAACACCAACCGGGACCAAAAGGCGGCCACGCGTCAGCAGCTCGCAGTCGCTGGGGGTTTTGTTTTTTTTTTGGAAGGGGGGGGTTTTGGGGTTTTGGAGGGTTAATTTAGGGGTTTCATATTGTGTTAGCGAGCTAATAGAGAGAAGTGACCTCTCTTTTTCCGTGCTTGGTCGACGCTAGCTACTACACATATAGAGAGAACTCGACGCTAGCTAGTAAGCAAATAAAGGAAACCATTAATTACACAAGATCGTCATGAACATATATAGAGAGAAGTGACATCTCTTTCTTCGTGCTTGGTCGAACAACAAGTTTTCGTATATCTATCCGACGCTACTACATATGTACAATATATAACATCCCTTACAAAAATTTCAATTTCACATGGTATTCTCCTTGTTCAGGTATGACGTGGTCAAGAAAGAATCCCGCCAATTCCTCTTGAATTGCTCGTGTGCGATCATGTGGTAGGAGTTCATCCCGCATCTGCCAGATCTAATTTAAAGATGGGGTCAATACATATATATGAATGCAACTCAACACAATTGATGGTAATATATAAAATAAAATTGTGAATATTGTTTACGTACTTCAAATTGTTTCTCAGAGGAGGCCCGTTCAGAGGTATAGTAGCGAATGAACTCGCATACGTAGTATCCACATAAATGAGTGTTGGGTGCCTGCAACAAGCACTTTACGAGAATAGAGTTCAATCAAACTGATAAGCAAGCATGATAATGGTATTGATGAAACTAGAATCAATGAGAGATGCGCGGAACTAGCTAGTACTACTTACTTTGGGGTGTGTAAATCGCAGCTGCTTCTTCAGACCCGGAACCTTAGCGGTGAACGTTTTCCGAACCCTGGCAGGCAAAGAAAATGATTACTTGATATCAGGAAATGAACGAAAGTTGCCGATATGGTCCCGGTATTGATTGAACTTACTTCTGGAGCATTGCAGTCATGTCCGCATAATACTTGGGATCTTTACGGAGCGAGTCTAAGACAGTTACTAATGCCCCGTCAAGGTTAATGGATAGCAGAATATAGTGGAAGCTGCGCACGCATAACTCATCAATTACATTACTTAACCACGATTAAGCGGAACCGAATATGCAGAAGACAGTAACACTCACTTGAAGTTGTAAGGAAAGAGTATTTCCCTTTTGTTTTGATGTGTAAGGAACGTTTGTAGTAAGTTGTTCTCGGTATCTTCAGCCGCCTTTCGTACCGACCATTCTTTTACGGTATTTGGGCTAATGAACCCAACGTCGAAGATTCCTATTTTTTGGCATTCGACCATCTTCAATCTGCATAATATAGTGAGGATAATTATATATACATGCAATGAACGAGCTGAGCTAGAGACTTAATTAGAGAAGTAATACTTACAGACAGTAGCAAGTCATGAGTTGTTTGTCGAGGGCCTTTTGATTGTATAATTGAAATAACTCCACAAATTCAACAGGCAGCAGGTCGACTCCAGGGAAGTCATGCTCTTTTTTAATTCCGACTAACAAACTGTCTTTCCCAGACTTCCTGCAGGTTTCCATGTACCAGTCATGCAATTTTTGCATCATCGTTGTTAGATGAGGATGATCAGGTTTGACGAGAGGCTTCCCGTGCTCGTATCTAAAGACGTCTACTACCTCAGCTGTTTCAAACTATACATCATCGGGCAGGTAATCATCAAGAGTGGTACCGGGCAGTAGCACCGGATGATTAGCGATATCGCTAGACACCTTGAGCGGGGGGCACGATTGCTTCTCCTGTTCGCCGAGCTGGGGAATTGTTTTCCCACTTCTTCGTTTTTTCGCTCTTGCAGCACTGGAAGTACTTCCCGACTGCTGCGCTTTAGCATGTGTCTTAGTAATTATGCGGTCATAGTTGGAATCCGGCGGAGGCGGTGGTGGTCGCTTCAGGGCATTGATAGTGCGCTTCACTTTCACCGATCTACCTTCTCCTTCGGAGGTGGAGTTTTCTTTGCAAAATGGTCCCTCAGTTGGGCACGACATATGTCCTCGTTTTCCTGCTCGGTCCTCTCATATGGTAACTTTTCCAGAGGCTTGAGAGATGGACCGTATCTGAATTGGCTCCCGCCTCTGCTTGTACTGCTAGCCGTCGGAGCGGCGGCGTCTCTCTTCCGTCGTTGCTGACGAGGCGGAGAAATCTGACGCGCCGGAGGAGCCGGAGCGGCGGCGTTTGTCTTCCACCATTGCCGACGAGGCTGAGGAGGAGGCGGACTGCTCCGACGCGCCGGAGTAGGCGAAGGAGGAGGCGGAGTGCCCTCACGCGTCGGAGGAGCCAGAGAAGGAGGCGGAGTGCCCTGATCACTCGCCGGAGGAGGAGGAGGAGGAGGAGGCGGAGTGCCCTGACTCGCCGGAGGAGGAGGAGGAGGCGGAGGCGTCCAGTTTGGAAGCTTGATGTACTCCTTCTGCCATAGACATGTACTCCTCAGAGCATGAACCAGCCGATTCTCCCCTTCACCTGTAGAGTGATCAAGCTCGAGCTCCTCAAATCCCTTCATTACTTCATCCACCATCACAACAGCATGGTCATGTGGAATCGGACGGTAGTGAAAAATTCCGTTGGGTTGAGGAGGTGCAACAGAGCCGACAGCCGCCTTGAAAGTGAGGTTCCGGCATTTCGTCATAACCTCGCAATGTTGAGCCTCCGTGATAGTATCCACGGGGTAGCTAGGAGACGTGAAGTCAGGCTGAACGGGCTCCGTGGAAGCCACGCTGCTTCTCCGCTGAGATGGCGGGGTAGCTTCTGGGGTAGCTTCGTGTCGCTGAGATGGTTGGTTGGCAGCTCGCTGGCTCTCAGCTTCCTCTAGCTTTTGTAGTCTTGCATTGAGCTTCTGCATGTCGCTCAGCTCCTCTTTCCTCTTTCTCTCCCGGCTTTTGTAACCGCCTGCGTCGGGAAACCCAAACTTCCACGGAACGGAGCCTGGTGTGCCTCGTGTTCGTCCAGGGTGCTCAGCATTCCCTAGGGCCTTAGTCAGCTCGTCCTTCTCTCTGTCGGGAATGAACGTCCCTTCCTGCGCTGCGGTGATATACTTCTGAAGCTTCGTGACGGGTATTGCAAGTTGCTCGTCCGTCCAACGGCACTTCCCTGTTTCAGGGTCCAAAGTTCCCCAACCCCGAAGAACCAAGTCCTTGAACGGTCTGGCCAGTTCAATGTCTGTGGTTTGACCCCTTTAGCAATCAGGTCATTCTCAGCTTTGTCCCACAACGGCCGGGCTTTGAGGTAGCCACCTGACCCCGTGTGATGGTGATACTGCTTCTTTGCAGCATTGTTCTTGTTTGTCTCTGACATTTTCTTACTCTTGTCTGATGTCTTGTAGGCCACAAATGCGGGCCAGTGATCTCTTATCTTCTCAAATCGGCCGGTGAATTCTGGAGTCTTCCCTTTGTCGACAAACTTTGATTTCAACTCCTTCTTCCACCTCCTGAATAGATCTGCCATCTTCTTAAGAGCACACTCCTTGACCAGTGGCTCTATAACTGGCTTATTCGGATCCTCCTCTGGCGGTAGGGTGAAATTTCCCTTCAGCGCGGTCCAAAGATCATCTTTCTGTCTATCGGTGACATAATCACCTTCAGGGGCGTCGTCCTTAGGCTTATTCCATTGCTTGATGCTAATCGGGATGTTGTCCCTAACAATAACTCCGCACTGAGCAGAAAATGCGTCCTTGGTCCGCTTGGGTTCAATCGGATGGCCATCGTCCGCGAGTGCTGTGATCGTGAACCTTTCATCCTTGCGCAACCTCTTCTTCGGGCCTCGTCTCGTTACCGAAGTTTGGCTCGATCCGGATGGCTATAAAAGAAGAAATAAGAGTTAATATATGTGCATACCAAAACAATTAATGCATCAATTAGCTAGTCAGCACAGGCTTAATTAATATATATACCTCGCCGGACTTTGCAACAGCTCCCTCCTCCGTTCGGTCACCGGAGCCGTCATCATGGTCTCCTTCTTCCTCCGGCATTCGGTCACCGGAGCCATCATGATCATGTCCTTCCTCCTCCATTGTTCGATCACCGGAGCCGTCATCCTCTCCTTCCAGACCATCGGTGTCGTTGAGAAACGACAATACATCACGTCCGCCGAGGATTATCTCCCCCAACAATTGTTCTTGTTCCAAGTCTCTTTGAGCCATAGTTTCTGCAAATATTACAACATGGCAATTAATATACAAACATGAGTGTCCGACGTCCGGACCGCCTCTCTCATGAATGTCCGACGTCCGGACCGCCTCTCTCATGAATGTCAAACAAGGGATTCTCTTAACCTTTAAGGGATTTAATTAACAAATGATACATAGACTTGTTCGGGCGAGAGGGGGTTGATCGACGTCCCCCCTCATGTCGAAGTTACCGGAGTTTTCTTCTAGTGGTTTGGGTGGCCTCGAGAGATTGTCGGGTAGGGGTGGGAGGGGGTAGGAGATCGACAACGCTTTTTTTCTAGGTTTTGGGTGGCCTCGAGAGTTGGTCGTCCGGTATATCGAGAGGGGGTGAACATTTTACCTTAGTAACTTAGAAAAAAAATGTTATCGGGGAGGGGGTATATCGACAACGCTTTTTTTCTAGGGTTTGGGTGGCCTCGAGAGTTGGTCGCCCGGTATATCGAGAGGGGGGTGAACATTTTACCTTAGTAACTTAGAAAAAAAATGTTATCGGGGAGGGGGTATATCGACAACGCTTTTTTTCTAGGGTTTGGGTGGCCTCGAGAGTTGGTCGCCCGGTATATCGAGAGGGGGTGAACATTTTACCTTAGTAACTTAGAAAAAAATGTTATCGGGGAGGGGGTATATCGACAACGCTTTTTTTCTAGGGTTTGTGTGGCCTCGAGAGTTGGCCGCCCGGTATATCGAGAGGGGGGTGAACATTTTACCTTAGTAACTTAGAAAAAAATGTTATCGGGGAGGGGGTATGTCGACAACGCTTTTTTTCTAGGGTTTGTGTGGCCTCGAGAGTTGGTCGCCCGGTATATCGAGAGGGGGGTGAACATTTTACCTTAGTAACTTAGAAAAAAATGTTATCGGGGAGGGGGTATGTCGACAACGCTTTTTTTCTAGGGTTTGGGTGGCCTCGAGAGTTGGTCGCCCGGTATATCGAGAGGGGGGTGAACATTTTACCTTAGTAACTTAGAAAAAAAATGTTATCGGGGAGGGGGTATATCGACCCCCCCCTCATGTCGAAGTTATCGGGGAGGGGGTATATCAACAACGACATACATTCCGGATCCGTTGGAAAGCTCTCGGGGAGCCGATGCCAACGTGATGATAGGGGGCCGGGGTGCTCCCGTGGCCTTGTTGATAGATAGAGCCGATGCCAACGTGATGATAGAGCCGATGCCAACATTTTCATTTAACAAAAAAACTACCTTCAAAAAAAGACTTGCTTCGCCGCGGGTGCTCGGTGCGACGTGGACTCGGTGGAAAAACTTTATGAAAATGCGGTGGTGGCCGGGCCGGGCGGTTTTCTTTTCCTTCTTCATTTTTTCCTTTGTTTTTTCTGATATGTTTGTTTTCGTTTTCACTCTACATTTTCGTACATATGAAAAACAACGAAGACTTTTTACATGAACATATACACACATATACATGAACATATATACATATACATGAAAAAAACATATACATGAACATATACACATATACATATACATGAACATATATACATATACATGAAAGGGGGGGCTCACTAGGGGGGGCGGCGATGGCTGGAGGCCGGCGACGGGGACGAGGACGGCGGCGACGGGGACGAGGACGGCGGCTCGGGGAGGCGACGGGGACGAGGACGGCGGCTCGGGGAGGCGACGGGGACGGGGACGAGGACGGCTGCTCGGGGAGGCGACGGGGACGAGGACGGCGGCGACGGGGACGAGGATGGCGGCGACGGGGACGAGGACGGCATTGACGGGGACGAGGACGGCGGCTCGGGGAGGCGACGGGGACGAGGACGGCGGCTCGGGGAGGCGACGGGGCCGGCGACGGCGTCGGGGCAGCCTGGCGGCGTCGAGGAGGTCGGCGTCATCGGGGGGAACTGCGAGATGAAAATGAAAATTTTCACAAGTGCTGCTTATATACACACAGCATTGGTCCCGGTTGGTGGCACCAACCGGGACCAATGCCCACCTTTAGTCCGGGTTGGTGCCACCAACCGGGACCAAAGGTCTCTTTTCGGCAGCCCGAAGGGCGGGAAGCAGAGACCTTTGGTCCCGGTTGGTGGCACCAACCGGGACTAAAGGTGGGCATTGGTCCCGGTTGGTGCCACCAACCGGGACTAAAGGTGGGTATTGGTCCCGGTTGGTTCCACCAACCGGGACCAATGGCCTTGCACAGCGGCGTGGTGGGAGTTTAGTCCCACCTCGCTAGTGGAGAGTGTGCCGCACCTGTTTATAAGGCGCGGTGCGCCTGAGCCTTCGAGCTCCTCTCTAAAGCAGGCTTACGGGCCTAACCACTTTGTATCTGCCTGTGGGCCTAGTGGGCCTTCTGCGGGCCTGAATACTGGCCCAATTGGCTGGTTGGGTTTCTAGTCGTATTCAGGCCGTGGTGGCCCATTAGGCGGCATTTTTTTTATTTTTTTCCAGTATTTTTGTTTTGTTTTTTGCTTTATTTATTTTTTTAATTTTTTTCCAGTATTTTTCTTCTGTTATTTTAGTTCATTCTTTTTAACAAATAAATACTTTGATAATTTTAGTTGCATAATTTCCATTATTTTGTTTTGTTTTTCGCTTTATTTATTTTTGTTTTACTTTTTGCTTTATTTATTTCCAGTGTGTTTTATCATTATATTCTTTTATAAAAGCTTTTTAGTTGATTCTTTTTTTAACTCCACTCCCACGATGTTACTAGAGGTTTATAATAGATTTTTGAGTGATTCTTTTTCCTGCTATTTAATATTACTGTGTTTTATCATTATATTCAATTTGGTTATTTTTAGGTTATTTTAAATGGGTGTTTTATATATATTTTTGTTGCATAAATTTTATATAATTTTAAGTTTATAAAAGCTTTTTAGTTGATTCTTTTTGCTATTGAAGAATATTATAGTTTTGTTTTAGTTGATCATAACAAAATATTTTAATTGAGCCACCAACCGGGACTAAAGGCCTTGTCCTGGGAGTGGCTAAAATTTAGTCCCACCTCGCCAAGCGAGAGGGACTCGCAGCGGTTTATAAGCCCTGAGTGCAGAGACGAAGAACGATGAAGGAGAGGCGCAATGCTCACCTGCACGTTGCTTAGCTTCAGGCCTTGAGTGTTCAAAATGCACCATTCAAAGCCACATCATCAATTTTCAACCCTTTCTGACTTCATTTGGTATTTTTCATGCACTTACTGATTTTTTTGAGCTAAATAACCCTGAAATTGAAAAGCACTTCAAATGAATTCTGAAAAGGTTGAAAGTTGGCATGGTATCATCATTTCACCCACATAGCATGTGCTAAAAAGTTGAGAGGGTTACGGCAAAAACTGGATGCACTTCGTGTACAAAACGGACAATCTCTTTCGAAGTATCAGGGTTTCGGACGAAAACTCATGTGTTACAAAAGGATTTCATTTTTTTGAACTTATTTGAACTCCAGACTTTTTGTGTGTTCAAAATGCACCATTCAAAGCCACATCATCAATTTTCAACCCTTTCTGACTTCATTTGGTATTTTGCATGCATTTACTGATTTTTTGAGCTAAATGACCCTGAAATTGAAAAGCACTACAAATGAACTCATCTGTTACAAAAGGCATTTCATTTCTTCACATGTAACTGCAATGATATAGTTGTGGAGAGAAAGTCTTCACTTTTTCTTCGCTTATGTCCTTTGCTTATTGCGCCGTAACCATGGATAATCTTCATCGTTTAACAGGGTGCTTGGGTCAGCCTTGACTTTGAAGGGAGGAATTTCATGAAACTTTTCATAATCTTCGGACATGTCTGTCTTGCCCTCCAATCCCACGACGTCTCTTTTTCCTGAAAGAACTATGTGGCGCTTTGGCTCATCGTATGATGTATTCGCTTCCTTATCTTTTCTTTTTCTTGGTTTGGTAGACATGTCCTTCACATAGAAAACTTGCGCCACATCATTGGCTAGGACGAATGGTTCGTCTGTGTACCCAAGATTGTTCAGATCCACTGTTGTCATTCCGTACTGTGGGTCTTCCTGTACCCCGCCTCCTGACAGATTGACCCATTTGCACTGAAACAAAGGGACCTTGAAATCATGTCCATAGTCAAGTTCCCATATGTCCACTATGTAACCATAATATGTGTCCTTTCCCCTATTGGTTGCTGCATCAAAGCGAACACCGCTGTTTTGGTTGGTGCTCTTTTGATCTTGGGCGATCGTGTAAAATGTATTCCCATTTATCTCGTACCCTTTGTAAGTCAATACAGTCGAAGATGGTCCCCTGGCCAACGAGTACAACTCATCAAAAATAGTGTTGTCACCCATGAGACGTGTTTGCAACCAACTGCCGAAAGTCCTGATGTGTTCATATGTAATCCAGTCGTCACACTGCTCCGGGTGTTTGGAGCGCAGAATATTCTTGTGTTCATCGACATACGGGGTCACCAAGGTAGAATTCTGTAGAACTGTGTAGTGTGCTTGAGACCAAGAATGCCCGTCCCTACATATTATTGAGTCCGCTCCTAGCGTGCCTTTTCCAGTCAGTCTCCCCTCATACCGCGATTGAGGGAGAC
Organism: Elymus sibiricus; assembly: GCA_039707655.1. NCBI lineage: Eukaryota > Viridiplantae > Streptophyta > Magnoliopsida > Poales > Poaceae > Elymus > Elymus sibiricus. The sequence continues at coordinate 90,324,563 of CM077676.1, forward strand.
CAATCTTATTAAGGTCAGGAATGAAGTCAACACAAAACCCAATGACATCCTCTGTTTGATGGCCCATGCAGATGCTTCCTTCTGGCCTAGCGCGGTTACGAACATATTTCTTTAAGACTCCCATGAACCTCTCAAAGGGGAACATATTGTGTAGAAATACAGGGCCCAGAACGACAATCTCGTCAACTAGATGAACTAGGACGTGCGTCATGATATTGAAGAAGGACGTTGGGAACACCAGCTCAAAACTAACAAGACATTGCACCAAATCACTCCTTAACCTTAGCAGGATTTCTGGATCGATCACCTTCTGAGATATTGCATTGAGGAATGCACATAGCTTCACAATGGCTAATCGAACGTTTTCCGGTAGAAGCCCCCTCAATGCAACCGGAAGCAGTTGCGTCATAATCACGTGGCAGTCATGCGACTTTAGGTTCTGGAACTTTTTCTCTGCCATATTTATTATTCCCTTTATATTCGACGAGAAGCCAGACGGGGCCTTCATACTGAGCAGGCATTCAAAGAAGATTTCCTTCTCTTCTTTGGTAAGAGCGTAGCTGGCAGGACCTTCATACTGCTTTGGATGCATGCCGTCTTTTTCATGCACACGTTGATGTTCCTCCCGTGCCTCCGGTGTATATTTTGTCTTCCCATACACTCCCAAGAAGCCTAGCAGGTTCACGCAAAGATTCTTCGTCACGTGCATCACGTCGATTGCAGAGCGGACCTCTAGGTCTTTCCAATAGGGTAGGTCCCAAAATATAGATTTCTTCTTCCACATGGGTGCGCGTCCCGCATCGTCAGTCGGAACAGATAGTCCGCCAGGACCCTTTCCAAAGATTACTTGTAAATCATTGACCATATCAAGTATGTGATCACCAGTACGGAGGGCAGGCTTCTTCCGGTGATCTGCCTCACCTTTGAAATGCTTTCCTTTCTTTCGACATTGATGGTTGGTCGGAAGAAATCGACGATGCCCCAGGTACACATTCTTCCTGCATTTGTTCAAATATATACTGTCGGTGTCATCTAAACAGTGTGTGCATGCGTGGTATCCCTTGTTTGTCTGTCCTGAAAGGTTACTGAGAGCAGGCCAATCGTTGATGGTTACAAATAGCAACGCATGTAGGTCAAATTCCTCCTGTTCGTTCTCATCCCACACACGTACACCTCTTCCATTCCATAGCTGTAAAAGTTCATCAACTAATGGCCTTAGGTACACATCAATGTCATTGCCGGGTTGCTTAGGGCCTTGGATGAGCACTGGCATCATAATGAACTTCCGCTTCATGCACAACCAAGGAGGAAGGTTATACATACATAGAGTCACAGGCCATGTGCTATGCTTGCTGCTCTGATCCCCAAAAGGATTAACGCCATCTGCACTTAAACCAAACCATACGTCCCTTGGGTCATCTGTAAAGTTGCTCCACTTTCTCTCGATCTTTCTCCACTGCGACCCGTCAGCGGGTGCTCTCAACTTCCCGTCTTTCTTACGGTCTTTTTTGTGCCATTGCATCAACTCGGCATGCTTTTTGTTTCTGAACAGACGTTTCAACCGTGGTATTATAGGAGCATACCTCATCACCTTGGCAGGAACCCTCTTCCCGGTGCTCTGGCCCTCAACATCACCAGGGTCATCTCTTCTAATCTTATACCGCAATGCACCGCATACCGGGCATGCATTCAAATCCTCGTACGCACCGCGGTAGAGGATGCAGTCATTAGGGCATGCATGTATCTTCTGCACCTCCAATCCTAGAAGGCATATAACCTTCTTTGCTTCGTACGTACTGCCGGGCAATTCGTTATCCTTTGGAAGCTTCTTCTTCATTATTTTAAGTAGCGAACTAAATCCCTTGTCAGATACACCATTGTCTGCCTTCCATTGCAGCAATTCCAGTGTGGTACCGAGCTTTCTGTTGTCATCTTCGCAATTTGGGTACAACCCTTTTTTGTGATCCTCTAACATGCGATCGAACTTCAACTTCTCCCTTTCACTTTCGCATTCTCTCTGTGCATCAACAATGACCCGGCGAAGATCATCATCGGGCACATCGTCTGGTTCCTCTTGATCTTTAGCTTCCCCCATTGCAGCATCACCGTATTCAGGGGGCGGGTAGTTGTCATCATCCTCTTCTTCTTCGTTGTCTTCCATCATAACCCCTCTTTCTCCGTGCTTGGTCCAAACATTATAGCGTGGCATAAAACCCTTCTCAAGCAGGTGGAAGTGAAGGGTTTTAGAGTTGGAGAAAGCCTTCGTATTCTCACAGACAGTACATGGACAATGCATAAAACCATTCTGCTTGTTTGCCTCAGCCGCTTCGAGAAAATTATGCAGGACCTTAATATACTCGGAGGTGCGTCGGTCACCGTACATCCAGTGCCGGTTCATCTGCGTGCGTTATATAGTTCTCATTATTGAACAACATATAACTCTCTAGAGCATCTAATTAAATCATACAAGTAATAACTATCTAGAACAACATATAACCAAAACCATCGCACTATATAATAACAAACAATAATAAAAGTAAGAAAGTTACACAAGTATCTATCTAAATCATACAAGTAAGAACTTTTTTCTTTTAGAAAGAAGATAAGAAGAAGAGGCTAACCACGGTGGTGCCGGCGCCGAGATGGGCACGGGCGATCGACGGCGGTGAGGACGGGGACGGGACAGGACGGACCGCCAACCTAGACAAATCTTGAGGAAAATGGAGCTTGGACAAGGAGCTTCCAGAGGAGAAAGCTTAAGTATGGCTCGGGCATTTCATCGAACACCTCATGTGCATAGGAGGTGAGCTAGAGCACCACAAAGCTCTCCCCTCTCCGGCCAGAAAAACAGAGCAGTGTGGAGTGCTCTGCTCGCTGGCGAGGGGGTATATATAGGCATCTCATTGGTCCCGGTTCGTGGCTGGAACCGGGACTAAAGGACCCCCTTTGGTCCCGGTTCCAGCCACGAACCGGGACCAATGGTTGTGGGCCAGGAGCGAGGCACATTGGTCCCGGTTCGTGTCTGGAACCGGGACTAAAGGGTCCAGACGAACCGGGACCAATGCCCCACGAGGCCCGGCCGGCCCCCTGGCCTCACGAACCGGGACCGTTGCCCCCATTGGTCCCGGTTCGTGACTGAACCGGGACTAATGGGCTGGCCCGGCCTGGACCAAAGCCCTGTTTTCTACTAGTGATGGTTGGGCGTACCATATCATGGCGTCATTTCAACAGACCTGATGGATCTCTTTTCAGTGTAAAAGCCGCAGTCTCTAAAGCATTACTCCTTAAAAGGGGTAATGGCAAATTTATTTATGTCATCTTTGATCTTACCATGTCATGAATGGTTCGATTACATCTACACGGACTCTCCACTTGAAGTGGTGTTCCGGGAGGTGCAAGTTATGAAACCCCTTTCACAACTCATCAGACATTCGCTAAACTTGTAACTCAAATATTCCTTTCTGCAATCGAATTGTAGAAACATAATTTTCTTGTTACAACAACTTCTACTTCATTTTTGAAAACCTTATGAATGAATTCAAAAGATCCAGACTTACGTCTCAACAAGTAAATATCCATATATCTACTTGAGTCATTTCTGAAGATAGATAAATCCACTACTTGCAACAACATTTATTGGACTACACACATCATAATGTATGATCACCAATATGTTCTTTGCTCGTTCCTTATGGCCTGTGAACGGTATTTCAGTCACTTCACTTTTCAGAGGAAAGTTGCAAGTGTCAGATGATTCAAAATCAAACGACTTCAAAATCCATCATAATGAAATTTTCCATGCGGGTTTCTCCAATGTGACCAAATGCAGTGCCACAATTGTGTGGTATTCTTTTAGTCTTGCGACATTTAGCGTCAGTGTTATGGATGTATCATATTTCCATCAATATTCATAACATACATCCCATCTAGGATGGAAGCATGTCCCTTCATGTTATTCATAATACTGAACAACAATTGTTGTTTTTATGAACAACTCTTTTGCAACAAACATTGTGCAATGGGCTAGAGTGTATGAAACTCTAAAATGAATTATGAAAGTAAACACAGAGGTTATGTATTATTATCAATATTCATAACATACGTCTCATTCATAATGAAAGTATGGCCCTTATGTTATTCATAACACCGAACATCAAAAGTTCTCTTATGAACAACCTTCTTGCAAGATACCTTATGCAAAGGGCTAGAGTGTGAAACTCTAAAATGAATTATGAAAGTAAATACATAGGGAATACACCTATGGATGGCATAGTAACATTTACTATGTTCCCTGCGTGTATCTAACCTCATTCCTGGCTAGTCTTTCAGGCCATAGTAGTTCTTACATCGAGTTGCAACAGAATGCAATCGAGCGGGTATCTTTGTGATTAACTCACAATACCCAAGAATTAGTGATTAACATGTTTAATCATAATTCCCAAGAACTATTTCTTTGACCAGCCTTCTATACATCAATAACTTGTATGACTTTCATACATGAGCTGGATATTCCAGTCTTCTCTCTATTTGCCTTTATACTTCTAACAGTTTAACTTTTAGTATTTCTTCTACTCTCAGAAGAAGCATCCAACTTAAGAGTGGCGTTAGCCCCGGATTTCCTAGGCGTGTAAGTCATACTAACACCCTTTGGACATTTCCTTTAAGTTGTTGTTTTATTCACCTTCATCATATGACAGGCGTTCTACTGGATCCCTCTGTTATTAGTCAAATGCATAGTAAACACTTTTACTAACAGTTTGCAAAACAAACATTGCTTTGGATATCAAATATCTTTTAGCCTTTGTTTGTGTCTGAGAATGATTTTCAGTTCCATGAATATCACATAGCTATCCCAAACTTTTGAAGTTCGGGTTTCATGGAATCAAACATATTGCACTTGACCGAAATGGAATTCTAGCTTTTGGATCGAAGGACGAGAGTCATATGATCCATAGCATTAGCGGGAGAATACCGAAAGCATGCGATAGGACAAAGTCCTTCTCTAATCGTTCGCACCCATGGAGATCATGTGATGCCCCGAAGAGATAGGTGCCGTGACGGTGCTACACTTGGGAGAACACTAACTACTTGATATTTTAAGTGAGAGATCACCCTAATAAAAAGCGACTACCGCGCAATCAAAAAGGGTGCATCATAAGGGATAAACATCTCAGGCAATTCATAATAGCATGATATGGTATAGCCCTTTCTGACGGAGAAGTCTTTCATTTCTTCGTCTCCGGCATTCACATCGGTGTTCACCTTCGCGAAGATTGCCACCACCTTGTCGATGCACCAGATAATATTGCTATCTCTATAGCTAATAAAATAAGTGCATTACTTAAGGTTGACACGCAGGTCATTAAAGTGACAATCATATGGCTCCAGCCATCATGCCGAATCATGACACGCAGGTCATGTTAATCAAATTACATCATATAGTCATCTCATACATAATCAAATTATTATGAGCACTGCTATACCACATCATATGCACATGCAAACCATCCTGCAAAACCAAGTTAGATGCCTCTAATCGGTTCATGCAAAATTTTATTTTTCGTGGCTTCTAAGGTTTCGAAACAAACCGAAGCTACCAACGTCCATCATCAAGTATGATAATTCAAGTTGCTAGATTAACTTTCCAGGGTGTATGAAACACGAGATAATAAAATCTCGAGCCCCATACTAAACTTCGTCATACGCGTGACCCCCGTGCAGATCATATCTGCATTGCCCTTTCGTCTGCGAAACATCCATCTTTCTTTAACTATGGTGGAACCCAAAGAACTGTTAGCACTTCGTTGATCTGTCAATCAGCATACTCAGGAGCAGCATGAAAGGATCGCGGATTGCCAGAACTTTGTGAGATTCCACCATGCCGTCAAGATCAGGACTACGCAAATTCAGGGGAAGCAACAAGAACATCGGGTAACAGATTTCATCTGCTACCCGCACAAATAATTTACAGCAATAGATCTCATCTACTACCTAATTATATTGTGCAACACCCATACATCTCTATGTATTCTAGATCGCAACCTGCATCTACGCATAGCATGGCTCTTGATGCCACTGTAGGGTAACGCAGCAGAAAACAAAAAATTTCCGACCTACATACCAGCCCAGGATCACTATGGAGACTGCATACAAGGTTTGATCTTTTTCGTTACCGACTCGTAGCGCAGCGGAAGTAGAGTCGATGACGATCGGCGGTGCAGATCCCCGCAGCTAGGATTTTACAACCTCCCAACTGCGAGGATGTACTCCCTCGTTAGCTCACCGGACGGATCTTCAGGCAGCCCTTCGGGAGGCCTCAGGACAGTCCCTCGGATAGTCCCACCGGACGGATCCTCGGACAGCCCTTCGGGAGGCCTCTGGACAGTCCCTCGGATAGTCCCACCGGACGGATCCTCGGACAGCCCTCCGGGAGGCCTCTGGACAGTCCTTCGGATAGTCCCACCGGACGGATCCTCGGACAGCCCTCCGGGAGGCCTCACTGACAGCCCTTCGGGCGGGTCACTCGGACAGCCCTTCGGGAGGACCCCCGAAACACGGACAGTAACTCGGACAGCCCTTCGGGAGGCACTCTCGAACTAAGACCGAAACTACGATCTCTCTACAGAGTTGCACACATACGGTGTCATCTATCCGGCAGGGCTTCGCCGTCCAGAACTAGTTCCCACCGGAACCCAGACAGCCTTTCGGCTCTACGAAACTATTTCGCTGGGAGGGAGAGAGAAGCCAGAAATGTCATGGCACTTGTATGTGAGAAGGAGTGAGTGTGGAGGCAGCCCCTCCACCTTTATTTATAGGAAATCCAAGGGTTAGGGTTTCTTAGCCCCCAAGCCTTCTAGAAACCTTTTGGGAAAATATCCCAAAAGGTGACTTTTCCATAAATATCCCAAAAAGCACTTTCACTATTCACGACGACATTTTTCAGCGTCCGGTCGAACTGAAAATATTTATGTGGGCTTAGAACATTTCCAGTACCCACTAAAATAATTTTCAATGCGATCCGAAACAATTCTGGATTAGTGATTTTCATCTGCGAAAAGCATCCGAAGCGGTTCCGGCAGCTCCAGAACAAGAGGGACCTTGAAGAGTAGGAAGAAGCAGACCCGGAGGAGCGGTGGTCTTCTCTTCACTTGTAGGTGGTGCCCTGTGCGTGACCCCCGTGGAGAAGAGAACAAGGATGGAGCCCTGCTGCCCTGTGCGTGAGGAATCAAGGAAATCAGGGAAGGTAATCCAAGATGGTCAAGGAAATCAAGGAAGGCTACCTTGGCTTGACGATTTGCAGGTCCGCTCCATCCACTGGGCCATCTCCGTCGAGGTCGTGGCGGATGGATCTGACCTACACGGTCGATCTCCCTCCCGCTTGCCTTGTATTCCCTAGTGATGAGATGGGGGAAGGAGGAGACGGTGTGTGAGGCGGCCATGCAAGAGATGGATCCACGGGCCAAGTGAGAGAAAGTGAGGGGATGGTGGCCGGCGGCGATGGGGAAGAGGGCGCACCATGGCACCGAGGTCGGAGTGGGAAGCCCTCCGCCGGGGCCCTGGATCTGGATCGGAGTCGAGGAAGGAAGGGGAGAGAGAGAGAACGTGACGAGAGAGAGAGGGGGATAAGGCAGAGAGGGAGGTGTGGTGCGCTTAGTTGTAGCGCATGCCCGTGAGCCGCGCTACCACTAAGTTCGTAGTGGTAGCGCGGCCTCAGGATCACACGCTACTACTAAGCGAGCCGACCAGCTGATCCTATCTATCCATAGTAGTAGCGCGGGGTTGCACATCCACGCTACTACAATCAACTCAGTGGTACACTACTAGGAAATACCTTATAGATAGATGCTTAGCAGTAGCGAGGGGTATAAACCCCGCGCTACTACTAATTAGTAGTAGCGCGGGTTATAAACCCACGCTACTACTAAGTTGATAGTAGTAGCGCGGGGTACAAACCCCACGCTACTACTAAGTGGTCTCCACCGTGCCCCCCGGGACAAGCCGTAGTAGTAGCGCGGGATATAAACCCACACTACTACTAAGTTGATAGTAGTAGCGCGGGGTATAAACCCCACGCTACTACTAAGTGTCTCCACCGTGCCCCCCGGGACAGGCCATAGTAGTAGCGTGGGGTATAAACCCAGTGCTACTACTATCGACCCACCAACACATGTATACACATAGCGCGCGGAGGCCCAAACCCAGACCCACACTCTCTCGATTCCCCTTCTCCCTCCCACCCGCGATGCCCTTCCTCAACCACCACCACTGCCGGCCTCGCACCTCGACGTCTCCCCCAAATCCGGCGACCTCCTCTCCCACCACAGCCCCCTCCCCTACCCCTCCTTCCTCCTCCTTCTCCGCTGCTGGAAGGAGAGGGAGATCCAGTAGAGCGCCGTCCATGGCGATGGCCAGATCTGCCATGGACGCAACCACTTGCACTTCCTCGTCGGGACATGACCTCGTGAGGACATGAGGTCCCAGGAAAAGCAGTAGCAGGTCACCGGGCGTCCTCTAGGGTTTCGGGCGTCGGCTCCAACTCCGGCGGCCACCGGTGAGTTGCTGCTCCTACTCCTCTCCATCTCTCTCTTCCTCTTCTAATCCTTTTTTTTGTAGAAGTAGCAAAGGAGAGGTGTGGGGAAGAGTTGGATGGGGAAGCACCATCACCATGGACGACTTCATTCCCTCCAGGATCAGCATCAGCCATGGATGGAGAGGACGATGGCGCCCAGGAGCAGCAACCATGGCTGGAACTTATTTTTTAATTCCTAATTAGTTAGTAGTAGCGAGGGTCCACACCCACGCTACAGATAACTAGTAGTAGCGCGGGTGGCACCCGCGCTACTACTAACGGACGTAGTAGTAGCGCGGGTGGCACCCGCACTACTACTACCAGTTAGCTGTAGCGCCCTAATAGTAGCGCGGGCACCCGCGCTACTACTAGTCCTTTACCCCGCGCTGCTAGTAGGCTTTTTCCTAGTAGTGGTAGCGCGGTTTTTATACCCCACTCTACTACTATGGTCTGTCCTGGGGGCATGGCGAGAACCACTTAATAGTAGCGCGGGGATGTCAAACCCACGCTACTACTATTCTCTAGTAGTAGCGCACTGTTTTTACCCGCGCTACTACTAAGTAGCAGTAGCGCCGGCCCATTACCCCACGCTACTGTTAAGCCTCTACCTATAAGGTATTTCCTAGTAGTGTTTACGAAGTTTGGCTTTAGGCAAATCTTATATGCAGAGTAAAAAGGACCGAAGGGAGTAGTTGTGCATGTGTGTGGGCCGTGTTGGGCCAGGGAGTGGGTGAGCCGTTTAGGCCCGTGGAGCGATTAAAACTTGTCTTCCACATGTTTTCTAAATTAAAAAACTGGTAAATACTCTCTAAAAAACTGGTAAAGCGGTAGCCAACCCCCTTCTCTCCCTTGCTCTTCCTAGTCCCAATATTCTCCGGTTGGTATCTCTCTCAAAAAGAAAAATTCTCCAGTTGTATTGCGAATTCGTGATTAAAGCACTTGGGTTTTTTTTTTGCGGGAGAAAAGCGCCTGGTTCTCTACAAGCACTACACGATTCGGTCTACACGGTCCATAGTATGGATCAAACGCTTACATGGTAGAAACTTGCTTTGGTACGCCCCTTAGAAGAGTTTACGGTTCCAATGCAGATTATAGGTCCCCGCAAAAAAAAAAGCAGATTATAGGTACCCCTTCAATCAAAATTGATACTAATATAATCTTTTGTATCAAATCAATCTATTCAATATGTTTTATCTGCAGGTTAATATGATGATATAGTCATTTTAAGCAGTGGCGGATCCAGGATTTGAAGTTACCCGGGGCGGATTTTTAATGGAAAAAAGAATGGTCGCATTTATTCCAAATTCGCGAAACCGCGGGGAGGGGTGGGGGTGGGGGTGTTGGGGGGGGAGGGGTGTACTAGTTAGTCCTAGAATAAGGAATTCATCTCCTTAGGTTTGTATAACATCACATATTTTATCTGATTTTCAGTGTCCAACTTTAAGGAATTTTGTCAATGTGAAAGAAATTAAATGTTGTAATGGTAGAAGGAAGAAAAGAAGATTGGGGGAGAGCGGAACAACCTGCTGCTTGTTTCCCTTATTGGATGCTTGCTTACAGTTTTGAGCGGTGCGCAGAGCTATGGCAGTGGCGATGATGCCCTGATGCTACCCACCTTGCAGAGGACGCTCGAAGCAGAAACAGGTGAACTCCTTTCTCCATCCAGCACCATCGGTTCAACATGTGCAGCGCCGAGGCGAGCAGGACTGGCGGATCGGCGGTGGAGGGTGTGATCGAGATTTGTTTTCTTGATTGATCGTGATGTGGCAAGCTAAAAGGAATTGGGAGCGTCAAGGCTTAAAGTTTTTTTGCTTAGAACTGTCAAGGCTTAAAGTTGTACAGAAAAAATGGGCCCGTGTTTAATTGGGCCTTTACTAGCTAGCTGGCCCATCTCAGGACATAAACGAATCGTTTTCTCCCTTCGCATCTTCTTCCTGCTCGAGCTATGACCGAACCTACAGGTTCAGGAACAGCTCGTCTTGCCTCCCATGGTGGGTACTGGCCAAAGTAGCAAGGGACGTACCTAGGTTCAAAAAATTTAGCCGGGGCGACCGCCCCTACATGACCCCACGCTGGCGCCGCCCCTGATTTTAAGTAATTTGAAGTGATGCAAACTTTTAAGGGGGTGTACCCAAGCAAAACTCACATAGTAATCATCATGTGCACATTTGGCTCAAAATGAAAACAAGGAAACATCACAGGCAAGCTAACACCAGCCTTATTTGCCCCGAAGAGCAGACAATACACATTTCTATGGGGAATCAGTTCCAGGACAGGACACCATGGGTCCATGGCCAGCTATATACCTTCGACACAAGCCCGCTTACCTCGCCTCGCCACAAGCCGGATCGCTTATCGGCGTTTCAGCTTCTGCTGCTGCTGCGACGGTGGTAGCACGGACTGCGAGCTCTGCAAGCTCTGGTGCTGCTGAGACAGCGGCATCGCGGGCTGAGAACTTTCGTGCTGCTGCGCGGTGGTAGTGCGGGCTGCGAACTCTGGTGCTGGCGTAAGCTCGCGAGCTGAGAAATCGGGTGTTGCTGTTGCTGCAATGGTGGTAGTGCGGGGCTGCGGGCTGCGAGCTCTGGTGCTGATGCAAGCTCGCGGGCCGCCTCAAGCTCCGGCGCTGCTGCGGCAATCGCACCGCGGACTACGAATTCTGTTGCTGCTGCGACGACTCCTCCCCCAACTGGAGCCTCTGGTTCTGCTGCGATGGTGCCAGCAGTAAGCTCGGGCGTTGCCGCAAGCTCTGGTGCTCTTGCAATAGCGACGTTGCGGACTGCGAGCTCCGCTGCTGTTGGGACGACGACTCCTCGGATTGGAAGTTCTGGTTCTGCTGCGACGGTGCCGGGAATAAGCTCGGGCGTTGCGGCAAGCTCTGGTGCTCTGGTAATAGCGGCGTCATGGACTGCGAGCTCTGGGGCTGCTGTAACGGCGGCGTCGTGGACTGCGAGCTCCGTTGCTGCTGGGACGACGACTCCTTGGACTGGAAGCTCTGGTTCTGTTGCGACGGTGCCGGGAATAAGCTCGGGCGTTGCCGCAAGCTCTGGTGCTCTGGCGATAGCGACGTCGCGGACTGCGAGCTCTAGTGCAGCTGTAACGGCGGCGTTGTGGACTGCGAGCTCCGTTGCTGCTGGGATGACGACTCCTTGGACTGGAAGCTCTGGTTCTGCTGCGACGGTGCCGGGAATAAGCTCGGGCGTTGCCGCAAGCTCTGGTGCTCTGGCGATAGCGACGTCGCGGACTGCGAGCTCTGGTGCTGCTGTAACGGCGGCGTTGTGGACTGCGAGCTCCGTTGCTGCTGGGACGACGACTCCTTGGACTGGAAGCTCTGGTTCTGCTGCGACGGTGCCGGGAATAAGCTCGGGCGTTGCCGCAAGCTCTGGTGCTCTGGCGATAGCGACGTCGCGGACTGCGAGCTCTGGTGCTGCTGTAACGGCGGCGTCGTGGACTGCGAGCTCCGTTGCTGCTGGGATGATGACTCCTTGGACTGGAAGCTCTGGTTTTGCTGCGACAGTGCCGGGAATGAGCTCGGGCGTTGCCGCAAGCTCTGGTGCTCTAGCGATAGCGACGTCGCGGATTGCGAGCTCTGGTGCTGCTGCGACGACCCTAGCGAGGATGGGAAGCTCCCCTGGTGCTGCGACAGTGACGACGCGCACCGGAAACTCTGGTGCTGCTGCGTAGGCGGCCGCGCAAACTGCGAGCTCTGGTGGTGATGCTCCGGAGCAAGGGAGGGTGCCGAAGCGGTCCCTGTGTTGGCGTGGCGGGCACGATAGCGAGCGGCGAATTGCTCCGCCAAGCCGACGTCGGTGACGCAGGCGGCGATCCTCGCCTCGACCCTCTGGAACTTTGCGGCCGTCGTGCCGCTGGTGATGAGCTTCTTGAACCCGCCGCCAAAGCCGCCCGGCTGCTGGGACTCGACGAGCTCAAGCGCTTCTTCGAGCGCGGCCTTGAGCCTCTCCAGCGAGGGCTTTTTCATCCTCGCCATGTAGCCGCTGGCGCTGCTGACCATGCTCGCCGTGGAGGAGTCGAGGAGGACGATGTCGCCGACGGTGCGCGCGCGGTCGGCGAGGTCAAGGCAGCTCTTGCTGTTCTCTCGGTCCGTCCTCGCCGCCTTCACTATCTCCTGCACCAGCTTGGCCATCGCGCTCACCACCTCCATGACCGATCTCGAGTGTCGACGTTGCTCGCGAGTGCTCGATGGATGAATGAAGAGGTGAAAGGAGGACGGCTTACCTACTGGACGAAGGCTTGAGTCGATTTCGGCGGCTTATAAAAGCTTGTGATATGTGTTGTTAATGATCAACTTGCGTTACATAAAGGACTCAAAGAAAGCTCGCGTGCTCTTCTCTTCCCTAGGCTACGAACGCGTATACATCACCAAGTACCGGGTCAGTAAGAAGTACTGAGCTGGGACTTAGAAAAATATAGAAAGGTCGGCTCATCTCCTTGAGACAAAAAGATCTGTTGACCATGTAATGATTTGAAAAGCAACTTGTATTAGCCCCCAAGTGCCGTGATGCATGCTTGCAGCGACATGGGACTTTGTATACTTGATATAAACTTGACTTGAATAATGTAGCCCCCAAGTGCCGGGTCGTCTGCCTGCGGCGACTCGGGACTATGTAGGAATAATATGACATCATAATTTGTTGAATGAATCCTTGACCGTGGTTGTAACCCGGCAGCATATCCTGAATAATGCCTTTACTCTTGACAATGAAAATCCCAGCTCGTGGTTGCGGTGCAACCCGGCGAATATGAGAAATCCATGATGAAGATCTAGCCATGTTGGCTATTAACGATCTATTTGTTCTGGCGGCTTATCTTAGGAGACAAGACCTGCAAAAATAAACAAAACAGAGTATATTCTGCATTGTTGTAAGGGCGGCTTGAAAAAGCACAACCCGGAGATGTTAGAATCTCGTATAGCCTTGCTTCTTCTTTCACAATCTTGCTCTGATCCGGTTTGGCAAACCGGCATGATATGTGAGTATGATGCAATGCATGATGTAATGTATGATGGAATGCAATGTATGATGCAATGTATGACGCAATGTATGATGCTCTTGCTTTGCCTTCCAAAAAATTCATATGATGGTTCTTCTGGGTGGACTCGATGCTTGAACTCATACCAGTGCAGGGTCTCTAACGAGAGTGACCGTCAACTCCTTTGAACGGCTCAGGGTCTCTAGGCGAGATTAACTGATAAGAGCGCAACGAACCAGAAAGAGACACAGCAGGGGGTGAGTACCATTAGAACCCATAAGCTACTTCTCACGTGACGTAAATCCGTCGTTTGAACCTCCAGGGTACGACGGGCCACGTGGCGGAGAGTACGCAGCAGATGGGAGAGTTGCCTCGCCGCTATAAAAGGCCCTTGCAGGGGGTAAGTTTTAGAACTCGCTGCACCCCTGGCAAAGCGGCAGCTACTTACAGGCAGGTATAACCCGGTCTTGCAGATGTAAGGGTTTGCCTCGCCGCTGTAAGAGGCCTTTGCAGGGGGTAAGTTTTAGAACTCGCTGCACCCCTGGCAAAGCGGCAGCTACTTACAGGCAGGTATAACCCGGTCTTGCAGATGTAAGGGTTTGCCTCGCCGCTGTAAGAGGCCTTTGCAGGGGGTAAGTTTTAGAACTCGCTGCACCCCTGGCAAAGCGGCAGCTACTTACAGGCAGGTATAACCCGGTCTTGCAGATCGGAAAAGGGGGTAAGTGCACAACTCGCTGCACCCCTAGTGATCTTTGTTGACGGAGTCAACGTTTGGGTCCACGACCCGCCTTACAGTGGCTGAGAAGCCTGATCGAGAGGGTTGAAGCTTAACCCGGCGGGTTGAAAGCCCCCAAACGACCTTGTTGACGGAGTCAACTTTTTTGGGTATACAACCCGCCTTACGTTGGCTGAAGAGCCTGATCGAGAGGGTTGAAGCGTAACCCGGTGGGTTGAAAGCCCCCAAACGACCTTGTTGACGGAGTTATCTTTTTGGGTATACAACCCGCCTTACGTTGGCTGAAGAGCCTGATCGAGAGGGTTGAAGCGTAACCCGGTGGGTTGAAAGCCCCCAAACGACCTTGTTGACGGAGTTATCTTTTTGGGTATACAACCCGCCTTACGTTGGCTGAAGAGCATGATCGAGAGGGTTGAAGCGTAACCCGGTGGGTTGAAAGCCCCCAAACGACCTTGTTGACGTATCAACATTGTTGCAGCATCTTGTAAGTTGCCATCTTGTATGAAGAAATAGCAGAAGCCCCCAAGTTTGAACGGTGCATCATGGCGGCTCGTCTTCTTGGGTAACTTTTTAATCTTCCGCCAATGATGTAATAGTCCCCGGAACCAAGTTAACTTCCTTGCAATGACCCGGGGTTCTCATTGAGAAAGTGACAAAATGCGTCGAGCTCTGTAGCCCCCGAGTATTTAAGTTGACTCGAAGAGGCGGCTTGAGAGTCTTCCACTGAAGGTTGAGGTTGACCATGGCGGGTCATAGATGATCCCATATGAACTGTTTCAATGATCCGGTCGATGGTTCGTCCCGGCTGGTTGTTGAAGTTAACCAAACTGCAGTGGCGGCGACTTGTGCGCCTGTCCATTTGGGCAGCTCGTATAAACGAACAATGCACCGATATGCTGATGCAAATCAGAGTATGGGCGGCGTCTTGCGCTCGTCCGTTGGGCGGCTCGTACAGGCGAGCACTGCACCGATATGCTGATGTAGATCTGACTGTGGGCGGCGTCTTGCGCTCGTCCGTTGGGCGGCTCATACAGGCGAGCACTCCACCGATATGTTGATGTAGATCACTGTGGGCGTCTTGAACAGGCAAGCACAGCACCAGTATGTTGATGTGGATGTAGGAGTTAGCCGCACGTTTGAAGACGGCGCGGTTGCGAGAGACGGCCGCGGCGTTGTAAGCCGGTGCGGTCGCGAGAGACGGCCGCGGCGTTGTAAGCCGCTGCGGTCGCGAGAGACGGCCGCGGTGTTGTAGGCCGACGCAAACGGTGAGTTGCCCATGGCGTTGGAAACCAGCATGAACGGCGAGTCGCCGTGGCGTTGCTAAGCCGGCGTGGACGGTTGAGTCGGTCGCGGGCGCGTCGGCGACGGTGTTTGTAAGACGGCACAGAAGCACGAGTCGGCAACGGCATGTTGACGTTGAATCAGACTATGGGCGGCTTCCGCGCGTCTGTTGGACAGCTCGTACAGGCGGGCGCTGACGTGAGCTTTGTGTCCGCGGTACGACTGTCACTTTGGCAGTCCTGCATCAAAGACATGCAGACGAGAGTAATTGTTCTCGAACGGATAAAAATGCATCAATAAAAATTGACTGGATTGACTTCACCTGATATGTTTTGTCGGAAATTATCAGCCGCAAGATTGATGATCACTGCGGTGGAGTTGTAGTCAACCGCGACGGCGGAGGCGGCGACTCGGCCATGGTGGTTCGAAGACGGCGCCGGGCCGGGGCTAGCACGGCGGTGAAGGCATCGCGTCAAAGAAGTCTGGTGGGGCGACTTGAGGCGGTGAAGGACTACTCTTTTTTTTTAGGCACCTGACCATCTTGACTTTTCTTCCATCCGGCCCCTCTTACCCCTTGCTGCAAACAGCCGCCCGCAGAAAAGCACGCAGGGGCGCAGCAGCTCAGAGGAGAAAACGAGCGGGGGCGACGGGAGTGGCTGCTCTGAGGCGAGGTGAAGGAGAGCCGGCCGGCGACTTGAGGCGCGGTGGCCTGGAGGCGAGGGAGCAGGGCTGGCTCGAAGACGGTCCGACAGCGGCGGCTCGAAGGCAGGCCGGGGCAGAGCAACATCGGCTGTGGCTTGAAGCGGAGCTGCGGCCAAATCGGGGCGGCTCAAATCTGTGCCGGCGGGGGCGGCTCAAGGCGATGGCGCGGTAGAGGCGAGGCCGGCGGCTTAGAGGCGGCTCGCCCGGAGACGACACGAGGTGGAGGTGACGCGGCCGGAGCGACTCACGGGTGGAGCCACGGGCGGTTCGCCGTGAAGGCAATTTCACAGGCGGAAGGTTGCGCGAGGCCGGACCGGGGCGGCTCGCAAGCGGGCTCCAACCTCGTCTGTGGCGAAGGCGAGTTGTAATCTGGCGAGAGGCGAGTTGTAATCTGGCGAGAGGCGCGGCGGAGCGAGGCGGTTCGGTGAGGCGGCTGAAGTGGTCGGCAGATCGATAAGGGCGGCTCGGTGGTGACTTATGGCGAGCCATGGCAGAGGCGATGGAAATGCGGAGGAAACGGCGAGCTCGGACACGCGGCGGCGGAGCGATGCCGGCTCGTAGTGGGCAGAGGCAAGCCGGCATGAGGGGGAAGGCGAGCCGGCCACGGCAGGCGAGGCGGGTGCAGCAGAGGCGGAGGAGCTTCGGCGAGGCCACCCACGGTGGCGGCTCTGAAACGGCGAGGCGGCCCGCAGCAGAGGAGGCGAGGCGGCTGAGGTGGCTCAGGTACGAGGTGGAGGCCGAGCGCAGGACGGCGGGTCGAGGCCGCGGCGGCTCGCAGCAGAGGCAGAGGCGAGCGACTCGAGGCCGGGGCGACGCGGAACGGCGGGTCGAGGCCGCGGCGTTTCGCAGCAGAGGCAGAGGCGAAGCCAGCCCCGGAGGCGAGCCGGCCACGGCAAGCGAGGCGCACGGCAGAGGCGGGCCACGGCGGAGGCTTGGCGCGGCAGGCCGGCTCACAGGCGGAGGCGAAGGCGGCTCGAGGTGCGGCAGGGCCTGGCCCGGACGGTGGTTTGACGGGAGTGCGGGAGCAGTAGCAACCTTGGTGGGTCCGAGGAGAAGCTTGCGCGCCCTGGCCAGTCCGAGGCGAGACCGGGTCTTACTTCCTTTCTCTTCCTTGAGTAATACTAGCCCACGTGAAACTCTATAACGATGGCCACTTGACGAAAACGATGAAAACGGTGTTGAAGCCTAGATGCGTTAGAACTCGGTCTTGGCGACACGCGTTATCATCAGTGCAAATTGATCTAGATGGCGAGTTGAGGCCACGGCGGCACGGCGCGATGGCGGCGGCTTGGTGACTTGGCGGCTCGAACCATGGTCCCAGTCCTTCGGGTCAATATTAGTTTGACCATAATCTTCGCGTGGAAACAATGATAACTTGTCCGTGACTACTTCCTCGGCGACTTGTGGTGGCACTGTTGATCTCAGCGACTTGCGATGGCGCACAGTCGCCGCCTTAACCTTCTTGAACTTAAACTTCGCCGATTGTAACTCTGGACCAATGAACATAAAGCTGATGCTGATCCTTCCAAGCCGAGTCTTTCTTTGTCCGGAAAATTGCGAACTTCTCAGTCCCTAGGAAGCGATCCCTCCAAGAACTCAACACCACCGTGCGTAGGCCCCACGGTGGGCGCCAACTGTCGTGGATTTGTCACGGCAGATGTCCAAGTGTAAGGACTTAATCGTGAGGCCAACGCATCTAACTGGTAGCTTGAGAGGGGTTGAGCGGGACGAGAAACGCGGAGTTTTTACCCAGGTTCGGCCCCTCCGATGGAGGTAAAAGCCTACGTCCTGCTTGTCTGATATTCACGATGAGGAAGACCTCTTGGTTACAAGGATGATATCTAGCCTCTAATCTGACTATCTTTTCTGACCTGTCTCTAAGACCTGTCTATCGAGACGTCTACCCCCCCCCCCCCTCTTGGGGTGACCCGCCCCTCCTTATAAAGGCTGAAGGGGCGGTTTACATGTAGAGTCTAAGTCGGATTGATGACTTCCCATCGCGGGCTTCTCTTCATGGGCTTCTGAGTCCTGGGCTTCTTCCCAATCCCGGGCGGCTTACAACCAGGGCTTATCTTCAGAGACTCGTCTCCGGGACTGTCTGTTAACACTGTTCACCGGGTTAACATCCTGGCACTGTAGCAGTCGGGTTAACATCCTGGCACTGTAGCAGCCGGGTTAACATCCTGGCACTGTAGCAGCCGGGTTAGAATAATTCCGGGTCATACCGGGTCATAATCATTCCGGGTCATACCGCGGGGTATATCCCCGACATCACCCATTGTTTTTTTTTCAGCATAGAGACTTACAAAAACGCGGTTGCTAGACATGAGTCGTTGCGAAGAAGATAGGGTAGCTGGGTCAAGCAAGGCATGGTGTTGGCAAGAGTGACCTTCACGCCGTCCGTTTTTCAGTGTCGTGTCGCGGGGGCTTTTGAAGTTCTCCGCGCCGCCCGATCTGTCCCGCGGGTATTTTTTGACAAATCTGGCCCCTTTGCACGACTTGAGGCACACCTGGCCCTTGGGCAAAACTAATTTGGAATCTGGCCCCTGGGGTCGGCGCCACATATCATGACGCCGAAGTTGTACATGTCGGCGTCACACTACATGGCGCCGAGCTGTACAAGTTCGGCGCCATGCTATGTGGAGCCGACCTCAGATGGACCCACAGAAACCCTAGGGGGCCAGATTTGCTCGGCTCCACATAGCATGGCGCTGAACTTGTACAGCTCGGCGCCGTGTAGTGTGGCGCCGACATGTACAACTTCGGCGCCATGCTATGTGGCGCCGACCCCAGGGGCCAGATTTTAAATTAGTTTTGCTCAATGGCCAGATGTGCCTAAAGTCATTCAGAGGGGTCAGATTTGTCAAAAAATACGTCCCGCAGGGGCTTTTGAAGTTCTTCGCGCCGCCAGATCTGTCCGAACGGCGCGCCCCAGTGACCCGCCTCGGGGTCCACGACACGTGGACCGCTGGCGTTGCCGGGGCCACCGTCATGTCATGGGGGGATTTCGGCCACGGCCGCATGCTTTGGGCCGCGTCTGTGTGCG
This sequence comes from Elymus sibiricus, assembly GCA_039707655.1. Taxonomy (NCBI): domain Eukaryota; kingdom Viridiplantae; phylum Streptophyta; class Magnoliopsida; order Poales; family Poaceae; genus Elymus; species Elymus sibiricus. The sequence continues at coordinate 90,343,883 of CM077676.1, forward strand.
TGGACACGAAGTGGGCTTCCATGCCCGTACATGAAGGGGGTTGCCTGCCCGAACACGAAGGTGCTTAGCCTGCCCAGTCCCTTGTCGTCGCGGGGCCTGGACGGATGATGTGGGATAAGACGTGTTACGTCAGTTGTCCTGCCCGGCGCATACAGCAAAGGGTCGGTTGGCCAGCACCCAGCACATCCGAACAAGGCCCGGAGGGCTGTTCGGTCCCTTTCTTAAGGCAGTTATATGTTATATGCTATAGGGACATGACTCTCATCGCAGGGCGTCCGTCGCTTCTTGCTTGACACGTGGCCAACTGGACCACACATGTCTCTCTCATCTTACCTCTGCAACAATGGCGTTGTTGCATGGACCACACATGTCTCTCTCATCTTACCTCTGCAACAATGGCGTTGTTGCATAACATTGACAGCGAACGACGATGACTGCGCAAGTGCGCGAGCGGCCGGAGATGCCGTTGCAATTTTTGCAACATGAGTCTTGTTACAGAATATTAGATATGACATATACGACAGAGATGCTGTTGCAATTTTTTGCAACAAGGCTCGTGTTCCAAAAAATTAGAAAAGAAGGTTGTGTAACATGGGTCTTGTTGTAGAAAATTAGAGAAGAGGAGGTTTGCAACAAGGGTCTTGTTGCAGGAAATCTGATAAAAAAAGGTTTTGCAACAAAGATCTTGTTGTAGAAATATAAAATTTTGCAACAGAAATTTTGTTGCAGAAATAAAAAAGAGGAACGATACGGACAGCTCCATCGACGAATCGGATGGCTCGAAAGGACGCGTGGCACATTGCCCTGCCTCTCGATTTGCTTCACAGCCCTTGTGCACGTTAAATAGTATGGCCGCTCATTTACAGAGTATGCCGCTCATTTACAGAGTACCACAGACACCAAAAATCAACTGGAGCCTGAGCAACCTTGTAAAACTACCTCCCATTGAGCTCCAGAGTGGAGTCCACTTCTTTCTACTAGTGTACACTAAAAGTCCCTTGAAATCATCGTGCACGTTTATGTAGCTCTTCTCTACCCAAGTTCTGGACAGAAGGTTGATGTAACGAACCGATTTGAGGATGCTGTCGTGTTCTTCATAGCTCGCTTTTGCTGCATTTTGCAGGCTGCTTCTTCCCCTTCCACCAATTCTTCACCGCCTTGGACACCTTGCTCACATGCCCTTTCAGTTTCTTGCCTGTATCCTTGATCTGTTTCACGACCTGTTGTTTCAGATCCTTCTTTTGCGGACCCTTGTTTTTCAGAATGTTTCCCTGGAAGGAGCAGACGAAATACGATTAACCCTCAGCAGTTCAAATAAACATATTTGGCTGAGAAGTGGCGGAGAACTGCGAGGAACCAGCCCTAGTAACATATTTGGGTAACCTATGGTAACATACCAAGTTCTTGGGTAAGTTATCCTCGTCCTCATCGTCATCTTCATCATCTTCATCACCTTCAACGCCAAAGTTGTTCTTCATCAGATCGTCTCTGGAGTACATCTTCATGTTTGGGGCTCCCGGCATGCCCTGTCATCAACAGTATTGTAATGTAACATTTCTATCTTCGTATATTCTTGGATATAGTTACACATATCACAGCCAAAATAACCTACCTCCATTGATCTCATTATTTTCTCCATCTCGGCATCTTTTGATGGCTTTGCAGCAAAGGGTTCTCCGGGGATTCGGTCCTGCAATTTTAATATTGCTGTGTGTCAGAAATGCATGAAAATACCTGTCCCCAGAGCCTCACATCCAGATACTTATTAGCAGAAGACAGTTAACTGTTACAACTTACAAGCAGAACATTCAGACAGGCATTATAATCAGGTCCTAAATCATGCCCTGGTTTTATGAAGTATCTGCTTACATGGCCGAAGGTTCTATAAACTCCTTCTTTTACTTCTAGGAAAGGTTTCTTTTAGTCTATCTTATATGGAATTTGTATCAATGCGCATCAGCACGTAATAATTCAAAAAAAAAAAACTGAATTTACTACACAGCACACATATCAGATGCATTTCTGTGTGGTCTAGTGTTCTGCTCTTAATACCATATTTTAACTATATCTGAGTCTTAGCCAACATGGAAGTAAACCTGCGTAGTAAAGCTATGGTGAACTAAAGACCTGGAAACATAACAGATAAAGCTCGACTAAGACTAGTATAGCATCCATGTCCATATTTGACCTACATCAAAATTTGCCCCTATTTCCTCGATGCAAGTACCCAAAATAAAGCCATCTTGCAAATTCCATGATTGATCACCACTACGAAGTGTACTCAGTGGCAGGGAAGAAGACTCTAATTTGACATTTATTTCGCACTGAAGTGGTAAAACCTGTCTACTTGCCCAACACTCATAGATAATAACCTAATTAAGAGGGCAGAAACAAGACTGGGAATTCTTACTTTTGGAACTGGTGGTGGATCAGCAGCACAAGCTTTGGTAATATCTTTGCAGACAAACTTTATCAGCTGATCAACTGAAGGCTTATTTGTGTAGACAAACTCAGCAACATCGGTATCAGCATAACCCATCACCTAAGAAGAGTTTTGTTCAGTAAAGCACAACATCACATAGTTCAACAGAAATAATGGTGCCGCCTTATGGCTTCTAACTATAAAATATTTTGGAAAGAAAACGTCAACTAATTTGAAGAATTGGCAGAGATAAATCATGATTCATTTTAGATGAGTGTCATCACAATATCATTTACTCAACAGTGATGTTTAATTCATGAAAGATTATCACCTCTAAAGAAACCAAGATCTTAGTATGTTAATATGTTCTACACAGTACAATTGTATAAATGCATAATAAACTTGATATGAATCGATTTTCACCTCCTGGCATGCACGCTCAATGGTCTTGCATTCCGAATTACAGTGCCCTTCCTCATCTTGGTCCACAAGCTGCAAAATTCTTTGGTGTATTAGAATGTGATTGAGATGCTAGGTTTGTGCAAGTATCACAAAAGCTATGACTTCTATTTGAAACAAAAATTTCAATAGTATTTCTAGGAGGAAACAGAACTAGCTACATGTAGCTATAAATTATGAACCAAAAAAGTCGAGCTGAGTTAAAGAATAAGGAACTTCCTAAGTGAAACCATCCAATTCATACTGTCGTTTAGATTGTCAATCTGTTTGATTACTGTTTGGTTGCGTTCCAATTATGGTCACACGGTAAACAAAGTATACGATCTGAGTCGCATTATTTGCTTAGCTTTTTTTTTTAATTGTTTGCATAGCATTTCGCATTGCACATGGTGGCAGTGAAGCAGATTTAAATCTTTTGGAGCCTCCGAGCCTGGAGAGGAACCAGCAGTAAGCAGTTCATAGCTCATCCAGAGCAATTTCCTGTCAGCAGAATTAAAAACGCACGAATCCGCCTAAGTTCCAGCAGATTTACCTCGAGCTTATCGCCTTTCTCGACGATGTCGATCCGGAGCATCCAGTCCGCCTCCTGCTTCTTCAGGTTGCACACATTCTCTGCGATGTCGATGATCTCGATTTCCGGCACCTACGCCACACACACACAACTCTCGACTCATCAGAATTGGCCCGCAAAACCAGACGCCGCGGGGGCAGCATCAGCAGCATAAAAAGAATCACAGTACCTTCTTGGAGGGCGGGAGCGCCTGCTGCTTGGCGGCGACCTGCGCGGAGATCTCCCGCGCGATCCGCTCGCAGACCTGGCACCGGATGTACGGGACATCCTCCCGCCTCGCCGCCGTCGCCGGCTTCTTAGGCCCCGCCGCCTCCGCCGCGAGCGCGACCAGCAGGAGAACGGCCGCCAGGGCCACGGCGACCACCAGCACCACGGCGCTTCCTCTCGCCATCTCCGACGGAAATTGCTTCCTCTTCCTCTTCAGCTCGGTCAGTGGCTGTAGACTTGAAGCGGTAGCCGGTGAGATCTAGTCCGTCGGTTGGCGCCCGGGGGGCGCGTGATCGGACGGTACGGGATGCGTGACCGGAGCGTGGCGGCGCACGCCAATGGGAGGGAGGCACGTCGGACCCGTGACGTGGTTCGACGATGGAGGACAGCGTGGTGCGTGACTCAGATGCCCGGCTGCCGTGGGCCCGTGGGCCGTGGGCCGCCCAAGGAGAACTGAAGTAGCCGGGCCCGGTCCGATCGACGAAAACCGTCGCTCGGTGCGTTCGAGAAAAAAAACACAGACTCCACTGCATCTTCTTCGCCGCGCTGCCACCGGCGAGTCCGGCCGTCTACGATGCGGGGCCCGCCGCACCACCGGCCCCAGTGCACGCCGGCCCACCAGGCGGGCGCCCTCCTCCTCGTCGCCGTCACCTTCCTCCTCACCCGCCTCCTCTCCGCCCCTCCCCCTCCCCCGCCCTTCCCCACCCCCGGCCCCCGGCTCTCCGCCGCGGCCGACCACCTCCGCGTCTACGTCTACGCCGAGGACGAGGTCGACGGCCTGCGCGCGCTGCTCCGCGGGCGCGACGGCGCCATCTCCGCCGCCACCTGCCTCAAGGGCCAGTGGGGAACGCAGGTAAGCACGGTCCACACCAAACGGATCTCCTCACAATCCCTGTGCTGCACATGATATAGTACCTAATTGCTGCTTCTTACTACAACGGATGACCTCCTCCATTGTTACTCCTAGCTGCAAGCCTGACCTCAGACCTCAGTTGCCATGAATGTCTCACTGCTACAATATTTAAACCAATTTTAACTGATGCCAATCATTTTTCATTTTTCTTGGTACGGTGATAGGTGAAGATCCACCAGCTTCTCCTCAGGTCAAGGTATAGGACACTGGACAAGGACGAAGCGCAACTCTTCTTTGTTCCCAGCTATGTCAAATGTGTTCGCATGACAGGAGCTCTCACTGACAAGGAAATCAATCAGACATATGTCAAGGTATAAACCAACCCCCAGTAGAACTTCACTCAGGTGTGTTTTATAAGTTTACTAACCACAAGTTCTCTTCTTAACTGGACCGTTTTTCGTTCCCTGCAGGTTCTGGGTCAGATGCCATATTTCCGCAGATCGGGTGGACGTGACCACATTTTTGTCTTCCCAAGGTACTGCTTGCTACTACCATTTGAGCACCCAAAATCAAATCACACAGATAGTCAGCATTGTCTTTTGGTTGAAGAAACGTTCCTTTCTACATCACATAAGAACATTGTTGTTTTGTGGAGTGTGCAGTGGTGCTGGAGCTCACCTGTTTCGCTCGTGGGCAACTTTTCTTAATCGATCCATCATCCTCACTCCAGAGGTAGATAGCCACAGATGCTGCTCTTCATATTTTCCCTTCTTCATTTCTGATAATCGTGTCTAATATAACTTATCAAAGTATTAGGAATTGCTTCCAGGACTGTCTTTAATGTTTATATAATACTCCCTCCGTCCTAAAATAAGTGTCTCAACTTTGTACTAACTTAACTTTAGTACAAAGTTGTACTAAAGCTGAGACACTTATTTTGGGACGGAGGGAGTACTGTATTAGAAGAAGGCTTCCTAATTTAACAGTGGGACAAGAGTTCAGTTTGGGCTGTAAATGTATATATACGTGTGATACAATTAGGGTACATGTTGTATTTGTTCTTGCTGTGTCATCTGATGTACACCTAGCGTATCTCGATCTGTCTGCTTGAATATAATCACATCGATGTTTTCCCAAATCCCAACATAAAAACTGGCATTTGCGTCTGCTGGTCTAGTTTAATGTATATCATGAGATACCTGCAACATGTTTGCAGAGTTTGTGTAGGCAATTGACTTGGTTTTTACTGCTGCGGTATTTGGCTTCGATATAACTCAACTTGCAGTCTACTTCTGACATCTTACATAGCGACTTGCATTCTCGTTTTAGGGTGACCGTACTGACAAGCGAGGTATAAGCGCATTTAATACATGGAAAGACATTATTATCCCGGGGAATGTGGATGATTCTATGGTGAAACCTGATGCTCGTGCTGTCCAACCAATTCCGTTGACGAAAAGGAAGTATTTAGCAAACTTTCTTGGTCGTGCCCAGGGAAAAGTAGGCCGTCTTAAATTGGTGGAACTGGCAAAGCAGTATCCTGACAAGGTTTGTCTTTCTTTTGATATCCAAATACAGTTTAGCATGATATTAATCAGTATGGCTTCTGTGGGTTAAATTGAAAGTTATTATGGCTCCGTTAAGAAAAGTTATTATGGCAATGTTCGCAACGACATGATTCTGAATGAACTGGTATATAGAAGATTAAAACCTTGATTTGCATTCTTATTGCTATTCCGCCATGCTCTATTGTCAGAAATTCACATTGCAAGACATACAAGTTGGTATTCTAGGGTGCTAGCCAGAGTATTTACTTATATATATACAAGGTTAATCGTGCTTGCAAAATTTATTAGGTTAGTTTCCTTTCTGTTTGACGAGGCTTATACATACTCTATCCAGACTGGATGTGCTTATGTTTTATGAGCAGCTGGAGTCTCCAGAACTGAAGTTGTCTGGGCCTGACAAATTGGGTAGGGTTGATTACTTCAAACACCTGAGGAATGCAAAGTTTTGCCTAGCTCCTCGTGGGGAGTCTTCGTGGACACTTCGCTTTTATGAATCTTTCTTTGTGGTGAGCTCTCCCTTCCCCCAAAAAATGTATTGAGTGCATACCTGCACCTAGTATCTAAGTCAGCTGTTCACAATTTTCAATTTTGATGACAGGAATGCGTGCCAGTTCTTTTATCAGACGAGATTGAGCTCCCTTTCCAGAATGTGATTGACTACACCGAGATATCGATAAAATGGCCATCGTCCAAGATCGGTCCTGAACTTTTCCAGTACCTTGAGTCGATACCAGGTATACCCCCACAATTTTCTTCTCTCATTTGCAATTATACCATCATTAGTCCTGTTGCGGCGAGCATCAAAGCCTTGGAATTTTCGCGCAGAGGAAAGGATCGAGGAGATGATCGCCCGTGGACGCGAGGTGAGATGCATGTGGGTGTACGCCCTGGACACGGAGCCCTGCTCCGCGATGACTGCCATCATGTGGGAGCTGCAGAGGAAGGTGAGGCGGTTCCACCAGTCCGCAGAAACCTTCTGGCTTCACAACAGGTCGATCGTGAACAGAGATTTGGTGGAGTTCCGGCAGTGGAGAACACCTGTTCCATTACCATGACTCTCCGTGTGTATCGGGTTGATTGGTCAGATTTGGGGTTGTTGTATGGTGGTAGATGTTTGAGGTAGGGTGAGTGACTTCTCTTTCGATCTATTCATTGTGGTCGTCACCCTTGAGGATGGATGCCACTTTTTTTAGAGAGTTGTGTGTGCATACTGGCTGAGAAGTGTGTTCTATTGTTGCATTGACAAAGTTGCAACGTTTTTGTCCATTTACTTTCCCGAGCATCGCATGGATCTCGAGAAGAAGCTACTAGCTGACACATTTGTGTGATACACTATGATCTGTATGACATATGCTTACCACAAGATAGGGCAAGGAACATCGCAGAGAATTAGTTTGCTCTGTTCCAAGGATTATGAGTCGAAGGACTAGTCAAGCCTAGTCTATGAGTCTCTACTCCAGGGCCGACTAGCTTCATTGTCGACTAGTCTATGAGTCGCAACTCGACTCGTAAATCTTGCTCTGTTCGCAGTTCATACCTCGGTCTCCCTACCGAAGAAATGCAGTCGTAAACACATGAACAATTGTCTCTTGTGTCATTATGTTAAGAACTAAGCAACCAAAAGATGAAGCAATATACAGTTATGTACGCCACCTGAGTGTTCAATTGTGTGAAAGCAAATCCGCATCTCCAAAGGCTATGTCAGGGTGCCTGGCACATTACCAGAATCTTACCAACCATGGATCATCAAACCAAGGTTGCCATGCAGAAGATTGTCGACTCGCTCCACTCGGCGCATGAGATCTTAGATAATATCCTGCACAGAGCTTTTGAGGAGAAAGAAGAAAGGATTTCCGAGCGACTGAATCTCGATCCAAAGGATGGACTGGGGTTCCTGGAATTGGAGGCTCGTAGCATTCATGATCTGGTCAAGGAGGTGGAGGTCAGGCTCTCAAGAGTGCACGGAGAAGGAAAGGATGGAGAAAAGCAGGATGGGGAGTATGATATCAAGCTTAATGAAGGCATACATTTTTTTTAATGCAGTTCCGTTTATTTGCTAGTCCTGTAATTGAGAAGAATCTGTAGTCTCTTTGGCAACGCCAAAGGTGGAAGAGCTCACTGTTGGGATAAAAGAAGTAGAACAGGAAGCTGAAAGATGGAGAGAGGGATGTAGGTTGGAGGTAGAAGCTGGAAAAGCCTCCATTAAAGAACTAAACAGAGGTAATCCAAGAGAAATAAGTTTGACTTAAGCTTTACTAAAAATGGACTTGAGGTCATGAGATGCTTCGGCTGCGCATACTGATATATGACAATTGAGCATAGCGTCGTTTGAGAATTGATATGATATTCCTTCAAAGTAACTAGAACACCAAATTTAATCTGATAAACAGGCCCATCTTTTATTAATTTGAAAACCTGTAAGTTTTAAGTCCTTGAGTTAACTGCTCTGATAATACCTTTAATACTGATCAGAATGGTAGATTGTTATCAGGGACAGAAGCTCTACTTAAAATAAGGATCTGATTAAGTTCTCACAATTTCCCTAGACTACACATATCCCCTCCATGTTCCCCTATTTGTTCTATGTAGGCATGCACCTAAGATTTTTGCAATAAGTTCAACTGGTCTTGTCACTAGTCCATTGATCTAGCGTGTCTGGATATTTTACTAGTCCATTGATCTAGCTCTTTTGATTGTGATATTTCAGGAAAAATATAATTCATCAACGAAACAGTATAGAGAAAAAAGGATTTGGGGCAGCTGACGAAATGGACAAGAAATTAAAATATTCAAGGGAACACTTGGAGAAGATATATATTTGAGAGTTTTGATACTTACATGGGCTAGTTTTGTGGAATGCAGCAGGCTTGGCTCATCCATTCACTTGTAGCTTAACACTCGCATCATATATTATGTCAAAACACCCCTTTCTCTTACATCCTCTGCTTCAGCCATACTGCATCAAGATAGTGCGGAAACTACTAATATGTAGGAGGTGTCTAATTTGAAGAACCCATCCAACCGGAACAGAGACAATAAATTAGGCTTTGAAATCAAGAACCGCACCCACAGTCTAGCTTAATTTGCGTCAGCTAGCTGCTAACTGGTTTATTTCTACGAAGTCACAGCAAGCAACCGATCGAAACGAAATCCAGAGAGGAGTACGTACCCTGCTGCTGGTAGCTCATGATCAAATTACTGGTGTGTTCTCCTGACGCGGTTAATGGATAGCACCAATGCAAGAACAAGAGAGGGGGAGGATGATCCTTCATTTCCACATGAGTTCACCATTTAGGAAAAAAGACAGGACAAACAGAAAATCAGTTTTTTTTTCTCTCTTTAATTTCTATCATACAAGAAGAATGAACACTTGCGACATTTCACATATATTGCATACAATTCCATTAAAACCAAAACAGTCATGACAATAAAAGACCAATTTGATGTACTGGATGCACCTTCAAACATATATTCTTGAGAAATAAGGATTCATTTTTCCCTGTACAATAAGGTAACATCTGTTTTTTCCTCGATAAAACAATAAGATAACATCTAAACCAATTTAGTCAACGAAAATAAAATTCTGAGCGATATAAAGTTGCAAGTCCGACAGGAAGTTGGAATAGGTGGAGTAGAAATTTCAGGGAATCAAACTGCAGATCCAGCTCTAGTGAACTTCAGAAAGACAATCCTAGAGCAAATCCGTCTAGTGAACTTCAGTAGGAGTACCAATAAACGTTAAAAAATAGATGAAGTTGCTTATTTGCCATCAACAAACTCTTGGTTTGCTGAATTGCCATCAAGCAAGCACACTTTGCTTATATGCGGTCGCAGAAACACAAGTTTTTGCCATGCCATGACGTTGATATAACAGAAAAGGCTGTCAAATCTGTACGGTGTAAGTAGTACATGGCAGCGTGTAAACCCAGGTATGCCCTCAAATTTAGCAAATACACATTGTAGGGTGGAAGCACTAAGCAGTAGATGCTAATAGAATCAGCCTATGTGCTTACAAAATTGTGACTAGAACATCAAGCCATGTATTTCATTCATACAAATTGTCATTTGGCCTTCTTCCCTAATGGCATTGAAGTAACAGAAGGCAATTTCCTCTTCTTGCTACAAGCACTGGTTCTGCCTTGAGGCTCACCACTATCATCATCGCTCGCCTCATTCATCTCCTGAGTATTTGTTTTCTCCTCCTCGGCAGATTTCCGCTTCTGTGCGTTCACCTTTCCAAGCAACCTCCTCTCCACTGGATCAGTGGGAGCTGCCCGCTTTGCATTAGGCGCCACTTTCGCACCAAGGCCAAGCCTACAATAAATTTTTCAGCTTATTAGCACCGATTATCCAGGAATGAGTGCTAACAAGAAGGCATCAACGAATTATACCCTGACGGCCGACCCTCGAAATCCTTATCGTTCAGTTCATCCGGCTCCAGCGCACTCATTCTGTCCACCCATGTCTGGGCCTGAGAATGACACATGAAATGGATAAGTATGACACAATTACATCAAACACTCAACAAATAGTCATACAAGAGAAAAAACCTAGACAGCATCGATTGCCATGGCCGCGGCATCGGTTGATTGGAAGACATGATAATTACCCAAATCAGAACGACAGCAGTGCAGTTCTACATGCACCTAACCTAAGCACAGAGGACTGAATCTAACCCCTTTTAGATAGGAGGAAACATGAACAGGGAAGGGTAAGCAGGAGGAGGAACCGAGGTGCGGTGGACTGGCGGAGCTCACCAGCTTGAGCGCCTTGTTGAGCGTAACCACTTTGGGGAGCGGGGCCTTCTTCTCCGGCAGCGGCTTCTTCTTCTCCGACGGCTGCTCGGTCGCCATCACCGGCCGAGCTAAACTGGAGACGAGGGGCGGCGAAGCAGGCTCGGGTGGGGGGCTAGCAGGGACTGGTCGCCGACGTAGCGTGGGCGCGAGGATCCGCAAGAGTGTGAGGAAGAGCCGGCGGCGGCGACGAACCGGCGACCAGGAGATTTTTTTTTTTTTTTGAGGCAAGGCGACCAGGAGATCGATCACCCGGCCTGTTTTTTTTTTTTTTTTTTTTTTTGAGTGGAACCCGGCCTGTTCGGCAAGTGTAATTTTTCGGCCTTAACCTCAGCCCACGGGGAACTCAGAAGTAGCAGCCCAGCAGGCCACATCACAGGCCTGCTTCGCAGGATAATTGTGGTGCAGGCCACAACCCCCTTACGGATCAATTCCCCCCTAGAGGCCTGAACTCTCATACCGGATAAATCACCCCCTGAAATGTGCAAAACCGAATCAATTAGCCCCCAAGGTGGTTTTAGGGTCAATTTTAGTGGTTTTCACTGTCACCGTACTGACTGGACTAGCTGACTTGGCAAAAACGGTACTGAGAAAAAAATTCCCATCTAGTCCTCCCATCTCGTGTCGACGAACTCTAGCTCTTGCGGCGCACATCCAGCCCCCCCCCCCTCCAATCCCATGCCCCTAAATCTCATCGAATCCAGCTTTCCCACAACTGCGTGATCGTGGGGGGCAGAGGAAGCGGAGAAATCAAAGGAGCAGAGGACTTACCGCCGGGCGGCGACAACGACGTAGTCGAGGGAGCAGAGGAGAAAGAAGAAAGGAATGAGCGAGCCTCTCGAGAAAACCACTTGATTTAAGCATTGCCGAGTCAGCTGGTCCAGTCAGCACGGCGACAGCGAAAACCACCTAAAATTCAGTCCAAAACCCGGGGGCTAATTGATCCGATTTTGCACATTTCAGGGGGTGATTTATCTGGTATGAGAGTTCAGGGGGAAATTGACCCGTAAGGGGGTATAGTTTTGTCAAAAAAAATATCACTACTATTTGGGTGATTCTATATATATATATATATATATATATATATATTTATTTATTTGAGTTCTCCAACCTCCTCTTAAAAAATAGATAATGTAAGCCGCCATATAGAATGTTTGAGATCGGCTAGAATAAAACTAAGATCTCCTTGATATGTCACATTATTTAAAAAATGTTAAAGTAATTAAAAAAGTTCTCACTTATTTTTTAAGTTCCTGTAACTTAGAAAATGTTCAGTATTTCCAAAAAATACATCTGTGTGATTTTACAAAGCGTAAATAACTTTTTTTAAATGAAAATTTAGAAATTATTTTATGCAAGCTAAAAATTGGTTACTTATAAAAAAAATTGAATTTTTAATTTTCAAAATAAAAAGGAAAATGAAGAAAAAAGGAAATAAGAAAAAAGAAAAACCAGAGAAGAATACTGAAAGTAAAATAAAAAAGCAAATCAAGAATCGGAAAACCAAATGCGCCGGCACATGTAGGGGCGGCACATGAGAGATTCTGCTGCTATATACTCAAACAACTTTACGGGGATGCATTATCAAGGCCACTCAACTCGGTGGTTAATGACTAAAAAAAAACTCGGTGGTTAATGATGGGTGGACGAAGAAAGAATACCCAACATGCCGGGCATAATCACGAACACATGCGAGGGCATTCAGATCGGAGTCGGCCAAACGAGCAAGGCCAGCGGTAACTAACAGCAGAGTGCAAATGCTGCTTCCACGCCAAACCACGAACACAGCACCTCACGAGCATAGTTTAAAAAACCGGACCGGACCAGCAAAAACCGTAACCAGAGATCTCATCGGGTTTTTAAGCTCAGCAGACCGTTCGAGCAATCGAACCAGAAAAAACCGGACGAACCGGACAGGGTTTATGAAAACCGACAAACCGGGCGATTTACAGAAAACTGTACGGTTCGATGTTGATTCCTGAAAAGCCCCTGGATCGACTTGTTTTCGTGCACAGAAGCTGGGGGTAGAATGGGAAAAGATTAAAAAAAATCTCTCTTTTGCTAGGGTTTCGGCTGAAAAGTGAAATTGTCATGTTGCTTGCTGCTGCTACCAATATTGTGATATTGTGATGTTGCTTGCTGCTGCTACTTATATTGATGTTGCTTCATTGCTTGCCTTGCTAATTGATAGTACAGCACAATATACTATATTAGAGTTAGAAAGTATCATGTATATGAATTAGATATTAACATGTAGTTATTGGTTACTCTGTCAGATGATTACACATTTGGCGGTCTGACCGGTAAAAATCTGAACCGACAGCCTTTTCGGTTCGATTTCCGGTTTGGTTTTTTATAAACTATGCTCACGAGGCATCAACAACAGGAGGTGAAGGAAGGACCCAGCCAAGGTAGAGAATCTGCGTCGACCCACCAACCCAGCCCGGGCCGCGTATGACCAAGCATAGTGAGTAGTACTGGCTCGTTCAAACGCACATGACCAGTCAACACCAAATCTTCAATATACAAATGCCACTCTATGAACCTACCGCGCGCGCGCCAACCGACCTCCTGTGCCTGTGTGTATATATGGGTCATGTCCGGCACGGCAGCAACCCCATCCCCCGACAAAGCATCAGCCTTCCATCTCCTCTGCTTCGCATTCCTCCGTCCAACTCCAACCGCAACCAATGGCTGCCATGAAGATCACTCTCCTTGCCGTGGCCGCAATCTCAGCAATCTTGCTAGACACCGCGTCGGCGGCGACCTACGGGGTCGGCGAGCCGGGCGGCGTGTGGGGCCTCAACACCGACTACGCCAGCTGGGTGTCCGACAAGAAGTTCCAGCCGGGCGATGAGATCGTCTTCAAGTACTCGCCCACGGCGCACGACGTGGTCGAGGTCAGCAAGGCCGGCTACGACTCCTGCAGCACCGCCAGCGCTATCAACACCTTCAACTCCGGCAACGACGTCGTCGCCCTCAACGCCACCGGCACCCGCTACTTCATCTGCGGCTTCGCTGGCCACTGCATCCCGCGCGCCGCCCTCACCATGAAGATCGTGATCGACGTCGTGTCGGGCTCCTCCTCGCCGTCGTCACCCATGCCAGCCGCAGGTCCTGGCGCGAGCAACTCTCCCCCGGCGCCGCCCTCCTCCGCCGCTACCTCTGTCCGGGCCGCGGCAGGATTTGGCCTCGTCGCCCTACTGGCGGCAGGCCTCATGGCTTGAACGCAATATTGATCAGCTATGGCGCGCACATATGAGCTTATATATTGTTAACTATAGCTATTATCACGGGTGAATACATATATTCTTTTTTATCTATCACGTTTGTACGTAATCTCCAATCTTTGATGTATTTTCTATTGACTAGTTAATTGCCCGTGTGTTGCAACAAAGATAAATAGAAGGGCTCTGCATCTGGTAATTATAAATTACACGGGCATCTGCATCTTGCGAGTCTTCCTACCCTAGCCGCCGCCACGAGCCAGGCGACTAGGGAGCGATCTCCTTTCACCGATCTCCACCGGCCGGGGCGCTGGCCCCCTCTCCCTCCGGCTGCTCCGGCGGCAGGAGGGAGGGGGGACCCGGTTCCTCCGCTCTGTAGTTAGGGTTTGGATTTGTAGGTCGTGGTGCGCCGTTGGGATGGTGGGAGCGGCGCCCGGACGAATAAATCTGCCTCAGCCCCACTCCCACACCGGCGGTGTCCTTCATGGCGGCATCTCGGAGTTGATGGCATCGTGTGTCTGCCGATCCTTCAGATCGGCAGCGTTAGGGTTCATGGATGCTGTTGGCGAGGCGGCGGCGGCGACTCCATCAGGTGTGTCTCTCCTTCTGCTCTGTCCCCGTTGCTGTGGCGTTGTCTCCGGCGTCATGGTGGAGCAGGGAGGTTTGGTCGTTCAGGAGTACGCGCAGACGGTTGTCTACGCAAGTGACAGCTGGAAGATGGAGCATCTTGTGCTGGGTTTGTGGTTGGAGGCTGACAGTTCTGGTTTCCTCCTCCAACGTCGTCGTCACGCGGGGGTGTCAGTTCTGAAGTTCGATGGCGTGTCCGGGGACATGTTGCCCCGGTCTGATTCTTTCAACGGTAATGATTTTGCTTCTGGCAAACTACTTTCACTACTAGAAATCCACATTTTACCTAGAGCCAACCTCTTTACCTAGAGCTCATTAGCCAACTCAAGGGATAGAAAAGTAATGAACAGAACCCTCTAGGGAAAGATGTCTTTCCAGCCAAAAAAAATTAGAAACTAAACTTTCCCTAGGGTGCTGCCACGTACATACCATCGAAGCCCAAAAAGACCGAAGAGATGCCCTCGGTGTGGCCACGTAGATTGCCTCCCGCGCTCCTTGATCGACACCGCGCACCAATTATTTCCCCTCGCACAAGTTGGGCCCACTGATCAGCGAGAAAAGGAAGGAAAAAAGGGCGCGTAGAGGAATTTTTTTGGCTAGATCCCTCCTTCACGCTTCACCCATACCCCAAGCGCTGCGCTGCCAGACTAAAAAAATCCCCTTCTATCCCCGTCCGCCCCGCGCCGCCGCGACCTGCTCCGCCCCGCGCCACCGGGACCTGCTCCGCCCCGCGCCGCCGCGCTCCGCCTCGCCCCGTCCCGCCCTGCTCCGTCGCGCCCTGCTCCGCCCCGCGCCACCGGGACCTGCTCCGCCCCGCGCCGCCGCGCTCCGCCGCGCCCCGTCCCGCCCTGCTCCGCCCCGCGCCACCGGGACTTGCTCCGCCCCGCGCCGCCGCGCTTCGCCGCACCCCGTCCCGCCCTGCTCCGTCGCGCCCCTTCTTCCCCTGTACTGCATCGGTGACCGTCACAACGGGCGCGGTGGCCATGGCCACGCCGGCCGGGGTGACGGCGTCGTGCCGCCCGTGGTGACCGCATCTGCGACGCCCTTAACTCGTGCTGACCGCGTCGCCCTTTGGACGTGAAGACGGTGCCGCCCCCGCTGATTGGACGAGCACCCGATCTGCTTTGTTGTACGCAGCTGCTTCTGTCCAAAAGGTTCTCTCTATCTCTCTTCCCCTCTAGTTTAGAAAGATGTTTGATTGCTGGCTTAGATAGTTGTACTTGTGTATGTCTAGCAAAATTCTGAAATTGTTGTTTTGGTTTTAGCATCCGAAGGAAGCAGTAGGTGGTGCACTATTCAGTACATGTGGACGTTGTTCAGTATCATCTCCAGCAGGTGGGGTTTTCAGTTTAAACATCTTGGTTAAAAGGTGTATGGAAGGCCATAGAAATAAAAGAAATTTCTAGTAAAAGAAGGAAATAGAAGAACTGATTGCTATGGAGATGCATGAACACATGAATGAGCCATTCAACCATGTAAATTGTGGTCAGAATGCAGACACTAAACACAGTGAACAAGAAATGTTTCATGTAGTTTATCTGTTGAATTTGTTCACAGCTACTGCAATTGCATGAATGACAGAAACAATAGCTTCATTGATTACTATATATGCTCGTATTAACAGTGGTCTGGTTACTGCATTTTACGATTGTTGTAGTTATCTACATGAAATTGCGCGTTTTACCATTGCTGTTTAGTTATCCATATGAAAGCTAGTAGCCGCAATTGTTGGGCTTTTCCACCCCAGTCTCTGTTTTATGTTATGAATAAATGGAAGTCCTCTAACATTCTTCATTGGTTTTCTACATTTTTTCAGAAACTAACAAGTGTCGGGTGTTGTTTGCTTGAAGAAAATTTCCCTGCTCGTGGCGTCGAAGCAACAGAGAAGAAAGGCATTGCTAAATCAAGTAAGTATTATGATCTCTTCTTTCCATGAACACTATGTTGATTAATGCATTGTTCACTTGTATGATGTGGGAACGTGGGGTTATTTTTTGTTGGTGATGAGTGGTTTTCTATTTTAGTGTGTATGATGCATTCATTTTTTGTTGGGATGCGACTGGTGATCGTAGCAATTCATTTTTATTTCAGATTTAAGTACAAAACCAAACCATGTCTTTGGATGCTCAACGTAGCTGGATGTATAGTGGGTGGAAGGATAATGGAAGGCATTCTGATGAGTGGATACGCAATACAAATGCTTTTGTGAACCATGTTTTTGAGGGTGTCCGTAGTGCCAAGTTTGGAGTTTCTTGTCCTTGCTCAAAATGTTGCAATGGTAGTAGAAGAACAAAACAATTGATGACCTCTCATCTTTGTCATTGGGGGTTCATGCCCAACTACTTTAGATGGACTGCACATGGGGAGCGTCATGTTCATGTAGATACAGTGGAGTCTGTCAACACTGATTGCTTAGAGGACATGTTGTGTGACTTTGGGGATGCAATGCATGTCGATAATGTAGACGAGGAGCCAACACCAGATGCCAAAGCTTTTTATGCCATGTTGTCAGCTGTTAGAGACCCACTCCATGAGTTCACCCAAACCTCACGCTTTGCTACTGTTACACGCTTGATGGGAATTAAGTCACAATACAATCTGTCAGGCGACTGCATAAATAGTTTACTGAAACTTTGGCAAGATACACTCCCACAAGGCAATAAAATGCCATCAAGCTTGTATGAGTGCAAGCGTATCTTAGCTGGTTTGAAAATGCCACTCCTGAAAATAGATGCATGTGTTAACCATTGCATGATATACTATAAGGATAGAGAGAAAAAACTGAAGTGTGATTTCTGCGGTGAAGCAAGATATAAGGTAGTTAACAATGACTGCCCAAATAAGAAGCGTAAACCCATCCCACGTAAGGTTCTGCGATACCTTCCATTTCTACCAAGATTGCAAAGGTTGTTCATGCAGCCTGAATTTGCTAAGCACATGAGATGGCACATGGAAGGCAACCGAGAAAATCCAGGAATGATGGTGCACCCAGCTGATAGTGAATCATGGAAATCTTTCAATGAGGATGGGTTTGCAAATGATCCACGCAACGTTAAGCTAGTCAAGTCCTCTGATGGCTTCAACCCTTTTAATTTCGGGTTAACACAATACTCTTGTTGGCCTGTGTTTCTTGCTCCTTTGAACCTGCCACCTGCTCTTTGCTTGAAAACACAAAATATTTTTCTTAGCATGGTGATCCCTGGACCAAAGGGTCCTGGCAAGAACTTCAATGTGTACATGGAGCCTTTATTTGACAAGTTGAAAGAGGCGTGGGCGGGTGTACCAACTTATGATAGTTTCCTTAAGCAGAATTTCAATATGAGGGTAACCTTGCATACAACTGTCCATGACCGCACTGCTTTTGGTATGGTTGCTGGATGGTCTACCCATGGTGGGTTGGCTTGTTACGAGTGTGGGGCAGATCCACAAACAATTTGGCTGGATAATGGGCACAAATGGAGTTGGTTTGATAGCCACAGGCGATTTCTGCCGGCCGACCATGTATTTAGGACCCAGAGTGATGCCTTTTTAAAAGATACAGTAGTGAAGGATATTGCTCCACGTAGGTTAACAGGGGATGAAGTTTTTGCTTACATGAATGAAGTTAAGAACAACAATTTTGAGGATTATGGAGTAACACACAATTGGACACACATTCCTAAGCTGTGGGAATTGCCATACTTCCCAAAGCTTTTGCTTCCACATAATATAGATGTTATGCACACCGAAAAAAATATTGCAGAAGCAATATTCAATACTGTCCTTGACATTCCTAATAAGACAAAAGACAATGCCAAAGCCCGCCTTGACCAAGTTGTACTGTGTAGCAGAACTGATTTAAACCTTCAAGAAAAGCCCAATGATAAATGGGAAAAGCCTAGAGCACCATATTGCTTGAAGAGGAACCAAATAAGAGAGGTCCTGTTGTGGATTCTTCAGCTCAAATTTCCGGATGGATATGTGGCCAACATGAAGCGAGGTGTTAACTTAGAGCAACTTAAGATATATGGGCTCAAAAGTCATGACTACCATATATTTATGGAGCGGTTGCTGCCTGTCATGCTGCGGGGGTATGTAGATAATGATGTGTGGGAGGCTTTAGCTGAGCTAAGTTATTTCTTTAGGCTGCTTTGCGCAAAAGAAATAGATCCTAACCAAATGGATAAATTGGAGGAAAACATTCCTGTCCTAATTTGTAAATTGGAGAAAATTTTCCCACCGGGGTTCTTTGATTCAATGGAGCATCTAATGATACACCTCCCTTATCAAGCAAAAGTAGGAGGGCCTGTTAAGTATCGTTGGATGTATACTTATGAAAGGTATGTTTTGTTCTTCATGCATTCTGTCCATATGGTAGTAGTATTTCCTATTTGGACATTAATTTGTTACATGGCAATGTAGGTTAATAAAAAAAATTAGAGCAAAAGTTAGTAACAAAGCACGTGTGGAGGCTTCAATTGTTGAGGCATTTCTTGTTGAGGAGATTTCAAACTTTAGTTCTTTGTACCTTCCTGATGATGTGCCTACCTCAAGAAATCGCCCCCAACGTTATGCACAATCTAGCAGTACCAGCACAAGTACTCTTAGTTTGTTTGGAGACAAGGGATGGAAAATTGGTAGAGGGGAGCCTAGGATCTTATCACATGAAGAGTACAAGACAGCCATGATTTTTATCTTACTAAACATGCCTGAAATGGATGATATTGTGAAGTAAGTTCTCTGAATTAGCATTTCTAGTACAATCATGTACAATTAAAAAAAATTGGTGCTGATGGTTTACACAAAATATGTAGACAATTTGAACTTGACCAATGGAGGCATCCTCGACAACCAAGTACAAAAGAACTTGATAAACTTAGGCGAGATGGTGCTGGTTCGGGAAAACCAAACTTGTTGGATTGGTTCAAAACTTTGGTAAAGCACCTATACATACTAGCAAATAAAGCGCCCTACAGTTTTCTACGCCTAATAACTCTATATACATATATTGTCTTCTTGCAGTGCATAAAGGATGCATCTATTAATAAAGAATTATGCGATCTTTCGCGAGGTTGTAGCATGAGAGTAAAATCATATGACATGTATGAAGTTAATGGGTTCAGATTTCGATCAGAGAAATATGAAAACCACAGAGAAGGGGACCTTTCATCTAGAAATACTGGCGTTCTTGCTCTTGGAATAGATGATGCAACCAATGAGGAGCTTGAATACTACGGTGTTATTAAGGACATCATAGAACTTAAATTTGATGGTGATGAGGACTTCAGTCTTGTGATGTTTGATTGTCACTGGTTTCATCCAACTAAAGGAGTGAGACATTTGAACAGATTTGGCTTAGTTGAAGTAGCACCTGCTTCAACCAATCCAGCCAATGAGCGTTTTGCTATTGCCAGCCAAGTGAGCTTAGTCTATTATGTTCCATATGCTTGCACTTCCGTTGCAAGTCTTCTTGATTGGCAAGTTGCTTACAGAGTACCACCTCTAGGCAGTTTAGAAACTCCCACACATGATGACTACACAACAGCAACACCCACTAATGCAGATGTGTTCCAGGAGAATAATTTAGATGCCAATGATTTCATTGTACAAGTAGGATCACAACTTGACAACTTAACAGTACGTGGTTCAGATGAGGTGGTTGATCCAACCGAATTGTCACATATTAGCAACCGACATGATTTGGGTGGTGAAAGGATTCAAGAACAAGTTATCGAGGATGAAGACTATGATGAAGTGATCATTGAGGAAATTGAAGAAGAAGATGATGATTTCTAGCCCATTTTCTATTTTTTATCATTGTTTGTAATTTGGGTGGTTGAAGACTTGGCAAGAAACACTTATCTATTTGCTATTGTTATGTTTATCATGATTGTCTTGTTGGTTGTAAACTGTTCTTTGCTATCTTTATCTTATTTGTTTCAAGAATCACACATTACAGGATGACAATTGGAAGAAAAGCATCTCGACTTGCTGTAGCCATCAAACCAGTGCCTGCTGCTCGGAACACTACTGTTGCTGATGGCACTTACGATGGGTACATAAGAGGAGTTTCAGATCTTCCTCCTGCTATTCCAAATAATGAAGACCGTCCAATCATTCGACCTATTGGCAAGACGTAAGTCTTATTAATTAGTATAAGTACTTTCTTGTTCTGCAATATGTTTTCCTTTTCTAATACTTGTTTGTTGTATTTACAACTTCCTTCTTTGTAGGCATTGGAAGGACATTCCTGTCGTTCGAAAGGGTAGAAGACCATCAAGTGTATTGACATGCCTTCTGAAAAGTAACCATCCCGGTATTCTGGATTATGATGGTGCGAAGGTGGTTGCAACGGAGTGGGAGCAGTATCATGCGGTGAAGGACACAAATGGTCATTCTATTGCAGACAAAATTGAAGATGCTTTTTGGGTATAAACTATTTAAATTGCTCTCTTTTGTTGACCAAGGTAATTTGCTCTTATTTATATTAAACCATCTATCTATTCTCATTGCAGCTAAGGTACAAGTATGAAGATGCATACTCAGAGAAAGCAAAGCAACATGTTCGAAGATGTTGCAAGGCACTTTTGCCAAGTATATTTTACTATGCAAGAATCCAAGCCATAATTGATCATTTTAGAAAAACTGAGAAAACTAACATGAATGACAAGCTTGCTGGGCAATACTATTTGGATAGATCTCAGTATTTGGTACAAAGGCAAAGTTGGTTAGTAAAAGAAGCTTGGATTGTTGTAGTTGATGAGTGGTGCAGTGAAGAGTGGATTGCAAAATCTAAGAAACATCGTGAAAATCGTGTTAGCTCAAAGTACAAGCCTCACAAAGGTGGTTCCAACTCCATGACTACTATAGGTCAAAAAATGGTTATCAACTAAACATAATCTCTTTTTCTATTATCAATTATCATGCGAACAATTATTTATATCTGACATGTATTGAATCTTGTGCAATGCAGTCTGAGAAAACTGGCGAAGAAGTTAACCAAATTCAAGCTTGGGTGCATACACATAGAGGAACAGACAAGAACTTACCTCTAATTCTCAACACACCGGAAGCTACTAAATGTTTGGTATGCGTTTGTTCTCATTCGTCGACAGAAAAAACAAAGTATAGTCCTTTCATATACAGTTGCAGCGTTTCTTCCCACTTGCATATAAATCTAGTTCTAGCTAGAAACCCCAGATTATTGTATAGTCCAGCCAATATTCTTAGTTTTTCAGCAATACCATGGAGTAATGCCATATACATCCTTTTCTCGAACCAAACACGGAACCAAACACATCCTGATGAAGTCTAGTTTGATCTCTTATCTGAATTTAGTGTTTTGCATGTCAACTTGTATGTCCATTTGTGCAATTTGTATGCCAATGTGTATGTCCATTTTTCTAATTTGTATGTCAACTTGCCTGTCCATTTATCCAATTGTGTAATAGAAGCTTAACACAATTCCCTGAAATTTCTAAACATTTGCATACCTTTGTTTTCTTCTCGAATAGGCACTTTACACAAAAAAGGCTAAAGAGTTAAATGGTCAGGACTATGATACTCTGAAAAATGATGTCAGCTCTAAAGCACTTTATGACTGCTCTAATGGGAAGCGACATGGTACATGGTCTCTCTTTAATGGCATTGTCAATGACACCGAGGTCATTGCTGAGGTGAGAGCTACCGGTGCATCTTCAGCAGCCTTGAAGCGTCGTCGAGCTGAAGAAACTGCAGATGTGCTTCGAAAGGAGACTGAGAAGACTCGAAAAGCAGAGGCTTATGCCAACAATGTCTTGTCATGGGGTGTTGGCATGTACGAACACTGCAATGGGATACAAAAGTTTCTTGAGGTGCTGATTATCCAATTTATGTTTATCAATTAACTTGCTAGCATTTGGAACTAACCACTATGTGAATCTTCTTCCTTTGTAGGCTTTGGCAACAAGCCAAGGAGTACCTATTGGCGAAATACCACCGCCGCCAGTTCCGCCGCGTGCTCGTTCACTTTCTCCTCCTGGATCTCCACAACAATATGTTAATCAAGTATGAAACCATCCATCTCAAGCAAATACACGCAAGCATTGATAAACTTAAAGCATGATAAGGATTACCTTTAAAACCTAAGCTCTTTTGCAGATTCTAGAAAATAGCGAAGAACAGCCAGCTTTGTGTGCTCAACAACAAGCAAATCCTAGCTCTCTTCATGTATGTTTCTCTGAAACTAATCAAATGATTCAACTAGTGATGGCCTCTTTGTTGTGATGTTCACATAGTTGTCACAATATGCATGCTTCTCTGATGTAGCCTGTGTGGTGTTGACTCATTTGGGATCAATTTTGATTAATGGGGCTATGTCAGGATGGGGAAGGGATGATAATGTCTTGTCTTACGTCCAAGTGTCCGATTTACAATTGTTATGCTGCCAGAATTTGTATCAGGAAATAGGCAATTCAGTTTAAAACCTTGGTGACTTCATATAACTCACTAACTTGTACTGCAACACATTGTGTTAAGTGCAGTAAATGATTTATTTGGAAACAAAGATCATACTACAGTTGTGATTTTGTGTAGAATAAATGTAATATCTCACAACTTAGTTAGATCTGGGTTACTGGAGGTACAATAAGTACTTCTTTTAGCCTTTTTTATTATTTTGAACAGTTTGAAAATGCTCTTATTTTTTCATATTCCCTGTAATAGTTTCACACGCCTCAAAACTAATAAAGTACAAAATGGTGACTCTAGGGTAGTTCGATCCTCTATGCTTTCTAGTTTTTTCTGTAATAAGTTCTTACTGACATCTTCCAGCTTTTAAAAATATGTGAATGTCACTTTTCAGGAACATGATGCTGCCTCAAATGTTCCTGCGGCAGATGATGAAGACATGTTTGGCGGCTTTTTTAGTCAGTCTGGGAATGGTGCACTAACCTCAATATTGAGCAGCCAGTCGATTGCTTGATGTTCTCGGATGTACAGTGGGTGGAGTAACATTTTGGTGCATGTATAGTTAACATGCTGGTACATGTTTTGTGATGTAGGGAACTCTAGTTGACCTACAGCAGCATGTACATGCTTAATTGAGATGTTCAATTGGCAGCAAACTCTAGTTAGCCAGCCTATTTTTGACAAACATGTGATGGCTGGTGATGTCTTGACATCTAATGTATGTACCTGATGATTGCTATCTGAAGATATCTATAGTAATTATTTGATGTTATTTTCAGTTCATAATTTTGGCTTTAATTTGAATTATTGCAGTTACGAATTCAAATTCAATTTGAATCATGGCACATATGAACCTGGTGTTTCCCTACAGTATGATACAAGTTCGGTAGGGATACAACTCTAGGGGAAGTATGGTGATGTGGCAATGCAAAAAGGGCCCCACAATCTTTCCCTAGGGCCCAATATGGCTGTAGGTGATCAATCTTTCCACGTGGGATACATCATTCATATGAAAATCTTTCCCTAGGGCTTGAGCCCCTAGGGAAAGAAATTTTCCCTAGAGCTTGCTTGATGAACCCTAGGGAAAGAGCTCTTTCCCTATTAGACTACACCTAGGGTTCTTTACCTAGGGCAAGCCCAAGGTAAAGTCTTTCCCTATGGTTTTTTGCATTTCCCCTAGGGTATATGGCCCTAAGTAAAATGTGGATTTCTAGTAGTGTTTGGAGGTCCGTAAAGCTGCAGATCAGCGATGGAGCCGCGTCGAGCTTGGGTAAAGAGGTGATCTGTATTCTTCCTCTTTCGTGGCCGCTTCGGTGGTGTCGAAGGAAAGGGACAGACGCTGGTATTTTGCATAGGATTTTCCTATCTTTTCAGTCATGTAAGGTCGGTGCTTACGTGCCTTGTAACTTGATCTTTATTCTATAAATGAGACACGTATTACCATGCAACAAAAAAAACAAAGATAAATAGATTTTAATGGGTAAACAGTACTCGTGTCTAGGAGCGGAGCTATGTTGGAGCAAACCCAGGCCATGGCCCGCCCAACATTTTGCAATTAACACGGGGTATAACCCTGTATGCATGCTTATTAGCTTATAGATGACTTTAATTACTACTGATGGCCCGTCCTGGAATTATGTTCAAGCTCCGTTAGTGCTCATGTCTAACACATAATTTTAACATCTCCAATTCTCCATGTATATCACGCGACATGGTATTGTTAACCTTTTTACGCTATATCACTTCTCTTCTTTTTCTACCCACTATCTTCGCCATATACAACCACTTCCACATCCCCTCCATCCTCTCTTTCTGTGTGTGTTGTGTAAACATATATAATTAGTGTGTTGCAACGGGATATACATATTCCAGTGAGTTAATATGAACAAAGAACTCTCTCTATATATATATATGTAACAAATTCAACAAAGCAACAACATGTAACGCACTATTATCAAGACTCGTTTATTAGAAAAAGGATAGATCACTGGCCGTAAAAAGGTGAGTTTGACCCTGAGAAGTATTTTTATTTAGTAGCTTCGAGAGAAAGAAACAGATAAAAAAAAGCTTGGAGAGGAAAAAAAAAGACCAAATTCAAACTTGATCAATCTAAATAGTGATGTTTCCTCCAATGACCTCAACACCCTTGAAGTATCTATGGATGCAAATATATAAACAACTAGATGATACCCCGTGCGTTGCTGCGGGAGCTCTTAGCCATATGCACATGATAATACATAAATCAAATAACTTTGTTTGCATAATAGATATATCTTAAGATGAAAAAAATGCTATTGACTTAGTACTTGGAGGATAATTATAAAGATTGAAAATGTGAACTATACAATTAGGATATGACATAAGTAATCTCATATGACTTACATAAATATTGATGTATGTAAAGTAAGAACTGTTGGGGAACGGAGCATGAATTTCAAAAAAATTCCTACGCTCACGCAAGATCTATCCATGGAGATGCATCGCTATGAGAGGGGAGAGTGTGTCTACGTACCCTCGTAGACCGTTAGCGGAAGCGTCTCACAACGCGGTTGATGTAGTCGAACAATCCTTCGAGCTCCACCGATCGAGTACCGAACGTACGGCACCTCCGAGTTCTACACACGTGCAGCTCGGTGACGTTCCTCGCCTTCTTGATCCAGCAAGACGTCGAGGTAGTAGATGAGTTCCGTCAGCACGACGGCGTGGCGACGGTGACGGTGAAGTGATTCCGGCAGGGCTTCACCTAAGCTCTCCGAAAATATGACCGAGGTGGAAAACAGAGATCGGGGCACCGCACACGGCTATGGGACAATTGTGTGTCTCCAAGGGGTGCCCCTCCTCCATATATAAAGGAGGGAGAGGGGAGGAGGCTGGCCCTAGGGGCTGCGCCAAGAGTGGGGAGTCCTACTAGGACTCCTTAGTCCTAGTAGGATTCCACCTCCCATACGGAGTAGGAAAGGGGGAAGGGAGAGGGAAAGGAAAGAGGGGGCTGCGCCCCCTCCCCTAGTCCAATTCGGTTTGGGCAAGGGGGGGCGCGCGCCTCCTCACGTGGCCTGCCTCTCCTTTTCCCGTATGGCCCAATAAGGCCCATTACTTCTCCCGGTGAATTCCTGTAACTCCCCGGTACTCCGAAAAATACCCGAATCACTCGGAACCTTTCCGACGTCCGAATATAGCCTTCCAATGTATGAATCTTTACCTCTCGGACATTCCGAGACTCCTCGTCATGTCCGTGATCTCATCCGGGACTCCGAACAACATTCGGTCACCAATCACATAACTCATATAATACTATATCGTCATCGAACCTTAAGTGTGCGGACCCTACGGGTTCGGGAATGATGTAGACATGACCGAGACGACTCTCTGGTCAATAACCAATAGCGGAACCTGGATGCTCATATTGGTTCCTACATATTCCACAAAGATCTTTATCGGTGAACCTTATATGACAACATACGTTGTTCCCTTTGTCCGGCGGTATGTTACTTGCCCGAGATTCGATCGTCGGTATCCAATACCTAGTTCAATCTCGTTACCGGCAAGTCTCTTTACTCGTTCCGTAATACATCATCTTGCAACTAACTCTTTAGTCACGGTGCTTGCAAGGCTTCTGTGATGCTGTATTACCGAGAGGGCCCAGAGATACCTCTCCGATAGTCGGAGTGACAAATCCCAATCTTGATCCATGCCAACTCAACAAACACTTTCGGAGATACCTGTAGTGCACCTTTATAATCACCCAGTTACGTTGTGACATTTGATACACCCAAAGTATTCCTACGGTATCCGGGAGTTGCATGACCTCATGGTCAGAGGAATGTGTATTTGACATAGTGAAAGCAATAGCATTAAACTGAACGATCATATGCTATGCTGACGGTTGGGTCAAGTCCATCACATCATTCTCCTAATGATGTGATCCCGTTATCAAATGACAACTCATGTCCATGGTCAGGAAACCTTGACCATCTTTTGATCAACGAGCTAGTCTAGTAGAGGCATACTAGGGACATAGTATTTGTCTATTATCCACACATGTATTTAGTTTCCGGTCAATACAATTCTAGCATGAATAATAAACCATTATCATGAACGGGGAAATATGATAATAATAAACACTTTATTAATTGCCTCTAGGGCATATTTCCAACAGTCTCCCACTTGCACTAGAGTCAATAATCTAGTTTACATCTCCATGTAATTAACATCCAATCAGTTCTAGGGCTGATCATGTTTTGCTTGTGAGAGAGGTTTTAGTCAACGGGTCTGCAATATTCAGATCTGTGTGTTCTTGGCAAATCTCTACGTCATATGTAGATGCTGCTACCACACTCTGCTTGGAGCTACCCCAAAAACGACTGTCTCACTTTACGTATCCGGTCTGAGACTCATAGTCTTCCGGATCGGTGTTTAAAGCTTGCATCGACGTAACCCTTTACGACGAACTCTTTATCACCTCTATTCCCAAGAAATTCTTCCTTAGTCCTTTTCAGGTACTTCAGGATATTCTTGACCGATGTCCAGTGATCTACTCCTTGATCACTTTGGTACCTTCCCACCAAGCTAATAGCGAGGCATACATCAGGTCTAGTACACAGCATGGCATACAAAATAGAGCCTATGGCTGAGGCATAGGGGATGACACTCATCTTCTCTTTGTCTTCTGCCGTGGTCGGGCTTTGAGTCTTACTCAATCTCACACCTTGCAATACAGGCAAGAACCCTTTCTTTGACTGATCCATTTTGAACTTCTTCAAAATCTTGTCAAGGTATGTGCTTCGTGAAAGTCCTATGAGGCGTCTCAATCTATCTCTATAGATTTTGATGCCTAACATGTAAAACAACCTTTACCTAGATTTTCAAGTTTTACTCCACTTCACACCAGCCAAGAACTTATTTCTCTTGACTTGATCCATTTTGAACTTCTTCAAAATCTTATCAAGATGTGTGAACTTTTATCAGGTGTCTTGATCTATCTCTATAGATCTCGATGCCCAATCCGTGGATAACTCAAAAACAGGTTTTTATTAAAAAAATCCTTTCAATTAATTCTTCATGCTTTCCAGAAATTCTACATCATTTCCAATCAACAATATGTCATCCACATATACTATTAGAAATGCTATAGAGCTCCCACTCACTTTCTTGTAAATACAAGTTTCTCCATAAACTTGCATAAACCCAAACGCCTTGATCACTTCATCAAAGCGAGTATTCCAGCTCCGAGATGCTTGCACCAGTCCATAGATGGATCGCTGGAGCTTGCATACTTTGTTAGCACCTTTAGGATCGACAAAACCTCCCGGCTGTATCATATACAATTCTTCCTTAAGGAATCCATTAAGGAATGCCGTTTTGACGTCCATTTGCCAGATAATCATAAAACGCGGCAATTGCTAACATAATTCTGACAGACTTTAGCATCGCTACGGGTGAGAAAGTCTCATCGTAGTCAACTCCTTGAACTTGTCGATAACCTTTAGCAACAAGTCGAGCTTTATAGACGGTGATATTACCATCAGCGTCCGTCTTCTTCTTAAAGATCCATTTATTTTCAATAGCTCGCCGTTCATCGGGCAAGTCTACCAAAGTCCACACTTTGTTCTCATACATGGATCCAATCTCGGATTTCATGGCCTCAAGCCATTTGTCGGAATCCGGGCATGCCATCGCTTCTTCATAGTTTGAAGGTTCATCGTTGTCTAGCAACATGACCTCCAAGACTGGATTTCCGTACCACACTCGTGCGGAACATGTCCTGGTTGACCTTCGAAGTTCAGTAACAACTTGATCCGAAGTTTCATGATCATCATCATTAACTTCTTCTCTGGTCTGTGTCGATGTCACAGAAATTTCTTTCTGTGGCGTACTATTATCCAGAGGAGGTACAATTATCTCATCAAGTTCTACTTTCCTCCCACTCACTTCTTTCGAGAGAAACTCCTTCTCTAGAAAGGATCCATTCTTAGCAACGAATACTTTGCCTTCGGATCTGTGGTAGAAGGTGTACCCAACGGTATCCTTTTGGGTATCCTATGAAGACGCACTTATCCGCTTTGGGTTCGAGCTTATCTGGCTGAAGCCTTTTGACATAAGCATCGCATCCCCAAACTTTCAGAAACGACATCTTAGGTTTCTTGCAAACCACAGTTCATACGGTGTCATCTCAACGGATTTAGACGGTGCCCTATTTAAAGTGAATGCAGCTGTCTCTAATGCATAACCCCAAAACGATAGTGGCAAATCGGTAAGAGACATCATAGAACGCACCATATCCAATAGTGTACGCACCATATCCAATAGTGTACGATTACGATGTTCGGACACACCATTACGCTGTGGTGTTCCAGGTGGCGTCAACTGTGAAACAATTCCACATTGTCTTAAGTGAGTGCCAAACTCGTAACTCAAATATTCTCCTCCACGATCAGATCGAAGAACTTTATTTTCTTGTTACGATGGTTCTCTACTTCACTCTGAAATTCTTTGAACTTTTCAAACGTTTCAGACTTATGTTTCATTAAGTAGACATAACCATATCTACTCAAATCATCAGTGAACGTGAGAACATAACGATATCCACCGTGCGCCTCAACACTCATCGGATCGCATACATCGGTATGTATTATTTCCAATAAGTTGGTTGCTCGCTCCATTGTTCCGGAGAACGGAGTTTTAGTCATCTTGCCAATAAGGCACGGTTCACATGTCTCAAATGATTCATAATCAAGAGATTCCAAAAACCCATCTGCATGGAGTTTCTTCATGTGTTTAACACTGATATGACCTAAGCGGCAGTGCCACAAATATACATGTGTATTACTACGATCAAGATTCAATAAACCTTTCATTTTAAGTGCATGATCATCAATGATATTATTCAAATAAATAGAATAACAATTATTCTCTGAAATTGAACAACCATCTTGCAATAAACACTATCAGATATAATGTTCATGCTTAACGCAAGCACCAAATAACAATTATTTAGGTTCATCACTAATCCTGAAGGTAGAGAGAGCGTGGCGATGGTGATCACATCAACCTTGGAGACACTTCCAATGCACATCGTCACCTCGTTCTTAGCTAGCCCTCGTTTATTCCGAAGCTCCATGTTTCAAGTTGCAAGCAACTGAACAAGTATCAAATACCCAGGTGCTCCTACGAGTACTAGTAAGGTACACATCAATAACATGTATATCAAATATCTTTGTTGACATTGCCAGTCTTATTATCTGCCAGTTACTTTGGGGAAGTTCCGCTCCCTGTGACATTTCCCTTTGCAATAAGAGCACTAAGTCTCGGGTTTGGTTCAGCCTTGGGTTTCTTCGCGTGAGCGGCAACTGTTTTACCGTTCTTCTTGAAGTTCCCTTTTCTTTCCCTTGCCCTTCTTGAAACTAGTGGTCTTATTAACCATCAACACTTGATGCTCCCTTTTTTATTTCTACATCCGCAGCTTGCAGCATTGCGAATAGCTTAAAGATCTTCTATCCCTTGCATGTTTATAGTTCATCACGAAGATCCAGTAGCTTAGTGATAGTGACTAGAGAATTCTGTCAATAACCGAATCATCTGGAAGATTAACTCCCAACTGAGTCAAGCGGTTATGCAACCCAGACATCTTGAGTATATGCTCACTGACAGAACTATTCTCCTCCATCTTACAGCTAAAGAACTTGTCGGAGACATCATATCTCTCGACCCGGGCATGAGCTTGAAATACAAGTTTCAGCTCTTGGAACATCTCATATGCTCCGTGATGCTCAAAACGTCTTTGGAGCCCCGGTTCTAAGCCGTAAAGCATGGCACACTGAACTATCGAGTAGTCATCAACACGTGTCTGCCAGGCGTTCATAACGTCAACAGACGAGGGAGGGGACGCGACACCTAGCGGTGCATCAAGGACATAAGCCTTCTGTGCAGCAATGAGGATGATCCTCAGATTACGGACCCAGTCCGCATAGTTGCTTCCATCATCTTTCAACTTAGCTTTCTCTAGGAACGCATTAAAATTCAGTGGAACTACAGCGCGGGCCATTGATCTACAACATACAATTGCAAAGATTATTTAGACTATGTTCATGATAATTGAAGTTCAATTAATCAAATTACTTAAGAACTCCCACTTAGATTAACATCCCTCAAGTTGTCTAAGTGTAACATGATCCACATCAACTAAACCACGTCCGATCATCACGTGAGGTGGATTAGTTATCAATGGTGAACATCTTTCATGTTGATCATATCTACTATATGACTCATGTTCGACCTTTCAGTCTCTTGTGTTCCGAGGCCATATCTGTATATGCTAGGCTCGTCAAGTTTAACCCAAGTATTCTGCGTGTGTAAAACTGGCTTACACCCGTTGTATGCGAACGAAAGAATCCATCACACCTGATCATCACGTGGTGCTTAGAAGCGTCGAACCTTCGCAACGGTGCATACTAGGGGAGAACACTTATCTTGAAATTTAGTGAAGGGATCATCTTATAATGCTACCGTCGTCCTAAGCAAAATAAGATGCATAAAAGGATTAACATCACATGCAATTCAATATATGTGACATGATATGGCCATCAACGTCTTGTGCCTTTGATCTCCATCAGCAAAGCACCGTCATGATCTCCATCGTCACCGGGTTGACACCTTGATCTCCATCGTAGCGTCGTGACACCTTGATCTCCATCGCAGCGTCGTGGTCGTCTCGCCGGCTATTGCTACTACTACTACTGCTAACTCATAGCGGTAAAGTAAAGCAATTACATAGCGTTGGCATTGCATACAATAAAGAGACAACCATAAGGCTCCTGCCGGTTGCCTGATAACTTTACAAAACATGATCATCTCATACAACAACTTATATCACATCATGTCTTGACCATATCACATCACCAGCATACCCTGCAAAAACAAGTTAGACGTCCTCTACTTTGTTGTTGCAAGTTTTTACGTGGCTGCTACGGGTTTGCAAGAACCGTTCTTACCTACGCAAAACCACAACGTGGTGTAGTGATTGCTTTTTGATCTTCTAAAAGAACCCTCTTCATTGAAACCGATTCAACTAAAGTGAGAGAGACAGACACCCGCCAGTCACCTTTATGCAACGAGTGCACGTAGCGGTGAAACCTGTCTCGCGTAAGCGTACGCGTAATCTCGGTCCGGGCCGCTTCATCTCACAATACCGCCGAATCAAGTATCAACTAGTAACGGCAAGCAATATGTATACACCCACGCCCACAACTCACTTGTGTTCTACTCGTGCAAATCACATCTACGCATAGACCTGGCTCGGATGCCACTGTTAGGGAACAGAGCATGAATTTCAAAAAAATTCCTACGCTCACGCAAGATCTATCCATGGAGATGCACCGCTACGAGAGGGGAGAGTGTGTCTACGTACCCTCGTAGACCGTTAGCGGAAGCGTCTCACAACGCGGTTGATGTAGTCGAACAATCCTTCGAGCTCCACCGATCGAGTACCGAACGTACGGCACCTCCGAGTTTTACACACGTGCAGCTCGATGACGTTCCTCGCCTTCTTGATCCAGCAAGACGTCGAGGTAGTAGATGAGTTCCGTCAGCACGACGGCGTGGCGACGGTGACGGTGAAGTGATTCCGGCAGGGCTTCACCTAAGCTCTCCGAAAACATGACTGAGGTGGAAAACAGAGATCGGGGCACCGCACACGGCTATGGGACAATTGTGTGTCTCCAAGGGGTGCCCCTCCTCCGTATATAAAGGAGGGAGAGGGGAGGAGGCTGGCCCTAGGGGCTGCGCCAAGAGTGGGGAGTCCTACTAGGACTCCTTAGTCCTAGTAGGATTCCACCTCCCATACGGAGTAGGAAAGGGGGAAGGGAGGGGGAAAGGAAAGAGGGGGCTGCGCCCCCTCCCCTAGTCCAATTCGGTTTGGGCAAGGGGGGGCGCGCGCCTCCTCACGTGGCCTGCCTCTCCTTTTCCCGTATGGCCCAATAAGGCTCATTACTTCTCCCGGTGAATTCCCGTAACTCCCCGGTACTCCGAGAAATACCCGAATCACTCGGAACCTTTCCGACGTCCGAATATAGCCTTCCAATATATGAATCTTTACCTCTCGGACATTCCGAGACTCCTCGTCATGTCCGTGATCTCATCCGGGACTCCGAACAACATTCGGTCACCAATCACATAACTCATATAATACTATATCGTCATCGAACCTTAAGTGTGCGGACCCTACGGGTTCGGGAATGATGTAGACATGACCGAGACGACTCTCTGGTCAATAACCAACAGTGGAACCTGGATGCTCATATTGGTTCCTACATATTCCACGAAGATCTTTATCGGTGAACCTTATATGACAATATACGTTGTTCCCTTTGTCCGGCGGTATGTTACTTGCCCGAGATTCGATCGTCGGTATCCAATACCTAGTTCAATCTCGTTACCGGCAAGTCTCTTTACTCGTTCCGTAATACATCATCTTGCAACTAACTCTTTAGTCACGGTGCTTGCAATGCTTCTGTGATGCTGTATTACCGAGAGGGCCCAGAGATACCTCTCCGATAGTCGGAGTGGCAAATCCCAATCTTGATCCATGCCAACTCAACAAACACTTTCGGAGATACCTGTAGTGCACCTTTATAATCACCCAGTTACGTTGTGACGTTTGATACACCCAAAGTATTCCTACGGTATCCGGGAGTTGCATGATCTCATGGTCAGAGGAACGTGTATTTGACATAGTGAAAGCAATAGCATTAAACTGAACGATCATATGCTATGCTGACGGTTGGGTCAAGTCCATCACATCATTCTCCTAATGATGTGATCCCGTTATCAAATGACAACTCATGTCCACGGTCAGGAAACCTTGACCATCTTTTGATCAACGAGCTAGTCTAGTAGAGGCATACTAGGGACATAGTATTTGTCTATTATCCACACATGTATTTAGTTTCCGGTCAATACAATTCTAGCATGAATAATAAACCATTATCATGAATGGGGAAATATGATAATAATAAACACTTTATTAATTGCCTCTAGGGCATATTTCCAACAAGAACAGGGCTTCCGAAATGGGGATGGTATGAATGAAATGTACAAGTTTTCATGTTGAGATACTATGTGTACTTCAGATCAAAGAATGAATGGTAATGCAAACATCAAGTGGTAAATCAATCTTCATCTATGCATACTTCAGATCTACAAAGAATGCAAATTAAACACGAATATTGGCCATTGTAGTAGCTTTTCTATCCTTGATAGTGAGTGATGGAGCTCCGGTATCAACAATAAGAACAAAAAAAATCATGTGATCGGAGCAAAAGAGTACCAATTTATTTTCTCTTTTTTCCCCCAAAGCAAGTTATAATTTCTTTTATCTCAAAAGTCTGGGCTGAAAAGAGCATGAGAACTTGTACATAGATAAGCACGGAGGTCCAAATTATCAAGTTGCAGCCAGAATTTGTCTGCAACTCATAACTTAAACTTGAAAATTTATAAGCTACACTAACAATAAAAAGAATGACCATTTGTATGGATTAGGATCTCAAACATGATAAACTTTTTTAGACCTCGAACAATAGGCATATTATAAATTTTTATTTCAGCAAATGAAAATTGGGCACACATAACATGGAGTCAGCCAATCAGATACTCCCTCCGTAAAGAAATATAAGATCATTTAGATCACTAAAGCAGTGATCAAAATGATCTTATATTTCTTTACAGAGGAAGTACTACAAAAAAAATACAGCATTTCTGCTAATTTGAGCTGTGGCACTTAATTCCCATATATCCTGATCATCGTCTTTATGATCCTTCATTTGGTATACCAAGCTATGCCCCTAAATTTGTGGTCAGACATTTTGATGGCCTGAGGTGCTTGCTTATGAAGTATGCTTTAAGTTGCTAGTCTTGTTCAATAATACTTTAGTTGCTAATCGCAGTAATACCGTATGATTTATTGAAAATTTCTAGCAGGTGAAGATGGTGAAGAATACTTGCCAGATCTTGCAGATAGTACATTGCCTTCCCAGAAGACCAATGAGCCCGGCACAAGTGTAGAATGAACGAATCAGGAAAATGAAGCTGAGAAAGCTAGTCTCTCTATAAGCGAGACATAACATTCGCTCCCGCGATGAGCCGGCGACCAATAGATCACCTGGCCATTTCTATTGGCACGTGTAATATTTGGGCCTTAGTCGTGGCCCACGGGAATATCAACCTAGCAGGCCACATCACCGAACAGTAGGCCATCATATTGAATGCTTGAAATTGGCTAGACTAGAACTAGGATCTCAAGTTCATGTAAGTTAGAAAAAATTCCTAAAGAATGTTTTTTTAAGAAAAAGTTCAATATTTCCAAAAAATATATTTTTCGAATTTTAAAAAGTGTACACGATTTAAAAAATATTCATGCAATTCTATAAATTATTAATGCATGCTAAAAATTGGTAGTTACAAAAAACTTTTTTTATTTCTTTTTCAAAATAAAAAGGAAAAACAAACCAAACACCAAAATAGGAAAAAGGGAAAGGCATATATAGAAGAAAAACTGAAAATAAAACAAAAACGCAATAGAAAAAAAAAATCAAGAATCCAAAAACCGAATCGGCCAGCAATGTAGGGGGTGGCACCTCTGGGCGATTATGCTGCTATATACTCAAACAGCTTTATCGCGCTACATACCTTTTGGGCGCAAAATAATTCTATGAGACCAGGTATTTTTCCTCCCTATAAGTTAGACCCATCTACCAGACTGAATGTGTCATCACCAATCTTGACACACTAGCCCTCTTCTTTCGCGTACCACTATCAGTTGAATTTTTAAAAACTGTTCATTTAAGTGTATTTGCATTTTGATTACTGTTTGATATTTTGTACGTAGCATGTTCGCTTGATATCACCTCTATGTCATATATTCTTTACCATTTGAGCAAACAAGTGTTCCCAATCCTTCTGGGGAAAAAAGCGTGAACAATGACATGCCTTCAACATATCACCATAATAGTTTATCGGCGCAGAGACCCTAAAAAAAAAAGTTTATCGGCGCAGCAAAGCATGCTAACCTTTATACTCCCTCGTTTCAAAATAAATAAACTAAAACCACGACATTTATTTGTTTCAATTAAATAAACTAAAACCACGACATTTATTTATTTATTTTGAAACGGCTGGAGTAGTATTTTATACTCGTGGTGTGTGCGAGGTGCAAGTCCATGTGACCACTCGTGGTGTGTGTGATTTTTTCTGGTGAAAGTACCGAACGCCCAGAATATCCAATAAAGTACACTTGAAGATCCAATAAATATACTGCGTGATCTTACCGAACACCCAGAATATCCAATAAAGTACACTTGAAGATCAACAACATGCCCGATTCTTTGGTGAGTGCTAGGCGTAAACCGGTTGATTTGAGGGAAACGTAAGCCGCCTCAACGACCGTTAGATGCGCCTCATCACAACCGTCGCGTTGGGTGTCGCGGATCCCACATCGCTCTCTCGCACACCTGCAGCGGACTCACCCCCCTCAACATCAACAGCCGGTCACCGCTTGCCGCAAGATAGACTGCGTCCTCCGCTGGCCGTTGCTCGCCGGTGGTGCTGCAAAGCAACACACATCCCATCCCCTTTGCCGCAACGGGTCGCCGCCGCTTGCGGCCGCCGGCGGCAAAGCGCTGCATCGCAACACCAAGAAAATCGTCGCCTGGCGCTTCATCGCAGCAACGGGGCCCCGCCGGCGAGCGTCTCCATTGCAACTTCGAGCATTGCATCGCAGCTCCGAGAGCCGCCGGCGAGCGCTTCATTGAAGCGCTGGGAGCTCCGAGAGCCGCTGGCGAGCTCTCCATTGCAACGTCGGGAGCCGTCGGCGAGTGCTCCATTTCAGTGTCGGGAGCTCATCACTGCTTCGAGAGCCACCGGCGAGCGCTCGATTGCAGCGCTGGGAGCTGCATCTCAGCTCCGAGAGCCACTGGCGAGCTCACCATTGCAGCGCTGGGAGCCGTCAGCCAGAGCTCCATTGCGGCGCTGGGAGCTGCATCGCAGCTACGAGAGCCGCCGGCGAGCTCTCCATTGCAGTAGCAGGAGCCGTCGGCGAGCGTCGGGAGTTGCATCACAACTCCGAGAGCCATCGGCCAGTGCTGAGCACCTGGAGTCGCCGGCAATGGTGCGCAAACGCGACCTCCGCTGCAGCCTTGATGGTTGCCCTTGCAGCATCTGGGTCGTCGTCGGCGTCACGGCGGCACCTAGTTGCAACACCTCCAGCGACTGCCGTTGCCCGTGCAGAAATAAGGACCGACGGCGACTCCCGTTGCAGCACTCCACTCCAGCAAATAGTGGCGGGCGGTGGCCGTTCTTTGTTTTTCAGCAACGGGTAGGAGAAGCAACGGAGGAGAGCAGGAAGCTTGTGGCAGCAGTGGTCGTCGATTTGCCGTTGTTGGCCTCGATCTGGAGAAGGGGAAAGGGAATAGGAAATGAGAGAGAGGGGATCTGTACGAGGAGAGAAAAGCGAGCGAGGAAGACGAAGATGCGGCCAGCTAAATGCGTGGTTGTGCGCTGCTGCTTGGGATAAGGCGGATGGATAGCGGCGCGTGGGGCCCAAGACGCGTGTCGATCGCTGGACGCGGCTTAAGATCGCGTGAGATCAGTCGGGCAATAGTAAGCGTTTCCCCGATTCTTTCTGGTGAAAGCCCAAACGAGAGCCATGCATGTGATTTTTGGACATGTCTAGTGGGCGCCCGGCCGCCTGGGATGGATAGGGAGCGGCCGACCAAAAAGGAAACCACCTGGTCCCCTTCATCCTTAAAAGGAAAGTGCCCAGTCACGTCCCGCAAAACCGTCGCCTGGTCGCTACCAACCACACGGTCTCGCGCGCGCCAGCTGGCAGTGGGAATCACGTGTAGCGCGACCACACCCCCTCTCCCCCCTCTATAACTGCCTCTGATCCAGCTATCTGCCCCACGGCATCTTCTTTTTCCCCACGAAAGGGAAGATCCCACCAGGGTGAAAATCTCCATCGGCAGGAAAAAACCATGGCGGCTCCAAAGAACTAAGAACAGAAGAGAAGAGAGGAAAGAGATCTTGGGAGCAGGAAGAAGATCAGAAAAAACCTAAAAAAAGGAGAGGAGGAAAACGTACCTGTAGGAGGCAACACAAGGTGAGAATCCTCTTCAGCTGATTTTCTTCAACTTCCAATTGCCCGTTCAGGTTACCTCCAGACTTTCCCTTCTTCTGATATTCTTGCACAGATCTTTAGTAGACCACAAAAACCCATGATTTGTGTAGGGGGAGTTTGCACACAATCTGTGCAACCAGTTATCTGCTTTCGTGCAACTACAGCAATTCCAGCAGCCAACTATGGGCACACTGTGTGCAAAAAAAAGTAGACAGAAAATATATCCACAACAGTTGTGTCCAAACAAAACATAGGCAAATTGAAGCTGCTTTCATGCAACTAAATCAGTTCCAGCAGCCAAAATATAGCCACACTGTGTGCAAAAATTCTGTGCAACAAAAAGATGTGCAAATTGAAGCTTCTTTCATGCAACTAGAACAGTTCCAGCAGCCAAATATAGCCACACTGTGTGCACAAAAATCTGTGCAACTTTAAGCTGCTTTTGTGCAACTAAACAGTTGTAGCAGCCAACTATAACAAACACTGAGAAAACCTGTGCAAGAAAAAAGTGGACAAACAGATCCAACATAACGATATAAGATAGGTACAGTAGAGGTCTTACTAAGTTTTGAGTTCACACACTGCCATGATAAAGAAAACACACAACTAAGTGGAACTATGCAACCTAACCAATAGCTATACAAAATATACCATCTGTTTTTGCTTTCATCTTTCCAATGTAGCAGCAGACCTGACTTGGTATGTTCACTTGCATTGATCTGCCATGTAATGTCCACCTAACCAATAGCTATACAAATATAATTGCCATCTGTTTTTGCTTTCATCTTTCCAATGTAGCAGCAGACCTGACTTAGTATGTTCACTTGCATTGATCTGCCATGTAATGTCCTGACCCCCCTGTGAGACCTGCACATGGTACATAACAGAAAAATCTTGAGAAAAAAAAGATGTATCTATTCAATGAAAAAGTCTAATTGTGCAACTCATATGCTTCTTTTTCCAAACTTGTGTACAGCTCCTATGTGCAACCAATATAACTACTATGTGCAACCTAGGAATAGTTTGTTTTTTCTTCTAATTTGTATGTCTGTAAGCAGCTGACTGCCTGCAACTAGGTTATCACTACTATGTGCAAAAGGTTGCAAAGTTAGAGAAACTAATAATGTGTGCAACTTTCTTGCCCCTGTGTGCAACTTAGAGAAGTAATGTGTGCAAAAAAGAAAGTGACTACTTGCAACTGCCAAAACAAAAAAAATGACTGCATCTATGTTGTTCCATCTGGTTAATTTTGCTTGCATCTATGTTGTTTGATTTCCTAGGAAAAAAATAGTTTCAAATGAAGTGCCAAAGAAAGCTTGTTGATATTTGTTTCCCCTTCTTTTGGTGAAAAAGTGCAGGTTGCATCAGCGTTGAAGGATGATAGATCTCAATGAGTTGCCTCCCGATCTCAACGAGTTGCCTGTTAATGATGCTGAGTTTGTGCAGCCAGGGTTTTTCATGCAGCCAAATCTAGAACATGTTCCGATGGATGATGTTGGTGTTACTTTACAATCAGAGAGTAATACTCTAAATGAAATAGGCACCACAGTGCCTGGACCTACCAAAACAGAACTAAGGGCAGGGGCTGTTGGTGGTGATCAGAATGGTGCAGAAGAAGATGAGGCTGGATCCCAACCAATGGAGCCATTTGTTGGGATGAGGTTTGATAGCCTAAAAGGTAGAGTTGGCACAGTGGCTGCTGGGGTTGGCACAGTGGCTGCTGTGGTTGGCACAGTGGCTGCTGTGGTTGGCACAGTTGTGTCTGCAGATGGCTGACTTGCTGGTGGAGTTGGCACAGTGGCTGATACAGTTGGTTCATTTGGACCTGCAGCTGGCTCACTTGGTGCTGCAGTTGCCACAATAGCTATTGGGTTTGCTGCATGGGATGCTGACATACTTAGTTGGCACTAAGTCAGGTTTCCTTGGCAGTATGTCCTCCTTGCTTGGCAGAATGTCCTCCTTACTTGGCAACATTTTAGATGTGGGTTGCACAGCTGGAATTTTGGATGGTCCACTGCCTACTGCCTCCTTTTCACTGGTTGATACAAAGCTTCGATGCATGGCTTGGCACTTTTCTTCCCATTTCTCCAAACTTTGTGTCCTTTGGCAAAAGAAACTGTTTTCTTGACGAGAGTGTGCAACTACGCGGCTGTGTGTGCGCGACTATGCGAGCGAGAGTGTGCAACTCCGCTGTCACGCGTGTGCGACTATGCCGACGGGACTGTGCAACTCTGTCGTCGTGCGTGACTACTACGCCGACGAGAGTGTGCAACTCCGTGGTCATGCGTGTGCGACTATGTCGCCGCGCGTGTACAACTCTCGTAGTCGTGCGTGAGCTACTATGCCAACGAGTGTGTGCACCTCCACGACCGCGCGTGTGCGACTATACCGATGGGAGTGTGCAACTCCGTGGTCGTGCATGTTTGACTATGCCTACGGGGGTGTGCAATTCCACGGCCGTGCATGAGCTACTACGCCAACTAGAGTGTGCGGTTCTATGGTCCTGTGTGC
The DNA here is from genome assembly GCA_039707655.1 of Elymus sibiricus. Lineage (NCBI taxonomy): Eukaryota > Viridiplantae > Streptophyta > Magnoliopsida > Poales > Poaceae > Elymus > Elymus sibiricus. The sequence continues at coordinate 90,384,711 of CM077676.1, forward strand.
GACTATGCAATCTCGCGTGTGCAACTTCCGCAGTTGTGCGTGAAGTACTATGCTGATGAGAGTGTGCAACTCTCGCAGCCAACGAAAGTGGACATTTATGCCGCTGACAGTGTGCAACTCCATGGCCGTCCATGTGCAACTATGCGGGCGAGGGTGTGCAACTCCGCTATCACGCGTGTGCGACTATACCGACGAGCTGTCGCCGTGCGTGTGCTACTACGCCGGCGAGAGTGTGCAGCTCCATGGTCGTGTGTGTGCAACTATGCCGTCGCGCGTGTGCAACTCCCGCAGCCGTGCGTGAGCTACAATGCCGACGAGAATGTGCATCTTCGCGGCCGCGCGTGTGCGACTATGACGATGAGAGTGTGCAACTCTGTGGTCGTGCGTGTGCGACATGCTTTCACTTTGCCCGTAGTAGTTGGTCGAGCTTACAACGTCGCGCGTCTAGCTATACTTGAGTAAGCAATGCGAGCGCGAGACATCATCTAACCATATTAGTATTGTCGTGTTTTGCAATTTTCTAAGGGTCGTATCCAACTAAGAACTACTATGTGTGCAACTACAACTACTACGGATTCCAACTAAAAATATGACTAACAAAAATAGATCAAAGAAAAAACACTCATCCATAAAAGGATACCAACAGTGACATAAAATCTTTAGAACTTCAATTTTTCACACCATTACATCACTACCAAAACAACCATATTAGATTAGTTTCATCTAAAGAACATTTTCAGTTCAATAGTTTCTTATTTGTTCCGATGTAACCCAATGAATGTTACTGTAGTCAAATCAATAGTCATAGTAAGATAAACACTACCAAAATGGAGGACAAAATTATAGGCAAAATTATAGGACTAATCTGTGTGTCACCATTGGGCTAATTAAGCATCAAAAGAGAAAACAAATCCAAAGCAACATGCGGCACACATTGTTCTATAACGAGTGCTCAAATCTGAATTGCAAATTAGCCAGATACTAATTTGGCCAGAATTGGTCGAGCTTAGAACGTCGCCCGTCTAGCTATTCTTGATTAAGCAATGCGAGCGCAAGACATCATCCAACCATCTTAGTATTGTTGTGTTGTGCAACTTCCTAGTGGTCGTATCCACCTGAAAACTACTATGTGTGCAACTACAACTACTGCGGATGCCAACAAAAATGTGACTAGCAAAAATAAATCAACTTAAACAAAAACATCATCTAGCCAAATTAGTATCGCCAAGTTATGCAACTTCCCAGTTATCGTATACAATCTGGGCTATTGCCAAGGCCAACTTAGTATAATTGTGTTGTACCGAAGCCCTCCCACTTTGCCCCTTGCCCTAAACCAAACTCCCGTGTTTTGCAAGCCTTAATGTGCTGCAGGCAGTCCCCGTTATGCATATGCGTGGTGACATTTGTTGCTGTACAATGTAGTAAAAACAAGATCACTTGCTTCCAATAAATCAACAAGAAAACATCCATGGCGTGCAATCCTACCACTGTTAGTAAGGAGAAATGCGCGCAAGCAAAGCAAAACATTAAGAGCTTTAAATCACCAGATACTTAAGAGAATCCAGCACTGCATATGTTTATCTTACTAGTTGAATTTGGGAGGACTTTGATTGGAGTGTCCACGGTATGCTTCATCATGCTACCAAATTCAGCAATCTTGATGTGTCCATCAGAAGTAAGGGGTAAATTTTCTGGCTGACAGATCAAACAATGTGAATAAGTCATTGTTGCTGATGGCATTAACTCAAAGGAAAACATGAACTCCACTACAATTTACGCACCTTCACATCCCGATGAGTTAGGCCTAGGCTATACAAATACTCCTGTGTTCAGAAATGCGTCAAGAACAAAAGACAAAAAAATCCAGTGTAATCTATGAGATGGTAATCAGATCCAATGCTAGACCTATGATTTTGTCATCACCGAGCATGCAGACGGGAGGGAATCGGCTCAATCAGAGACGGAGGGGAAGGAGCTCGGCCAGCCTCGAGCAGAGGAAGGAGACGGCGGCCGCATCTCGCCGAGGATGATGGGCACACCCCGCCGATGCAGAGGCCGCATCTCGTCGACGACGGCAGGGAACGACGACGATGGGGCTGGATCCGGTAGGGGAGGATGTTGTGGTGGACTGGGTTGGTGGTGGTGCGGCCTAGCCAACCATCGTCGTCGTGGCGCAACGAGGACCTCGGGGCAGAGGCACGCAGGGTGGTCCTCCCCTCCGCCGATCCGCCGGTGGAGCGTGGTGGCCGGCTAGTTGGGGGCTTCTGGCGGCCAGCTGGTGGTGGCTCCTGGTGGTCGGCGTTGAGGGGAGAGGCCAGTGAGCCCCCTCCGATTCAGATCCGTGAGGGAGAGAGAAAGAGGTTGTCGGTCGGGTGGGTTGCCACCTGCCGACCAGGTGGCACCTGAAGTGGGACGCACGCGCGCGATAGAAATCGTGCGGCTACCAGCCGGCCGCTCGATCGCGTGAAATCGTGCGCGCGCACGATTAAGTACTTAGGGTGATTTGTGCGTCTCCTCTCCTCCAAAAAAAAGCTAGGGTTTTTGCCTCTCGCCGGCGTCGCCGCCGGTCCGCCTCGTCTCCGGTGGCCCTAGGGCCATGGGGGCGTGGTGGATCCTGGTAAGGGCCGGCGAGAGGGCTCCGTTTTTAGTCGTTCCTTTGAGTTTTGTTAGGATTTGTGTCCTGCTCAGGAAGGCGAGACGGCGGCGGCTCCCTGAAGATGGAATAAAGGTCTCCCCGCCTAGCCCCCGTTCCGGTGGTGCGTCTAGCATCGTTGGTGGGCGTGTGGAGGTGTGTCTCCGGCGGATCTATCTTTGGTGGATTTGCTTGGATCTAGTCGTTATTCGTCTACGTTCGTGTGCTTTCGGGTTGGATCCTTTCGATCTACGTTATTCTTCATCGGCGGCGGTTGCTGTTCTGGTGGGCTGGTCCTATGGGGCCTTAGCACGACGACTTCCCGACTGTCTACTACAACAAGTTGTGCCCGACTCCGGCGGTGGAGGGGCGATGATGGCGGCGCACCTTCGGCTCGCTTCAGTGCTTGTAGTCGTCGCTAGGTGGTCTACGGATCTGGATGTAATTTTTATTATTTCTGGTGTTCGTTGTACTGCCATGATTGAAGATGAATAGATTGGAAGTTTTTCGAAAAAAAAAAAGTACTTAGGGTGATTTTTTACATGCCACGTCAAACTTCAGTTTCTTTAATCGAAGCTGTCAGCCCATGTACCTTGCTCGATCTCCTTCCTACAAATCATGGCATTCTTCGCCGGAGCTGGCTAGAAGAGCCAGAGAGAAGTCGATCAGCACCACCACAATCCCAGTCCCACCCACCTGCTCGGCCAAATGGTGCCGCTCAAGCACTTTGACATCCGGATCGCCTCGCGGACGCTGGTCCGGGCCTCGCGCCCGCCGCCGGGCTTCCCCGCCGTGCACGCCGTCTCCAACCTCGACCTCGTCCTCGGCCCCTTCCCACTCTACCTCATCTGCGTGTACGGGCCCCCGCCGTGTGGCCTCGGTGCGGTGCTCTCCGCCGTCCGCGCCGCCCTCCCGGCCTACCTGTCCCGCTTCTTCCCTTTCGCCGGCCGCATTGTGCGCGACCCGGGGACCAACATCCCCGAGGTCGCCTGCAACAATGCCGGCGCCGAGCTCGTCGTCGCGGACGCCGCCGTGCCGCTCGCAGCCGTCGATTTCGCCAGCATCGACCGCTCGCTGGGGCTCATCCAGATACCCTTCGACGCGGGCTTTGCCTTGTCGGTGCAGCTTGTTCGGTTTGCCTGCGGCGGGTTCTCGCTGGCGGTCGGCACCAACCACCTCCTCACTGACGGTAGGGCGCTGGCCATTTTGCTCAACAGCCTCACGGAGATGGTCCGCACGGGCGGACGTCTCTCCCGCGAGCCTCTGTTCGACGAGTCTCTGTTCAGCCCGCGGTCACCACCGCGGCATAGTCCGTCGCTGGACGCCGAGTTCGCGCGGTTCACGCCGGGGACCATGATAAACCCCCTCCTGGCCGCGGCCATCAAGCGGCGCCTTTACCGCATCGACGCGGCCGACCTCGCGGCGCTCCAAACGGCGGCTGCGACAGTCAGCGGCCGCCGCCCGTCACGCTTCGTGGCGCTGTGCGCGCACGTCTGGAAGCTCCTCGCGCGTGCCGTCGGCGAGTCCGCCTCCAGCTGCCGTATGACGTGGATCGTCGACGGCCGGAGGTGCGTCGAGCCGTCGGCGGGCGCCTTGGACATGTACATGGGGAACGTCGTCACGTACACGTCGCACGAGGCGAGCGTGCCAGACGACTGCGCATGCCGCAGCACGACGTGGCCGTCACCGTGCGCGCCGCCATCACGACGGTGATGACTAAGGACAGATTCCAGGATTTGGTTGACTGGGCGGAGGAGAACAAAGCAGCGTACAAGGACGGCGGGAAGTGGACGGAGGAGGTGAACCTCGGCCTTGGGAGCCCGGCGCTGGTGATCTCCGGCTTCGCCCCGTTCGTCATCGACGGGGATCTGGGGTTCGGGACGCCGAGGCTGGTCTTGCCGTGGCTGCGGCACAACCGGCTGGGGTCGGCGGCGATGATCTTCGTGCCTTGCCCGAGCGGGGATGGGTCATGGTTCGTGGAAGGCACGAGGCTGTGGCCGCGGCTGGTCGAGGTGGTGGAGAATTTCCCGGAGAGCTTGCTGGCGCCGGTGACGGCCATGAGTCTAGGGTTTGAAGAGTCGGCCGGCGAGCAATACAGTTCCCGTCTGTGAGTGTGAGGTCGCTCCACGGCCAGTGATGTGCTGTTGTGTGGCAATGGAGTGATTTTTTTTGAAATTATGTCAATGGCGCGCAGGCGAATGTCACGTCTCCGGCCGGCATCGGCCATGTCTACGTCGGAGACGAACATGCTTTGGGGTGGCGGTGTAGGGAGCTGGCCTAGTGGACTCGCACGGAACATGGCAAGGACGAGGGCCGAGCACCGAGCTGTTGGTGAAGGATCGTAGTGAACGTGCAGTACGAGTTGGCATTGTGTGTGTTCGTTGCATGGACAACTGGGACAAGTTCACACGGTACAACATAACAATATTGTACTGGTTGTATTTGTCCCGGTAGCTTCATCCCTTCTTGCATTGATTCTAATTTTTCTCGACTGAAATCTTACTTCTCTTACCCAAAGAAGACAAACTTTGCTCTTTCCTCATCACTTTTATCTCGATCTACTCCTTGCTCAAAGGCCTCGTTGTGCTTCTTACACTTGGTCACCACCTAGACGCCCTCGTCTTTGAAGACGATCACCTTGAGGGTGTCAGGAGTCACCAGCTTGAAGGTGACGAGGTACCCGATCCTGATCTGGTGAACAACGACGAAGGCGGCCCAACCCTGGGTGAGCCTGTCGTTGATCACCCGAATCGTCACCCTCCAGGCGTAGCCAGTGTTCGTCTTTAGCTTGAATTCCTCTAGGACGGCGGTGAAGTGCTTGGTGAACTCCGTCATCGGCAGGCACTCCAGCTTTGGTGCAAGGATGATCTTGCATAAGTGGATTGGCTCGGCCTCCTCATGGAAATGCCCGTAGTTCTTCGACCACTTGGGGACGTTGCGGAGTCCACCACCGCCTTGCCCTTCTTGTCGGTCGAAACCACCTCCCGCCCTTCTTATCGGCCGCAACCACCTCCTTACCCTTGGAGTTCTCCGAAGCAAACTGGTCGATCTGCATTATGAACAACATGAATGAAGGTCAATGATGGGACAAATGCGACACACCATGACCAATGAGGAATGTAAAATTGTTTGACCACAATTACCATAGTTGTTAATCAACATTCATTCATCCTACCCACCTAGTCCAAAGCCCCTATTTATCTACCACCGCACTCCACTACATCTTCGAACCATCTATGTCTTCTACCGTCTCCTCTTCCACAACTCTATCTCTCTGTCTCACCACCTGCCTATCATCATGAACATCCCCAACCCCTTCCCCGACGGCATTGGATGGAGGGCATTCTTCCTTGAGTGCTCGCTCGGTGACTGCATCAAGTTCGCGAAGACCATGGAGGTGTGCTATGAGTTCAACAACATTGACGACATGCATAAAGAGGCAGACGATGTGATGTTGAAGGCGGCGAAGGAGGAGTTGAAGACGCCGATATCTAGCCCAGTCAAAGGTGTTATATCAGTCGACTTTGCGATGGGCGATGGATCAGGCCGAGCGGTCGATCTTGGTCAGAGAGCCAGATGGGCCAAGTAGAGGCTTGTTAGGGCTCCTCATGACCAACCTATCATCGTTAAGGCGCCGACCGTCATCGTTCTGGAGGATGATGCTGAGGAGGAAATGGTGGATGCTGCGGTCGAGCAAGAGGACGACGACGAAGCGGTGGAGCTGGTGGTCAGGGCGCCGGAGCTAGGAGACCGTACACTGCCCATGGAGGTGAACGACTACAAGGCTCAGGGCTACAACTGCTCCAAGCGCCTCCAGGCTCGCCGCGGCTAGGATGTAGTGATTTACCCCCTCCCCTTGTACTCAATCCCATTTGAACCCCTAAAATCCATCGGATATACCTAAATCTGGATGGTGGTCAATCCAAGAGGCAGATTGGACCCCTACTGCGAGAATCGAATGCAGAAATCAAATGTGACCAACAAATCGAGTGCGAGGACAGAGGGCTTACCGCCATTGCCGAACGCCTGCCGGTGAGGTGGTGAAGCCGGTGATTTTGTGAAATAGTTTGGCCGAGAGTTTATTTTTTAAATTAGTCTCACCTTTGGGTTATTTTTGTCCATTTTACCACAGCGCTGATCGCCAACGATCACTTTATCCCATTACCTGGCCGATGCTGTTTTACTTTTATGATTATCGTTCGCACCTAGACATGTAGGGACACTGATGATCCTGCGCTTCTGGCGTGGTCGAACGGACGCCACAAAATTCCCAGTAGATTACACTGCTTGAAGATCACGCTTAGTCACCAAACACTTTTTTATGCAGAGCGCAGTCACCGCTGACGCAGGCGCGGAGTACTCTGCTCGGGGATACCTCGGCGCGAGCTCCGCTCCAGTCGCCCGGCGAGATGCCGCTGGAGCGCTTCGACCTGCGGATCGCGTCCCGGGAGCTGGTGCAGGCCTCCGACCCTGCCCCGGGCTTCCCGGCCGTCCACGCCGTCTCCAACCTCGACCTCGTCCTCGGCCCCTTCCCCATCTACCTCGTCTGCATCTACCCGCCCCCGCTGCGCGGCCTGGACCCCGTGCTCGCCGCCGTCCGCGCGGCCCTCCCGGCCTACCTCTCCCGCTTCTTCCCCTTCGCCGGCCGCGTCGTGCGCCACCCGGACACCAACGTCCCCGAGGTCGCCTGCGACAACGCTGGCGCCGAGCTCGTCGTCGCCGACGCCGCCGGGGTCCCCCTCGCCGCCGTCGACTTCGCGCGCGTCGACCGCTCGCTGGGGATGATCCAGATCCCGTTCGACGCGGGCTTCGCGTTGTCGCTGCAGGTGGTCCGGTTCGCGTGCGGGGGGTTCGCGCTGACCGTTGCCACCAACCACCTCCTCGCCGACGGCCGCGCGTTCATCGTGCTGCTCAATTGCCTCGCGGAGATGGTCCGCACCGGCGGGGGGCTCTCCCGCGGGCCTGTGCTCGACCGGTCGTCCCTGCTCGCCCCGCGGTCGCCGCCGGTGTACAGCCCGTCGCTGGACGCGGAGTTCGCGAGGTTCACGCCGGCGACCATGATTAATCCCCTCCTGGCCGCGGCCATGGAGCGGCGCCTCTACCGCATCGACGCGGCCGACCTCGTCGAGCTCCAGATCGCGGCGTCTTCCGGCGGTCGTCGCACCTCGCGCTTCGTGGCGCTGTGCGCGCACGTCTGGAAGCTCCTAGCGCGGGCCGTGGGCGAGTCCGACCCGAACTGCCGGATGGCGTGGATCGTCGACGGCCGGAAGTGCGTCGAGCCGTCGGAGGGCGCGCTGGACCTGTACATGGGGAACGTGGTCACCTACACGTCCCGCGAGGCGAGCGTGGCGGAGCTGCTGCGCGCGCCGCTGCACGACGTGGCGGCCGCCGCGCGCGCGGCCATGGCGTCGGTGACAACGAGGGACAGGTTCCAGGAACTGGTGGACTGGGTGGAGGTGAACAAAACGGCGTACAAGGACGGCGGGAAGTGGACGGAGGCTGTGAACCTCGGCCTGGGCAGCCCGGCGCTGGTGATCTCCGGGCTGCTCCCGTTCGCCATCGACGGGGACCTGGGGTTCGGGAAGCCGAGACTGGTCCTGCCGTGGCTGCGGCACGGCCGGCTGGGGTCGGCGTCGGTGACGGTCGTGCCCTGCCCGGGCGGGGACGGGTCGTGGTTCGTCGGCGGCACGCGGCTGTGGCCGCGGCTTGTGGAGGTGATCGAGGCCGGCCCGGAGAGCCTGCTGAAGCCGGTGACCGCGGCGAGCCTGGGGTTCGAGGCGCCCCACGGCTCTCGGCTGTGAGCTCGCGGCGAGCAGTGCTGTGGACCTGTGGTTCTCTAGAAATTCTGTAACTTTGTAGAGCTCATTCAGAATAGAAGCAATGGGTAAAATTCTCTAGAAATGCGTTCTCATGAGATTCAAAAATATTTCCTTCCGAGCAAGCAGATTCTCTGCAAGTCTTCTGATCTGATCTGAATATATAAACAACTGAAGTTGTTGGTTGGTTTTTCCACTAGGCAGACGATATTTGTAACTTCAAATTGCTCCCTAGGCATACTGATCTACAGTACTTGTTATTGAAAGATGAACTGAAAGTGACACTGAAACCAATCTACGATATACCAATTCGCTGTCGCTGAACAGAGTTCGCTGCACGACCTCTAAAACTCACACAGCGTAGAATCATTAGCTGCAGATCAATGTTGTCTACTGGTACACCGCGTACACGCCGTGTAAGTAGAGAGGCAGCCACATGATGCGTATGACTGAATAGCGAAGGGGGAAATGTTTTCGCATTACACTGCTCTAGCAAACTCACCTCAAAATATGTTGTCTACTAGTACTAACCAAAGTAGAATCAAACTAACCAAAATTGAGACATAACCAATCAAACTAACCAAAGTTGAGACAAGCTAGCATGCCAGGTGTTGCACTTGCATTTCATTGGTCACTGGTAAATCAGAAGGAAAACTCAATCTGCATCCCAACTATCGGTCTGCCTTCCGTTCCAGAGAAAGGTCCAGGATATACGAGGGCACCGGAAACTCAAGTGCAACATCATCTTCGCCCATGATGGTGAAGATGAGGTGGTTGTCCGCGGTAGAGGAAGTAGTCGAAGCAGGCGAACGTATGTCGAGTGTAGTCGAATTTGAGCGAGCAGTCGCATCAAGACGCTCCCCAAATACCTTGTTGCCCTCACCTTGTGCAGGTTCTCAAGGGACGTGGTTTGGGAGGATTGCTCTCCCGGACAGTTGTGCATGCAGTCGCTGGGATGGGGTTGCCGGAGAAGCAGCTCAGCACTAGGAACTCGAGAGTGTGTGTCCAGTTTTCTGTTCTACGTGCCTAGCCTCTTTCCTCCATATTTCTTCTACATAGAGGGGGCGCATGGGAGAGTGAAGAGAAGCAACTGCCACGTGTTGGAAAAAAAGAATTATCTGGAAGTACAAAATATGTCCACAAAGTTCAAGTATTGACACGTATATCCAGAGCTATCCAGTGTACTGCCATGCAAAATTTTAGTTCTTTCATCAAGGCGCATAGTGTTAGCCCAAATTCAAAATCGATTCAATTATTTTTTAGTTCTTCTAGCAAGGCGCATAGCGTTAGCCGGAGATAACTTTGAGGTACAACCTCGAAGCTATGCTTTTCGGGGTTGAGCTTCGCATGCTTATCTTACGTTCATCGTTGATGCCAAAAAAAACCTATAGCGGGCTCACAAATGAGAGCCGTGGGGCGTCTCAAAACCGCTAGTAACGTGAACATTTTTATTTTTTTATCATTTTTAAAAAATCATGAATATTTTAAAACTCTTGAATATATTTACAATTGTGAATATATTTTTCGTATTCGTGAGCTATTTTTCAAATTATGAACATTATGTAAATTCTTGAATGTTTCCTCATGTATACATGATTTTTTTAAAATTAAAATAATTTTAAATTCCTTAATATTTTTAGAAAAAATCAAAGCTTTTCAATAGGAAAAAGGATGAAATAAGAAAATTTGGATGAAAGACGAACAGGAAAATATGGCCAACGTTGTACGCATGGGCCGCGGACCTGCGCGTTTGCTCGCAATCCTAATTTCGATAAAAAAATTATGAAAATAATAATAATAAACCAACCAGAATAAAAGTCGGTTGATAAACCGATAGAGAAAAAAAAAGGCCTGGGTAATATGCACGTTGCTCTACATGGGCCACGACATTGTTAGTTCTAATACTGTCATATGAGACGCACAACCCTACCAGACCCTTACAGGCGGGTCCACTTTGAGGAATATACTTCCTCTATTCCCGGAAATTGATTTTGGAGGCCGAGCTCCATGGAGGCCTCCAAAAGCAAAATTTAAAACTCTTGAAAATTCATATTTTTATATTTCAAAAAATTCTGAAAAAAAAATACAGAGATAGATGAAGGCATAGTGCACAAAGTGTGTAAATTTTCAGGACGAAATACGTTGAAATGAGGGATGTACAAAAAAGACAAATGTGGGGCTTTTTAACACATGATACTATTCATTCTCCCAGACCATGCATTTCTCTTTTTTGTACAGGTCACATTTCAACATATTTCTTCCTGAAAGTTTACACACATATGCCTCACATCATTGTTTACTTGTACAAAAAAAAACAGATTTTTTTGAAATTAAAATTTTCGAATTTTGAATTTTTCAAAAAATCGGTCTCCACAAAACGCCATTCTCCTCTATTCCTAGTTATTTAGCATAACAGTTTTGACTTAAGTCAAACTTTGTAAAGTTTGAACAAGATTATAGGAAACAATATAAACATTTATAATAACAAATCTATATGCTGCGAAAATATTTCTGCAAAAAAATATAGTGTGAAAATATATTTAACAATGAATCTAATGACGTACTCAAATCAAAGTTTATAAATTTTAACTTTAAACAATGGTAACACACGGAGTAAATAAAAACAGACAAAGTACACTATTGAAGCTCTCCTAGAGAGCTTAGTAATTGTAAGGACGAGCTCAAATGAGCCTCCTGAAGGAGCTTGGATGAACAGTAAAATCAATTTTTTTTCTAAAATCAAAAAATTCTAATCTTTTTGTGGTAAACTTTGACAAATGTTCTACATATTTGCAAATTTTCATCATGAGATCACATTCGTGGAAGGCATAGCAAAAAAAAACAACTTCAGTGCTCCAAAATGCTTTGGAAAGTAGCATTTTCGGAGCATTGATTTTTTTTTTGTCACGCCTTTCACGAATATGATCTCATAATGAAAATTTGCAAGCACTTAGAACATTTATCAAAGTTTACAAAAAATAATAATCATATTTTTAGATTTTTTTTCAATTGTATACGATTTTACTGTTCATCCAAACTCATTTGAGCTCGAGTTCACATACTCCGCGTCCAGAGAGAACCACTTCACTGAGAGCATCTACAGTCGGGCGCCCCAAACACGTCTCAAACGCCTAGGCGGGCGGATCCGTCACTGAGCGATCACAAAAAATCGACCCACCCGGACGCCTCAAATCGGCCTCAAATGCCCCGGGCTGTCCGACGCCCCTCATATCCAGCCCCAATGTAGGGCGGATATGGGGCTGCCCGGGCTCGTCCGCCACGTCGGACCCGACAGGCCTGGCCCACCACCGACACCACGACTGTCCCACAAAAAACCCCAATCCGGCTCCTCGCTCCGAACCCCCTAGCTCACTCACTCTCCTCTCTCGCTTCGTCCTCTCCTCTCCCCTCTCCGTTTCCGATCCAATCCGGCGCAATGTCGAGCTCCGGCAGCCACTCCAGCTCCGACCTCGACGTCGAGGAGGAGCTGGCCCCCGCATTTCCTTGGAGCGGTCCAAGGTGGACACCGGGGGCAAGATCTACACCATCGCCGATACCACGCTGGCGCAGCGCGGACGCCAGAGCTGGCCCCTCCCGGCCCGCGCGCAGCTCTGCCAATCCGCCCCCGCGCCGTCCCCTTCCCCCGCCGGCTGATGCTCCGCGCGGGGCAGCGGTGGGTGCTAGTGCCCGCGCCGCCCGCCGCGAGAGGCAGTGGACAAGGGAGAGGGACGTAGCGAAGCAGTCCGTGCGCTGCCGCCTTGGGATGCCGGCGGAGCCCGACGAGGACGAGCGGTTCCTCGCTTGCGTTTACCGCCGGTCGCTGACGACTGTGGAGACGAACGCTCGCCGCTTACGGCGGAAGAACGTGAAGGCGCTCCGGCTTGCCATAGAGCAGTCGGAGCGCGAGGCGAAGGAGGCAGCTGCGGAGATGGCTCGGGTGGCCAAGTTGAAGCGGCTGCAGGACAGGGCCGTCCGCTGGATGAAGGGGCTGATCGTCCTCTCCGACTCCTCGTCCGACGACGGTGACGACCACAGCTCCATCTTCTCCGACGACGACCAAGATCCTCCACCAGCCGCGGACACCTACAGCTACGCCGGCGACCGGAAGGGCAAAGGCCCGGTGAGGAAGTGGTGAAGACGCTCCTTCTCCTATGTTTATTATCGTTTTTTAGTTGTTGAAGTAGAACTTGTCTGCAATGAACTACGATGATCTTTTTGATGATGTACAGTTTATTTATGTCCATTTGGTTGTCCGTGCCGAATTCGTTGTCCGTTGTTTGATCACGTAGAGTAGCTTATCAGATTGCATGCATAGTATGAATATAGGGTGCCGGATATGAGGTACGTGGATGTGAAGAGGAAAATTTAAGACATGATCGGACAGTGCCAGCGGATGTGGGATGTGGGCGTTTGAGCGACCGGATTTGACAAGTCAGGCTGTAGATGCTCTCACAGCACATTATTACAAGTTTACAACACTGTCCGCCGCGATCTCACATACGAGAGCCGTGGGCCGCCTCGAACCCCAGGCTCGCGGCCGTCAGCGGCTTCAGCAGGCTCTCCGGGCCGGCCTCGATCACCTCCACCAGCCGCGGCCACAGCCTGGTGCCGCCGATGAACCACGACCCGTCCCCGCTCGGGCAGGGCACCGCCATCAACGATGCCGACCCGAGCCGGCCGTGCCGCAGCCACGGCGACACCATCCTCGGCTTCCCGAACCCCAGATCCCCGTCCATGGCGAACGGGAGCATCCCGGAGATCACCAGCGCCGGGCTCCCCAGGCCGAGGTTCACCGCCTCCGTCCACTTCCCGCCGTCCTTGTACGCCGTTTTGTTCACCTCCACCCAGTCCACCAGCTCCTGGTACCTGTCCCTGGTCATCACCGACGCCATGGCCGCGCCCGCGGCGGCCGCCACCTCGTGCAGCGGCGCGCGCAGCAGCTCCGCCACGCTCGCCTCGCGGGACGTGTAGGTGACCACGTTCCCCATGTACAGGTCCAGCGCGCCCTCCGACGGCTCGATGCACTTCCGGCCTTCGAGAATCCACGCCATGCGACAGTTGGGGTCGGACTCGCCGACAGCCCGCGCCAGGAGCTTCCAGACGTGCGCGCACAGCGCCACGAAGCGCGAGGTACGGCGGCCGCCGCCTGGGGACGCGGCCTTCTGGAGCCCGACGAGGTCGGCCGCGTCGATGCGGTACACGCGCCGCTCCATGGCCGCGGCCAGGAGGGGGTTGATCATGGTTTCCGGCGTGAACCTCGCGAACTCGGCGTCCAGCGACGAGCTGTACCGCGGCGGCGACCGCGGGACGAGCAGGGACGACCGGTCGAGCGGCGACCCGCGGGAGAGTCCCCCGCCGGTGCGGACCATCTCCGCGAGGCTATTGAGCAACACGATGAGCGCCCGGCCATCGGCGAGGAGGTGGTTGGTGCCGACGGTCAACGAGTACCCCCCGCACGCGAACCGGACCACCTGCAGCGACAACGCGAGCCCCGCGTCGAACGGGATCTGGATCATCCCGAGCGAGGCGTCGAAGCGCGCGAAGTCGACGGCGGCGAGTGGGACCCCGGCAGCGTCGGCGACGACGAGCTCGGCGCCGGCGTTGGAGCAGGCGACCTCGGGGACGTTGGTGTCCGGGTGGCGAACGATGCGGCCGGCGAAGGGGAAGAAGCGGGAGAGGTAGGCCGGGAGCGCGGCGCGGACGGCGGTGAGCACGGGTTCCAGGCCGCTCGGCGGAGGAGGGTAGATGCTGACGAGGTAGATCGGCAAGGGGCCGAGGAGGAGGTCGAGGTTGGAGACGGCGTGCACGGCCGGGAAGCCGGGGGGCGGGCGCGACGCCCGGACCAGCTCCCGCGACGCGATCCGCAGGTCGAAGCGCTCCAGCGGCATCTCGACGTGGCGGCAGGTGCGGCGATCGATCGTCGGAGCTCGGAGGAGTAGCACTCTGTATCCGCGTCAACGGTGACTCCACTCTGCACAAAAAGCTTGAACTTCGACAGCCTCTTTGAGTAGTACTTTGGTCAAACTTTGACCAACAGAGTTTCAAAGTTTGACCATCTACAGGACTAACGAAAACGGCCTCTGTATCAAGAGGCAAGAAGTTTTTCGTTTTGTGTTTGTGTAAGGCATAAAAAAAAAATTGGAAAACACGTTTGGTGCTGGAGCTTCATGGAGCTCGGTTGTTTCGAAAAAAAAAATCACATTTCAAAGTTTCATTTTTTCTTAAAAGGATTATACACTCACATATAGATGTATATTAAATGTGCATAATTTTCTTATAAGAAAATACATTGAGACACGACTTGCACATAAAGTCAAAATCATTGTTATTTTCTGTAGTGAACAGTACATTCGCTGTTCATTGTTTTTTATATTTTTTGAAACTTTGAAATGTGATTTATGAAGTTTTTGTAAAACAAGTTGTATAGAGCTTTTTTTTCATGGTAATACGTGTCTCATTCATATCATAAAAATCAAAGTACAAGTTACGTAAGGACCGACATGACAAAACTGAAAAGATAGCAGAACATCTGTGAGTTTTACACCAACGCCCGTCATCTGCCTCCGGCACCACCACAGCAGCCACCGAAGAAAAGAATGACGGATCACCTCCTCACCCGAGCTCGATGCGGCTACATCGCTGATATGCAGCTTTGCGAACCTCCAAGGTGGCTCACTAAAAGTGAAGCCCTTGCCGTTGAACGAATCAGACCGGGGCAACACCCCGGACACGCCATCGAACTCCAGATCTGGCACCCCACCACGACTAAGACGCCGAAGGAGGAAACCGTACCTGCCGTCCACGAACCACGAACCTAGCACACGTTCCGTCCTCCAGATGTCGTCGATGCAGACCACAATCTGCATCCGCTCCTGGACTACCTCCCAAGCTCCGCGCCGACGCTGGAGCAAACGCCGTCGCAACGGCGGAGCCCGAGGACACAGGTCCACCACGAGGATGCCGCCAACGCCACGCCATCCTTGCTTGAACAGACTGGTTTCCAAATCCATCCCCAACCATGGGACCGATGGCCTCGTCAGGAAAGGATCCGAAGAATCTTTATTCAACGCCGTCATCGTCGTCGCCGAAGCCAAAACGATGAACGGCCTAAAAAACCTAGACTACGAGGGAGTAAAAACGATCCACACGCATGGATCCGACGACCCCCCTCACCACCGACGACCGAGGTCGCCGGCGGAGGGGAGCCGCCGGAGGACGGCGCTAGGAGATTGGCCTCTCCTGGCGGCGGCTAGGGTTCCAGCCGCCAGGGACAAGAGGAAAACGATTCTAAGTTGCATAGAGCTCGAGCATCAAAAGGATGCACTCCTGATCAGAAAACACGGTATTGTTATTAAAGGCTTACTAGGAAGAGGACGAAACGTGCGAGAGTAGCGGGACCCTATTCCGCCGAGACAAAGGCACGAAGCGTCGAACCACAAGCAGGCCTGTTCGGCAGACGAAGGTACGAAAGCGTCAAACGACAAGTAGGCATGTTCAGCATTGCAGGAAAAAAAACTAATGGGCCTCAGACCACCGAAGGCTGCTGTCGCTGGGAACTAGGCTGCTATTCAGGGTGAATCCGATATGGCGCTTCCTGCAACCGATTGTCGGGCGCCCCTATCTCGCGTTCAGCGAGAGGGTAGCAATCCTCGCTGAACGGGAGACCTAGATGGGCCGGCCCAGGAGCGCGGGAAGCCACCTCCTTTTTTCTATTTTTTTTACGTTTTCTATTTTTTTCTGCTTTGTTTTTTTACTTTTATTTATACTTTAAAATAATCTCAAAATATATATTACAAAAAACACTCTATACAAATGTTGACCAAGCATTTGAAAAATGTTAAATGTGTATAGAGAAAATGTTTATCATGTATAGGAAAAATGTATAAAATATGTGTATGAATTTTTTGATCATGTATTTAAAAAATTTTAATCAAGCATTTGAAATTATTTTGAAAAAACATTTGAAAAATGCTGATCAAGCATTTGAAAAATGTTACATGTGTATAGTGAAAATGTTGACAATGTATTAAAAAAATGATGAAATTTCTTGATCTTGTATATAAAAATGTTAATGAAGCATTTGAAAAAATGTTGACCATGTATTAAAAAATGATTATTTTTTTTCATGTATATAAAAATGTTAATCAAGCATATGAAAAAATGTTGAACAAGTATTTGAAAACTGTTAATCAAGTATTTGGAAAACGTTAACTGTGTATATAAAAAAATGTTGACCATGTGTAAAAAAAAATGTTAATATTGCTTTTCGAAAATTTTAATCAAGCATTTGAAAAAATGTTAAATGTGCATAGAAAAAATGTTGACCATGTATTAGAAAATGTTGTTTTGTATTTGAAAAATATTAATCAAGCATTTGAAAAAGTTGTAAAAGTGTGTATAGGAAAAATGTTGACCATGCATTAAAAAATATTGTATTTAAAAAATATTAATCAAGAATTTGAAAAATGTTAAAAATGTGTATATACAAAAGGTTGACCATGTATTAAAAAATGTTAAATTTGTATTGAAAAAATGTTAAACGTGTCTTGGATAAATATTGTTGACGTATACAAAAAATGTAAAGGGAAAACCAAAAGAAACAATGAAAACAAAAAAATGAAACCGAAAAAGAAACAAAATAAACTTAATCAAAAAGAAATAAAAATAAAACCAAAGAAACAAATGCAGAAAGAATGAAAACAAAACAAAAAAACTGAAGAAGAAAAATGAAAAGAAAATAAATAAATGAAAAAAGCAGTGAAAACCAAGAAAGAAACAAAAAATTGAAGAACAAAAGGTGGAAAATTTGTAAAAAAAAATGGTAAAAATAATGAAAGAAACAAAGAAAAACAAAAAAATGGAGAAGAAAATAAGAAAACCAGGCAAAAAACAAAAGAAAAGGAGGAAAAGAAAAAAAACAGAAAAAACCATATAAAAATGAAGTAAAAAGTGATAAAAGAAAAAACCTAGTAAAGCAGGAAAAGAAACGAACCAGTATTGAAACCGGCTCTTTTTCCGTCTAGTAGTTCGCGTCCTATGTAGTAGACACAAAGTTGATGTTGGTGCACTGGCCTGCAGCGTGGCCTTGCAACGATCGATCGATCCCTCACGCGCACACAATTTTAACTCTGTTTGTCTCGCTTAATGCGAGGTATAGCTCCTGCGCCAATTGTCGACCAAAGGGAGCTGCGTAAGACATAGTGAGGTGGGCCGACCCATTTTAATCTATTGTACTTTCCAAAGATCCGCTTTGGAAACCATCTAGAAGGTTCTTTTTTTTGCGAGGAAATCTAGAAGGTTCTGGTCTGGCCCAGTTTGGATTTTTACTGGTTTCTTTGGGTTTTTTTTTACTAATAAATTTTCTTCAAATTTTTTAAAGGTGTTCATTTAAAAATAAAACAATTTTGGAAAATATTTAAAATGTTCAAAATTTCAAATTTTGTTCTAGTTTTTAAAAAAATCATCATAATTAAAATTTTCTTCAAAACATTAAAATTGTTTGCTTTATCCAAAAAATGCTCGTTAATTTTAAAATATGTTCATAGTTTTTAAAAAAGAATTTTAAAAAAGTTTAGCTTTTTAAAAAAATCATTTGGAAAATTCAAAATTTGTTAAAAATCAAGTTTTGTTCGGTAATTGGAAAATGTGAAATTTCAAAATTTCTTGGGAATTAAAAGAAGTTTTCAAGAATTTAAAAAATTGTTTGGATTTTTTTTAATAAAAATGCTTACCTTTAAAAATTAAGAATTATTCATGTTTTTTAAAACAAAAAATAAAACCAATTGAAACTTCTCTAGGAAAAAAAAATCAGATACAGAATAAAAAAGTGATGCAGCGCTACCGATATTGGGTTGGCCCGCCATGAGAAAGCACCCTTTGCAGGAGGCAGCGTACGTCATATAGGGCCTCGGGAAATCCTATGTGACGCATTTTGCGTCAAAGTGTCGAGCGATCCCACAGACGGGACGACCGAGCGAGCGTTTGGGCCGGCCCATCTAAGTAGTAGGTGCAAGGTTTCGGTTTTGGGAAACTTCTAGAGGGTTTGGGAACCTTCTAGAAGGTTCCTGGACCGGTTTTTTTATTTTCTTTTTCCTTTTCTTTTTTATCTCTGTTTCTTTTTTCTTTTTTCTTTTTCTATTGCTGTTTCTTTTTCTATGTCGTTATTATTTTTTATGTTCTTTTTGTTTTTGTTTTTTTCCTGTTTCTTTCGTTTGAAATTTTCAAATATTTGTTCCGAATTTCAAAAAATGGTCTCATGTTCAAAATTTTGATCACAATTTTCAAAAAATGTCTTTGTTTCAAAAAATGTTCAGGAATACCCAAAAATAGTCTTGCTTTCAAAATTTGTTCACAATTTCAAAAAATGTTCGTGTTTTTTAAATCTGTTCATGGTTTCTAATTTTTTTTCCTCTTTTCTATTATTTCCTTTTTTATTTTTGAAAAAATGGTCAGGAATTGTTTGTTCATTTTTTTAAAAATGTTCTTGTTTTGAATTTTTTGTTCACAATTCCCAAGAAAATTTAGAATTTCAAAAATTGTTCTCTACTGCATGGTAAATGTTCGAAAATTCAAAAAAGCTTACAATTTCAAATTTAGAAAATTTTTGCATTTAAATTTTGTTCACAAATTCAAAAAATGTTCGGAAATTTCAAAAGATGTTCCCACTTTCAAAATTTGTTCACAAATTCCAAAAAAAAATCATGCTTTCAATATATATTAGCAAATTAAAAAAATGTTCTAGGAATTTCAAAAAATGTTCGTGTTTCACAAAATGTGTTCTAGGAATTCCAAATTTGTCGAATATATAAAAAATCAGGCTTTGAAGATGTGTTCGCTGATACAAAATTTATTAACGGAATTTAAAATTAATGTCTGTGTTTTTGAAAAAATGTTCGTAATTTCAAAAAATGTTCCTGTTATAATTTTTTGTTCCTGTTTTTAAAAAAATGTTTGCATTTTCAAAAAAATGTTCATAATTTAAAATTTTGTTCTCCCTTTCTAATTTGTTCCTTTTTTCAAAAAATGTTTTGGGTTCACAAAATGTTTGAATTTTTAAAAATATTGTTCAAAAATTAGAAAATGTTCGCATTTCAAAAAATATTTACTCTTTTCAAAAAGAAAATCACGTTCAAAATTTCGAAATAAGTTTATCTGTTTGTGGTTATAGTTGACACACACTGGCTGCTATTTTAGACATCTAATCTCAGTAGTTATGGTGGCTAGCAACGTTGTTAACGAGCAAGAGCTCCTTGGTTCGATCCCCTACACAGAGCTGTGTTTATGTTTTGCCGCAGTCGTTTAGTTTTTGAGGCGTCGCGAATCCAATATAACACAAGGACATGTCTGGCGCAGCGGTTAGCACAGCGCGCAACTCATTTCGTGGTCGCGCGTTCGAATCCCAGCGGCAGCCTTCTTCTTTTCTGCGTTTTTTCACGTCGATCATGCGGTGCCACTGCACCTGCAAATGGGCCGGCCCACGTGAGCCGCCCTGTGCGAAACGTCGACCTCTTGCCGCAGTTAGCGGCATATAGGAGGTCCCTAGGGCCTCTGCTATTCAGCAGGGAAAAATATATATGTGCTAGGGATTATTGGACCTGATGATCTAAGGCGTTGAAACTTAGGGCCCCTGAAAACTGGGGGCCCTGTGCCATCGCGCGGGCTGCACGCACATGGGCGTGTCCTTGGATTTGTGCTCGTCTGCTATCTGCTAAAAAGAACAGAGTTTATGAAAAGGTATACACGATTTCTAGATTTAGGTTGTTCTTGTATAAAATTGTTGTACTCGTGTTAATTAACTGGCGTGTCCATATGGGGCGGTCATCACATCTTCCTAACTTTGTCGCATAATACTTAATGAGTAGAGCTAATGCCAATATGCACGTTTGAAAAACAAGTCATTTTACAATATATTCATGGAGATCTCTATACTTGGGGCGCCTTTATGTTGTCAGTGGTGCGTAAATGCAGTTGTCGCCATGTCTTCGTAGACTGTGGTTTTAATTTAATGACAAGACGCCTTGGCATCTATTAAGAGAAACCATTATTTACCATAATTCCAAATTAATCTTATAATGAGTTGTTATTGTTGTGTTAGTCTTATGCAATCAAAGGAAGTATTCGATAAAAAAAAGTATTAGATGCTTGTCTCTTTAGCGGGAATTCAAATTTGTACTATCTTTCATTCTATTTAATGATAATAGCTACTATTTTTCGTTGAATTTTACTCATGAACATGGATACCCATGGATATCCGACCCAAATGGACAAGGTTTGGATATGCTTTTACACCCATGGACGGCATTCAAACCCGACCCGGTTACTCATGGGTAGGGCATGGACATAGTTTTATATCTGTCGGTATATCCAGACCTGACCCGATCGTCTTACTTAACGGGCAATATTCTACTATCCCTACCCCACAGTCACATGTCCCACTGTAATTTTACCCTTTATTATCTAAAACATGCAAAAGAAATTGCACAACTTCCCCCGTAACTTTTATTAGTTGACATTCAATCTCCACTGTAACATACTCCAACGCCCTTTCTCATCCTTTTATCTCCTCGTTAAAATGAATCGTCGTTAAGCATGAGTACTGCTATGCACACTACACTTTGCGAACGATTTGTGCACGACAATCAATCGGTTCCGTCCATACATGGCAACAGACGAAAGCGCACCGCTAGATGGTCCATCGTGCAGCGGTCGTGCACACCATTCATCGTCTGCACATCAGTTCCGTTAAGCATCGGCTCAGTCTCCTCCACTTTTACTCCTCTCGCAGCCCTAGAGATGGCCGGCGCTGTCAGCCGCTACCTCCACGTATGGTGGAGCACTGCAGCAGCTAGCGCCACTGGCCTGCGACAACGCAGCTCCGTCTCTGCTTTTCCACACACGCATTGACGCAAAGGTGCAGCAGCGGGCTGACGCAAGACCGTGAACTGCGAGGCAGCCAGGCAGGGTAGTGCAGAGCGCGGAGGCACGCAGGAACAGGAGCACGATGGCATGTGGATGCAGCAAGGCGGCGTTTGAGCTAATTTTCTTGTTCCTACCATTGTACGCCTGGTGTTCCTGTACACGGATGTGCAACACATGCTTGTTCGCGAGTTTTTGCAAGTATTTCTGGCAATTATGAGTAGTAATTGGAGCGTAGATTTATTGAAGTGGGCAATTCGTTGGTTAGTTGGTGGCCGTAGAAAAATCAGTAAACAGTTCAGTTTGGGACACATGACATGATCTGTACATATGCAATGTAATTAGTAATTATGTTTTGCCACATCAGTTAATTACAATCAGAAGGGATGTGAATGATTAAGATTCATCCAAACCCGACCCATTGCCATCCTTACTAACGATTGGATCACAATATTCGAAGAGAGTATTTATTCTATATTCAAGTTCCTCTTCTTTCGCCCATAAGATGCATACCATCGAAACAAGAACAATAAAATATTTGATTATTATGAAAACACTAAGAGACACATAAATAAAACAATCTTCATGATCCGAGACATGGAACACCGAACACTACATATTATTGCGATGGGGCTTAGTAAATATTCCAAATGATAACAATTTTCCAAATGGAAATGTAACTAGATTTTATTTCAATATAACACTAAAATTTAAGAGCTAACTAGCATCTAAGGAAGTCCTTCATACTCTATACGAGTATCGACATCTTGCTTGCCAGAAGAAGATTCTGGCGGAGCATCAACCCATCCACCATTACCCATAGAAGATTGTCCTACATCGGTACCATTATAGCCCAAGTAACCATCCATCCCTAGAAACCCATTGTAGAACTGTTGATCTGGTAGAGCAAAACCCCATTGATCATGGCCCAATGGGTCATCCACAACAAAATCATTGCTACTTGAGTAGACCAACAGTGGAGAGGCTTCCATATTATGCTCAGTTGTTGAGATACGGCTTGCATAGTTTTGCGGTGGGTGCACTGTACCGCAAGGGCTTATATAGTCCTCGACATGTAAATCTGTTGGAGGTAGATCCTGTACCTGATTAGGTATGGCTTGTAGCTGGGAAGCAAACCGTGGCACTGAAGCTACTGATGCAACATGGAACATTTGTGGTACCCGAGGAAAAAGTGGTTCCACATTGTGCTCTGGTGGTGATGGTAGCGGAGTGGAAGGCATATGGTGTTGCGGAAGATGGTGATCCCACATTGAGTGCACTGATGAAGGGATAGTTTCCAAGCTCTCCGGTGGTGGACCACTTGATGGTAGCATGTTTTGAATCACGCTTGCACCACCGGTTATGGCTTTGTAGCTATGATGTAATTGAGGCAGCCGGTGTCTAGTGTTCTCATGGAAACGAGAGAGTTCATTGAAGAGCTTTTTAGCATCTTCCAGGTTGAGATCTTGTTCCTTTGAGAAGATAAGGTTTGCCACCATACCTGGGTACTGTTCTCGGATATGTTTCACATGCTGGATGGAGAGTTGGTTTCTCTTATCCTCCATGCCGTGCTCCATATCAAGCCGAGCCACCTCACTTTGTAGTCGGGCAATCCTGGCACTTGTTTCCTTGTCAGTGAGTTGATTTCCTAGCGGAGCTCCTGACAAATAAGCATCGACAATGGGGCCAGCTGATGGCGTCCCAAATGAGTACATCTTCTTATTTCCTGTCTCCAGGATGACAGCAACCCTAGCACCAGTGATGGCATTGAGGTCAGCAGCGCTCTTGAAGAAACCGCCACGTCGCTTGAAGAAGGTGACATCACGCTCTTTGTCGTCATGGATGTAAGCGATACCCGTCCGCCTACCCCTCCTCGGCATACCAAATCCTATAACGACAAAAAAACTTACTACTATAAGTAGGAACCAAAAGGATCTACAAGATTTAGTGAAACCGTTGGCTAACGACATATTAGTGGGAGATATGTGGAGATGTACTTCCCTTATATAGAAGTGGACATTTATAAACTAAATTATCACCCCAAGGACCCTAAAACTTGTCCATTTTCCACAAGAGGGTTTGACTAATACTACAAAGTTCACTCAAAAGAATTTCATCTATGTATAGTCATGTTAGGTCCAATTGTCAGAGAACTTTTAGAATAGTGTACGAGAAACTTTGGTGCTCGATAATTTTTTGCGTGACATGGAAGGTATTAAAGTTCATTCTTATCCATACATCCAAATTTAGTAGCAATTTACACATAACCATTGCTATCTGTGTATGCGTGGATCATGCAAATCTTTAGTAAATAGTAACATACACAATTTTTAAAGATGGTAGTTTTATATAATATTGATTGTTAGCCAAACTATTCATATATGAGTAAACATTAACATTTTTTTTGGAGCCGATAATTATATGTTTTGCTATATGCGTGTATTCACATCCTTATTTAGAACCATTAGCACACTTCCAAACAAATTAGAAAAGTAGAACCATTAAATCACTGCTATGTGAGCACATCCACATCTCACCCGAGAGCATTGAGCAATTAATAAGGGGTTAAATCTAACAAAGTTTTATTTCAATGTATGACACAATTGTGGATACATTCTTTTGATTATTAATTTCAGCCAAATACTTTAGCGACCATTGATTACATTTAAAATCATTTAATGATTACATTTAAACAAGTTAATGATCAATATGGTTACATGGAAATTCTCTACTAGGAACCATGCCATCTACTCCACAAGAGGGAGTAGAACTGGTCATCTAATACATAATATGTTGTGAAAATAATAATTGAAACTTGCTTTGGGCCTTTCATGCCTTTACTTGACAATGAGCTACTCCCTCCATTTGGGTTTTAGGGCCAAATTCTAAGATATCCACTACCATGCTTGTAGCGTAAAAGTTGTAGAAGTTTTTGGGTTAAAAAATTGGCCAACTTGGGCCTCTTGAAAATCTCACATGTAGCGCCCAATATGCCTTAAGCTACTCGCCTCCGCCTCTATTAATTTTTAACAACACTAGATGACCCGTTGTGCCATTGGTGCAAAGTAGAACTACGACCAGGAAGTTAAGCAAGCCATGACCAACACATCTAATAATTGTTTGTTTTATGAATCATCCCCAAAGGGCATCAACATGAATAAGAATAGATGACCATTGTGCCCATGGCGCAAAGACCAACTGGATCCAAGAAGCGAAGTAACTTATGAACAACATAGTCTATGAATGATCCGCCAAGGGGCAAATACGAATGCAATAGAGAACTTAGGTGAACTATCCGAATGATGTTTTTCGAAAATTATCCACAAGTGATTATGTTCGTGTTGCGTCTGCATTTGCCTTATATTTACAAACGATAGACGACGATGATCATTGCCCATGTCTTACTTTGGAGATACATAAGCCATTTGCCAGAGGGGGTGAGTTGTACCTATGAATATTTTTTCATACTCCAACTGGGTCAATAGAAAACCCGCCGACACCCCGCACGGAAAGTGACCTGAACCATCGGAACCAGGCATTCGAACCCAAGACGACATGTTCAGAAGGCAAACCGACCAAATGACTGATAGTCCAGGGAAGAGTGCGATCAACGGGCACGTGCAACGTACACGTCAGCCGGTCAGACCGCAAAGTCGAATTCATATTCGAAGCATCGAAAGGCCATGTAGACATGAGAAAACGTGCCATCCAGCCAGCTGTAGCAGTCAAAGCCAGGGCAGACATCCCAAAACACGCCGTCCGGCTAGACCCCAACGCTCAAAGACCAGGCTTGCACCCCAAAACACACCACAAGTGGATGACGATTGAAGAGCCAATGTTACCAATCAAAAGGACAGAGCAAAAGATGCCATGCCGGGTAGATTACCACGCGCCACCAGGCCACCAGACATAGACTTTTAAAGAGGACACAAAGCTGACCAACCGTCCTAGAAAATTCGATGACGTGTATGCAGGGAAGATCCAGGCTTCCCAAGCCCTTCCCCTATTTGACTCCGGGTCGTTGGAGTCGGACGTCTAGGTACGGAAGGACAATCTCCATGAATGACATTAGATGGTTGAAGGTGTCGTTTGACAGACGGACCGTCATCCCTCGTGCCTTACATGACATTGACATGCAGAGGCGTCGCGTGCATTAATTGGGAAAGAGGTAATCAGGCATATAACTTGATACCGGAACAAAGGATATCTCCAACGTCCTGATGGAGGCAACCTATGTAGGGTAACGCAGCAGAAAACAAAAAAAATTCGACCTACGCACCAGACTAGGACCACTATGAAGACTGCATACAAGGTTTCGATCCGATCGTTACCGACTCGTAGCGCAGCGCAAGTAGAGTCGATGTAGATCGTCGGTGCAGATCCCCACAGCTAGGATTTACAACCTCCCAACCGCGAGGATGTACTTCCTCATCTGCCCCTCGGACAGTCCCTCGGACAGCCCTCCGGGAGGCGGTCGGACAGCCCCCCGGACGGTGTCACGGACAGCCCTTCGGGAGGCACTCTCGAACTCGGACAGCCCTTCGGGAGGACCCTCGAACATCCCCTCAGGCAAAAGATCGAACCTACGACCTCTCTACGGGGTTGCACACATACGGTGTCGTCTATCCGGCAGGGCTTCGTCGTCCAGAACTAGTTCCCACGGGAACCCAAACAGCCTTTCGGCTCTACGAAACTATTTCATGGGGAGGGAGAGAAGAAGTCAGATCATTGCAATGGCATGTGTATGTGAGAAAGAGTGAGTGTGGAGAGCTCCTCTCCACCTCTATTTATAGGAAAATGCAAGGGATAGGGTGGCTCACAAAAACCCAAAATACCCAAGGTTTATGTCACACATAAAGGGCATTATGGGGAAGCAAGTGGAGCTCCATGGAGCTCCACTCCTTGGCCGGCCACCCCTAGTGGGGCCCCCCATGAGGGGCTTCCTTGGTCCCCAAACCCTTCTAGAAGCCTTTTGGTAAAAGCCCTAAAAGGTGGCTTTCCATAAAGTAACCCAAAAAGCACTGTCACTATTCACGGAAACATTTTTCCGCGACCGTTAAATCCGAAAATATTTCTGTAGGTTTTAGAACATTTCCAGTACCCACTAAAATAATTTTGGACGCGTTCCGAAACAATTACGGATTAGTGATTTTCATCTGCGAAAAGCAACCAAAGCGGTTCCGGCAGCTCCGGAACATTTCCGGGTTTTTTCTCCGGAAAAATCCCAGAAGTTTCCAGAACAATTCTGGCACCCCCCAAGAATTTCCAGGCGTGTGCCGAAACCAATTTGACTTAATGGTATACCCTGAAACAACTTTTTAGTTTTACCGAAACTATTCCGGTGTTCTCTCTCCGGAATTTTCCGTTGTCTCCGAAACTTTTCCGGTAACTTTCTCTCAGACTCCCTGTCTAGTATTCAGCAAATAGATGACCCTTAAGCGTGTGACCCTATATAGACATGACCCGGAACACTTTCCGATCAATGATCAACATCGGAGCCATGGACACCCATATTGACCCCTATACCCACACGAATAAATATCCGAGTGAACCTCCAGTTGCCGTGTGCTATTCCTGTTGCTCCGCGATATGTTACAAATACCCGAGGTGAGATTTATCGGCATCCCCGTGGATCAACAACTTGTCCACTATGCCAGTTACCTCGTTACCGGTTTTGTTCTCTTTTCTTTAGGATCGAAAGTATGTCTAGAGGGGGGGTGATTAGACTACTTGACCAAATAAAACCTAACCTTTTTCCCAGATTTTAATTGTGGGCAGATTTTAGCAATAGTACATGTCAAGCATCACCCTACACATGCAATTCTAAGAGTGTAGCAGCGGAAAGTAGATAATTGCATATGTAAGTAAAGAAGGGGATCGGAGATTTCAAACGCAATGAAGACACGGTGGTTTTTGGCGTGGTTCTGATAGGTGGTGCTATCGTACGTCCACGTTGATGGAGACTTCAACCCACGAAGGGTAACGGCTACGCGAGTCCACGGAGGGCTCCACCCACGAAGGGTCCACGAAGAAGCAACCTTGTCTATTCCACCATGGCTTACGTCCACAAAGGACTAGCCTCACTCGGGGTAGATCTTCACGAAGTAGGCGATCTCCTTGCCCTTACAAACTACTTGGTTCAACTCCACATCATGTTGGAGGCTCTCAAGTGACACCTAACCAATCTAGGAGACACCACTCTCCAAAAGGTAATAGACGGTGTGTTGTTGATGAACTCCTTGCTCTTGTGCTTCAAATGATAGTCTTCCCAACACTCAAACAACTCCTCACAGATTTGGCTATGGTGGAAGAGGGATTTGAGTGGAAAGCAACTTGGGAAAGGCTAGAGATCAAGGTTCAAATGGTAGGAATGGAATATCTTGATCTCAACACATGAGTAGGTGGTTCTCTCTCAGAAAATGTATGGTGGAAGTGTAGGCACGTTCTGATGGCTCTCCTTACTAAGAAGGAAGTGGTGGAGGGGTATATATAGCCTCCACACAAAATCCAACCGTTACACACTTTTGACCCAACTCGGTGGCACCGAAACGATCATCTCGGTAGCACCGAACTGTGTAAAAGATATGAACTTTAGGAATCTCGGTGGGACCGATACGAACAACTCGGATGGACCGAAGTGCAATGGCTAGGGCAATCCTCATCTCGGTGGCACCGATTGCATCAACTCGGTAGGACCGAAATGAAGCAATAAGGCAACAGAGAGTTGGCAAGCCATCTCGGTGAAACCGATTTGCAAAACTCGGTGAGACCGAAGTAAGTGCAAACGATTACAGAGAGTTGGCAAGGCCATCTCGGTGGGACCGAGATCCATTTTGGTGGATCCGATTTGTTAGGGTTTTGGCAGTGGCTAAGTCTTGGATGAACTCGGTGGGGCCGGATAGAGAAATTCGGTGGGGCCGAGTTGGAATGTAGGTTTTGGACATATTTGGGTAGAGAGAGTGGTTGAGGGTTTAGGAGTACTGTCACTAAGCACTTGAGAAAAAAGATCATTAAGCAACACCTCATCCCCTTTTAATAGTATTGGCTTTCCTATGGACTCAATGTGATCTTGGATCACTAAACCAAAAATGTAGAGTCTTGAGCTTTTGCCAATCCTTGTCCTTAGCATTTTGAGGGGTCCACGTCTCTAGTCCATGCCATGCCAATCATTGAACATCCTGAAATCTTTAACTTGAATGGACATTAGTTCAATGAGATATATGTTGTTATGAATTACCAAAACCACCAAGGGAGCAAATGTGCTTTCAATCTCCCCCTTTTTGGTAATTGATGACAACATATAGATCAAAGCTTCGACAAATGATTAAATGAATGAAATACATCGTCGCTTTGAGAAGTATGTGATAAGCAAGAGCTCCCCCTAAATTTGTGCATTATTAAATATTTGCGTTTGAATGCAAATGCATAATCGATTAGTCTCATGGGTCACTCTTCCATGTCACATACATCTTGGTGGAGCACGCAAAATGATATGATTGAAATAGTAAGCACGCATCACCAACATAAGTAATTGATCATACAAGATAAAGATAAGGATAAGCATTGATCATCATAATAAGCATAGTATGACCAATCACAAGCATAAATGATAGAGTATCTCACAGACACTGTAGCAAGCACACACATAACAGAGTAGCATCAAACAAGCAAGCAAGTAGCAAAAGAACTCGAGCAAATCAAAGCAGAACACTCTCTCTCGAAGCCTATGATCTATACAAATTCTCCCCCTTTGGCAACAAGTACCAAAAAGATCAAATTGTATAGGACTAGTCGGTACTCTAAGCACGGTCCTCCGAAGCTCCTGAAGGTGATCTTCTGTTGGCTGCCCCGGTGTGCGTAGACGGCGTTGATATAAGAGCGTCCGCGAAGACTTCTGCAGATGTTTGCTGGGCTGGTAGAGTGGAGACCTGAGGTGGCACTGTGGCAGTAGCAGCTAGTGCAGATACTGTGGTCCGTGGATCCACAACTGGTATTGCAGCAGACCTGGCTGCCCTAGGCACTGTCTGAAATCGCTCGGTGGTTGGTCTGTCATCTCCACTGTCATCTGATGGGGCTGTCTTGACAGCATCAACATCATTCTGTAGCTGCTCTACTGTAGTCTGGATCTCTATCACCTTGACATCTAGATCATGAAATTTAGTCTCAATAATCCGCTCAAAACTAGCCTGGGTCTGGGTGAGGTTGGCCAAACTTCGCTCAATCCTCAGAGTGGCTTCAAGCAGATAAGTCATTTGATCCTTGGGTGTCTTGAGATTGGCAATTTGAGCATTTGGAGCAGATGCCTCCTGAGCTGCTTTTGCTTCTTTGGCTTTTCAAGAGTGAATTGCATAGTCTGCTTAGGAACTTTCCTCACAGCAGTCCTCTCTTTGGTAGAAGTAGGCTTGGTGTTGTACTCCTTAGCAAGCACTACTCTCTTTTTCTTAGATGCAGCTTTATTTGCAACAAAATCTTCATCTTCACTGTCAGAGGTTTTCTTCTTCCTTGTTCTGGTAGCTGCCTTTGGAAGATCTGGAGAGCTCCTCTCTCCCTCATAAAAACTCTCATCAGGGCTTGACCCTTAACTCATTTCTGCATGCTGTTCTGACCTGTTCTGGCTGTCACTCCCACTTGACATCTTGCTGAGCTGTCCCTGCGAATAGATGGGTATGGGCAGAGTAGATGAGTCATCAAAAAAAGCAGAGATTTTGCATAAAATTTGAGTTCAACTCTTAGTTTTAAGTTTTCACTGGATGCATTTCGGATGGACCGAGTTGATCATCTCGGTGATACCAAAGCACACTACAGAAACCTTACACACCACTTCGGTCAGACCGAGATGGGGTTCGGTGGCTCTGAGATGCTAGGGTTTCACTGAGATTTACTTTCGGTCTCACCGATACGTACAACTCGGTGGCACCGAGACGTACTAGTGCTATGATCAGAGACCAAATCGGTGGTACCGAAAATTTCGAATCGGTCGGTCCGAGATGCATTCGGTGGAAACTTAAACCTAAAAATTTTACTCGCATCTAATCTACGAAATTTGTAGTGTAACAGGAGTTCTCAATCCATGGCATGAATTCAGGCAGTCCAATCGTGCATTGAATCGGAAAAAGGAAGCACGAAAGGGATCGAATCTCACCCTAACTCGGTGGAGATCCTCTACGGCGGCAACGGCGGGGCAGATTGCCGTTGACGGCGACGGAATCCGGCGGCGAGAGCGCGCTGGAGACGACGGCGAAGTCCGAAGACGAAGGGCGACGGCAGCAACGGGGAGCGGGAACGAGTGGGGTCGAGAAATTTCAACCGTTCGGTCCGCGCGATATATATATACCCGTACGCTGTCGGTGGCGCCGAGTTGAACAACTCAGTGGCACGGATATGTGTAACTGCTCGCAGTTTAGCACATCGGTGGCTCCGAAATGGTTGAACTCGGTAGCACCGAGATGGAAAACCTAGATCAATCTAAGTGATTTCGGTTGGACCGAGTTTGAGTGAATTGGTTCGGCCGAAATCATTTAGAAGGTTTTGGAGGTTCAGCCCTTTCAGATCGGTGGCTCCGAGTGCTCCTCACCCGGAGGGTGCGAAAATGACTTGTTCAATTTTTGTGATGCAGCAAGAATGGAATTTGAGACAAGAAAGCATAGATAGCTAGAGAAGGTACTTAGGCATTCTTGTACATCCACTTGGCCAGAAAAACCAAGACAATCAAAACAACAAATGGATGTCCTCGAATGATGAAAACATGCAAACCAACATGCTCACACAATAAGATAGCAAATGAAATATGTGTCAAACATGCACAACCAATTCTAGCATCTATCAAGCAATGGCGATGACTAGGTCATCTATATATGAGTATATTGACTTAGGAGCCAAATGAGAACATTTGATCATAGGTCATACTCATCGTTTAAGCACAAGTGGGGTTACCACTTTTACATAAAGCATTGATGTGTTCACACCATTAGAGTTGCTTTAGCTCAATTGCTTAGAGCAAAGCTCCCCCTAGATGTGATATCCCCCCTAAGAGGGATGAACTAACCTTGGGTTTTGTCGATGATGACTTCATGTAGATGTTGAAGATGTGGATGCTCAATGTTGATGTAGACCATCAAGAGTTGGGAGCAATCCTTTGGAGTTTTGTGCTTTCAATACCTACATGGGTTAGTCCCACACAAGGAACATACAAGGATATCCATAGACATAGAGTGAAATAAACATATATGATGTCCATGAATGCATTGAATACCTTGTCCCTTGCCTTACCAACAAGAGGGTTTGTGACTCCATGAACTAGTGCAAAATGTGGAAGTTGGTTGCACAAGTTCTTGCCATAAAGAATTTGAGTGAAGTTTGTTGGCGGAGTCACCCTCAAGAACTCTCTAGTTCTTCTTCTTTTGGACCCACATCAACTTGATGGGAATCCTTGGAGTTGTAGTAGCACTTGATGAAGTAGAACTTGATGAAGTCTTGGGAACCCACTTGACCATGGCTTGAGGAGCTTCTTCAAATGAATCAATCTCTTCTTGAAGCTTGTCCTTGCCTTTTAGCTTGTGGTCTTGTGGTGGAAGATCTTCTTGAGCTTTTGTTCCCTTGAAGGAAGTAGGATCATACTTCACTTGTTGAGGAACAAACTTCGTCTTGGGGTATTGATCTTCTTCCCACTCAACTCCATTGGCATTGAACTTTCGTTCAAAACCAACACCTTGGTTCTTCCGGTGCCTTCCTTGCTTGCGTACAATTTCCTCAAATTGTTTACTCCCGGCAAGACTCTTGTAAACACCTTTTTCTATAATTCCTTTCAATAGCATATTTTCTTGCTCAAGTGTAACTTGGCTAAGAGAATCATTAGTGGAATCAATAGAACTACTAGAAGCAACAACATTGGATTTAGCATTGTTATTGTTACTACTAGAGGTAGAACCATTTTTACCCTTGTTGCTAGTTTGTTAGGTTTAACTTGTGGCATAAAGGTAGATAAGAGTAAACGCTTGGCAAGATATGAAGAACTCTTCTTTCGAAGATCGTCATTGATAGCTTTAAGAAACTCATGCTCTTGCTCTAAATTTAGCTTCTCGAAGCGTAGCTTCTCATGAGTCCTTAGAAGTTCTCTATGATCCTCTTGAGTTGTTTCATGAGCTAACTTAAGAGCATTTAGTTCTTTAGTTAGACGTTCAATCTCCTTCATAGCATTGTCACTTGTTTCCTCTTGACTATCATGATTACTAGCATTTTCATTATAGCTCACATCACTAGCCCTATCAACAAGTAAATCATCATCACCAAGCAAATCATCTTCATCACTATTGAAATCAAGATACTCGGGGTGTGATACCTTGGGGCCTTTTGCCATGAAGCATCTTCCAATTCCTTCATTGGGTGAGTCAAATAGATCGTAGGAGTTGGATGACACAAGTGCAAGTCCGGCAACACCTTCATCTTGACTATAGTCGGAGTTGGAGTGATAACTTATCTCGGAGTGGTTGTCGGAGTCGGAGCCGGAAACACATTCACCAACATGAGCTTGATGTCTTCTTCTTGTGTAGCTCTTGGATGACTTGTCCCTCCTCTCCGAATCCTTGCTTCTTTGAGAGTGTCTTCGTTCATAACGATCATCTCTACTCCTTCTCTCCTTATGAGGTGATTCATCTCTTCTATGTCTTCCTCTTGGTGATTCGTCTCTTTTCTTGTAGCGAGCCGTACACTCATTGGAATAGTGTCCAGGCTTTCCACAATTGTAGCAATTACGGTCACGACTTGATGATCTTCTCTCATAGTGTCTTGAGTTAGAGCTTCTTTCTTTCCCTTTGTTCTTGTAGAACTTGTTGAATCTTTTCACCATTAGGCTTATCTCTTCATTGGATACTAGCTTGTCACTTGTAGTTGTTGGAGCATCGGTTGAGGCTTTGTAAGCACCACTTGATTTGTTGTGCAGCTCCTCTTTGTCCTTGAGTGACATTTCATGAGCAACAATCCTTCCAATGACTTCCGTGGGCTTGAGATCTTTGTAATTTGGCATCATTTGGATCAATGTGCAGACGATATCATATTTTCCATCCAAAGCTCTAAGTATCTTCCGATCAATGTCAGTCATCTCTTCACTTCCTAAGCCGGCAATCTCATTTTTGATGAGAGCAAGCCTAGAGTACATCTCAGCGACTCCTTCACCATCCTTCATCTTGAACTTGTCAAGTTGACTTTGAAGCACATCCAACTTAGATTCCCTGACAGACTCGGTACCCTCATGCATATCAACCAAAGTATCCCAAATTTCCTTTGCATTCTCGAGGCGGCTGATTTTGTTGAATTCTTCGGGACATAAACCGTTGAATAGAATATCACAAGCTTGAGCATTGTATTGCAACATCTTCAATTCTTCCGGGGTTGCTTCACGATCCGGTTCCTTGCCATCCTCAAAGAAATCACCTTGCAAGCCAACACGAACAACAGCCCAAACGGCAGGGTTATGACCAAGAATATGCATTTTCATCTTATATTTCCAACTAGCAAAGTTTGTACCATCAAAATATGGACCTCTACGGTGATAGTTACCCTCACTAGACGCCATACTCTCCTAGGTTGTGAAACCAAGGCTATGATCACCAAAGCAATGGAAATCAAGGCTTAAGGAGACCAAAGCTCTGATACCACTTGTAGGATCGAAAGTATGTCTAGAGGGGGGGGGTGATTAGACTACTTGACCAAATAAAACCTAACCTTTTCCCAGATTTTAATTGTGGGAAGATTTTAGCAATAGTACATGTCAAGCATCACCCTACACATGCAATTCTAAGAGTGTAGCAGCGGAAAGTAGATAATTGCATATGTATGTAAAGGAGGGGATCGGAGATTTCAAACGCAATGAAGGCACGTTGGTTTTTGGCGTGGTTCCGATAGGTGGTGCTATCGTACGTCCACGTTGATGGAGACTTCAACCCACAAAGGGTAACGGCTGCGCGAGTCCACGGAGGGCTCCACCCACGAAGGGTCCACGAAGAAGCAACATTGTCTATTCCACCATGGCTTATGTCCACGAAGGACTAGCCTCACTCGGGGTAGATCTTCACGAAGTAGGCGATCTCCTTGCCCTTACAAACTGCTTGGTTCAACTCCACATCATGTTGGAGGCTCCCAAGTGATGTAGGAGATATGCCCTAGAGGCAATAATAAATGTTATTGATTATCTCCCTATTCATAATTATGTTTATGTTCCATGCTATAACTGCTATGGTTCTCGAGTCTACAATAACCACGAGGCTCGGAGGAAGACTCATATGCACGTGTGGAATAATAAACGGTAAAATGTATTCCTAGTCAAGCCTCTATGACTGGCTCAAGTATTGCATGATGATCCTGTTTTCCTGATCATGGGCATGACTATGCCGGCAATTTTGAGGGCGCAATGTTGGTAGAACACTTGTGTTGAATCGACCCGAATTGATGTTATGCTATGAGATACATTCGTCATAAGTTAATGGTTAATAACACAGAGATGGTTAATGTTTGCATGATTCCTTAGACCATGAGAGTATCGAGTTTCTTCATGCTTGCTTCATGAACTTTGGGGTTTGTTAAACGTCATCCGTAAATGGGTGGCTATTACGGCGGCTTACGGGTTCATGGAAAAGTATGTCAAGTAACTTGATAGCTCAAGATTGGGATTTGCTCCTCCGACGATGGAGAGATATCTCTGGGCCCTCTCGGTGTTACGGTATCCATCATCGTCTGGCCAGACACTTTGTGATTTGATCATGGGGATGCCAGAACACGGAACGAGAAAAGAGAACAATACCGGTAACGAGGTAACTGGCATAGTGGACAAGGTGTTGATCCACGGGGATGCCAACATGTCTCACCTCAGGTATTTGTAACATATCGCGAAGCAACAGGAATAGCACACGGCAACTGGAGGTTCACTCGAATATTCATTCGTGTGGGTATAGGGGTCAATATGGGTGTCCATGGCTTCGATGTTGATCATTGATCGGAAGGGGTTCCGGGTCATGTCTATACTTCACCGAACCTATAGGGTCACACGCTTAAGGGTCATCTATCTGCTGAATACTAGACGGGGAGTCTGAGAGAAAATCACCGAAAAAGTTTCGGACGAAACGGAAACGTTCCGGAGAGGATATCGGAATAGTTCCGGTGAAACTGAAAAGTTGTTTTAGGGTATTCCATAAAGTCAAATTGGTTTCGGCACATGCCTGGAAATTATTGGAAGGTACCAGAATTGTTCCGGTAACTTCTGAGATTTTTCAGAGACAAAAACCGGAAATGTTCCGGACTGCCGGAACCGCTTTAGTTGCTTTTTACAGATGAAAATCACTAAACCGAAAAGTTGTTTCGGAGTACACCATAAAGTCAAATTGGTTTCGGCACATGCCTGATAATTCTTGGAGGGTGCCAGAATCATTCTGGAAACTTTCTGGAATTTTCCGGAATGAAAACCGGAAATGTTCCGGAGCTGCCGAAACCGCTTCAGATGCTTTTCGCAGATGAGAATCACTAAACCGGAATTGTTCCGGCTCGCGTTGAAAATTATTTTGGCGGGTACTGGAAATGTTCTAAGCCCACATGAATATTTTCAGTTCGATCAGACGCTGAAAAATGTCGTCGTGAATAGTGAAAGTGCTTTTTGGGATATTTATGGAAAAGTCACCTTTTGGGATATTTTCCCAAAAAGGTTTCTAGAAGGCTTGGGGGCCAAGAAACCCTACCCCTTGGATTTCCTATAAATAGAGGTGGAGGGGCTGCCTCCACACTCACTTCCTTCTCACATACAAGTGCCATGACATTTCTGGCTTCTCTCTCCCTCCCAGCGAAATAGTTTTGTAGAGCCGAAAGGCTGTCTGGGTTCCGGTGGGAACTAGTTCTGGATGGCATAGCCCTGCCGGATAGATGACACCGTATGTGTGCAACTCTGTAGAGAGATCGTAGTTTCGGTCTTAGTTCGAGAGTGCCTCCCGAAGGGCTGTCCGTGTGACCGTCCGAGTTTTGGAGGTCCTCCCGAAGGGCTGTCCGAGTGACAGTCCGAGTTTCGGAGGTCCTCCCGAAGGACTGTCCGCGACACCGTCCGGGGACTGTGCGACCGCCTCCCGGAATGCTGTCCGCGGGGCAGATGAGGGTATACATCCTCGCGGTTGGGAGGTTGTAAAATCCTAGCTGCGGGGATCTGCACCGCCGATCGTCATCGACTCTACTTCCGCTGCGCTACGAGTCGGTAACGAAACAGATCAAACCTTGTATGCAGTCTCCATAGTGATCCTGGGCTGGTGCGTAGGTCAAAATTTTTTGTTTTCTGCTGCGTTCCCCTACAGTGGCATCAAGAGCCGTGCTATGCGTAGATGCAGGTTGCGATCTAGAATACATAGAGATGTATGGGTGTTGCACAATATAATTAGGTAGTAGATGAGATCTATTGCTGAAAATTATTTGTGCGGGTAGCAGATGAAATCTGTTACCCGATGTTCTTGTTGCTTCCCTGGAATTTGCATATTTCTGATCTTGATAACGGTATGGTGGAGTTTCAAAGTTCTGGCAATCCGCGATCCTGATTGATCAACGAAGTGCTAACAGTTCTTTGAATTCCACCGTAGTTAAAAAGAAAGATGAAATTTCGTAGACGAAAGGGCAATGCAGATATGATCTGCACGGGGGTCATGCGTATGACGAAGTTTAGTATGGGGCTCGAGATTTAATTATCTCGTGTTTCATACACCCCGCGATGTTAATCTAGCGACTTGAATTATCATACTTGATGATAAAACGTTGGTAGCTGCGGTTTGTTCGAAACCTTAGAAGCCACGTAAAATAAAATTTCGTATGAACCAATTAGAGGCGTCTAACTTGGTTTTGCAGGATGGTTTGCATGTGCATATGATGTGGTATAGCAGTGCTCATATTAATTTGATTATGTATGAGATGACTATATGATGTAATATTAACATGACCTGCGTGTCATGATTCGGCATGATGGTTGGAGCCATATGATTGCACTTTAATGACCTGCGTGTCAACCTTAAGTAATGCACTTATTTTATTAGCTATAGAGATAGCAATATTATCTGGTGCATCGACAAGGTGGTGGCAATCTTCGCGAAGGTGAACACCGACGCGAATGCCGAAGACGAAGAAATGAAAGACTTCTCCGTCAGAAAGGGCTATACCATATCATGCTATTATGAATTGCCTGAGATGTTTATCCCTTATGATGCACCCTTCTTGATTGCGCGGTAGTCGCTTTTATTAGGGTGATCTCTCACAAAAATATCAAGTAGTTAGTGTTCTCCCAAGTGTAGCACCGTCACGGCACCTAACTTTTCGGGGTGCGCCATGTCCACATGGGTACGAACGATTAGAGAAGTGTGAGGCGGGTGAGGTCAGACCTCGCAGCGAGATCACTTGGTTGTCTTGATGTTCTGGCTTGATCGTCCTGAGCTCGGAACACGCCCATCGAAAGATGAACAGGAGTCACATAGAGATGTGATCGGCATGTTTGCCCACCAATTGAAATTCTCGTCATCAGTGATGTCCACATCAATGGCGTTGAATTGAAATGTGGATCTTGTATCACTCACAATCAATTATGAGAGATATTGATTTGAGTGGGAGCGCACTTTAGAATTAATTCTTTTAATTCTTAGTGCAATTAATTTTGAACACTGTCTAAGTGTGATTTGCAAAATAGTTGTAGAATAATGGCTCGCGTTTCCACCTTCCCTATTAAAATTGAATAAGCTGTTAAATATCTGGTTAAAACTTTACGGTTGGTAACGTAATGTGAGGATTGTCCTCTAGAGTGCCGAGAAGAACTTTGTCCTATCGCATGCTTTCGGTATTCTCCCGCTAATGCTATGGATCATGTGACTCTCGTCCTTCGATCCAAAAGCTAGAATTCCTTTTCAGTCAAAGTGCAATATGTTTGCTTCCATTAGACCCGAACTTCGAAAGTTTGGATAGTTATGTGATATTCATGGAATCTGAAAATCATTTTCAGAGACAGACAAAGACTAAAAGATATGAGATATCCAAAGCAATGTTTGTTTGCAAACTATTAGTAAAGGAGTTTACTATGCATTAGACTGATAAGAGAGGGATCCAGGAGAATGCCTGTCATATGATGAAAGGTGAATAAAACAACAACTTAAAGAGAAAGGAAGTGTCCGAAGGGTGTTAGTAAGACTTTCACGCCTAGGAAGTCCGGGGCTAACGCCACTCTTAAGTTGGGTGCTTCTTCTAAGAGTAGGAGAAATACTAAAAGTTAAACTGTTAGAAGTATAATGGCAAAAGGAAAGAAGACTGGAATATCCAGCTCATGTATGAATGTCATACAAGTTTTTGATGTATAGAAGGCTGGTCAGATATATAGTTCTTGGGAATTATGGTTAAACATGTTAATCACTAATTCTTGGGTATTGTGAGTTAATCACAAAGATACCCGCTCGATTGCATTCTGTTGCAACTCGATGTAAGAACTACTATGGCCTGAAAGACTAGCCAAGAATGAGGTTTAGATACACGCAGGGACATAGTAAATGTTACTATGCCTTCCATCGGTGCATTCCCTATGTATTTACTTTCATAATTCATTTTAGAGTTTCACACTCTAGCCCTTTGCATAAGGTATCTTGCAAGAAGGTTGTTCATAAGAGAACTTTTGATGTTCGGTGTTATGAATAACATAAGAGCCATACTTTCATTATGAATGAGATGTATGTTATGAATAATGATATTAATATATTACCTCTGTGTTTACTTTCATAATTCATTTAGAGTTTCATATACTCTAGCCCTTTGCATAAGGTATCTTGCAAGAAGGTTATTCATAAGAGAACTTTTGATGTTCGGTGTTATGAATAACATGAAGGGCCATGCTTCCATCCAGGATGGGATGTATGTTGTGAATATTGACGGTAATATGATACATCCATAACACTGACGCTAAATGTCGCAAGACTAAAAGAATACCACATATGTGTGGCACTGCATTTGGTCACATTGGAGAAACCCGCATGGAAAATTCCATTATGATGGATTTTGAAGTCGTTTGATTTTGAATCATCTGACACTTGCAACTTTCCTCTGAAAAGTGAAGTGACTGAAATACCGTTCACAGGCCATAAGGAACGAGCAAAGAACATATTGGTGATCATACATTATGATGTGTGTAGTCCAATAAATGTTGTTGCAAGTAGTGGATTTGTCTATCTTCAGAAATGACTCAAGTAGATATATGGATATTTACTTGTTGAGACGTAAGTCTGGATCTTTTGAATTCATTCATAAGGTTTTCAAAAATGAAGTAGAAGTTATTGTAACAAGAAAATTATGTTTCTACAATTCGATTGCAGAAAGGAATATTTGAGTTACAATTTTAGCGAATGTCTGATGAGTTATGAAAGGGGTTTTTCATAACTTGCACCTCCTGGAACACCACTGCAAGTGGAAAGTCCGTGAAGATGTAATCGAACCATTCATGACATAGTAAGATCAAAGATGACATAAATAAATTTGCCATTATCCCTTTTAAAGTGATGCTTTAGAGACTGCGGCTTTTACACTGAAAAGAGCTTCATCGGGTCTGTTGAAATGACGCCATGGTATGGTACGCCCAACCATGTTATATCTTTTCTTAACATTTGGAATATGGGGCTTGTGTAAAAGATTACAAACCTATTCCAAATCAGATAAGTGCTACTTTGTAGGTTATCCCAAGTCATTGGGTATTCCCCCACCACTATACCGAGGCAAAGGATTTTGCCACAAAACGGTATGCTTTTAAAGAGAATAGTTCTTACAAAAGGTGAGTGGGAGGACAGTGCAACTCGACGAGATAACCAGTATCTTCGTCATCAGGTCAAAGGAAAGAAACCTTGGAAGTGATTCCGGAGTTTCCTACTGCGACTGATACGGAAGTCTCTACAATAAAATGTATGGACTTCAGTCGAACTTGCAGCTGAACCGCGTAGGAAAAACTCATGCAAACCTCTCAGGTGCGCATACGAGATATTGTTGTTAGACAACAGTATACCTACGATACACAAGGAAGCGTTGATGGGCCCTGACTCCGGAATTGGCTAAATGCCAATACAATCCGAGATAGTTCCCATATATGTGATTCGAGATTAAAATCTTGATACACCTTTCGGAAGACTTAGAGTCTAACGAATATTTATGGAACTAAAAACTGATACGGATAAAATGTTTTATCCATGAAGCTCGACTTGTTGCAATAACAAGTTCAAGGAGTTGACTACGATGAGATTGTCTCACCGTAGCGATGCTTGAAGTCGGTTCGGGTTGAACTAGCAATTAATACATATTTCAATCATGAGATATGAAACATGGATGACAAAAGGATTTCCATCTGATGGAAATGAAACCTAGGACTTATATGTGATACAGTCCAAAGTAATTTGTCGATCCAGAGGATGCTAGTAAGTATGCAAACTTCAGAGTTCCAGCGATGGACAGAAGAGAGCAAAGTGGAGTTGGAATCTTCGTTTTTGATGAAATGGTCAAAAGAGTTTGACTTCATCAAATGGGTATCGAAGATGCTTGTGATTCAAGAAAGTAAGTGGGAGCATAATAATATTTCTAAAAACCGTGTGTACTTGACACATTGTTAATTGGAAATAAATTTCTTGACACGAATTAGGACTTCATTTGAAAATAGTTTTTTG
This sequence comes from Elymus sibiricus, assembly GCA_039707655.1. Classification (NCBI taxonomy): domain Eukaryota; kingdom Viridiplantae; phylum Streptophyta; class Magnoliopsida; order Poales; family Poaceae; genus Elymus; species Elymus sibiricus. Next base: position 90,425,762 of record CM077676.1, read on the forward strand.
ATGAAGTGCTTAGGCTAAATAGCCTCAATATTAGGCATGATGATCTATGGAGATAGATTTACCTAATAGGGCTAAGCTATGAATACATATTGACAAGATGCTAAAACTTTTTAGCATTTAAAACGCCAAGGAGTGATTCTTGCCGAAGTCACATGGAAAGAGTTTTGCAAGACTCGGTGTCTCAAAACACTGATGAGCAAAATACATGATGGAGATTCCACACACTCTTGTGTTTGGATTAATCATGTATTCCATGGTATGTAAATCAACCAGATATGTCCAATACTCCAAAGTTGTTGCGAGTATAGATACCATAGTGATCAAAGTACTGATCATAGGACAACAGAGAAAGATGTCATTGAGTACTAGAGTAGTAGTGATGACATGTTTTCTCGCAAGCAGAGATTATGAAGTGCTCGTTGTAAGTAATTACATTGATACAGTCTTCATCAATGCTCCATGCAATTTTCGATTTAAGTTAAGGGTTTTGTGTAATACACAATATGGTGGCACGGTAGTTGGAAATTGTTCCAAACAAGATACTGTGGCGAATTCTATAACAAAGGCTGAGTATGTTGACGCTTAAGAAGCGACAAAGAAGTTGTTGAATCATATAGTTCATTCATGAACTTAGTATGGTTCCAAGATGGCTTTGGTCTATGGGACACTATTGCAGATAGTTGCTCCATAGCTCAGTCTGAGGAATCAGGTTTCGACCAATGATTCACACATATGCAAAGCCAAGTCCACACAAAATATGAATTTTGTGAAAGCGTGAAAACGCGAGGATATGCAAAGTTACACACGGAGCTGAAGTCGTCAGATCCGTTGGACATCAGGCTATACCACATGTGAAGCATTTTTTACACCAGTATGCCATAGGTGTAAAGTGCATTAGCATTGACTAGATTATTGACTCTAGTGCAAGTGGGAGTCTGTAGGAGATATGCCCTAGAGGCAATAATAAATGTTATTGATTATCTCCCTGTTCATAATTATGTTTATGTTCCATGCTATAACTGCTATGGTTCTCGAGTCTACAATAACCACGAGGCTCGGAGGAAGACTCATATGCACGTGTGGAATAATAAACGGTAAAATGTATTCCTAGTCAAGCCTCTATGACTGGCTCAAGTATTGCATGATGATCCTGTTTTCCTGATCATGGGCATGACTATGCCGGCAATTTTGAGGGCGCAATGTTGGTAGAACACTTGTGTTGAATCGACCCGAATTGATGTTATGCTATGAGATACATTCGTCATAAGTTAATGGTTAATAACACAGAGATGGTTAATGTTTGCATGATTCCTTAGACCATGAGAGTATCGAGTTTCTTCATGCTTGCTTCATGAACTTTGGGGTTTGTTAAACGTCATCCGTAAATGGGTGGCTATTACGGCGGCTTACGGGTTCATGGAAAAGTATGTCAAGTAACTTGATAGCTCAAGATTGGGATTTGCTCCTCCGACGATGGAGAGATATCTCTGGGCCCTCTCGGTGTTACGGTATCCATCATCGTCTAGCCAGACACTTTGTGATTTGATCACGGGGATGCCAGAACACGGAACGAGAAAAGAGAACAATACCGGTAACGAGGTAACTGGCATAGTGGACAAGGTGTTGATCCACGGGGATGCCAACATGTCTCACCTCAGGTATTTGTAACATATCGCGAAGCAACAGGAATAGCACACGGCAACTGGAGGTTCACTCGAATATTCATTCGTGTGGGTATAGGGGTCAAAATGGGTGTCCACGGCTTCGATGTTGATCATTGATCGGAAGGGGTTCTGGGTCATGTCTATACTTCACCGAACCTATAGGGTCACACGCTTAAGGGTCATCTATCTGCTGAATACTAGACGGGGAGTCTGAGAGAAAATCACCGAAAAAGTTTCGGACGAAACGGAAACGTTCCGGAGAGGATATCGGAATAGTTCCGGTGAAATTGAAAAGTTGTTTCAGGGTATTCCATAAAGTCAAATTGGTTTCGGCACATGCCTGGAAATTATTGGAAGGTACCAGAATTGTTCCGGTAACTTCTGAGATTTTTCAGAGACAAAAACCGGAAATGTTCCGGACTGCCGGAACCGCTTTAGTTGCTTTTCACAGATGAAAATCACTAAACCGAAAAGTTGTTTCGGAGTACACCATAAAGTCAAATTGGTTTCGGCACATGCCTGATAATTCTTGGAGGGTGCCAGAATCATTCTAGAAACTTTCTGGAATTTTCCGGAATGAAAACCGGAAATGTTCCGGAGCTGCCGAAACCGCTTCAGATGCTTTTCGCAGATGAAAATCACTAAACCGGAATTGTTCCGGCTCGCGTTGAAAATTATTTTGGTGGGTACTGGAAATGTTCTAAGCCCACATGAATATTTTCAGTTCGATCAGACGCTGAAAAATGTCGTCATGAATAGTGAAAGTGCTTTTTGGGATATTTATGGAAAAGTCACCTTTTGGGATATTTTCCCAAAAAGGTTTCTAGAAGGCTTGGGGGCCAAGAAACCCTACCCCTTGGATTTCCTATAAATAGAGGTGGAGGGGCTGCCTCCACACTCACTTCCTTCTCACATACAAGTGCCATGACATTTCTGGCTTCTCTCTCCCTCCCAGCGAAATAGTTTTGTAGAGTCGAAAGGCTGTCTGGGTTCTGGTGGGAACTAGTTCTGGACGGCGTAGCCCTGCCGGATAGATGACACCGTATGTGTGCAACTCTGTAGAGAGATCGTAGTTTCGGTCTTAGTTCGAGAGTGCCTCCCGAAGGGCTGTCCGTGTGACCGTCCGAGTTTTGGAGGTCCTCCCAAAGGGCTGTCCGAGTGACAGTCCGAGTTTCGGAGGTCCTCCCGAAGGGCTGTCCGCGACACCGTCCGGGGACTGTGCGACCGCCTCCCGGAGGGCTGTCCGTGGGGCAGATGAGGGTATACATCCTCGCGGTTGGGAGGTTGTAAAATCCTAGCTGCGGGGATCTGCACCGCCGATCGTCATCGACTCTACTTCCGCTGCGCTACGAGTCGGTAACGAAACAGATCAAACCTTGTATGCAGTCTCCATAGTGATCCTGGGCTGGTGCGTAGGTCGAATTTTTTTGTTTTCTGCTGCGTTCCCCTACAAGTGACACCTAACCAATCTAGGAGACACCACTCTCCAAAAGGTAACAGACGGTGTGTTGTTGATGAACTCCTTGCTCTTGTGCTTCAAATGATAGTCTTCCCAGCACTCAAACAACTCCTCATAGATTTGGCTATGGTGGAAGAGGGATTTGAGTGGAAAGCAACTTGGGAAAGGCTAGAGATCAAGGTTCAAATGGTAGGAATGGAATATCTTGATCTCAACACATGAGTAGGTGGTTCTCTCTCAGAAAATGTATGGTGGAAGTGTAGGCACGTTCTGATGGCTCTCCTTACTGAGAAGGAAGTGGTGGAGGGGTATATATAGCCTCCACACAAAATCCAACCGTTACACACTTTTGACCCAACTCGGTGGCACCGAAACGATCATCTCAGTAGCACCGAACTGTGTAAAAGATATAAACTTTAGGAATCTCGGTGGGACCGATACGAACAACTCGGATGGACCGAAGTGCAATGGCTAGGGCAATCCTCATCTCGGTGGCACCGATTGCATCAACTCTGTAGGACCGAAATGAAGCAATAAGGCAACAGAGAATTGGCAAGCCATCTCGGTGAGACCGATTTGCAAAACTCGGTGAGACCGAAGTAAGTGCAAATGATTACAGAGAGTTGGCAAGGCCATCTCGGTGGGACCGAGATCCATTTCGGTGGATCCGATTTGTTAGGGTTTTGGCAGTGGCTAAGTCTTGGATGAACTCGGTGGGGCCGGATAGAGAAATTCGGTGGGGCCGAATTGGAATGTAGGTTTTGGACATATTTGGGTAGAGAGAGTGGTTGAGGGTTTAGGAGTACTGTCACTAAGCACTTGAGCAAAAAGATCATTAAGCAACACCTCATTCCCTTTTAATAGTATTGGCTTTCCTATGGACTCAATGTGATCTTGGATCACTAAACCAAAAATGTAGAGTCTTGAGCTTTTGCCAATCCTTGTCCTTAGCATTTTGAGGGGTCCACGTCTCTAGTCCATGCCATGCCAATCATTGAACATCCTGAAATCTTTAACTTGAATGGACATTAGTTCAATGAGATATATGTTGTTATGAATTACCAAAACCACCAAGGTAGCAAATGTGCTTTAATTTTCTCGTTCCCGTGTTCCGGCATCCCTGTGATCAAATCACATTGTGTCTGGCCAGACGATGATTGATACCGTAACACCGAGAGGGCCCAGAGATATCTCTCCATCGTCGGAGGATTAAATCCCAATCTTGAGCTATCAAGTTACTTGACATACTTTTCCATGAACCCGTAAGCCGCCGTAATAGCCACCCATTTACGGATGACGTTTAACAAACCCCAAAGTTCATGAAGCAAGCATGAAGAAACTCGATACTCTCATGGTCTAAGGAGTTATGCAAACGTTAACTTTCTTTGTGTTATTAACCATAAACTTGTGACGAATGTATCTCATAGCATAACATCAATCGGGTCGATTCAACACAAGTGCTCTCCTAACATTGTGGCCTCAAAGTTGCCGGCATAGTCATGACCATGATCAGAAAAACAGAACCATCATGCAACACTTGAGATAGTCTTAGAGGCCAGACTAGGAATACATTTTACCGTTTATTATTCCACACGTGCATATGAGTTTCCCTCCGAGCCTCGTGGTTATTGTAGACTCCAGAACCATAGAAGTTATAGCACGGAATATAAACTTAATTACGAACATGGGGATAAATAATAACATTTATTATTGCCTCTAGGGCATATCTCCTACAACCTATGTACCATCGAATGAAAGGAAGTTGTGGCAATCACGTAAAGCAGAGTAGCCCGAGCAACCACGAAGCATGGTCACCCCTGGTTCATAGTGAACCTGTCACCCCACGCCAAACGTCTAGGCCCACACTATCCGGGCAAATCCATCAGTCCACACCGTCATAAACTTCTTGAAATGTCAAGCAGCACTGAGCATTCCTCAAAGCGTTCAAACCATTTTCCTAAGGCGTCGTGTCGGACAAAACCCATCCATCACCAAAGACCAATTGTAGCCAGGAAGTTAAGCAAGATATGGGCAGAACATTTAATAAATGTTTGTTCTATAAACTATCCCCAAAGGGCGTTAGCATGAATAAGATTACATATGGTAATGAACACCAGGAAGCACTGGACAGGCTAAAAAAACTGGGATAACTACCCCTAGATCATAGCAATTGTTTGTTCGTGCTGGTCGCACTTAGACATGACCTCCTTCTGAGCTGCCAGCCTTTATCGTGCATGGATCCTAGCCTGGGTCCTTCGCCTTCCTCTGATACAACGTATCACGTGCGCCCGACCTAGCATGCTGCAGGCCAGAGACATGTGGGGCTATGAGGGACTTGGCTGGTCGACTTTTCTTGCGTATGACCGGGTCAGCGGGCTGCATCCCGGGAGCCGCGCGACACTTTTACTCGGGCTTTGCGTGCCCGAATCCTTGCCGTTGCGGGCCCTGGCCGGTTGGCGCCGATGGACCACTTTCTTGGATCGTACATAGGGGCAAACAGAACCTATGAACAACACGTCTTACAAATGATTCCCAGAGAGCTAAAAACCAAATGCAATCATGAAGGTAAGTGAACTATTTGAAGGATGTTTTTCCTCAGCTCTATGCAAATGATTATGTTCCATGTCTATTTCATTGTCAATTGCTTGGCCAGGCGAATAGATTCTAAGCTTTTTCTTCATGCCATAGTTTCTTGCCGGTGAAATAGGCCATTTATGCAGCTCACTTGGCAGAGTTGTATATCGGTAGAGCTGTTTTGTTGCATGTCATTCCAAAAGTGAGCAGTTCAGATCGATCCCAAAGCCTCCCGATCTGGACACTGCCGCATCAACGTTTATCTTTGCGTGTCCTTCCTGGGGTGGAATCCAGGAATTTGGTCTTGGTGTTACCGTTGCCTGTGGTCTGGGGTCCGGCTTTGCAAGGCACTGCAAGTCGGAAAGATATCGCTCTATGAATGCATGTGTTGCGAACGAAGTTTGTAGAATTCCTTCATGAATGATCTTCCGCCGTGAATACCAAATCGCCCAAAGGGTGGTGATCATTGCTGTGAATTCTTGTTGCGGTAGAGACTCGCTCATAGCAAATAGCCATCCCTTCGCATTTTCGTCCCGGTTCATGCACATGTGTTGTACCATTTCATCATTTGATAGTGCCCACACACTCCTAGCTAAGGAGCAGTCCAGGAGTGCGTGTCTCCAGTTATCCTCCGCCCCGCAGATAGCACACACATGAGACGAAGACATATTCCGGCGATGAAGAGTGTCTCCAGTGGGTAAAGAGTGCTGCACCAGCCTCCAGGTAAACATTTTTAATTTTGAAGGAACTTGCATACCCCAAACAGCAGACCACCCTCGGCGCTCCAGTACAGGATCTGCACTCCCTTCCGTTTGCTCTAGCCATGGCTCGCGACTAGATTTAACACGATAGAGTAGATCCATAAGGAAAGTTTTTTTTGAGACAAATCCATAAGGAAAGTTGTACTAGGGCGCTTGCTGCACAACCTGATATGGCCCATAATCACTTTTTTTTAGCTAATGGCCCACAATCACTTAACCACCCATGCGAAAAGAACAAAGGCCCACGGCCCAGATCGCTAAAGGAAAACGCTTCATCCTTCTTCGTGAAGACAGAGTCAGCTTTCCCTGCTGTTCAAATGGCGTCTCGACAGTTAGAGGTAGGGGTGCTCCATGCTGGCACATACCTGGGAGGGGGGGCCCTTAGGCTTTGGGGGCCTGGGGCGGCCGCCCCGCTCTCCCCCCCTCAGGGCCGGGCCTGTGTGTCATATATTCATATTTTATTTATTAAACTTATGGCCAAAATTTAACCCAAAATACGAGGGGGGCATTAAACCCTGATGGAGGAAGTAGATTGTAAAAACAAATGAAGTAACATCTGCTTCCATAAGTTTTTAAACAGAATGGACACATTTTGGCTCAACCAGGGATGGACGTGTAGTTGACTCTGAAGATGTGATAGCGTATCTCGCATTGGCTAAACCCCAATCATTAGTACACCACCTTTATGCCTTAATGGGACGGAGGGAGTAGTTCTTTTTTTGTCCTATTAGGTGCTCAAAACTAGTTGAGAAGAAATGTATGGAGTTATCTATACCTCTATATGTAATATTAAAGGGAGGTGCGTTTCTTACAACAAAAATTGTCAGTTCACCCATATTATATATTTTTAGTTTTTTCTATCCGAGGTGGTACTGATTTTTTTCCTCAGATTTTTTGTCCATTCAGGGACCTCCTATATGACGCAGAGCGGGACGAACATGCTCGGCACACTACGGAGCCGGTCCACCGGCGCGAAGCCACTTTTTTTTTAAGGAGCTCACGAGGTTTCGAACTCGCCACCACACACTATTGAGGTGAGCTGCTTGCCACCAGAGCGGACAGCTGCTACTGACTACGGAAAGCGCAAAATATGTAAGTATCCATAGCATCGTTCATACTTGACCTCTTTTTGGAAAAATATTTGAAACATTTCTTCATAAAATGTTAACAATTTTGATATACCAAATGTTTTTGAAAAAAACAAATAATTTATTATAATCCAATATTTTTGAAAAATGCGAATAACTTTTGGAATTCCAAACATTTTATGACAAAAATGAACAATTTTGAAAACTCAAAAAGTGTAAAAAAATGTGAACAATATTTGAAAACACTGAAACCTTTTTTGAAAAACACGAAACATTTATCGACAACACAAATAATTTTCGAAAAATATGAACAACTTTGAAATTCTTTTTTTTTTTGACAAAACATGAACAATTTTGATATATTGAATAATTTAAATATTCAAACAATTTTTGAAAATTCCAAACATATTTTGAAATACACGAAACATTTTTTGAAACAACGATTTTTTTTTTGAGAAGCATGAACATTTTTTGTAAAATGGGGACATTTTGTGAAACTCTGATTTTTTTTTGGAAAAGGCAAACATTTTAGTTTATCCGCGAATAACTTTTGAAAGCTGGAACATTTTCTGAATTTATGAACAAAAATTGAAATAAGCAACAATATTTGAACTTTAACATAATTTTTGAAAAGCATGAATACTTATAATTTTCTTAACAAATAAGAAAACATGTTTAGAATTTGTGATTTTTTAAAAAAAATGGGAACATTTTTTTGAAGTTTTGAACTATTTATAGTAAGCGTAAACATTTTTTGAAATTTACGAACATTTTTTTAAAATCACGAACATTTATGAAAAAAGAAAAATAAACTTGAAAAAGAAAATGGAAATAGAAAACAGAAAAGAAGAAAAAGAAGGAAAAAAGAAAAAAGAAACAGGAAAGATGAAAAGAAAAAATAAACAAGAATAAGGGGAAAAGAAAAAGGAAACAATAATGCTAAACGTACAAAGAGTTACACACAGTTACACGCTGACTAGGATTCTTTCTTTCTAACTAACCCCCCCCCCTGATTTTCGTGGTGGTGGGGCCCCTCATCCCCTTAATCTCCAATCAAAATCCACCGTCCTGTAAACCCCCTGTAAACCTATGTATGTGTAGCATTACTCAAAAGGAAACAACTTGAAAAACCAGTAATAACTAATTCAGGAACCTTCTGGATGGTTCCCAAAGCCGGTCAGGATTCTTCCATGAGGTTGCCAAAACCAGATTTTGTCGATCGCTCGCTCGCGGCGAAAGTGGGCCGGCCCAGTTACTGGTCTGCTCCTTCTCTTCTGTGTGTTTCCACCACAAACCTCTTTTTACCGGTTCAGGTAGGTACCGGTTTGCGATTCGTGCAGTTTCGTGGCCCACATCATTGTATCTCAGTGTATTCCAACTTTGCCCACCCCGTATCCACCATTACATCGCATCATGCGTAGGTCCCACCCATGCATGCATGCATGCATGAGACATCCCCTCTCTGCTGCAAATGCATGAAAGCGACACATCTGTCTCATCTCTCATCCTATAAACTCATGGCTTTTATTTTCTCTTTGACATTTCCAATCGTTTATATCTTTTAAACAGTAATATCATTTTTGAAATATTTTATATATTTGAACTTCTGACACTAAGACCTTTAGAACAAGATCAATATTGGACAGATTCCAAACACATTTAAATTTTAACCTCTAATTTCACACATATTCCAGCGAAAATATTAGAGTATTTGAAATGAGTGAAAATATGTGAAACGTCTTCTTTCAAACATGTGAATTTGATTGTTTCAATGCGTGAAATTGAATATTTCAAATATATGAAATGGTAATTTTCAAACTTATTAAACATATTTCAAACTTATTTGAATTTCAGTGAAATCATTTTTTGGAACATAGTGAAATTGGATTTTTTTTGTGTGTAATTGTAACATAACTTTTCATTGAAATTAGTGAAATACGTTTTTTGAAATGAGTAAAATTATTTGAAATAAGCGAAATTGGTTGTTTCGAACGAGTGGAATATGGTTAAAATTTGAGTGAAATATGTTTTTTCAAATGAGTGAAATCCGTTTTCTAAAATGAGTGCAATTTTTTTATGAAACTTATTTCAATGTGTTTGTCAAGTTTGCTTATTCCGGTGTGTGAAAAGATGTGAAACTGGTTATTTACAAAATGTGAAACTTATATTTGTCAACATGTGAAAGTTATTTCACTCCACTTATTTAAATTTCAGAAAAATTAGTGTTTGGAACTAGTTATTTCAGACATGTGAAACTTCTTATTTCAAAACTTTTTTTACAATGAGCAAAAATTGTTTTATGAAGTGAGTGAATTTGTTTTTGGAAATAATTGAAATATGTTTTTTTGAAATAATTGAAATCAGTAAATCGAAATGACTGAAATCAAGTTTTTTGCCAAAACATGTGAAATCTGTCTCTTAATAATTGAAATAAGTTTTTTAAAATGAGTTAAATTATATTCTGAAATGAGTGAAGTGAGTTTTATGCAACAATTTAGCTCCATTTTTTTATATGTGAAACTAGTTATTTCAGATATGTGAAATGGATTGTTTCATGTGTGAAACTGATTTTTTTTCAAATATATGAAATACAATTTAAAGCAATTTTTTAATGTTTTATGAAAGTCAGTTCAAAGATAACCAAAATATATAAAATAAAAAGTAGTTTAATATCCAAGATTGATCTTGTTCTGAAGATCTTGTCACCATGATTCCAAATATATAAAAAGTTTCAAAAATGGACATTTCGGTTAACAGTTATCAATCATTCAAAATATGAGGATGAAATTAAATACATGTCCATTGTATGGAGGGAGAGAGAGAGAAAGAACGCATGCATCGCCTGTCTCTCGATTCTCACTCTCTCTCTCTCCATCTGAAAAAAAGCTGCCTTTCACTGTTTGTGTCAGGACGTATTTCTTAGTATAGCTGCTGGAATGAATTGTTTTGTTTATACCGAGTTAGACTGCACGGATCTTGATGAAACTAATGGACAGTGGATTCCCCACCGGTACATACCGGTTCCGGTAAATTTACTTATTCGTCCTCCTTGCACCTCCCTCTTCCGCAAAGCTCTTTTTACCGGAGCCAGTATCTACCGGTGCCCACCCATCCAATAAGGTGCAGCCAGCTCATCTAGTACCACATTCATATGTCTCTGTATTCTGCAAATCCCCTCTTGTATAGCAATTTTAAGAAGTCACATCAGCTGCCATGCGGGTCCCACAAGCTTTGCTCACACAATAAACAAACTACCTTTTGTCAGAGAAGTACACGCTGCATGCATGCTTGGGTCCCCAAATTTTCTGTCCTCTCTCCCCACCCAAAACCCATTCATTTTATTTGGCTTTGAAAATGTAGACCATTTATATCTTTTTAACCGAAAATCCATTTTTCAAATTTTATATATATTTGAAATTCTGGCAACAAGACCTTTAAAACAAGACCAATATTGGATATATTTTATACTTGTTTAAATTGTACTATTTCCTACAATCACTTTTTTGAAACTACTTTTCTGAAATCAGTTACTGAAATCATTTACTGAAATGATTGAAATCAGTTACTGAAATGATTGAAATCACTTTTCTGAAAAAACAATTCATGCATATGAAATCTTTTTCAGTGTGAAATATGTGAAACTTATTATTTCAAAAATGAAACACTAGTTATTTAAAAAATGTGAAGCTCATTGTCTCAATTTATTTTTTAAAGTGAGTGAAATCTTGTTTGAAACTACTGAAATTGTTTTTTGAAATGATATTTTTTCAAATAAGTGAAATCAGTTCTCTGAAACAAGTGAAACAGATTTTTGAAACGAGGTTCACGTATTTCACTCGTTTGATGAGTGACACATCCGCCGTTTTCACAAGTGAAATAAGTGAAATCTGTTTTTGATACACATGACACATATTTCGGTGTGAAATACGTGAACCTTGTTATTTAGAATTTTCAAACTAGTTGTTTCAAACACACAAAATTTTGATTATTTCAAAACTTTTTTGTAATGAGTGAAATCTATTTAATGAAGCGAGTGCTTTTTTGAAATAATTGAAATCGGTCTTTGAAATGATTGAAATCAATTATTTCAAATGATTGAAATAATTTTTCTTGCAAAATGGGTGAAATCGGTCTCTTAATGATTGAAACCAGTTTTTTGAATGAGTGAAGTTATATTCTTAAATGAATGAAGCGACTGAAGTTAGTTTTTAAGTGAAATTATATTTTTAAATGAGTGAAATTATAATCTTAAATGAGTGAAATCAGTTTATAAACATGCGTGTTTTTTAAAGCAAGTGAAATCTGTTATATGAAACAAGTAAATCAGTTTTTGAATGGAATGAAATCAGTTTAAAAATATGGGTGAAATATATTTTCAAAAATGCATGAAATCTGCCATTTCAAATGAGTGAGTTCGTATTTTTTAATTGAGTCAATCGTTACTTTTAATCAACTGAAATGATTTCTGGAGATGAGTGAAATCTGTTTTTCAATTTGAGTGAAACATGTTTTTTGAGATCAGCGAAATTGAAACTAGTTCAAATGTATCCATAATTGATCTTATTCTGAAGGTCTTCTTGCTATGAATTCAAATATATAAAAAAATCAAAATTGAAGTTTTCATTCAAAAGATATCTGTCATCCAAAAATTCACAATGAAATTAAATGGAAGTCTTTTGATGGGGAGAGAGGGAATAGTTTAACATGCATGCAACCGGCTTTCTATGGACATTTTTTCTCTCTCCTGACAAAACCTGACAATAGCATGCAAAGGACCCACATGTATTCTTTGTATTTCAATTCTGTCTCTTATACATAAAAAAGGGGATCGAATCTCCAAAACAGCATCAACGGCAGATGTCTCACCGGTAGGTACCGGTTCCGGTAAAAAAACTTATTCGGTGTTGCCACGATCACTTGACACACGTGCCTCATATAGCAAAATGCGTACATTCACCTATATTATATTTCTTGAGATTTTTTTCTATTTGCGGTCGTACTAAATTTTGGAGAGAAGGGCCATATCTAACTGCTCGCCCGCGCTCCAACCTTGGCCCAAAAAAGCCTGTCCACCAAGTCATAAGAACATGCTTTTGCTTGGGCTCAGTCCGGCTGTCGCCTAGCCGCCTTTTTTGGGCCGGAAAAAATCCCGCTGCCTTTTTTGGGCCGAAAAAATTCCGCTACCTTTTCTAGGCCGAAAAAATATAGTTGTGTGGGGACTCAATCTCACGATTAGCCATGTAGAGTACAAATGACAAGGCTAATTAGATAATGAGTCAATTACAATGATGGTGCTAGAACTTGGCATAAACGGCCACTTTGGTGCTAGAAATTGTGGTGTACATCGAAGTGGTGCAAAAACTTGACTCGGACGTGCAAATACAGTGCTTCTCCCGTTTGTATACAAATTCTGTGCTGACTAGGCTCGTGGGGTCCGCTGTCAGGCTGTAGCTGGAAGGAGGGTGCGTGTGGCCTGTTTTTTTGAAAAACACCTCGGAATATATATTTTTTACAAAAAAATCCTTGGGGACGTGGTACGCGCCTGTCAAAATTAACAGGAAACGAATATCGGCCAGGTCTCGAACACAAGACCACTTGTTATGAAAAAAAAAACAGTTAACCACTCCACCCTTAACGTTGGAAAGTCAAACAAGGATAACAAATCTATATATATTAGCAAGAATGTCTGTGCAGCTTAAATGGGCTACAAATATTGCAGCCCGTTTTGCACAATCTATTTTTATAAGATATTTTTAAAACGTAAGTAATAAAAGATATGTCGCAATATTGTGTGCTATAAACATTATGTAAATAAAAACATTCATATATACACCCGTGTATTATATATAAAATATTTAGTTAATACGGACATTTAAAATGTTTAATAATAAAAAAGTATACACTCATGGCTTATATTTAAATTTTAAAATGATGAATACAAACATTTACTTAATATCTATGAATGTTCACCTGTGTATAATTTTTACTCATGACTTATATTCAAAAAAGTTATGTAATTTAAATATTAGAAATGATATAATATTCATATCAACAGTTTAAATTTAAAATTATGAATATTTGTAATTATACAAACATTGAACTATAAAAATGTGCGTATAATTATTGAAATGTATGTATAATTATAATAATATTTTTATTGGTAGTTTTTGAAGAAATTTTATTGTTTTAAATTATACAAAAATATAATTCATCAATATTAATTTAAATATACAAATATTTTTAAAATAATATGTGAACTAGTTTTAAAAATAAGTTATTTCGTTTTATATATAGTAGTTTTAAAAATAAATATACCAACGTTTTTAAAATAATACGTGAACATTTTTATTTAATATAAATTTAAATGTCAGTATTAACAAAATATTTTATATAATACAGGGCTGTATATTTAAATGTTTTTAATTACTAACCATGGTTTGTTTGCATAAAAAATTAACACGCAAATATTTGAAAATAATTTTTATTACTTACGTTTTACAAATACTTTAAAAAAATAGCTTGTGCGAAATGGGCCACAATATCTGCAGCCCATTTAAGCTTCACATGCATTTCTATTAAATACATATAGATTACTTATCCTTAATTGCCATTGTAACCTGGATGGTTGAGTGGTTCGAGACATGGGCTCTACCTTTTTACTTGTTAATTTTGACAGGCAGGACCCGCTGGTCATAGAGGTTAAGAATGGCACGTTGACATGTACTTTTTTGTGAAAAATATATATTCCGAGGGGGTTTTCGAAAAAATCAGGCCACACGACCCCTTCCTCTGGTCCAGTGGCTGACAGCAGGACCCACTGGTCATAGAGGTTAAGAATGGCACGTTGACAGGTACTTTTTTTCTGAAAAATATATATTCCGAGGGGGTTTACAAAAAAATCAGGCCACATGACCCCTTCCCTTGGTCCAGTGGCTGACAGCGGGACCCACGCGCCTAGTCATCATAGATTCCGTATTCAAACAGGATAAGCACTGTATTTGCACGCCCGAGCCAAGTTTTTGCACCACTTCAATGTACGCCACAACTTCTAGCATCAAAGTGACCGTTTGCGTCAAGTTCTAGCACCACCAGTGTAATTGACTCTTAGATAATCTCACCTAGCCTTTTTACACAAATTCTCGCCAATTTAAATGTGTTCGTGAGTTGCCTGCAAAAACAAGGAGCCTCCTCAAGAATCAATAAACAAATATGCAGATAATTAAATTGGATAAAGAAAAAAATCCCATTAATTAAATGAGTTGTGGGCTAGGAATTCTATGGCTGGATAGGCCGATGGAGAGAGAGGACCCCGATTAAATAAATGGGCACGAAAAGGAATTGAAATTAAAAGAAGGAATAAATGGGCGTGGTAATTAACCTACATGTGCGGGTGTCTGAATAGTGATTTGAGGGCGCGGCGTGTGGCATGCATGGACATATCTTTGGCAACTAACCAAACTCACCGCCTTGAGACTGATCTTTGTTCCTTTTAAATCTGATGTTATAAATTTTGCTTAGCCATGCTTATATTGTATAATTTGTCCATGCTGAAATGTGATGACCAAACACACCGCCTTGAGACTTATCACGTTTGTTTGTGTAAATAGATGGACACGTGACCACCATCAACGATGGTACAAAGAGAATAAGTGGCAACTCATTAGGGGTGCATGACAGTTTGTTTCTCCTGTTAAAACGCACGGGCATATTTGCTAGTAGAACTAGAATGTCACGATGCAATGTTGCTGTTCGCGACCGATTTGCCACAAACATGCATGGAAGACGGCAAAATATGAAACCACTTCAGCTTGGGAAACGTAAGACAAAATTTGGCACAAGTTTTCTTCAGAATGCTCACATAACTTTACCACTAGAAACCATGATATGGATTAACATAAGTGGGTGGAACTTAACTAACAGGACCACAAGTTCTTGTTCATGCCAGGAGATGGCTAATTGGATCATAGCAGTGCAAACTCAGGAGGCCAGAACCAAAAGTAGTACTATCTGAAGACTCCAATGCATAAGCATTCAGATCCTTAGCGCTTTAGACTTGTTATTAATTCTTCTTGGAGCTGCCAGCTTCTTGATCTTTCACGCTTGTTATCTTCTTCTTCGAGCCACCACCACCATCCTTCAGACTTGTTTTCTTCCTCTTGGAGCTACCAGCCTGAAAACGGCAAATATCAAAAGACAAAATCAAATAAGTTCTAAGATGGAGGTACTGAATCGGAGACTCCCAAATAAATGCAATTCAAAACTGCCAATATATCATTTCATTGCAACCATTTCGTGTTTGACTGACTGTGGTTGCAGTTTGCCGGGGATCCGCTGGCTTGAAGTGTATGGTGTCGCTGACTTGGCCACTTGTGAGCCGTCTGATTTCAGATCAACGACTCAGATTTGATGCTCACGTACAGTGAATCGATTTGGACCACTCGCCTTTGATCCAGCGGTTCAGAGTGGCTAAGTCACGCACTGTAAGCTGTGACATAGCCACTCTAGCTAAGTCAGCCAAGCTGCGCGGGTCACAGTTACCTTGACAGTGGCTAAAACAACTCGAGAATTTTTAACTTTTGTCAGCCAATTTGGAGAGGACATGTGAAGAGAAGCGGAAAACACCAATGACCGTACTAGTGGGTAATGAGTAGTTTTTATGATTGGGAAGAAACTTTCGTCCTTCAGTTGGGAAATTTTGGAAAAACTGTAAATAGATTTTTCAGTGATAGGCAAGGTCATTGCCTCGTAGGCAACATAAACTAAATTGTACTCCCTTTGTTCCTAAATATAAGTCTTTGTAGAGATTCCACTATGGAATACATACGGAGCAAAATGAGCGAATTTACACTCTAAAATGCATCTATATACATTCGTATGTGGTTCATAGTGAAATCTTTACAAAGACTTATATTTAGGAACGGAGGGAGTACTATACAATTCTTAACATTGATGCCCCGGCCGGGTAACATTAGCTTGGTTAGTTAATAAAGGGTTCTAGCCACTTTTCTGAAATCTACATTAGTCACTAGATCAACAACTAAGAAATGGAGTATAGCTAATCCACAAACAAGTGATTATTAGCAAAATGTTCTAATTAATAAACAGTACTACTGCCTCTAGAAAAAGATGTTTTGCAAGAGATAAATGTGCAGTCAAGCAAGAAAATAAGAGGAGAAACAATATATTTTGGCGCACCTTTAGGGTGGGGCGTGGCCATGCCATGAAATAGGGGTGCACCCGTGCATCGAATGTGAAGAAGTCTGCCTCCAACTGGGGCCTGGTGGTGCCTTCCCGGAGGGCGTTCTTGAGGCGAAAGGCGTAATAGTGGAGGCCGCCATTCTCCGTGCCCATGGAGAGCAGCACGACGCCGGCGGTCACATCGCATACATTCTGCACTCCGCCGCGATGCAGACGCCATTTCGAAGCATTCACCTCCCACTGTAGCTCCCAGGACTTGTCCTCCTCTTGCGGAACCATACCTGCAGGACGAGTTTGCGACTCATGGCCACGTGGCAGGTTGTGCCGTCCTCCGTTTCCCCTACGGCGTACGGGTACGACCGTGGCTGATTGTGCAGGTTATTCGGGAGCTCGACGTGGGAGAACTCCATGGCGCCGACGTCGAGCGAGGTGAGCTGATCTCCTGTAATGCTCCTCCAATAGATGCGCCCACCGGCGTGCATGGGCCAGCCGAGCTTGGATTCCCTCGGTCCATTAATACCTTTGGGCGCCCACGAGTGGGAGCACCACTCGCCCGTGCGGGAGCTGTAGACGCGTGCGCGCACCCTGCCGCTCTTCTTCTCCAAGGAGAGCACACTGAAGGGGGTTGGACCGCCGCCGCAGGCCGGCAGGAAGCAGTGGAGCGACCTGTTGTAGGTGTGGTTGTCGGGTATAGGTATACGCAGTCGTGAGCGGGAGACGGGGTCAAACACCACCAACTGACGGTGGCCGCTGAGGAGTAGGAGGCCGTGGCGGCAGTCCATGAGGCGCCCATCGTATTCGAGATCCGTGAGATGGAAGTCGCCGCGGCGGATGACGGCGGCGAGGTGGCGGTCGCGGCGGAGGAGCGCGCGGTGGAAGGCGGGGACGGTGCCGCCGGCGACCGAGACGAAGTAGCCCAGTAACGGAGCCGGGGAACGGAAGCGGTTGAGGACGGCAGGGGCGGAGGCGACGCCGCACAGCCGCGGGCTGGCGAGGGCGGCGATGGCGAGCGAGGGCAGCGAAGGGAGGCGGCTGAGGATCTCGGCGAGCATGTCGTCGCCGAGGGACATGAGGGAGGTGGGCGCGGGAAGGGGCTCGGAATCGCGCTTGCGCTTGGGGCTGGGCGGGCTGTTGGTTGCCATCTCAGTGGCGCAGGCAGCAGAATGCCGGTGGGCGGTGGCGAGGTAGGTGCTGCTCGGAGCGTCGGAGGCGGAGGAGAGTTATGTGGAGCGAGCCATGGGGTAGATAGGATCTTGGAGCATCAGATGCGACCTGGTTGCATCTTTGCACCGTCCATGCCGGCCAATTCCGTAGGCGCGCAAAAGTGGTAGGTTTCCCCAATGGACTCGCAGACGCCAACCCAATCTGCTCAAGGTTTGATATCATGGCACCAGAATCGAAGCGCCAACCTCCAACCCAAGAAGAAGAGATGTCACCCCGACGCAACCTCCAAGGCTCCCAATAACCCATGCCATGGCACCATGCAACGTCTCATCGCACTGATGCTGCTATCGCCATCGAGTGCCTGCCCAGCCTGATGTGATGTGTATCTACCGAGTCATTTAATCCGTTTTACCGCGGGCGGAGCGTGCACTGAACAGAAAAAAGGTTACTCCTTGCTTTGGTCTATTTTAGCCTTGGTCCAAATTTTCTGCTCAGTCTCTTTGATTCATACGAAAAGTCGTGGAAAATAATAATACAACTGATTAAAAAATGATGGTTACAGTATTCATTTATTTAATTCAAAGTAATGGATCATAAAAAAAAGATTGTTTTTTTTCTTTAGATTGAGCTTCATAGGAAAAACTAATGAATTTTACAATCCCCTCAAACCACTTTTTTTTTACATTTTCCATGCAGAAGAACGAGAAAAAGGCCATAAGCACCATAACATTAACTTCATCTTACTTTAGGTGTGTTTTAACCTTAATTTGACCATACATTTTATGAATTTTGTGTTTTTCTATTCCAAATAATCAAACATCTATTTTTTCAGATTCTTGTATTTTCACAACACTCTATTTTGCACGTGTAATCCTATCCTAGTATTGTGTTTTCTCTATTCATGTTTTCCTATCTTGCGAATCAAAGATGCCCTAAATCGCAGCAAGAACTTGTTTACGGGTGTGGCGGTGGCTAGGGATAGATTTTTGCATGAAACACTAATTCAAAGTCAAGATCACTGTAGCATGACCGTGGCCATAAATTTTTTTTATCAGTTTTGTCATAAGTTGTGCTCCCTCCGTTCCTGAATATAAGACCTTTTAGAGATTTTATTATGAATTATATATGGATGTATATAGTCCTATTTTAGAGTGTAGGTTCACTCATTTTGCTGTGTATGTAGTCCATAGTGAAATCTCTAAAAGGTCTTATATTTAGAAACGGAAGGAGTAGCTCACTTTGCATGGCTAAGACAAAGGCAAGGGTGTATTGTTTGCTTGGTTAAAACCAATGCAAGGTAAATTTCTGCAGCAATTGGACCCTTTTTACACTACGGTTAAAGAGCACACACAATTAACGGCCTCCTTTAATCCATCTAGGAGTACTTGATTACTTGTAACCCCGATTAGACTGGTCAGAGTGGAAAGTACCACCCGCAAAAAAAAAAAAGAGTGGAAAGTATCACGAATATATGATACTACTTATATGGTGCATAGTATTGGTATTTGTCTATTTGAAATGAGTCTAGTCCCACTTCGCGTCGACAATATGCCTAACATGTCTTGTCAGGAATCTGATCCAAAATAGCCCACTTTAACGGAGGATTCGAAACATTCCAATGATGAAACTTCTAACTAGCATTCAATTAAACTTCTTCAAGAAGCAAAACACAAAAGACATCAAAGTCTTTTGGCGCAACTACAGGTTTTGCCTCTGCCACGTGAGCAGCTGGAGGCGCCTAAGTCCATCGTGTCGGTGGTACCCGTGGTCGAGGATGTTGACGTGGTGGTGTCTACGAGGGACAAGGTTGATGAGATTCTCTTTGAGATACAACTTTGCAGCTTGCTGGCACGTTTGGAGGCGGCCAGCCCTGGTTCCGGCAAGGTGATTGTGGAGAAGGCTCTCAGGAGCAAATCCAAGAAGAGTGGCGCTACAGAGCAGGCGTCGGCAGTTGCTTGATGGATGGTCATCGGTCTCTTTGACGGTACTTTTGGCATGGCTTGTCTTTGTGAATTTGGCGGTGTTCGTGGACTTCGATCGAGGTGCTCTCGCTAGGGGTTTCTTTACGATGTAGTAGTGTGAGGTTGGTGGTTGTTCCGTGTTGGGTATGATTGTAGGGCTCATCGTGCGCTTCTGGAGTTGCATGCTTTGTGAGTAGTTCATATGTGGTTGGTTTGTATCGATTTTTGCCCGGTTTTCCGTTAATTAACTGCGCAATTCTCTTCTGCTTAATTAATCGATTGGGCAAAATTTTTTTGCCTCCGTTTAAAAAAAAAAAACATTTAACTTTTTCTAGACACACAATTTTTTTTGCAGCTGGAGCGTGTCTAGTGATAACTAATATTGTTTCGGCCCAAGCCTATCGGCGAAAGGCCTAGCTCCGCTCACTCGTTAGAAATTAGTCTTTATCTTTATACTTGAATTTGGATCACAACAAAAAAACTATATTTAAGCTCAGATTCAAAAAAACAGTGTATAAGTTTAAGCGCACGTTGAGCAAATAACTTCTCTGCAGGAGAAGTGAAGACCTCAAGCATATATACACGGCTGCTTAATTAATGTGTGACCTGCTAGTTTCAGATCATAACAGTACTGATCTCTGACCCAACCATAGACCATTGCACATGTAAACCACTACTAGCTGCGCCGGGCTGCACAGCAAGATGCAACCGAACTGAAAACGGTAAACAAACTACAAAAAACTGAAAATCACTCATCGATCTATCAAAGCAATTAGCCCTGCATGTTGATGGCGATCAGGCAAACCGAGGCCCCGTCCTCGACGCCATGGTCCGCGAGCGTCCGGGCATCCGCCAGCCCCTGATCGGCGAAGAAGAGGAGCTGCTGCGGTGGTGGAACTCCCTCCTTCTCCATGATCTTCGCCTTCAGGCTGCCGATGGTGTCCGAGCCCTCCACCTCGAGATCGTGGGCCGTGTTGTCTAGAATCCTCACGTAGATCTTCATCGATCTGTCCAACAAGCACTTCAATCATCAGTAACTAAGTACAGTACTACTTCGAACGGTAGCGATCGGTTGCCCGTTTAGACAGCACTAGTGGAGAAACGGCCTTTAGTTCCGGTTGGAAAGAACTATTAGTCCCGGTTCATCAATCGGGACTAATAAATCGGGAGGCCTTCATCCTTTAGTCCCGGTTGGCCATGACCCGGGACTAAAGTCCCTTCACGTGGCCGCGAGCGCGCGCCGGTGGCTGGAGAACTTTTAGTCCCGGTTGGTGACACCAACCGGGACTAAATCCCAGCCACGTGGCCACGGGGGATGGGGACCTTTAGTCCCGGTTGGTGACACCAACCGGGACTAAAGGTTTAGGGGTTTAGGGTTTATTGTTTATTTATTTTTTTCATTTTGTGTTTTTCATTTAATTCTTTTTTATTTCAAACATATTTTACGCTACTACATACTGTACACGCTATGCATATATAATAGAATTTCTCGTAGAACCAATCATATATCATAGAATTCTCGTACGACCATGCATACATACATATATATATATATATATATACATACAATTTGGTATATACAATTTGGTATATACAGTTTCTCCTACAACTTGCAGATCATTACATGCAGGCATTAGGTGAAATGGTATTCTTCGTCGGGAGATATGACCTTCTGAAGCAAAAATCCCGCCATTTTCTCTTGAAGTGTTCGTATGCGGTCCGTTGGTAGGAGCTGATCCCGCATCTCTTGCATCTTTAAAGAAGGAGATCAATATGAATATATTAGTTGTGTGTATATATATTAGATAATGATAAAAAGAATTGTGAATAGTGTTTACGTACCAAAAGATTTCTTGCATCTCTGCTCCTTTCATTGATAATAATGCGAATGTTCTCGCAAACGTAGTATGCACATAAATTATTCCCCGGTGCCTGCCTCAAGCACTTTACGGGAATAGAATTCAATCAGATAATAATCAAGCATGATAATGGTATTGAAACTAGAATTAAAGAGATGCGCGAACGTAGCTAGCTAGCTAGTACTACTTAATTACCCTTGGTCGCCACCATTTCAGGCTTGGTTTCCATGGACCGACAACCTCTTTGATGAACTTTTTCCAAACCCTGCCCGGCAAAGAAAATGAATAAAGAAGTGATTAATTACTTTATATCAGGAAATGAACTAAAGAGGCCGACATAGTGCGATAATGATTGAAATTACCTGTCGAGCATCAACTTCAGGTTGTAGTATTCTTTAGGGTCTCTAGTTAGTGAGTCTAGTACTTCAACTTTTTCCTCGTCAAATCTAATGATTAGCAGGATCCAGTGGAAACTGCGCACACGTTTGTATAAGCGGGCATGCATAACTCATCAACTACACTTAACATCGAGTAAGCAAAATAGAATTTGTAGTACAAGACAGTAACACTCACTTGAAGTTGTAAGGAAATACTATCTCTGGTCTGGCATTTAGTTTCTTCAAAAACATTAGCAAGTTGGCCTCCGTGTCTTTGGGTTCTTCTTTTAACACTTTTTCATAAATGGTATTTGGGTCAATGAACCCAATGCCATAGACTCCATCTCTTTTCATTTCAGAAATCTTCATTCTGCATAATACCACACAAAAGAATATAGTGAAGATAATTACATGCAATGAACGAGCTGAGCTAGAGACTTAAATTACAGAAAGAAATCACTTACAGACAATAGCAACTGACGAGAGATTTGTCCAGTGCGTCTTGATTGTATAACTGAAAAAGTTCTGGCAAGTCAATCCACACATCTTTTCCATGGAAGTAATGCTCTGGCTTGACTTTCACCATGAGGCTCTCTCGCCCGGCCTTTACTTCTCTCAGGTACCAGTCATGCAATCTGCACATCTGTGTTGGTAGAAGCTCGACCTCCTCAGGCCTGACCAGAGGGTTCCCGGGGACGTATTTCCATGCTAGATCCTTCTCATCAATATTCGTGGGAAGATCCTCGATGCCTAGGAGTTGTTCAACAGTGACACCGGCCTCTCTAGCCATCTGTCTAGCAGCGTCGGTTATTACCGGCTTATCGGTGGTACTCACCTTGAGCGGGGGGATCGATTGCACTGCATGTTCTCCCAGCTGGGGGAGAGTTTTCCCGCTTTTATTACTACCTGTTGTAAGGCTCGACTCCTTATCTTTTTGTGCATGATATGACTTCTTAATAGAGCGCTCATAGTCTGAATCACTTTTCTCCACAGCCGGTTTAGCAAGATCCACAAAGTGTTGTATGACTTTCTCAGGTATTTTCTCCTTCGGCGGCGGGGGCGGTTTCGGTGCAAAATGGGCCTTCACTTTGGCATCCACGACCCGTTTGTTTTCCTCCTCAGTCATCTCGTAAGCTAACTTCTTTTTGGCAGGAGGCCCGGGTTTCTTGTTTGGTGCTCTCTTCCGCTTGGGAGTCCGCTGACGCTGCAGAGTTCGATATTGCGAACTCGCGCTGGGCTCCGTCTCGGGGTGGGCCGGAGTCGGCTGACGCGGCGGATTTGGAGGAGGAGTCGGCTGGCGCGGCGGACTTGGAGGAGGAGTCGGCTGACGCGGCGGACTTGGAGGAGGAGTCGGCTGACGCGACGGACTTGGAGGAGGAGTCGGTTGACACGGCGGACTTGGAGGAGGAGTCGGTGCCCTTGGCGTCGAGTTTGGAAAGACGATGCAATCCTTTCTCCATACAATGATACCACGTATGGCTTCTCCCAGTGTCTGCTCCACTTGACCTCCAGGAAAGTCAAGCTGTAGTGAGTCATATGCCGACAGAACTTCATCCACCCCGACACGAGCATAGCCAGGTGGAATCGGATTGCCGTGGAAGGTTGCTTCAGGGGGATTTGGTAAAGCATAGCCGTCCGCCACCTTCATGGATATGTTCTTCACTTTCATGTGTAGCTCACAACTTGTCGTCTCTTCGATATCATCCACGGGGTAGCGAGCCAGCAGTGCATCATCGGCCGGGACCCCCGTGGAACCCACGCTGCTTTTCGGCATAGATGGGATGGTGCAATCCAATGCTGGATCTGCTTGTTGCTGCCGCTGAGACGCCCTTTCCAGGCTAAGTGTGTCGATCTGCTCCTGCTGCCGCATGAAAGCGCGTTCCAACTCCGCGTGCTTTGATTCCATCTGTTCAAGCCGGTCTGCATCCTGCTTCTTCTTGTCTTCCTCCTGCTTCTTCTTTCTCGCACGGCTTCTGTAACTGACATTCCAGTCCGCAAACCCCTCAACCCACGGAACAACGCCTTTGCCTCGTGTTCATCCCGGGTGTTCAGGATTCCCGAGGGTGCGTGTAAGCTCGTCGTTCTCTCTCTCGGGCTGGAACGCCCCCGTTCGAGCCGCTTCTATTGCACCAAGTAAAGCGTCCGAGGCTTCTTTAAGACTTGCCTGCACCATAATCTCCCATGTCTTTGGGTCCAACTTTCCTCCATGCGCATAAAACCAAGTCCTGCACCTGTCGGGCCAACCCAATGTTGCTGGAGTGACCCCTGTAGCAATCATCTTTTCCTCAGATTCATCCCACTTAGGCCGGCCAGTCTTGTAGCCACCTGGCCCCAGAACATGGTGAAACGGTTTCTTCTCAGCATTGATCTTGTTTATCCTCGACCGTTCCTTAGCTGCTTCCGATTCCTTGAACTCCACAAATAAGTCCCAGTGATCTTTTGCCTTCTCCAGTGCTCCAGTGAATTCTGGAGTCTGCTTTCCTGCTTCGACGTAGCAGGCCCATAATCTTTTCTTGTGGTTGCGGAATTGTGTGGCCATCTTCTGAAGAGCACTCTTCTTGACTTTCTCCCGTTCTGCATCTGTTAAATGCTTTGGTAGGGTGAAATGTGACATGAGCGTTTCCCAAAGCAGATCTTTTGCTCTTTCGTCGACAAAACTAACTTCTCGATCTCCCTTTGGCTTATTCCATTCTTGAACGGAGATCGGGATTTGGTCCCTGACAATAACTCTGCACTGACGAGTAAATTTGTCCGCATTCTTTTTAGGAGCAAGCGGTTCGCCATTTGGTTTGATCTCATCGATGTTGTACTTTATGCCAGGCGGCAACTTTTTGGCCGGGCCTCGTACTGCCCTGCTTGTAGAAGATTTGCTCGATCCGGAGGGCTAAAAGAAGAAAGATTCGTTAATATATATATATATATATATATATATATATATATATATATATATATATATATATACAAATCAATTAATACATGTAATGATCACCAGAGGCCTTATATATACCTCGCCGGTCTTTGTTAATTGAAGATCATTTCCTTCGCCATCATTGTTTGTGTGCCCTTCGTGTGTTGGTTCTTCCTCAAATATTCCCTCACCGGCGTCGTTCAGATATTGTGAGCCGTCATCTTCAGGTTCACCCTCTGGGTTTCGGATCATGTCGAACATGATATGCTCTTGATCATGGTCGTCTCTGCCGCTAGCGTCCATAGCTTTACTAATCCAGAAGAAAGATAAAACAATTTAGTATTCAAATTAGAATGCATCTCGAATAATATCACTAATACATCTCGAATAATCCAGTTAATGCATCATCGAATATTATCGAATATAATCTCGAATACATCTCGAATATTATCACTAATACATCTCGAATATTATTTCGAATACATCTCGAATATTATCACTAATGCATCATCGAATATTATCGAATCTAATCTCGAATACATCTCGAGTATTATCACTAATACATCTCGAATATTATCATATAACATCACTAGCTAATACAGATCGAATACTATCGAATAATCCAGTTGACTCGCGGTTCCTGAGGCGCGGGCGGTGGACACCCAAAGAGAAGGAACCATCACAGGATCATAGCTCGGGTGAGATCCTTGAAGAACCTGCCAGGTATTGGAGAACCTGACGTCCAACGCAACCATGTAGCGACGAACGTGCTCGTCCTCCTCCGTGACACGGCGACGTACCACCTCCTCGGGGGTCGGCTGCCTCCGCACCGATAGTGGCCCACGCGACCGCCACCAAAGAAGCTCTGGGTCCACGATGGGAGCCCGGTTCCTCACCAAGCTGCGCGCCCCGGAAGGTAGCACCTCCCAGTGCCAGCCCGGCGGAGCCCAGTCCCGGACATGGCGCCCCTCAAGCAGGTTGTCGCCACCGAGTCGACGACGAGGATGCGGGCCGGGCATATCGTCGACGCCAAAAATGTTTCTATGCAAATTTAACATTTTTTAAATGCTTGATTATGATTTTTGTAATTCTTGTTCACTTGATTTTGCAAATACATGACAAACTTTTGTAGAACTGTGTAGTGTGCTTGCACCCAAGAATGCCCGTCCATACATATTACTGAATCCTTTCCTAGCGTGCCTTTTCCACCCAGTCTGCCCTCATGCCGCGATTCGGGAACACCAATCGGCTTAAGGTCAGGAATAAAGTCAACACAAAACTCAATGACCTCCTCTGTTTCATGGCCCTTGGAGATGCTTCCTTCTGGCCTAGCACGGTTATGAACATATTTCTTTAAGACTCCCATGAACCTCTCAAAGGGGAACATATTGTGTAGAAATACAGGACCCAGAATGGCAATCTCGTCGACTAGGTGAACTAGGACGTGCGTCATGATATTGAAGAAGGATGGTGGGAACACCAACTCGAAACTGACAAGACATTGCACCAAATCATTCTGTAACCTTGGTAGGATTTCTGGATCGATTACCTTCTGAGAGATTGCATTGAGGAATGCACATAGCTTCACAATGGCTAATCGAACGTTGTCCGGTAGAAGCCCCCTCAATGCAACCGGAAGCAATTGCGTCATAATCACGTGGCAGTCATGAGACTTTAGGTTCTGGAACTTTTTCTCTGCCATATTTATTATTCCATTTATATTCGACGAGAAGCCAGACGGGACCTTCATACTGAGCAGGCATTCAAAGAAGATTTCCTTCTCTTCTTTGGTAAGAGCGTAGCTGACAGGACCTTGATACTGCTTTGGATGCATGCCGTCTTTTTCGTGCATACGTTGCTGGTCCTCCCGTGCCTCTGGTGTATCTTTTGTCTTCCCATACACGCCCAAGAAGCCTAGCAGGTTCACGCAAAGATTCTTCGTCACGTGCATCACGTCGATTGCAGAGCGGACCTCTAGGTCTTTCCAATAGGGTAGGTCCCAAAATATAGATTTCTTCTTCCACATGGGTGCGTGTCCGTCAGCGTCATTCGGAACAGATTGTCCGCCAGGACCCTTTCCAAAGATTACTTTTAAATCCTTGACCATATCAAGTATATCATCACTAGTACGGTGGTGAGGCTTCTTCCGGTGATCTGCCTCACCTTTGAAATGCTTGCCTTTCTTTCTTAAGAGATGCTTGATCGGAAGAAATCGACGATGTCCCAGGTACACATTCTTCTTACATTTATCCAAATATATACTTTCGGTCTCATCTAAACAGTGCGTGCATGCGTGGTATCCCTTGTTTGTCTATCCTGAAAGGTTACTAAGAGCAGGCCAATCATTGATGGTTATAAACAGCAACGCTCGTAGGTCAAATTCCTGCTGTTTGTGCTCATCCCACACACGTACACCTTTTATGTCCCACAGCTGTAAAAGTTCTTCAACTAATGGCCTTAGGTACACATCAATGTCGTTGCCGGGTTGCTTGGGGCCTTGGATGAGCACTGGCATCATAATGAACTTCTGCTTCATGCACAACCAAGGAGGAAGGTTATAGATACATAGAGTCACAGGCCAGGTGCTATGATTGCTGCTCTGCTCCCCAAAAGGATTAATGCCATCTGCACTTAAATCAAACCATACATTCCTTGCGTCATCTGCAAAGTCCCGCCACTTTCTCTCGATTTTTCTCCACTGCGACCCGTCAGCGGGTACTCTCAACTTCCCGTCTTTCTTACGGTCTTCTTCGTGCCATCGCATCAACTTGGCATGCTCTTTGTTTTGGAACAAACGTTTCAACCGTGGTATTATAGGAGCATACCACATCACCTTGGCAGGAATTCTCTTCCTAGGGCGCTCGCCCTCAACATCATCACCAGGGTCATCGCGGCTGATCTTATAGCGCAATGCACCGCATACCGGGCATGCATTCAGATTCTCGTACTCCTCACCGCGGTAGAGGATGCAGTCATTAGGGCATGCATGTATCTTCTGCACCTCTAATCCTAGAGGGCAGACAGCCTTCTTTGCTTCGTACGTACTGTCGGACAATTCGTTGTCCTTTGGAAGCATCTTCTTTAACATTTTCAACAACTTTTCAAATCCCTTGTCAGCTACACCATTCTCTGCCTTCCATTGCAGCAATTCCAGTGTGGTACCCAGCTTTTTCTTGTCATCTTCGCAATTTGGGTACAACAATTTTTTGTGATCCTCTAACATGCGCTGCAACTTCAACTTCTCCTTTTCACTTTCGCAGTTTCTCTTTGCATCAGCAATGGCCCGACCAAGATCATCAGTGGGCTCATCTGATGCCTCTTCTTCAGCTTCTTCTTCTTCATTCTCTTCCCCCATTGTAGTACCATCGTATTCAGGGAACCTAGCATAGTTGGTATCATCCTCTTCTTCTTCATTCTCTTCCATTAGAACCCCTCTTTCTCCGTGCTTGGTCCAACAGTTATATCCAGACATGAAACCGGACGTAAACAGGTGGACGTGAATGACTTTTGAGCTAGAGTAATTCCTATCATTCTTACAGACACCACATGGACAACACATAAAACCATTCCGCTTGTTTGCCTCAGCCGCACGCAGAAAACTATGCACGCCATTAATGAACTGGGGAGAGCGTCGGTCATCGTACATCCATTGCCGACTCATCTTCATTACACAACACCGAAAAGACCAAATTAATACAAGTTCATACATAAAGTTCATACACACTTATTCTCATAAAACAACATAAAACTATCTAGCTAAAGCATTTAAATGCAACAACAAATGCGATCAAAATCGCAACTAAGGTAATAATTGATCCAACAGCATAATGATACCAAGCCTCTTTATTAACGGCATAGTTTCTAATCTTTCTAATCTTCAAGCGCATTGCATCCATCTTGATCTTGTGATCATCGACGACATCGGCAACATACAACTCCAATTTCATCTTCTCTTCTTCAATTCTTTTCAATTTTTCTTTCAAATACGTTTTCTTTTTCAACTAAATTTAACTTCTCGACAAGAGGGTCGGTTGCAATTTCCGGTTCACATACCTCCTAGATAAAAATATCTATGTCAACTTGATGGGCATAATTGTCATAAACGTGAAATGCAACAAATAGCTATAAAAGAGAATATATATACCACATCCGAATCATAAACCGAACGAGGGCCGATGGGGACGGATATCAAAGTCATGGCACTATGTATAACAAACAATCATACATGTAAGAAAATTATACAATTAACTATCTAAATCATACAAATAAGATTTTTTTTATAAAAAGGATAAGAACAAGAGGCTCACCAAGGTGGTGCTGGCGACGGGACGGTGCGGGCGATCGACGGTGGTTAGGACGGGGACGGGAAGGCACTAAGTAAACCACACCTACACATATGCAAACTAAGAAGTTAATTTGAGCTCAAATTGCATATAAATCAAATAAACTTCCACATAATTACTCCCAAACTAGAACCCACAAATCACTATACTTATAGAGCATTGCACGAGCTAATCTAGCAATGAGAGATGAAAGGACAAAGTTGCTAAGCTTTGTGAACACTTGGATAGATGGGGTGCCTTCAAATCTTGACAAATCTTTGGCAAAAATGGAGGATGAGCTCGAGAGCAAGGGGAAGAACAGAGGAGAGAAAGGGGAAAACAGAGAGAATGGGATCGGCCTGGACGAAGGGTTTATATAGGGACGTCTTTAGTCCCGGTTGGTTATACAAACCGGGACTAAAGGTCCACCTCTAGTCCCGGTTTGTGATACAAACCGGGACTAAAGGTGATCGTGGGGCCCCAGCCTGACACCAGCCTGCCACCACCCCTTTAGTCCCGGTTTGTATCACAAACCGGGACTATAGGTAGAAAATGAACCGGGACTAATGATGCCCGTGCCCCAGACCGCTCCTAGCCGTTGGAACCGGGACTAATGGTCACATTAGTCCCGGGCCGTAATCAAACCGGGACTAAAGGGTTGGACGAAAGGTCCGTTTTCTACTAATGTCGGGACATGCTTAGCAGCTCGCGTGCGTACCTTGAGCAATTCTTATGGAGGGGGCGTCGCGCCGGCGATTGGTTCCTGGGCGGCGGCTGGGCGGTCGTCGGAGCGCGGTCGAGATAGGTCTGAGGTTGGGCTGCGTACAGGGAGCAGGGCATGCTGTGGAGATTTTATAGTCACGTAGCGCCACGGGCCCATGAACGTCCAAATTAGAATCGTGCGTGCTTTCCGGAAAAAGCACGTGCTGACTCAATGAGCCTTTTTTTTTCAAACTATGTGCACTATACGAGGAAGAAGATGAATCATAAAAAGAATAAGATGCGAACCAACGTGTGGTTGGATGGTTAGAGCATCTCCAATAAATGATGTAGATGTAAAAATAACCAAAATTTACATCACAAAGGCCCAAAAATAGTGCTCCAACAGATGATGTAGATGCAAACTCTAGTCTAGATGTAAAATACATCACTCCGTGATGCAAATTTGCATCACCAGCTGCCGCCCGAGCAAAAACACGAGTAGCCGCGTGAATGCCCAACTACCAAGGGGAAGTTTCCCGCCGCCAGCCGCCCGCCGGCCACCACCGGACCCCCATGGACGGCTCCCCTGACCCCGCGGCCGCCTTCACAGCTCTACCGCACCTTGGCATCCCTCCCCTCGTGTCTCCCGCCGTTCTTATGTTCATGGACACAAGTGGCCTCGACGCGGAGCAAAAAACGTTTGTGGAGCTTTGTCGCGAAGAAGACCATGATCATGAGGAACTTGATGGGTGGCTTCGGAGGAGGAATGGGTGGCATGGGAGGTGGTGGCTTTGGAGGAGCAACAAATGCCATGGGAGGAGGAATGTGCGGCTTCAGTGTTCATGAACATGATGGGAGGTGGATTTGGTAACACAATGGGTGGCATGAGAGGTGGTGGCTATGGTGGCATGATGACCAGCATGGGAGGTGGTGGATATGGTGGTAACATCGGTGGTGGCTATGGTGTGCACATGGGTGGCATGGGAGGTGCCTGTGATGGTAACATTAGTACCATGGGAGGTGGCTTCGGTAGAGGTGGTGGCATGGATGGATCACAAGGCAATGTTCACAATGCGTGAAGTGACACAGGTGAGAAAGAAGGCAATGAAGATCTTCAAGCCAATGATGACCATCAAGCCAATGTTCACAATGTGGCAAGTGATAACGGAAAGGATGAAAATTGAGAGGCCATGTTTATCTTTATGTTTATGTGCCCTTTTATTTGTTGGATAATGAACTATGTTTGCTATGATGCACTATGAGACCATGATTTTGCTATGTTGATGTTGATTTTGACATATTGTTTATGTTTGTGATGATTTTGATTCAAATATGTGCGGCTGTAGTGCCATTGTTATGGTGTCGTGGGCTGCTATTGTGCTGCTGGTCTTTTTTACATCATCCGTTGGAGTGGCTATCGTGCGGCTGCCCTATTCTACATCATCTGTCGGAGTTGGACATTTTTGGTGATGTGAAAAGGCATTTTTTGGTGATGTATATTTTACTCGCACCACAATTGGGTGATGTAAAAAACATCATCTATTAGAGATGCTCTTAGGAGGACAATGGTATCTTCGACCCATCAGACTTCAAGTCCTAGACTTGACACTGGTGCTCGTATTTTCCTAGAAATCGCGGTGAATGTCTCTGCAAACGTCGCTGCGTGTGAGGCCGCGGGCGACACTGGAGCTCCTCCTCGTCGAAGGATTCCAAGGAGGGAGAGGAAGAGGGGCATATTTTCGGCGCCGACGAGGAGGTGGAAGGCGGCGTCATGGTGCCCCTCCAACTATGGGAGGAGGAGGAGGAGCATTGTGCAGCCGAGTGCGCCGACGCCGTGGCCTTTGTACCCTCCTCAAGGCGTTGGTGGTGATCGAGCGTCGTGACCTCCGTACCATGGTCATCGCCGACCTCGGTGAGACCGACGACGACAATGGCGACGAGTTGATGATGAAGATGCCGAGGCATCGGGCTTCGGCAAGGCCCCAATGATCTACAACCTCTCCTCCATTGAGATTAGTTTAGTATTAGTTCATTTTTAGCTCTAATTAAGATGCAGCTAGCTTAGTTTTAGAACTATGATGTGTAATTATGGAATGTTATGTATACTTAAGCACTATGTGGTCTAATCTAGTTTCAATTTGAGTTTGAAAGTACTTGTGAAAGAACATGTGCTGCCTCCATGTTTGGTTTTGGTAATTGATGACAATCTCTATGGACTAATGGTTGCCTTGAGTTATATTTGAAGGGTTTGTCCATAGGCATTGCTTGAAGACCATTTATTGGTTTCAAGGTTATTAGAAGAAGAATATGTGTTGACCAAGGTGCTATTCAAGGATTGATCCAAAGATTGGTCATGTGAGAGTTGAGCCTATTGCAAACATGTCTTGAAGAAGAAGATTGTGTGAACATTCATGTTTACCTTCAAGACATCATCCTAATGAAGAGAGTTGAAAAGATACAAGGTTGATCAAGAATAAGTACAAGGAGTGATTCAAGTTGATCAACACACAAAACGTAGAAGATGTACCAAGCGAGATCAAGTGATCTCATGGTATGGTAAGCATTGTCCATTACGCTTTGTGTACTAACCCATGGTCTACGTGAGAGTTCTATGTGGGGTTAGGTATGTTTCCATGGGCTTGCGTCAAGAGGAAGATCTCATTCAACCCATGGAGGATGACATCAAGTGGTGATCGTCATCAAGATTGCGGTGTGCAAGTTCAAGTGGAGCATCACGAAGAGATCACATGCTTGAAGCTTGCCGTCCATTGTGGTGACAATGGACTTGTGAAGATGTGCCGAAGAGTGGCTCACCCATAGTGGAGTATGGGGGAGCAATCTACTAGTCTTCATCGAGCCAACGCAATCAAGAAAGGTGGTCCGACTTGAGGAAGTCAAGATCGTCATCATCTAGCTCAAGTGGACTATGTGCAAGGCAAGGGTTTGCCCTTGATAGGTTTTCTATTTTACCGGTCTCATGGTGGTAGTTGGGAGACCGGGTTATAGGATCGATTGCCGTACTATCAAGGGGGGCTCTCAAGTTAGTAGCTTGATCGTATCGTTCGTAGAGAGCTCAAACCATTGCATCCTTGCATCATCTTTCTTGGTTCTTGTTTGGTTTTTCTCTGTGTGAGTTTTTGAGCTTATGGTCACCTTCATGACAAGCTCAAGTTCATCGAGAACGGATTTCGTTTGCTTCTTCTAGTATGTTCTCGATGTTGGGGTTTATGCCGGATCATCAGTGATAGAGGTTTCACATCTCTATATCATAGGCATATCTCTACTGCCACTTCTTATTATAACCAACGAGCTTGAGTTTGCTGGATTTGGAGTTCATATGTAGAAGTTGTGGCAGTTCTGGTTTTCCTGCTTCCATCTGTTTGCTTGGGCCTCTTTGAAGCTCTCTAGCGGTAGTACCGCCCTGGGCAGCGGTAGTACCGCTTGCGCGGTACTTCCGCGGTTCCAGTGCCGCGGGCACTACCGCTTGTTTTCAGCTTCTGGACTCGTTTTTGCTTCGGCGGCAGTAGGGCGGTAGTTGGGTACAGTAGTACCGTTCTGGACGGTAGTACCGCACCTGCCCAGCGGTAGTACCGCTTTGTGGTACTTCCGCTGACCGACTACCGTCACACTACCACTTTTCTTCGTGCTTTTGTTGTCCCTCGCTGCCTCCACGGTAGTAGAGCGGTAGTAGGGCGCGGTAGTACCGCTGCTCGCAGTACTACCGTCCTACCCTCCCTCTACTGCCGCTAGTTCTCTGTGTCCTGAGACACTAAGCGGTAGTACCGCTTGTGAGGACGGTAGTACTGCTCCGGCGGCACTACCGCGTCTAAACTTGCATTCTCTCAGTGCTACACCTAGAACTACCGCCCCAAGCGGTAGTACCGCTCACCTGAGCGGTAGTACCGCTTGTGTGCGGGCTGAAGGCATAATGGTTGGATTTGAGGGGGGGGCCTATTTAAGGGGGTCTTCTTCCCCAATGGTCCCCATCCTTCGAGCTCGTGTTCTTCCCCCATTCTTGACCTTCTTCGAGCTTGCTATCTCTCAATCCCTCCAATGATTCTTGCTAGTTCTTGAGGGAAAAGAGAGCGGAGATCTAGATCTACGTTTCCACCAATCACTTTCTCCTCTATGTGAGGGGAATCCCTTGGATCTAGATCTTGGAGTTCTTCGTGTTCTCTTCTTCGTTCTTCCTCTCATTTTCCTCCCTAGCATTAGTTGTTTTGGTGGGATTTGGGAGAGAAGGACTTGGGCACTCCGTGTGCCCTTGCCATTGCATTTGGTGCATCGGTTTGAGTTCTCCACGGTGATACGTGGAAGTGAAAGTTGAGAAGCTTGTTACTCTTGGGTGTTTGAGCACCCTAGAGCTTGTTCCTCTTGGGTGCTTTGGTGCCCTAGACGGTTGGTGTTGTCGGAGCTCAATCATTGTCGTGTAAAGCTCCGGGCAAGCGTCGGGGTCTCCAATTAGATTGTGGAGATTGCCCCGAGCAATTTGACGGGTACCAGTGACCGCCCCCAAGGGTTGCCAATTGTACGGGTTCGGTGACCGCCCCAAGGGTTGCCATTTGTACGGGTTCGGTGACCGCCCTCAAGGGTCCCTTAGTGGAATCACGGCATTTTGCATTGTGCGAGGGCGTGAGGAGATTACGGTGGCCCTAGTGGCTTCTTGGGGAGCATTGTGCCTCCACACCGCTCCAAACGGAGATTAGCATCCGCAAGGGTGTGAACTTCGGGATACATCGTCGTCTCCGCGTGCCTCGGTTATCTCTTACCCGAGCCCTTTACTTATGCACTTTACTTTGTGATAGCCATAGTGTTTCATGTTATATATCTTGCTATCACATAGTTGTATATCTTGCTTAGCATAAGTTGTTGGTGCACATAGGTGAGCCTAGTTGTTGTAGGTTTTGTGCTTGACAAATTAACCGCTAGGTTTATTCCGTATTTGTTCAAGCCTAAACCGTAATTATTTTAAAGCGTCTATTCAACCCCCCCCCCCCCCCCCCCCCTCTAGGCGACATCCATGATCTTTCAACTTGTTTGTGCCTTTGGATTTAGGCGAGTTAAATATTGGGGAAGGGTTTGCTCCACATTTTCTTTAACTCCTCATTTTCTATAAGTTTGAGGAAATGTTTAGAGTTATGAAATAAGCAAAAGACTAGAGATGCCCTAAACAATGGATTATATGTCTTATACCTCTCAAACTCCCATTTTTCACCATTAACTTTTTCCAAGCAAACACGATGTTGTAGTTTTATTTATTCCGTTGGTGTTGTGATCTCCAAGATACTCTTTCTCCAATAGTAGCTAAGCACTATCTATCTCGCTGTCGGCTAAACACATAAAATGAAATCGATATGTTTTTGTTGTTGAAAATATAAGTTTCTAATTTTGTGGGAGGATATCTACCTAAAGCATGATCTACTCAAACTAACTCGTCCTAGAATCAGTACAATAAGGACATCTCTAGGAGATCCCCCAAAAACTATATTTGAGTGAGCACCACAAGGTTCACGATGCCGCATTTGGTGTGCTTCATGACCGTCCAGCTGGGATTGCGGATGGCGAGGGCCACCAAGATGTTGTAGGAAAAAATGGGCATCGTCGCCATGTTTCGCTCGTTGTTTTGTTGGTGAAGGCGAACCCGTCGAGGCGGGCATCATGGACGTTGGCTGAGTTTGGGGTCAATGCCAAAGCGTAAGACGACAATGGTGATAGCCGCGAGGACGGCGGCCACCACGAGGCTGATGACCAAGTCGGCGAACCACCACTTGCAGTTTCATGATGCTCCATACGAGCAGCAGAAACAACCATGCAACGCTTTGCCATTTTGTGACATTGTGGTGCTCCATACGTCTTGTGAAATGCCCGCGCATGGTGAGCGCGCCAGCATGCTCGCGTACTAGTCGTCCTGGTGGCGGTAGAGGCGCGCGTGCGAGACACCAGGAGCGCTGGGGTGGCTAGCGACGTATAGTCACGTCTTGGAGGAGATCGCAGCCGTCGTGGTTGTCATGATTGTTTTGCGGAAATCTTATTTGGCCGACATTCGCTGGGAGAAGGTGGCCTTTCCAACGTTTTTGCTGGCAGTTTTAGTTGTGTCGGGGGTGGTGGTTTCTTTAGAACAACATGGCATTTTCTTGGAGGACTGTTTCTTCAGAACAGCTCCGCCAAACTTCGGAAATTCTGCGTATGTGGACCAATTTAAAGTGAGAAAAGGGGTTGCTCCTTTGGCAAAACTAGGATAAAGTTAAGCCAAAAGGTCCCGATTCAAGATAAATTCAATAGGAAGTGGTATCTCTTTAGGATCCACCCCAGCATCAAGAAATTGGTTAATTGGTACAGATACATGAATTCGGTGTCCCGCCCAAGAAAGATACCCAAGTCCTAATAATCCCGCTAAGTGGTGATTCAACATGGATTCTACATCTTGGAACCAGGCCAATTTGGGAGTGACATCAATGCACCAATTGCAGTACAATAGAGTTGTAACTGTTATGAAAAAACTGTCCTCCCACACACAACTAAAATTGTCATCAAAACATTTGCAAATGCCACCGCTCCTGGCAAATGTTCGCCAACCAAGGGGGTCCTTGTTTTGCTGGTGGGATTTGCTCGCCATAGGGGAAGAATACACGCCCGATCAAGGTGGTCTCTGGCTGGAAATCAATTCCTTGTTTGCTTTAAAGATTCTTGGGCATGTGGCACTGAAACTCAACTCCTTGCGATGAATTTAGCTCAATGTGTGTGAAGGCGTAGCTCGCAGGCTAAGTGTTCGATGAATTGCTTGAACAAAATTTCAATTGTAGGAAATTACTTTAGGAGGTCTGCTAGGTGAAGAAAAGTTTAGTGCCAAAAAATAGCTTTTGTTGGGGATAGGAGATACTATTTGAAATTATAGATGGGGGTCTTTGATCCAAAGGATTTCTACAAGAATTTTGATGAAGGACTAGAATCTTTAAGAACTTCTCTTATGTTGATCATTTGATTTATGGGAAAAGATTTTCCTCAACCGACTGATTGCGTCGCTGCGTCGGCCGCGTTTGAAGCCGCTTGATCCGTTTTGATCATGTTGCAGAAAGCACACACAACTATGGCTTCAGCCACATCCCTCCCGCGATCACGTATCCATCAACTGTCCACACCTACAATCTCTTATAACCATCATCTTCCCCCAAATCCTCTTGTAACCATCGTCTTCCTCCAAATCCATCCATCTCTCTTGGCAGGTCATGACATGTGTTGTTCACCTCCCGATTTTACATCTCGCGCGTCTGACGCCCCTCTCTCCAAATTGCCATTACCGCAAGGCCGCCGTTGCACACCATGGTGCCGTTGAACACACGATGCTGCTGCAAGGGCAGGTTGTTACTCTGCTCTGAGTGGGAGGACATGCGTTGTGCAGAGGCTGCCCAAGAGCTTTCCTGTAAAGGTAGGCAGCGCCGCAGCAAGGTCGTCGTCGCTGTTGTTGCAAGGCCTGATAGTGGTGCTGCAAGGCCATCATCAGTGTGGGCGGCAGTGTTGGTCTTGCAAGACCATGTCCATGTTGATTGCAACATGGTCCATGTTGACTGCAATAAGGTTCATGTTGCAATGGGTGACCAAAATCCCATGTCATGCAAGCTCGAGGTGACCACAACATGATCCATGCTGCAAATGGGTGAGCGTAACATGACCAATGTTGTGATGGTCTGTGACCGCGTTCGGCGCAGAGGTGCCAACAACAGAGGGGATTTATTGCGACCGCAACATCGAATGGTGTAACGACTGCCCCGCTGTCTCCGACATGGACCCGGTGAAATTGAATTCTCCGTGAAGATGCGGAGTACCAACGGCTAGACACATTGCAACGGTAGAATAAGGTTCTAGCGGAGTGCTACGTGGGTCGTGTTGCAAAAGCCCCGAGCCCCAATACGGTCCATGTTGCAAACGTCTACGGCTGAAGCCACCGAGATCGGGTTGTTGTCATACACACCATCCAACAGCTGCCGAGGCGGCCAATCCATCCAATCACCGCCATGCCGATGCTCGCCTTGATCTATATGATTAATTAAATCCTATGGTATTTTTTTAGCATACTCCCTCCGTTCCAAAAATATAGTGCGTCCTCGGTTTCCGTGCTTCAACTTTGACCATAAATTTGACCAACGAGACCGACTGCGGCGGGGGCAAAAATTATACCAGTGAATTCGTATTCGAAAGAAGTTTTCAATTATATAATTTTTGCCCCCGCCGCAATCGGTCTCGTTGGTCAAATTTATGGTCAAAGTTGAACCTCGGGAAGTGCGGACGCACTATATTTTGAAACGGAGAGAGCAGTATAATTGCAATTGCTCACATACACGCGCATACACTAACCTCTCGTACACAATGATTTAGTGGCCTTGCCAAAAGAACTCATTAACTTTTGACAATTTGTGTGGTCTTGGTCACGTATCGGGATGCAAAACTACAGGATCACACCCTAATTTGTGTGGTGTTGGTCATGCAAAACCAGAATGTCACGTCAAAGGGAGAATCCGGATATGCGACCACACCAATGCGTCCACGCATCATTCCCCTGGTCGCTACCCTCGCCCGCTCGCCGCACCCCAAACCCACAGCCACAGGGCCATCCCCATCCAGATCCAGCCGTCGATGCTGCGTCGCCAGCCCACCCGCATCGAGCTCCGCAGCTCCGATCGCGACGAGCTCGAGGAGCACCTCCGCTCCAAATCCGCCGCCACCGCCGCCGCCGCCGCCAAATCCGCCGCCGAATCCACGCCCCTCTCAACCCCGCGCCCGTCCAACCCCATCTCCAACCCGCTCCTCCGCCTCCTCCACCCGCCGTCCGACGCCGCGCCCTCCAAGGCCCAGCGCATCGGCCTCCACCCCCCGCCCCCCTAGCCCTAGCCGCATCCCCAACCCCGGCCCCAACCCCATGGAGGTCGAGATCAAGCTCCGGCTCCCCGACGCGGCCGCGCACCGGCGCCTCTCCTCCTTCCTCGCGCCCCGCCTGCTCCGCACCGACGCCCAGCGCAACGTCTTCTTCGACGCCCCCGCGCGGCCCCTCGCCGCCGCCACCGCCGCGCTGCGCGTCCGCCTCTACGGCCTCGACGACCGCGCCCCCTCCCGCGCCGTCCTCGCGCTCAAGCGCCGCCCGTGCATCGACGCCGGCGTCAGCCGCGTCGAGGAGGTCGAGGAGCCCCTCGACCCCGCCCTCGCCCTCGCCTGCGTCAACGACCCCGCCCGTCTCGGCGGCGTCGACTCCCCCATCGTCCGGCTCGTCTCCGACGAGTATGGCGTCGGCGGGGACGCCGCGCCGTTCGTCTGCCTCGGCGGGTTCCGGAACACCCGCGGCGTGTATGAGCTCGGGGAGGGCGAGGGGCTCGGGCTCGTGCTGGAGCTTGACGAGACGCATTTTGATTTCGGGACCAACTACGAGCTGGAGTGTGAGACTGCGGAGCCCGACCAGGCCAAGGAGGTCCTGGAGCGGCTGCTCACGGTGGCTGGGGTGCCGTATGAGTACTCCCGGAGCAATAAGTTCGCGTGCTTCATGGCCGGGAAGCTGCTTCCATGACTAGGTTTGTGGTCGGTCTTTAGCATGTCTTGTACGATGATTAAACTTGTGTGCCAAATAGCACTTTCTTTAAACAAAAACAAGTTTAGTTTCCTGCAACTGTAAACTTGTTCTGTGGCATGTGGTTTCAGATCTCACAAATGCAATGTTTATTTCTCTTACATTCTGGTATTTATTTTTTTGCAGTGCATCCATGAATTTGATGATTAAACCGTGACTGCTATAAAAGTTGTGTGTCGATAGCACTTTCGTTGAACAAAAGCAAGTTATGTTGCTTGCAACTATAAACTTGTCCTGTGGCATTAATTTCGAATCTCACAAATGCAATATTTTAGTTCTGTTACATTCTGGTATTTGATAACTTGCATCCAAGAATTTGGTGATTAAACCGTGACTGCTATAAAACTTGTGTGTCGCTAGCACTTTCATTGCAACCATAAACTAGTTCTGTGGCATGTGACTTCAAATCTCACAAATGCAATATTTAGTTCTGTTACATTCTGGTATATGATAGCCTGCATCCAAGAATACTATTTTGGTAGCAGCATAGCGACGCAAGGGATTGCATTTCAGTCCTCGTAGAAAAACTAAGTCTGGAGCATGATCTGACTAAATTAGGCACTGGAAGGACAAAGCAAACACTGAATATTTTGCAGTTCTTCTTCCTTGATTAATTCATCTCTTGAGTCCATTTATATACAGGACTCACAATCTAGGCTAGGAACAAACTGAACATCATATATCTTCGCTGCTTGGGCCATGTTGTCACAGGCCATGCTGCCTTTTTTTGTTGTTGGGGGGGGGGGGGGGGGGTCTTGATACCGCATTCTCATGCCGTCACTTCCTTGAGCCACTCCTCCTATGCCATTGGCCTGTGCTGCCACCACACCTTAGAAAGAGTTCCTTTCTCTTATGGGCAATGAGCATGTGGTTTTCAGTCTCACCACACCGTGTCGCATCTGATGTGCGTCGTTCTGTTCTCCTGATTGCGGATTGGCCATCCTTATTTTCACCACCTCCCTGATGAGCTGCTTCTTGTCTTGATCCTTTGCCTTTTC
Source organism: Elymus sibiricus (assembly GCA_039707655.1). NCBI lineage: Eukaryota > Viridiplantae > Streptophyta > Magnoliopsida > Poales > Poaceae > Elymus > Elymus sibiricus. Next base: position 90,466,410 of record CM077676.1, read on the forward strand.
CCATGGCAGCATCTCTTCAACACAAGACACCACTCCTTGCGTGGTTGTGCCAATGCTGATATTGAGGCTACTACCGTTTGTTTGTAGACACTTAGGTGCACTACAACTTGTGTTGCTGCCTCGACTTGTTGCGCCCCGGTGCACAAAACTTTCACATTATTATTCTGAACCATCGGTTTTATCCAACAAAGATGCTGGATTTTCCACAAACTGCACCGTCAAATTAACACATTACTTTTCCGCCGTAGGTATTTTGCCATTTTATCATATGCCCTAGTCACCTTTAGTGATAACAGATTAACAGGGCAGATGGGTATACGTCGCTGCTGAATGCAGTATTATCTGGGCAAACACACGAACAGTTTTGCTGGATATATTCATAGTACCGCAAAATTCCAGGTCTAGTTCCCTCCAAAGACGAGACTCAGCTTGTCCACCGGCGTTCCATCCTTACCATGATCTTGGTTTTGACATCCCCGATGGTATCTGGGCTCTTAACCTCAAGAACGAGGGTCTCACCAGTTAACTTCGTGATGAAGATTCTCTGGATGTGCAGAACGAGGTGGAGAGTAGATGCATCCTTGATGTCATAATCAGCTAAGTTTGTCCGTTATTGATCCTCGATCTTTGCCTTGACATTCGTAACGGTATCTGATGGATCGACCATGACGATGACTGCCTGCGTATCAGGGTCTCGACAAAGGTCCCCATCTGTTGAACGAGAGGACCAAGCATCAATAATGTCAACATATAGTATAGCACGGGATAACAGTTGTTTTCCTCGTGCAAAACTCGTAATGATGCCTGCTTTAGGAAAATTTTCCCTGTTGTTCCCGCTAGTGCGATTTTTGTTATCGCTCCCTACTTATCTTAGAGCATCTCCAACAGCCTTGCTATTCGCACTTGCTAAAAACTGGGTATAGCAAGAGGAGAGAGAAGACTTAGCAACCCCAACAATTTTTTGCTCCAACAACATTGCTATAAAATTTAGCAAGCCTCTCAATGACACGTGGGGACATGTGCCAAGCGCGGGCCAGCAGGAATCTAGGGGGCAGTGGGGTCCACTTGTCAATGGAACAAAAGTGGGCTGCTAAAAATTATAGCAAGTGCCTCTCCACTTTGCAAATATACCAAGTGTGGGTGCAAATATAGCAAGCTTTGTAAATTTTTCTGTGGGGGACCACTTATACAAAGGCTGTTGGAGCAACATTTTTGGGTCAAGTTGCTATATTTTCAGTTTTTAGCAATCCTAGCCAAATATACCAAGGCTGTTGGAGATGCTCTTACCGGGCAAATTTTCAGAAACCAAGACTTCAAAAATGACAGTGCAGCGGAGCAAGGTTGCTGATCGAGAGGGCCACTGAGGTGTTCCAGCGACTGACTTGGATGGGGGCCGCTGATACTCGTGATAAATTATTGAGCAACTTGTTGCCTTGTGGCTTGATGGTCTGGCTAGCTTCTGCTGTTATGTTTTGCGCTGTTGGTTGTTAATCTTCAGACTTGTTCTTGTTCCCTGGGTGGAGGATAGCTCTTCATGGTTTGATATCCTGTGTTCTTTAGCCTCTGTGCTTCCGTTAAAAACCTGGTGTACGATTTTGCCAGGTCGTGAACTGTTTGGGTTGCATTGGTGTTGTCAATTTCAGCAATGAAATTGGGAGCAAGGCTCTTTTTCTCGGGAAAAAAGCAGTTGTTTTCACGAGGAATTAAACTTGTTTAGAATCAAGGACTAATTAACAACAAGGGTGACTTGGTGAGAAATCCAGAAATCCTGTTTTAATCAGAACAACTATTATGTGATTTGCGTGCTCATTCGTACCTGTAATCCGATGGAGATTGCACCTAAACACATACCGTCCATTCGAGTGGTGTGCATCATTTAGCATATCAAGTAACTCATTCCAAGCCACCAACTTAGGATGGACTAGACTCCTCCGAAACAAAAAATAAAAATAAAAATTGGCGGATGGAAACCAGTGACCTCCTTATTGGAGCCCTGTTCATCCTAGACTATATGAAAGAGACTAGGGCATTGCTGGCAGAGACCTGTGTGTTGGACCTCCTTAACTGAGTCATCTTTATTATTCTAGACTATGTGAAAGAGACCATATGTTGAGCTAATTGATCTATTTGTGAGTTATTAAGTGTTATACAATTGACCAGAGGTGTTTGTGAGAAAAGTGAATTGTTAACCAAATATTCCTAGTTCTTGTCGGATCTTATTTCCTATGCATGTGATTGAGTCAATCAGCTAAAAGAAACTTTTTCGAAGATATAAAATTGGCGAAGAATGAAGAGGTGTGATGCATCGGCAAGGATTGTTAGAAAAAAAATCAAGCCAATAAGTATTCATCTAATATGAATACTGCTTTTGGATGTACTTTAAATGTTTACCGGTACCATTTCAAATACACATATACTAATTGATACGTCTCCAACGTATCTATAATTTATGAAGTATTCATGCCATGTTTATAACAATTCTATATGGTTTTGGTATGATTTGATTAGAACTAATCCGGACTGACGCTGTTTTCAGCAGAACTACCGTGGTGTTGTTTTTTGTGCAGAAATAAAAGTTCTCCAAATGCAGCGAAACTTTTTGACGATTTTTTTTGAACATAAGAGACCCCCGAAACTTCGTGGAAGGACCAGAAGTCTCACGAGGTGCTCACAAGCCACCACGGCGCGCCAGGGGGGGTGGCGTGCCGTGGTGCCTCGTGGGCCCATCTTAGCCCATCTTCGCGTGATTCCAACGCCAAAATATTCTATAAATAGAGAAACCCCCAGAAATAACCCTAGATTTTGGACTACGCCGCCGCAAGCCTCTGTACCTTCGAAATACCATCTAGAGCCCTGTTCCGGCACCCTGCCGGAGGGGGAAATCATCACCGGAGGCCATCTTCATCATCCCGGTGGTCTCCATGACGAGGAGGGAGTAGTTCACCCTCGGGGCTGAGGGTATGTACTAGTAGTATGTGTTTGATCTCTCTCTCTCTCTCTCTCTCTCTCTCTCGTGTTCTTGATATGGCACGATCTTTACGTATCGCGAGCTTTGTTAATATAATTGGATCATATGGTGTTTCTTCCCTCTCTATCTTTGTTGTGATGAATCGAATCTTTTCCCTTTGAGGTTTCGTTATTGTCGGATTGAATATTTCAGATTTGAGAACACTTGATGTATGTCTTGCATATGAATACCCGTGGTGACAATGGAGTATTATATTGATTCACTTATATATGTTTTGGCACTCAACTCACGGATTTCCGAGGTGACATTGGGGTAATCTATGCATAGGGGTTGATGCACGTTTTCATTATCTTTTCTGCGATAGAAATTTTGGGGTGCTCCTTGAAGTTCTTTGTGTGGATTGAATATTATGATTATGAAGTTGTTTGATGCATATCGAATAATCAACTCACGGATACTTGTGGTGACATTGGAGTATCTAGGTGACATTAGAGTTGGTTGATGTGTATCATATGGTGTTATTTTAGTACGAACTCTAGGGCTATTTGTGACACTTATAGGGATGGCTCAATAGATTGATCGGAAAGGATAACTTTGAGGTGGTTTCGTACCCTACAACAATTTCTATCTTATGTTCTCCGCTAATAGGAACTTTGGAGTGATTCTTTATCGCACGTTGAGGGATTGTTATATGATCCAATTATGTTAGCATTGTTGAGAGATTGCAGTAGTGAAAGTATGAACCCTAGGCCTTGTTTCTAAGCATTGCAATACCGTTTGTGCTCCGTTTTATCACTTGCTACCTTGCTGTTTTTTTATTTTCAGATTACAAAAACCTATATCTACTATCCATACTACACTTGTATCACCATCTCTTCGCCGAACTAGTGCACCTATACACTTTACCATTGTATTTGGTGTGTTGGGGACACAAGAGATTTCTTGTATTTGATTGCAGGGTTGTTTGAGAGAGACCATCTTCAACCTATGCCTCCCACGGATTGATAAATCTTAGGTCATCCACTTGAGGGAAAATTGCTACTGTCCTACAAAACTCTGCGCTTGGAGGCCCAACACGAGTCTACAATGACAAGAATGCTTTGTGTGATGGATATATTGTTGAATTTCTTCATGATGCTACTAAAAATTATTATGAGAGAGGATCATATGCTTGTAGGTGTTGCAATAATATCAAGTTTCCTCTCTATGCGTTGAAAGTTTTGAAGTTATGCTTGTTTTGCCTTCCTATGCTAGTTGATTCTTGCTCCCATAAACTATTTGCTCACAAAATCCCTATGCATAAGAATTGGGTTAGGCTTAAATGTGTTTGTCATATGCTTCATGATGCTCACTTCATGTTTCAATTCTTTACTTTTATGTGAGCATCATTGGAATCATCATGCCTAGCTTAAAAAGGCATTAAAGAAAAGCGCTTGTTGGGAGATAACCCAACATTTACCCCTACTATTTTTCTTGTGTCCACATGATTAAGCTACTGTAGTAATCATGTTTTATATGTTTTATTTCAATAATGTGGAAAGTAAAGCTTTTGGGATAGTGTGGATGCTTGTTGATTTGATTCTGTGCAAAAACAGAAACTTTTGCGTCCAGTGCTGGAATTTCTGTTCTGTACTGGAGTGTTAGAAAATTCTGAAATTTTTACACAGTATTGGGTTACAATTTTTTTATATTTTCCTATTTTTTCAGAATTTTTGGAGATACAGCAGTATGGTTTTTAAATCGCTCACTACATGCTGTTCTGTTTTTGACAGATTCTGTTTTCGATGCATAGTTTGCTTGTTTTAGTATTTCCGCAGCTTATATTGAGCAATATAAATTGTGGAAATGATGTAATAAAGTAGGAATTATGTGAGAACAATTATGAATCTTGTCTTGACAGTACCTAAGTGGATGATTTATTTTTATCTTACTAACCTATCTCACAAGTTCCGTTAAGTTTTGTGTGATTGAAGTTTTCAAGTTTTGGGTGAGATATCGATATGAGGAGAATAAGGAGCGGCAAGACCCTAAGCTTGGGGATTCCCAAGGCACCCCAAGGTAATATTCAAGGAAGACTCAAGCGTCTAAGCTTGAGGATGCCCCGGAAGGCATCCCCTCTTTCGTCTTCAACATTATCGGTAACCTTACTTGGAGCTATATTTTTATTCGTCACATAATATGAGTTTTGCTTGGAGCGTCATTTTATTTTGTTGAGATTTGCTTGATGTTATCAATAATCATGTTTTGTATCTTTTAGTTCAATAAAATGCCAATTATAGCCTTTACCATGCTCAGTTTGCAAGTTTATGTGTTGCTGTTTGAAAACAGAAAGTTTTCTGTTATGTCCAGAATATTCCTGAATCGTCAGAACATGATAAAAATCTGAAATTTTTATACAGTAAGCATGCATGAGTTCTCTTTCACGTGGTAATTTTTCAGAATTTTTGGAGTTAGGGAAGTATGAATTCTTATTCCCCCTTTACAGACTGTTCTGTTTTGGCTGATTTCGGTTATAGTTGCATTGTTTGCATATGTTGCTTGTTTAATGTTTCTATTTGTGGATAGGAGTATTAAATATGCAGAGGCATTTAGTATGCAATGTTTAAGTATAATTTTAGTGATTTGCTACAGTAGAGAATGTTAAGGTTTTGAGTTGATTTATACTAACTTATCTCACGAGTTCTTGTTGAGTTTTGTGTGGATGAAGTTTTTAAGATTTAGGAGAAGCCATGATATGAGAGGAATTAAGGAGATGCAAGAGCTCAAGCTTGGGGATGCCCAAGGCACCCCAAGATAATATTCTAAGAAGTTCCAAGCAACTAAGCTTGGGGATGCCCCGGTAGGCATCCCACCTTTCTTCTTCAATAACTATCGGTCAGTTTTCGTTGAGCCTAAGTTTTTGCTTCTTCACATGATGTGTGCTATTCTTGGAATGCCATTTTATTTTTTTTTCTTTTCTATTTGAATAAAATACTTAAGATCTGAAATTTTTAAATGAGAGAGAGTCCTCACATAGCTGCCTATTTACTTAACTACTCATTTGGTCTTCACTTATATCTTTTTGGAGTAGTTTGTCATTTACTCTTGTTCTTCACTTATATCCTATGATTAAATTGTTGAATAAATTAAATATCATGAAGTTGAAATAATATGAGCTTCATATGCTTGTATCATGTCTAGTAGTAGTTTCACATTTAGGTTAGAAAGTGAAATCTATTGAAGCTTGACAATCACAATATTGGTCATACAAGCAATTCATGAATGATTAGTATAAGGAAGAGAACTTTCACATATAAATATATTATCTTCGACATCTTTTATGATTGTGAATACCCATTAATTATTTTCAATCTTGAGCAAATTAGTTGAAGTTGGACAAGGAAGACAACATAATGAGTTATGTTTGGGTATATTTGCATAGAAGTTATATTGTTATGGATCCTCCAACATGTGGTGCTTGCTTAGGATCTTTGGTAGCCAAAAATTCGTACTAAGTAGAGATACTACTTGTGCATCCAAAAACCCTTAAACCTAGTTTCTTACCATGAGTGTCCACCATATCTACCTATGGATTGAATAAGATCCTTCAAGTAAGTTGTCATCGGTGCAAAAAGCAATAAAAATTGCTCCTAAATATGTATGATCTTTTATTGCAAGGGAAAAATAAGCGTTGTACGAACTTGTGATGGTAAAGAAATAAAAGCGACGGACTACATAATAAAGGTTGCTATCACAAGGGGCAATATAACGTGACATTCCTTTGCATTAAGGGCTTGTGCATCCAAATAAAAAGCGCATGACAACCTCTGCTTCCCTCTGCGAAGGACCTATCTTTTACTTTTATATATTTACTTTTATGTATTTACTTTTATGCAAGAGTCAATAAGTATTCATTCGCATTTCAACCTCAATTATTCTCTAGTTGGCAAGCATCATGTGGTGGGGAAAGATTCAGGCACATATGGCCAGTCAAATATATTTGATCATGAATTATTATTGTTGACAATTATCTCTATGATAAATGAGTTGGGAGGTGATACGTCTCCATCGTATCTACTTTTCCAAACACTTCTTCTCTTGTTTTGGACTCTAATTTGCATGATTTGAATGAAACTAACCAGGACTGACGCTGTTTTCAGCAGAACTACCATGGTGCTGTTTTTTGTGCAGAAATAAAAGTTCTTGGAATTGGACGAAACTTTTTGGAGATTTTTTATGGAATATATAAAAAATATTGGAGCCAAGACCTACTGGAGGGGGGCCACTGGCTGCCCACGAGGCCCCCTGGCTTGCCCTGGTGGCTTGTGGGGCCCACGTGGCTCCGCTGACCCTAATCTCAGGCCTATAAATTCACAATTCCAGAGAAAAAAAATAAGAGAGGAAGTTTTATTGCGTTTCACAATACGGAGCCGCCGCCACCTCCTGTTCTTCATCGGGAGGCCAGATCTGGAGTCCGTTCAGGGCTTCGGAGAGGGGGATCTTCCGGCATTGTCATCATCAACCATCCTTCATCGCCAATTTCATGATGCTCACCGCCGGGAGTGAGTAATTCCTTCGTAGGCTTGCTGGACGGTGATGAGTTGGATGAGATTTATCATGTAATCGAGTTAGTTTTGTTAGGGCTTGATCCCTAGTATCCACTATGTTCTGAGATTGATGTTGCTATGACTTTGCTATGCTTAATGCTTGTCACTAGGGCCCGAGTGCCATGATTTCAGATTTGAACCCTTTATGTTTTCATGAATATATTTGTGTTCTTGATCCGATCTTGCAAATTATACGCACCTGCTACGTGTTATGATCCGCATACCCCAAGGTGACAATAATTGGGATTCTTTCCGGTGATTGCCGTAGTTTGAGGAGTTCATGTATTCACTATGTGTGAATGCTTTGTTCCGGTTCTCTATTAAAAGGAGGCCTTAATATCCCTTAGTTTCCTTATGGACCCCGCTGCCACAGGAGGGTAGGACAAAATATGTCATGCAAGTAATTATCGCAAGCACGTATGACTATATACGGAATACATGCCTACATTATATTGATGAATTGGAGCTAGTTCTGTGTCGCCCTAGGTTATGACTGTTACATGATGAATGTTATCCAACAAAATCACCGATCCAATGCCTACGAGCTTTTCACATATTGTTCTTGCTAAGTTACTACTGTTGCTACTACTATCACAATTGCTACTACTGTTGCTGTTACTGTTACTCTTATTGCTGCTATCAAACTATCATATTACTGTGCTACTGATCACTCTGCTGCAGATATTTAGTCTCCAGGTGTGGTTGAATTGACAACTCAACTGCTAATACTTGCAAATATTTTTTGGCTCCCCTTGTGTCGAATCAATAAATTTGGGTTGAATACTCTACCCTTGAAAACTGTTGCGATCCCCTATACTTGTGGGTTATGAAGACCTTTTTCTGGTGCCGTTGCCGGGGAGCATAGCTCTATTTGCTGAGTCACTTGGGATTTATATCTGTTGATCACTATGAAGAATCTGAAAGACACTAAGACCAAGATCGTTCCCTCTAAGACGAGGGGAGGTAAGGAACTGCCATCTAGCTCTACACTTGATTCACCTTCTGTTTTGAGTAAACTTGCAACACCACCACCTGCTATTAATTCTGATATGTCGCAAGTTATTGATGATACCACTTCTGCTATGAATGATACTTCTGATGATGCTAGTACTATGCTTGATAATGCTGTGCCACTTGGTGAATTTCTTGCTGAACAAATTGCTAAAGCTAAAGAAACTGAAAATGCTGAAACTCTTGAAAATTGTGATTCACCTATTATGCCTAGCTCTCCTACTAGAGTTGAATCACCTGATGAACATTGCTTTGATAGGGAGACGGCTAGAGCCATTCTTGCTTGTAATGATAGAAATGAAGTTATAAAATTGCTTGCTGAAATGAAAGAAAAATCTCCGAGGGAGAGAATGAAATATGATCCTAAGTTTGCTACCTCTCCCATATTTGTTACTGATAAAGATTATGAATTCTCTGTCGATCCTGAGTTGATTACTTTGGTTGAATCTGATCCTTTCCATGGTTATGAAACTGAAACCATTGTGGCACATCTTACTAAATTAAATGATATAGCCACCCTATTCGCCCATGAGGAAAAAATTCGCTATTACTATATTCTTAAGTTGTTTCCTTTCTCATTAAAGGGTGATGCTAAGGAATGGTATAATACTCTTGCTCCTGGATGTGTGCATAGTCCTCAGGATATGATTTATTACTTCTCTGAAAAATATTTTCTTGCTCATAAGAAACAAGCTGCTTTACAGGAAATATTTAACTTTGTGCAAATTAAAGAAGAGAATCTCCCTCAAGCTTGGGGGAGGCTTCTCCAATTACTTAATGCTTTGCCTGATTATCCTCTTAAAAAATGAAATACTTGATATCTTTTATAATGGACTAACTGATGCTTCTAGGGACTACCTAGATAGTTGTGCGAGTTATGTTTTTAGGGAACGGACTATTGAACAAGCCGACGAATTATTGAATAATATATTGAAGAATGATAATGGTTGGACACTTCCTGAACCACCGCCCAAACCCACTCCGAAGAAGAGGGGTATTTTATTTCTCAGTCCTGAAGATATGCAAGAAGCAAAGAAATGTATGAAGTAAAAAGGTATTAAAGCTGAAGATGTTAAGAATCTACCACCTATTGAAGAAATACATGGTCTTGACACACCGCCACAGGTAGTAGAGGTAAATTCTCTTATAAAGTTTGATGAAAGTGATATTCCTTATAACAAACCCCCTAGTCAATGCTTGTATGAATTTGACAATTATATTATTAAGCAAGATCATTTCAATGCAAATGTTATGAAACAATTGAAACGAAATGCCTACATGATTGATCGCTTGAGTGACTTGTTATTTAGAATTGCTAATGATGTTAAAGGTGTAAGTAAACATGCATCTATGATTCAAACCCAATTAGAACAAGTTGCTAAATCTCAAAGTGAATTGCTTAATGAAATGAATAACAATATGAATGATCATGCTGTTAGAGTAATGACTAGAGGAGGTAGAATGACTCAGGAGCCACTTTATCCTGAAGGTCACCCTAAAAGAATTGAACAAGACTCTCAAAGAATTAATGTTGATGCACCTAGTCCATCTAAAAATAAAAAGAAAAAGAAAAATGATAGGACTTTGCATACTTCTAGTGAACCCGAGGTAGAAAAACCCTTGGAGGAATAGTAATGATGTTTCTATTTCTGATGCTGAAACACAATCTGGTAATGAACATTCACCTGATGATGATAATAATGTTGATGCTCATGAGGATACCCAACCAGATAATGATAAAGAACCAGATAATGATGTTGAAATAAAACCTGCTGTTGATCTTGATAACGCACCTCCTAAGAATAAACGTTATGATAAAAGAGACTTCGTTGCTACAAAACATGGTAAAGAAAGAGAACCATGGGTCCAAAAACCCATGCCCTTTCCTCCTAAACCATCTAAGAAAAAGGATGAGGAAGAATTTGAACACTTTGCTGAAATGCTTAGGCCAGTCTTTTTGCGTACTCGTTTGATTGATATTTTAAAGATGGCCCCTTATGCTAAATATATGAAAGACATTGTTACAAATAAAAGAAAGATACCTGAAGCTGAAATTTCTACCATGCTTGCAAATTATTCTTTTAAGGATGGAGTACCTAAGAAACTAGGAGATCCAGGAATACCAACTATACCATGCTCCATTAAAAGAAACTATGTCAAAACTGCTTTGTGTGATTTAGGAGCCGGTGTTAGTGTTATGCCTTTCTCTTTATATAAAAGACTTGATTTGAATAAACTCACTCCCACTGAAATATCATTGCAAATGGCTGACAAATCAACTGCCATACCTATCGGTGTTTGTGAGGATGTGCCCGTTGTAGTTGCAAATGTTACTATTCTAACAGACTTTGTTATACTTGATATGCCCGAGGATGACAACATGTCGATTATCCTTGGTAGACCCTTTTTGAATACTGCAGGGGCTGTTATTGATTACAACAAAAGCAAGGTCACTTTTCATATCAATGGTAATGAACATACGGTGCACTTTCCGAAGAAACAATTCCAAGTAAATGGTATTCGTGTTATTGAAAAGACTCCGACAATTACTATTGGAAGTTTTCAACTCCCTCTTCCTACTGTCAAAAAGAAATATGAAACTCTTATTATTGGGGAAATGCATATCCCCGTTGAGGTAACTTAGTGTTATACGAAAGTTCTTCGGTTTCATGTTACTCGGAAATGGTTTGTTAATAAGACTTGATCAACCTTATTAATGGATTCTTTTTGAGAGGCATGTAGTCGATGAATTTAGTGAGCACAACCTTCTATACCCACCCTTTGTTTTTTGTTATCTTTAGTTAAATGCAATAAAATGCCATGATTACCCTGTTTTCTGAATTATCCGTGCAATAAAAAATGCCCAGAAATGAAGGTGCTCAGAATGCAATAAAATTTTGATATGAATTTTTATTTAATATTTAAGAATTTTTGGCACTAAAATCATACCAAGGGATGCCCCAGGTGCCCACGAGGCACCAGGGCGCGCCACCCCCCTGGCGTGCCCTGGTGGCTTGTGGGCCCCACAGGGACCCCCTCACTTATCCCTTCAGCCCACTTCATCTCTTACCTCTAGCAAAAATTCCTGGTAGCTCTCTCTCTCTCGTGTTCTTGCTCCCAAACCTGAAATTTTCGATCTCTTTGCTCGGAGCTCCGTTTCCGAAACTGTTTTGGGAGATTGCTCCTTGGTATGTGACTCCTCCATTGCTCCAATTAGTTTTTGCTCTAGTGGATTATATTTTGCATAATTAGCTGCTCTTGGTGCTACTGAAAATGAGATTGCATGTTGAATTCTTTGAGTTCCAAGTAGTTTGAATGCTTGATATAGCCTCTAGACATCCATATGAGTAGTTGCTATCAATTTTGTGAAGTTTTATTGATACCATTTTGTGACCCAATTTTTTTTTCAGAAATTTGTCCTTAGGAAAATGAATATCTTCCGGAGGAGTTCTTCGAAGCGGACCGCCAAGGGAGTCCTTGGGGACTCCTCGGACAGCGACCTCAACATTCCGTGTAAGACGGAGGTCCGGCCGTGCGAATGGCCGCACAATGCCTTCATGAACAAAGCCGGATTCTACCAAGAGTTCACGCAATTTGTTGCTAATGCCGGATTGACCGACTTCCTCGCAGATGAGTGTGACCAGCACCACATCCTTACAAATTACTTTGTGCAAAACTTTCATTTTTCTGAATAGGCTCGAACCCCCTGAGGTGCGCTTTGATTTATATGCTGAACATCATCAGATACCTCTGGCTGAGTTTTGTGAGATTTGTTTGATCCCTTTTGGTGGGGAAATTAGAGAGCCTCGATCGGAGGAGTTTGAGGGCTTCCTCCACACTTTAACTATGGGAGAGACACGGGGCGTGTCGAGAGCCCGAGCCACTAGCTTGCAGTTTCCCTCCGTCCATTACTTTGCTCTATTCATAGGGAAATGCTTGACTGCTAGAGAGCAAGGTGGTGCACTATGTGCACCTGACTTTGCCATTTTACGCCGCGCACTTTATAATGATAACACTTATAACCTGGGAGCTATCATTGCACGCCGCCTGCACACCAATAGGACTAAGGGTAAAATTCATGGTGGTATTTATGCTACTTGCCTAGCGAGACGTTTCAATGTCAACATATGCCCACATGATTACTTGTTGCCCAGAGTTTACTTAGATCACCAGTCTATGAGGGGCCACCACTTTCTTGATGCTCCTGAGCCTCCTCACCACATTCGTTATAACTTGGTTTTTAGTGAGGATACTCGTGATATTATTCCGTTGCCTGCACCCGCTTTGTTTGATTCCCATGTCAGGAACGGATATATCATGATGCCACCGGACATCGTTGCTTACCGGAACGCCTTGGCAGTGGCAGAGGAGGAGGCCCAGGATTGGGACGCTCGGGTGCCGCCGCCTCAGCACTATCACATTGGACCGGATGGCTACTACGGATGGCCGTAGACCAAGCTAGGCAAATGCCTAAGCTTGGGGGAGTACGTATCTCTCACCGACATTACATTCATGCCCACACATTTCATTTCAGTTGTCGGTGTTCATACTTTTTCATTGTATAATCCATGTTAGTTTTGTTTTCTCGCTTTCTTCTTGTGTGTTTGAAAAACTTTGAGAAAATCCAAAAATATTTCTCATTTCTTTTCAGTTTTTCTTTCTAGCTTAATTAGTTGTAGTATTAAAAGAAAACCCAAAAAGATTTCCCGTTTCTTCTTTTGCTTGTTGGGAGTCCTCCCGTGTAAATAGTTTTTCTCGTTTTCGTTTTTCTTTATTTGTCTTCTTCAGAAAAACTAAAAACTCCAAAAATATTTCAGTGTGTTTCTCTGAAATTCTTTTCTTTTGTTGAGTCATCATAGGGAGAAGACCACGATGAAAATGTTGAGTGGCTCTCGTATGCATTATTGTTGATCTAACAAAGAGCCCAAATTACCTTGTCTTCTCCTTTGAATAAAATGCTTGCAGATTCCAGCTTAGTCCACGGCACACTTGCACTATTTTTATTTTCATATCATTCGGTCGTGCAAGTGAAAGGCAATAATGACGATGATTTGATGAAGTGACTGTGGCAAGGAAAAGCGGGTATGAACTCAACTTGTTCTTTGTTTTTGTAAATATGTTTAACTCAGTATCCATGATTTAGCATATTATGATTTAACATGTTTATGATGACAATTAGAGATTATAGTTGCTCATGCCATGCTTAAGTAGCTATGAGTGGATAATGATTTATCTTGGGTGTCAACATGCATTAAAATATTCATGATGTAGTATGATGATATGGTATCCTCCTCTGAATGTTTCGAGTGGCTTGACTTGGCACATGTTCACGCATGTAGTTGATTCAAAACCAACATAGCCTCCACGATATTTATGTTCATGGTGCTTATATCCTACTCACGCTAGTATTCAATGTTGATTATTCATAATGCATGATTATGACCGTTTTCGCTCTCTAGCTGGTCGCTTCTCAACCTATTTGCTAGCCTTTGCCTGTACTAAGCGGGAATACTGCTTGTGCATCAAAATCCTTAAACCAAAGTTATTCCAGATGAGTCCACTATATCTACCTATATGCGGTATTACCCTGCCGTGCTAAGTAAATTTGCATGTGCCACCTCTAAATATTCAAATGAACATCTGTTTTGTGTGCCCATACCGCTCATGGAGCGACAGGGGGCGGTCAGTATCTTCCATGCTAAGCGGGTTATTCTCATGATGAGTGTTTATTCACTTGTCCTTGCACGAGAGGGGATGGTAATCGGGATGCCCAGTCCCATTATTAAAACTGCAAAATAATAAAACAAACTCCTCCAGAAAGTTGTTGGTATGGAGGGCACCCGAGGATTCGGCTAGCCATGGCTTGTGTTTGTTGGTGGAGGGGGAGTAAACTTTACTTTACCGCTTGGGAACCGCCGCTAATGTGTTTAGCATGGAAGATATTGAAAACTCTCGGTCGTGACGTTGACAGGAAAGCATACCTCCCAAAATTATATTTATCTCTGATTTAAGCTTTGAGCTCTGGCACCTCTGCAAATCCATGCTTCCCTCTGCGAAGGGCCTATCTATTTACTTTTATGTTATTTTACTTTTATTGTTGAGTCATCACCTTCTCAAACAAGCACCAGTCCTGAGAGCACTATTGTCATTCTCATGCATTGTGAATAGTTAATGTTGTGTGCATCATGACTGGATCTCTTCTACCATGAATTACAATGTTTAGTCGCTGCTCGAACTTTGGAGGTGCTCTGCATTTATGTTTTGCGGTTTCAGAAAGGGCTAGCGAGATACCATGTTATCATATTATATCATGATTGTTTTGATAAAGTGTTGGCATTTGAGATATCTTATTATTGCTCGCCAGTTGATTATGCCATTGATATGAGTGAATATAATTTCTAAAGAGTTATCATTTGCATGGTTGGTTATAATCTTTGCTGAAAACTTGGACACTATTTAAGCATATATATAGATACAAGAACAAACGAGTTCGTAAAAGTTTTTCTTTATCACTTTCAGTTTGTCAACTGAATTGCTTGAGGACAAGCAATGAGTTAAGCTTGGGGGAGTTGATACGTCTTCGTCGTATCTACTTTTCCAAACACTTTTGCTCTTGTTTTGGACTCTAATTTGCATGATTTGAATGAAACTAACCCGGACTGACGCTGTTTTCAACAGAACTACCATGGTGCTGTTTTTTGTGCAGAAATAAAAGTTCTTGGAATTGGACGAAACTTTTTGGAGATTTTTTATGGAATATATAAAAAATATTGGAGCCAAGACCTACTGGAGAGGGGCCACTGGCTGCCAACGAGGCACCAGGGCGCGCCACCCCCCCTGGCGCGCCCTGGTGGCTTGTGGGGCCCACGTGGCTCCGCTGACCCTAATCTCAGGCCTATAAATTCACAATTCTAGACAAAAAAATAAGAGAGGAAGTTTTATTGCGTTTCACGATACGGAGCCGCCACCTCCTGTTCTTCATCGGGAGGCCAGATCTGGAGTCCGTTCAGGGCTCCGGAGAGGGGGATCTTCCGGCATCGTCATCATCAACCATCCTTCATCGCCAATTTCATGATGCTCATCGCCGGGAGTGAGTAATTCCTTCGTAGGCTTGCTGGACGGTGATGAGTTGGATGAGATTTATCATGTAATCGAGTTAGTTTTGTTAGGGCTTGATCCCTAGTATCCACTATGTTCTGAGATTGATGTTGCTATGACTTTGCTATGCTTAATGCTTGTCACTTGGGCCCGAGTGCCATGATTTCAGATCTGAACCCTTTATGTTTTCATGAATATATTTGTGTTCTTGATCCGATCTTGCAAATTATACGCACCTGCTACGTGTTATGATCCGCATACCCCAAGGTGACAATAATTGGGATTCTTTCCGGTGATTGCCGTAGTTTGAGGAGTTCATGTATTCACTATGTGTTAATGCTTTGTTCCGGTTCTCTATTAAAAGGAGGCCTTAATATCCCTTAGTTTCCTTATGGACCCCGCTGCCACGGGAGGGTAGGACAAAAGATGTCGTGCAAGTTCTTATCGCAAGCACGTATGACTATATACGGAATACATGCCTACATTATATTGATGAATTGGAGCTAGTTCTGCGTCGCCCTAGGTTATGACTATTACATGATGAATGTTATCCAACAAAATCACCGATCCAATGCCTACGAGCTTTTCACATATTGTTCTTACTAAGTTACTACTGTTGCTACTACTGTCACAATTGCTACTACTGTTGCTGTTACTGTTATTGTTACTGTTACTCTAATTGCTACTGCTATCAAACTATCATATTACTGTACTACTGATCACTCTGCTGCAGATATTTAGTCTCCAGGTGTGGTTGAATTGACAACTCAACTGCTAATAGTTGCAAAATATTCTTTGGCTCCCCTTGTGTTGAATCAATAAATTTGGGTTGAATACTCTACCCTCGAAAACTGTTGCGACCCCCTATACTTGTGGGTTATCAGGAGGCGAAACATTAAGCCCCTATCTTTCTCTGTGTTCGATGGATGCCATTTGTTCTAAAAATATGCTTTGAGTACTAGCAATCATAAAAGACTATATGATAATTGAGTATGTGGAGCTCTTACTTAGACTTTGTTGAAATTAAGTTGAATTGCAATTGTTTGGTGACTAAGAACATAGGTTGTTAAGTTTCAAGAGAAAGCATTGTTTGAACCATAACATGTGAATTAATTGCTACTTTATCATGATGAGTTTTATGAGAAAACGTTGCTGTTATGATGCTAGGAAATGTGATTGAAATTATCATTGATCAAACTTATGCACTATGCTAGCATTCACACTTCATAAATTATTTCTTTTATCATTTACCTACTCGAGGACGAGCAGGAATTAAGCTTGGGGATGCTGATACGTCTCCAACGTATCTATAATTTATGAAGTATTCATGCCATGTTTATAACAATTCTATATGGTTTTGGTATGATTTGATTAGAACTAACATGGACTGACGCTGTTTTCAGCAGAACTACCGTGGTGTTGTTTTTCGTGTTGAAATAAAAGTTCTCCAAATGCAGCGAAACTTTTTGACGATTTTTTTGGAACATAAGAGACCCCCGAAGCTTCGTGGAAGGACCAGAAGCCTCACGAGGTGCTCACAAGCCACCATGGCGCGCTAGGGGGGGGGGTGGCGTGTCGTGGTACCTCGTGGGCCCATCTTAGCCCATCTTCGCGTGATTCCAACGCCAAAAAAATCCTATAAATAGAGAAACCCCCAGAACTAACCCTAAATTTTGGACTACGCCGCTGCAAGCCTCTGTACCTTCGAAATACCATGTGGAGCCCTATTCCGGCACCCTGCCGGAGGGGGGAATCATCACCGGAGGCCATCTTCATCATCCCGGTGGTCTCCATGACGAGGAGGGAGTAGTTCACCCTCGGGGCTGGGGGTATGTACTAGTAGCTATGTGTTTGATCTCTCTCTCTCTCTCGTGTTCTTGATATGGCATGATCTTGATGTATCGCGAGCTTTGTTAATATAGTTTGATCATATGGTGTTTCTTCCCTCTCTATCTTTGTTGTGATGAATCGAATCTTTTCCCTTTGAGGTTTCGTTATTGTCGGATTGAATATTTCAGATTTGAGAACACTTGATGTATGTCTTGCATATGAATACCCGTGGTGACAATGGGGTATTATATTGATTCACTTGATATATGTTTTGGCACTCAACTCGCGGATTCCCGAGGTGACATTGGGGTAATCTATGCATAGGGGTTGATGCACGTTTTTATTATCTTTTCTTCGATAGAAACTTTGGGGTGCTTCTTGAAGTTCTTTGTGTGGATTGAATATTATGATTATGAAGTTGTTTGATGCATATCGAATAATCAACTCATGGATACTTGTGGTGACATTGGAGTATCTAGGTGACATTAGAATTGGTTGATGCGTATCATATGGTGTTATTTTAGTACGAACTCTAGGGCTATTTGTGACACTTATAGGGATGGCTCAATAGATTGATCGGAAATGATAACTTTGAGGTGGTTTCGTACCCTACAACAATTTCTATCTTATGTTCTCCGCTAATAGGAACTTTGGAGTGATTCTTTATCGCACGTTGAGGGATTGTTATATGATCCAATTATGTTAGCATTGTTGAGAGATTGCAGTAGTGAAAGTATGAACCCTAGGCCTTATTTCTAAGCATTGCAATACCGTTTGTGCTCCGTTTTATCACTTGCTACCTTGCTGTTTTTTTATTTTCAGATTACAAAAACCTATATCTACTATCCATACTACACTTGTATCACCATCTCTTCGCCGAACTAGTGCACCTATACAATTTACCATTGTATTTGATGTGTTGGGGACACAAGAGATTTCTTGTATTTGATTGCAGGGTTGTTTGAGAGAGACCATCTTCAACCTATGCCTCCCACGGATTGATAAATCTTAGGTCATCCACTTGAGGGAAACTTGCTACTGTCTTACAAAACTCTGCGCTTGGAGGCCCAACACGAGTCTACAAGAATAACTTGTGTAGTAGACATCACTAATTATTATTTTGATGTTTATATTAGAGTCCTGAGTTTTAGTTTCGCCCTGGACCCTTGAAATCTCACAAACAATCGTAGGGACAATTGTGTCTAGAATTCTACTATCTCATGGGAGAACATGTTAAGAGGTCAAGCTTAAAATAGAAATTGATTAAATTAGCCAGATGTAAAAATATAATGGTGTACCTAACCAACCCATCAAATAGTTTTTATTATTTTATTTTTAAGATAGCTTACCACATCTCCACGTGGTTGGACCCAACACGTAGTTAAATTAGCATAGGTTACATGCTTGTATTTTGGGAATATGACTAGATTTATGTTAAAGGATTTTCAATGATACAAGACATCCCAAAACAAGGAAATTGCAACATCTCGTTAGAGTGCCAAACAAACTCAATCTCCAGAATGAGATGAAGGTGCGACACCACCATCGCTTTGCTGCTTGAGCCGGCTTGACATCGTATCTTGCGGTCGGGAAGTCATCGTGCTAAGGTCCAACAGGACCAACACCCTGAAGAAAAGCCACCATCGTAGAAGCCTTGCGTATTTAAAAAACCCTAGAGCCAAACCATATCCCGAACATTTTTTTGCCAGCTTCGCAACAACATAAGAGAGAACACTGTTGCATCGTGGGTGGACTACAAACCACTAGAGAACAATCTATCACGCCAGGTAGGCACTCAAGGGGAGAAAAAAGAGTCCAGTCTTGTTGCTGCCGCAAAGATGGTCGGGGGAACATCACCCAGATCCCCATGGGCTGGCCTTCCAATGTCGACACCTATAGCTGCGTGCAACACCACCACCTCAAGGATGAGGAAGAAGAGGACCATCTGGACACCAACACCATGACACATTAATTGTCCAAATCCAAAGGGCTCGAGTTGGCGCATGCTGCACCTTTTTGATTGAACATCGAAAGTAGCTAGAAGCACTACTTCAAAGAGAAATTTAGAGAAAACTTATTCGTCGTTGTCATCACCACCGGCGGACCTAAAGCCATGGACAACCAAAATCTTAACTAAGAAACCCTAGACTACCGAACACATGGAAAGAAGGTCCCGAGGTTCCCCTCCTCCCACCGCCATCGAAGCAGCCGGTAGAGGCGAGGAAACCCCACTGATGCCCTTGTCCATGGCACCTTCTTTCTGCTCTAGATCGTTGCTGGCGGCTAGGGTTGCTATTTGCCCATGTGGTTGGTAAAAGTGCGTACACCTTTATGTGGAGTGAATTGCAAAAAACATCGACATTGAAGGCTAGGGTTGCAGAAACCACAGTTCTACGGAATTGTGCCAAAAACCACTAATTGTGAGCCTAATTTTTTGCAAAAAACACTAGTTGTCGGCTTTGGACGTTTTGATGACGATTATGACAGATGGCCCCGCAAATGATGACGTGGCATAACTGTTCACACTAGACGTCGTTAGAGATATTTTTTTTACCAAAAACTCCCTCACTTCTTCAAAAAAGAAAAAAACACCCGCGGTCAAACTTTTTTTTTAAGAAAAAACCCACCCCTGTGCGTAGGACGGCCCGATGTCCGGCTCCGCCCCTCCCTCCCTGGGCCGCCGGCGTCCCCATGCCCTCCCGGCGCTGCCCCTCCCTCCCCGGGCCGCCCTCCGCCGTGCCCCGTGCCGGATCCGGGCACATCGGCCTCCACCGCCACCGCCCAGCACCGGAGACTGCAGCATGGCCACCGGATCGGCCTCCACCGCACCCGCCCTGCAGCATGGCCGCCACCGCCGCTGCTCGCGCCCGTGCGCCGCCGGCGCGGCTGCTGCTCGCTCCAGTGCGCGCCCGGCCCCGCTGCTGCTCGCTTCCGCGCGCGCCCGTCGCGGCCGACGCGGCTGCTGCTCGCTCCCGTGCGCGCTCGGCCCCGCTGCAGCTCGCGCCAGTCGCGGCCGGCGCGGCTGCTGCTCGCTCCCGTGCGCGCCCGGCCCAGCTGCTGCTCGCGCCCGTCGCGATCAGTGCTGCTGCTGCTCGCGGCCGTGCGCGGCGGGTCGGCAGGGAGGCGCACCAAAGAGCTCCGCCGCCGTCCCACGTTGTGCCCTCCGCCGCCCCCGCTCGGCACCGGCGCCGGCGAAAGCAGCAGCTGCTCCGGTGTCCGGCTCCCGCGGCAACTTCGCGCCCACATAAGCTGCTGCTCCGGCGGCTAAGGGCAGCAAGGGCAGGCCGTGCCCATGGCAGCTGCTGCTGCAGACCGGAGAGAAGAGACGAGGGGCCTGATTGCTTTTTAATTTTTTGAAGAAGGGTGTCGGTGTAAAATCCCCGGTCTAACGGCATCACCTGCGAACCGTTACGCCACGTTGGCAAAAGTGGGACCCACCTGTCATAATCGTCATCAAAACGTCCAAAGCCGACAACTAGTGTTTTTTGCAAAAAATTAGGCTCACAATTAGTGGTTTTTGGCACAATTCCGTAGAACTGTGGTTTCTGCAACCCTAGCCTTCAATATCAATGTTTTTTGCAATTCACTCCCTTTATGTGCAACGCAATCGAGTTCACTGGATCTCTGTCCGGATCAGCCTATCGGCATTCATACGAAAGTTTTGCACTACCTGTTATCGAAAAACAAGAAAAATTGATACCACCACTAGGTTTTTTAGGGATTATAATTAGTTGATACTCCAGCAGTACGTATATTCCAGATCGACAAGATTCACCTTACATACGTAGGACAGCCGGCCGGATTCCAGTCTTTATTTCCTTTGATCGACGAGATCACTCTTATCTTACCTATAGAATGCACTGCAACCACAACTGGCCGCCTACTACGTGCCCTAAATGCCTAGCAAAAATAAACAGGACGCCACGAGGTCCATAGAACCTGGATACAAACACGTTCAGCTGCTAGCCAGGTGACGCTCCCCAGCTCCTGCTCATATAAACACGCGCGCGCGCGGCGGCCCTCAGCTCCTCTCCGGTACGACGACGGACCACAGAGCAGAAGAACACAATGAGCGAGATATCATCGTCGGCGGCGGACGAGCGCGGCCTGGCGGGCGGCAAGGAGCCGTCGACGGGGCCGGCGGCGTGGGAGACGTCCTCGATCGAGGAGGTGCGGCTGACGGTGCCGGCCGGCGACGACCCGACGCTGCCGGTGTGGACGTTCCGGATGTGGGCCATCGGGCTGCTCTCCTGCGCGCTCATGAGCTTCCTCAACCAGTTCTTCTCCTACCGGACGGAGCCGCTGGTGGTGACCCAGATCACGGTGCAGGTGGCGTCGCTGCCCATGGGCCACTTCCTGGCCCGCGCGCTGCCGCGCCGCAAGTTCCGCGCGCCGGGCGGCGGCGAGTGGAGCCTCAACCCGGGCCCGTTCAACATGAAGGAGCACGTGCTCATCTCCATCTTCGCCAACGCCGGCTACGCCTTCGGCAACGGCAACGCCTACTCCGTCATGATCGTGGACATCATCCGCGCCTTCTACCACCGGTCCATCTCCTTCGTCGCCGCCTGGATCCTCATCATCACCACCCAGGTATGGAGTGCGTGTGCTGCATTCCTCATTCGACCTCATGATTCTCATTGATTAGCTACTCCATTCGGATTCTCTGGGATGCGTTGTAGGTGCTTGGGTACGGGTGGGCGGGGCTGATGCGCAAGTACGTGGTTGAGCCGGCCCACATGTGGTGGCCCAGCACGCTCGTCCAGGTCTCACTCTTCAGGTGAACATGCACCACTCTACTGTACTCCCTTTGGTTCATGATTTTTTTTTCCTCTTCTCTGAATCATTCCCGTTCAATTCTTGACACTCCGATGAGGTTTTTTTTGCATGGTAATACGTGTCTCATTTATATAATAAAAATCATAGTACAAGTCACGTACAAATCCATCTTGCGAATTTTTTCTTTGGTGGCTGTTATGGTGGTGCCAGACGCTCAGATGAGTTTGTCCAGAGGTGGTTGTAACTTCCCACATGGCGCCTAGGTAGAAATAGCACTAGGAGGTTACAACTTCACTTATTGTGACACTGTTTCCCAGTTTCTCTGTTTATCGGCACATAGAAGAGGCAGCACCAGAAATAAGCTGCGCACATGGCTCCTGATAACCGGAGTACAGTACAAGTTTACACTGTCATTTCATTTTTGCAGGGAGTAACTAACTATATATAGGCCATATACATAACGTATGTGATAAATTATATGCCATATACGTCATGTATATCGGATAAAATTATACTAGTATGCACATGTAGAAGGTTTCCCACATGGCCGCCTAGGTACAAGCAGCACCAGGACGTAACAACTTAACATTTTATGATACTGTTTCCCGGTTTCTCGATCGGTGAAGTGGATAGAAGAGGTAGTATATATATAGGAGTACTACAAATACGCTGCGCACGTGGTATTATCAGTCCTCACCAAAGGTGCATCATTATTGGCTCCTGATTGGAGAAGGGGAATCTGACCCAACTTAATACTCCCTCCGTTCACAAATATAACTAGTTTTAACTTTTTTTAGAATCGAATGTATGTAGACACGTTTTAGTGTGTTTGTTCACCCGTTTCAGTCCGTAGGTACCATATTGAAATATCCAAAACATCTTATATTTGTGAACGGCGGTCATCTCATTTTTCCAGGAAATAACTACCATCCATATATGCCATGTAGGTCAGCCATTTTTCCTTCTGGCAGCCATCATTTTCTAGCACAAGACCCTGTCACATTTAAAATGCAAGATGATTTTTTCTAGACATGAACCTTTTTAATCACACAATGATCATTTCATTTTATAGGGATGGAACTTTTTTTAAGTACACGATGATTTTTTTTTTTGCACATGAACATTTTTTTAAATCAGTGATGAACATTCTATTTTATATAGATGAACATTTTCTTTAAATCTATGAACTTTTCAATAAATACTTGTTTTACATGGAACATTTTTGACACACAAGATGAACGTTTTATTTTATAATATGCATGTAAATTTTATTTCATATATATATGAATATTTTTATCTACGTACCTGGATATTTTTTTTCATTTACGGGAACACATTTTTAGCTGACTAACAAAATGTTAAAATCTATCAAATAAAAATACTTTCCCAAAATAATAGAATAAATACTCAAAAATAGAATAGAATAAAACCCATCATAGAACTAGATATTTTGAAGGAATAAAAAACCACATAAATAAAACCGGCTGAAAACCATTTTGCTAAAAAATCACCGAGTTAAAATGGGCTGCCGGGCCTGATACGACGCCTGCGAGCGTTTGCGCAACGAGCGGCAAACAGGAGGAATCCTTGCCACAAGACCTACCTCTCGTCCGCCCCCCTTGCCCAGGAGCTCCCCGCCGGCCACCCTCTCTCCAGCGCCGCCGGCCCGTCCTTCCCCTGCTCCGCCTCCGCGCGAGAGCGAAAGCTCCGTTTCCCCTCGGGCGGCATCGCGGCAGTGCTCCCCGCCTTCCCGGCCTGCCCCTCCGGCCTCCGCCCTGGACGCGGGGCTGCTACGGCTCCGCTGCGCCGCCGACGCCGAGGGGGAGCCCGACTCGTGGTCTCGCGCAGCCGCAGGAGCTGCTGCTGGTGTCTATATACAGCTCGCCTGCAGCTCTGGACATGGACATGGTAATCTCTAAACTGACGCATGATTGACTGAACCTGAATCAGGTGACTCAACTGAATTGAAATAGTAGAGTATGCGTATGTATCGAATTGAACTCAAATTGATCCTCACGCATTTGCCTGCTATCCTGCTGCTTTCACTCAAAGAGAGCCACTGCATATCCTGGCGACTAGTTAGTAAACAATCGCGTGGCAACCTAACCAACTGTTCCCTGCTGTTTCATACAAAGGATGGCTTAGTTAACATGGTAAACAGCCGGGCCATGTGACCAAGGGTTTCGATGCCTTCGACAAAATGGTACTAGCAAGGTTCCAGGCTTGGCTGACAAGAGACATCGTTGGATATAATGTAGTCCCAGCTTTTTCATGGGAAGCATATCAACAAAATACATCAAGCCGTTTATGATTCGTCGTTTATGTATAGTGCCATCAATGGTCCAGGTAATATTTCAACATGTGTTGTAGAGGTAGAATGGCATGCTAATGTTTCTACTTATATTTGTATGTGCTCAGTTTTTCCAAAACTTCTAGATGGATGATGATCGGTGAATCGCTTTGTGTACATGAGGACCTTTCGAATCAATATGTAATTTTAGAAGTCACTCTGTCTGTACGACGTAGCAATGACACTAACAGCACCCTTGTATGTACCAGGACACTGCACGAGAAGGAGGAATTTCCCGGGGGCTCACGGCAGATGTCCCGCTCCAAGTTCTTCCTGGTGGCGCTCATCTGCAGCTTCACGTGGGCCGTCGTGCCGGGCTACCTCTTCCAGTCGCTGACCTCCATCTCGTGGGTGTGCTGGGTCTTCTCCAAGTCTGTCACGGCGCAGCAGCTCGGCTCAGGCATGAAGGGCCTGGGTCTCGGAGCTTTCACGCTCGACTGGACCGCCGTCTCCTTCCTCTTCAGCCCGCTCATCTCGCCCTTCTTCGCCACCGTCAACGTCTTCGTTGGCTACGTCTTGTTTATTTATGTGGTGATGCCCACGGCGTATTGGGGGATGAACCTGTACAACGCCAAGACGTTCCCCATATTCTCCTCTCACCTGTTCGCCTCCAATGGATCGCCCTATAAGATCGCCGACATTGTGAACCAGCAGTTCCGGCTTGACACGGAGGCGTACGCGAAGCTCGGACGCATAAACCTCAGCATCTTTTTTGCAATCTCATATGGGCTCAACTTTGCCACCATTGCGGCAACCATCTCGCATGTTGGCATCTTCTACGGCAAGTAAGTAAAGGTTCTTTTTTTTAGTCTGTACATTAATAAACAGAGACAAGTCAGCTGTGAATGATTACATGTGGTTTCTGAACTGAAAGGTACATTATTCACGTCTTCAAATGTGCAGGGAGATCTACCACCGGTTCCGAGCTTCACAGCAGGAGGAGCCTGACGTCCACACAAAGCTAATGAGGAAGTACGAGGACATACCAGTAGGGATGAAAATGGAGTGGAAACTTTCCGTTTTTCCGGCAGAAAAATGGAAACGGAGAGGAAAAATGGAAGTGGAAATGGAAACGGAATTTTTTATGCGGAAACGGAAATGGAAACGGAACGATGTTTTCCCTTGGAACAGGCGCAGAAACGGAATTTTCCGTTTCCGTTAATATGAAACTTTCCGTTTTGAATATGAGCACATATATGGTTGTTTTGTAGCCCAACGAACACACAATTAGGCCCTACACACGATGCTCAGATGGCCCAACTTCTACACTACTACTACTACTACTACTAGTACTACTACTACTACTACTACTAGCAGAATTCCTAATCCCTAATTGAGCACGCTGCCATCGCCCACATATCCTATTATATAGCCATGATATATCATAATATTTAGTAATCATCTTATCAATTGAAGGACTTTGTCTGTTTCCTTGTTTTTGGGTCGATGGTTCAAGGGGTCTTTAGTTCCGGCGAACACTCCACTTCCGTCTGTGTCTGTGCCGTATTCGCTCCGTTTTCGTTTCTGGTAGTATTCATTTCTGTATTTGTTTCCGGGGTTTCTGTATTCGTTTCTGTTTCCGTAAAAAAATATGAAAACAGATGTGGCAGCACCCAGTCCCGTCCGTTTCTGCTCCGTTTTCATCCCTACATACCAGCGTGGTGGTTCTACTCTGTGACGGCATTGTCGATGATAGTGTCCCTCATCCTCTGCACCGTCCTCAAGGACCAGGTTCAGCTCCCATGGTGGGGCTTCCTCTTTGCCTGTGGCATGGCCTTCACCTTCACGCTACCCGTAAGCATCATTTCTGCAACCACTAACCAGGCAAGTCTATTTCAATTTTAATGGTTCTCCTTCATTTCTCCTGCACGTACTCTCATGATTTCTGCAACAAAAGAAAAACTGACAAAAGCCTTCGAAACTTGATGCACAGACGCCTGGTCTGAATGTCATCACTGAGTACGTCATGGGGCTAATAATGCCTGGATACCCCATCGCCAACGTATGCTTCAAGGTGTACGGCTACATTAGCATGTCGCAGGCAATCTCCTTCCTCGCAGACTTCAAGCTTGGACACTATATGAAGATACCTCCCAAATCAATGTTCATTGTTCAGGTAATTGATCTTCTCACCTTGTAAAGCCAATGAGTGATGTTTGGAAAGATAGAATTTACTGACATCCCTGTAATTTATGCAGTTTGTCGGTACAGTGGTGGCTGGGACTGTCAACCTCATCGTCGGATGGTGGCTACTTGGCTCGGTCGAGAACATCTGCCAGGACCAACTGCTCCCACCAAACAGCCCATGGACATGCCCCAACGACCGTGTCTTCTTTGACGCATCGGTCATCTGGGGCCTTGTTGGCCCAAATCGCATTTTTGGGTCAAATGGCAACTACATAGCCCTCAACTGGTTCTTCCTCATTGGTGCGGCAGGCCCTGTCATCGTGTACATCCTCCACAGGATATTCCCCAGTCAGAAGTGGATACTATTCATCAACATTCCGGTGCTCACCGGCGCTACGGCCCTCATGCCACCGGCGACGCCCCTGAACTACAACTCGTGGCTGCTCTACGGCATCATCTTCAACTTCTTTGTGTTCCGGTACCGGAAGAAGTGGTGGCAGAGGTACAACTACATCCTCTCTGTTGCGCTCGACGCGGGCGCCGCGTTCATGGGGGTGCTGCTCTACTTCACACTAACCATGGAGAACCGGACAATCAACTGGTGGGGCACGGGCGGCGAGCACTGCCCTCTGGCCTCATGCCCCACTGCTAAAGGGGTAGACCTGGGACCGGACAATGTGTGCCCTGTGTTCTAAGCTGGAGTAAATATCTTTCATGCCTCAAGGTAGAGAGCTGCAAGATTAGTCATTATGCACTCCAGTTCTGTTGATGTCATACTATTATGACAGATTTCTATATGTGTAAAGATCGTAATCAGCCGCACAAAAGGCAAAACTATCAACAGCTTTGGTGCGGTAATCAGTCATTTGGGCAATGCGTGCTAGAGTCGTAATGCTATAACTTGGGCACATTTGTGCAACACTACCTTTTAGAACAGTACATCTCAATTGAGCCGGAGAACTGTAACACAAACTGTTCATCATCAGCATTCCATCGGTGATAGCAAGTGTAACGCACAATTTGAAGTCACGACGACAGCTTGTTTCTGCTGGTTTCGCGGTATATTTATGCTTTCTACAGTATATATGAAGAAACAGCTTGGCAACAAATGGTTTCACTTGAAAAGATAGCACCAAAGTAATGCTGTAAGTAGCTCGGCAACTGCTGGGCTTGAGAGGTGGTGGCTAGGGTTTGTTTAAGCGAAGCTGGCTTTGTTTGGTTAAAAGAAATTGGACTTCGGATTTTCATGCAGTAGTTAACGAGTGTTAGAGTAAAACAGATTAAAATGAAGCGAATGGACGATCAATCCTGAGTTCTATTGATTCTCAAGTGTATATACATCCAAGAGAGATGGGAAGAAGAGTTGCATGCTAGGAGGCATCCCTCCAGAATAGGTGCCTTTTGACAATAGAGAGAGAGAGAGAAGACATGACTGTTTGGCGTTCGACACACCTCTAGAATATGTTGCTAAAACTCCTTCAAACCAAGTGAAAAAAATAATAAGAAGAAAATGATGCAACATATAACGATTATGGTCTCCTTGATAACTCATACTAGGAAAAACTTTAAAGAAGGATAAAACTCATTGGTGAATTTAGAGAACAAAGAATATGCTTTGTATACTTTTCTTTAAAAACTCTAGTGGGGAAAATTGAAAGTATAGCATATATCGCCACACTAAAACCTTTTATGAGAAACTTCGAGAGCAATCTCGTAGGGGAAAAGGGTATGATCTGATATGCCATTGAAAACTCATTTAAAACTTAGTGGAACAAATATAAGAAGAAAGGACAGAGCATATGATGGTAATTGTCTCTTTGATAACTTATTTGAGAAAACCTCAAAATGATCAAACTCATCGGTAAGTTTAGAGGACAATTAATATGCCTCGTATACATCCGCTAAAAAATCCCGGTGGGGAAAATAGGGAGAGAGAGAGAGAGAGAGAGAGAGAGAGAGAGAGAGAGAGAGAGAGAGAGAGAGAGACGACTGTTTGGGGTTCGACACACCCCTTTCCTAATGACAGTTCTTTTATTAGCATGTGCTAATTAACAATGGACATGAACAAATTATTCCTAACACTCCCTCTTGTACAACACCGCTTCTCGAATGATTCATCATCGAAGGCTTCTTGTATATTCATCTTCCATCCTGAGAAACCCTTTGTATTATCTTGAGAGTGATCTCCCTCAGAAACCCTTTGGGAAAATTATGAGGAGAATAGTGTAGATATGTTGCTAAAACTCCTTTAAACCAAGTGAAAAAAATAAGAAGGAGAAAATGATGCAACATATAACGATTATTGTCTCCTTGATAACTCACATGAGAAAGACCTTTAAAGAAGGATAAAACTCATTGGTGAATTTAGAGAACAATAAATATGATTTGTATACTTTTCTTTAAAAATCCCAGTGGGGAAAATTGAAAGTATAGCATATATCACCTCACTAAAATCTTTTATGAGAAACTTCGAGAGAAAACTCATAAGGAAAAGGGTATGATCCGATATGCCATCGAAAACTCCTTTAAAACTTAGTGGAGCAAATATAAGAAGAAATGACAAAGCATATGATGGTAATTGTCTCTTTGATAACTTATATGAGAAAACCTCAAAAGGATAAAACTCATTGGTAAGTTTAGAGGACAATTAATATGCCTTGTATACATCCGCTAAAAAACCTTGGTGGGCAAAATAGGAGGTATTTCATATATTTTTATGTTGATATTACCTCATTAAAAACCTTGATGAGAACCTTGAGAGTAAACTCGTAATTGAAAAAAAGGAATGTAATATAATGTTTGAATATGTTATAATTCAGAAAGAGACCTCCCCTGATCCTTGCAATTTTGGGGCAAATATGCTTGGTGATATTGCTTCTTCTTTGACACGTTTGCATCTGAGCAACACAAGCAACATTATATTTGAGATAATGTGGTTGGTGGTTCAATGGAAGCAATTCCACATGATCATTGTATGTGGTTCGTCATTTTGCGAAGCTACAAGAATACAAGTGAGAATGACTGGTGGATGTAGCCAATAGGCATGTTTCGGAGTACAAATCCAAATGAACCATATATGGATGTTTACCTCTCCTTTGCTTTCTAACCTCGCACGAATTCGTAGTCTGCCAATAAGGAGTAGGTTAAGCCGTTAGGGTGTAGTAATTTGGATTGATAATTATCTAATTGGCATGTCATGTATTCATGTCTTTGTCATATGCAAATACATTATAGACAAGTGTCTTCTTGAAAGAAAGAGAAAATGCAATTCCAAGGACAAATTGATGCTCCCCGCAAAAAAGGACAAAATGATGCTAAACATGCTACAATTTAGTACATTTTTTGCTTAATTTTAATATCACACAAAAAATTAAGAAAGTCTTCACACAACTTTTAAAATGTTCATTTAATTTTTATAAAGTGTTTACACATTTTAAAATGTCCATGAAATTTTTCAAAAGTGTTTACACATTTTAAAAAATCCGTGTAATTTTAAAAGGCGCCCAAACATGTCAGAAAAATATTCATGTAATTTTAAATAATTTTCACACATTTAAAAAAATTTCAAAGTAATTTTAACAGGTGTTCAAACACTTCTTAAAGATTCGTGTAATTTAAAAAGTGTTCGTGCATTTGACAAAAATGCATGTGATTAAAATAAGTATTTATTTTTTAAATAATATTCATGTAATTTAAAAGGTTTTCATGTCTTTTCAAAATTTTAATGTAAATTCAAAAGTGCTCATGCATTATTAAAATTGTT